>OW443337.2:8245212-13045212 GCA_937001555.2 Hypsopygia costalis | reverse complement strand
AAAGAAAGGCTAAGCGTATCTAGGAATGCATAAATTTTTACCCGACTGTATAGGAAAGGTTATGTTTATCGCGCGTATCTAGTATGTATATTTGTAAATTTCTTTATTACTACGTATCTTCCAAACGTCTGGATGGATTGTGTCCATAAATATGTGAATATTAAAAAAAAAAAGCAAAATGGCGGATTTTTGACGGTAAATTGTAACGCGTAATTTTTTTGTTTTGTTAACTAAATTCATTTTGATACCTCGGGTATCAAAATGAAGGATATTTAAAGGAGTTTACATAAACATATATAAATCATATCAGAGAACTGTACCGGGGTACTAAAAAGTTAAAAAAAAAAAACAAATTAGAGATATTTCAGTCGGGTTTTTGTTTTGGTTAATAAAGTCTGTTTCATAACTAAGTTTCCCGGAACTTCATCCTTCCTCTTCGATGGCTTCTTTACTTTTGTTCTTGTTGGTATAACTGTCGATTTTGATATGCTGAGGTACGAATGATACTACTTTAGAATTTATCCTTTATTTTAGTCCTCAAATAGTCATAAAATTTTTCCCTTGCCTAACAAGTAGCAATGTCTTCTTACAACTTTGAAATTGTTTTCATCATCAGCCAACCATAACTACCCATCGCTGGATTCCCCAATGCCTTCCATTAAATACGATCCTCTTCGTCTTCCATATCCAGCCATTTCCAGCCGCTTTTTTAAGGTCATCGACCCATCTAGAACGAGGATGTCCAACGCTTCGTCGTTGAAATTGTTTAATAACTTTGAAAAAAAAAATTATAACAAATTTATTCATAGCATTACCAAGTTAATAAAAAAAAATGGGGTACCAAACAAATGTAGAACTTTTATCTTATGTGCCTATTGGTAAGATGGATTAATAGAAATAACAGATACTGATGACCTAATTAATAGTGGTGTTGATTGTGTATTAAGTATCAATCAATGATTTTACATGGTATATTATGTTGCATATCATGTTGCGAGCGTTTATAATAAGGCTTCGGTAACCGCTTTACATGAGGCGGGCAGTATCCTTGTTTACCGTCCGACAAAATATATAAAATAAATCTAATATCTACTACTAGTAGTATGTAGTTGATTGAAAATGTTATATTATTATACATACATAGTTAAGATAATATACATATAGAGACATAGTTAAGATAAAGTATACATGTGAGTGTGTATTTGCACATTATATTGTATGTACTAAATGTACCTACTTATTAAAAAAATAAAAATAAACATTGATCTATGAACGCTTCAACTACGAAGTTACAACTTTCGGCCAAGTGGCGCCATCTTAGAAGTGAACTTAGAATCAACTCAAACGCCCGGCATTATGTTTCCACGCTTATTAACTAGATGGCGTTACCTGCCTTTAAGACAAATAATATTTTAAGAAATTATGAAAACTGAAGATTATTGATATAAAATAAATACAGATGCATTTTTTTTATATATTTTTTATGAATTACGAACCCAAACTTTTTTGAGCCGCGCTGAAATCAACAATACAAACAAATTCGTGAAATCAAATGTTACAAGATTCGTTTTACTTTAACCCTCTGCGACTGACGTAGTAGTACGACAGACACCGCGAAACAGAAAATCCTGTTTATAAACGTTAATTTTCAAATTTGAGACTCGCCGTTCTCGGTACCTTTCTGTTGTGAGTTAGCGCGTCAACCAGGGTGCGCGGGGCGGCCGCAGCGAGTGCATGTGTGATTTGGTCGGAAAAGGTGTCCACTAGTCTACCACATCAGCATTAAGGTATGTGTCTATTATACAACCACCTCAGTAAAATGGTTATATTTTCATAGTGTCTCCTAAACAACCATGTCAGTAAATTAGCTTAATTTATATTGTACTAGCGACCCGCCCCGGCTTCGCACGGGTGCAATGCTGATACTAAATGTACTACAGAAGGTCTTTGCGCTTTGTCCTATCCAGTCCTTCCCCAGTTATAGGCACACGCCGCCGGCTCCGCGGCCGGTACCGCCACAGCCGTTATGTCCCTGCATTTTAAATGTGTAATATCTTCTAAACTATTCATTTAAATTACATGCTGTGAAGGGCCATATTGACCTATATTAAATGCGCAATGTATTTAAGGTACTTAATTGGATAAGGATTAATTCTGTATTGCTTAAAATCGCTTCGTAAATAAGGCATTATTTCTTGTAAAAAGCAAAGGATAAAATAACGGTTATTGTGTGTTACCACTAAGAGATAGACATATACCATCGCGAACTTTTTTGTAGACCATTTTAAGGTGAACAATACTGTACTACATTATTTTGATCTATCTCGTTGGGTTCAGCCAGCGTTTGCAATGAAAGAGCAAAAAAATGTGTTTATTTACGACATCACATTAGAAACCTCTAAATTATCAGTGTTTTTCTACTATGTTATGCATATATTATACATATAAACTTTCCAGTTGAATCACTCTATCTATTAAAAAAAACCGCATCATAATCCGTTGCGTAGTTTCAAAGATTTAAGCATACATGGGGACATAGGGACAGAGAAAGCGACTTTGTTTTATACTATGTAGTGATTATGTTCTTTGTGTTGTATCGTATTATTTTATTTACATATTGAATATACCCAGTTTACAAAAACTTTATTTTTTTAGATGGCTGACTCAAGTAACAAATCTAATAGATCTAAGAGAACGTCGGCTGGAACTTTTAAAAATAATGAAGAGCAAATATAGCATTCGTGGGAAGAAGTAAGTGAGAATGATTTCAGTGGTATAGACGATGAAGATGAACATCCGAGTTTTGAGCCAGAAATCGAACACCTGGAAGAAGACGTCATCTCGATTGAAGAAGAGACAGAGTCAAATGTAGATGCTCGACAAGAACCCACCATCAAGGATATGTCAGACGAGTCACAAGAACATTACTGCACAGGAACAGGACATCACGAACTTCAGATCACAATATAATTTGATTACCAGGCCGTCATGCAACTAATTTTGAAGGCTACTCGAATGTTTGGTGTAAGCTGATTGACCCCACAATGTTAGAATCTTTGGTACGAACTAAGTTCAAAAATAGTACTAGGTTCGAACTGATGGATACAAACGTCAACGAAATAAAAGCCTTTATTGGCCTGATGTACTATTCATCAGTATTCAAAGATTGCTTGAAACCTATCGTGTTCAGTGCTCTAAGCCAATATGTGAAAATTGTCAAAGGAAGCTGTAAATTTGAAGCAAAATAACTTTTGATTGAACCAATGAATATGTTTCAATTTTTCTATACTGATTATTGTAATTGTTAACATTCAAAATTGTCTAACATTTGTTTAAAAAAATAAAGATTTTGATAATTATTAAATGTCATTTGTATAAGAGAATTACTAAGACTGATTTATGTCAAGTTAATAAATGCTGTTGAATTTTGAATATATTAATTCTTTCTTTTATTTTAAATTCATTTTAAATAAAAATACACCCTAATAATCTGATAAATATAAATTAAATATGTTTATAGTAAAAAGTTAGAAAAATATTTGCTTTCGAAATGGTGTCTCGTGTACTACCGCATCAGTAGAATTGTAAAAATTGAGCCACATCAATCGCAGAGGGTTAAAAAGTCGCAAACAAACGTTCCTTTAAGATGTTCAATTACGTAAACAAATAAGTTAGTAGGTTACTACTTGTATTAACGTAATTTCGTAATTAATGTTTAATTTAAAAGTCCACGATGTAGGTGCTTCTCTCACTCTTTAATGGCGATTCTACTTCTTCGTCAACTCTTATTAATAATATCTGATGAAAACAACGGCTTTACGTGCCCTACGATAGCGATTATTTACAATTTTTGGATTTTCTTTTAATTTGTTTAGGGTTTTATTTTTGTCTTTCTTTTCTTTGCAAACACACTCAAATTTGTAGCTCAAATTTTGGGATATATAAAAAGTATAGCTAATGAGTTTGTATCTAGTGACTAGATACAAACTATGACTAGATTCTAGTCATTTACGTTTTAATTATAACATTCATATATCATTCTCTGTTTGTGATATGAGTAGGTACCTAAATAATTGACTAGAAGACAATGATTTAAAAATAAAAAAATAAAAAATGGAAAATATGTTTGTAAATAAAAAATGTATAAACATCATGATTAATAAATATTGAATTGAATACAGTAAATACAGGCAAAATGCGTAATAGCTCTTTTAGTATAAAAAATATGTAGTTATTTAAATGGTCATGTTATTTTGAAAACGTGTATGTATACCATTTATAATTTAAATTTACAGTTTTATTTTATGTAATAGGTGCTGTAATAATTACCTACTATTGCATAATTTTAATGTAGGTGGACGTTCTCGTTATTTTAATGAAAATAAAACAATGTAATTTTACTAACTTGCATGAAACTAATTGTATCTTGTGATTTTATCCGCCATTTCGGCTCCCTATGGTCGTAGCGTGTGGTTCTCTTGAGAGTTGTTGTGTTCCTGCGAGTGAGGGAGGTCACCAGAAAGAAAGAAAGGAAGGAGTATAGGCTGGCAACAGATCGGCGACCTCTAGGTGTTGCTGATCTCCATGGACAGTTATTGCTTTCCATCAGGTGACCCACATGCTTGTTTGCCCCCTCTCATACAAAAAAAATCCCCACCACCAGAGGTCCCACCTAGACGGAAAGGCAATTTTTTCCAAAAATTAGCGCGTTGAAACAAAAAACCAAAACTTCAACTTTATTTGGACAGTTAGTATATATTAATCGCACTACGTAGTACTTGCACTCTCAGAGTAACTTAGAATTGCAATCTAAGCACTTGAAAAAGTTTATATGTTTATTTTATTTTCGAAAAAAAAACATGTACTATTTAATTTTCGTAAAGTGTACTACGACTATTACGAGTATGTTGACATTAGAGTTCATTGGCAACCACTGAACTGACCAATTACGTTCGAGTAAAATAATTTATAGCGTCACCACGTGCTTCGTTCACGGCGGTGCATACAACGCAATAAACGTAGCACGTGGTTATGTATGAGTGAGCAATGAGTATTTGAGTAACAGTAACAACGGTATTATGCATAATATGCATATTGCTGATATAATAAATTCACGATATTACCTGTTATTAAATGTAATTATCTACCGACTATTGTTCATTAGTTTTGAATGAAAAACACTCAATAGATTAGACGTGGTGGAAATGAAATGTTGCGCTTGTTTACAATATACAAAGTGACGATTCGGAATGCTTTTTTATTACCCTACTTTGAATATTGAAAAAAACATTTGATAATAAGGCGTTACACTGACGTAACAGCTTAGTGATTGAACGAGCAAGTCTCTAGATCAAATTAGAAATTACATGAAAGCAATATGTGCCTAGAACATAATAAAACTAACTAGGGCATATAAAAAAGTCATCTAAAGGCAATTCAGGCTCCGACTAAATAATAAATAACTTTTTGTACAAATGTATTTTTTTTTAAATTTATTTATCCAAAATATTAATAATGAACATTAAAAAGAATTCGACCAGTCGCAAAAACCATAAATGGTTTATACGCGTTTATATGTATATTAATCAGTTTCTAACAGACCTAGGATTTTTCGCTCTTAGATTAGTGCAATTTACTGCTAAGTTGGTTAAAGACAAAGTGAATTTGATATAATGTCTATTCCAGCTATGGAATGCCATCCAGCAGACAATCGGGCATTTACGCCTAAGGCAACTGTCATAAGCACTTCGACTCCGTTCTCGCTCATGTCATAACATTCTATGTAATGTATTCCTTTGATCATTAATAAATATAATTATCTAAGAATGTAGGCCTATTTTTATGGAAAGACATCTACATCATATACAATACACATCACATACAAACACTCCTGGAACGTATAGAAGATATTTTTAATTGCTACAAAATTCCCCCAAAGCTTATTATCGCAGTAACATCTTCCTTCCTGGTGACCTCAATATTTTTGATGATTCACAATTAATTGATTCGGGTGTACCACCGTATAACCATATTTACTAACGGTAGTGGGTAGATACCAGCGCGCTCTAAAATATAACTAAAAAAAATTATTACAGTACCAACATATTTAACAAATATTTGTGTTAGGAAATTCCGCTCCTCTATATCTACAGTGTTTATTATGTCACCTAATACGTTGTTTAAATGCATATTAAAATAAATGAATAAAAATGCCATGTGACTGTTTTTTTTTATACTACGTCGTGTGGCAGACAAAGCCCGCCTGATGTGAAGCGGTTACCGTAGCCGTTATATGCACTAAAATTATCTCAAAATGGCAGCGCCTAGTCCTTACTTAGCGCAATAAATTCTTTGATCCTTCATCTATTCAGTGGTGTAATAATTGAGTTTTGGATGTAGAGAATAGACTCAAAAGTACAACGCCAAACTGTAACCCCCGATTTAGTTATCATTAGGTTTTTTGGATTTGGAGTATTCACGTCAATAAATAAATAAGTATTATAATACAATTGATTTTATCAGTTCGTGTGTTTGCAGAACATAAACAGGGCACTAATTTGCAGGAACTAACTGGTGGCGAAAACTTACAAACTAGTATAGACCAGATTGTCTATTCATTTAATTAATGTTCTCTATTTTGAGGTTAAAAAATTCGTCACACTACTTAGGCCGTAACACTACTGTCTTAAATTGGCATAGTCATTGCTAATTTATTGTAAAATTAAATACTGGATCAAAAACACAATTAAACTGATTTGTTTGTTTACTTTGTTACAGAAAATTTGAACTCTACTCAGACTGACTGGGTTAGAGTACTAATTACTACGTACTAGAATTATTTCTATTATGATTTATTATATTATCAAGAAAGACTAATATTATTATAAAATCTGTATCTATAAAAGGAAACAGTTATCAAATACTCTATCAACGCACATCTCAAATTCACAATTCAATCTCGATTCGATAAACTAAATGAAAGAAATTTATACAACGTGTAATTTTTTATGACGAGCTCGGTGGCGTAGCGGTCAATGACGCGGCTTCGACATAACGCTCGTGGGTTCGATTCCCGCACAGGACAAACATTTGTGTGCATGAACATGTCTGTTTATCTTGGTCTGGGTGTTTTCAATGTATTATGAGTATGTATTTTAAAAAAAATGTATTTACGTATGTTTATCAGTTGTCTAGTACCCATAACACAAGCTTCGCTTACTTTGGGGCCAGATGGCGCTGTGTAATTTGTCTGACAATATTTATTTATTTATTTATCTTTAGATGGACCGACGACCTGCAAAAAGTGGCTGGTAGCGGATCACATATGGTGGGAAGCATTGGGAAAGGCCTATATCCCGTAGTGGGTTGATAAGGATGAATACGGTATGTTAGGTACAGTATAGGTGTCGGTGTATTTAGACTAATGCATAATACAATATATTATGAGAAAACATCTGTTTTCGTAAATTTGTTTGTTGAAGTTTTCGTTCGAGTTACACATTATAGTATAGTGTACATAGGTCATGGTGAAAATGAGTCACACTGTCACACATTTTTAATGGCCTACGTTGAGTGTCTGGTCACAAGTTATTATTAGTCGTTACAAAAATATTATTTAGTGACATCACATCTACTAAAAAAATATTGATATTGAAATAATTTGCAGCCTCAGGAGTTGTTGTTGCATGTGTATGTCTAATTGCACACGCAAGTTAACCAACGTCGACCGTACCTGTCCATGGATGGGTTTATTTATCTCGAGCTCCTCCTTGCTCCGGTGAGCACGTTAAGCCGTCGGTCCCGGCTGTTGTCATTAGATGAGTGGTTCAGATAAATCAGTGGAAAACATTGGCAGTTGTTGTCGTTGTCGCAGTTGAGCAACGTGGTGAAATATGCTCTAAACCCCTTCGATTGAGGGGAGACCCGTATCGCAGTAAGTTTTGTGCCGTATAGTAAATACGTAATGTAGCTGGCGAAGCTTATCGATGACAGTAATGTTTTTTCTCGCTTTACACGCTGAAAATCCAGTGAGCGAACATACTATGAATAAAAATTTCGTTTAAAAAAATCTTGCCGAATGCCGAGGTCTTTCCAAAAGACTAAAGCATGGAGTTCTTCAAGAAAGGCGTGAAGAGGAAGTCGTGACGAGGTTTTTACAAAGTCGCTAACAAGCCTAGTCAAGCTAACATCCATACGCTGCGATGACTGCTTACCATCTGGCAGGTCGTATGGTTGTTTGCCACCTTAGTTGTATAAAAAAAAATCTTATTCGATTTCGTAACCTTTATTTTTATGTTAGATATATCTGAACAAGAGCGAACAATCTATGCTTACGAGGGTGAAAGTTGATCTGGCTGTTTAGTCTAACTTGAGGCCAGTCGAAGTCGGCATTTCACTTAGCTTTCTATAGAATGTTGCGAAATACATAGAATTTTCGATACACTAAGTTCTAACAATTAATAGTACAAAAAAGAAGTTATATGTGTAAAGGGGTCTTCTAAGAGTCGACAATGCATGGGAACTGCCTCTTATGTTGCAACCGTCCATAGACTGAGTTAATTGCTCTCCATCAGGCAGATCATATATTTATATAGCACCATAGTAGCATAAAAATACTACAATTCAATCAAGCAGAGGATATAATTAGAACTATAATTTCCCTTCTGTAATTTTTAATGGGACTGTTGTTTGCTACAGCGATAGCGTGAGAAATCTTGGTATCATTTTTGACAAATCTTTTACTTGGACTGCTCAACTTGCCGCTGTTAGTAAAAAGATATTCGCGTCTATTGGTTCTCTTAGAAGACTGCAGTACTTTCTGCCGTTGGACACCAAAATTGCGCTTGCACAGTCCTTGCTTCTCCCTATTCTTGATTACGCCGACTCTTGTTACCTCGATCTCACCGAGGAGCAATTGAATAAACTTGAGCGCCTTCAAAATCTTTGCATCCGGTTCATATTTGGACTTCGCAAATATGACCACGTCTCACAATTTCGTTGTCAGCTCAGATGGCTTCCTATTAGACTTCGCCGTAACAGTCATATCCTATTCCTTCTTTATTCCATCTTATTTAATCCCTTAACTCCTCAATATCTAAAAGAGCGCTTCTTATTTCACACTGGGGTGCAGGGTCGTGCCTTGCGTCATACTCTATCTCTTCGCCTCATTACGCCATCACACTCTTCCCAGTATTACACTAAGTCCTTTTCGGTTCAGGCTGTGCGTCTCTGGAATGCTCTGCCATTAACCATTCGTAGTGCACAAACTCTGTCCGCTTTTAAAAATCTTGTGAAAGCTCACTATCTCTCACTTGTCCCTGTGTAACTTTTCTTATTTTCCTTTATTCTCAGGTCTGTCGCTTATTATTTATTTTATGTAATATTTTTATACACTATAGTTATATATTGTATATTTATTGTTTATATGATATATGTGTATTTTTTATGAGGTATACGTGTATATGTATGTATGTGTGTATGTAGGTACGTTTATGTAGTTTATGCGCCTCCTACTTGCTTACTATCATTCTCGTTTCCTCTACCTTAAGGTTGTCTGGAAGAGATCGCTTAGCGATAAGACCGCCTTTTGTACTCTTATTACCTTAATACCTTTGTAAAATCTTTAATTTGGTGCAATAAAGAATATTGTATTGTATTGTATTGTATTGTATAATTACGTTCAATTTTATTATGAACCGCGCTTATCTGTAATTTTGTATTATATCATAGATATACATTGTCTACTATTGATTATATTCTTAACAATTTACTATATCAATACGAGTGCGTATTGCAATAACAAATACTCAATCATGTGAGCAATAATTTTTACGATGAATTTTATAATAGTAATCAATTTTCGAACATGTGGGTTATTTCTTCAAATAATGTTATTGCAATTAGCCTTTGGATTATTATGCGATATAAACATAAAATGCTATCAGCAGGACTCAGCCAATGCACTGTACTATAGAAAGTTTGCAGTGAGACAACTTTCGCGACCGAATTCAAGAGAAAGTAGTCCGGAGCGCCGCGCGCATATATTATATCACTTTATCCGATGCCTCTTGGATTATATCACACTTTGTTGTGGTAAATATTACGAATTTATAAATAATTTTGTGCATTTGTAAACAAAATAACTGTATTTGTGTCTCTTAAAACAATTTACGCGATGGTTTAGTGAAAATAAAATGTTTCTAAGTGGAACTCTACATCAGACGAAAACGTCAGTTATGCCAAAATCTTTTTCCCAGACATATCTCCTTTCGCTTTCAGTTTTGCGACGCTCGCAGAATCCGCGGAAGCCGTGCTCGTGCGAACCAAATTAACATGTGCGTTCCGTGTGCTAAACACCGTCTATTTACAGGCACAAACAATAGAAGGTCACAATTTGGCAACACATACAAATGAAGACGATCTGTTGCCAGGTATCATAAAGAAACATATTATCCTTTTAAATTAACATCAGTTACTAAAGATCCTTTTTAACAAATCCACTACCAGACGACATGCCCCAGTATCGATAGATCAAATCAGTTTTATCAGTACTCCAATTGATTTTAATTCTAAAAAAATATCGCTCATTATGAATCATCTTCCGAATCATGACATCCTTTTAGTAAACGATCGATACAATTATAGGCATTGGATGATTAAGGAAACAGCGTACGAAATTGTAGTTCTATGTAAAGGAACAGGAAAAATGTTCCGATTAGAGCCAGGATCGAAATATTTAGGTAATTTGTGTAACTATCTAATCGATTTGCGGAATACTCGGAGGCCTCTCTAACGCTGACCTTATGGGCGCCGGCAGTCTTCGTCATCGCTGATCTCACAATGACAATGCGTATTCTCTGCCCACATTCGCACCTTTGTTAGCGGCCCCTCACCGTTAAGAATGATGATGATGTGGTTATGGTAGTGTCAGCGACGTTTGATATGGCACGTAGATTTAATAAAACTAAGGAAAACATCTTTCATTTCTATTGTTCTTTGAAATAACGTTACTGACCCATACGTTGTAATTATATCTATTTTCGCCACTTTTCTCGATAAACACCACAGCATATATTTCATTTTGTGATGTTGACTTTCCTCTTTATTAAGTCATAGAACGGAGACATTTTTTTTTACTTCATCTTAAAATATATGAAGAAATTTAAAGCTAGTTGTGCCTGTAACGTGTAGAATTCAATATCTTCGATTCAGTTTTTCGTTTTATATACTATTGAATGTTAATGCATTATTAATTAATAATCATAATTTTCAGTATTTACATTTTAAATTCAATAAAATTTCGTATTTTGTTATCCTGTATATACAGATAAATTCTTAAATTGAAATAATCCATTGTAATCTAAAAAGGGTACATTTGACTATTTCTACTATTCTATGCATTTTTGACCCAATTATATTGCCCTTTACCAAAATTATTGCTTAAAAGTATAAACTAGTAAACTTCATAAAGGCTAAATATTAAAAACAAACAAGGATAACGTTCTATTAAAATAATTAAAAGCAACAACAATAACTCCAAGGTTTAATTTAATAAACTATAGCAAGAAAATAAGATGAGAATACTCGTAACTAATGATCGGCAATGACTTATGACCAATTCGTCATGCGCTATCAAATAAAGTAATATTTTTATAGTTATATAATTTGATCACAATAAAGGTTATTTTAGCAATATTTGCATATACAAATTTAGCAATTAAGTAGTTATTTGTGTACTTCATAAACCTTCTAGGTATTACATAAGTTATATATTTAGAAGTTTTGATTCGAAATTACGATTTAATATCTGACAATCTTGACGATCCCGGTGGTCGAATGGCTAGCAATGGCTACTTTGACTCCGTGGTGGCGGGTTCGATCCCCGTTCAAGACAAATATTTGTGTGCATGAACACGTCTGTTTGTCTTGGTCTGTGTGTTTTGTATGAATATGTGTTTTTTTTTTTTTTTTTTTTTTTTTTTTATATGAGAGGGTAGCAAACGAGCATGTGGGTCACCTGATGGAAAGCAATCACCACCGCCCATGGAGATCAGCAACACCAAGGGGTCGCCGATCCGTTGCCAGCCTATAATCCTTCCTTTCTTTGTTTCTGGTGACCTCACTCACTCGCAGGAACACAACAACCCTCAAGGGAATTGTTATTTGGCTGCGGTATTCTATGAGGTGGAGGTACTTCCCCAGTCGGGCAGCTTAAATATACGCTACGCCCTACCTCTCTTTTCGCCAGGGCCTCGTTTGTCTGTCAGCAGGGTGCACCGCGTGCAGGTGAGGTTGGCTTTGGTTCAAAGATGTTGATGAACCACTTACACCCCAAATGTGTTATTTTAAAAAATAATTCTAGTCCCAAACTAAACAAAGGTTGTGCTTGCTATGGGTATAGCACAAGCTTTGCTTAGTTTGGGACTAGACGGCAGTGTGTAATTTGTCCTGGTATATAACGTATATAATCTGTATGTAAAAACAGTTTTAATGACGGTCAAAATTATCATATTGGCCATATAATTAAAAATAGCTTTTTATATATTAAAAACTGACTATATTTATAACCCGTTTGAGACGATAAAAAATCTACAAGACTGACGAAGTATGAAAAACGTGTGCAGTACTGTGAAGCGGAAAGAAAATTGTATCTATTTTTGTTTCGTTAGCGACACGAAAATTATTTGCATAAAAATCTAGTCTTCGTTACGTGAAGCTAGTATTACTCTACTAAGCTGGAAACAAGCAAACGGCCCACCTGATGATAACTATATTTGTGATACGGACGGAGTATCGAGAGCTTTGGAGAGCTTTCGCATTAGTCACTTAACGCAATATGCATGATATTTAAATTGTTGACATGCTGATGGTGATAATATTTTTTAGGTTTTTAATTGTTGAAACACCGAAGATTATTAAAAATATATTGTTTTCGTATTTTAGTTTAGTTGACAGACTAAATATTTCAAAATAAAAGAGGTTATAATTTTTTCAATGTTAAGATGTCACTGTAAAAAAAGTCATAACCCCTTTTGTTTGTAAAGTGACCAACAAACATCATTCATATATCATATATTAAGAGCCCGCGACTTCGCACGCGAAGACTATCATTAAAATTTCTCGATTGATTCACCACTACCATCACGTACTGCTTATTACCTACGTTACTTTATGTGACAAAATATGTATATCCTATAACCTAGCCAAATAAAATAGCTATCAATTAAAAAATCCCTATAAATCAGATAAGTGGTTCTAACGTGTAAAGAACATAATCAGACAAGCAGAGAGAGTGACGTGAGTTTATACGCCTAGGTTTCCTTGGTTGAATATATATATTACAGTCAATGTAATAAATTGGTCAATATTTATAATGGCCGGCCAATGTAATAAATTGTCAATCTATATATATAAAAGAAAGTCGTGTTTGTTACAACACTTATAACTCGAGAACGGCTGGACCGATTGCCATGGTTTTTGATTTGTTGGATTTGTTTCCGTCCCGAATAGCAGAATAACTCTTAAAAACATTGGAAAATTCTCGAAAAAATAAAATAAAAGAAAAAACATTTTCCCATACAAAATGTTCGTGGTTGTCGTTAACGTGGTGGTTACATTCTCTTCGGTTGTCGTAGCTGTCAAATGTGACGTTGTCGTACGTGCGTAACTGCGTACGCCAAATGTATGCGTGCATTCAGAAATGTATATTAAGCTCATTATAGAACAAATGTCATAGATTAAAAACAAATATTAACTCTATTGGTCTCATTTTTACGTCTTGAAAGTTGGCTGTGATTTGTTTTGAAAACAGTTTTGTGGATTTAAATATTTATTGGTTCTAAAATATTTATGCGTGCGTTCAGAAATTTAAATCAAGCTCCATAAATCTATATAATATATAAAATAATGTCGTGTCTTGGTCGGGAAAGTATTAAAAACATTGAAAAATTGACGAAAGAATTAAATAAAAGAAAATACGTTTTTCCATACAAATAGTGGCAGTTAAAAAGGATTGGAATATTTATTAATATATTATTGAATATTTTAAAAATATTGAAAGTTGTCTGTGATTTGTTATGAAAATTTAAAAATGTCAAATCGATAGGGGTGAAAACGCTTTTCCCATGGGGTTCGAGAGCAAGAATCAAATCAGAGTAAACATCAAAAGAAATGACAATTACAAATCACCAAAATGATAAAACCTATTTCAAAACTAAAAAAAATAAAACAAAATGTTTTTTTAAAAAAAAATTAACAATAAGGAAATCTTTATTTTTATGAAATCTTCAGTTTTTATGGATACGGGTCTTCCCTCAACCGAAGGGGTTTAGAGCGTACTCCAACACGCTGCTCAACTGCGGGTTGGCGGAGGCCAGTGTTTTTGAACCGCCTAAAGGCCACTGACTTAACGACTGCCATTAAATGATAACAACCGGGACCGACAGCTTAACGTGCCTTCCGAAGCACGGAGGAGCTCAAGATGAGCTAATGATAACAACCGGGACCGACGGCTTAACATGCCTTCCGAAGCACGGAGGAGCTCAAGATGAGCTAATGATAACAACCGGGACCGACGGCTTAACGTGCCTTCCGAAGCACGGAGGAGCTCAAGATGAGCTAATGATAACAACCGGGACCGACGGATTAACGTGCCTTCCGAAGCACGGAGGAGCTCAAGATGAGCTAATGATAACAACCGGGACCGACGGCTTAACGTGTCTTTCGAATCACGGAGGAGCTCGAGGTAATATAAACGCATCCGTGTACAGGCTACGGTCGACGTTGCTTAACTTGCGTGTTCAATTAGACTAGCACGCGCAATGACGCCATCGAGCTTCTCTATTATTTTCTACTATTCATTGTTTTAATTCCATAAAATCATAAATTTAGTTCAGCTAATATGTACCACGACATTCATTGATTGTTAGGCGGTACGAAGTTCGCCGGGACAGCTAGTTATTAATAATTAAGCTTACTTGGCACCACATCATTGATCATCTAGGTTGAAGGAGCTCCGCGACCGATGATAGGACGCAAGAAAACCCTAATCTAAGCAAAAATCAACTCAAATCTAACCAAAACATGTTTTATTACATTGCCCAAGTATCGGTCAGTATGAAAAATAACTAATTTATTACATTAACCATAATATATACATAAAGGACATAATCGGACAAGCAGAAAGAGTGAATGTGAGTTTATAATTCTAGGCTCCCTAGCTTTAATGTATACAATTGCTTGTTTTAGCTATGCATAATTTAAGCTTCCTAAAAAAAGTCATGTTGATGAAGATATCCGAAACGATTCTATGTTTTTGGTATGAAAATTTAAAAATTATAGCAATAAAAAAATGCATAAATTAATAGAGTAAAAAGAGTCCCTTAAATTAGTAAATCATTTCTATGTATTATATGTATGTATTTACAATATATATATCTATATATATAAAAGAAAGTCGTGTTTGTTACAACACTTATAACTCGAGAACGGCTGGACCGATTGTCATGGTTTTTGATTTGTTGGATTTGTTTCCGTCCCGAATAGCAGAATAACTATGAAAAACATTGGAAAATTGACGAAAGAATAAAATAAAAGGATAAACATTTTCCCATACAAATAAAAGTGTCAGTTGAAAAAGGATTGCGATATTTATTGGTTGTCAAATATCAAAATGTCAAATCGTTTGGTGTCACTTTTATGTCGCGAAAGTTGTCTGTGATTTGTTTTGAAAATTGAAAAAATTTATGTTAAAAAAAATATTAACATAAAATATCGCTCGCGCGCCGCTACCCCCGCTGCCATCGCAGCATCTCCTTCCTTTCTGGTGACCTCACTCACTCGCAGGAACACAACAGCCCTCAAGGGAGCCGTTATTTGCCTGCGGTATTCTGTGAGGTGGAGGTACATTCCCCAGTCGGGTAGCTTACAATTACGCTCGCTACCTCTCTTTTCGCAAGAGCTTCGTTTGTCAGTCAGCAGGGTGCACCGCGTGCAGGTGAAGTTGGCTTTGGTTCAAAGATGTTGATGAACCACTTACACCCAAATATTATCATCATAATTATTATAAACCAAACTTAATCATTGTTTTAATTCCATAAAATCATAAATTTAGTTCAGCTAATATGTACCACGACATTCATTGATTGTTAGGCGGTACGAAGTTCGCCGGGACAGCTAGTATATATATATTTAAGTAGGTATATTTATCACTTATGTAGTACCCATAGTACAAGCCCTGCTTAGTTTGGGACTAGATGACAGTGTGTAATTTGTCCTATAATATTTTTATTTATTTAATTTTGTAGAGATTTCAACGTAAGAGTTGTCATTAGTCGGATACTCCGAATAATTCGATTTATATACCCAGTATATATTTCATATGGCCCCGATGTTTTAAATTTTTATTTTTTTAATACTACGTCGGTTGGCAAACAATCATAATATGGTCTTAGCCATATTACCGCAACTTGCTTGCGCGTCGCGCCACCCCCGCTAACAACGCAGCAACTCCTTTCTTATAAATAAAAACGTTTATTGTCGTCGTCGAATGTTTATACTCTATGCATTCGTTTACTACTCATCCAATCAATGGCACTGAAACTTTGGTGAGTTGTTCTGGATTTGCTGGGTAAGGTTTGTACAGAACAACGTCAGTCGGGTCCGCTAGTATACTATAACTATTTTAAAAATGTCCGCTCCCGGTCCATCGAAAATATATAAATTTCTACAATAGAAAATATTTCATCAAGCAAGTAAACATTTTACTACAAATTTACAAGATTCAATTTCCAAAGTCGAAAGATATCAAGATTTTTCTATGCGAGAAGAGTCTCGCAGACTCTTACTCAGGCAGAATAGATTGTTCTGTACGTGAAGAGTCACGTACAGAACCATCTATTCTGCCTGAGTAAGAACGTGTCCTGATTCTAAAAACTCTTTTCCTTTGAATTAAGTACATATCAAAGCCATCGTATTCACCAGTCAGATTAAAACATAAATTCCAACGTAGAAAATATTGTGTACTTTCACATTATAGGCACAGTTAGATGCACACACGAACTGACCTTCGTCTTACACGAGTGAAACCGCATGAAAATAGCTTATACACACGACTATAAATAAACATTACAGTACTATTCTTATGTTAGTGTTTAGCATATGTTAGTGTTTAGTGTAGCGTACGTATTTACAAGTCTCGGAATTACACGGATCCTCTACAACTCGAAAACAAATTTTAATCAATGAATGGATATAGTAATCGAATTCCGATATGGGCGGGCATTTATTATTATCAAATTATCTTCCTTAGATTTTAAAGTTTGTAGCGGACAAGCACTGCTGTAGATTGATTTAATCAGCCGGAGGCCAGTGTTGTCAGGGCTCACAAGGGCCATTGACTTGGCGTAGAGCTTGTCTAATAGTCGAGATTGACGAGGTCCTCTAAAGTACTTCCCCTCTTTTCTTTCGGGAAGTCTTTACAAAAATAAGTAATCAAGGAACAGCCTAATTATCTATATCGCACTAGTTTGTGCTAAAAAAAATGTGCATATGTTTCTGCGTAAAATTCAGTGTATTCCAAATTCCAAAGAAATCCAATTGGTTTACCTGTGAGAGTAACGAACATGCTTACAACCATACAAATTACAAACTTTTATATTATTACAATATTAGTTGGGTTTACTCGTACTAGTGCAAAAGGTTCGATAGGACTCGAACATCGCTGATAATGAAAATGTTTCTCTCTTTTACAGAAACAGCTACCTGGTGTAACTCCTGGAGCCTAGGTTTCATTGAGACACATAGAGAGAGAGAGAGAGAGAGAGAGAGCGACCGCGACTAGACATTCGTCCTGATGAAGATCTCCGTTTGAGATCGAAACAAATCGTCTTTTCCGACACAAATATGTAAATAACTAGTTTAGTTTTCATTAAGTAATTGTACTTTGATATTAATTGGATGCTTCTTCTGTTAGGCCGTTTTCACATGACACCGCGGCGGCAGCGTTTTTCGCCGCCGCGGTGCCGCAGGATCCGAATCATTCACCCGACTCGCGCCGCCGCCGCGCCGCTGCGGCGTCGTGTGTAAGGCTCCATATAAATCCTAGATAGATCCTGCGAAAAGTCCGGCGAAAAACGCTGCCGCCGCGGTGTCATGTGAAAGCGGCTTTACCATCGCCGTTCGGTCTGTAAACCGAGATAAATATTACTTACGGAAAAAGTGGCGTAGGGGATTGCCCGACAGTAGTGGGCAACCCCCTACGCCACTTTTTCCGTCCCTAATCAGGCTATATACCAGGTCAAACAATAATCTCACAACACCACTCTCTCACAACAAAATAGCATTTATTTAAATTAACAGTTTTATATGAGGTTCATACATATAGACGAGGTAGGCTTCTAAAGATCCACACAAAGATAAATCTCATAGAAGTAGAAGTATTTCGCCAGTTGAACTATTCCCATTTCGAAGCGACAATCGCTGTTATGATCTTTATTTTTTATTAAAATATACATTGCATCGGTCGACGAATATCATTTTAATCAGTGCCATCACTATGTGACAGAAAAATAGTGTGGAGAAATACTCATTATTTTTTCTCGAATGCGACATTTTATTTATTTAGAAAAAGAATTTTTAGGTTCGACGTCGTCACTGATTCCGCCGCGGGACACGTTAGACGCATATCCGCTTATAAAATAAGTAAATATCACAACAGTGACTTTATTATGGACAAAAGACAGCGTCATCACATGGGATCTCTTCAAGACATTAGGCCATTAGCTGACACTCGCGGCTTCCCTACTAGTTCGGTCCTCAAGTATATCTGTGCACAATCACGTCGATTTGTTGTAACGCTAAAGAAGGGCTACAAACAACATTCTCAAATATTAGTTTAGATTTCCAGATATTAGAGAATAACATTAATGCAAAAAACGTAGGTAGATTGGCAATAATTTTTTGCGTACAATCATCTTTAGTTCACACGATAACATTTTATCAATTGACGCACCCATACTATTTATCAGTGTTCAACACAAGCATTGCGTAATAGTTAAGTAATTATTATCACACAACTAGGAAACAAAGTATCATAAACAGCGCCCGGGCGCCCGCGAAGGCGAACGAAATCGTGATGTGACGACACGAACAAATATTATGTATAGCCGCCCGCCCCGGTTTCACGCGGGTATACATGTGATGTCATTTATGAATCAGCCTAATAATGTCTTATAAATACATATTATTTAATAATTGTTAGTGCAAGCGACCTAGAGAACATTTATTCCTATCACTTTAATCTTTTTCTGTGTCACACCAAGGGGTAAAGAAATTCATATATTTATAGAGCAAAGGGTCGAAATACGAAAAATATATGCAAGGTGTTTACGAGATAAAAAAAAACTCTCTGTGGAAGGTTAAGATACATTTCAAATTTTGGGGTGCATAGTTCATGTTGATGAATGAAAGATGTTGATCTTTGAATCAAAGACAAGCTCACCTTCACGTGTCGCACCCTGCTGACTAGGTCAATCGTTTCGTATAAATGCGCTAAATTGTTTCTGTGTGAACACGTTATGCCCTACCTCTCTTTTCTGGCGAAAAGAGAGGTAGGGCATAGCCTATTTTATAAGCTGCCCGAATGGGGAAGTACCTACACCTCACAGATTGCCCCAGCCAAATAAGATTCTTTGAGGATTGTTGTGTTCCTGCGAGTGAGTGGGGTCTCCAGGAGAGAAGAAATTGCAGCGTTACGGTGACGCGCAGCAATATTTCATGTTGAGAGCGTTTATATGGCTACTGTAACCGTTTCACATCAGGCAGATCATATGCTAGTTTGCCACCAGACGTACTATTTCTCCATCATAATGTAAGTGCCCGCAAATCCATATTTCGACAGTTATTATCTGGCTGCGTTCGTATATTATAAGACAGTGCTAACACCTATTTCATAAAGTGAAACTCGAGATGTCCTGCGTCTATCTTTCGCCAGAGAATCGTTTGCTAATCGGAAAAGCACACCACCTGCTGGTGAGGCAGACTTTAGCTTTAAGGATGCTATTGAGCCTTTCTTTTGATTTCTGTTTCCATTTCAGAGATCCACTACTTTTTTTGGTAGCAAAAATTCTCAGGTAAGTTATTCCAGAAGACAGCCCTCCAATAAGTTCAATTAAAAAATAAATGTTTAATCTCATGTGCTGAATAATTTGTGCAGACAATAATCGTCATCGTCCAAGTTTTTATTTTTACCTTCTGTATATTTTTATGTGGTTATTTATGTATGTATTGTATATATGAGTACGTATATAGAATTTCTTAGCATTATTTTGTACGCCACATTCGTCTATATCTGCTTATCCGACTTTTTACAAAAGGTGGGCTAATTGAGTAGGTATTAGTCCGTCCTTTGTACCCTTATTTTGAGGACAATAAAGTTTAAAATAACTATTACATTTTTTTTGCCATATTTTAGTATTAACAACAGATATTTATGCATGAAAAATAACTGTTATTAAATAAACATAAAACGCTAGGGAAACCTAATCGATCTGAGGTATTTGTAATGTAAAGCTGAGATGATACTCAGTAAGGATGTCAAGGAGATCGCCCAGATCTGATGAGACGCACGCAGTAAAACTGCACTTGCTATAAAATACTTAGACGGCCCACAATAATTAAATTATATTACTACTAAATTAAACCTACCCATGTTAAACGACTGATGCAAAACTTATGCAAATCGAGTTACTATTCCGTGACTGGCGATCTCATAAGCATTGAGGTCTGAGAGGTTTTACAATCTGAGGCTGGTTACTTACGTACCTCTTCTACACGTTTTTTTTTATACCACTCCAGATGCCAAATAAGCATACGATCCGTTTGATGACAAGCGGTGACCGTAGCCATATATGAAGACGCTTGTAAAACAAATATTGCTCGAACACTGGCATCCCCGTTGCTAGCACAGTGTTCAGGGTTCGACAATTTGATATGCTCATCACCCAAGAGGGTTCGTAGCAGCGTGTTGTGTGCCAACGAGCGATTGATGCAGGCAATTTATTAATAGTCAATGATGGCAGATGGGGGAAGAAGGTATTAGAGTAGACGCCCTCCTTCTAGACGTTCCGGTGAGGTGACCATAAGAAAGTGGCTGGTTGCGGAAAGCGGAGGATCGTATTTGGTGGAAAGCATTAGGGAAGAAGCAGTCGTATCTACCACAGACTTAACAATTGACGTTTACATTTCTTCAGTCGTTTAGGCACGAAAGTTTCAAGCCATTTCCTATAAATATATTAGTAGGAATAAAGATAATATTTACAACACAATTGCACCAGAACAGTACACTAGCATTATAAGGATACATGCACAAGTCACATGCGCTTGCTCATTGTACAAAATGTTAACATTGCCAGATAACATCTCATTTTTCCATGTACGAGTATATAAATTCTACATTCATGTAGAATCCCCTCGTATTTCAGATAAAGGATAAAACCGGGTAGACACCCGGTACTTTAAATATACATATAATATTAGAATATTATATGTATATTTAAAATATAAATATTAGCATTTTCAAATCACTGAATGTCATCTCAGACAACGAAAAACCCTAGATCTGTGTCTCACGTATATGACGAGTAATGTTCGTTAAATAATACATACGCCATTTATTAGCAAAATCAATAACGTTCGCATCTTATCGTATTTGTTGTATTACAATAAGCCACAGTCATGTCCTACTGTTTCATTTAACCTCGTTCTGTGTCAATTGAAATGTACCATAATTTATTACTGACACATATTATTTGCTTTCAATGTCTGATGTGTTTTTGTGATAGGTAATTCAACCGTTATTTGATCTCTGCACTTTTAGGAATGGTTAGAGAGTGTAATTTTGCCAATTATCCCAAATAATCCCAAATTTCGCAAATTATACTTTATAACAATTTGGAACAACTCTTCGCAAACTTGAAAATATTTACTTCTTGTCGACGTTTGTCGTTGGAAGGAACGTGTTCACGAAATGAAAATTTGCGACATGACTTTGTTGAAACCTTGTTGAAGCGAATGTAAGAGGGCACATGACTGGGAGGTGATTAAGTTTTACTTGAGCCTAACATCGAAATAAATATTGATATGGCCTATTTCACCTTGTACAATACTAATATATTCAAGAATGAATATAATAATGTTGTTTATTTTATATTTTTTATTTAATAGATAAGTAGGTGTAGTAATCTCTGGCAATGCCGAGACGTCTTGGCCAGAAGCCGACGCAACAGTAGGTGCAACATCGCGATAGCTTCAAATGGAATGGTTTCAGAGGTCGAAGACGTCACTTGTCGTGTCTGCCGACCCGGTCACGCAGCTGTACTACTTAATGGCCCATTGTGTCGGCCCAACCAAACACAGAAAGCGAAGAACCCATTATTATTTATCATTTACTATTCCATCTGACGATCGAATGCATTCACTCGCAATTTTATGGCCCAGCGAACAAATGAGAATATGGGTCGTTTGGCGATAAAGTATTGTCGTTTATGGACGTTTCAGCATTCAGACAATTATTATCAGACTGTGAATAAATAGAATGTAAAGTTTAGAAATATAAAGCTTAAAATCTGCTGAATAATAATACAAAACAATCTGACGACTTCCGTGGACAAGTGCCGGTAAGCAGTAAACACAGATTGGTCAGTAGAATATGTAATGAGGATCTCAGGGATTTAGTGACTCCTGGTGATTTCATAAACGTACACATGATGATGCAATTACGTCATTTTAATCTCATCTCAGAAAGCTACACTTGATTTCAATGAACATTCCAATGTATCAGTACAGTCCGTTGCTTAGAAAAGGCAACATTTTTTCGATTGCATACTGACTGACAAATCTTATATCAATACTAAATATAGTGTGTCACTACCTTTAAGAAAGTACAAGCGTACTCGTAGTACACCGTACAATATGTAAAATCCGCCGTTTGTTACGAAACGAAAATAACGCGATGCATAACACGGTCACGGCTTAGTAGCAAAGAAAGAAGTATATTTATGAAACTTAACGTTTGCCGCGTTTGCCTTTACGTAAATCACCGGTTACATGGCCGTTGTTCAGAGTAGCAGTTAAATCATAGTAAAGGTTAGCCAAGTTATGAGAGATAAATTGTTTTTCTTTTTTACCACTAATGACACATACAAGCCTACTGCTCGTCTAAGCAATTACTGCGTAAGGATGTTGGAAGAAAAATCAGAGATATGATACGCTGACCTCCATTTTCAGCAGCTTCACTTCTAATGCTATGCCAATTTTATCATCAATTCAGACGAATGACACTGATAACCATAGTCCTTCCTTATGGTTTTCCGCACGAATAACACTGATAACCATAGTCCTTCCTTATGGTTTTCCGCAGCAAACTGTTTGCATCCATCGGTTTCCTGACACTATCAGATCGCCGGTTCATTTGGTGAGAGGCCGTTCTACGTTGACTTTATCAGTCTGTGGTTATCATTCAACATCAATTCTATTGAAACTACTGCTGGTTTTATTACCAATTCAGGCGAAGATGCCCATTGCTGATAATAGGCCTCGTTCAGACTTCCGCAACGATCGGCTTTGCGCCATTTGCATACATACTATCGTCACCAAAGACGACTTCCCCTTCCTACCAAGCCGTTCCACGCTACGATTTTCTATCCTATATCAACGACTATCATTTCTGCAAATTAGTATCAATCATCGATATTATTATGTTCACAAATAATTAGCAAATACTTCTCACAACGAAGACTCTAGGTAGGAACCCTACAGATGACTAACAATCGCAAACCTTAACATCCATTATAATATGGCAAACAAACGAGAAGATTATGAATAATCCATAAATACCTAGACGACGTAAGCACTAGTCGTGATGCCCATACAAGGTGATATTATCCATACAGCTACACTTCTTAAATTGTCGTACGAAATACAGACATAAAACAGACTAGGAAGTAGAAACCAAGGTTTTAAAGCGATGATACGGGCGCCAGATAACCCTTATCAGTACGCGAACACATCACACATTTACAATAATGTCGCCTTAACTCTGATTCCTAAAAAATCTGCACACACTCAAAGATTACTGACACATGACTAAATACCTAAAACTGGATAAATATGTAAACAATACTGTATATCAAATTGTTATTGTATCCAGGCATGTGACTAATGGCAACGCAAAGAAATTACTCGTCTGACATTACAGCATTTGTAGATGGAATATATACCTATATGTACATTATTTATTTATTTAAACTTTATTGACCATAAAATAAGAGTACAAAAGGATGACTTAATGATAAGAGTTATATGTGAAAACAACAGGTTACAAGGTCATAATATTAGTACAAAGTTTTTTTCGCCGTAGAAGTAACATGTTTTACCGAGATTAAAAGTAGCCTTTGCCACTCTAAAGACTTTAAGTTATCCTCGTAAAAAAACACGTCAATTCATTGGTTCCTTTCGATGTGAAAGAAGAAGAAACAACCAGAAACACTTTCACATTTAGAATTTTAGCATATGGATTATAAAATTTATAACCACCACTACAATTTACATCAATGTGATGCTAAATTTTAATGATAAATTTGAGTTAATTTAATTAAAAAATAATATATATTCCAATAAGTTTAATATTTTGTTGTTGTGAATCTAATTAAATAATAATATCAGATAAATCACAACGTGTCACTTCCACGATCTCCGACCGAGTTTATTTATTAGTCTAGTTCTGGTAGCTGGTTTGGGTAAGCCATGGCATGAACGTATAATTATATAATTATTTAAAGAAAAATAAAAGAACTGGTTACATTAAGACTGAAGATTGTCTGTGTGTATCTATAAAAGGCAACAATTATTGACAGACCTATCAATGCACTGCTCAAACCACTCGACGATCGGGTTGAAATCTATATATACTCGTATATATAAAAATAAATCCGTTTCCCTTAGTCAGGGCATTACGCGTAAACGGCTGGATCGATTTCGATAATTATTTTTTGTTATTGTCGGGAGAAGGTTTGAAAGAAAAAAATAAGAAAGTTGCGCGGAAAATTGGAAATTTTAAGAAAACTGTACCACCTAACATGTTAACGTTTCTAATGTAAATTAATTGGTAGTAACACAAACACCATCTGTTTACCTTGATAATGCCTTAGCGGCGAAACCGGTCGGTAATATTAAATATACTAACGTGGAACCTCAGATCACATGAGCGTGGAACAGTGCAAGTGCTTTATTATAACATTATTATAACTTAATGGCGTTTGACAGAACTGTCAGCCATTATCAGAAGGCGCGAAACCAATTCGAATTCAATATTCATAGTTAGGAAGGCAGGACCTCGGGTCAGCTAGTTTGGCATAGATTTTAAGAAGTAAGCATAAGTTAAGAAAGGATTTTTGAAAATTCCTAAGGGATACCAGGATAAGGAAGTACGAAGAAGAAGAACAATTAGCATATTGCAACATTCTGTGTAGTATTAGGGTGTGATTCGAAATAATCGCTAAATCAAAAAATAAATGTTTTATCACTGCCGGTGTAGTGCTGAATAAATTTAGATGGTTACATAGGATACACTATTATGTTTCGAGACGTAAGAAATATAAAACATATACATATGGATACTTATATAATGGAAAACGAAAAGAAAATCCAATGGACTTAAAAATATTAAAATCAATGATCTTTATCTAAAGTATATTAGTTAGACGCTATAATATATTTCTTTCTTTGCATTATCTCTTATGAAATTCACACCAATATTACTTAATTTCATAGTCCAATTTTATGGACAAGTATATGGTACACTTGATGCTTGGTGAGCTGTTACCGTAGCCATATAGACGCACGCAATATGAGATATCGCTCGAGTGCCGCCACCCCCGCTACCACCACCAACACAGCAAGTATTTCCTTATATATTTTTTAAATAATAGAAATAAATATGCTAACTAGGTACTCGTACGTACTCATGTTGCAGACGGTAACACTAAATTAATTTATACTACCAAAAAGGCTGATTGGGGTAAGTTTCGTGAGAAACGTGCCTCAATCATGCTGAGACACGATCAGTGGAGTTTAGACGGTTTGAAAACACTGACGTCTCCCAACCCACAGTTGAGCAGCGTGGTGTAGTTTGCTTAAAACCCCTTCAAATGCGGGGAGGCCCGTATCCCAGCATGATGATAAAGGGTTGGCGATGACGATGACGACAATCAAATGTAATTAGTTTAATTAATTACAGAAGATCGGAAGTTTTCCGAGAGTTTATTTTTATTCTTAGTATTTTTCCATTAAAGGAAATATAGAATTGTACAGATATCGCAAAATACTGCTTGAACACAAACATCAAACAATTATCGGCGTAAAGTTAAATGATTAAAATCGGCACATGTCAAAAGGTTATTTTTTAATGAACGATTAAAAAATAGGCCGTCGATCTGTTCAAAGTCGCTAATAACGAAATGTTCTTCCTGAAAATGCTATCAACAATGTATCAAACTACTTTCGGCCGCTATATACACGTGTATCTGGGTATCCCATGGGAATTTTTAAAAACCATTTCTTAACTGCCGGTCACTTCATACAAATACTGCGTCCCTGTGTCGTTAACTATTACAAAAGCAAGATGTGAATGGCCGTGTGTGTGTGTGTGTGTGTGTGTGTGTGTGACGTCGAACAAACTATTGCAGATTCGACCCAGAGGGGAGGTGAAGTAGATACGAGAGTAAGCCTTACTGTACGTAAATATTATAAAGTATACTGCGCCTACGTCAAAATAAACATAGTATTATTATTATACTGTAATCATACATAATAGCTCGTGCCAAATTTCAGCACAGTCCGTCCAGTGATTTGAACGTTGATAGATCAGTCAGTGAGCCAGCCACCTTTCCCTTTCATATAATTTAGATAACCAACCTGCACGAAACTAACGCATCCGTTTTAATAAAGATCTCTTATCTCGACAAAATGTAGGTGTTGTCAGAATTGCTGATTACTCTGCTTGGCACTAGCCATACGATTGTACGGAATAAGAACCATATTAAGTGTCAAACTTGACGTGCCCTTTGGAGTATAAGTATACACTTAATCCGTCCTTAATACGTCCATTACGTGTTCATTCAGATAATGATACACATTTCCGTGTTGAGTTACCACGTTTTTATTTCAAGTATTTAGGTCTGAAATTATAGTAATTCGAAACTAACTAGGCAGGCGACTGTCAGGCGATCTTTAGAGCGAACTAATCACATCGTGATTTTATTTAACGCTCGCCGGCGACATTACGTAACTCGTCCCAGGAATCAGTGCAACGGTTGATTTCACCAACAAAGTTGCATCGCCTTACATTTTATTACAATATCACGTAATGTCATATCGGAACGGAATCAGAGAGATCGAGAGAAAAATGTTTTACAGCGCCATCGTAATAAGCGATAAAATGGCAGAAAAATGGGCTTAATCAAAGTAGAAAGTATAAGTGCCTCACTATCATATTTACATTCAATCTCACATATACCTGGTGCTGTCCACTAATTGGCAAATGAGGCTTTACCGAAAAGACGTCACTTGAAGGTCCATAGGAGTCCGCAGAGCACTGAATCAGAACTGCAGCAATCTGGGGAAATACCTTCATCTTAAAAACCACCGCTGCTAAGTCACAAACCCGTACAGTGGGTCACCGGAACCTCCTAAAGACTTGCTAAGTTAGGGGCTGAGATGGCAACGCGCGAACCGATTCACATCAGGCGGACCGTATGATTGTTTAGCACCCGAGGTGATATTAAAAAAAAAAAAGATAATAAAATGAATTTGTCACAATATTCACTGATTGATAGCATAGCATAACAGAGCCAAGTGGGTCGACGTCCCGCCAAGGCTTCTGTGGTTTGGACTAATTTTATCTTCATATGAAGATGTTTCCATAGTGAACTGTTTTTTATCTATGGTGGCGCTAATTTCGATGACGAAGGTCCTCAAAATTTCAATTCCGCGTCCACGTCATATTTGGCGGAACCGCTTTTGTGTTTGTTTTTATTGTTTGCGAGTATTTAATGTAGAAATAAGTGTCGTTATGGTCGGTCAGAGCGGCGGCGAGGACAAGCGCCCTAGGTCGCGTCATGGTCACTCTTCACGCGTCATCGCACTTTGTATCAGTAAAGATACCACAATGTGACCACATGGAAGCTTTTCAGCATATGGTTGCTACGTATATTAGTTTCTATTCGTATCATGTTGAGATTGGACAATCCGAGGTTTCTTTCTCAAGTTGCATTACTTTACAATTTATTACTTACTTTTTATTAATTCTCGTAATTAAAATCGGGTCTCGAAGAATAAAATAAGGATTCTGGAAGACTAGGTACACAGCCACATCTAAATCGGTTCAAGCGCCTTCAATTAGAAAATGGGGGGGGGGGTGCAATCGGTAGTACTGTTGAGTCATCGTCGACAACCCTTATGCCACTGCTGAGATACGGGTTTCCCCTCAATCAAACTTAAGAGTATACTTTACCACGCTGCTCAACTGCGCGTTGGCGTTGGCGGAGTACTGTTGAGTGGCTGGAAGAAATTGGGGAATAGTACGGTTCCTGTAATATTCGGCATTCTTCTAAGCCAAGATTTAAAAAAAATACAATATTTTAATGTACATAGTGATATCCAATTAAGTTTTAAGGCTCTAGACACCAGTCCTTTAACGCCAGAAAAAAAATCCATCGCCACCGCGTAAACAACACACACAACATACAAGAGCCTTGAAAACATTACACTCCATTTTTGGGCCGAAAAAAATATATTCTCAAGTTACTCAACGTCCTGTTTTCTGAATTATTAGTAATGGATGAATAGTATCAACGATTACGTGTATTTACGAAGCAAGTTTGAGTCAGGACAGGATAGAAAATATTAACGATGAATTAGTTAATAGTTATTTTATTTAAACCATTTACCAGAATGACGATGTGCCGAAAAAGGGGCAAATTAAAAGCACCCAGACGGAATCGACAACCGTTTATGAAAAGGTATAAATGTAGAAAAACCGAAGCATGTTTTGGTGAATACCTCGTTCTAAAAGGTTCAGCCAATCTTTTCTGTGCCGAACCTTTGACCGCTGGAATAGATTGCCCGGCGATGTATTTCCTGCGCCACATGTGGCTCTTTTAAAAGGAACTAGCGGCCGCCCGCGACTTCGTACGCATGGAGTTAGTTATTTGCAAATAATTTTTAATTACATTCGAAAAAGCTAAATACCTAATGAAAGGAAAAAAATAAAAAAAGTTAAAAACAATCAATATCTCGACGGTCCCTACGCATAAAGCGACATGTCAAAAATGGCAATTTTTTTTTTTTGCATAAATTGCTATAGATTGCCCCTAAAAAACATTTTATTTTTTATTTTATTGATTGTATATTTTTTTTTTTTTATACTACGTCGGGTGGCAGACAAGCATACGGCCCGCCTGATGTGAAGCAGTTACCGTAGCCACATTAACGCTAGCAACATAAAATATCGCTCGCGCGCCGCCACCCCCGCTGCCAACGCAGCATCTCCTTCTTTTCTGGTGACCTCACTTAAAAAATGAGAAATTAACTCATTTGTCCAATAATAATATTCTTTAATTACTATAACGTAGTATAAGCAGACATGTCTAAAATGACATGTCGCTTTATACGTAGGGACCGTCGATCTAGACGAATTTTTAGAATCAATGAAGGCGACGGATATTATTTTTTAAAACCTCTTTGTAAAACCTTAAAGTACTTTTTATTGTTATAATAAAACATCCCTCCTAATAATAGTAAGTATGTAGTTGTTTTCCATAATTTTTATACTTAAATATCATTGAAAATTCTTCTGCCATAATTACTTTAACTTCAATAACATAGGATTTTCATACAAACTTCCAACCCCCGTTTTAACTCCAAAAAGGGGTTGATTTCTAAAGATACATTATTAGTACACCTTCATACCATTTATAGAGCATACATTTTAAATTTCAAGTCTCTTACTTCAAAAACATAGAACTTTGATACAAATTTCCAACCCTCGTTTGAACCCCAAAAAGGGGTTGATTTCTAAAGATAAATTATTAGTACACCTCCACACCGTCTATAGACCATACATTTTAAATTTCAAGTTTCTTACTTTAAAAACCTATAACTTTCATACAAACTTCCAACCCCCGTTTTAACCCCAAAAAGGGGTTGATTTCTAAAGATACATTATTAGTACATCTCCACACCATCTATAGAGCATACATTTTAAATTTCAAGTCTCTTGCGTCAAAAACATAGAACTTTCATACAAACTTCCAACCCCCGTTTTAACCCCAAAAAGGTGTTGATTTCTAAAGATACATTATTAGTACACCTCCACACCATCTATAGAGCATACATTTTAAATTTCAAGTTTCTTACTTTAAAAACATAGAACTTTCATACAAACTTCCAACCCCCGTTTTAACCCCAAAAAGGGGTTGATTTCTAAAGATACATTGTTAGTACACCTCCACACCATCTATAGAGCATACATTGTAAATTTCAAGTCTCTTGCGTCAAAAACATAGAACTTTCATACAAACTTCCAACCCCCGTAGTAACCCAAAAAGGGGTTGATTTCCAAAGATACATTATTAGTACACCTCCATACCATCTATAGAGCATACATTTTAAATATCAAGTTTCTTGCTTCAAAAACATAGGACTTTCATACAAACTTCCAACTCCCATTCTACCCCCTTAGGGGTGGAGTATCATAAAATCCGTTCTTAGCGGATGTCTACACCCTATAAGGAACCTACCTGCCAAATTTCAAGTTTGTAGGTGTTATAGTTTCTGAGATTTCGTGATGAGTGAGTGAGTGATTTTCTCTTTTATATATATATAGATGTGAAGAGACGAGATGGCATAGGGTGTAATTTCGTTGCTTCCATTCCCCAGACTTCAAGCATGCGCTGATAGTCATATGCGGTGTCCTAATAAAAATACGTAGTACACATAGTACAAGCTTTGCTTACTTTGAGACTAGATGGCGCTGTGTAATTAATCCAGGACCATTTTTTTTTAATAATCTCGTCTGGCTTTCCAATGCATAATATCAGGCGTGGTGATAAGTATGGGTAATTATGGCCAGGATACGCTATAGCATTACATTAATTATTCTACCACTTTAGAATATAATAGAATACACTTTATTGCACCAATGTGACAAAGATTCATAAAAAAAACATGTAAAATTGAAAACCACAAAAGACGGTCTTATCGCTAAAAGCAATCTCTTTCAGACAACCTTTAGAAGAGAAACAATGATAAAAATAGGTAGGTACTTTAGCCTAACTTCCTATCCAGTCAGCTTTTGAGAATTTACTCAGCAGTTTTTGTGACGGCCAATTTAAATTACAACTGCGATGGGCACAATGTCATCAATGCAATTAAACGCACGCAAGGATCGGATCGGATCGATTTTGTGATGACGCCGACTACCCATTGTCATCGAAATTGACCTTGCGGTGTAAATTCAATTCGCTGACCGCTGCAACTTTTCTGATGACATGTTTATTGTATTTTACTATTTTCCCATAGTAATTCTGCGTATATTATAAAATTTATACGATGACTAATCGTTTACAATGTAATGATGCTTCATCGACTAAGTACACATTATATGTTTTTATGTTTAATAATGTATGAAACCAACGCTTTCAACTCACCTAAATGTTAAAAAGCAATGAACAATTCAAAAATTTTCAATTCATATGTTATGCCTAGCTATCATTACATTGGCCGAATAATATATAATAGCTTCCAACCGCTGATTCGCCCACTTTTGTCTTTTGTTTTTAAATATAAAGGATCCTATGTCCTTCCTACTACATTTGAGAATAATAATATGTTGTACAAGTGTACAAAGTTTCATGATGATCGGTTGAGTAGTTTCGGCATGAATGCGTAACAAACAAACTCACATTCACATTTATAGTATTAAGTTGGGATTATTGACACGGTAAGAAAACGAAACGGTAAGAAATGAAGAAATAACATCCGTTATAACTTCGAGACTTGGGACATTTGAAAATAGTATCATCAAGATACAAGATGCCTTCTCGCCGTCAATTTACGTCACTTTCAATCGACAAACGACATTAAAGTATTACAAGAGGCATAGACATTTCGGGATATTAATCTCATCGTGTGTTACATTTGCGACCTAGTTAATATCTGAATTTAAACAAAGCCAACGAACAGGGTCGCAGACGTTTTGGAGAGGTGAGCGACCCCGCTATCACAACGATCATTCCGGTTAGCGGTAGCTTATCGCCGCGGCTACGTCACGTCACCGCAACGCACCCGTTGCGGCTGCAACTAGAGCGGGAAACTGATTTTTTACACCGATTTAGTACTCTTGTATGACGAAAATACATAATACCATACATGTCATGGCCATTTAACCATAAGTTGTCAATGAGAAATGTAAAGTACAACATATCGCAGTTCATCGAACATTTCGAAATATTCCTGGACATATTACACAGCGCCATCTTGTTCCAAACTAATCAAATGTTGTACTATGGGTACTAGATAATTGAATGATCTACGTAAATACTTTTTTTTGTAAATACATACGTATAATACATAGAAAACACCCAGACCAAGACGAACAGACATGTTCATGCACACAAGTATTTGTTTTGTGCGGGGATCGAACCCGCGATCCGGAGTCAAAGTGCTAGCCATTCGACCACCGGGCTCAATGAAAGGTATGCAATGCAATGCAAGGTAAGGGAATGCAACAAAAGAAATTTTTAAAGTTTATTTTTCGATATTTTACATAGGTATTATTATTTTTTTCTCAATCAGATTAAACAAAAATAAATAGGTAAGTATGTCAATGAATTGTAAACATAATTTGATTATCATGATTTTCGTAACCACTCGTAATCAGATTTGATCCAGTGTATTATCAAATTAATGAGTAATCTGTCATTTTGGACTAATAGATTAGGTCAATGGTTCCAAATATAAAGGTCACATGAACAGAAAATCGCCTAAATATATACCAATTATATTCCTAGGACAAATTACACACTGCCGTCTAGTTCCAAACTAAGCAAAGCCTGTACTACGGACACTAGATGAGTTATATTATATCATACATATAATATAATATATAAGACGAGCTCGGTGGTCGAATGGTTAGCAATGGCCACTTTGACTCCGAGGTCGCGGGTTCGATTCCCGCACAAGACAAATATTTGTGTGCATGAATATGTCTGTTTGTCTTGGTCTGGGTATTTTCTATGTATTATAAGTATGTATTTACAAAAAAAAATGTATTTAAGTACATTTATCAGTTGTCTAGTACCCATAACACAAGCTTTGTGCTTAATTTGGGACTAGATGGCGCTGTGTAAAATTGTCCAGAAATATTTATATTATTATATACATACATATAATACATAGAAAACGCCCAAAGCAAGACAAACAGACATTTTATGCACACAAATATTTGTCTTGTACCTACGGGGATTGAACCCGGAACCTCGGAGCCAGGGTGGCCATTGCTAGCCATTCGCCCACCCAGCTCGTCAATATATATGTAAGGTTTGAGATCCAGTAAACATTTTGAGCATAGGGTCACAAACCAGAAACATTCAAACATTGAATGTATCTTATGAGGGAATAAGCTAAAGGAGAAGGACTGCTTGTCCTACAAGGAGGACTGCTTTTGTCCTTCTACTTGTAGGACCAATTTGGGACGATCTGATGATGCCTTTGTTTGGACTTGTTTGCGTGGCAACGGCCCGCCTGATGTCAAGCGGTTACCGTAGCCATATTAAAGCTCGCAACACGAAATACTCAATCAGGAACACAACAACTTTCAAGAGAATTGTTATTTGGCTGCGGTATTCTGTGAGGTGGATGTACTCCCCCAGTCGGGCAGTTTACAAATACACAACACCCTACCTCGCTTTGGCCAGAGCCTCTTCCGCTAATCGGCAAGGTGCATCACGTGCAGATGAGGGTGGCTTTGATCTTCTTCTTTGGCTCTAAAGATTGTGGTGAGCCACTTACAGCTGGGGTGTACACTGGACTGGACAGCCAAAAGAAGATTGCTCGAATTCTTTTTATTTCATCGATAAAGCCAACTCCAATCGATAAAGAATAAAATCCAATCCAAAACAGAATTCAGAAATCAAATTAAACTAGTAAGGTTACAATTATATGCAATAACATACCCATAATAGTGAACCACTCCTACTTACATCAGCTACATCAAGTGGCATTATTGCACGCACAATGCTAATTAAATTTTATACTCCACCAATGCACTCCATTGTACTCGCTCTTAATTTACACGCCTGTATTATTGCCCCATAAATGACCTTACAAAAAAAATCAATAATACAATAGATGTGTAGGTACAATAACGGCAATAACTTTGTACAATGTCAAAAAGTCTACAGGGTTAACATTAATGTATTCTAAAATTAGAAAGACAAAAGAAACAAACAAAAGAAACAATTATCACCATGTAATGACCAGATCTGCTAGATAAAAATAGATTTGTTTTTCTCTTGTTGTGGGTGAAATTAGTTCCTCTGACTTCATAGTCGTGTATTCCGATATCCTGTGGAAGTTTTCACGAATTCTTTCAGATATCGGTCTATAATTTATCCATCATTATAGCAATGAGTATGCCAATGTTCAGCCCGAACTCTTTGATAATTTAGAACCTATCAAACCATCACCACTGGTGTGAGTTGTACTCAGCATTTGGATGGACACCAGAATTAGGAATGTAAGTGGTTCATCGACATCTTTGAACCAAAGCCAACTTCACCTACATTAGGTGCACCGACGAACGAAGTTCAGGCGAAAAGAGAGGTAGGGAGAGTAATTGTTAGCTGGTTCGGCAGGGGAATGTACCTCCACCTCACAGAATACCGCAGCCAAATAACAATTCCATTGAGGGTTGTTGTGTTCCTGCGAGTGAGTGAGGTCACTAGAAAGGAAGGAGATGCTGCGTTGGCAGCGGGGCTGGCGGCGCGCAAGCGATATTTTATTTTGCGAATGTTAATATGGCTACGGTAACCGCTTCACATCAGGCGGGCCGTGTGCTTGTCTTCCACACGACGTAGCATAAAAAATAATAAGGGATTCAATAGCCAAATTACTCATTTAGACTACGTTTAGATGTAACCTTGCCTATTTTGAACCTGATGCAACAACAGCTTTGTTATACAATTACGCCCACAGTGACTAAACGCCTATTCCAAAATCTATTACATTCATGTCCGTATCCACTTTGAGAATAAGCACCTATTACATTAAATTCATAAGTATATTCATGAATTTCTCGTTACACAGCGTTGCCTTTTACCCTTTCTCATATTTTTTAAATCCGACGCAAAATTTTAAATCACAGTACAACCACAGTATAGAGTAATAGTACTATGTACAGCACGGCCACTCCCTGCCGCTCTCCCGTGTCAACCTCACCTCCCCTCTGAGACAAATCTGGAAATCAGTTTGTATGGCGCCGCACGCACACATGCTCATTCACGCTGTGCACAGACGTTTTTGTTTATGTAGTAGTAAACGACGCGACATTTGTATGGAGTGGCCGGGGTGTGGTACAACTGTAATATCTATTTTGATTTCCTTGGATATTCATATTTGCGCACACACAACTGATATTTAGCAAATTTCATTTGCACACTTTGCGGATAGTAAGTAATTTGTAACAAATATGTTTCCTTTGATTGTACAAACAAGTAGATAAATGCACAATTAAATCGCAAATTGCGGCAACATCGCTATTTCCAGTTTTTATTTTCCAATTATAGAAACATTCAGTAAAGTTGACGATCCCGGTGGTCGAATGGCTAACCAGGTCCGCTTTGACTCCGGGGTCGCGGGTTCGATCCCCGCACAAGACAAATATTTGTGTGCATGAACATATGTGTTTGTCTTGGTATGGGTGTTTTCTATGTATTATATGTATGTATTTACAATAAAAAATGTATTTAAGTATATCAGTTATCTAGTACCAATAGTACAAGCTTTGCTTAGTTTGGGACTAGATGGCAGTGTGTAATTTGTCCAGGAATATTTATTTATTTATTCAGTAAACTAGACAGATAAAATAAATACCTGAGGTGTTCAGTCTGTCGAAATAGTATAATGATAAAGCCAGATAATTTATGGGTCTAGAATCGTGTACTCCATAATAGGTAATAACTATGTTACTAGTAATAATAAATAAATTAACACAGAATTGCAAGATTTGTGAATATTTTGCACCTGTTGTCATGAATCCCTACAAATCCGACAATAGGGACAAGAAAAATTCCAAGTACCTATACTCCGCCACGCTGCTCAATTGCGGCTTGGCGAAGAACCTCTATTAACAAAGTTATACTCTTCTTTCAGTAGTTTGCGTATATCAGGGCTGTCCAAACCATATACAATACCGGGCCATAAAAATTACTAATAGATTAGCGGGCCGCAGGAAAAAAAAACAAGAAAAATAACTATGTACTTGGCTTTTTTACTACCTACTTTGAAAGTTTGAGCTAAAGTTTTAAAGCTAGTTATAAAACTTTTTTTCCTGGAATATATATAATTTTCAGTCAGATACGATATACCGGTAAAAATCTGTATAAAAACCGGTGTGAAGTGAAAAACACGTCACAGGCCGTACAAATATAAGCTAAGGGCCTCATGCGGCCCGCGGGCCATGCTTTGGACAGCCCTGGCGTATATGATCTGAGCTAAAAATTTAAAATGTATTCATAGTATTTTCTAGAATCCAGATAATCATAAATAAGCCTTGGGCGGCTACGACCGGCGGACCTCCAAATTACACATAACAGTAGCGTAGCGGAGTGGACAAAAAAGTGCAAGGCCTCTGTACAGAAGCCAGCGCTTCCTTATGCAGCCATTAGACCGAAGACCTTGTGTAATAGAAATTATTCTAAAACATCTGGTTCTCATAGACTAATCTGACAACTGCACAGAAGCTAAGTTTTGATTGCATTTGCTAGAACAATCCGTCTCGAATTAATGACGACAATAATCAGTCGACGATGATAATAAAAGATAGTAATAGAAAATGCTAATCAAAATTTTAACACTTAGCCACAATTACTACAATTTGGAACTATATGCCAAAAAACCGCAAATCGAAGTACATGATAGCCGCTTGACATAAACTGGGCCGCAATGAAAGCGGGTCGGTAACAAAAACATCAATAACTTCCAAAATATTTTAGCTAGCTTTATGAAAAATAAATAATATAAAATAAATATTTAATTAAAGTTTATTTCCTTACAAATATAGGCAGAAGTAAAATCTTTTTATTTATTTTTGGTGATTGTATTAAAACCATAAATAAAAAATAAAAACGATTTCAAAAATTGATGTTTTTGTTACCGACCCGCTTTCATTGCGGCCCAGTGTATATATAGATGGTAGGCGCTTGAACTCAACTGTTACTGGCCTTTCTGTTCTTAAAAATATATATTCTTTCTTTTAAATAAAAGAACTGTAAAAATAAATTGTGTACCATATACATCGGTTTGAGGATTTCGATTAAAAATGGTATTGTAATGTAACACCGTCCACTAAAATCCATTCTCATTATTCAATATATTTTTCTAAATCGTGGCAAAGCGTTTTCACAATATGAACCAAATCGAAAGTGAGATTCATAGTAATAATATTTACCTAATGCAAATGATCAAGTTACAAATATAGTTAATAGAATGCAATCTCTAACTAACAGTCTAAAACTAATTTATTTCTATGATCTCACTTGGCCAATTTAGTTAAAGCGTATTTACATTCAATCTAAATAACTAGTGAATAAAGCAGGAGAGTTACATAACAAGACTGGAAATTATTTTCATTTATTTGAATTTATTGAATCTTGACATCACTCTCCTAGTATTGTGTTCAATAATGGCCCCAGTTATAATCTAAGAATTTTAAATAAAGATTAAACAAAATATTAGCAAAAACACGAAAATAAAACTTGAGAAAATTCAATGCGGAATGTAACAAATGTATAATGTGAATAAATACTGTGGCCATTATCCTGTAACGCGTTGACAATCGATTCAAATGAATGAGTATTTCCTGTTACGAGGAACTTCGCGGTGCGGTATCCTGTAGTAGATGAATAGGAACAGTGCGAAAGGTGGATATCCGCATCTTTTGAATCGATAATCACATACGATGGTTACGGAGCGACAGAAAGTTAATGAGGCAATAAGGATATTTCTCTGAAATTCGAAAGTTATTCAACATTACGTTAATTATGACTATGGTTGTTAAAGTCTTAACGGTTCATCAATTTAGTTCAGAGTGCTTAATGAGAGTATTTTTGATCACATTTGAATGTGTTAACGTTTACAAGCTGACCAAATTGAGAATAAATTTCATATTGTGAATATACCAGATGCGTGTTACATATCCAATCTAGCCGGGTTTGCTTACTTCAAAATGTGAGCAAGTAAGCCACATAATTTTGATATGTAACACGCGTATTATAAATTCACAACATAAGAGTCAGTTTGTTTATGTTGACATGATTGAATGCGAATAAAAAATTCTCACTCTGAAATCAGCGACTAAAGGCCATGTTTACACTTCCAGAAATACCGTTATAGCCTGAATTAACTTTCTCACGTCCACATGTGAATATGATGCAACAATTAAACATATAATCTTTCTAGTAAACTTACCATCACAGGTAGCAGCCATGAACTTCCCGTTCGCAGAGAAGTCTACGAGAAGGACAGTGCCGGGGTGTCCCTTGAGATTCTTCAGCAACCACGGATGGCTAAATTCAGTCTTTCCTTTCCATGGTGCGCGTTTCTTGCTCTTGCCACTGACACGGCTTTCTGGTGCTATCGTTTCTGATGTTGTTCCTTCGGCAGGAGCATCTGAAATTTTATAAATATCCCGTGTTAATGTACAAATTTAATAAATCAATCAAATTAACACTGATTCGTTTAGTTCGCCTGGTAAACTTAAGTTATTATTAAGCTAGCAATATATTTTGTTTACGATTATCCATTGTTAAGCCATAGAACTCATCTGTATAGCCAGCTTCAGTTCCAAATGTGACAACTATTTTTTTTTATTCGCAGGTAAGCCAGCGTTCGATAATTTTTTGAAGCACGCCATTCTATCTACGTATTGTTTTTCCTACTATTATATAAATAAAACAAGAAATATATTATTATTATGAAACAAGATGACCGTGAGTATTATAACAATGCATCGAATAGAGGTAAAGAAATTTTGGTATCAACATTTTTTAAGAAAATACGAATGTACTATTCAGAATATTTAAATCTCAAGTTTTCTTCTTTAAATAGTTTTGGGGACGAAGTGTGTCTTATTGACTATGATGATGCGAATTTTAACAATTTTGAATTTCTTTCCATAATTATCAGATTTTGCTATAACATATTTGGTTCTGAACCCAAAAATAAGAATTGCTAGCAGTAAATATACGTGACAAATTCAAAGCATACCTACGCGATATTTCACTTATAATTTCCTTGACACCTGGACATACATAGGTATATTTTTTGTCAATGTTATTTATGACAATATATGCAGTATTTTATTACAAAGAACAAAGAACTTACGTGTTTACAATTCACACATAGCGTTAGTTATGACTTTGTGACTATTGTTGGTTGTAATTTCATTAGTGTTACGTGTTTTATCTGTTTCTCGTTACATTTTGTAGTGATAATGCAATGGATACATTCAGTCAAGATTCTTAAAATGTTGCAAAAATGTTCATTCAGTACTATTTACACACGATATTTACGTTTGTTTAAGGGTGCATTCACAAAGCCCACCGCTCCCGCCGCGTCAAAAGCGCTGATATTGCAACTGTTACAGAAATTGCGTGCAGAGCTTTAGCCATTTTTTTTATACTACGGGTGGCAGACAAACATGCGACTCGCCTGATGTGAAGCGGTTACCGTAGCCATATAACGCTTGCAACATAAAATATCGTTTGCGTGTTCCTTCTTTTCAGGTGACCTCACTCACTCGCAGGAACTCAACCACTCTCAAGGGAATTGTTATTTGGCTGCGGTATTCTGAGGTGGAGGTACTTCCCCAGTCGAGCAGCTTACAAAAACACTGTACTCTGCCGCACTTTTGCCAGTGCCTTTTCGGCTAGTCGGCGGGCGTTTTGGCATTCTAGCTTAGGCAGGTTAAGTAGGGCCCTAAAGATGCTCGCTATCGTTTTTGTTACGATAGCTAAACGCATTCAGATTCAATACAATATTAAGTTTTACAAAGATGTTATTACTGCGCTCGCGCCAATATTTTGTATTAGGAAATTTGATACACAAAATGAAAAAGAATAAACGCAAACATAATTACGTTATATTTTATACAAGGGGCTAATCTATCTCTTTTCTTGCATGTTTATTACAATTCAAATACTATCCATGAACCAATGAATACGTTTAATTAATAATAATGATTTAAAAAAAACCGAACTTCAGCTGTCTGTCTTCCGGGAGAAAAGTTATTGCGTCACACAAGATTCCTTAGTCGCCTTGTACTACATCCAGCGCAGAGCAATGGAGTGGCACAATTTTATTTTGCCGGCAGCCACACGGCAAATTTAAGAGATTCCCTCGATTTTTCTGGGATCCTATTATGAGACCCTGACTTGGTGAATATGGGACCAACTTACAATCATACCCTTTCAAATAAAAAAAGAATTTTGAAAATCGGTTCACAATTCGCGAAGATATCGAAGAACATACATACAAAAATAATTCAGTCGAATTGAGAACCTCCTCCTTTCTTGAAGTTGGTTAAATACAGGCGCATTGTAGCGATATATTCAGACAATACCGATACACCCTTAACTTTTTCAGCTGAACCCGAACATAAAAAGAACTTTCAATAATATCTGTCTAAATGTTTTTTAGTCTCGAAGGCTAACTCTACAGCTCTGTTGACCTAATTAATTTGCAAAAACACTGCAAAAATGAATTAGGTCATTTAGCGGCGGTCTGCAAGGTGAAGGATTACGCCATTCAAACCGATCTGATATTGAGCGAGAAATAATTTGTCCTCTTTTGATAAATACTGAAGTATAACGATTCAGCATTTTATCTTTAAAGTTAAATCCAGTTACTGGGTATAAATTACAGCAAACCTGATTCACTTCTATGATTGCCAAACAAGACTTTGAAAATACCTCAACCGGCTAAAAGTGAAAACCCCCCAAACTTAACAATTGTGACTCAAGTTAGGTTCTTAATTATAGGTGGATACCAAAACTTGGGTCGAAATTGTTATGTCTCTTGATGTCACAGGATTATACCCGATCCTATAAAGGCGTGCGAGGGGATATAGATCCAAAGCGTAGAGGCCCCTTAGAGAAGTTTATCGTCTTTGTTATTATTATTGTTGTTATATTTGGCAAGGAAAAAAATAGCGACAACGATTTTCATTATTTTCCTTACAATTAATTTTACATGTTTATATAAACTTTTGCACGGTTCTCCAAAAATACATATCATTTTTGAATCGTCGCTTCTTGTATTGTTTATATTTTATCCTGGTTCAATAAACCAATGAGTATTCTTAACGGCACCCTAGTGTAGACGAAATGATTCACGGAGATTACTCACTGCGAGTTCGATGATGCGGTGGTATACAAATAGCAAGCATAACTCACGGACGAGCCGAGGTCTACAACCCGTTACTGCAAGCCTCACGTTTAGACTCTATATTCTTCTAATATAATAAATGTACTTTTACTCATCACTGTGTATGTATATGTATGTGGTATAGACAACTACAATATTAAAAGCAGATTACTTAAACGCCTGAGCAGACGAGGGACTTTTGTCCGTGACTTTTTTGTCTGCAATAGTTCGCATACAATTGCATCGAACAACGCACACGACGAACCTCTACCACCAAGACTCGCGTGTAACCGATCTGTTTTAGTGGACAAAAAGTCCGCGGACAAAAGACCCTCGTCTACGCCCGCAGGTCTTGATTGTTACTTCATGCAGTAGTATCTTCATTTTTAGACTAGTGTCTGCCTCCAGCTGTGCCCCACATGAACTGAGTCCGGGATAAAAAGTATGTCTCAACCCAGATTATATTCTATGTATGCCAAATATTGCAATTTCTGGATTATGCGATGGCATGGCAAAGCGTATGGCATGGATGCATAACAAAGTCATATCAATCTTAGTAGTATTACAGGACAAAGTATAGCACGCAAGATATGACTCATCGGTGCACCTCTCAAAAGATTCACGAGAATCAGAGTTACAAATTCCCGCGCATAGAACATCATCAGCGACATCGTTTCGCGCCTATAATTTATACCGTAATAATTGGTAGTTAAATTGGCGCCAGACGAGTTCTTCAATCAACCGACAGATACTCCGTAGTGGCCAGCAGTGTACGCTTTCGCTTTTGTATACGTCTACGCCGGCTACGTGGAGCCGTCAATTTTGACAATCGAACGGCTTCACGTCACTACTTGTATTGTAAGCGTCTATCCTATCTATAAGCCTATGGTAACGCTATACATCAGACGGACAGTATCCTTGTATGACACCCGATTTGGTACAAAAAAGAACGACGCTAGCTCCTCAAATAAATGAATATTCATACTTTACAACTACACATGTTAGTTAATTACACTAAGATAATGCTAGAGGTTAAAATATATGTTATTCAGGATTAAATTGTAAAATAAATAATTGTGAAATACACTCTCAAGTTGTAGAATTAATTTATGTATATTTATTTATGTTCATTCAATAAAGATAACACCAACAAACAGACACCATGCCAAGGTTTCCCCAAGAGACGACTATATGGGGTTCTTCAAGAAAAGCGTAAGGGGATTTTTCAGGGTCGGCAATGCGGGATTGATGCCTCTGGTGTCACAAGCGTCTATAGGCTGCCTGCTACCATCAGGCAAATCGTATGCTTGTTTGTTACAAATAGGGTGGAAACAAGCATACGATTTGCCGTCATAAGTTGACGTCATAAGTTTTTTCCCACAAGATCGCAATAAGGTAATCAAAATAAAGAAGTATTTTTTACCTATAAACATAGGGAAACCGCGATTAACAACTGTAATATAATAGACGCGAAAAATTGGGATGTTTGGTAGTCTATAACGGAGAAACACTTTGATTGAATACTGAATAACATAGGATCCTTTTTACCACAGGAAAATATCTTTTGTTGCGTGACAAACAAGGGTACGACCTGCCCGAAGGCAACAAAGCAGTCACGCGTTGCATGCATACTCTATTACGCCTTTCCAGGGAAAACCTTAGCAGGGAGTTCATTCCACAAACAGGGAGGCTAGCCAAATGGCAGTTTGCGAAGTAGAAAAGCGTAGCGATCGCTAATTTGAACTGTGAGCTCATACTAAAATGTTCGAATTGACAAATGTCACGTGATCTATCTAACATTCGTTACGCTACGAATTACACTTGGCTAGGTGGGGCAGATCTCTCTGTTTGTGGAGGTAGAAAACTCCTCTGGAACCGCTGGTGTAAAATAAAAACAACTACATACTTACAAAATAGAAAAGTGCAAACACTTTCTAAAGAAAATTAACACATTCGTTTCAGACATGAACACGTTTTGAGACGTGTTTATTTATGTCTACATTTCAGTACAATAAATTATAACTAGTATACCAACATGGTCTACTTGTTATAATTTATTCTGCGTTTTATTGTATTCCAATAGACGTATTTTGTTTAACATGAATATCAAAATTAACCGAATATTCTTGGAACAAAGTTCATAATATGCCATATTCGGCATTCGGCAAATGGTTAGATAATAAAAAATTGGATGAACTGCATATGGATAGATTTGTTTATCTCTCAATATAATACATCTACCTAGAAATAAGTGAAAGAAGTATGAATTCAAGTCCAAGGAGGAACATAATCTCATATGGTACTCTGAGGGCTCCAAAACAACGGAAAGTACAGGAGCGGGCATTCTCTTACGACATATAAGACATATATAATATAATCACAAAACATCTTGAAATCTCTTTGATAATGACTATTGGCTACTTGAAAAATTACATTTTACATTTTAAACCATTACGCGTTGTACATTTTGGCAATGGAACAAATTGAAATTTACTTCTTTTTGACATTTACCCCTTTATGCTCTGAGGGACTTAATTTCAGGACTCATGTTAAATAAAATAGATATAGAATTTAGGCTGCTATGGTCAAACGAACAAAATTAAGTTATGAGGATTGCGATATTTCCTACCGAGTATTGAACCCTAAAACCATTGTCCTCCAGACGTACCTCATTGCCACAGCTGTGCATAACAACTAAGGCATTTATGTATGCTTTTCTCACCTTATCAACGAAACAACCCATGCAAAGACAACAGACATTGAAAAATAAATTATTTTTTGTTCTATAGGTAAGTAATTATAACATTTCAAAATATACTGAGCTAATTTCGATTACTTGCCAATGTTTAATTTGCGTACAATGCTCGTTTACTTGTTGACGTGTCTTATAAATGCCGACTGCACGCACGAAAAAGCATGACACATTGTCACGTTTCGCCTGAGCCAAGCGTGCAAGCTAGAGCGCGGAACAAGCTATTTCTCTTCCATTCCATCGGCCGATGTTTTCTTATGACGTTATCACGTAAAATTATCGTCCGTAAACCGACGTTACAGACAACCATTTTTTTTATTTACACGACGCCGAGTATCAACTTGCATCTAAGCGAGCCTCGTTTATTTAATGACATGATGCACCACGTGCAAGTGAGTTTGGCTTTGGCTCTAAAAATAGCGGTGAGCTACCTACAGCCCAAAAGCGTAGAGCTTTTGAGGTATAAGCAGCTTCAGAACTTTCTTTAAATCAGATATTAATTAATCTACCTCTTTGATAAAATGTATGTCTTTTATCTTTTTTTTTTATACAACATCGGGTGCCAAACAAGAATACCGCCCGCTTCATGTAAAGCAGCTACCGTAACCTTTGCAACACAAGTAATAGTATACATCTGTTTACAGTTAAAAAAAACATTTCAAAATAAATTTCGACCTAATTAATATACAAAGCTGCTGTTTCTTTGTAGTCACTAAAACAAAAATACACCATACATATTCAACGATATTGAGTCATATTAAACACTAACAAACCATCAAAATATGTATTAACATATGTAATAACACTTATTGTTTGCTTGTCAAAGTAGGTTTCTGCTACATTGTTCCTGAATATTTGAACAAGTGTGAAATGTCATTTCCTACAAAATTAAAATGTAACTGCGTGTCACATTGATAAATTGCGTAGTATTTTTAACATTATTATTTTAATTCCTATTACTATGAAAAGGAAAAAATATTATAAAAAAAAATATAGAAGAGCATGTTATAAAAAATCTACATTTTATAATACACTAAAAATGTTATAATGTGTTAATCCAGAACATATTCTTTATCTATTTAGGCCAAATTTCAACCAAATACGTTCAGCCCTACTGTAATATATACTCTAAGGTTCAGCCCATATACTTGTGAAAGAGTAACAAACATCCATACCACGTCATAAATTACATTTATATAATACTAGCTTCCCCCCGCGGCTTCGCCCGCGTTTACTTTTTTTTTATAAATAGTATTCTATGTCCTTCCTAATACTTTTGAGAATATGTGTACTAAGTTTCATGATGACCGGTTGAGTAGTTTAGGCGTGAAAGCGTAACAAACAAAGTCACATTCACATTTATAATATAGTAGGGATTTTAATAGTAGCTACAAGCATAATTAAAAATCCTAAGTATGTACAGATCATCAGAAGATGAATACAGAAAACCAAAAGTTATTCATTCAACATCATTCTTCTGGCTATTACCATATTTGGGGTCAGATATTCTTTCACCATTCTTGGCATCTTTGTGTCAAATTAGGCGTTAAGTCCATAGTCGTTAGGTCCTTGGAGCATCTAGATTGTTGGTGGGCGTCCTGTGCCTCTTCTGCCCTCCTCTATGGTCATCACTCTTCCAGTCATTATGATATTCGTCTCTACGCATCACGTGACCAAACCAACGCATGCGTCGTCGTCAACCCTTATTATTCATCCCACTGTTGGGATATGGATCTCCCCTCATTCGAAGAGGTTTAGAGCGTAGTTGAGCACGCTGCTCAACTGCGGGTTGACGGAGGTCAGTGTTTTCAAGCCGCCTAAAGGCTGCTGACTTGACTTAAGACGGTCATCTAAGCATGCGACTTTCTCTCATTTTTAGTGGTAATTCGGCACACTTGAATGTACCACCAATATATTCGTTACAAATTTTGTTGAAGCGCAACATTTTCATTTCGGTGACGTGCATGAAGATGTGTTGGTGTTCTTGTTGTGTGTGTGTGTGTGGTGTGCAGGTGAAATGTGATGACGTCTCTTCATCACATTTCCGAACTGGCCAACACTCGGCGCCGTAGAGCAAAGCCGCTCTCACTGCTCGCTTATACACAGTACCAATGTCAAAATTTATTACAATACATTATTATTATTTATTTGGCCGTGTGGTTTCCGGCAGACTAGAATAGAATCACTCCGTCTATTCCCGTGGATGTCGTACAAGGCGACCAAGGGCAATACATTATAAAACATCGATAAGGCCTCCCCAACCCGTCTGGCCAGCGTGAGGAGTGTAGGCCAAATCCTCCTGTCTGGAACGGACGAGAGAGGGTTGTGCTCCTGTAGTGGAAACTAAAATGACCTGATGATGATATTATTATTTAGTCTCACCGCAGTGTCTGTGAACAATACTTGCAAGTTAAATTTGACCCATTTCCCAGTGTACAAGTGAGCTGAAATTTCGCACACACGTTTTGTTCATGTGACAAAGCACGATTGGCTAAACGCCGTCAAATTAGTTTTCAATCCAATATGGCGGCCGCCACGAAATGGCGAATTATAATTTCTACATTAACGCCTATGATTTGGAAATCAAAAGAAACCGTTAAAGGATTGTTGACGATCCCAAACTGACAGACGGTTTAGAACCTTTAAGTCTGAGGAGGGATTTTGCGTCCCTTTGTGTGTTCTACCGTTTGTACAATGGGGTGTGTTCAGAGGAGTTGTTTGACATGATGCCCACGGCCTCCTTTTACAGTCGCACCGCTCGCCATCGACAGGGAATTCATCCTCACACATTAGAACCGAAGTGGACACGTACTGTGCGGTTCCAGAGAAATTTTCTTCCACGTACTATCAAGCTGTGGAATGAACTGCCTGTTGAGGTTTTCCCAGGAGACTACAGCATGGGGTTCTTCAAAAAGGGCGTAAAGAGGTTTTTACAGGGTCGGCAACGCGCATGTGATGCTTCTGGTGTTACAGGCGTCCATAGGCTACGGTAACTGCTTTCCATCAGGCGGGCCGTATGCTTGTTTGTCACCTTCGTGGTATAAAAAAAAAAACCGTTTGATGAGTGAAACACGATAAGTACGACTTTTTAGTTCTTTTAGCATGTGTAAAAAATATTTTTTGTTTATTTTTGTTAGTTGCTGCTGACTGACAAACGAGGCTCTGGTGAAAGGAGAGGTAGTGTTGTTGTATGGGTGAGGTCACCAGAAACAAAGGAAGGAGTATAGGCTGGCAACGGATCGGCAACCACTTGGTGTTGTTGATCTCTATGGGCGGTGGTGCTTTCCTTCAGGTGACCCACATGCTCGTTTGCCACTCTCATATAAAAAGAAATCACGGCCATGAAAATTACACAGCGTCATCTAGTCCCATACAATGTAAAACCTTTGTACTGTTTGTATAAAGTACAGTCAATAAAAGAAAAAGATAACGCGGGCTGGGGATTAAAACCAAGTGACGTCTCAAACTAAGTACATGCATGGATTAAAACATGGAATAAATGCCAGCCAATTTACTAAACTTCAATGTGACGGAAGTCAATCTTGATTTACACTCCTAGTAGAGGATTTTCTTAAATTTTAATTTAATTAATCCAGTTATGAAGTAGCGTATTTGTAAGTTGCCCGACTGGGGAAGTACCGCAGCCAAATGACAATTGCCTTGAGGGTTGTTTTGTTCTTGTGAGTGAGTGAGGTCTCCAGAAAGGAAGCAGTTGCTGCGTTGGCAATGGTGTTACGCAATGTCCACCGTAGCCTGTCTATGGATGGGGGTTATTTATCTTGAGCTCCTCCGTGCTTCGGAGGGCACGTTAAACCATCGATCCCCATTGTTATCATTAGATGACAGTCATTAAGCCAAGTCACTGGCCTTTAGGCGGCTTATAAACCACTGGCCTCCACCAACCTGCAGATGAGCAGCGTGGTGGAGTATGCTCTAAACCCCTTCGATTGAGGGGAGACCCGTATCCCAGCAGTGGGATGAATAAAGGTTGACAACGACGATAATAATAAATAAATTATTTTCCAAGATATCTATATAATCTCATTCTAGCTCCCAGTTATCTTTTGTTGACTGTACTACTGCATAACAGATAAATTAATACATACTGATAAATAAATTAATAAACAGAAAAGATCCAGACTTAGATAAACAGATTTCAGATATTCATTCACACATCAAGACACGTTATCATCCCCATTGTTATCATTAGATGACAGTGGTTCAGCCAAGTTCAATATGTTTTTTTCATTAGTTGGAATCAGACTCATCGATCCATAGAACATAGTCCGATGTGATCATGGAGCAAAAACAAGTGTTTACCTTGTTAGCTAGACGGGACAATGTAAATGAATTTTACAGACATACATTTTTAAAAGTTTCTTATTCTCTCATTTATCTTCCGATATTCAATTTGACATAGTTCTTCATAAAAACAAGAGAGGTAAAAGTAGAGTAGAAGTAGGCACAGCATATACAACTGCCTAACTGGCGAACTATCTCCATCTTACAATATACTGCAGTAATAGCAATTTTCTTGAAAGTTGTTGTGTTCCTGTAAGTGAGTGTGGTCAGGAAGAAAGAAGTTGTTGCGGGATGCAGAGATAGTGGCGAGCGAGCATTTTTTGTTACATAGATATGGTAACTGCTTCACATCAAGTGGACTTTAAGCTAGTTTACTATCTAAACTAAAAACTTAATGGCGGCAAGCTATTGACAACCGGAAAACTGGTAACACTACCCTAATGCTATATTTTGCATAATATATAAATTTTGTGTAATGTCTGATATAACAAATCTTTTTCTTAAAAATTGCCCAGTGGTTCCTAAAATGGATTCACCTGGGTATCATGATAACACAATGTCTTTACTGAAAATATTTTTTATCTGTAATTATTTCATTATTTGATATAATAAATGAGTTTTGGATAGTGTTCTATTACTTTAAAATTTTTGAGAACCACTACAAAATCATTATAAATTTTAAAAAGATTCTATGTACATATCAAAGACAATATAAATGTACAGTCATTTGCAAAAGTGCATATAAAATCTTGCAAAAGTATTTATATTACTATTGATAGCTTATTGTGAGCATGCAATTTTCGTCTTTTAGTGATATATGGACTCTTACAAATGACTGTGGAAGTGTATATGAAGGCCTTAGTCACTGAATTAATTATCTCTCTCAGCAGCATTGACAACCCTTATAACACTATCAACAACTACTATCGACTCAGCCTGGGTTTGCACAGCTGCAATAAAAGATAGCCTATGTTGCTTTCTATAGGCAAAAGAATTTTTTAAAGTGGTTGTGTAATTTTTCAGTCTGTCATATGCAGCACTTATAAATTTTGCATGCCAGTGTCTGGTAAAATGTGTGAAACTAGTTGTTATTCTTGACATTTTTAATATCAATATTATGTACCACATTTTTAGCAAAATAAAGATATTGTATTGTATTGTATTGTCAATTCCAAACAAAAATATGAATTTTGTATCTTTATAATATTAGTGTAAATTTACACATTAAAACAGACTACATATTATACAATCATAGGTAAAGGTAAACCACCAACCTGCAGTGAAGCATTGTGGAATATGGTCAATATGAATGTTATGGGTTGACAATAAGGTAAAGTTAAAAAATAAAACAAGTACATACAGCCACAGGAGACCGCCCCGAAAGCTACCCACTGACCGATACATTTAGTGTAGATACTTTTAACATTAATTAAATATGAATTTATTATAATATAAAAAAAAAAAAAATATTTTGTAGTCAATAACTAATTATTCTCTAGAAATTAATTTCAGGAAATTTTAATATAGTCGGATGTTATACTCAAAATTAAAGGTAAGGTGGTAGCACTGCACTTATACCCTTGACTGTACTTAGGTTTAATTAATTGAATAGCTTAGAATAGATGTATATATACATTTTCTCTATGTTATTATAATAGTTTTAGTCATAATATGTTAGAGCTATAACTAGCTGAATTAAGATAAAATTTCAAACACAGTAGGTACAATATGCCAATAATATTGATGACTGAGAAAAGCATGGGACAACTTTAAACTATGCCAGCTTCATTCCCCGCTATAATTCCTATTAACAGTTAATCCATTCACATGGCGCAAAAACCGCAATACACGACGGAGCATCTCGGTAGATTCGCGGCAAAGAGTCACCCACGTGTGTACTATCATTAGAAAATAATACGATGGGCGTTCTACTTTTACTGTATTCATAATAACAAAACAATTACAGAGCACTCTTTGTGGCCTACAATACTAGAAACTTACCCAAATTGCTCTCTATTTCATGACTGAATGCTTCCTTTTTCTTGCCTCCAAAGATGGTCTTGTAAATAAAGTGTAAAATTACACATAAAATTATAGTAATTCCTGCCAAGAGGAATACATTCATGTTTTGACCGGCGTAATTATCGCCCATTTTCACTCAATATTCTCCACGAAACCGCTTGATTCCAATACACAGAAAAGCGATACACAGAGACTGCGATCACGCGGTAACTAAAATTATTACTAAACTGACACACGACTGACAACTGACAGCGGGAGACTGCCGGCAATTCATTCATTCTTATATGTCAACTGTCAGCCTGCTGAATGTTGAATGAGTTGTGCACCTTGCGCATTCATCTATAGCAAATGTGATCGTAATTGTGTGTATTTAACCGTGTACTTTTCCAGCAGAATTAAGTCATTGTAAATAGGAGTTAGGGCGAAAAATCTAGATCACTGAAAGGGGAAAATTCTAACTACACATTAGGGGCTACGGACGGTCACTACAGGGGGGTTACCGTTACATCTACAATCTATGACCACAGCGTCTGTGTGTCTGGGGCATAGAGCAACACGGGCCTCCGCCACGGCGCGGCGCGGCGGACCGGTCTGGGGAGCCCACTCCGAAATGAAAATCCGATGTTTCCGCCGAAAGTTCAGATTTTTTTCTAACAGAACTAATTTGCTTTACGTCAAAATAAACGTCGACATTTTATAACTATTGTGTCCTTTTTATTTAATAATTTAGGAAGTGTAGATTAAAAATTCCGCATTCATCAAACAAATTTAGTTAACTTCGGTTTTGAAAACTTCCGAAATTTCACCCGATATTTCAGATTTTCACTTCGGAGGAACCCTCCTGGTTTGCACGGCAAACGTTAGATAAATAATGTCAAAATTTCATACAGAGAAGTGATATAACTGTTTCGCACATTATTGTGCTTTCCTTTGAAAGAACCAGCACGTGATCGTAACGTCATCGTGATGAAAATCATATCAATCTGTCTCATTTCCTTACATGATGAAGGCGTAAAGGCGAGTCTCCTGCAAGTGGAGAGTAAGACCTTCAATCCGCTTGAGTGCCGGTTTGGTTTACTGGATGCGATAGTGGTGCGGGTAAAGGTCCTCTTGTCTGGTTGGTTTACCGGGCACGATAGGGGGCGAGTAAAGGTCCTCTTGCCTGATTGGTTTACTGGGGAGAAACTTGCAATCAAACTTGCAACTTGATGTCATTGTAACCGATGTAATCTAAAAGTCAATGAATATACTATGTACCATAAATCCTCGTGTGATTGTCAGTCACAAACATAAAAAGAATGCTATGAGTTCTTTTTAAATAGTATGTTTGTGACTGAAAGAACGCAATGAGTTTTTTACTAAATAGTCAGTTTGTGACTGGCTAGTTATAAAAATAAGTAATTGTACATGTTATAACAATATGTCAGACATCGTTTGTTATTGTCCTTCATTCATACCACCAAGCGCACTGTATTTTTCACTCCAAGAATCATGAAAACATAAATAGAGTGTGTTAACGCCTCCAAAAGTCATGCCCGCTCGCAATAATAAATCAAGGTATGTAATTACATAACGTGGTTATTATTATTGAATTTGCTGTTGATATTTCATCTGGCGTTTTATAAATGTATTCATACAATGATCGTAGATTCTTACTGATTCGATTTGTATGTTTATCCGTTGGTATTATTATTTTAACAATTATAATTATTATGTATAGCCGACAAACGGTTCATCGACATCTTTCAACAAAAGCCAACTTCACCTGCACGCGGTGCACCCTGCTGACTGACAAACGAAGCTCTGGCGAAAAGAGAGGTAGGGAGCGTAATTGTAAGCTGCCCGACGGGGGAATGTACCTCCTCCTCATAGAATACCGCAGCCAAATAACGGCTCCCTTGAGAGCTGTTGTGTTCCAGCGAGTGAGTGAGATCACCAGAAAGGAAGTAGATGCTGCGATGGCAGCGGGGGTGGCGGCGCACGAGCGATATTTTATGTTGCGAGCGTTAATATGGCTACGGTAACCGCTTCACATCAGGCGGTCCGTCCGTATGGTCTGTTGTTGTTCATTATTTTCTGCTTTTTTTTTATACTACGTTGGGTGGTAGACAAGCATTCGGCTCACCTCATGTCAAGTGGTTAATGTCATAAACGCTCGCAAATTGCAACATGAAATATTGCAAATTACACGCTGCCAAACTCTTTCCTTCATGGTGACCTCACTCACTCGCAGCAATACAACAATCCTCAATGGAATTGTTTTAACTGAAGTCTTCTGTGAGTTGAGCCATATGTACTATTGCAGACATTATTGCACACATTGGCCTGTCATAAATTGCTCAGTTGCAATTAAATATATTTGTGATGACCGGCCAATTAGTTGCCAATTGTGCAACCACAAATCGCAGTAAAACTATTTAGGCTTCGTAACATACTCGTACTCTTATTCTTTCTCTTATAATTACTTCACCGGTCATCTACGTACTACTTTCCTTCATAGTCTATGGACGGCAGTGAAGCGAGATTAATACAGACAGACCGTAAGCAGCTTTTCAAACAAACCAATAAGATTTAAAAAACCAAGAAGGTGATATTGCGGGCGCTGCCAGACTTCTATTTAGCAGCGATGTGGTGGCGCCGAACTCTCCAGAGACACTTGCTGCTCTGAAAAGCAAGCACCCGGCGCCAAACGATGACCTCACCTTTCCTGACCCTCCCAACAGCTCATTGGCCTTATGCGTGACTGCTCGGGAGGTAGCCTTAGCCATCAGCTCCTTCCGCAGTGGATCCGCCGGTGGCCTCGATGGCCTGACTCCTCAGCATCTTAAAGATCTGACGAGTTCAGGCGTTGGGGAGGCCGGGGGGACTCTGCTGTCGGAGCTCGTGGCTCTTATTAACTTAATGCTCCGCGGCGGTGTGAATAATGCCGTCACAGAAATTCTGTATGGAGCAAATCTCTGTGCCCTTAATAAAAAAGATGGCGGCATTCGTCCCATCGCCGTTGGATGCACATAAAGACGTACGGCAGCCAAAATTTGTTGTAAGTTTATATTTGATAAAATGAGTAATTTGTTTCAGCCCCTTCAACTAGGCTTTGGTTCAAAGGGGGGCTGTGAGGCTGCCGTGCACGCTTTATCAGCGTATTTAGGTAGCGGCGAAGGTGAGGTCATCGTTAAGGTTGACATTAAAAACGCTTTCAATTCTGTGAACAGGGGGCTTACCACCATCTCTTAATGCGACTCATTTGAAGTCCTTTTCTGAACAGAATCGTTTATTCATACCACCACATGATAAAAACGCCTGTGTTTCAGACTCTTTTTTTGACAGCGAATCAGCTGATAGGTGGACCGCAATCTCGATATCCTTCATTCGATTTGTATGAGATTTCGTACCACCATCTCAAATAACAAGCTGAACCGCCACCCATTCCTGTCATATTGAGCGATTCAAAAAAAGTTCCATTATTTTAGCTTAAACTGAATAGAAGTTTTGTTGATAATATAAACTAATTTATAACGTGAGTTACTTGTGATGTGCTGAAACTTGGTTGATGAAATTTTATTACTAAATGGTTATGATGTTAAAAACATACTAACCAAATTAAATTAACACATGATATATCGAATATATAATTCGACGAATGGACCAAATTTAAGTTTTTAGAGAACGACTACAGCCAGTCGAATATTAACTAATTTAAGGCGAAAGCGCCAGCGCCAGTCTGTGAGTGAAGCCGGTCTGAGAAGATAGCTGTCCAAACAAGTGATGCAGTGACTTTGTGACGAGGAAAAGACCGTTGAAGCGTCAGACAAGGCGATCTACTGATCTGTCTGTGTAGACAACGGTAGGTAGAGCATTCTATGGCTCAACAAACTGTATCATCGGCTATAGCTCAAAATTACTTACCTGACGGTCATTCTTTTATAAGGAGAAGGAAGTCTGTGGTGTTTCCTAAATCTCTACAAGAAAAATCCGTCATTAGAACAGAGTAAATTATATGATTAGATAAGACTTATTTTTTAATCATGCAAGAACTTTTTAGGTGACTTCATATCCGACATTAATTCCACGTACCCAAATACTCCCAAAGTTTGACTTGTATCATGCATGCTGCATGTAACAGTTAAAATACAGTCAATAGTTTCATTGTACTACTAATATTACTAATATGAAAGTGAGGATGTTGGATGTCATTCTTCATTCAGTCATATTTCATGGTTGGATATTGTTATATAGAATTTGGCAAACAAACACATATTCATCTAGCTTTCATCATATTATGATAAATACTTGGCTACTTATTCTTTTTTTTTTAATACTACGTCGGGTGGCAGACAAGCATACGGCCTGCCTCATGTGAAGCAGTTACCGTAGCCATATTAACGCTCACAACATAAAATATCGGTCGCGTGCCGCCACCCCTGCTGCCAACGCATCATCTCCCTCTTTGCTGGTGACCTCACTCACTTGAGGAAATTGTTATTTGGCTGCGGTATTCTGTAAGGTGGAGGTACATACCCCAGTCGGGTAGCTTACAATTACGCTCCGTACCTCTCTTTTCACCAGTGCTGCGTTTGTCAGTCAGCAGGGTGCACCGCATGCAGGTGAAGTTGGCTTTGGTTCAAAGATTTTGATGGAACCACTTACATCCCAAATTATTACACTTATTCATCCCATGTAATAATTTGAAGACAGATACCAAATAGAATATGAAGTTAATAAGTAGAATAAGAAGAAGTCAAGTAGAGGTTTGTAGCGTGCTCATAGGGAACGCTACAGAGTTATCCTTTTTATTTGTTGGGTGAACTGTGTATTGCAAAATAAACTCGTAAATCCTTGTATCCGGATCCCTAATATATTTCTTTAATAAAAAGGACGGTATGCAATGCATAAAAAATACATTTTTCTAAAATATAATATATTGTTCTTAGTGTGGTGTCATATTATTAAAACGTTATTTTTAAAATTAAAATGTCGCCGAAATTAATAAATACATAATTTATTTATATTTCTAAAATTAAAACTGAGAAAATGTTAAAAGTTGAAGAAGGAGATTTACGTGGCTTGCATCTGGCAACTTTTTTTGTCATTCCTTCTTTCCGTTCGAACATGACTTGACAATAGTCGATTATTAATCAATTTTATAAGAAAATATTTAAAAATTGGGTGTTTGTGGTTGAAATGGCCCAAAATTGTGAATATAATAACTTATAACGCCTTTGGCGTTTGAGGAAGGCTGGTAAGCGTTTTTCGTGTTGGTCGATGTACCAATTCACGGCCACGACCCACGCGTGGATATTAAAATGAAAATTTGTTCTTTTCAGAATGCACATTTGAGTGCATAACATGTGTATCGCATTAGATTTTTAAAGAAGGGCGCATGATTCAATGCGCCCTCTACCTTCGATTTCGATTTCAAGCTTCAATTTCAATTTCACCTTCAACTTCCCTTCGAGCCCTTCACTTCACCCTTATTTATTTGGATCGGCTCTTCTAACTTTTTCCCTGCCCAAATCTACTTCTTAATTCTTACTTCAAAATGTTGTATTGATGATGTGACTCTGAATTGGTTGATGCGTGTTGCGTAAATGTAATTCTATTGTAGTTAAGGGCTATGTTCTCTGTAACTGTTTCAAAAACAAATCTTAGCCCATAAGCGTACCGCTGTATCTCATTATATATAATATAATTGTGTAACAATTTGTTTTCTTATTGCAATATACAGATCAATCAAGTTCTGATGTATTATTGAACTATACGCTCTGCTTTGATATATATATATTTTTCACGGCCAGTTGCCCACAGATTTCGTATGGCATTTAACCCGACTTGAGATTAATAGTTCAATGGTCTCCGCTGTGTTATAGAGGGTACAATCAACGCAACGACCGTCAACCTAGGCGCCCGAAAATTGTGAGTAGAATACTCTTTACTTTTATTATCTTTTAACAGCTTTATATAAATTTGGGTTGACGGCAGCCTGATCATCTTGGCCACTGACTATAATCTCTTGTTTAAATGAAACCCCTTTGATTGTTCATACATACTTTAATTTCCATTAACCTCTTTTTAAAACGCCCCAATAGTCCGGTCTTGTGTTTTTTTTAAACCGTGACAATTTGGCGCAGTCATGTTTTATTTAAAACATGACAATTGACGCAGTCGAACAGGGACTTGATTTATTAAAAAACTTGATATTTTGAATATAATTATATAAAAATATATGAAAACTTTAATACTTGATAATTGAATTTACTGAAAATATTGGTTGGGTAACCAATGAAATCCATATGAGGTCTGGGACAACTTGGTCTTAACTTTGATATTTAACTTTCTTGTTAGCCGTAACTGTTTTCTAAATAGTTACTTGGTTATTTTTATATGGTATTCCTTTGAATACATATTTATACTTTGTTGTTGACAAATTTTTGTTATTTTGAAGAAGCGAGCAGATGGTATTTGGCTAACTTTATTTAGTATTTTTGAAATGTAACATTTGAGTTATATTTTATATGATGAAGATGACAGATATGGAGTTATTTATTGAATAAACATTGTTTATATCTTTATTTGCAACCTTATCTTATACTTTGTATTTTTTTGATCAATTGTTTCAACTGACATATATATAAACATTTCTTGTTATGTGAACCATTTTTTCAACAGGTAAAGAGTGTGACTTGTACTTATACTTGTAACCTATGTGTACAACGTTTGTTCATATGTGACAACTTTAATTTTGAATTTGAAAAAAAATATTATAAAACAAAGTTAAAACATATTACTACACATTGTTAACACTTCAATTGCTGAATTTATTTAACAGTGCTACAGCTTATTGCGAATTAATGCTATTTTCTTGAATACATAAACACATTACTAGCTTAACATCAGGAGTGACACATTTTGTATGAAAAATTTTCAACGCTTGAACATTTTGGTGAATTTAAGTAAATACTAAGTAAATGTGATAAAAAATATAGAAAATTGTTTTCAAAAGTGATAGATTTGATGTGACTTCATATTGCTACTGGCTTAATCATAATTAGTTTTGAAATTTTACACATTACATAACCTAAAAAGAAAAAGTTACATTGTTGGTTGATGTTTGTACAACTTTGCTGTAAATATCATCAAAAATATAAAGCTTGCTCATTGCATTTGAACATTATAACAAAACAATTATATTGGAAGTGTAATTTAACTAAACAACATACTTATAAACATTGAAAAATACTTGGACATAACCGATTTGAAACATTGCTGATATTTTGAGTTTTGCAAAGCCTAATTAGCTTGTGCTGTGCTTTCTTACTTGGCTTATATGTGAATGTATACTGTATTCATAAAGGTGTATACACACTTACGCTTGTGTATATTTTAAATTTATTTAATTTGCTAACTTTGAAAGATGGATGATAAGTCGAATGATTCTAACACTAAGTCTGATATGCAGGCTATGGATGTTAACATGCCTTCGCTTAACAATATTAATATACAACCTCAGACCCAGCAGCGGAATCAGGACGATTTACCACCCGCTACGGAAATTCGTAATATGATAGATTTAGAGAATGTTATTGAATCTAATGTTATATTGAACGCACCACATTCGGAACAAGTGAATTTAAATTCAGTGAACTTAAATACTGCATACCATAATTCAACAAACATTAACAGTGCTTCTCCACATATGAATTCTTATTCTTGCTATCAAAAACGTTTTGATTTTACAAAATTGGGATTAGTTTTTAACGGTAGGACTTGCCCTATGGAATTTTTTACTCGTTTGGATGAATTAGGTCCTGTTAAAGGTTTTACTAAAGAACAGTGCTTTTTAGCTATACCTGTGCTTCTTTCTGATATTGCCTTGAAATGGTATAGAGGAAGGAAGGACTGTATTTTCAATTGGGATCAGTTTAGATATGAAGTAATTGAACAGTTTGCGCCAATAGATTTGAATTATAAGTTGGAATATGAAATTCGTACTAGAACACAGAAATCATCTGAAACTTTGTCGGAATTTATTATTGAATTGATGGATATGTCTGCTAAATTGAATAGTCCATTGTCGGAGTTTACCTTGATTCAAATTATAAAACATAACATGCTACCGGAATATTCGTATCATCTGGTAGGTAGGTCAGTTACGACTATTAATCGACTTTTACAGTTAGGCAGAGAGATCGAATCTCTTCGTCCTGTTGATCAAAATTTAAATGTTAAGAGGCCTGCCACTTTTAAGACAGAGCCCAATATTAGGATGAGTGTTGTGTCTTCACCACGAACTGAAGCCATTTGTTTAAAGTGCAAAAAGTCTGGTCATAATTACAAAGAGTGTAGAAAGTTTCCGGCTGTTCAGTGTTTCAAGTGTGGACAACCGAATGTTTTGACTAGGAACTGCAGTAGGTGCAATCCTGTTAGTAAGAATGTTTCAGTTTTGGATAGTGGCGTTGCTGCTTGTGAATCTTGCGGTCCAAAAAACGCATGAGGGCCAGTTGTGTCCAACTTCTTTCTACAAAAAGTGAGCGGATCACAGCTGGAGAAAATTATAATTTTAGTGAAACATATAAGAAATCATCATCATCATCTGTCAATAATGTCAGTAATTCTCAAATTAATTTAGTTTCTCAAATTGCTTCGTTTTTGAAATTTAAAAACTTAGATAGTAGACCTTACATCTCATTTTCGATTAGAGGTCATGAATTTTTAGGATTATTGGATAGCGGTGCACAGATTAGTGTACTTGGTAATAATTCGCACCGAACTTTTCAAGATTTGGGATTTGTGTTACAAGAATCTTCTTTTATTGCTACCACAGCCGACGGCAAATGCCAACAAGTTTTTGGGTACATGCAATTGCCAGTTAAATGTGCAAAACGGACTAAGCTTATCAAATTTATTGTTATACCTTCTATAACTAGTGATGTTATTCTGGGTATAGATTTTTGGGTATCGTTTGGAATCTTTAATAAATTATCTAAAGAAGTATCTTTTGTGAACTCTAGTGGTCAACCTTTTGAAATATCACCTATTACTTCTGCTAATAACTTGTTACCTGAGGAAAAATCTCGTTTAGATCATATTGTGGAATTATTTAAAGATATCTCTTATGAAAACAAGGGACTAGGTAGAACCGACCTTGTGCAACATAAAATTGTCACTACGGGTGAACCTATTAAGCAGAGATATTATCCTTTGAGCCCCGCTAGATCTAAAGCACTCAATGTTGAAATCGATCGTATGTTAGAGGAAGGTATCATACAACCTTCAAAATCACCTTGGAGTAGTCCACTTGTATTAGTAACAAAGAAAGATGGCAGTCTTAGAGTTTGTTTGGATTCACGTAAATTAAATTCAGTTACTGTTAAGGATTCTTATCCACTTCCTTATATTTCTAGAATACTTGTTAACCTTAGAGATGCTAGATTTTTATCATCAATTGATCTTTCTAAAGCTTTTTATCAAATTTTATTGGAAGAAACGTCACGAGAAAAGACAGCTTTTGTTGTTCCCGGCAGAGGTCTATTTGAATTCGTTAGGATGCCATTTGGTGTGACAAATGCGCCGGCGGAATTGCAGAGACTCTCTGATCGCTTGTTTGGACCTGAATTTGACGATAATATATTCTGTTTCTTAGATGATCTTATATTGATATCTCGCGACTTCGAAAGTCACTTAGTTTTGCTTCATAAAGTTTATAAAAGATTGAAGGATGCTGGACTTACCATTAACTTATCAAAATCAGAATTCTGCAAGGAAAGATTGCGATACTTAGGATATGTTGTTGATGAGGATGGACTACATACTGATCCAACAAAATTAGAAGCTATAAAGAATTTTCCTACACCGAAATCAGTCAAAAATGTTAGAAGTTTTATAGGAATGTGCTCATATTATCGTAGATTTATTGCTAACTTTTCTAATCTTGTTGCCCCTTTAACCAAATTAACTGGAGGTAAAAGGAATGCTAAAGTAAAATTTTCTTGGAATGAAGATGCAGATGAATCATTTAATAGTTTGAAAACTGCTTTAATTACCGCTCCGGTATTACAGTGCCCTAATTTTGACAAAAAGTTCTATGTGCATTGCGACGCTAGTGGAAACGGCGTTGGTAGTGTTTTAATGCAGGAAGATGACTCTGGTCAGTCTCATCCTATAGCGTATTTTTCTAAAATGTTATCTAGAGCTGAACAAAATTATAGTGTAACTGAAAGAGAACTTTTAGCTGTTTTATTATCAATTGAACATTTTAGACCTTATATTGAAGGAACAGATTTCACTGTAGTTACAGATCATGCTAGCTTAAAATGGCTGATGAACTTGTCTAATCCTTCTGGTAAACTCGCCAGATGGGCAGCTCGTTTGTCTCAATACAAATTTGATGTAGTACATAAAAAGGGTAGTTTACATACTGTACCTGATGCTTTATCTCGAGTCGAAATCTCTTCTATTGTTGTTTGCCCCGATGATATTCATGATCCGTGGTATTCTAAGATGTTTGTCGAGTGTCAAAAATATCCATCGAAGTTTGGAACATTTAAAGTTGAAAATGAAGTTTTATATAAGTATATTCGCCCAAAGAATTCTTTATCACAAGACTTAGCTTGGAAAATCGTTATACCTAAAGAACATGTTTTAGAAACAATTCGTAATAATCACGATGATGTTAATTCTGCTCATTTCGGTATTCACAAAACTCTTGAGAAGATTAAAGTACACTATTTTTGGCCTAAGATGTTTAAAGATATTAGAGATTATATAGTCAGATGTGACGTTTGTAAAGCGTATAAACATTCTAATTCTGCACCATTAGGATTGATGACCAACCCTAAGCTTGTTAATCGACCTATGACTATGCTGTCGATAGACATCATAGGACCTTTACCGCGTTCTTATTCTGGACATAATTTTATTCTGTCAATAGTAGATGTTTTCACAAAATTTTGTTGGATTTTTCCAATGTATACTGCTACGGCACAAACTATAGTCAAAATACTGGAAAAAGAAATATTTTTAAAATTTGGATGTCCTAAAACTATAATTTGTGACAATGGTACTCAGTTTACTTCAAAATTATTTACAGACTTTATAGAAGGTTACAATATTCCTAAAGTTTTCTACAATTCTTTATACACACCTCAGAACAACCCAGTTGAAAGGTTCAATAAGACGATTGAAACTTGTTTATCCTGTTATGTTGAAACTGATCATAGGACTTGGTCTAAATATTTGCCACATGTCCAGTCTGCTATTAATAGCACTATTAATTTAGTTACAGGCTATACGCCTAATTTTCTTATGTTTGGAAGGGAGACAATTTTAGATGGTTCTTTATATAAATTTTCTTCTTCTGATGTTTCAGAGAATTTAATTATTGGGAGTAGGTCTGACTACTCTGAATTATTATCTACTTTGGAAAATATTTTTGATAAAACTGTATCAAATTTAATTAAAGCATATAAAAAGAATGCTTCTTATTATAATATTGGACGGAAAAGCATTTCTTTTTGTGCTGGCGATATTGTATGGAGGAGGAACTTCGTTCAGTCGAATGCTCAGCACTATTTTTCCGCTAAATTAGCACCTAAATTTGTTAAATGTGAAGTTGTAGAGAAAGTTTCTAATAACGTTTATTTATTGAAGGACTTAGTCAAAAATACCACTGGTAATTATCATGTTAAAGATATTCTTAAAATATAAAATTTCGTTACGGAGGTATTGTTACCAACTCGTTAGCTCGTTTTGTGGTATCTCGGTTTCGAGCTATAGATAGGTGATGTATGAATGTGTTCTGAAAGGACTAGCTCATTTGGTAGGTGATGAATGTAGGACGCCTTGGTATACACTATTACAGTTAAGCTATGCTCTGTACCTTCTGTATGTTCTTCAAGATTCGGTTTCTTTTCTAAAATTAAATGCTGAAAATAGTGAGGTGCATATTCCAGCGCAAAAAGGACTATCATTTATTATTATTTATTTTTGTATATTTTGTACAATAATTTTGTCGGATCATTGTTATCCGAATTTTTTTGTTAAGTCGATGTTTTGTCTTGTGCATACATACTTACCTACTTATGTGAGTTGTGTGTCACATGTTTGTTGTTTTGTGTTTTAGGGTAAGTTTGAACCCGGACATGACTTTATTTGCTAGCAAGCCAATCTCTTGATTTGGACTTATTTCGATTCGACTTAACTTTGAGCATTTCATTTGCGAAATTCGCTCACATTATTCTGGTGTCTCCGGACCCACTTTTTAACACACTTTGTGTTATTTACGTCTTTTCGGACGATTTTTATATCAATTGTGATGGTTAGTTCGTAAACTCCGAGGCCAGGGTGCTGACCGGAATTTGCCAGTAGTAAATTAACCACACTTTTGTTTTCCATGTCCTTTGACATGTTTTGTTTGTCGTGTCTTTCGACATGTTTTTTTGTGTTGGTCGGTTCGTAAATTTCGAGGCGAGGGTGCTGACCGGAATTCACCAGTAGCAGATCGACCACACGTTTGTTTTGCATGTCTTTTCGACATGTTCTTTTTGAAGTTGGTAGGAGTTCTTTTTATATGTCCTTTGACATATTTGTGTTGATTTGGTTTGCTAATAGGAGGCTACGTTTCGGGCCCATCCTATTACGCCGGTCGTATACCGATCACACATTTGTTTTTCATGTTTTTCAACATGCTTTTTCTTATATGTCTCTCGACATATATTTTTTTGTAGTTAGTGGGAGTTTTGTTTTGTCGGCCTTGGTTCGCTGATAGGAGGCTACTCTTTGGGCCCATCCTATTACGCCAGTAGTACACCAGACCACAATCCTAGTTAGTTAGTTATTTATATTGATACTTAAATTATAATATAACCTTAGTGAATCGGTTTGTTAATGCGCGGCAAGTGTGCCCAGCGTATTATACCAGTTGTACACCGTTCGCTAATTTTTGGTTATTGGTTAGTTTTTATTCTTATCTTATTAGTTATCGTGGTAGGTTATCCTTCTGTTGGAACATTTTGTTGGGTTGCCAGTTCAGGGTGTTTGAACTGACTGAGCTGCGCCGGTAGTTTCTCGACGGAGTGTTTCCATGGTTGGTGTCTTCCAGCATCTGGATGCATGTCTAGTGCAGGATAGGTGTAGTAGCCTACGTGTTTTGTTTTGTTTATTTGAATTTAATTTCATTATTTTTTTTATTTACATTTACCTCTGGGAAGGATGTTTTTTTTAAAAAAATTTTAGAAACTCCGTTTCTAAAATGTTTTTTTTCCCAGAACGGGTGAAATGTAGCGTGCTCATAGGGAACGCTACAGAGTTATCCTTTTTATTTGTTGGGTGAACTGTGTATTGCAAAATAAACTCGTAAATCCTTGTATCCGGATCCCTAATATATTTCTTTAATAAAAAGGACGGTATGCAATGCATAAAAAATACATTTTTCTAAAATATAATATATTGTTCTTAGTGTGGTGTCATATTATTAAAACGTTATTTTTAAAATTAAAATGTCGCCGAAATTAATAAATACATAATTTATTTATATTTCTAAAATTAAAACTGAGAAAATGTTAAAAGTTGAAGAAGGAGATTTACGTGGCTTGCATCTGGCAACTTTTTTTGTCATTCCTTCTTTCCGTTCGAACATGACTTGACAATAGTCGATTATTAATCAATTTTATAAGAAAATATTTAAAAATTGGGTGTTTGTGGTTGAAATGGCCCAAAATTGTGAATATAATAACTTATAACGCCTTTGGCGTTTGAGGAAGGCTGGTAAGCGTTTTTCGTGTTGGTCGATGTACCAATTCACGGCCACGACCCACGCGTGGATATTAAAATGAAAATTTGTTCTTTTCAGAATGCACATTTGAGTGCATAACATGTGTATCGCATTAGATTTTTAAAGAAGGGCGCATGATTCAATGCGCCCTCTACCTTCGATTTCGATTTCAAGCTTCAATTTCAATTTCACCTTCAACTTCCCTTCGAGCCCTTCACTTCACCCTTATTTATTTGGATCGGCTCTTCTAACTTTTTCCCTGCCCAAATCTACTTCTTAATTCTTACTTCAAAATGTTGTATTGATGATGTGACTCTGAATTGGTTGATGCGTGTTGCGTAAATGTAATTCTATTGTAGTTAAGGGCTATGTTCTCTGTAACTGTTTCAAAAACAAATCTTAGCCCATAAGCGTACCGCTGTATCTCATTATATATAATATAATTGTGTAACAATTTGTTTTCTTATTGCAATATACAGATCAATCAAGTTCTGATGTATTATTGAACTATACGCTCTGCTTTGATATATATATATTTTTCACGGCCAGTTGCCCACAGATTTCGTATGGCATTTAACCCGACTTGAGATTAATAGTTCAATGGTCTCCGCTGTGTTATAGAGGGTACAATCAACGCAACGACCGTCAACCTAGGCGCCCGAAAATTGTGAGTAGAATACTCTTTACTTTTATTATCTTTTAACAGCTTTATATAAATTTGGGTTGACGGCAGCCTGATCATCTTGGCCACTGACTATAATCTCTTGTTTAAATGAAACCCCTTTGATTGTTCATACATACTTTAATTTCCATTAACCTCTTTTTAAAACGCCCCAATAGTCCGGTCTTGTGTTTTTTTTAAACCGTGACAATTTGGCGCAGTCATGTTTTATTTAAAACATGACAGGTTAGGGTTTAAAAAATACTCGTATGTATGAGATCATATTATTTAATATTTACAACATATGTTTAAATTAATATATTTAACATTTAAAAGGTTCTACAAGAAATTGAACATGACCGAGTGTACCGGAGTGATTGGATATAGATGTTACTCATGTAGCCATAATCCGACCTTCGCAACAAGATAAATAGTATTACTGTAGAACACTGTAGTATTACTGTAGAACACTGTCATTCCCTGAATGATAATTTTTAACCAATATAATATAACCGTTTACTATACAATAAATAATACATCCCGTTGCATCAAAATTAATCTATACAATCTACGAGTATATCCTTATATAATAATCTTGTTTCACAATGTTCGTTTGAGATAAAAACTTTTGAACCATTCAAACCAAATGATGAAATTTGGCTCATTGTGTGTGGTACAACTTAAAAGATAGAAAAAATTGTATCCCCACTATTGGCGTCAGTATCCCAGAAAATCATCATTATAGTTTAGATCGAACCACCACATTCTAAGTAGCAATCACTGGCAGCTAGTCTAGTATATATTAAGGAAAGATTATTAAATCCAGCATGTACTAAACATTATTCTATTACATAATATCCTACGTTATAATAATATTTGTAATAATATTCCGTAGTTATAATTATTATCAAAATGTTTCAGGTGATACTAAGGAAACACATGATAACATCTAACATCTAATGTCAATGCTTTATCGGACACTCGAGAGGTCCTTTGTACTCCGAAAGTGGCTACCTCAATTGTGAAAGCTTATGTGATCCTGCATAATATTTGCAAACATAGAAGGTCCAGAACTAGGTGATAATGAATTTCAACAAGAAGCTTTGATGCAGGCAGGAACAGATGTGATCATAATCCTGAATTGCAGCTCGGGCAGCATAATCCTGAACAGCAGGGGACTGTGACAGCCAAGGGCAAACTAAAATGAAAAAGAAGAATAATTAGACATATATTTTAGGGTGTAAGTGGCTCACCACAATCTTTACACTTTTAGAGCCAAAGCCAACCTTACATGCATATGGTGCATATGCCTATTCTGTGAGTTGGACGTACTTCCCCAGTCAGTCAGCTTACAAATATTCTGTACCCTAGCTCTCTTTTGACAGAGCCTAGTTCACTAGTCGGCAAGGTGCACACAATATTTGTCTTTTGTAGGAATTGAACCCACAACCCTTGAGTATTATACACACAAAACAGACAGTTGGACGAACATGGTGAAACTAAAAGGGTTCTTTTTTTGTAAAAATTACTAAATTACTGTAGACAAGCATACGGTCCGCCCGATGTGAACGTAACCATATTAACGTTCACAACATAAAAATATCGCTCACGCGCCGCCACCTCTGCTGCCAACGCAGCATCTCCTTTCTGGTGACCTCATTCACTCGCAGAACACAACAAATCTCAAGGAATTGTTATTTGGCTGCGGTATACGCTCCCTACCTTTTTGCCAGAGCTTTGTTTGGCAGTCAGCAGGGTGCACCGCGTGCAGGTGAACTTGGCTTTGATTCAAAGATGTTGATTAACCACTTACACCCCAAAGTTTATTTATGATAACTGTCTTCCTTCAATTGTTTTTAACAACAAAATTATTATATGTATGTATTTATAAATAACAAAGGAGATTTTGTGTTTATGTAATTTTATTTTTAAGTACTGTTGTTGTTGAATATGATTGTATGTAAAACATATGTATACAATGTATAGCATTTCTAATAGGAATAGATATTAAATAATAATTCTAATCTGTCATATAGGAAATAAGAACAATAAACTTATAACTTACCAAGAATTTATTATGTTTTTTAAATCCTTCAATTCTCAATCTGCTTCTCAGAAGAATTAATTTCTCCTGAGACTGGTTCGCTCCTGGGAGTCTGCCACCAATGTCCTTCTTGTGGCCTGTTGCGACACTGGTAGTTTGCCTTTACTCTGCTTCTGACATGCAGGTTTTGTCATTGAATTCCGCCTAGGAGTCTGCTACGAGGGCTGAGATGGAAGATTGGTCTGTAATAGAAGTATTTTCTATGCATATCATTCAATTAAGTGAATGAACTCACTTTTGCATTTATAATTAGGCTCCAACGAAATGTACAAAATAATAATCGTCAAAGAATTGATCGATGGATAGATTGCTTCTTTCCTTTAAGTATAAAAATCTTTTAAATTGTAACTTGAAACAAATTATATATTCAACTAGTGACCCACTTCACTTTTATTCTAATTTCAAGCAACATATTTAAAATGCCTACTATACAATAATATTTTAAATATGTTAGGTTCCGCAGAAAGTTCTGCTATCTATCCGTTGATGTAAATGGGGACAAAATTGATCTACAACTTTAAACAATAGACTGCAATATAGCTTATCTAACCCATTTTGCTTTATATTAGGCGTATTAATACACATAGTATAATAGTATAGTGATATTGACCACTTACCTTGCAATCTTTAGTGGCAAAAGAATTTAACGATTCTACCACTGTCTCCCATATTCGTCGTGATAATTGTCGTGCTTGGGAAGCTTTATTTTGCCCGATTCCGATTCAAAATCTCCCAAAGTCCCTCAAACTGGCTATAATTAACTCTGCGACGAGATCCAGAACTAAAACTATCGCTTCGTACGTAAATTTACATCAAGCAAAGTTGTGCAATGTGGACAAAATCTAGTAAACCACATATCTATACAAATTATTAGGTTGTTGTAAGTACGGATTGTTTGGTGTAATATTGTTATTTTAATTATTTATTATTTTGTTTTTTAACAAAACTTAGCTCTAGAGACCTTGACATTGACACCTGTGATTGACAGGTGTCAATGTCATATATAGTCCGTGTGTCACAACACAAGGCTACGTTTTGAAATTAATGTTGGCGGAATACACTGCAAATTGTGTTTGAATAAAATCAAGTGTAATGCACTATAAATATCACATTTTTCCACTTTAAACTTATTATTAATATACTTTTACTTGAGGTAAATTTATTTTAAAATATATTACGTAGAATAAAACAAGTTTAAATAACCGGTAATTACCGAAATTACACAAAACGTAGTTTTCGAACGTATTTCTTATATGACTTTAGAGAGAGACACAATTATAGTAATTTTATATAGCGACATCTCTTTCCCTCCAAGCGTCCCATTATTAGATCAGCGGCAAATTTCATTCATTCAATAGAGCCATTTGCTTCTCAGTTGAAATATGCTGGTGGTACGAATTAAAACAATTCCTCTCAATGAACCTCAACTGATTCGGATAGAACTAGAGTGTTTTCTAAAAAGATGGTGGTAAGGCCCCGGGACACCTTGTTGCGCGAAGTTCAAAAAGAAATCCCCGAAATTTATAGTTTTATTTGGCAATGCTACAGACACCCAACTAAATTATTATATAAGGACCAACCATTAGATTCTGCCGTCGGTTGCCAACAAGGTGACCCACTCGGGCCGGTGTTATTCAGTCTCGCTATTCACCCCATAATTCAGAAACTAAATTCAAAATTTAATCTCTGGTACCTAGATGACGGGACTCTAGGAGGCAATGTTGAGACCGTTTTGGAGGATTTAATTTTATTAAAAAATGAACTTAGATCAATTGGACTAGAATTAAATCCTTCAAAATGTGAAATTTTTCTTGCAGAACGTATCGACAAACATTTGACACTTCAAAAATTTTATAGAGTGACTCCCGGTATCAAAATTTTAGGAACAAATTCACTCCGCCTCCTGGGAGCTCCCGTCCTAGACGAAGCTTTTATACCTTTCGTGGAGGAAAAAATTCAAAATTTTAATGATATCTCGGACAGATTCTCAAAAATTTGCACTCACGCAGTATACACAATTATTCGGTATTGTTTTTTCGTTCCAAAATTCACATATGTCATACGGTCCTGCCACATGTGCAAGCATGTGGCTCTGTTAGAAAGGATCGATCTGCTGTTACAAAGAACATTATCATCTCTTTTAAATTTAGACCTGGATAACCGGGCCTGGACGCAGGCCACATTGCCTGTTCGTTTAGGCGGGCTCGGTATCCGCAAAATTTCTAGTGTGAGCCTACCGGCTTTTTTGTCATCGGTTCATAGCACTGAAGAATTGACCCGGAAAATCCTATCTCCATCACGGGTTAATTCGGAGGTGATATGTTTAACCGATGCCATAAATGCCTGGTTGGCAGCCTCTTCGAACACAGATAAGCCCGCTAACCCATCCTCCCAGAGACAGTGGGATAGTCCGCTCTGCGAATTGGTGCGTAAGAACCTAATTACAACTGCTACTAATTCTGCGGAGCGTGCTCGTTTACTGGCTGTGGGAGAGTGGGAGTCAGGTCATTGGCTTCAGGCGTTACCGTCGCCCAATGTAGGTACGATGTTGGACGACGGAACATTCCGTGTTGCTGCTTGCCTCCGTTTAGGCATTCCTTGTGTTGCTCCGCATCGTTGTCAATGTGGAGAAGCTGTCGACCGTCTTGGACACCATGGGCTTTCATGTCGCAGGAGCGCTGGCAGAATCCCACGTCACGGCAGCATAAATGACATTATTCGTCGGGCTCTTGCCACCGCCGGCGTTCCAGCTGTATTGGAACCAAATGGTCTGGCACGCGCCGATGGTAAGAGACCTGATGGGATGTCGTTGCTGCCATGGAAGATGGGAAGGCCTTTGGTATGGGATGCAACCTGCGTCGATACCCTGGCGCCTTCTCATCTCCCTTACACGTCGGGATCTGCGGGAGCTGCTGCTGCATCAGCGGAGACACTTAAGCGGCGCAAATATTTAAATATTATAGGTAATTATATATTTGAGCCGTTTGGGGTCGAAACGCTTGGCCCATGGGGTCCGAGTGCAAGGCTTATAGCGTGCGGCAGTTCATAAAGCGGGCGTTGGCAACACACACTGGCACCCCAGTGTGGTTACCCGACCGGCCGCTAGGGGCCGTGAGCGAGAGAGGGTTAGAGGGTGCGCGCCAACCGCGAGAGTGCAAGAAAGTGATAATTTAAAAGTCTAACTGGTTCTGCTTTTGTACAAGTTTTAAAATAGTGTCGAGTGTACTGCATTACATTGTTTTTATATTCTTTATCTTGAGTTTTCTTCGTGCTGCCCCCCACCAACGCTATAAGTGGCTGCCCAACGTGTGTAGGTTATTATAAAACGAGTGTAGTGAAATAACTTACAACGATCACGAAAAGTGACCGTAGGGGACTGTTGTCGAACCTAGGATTGTGTTCTGTCGGTACTCAGGAACTAGCGTGAGTCTACAGAGTCCAAGATGCCAAGAACACGGTCAGAAGATATCTCCGATAACGATGGAGGCGCCGCCGGCAGTGGAGCCGCCATGAATATCACAATGTCGCAAGAAACTCTCACAAGTTTTATCACCACAATACAGCAAACCCAGAATGATTTCTGCCAGCAGTTGATACGCGAAGTACGATCATCGACGCCGCAGCATAACGTCTCCGAGGCCCATCAAGAATCGGCTTTCGCTTGTGGCGCGAACGGAAACTTCGCGAAATGCTCGACACGTTTCGGCGGACGCGCGGACGAGTCGTTGGAAAACTTTATCGACGCGATTGTTACTTATAAAGATTGCGTAAATGTTTCCGATGAGAACGCTCTCCGAGGTTTTTCGATGTTGCTGGAGGGGCCTGCTGCTGTGTGGTGGCAAGGAGTTAAAAGATCGACTAGTACGTGGTCGGAGGCCCTTACACAAATTGAAGGTGCTTTCGGCCAGCATGACCCGCCACATCGACTTTATCGTAAGTTGTTCAGTTTAAACCAGGAAGAAGAGCACACGGATCTCTTTATCGCTAAGGTACGTGCTTTATTATCAAAGTTTCCAAAGGATGACCTATCGGAAAAAGTGCAATTAGACATGGCGTTCAGTCTCCTTAGTCCGCGCATTAGAAAACGCGTGACGAGAGAAAGCGTCATTAGTTTCGTCGAGTTACTTCATAAGTGTCGCATAATAGAAGATTCCCTAAAAGAAACTGGAAAAGGTCAGGCAAGTAGCACGACTCAAGCGAGGTTACAGGCGCATAGCAACAAGCGCACAGCGTCGTCGTCGGCGCGGGATGTACCTACTGTTTCTGATGCGTCGAGCGCCGGCGCCCCCGCAAACGCTGAGTCCGCCGAAACAGTCGCCGTCAAGGGAAAGAAGTTATTTTGCTCATATTGCAAGCGATTAGGTCACCGCAAAGAGTTATGTGAGAAACTAAAGCGAAATAGTGATAACAGTGATAATAATAAGGTAAAGTGGGAAAGTGAAATAAAATGTTACGGTTGTGGAGCGGCGAACGTTATCAAGTCAAAGTGTAAAAACTGTTCGTCGGGTGGTCAGCAGTCGTTTTATTCCGTTAACTTCACGTCACACGACGGGGTGATAAGTACGTCCACTAGCAGTCATAGTGACGCGGCCGCATCGCTGCATTCGCTGCGCGATTCACGCGCGGAGACCGCGCATGCGCGCAGGCATCGGCGCAGCCCGGCCGCCTCGGCCGCCGCTGCCGCCGCGCAGCCGCCGCTAGTTAACCCGTCAATGCCAGTGTCGACGCAAGGTAACCCTACGCGCGCCGTGGGTGATTTTTGTAACTCTTGTGTTTATAACAATAATGTTCGTAATGTTTATACTTGCGTATCAAGTTCGGATGTTAGTAACAGTTTTGTTTATGACAATAATATGGTTAAAGTAAATACAGGTGTGTCTAGTTTTTATGATTGTAATCGTAGTTACAATAGTTGTGAGAATGTTGTTAAAATAAACAATAATGCACCTTTTTGTCGCCCTGTGTTAAATATAAGCATTCTAGGTAATTGTGGCACTGCTTTAGTTGATTCGGCTGCTAAAAGCTGTATTGCCGGTCACACGCTATACGCTCTCCTACTAAAGTTAGGACACCCGTTATTGCCGTCAACGCAAATTGTTAGGTTGGCAGATGGTGTATGTAGGGAGATGAATGTATTAACCACGGAGGTGCAGGTGACGCTCCAACATAAAACTAGCGTCATAAAATTTTTAGTTTTTCCCGAAGCTAATAATAATGAAAGCTTGTTAGGTATCGACTTTCTTACCATATTCAATCTTGTTTTCAATTTTGGTGATAGCAGTTGGCACTTTGCCGAAAATATTAAACAAAAATTCGAGATGCAGTTTGAGAAGGAGTCACCTGCATCTTCGTGTGCCGCTGTTGAGGTGCTCCGGGATGATGAGGCAACTTTGCTTAACAGTAGCCAACGTGAGGTTCTCGCGCACCTCCTAGTAGAACACCAAGATATCTTCGCGCCAGGGGGAGACGCGACTCCTTTCGCCGAGCATATTAGCGATACAGGGGATCACCCCCCCGTTGCTGTTCCGCCGTATAGGTTGACACCGGCTAAGAAAGAGGTCATGCGGGCAGAGTTGGATAAGATGCTGGCAGACGACATAGTTGAAGAGTGTGAGTCCGCATGGGGTTCTCCGGCGCTTCTCATTCCCAAGAAGAATGGTAAGGTACGTTTTTGTGTGGACTATAGGAAGCTCAACTCGGTAACAAAGACCGATGTCTATCCGATGCCATTGATAGATGAGCTTGTACAGTCAACGAAAAAGCACTCTTTCATGAGTACAATTGATATGCGCAGTGGTTTTTGGCAGGTTAGATTACGTGAGCAGGACAGGGACAAAACAGCGTTTTTGACGCCATTTGGTTCTTTTCGCTTCAAGCGAATGCCGTTCGGGTTGAAGAACGCGCCTTCAACCTTCCAGCGTCTCATAGATAGACTTCGTACGGGTGCTTCGCTGAAGGATGTGACTCTTCTAGCATATCAAGACGATCTCTTGATAATATCCGAGGGTAGCTTTGAAAAGCATATTTCGGATTTGCGCACTGTGTTCGAAAGGTTACATTTGTTTAAGTTACGCGCGAACAGAGAAAAGTGTGTCTTTGCACGAGACAAGGTAAAGTACCTTGGTCATGTCATCACCCAAGATGGTGTGTCACCGGATGATGACAAAGTTCGTGCAGTCCTACACATGAAGGCACCATCGTCGTTGCGTCATTTAAGAACTTTTCTACAGACGTGCTCGTGGTTTAGGAAATTCATTCCAAATTTTTCTGCTGTCGCTGAGCCCTTAACACGCCTACTAAAGAAGAATCAGCCTTGGTCTTGGGATGCAGACCAAGCTAGTGCCTTTCAGGAGTTGAAAAAGCGCCTGTCGTCGGCACCGATTCTCATTCAAGCAGATTATAGTAAGCCATTTGTGTTGAGGACGGATGCTAGCAACTACGCCATTGGAGCCGTATTGTTACAAGGTGAAGGTAAAGATGAGCGCCCTATAGAGTATGCTAGCCGTCTTCTCGTTCCAGCCGAAAGGAATTACAGCACTACAGAGCGTGAGGCTCTCGCTGTCGTGTGGGCCGTCGAACGTTTCAGAGGCTACATAGAAGGACACGAGGTTATCATAGGTAGCGATCATCAGCCGTTAAAGTGGCTTCTTACCTTAAAGTCGCCGTCTGGTAGATTGGCGCGATGGGCTTTAAAGTTACAGTGCTTTAACATTCAGTTTCAGTATACGCCTGGAAAAGCTAATGTTATTGCTGATACGCTTAGTCGCCCAACCTGTAAAGAAGAAAACAAGGATCAGTGTGGAGTTTGCTCCGTTGTCGTGGACTTACCTGCTAGGAGTCCTACCGATCTCCGACGCGCGCAGCTCGATGACCTGGAACTAAAGAAAATTGTTAGTGATCTAGAGGATACATCTGATGCTGAGTCTATAGGTGTTAAGCGTTGGTCTGAAAGAGGATACTTCATGCAACAAGGAGTCTTGTATAGGTATAATCCCGATGTAGACAGTGAAGAGCCACAGCTGGTTGTTCCGCTTTCTCTGCGCCTCGAAATCCTAAAGGAATGTCATGACTCTGATATAGCTGGTCATCATGGAGTGGACAGAACTTACAATAGAGTCGCTCAAGGTTTCTATTTTCCAGGCATGCGTAGGGCCATAACGGATTATATCAAGACTTGTGCTACCTGTCAGCGGTATAAGGCTTCTAACAAAAAACCGTCAGGTCTGTTACAGACTCCCGTTCTGAATCAAAGGGGAGAAGTGTTGGCCATAGACCTTTTCGGTCCGCTTCCTGTTGGAGACAATGGAGAACGGTGGATATTGTTAGTGGAAGATACCGCGACTCGCTGGACTGAGCTGTACGCTTTGAAGGAGGCAACCTCAGAGGCGTGCGCTCGCACATTAATTGAAGAGTTTTTTCTCCGTTACGGACTTCCTCGACGCATTGTGTCAGACAATGGCGTCCAGTTTGTCTCTGCTGTTATGCAGCAGTGTATGTTTGTATTAGGTATAGGTCAGGAATTGTTACCTTTGTACCATCCCTCAGCTAACCCAGCTGAGCGCAAGAATAGGGATTTAAAATTTCAGTTGTCTCGTCTAGTTGATACGAACCATTCTTCATGGCCACAGCACTTACCTGCTATAAGGTTCGCCATGAACTCCGCGGTTTGTCAGACTACTGGTGTGTCTCCAGCATACTTAACGTTCGCTAGGGAGCTTCGCTCACCACTCGACGTACAACACGACATTCGGTCGATACTTAATAAAGATAATTTTGTGCCTCAAATCACACCCTATTTAAAAAGTTTTGTTAACTCTTTCATTGCTGTAAGGGAAAGAGTTGAAGCTCAGCAGGATCGACGCAAGGAATGCGCTGATAAGTCAAAAAGGGCTGCTGAAGTCTTCGAAGTCGGAGATCAGGTACTTTTAAAGTCACATGTACTTAGCAATGCAGCAAAGAACATTACAGCTAAGTTTGTTCCCAAAAAGGACGGTCCTTATGTAATTGCGAAAAGAGTTAGTCCTACAGCGTACTTGATCGCGAATTTAGATAATCCGGAGAATATTTTAGGTAAGTATCATGTATCAGATCTTACCAGGTTTCATAGTCGGGATAGTTCGCCTCCTCGTCCCGTGGTTCCTAAACGCCAGAGAGGGCGTCCTCGTAAGCATGTTTGTCCTGTATGTACCATTTCCTGTATGCGAGTTCAAGAGCGGGGACGTTCTCTGGAACTCGAGGGGGAGTGTATAGCGTGCGGCAGTTCATAAAGCGGGCGTTGGCAACACACACTGGCACCCCAGTGTGGTTACCCGACCGGCCGCTAGGGGCCGTGAGCGAGAGAGGGTTAGAGGGTGCGCGCCAACCGCGAGAGTGCAAGAAAGTGATAATTTAAAAGTCTAACTGGTTCTGCTTTTGTACAAGTTTTAAAATAGTGTCGAGTGTACTGCATTACATTGTTTTTATATTCTTTATCTTGAGTTTTCTTCGTGCTGCCCCCCACCAACGCTATAGGCTTTTATTTAGAGAAATAGCAAAGCGCTTGGTCGATACCTCCCGTGACCAGAAGGCCGGCCTCTATTTGGCACAACGTATAAGCATTGCCATTCAGCGTGGCAATGCCGCCAGCCTTCTGGGCACGATGCCTGTAGACAATGATGCGGAGGAATTTTTTGATGCCGTTTAGTTATATATTTCTTTCTTTATTTATTTTTAATTACTTAAGTTTGTATTTTAAGATTTGTCTATTTTTTGTTACCTAGTTAATTTAGTTTATAGTGTAAATTTGTATCATAATATATATAATTTATAAAGTTATTTGAATAAAAAAAAAAAAAAAATAAGATTTTAGTTATTCTTTATATTCGTTCCTATGATTGGTGTATAGAAATGTAGTTAATTTTTATTCAGCTTCGACGACATTTACAATGTGATTTAATTTCATTCGTTCTTGGTTCACAGGTGTGAAAAGTGTCACCTGTGTCACATCTCAATAGCAATATTGTCAAATATGTCATCTTTTTTTTATACATGGTTTTGGTGAAATCAAAAAGAGACAAACGTAATTGTTCGATTTTTAAATTTTGAGTTGATGAAACGTCATTCATATGACAGTGACCATCGAGCACATTCGATGACAGTGACAGATAAACGACAGTAAAAGACAGAATCTAGATTTTTTCATTAATTTGTGATCTCTGCGAACGTAGTGGTCGTGCTAAAGAATTAAATATAATCGTGTGTTATTGTGTTTAACTGAACATGCCTCGACGAGGACGATCTGCAAGTCCACCGCCCGCGCCACAGCGAAGGTAGGAAAACTGTTTGAATTAAATCCTGTTAATGGCATCATCAAAATCAAATATTAATAACCTCTAAACTTCAGGGCTGCGCCACCTCCGAGCAGAAGCAATGTGCCAGCTCATGCTCCTCCATCTAGCCCTGCGCCTGCCTCCGCACAACCTCAGCAGCCTTCCATGTTCGGACAAATGGCTGCTACAGCCGGTGGTGTAGCTGTCGGCTCTGCTGTGGTGCGTAGTTTTGTTACGTAACGTAAAAGATTTATCCCAGTTTATCAATCTATCCTAGATTTTTCAGAATACGGACCCAAAAGCAGCAAAGATTTTAATGTAATCATACTGAAAATTATAATGTACATGAATGACCCTGGCTCTGCGCCAAGCAATCGGAAGATAGTCACATGTCGTGACGTTATCTTGACGCAGCGCAATGTTTGAAAAGATAGTAAACAGGTTTTGCACAATGTTTTTCATTTTTGCAATCATTGCATGTTCTTTGTTATAGATGTGAATTTTCTATTCTCTATAATGAGTATTTATAGCAATAAATTGTTTTCAATTTAGATACCTTTTCTTTGGTGCCTATGCAATTATCCTAATTTCAGTTAATTGACATGTAACTTGTTATGTTTTGGTTATTTTTAGGTGTACTGTGTAATTAGGATAACTTGCGATTTTTCAAAATTTTTAGAAAATTATTGAGAAATTATTTAAAATAAAAAGTTGGATAGCCAGAAAAATTCACAGTCTTTTTACAAACTAATTTAATAATATAAGACCATCCAGTTGTCAGTATCAGAAGAGAATCCTATCTCTTCTAATATTGTCAAGTGGGTTCCAATAAAGGAAAGTATTATTAAATATTAACGATACATTCCTTGTATTGCAAACATTCGTTTTTTATACCACTAAGGTGACATACAAGCATATAGCCCACATGATGAAAAGCAGTTACTGGTTAGTTATGTACTAAGGTAACCATGGTCGCAGGCTGTATGTTAGGATTCTAATGTAGTATAAAAATGTTAGTATATTATTTTTTTAAATGGTATGATGTATAATGGTATACAGCAAATCATCTCCAATACATGGTTGGTCACTAATGCTGAACTGCACAAGTGCCTGCACAAGTGCATATAGAGACTGTAGAGCAAATAAAACTCTCTACTTCTATCTATAGATCTCAACTAATAAACCATCCAAATGAGCAGACTGATCCAAATGAAAGACAGACAGACAGAATGACAGCGTCTGAGGCAAAATAACTTATAACAAGCATCACAAGTGACATATTATCCAGCGTATGGAGCAATGCTGCTGTAGATAAGACACCCTCTCTCTGAGAGTGCAAGTCTTCAAGAGTAGGTACACATCACACAACTAATTTACTAATAATCTATAGATGTATTGTTCCGTATTGATCGTAAATAAAACAAAAAAAAATGATATGTGGACATCTTCCCTTAGAGATCATCTGGTTTGTAGGGGTTTTTATGAATATTTTTTTTTTACATAAGAGGGAGCAAACGAGCACTTGTGTTACCCAATGGAAAGCAATCACCACCACCCATAGAGATCAGCAACACCAAGGGGTCACTGATCCGTTGCCAGCCTATATTCCTTCCTTTCTTTCTTTCTGGTGGCCTCACTCACTCGCATATGTATAAAAAATTTTATATTATCCTTTCCAGGGTCATATGGCTGGCAGCGCTTTGACTGGAATGTTCAGCGGAGGAAGTAGTGAGGCGGCGCAACCACAGCAGCAACCGGCAGCACAAACCTATGAGCAGTACCAAGACCAAAAGCCACAGGGGCCTTGCGCCTGGGAAATTAAGCAGTTTATTGAATGCGCCCAACAACAACACGACCTCTCCCTATGCGAAGGCTTTAATGAGGCTCTTAGACAATGCAAAGTTAACAATCGCATTTAAATCAGAGCCATTGGAAGGTGTCCTTAATATTGTTTAATGTGAAGACATTCATAATGCTGTTCTTAGAGACATCTGTATTCAAATTCTATAAAAAAATTTCAAATCACATTAATTGCTTCAAAATATCTGTCATTGTCAAATCATTCAGTTTATTGTATGTAAATGGTCGATTGAGACACCTTCCCAGTAGATTTTTACATTAATTTTGTCTGGGTTTGGGAGGGAGGAACTTAAATATGTTTAGTAAATTTTAGTGCTTTTATTTTTGTTACTAAACAATTACCTAATTGTGATGTAGATTTATTTCTAATGATACAATGTATCCATTCGTTTTACGTAATTTATAGAGTGTTATACATCAAATAAATAAATAATAAACCAGCCTGTTTTTAAGTGAATATAGTTACATACATACATAAAGCAATAAGGTGCTCCCCACTGCTTCTAAATAAAAAATGTTATACCACAGTATAAATAATAGAACTACATACAGATGGCCACTTACTGTCGCTCTCACGCAAAAATACCAAAATATTTTAAATTTTAAAATAAGTGTAATGTATAATAATAATATTACTTAACATAAATTTAAAATCTAAACTAAATATTTTTCATGTTAATAACCTAACCTAACCTAACCTAACCTAACATTTAAAATATTTAGTTTAGATTTCATTCTATGAATGCTACAAAATGTTATTTCAGTGGGTAATATATGGCAGCTTTTATATGGCTAAACATTGTTACTGAAATACGTTCGCGTTTGTAACGATAGTTGTCTGATAATTTTAAGTTGCTGCAATATTCCGTTAGGGGCGCTGCTGAGATTATATATAATCTTGAAAACAAGGTTCATTATAATTCTTAAAGAATTGGAATTTATTGGAGAGTTTTTTTAAACATTTTTAGAGCCAAAGCCCGCCTGGCTAAGTGCCTCCAGGTACAATCACGTAATGTTGTTGCAAGTGAATGGGATGGTTATTGAGGTGTTGTGTCGGGTATTTTACGAGTTATACTCGTTGGTGTTGCAAGCGTTTATTTTATAGTATGCTAGATAGGCTGGACGCTTCCCTCCAGGCAGGTAGTAGCTATGCTTCTTCGCTTTGAATAGTAATAGGTGCTGTAGGAGAAACTATACTATATAGATATTTTTTTTACTTTTTGTGACTAGAAAAATACACACAAACATACGACACACCAGACATGAAGCGGTTACCTTAGCCTATATATATATATATATATATATATATATATATATATATATAATATATATATAATATATATATATATATTATATATATATATATATATATATATATATATATAGAGGGACGATTGCAACACAAGGAGAATTATTTGTGCGCTGGTAAACCCGCCGCTTACTACTGTTCCTCTAAGAATAACCGGAGATAATCCAGTTAGTTATAACTGGATTATCTCTGGTGCCTTTTGGGGTGTAGTGTCCTTGGCGCTAAAATGACATCGACAAAACTTCAATGGTGACTTCACTCGCAGAAACAGAAACTTTAAGTGTAAAGTTATTTGGCTGCGTTCTGTGAGGTCGAGGTACTTCCCCAGTCGGGTTCAACATGGCCTATCTCTGTTTTGCTAGTCGGAAAGTCAGAGGATGGCTTTCGTTCATAAAGATGGTGGTGATTCATATAAACCCTAATTTGCGTCATTGTTGTGCTGATCATATGATACATTATTATCTGTTGGTCACAGGTTTATTTTCCATCGTTGTCGACATTTAGTTGGGTTTTCAGAGTAGACGGACTTCATCATTATCAATCATATTTTATCCACTTGTGTCACAGTACTAGCTTGTATACATTCTCTCGTAACAGGTTAGAGATAAGCATATAAACGTCAAAAGGTTGATTCTTTATTAAATAAGATCACAACTTTCGTTTATTCTCGCAGACGGCAAGGTCCTTTGTGGGATGACTAGTGAAAGAAAACAGCGAAGTAAAATAAAACAAAATTGTACAGGGCCTTTTGTACTTTATTTCAATTATTTAAATAGAAATCAAATGATCTAGAAGCGTACATCTAATCAAACAAGCAAGCCCATTCCAGCCTTGAAAACAATATACAAAACAAAACTTTGAGTCATGTTTTGTGGCGTGACACGCTATCTCTTGGCAGTGGTCCAGTGGTATCATAGTATAGATACTAGAAGTAATGACGTATATTACTTGGTCTGACTACCTAGCATTCGAAATAGGTAATGAGATGGCCCATTCAGCTCCATCATTACCTCTTGTGCTTCTTAGAAAGGTTGCTTCAAGTTATATCATATCATGTAGAAGGACTAGAATTCTGTGACGGGTGAGGGAGGACTGTGGCGTAAAAGTAAATGATGATTCGACACCACAGCTAGTCTACGCTGGACGAACTAGAATGCTGCCATGTCTCTAGCACACTGTGCATATGTCGTGATAATGCTTCGACAAGTGGGAACTGACAAACAAACCGAGCATGTGTAGGTGCGTGTGCTATTGAGTTTTTTGGCTAAATCTAATCAGTTTCATCTAATCAGTGAGTAATTCTTTGCAATTTTTCGTGACTTTTGGATGTCCTCCAAAAGTCACGGGTTTGCCCACGCACGATTAATGTTGCATAGATTTAGGTAGGGAAAAATACTATTGTCCCTGGTTTGATGTGAAATTTGTGTACAACTACTCTTGTAGCGGCGAACAGCAGCTTTGATTTGATTGTTCTCAGCTCGTCTAGCATATCCACCTTTACACTCTACTTAAGCTTCGCAATGCGCCACAATGTAGCGGACGGCGTGTGTTTCATTTATGTAGATAGGTACTGTTCTGTGCCTATGTATTTTTTATACAACGCTTGGTACCAAAAAGTAAAATGATTACCTGAACAGACGCTTGCAAACTTGCAATACAAGTATAGCTCGCGTGCTTGTACCCCTGCCGCTAACGCATCATCTCTTCGCGTGTCCTGATCACACTCACTCGCAGAATCACGATAATCCTCAAGGGCTATCAACAATGTCATGGATATACTTGCTACCTCTCTCGCTGGAGTCTCGTTTGCTTAACGGCAGTGTACATCACGTGCAGGTGAGGTTGGCTTTAGCCCTAATGATCGTGGTCAGCCTTACGTTCCAAAATGTCTATTTTTTGATATAACTTTAAGTAGGTAGTCAAGGAAGCTCTCAGGAGTACCTGGTGTTTGCGAGTTGAAAATTACATATTACATAAAATAGAACACACAGGGATAATTTGAGGCCATTATTTTTGTGTAGGTACTCCCGTTCGCGAGAGGCTCACGCGCCTGCGCACACGCCTCCTATAATAGTGACGCCAACTCCACGGCGGTCCATGTTTAGGGATGCAGCCGCAGTCGCTGGAGGTGTCACAGTGGGCACCACTGCGGTAAGATCAGCACATTACAAGTTATAAGTTAATTAAAAAAATCAAAAACCCGACTGCACCTACAACAGATTTATTAATCACGCGTAACAATAATATAATTACAAGCAAAGCAGCAGGCAAAAACGAATATATCAAATATATATTTGAAATCAGGTCATCGAGACCTTATTTTGATACTCATATCGATATATTTAAAAGAAAAAAAAATATCGCAACGGCAATTTTGCGGCTCACAGCCGCCATTTTTTTTTTTTATATTTGATGTAGCCTATGTCACTCACAGCAAATACGAATCTAACGACACCTCTCAAGCTAAAATCCATCCAGCCGTTCAGGCTGCAGAGCGTGCCAAACAATTATACATACATACATACATACTCTCGAAAAACATAACCCTCCTTCTGTCGCAGTCGGGTAAAAATGAACAGCACTCGATAGCTACTTTTAAGAGAAAAACAAAAGGTCTCATCTTCCCGAGGGTTTTTCACATACAACAATACCTACATTGAATTCTGCATCTTCATCATCTTTCCCTCTCTTCAGCCTTTTTGTTTTTAAGCTCGCACGATAATATAATAAAAACATAACATATACCAACACTGTTTCATGACAATGTTTTTTCCTTGATGATGGATGCAAACGTCGCAAAATCGGTTTTGGAATTTTAATGGGGGAAATTTAATCGGGTTGTGGAAATTTAAGGGGGAGGCCTACGTTCAACAGTGGACGTACTACGTCTGAAATGACGATACTTTTCCTCAGTTAAGTATGTATGTATTTAATAGTAGCACACTCCGGCCACTCCATACAAATGTCGTGTCGGTAACTACTTACCTACTACATAAACAGTCTGTGCAGAGCGTAAATGAGCATGTGTGATTTGGGGTGTAAGTGGTTCATCAACATCTTTGAACCAAAGCCAACTTCACCTGCACGCGGTGCACCCTGCTGACTGACAAACGAAGCTCTGGCGAGCGTTAATATGGCTACGGTAACCGCTTCACATCAGGCGGGCCGTATGCTTGTCTGCCACCCGACGTAGCATAAAAAAAAATTGTGACTGGCGCCATACAAACTGTTCCAGATTTGTCTCAGAGGGAAGGTGAGGTCGACACGAGAGACTGGTAAGGGGCCGTCCATTAATCACGTGAGGTTCAAAAGGGGGGGGGAGGGGTTCGGTAAAAATCACGAAATATCACAAGGGGGGAGGGGGGGGTGTAGTAAAATATCACGTGTATTTATTTTTTTGTCAAACGCGCGATTTCTAAACCGAAAAGCGGCGTGTTGAAGACATTGACTCGCCGATGCTAGGCAATGAGCGAAGTTGAAGACGATGACGGCCTACAACTCCCTGCGCATTTAGTGATGTAACGAATATTCGTATTCGCATTCGCGAATATTCGCATATTTCTCGACATTCGCATTCGCATTCGCAATTTTATGCGAATGTTTTGCGAATATGAACGTCCTAAAAATAATTAAGATTTTCAATTACAAAAAGGTAAATTAAATAGAGAAATAAGTATCAACTTCTTATATATTTATTTTAAAACCTTATCTTCTGTTAGGATTTTTTGTTAAATAAACAATAAACATCACTCGTAAATCAAACAGCAAGCGGCCTTCTTCGGATCGGCTCGACAATGCTCTGAAGTAGATGCAAATAATTACAAATGTGTGCGTGTAACTCGCGCGCCAACTAGGCTGTCAAAATAAAGCCAAAGACCAATGGCGCCAAATACAAAAGTCAATATTCGTTTCGCATTCGCGAATATCGACGGCAGATATTCGCATTCGCATTCGCGAATGTCTAGAAATTGACATTCGTTACATCACTACTGCGCATACAGTATAATAATGGTGTCAGAGTATTGATGGAGCTGCCACGATTCTGTAGCGCGTCTGCCATGTTCATGCTTGCGCGAACAGGCCCCTTACCACCAACTCTTATTGCGATTCAATAACTGAATAGAATGCTTATTCATACCATTGAATAAGCGACTATTCAATTTGAAATGAGTCGTTTATTCATTGGTATGAATAAGCATTCTAGTCAGTTATTAAATCGCAATAAGAGTTGGTGGTAAGGGGGCAGAACTTTTATGCAACGATAAGGGGTCACCACATTTGACATAATACCCACGGCCTCCTCCTACTGTTGCACCGCTCGCCATCGACAGGGAATTAATCCTCATATATTAGAACCGAAGAGGTCACGTACTGTGCGGTTCCAGAGAAGTTCCGTACTATCAAGCTGTGGTATGAACTGCCTGTGGAAGTTTTCTCAGGAGACTACAACGTCAACGTGGGGTTCTTCAAAAGGAGGACGTGAAAACATTTTTACGCTCATACGTGTAGGGTCGGCAACGCGCAAGTGATGTTTCTGGTGGTATAGGCATATTTTTTTCTAAAGGGGTAGAGCTAAGCTGGAGTCATTTAGTGTCCATGACATGGTCGCGGCCAAGTTATGGAGATTGAGTGACTGCAGCTCGTAATTGGGCCGGCTCGTCCGGGGCAGTACCACTCTCTCACAGAAAACCGGCGTGAAGTAGTAGCTTGCTATTGCGTTTCGTGCGGTGAGTGTTGAGACCCGGAGCCCAAACCAAAAACCTCGACTCTGGATATGGCAGTGGCATTAGGAAGAAGAATACCCCAGGAGGGTACCGTCACCGTTGGTGAAGGAGAATCCCTCCCTGAGTCCCACTCTCACTACTCAGGCCGCCCGACGTATTCTGGGGCGGGCACTATGCCGCTCTGTATCTCTGCCAGGAGCAAGTGTAAGAAGAGGACAGCATGTTCCCCTGAGCTCCATATCGAGCTGTGTAACATAAGGGGGCTTCACTCCAACCTGAATGCCGTCCACCAGCACCTTGAGACGGCTAAGCCAGCCTTGCTCTTTTTGACTGAGACACAGATATCCCCACCATCCGACATCTCGTATCTGCGCTACCCAGGGTACATACTGGAACACAATTTTGTGCCACGAGCCGGTGTGTGCGCGTACGTTAGGGAGGATATCTGTTGTCGACGTCTTGGCAGTCTTGAAGAGAGGGGCCTGTCAATTATGTGGCTGCGCGCAGATTTTGACGACCATATTCGTATCTACGCGTGCCTCTACAGGTCCCACAGCGGTAACGCTGAAACGGAGCGCCTTATTGAGCACATCCAAACGACGACTGACAGCCTACTCCAGCAAATGCCTTCTGCCGAGATTGTGGTTATGGGTGATTTCAATGCCCACCACGTCGAATGGCTTGGGTCACGCTCTACTGACCATGCTGGAAGATCTTTTCATGACTTTGCCTTGGCATATGGTCTAACGCAGCTGGTCTCTTCACCTACAAGGGTACCGGATGTGGAGAACCATGTGCCATCCCTTTTGGATCTTCTGCTGACCTCCCACCCGGATAACTATCGCGTGTCTGTTGGCGCCCCTCTTGGTTCCTCAGATCATTGCCTGATAAGATGTGTGGTGCCACTCAGACACCAAAAGCGACCGCGTACAGCAGGTATCCGTCGTGTGTGGCATTTTAGGTCAGCAGATTGGGATGGGCTGCGTGACTTCCTAGTTCCTATCCTTGGGGACCAGTTTGCTTCTCGCTGGATGATCCCAGTGTCTGTGCAAATGCTGTCGCTGATGTGGTTCTGCAGGGTATGGAACTATTTATTCCCAATTCTGCGGTGCCCATTGGCGGCAAATCTCGACCATGGTTCGGTGGGTCTTGCAGAGCCGCGTGGCGTCAGAAGCAAGATTCCTACCGTGCCTGGTCCAATGCTCGGGCAACTGGAGATCCAAATACCGGCGTACTTAAAAAAAAATACAACTCTGATTCCAGATCGTTGAAGGGTTGTATCGCGAAGGCAAAGTCCAGATTTATTAGCGAAATTGGCGAGAGACTAGTGCGTTTGCCCTCTGGGTCTCGTACGTTCTGGTCGCTCGCCAAAGCCGTTCAAGGTAACTTTTGTCAGTCGTCGTTTCCACCATTGCAACGGATGGATGACTCGCTGGCCCATACTGCAAAGGAAAAAGCCGATCTTCTAGGGTTTCTTTTTGCATCTAACTCGACTCTGGATGATCGGGGAGCCACACCACCTACCATCCCTCGGTGTGAGAGCTCTATGCCAGAAGTTAAGTTCAGGCAAAGAGCCGTGCGTAGAGCGCTTTTCTCCCTGGACATCCATAAGTCGAGTGGCATTCCATCCGTTGTTTTGAAAATGTGTGCCGCGGAGTTAGCCCCAATTCTAACCCGCCTATTTCGGTACTCGTACTCGCTTGGCGTGGTCCCCAGCTCGTGGAAGGAGGCTTTGGTTCACCCGATCCCTAAAAAAGGTGTTTGCTCAGATCCGTCCAACTACAGGCCCATTGCTATAACATCCTTGTTTTCCAAAATAATGGAAAATATCATCAACCAACAGTTGATGGCATACATAGAGGATCACCAGCTGATTAATGATCGCCAATATGGCTTTCGTCAAGGTCGTTCGGCTGGTGATCTTCTGGTATATTTGACTTACCGTTGGGCGGAGACAGTGGAAAGCAAGGGCGAGGCATTGGCTGCTAGTCTGGATATCGCAAAAGCCTTTGATCGGGTGTGGCATAAGGCACTACTATCCAAGCTTCCTTCTTTTGGGTTACCTGAGAGACTCTGCACATGGATTGCCAGCTTTCTTACTTGGCGGATCATTAAAGTTGTGATTGACGGTGCACGTTCCGATCCATTATCCCTGAACGCTGGTGTGCCACAAGGCTGCGTATTGTCCCCCACATTGTTTCTTCTGCATATCAATGACTTGCTGCATGTATGCGGCATCCATTGCTATGCAGATGACAGTACCTTGGACGCAAGATACAGTGGTCTATGCAATGTTTCTCGGGATAGCGTCGATGAGTACCGAACAAAACTTGTGTCTGAGATGGAGACGTCTCTTGGACACGTCTCTGATTGGTGTAGACTGAACTTAGTCCAACTCAAAGACACAAGTTTGTGCGTTTACCGCAAAAAAGTCCCCTTTTGTTGTATCTCCCAGATTGGAAGGTACTCCCCTTATTATTAGCTCCAGCATTGGTATCTTGGGTGTTGACATATCGAGCGATGTTCAGTTCCGTGGTCACTTGGAGTGCAAGGCCAAATTGGCCTCTAGGAAAATTGGCATCATCTGTAAAGCCAGACGGTATTTTACACCACACCATCGCCTTCAACTGTATAAAGCCCAAGTTAGGCCTCATATGGAATACTGTTCACATCTCTGGGCTGGTGCGCCCCAGTACTTACTTGCTCCATTTGACCGCATACAACGAAGAGCTGTTCGAATCGTCGGTGACCCAATGATTTCTGATCGGCTGGAGTCTCTCTCTACACGCAGAGATGTTGCATCTCTTTGCGTTCTATATAAATTATATAACGGGGAGTGCTCGGATGAGCTATTTGATTTGATACCTGCCGCTGAGTTCCACTATCGTACAATTCGCCATAAATTAAAATTCCATCCTCATCATCTCGATATTTAGCGATCTACTACAGTACGCTTTTTGAGACATTTTCTACCACGAACTGTGAAATTGTGGAATCAACTTCCTCCAGCGGCATTCCCAAATAAATACGACATGGGGGCCTTCAAGAACAGAGTCAATATTTCCCTTAAAAGGCTGGCAACGGATCGGTGACCCTTTGGTGTTGCTGATTTCTATGGGCGGTGGTGATTGCTTTCCATCAGGTGACCCACATGCTCGGTTGCCCCACTCTCATACAAAAAAAAAAAAAAAAAAAAAATAGGCGTCCATAGGGTACAGTAACAGCTTTCCATCAGGCGGACCGTATGCTTGTTTGTCACCTTAGTGATATAACAAAAATCCTTTTTAGTTTTAAGATTCTTTGTAGCTACAAAAAATACACGTGATTTTTGGGGGGGGAGGGGGGGTAGTCCAAAACCTCACCAAGTATCACCAAGGGGGAGGGGGGGTGTTAAAATTGCAAAAAAAAACCTCACGTGATTAATGGACGGACCCACTGTACGTAGTACTATTACGTACAGTTACCACTCTCTCGTGTATGTGATAGTAGGATAGTATTTTTCACGATTCATCAGTAAGAATAATATTTCAGGGTCATTTAGCAGGGGAGGCTATAAGCGGCCTGTTCGGTGGGCGAAGACGTCAGGAGGTGATACATGAGTTGCCGCAGAACTACCAACTGGGCACCGAACCCAGCGGGCCTTGCGCCTACGAGATCGCACAGTTCCTGCAATGCGCTGCTAACCGCGAAAATTTACAGGAATGTGAAGCATTTAATGAGGCGCTTAGGGAATGCAAGCGGCGAAACCGTAAGTAGAGTTTAGGTAGTAGGTACTTTATTTTTGACATGATAACGATGCTAACGACTTATAAATCGATGAACGCCGTCTGCACGCACAAAAAAAGCATGACTCATTGTCACGTTCTGCCTGAGCCGAGCATGCAAGCGAGCGGAACAAGCGATAGAGAGGCACGATCGGCCTATGTTTCTTGGCGTTATCACGCAAAATTATCGTCCGTATACCGACTTTACAGATAACCAATATTCGTTCATAATCTTTATACTTAGTAGGTAGGTACATAGGACTGCGGGGCTACACTATTTTTTTATATATAAAAGCGGGGCAAACGAGCATGTGGGTCACCTGGTAGAAAGCAATCACCATCGCCCATAGAAATCAGCAACACCAGGGTGTTTAAATAACTTTGGAATGTGGCTCACCAGCAAAGACATCCTCACCTGCACCTGTTGCATCCTTCCGTTTTGTAAACGAGCTTCTGGCGAAATAGAGGTAGCATGTTGAGCCATATTATAGTATAAGTACTAGTACTAACGGCCATGTTGAGGTAGTAGGTACCCAATCTGACAGAATATCGCAGCTAAATATCGTTGAGGATTGCTGTTTCTGCGAGATATTGAGTGAAGTCAATAGAAGACGCTACGCTGGCAGCGGGAGTGCTAGCACGTATTGAAAGCGTCTATAGGTTAAGATAGATAAAGTGCATTCCAAAGATCAGGTGTCATTTAACCATGATCGTAAATCATCAACCAATCTGCTAGAGTGCTCTTGGTTGGTTTACCGAGCGCGAGAGCGGTGCGGGTAAACGTCCTCTCGTCTGGTTGGTATACTAGACGAGAGACTCGCAATCCTGTGATATAACCGGAATGTTAATGCACAGGAGCGCATAGCTGTAGGCATATCCGATGATCGTAAATCAGTAAATTACTTTCTCTTGTATTTGTTTCAGGAATACCGTAAACGGACAAAATGTGTATATATTTACTTTCCCCTCTACCCATCCATTATATAGAAGCAATAAACCCCAAAAACAAAACGCAATAAATTCTTGAACAATAAAATGTGTTTTATTGGTAATGAAATTAGTATGCACTGTGCGAATGTTCGATTCCGCGTATAATCCTTCGTGTTGAGAATAGTGATAAGATTGTAGTCGTTTCTCTAATAATTTTGCACATGGTCACACCACGGCCACTTCATACAAAAATAGCGTCGTTCACTATTACATACATAATTACGTCTGTACATATCGAGATTGAGCGTGTGTGCGTGCGGCGCCATACAAACTGTTCCAGATTCGTCTCAGAGGGGTGGAGTCGATACGAGAAAGCGGCAGGGAGTGGCAATAATGCACATAGTACTTTTACTTAAACTGTCATATGTAAGTAATATTATTTATTTTGTGACTATGTCACACGGAAATTACAAGTTCCTCTGTTCCCACTAGTACAGTTGACTGAACTAATGAAACTTTTTTCTCGTTAGTTCAGTTGAAAAACACGCTATGTAGTCTTCGCTATATGTGGGAAGAAAAAAATCTTGTTCTATTATACTATGATAGTATCTCTTATGTATGTGAAGTCAAAAGTCAGAACGGTAATAGGTCAAATATGACGTACCCTTTGGAAGGTCTTTAAATTATCGTAATAACCTTGAGCTCTGCTAGACTATAGTCATGAAATTTAGGATGTTTTTACCCCACTGCCTGAAGAGAGGGTAATGCTTTTTGAGAGTATGCATGTATAATTCTTTGGCGCTCTAGATACAGCAGTACCACAATAGAATTAACCATTTTACGGATTTATGCATTGTCATTAGATTTGCCTATGATCATGACCGTAGGGAAGGCACCAAAGAAGGCCTACAAATTTGAATCGTGTTTATAAATTTAATGTAGGTATCGCAGTATTTTTTTTATAAAACACTCAATGCCGCGCTAGACTTTTACATTTAAAAAAGCAATGCAACATGCTTTGCACTACTTCAGTAGACTGAATTGATAGGAAATAAAACCTCAGTAGTTACAGGTGTATACATATAAACTTAAAATTTATTTACACCTTAGTACATACAAATTGTGACGTTTCAGTATAAATAAAGATTTGGAATCAGTTTACAAATAAGACATCTATTCAGATTCGAGAAAAAACAATATCGAGATATTTCGTTCAATTTTGAAAAACAAAATTCGGGTATTCTTCTACAAAATAATGCATTGACATACATCGAAATACATATATAAAACACAATAGTAATCAAATCTCTGTACAATATAAAACAGGTATTCAGGTAATTTACAATTTGGCACAGTGAAACTTGTGAAAATAAAGGGAAATATAATATAATCAATTCTTATTGGAAAATAATAAATTGAACAACTAAAAATACTAAATGAGTGACTGGAGTTCTAGATCAGGCTACGTTCGGTATGTTTTCTTATCAGCTTTAGTCGCCAAGTTAGTGTAATAGTCACCCAGTTTAATAATTTTAGATATTCGGTTTATTATTAACCATATTTAGTTTTATAATGCCTGACTGCAAACAAAATGTCTCTTTGGGATTGCAAACTAAGTTTACTGACCGAACAATCATACTAACCACTAATAAAAAGTTACTTTGAACATTCTGTGCGTAATGGGCGCAGATTTCCAAATTGCAGGAAATTTACGTTTATTTGTGACGTACAAACAACATTTATAGTTAACAAGAAAAGTATTAACAAAAGGATATAATATAAATGGCTAACTTTGTAACAGAAAACTATTCACAATTATTGTACATTTAGTGTTTATTACAGTAAATTGTTCATTATTTGGACAGACGAAACGCAAAGGAGCAAGACTTTCAAAAGTAAAAACCATACGACTTAAGCTACTGTTATGAAATCGTTTGATTAATATAATACTGGCACTGACTGATATGCCTCATTCGTTCTTTTATTCAGAGATTGAAATTCAACACACATTCATAACATAAACATATCATGTATGTGCGTTGAATTTCAATCTCTAAAGATTCGAAAAATGATAACTAATCTGTTATAAAAATTGTGAAATTGGTAAGCTTTTGATGTGATAAAGTGTTATAAGTCGATGAACGCCGGCTGCACGCACGAAAAGGAATGACTCATTGTCACGTTCCGCCTGAGCCGAGCGTGCAAGCGAGAGCGCGAAATAAGCGATAGAGATGCACGATCGGCCTAAGCGTTCAGCTAGTGACACATCTGTTTTCTTATGACGTTAACACGTGAAACTATCGGCCGTACACAGACTTTACATCCAACCATTCTTTTTATAATGTTGTTCCTGAAGCAATCTCCGCGTTTCGTCTACCGGTTTCTAACATTACGTATTGTTGCAATGTGGGACCCGTTTCATATTTCTATTGCGAAATTCGTTCGTAGTGTCGTTATGTTCGTCTTAAATCACTAAAATTCAACTAATAATACATTTTAACGCTTAAGCTAAATCAGTCTAATTCTTAAAGCGACATTATAATGTTATGTCTAACAATAAAGCTTAAACGAATGATCGTCATCGTAATCACTGGAAATTTGAATGTTGACGAAAATAAGGCCACAAGAGTTCGTGTTATTTTAATATTTTACATAATTCGTTTTACTGTATGTACGGTCAGCCACATGTAGAGCGTTACCAGTCCAGTACAAAAGGATCCCGCGTAATATTACGTATGTAACCCACGCGAGACCATGTTATATTGGGAGAGTAACACTGCGTGCGGTTGACTGCACTTAGTTAATTTAAAACTAAAATATTTAATTACATATCGATCGAAATTAAATTTATTTTTTACAATCAAAATTTACATTCTAAATTAATATGGCGGGTTATTTATTTGAAAATTATATCAAATTGCTTCATGAATTAATAATTTAGATAATCGGTAATTTTGTTTTTGTCTTTAAAATTTCATAATTTTTGCATGTTTACTATGTGACATTGATATATTGAACACGACAATTCTAAATATTAGTTACATTTACCTCCAAAGTAATAACAATTCAGTATAAAAGATCACAAAAATAATGCACCAGCGCTTACTTATTATACAATGCACCAACTCGATCGTCGATTCAACTAAAACTAAGCTAAGCCGACTTCAAAAAATAATTTAAAGCTTATCACATACTTTACACTCAGTGTAAAATTAATATCCCATGTAAATATATATATTTTTTGCGAAAATTTTAATGAAGTATTAAAATAATCGCAAACATAAGGCATGTTAGTTAGAACATTTACACAAGATTTAGCACATTTTATATCTATTTATTACTATAATAGCCCTTTAACGTGGAATTTACAAGTCTCATTTACGCCATCATTTGAATCACACAAACAAATATGACACTAATTAGGTAGGATTTAAAAATTGTGTTTGTCAATGGTAATTTCGCGTATATTTTTACGCGTGATCGATCTGGTGTTTTGATATCTGGTCACAAGCGCATCTCCCACAGGATGAGATGTGCGTCTTTAGGGTTAGGATCTGCGGCGGGAGCTGGTCTCTCAGCAGCATCAGCAGTCTGCCTCCAGTCAACATAGCCCCGTCCACCGACTATAGTCACAACAGATCTCCTCGCCGCACTCTCACCAACCACGTAGTCAGCACCACGAAGACTTCGAGCCGCGTTTTTCGGCGCCGGCCTAGTCTCATTCGCTGTGGCGGAATCGCTTCTAGAAATCGACCGATCCGATGACGTAGATTTACTAGAGGAGGAATCCGGAGTAGAAACTGCTACGGGTGCTAAACACGCAGCGCCTGACGCTCCTGAACTATTTCGAGAAACGCCTCGCAATGCCATAGACTCCTCACTACCAGAAGACGTGCAGAGGCTCGAAGCGCGCGAATCAACAGACCAACTCGACAAGTCGAGACTCCTTGGTCTACCGGCTCGCATTCTCAGTCTTCTATCGAGCGTGCTGACTCTGAACGGAATCGCAGCTAATTCTGGATCGCTTCGCCTAAGAGCGTCGCCTCCAGATCCACCCACGTCACCCTCTCCTACGCAGTCTTTAACAAACATTAGATCCCCGAACAAACCATACACGTCACACGCATTAAGATTAGCACACTTTGGTAAAGTCTTGCTCAAGCGGACGTCACCAGGTTTTTTCCGACGTACGACAGCGGATTGCACGCGTTGCGGACGGTACGGACTCGACTCTTCAGATATCCGTCTTTCAAGCTTTGGCTTCTCTAAATCCTCTTTTGTTTCTTCTTCCTTGAATTCTTGCAATGCTGTAGTGTCAGCAAGGGCTCTAGCATTCGAGAGATTCCGTCGAACAACGTTCACGTCTACATCCCGCGATTCAGGTAATAAGGATAGCAGAAACGTGACAGGGCCAGCGTGCGCGTGATACGAAACGGCGATATGTCCTATAAGTGGAAGGCCTTCTAGCTTTGGTAGCGGCACCGTGACAGTGACGCCAGCAGTCGTGCCCACCCATAATAATCCCTGTCCTGTAAGCAACGCGGACACATAAGCTGGTTTGCTTCCTTCCCTAGCGCCGATAGTCTTCGCTACATCTGCAGCAATGTCAATATTCTGTAGGTGTTCGAAAGTTTCTGCGTGGTACAAGCTCACGTAGGTAGAGTCGGAGAAAGCTGTCCATAGACCTACTCCAGAGTAAGCTAGGTATCTGACGGAGCGGTCATCGTCACCTTTTAACTCTAGTATGCGTAGTATTTCACCGGTGAGTGCGTTTATTGCGAACACTCTTCGGGCACATGTCGCGTATATGATACCGTCTACTGGTAGAACACAGTGAACGGGCTTGTCTCCTAGTTCTATTGCGAGCGGCTCCTGAAGTGCCCAGGAGTCGTCATAATTCCTTCGGAATACGGACACTCTTCCATTGGCAAGACCAACGAACATGGAGTCACAGTGGTAGCGTATCTGTGTGATAGCCGCTGTTGTCTGCACTTCAGTGAGTTTCTCCTGCTTCTCCGGTTCCACTCCGGAGAATATGATGATCTTCTTGTCCTCAGTGCCGAGCCAAACTGTGTCTCCGCACAGTGTGGTCACTTGTCGAAGTCCTTTTGCATATTCCATAGAGGTCACCTGCAATGGAAACGTCATGATTAGGTCCTATAAATATAAAATAATAGATAGAATACATTTTAAGAGAGGTAGGGAGCGCAATTGTAAGCTGCCCGTCTGGGGAATGTACCTCCACCTCACAGAATACCGCAGCCAAATAACAATTCCCTTGAGGATTGTTGTGTTCCTGCGAGTGAGTGAGGTCACCAGAAAGGAAGGAGATGCTGCGCTGGCAGCGGGGGTGGCGGAGCGTGAGTGATATTTAATGTTGCGATCGTTAATATGGCTACGGTAGCCGCTTCACATCAGGCGGGCCGTATGCTTGTCTGCCACCCAACGTAGTATAAAAAAATAAAGAGTGACCAATTAGTAATCCAAAAATGTTAAAGGTAGAGAGTAAGGAGTGATTTAGGAAAGTATATTTATGCAAAAATCGATGACGTATCTTTTAAAGGGGCAACTTCCGTATATTCGTCCGATTTTTATCAGTGCGAGTGAGTGATTAAGTTTGTATATTTCACGGTGTCTATTTTTTGCACTACAACAAGTTGTGTATAGTAGTAGCAAAAAGTATCCAAAAACAGTTGTTTTTAGGGTTCCGTACCCAAAGGGTAAAAAGGAACCCTATTACTAAGGCTCCGCTGTCCATCCGTCCGTCCGTCTGTCACCAGGCTGTATCTCATGAACCGTGATAGTTAGACAGTTAAAATTTTCACAGATGATGTATTTCTGTTGCCGCTATAACAACAAATACTAAAAAATAGAATAAAATAAATATTTAAGGGGGCTCCCATACATTTTGCTCGTTGCTCGCAATTGATAAGGGCAATAGATAGACGTTTGAAATACTCGCAGAATATTGTGTTGTATATTAACTTTGAAAATAAATAATGAAATAAAAATAAAATAAATATTTAAGGGGGGTTCCCACAACAAACGTGTTTATTTTTTTGCCGTTTTTATAGATAGTACGGAACCCTTCGTGCTAATACTTTTCGCTGCTATACAGTTTAAAATTAAACATTTTGAGTCCTGGATAATGAAGTAAAAATAATTTATTATATTGGTACTTAGGAATTTCAGATATTATTCCTAAATATGTATGTGATTTTTTTTTATTCAAAGTGGCGTTTTCGACCCTTAAGAGCCACCCAAACCGGCGGGATGCAAAGCAGGAGCGTCTACAGCGCGCTACCATTTCGCGTCATTCATATAAACTCGTAGCGACCACCGCGAGACTGACGCTCCCCTTCACGTCCTGCGTCCCGCGTCACTGTCCTTTGACTTACCTTGGTGTCGGGTAGATCTAGCGTGACGAGTATCTTCAGTTTGGCCGCCCGGTGAGTGAGCACGGCCACGTGGCTGTCGTCTCCGCCGCCAGCCGACACCCACAGCAGGGAGCGAGCCCGCCGCGTCGACGCACCGCGTGACGTGCCACTCGACGTGTAGAAACAACCACAACGTACCTGCAAAATCCAAATAAACTTAAGCTATAAACAATACATACTATTCAACTATAAAACTAAAGTACCTAAAATTAAATAATACGACACCCCGGCCACTCCATAGTCCATACATATGTCGCGTCGGTAACTACTACATAAACAATGACGTCTGTGCAGAGCGTGAATGAGCGTCTGTGCAAACGGCTCCAGATTTGTCTCAGAGGGGAGGTGAGGTCGACACGAGAAAGCGGCAGGGACTGGCCATACTGTAAATTACTTATACTGTGATAACACTAAATTAAAACTAACCTAAAGCTAAAATAAATGTAAAAAGTTTGGCCCATGTGGCATCGTTCCCAAGATGCTAGTAGCATTACAATATACATCTGAACCATTTTTTTTTTCGATTTGTTATTTAAAGACGTCACATTTAAAGAAGTAACTATAGGCGAAAAAAATACTTCGATAGCATAAAAACTTCTCGAGATATGATAACATGAAGATCACAATTTTGGACTATCCCGAAAACGCTCCATACAAAAGGCTACAGCATTATGACGTCACGATACGCTATTTTATATGCACTAAATCAGAAATTTTTACGACAACTATGTTAAATATTGCGTAGCTAGTTCCGTAACAAAAGTTATAGTATTTTTTATTGTTCCTACAATGGTAATAGTTATTTTTTTATAATTTCATGCTTTTAAAATGGACTTTCCCACCAAACTTTGATCGACCATAAAACACGTCGGACATAAGTTATTAAAATTTTGAGATCGCAGATCGTTCTAGTTTTAAAACTATTACTATTACTATTACGGTATTTTACGTTACTGATACAGAGTTTTGATAATTTTAGAACATTGTTCCTATTATATCATTACAATTATATCTTAACAGCAAAATTATATCATAACAATTCGTCCAGACTAGGGCTTCCAAGAGGAGAGAGGGCTTCTTTGAGGAGCTCGACGGCGTCGTTGCGCGTGTCATCTAATCGAACACGCAAGTTAAACAACATCGATCGCAGCCTGTCTATGGATAGGTTTATTTATCTCGAGCTTCCCATGCTTCGGAGGGTACGTTAAGCCGTCGGTCTCGGCTGTTGTCGTTAGATGACAGTCGTTAAGCCTAAACACTGGTCTCCGCTAACAACAGTGGGATGATTATGCCGAAGGCTTCCAAACCCGCAGCTTGTTTTCAATCTCGGTATTTCCGGGACTGAACATTCCCAATGCCGTATGTGAATTAATAGTATCTATAATTTACGTTAATATTTCTGAAATATCGAATCCCGACCATTTTTATTATAATCCGTTTTGATGCTTCACACAAAATTTCAAATACATACCTATATTAATCCTAAAAAGGTCATAGGTATTGCATATGTAGCAATTATCACTTAAAATTTCACATCTATTTTGAAATCACAGTTCAGAATATTACAAAGTTTGACATTGAAGTTATACAAACCTCAACTGGACGGGGGCCCACCTAACATTCCCACCACTGCGTCTCCTGTGTAGCCAGGATTAACAGAGGCGACCATCAAAAAGACAATAAACAATGAAATCCATTGCAGTCCTGGGGGTAAAAATACGGCTTGGAACTCACAACGAATTTAATCAGAAGAAATTAGTAGGAGTCGGAAGCTTTATACTAACCTCGGTGAGATGCTTGGAGGAGTACACAGGCGTAGACGCGACAAAAAGCGGCATCTTATGCGGTGGGGCGTGAAGAGTGGCCGGCAGGCGCCAAGCGGGTGTGTTGGCCGTCGCCGTGGCTAACTGCGCTAGTCTCAGCTCCGTGGCCCACGCTAGCCGCGCACCCGGCTCACTCGCACGGAATGTTAGAGGTTCTTCGCGTCCACGGATTGTTAGCTGAAGGCAGCAGGAGTCTACCCACGCCATCTCGTCGTCTTTTCTCTGTAACAAGTTATATTAACGGCTATTTTTGAGGATTAGACATCAATGGCATATATGTACGGTAGACGTATGTAATGTGTAGACCTTTACGCGAGTGTGTAATGATATAAAACTACGTCCATTTATTTTTATCAGGCGCAAGTTCTGGGCAAGACGATTGTCAACGTTTCATAAGAGCGGTGCATTTTATTTACGTATGTGATTGACGTGGGTTAAAGAAAACTGCCAAGTGCACGTTGGAACTCACACAGATAACATTCGTACTATCATTATAGTATAAAACACTATATCGAGTTTAACGTGCCAAAAAAAACGGTGTCATTTATGGTGGCACACTTTATTTTTGAAGTGAAAACTTCTTTAGGCGTGTTGGGCATTTTTTGAGACGGGAAAAAACCATTGAACTCTCGACACTGTCACCGTAACCGACACCAGTCTATTTGGTGCGGTATGAGGTAAGGCGGGGCGGGCGAATGTGCGCTATTGGTTCGTCCGAAATACACGTACGAGAGATGCTTTCAGTACTGCAAAATATTTCCTGACAATTCAAAAAGTACACACGTAATTGTTCAAGTTTTCACTTCTGTCGGCACTCCCAGGTGCCACTGTTTTTTTTTATTATTGGTAACAGCACTAACAGTTACGAGGGCGACACTGAAAGTTTTTAGAACTGGCCACTTGTAAACAATATAATATAATAAAAAAATGTTGGGCTTTATTATAACATTATGATAATAATGTTTCACCAAGTGCCAACAATCAACAGTATCAACTTTATAAAAAAATAAGTTTAAATTTTGAAAATGGAACTCTGCCAATATTATTGAGTATGTATTTCATTCATTTGTCATTTGTTTTACGATTTGAAAATTGAAAATTGTCTGTGTCACGTCAACATGAATTTAACGCGAGAAAATTTTCGTGCAATGATTTTTTATGACTTTCGTTGTCATTTAAGTCAGCAAGAAAGCTATGATAGATTTCGATTGGCCTTTCTAGCCCCATCTAGTGCGACTATTTACAACTGGTTTAATGAGTTTAAACGTGGTCGCACTAATCTCACCGATGATCTGCGTCAGGGACGGCCTTCTACGGCGCCGACTGAAAATAACATCAGTGTAGTGCGGCGTATGATAGAGACTGATAAAAAAGTGACGTATCAGCAGATTCGGACAAGCTTAGGCATCGGTATGAGTCAAGTGCATAAAATCCTCCATGAACATTTAGCGGTCAGGAAGCTTTGTGCCCGGTGGATACCTCATAATTTGACCGAGGCCCAAAAACTCCGTCGGGTTGATTGGTGCCGTGAAATGATTCAAAAATTTAACGGAGGTGACTCAAATGCTGTGTTCGATATACTTACGGGTGACGAAAGCTGGGTTTACTGTTATGATCCAGAAACCAAGAGACAGTCTGCTCAGTGGGTGTTTCCTATCGAGGAGTTGCCAACTAAAGTGAAGAGAGGTCGAAGTGTGGGAAAAAATATGGTGGCCTCGTTCTTCGGAAGGACAGGTCACTATGCGACAATTGTTTTAGAGGATCAAAAAACAGTTACTGCAGAGTGGTACAGTAACAATTGTTTGCCACTTGTATTGGAAAAAGTTCGGGAGAAACGTCCTCGAAGTAGGATCCTTCTTCACCACGACAACGCCTCGTCGTACACCGCCAGGCGAACGATCGACTATTTAGTGACGTCAGACGTGGAATTACTGGGTCACCCGCCGTATAGCCCCGACCTCGCACCTTGCGATTTTTATTTATTCCCGAAAATAAAAGAAAAACTTCGAGGAAAACTTTTTATGAACATCGAGGCAGCAGTGGGCGCGTTTCAAAAGGCCGTCGAAGAGACCCCTAAGGACGAGTGGGCTAAGTGCTTTTCTCAGTGGTTCCATCGGATGCAGCGGTGTATTGATGTGAATGGACACTATTTTGAAAAGATAAAACTAATAACTTGCTAGTTTGCTCAGTTTTTGATTTTCTATGAACTTTCAGTTTGACCCTCGTATTATAGTGACACCCTCAGAAAATTTTAAGTGTTATTACAGTTTAAAACAGCAGACAGGTTTGTCTGCTGGATAGCGTTAGTAATTTACACCGACATCTTATTGCATAGATACCCTGTTTCTCGTGATTTTGCAAACGTACGGTCTTTTTTTCTAAATAAGAAGTATTGTTTATATGCTAGTGTACCTGTATGCTCTGCTGTATGTTCTGCAGCAGCGTGCGAAACATCTCCGGCGAGAGTTCTGGGCAAGGCGCTCGCAGCGACGCGGCGAGGTCGGCTATACGCGACACTGTTTCGTAGTCGTGCATCAACGCCGACATCTCGGTGCAGAGGGAATCGGCTGTCGACGTCGTCACTTGACCGTTGCTACTTGAATTTGACCGTAAGCTGCCACTGCGGTTCATGCCTGTTGGAGAACTTATAATTTGTATTCGTTCACACCTTTCCACATACGCTAACTTGGTCAAGAACTAAAAAAATTAGCCCCATCTATACGAAATGTAACTGGCTATGAGAGAAAGAGAGAGAGAGAGAAAATGTGTGCTCGCACCTCTCTCTCTTGCCCCTACAGTAATACACGAAACGTAACTCTCTTTCTTTCTATCTTCACTAACTTTAAACTCCCTGTCAACTTCCGTTTGCCTCGCTTTTCGTAACGTTCCCGTCACGCATTCACCAGCTTACTCCCCAAGACAAGCGTGCTAAAGAAGTTTAACATTAAAAAAAACTGAGTTTTTAAAGTACATTATTTGCTATGTGTTGATTTATTTCTGTATTTAGTTAAGACGTTTTGTATTCCGTAACACGTTTTTCATTATTGTGAGTACCAATATGTGTGATTAGAAGTACATAAAAATAATGTAGGACTAGGAAGCTTTGGATTTGAATTCTCCTTGACAAATATATGACTCTGCCTGCAAACTCGCACCGCATGAACAGAGTAGGTATGTACTGAGATATCAGACTATCCTGTGTTAATTCAGATCAGGGGCCCTACTGCCAAAGCTGAAGCTGATTACCATTGAATTTTTGGATTGCGAAAATAAACCTTCAGTTTAGCTGATAGAAACTCTGCAACTCTACCGACTAAGCTGAAGATGTTTGTCAATAACTAAAACTAAGACCTATTTTTAGAATCAAAATATTCGGTGGCAATCGGCTACAGCTTCGGCAGTAGGACCCCAACTTCTATAAGTACGCAAAATTCTAACATACAGCCAAACTGTATCGCATTTCTCACACACTCACATTTCATAAGGGTTTGATAGCACGAAGAGAACACGTGATTTGTATATTAGTTATCTTGGTCTAAAAACAATACGTACCCTGCGCCAGTACTCTGCTAAGCGTGGGCGAAGTCCCGGTATCCAGTACATCCACATCTTGTACGGGATGGGCCCACTTCAGCCCGAGGCGTTCATCCTCCCCCCCACCACTGCCGCCGCCCACCGATACGCATACTACTAAATCGTTCAGTAGTAGCAGTCGACGAGGCTTGCATTTTGTTACGCTGCCCATTTGATTGAACTCCTGGGAAAATAATTTTATGGTAACTAAACGAACGAGCGAAGCTATGAAGCGAGCAGGGTCTTAAAATCGATTTGCGTCGAAAAATATTTTTTGTATAATTATGTGTCGTGATACACCTCAGACCGGTGCTTCAACAACCATAATTGGTTGCCTGTAAAGTCATATCTGTCTGTAAAGTAATAATTTTACGTGATAACGTATGACGTTATCATGTAAAATTATTGTTCAAAGAAAATATCATAATACATAGTAGTTTATGAAACTGTTGCATAATAAGGGTTATTAAAATACGAGTGTGAGTTTATAACATGAGCCGAAGGCGAGTGTTATAATATACCATACGAGTATTTTAATACCTAATTATGTGCAGTTTCATACACTACTTTATCTAATCTCATGAAATATATGATAATAATATTTTAAATACAACCATGAAGTTAATATAACAGCTATAATTCTTACATAAATATCCATGTGCAGATCGAGCATGCATAGTGCGCATGCGCGACGCGCCGCGCGGCGCCGCGTTCACAGATTATGTAGAAAATTTTTGCATAGTAGCAATGTATTTGCATTGCAACCTGTTTAAAATACCTGTATCCAGGGCTGAAGCTGTATCGAAATGGTAAAAAAGTTATTTTACGATACAGTTGTCCATAGAAGAGCTGTATCGAAAAATAACTTTTTAAATTTATTTTGATAGCTTGTGCGTAAAGACTGTCATTAAGATACTGTGTTTAGTTTTTTAATGTGTAAATTTCAGTATGAGATTAGATAAAAATAATTAAACAATTATTATTTGCTAAAACAAATAGCATAAAACTACATTTTCTAAAAACAAAACTCGAAAGCTTTTTACAATTATTACAAATTTTTAATCAAAAACTGTGACGTCTTAAACCGGGTTATGGTATCTACTATAACATTTTGTAGTCGTTTTGACAAATGATAATAAGAACGTAATTTGACTAATATGACACCATACTCATTGCGGACGTGCAGTATAACAACTACAAATTTAATTAAAAAATAATTAGGTACTTACGAGTTGCAGCAAGTCATCTTGCCGAAGCAGATGCCTCTTGTCAGCCCTCGAGGCCAGTAAACGAGCAGCGCCGAAGCGTGCAGCTCCGCCCGCACCCCCCGCTCCAGCTACACCCCCGCGAGTTAGTCGGCGAAGTGCTGCGCGGAATGCCTAGGGGAAAAAATATGAATATAATAAATAAAAGTTTAGGTGAGACACTTAACCTTTCGCATGCCCCAGTCCCATGCTGGATATACAGCGTTGGTACAGCGGTTGGTACAGGAGTAATAGGTTGCGGCACGCGTGGGGTTAAAAGGCGTAAGTTCGATTTAACAAACGTTACCGTACGTGCGTACGTGATATTACCGTTACCACAGCCTAGGGAACGCTCGGTGCTCCAATCCCTACCAGTCGTCCATCAGAGACGTCTAAAAAGAGCAATCGAGCGGGCGTGCAAGGTGAGGGAGGAGTGGGCGCGTACCGACTAACCATAGTCTATCGTACTCGTTACAAATCTTTATGAGATACGGTTGCCATCTCTTAATACTAGCAATCAGAACAAGATACGTGAAAACTACGGATTTTGAATCTTAAAACCCGGACATGTCATCTGTGTTTTTAGACAGTTATTCGCAACATGGTCATTTGACATTATTTAGACCATTAATTACAAATGTTATGGATTATTGGACTTTAGAAGAGTTTAACAAATGTACTCTGTTATGTAGATAGGTCCAATTGACATTTTCTTACTTTTATGTCAAAGCTATTTAGAGTTTAATAGGAATAAAAATATCACTTAGTATAAGTTTTGGGAAACATATGTCATCAAACTGCTAGCATCTGTTGCGAATATATGAAACTCGATTTGAAGTTCCTCGTATATCTCTCAATTTATAACAGGGTAAATTCTTCTAAAGTCCAATAATCCATAACATTTGTAATTAATGGTCCAAATAATGTCAAATGGGAGATTCTTGTATTCGAAACTCTTCGAATGGAATAATCATCTCATGATGTATTACAAACAAAACGGTAGACAAATAACAAACAATAAATGTAACATACATTTGTCGTAGTCACGTCATAATAAACAATTGCAAGTCATAAATATACAATTGCAGATCGCACTAGATATCGATACAACGTCGTTTCGCAATTCTTGTGAAGGTCTACCTGCTTACGTAATGTCACACCATGTCATTATGGCAGTAACAATGTAAACAAAGAAACAGATACATAAATTGACATGTATGTCATGCCAATTGAACATGATGTCACAGCCAAGTAGGAATCCATCTTAAGTGGATAGTGTTTTTTTATATGACTAGGAAGACAAACAAGCGTATGACGTGCCTGATTGTAAGCAGTCATCTCAGCCTATAGACGCTGATGACACTAGAGGCATCACTCATGCCTACCCTGTAAAAACCCCTTTACGCCTTTCTTGAAGAACCTGAAACCGTAGTCTCCTGGGAAATCCCTGGGAGAGAGTTTATTAAAAAATACGTACGAGAGGTAGGGTACCTCTCTTTTCGCCAGAGCCTCGTTTGTCAGTCAGCAGGGTGCACCACGTGCAGGTGAGGTTGCCTTTGGTTTAACGATGTTGATGAACAACTTACACCCCAAACATGCAGAAACAATTTCATAAAAATCGGTCGAGCCGTGTCGGAGGAATGCGATCACAAACACAGTGACACGAGTTTTAAATTATATATTATATAGATAATCATCATCATCATCATCATCAGGTCGTTTTAGTCTCCACTACAGGAGCACGACCCTCTCTCGTCCGTCACAGACAGGAGGATTTGGCCTACACTCCCCACGCTGGCCAGACGGGTTGGGGAGGCCTGATCGATGTTTTATAATGCATTTACCTTAGTCGTCTTATACGACATCCACGGGAAGAGACGGAGTGATTCTATTCTAGTCTGCCGGATACCACACGGCCACACGGCCATATAGATAATATAGTTTTGAAATTACCTGCGTCCTCTCAGCATCGCGTTTCCTCTCATTGAGTGCTTCAGCGAGCGCTTCTAACCTCGTCAACGCCCTCTGCAGGGCGACGCGGTCCGAGTGGCCAGGAGGGGTGTGCTTCAAGAGATCCTGCGGGTGAAATGATGATTTTTTTTTAAAATTAACACGGCCTCTATCTCTTTAGTTTTTTTTTTTTAATTAACACGGCCACGGCCATCTGACTAGATGGTTTGGGACTCCAAACTAAGCAAAGCTTGTACTATGGAAACTAGATAACTGATATAATACTTAAATACATTTTTTTTTGTAAATACATACTTATAATACATAGTAAACGCCCAGACTAGGACAAATAGACATGTTCATTCATGCACACAAATGTTTGTCATGTGCGGGGATCGAACCCGCGACCTCGGAGTCAAAGTGGGTATTACTAACCATTCGACCACCGAGCTCGTCAAAAGTTATAATAACTTTTAAACTTTCGCGTTACATGATTTATGAAAAATAACAACGGGAATTAACGCGATCATGCATAAGGGTATTTACATACCTTTATTATCTTATATATAAAAATGAATTGCTTTTTGTTAGTCTCGCTAAAACTCGAGAACGGCCAGGCCGATTTAGCTGATTTTGGTTTTGAAATGTTTGTCTTAGCCCAGGGAAGGTTTAAACGGTGAGAAATTTTGGAAAAAATTCAAGAAAGATAGTGAAAACAACAATTTTAATTTCCCATACAAAGTGTTCCTACTATAGTCGAATGTCATAACAGCAAAGATGGCGAACCTACCTATCAATAGTGTCATTGTAACAAAGAATCGACGTCATATTTGTTAGTTGTCAAATATGACTTTCTCAGAAGTGACATAGAAATGACACAATACTAATAGACATCAAGAAAGGAGTTGAAATATGTAGTGACTGTTTATGGTAAATAATGCTTTGTACAGTACTTAAGAATAAATAATAGAAATTTGTAAATTTCATAAACACTCGGATTGTAAATTACAAAAATGATTGCAAAAAATGTAACCAGTATCAGCAATGCGAATAGACCAGAAAATGTGGGCTGAACGCAGAACGAGGTTTGTGGATTCACCTAAAGTTGTATAACTTTGCATATGGTAAGACCTACATCACATTATATAGGTCTGTCATGTTAACCAAGGTGATACCTATTACAAAATAAAACGGATCCTCATTATTTTCTGAAGTACCTAAATCTGTAATTTTAATATAATCATATTTTATCATTTAGTCATAAATTTATTTGGCGAGAACTTTCTTTACTGAAGTCTAAAGGGCTGCCAGGTTTTTATATCGACATCATCCGAGACATGTACCGAAATTCCAAATCCATAGTTTAGACCTCTGTCGGAGAGGATAGACAAAATTCCCATTAACGCCGGTGTCCTACAGCGATCAGTCTTAGTCTGTTTTTGTTCATATTAGGCATATTCTTATATATTAGACATTTGTGGTTTCTTATATATTAGACGAATTGTCAAGTAGTATCATGGATCCTCATGAACGAGGGGGCTTACCGGCGAAGCTGAAGCCGATTACCATCGAATATTTTGATTCCAAAAATAGGTCTTACGTTTAAGTTATTGACAAGCATATTCAGCTTAGTCCGTAGAGCTCCAGAGTTACTGTCAGTTAAGCTAAACACAAGTATCATACTTCTAAGTTGAAGTTTGATTTTCGTGATCAGAAACACCGGTGGGGATCGTCTTCAGCTTAGCCGGTAGGTGTCCATGTATGCTGATATAATTGCACTGGCGGATGCGGATAGAGGGCAGTTGGTGCGATGAGTGAATTAATGGAAGAGGTCACTAGAGAACTATGGGCTGAATCCGAATACGGGAAAGATCGAGTACTTGGGCTGCAAAACAACAGATCCCCGAACGACCGTGCACATAAGGATATGGTCGAATGCACGGACAGTTTAAGTACTTGGGTTCTGTTCTTCGATCATCGGATAGCATCGACTGCGAGATTTCAGTACCTTGGACTAAGTGGCTTGAGGTAACCAGTGTCATCTGTGACTAGGGATTGCAATCCCGCAAAGCGGGATCCCGCATTCCCGCGGGATCACGATGCTTTAATTAATCTGCGGGATCCCGCACATTCAAAGGGCGGATCCGCGGATCCCGCAAATAAAGAATTTGGCGTTAAAACTAAGTAAATTTTTATTTATTTCCAAAATCCAAAAAAGTACGATGAAGAAACCAAAAATACAGATCGTACATATACATTCTTCATGCCAAGAAAAGTTGCAATACTTACGCCAAGAAATAAATAAAAATATAGAAACCTCCAAATTTCCGCCTCCAAAATTCCGCCAAAGTTAAAAGGACAAATCTATCGATGATTAGACCATTTTATACATTAGTAAAGCATCATCAATACTTGAGCGACGACACGTGCAGGAGTTGCATTTCATGGAGTTGAATATGGTGCACAGTATGCGCAAGGCTTCGTGGAAGGGCCGCGTCAGGAATTCCCGGATCGGACATAGCTTCATGTCCGTGACATGGCAGGCAAACTGCAGAGAGACATCTAAGCTGTTATGGTCAAATTTTATGGAAACCGGCAAGTTAGGAAACAAATGTCTTACAATGCTATATCCTCCAGGTTGGGGCAAACAGGGTAGGGTTAAGAAACACAGATCTTAGAACTTATATATTTATAAGTAGGTGAAACGAAGTTCACCGGGTCATCTAGTTGCTTTATATTTTTCATTGTTATTGGATCACCTTTTTTTTGATCTGGTGTAGATATAAGTACTAAATTCATAAACTTATATCTTTATAATTTACATTCGTTTCATGATCATTTACGAGACAATATAACATAAAAAATTAAGTAAGAGCTCTAAAATTACCCAAATGAGCAGCGTGGCGGAGTATGCTCTAAACTCCTTCGATTGAGGGGAGACCCGTATCCCAATAGTGGGATGATTATGTTATGAGTTGATGCCGGTAGCGCTACTACCTCTAATCACAAATCGCCTGAAGTATGTCAGTTAGTTAGTACCCATAGTACATGGTTTACTTAATTTGAGAGAAGATGGCGCTGTATTATCTAGTATTTTTTTTTATATAAGAGAGGGACAAAGTACCCTATACCTGACAGCTAGTGCGCCCCGTGTGCGAACCTTCCGGTTATATCACGGGGATGCGAGTCTCTCGTACAGTAAACCAACCAGACGAGAGAACCTTTACCTGCTCCGCTCTTGCGCTCGGTAAACCAAACGAGCACGCAAGCAGAACAGTAGCAGGTCTTACTCCGCTTTCACCTGCATGCAGGCTACTTGCGTACTCTTAAGTCGAGTAGCTCGTGGCGAACCGACGCTCGGCGAACCAAGCATCGGGGCCCTACTAACAGGGGCGCCGACTCCGTGGGTGCTCGAGGGCTCAAGCACCCACGAGAAATAAGCAGTGGGTGCCGAGCACCCCTGAGAAAAGCCATCATTTATTTGTCGGTCATTTCTCTTCTCACACTTCGCCATTTTTTCGACTCATCAAATGAGCATGAGCACCCATGAGGTTTTCTAAAAGCCGGCGCTCCTGCCTACTACCACTCCCAAATCTCCATGATGGGTACCGGAGCTGTATGAGAGAGGGACAAACGAGCATGTAGGTCACCTGGTGGTGGAAATAAGCAACACCAAGGGATAGTCGATCCGATGGTAGCCTTTTAAGGGAAATAAAGACACATGGAAATGGATTGCCTTTTAAGGGAAATAAAGAATAAAATAAGAAGGAAAAAAAGAAAGAAGGGGCCCAAGTCGTAATTGTTCGGACATACTCGTGGTATAAAATGTCTTTGGAAACGTACTGTGGTAGAGATTACCAAGATGATATGGATGGAATTACACAGCATATATTTATTTAAGTTTTTTTTTCTGTAAAGATTATAGTGGCCACTATTTGTTTAACAAATCTATATATATAAAAATCAATGCCAATATTCGTTGTAATTTTATAACTCAAGAACGGGCTCACCTATCCAAACCAAATGTTTTGGCATTGTTCGGACTATTTAGTAGATGGTTTATGTGAAGTTTTCACAAAATCGGTAGGGCGGTTCTTCATTTATCACATTTTTTGTAATCTATATATATAAAAATCAATGCCAATTTTCGTTGTAATTTTATAACTCAAGAACGGGGTCACCTATCCAAACCAAATGTTTAGGCATTGTTCGGACTATTTAGTAGATGGTTTATGTGAAGTTTGCACAAAATCGGTAGAGCGGTTCTTCATTTATCTCATTTTTGTAACAAATTAATTCAATAAATGGCGGATCATTTTGTTAATGGGGATTGTGCTGTCAAATTGAAACATAATTTTGGACGTGCTTCGACTTTATGTTGCCTGTTCCAGAGTCGGTACCCCGAGCTGTTTGTTTATTAATGCTCAAAATGGAAAGAAACAAATATTGTTTATCCAAATGTTTTGGATTAAGTTTTAAAATAGCTAGCAGTTAATAAAATATTTTTTTGTTTGAATAAATAAATTTGATGTTCCAATTAAATTTTTTTAGTATTTCACGTTATACGTAGCGAAGCACGTACCGGGCCGCTAGTTAATTATATTAATTTATTAAAAGGATGTATTTCCATGAATGAAATATTATAAATGAAGTCATTAATATTATGCTAATAGCAAACAAATTAGCCATCTCAAATATTTACGTTAGTATAACTCGTTTATTGAATTTATTTGCATCTTTATTAGGTTATTTATTAGATTCACTAGTAAAGCAATTGCTTTACTAGTGAATCTAATTTTCAATAGAAAAAAAATATTGTGCTGTGTATATGTTACAGTCAAAACTCATATTAATAAATATCCGAAAATAGAGGAAGCGTAATTGTAAGCTATCCGACTGGGGAATGTGCCTCCACCTTACAGAATACCGCAACCAAATAACAATTCCCTTGAAGGTGTTCCTGCGAGTGAGTGAGGTCACCAGAAAGGAAGGAGGTGCGTTGGCAGCGGGGGTAGTTGCGCGCGAGCGATATTTTATGTTGCGAGCGTTAATATGGCTACGGTAACCGCTTCACATCAGGTGGGCTGTATGCTCTGTCTACCACCAGACGTAGTATAAAAAATAAGAAACCTTAGGTAATAAAGTAGATGAAAACTATTTCTCGAGTAAATTACACAGAATGTGCAAAATTTCATTAAGATCGGCCAAGCAGTTTTAGAGTTTATCGCGTAGAAAAATCGTAACACGGGATTTTTATTTATGTAAGATAGGTATACAGGTGTAATAGGACGTCTATTGTTTATACAAAATCCATGATGACCATTCCGTAATATTCCATAATGGATAAATATCATTAAAATTAACCATATTTGTCATACTACTATAACAGGCAGACGGTATCAGTACACAACAATCGCAGGAAACCGCATTATTATGAGTCAGAAATTGAAAAGAAATTCTTACAATTTATTATATATTCTGTACCGTTTTTTATTTCCTTCGGTAAACAAAGGGTTCATATCTTTATATATCCCTAGTACGACATTTCGCGATATACACATGATAGGTGACAAACAACTCATTAGCGAATACCAGCGTTTTACTTCGAATGTATGTATATAAGGATACAGGTGTAGTAGTGTGAGGTCACAGTAGCTGATATAAATTGTAACTGTGTAACCTTTGCACCCGTGGACAGAAATCTATAGACAAAATTCAGAAATTAGAATTGGGATAGATAGCGTATCGTTCGGAGGGCACGTTAAGCCGTCGGTCCTAGTTGTTGTCTTTAGATGACAGTCGTTAAGCCAAATCAGTAAGGCCTTTCAGCGGCTTGAAAACACTGGCCTTCGCCCGCTGTTGAACAGCGTGCTCTAAATCCCGAGGGGAGATCCGTATCCCAGCAATGGGACGAATAAGTAATAAAGTTGCGCAAAAATTGCTGTCAAAAAATAGATTTTTCGAGACATATAATTTCCAAACTAATGTTTTTGTAAATTGTGTCAATGAACAACAAGCCTAGATTATATTTGGACAAATCGATATCAATCATAACTTCGGACATACACCATCACAGAGCAAAGTATATAATACGGAGAGCCTTAAGACACAGTGATTATGGCCCTTTCTTGTATGACATAGTAATGTCTCATTCTAAATTAACTGACTGCAGCTGAGTCTGTGCATATCTCTGTATAGATGTATTAACCTGTAATATCTGAATGCAAAATAGTTTTATTTTCTCACAGACGTGAACAATGGGGTGTATAATGAACCATGTAGCGATAAACTCATATTACTCATAATCATTAACCCTTATATAATAGCGGCAAGGTTATGGAATGTTCTTTGCTAATAGGCGCATTATTCTGTCAGCCGGCTATGAATGGCACCTATTACACGATGGAGTAGACAATCGCCGGGAATGATCTCATTTGTCGCTACTTAAGTACAAAGAATAAAGCTATTACATACTCTGAAATTGCACAGATATTCAAAGCGATTTGAATCTTTAAGTAATGATTGCTTATGTTTTTTTTTGTCAATCCTTCTAAAAATGACGTAATTGGCAGATTGACTCCTTTGGCATCAAAGCTTCGATTTCGGTACAATACAAACATTGTGTCCATGTATTGGTCTGTGATATTTCGAAGTCTATCGATTTATAAGTACAGTTGGGGACTACGTTAGTGGCGGTCGGGGGTATGAGGTATATTTTTTTTCCATGGGCTTGCAGTCTAACAGACTAACATGTGCAACGAAGCCATCGAGCTTCTCAAGGCAAATATGAGAATGCACTAGTGTTGGAATTATTACGAGAGAACTTCCGTACCTGTAGGAACATAATGAACTGTGGAAACCGCTGCACGGGTTTCACCATCAGCCCGAAGAAAGAGAGGCGGTCGTGTGCGCTGATCTGCTTCACCTTGAGGAAGTCAGCCAACGCCGACTTGCGTTTTGACTCCATCTTCGCCAGCTCCATCGCCACAGAGAAGTTGTTGATGAAGTCGGAGTACACGTCCAGCACCACGGCTTTGGAGAATGCGTTGAGGAAGACCTCGCCTGAAATAAGTATTTTCATCATCATCATTTGATCCTCGAAACTTTCGATGGAAAATAACTATTAGAAATATACGTGGTATAATAAAAAAAAAAATCATTATTAAAAAAACAACATGACCAGTATACGAGCAATAGTAGTTCAAACTATTATTTTCTATCGGTCTGACTGTATGTTTGTACGCGTATCGCGCAAATAGTACTGCGCGAAATTGAATGTAGTTTTCACAGTCTTAAAATCTGGCGTATGTTTTATTCTTCAAATCAAATTCAAATCTTCAAAAACCGTAAGAGCTATTAAGAATAATTGTTTATCTCCGTAAGTTATATGGACGAAGTCGTTCGCGGCCGCTAGTAAACAATATAAATAAATTACACTACGATACGAAGCTAGTCTGATGATGACAGTGTTTCCATTATTTATTAAACACAGATATATCTATCCTAAGCGAGCCTCGCAATGCTACGCATTTTCTTATATGACAATGGGCGAACGAGCATGTGGGTCTGATGGAAAGCAATTACAACCGCCCATGGAGACCAGCAACACCAAGGGTTCGCCGATCCGTTGCCAGCTTAGAATAGATAATGTTAGCCGGTAGAGGAGGTATCAACATTGACCAATATAACACTTTTTTTATTTACACAACACTTCAAAAGCACTTTTGGAGGTTAAAGTAACACTTACAGTAGGTCAATCAAACAGTTTGACGAAATCGAATAAATACAAAAATGAATAAATAAAAAAACATTTGCGGAACAATCTGCATATTCATATACTGTACATATCCTTGGTGATTGTATCAATATGACATTGCGCGATGACAGTTTATATATCAACATTTATTCAAGCTTTCATTGAACTTGTTATTATGTTTAGATAAAATCTTGCATGTCAATTGCACACACAGGTATGCAATTAAACTAAGATTGCCATGTCTAAATTCTTGAAGAATACAGTAGTCTTTTGGGAAAACCTTTGCAGGGAATTACTTCTTGAGAGACATGAGAGACCGAGCTAGGAAACTGCTATGGAACGGCACAGAACATGACCTCTTCCACCCCAATGTCTAAGCACAACTTCTCCTGCCTACGGCAAGCGGTGCGACTATAGAAAGAGGTCTTGGGCATCATATCAAACAACACCTCTGAACACAATCCATTGTACAGTAGACGGTAGAATAGGCAAAGAGAGGAAAAGTCTCACCTCAGATATACCGTCCGTCAGCTTGGAATCCAACAATCAACCAATACAATCTGCAGCGCCCGTCACCTAGTCACAAGGAGCAAGCTAGTAATCGAGTCCCGCCCAGAGTATGACCACAGTAATTTGAGGTCACTTTGTAAAGCAGATGTCTTTTTTGCGAGCTGAACTACTGCGTCGCTTTATATGACTCTATTGAGAACAGCCTGTTTTTTCGATGTTAACTTGACCTAATCCAGGTGACTTCTATACCGGAGATCGCTGGAGAACTCGACGCTGAGAATCTTAATACTCATGGTGATAGTAAAGGGTGTGTTCTGAAATTGTGCAGCTACAGAGAATGAGGTTTCCTTAGCGGTAAATGCGCAGACCTGTGTATTAGAGAGGTTTATATGTACCAAGTTCAATGGTCAATTGATTGTTTGAGTAGTTTTTAAGTTATCCTTTACAATGCGTATTTAATCAATAGGCTTGAATCCCATATTTTTTTTCGATTTGTTATTTAAAGACGTCACATTAATATAAATATAGGTGAAATAATTACTTCGATTGCATAAAAACTTCTCGAGATATGATAACTTGAAGATCACAATTTTGGACTATCCCGAAAACGCTCCATACAAAAGGCCACCACGTTATGACGTCACACCTTGCTATTTTATATGCATTAAATCAGAAATCTGTACGACACCTATGTTAAATATTGCGTTTATGTAGCCAGTGCCGTAACAAAAGTTATAGTATTTTTTATTGTTTCTACAATGGTAATATTTATTTTTTATAATTTCATACCTTTAAAATGGACTTTCCCACCAAACTTTGATCGAACATAAAACACGTCGGACATAAGTTATTAAAATTAAAAAAACGCAGATCGTTCTAGTTTTATGTATTTTACGTTACTGATAGAGAGTTTTTATAATTTTGTAACATGGGCAACAAGCCTATTAAAATACGCAAAGTCAACCTGGATTTTCGATCTTACAAACCATTTGAACCAAATGAGTACCTGTCAAATTGATCTCAGTAGCATTGCAAGAACACTAACCAATTTTTTCATCGCGGTCCCACGTTCGTGAGCAATCAGCAAGCGCGGTGCGGAAGTGTAGATGACATTGTAGTATGTCCGGCAGTCGATGAAATAGGGTTTGGATCTTGCTGGCGTTGAGGATTGCCGGACTGCTCTCTTCCAGCGGTTTCTTGTAGTCCTGAGGGCAAAAAAATATTTAATCAATATACCTATCAGGCAGACACCAATCAATCAATCAATCAATTTAAGTCTACGATAAGTTGGGGGTTGGGCATTTTTTCTGTTATTCTAAGGAATAGACAGTTTTGCCTGTAATTACTCGTATATATTATTATATTATATACCTTTGTTTGCCAGTCTTTGCGTTTTTTTTTATTTTACTGATGTAGGTATACATGGTGTTAGGCACATGGACACACTTTTTTGGGAGGTTGGTAAGGTCATCAATTTGGCCCCAAGGATCATTTGTTCTAAGTGTCATCAACTTTTTAAAATTATTTTTTAAAAATTGCCGTACTCTTATTATAGTTCTAAATGCCGACTCTACGGTAGGTAACACGACAAATAAATTTAATAGTTTATTTGTGTGGTAGTAAGTTCAAATACTTCGGGGATTTCATTACCGCAGTCAATAACAATATTAAAGTTACAAAACAAACTAAGTACCTACAAATTAATCTAAACGCGACATTAAAATGTTAATTCGCCGTCACCTTGCACCTCGGAGTAACGAGGGAATAAAAACTTTAAACTTGTGAATCCGTCATTGCGCGTCATATCTTAAAATAGGTACGGTGTTGTACGGACTGCAAACACTTGAGCGCTGCTGCTGGACCTTGTGGTGAGGTGAATGTACAGAGTACGACAGCATGGATAAAAAATAGTAGTAGCTTATGAAATCATAACTAATGTTAGAAATACAGAGCGTGTTTATTTGTTTTCTTTCACGGCAAACGGAACAACATTAGTTTGTACAAATCCCTTGCCAATAATATCGACATTAAATAAATCTATAATCAAGATTAGATTAATAGTTTATTGCGTGGTAAGACAAAAATCGACAAATATAAACAAACAGATACATTTATTTGTTAACATGTGCAAAATGTTGTTTAAATATATCCTATTTGTATGTTATGATTTTACATGCGAATAAAATTTTGTAGAGGTTCCAAATTTTTTTTATTTTAGGTGTTCCATCTCAGTAATATGTCAATTGAAGAGGTCACCATAGAAATAAGGATAAAATAAAATCTTACGGTGAATACATAATCTATAAGTTACACTTCAAGTTTAAAACAAATAGCTCAACCAAGCACTCGTGGTATAATTTATATAAAACGCAGAGATGCCAGCCGATCAGAGATTATTGGGTCACCGACGATTCGAACAGCTCTTCGTTTTATGCTATCAAATGGGGCAAGCAAGTACTGGGGTGTACCAGCCCACATATGCAAAAATTGTAATGACTGCAAATATTTCCGATGCAATGAAATAAAGTCTGAATCTTATATGGAAAGTAATAAAGCGAGCGACTAAAAAATACTAAAAAGGGTGAGTGAAATATAGTGAAGTTATATTAGGTTGATAAAGTTTATGTCATCTGTTATATGAGTGTTCGGATGAGCTATTTGACTTGATACCTGCCGATGAGTTCCACTATCGTACTCGCCATAAATTAAAATATCAGCTTGATAATTGGCGATCTACCACAGTACGTTTTTTTTCCACGAACAGTGAAACCATGGAATCAACTTCCCTCAGCGGTTTTTCCGAACAATTACGACATGAGAGCAATCAATAACAGTCATTATTTACTTTAAAAGGCTGGCAATGGATCGGCGACTCCTTGGTGTTGATGATCTCCACGGGCGGAACCCGTTTGCCCCCCTGTCATATAAAAAATCTCTTAGTCGCCCAAATTTACAATTTTAGATGCTCGGTTAAGAATTAGCCTTTTTATATTTATTCAGCTAGCGTCCAGATGTGATATACCGATAACATGTAAATTGATTTCACAACGGATTACCGAAAGCAGGGCACAGATAACGAAAGAACGTGCCTCAAAACCATTGCGACGATAATAATGTAAACAGGGAACAAAGTGACTGTTGCATAGAGGCGATAAAATGGATTAAAATATATCCCATATGTAAATTCAGAAGATAATATATGCTATTCTTCTAAATTCATTTAGCATTGTTCTTGTGGTGCTAAAACATTGAGGTAAAAAAGATCGAATATTTATTTTTTCCCCATTTGTATAATTCTGTCGGAGAAGTAAGTTTTTAAGTAGAGTATAATATTCTGCGATAGGGGTATACCCTACCCTAATATTACGTACTAACCTAATAAATACTTTCAATAAACACCAATTATATTAGAAACACGATATAAAAAATCTATTTGCTAACCATGACGACCGTTAACTTGTTACGCTTCTTTTTTTGGGTTTATCACTACAGGTGCTATTCTAGTTTTATCGGAAAGCACATCGAGCGAGCACGACAAAAACTCGCTTGCTTTGTCGTGATGTCACGGTTAACAATCACGTATCAGTCGCCGGTCACGCAAATTGTCACTCGACACAATGGGCACACGTCTTAATTCTTGGAATAAAATTATTACCGGTAGTACGTGTATAGTCGTAGATTTTTATCGTTAGAACACCAAGAGGCTCAGTTCAAGGTATTTACATACTCAGTACAGCACTTTGCTAGTTTGCTGTCAACAATGAAATCCATGTATGAACAGGGTTGCCATCTCTAAACGCTAGCAACCAGGACAAAATGCGTGAAAACTCCGGATTTTTACCAGACTACGGCGAAGCAAAAAGGAGGGTTATGATTTTGACCTGTATGTATGTGGCTATGGATGTCCATCTGTTCCCTCATAACTGCTAAACTAGTTATCATAATTAGACAAATGAGGTGTAGTGACCACGACTATCCTTTAAACATATCTCTATCAGTATGATGTGCCTATAAAAAACTACGTTAAAATATACTACGTGTAAGTAAGTTGTTTATTTAAAAGTCGGTAATTGTTTTATAGTATGTACATAATCAATTCTGCGGAGACAATTTTCTTGTTTCGTACTTTTTAGAGCGGGTTTTTAGTAGTCGGGTTTTAGTTTTTTTTAAGAATATTAAGACCCGGACACGTGATCTGTGTTTTTTAGTACTAGTACTATTTTTTATTCTGTGACAAGATGGTTATTCGCAGCAAGGGGCGGGCGGTAGTGATGTAAACTTTTAACGCTGGACTACAAATGAAACCCGGGCCGGGCGCTCCCCGGATGCCCTACAAACTAGAACATGTCCGGGGAAACGCAGACGGATGGTAACTGATGGAAAAACTCTAGACGAATCGGGTTAAATTAGATATAAAGGTAGCTATGGTGACGGAAGTATCCGCTAAAAAAAGAGTTTTTTTGTAAAATGCCACAGGATACCGAGATACACGCTCATGAACAAGCTACTATAATTACATACAGCCCCCTTACCACCAAATCTTATTGCGATTCAATAACTGAATAGAATGCTTATTCATACCAATAAATAAGCGACTCTATTCAAAAGGGGACTGGACTGAAGTTACGTATGATTAGGATTGCTGTGTAAAGACGCTATGTATTCACCTCAAACTTTAGTCGAATTTCGGCATAGTATCTTAGATATTTAACGTCTGTATTGGCGGAGTTTTCAGATTATTAATAACAATACTGTATCCGAACGGGCACTACAAGAAGCTACTTGGTAATAATGACAAAACATAAACTTACATAACACACCACTAGACTTATGTTTCGCTATCATGATATATTATGCTATAAACAATACATATAAAATTGTTTGAGCAGACAACTTAGGCCATTTTCAGAATTGCTCTAGGCTGTGTAACAATACCTTTGTCGATGACTGTGATTATCAACGCTAGTTAGATAAGTAGGTGAAGGATCACAATAGGCAATACGGCTTAGCTCTTAGTATTTTAGTACATATTGTTACTGTATTTAGCATTTTTGTCATATGTTATTGATTCTCTAGCTAGAGTCGTGATTAAGGGGCTGTTAAGACATTTGTTTACGTTGTTTTTATTCAGTAACAAGTATTTCTATGAACAAGTGTTTGTTTTGAAGAAAATACATAAAAATAAAATAATGAACACCATGCTGTAGTCTCCAGCATGGAGTTCTTCCAAAAGGGCGTGAAGAGGTTTTTAAAGGGTCGGCAACGCGCGTATGATGCCCCTGGTGTTGTAGGTGTTCACAGGCCGCAGTAACTGCTATCATCAGGCGGGCCGCAGGTGGCCACGTTAGTGGTATAAAAGAATGTTTACTGGTATATACATACAAAGCTAGCTGTGCCCGTGGCTTGTCGATTATCAAGTCAAAAGGTAACTTATGCCAATCCTAAGGAAATAATCTATGCCCACGCCAAATTTCATTCAAAACAGTTCAGCTGTTTAGTCGTGTTAAGGTAACAATCAGACAGACAGACAGATATAAATGTGGAATATATAATGGATTAATTTATGTTGTTATTGTGCCATAAATAAAGAAATATAATATGAACAAAAAACAACAGATATATTTATCTCAACGCGGAACTTAAGTCCTGACCTCAGCTGACCTGGCGGTACTCCTTCTATTACCATCAGGCCATGGGGTCATCATTACTTATATCAGCTGTTGCTGTGTATTTAATTAACAAACATAAGTAACGTAATAACAATACCACAATCATACTTAAACTCAAACGACAGTACCTAAAAAAAGAAAACAAAACACGAGTAGCATGCAACAGTAGAATGCAATTAAGGTGTAATCATGGGTTTGGGGTGTAAGTGTTTCATCAACATCTTTGAACCAAAGCCAACTTCAACTGCACGCGGTGCACCCTGCTGACTGACAAACGAAGCTCTGGCGAAAAGAGAGGTAGGGAGCATAATTGTAAGCTACCCGACTGGGTAATGTACCTCCACCTCACAGAATACCGCAGCCAAATAACAATTCCCTTGAGGGTTGTGTTCCTTCGAGTGAGTGAGGTCACCAGAAAGGAAGGAGATGCTGCGTTAGCAGCGGGGTGGCGGCGCGCGAGCGATGTTTAATGTTGCGAGCGTTAATATGGCTACGGTAGCCGCTTCACATCAGCGGGCCGTATGCTTGTAAGCCACCCAACGTAGTATAAAAAAAAAGTAATCAAATTAAACAGACATTTCAACTTTTGGCTAGACCTGAACATATTTTATAGGCGCCGTCGTCAACCCCTATTCATCCCACTGCTAGGATACGAGTCTCCCCTCAATGGAAGGGGTTTAGATCATAATCCACCACACTGCTCAACTGCGGGTTGCCGGAGGTAAATGTTTTCAAGCCGCCTATAAGCCACTGACTTGGCTTAACGACATCTAACGACAACAGCCGGGACCGACGGCTTAACTTTTATAGGTGTAACCATATTTATTTATTTTTATAATATATATAACACTAGCAATCCGCTACGGCTTTGCACAGGTGCAATTTCTGGATACTTACTTGGTTATAAAATATTGATTTTTCTATTTCCATTAAAGCTTAATTAAGTTATGTAGTACCTACATTAAGAGGTCATTGAGTAAAAAATATGTTTTAGAGATCCGACTTCGGATATTTTACTATCGGATTTCGGATTATTTAGACAGTATCATCCACAATTTGGAATTAGATGACAGTGACGAAAATCCGTTGCGTAGTTTAGGAGGAATTAGCAGATAAACAGACAGACATATGTAGGGATAATTTCTTCTTCACCAATGGCAAAGCTAAAGATCAAATTCGAAATTCTAGGATATAAAAAAATACAAATAACAATATTATTAAAAAAAAAGTATGCTCACTTGGGCATAATGACATAATAAGGAATTTCATTTCAGAAATAGAGACACAACTTATATGGGTACGAGGTATTTTTTTAATACCGACAGTGGTGATGCTGTTGATTATCATCCACTATCGATGTGATTGATTTTTATAGAGAGTTTATGCAACACTTGGCACTCCACGCTATAAAAAAATACAAATATTACTTGCCAATTAATTTGATTCAAAATAGACACGCTACATCGCTAGCAATTACCATAAAACCTCCAATTCTTGAAACAGTTTTTGCTATTCTACTAAACGACCGTTATAATGTAAGGTTATTCGCACAAAACAGCTATTAGTCCCGTCGTTAATACATGACAACACTAGTAACTGGCAACACAGGCGATTTGAAGATACAAAAAAACCGGACAAGTCCGAGTCGGACACCCATGTTAAGAGTTCTGTACCATTGTTGATAAAATACATTTCTTGATGGCACTCTTTTATTTTTATTATGCCCGCTGGCAATAGCATTAGCTGCATTGGCACAGAGAGTCGTGCGTTCGATCCCTATACAAGACAAACCTTTGTATAATCTATGGAGACAGACAACTAAAGCAAGGAATAGTCATATTCATGAGAACATGACTATCCTTGGTGTGGTTGTTTTATGTTTTTTAGTATTTAAAAAAGTATTTGTGTATATATGTTTTTTAGTATTTAAAAAATATTTATCTATTAACTGGTACCCATAGAACCAGCTCGGCTTAGTTCGGGATTAGACGGAGCTGAGTAATTTGTCCACAATTTTTTATTTACTTATAACCATTTGTTCTTTTAGCGTATACAAAAACGCATATTGTGTAAAAACAACAAGTTAAATAATAAATAACTATTCCAGGACAAATTCCACACTGCCATATAGTCCTAAACTAAGCAAAGCTTGTACTATGGGCACTAGATAACTAATATAATACTTAAATACATTTTTTTTTGTAAATACATACTCGTACATAGAAAACACCCAGATCAAGACAAACAGACATGTACAAGTATTTGTCTTGTCCGGGGATCGAATTCGCGACCTCGGAGTCAAAGTGGTCATTGCTAACCATTCGACCACCGAGCTCGCCATACAACACAAATAACACAATATACAAGTGGCCACCTATTTACATAAGATAGATAGATCAAGATAGGCGGATAAATGGACAGTCAGCGCAGCCTTAGAAATAGGGTCACATTGGCATCCTTCGGGCATGGAACCCTAAAAACTAATTCGACACATCAAATAGTCTGTCGGCGCCGTTTAATAGAATAGCTTCGACCTCGTGCTCTCGCAAATACAACGCATTCAATGTGCCCTACTTCCTAATATGCAAATCTGTAACATGTGAATTGTGGGCGTAACAATACAAATGTATGTCAGACAGGTTTTCGTTTACATACATTTTGACTTTTGACAATTGCACACTTTGTCTTCAAAAAAACAAAAAATCATAAAGTAGAGAAAAGAAAGTATGAACACAAAATATGAGTAAAGTCAACTAATGAGGCTGTAACAATACTTTTAAAACCAACAATGCTTTGTGGCCAATGAAATTTGAAATGAGAATTCAAATTCTCATGCTCATGGGAAACTTCTTCTTTACAGTATAGTCGTACACGGCAACCGTATTCTGAAGATATCCTTCAGAATACGGTTCCCGTGTACGACTATACTGTAAAGAATTTCGCATATGACGGCCATATATAAAAATGATGATCAAGGAAAGAGTTGACTTAGTTTTTGCACTTATAAGGCCATTTTGCCTGTCAAGGACACCCATACAAAATGAGACGTGTTGATAGCCCAGAGTGCAGAACATGCAAAGGGTCTAGCGAGTCCATGAAACACTTGATGTGTCAATGTGACGCCCTAGCCGGTAAACGAATTGAAATCCTAGGAAAGACATACCCGGACTTGGAGGACTACAGACTCTTCCCAATAAGCGGCATATTGAAGTACATGGAACATGTCTCCAGACAGTCAGGGGAGAGTGACTAAAGGATTAGGGAGTCCATTAAAGATCCATGAGGGTCGTCGTGTCACCGGTGCTCCAGCACTAGACCCACTGTAAGATAAGATTTTGCACTTATAAACTCTTTAATTGTTTTTTTACAGCACATTATAAAGTCCCGAGCCTGAACGCGATAACTTTTAAAGTTTCAAAACCGAAAGACCGCTGACTTGGCGACTGTTATCTAATGACAACAGCCGGGACCGACAACTTAACGTGCTATCCGAAGTACGGAGCAGCACGAGATAAATAAACCAATCCATAGACAGGCTACGGTCTACTTTACTTAACTTGACGAGCTCGGTGGTCCAATGGTTAACAATGGCCACTTTGACTCCGAGGTCGCGAGTTCGATTTCCGCACAAAACAAATATTTGTGTGCATGAACATGTCTGTTTGTCCTGGTCTGGGTGTTTTCTATGTATTATATGTATGTATTTACAAAAAAAATGTATTCAAGTATTATATTAGTTATCTAGTACCCATAGTACAAGCTTTAACCATAGTGTAATTTGTCCAGGAATATTTATTTATTATTATTTACTTATTTACTTAACTAATAATTACTTCTAACATTACTACACTACTTCTACATATAATAAGTATTAGATTATGAGAAGTAATAGTAGTATAATATCTACTAACAACACTAGAATTTATCTTTTCATCGAAAACGCAATGTCCCAAATATTTTTATGCCATTCGCGAATAATAAATGTAGAGTTAGTATTTGCAATTAGTCTTTAATGTTTAATTTTATAACACGTGCATAGCCATTCTTCATATAACATTATAATAATTAATCTAAACGTTAGTACCAACGTTTATGTAATAGAAGATAGCCGGCAGCCGTTTAGTTACATCTTCAAACCACTTTCTGATCAGCAAATCTTATTACACAGAGTAGCAACATCTGTTACGGCGCTGTTTGGCAACTGTCAGATTAGGATTTAATTAAGTAGTCTGTCAACTTGTCACAGTTCCATATGACGGCGAACAAAGCGAGAACATTGAATCAATTTACTTGACGGATTGCGTAATATGAACTGTCTCTAGTACTCGATATTATAATTGGGTGTTGCCATTAAACTTCCTTCCCGATCACGAATTTCTCCGGAGTCATGAGAAAATGTCAGCGTATGTTATTTAGATGTAGGAGTGATGTTTAGATAGCAAATGGGAACCTGTTTGTGTGATAGTACTTTATATTAGCAAGTTAACAATCTCATTTGATTGGATTTTGGGTGTAAGTGGTTCATCAACGTCTTTGAACCAAAGCCAACTTCACCTGCACGCGGTGCACCCTGCAGACTGACAAACGAAGCTCTGGCGAAAAGAGAGGTAGGGAGCGTAATTGTAAGCTTCCCGACTGGGGAATCTACCTCCACCTCACAGAATACCGCAGCCAAATAACAATTCCCTTGAGGGTTGTTCTGTTCCTGCGAGTGAGTGAGGTCACCAGTAAGAAAGGAGATGCTGCGTTGGCAGTGCGGGTGGCAGCGCGGGAGCGATACTTTATGTTGCGAGCGTTAATATGGCTACGGTAACCACTTCACATCAGGCAGGCCGGATGCTTGTCTGCTACCCGTCGTAGTATAAAAAAATATTTGACTTCTGTTTTCTGGACAAAAATTTGGCCTACTCGAAACTCAACGTGAAATATCACTTTGCCTTAACTTCCATTTACCAGCACCTTGTTGGAGCTTGTTGGTGACCTTAATCACTCGAGCACAGCAATAGACAAAGCGCTCTCTGCGGTCTTTTGTAAGCATTTTCCCAATTGGTCTTCTACTCCAGGGTTTCTCAAACTGGGGTACGCGAACCCCTAGAGGTGCGCCATTAGACGGTAGCGGGTTTGCGGCAAGATTTACGTAATGGTGGTTTGATGACTGGCTGGCACGTGCGGCACACACGGTGGCAGGAAGAGTATCCCAAACTCTCACACAAAGCGGTGAATTTTTACCCTTTGCTAACAACATACTTAAGTGAAAGTGGGTTTCCACACCTGGCCATGATAAAAACGAAATACAGAAATCGATTTGATACCGAGTCAGAATTGAGGTTGAAATTGTCCAAAATTATCCCCAATAATGGCTCAATTTGCGACCAGAAACAAGCCCACCCTTCACATTAAAATTAAAAAGATATTTCTGTTGACACTGTATTTGTTACCTTATTTTCTTCAATTTAGTTATGGTATTGGGGGGGGGGGGGGGTTCAGGGGATCACTGTCGTCTGGAAACTTTTACAGGGGTTCATGGTGCCAAAATTTTGAGAAACCCTGCTCTACACCAAACTAAGCTACTATATCCCATCTCTCTTTTGTCTGAGCGACATGCATTCGCTAAATGTCAAGGTTGCACTACGTGTTGATGAGCTTGACATTGGCTCTAAGAATGATTATGAGCTACTTATACCCAATGATCAGTATTAGCAACTCGACAATGTACATATTTCGGCCGACTATAATGGCGCACGACAAATATTTGCGACGGCCATGCGCGGGTAATTACTGGTTGTTTGCACGCTAAGATAAACGTTGCCAACTTTGTATTTATCTAACGTTTGCGAGGCAGTGTTGACTTTTAAGTAGCAGCGGACCATTGTTTAACTTTCCATTTTATATGCATGGTACTTATGTTGTGCATTCCACAATGTATTGTACTGTATGGTGCGTGCATTCTTTTCACATGCAAATGACAAAACGCTCCGAAATTAACGGCGAGTGGTTTGTTATATGCTATTGTAGCTATTCCAGTCATATATATAGTATGCTAGCTATGCCAGTCATTATATATATATATATCTATTGAAATATACTAATGGACAGTAAAAATACTTGAAGATAAGGTCACTGGTGATAAAATCTTGTTGAATTCTGATCTTTAAATGCAAGACAACAAGTGTTAAAATAAATTTGCAATTGTGCTTGCATTCTTACTAAATGCAAATTACTAGACGGACCTAAAGTTGTACCTACTTAAGTGGTTAGTGATATTAACTATTTTCGAATGTAGGAGGCACATTATGTACCTATACTTGAAGACAATGTTCGTTGGTAACAATAGTCGTTGAATTTTGGTACTTAAGGTCTTAACTTAAGAGTTAAAATAAATTTGCATACTAACATTGACCAGCCGTTGTAGCGTGGCGACGTATGAGTTCTCGCTGTGTATAATGGCTGCGACGACATGCCGGCGGCGCAGTTGCACCGGAGTCAGGGACTCCGGCGGTGGGCCCAGCGAAGGAGGTGGCACGCGACCGCTCCGGACCTCGCCCAGGCACGATAGAAGCTCCTCCTCCAACTGAAATTACCACACACTTGGTAACACTGCACTAAGAAGCACATATAAAATCTGAAGATGAATAAATTCACCACGTTTTTGCACTGCACTAATATCACTTGCGATAATCTATCCGTGAATACCCAGTGCCGATGACGCGTTTCAGCGCGTGTATTACCAATTAAACCTTATCGTTTACATAGACAAGTACTGACACTGAACGAAATCTGACGTAATTGGCGACAATCGACGAGAATATTCGCGATTACACGTTTCCTTAATTAACAAAACTGCAGATCGAGTCAACTGAAACCTCGTAAATCCCGTTTAAAATAGCTCCGCGTAGACATCGTAAGCCGTAGCGTAGACGCGTCATTGCCGGATGAACAATCACTAATAATCACGTCACTGGGACTCTATCTACGGGACACGCAAACGTCAAAAGCCATCTCGACTTACTTCGTACCGTGCCAGCGTATAGTCAGCTTTTTCATGTAAAAGTTTCGTACAGAATAACATTATAAAACAACTTTGAATTGACTTTTGACATTTACAAAATACGCGTTGTTCGCGTCGTCTCACTAAAGATACACTGAACAGAAAAAAATATTACAATCGTGTAGATCAATCCGACGTGGACGCGTGGTGCCACTGGGTACCATTCAGACATCATTGTATCACCTGCTTGAGTTAAGTATTCGTTAATCACATGTCACAATTTGATATTTGTTTATCTTGTATGCAAAAAACACGTAGAGGCGGGACATAGATGAGTGGTAAGGACGCGGCTCGACGAGTTACTGCGCTCGTATTATGGTCAGTCAGGCTCGATCATGATTCATTCAAAATTATAATTGTGAATCATATATAGTTACTGTACTTATTAAAATGTATAAACCCGGCTATGATGGAGGCCAATGAAAAGAGTCGTTTAATTCCAGAAATTGTCCAGCTGCGAGTCAATGACCAGTTGTTTATGGGTGAGCAGTATAACGTCCGTTTGACATAATTTGAAAGGGGCCTTGACTATGTTAATATCATTATATATTTATAAACCCTGTTTCCACGTGTAAACTATCTGACATATAAATTAAGCAAGATTGTTTTGCAAAAATTTTCGAGAATATTTTTGGTATGTAAAATATTTAATAATTAGATTTGACGAGCTCGGTGGTTAATTATTCCTTCCCAATCCGCGCTAGCGGACTCAAGTTTCTCGGGCGTTGAAGCCCTCGAAGGTTTGCCCGAGAAAAGAGAACATTTGTGTGCATGAACATGTCTGTTTGTCTTGGTCTGGGCGTTTCTATGTATTATTATAAGTATGTACTTACAAAAAAAAATGTATATAAGTACATTTATCAGTTGTCTAGTACCCATAACACAAGCTTTGCGCTTAATTTGGAACTAGATAGCGCTGTGTAAATTGTCCAGAAATATTTATTTATTTATATGTATTTATTTACAAAAAAAAATGTATTTATGTACATATATCAGTTATCTACCTATAGTATAAGATTTGCTTAGTTTGGGACTAGATGGCGCTGTGTAATATGTCTTCTCGATGGTTTCATAGATAATTGAAACACATCTATTATCCAACATCCGATACTACAAAAATATATTAGTTTACAAATCATTAGATTTTTATAAATTAAAAAAAATAGCTTTGATGAATTAAACTCTGCAAATTACACCGCCATCTAGTCACAAACTAAGCAAAGCTTTATACTATGACTATTGTAAAAGATACATACATACATTTTTTTTTGTAAATATATGTTAAGACTAAAGACAGGTGTGCACATAAACTTAAGTTTAGCCGGATCAACTTAAGTATATGAAAAAGGAAGAAGTATAGGCTTGCAAGCAACGGATCAGCGACCCCTTGGTGTTGCTGATCTCCATGGGTGATTGCTTTCCATCAGATGACCAACATGCTCGATTGTCCCCCTTCTGTATAAAAAAAAGTATAGCCGCAGCCCTATGTACTGAATATAAATAAATATAAGAATATAAATAAAGAGTATTATAAAAAAGGAAATATTATGATTGGCTTCTATCCTCTTATTAACCTAAAACTAGACCGGAATCTAGCCCACGGGGCCGAAATCGAGGTTGAGTGGAGCTAGTAGAGTCGCTGAGAGTATGTCACTATGTTTTCCATTGATTTCAATGGAAAATGTATTTGATTATCATTCCTCAAGGACATGATCGATCTCAATTTCTCTCAAGAATGTCGAGGTGTTTAATTGTGACAAGTTTCATCAAAATTGGTTCAGTGGTTTTGGAGTCTCTTCGGCGTATATGCTTATATAGGCCGCTCGCTGCACTCAATATAAAGTAATTGACAAATTACGACAGATTTCATATTAGAATGCAAAATGACATTATAAAATGCAATAAATAAAGTATACATTAACATAATAAGTGCAACATCTTCGCCTCTGAGAAAGTATTAATACGAAGGTCCCACAGCTACTAGTAATAGTCATTTAATATTCATTACGGTGCATACAAACGCCGATCGGCGACCTAATTCGTTCAATTGCATTTGTTGTCACGTGCATGCAAGTGTACTGCTGTTATGGGTTAAGTGAATGCAGAAATATAGTAATCATTTTAAGAAATATAATGTAGAGTGTGCCATCTAGCTCCAAGCTTAACAAAGCTCTTACTATGCGTACTAGATAATTGATATCATACATAAATACATTTTTTCGTAACTACATATGTATAGAAAACACCTTTTTGTCTTGTCTGGGCATCGAACACACGACTTCGGAGGCAGAGTGGCCATTACTTAGCAATAGGCTAGTTGCCAATGTTACAAAATTATAAAAACTCTCTATCAGTAACGTAAAATACATAAAACTAGAACGATCTGCGTTCTTAAAATTTTAATAACTTATGTACCGACGTGTTTTATGTTCGATCAAAGTTTGGTGGGAAAGTCCATTTTAAAGGTATGAAATTATAAAAAATAAATATTACCATTGTAGAAACAATAAAAAATACTATAACTTTTGTTACGGCACTGGCTACATAAACACAATATTTAACATAGCTGTCGTACAAATTTCTGATTTAATGCATATAAAATAGCATGGTGTGACGTCATATCGTGGTGGCCTTTTGTATGGAGCGTTTTCGGGATAGTCCAAAATGGTGATCTTCAAGTTATCATATCTCGAGAAGTTTTTATGCAATCGAAGTAATTATTTCACCTATATTTATATTATTGTGACGTCTTTAAATAACAAATCGAAAAAACAAAAATGGGATACAAACCTATTCGACCACCGGGTTCATCGGGCAAAGCGTGTATGTTTGTAAGTTCTTTAATGCAATAACAAATTTTTGTATTGGTATATAATACCATTCTTAAAAGCATAGATTAAGACATAGGCGGACTTATCCCTACCAGAGATCTCTATCAGTCAACGTTATGTGTTTGAATTTATGTATCACGACAAACTTACGTCGTTTTGTTTTTGAAGTTCTCAACGTTAAATTTACAACCATTAGTGCAGCATTAATCAAAATGTGTTCATTTATGCCGTGTCAGTTCACAGAACTAAATATACATCCACCGCGCTCCCGAGGGGATGTTTAAAGTTATTACCGAGCGTCAACAGTGATGGACGCTCTATTTTTGATATAATCCCAAGCTTTAAAAACAACATTCATCACCACGCGGCAGTAAAGTATTTTCGTAGAATGAATTAACACGTCTGGAGACTCTACTTAGTAATTTGAAAATTAAGTCGTACAATTCTTAACGACATAACAATTTTTAGACTGATATTTAAGTCGTATTTTTTTTCATAGATTATTTTAATTTGGGAATACAAAATGCTAAGTGCGAGTTTTTTGTTCGCGTTTGATCATGTCTACGTAAACAAACCGATCAAATAAAGAAGAACTCTCATGTTGTGAATTTATAAGACGCGTGTTACATATCAAAATTATGGGGCTTTGAAGTGAGCAACCCGGGTAATTTGGATATGTACCTAACACACATCTGGTAAATTCACAATAAGATTTTTTTTTCTCAAACGTTAACACATTCGAATATGACCAAATAACTCGCATTAAACACTATGACATTTTTTTCATGTCACCCGGAAGAGTAATGCAATGGAATTTTTAGTAATCCACGAAGGTAAACGGTCGCCTGGTCAGTCTCTAACAAGATGGTTAGCCTTAATGACATCTGTCACGCAGTGACCCATTACGGAAAGTTCCCGAAACGCCACCAACCGGGAAAAATGGAGTACAAGTCATAAGTCATGGTCGAGAAAAACGCTCCATAACCACGACCACTCTATCAAAAGTGTACGACTAAGAAGAAGAATATTTAAATTAGGAAATAAGCTGATTCAAATCGAATTTTCTGATTGCAAAAATCATAATTTAGTTTATGTTACTGGCAGTCGTGTTTAGTTCGTCCGATCAAGATTCTGAAGTTCTACCGGCTGAACTGAAGAGGTTTACCACTAAATTAAAACAAATCGGCTTCAGCTTAGGCGGCAGGTACTCCACAATTTGAATGCATAATGTGTCGCACACTAAAATAGACACACGAGGATGTAAATTATATTTACGTAACAATTAACTGGGTAGTTAAATTCTTTGTATGTTTACCCTTAGAGTTAGCTATGTAAATAAAGGCTTTCTGTGCGGATTATAGTACAATGCTTTTGAGTTTCAGCCCTGAGTCATCCTTAAAAGCAATGTGGCAGAGTCTACATTTAACAGAATAGATATCAGGCGTCTTACCGCAGGTAGTTTGGGCATTTTCTCGGAGTCATGGGAGTGCATGTCATATTGATGTGTGGAGCCTCGTCGCATGCTGAACCAGCGAGCCAGCCGCCCCCCGCCCTCGTCGTCGGGCGGCGGGGCGGGGGGCGCGGGCGTCGCGACGCCGCTGCGCCATCTCTCGCACAACTCGCGCGCACGACTCAGCGTATTGCGCAGCTGACCACTGCTCCTGCCAAGATAAACATAGATTAATTTTCTAGACAGGAACCGAGCAAGTACGACAAAGTTTACTTTACTTTATGTAAAGATCGTTAAGATAAGCTAACACAAAAGGCCCTTAGAGCTAATTATGCTGCCGTAGAACTAACTTATTAGCAGGAGCTATTGAGTTGTAAAAGTATAGATTAGAGATTACGATGAACATAAACAAAGATTCAAGACAATATAATGCATTATATCAGAATCAATTATGATTGAATCGATTATTTTGAATTGTATGTGTAATTCATGATAACAATTAATATACACGCGGAAGGAGGTCATAATTAAAGAGAGAACATAATAATTGGTGAAACTATAAACTAGAGCTGTTAGATAACTTGCTATACGTTTAATAGTTTTTATATTAGTTAACAACGTTGTTGATTTGATTAGATAACATGATGTGTAAGGCTGAAAGTTATTTTTAACACAATATCATGTTTCTTAATGTGGTCTGTCAAAATGTCTCCACCTTGCCTGATGGAAATTATGAAAGCACAGGTGAAGACTAAATGTGAGAACTGCCATCACTGCGATAAGCTCAGCGTTGGTCGTCCACCCCTTGATGACTTGGTTTATCCAAATCACGACACAAGAAAAAAACCGGACAAGTGCGAGTCGTACTCGCCCACCGAGGGTTCCGTAGTATCATTATTAAATTTGATATTTTTCATTATAAATAAAAAATAATGCGTCGAAAAAAATAAATAAAATATATTTTGCAATTTGTACATCAAGCCCTTTCATATGATACCCCATTTGAACTAGTAGTTTCAATTTGAAATTTCGACACCCTATAAAAAATATAGAACCCCTATTTTTTAAGATCTATTTACAAATGTATAGTTTTGAGATTTATTCCTGTACTTGTAGTCTATAACGATGTTACTTGCCAAATTTCATAGTTCTAGGTCAACGGGAAGTACCCTATAGGTTTTGATTCCCTTGAGTGTCTCGAAATATGCGTTTTTTGCTGAATAAACGTCCGTAACTTTTTTCTACGTAAACTTAGCAGTTTGATTTTTTTTTTACTTCATGGTACCGTAGACCTGAGTATACAGTTCAAATTTCAGCTTGATACCTCCACGCATTCTCGACATAGAAATTCTTGACAGACAGACAGACAGACAGACAGACAGACAGACGGACAACAAAGTGATCTTATAAGGGTTCCGTTTTTCCTTTTTAGGTTCGGAACCCTAATAAAAATCGAACAACATAAAATAAAAGTTTATCTGAAAAAGGTTAAAAAATATAGGATTTTACTTGTACGCGATGTAATAAGGGTGTTTATCGCAAGTTAATAAACATGTCAGAGTTTTATTATCCAGCGAAGACGGATGTCATAGTTGAATCGAACAATAAATTAATTGCAGATTAAACAAACGATTGTATTGATCGATCGATCAACAGCAATAAAATGACAATGGAGCAATTAACTTGACAAAATATTAAACGAAGAGTCTACAGAAGGTAATAAAGGTGAATGCTAGACTGTAGCGAGCGCGAGCCGTGCCCCGTCCGAGTCACGGACGAGGCACGGATGTAAAACTTTTATACGATGCGATTCATGACATACCGCGTGGCGTCCGCGCCCCGGACTTGCCCCAACGACGCACGCGTGGTTCCGTTCAGCGTTCTTAACGATTAATGTATATTATCCTAATACCTATATATACAATTCTCGTGTCACAATGTTAGTTACCCTACTCTTCCGAAACGGCTTGACCGATTTTTATGGAATTTTATATACATATTCAGTAGGTCTGAGAATAGGTTGTTAACTATTTTTATATATATAGCAAAACAACGTTTGCCGGGTCAGCTAGTTGGATATGAATAAGTATAGGTAATTGATTCAGGTGTTATTTTGCGGAAGTCAAATTTACAGGAAATTTGATCTACACAGTCTACACTACACTACTTTGCTATACTTTTATTATACTTATATAAATATACTTAACATTTTTATATATAATATATATTATATTGGTGGCGGAAGCACGCGAAGTAGTGTAGATCAAATTGCCTGTATATGAGTATGTAACACGCACGTAGGCGAAATTCTCGTAATTTTTCTACGAACGCAGATTGAAAGTTGTTCAAATCGAGATTGAATTGTGAATTGACTAAAATTATATACTTGATTTCATTAATTAATTATTATCAATTCTTGTTGTTGGCAAAGTAACATTTTTAGTGTGTTTAATTTTCACTCATATTTCGATATAATCCCGCTTAAATTTAATTTTGAAGTTACATTATTGTGTTACGAGAATACCAAATGTGACATTTGTGAGATCGAGACTGGATCGAAACTGAATTTTGATTATATTTTAATTAGGAGAATTGCCCCTCTGGTCTCGGACGACTCGAGGCACGGATTCAAAATTTCACGAATATTTTATATGATGCGGTTTGAGTATGAGTGAAATGTATGGAAACAATGTCTTCTCCGCACACCTCTGCATTAATCAAGATAATATCAGAAACAAAGTTCTTAATTATTTTTGTAGGAAAACAGAATATATTAGCGTATTTGGTAAAATGATAGAAGAGGAAATATTGCCTTTGCGGTTACTTCACACAAAACAATCTGCGTAATGAAATTTTATAAAGATATCAGTTACGGTGGTCAGAAGAAACGTGCCCGTCAAGTGTTTTTGTAGGTATGATATTTTTCTCTGCCATCAGGGTTGTCAACTATACGTTCATTAGTTTTTACATTGGAAAAAGATATCGGTAGAACTCTATTATATAATTTTATCAATTCCATTATTTTAGGCACTATTCATAAGTCGCCGCATAACCGCCTAAGCTAAAGCCGATTACGATCGGCTTTTCTGATTGCGAAGAACTTCATCTTAAATTAGTGCTAATAGTAATAAACTTAGCCGGTAGGGACGGAGGTGCTCTACCGTTTAAACTAAAAATAAATAGATAGATAGATAGGTAACATTTTTATTTGCACACTGAAACACACAAAATACATAATATAATAAAACAGAACTTATATATATTAGAGCTCACAAATTAACCGAAGCCCCATCCCAAGATATCTCTTACAAATTTAAAAACAAAAGTCAGACTTTTGTAATCAAAAAATCCGATGGGAATCGGCTTCGGCAATTAGGGGCGGGAAAATAAGAACAACGATTATTCGAAAAATAAAAGTACAGTATTGGTGCCATACTAACTAATACTACACCCCGGTACTGTGCTGTACTGTGCGGTTCCAGAGAAGTTTTCTCCCGCGTACTGTCAAGCTGTGGAATCAACTGCCTGTCGATGTTTACTCAGGGGACTACAGCATGGGGTTCTTCAAAAAGGGCGTGAAGAGGTTTTTACAGGGTCGGCAACGCGCGTGTGATGCCTCTGGTGTTACAGACGTTCATAGGCTACGGTAACTGCTTTCCATCAGGCGGGCCGTGTGCTTGTTTGCCACACTGGTGGTATAAAAAAAAAACCCCGGCCACTCCATAAAAATGTCGCGTCGTTTGCTACTACATAAACAATGGCATCTGTGCAGAGCGTGAATGAGCGTGTGTGCGTGCGGCGCCATACAAACTGTTCCAGATTCGTCTCAGAGGGGAGGTGAGGTCAACACGAGAGAGCGACAGGGAGTGGCCATATTGTATATAATACTATGATTTATACTCTAATACTCCATATAGCTAGTTCTAATGATATGAATCCTTTGTTTTGTTGACCGGCACTTCTAAAAAAAGCTCAAAAATATATGGAGGCTGAATGGTCTCCTTTGTCAACCCTATCTGCAACAGCTGTATGTGGAACAATCTAATCTCCTGTGAATTCCAAGGCCGCCGTTTTCTTCTCTAATAAATAATGCAAACCGCAATCTCAATAGACGTTATCGGTTTATGTGGAAACTGCATAAACTGCATGTATTTATGGATGGATTATTTTGCAACATGCGAGTAATTGTGCATATTAAATATTTATAAGAAAATTATGCTCAACTTAATTTATTATGGTATTAACATTTTGATTGATCGATTTTGAATTTAATTAATAATACAAAAAGGAAAATGTTGATGCGATGTTTATGATGAACAAGAATCGTGACATGCATACAAATAACACTGCACATCAGGAGGCAGATAAATAAGTTTCTTGTTAAGGGCATACTTATAGCAGTGCGAGTATATAATATCTATACTAATATTATAAAGCTGAGTATTTTGTATGTTTGGTTCAACAAGTTAGTGTTAAGAATTATTGGTTCTTTTCGAGGAAGTCTACAAGGCTTATATAAATAAATAAATAAATAATAAATATTGTCAGACAAATTACACAGCGCCATCTAGCCCCAAAGTAAGCGAAGCTTGTGTTATGGGTACTAGACAACTGATAAACATACGTAAATACATTTTTTTTTGTAAATACATACTTATGATACATAGAAAACACCCAGACCAAGACAAACAGACATGTTCATGCACACAAATGTTTGTCCTGTGTGGGAATCGAACCCACGAGCGTTGGTGTCGAAGCCGCGTCATTGACCGCTACGCCACCGAGCTCGTCGACTGTAAATAACATCTGTCGAATATAACATCACGTTACGACTAATGAGGTCGGAGCATCAATGGAAAATGTTACAAATCAATCCCATAGGGGCGAAGCCGTGGCGGGTCACTAGTAACTCTATAGGTCGGAAAAGAGGTTGTTATTTCACCTATTTTGGGGAGACATGGACATGAATGGAATAATTAAATGGAATGGTATTAAATACAAATTAAATTGATAAGAAATCCCTCGAATAAAAGTTATTCAAGATCAATTTCCAGCACATTGGATGTGTTCCATTTTACCCCAGTCTATCCCATAAACCTTTTCAGGACCTATAATAATAATACTAGCTATCCCGCAGTAACGCGAGGGAAATTAACATCTATTAAAAAAATGGGGTGTGGATGTGCCTCGGACACGGCCGTGTTTTGTACGTGAATACGTTATATGTACTAAAATTATCTCAAAATGGCAGCGCTTCCCCCTCCCCCGGACGCGATGTTCCATATTCCTTACTTAGCGTAATAAATTCTTTGATCCTTTATCTATTCAGTGGTGTGATTGAATTTTGGATGGAGATGATAGATTTGTAGCTGCAACGACAAACTGTATCCCTCGATTTTGTTATCATTCGTTTTTTAAATGTTCCTGGATGAATTACACACTGCCATCAGAAGGCCAATTCTCGTATTTTTTCTATGAACGCAGATTGAAAGTTGACCGAATCGAGATTGAATTGTGAATTGACTAAAATTATATACTTGATTTAATTAATTAATTATTATCAATTCTTGTTGTTGGCTAAGTAACAATCTTAATTTGTTAAATTATCACTCATAATTCGATATAATCCCGCTTAAATTTAATTTTAAAGTTACATATTGTGTTACGAGAATACCAAATGTGACATTTGTGAGATAGAGACTGGATCGAAACTGAATTTTGCCTATATTTTAATTACGAGAATTGCCCCTCTGGTCCCAAGCTAAGCAAAGCTTGTACTATGGCTACTAGATAACTGATATGATACTTAAATACATTTTTTTTTGTAAATACATACATATATTACATAGTACATGTATATATTACATAGTATTGCCTTGCCTCCCCATGAAAGCAATTTTAAAGACGTATTCTCGACAACAAAACATACTCACACCACTCACACGTAAAGTTAATATCTAACTATGATATTTTTGCCACAATCAGTCAATAATGTAACAAAGGAATATAATACTGCGGTTTACAAGAATTGTATAATTAACTCCCAATATGGAAAGGCATGTTTATACTTGTCGTTCACACGTTATTATGCAGATATTTCTTTGTTTAGCGTTGATGGATCAGTGAGCGGAGGTCCCCGTTGATCTACAGGTCAATCCGCGCTCATTTGACTTCAACCACGACCCGACTCTTCGATCAACAACGAGATTATGCCAATTAAGTATTACCTCTTTCCCGATGATCCTTGTCGGTTCTCGTAGGTCTTGTTAAGCACATGATTAGTTCAATTTGCTTTATAAACGTTACGTAATACCCGTATATTACGTTGACAACCAAGTTATTTACTTGCTTATGGGCACTTATAAAGTAAATTCTTACAGATCAAGTATTGGGAATATGTTGCTTCATAGAAACATTTTCCTGCCAAGAATTCGTGCAGTTCTGTATATGTGACATAATTATTATGTACGAGATACTTGTATAAATTTCTAAGGTTGCGCGCAGAAATCTAGATTAGAATTATCTCACGTTGGTTGGAACTTACGCGTTTATTTTAAGATTTTTTTGAATTAAGCGTTAAAATGGAGGAGCTCGATGGTGTCGTTGCGTGTGTCAGTCTAATAGAACACACAAGTTAAGCAACGTCGACCGTAGCCTGTCCATGGATGGGTTTATATATCACGAGCTTCTCCGTGCTTCAGAGGGCACGTTAAGCCATCGGTCTTGGTTTTTGGGATTAGATGACAGTCGTTAAGCCAAGTCGGTGGCCTTTAGGCGGCTAGAAAGCACTGGCTTCCGCCAACCCGCAGTTGAGCAGGGTGGTGGAGTATGCTCTAAATAACTTCGACTGAGGGGAGATTCGTATGCCAGCCGTGGGATGATAAAGGGTTGACGATAAGCGTTAACGCCGTGGCGATCATGCAAGATCCCAAAATTCTCTCCCCACACATAAACATTATATTTTGACATTATTTTTGGCGTGGAAGTAAGAAGCGTACATTTTCGGTATAAAATTACATAGCTCGCATTTAAAGAATCATAATATACTCCGCAAAAAATCAATACAATGAGTTGGTAGAGCGACATGAATTTGTCCTTCGCAGATATGACGTTTTTGAAGCAAAAACTAAGATAAAAAAAAAGCGACTTGAAATTTCAGATATTTGAGTTACTTACGTCATTGTTCTCAAAATAAGTGGTATGTTTTAAATTGCGAGACAAGAGTGACAAGAGGCAATTTATTTAGGGCCCAAGCAGACATGCTACTCTTAGCATAGGCGATTAGCGCTTCAGCGCTTCCATCGATGCTGCATAGCGTTTTGGGGACTTGCTGCGTTCGGTACCTACACCGATCTAAGAAAACATAGATCGATTGCAGTATTAAAATCGCACGATCGTACGACTGCATCGATGCCGCATCGCGTTTTGGCGATTTGTTGCGTATGTATGGTTATCTTTTCTTTTTGTTTGCAACACTAAGCCATGTTCCGCAAACGCTAAAGTTTGAAATTGCTGCGACTCGCATCTTGCGATGCGAGTCGCAGCAATTTCAGCGAGCAATGTGAGCGAAGGGTAACGTTCGGTCGCTGTATTCAGCGTCCAAAAATGATGCGACCGGCAATCAAAGTGCGGGAGTTGCGCACAGAAACTGGCCCTCTGAACACGTGGTCCGACTGCTTTGTCCGACTAATCGGACCACGTGAACTTTTTTTTCCTGTTGGTTCGATTAATCGGACTATGAGGAATGGCAATTCCGCTTTGTCCGACTAATCGGACCACGTGAACTTTTTTTTCCTGTTGTTTCGATTAATCGTACTACAAACTATCACCCTATTAAATCTTTACGGGTTACAAAGATTAATGGTAGTTTGCAACAAAAACGATCCAAGGAAACTATTTCTCGTGACAATTTCATATTGTGTACTAATGCGATTCTTTTTTCTCATAATAAATCTTTTTTAGAACGCTGGGAGTGGACACTATTTAAATAAATAAATATTAAAAATACAAACTTTTTTTAAATATTTATTCGGACCATGTTTTCTAAATAATGGCAAGATGTCATAGTCCGACTCCCTAATCGAACCAACAGGAAAAAAAGTTCACGTGGTCCGATTAGTCGGACAAAGCAGTCGGACCACGTGTTCAGAGGGGAAACTGGGGGCTTAGTGTGAGTTTTCTAACGTAATCGCTTTCGACAAACGTTACCTTCAATTAGTATGGAATTGGCTGTACGTCGACGGTTTGGCTATATGTAAATTTTATACAAAATGAAGTTAACACGTTGTTGAACGTAAAAAAACTCGCACTTAGCATGCTACACTGCATATACCGTTGCGTTCAATCGCGGTTTGGAACAACTCGATTGCCGCGATCAGTGTTGTTACGTTTTTTTATACCACTAAAGTGACAAACAAGCATTAAGTTCCGCCTGATGGAAAGCAGTTACCGCAGCCTATGACCGCCTGTAACACTAGATGCATTACACGCGCATTACCTAGCCTGAAAAAACCTATTAACGTCCTTTTTGAAGAACCCCATGCTGTAGTCTCCTGAGAAAACCGTGTTGGTGTTGTGATGTGATGGTGTTGTGAATGAAAATAAAAAAAATGGGGTGCGGAGCGGAGATTTCGGTCGCTGCGTCTAGTTTCCGAAAAGCAGTTAGCTAAGTCGTCGATCGCCGATATTAAAAGTATTATTCTTGGGCCCTTAACAGGGGCGTAGCCATCGGGCTACTAGGGCCCCCCGTGTTCGGTTCGAAAAGATATAAGACCCGCACGGCCCTGGAGGCTTACTCCGAAGTGAAAATACGAAATTTCGGGTGAAAATTCGGAATTTTTCAGAACCGCAGTTCAATAAATTTATTTGATGAATGCGGAATTTTAAAATCTGCACGGCCTAAATTATTTGCTAAATGACACAATAGACACGAAATGTCGACATTTATTTTGACGTAGAGCAAATTAGTTCTAATAGAAAAAATCCGAACTAGTGATGCGTATGGGTAGAAGGGCCCCGATCAAAATTTTGATATGATGCCCGCCTAGGATAAGCTATGGCACTGGCCCTTAGAGCAAATGAATCACGTATAAACGTCATAAAAACAAAGCACGGCAGGCGATTATGCATTGTCACCTGCTTAGCTTATCTTAGGCTTGTGTCATAACATTGCACTAAGGTGTTTACATTGATAAGATTACAGCTTAGCCATTGTAGCCGACGGCTTATCACAAAACGGACTAAAGGCACACCTTCCGGTTCAAGTTACGTTGAAAAATGACAAGTTAATTACTCTTTCCGCCCTTAAAGGATGTGAAAAATTATCGGTAAGCTTGGTGTAACCCAGTTATATATTTATAATACATTTAATGTAGGCAACACTACACGTCATGCGATGTACACATTTTTAGGTTCATGCGCACTATGTTTTAATGCTGACCCAAATTTAGATGTTACAAAGGACTTTTGGGGCGTAAGTAGCTCACCACGATCTTTAGAGCCAAAGCCAACCTCGCATGCACGTGGTACACCCTGCCGACTAGCGAAAGACGCACTGGCAAAAGAGAAGTTTGTAAGCTGCCCGCATTGGGAAGTACCTCCACCTCCCAGAATACCGCAGCCAAATAACAATCCGTTTGAGAGTCAGTCAGCAGGGAGCACCACGTGCAGGTGAGGTTGACTTTGGTCCAAAGATGTTCATAGTTACTATTTACTCCCCAATTTATAATAACAAAAGTTTAAGACGGAACCTGTCTAAGTGTGTGTCACAAGGAGCTAGTGGCAAAAAAAATTACATTCCACACATAGGAAGTAGCGGGTAACCTAGTATTAATGTAATTGTTCTAACAATAACCATACACATCTAAATCGGTTCAGATTTCAGGCGTTTAAAAATTATATGTGCTATATAAATAAAAATGAATGTTGCTAAACGCAAAACTCGATAACGGCTAGATCAATTCCTCAAATTTTTGTTTTAATATTTTCGTTAAGGTATAAAAGGAAGGTTAATGGAGAGAAAAGATGTAAAAATTGCGTGGAAAATAAAACACCACTTCCTATCAGTGCGAAGCCGGGGCGGGCAGCTAGTATTGTATTAAATCTCACACACGAACTATGAAAACATAATCGCTCTTTCTCGATCTTCCTGAAGCTAACTGTGTAAAACGATCCAATGCTCGGATGAGCTGTTTGATTTGATACCTGCCGCTGAATTCCACTATCGTAAAACTCGCCATAAATTAAAATTCCATCCATATCATTTTGATAATTGGCGATCTACTACAGTACGTTTCCTAAGACATTTCATACCACGAACAGTGAAACTGTGGAATCAACTTCCCTCAGCGATATTTGCGAACAACTACGACATGGGTGCCTTCAAGAACAGAGTTTTCATTTTCCTTAAAAGGCTGGCAACGGATCGGCGACCCCTTGGTGTCACTGGTCTCCATGGGTGGTGGTGATTGCTTTCCAGCAGGTGACCCACATGCTCGTTTGCCCCCCTCTCACATAAAATAAATGCAACTGAAAGTAACCCAATGTTACAATTTATTTAGTAAAAGGGTAATTTCCTACGCACATTCATCAGTTGCCGAGCTAATAGGCATTTGACCCCAATTAGAAATATAAAAACTGTTGCCAATGACAAAACAATCAGTGTAATGAATAGACTGATAGCGGTGTCTATTTCGGGCAATGTTTGTGATTAAAACCGCTTAAATCCATTAGCAATTGTTTTAAAACACATATTTGTATAATTTGGTTATACGTTATAAACATAAACGATGTACGGAATACAAATCTGTATCTGGAAAAGACAACCATTACTGACTGATCTATCACACAGCTCAAATCACTGGACACAACGGGTTGAAATTTAGCATTAAGGTAGTCCAATATGACGTAGGAATCCGCTAAGAAAGGATTTTAGAAAATCCTATATACAATTTGATAGTAAGGGATATAAGTTGCGCCGGGGTGATTATAACTTTGGGTTATGGGATAATTCCATAACTCTATACTTATACCCATAATCATATACAAAACTAAAAACAGATTGATACCAGCTTAAACCGTAGGCTGATCATTGGCATAAAAAAATCCAAAAATTCAGTCTAAGCTGAATCATCTTCAGCTTAGACTGAATTTATGTTTCTCATGTACATCATACTACATCATCACTACATAGTATAAAACAAAGTCGCTTTCTCTGTCCCTATGTCCCTTTGTATGCTTAAATCTTTGAAACTACGCAACGAATTATGATGCGGTTTTTTTAATAGATAGAGTGATTCAACTGGAAAGTTTATATGTATAATATATGCATAACATAGTAGAAAAACACTGATAATTTAGAGGTTTCTAATGTGATGTCGTAAATAAACACATTTTTTTGCTCTTTCATTGCAAACGCTGGCTGAACCCAACGAGATAGATCAAAATAATGTAGTACAGTATTGTTCACCTTAAAATGGTCTACAAAAAAGTTCTCGATGGTATATGTCTATCTCTTAGTGGTAACACACAATAACCGTTATTTTATCCTTTGCTTTTTACAAGAAATAATGCCTTATTTACGAAGCGATTTTAAGCAATACAGAATTAATCCTTATCCAATTAAGTACCTTAAATACATTGCGCATTTAATATAGATCAATATGGCCCTTCACAGCATGTAATTTAAATGAATAGTTTAGAAGATATTACACATTTAAAATGCAGGGACATAACGGCTGTGGCGGTACCGGCCGCGGAGCCGGCGGCGTGTGCCTATAACTGGGGAAGGACTGGATAGGACAAAGCGCAAAGACCTTCTGTAGTACATTTAGTATCAGCATTGCACCCGTGCGAAGCCGGGGCGGGTCGCTAGTACATAATAAACACTCTAAAATCTGGAGATTTCAGTACCTACCTTTTCTTCAAATAATCTTCTAGTCAAACGATTATACGCCCAACTTTTGTGATTGGAAAATATCTTCCTCGTCTGGATAAAAATACTCCATCTCTGGGAATTTCTATACATACGTGGTTTTTCTCCAAATAATTACGAAGTAATCGACTTATTTCGTGCCCATGTTATGTTCGGAAGTTATAGTCGTATTTCAGAAGTACCGAGGTCGGTTGTCGAATGCAACGCGATACACGTCGTCGACTGAACATGCTGTAGTTTAAATTAGTACAGTATATTATATTATGTATATGTATGTTAGTTTTAAGGTATTTATATATGGACTTATGTTTATTATTAATTATTAACAAGTTGGTCTGATTGATGATTTTATTATTTTTTATATTTGCGTACAAAATTTTGAGTACTGATCTATATATATATACGCAAATTATTCCTAGACTCCGACCTAATCAGCTTATTATATAGCTATTGCTTGGTAGATGCGAATTAAATAAATAATAAAGTCGCTGGCCGTTTGCCAGTTATACATTAGATAAGAGTACCTAAATGATATTCAAACCAATTACGAGTGGGTGTGTGTGCGCAGTAAATAAAAATTATACAAGTACGCACTTAATTATCTACCATGTCAAGGTACAGAATATTTTAATTAAAGCAACGAGGAAGTATTAATGGATGACAACAATTGCACTGGCATTAACATCATTATTAGAGAGGTGGCTGCTTTATATACAATGAAAGCAAACCAGTTTATTTGTCGTTGATATTAATATTGATCATTGCTGATTCGTGTCTATTATTTACGAAATTATATTAGGTAGGTACATCTCAGCCGTTTTTAGCTGCCAGTATGATTATTTACGACGAATGTTACGAAATACGCCTTTGAAAGTGCGAATATGAATATAATACGAAAATAAAATAAAATACGAATATAATATAATCAATAAAAATAGTAATAAAAAAAATGTTCTAATCGCAAAATTTTTGTTTTCATATCTTCGTTAAGGTATAAGGAAGGTTCATATGGGGAGTAAAAATTGCGAGGAAACTAAAATACCACCTACCCTACTACTACCTCTACCCTTGCGAAGGCAAGGAAGGGGGAGGGGGGAGCTAGTACTAAATATAATCTTGTTTCCGAATATCTCAAATGTTTTGGTAATATGTACAAAACAATTGACTAACCAAATATTTTAATATGACGTCAGGGCGATACCGGATAGAATTAGCGCAGTTTCAAATGTTTTTAAGTGGAAGAGTTCTGCAGTCTGAAGTATCTAGTATTGCTTATACGCACGTATTTTCTATTTATATAAACACAATCAACGTTTGTGAATCACTCGTGAATAAATTGCAGCAGACAGTGCACTGTTGTAGGGTCAACGTAATTATACGACAAACGCAACCGTGAATTATTTATCATTATCAACCGAGCACATACATATGCAAACTGAACCTTGACATATTTTTTTGTTTAATTTATAATGTCACAAGCAACTTAAGTATCTAATCGTTACTATATTTATGTAATCGTTACTATATTATGTATATATTACATTTTACACATCATCATCATCAGCCTGTATCTACCCACTGCTGGATATAAGCCTTTCCCAATGCTTTCCACCAAATACGATCCTGCGCCTTCCGCATCCAGCAGCTCTTAGGCTGTATTTAGTGCTATGCGGATGGTCCGTACAGACTTCCGTACGGAGCTCCGCAGGACGGATCGTCCGTACGCTGGACCATTTAGTGCTCTACGTACCATCATATGGACTCGGACGAGTATAGTCGCGAACAGAATGTATCCATTTTTAAATGTCGTAATTGCTGCATACTATTTAAAACGATTGCATAAAAAGAAGAATAAGAGGAGGTATCATATTCATCCAATAATTGCAAATAGGTTAAATTGATGGAGATTTTCATAGATTGTATTCGAAATTGAGGAATCACGACGAAAATTTTTCGATTATTTTGGAATGTCAACGAAAATTCAAGATTATATTAAACATAATAATATGTTTAGAGTTCCAGTATCTCCAACTGAAAGATTTCACGCCGCGGACATCGTTGTTAGTGACAGTACCGACCACACGTCCGATCAGCGCGAGGCATCTAATCTACGCGTTTAGTCCGCACAGCACTAAACACGTAGATTAGATGCCTCGCGCGTCCGGATACGGGCGTACGGATCACGGACGTGCTCGACGGACGGTCCTCGACCGGATGGACGGACGCTCCGCGGGCCGTGCACTACAAAACGCAACAATTAATTTCTGCACGATAGCTCCGGACAACGTACGTCCGTACGGACCATCCGTATAGCACTAAATACAGCCTTAAGGTCATCGGACCATCTAGCTAGAAGGAGAGCGCCCAACACTTCGTCGACCTACGCGCACTTTACATTGTACACGCTTAGATTAAAATTGGAAAAATTGTGAGATGATGCGGTTATTTATTTGGCTGCTCTAACAGCATAACAGAACATTAATAATGTAATCATACATCTAATCGTGTGTTTTAGGCTGGTATAGCTCTAGATGCGAAATTGTTCCATCGACCGGCTGGAATCAATTATAGCGAGTTCATCGTTCTATTTAATAGATGGGATGTTCCACACTCATCCTTTTGAGACCGTCATTCAAAACTTTCTTCGCCAGCTATGTCACTATAATAGGCTAGACGACAATTTATTTTTTCGATTTGTTATGTAAGGGCGTCATTATAATATAACTACAGGTGACACTATACCTCGATAGCATAAAAACTTCTTGAGATAACTTGAAAATCACAATTTTGGACTTTACCAAAAACGCTCCATATGAAAGTTATAACGTCACACCTAGGTATTTTGTATGCATAAAAACAGAAATTTGAATGACAGCTATGTTAAATACTGTGTGTATGTAGCTAGTGCCGAAACAAAAGTTATAGTATTTTTTATGGTTTTTCCAAAGTTAATATATTTTTTTAATAATTTTATCCTTTTAAATTGGACTTTCCCACCACACTTTGATTGACTATAAAACAAGTCGGATATAAGTTATTAAAATTTCAAGATGGCAGTTCATTCTAGTTATATATATTTTACGATATTGACAAATATTTTTTATAATTTTAGATCATTGTCGTAAGCCTATTTGAACTAAACCAAAATTGACATTTCTAAGAACGAGCGTGAGCGATTAGTTAACGGAGGCAGTGGCTTGCAGCGGGTTCGGTCACTTTGAGCACAGGAAATTCGTGTTAATTGGCACCGGGGCCTTGCTAATTGTTTGGCGCGACGGGACCACACCAGCGAGAGGAAGTCACATGCGCCAACTGTCAACATCTCGTATAACTATGAGATAATACTAAGGTGAGGAAATATAGGATACAGGATGTATTTTACAGTTACAGCTTGATAGCTAATATCCTCATGTTGTAATGATAAGTTATGACTGGATTAAGTACAGTCATAACTTACGACAAAAGGATCCAGTAAACTTTGTTATAAACGCTACCTAATATAGGTATATTAAATTATGAATATATATATATATATATATATATATATATGTATAAATCAAAATTTTGTACAAGAAATGCATCACTAAAAATAACAAATAAGTACATTATCAATTTACAGAAGGTTTTTATTGGATCGGCAACGGGTGAGCGATGCTTCTGGTGTAACGAGCATCCATAGGCTGCGATGATAGTATAAAAAAAAATATAGAATCGAAGTGTTTATTAAGAATTTGAGATAGCTCTCTCCTTACTAGCCGTATTTGCAGGCTAAGCTAAGTACTTTGCCTAACTTCATTCGAGCGGTGCCGCGAGAAGAGGTATATAGGTACGTGAAAGCGTGTATCTTTGTATTTTCTTAAAGTCAAAAAGGTGCAAACGGATCGAGTGGTTTTGTTTTTGCACAGAAATCAGTTGAAAGCCCTAGAGTGACATAGGTTAAAATAAAATCCCAATCCCACGCGTATACGTGGGCTACTGGATAATATGTAGTTTAAAAACCGTTATGAAACTCCAAATGTCGTTGTAAATTTGACAAAATATGAGAACAATTTAAAACCTCCCCTCTAACTAACTCCCTTCAAACTCGTGAATTGGTTCTAATTTTAGTACTGCCATCAATCATAGTTAGCTCTGTCGTAGAAACTGTTCCTCTAGTTAAAATAAAATGGGTACTTAGCATCGTCTCTGGTATGAACTTTACGACCCTGGCGGGGATCCATAATAATAAATATAACGCTCGTCTCCAACACGAAAAACATGTAACTCAAAAATAAAAAATTACAAGATACTAAGTTTTTCATTATAACAATAATGTTATAAAATTCTAACTTCAAAAACGTCATATTAACACTTGCGTTGCACGTTGTGGTTATCAATGTTGGTGGCGCTATTATATATTTGCAGTGTATTTACCCAAAGCAACAAAGATGGGTTGTCTGTCAAGTCGGTTTACAGACGATAATTTTATGTATAACAAACATAAGAAAACATCGGCCGATGCAATGGAAGAGATAGAATCCTAACAAGCTGAACGCTTAGGCCGATTGTGCCTCTCTCTCTCTATCGCTTGCTCCGCGCTTTCGGCTCAGGCGGAAGGTGACAATGAGTCATGCTTTTTCGTGCGTGCAGTCGGCGTTTATCGATTTATAAGTCGTTATTACGTCAAAAAAATAAGTCATAATACTTCAACCAGATACAGAACATTTTCGGATAATGTTCTTTTTTTATTGCTATTACTATTTAAAAAGTCAAAATATCATGTCACGCCCACTGACATAGCTTGACTACTGTCAACTAATAACAACAACCGAGACCGACTGCTTAACGTGTCCACCGAAGCACGAAGAAGCTCTCGTCGAGATAAATAATCCCATCCTTGGACAGGCTCCGGCCGACATTGCTTAAATTGCGTGGTCGATTAGACTGAGACGCGCAACGACGTCACCGATCTCCTCGATGTACTAGTATACGGTGTCAAATGAGTAAAAACACATTTCCGCTTTGGTGTAGTCCGGACCTAATGGTTGATCGTAAAATGTGCAGTTTACAGAAAGCTATCTAACCACTAAATTTTACTGTCGCCGAAGCCGTCGGCGGTCGCTTTTACCCAATATTATGTTATCTCTGTTAATTTATTTTAATAGATTTACAAACTACTTAGATAAGGTATTTATTAGGCACTTAATAAGTTTTGTTGACAGTAGATAAAATCTACGATGGATAATTAAATGATAATTATGGACAGATGCGGATTAGTTGATGAATGAAATTGTTGTAAGCTATCAAACTTGGATTGCACCTCGCATATTTACTGTAAACTAGTTCTCGCTACTAGTAGGTACGCTAGGCATTTCTCTGAGGATTTATTAAACGCGGGACGCTAAATGTGAAACGTAACTATTTAATATAGAAATTTTCAGGTCGCAAAACATTGAGATTTGAACGTTTTGCAAACATGTGATTTTTTAACCATGCGTTTGGGAATGCGGGTGCGGGAAGCGAACATGTCCGAGGTGATGGCTGGAAAAAGTAGATTAAAGTATATTGACTACTTATTAATCTAGCCTCGGCTGTCATCAGGCGAAACAAGCAAAATGGCCCCACCTAGGACCAATGTTGACTTGGGCGCCTATATTTTCCGATAGGCGCCTCGATCGCGGTGGCTAGCGGTGGAGTTATTGAGTTAAGTGTCTGCCGAGGACAGCTGTGGATAGATTGACAATAAATAGATTATAAGTTTGACCAAGCCATCACCTCAAATTCGTCGGCGTCCATAAGAGTAGATACAATGTGTTTAATTTAATTATGGATATAGAGACAAATTTAAATAATTAAGCTATAGCTACATTACGTTAAAAATTATGTTATATTAATTCGCTATTGCGCCATAGATTATTATATTAGCTTTAAGTGTATATAGTTTTAAGTACGATTATAAAATATGTAGACTTTAATGATATAGCAAATAAGAGCCTTGTCCATGACAGGGGTGTGCGCTATTTACGAAGTAAGCCGATCTGCGCACACTCAGCGGCATTTTACACCGCTGAGTGTGCGTATATTGCGATTGGCTTCGTAAAAAAAAAACCATGTGATTTCTCTGTAACTTGAATGTTATGAGATTAAACCGAAAATATGCCTGAGTGAGAGGCTAATTTGCCGAGGCAAGTGGGAAGAGTGTCAGAGTTACGAGCACGTCGCGATATGTCGCGACGTTCTGGCTTCAACAACTAGCTGACATGCCGGTTCAGATGTCAGCCTTTTTCGTGATTCGTGTTAAAGCATACATCTAAAATAAATTGTTGTGACTAGACTAGACTAGTTCTATTGGACTCTAGACTTACTCATGTACGTTATTTTTGTAAATAATTATTTTTTTCAAAGAAAATACAAACCTTTGATAGTAAAGCTGTAAACACAAAAGGCGAGTTCTTGTAGAGATATTTCCTTCTTCCTTTTGACTACCTTTTCTCTACCTTTCTTTTGAGTATCTAATGTTGGGAGGAACCGGTGCAATTATTGGTTTATTAGTGCGGTGCATTAGTTAGTCGAATATATAGCTGTATTTATTTTGACTATTTTATCTAAGTGTCTATGTGTGTATAATTTGGACTTAAATAAAAAAATATATATATTACATCGCATAAAACATATTTGATATTCTGTACTTGTAATTTTAACTCTTTGTACAATGAAGTTTTACAAACAAAACAAACAGAAAACCAATAATTATCGAAGTAACTGTTATGAGCACAAATGTAGAGTACAACCAAATACGGATCTACTATAATAATATATAACAAATTATTATGTATTAAAGACAAAGCGGTGTGTATGATGTAATACTTGCATTGCACTGTGTTCGCCCCAAAGCAACTTTGTTACTAAGGTCACGAATGCAACTAATGCCAATATTGCGACAGTAGCCCTTTACCACAGATAACAGCCTGAGACAAAAAAGTCACTTTGGAAGGTCAATTAAATTGCCACTCTCGTAGCGTAACAATAAAGCGCAATATACTTTTGCAGCAAATGTCAAATTCTATACTACAAGCATTGAACATAAAACAAGTACCTAGAGCAATTCAATTCCGCCATGTATTACTGATTTATAAATTATCTATCACTAATAAATTGAATAATTCTGGGGTGAAAGTGATTCATCAACATCTTAGAACCAAAGTCAACCTCACCTGCACGTGGTGCACCCTGCTGACTAACAAACGAGGCTCTGGCGAAAAGAGAGGTAGGGCATAGCGTATTTTTAAGCTATGTCTGGGGAAGTATACATATTATGTATATATATATATATATTATGTCTCACAGAATACCGCAGCCAAATAACAATTGCCTTGAGGGTTGTTGTGTTCGTGCGAGTTAGTGAGGTCACCAGAAAAAAAGAAAGAAAGGAGTATAGGCTGGGAACGGATCGGCGCCCCTTTGGTGTTGCTGGTCTCCATGGGCGGTGGTGATTGCTTTCCAACAGGTGACCCACATGCTCGTTCACCACCCTCTCATATACAAGAAAAACATAAAAACATGAGCGTTCGCGTTGAACCACTATAACGGATTGTACATCATCGATCCGCGCGTATCGCGTATGCTTCATACTTATCAGCGTATGCAGAAGCAAATAACATCTCTCTTGCGTGTTTATTTGTCTCGATGAAATGAGAACAGACCACTTTTAAAATATTAAAAAGTGCATTATAAAAAGCCCCCACCTTGAAATTAGGCATCTAAAAATACTTATTGCACATCAAATGCAGTATTTGATGTGCTATCAGATTAATTTCATGTGCAAATCAGGTTATTTTAGTGGATCAATATAATACTTTCCTTTTTATTTGTGTCGGTTTTGATATTCAAAAATCATATTAATTTTTGCTGTGAAATGTCACAGTAGATATTATCTTTAAGACAAAACTAAGTGCAGTACACACAGTGTAGTTATAGCTACAAGTGAGTTATAATTATGAGCTCTACTTCGAAAAAGAGAGGTGCACAATTGCAAATGTTTAGTATTGCAGCGAGGCCTTTAAAAGTAATAATACGACTACAAAGCTAAATTATCATATAGTGAATTCTTCACCGTTTAATTGGACTTACCAATGATCAAACATTACAGAGAGCACACGGAAAAAGTCGTAAGTTATTTTTGACAGTCCCTGCGTAATACATCAAAACTAATTTTAAGTGCTTAACAGTATAGGTTTCAAAATTAGACTGTGACATTATTACATATTTACATACAAAAAGTACATTAACCCTACTACATTTACATAAGTACTTCGATTACTTCACACCATATATACATTATACGGCGCCCATAAGTTCACCTATATATGACCAATATTATAAGTGCACAGAAAAACTACGCAATTTGCGCTACTCCTACACAAAGTATACCTATGATTACAAATAATAAAGTTTAATCCAATTGACAGGCAATTAAGGGTTAAAAAGATGGTGCTCTTTCTACATCTTATGCCGCCTTTTAGTTCTTATAAAGATATGAAAACTTTTATAAGAAGAAAAAGGCGGCCTCATGCATTATCATTAGTCAGGTCATTGTCTCACCTTGTGTCCAGGGTGGAGTTGAGCCGTTGCGAGCGACGGAGTGGTGTGTTCCGCACTGCGCTTACCGGTTCCTCCCAGCTGCCGCCCGCGGTCCGGTGTTCATCTGCAAAAATTATATTTACTCTGTTATCTTATTTTGTTTTAAGGTTATTTTTATATTTAAACTTTATTTACCACAATTTAAGGGTACATAGGCGATCTTAATGCTAATAGCATCTCTACCAGACAACCTTTGGGAAGAGCAGATATACATGAATGCGACAAACAAAATCAATCGATGTCTATACCCATAAATATTTTGAAGATACAATAGAATACAATGTTACTTCATGTAGGTGTTTATTTTTTCTTTGGTTATATTATTTGAAACTAGTTTTTGCTCTTTCGTTTTTCGACGATTTCCAACATTTTTTTAGCTTCACTTATCAATAGCGTGAAGTCATACAAAAACGTACATTATCATTTTTAGTAAGTGTCTTATTTACACTAATATGACAAAGAGGTAAACTGTTTAGGAATGGACCATCCTACTATAATAACCTACATAATGCATTAAAAATAATCGAGAAAAAATTATATTACAAATAAATTTAATTACTTTTTTAATACATAACCAAGAAAATAATTTTACTTTAAAAACAATATATACTGAACGAATAGTCACCATCGTTATAGAATCTGCCCAAGCAGTTATTGAAAATCTATTGCACGAACAATCTAAAAATAAGTATTAATAAAAAAAAATGATAAAGCATCAAGAATTTTTTTTCACTATGAAAGTTAAAGTAAAAAAATGCGGCATCTAATGTAGATTTTAGACAGTTATTCCTTGAAGGGTGTAGAATGCAGTATGTATCACTCGGGAGAAAGTGCGATTCCCAACTCGGGTGTATTAAGACAAACCTACACTCTCGTTGGTAATCCGTCACTTTCTTCCCTAGGGGAACAATCTACATACTATTGTTTGCGTGTCGCTGCTCAACTTGTCATTTAAGGGAATACATTAAATAATTTTACACCTGGTATATTTCATTTTTTTTGTAAAATAATAGTTATTTGTTATGCAAGGCTGCAAAGTTAATTTTTGGCGCGAGTACCTTGTATTGAAACCTGAGCAAGCGAAGGATTCTAGGATTGAGCCACGAGCGAAGCGAGTGGTTCAAATATAGAATCCTGAGCGTAGCGAGGGTTTCAAAGGTACGAGACGCTAAATAACTTTGCTGCCGAGCGCAACACACAACTTTTCACCTCACTAAAGCGAGGAAAATGTTAGGTGCAAGAAAAACAGTTTTAATAAATATTAAATTACTTGAACAAATCGTACGCTTTTATGTATTTTTCGCGCGATTTTTCCTGAAGAAAACTCAACTCGGCATTATGTACCGCTTGCACTAATTCTGCAGGTGTTAAATTTATATCTTCGTCGCTGCTAGCTTCGCTCATATTTTATGATTTCTTTCGATTTTATCAAAAAACAAACCAAAATAATGGAAGTAAAGTGAATTCAATAAAGAGAAGAAAATTTTAAAGTTTTTTTTTAATCAAATTTTCTTGCCGGCCAGTGCGATTCTTTAAATGAGGCTGGCGCATGACATGAAATAAGTATTTGCATTTCAATCATCAATGGACTGGCTGCAGAGAATATAAACTATTACGAAACCAATGAGGTTCAATATATATATAATTTATTGTACGAAACCTTTATTGAATAAAAAATATTCGAATTTTAAAAACACTTTCCACGCTAGCGGATAAAGTGCGATTTTCCACGCAGATTTCGAATGATAAACAGAGCTTTTACGAGCTAGTGAGGTGAAAAAATATTTAATTATGATGGAGATCTTTAATCACAAAGACTGACAAAAACAAACAAATCTATTATGACATTAATCGGTAATGTCAATCTCAAGAACCAAAATAATGGGGGTAAAATTTAACAAAATAATAAGAAATTCACGTATTTAGTACTATTTGCATGTATAGTCGAATGCTTGGGGAGTAAGTGGTTCATCAGCATCTTTGAACCAAAGCCAACCTTACCTGCATGTGGTGCACCCTGCTGACTAACAAACGAGGCTCTAGCGAAAAGACAGGTAGGGCGTAGCGTATATTTTAAGCTGCCCGACTGGAGAAGTACCTCCACTTCACAGAATACCGCATCCAAATAACAATTCCCTTGAGGGTTGTTGTGTTCCTGCGAGTGAGTGAGGTGACCAGAAAGAATGAAAGGAAGAAGTATAGGCAGGCGGTGATGATGGCTTTCCATCAGGTGACCCACAAGCTCGTTTGCCCCCCTCTCATATAAACAAAATGCATTCAGAAAATAATTTAAGTTATAGTAAATATTTTTTTCTATCTGTTTATGTTTAGTACTTATCTGGTATGTATCACACATTGAGTATAAACAACAGAAAAATTAAAATGTACTTAGTGTGGAATTTATAATTTTCTGGTCTTTTTTACTAGTATGCAGGCACTGTACATGAAACCACAATGTACTTCTAACTATCACAATATTTTACATAAAAAACGATTTTTAGCTTGAATTATTTAAAAATAAGCGGGAGGTTTTTTTATGAGAATGGCCGTGGATGGATTCTTATGGCGTAAAAATATGATCTCTATCATATGCGTATATTGTTTCTTTCTCTTTTCCTTTGCCAGTCTTCTAAAGTTTTCTAAGGTTTTCAATCTTTTTGAGTTCGCGACTCACTGGTACAGGTTGAAAAATTCTGGCGACCCCCTTGACCCAAAGACAGACAAATGAATTTATAAGACTTCGTAAATGGACCCACAGATTGAAAAACACTGTTCTAAAGCGTTGAATCCTAAGTCTATGGGCCTGAGATACAGATCCCCACTTGACTAGATGATAATTTCATAATCTTACGTAATACTAAGGCGAAACAATCGGGGCTAAATTGGAAATGGATGGTAAGCTGAATAGCTCATAGTCTATTTATAGTAATATCACAGTATAAGTAATAGTACTAACGTAGTAATATGGTACAATGATATACAAAAAAAAAATTGATATTATCATTCACATATTTAGTACTTATCATAACACTACCTGGGGCCCTACCGCCGAAGCTGAAGCCGAATACCATTGGATTTTTGATTCCGAAAATCTGTGATATCTTACATCTTCCGAAAGTCTTAGGTTAAATTAACTGTCAAATATCTTCAGCCGAGTTCGTAGAGCTCTAGGGTTTCTACTAGCTGTGTTAAACATAAATACCAACAATCTAAACAGTAATTTCATTTTCGCATTCAAAAATTTCAATGGCCTATTCATATTAAAACGGTAAAACGCAACTCATTTAGATATTAATACACTTCGCTAATTTAAGAATTACAAATAATATGACTCAACAGCGAATTTCTGGATACAAATGCGTAGTGCAATTTCTTCCGAAACCTTTTGAAGTGTATATTTTAACCAAACGGCCAATTACAACCGTTGAGGCCTTGAAATTTCGAGTGTAGGTGGCGGTGCGACCACGCTGTATCAAACCACGTTTTATTATATCCATGTGCCAACATTGTGATACAATTAAATGAGTTTAATCAACAAAAAACACCTATATAAAAGGTAGAGAAATACCAAAAATATAAAAGGTAGAGAAAAATTACCTACATGACAACTTATTCTTCTTTATCAACTTGTGTTTAATTTTTGTAATTTTATCACATTTTTTCGAACGTTTCATTGTACTATCTTGATTTTCACGCCTTATTTTTTCCATCACACAATTACACATACAACAATATTGCGTTATTTACGGTTTATTTTTTAATAACCAAACCACAGGAACGAACGTCAAGCGTTAGACGTCGTATGAACACATTTAATACTGAATTACTGAATTTATTACCACTGTGCCGAAATGCAAATCAGCTTAATTTATTTACTGTAAATTTTTGGAAACTACACACAAACAGATAGCTCATAAAACAAAACCACGTGCTGTCTGTACAATGTTTCGTCACACACTAACTTAAACTTCTTAAGTTCTTCAATAATGGTATCTAAAGTAATAAGATTGTTGTTTGTTGTCGATTGTACTTTGCTACATCGGCTTAGGGGCCAAGTGACCAGGGTTGCCGACCTTATATACATTCGTTTAATGGGTTTTTCGAACTAATATTTGCACAGTTGCTTGATCACCGCACTGTACATCAGGCTTGTTATGAAATTCGGTCATTGTTAGCTTTAAGCCCATTCATTGCTAATGCGTTAATGAATGATTTATGTATTTCGTATTATTATTCGATGTTAATGGCCTTATTATTAGGCATTTATAATAGCACAAAACATTATAATTCCCCCGACTCCATTAGAAAAAGTAACTCAACACAAGACTTCAAAATTTCAAACATAAATTTGTTCTAGCAGGATTTTTTCCAAAGAGTTTCTTAAGTCTAATGCATGCAATTTTTTTTATGATTATGATTTTTTAATTAGTAATAATAATAATCGATCAATGTTTTCTTACAAATAAACAAATTATTAAATTAACTTATTAAGGTGTTCTAAATTAATTAATTAAGGTGTTCAATAATTTACAAGATTTTTATATCACTACCAAACTATGATGCTTAAAATCTTATGCGAGAAGCTGGCGCCTGATGTAGGTTACCAATTAAACGTATAACAAACAAGTCGCCAGGTCCATCTTTCGGAGGAGAAACACTAAGTACCTATAAATAAATCCGTATAGTATCCTCTGGAATATTATGCCAGGTACATGGCAAAATATTGATAATCGAGTAAGGATTCCAATGTCATGAATGCGAATGAGTTGTTTCATCGCAAAGCCATTAATCCGCTTGATAAATTATATGCAAACATGATAAATTAATATCCATGATTGAGTAGCCCTACTTCTCGGCGTCTGTTATCTTAACTGCGGGAGGAATTAAGACGTACACATCCTGAACAGGCTGACCTCCCTTTCACTACTCTAGATAGTGACTAAACATAAATCATATTAAAGAGATAGCATTCCCAGACCTGATAACATTACTGCGAATATGGGCGGTCATGCAGTCTGCACCTTTCATCTTTTTGCCCGACGCGAGCCTACAAAATATACGATTACTTTTGATGTCACAGATAGCAATAGAGTACAAATAACTAAGGAGTTAATACCGTTATAGAGCCGATAACCTCATAAGATGGAATACTAACCTGATGTATAGGTAAATAGTAAAACAGCAGGTTCGTAACAAGAATCGATTTATGGTTGGTCAGTGGCTCGTATCATTCTATCTTAGTGCAGCGGCTCGTGATCAAAATCGCCGCCGGGTGCGGCTGTCACTCACATACTCATTGTTTCAACCGCCTAGATGTTTATGATTCATGCGATTATTACATGTTTCAGATAAGAATGCAGTAAATAGGCCGTTGCAAGCGGCTGAACAATCGCATAGGGTATTATGAGCTTGACACGATTCCAAAAGCGTTGTGTGCGGGATTATGCGGGTTCATTGTGTTGCGTTATCATTTTATAGTGTGCCTTTAGTTTCTGCAAAACAATTCTTTGACGTCAATTTAGCTAGAATGAAGTCTAAATATTTATGACTAATTATGAATTATTTGTGCAATGAGTAAGTAGTAGGAAACTTTTTGATACAATTACGAATGTCCGGATGATGTACAACAAAACACTATTAACATTTTATTTCCCGTTGCAATTTAGTGATTCAAACAATGTGTTCGACGTATCATATTACAAAAAAACATATAGATATAGATATAAAATATTACTGTAACTCCAATATCGTAGATCAGCTGGCACAACCAAATCGGATTTAAACATAGTTTATTCATACGAAAATAATATTGAAATCTATACTTAGAGATTTCCTTTAAAGGAAAAAATATACGAACAGCCAATATACTTGTACCCTCGATTTACACTATCAAGCAAAAAGGGCTAAACGAATTTGGATAACATTTCGCACAAAGATAGTTTTTAAAAACTGGAATAACAAAATAGTACCTTTTGTTTCCAGTAACGTGATGTATGTGCGAAGCCGCGGACGGAAATTAGCGAATTATGATCTAAAACATTAGAAAAGTGAAATCAGAATTGACCCACCCCAGGTATTAATGTTAAGACTGTAGTGATCGCTAACTCTAGGGAACCTACCGCCAAGGTTGAAGATATCGAAAAAACAATAACGGTTTCGGTCAGTGGTACCTAATCGTTTTCATTTCATCGTTAAGAGCTAAATGAAGCTCTATCGATTTAACTGGATACGATATGAATATGATTATCGTCAATCCAGCAAAATGTATACACTCAGAAGTGTTGTAGGATCAAACCTCATTTTCGGAGTCAAGCAAATCAATCCAAAACATTTTCAATTAGGCGGTAGGTAAATAGTTCTATAAATTATTTTAAACTATATCAATTATTTCTTTATGGCGCGGTGACAGGTTTTGGTCATGTGGTCATGTGGTCGATTTGTGACTACACAGGAAACTATGACCCAGAAAACTAAGGATTAATTGTAACCACATAACGCATTTTCATTCATCGGAATTACCATTTTTCTATGTCAGAGGACTTTGACGTATTCTTTTCTTTCCACCAGCTTTTAAAAGCAACTTTGCGACGCGTGATTTTTTTTGCAAAAAAAAAATATTAAGGATCCTTTCTTATTTAACCCTACATACTCGTAATAAAATGAACAGTCTAGCGATGTTGTATCAGCAGCGAATGGTATATACAGCCATAAACCGTAAGTTGGAAACGATTACGATTTTTTGATTACACATTTTTGGGGTGTAAGTGGTACATCAACATCTTTGAATCAAAGCCAACTTCGCCTGCACGCGGTGCATTCTGCTGACTGACACACGAAGCTCTTGCGAAAAGAGAGGTAGTTGGTAGGAGGTAGGTAGGTAGGAGCGTAATTGTAAGCTACCCGACTGGAGAATGTACCTCCACCTCACAGAATATCGCAGCCAAATAACAATTCCCTTGAGGGTTGTTGTGTTCCTGCGAGTGAGTGAGGTCACCAGAAAGGAAGAAGCTGCTGCATTGGCAGCGGGGGTGGCAGAGCGCGAGCGATTTTTTTGTTGCGAGTTAATATGGCTACGGTTACCGCTTCACATCAGGCGGGCCGTATGCTTGTCTCCCACCCGTCGTAGTAAAAAAAAACCTAAAATTTGTGCTAATAGTAATAAGCTTAGCTGGTAGGAATGGAGGAGTTCTACAGATTTAACTGATTGATTAACTGATTTGAGACAATAAATATCATTTTTAAATAAGAAATTAAAACAGTGTGCATTATTTCATTGAAAAAAAGTTACGAAAGAGGTTTACTAGTAAATTGACTCTCGCTTGTACCATCGCCTTAATATAATAAATTTTTCATTCATAATAGATATGCACGAACAGCTATTACCTAATGTCCTAGTTTACATTGAATCTACTCTTAACAATGATTAGCAGCTGCGACCAATTGTGGTCGAACTCACCCGAGTACCCACTCCCAAGTACACGCGAGTAGATAAGGGCAATGGGTTGATAGAAATTGTTCAATTACGTTTATTCAGATGGTTAAGAATGTCACTTACAATATTGTTTCGATGGCTCTTGCCATTGCCACACATGGGGACAGGCCCACCTACTTACGCTTCGAGCTCATTCACTGTTGTATACGAATTAAATTACATTACGGCGCTCACGAAGCTAAATTGTTACTGCACTTGTTGAATTTACTGCACGGGAACAATGCCAGCTAAATACATGCCAATAAATAAATAAGTATTCCTTGACATATTACACAGCGACATCTAGTCCAAAACTAAGCAAAGCTTTGCTATACTAATAAATAACATAACATTTTTGAAGTAAAACTTTTTTGCGCACGCTTGACTTGGGGAGTAAGCTGGCGAATGCATGACGAGAGCGGTACGAAAGATGTGATCGGACGAGGCGAACGGAAGTTGAGGAGATATAAGCAGAAGTAAAACTTCTACTTACTTTACTTTACCTACTTTAGTACACTCTTTTTTTGTAAATAAATACATAATAATACATAGCAAACACCCAGCCCATACGTAATTTTAAGGCCTCTTTGTTTTTTGGAGTGAAATCTTTTTTTAGGCACTTTGTTTTGTGGCTAGTCATTGATTGCGACGTCACGCTCGGGTTTGTAACGCGTCACGTATGTGTAACGCTTGTTCGGGTAAAGTCTGCAGGGAGGGATCGAATCAGAGCGACAGATGAAGTTTTCACTCCTGAAGGTCAATTGTCGTAATTATTTTACGATCGCAGAATGAAAGTTGACCGAATCGAGATTTAATTATGAAATCTATGAAAATTATATATATGTACTTACTTGATTACATCTATTCATCATCATCATTATGGGCCTATATGTAGATACATATTGTGGAAAGCATTGGGAAAGGTCTATATCCATCAGTGTGTAGACATAGACCTTTCCCAATCCTAAATATAGACCTTTCCACAATATACCACATATATATTCCTCCATTTTCTTGAGGTCGTCGGTCTATCTAGAGAGGTGCCCTACGCTTCTTCGCCTCATACATGGCCTCCACTTTAGGACGTTCCTCCTCTATCTGCCATCGCTGACTCGGCATTTGTGACCCGCCCACTGTCACTTCAACTCGCTGACTGTAAGAGCTATGTCGACCACTTTGGTTCTCTCTAATTTCATATTGTGATACGAGAATACCAAATGTGACAATTGTTAAATTAATTTTGATTGCATTGCCCCTCTGGTGAAAATATCTATTCTTTGCTTAATTTCACAAGAAGTAAACATTTTTATGCATATGTGCATAAAACCCGCATTTTATTCCGCTTTAACGAATCATGCAAAATAGAATTTTACGATCAAGAAAGTGAAAAATATCTTTATGTACTGACCGAAACGAATCTCAGTGTAAATATTTTACACAGGAAATAAGTCAATACCTGTTATTCCACATATTTCTTACTCGATAGTGAACCTCATAAAGTTAAGGTTAAAATCAAAACACTTAAATGGAGGGGTATATATTTGATTGAATAACAGACTATAATTACCTCGTAACTAATGAATGGATGCAAAAATTTTAATCCTTTATAAATGGTGAATTTTTGCATCAAAAGCGGAGTTGGGGGGAGCGTGAAATTATTTGTTTCTTTCTTCTAACGATTTTTAGTAATATATATTCCATCCATCCAACGTAAGTTTTTTTTTGTTATGCCCCTGTGGTGACTAGGAAGTGTACGACCTGCCTAATGGTACGCAGTCACCGCAGTCTATGGAAGCTTGTGACACTAAAGGCATCGTTCACGCGTCTCTAACCTTGCAAAACCCCCTTTACGCCTTTTGTAATACAAAAATTAAATAAAATACTGCAAAGATAGAAACACAAAAATTCAACCCAGCACGGTTTGGATTACGTCTAATACTCTAATGTACAAATTACCTTACCTACTTATGAAAAATAACAACGGGAATTAACGCGATCATGCATAAGGGTATTTACATACCTTTATTATTGCCCGACGTTTCGACTAGCACCGGCCGTTTATATTATACTTTATATTATATGTAGTATTCCCGTTCTTATTTTTCATAAATCATACAACGCGAAAGTTTAAAAAGTTATTATACCTTACCTATTGTTTTCAGTGGTTCCTCAACAACCGGACATAACATCACTTTGTTTACAACGATTACCAATGTAAACTGCATCATCGCACAAACCCAGCACATTTACAACTATACAACTTTCTCACATAGCAGCCGCAAATTAAGAGATGCATCGTTCGCTGCGTGCACCGAACTCCAGAGACGGTTTTCAACTAACCCGGATTAACATAATTGGCTGTTACAATTGCTGAGCCTATACAGTTGGTATGAAGGAAAAATTAATAATACTGGCTTGTGTCCAGCGGGTAATAATTACTGTTAGTTCCACAAACAAAGCTAATTGCAAGCGCGCCTCCCGCATCAATTGAGACCGTCCGCGGGGGAACTTTTGGTGACGGAAATATACACAATTGTTGCTATTTGTAGAAATGGCGAGGGTTTGAGGCGTATTAAACGCTATCGCATATGCTCCTTTCGCCGATTACAATTCACTAACCATTATCAAAGAGTATAGTTTCCCCATATTGTACCGAAGACTTGCGGAAATTGTTTGAAACACTTTTTAGGTTTTGTACCTCTTTTAAGAGTTTTGTTTGACTAATATAATTGTACAAAAGAAAAAAAATTACACAAAAGGTAATTTAGTGTACAATAGTGGTTTTGTTTAAACAACTATAACGAACTAGTACGTAAACTAACCAAAACCACTGTTGTAAGAAATAATAAAACAAAAGATAATTAAGTGTACAATAGTGATTTGTCTAGACAAAACCACTATTGGTACACTAAATTAAAGTAATTTAATTTATTTATATATTATATTAAGGTAATTTAGTGCACAGTATAGACAATACCACTACTATACACTAAATTACCTTTTGTTTTATTATTTCTTTTGTGCAATTAAGTTTATGATAAAGTTATCAGAATACGTCAAGAAACTGAATAACTGATTTTTAAATATATTGAGTTTTAAGGCGTCATCTAAGTAAGCGTATTTATTCATTAACCTATGTTTGTTTCTAGACTCTTGGCCAATATTATTTAATCTGACCTGAAGCCGTATTTAAATCACACTGATGATAATATTAAATGTTTTCCGATAAACAAAAAAAGAAATTAGACGATAGAAAAAATACTGCTTCGTCTTAGACACTATATAATAATAATGTAGTGGATTGCAAATAACATTTCGCCTCCTGATGATAGTGATATGACACTACGCCTACAGAAATTTACGACATGACTGAATCAGTAGTCAATAATTTGCCGCCTGAGAAATATTGAGACATTGTTTTTGATTTATTTCCTCACAAGTCAGTGTTTGCTTTAGTGGAAGGGACATGAAGTTGGACTCTTATCAGAACGCAGCCTTCAGATTGGTCCTCTATTTTACTCTTATATCTTTTGCCTTATCGTTTTTGGATTGTATTGGCGTATGCGTCAACCCATATACATCCAGTGCTCTCAGAAGCACGGCTATTCTATACATGTATATACATCGTACAGTACTTATTTTGAACGATAATTTTGCTTCAAAATAAGGGTGCGTAATCACTGTAGTGGAACCGGGGCCCCATCGGCTAAGCTGAAGCAGATTTTAATAGGATTTATTGATTGCGAAAATAAAACTTCTGCTTAGATTTGTAGTACTTGTGTTTAGCATAGCTGGTAGAAACCCCTACCGACTAACTGAATTTATTTGTGAATAACCAAAACACAAAACCTGTTTTTCGAATCAAAATATTCGATGGTAATCGGCTTTAGTATCGGCGGCCCTGGACGGAGTCGAACTGTGTTTTTCATACACTTCACACCGCAAGCAGAGTACAGAGAGGTGTGAAATTTACGAACAGACAGCTCGTCACCTAAAGCACGCTGTTTACATTGTTATCAACACCGTAACAATGATTTCAAACACGTCCTTTCGTTATCTGTGGCCTGATTTCGGTAATCTCTTGTGAAATCGATTTACATGTTATCATCAGTGTATTAAATCTCTGGACACAGCCTGAATTCAAATAGGTACCACCTAGAGCACAGATTCTACCACGTACCGTGAAATTGTGAAATCAAATTCCCAACGATGTTACCAAACAAATGTGACTCGGGAGTCACCAGGAGCCTATATCTCCCTAAAAAGACAACGCATCAGTGACGTTTTGGTTGTTACTTACTTGCACTTGTTTTCCCTATTTATTATAAAAAAATATATACGAGTATATTGGCTTCGTATAATCGACCATTCTTTCGTTCGTCTTTGAAACGTTTGCAATGCTGTAAACAATATGTAGACCTTGAAGATTCATCAACATATTACATATTATATTGATTTCTCTTAAAAAAATTAATTTGTGGAATACCATAAATCGTTCAATATTTCCAATCACGCCTACACATTCATAGACCGTCGAACGTATTACATTAGAATTTAGCATGTAAGGGCTGTCCATTTAAACTACAATTTAGAATATAAGGGTCAACAATCGCTCGTATGTTCTATATATCGATGGAAAGATGCAGCAGCAGAGCTGCCTCCACGTCCTCCTCTGGCAAGGCATCGCGCAGGGTAGAGAACTAAGGCGCTCACTCGTCGTGTAAGCCAATATCCACTTTGGGTTATTGAAGTAAGGATTTTCTGTTGACTGAACGAGCAAGCGAATCGAACGAGGTCCTCAAAACGAGTTAGGGCGAAAATATATTTTTTAATGTTTCTATCTAATGTAAGTAATATGCTTGTATCTCGAATCGGTGCTCAGAATTAAATGAATGTTGGTAGGTACCTAGTTATTCACAACAACACAATGTATTATAGTTTACTAGCGACCCGCCCCGGCTTCGCACGGGTGCAATGCTGATACTAAATGTACTACAGAAGGTCTTTGCGCTTTGTCCTATCCAGTCCTTCCCCAGTTATAGGCACACGCCGCCGGCTCCGCGGCCGGTACCGCCACAGCCGTTATGTCCCTGCATTTTAAATGTGTAATATCTTCTAAACTATTCATTTAAATTACATGCTGTGAAGGGCCATATTGATCTATATTAAATGCGCAATGTATTTGAGGTACTTAATTGGATAAGGATTAATTCTGTATTGCTTAAAATCGCTTCGTAAATAAGGCATTATTTCTTGTAAAAAGCAAAGGATAAAAAACGGTTATTGTGTGTCACCACTAAGAGATAGCATCGCACATATACCATCGCGAACTTTTTTGTAGACCATTTTAAGGTGAACAATACTGTACTACATTATTTTGATCTATCTCGTTGGGTTCAGCCAGCGTTTGCAATGAAAGAGCAAAAAAATGTGTTTATTTACGACATCACATTAGAAACCTCAAAATTATCAGTGTTTTTCTACTATGTTATGCATATATTATAATATATAAACTTTCCAGTTGAATCACTCTATCTATTAAAAAAAACCGCATCATAATCCGTTGCGTAGTTTCAAAGATTTAAGCATACAAAGGGACATAGGGACAGAGAAAGCGACTTTGTTTTATACTATGTAGTGATTTATAAGCTGTATACATTGACTTATATCTCAATGGCTGTATAAGTGTTTCTGTGCAAAAAGTCACTTCGAATCATTACAACTACACAATCATTGCCTACTTACTAGCTGCCCGGACAGACTTCGTTCTGTCAATTTTTATACGAAAAGAAATGTGTTGTTTTTACTATTGTCCACGCAATTTTTATATTTTTTTCCTCTTTATTAAAAATTTCCGTGTGCCATAAAGAAACTGGAAAATAAAAAAATAAAATTGCCCAGTCGTTCTCGAGTTTTGAGCTTAGCAACATTCATATTTATTTATTTATTTATTACCTATATATCATCTGTGCTGGAGCATTATTTTGAGGTAAATAAGGATAAATATACAAATAAAGTTTAGCATTAATATTATAGATGGGCATAATTATCATCTTACCAGGAATGCGTGCAAAAGTGGGCGTATGGATACATAAGTATAATTAGATACATACATGCCTACCTGCAAACATTACGGAATATTATAATAAACGAATATTCTTGGTTTAAATTATGTTAGAATAAGACATACCTATAAATCGTCGGCAAAGTTCTAACAGCGCGAAAGTCATTTTTCAAATGTCATTCTATGCAGAATATTTTTAAGGAAAAGATTTATTAGACTTAAAAACAGGTTTTTCCACCATTTCATTTTTTTTTTGTTGTTCGCACGGAATAGTTATTTTTTGCATTATAAATACTAGCGACCCATCCCGGCTAATAAACAAGAATTGTAACTTTAAAACTCATAGTATAAGATTTTAAGTGCCTTGTGGATGATAGTTATGATAATTATTTTATTCCAACCAATCAAAATCCAATTCGACGCGACGATGCATGCCAGTTATATTCACACCGTAGACACGATCAAACAGACGAGCCAACGAAGCCGCGGCGCAGTATTAGGAACCAGTCCAAAAATAAACACGCACATTGCGACTATTCTAGCCACATGTTACATTCATTTATCCGACTGTTATGGATAAATATTAGTCATCTTCCACTACATTTTCACTGGTAAGTAATAATATGGATAATGTACGTTTTAAAGTCAATAACATTTTGCGTGCCGCGGTCCCATGCATGCACACAGCGTTCGTACAGCGTTTGTTACAGGATTGACAGTTCGCGGCACGCGAGGAGATAATGCAGATAAGTACATAGCATAGTTTCAAATGAAGCATACAAAGCTGACCTTATCTATAGAATAGATCACTTCTAACCAAATCACAGACCAACCCAACAGACAGTAACACGAAAAGAAGAAAGAAATAACGAAATAAATTATTTTCATTTTTAAAGCGAATCCGCATTTGTGTCGAGTCTGTCATGATATTTAAACGCAAAGATATGGATGGACGGCACGTCAGCTGATGCGCCCACAGGATTTGAAACGGTTTGCCTAATACGAATAGTGACCATAAACCAGTATGGCTACAAATCAGTATGCTATCGTGATCAGTTGATGCCCTGAATACATTGTGACGACATGATCAAATATCATTAAATGTGGGGTATTTCAAAACGCTCTTCTTGAAAATAGGGATAATAAAGGGGTTTTTGAATGGGCGGCATCGCATGAGTAATGCCTCCAGCGACGCAGGTATATATATATAGGCTACTGTTTACTTTTAGCGGGCTCATACAGATGTTTGTAACGTAGTGATATAAAAAAAATCTGTTACGGATTTCTTTAGAGTACCTAATAATTTACACAACTTTCGAACATTTTAAATGAAATGTAGGCTATTTAAATGAAATACGCTACAGTATACAAGTATATATACTTGTATACTGTAGCGCGGAACAGAATGAAGCAGTACTTCAATTCGCGGCAAAGGCTTCTGCTTTACAAAGCTCAAGTATAGCCGCATATGGAGTACTGTTGTCATCTATCGGCGGGAGCACCTAGATACCAGGGGGCCTACCGGGGAAATCAGTGAATTTCATTCAATTTCTTGGTATTTATGTCCATTCCCACCCATGGAATTTCATCCAATTGGTACCGGGGAAACGTTGGACAACTGGGTGGTAATCACTGGGTATCGCCATAGACAAAATTCTAGACGTATTAGTGCGGACAGTTCTTAAACGAATGATTTATCTAGTTTTAAGACCTGCGTTTCGTAATAATGTTGTAGCTTGTCTAGAATTTGAGAAATACTTATAATATATAATTTTTAAGAAAATATAGTTTTTATTTTTACTGTAAATTATTATTTTAAATTGTGATTATTACTTTGATGAAAAAAATAAAACAAATTAAACACAACTAAACGCAAAACTACAATGTAGTGGGGTATAATTTATAATCTGTGGTAAACGAAGTATTTTTAGACTGTGTGTGTTTGTTTACATAACCTACATTTAAATTCTTATTTTTATTTGAAATTATTTGAAGAAGGTGATATTTCACGGCTTTTTTGAAACATCTATCTGTAATTAAATAACATAAGAGGTGAAGTGTACAAGTGACTGACTACGGTCGACTTATATTTTTCTAGATGCCAGCGCTTATGGTTGTATCAAATGCCCAAGAGCGTTTGCTCTTGGATTATATGCACGCGAATCCTGCGCTGGCAACTGGGCGTGTTTCCTCGCATGCGGCACCCTTGTCCAAACGACAAGTGGGTGTCACTTGCAGCTAGGCTGAACGCGGTGGGGTCTGGAACCACCAAACCCCCCATAAAATGGAGAGACGTAAGTACTTTTCTGATGTTTTGTTATGAATTTGCATTATGTAAACAACATACAGTCAACAAAAGAGATATATAATCAGGAGCCGAGAATCAGACGTACAGATATCTTAGTAAATAATTTGTGTTTGATACTGTAGGTATACCTACAAAACAATAGGTGGACTACCTATTGAAATGGTTTAATCCATGTCATTAGGCAGTTCATACGTATCTCTTATAAGTGTCTGTACCTACTATAGGTATGTATCTAGTCAAAACTAAAAATACTGACAAGTTACATCTATTAATGACTGCCAGGGTTATGGTATAACAAGGCTTACGCATGTTTTTGTTACTTTCTTCCTGTCTTTGTTTATGTGCTAATAATCTTATGACAATAATTTCTACTTTGGTTCATTCCCTATAACACCACCAATATGACAGCACTGACTATCTGATGTAACAAGGCATATTATTATCATACAATACATTATTTCAAAAATACACCGGGGAAGGAGAGGGTAGGCCAAATGTCATCATTACTTCAATACTAATGAAAAAATATACAACGGTATGTGTTATGTTTCAGGATGCACCAATAAAGTTTATACAATTTAACTTTTTTTTTTCAGGCAACCGTTTTAATGTTGGTGCCCCGGAAGGATGAAAATAGATTGGCGAATGCAATTGACCGGTTAGCAACAGCAGCCGAAGAGAACAACAGGGTAGCTCAAGCTACTGCTTCGACACTGGAGCGGCTAGCTGTAGCCGCCGAAGACCTCGCAGATGCTGCTGTTGCCAACAACCAAATGTTGCAGCGACTGGTGAACGCCTTCGCAAGTCCGCGGCCGCAAGTTCGCCAATCCTTTAACTTGTGATTCGTACTATACGTAGTACTGTGACAGCGTGCCCAAGTAGTTTGTTTACCTATTTTAGTTTATAAATCGCAATTTACCTTTTTTATTTATTTTAGTATTTTATAAGCATACATGACAGAGGAATTCCTCTAATTATTTTATGTAAATTGAGCGTATTATATTTGTAATAAAAAAGATACAATTGTCATTCTGAAATGTATGGTTATCGTCAGCTTAGAATGTTGTTTAGCATAATACGAATTGTTAATAAATACATTAATTTTGAAATAAAAACGGAGATGGGTGCAAACGTATGTTGTTACACACACACACCCCGGTCACTCCATACGAGAAACAGACCGCGTCTGCATTTGTGCAAATGTGTGTGAAGAAGCCTTAGGGTTGACTGCATATGCACCTTGCGCTGTAACGTAAGATGTTATACTTTTGATAATATTGTATTAATAAATATCTCTAAACGTTTATTTTGAATGATTGTGATTATGAGACTGCATTAAATACAGTTACCCTGATACAACAAATATTTCACACATTTTGTAATTGGTTATTGTACAATCTAATGTCAGTTCTTTCTTCCCTTTGATTTGTTTTGCAAACTGCTATATGTACGTATCTTATATTTTATAGTGCCTGTCTATACTTAAAGTTCCGTGATTTATGTATGGTATGTAAATTGTTCCGTCTTGACCGAGAGGTGAGCACTGGTGCGCTGAGATACAGGCTTATGCCTAGTTCATAGGCTCCAGTCTCACGCAGTCGATACTACCAATGTTTATTGTCGCATTGGTGTATTTACCTGATTGTTTAATTGCATGTACAGATTGTGTTTGTATTGATTAGTGAGAAAATAAAACATTTTATTATTTTATTATTATTATTAGTTATCTATAAAAATTGTGGAATATAAAAATCCAAAAATGTCAAATCAACTGTCAAATCAACTTGTCAAATCAACGATTACATTGATATAATGTGTAAAATTCGTTGTTAAAACTGGAAAAAAATAATTTAAAAACAAATAGTTTAATTGTATTGATTAAAAATAAGAAATAAATCATTTTACCATTTAAGTTTAGTTGAGGATAGATTATATACTACGAACGAATTTTCATAATACGCGGCGCAGTTCCACATTCGACTCGAGGTGGGGTCGCCATACTGTTTGTAGTACTATTATAACTTATGCTGTGGTTTAAAACTAACTCTGTGATTTACGTACATTCTTGTTTTTATATATGTACTTACTGTTAAATAAATGATTTAATTCTTTATAAATGTATGTTATTACGAACGAACTATTTATTTTCCTTGAGTTATTTAAATTATAGTGTTTGCGACCGTGCCGTTTTGGGGTGTTCATCAAGATCTTCGAACCAAAGCCAACTTCACTTGCACGTGGTGCACCCTGCTGACTGACAAACGAAGCTCTGGCGAAAAGAGAGGTAGGGAGCGTAATTGTAAGCTACCCGACTGGGGAATGTACCTCCACCTCACAGAATACCGCAGCCAAATAACAATTCCCTTGAGGGTTGTTGTGTTCCTGTGAGTGAGTGAGGTCACCAGAAAAAAAGGAAGGAGATACTGAGTTGGCAGCGTGGGTGGCGGCGCGCAAGCAATACTTTATGTTGCAATCGTTAATATGGCTACGATAACCGCTTCACATCAGGCGGGCCGTATGCTTGTCTGCCACCCGAAGTAGTATAAAAAAAAATAGAAGCTCGCTGTTTTGTATTACTATAGGCTACAGTGATTACTTTCCATCGACCATCAGGTTTTTTATAGCTCTCGTGATAAATCAACCTACTTTGATTTCTGGGTGCACTGCTGATGAGCGTTGGGCCGTTGACAAAAACGGAGCCAAATCGTTGCACAAAGTCAGAAAATGCGACTGTGATAACCTAAAATTATCAATAAAACTGCTCTCTGACAAGAGCATAGGCTAGCTGCTATCACGTAGCATCCTGCGCTCTAAGGTCTCGAGCTTCTTGAGCCGTTCCTCTTCCGCTGCAGCAGATAATGCCGCTAACGCCATAGTTCGTGTAAAACACAGATTACAAGACACAAACATTCAATATTGCACTAACACACTATAGTAATAATAAAAGCCTTTATTCAGACATATTACATGAAATAAAAATAAAAATAACTTCTTCAACACATTTGTTGCATGTTTCCATTTAAATTGGCAGTATCAAGTCCACTTGTTTTTTTCCATCGATAGCCATGCCTGTTTGCCTTTTATAGGCAAAGGCCTCCCCCAACTTTTTCCATTTTTGTCTATCCATTGCCGTTGTTGTCCAGCCTACACCTGCTGTAACCCTTATTTCATCGGCCCATCTTCGAAATGGCCTGCCTCTTTTCCTTTTCCTGTGTCCAGTAAACCAGTGCATTATTGTCTTTGACCATTTGTCTTTACCTCTAATGGTATGGCCTGCCCATTTCCATTTTAGTTTTCTTATTATTACTGTAACGTTGTTTGTTCTTTTCGTTTGTTCTATTATGGTTGAGTTCCTGATTCTATCTGATAGCTTTTTTCCCATCATGCTCCTTTCCATAGCGTTCTGGCAAGTATCCAGTTTCCTGTCATGGGTTTTATTAGTTGCCCACACACACAATACACTATAGTAGAAGGGTTTAAAGAGAGACGAACTTCTTAGCTTCCATGGATTCACCGTGCGGGTGCCAGGTCCATCGTGTGGCAGAGAGAGAAACCCCAAGTAGATCCCGAGACTTATGACACGGGTGTAGGTTTAAGGGGCCCCTTTCCGACGTACATCAACACTCACCTTCACTTCACTTGTGTTTCTCTCCCTGCCCTGCCAAATCTGGTATAAACCTGCTAATGCAGCTTTAGATACTCGTTCTAGTATAGAACTTACTGCACTTCTGGGCAAGCCAAGGTCTTTCAGCAGGTTATAGAGAGATTTTGCTGGTATACCTCTCGCTCCTACTTTTACAGCGTATAGATTAACTACATAGCCGCTTTTTGTTAATTCGTTTAGGAGGTCATAATATTTGTACAAATAGAAACAAAAAATAAGTAATAACTAGCAAAAGTTGGTAGAAATACGAATATTCAGTTCAAACCGACCACAGTAAGGTAGACTGTTTCAACTGACAGTTCTCATTACCGGTGGATCTTCACCCATTGATATTCGTTTTTTCGGCGGTAACTACAAATGTCAAAGTCTAAGCATATCATTCATTCAAAGATCCCTCGAACACGTGTCACTGGTAAAGGAATTGAAGACCGGCGGACATCGTTTCACCGGTGCGACGATATCCGTTTAGTGGACGAACGGTGTCATTTTAGCCAAATGGTAATCGTATTCACGTTGCGCGGTAGACTCCCAGCTCGCACCCTGTGACTCGATTCAGAAGCGAGCTGTGAGGATTGTTGACAATTTCAAACTGACTAACGGGTTAGAACCTTTAAGCATGAGAAGAGACTTTGCGTCCCTTAGTGTGTTCTACCGATTGTACAATGGGGTGTGTTCATTTGACATGATGCCCACGGTCTCCTTCTACAATCGTACCGTTCGCCATCGACAGGGAATTAATCCTCACACATTAGAGCCGAAGTGCTCACGTACTGTGCGGTTTCAGAGAGGTTTTCTCCCACGGAGCTGTGGAATGAACTGCCTGTCGAGAGACTACAGCATGGGGTTCATAAATACTTCACGGTGTACTAAAGAGTAGCGCCAAAGCGCTTACTCAAATTATATCTCTTACTATAAGCAGTATTCAGAGGGGTAATTACTGTTTAAATATACAGAACGACGTTTTATTTTCTACAACTTTTCAATTGTTTTTGACTAGCTCTGACGTCTTGCCGCGATGGTAAACACGTGTGACTGTGTGAATGCCGGGCAATTACCTTACATTATTCTTGCCACAATAGAGGCAGGTAGAAATCATCTATAGGTAAAAACATTTTAGGTTTAATGATAACTAATTTTACTGTTTAGGAGTACTACAAATTCGTTGACTCACATGCACCACGATGACATAATATGCCCGCACATTGCAACGTCAATTTCAAAACTATTAAAAGTTTCAACTTTAAATCTTATACCATTGACTTAAGGAAGAAACCTGTGCAGTATGTTATTATAATTATTATGCATTGCTGACTAATACTATACCTATGTTACAAGTGGGTGTAACTTACACTTGATGAGTACAACCGGGTCGTGGGGCTCACACTGCACCTGGGTGGCGTTCATGGCCAGCAGCCCCCCGCTGCCCACCCCGCCACCCGCGCCGCTCGGCTCCCTGCACAAAAAATATAAACATTGGAAACTTGGCCAAAAAACGTGTTTAGAACCGGATGGGACCTTTTGTTTGGTTCTGTTCGACAGGTGGGCAGAGTAAAAGGCAAAGGTAGTAAAAGGTAAGGATGGACTGATAAAGTAAGTGGTCTACTTATAATAAAGTGAATCCGAACCGTAGACAACATTTTTACAGGACTGCCCAAAACAAAACACACAATGTTTCCATTGTTTGTTCTCATTCATTAAGAAGAAAACAAGTAATGTTTCCAGGATAAATATTATTTAAATATTGAAATGTATTGATTCTTTATTACACTGAACTGAATTTCAAAGTGTAAGTTATCCAATAGGATAAATCTATCTATTTAATAATATTAAAATCCCTCGTGTTATAACATGGTCATAACAGAAGGTACCTAAACTGTCATACTGTCTATAAATGCGATGACAGTATTTTTGTTTATTCTTTTTGTAACTATAGTTTTGCTTTATTTTTTTATAAATTTTAACCACACAGTAAATCATAAATAAAAACGGTAATTTAAAAAACTAAAAAACCCGACTGCTTTTCTGTGTAATTTGGAAATGAAAAACCCCTAAAACAAGAGAAGATGTAGCAGTCGGGACCCATTCTAGAAATGGAGGCCTAGTGAATTTAGAGCAAATGTAGGGTCCCGACTTTTTTGAAGTACCCAGTGTCACTCTCACAGCAAATACGAATCTAACGACACCTCTCGAGCTATAATCCATCCAGCCGTTCGGGCTGCAGAGCGTGCCAAACAATTATACATACATACATACATACACACATACTGTCGAAAAACACAACCCTCCTTCTGTCGCAGTCGGGTAAATACGTGAACGTCAATATTGGTGCACAGATCTATATTGAAACCTAATCCAACCAGGCTAGTCGGTAGATCTCTGGTAACATTATAATATGTAGAATGTGATTTTGGTAGAGCAGTATATGTTTGGTTTTAAAGCTCATAAAATTGCAATAACTTTAGTTTTTGGTAGTAGGTCGTTTTGTTTTAGATTCTTTACTTCTACATATAAACGTGATGTCGTAATATTAGCCTATCTATATCTTTCATTGTGCAGTAAATAGAAAACATAAAGAGAGCCAGTCTTTCTTCAGACTTAATAGCCCAATTCCATCTGTAAACTTGAAGTCGAAAATTCTCATAGCTCGTCTTGCGAATCGAATCATGATAGATAAATCTAAAGTATCGGAAAAGATTTTACAAATAATATAGATCGAAATCATACAAAATGTTTTCTAGCACTTCAAATATTTCTACAGAATTGGCATTAAATGTGCGTGTAAGGAAATGGCTTAAGATTAGTATGCACTATGCGCGTTACTTCCAATCGAACTGTCGATCAAAAAGCTAATGCGTACGGGGTTTAAACGAGGTCAAGAGTAACTAACGGCCCACCCAGTGAAACGGGGCCGTATGTGATCGACTACCCTAGGGAGCCGATGATACCGCAACATAACAGTAATTCAGTTTTTACTAGTTGATGACGGCGATATACCTTGCGTAGCATCTTCATATATCTACGAGCCCCGTGGTCGAATGGCTAGTTTATGGCTACTTTGACTCCGCGGTCGCAGGTTCTATCCCCGCACAAGACAAATATTTGTGCGCATTAACATGTCTGTTTGTCTTGGTCTGGGTAATGTAGTTACAAAAAAACTTTTAAGTAGGTACATTTATCAGTTGTTTATTACCCAGTTTTGTGCTTAATTTGGGACTAGAATGACTAAATGACCGTGTGGTTTCCGGTAGACTAGAATAGAATCACTCCGTCTCTTCCCGTGGATGTCGTACAAGGTGACATACATTATAAAACATCGATCAGGCCTCCCCAACCCGTCTGGCCAGCGTGGGGAGTGCTGGCCAAAAAAGGCATTAAAATCCTCCTTCTGTCTTGGACGGACGAGAGAGGATCGTGCTCCTGTAGTGGAGCCTAAAATGACCTGATGATGATGATGGTGGTATTGTAAATTGATTAAAAATATTGTAAAACGCACAGCGAGAATCATATCGCAGCTGAATATGAAAGAGAGACTGTGATTCTGAACACGGGAAACGGTTCAATTAGGAAGGTTGAACCTTCATCAGACGGGGCTCTCATCGAAACTAACTGGGATGGGAGTGAAGACATGGCACAGAGAGATGGTACTATGTGCTTTATTCGAAAGAAGCTCAAGGTTGTGCAGCGTGCAATGGACAACAGAGCTATATTCGTTTATATTAGTTATACATATATATTTAATCATGGTAGAAAAACACCAGCTATGTTCTTCTTATATGTGGTGACTACGTCACGAATTTAGTTGTTAATGTCTGTTATTTTCCGTAATAAATACAGCTGACTAGGTAGGCAAGTTCCAACCAGATTGACATTCATTTGTTGGTTTGTTGGAACTTTTCAGATTAAAGTCCGTCTTCGCCACAGACTTAAAAAATCGCTACTCTTATATCTCCGGTTTTCCCTCTCAATAGTAATAAGAAGATCAATGTCACCAACAGTTACGTTTATTAGGGAGTTTTGTTAAAACTGATAGACTAATGTCGTAGAAAGTTTAAACTAAACTAATATAATGCCCATGCTAAGTATAGTTTTTAAGTTTTTATAGAACATTGCTTTGGAACGAATTACCTAGAAAATTGCTAGAATGTTTGCGAACAAGTATTTAACTTGGTATGTAAATATCTAGTTTATTTTCAAGGTGATGTTATTTTTGCAACATTATCGCAGGAAGTAATTTTTCAACCACTCGCAACCGGACTGGGAAATCCCCGTTAAAACCGTTTCAGAATATATTTCATAGTTGCTTTTGAGATTGAAATTTACCTAGCTTGTTTTGTTAGCTGTAAATAAATATTAACTCACATAGCTTGACCATATATTGTAATTGCTATTCATCTTTTGATATCATGCAAATAACCACACAGCAGACTAGAGCAGTACATTCGATACGAACGTCCGAAATGACGTAGTATATCATCTACACAGATACACGCCTAGCGTGTCGCATCGTGTAACGAGGAGGCATCGAGCACATACCCCAAATTGGGGTATGTGCTCGATGCGAGGAGGCTACGCGTTGTGTCATATTATGAACCCGCCAGGCTCCACGTCGCATCGCGTAGCGGGGAGGTTACACGTTGTGTCGCGTAGCGGGGTGAGGCTACAGCGTCGTGTCGTATCGTGTAGCGAGAAGGCTGCACGTCGCATAGTGTAACAGGATGTATCTATGTAAGTACGCGGCTTTTAGACGTCTAAGGGTAGATGTACTCCTACTCTACATATTTAATATGAAAATAATTCTACGAGTAGAAAACAGTTATATCAATAATAGCCACAACTGACCTACAGACTGCCGCGGAGATTATGCATAAAGAACAAGTTAAGACGTAATAACTGAACAAAACGAAATCGAAAGTACCTTGTCTATAGATATACGACGTAATTGGCACGTCATATTTGCCTGCGAAGTACTGTTTGTTCTAATTTGATAATATTTCTACGAATCTATGTATGGCAGTATTGGCAGTGATAGAAACTTAGAAACCTATCAGGATGCCGGCTGAACATTATCAGATATTTCATTTTCCCTTTTATTTAAATTACATGTGCGTACAATGTGCATTGTCTCGTTACCAATACTCAAAAGGTTGCCTACGCCCTTTTCAGTTGTGACTATTTAAAAAAAACGTATTTTTTATTTAAGACGCAACATAAGTTTTCGCTCATGAGCCGTTAGGAAATTCTTACTTGTCTGCCGTTTTCTGTGTGTTGAACGAACTTTCCCAGTCCGGTAGCTAATTTTGCTGTGTACTATTTCTCTTTTACCAGAAGCTCGAATTTCAATCAGCAGGGTGTACCACGTATATTTTGCTGGAACGAACTGGTTAACAGTCTAAGCTCTCGTGTGATAGTTATTAGATTTATTTTATTTATTTATTTAACTCACACATAAATTTACAGTATCAACCAAAACATTTATGTGGTACATTACAAAATTTATAATTAAACTAAAATTCATAATTTTAATACAATTAAAATAATGAAAGTATATTTAAACAATAATAAAATAAAGATAAATGAAATAATAACAATATATAATAAATTAATCATAAAAAAAAAAAAAATATCTAATTTAATAACCAATACAAAATCAAAAAATATACAATATAGATATATAGATATTAGCTTCGACTAACTTCGAGCTGATGGCAGTAGATAGATCTATCTATAGTTGATAAATCCACATTGTCGAAGCTATCCACGGTTAAGGTTAATAACATTTATTATGTACTAGAATTTGTTATAATAGTTTAGCAATCGTAACATTTTATTAAATCGACTCTACTATAAATGTTTATTAATAGTTATCATAACGTTTTATTCTTATCGTCAACAATGACATAACGCAGATTATTGACTTTGTTGTATTGTGGATAAATTTTGCCATAGAATAGATTAGAATTTTACCGTGGATGGTTATTTTTCTTTCACCTGTGTGGGGTGTCTGACAAGCATACGGCCTCTCTGATGTGAAACGGTCACGGTATCCCTATTAACGTTCGCAACATGAGCTTTCGCTGATGCGCAGCCGCCGCCCATGCCGACACAGGAACTCCTTCCTTTCTGGTGACCTCACTCACTCGCAGGAACACAACAACCCTCAAAGGAATTGTTATTTGGCTGCGGTATTCTGTGAGGTGGAGGCACTTCCCCAGTCGGGCAGCTTACAAATAAGCTGCACACAACCTCTCTTTTGCCAGACCCTCTCGCTAATCGACAAGGTGCACCACGTGCAGGTGGGGTTGGTTTTGTCTCCAAAGATCGTGATGAGCCAATTACCACCTTAAATATTACGTAATATGTAAAAATTGCGTATATTAATGATGTATTGGTAAAGGTATTCGATAACGCGCGAATGTCTGCTCTTCGGTGTTAACGCGTGAACTGTGGTTACTGCTTATCATCGGGTTGGTCGTCGGTTGCTTGCGTTCTAGTAGTATAAAAAACCAGCGTGCAACGTGTATGAATACAATGCCGCCTTGATAAAATATAACAAGTACTTGTTTGTATATTCTATACTAAGATTATAAAGAGCTAAAGATTGTGAGTTTGAGAGGTTGTGGGCATAGATTGTATTGTTAAAAATTACAAAATTCATGTTTATTAACAAGCTCCGCAGTAAATTAAATACAAATGATTCGTAAGAAAAATTTAAACTGGCAACTAAATAAATATTGAGCAGTAATAAGACTGAACGGGCAGTTATTAGCGGCCAGTTAACAAATCGGAATTAGTCAGTAAGAAATGACATTCTAAGCAGTTCTTAAAATGAGGCAGCATTAGGAGTTATGGCTTTAGATATATCTATTTTAATTTAAGTATTATTCCTTGTTTAATTCAGTGTGTAAAGTAAAAAAAATGTTATGTACTTATATGGAAATTATGATTTTATGATAATATCATATTATGAATATGAAAGAGAAAGCTTTCGTTTTAATTTAATTGCTTTTTGCGTGAGTCAAATAAAACAAGTCAACAACAAAACGCTTAAGTCCCTCTTCTTTTAACGGCTGATCGCCTATCTTTTCAACCAAAGTGCCGAACTATTTACCTAACTGCCCATTTCATCATTTTACTGTCCACATATTTATTATACAGCTTGAACAACTTTTGAACCTGAATTAACTGCAAAATTTTATTTTTATTACTATCCATGTTTTACTGCTGTAGTAATTTACCAAGCACCAGAAAATTAAATAACTGCCCATTATTTTTTTCAATTCATCATATTAACATCCCTAATGTTTACATAACAGTTGCAAAAATTATTACTCGTAAATAAGTTACCAAAAAGGGCAAAAAATATAAGACAATGTTAAATTTTAAAAAATGCGAGTTACTCGCAAGTTAAGATGCCAAAGTCAACTTCAGCTACACGTAGTGCAATCTGCTACCACTGCTGATTTATAAACGAAGCTTCGTTTATAAATCAGCAGAAGAGAGCATACCGCGCTCGAGTGAGTAAATCCAGGCCTCTACCTCACAGAAAACCGCAGACAAATAATAACAACCTGATGATGACTGTTGTTTTCCTGGGAATTAGTGACGTCATTACGTTAGCATGAGTGTCAGAAAAAGTGTTAGCAAAAGTGACAGCGCCAGCGACAGAGCCATACATCAACATCATACTAGCATCTACAGGCTACGCTTGAAAAATAGGCACAAACTCCAAAATCGCTGCGCCGATTCCGACGTGGCTTTCATTGGTTGGCAGAAGAGTATTTTGAGAGATAAATAGATAGAGTCGTCGACATCCCTTATTCATCCCACTGCTGGGATACGGGTCTCCCTTCAATCGAAAGGGTTTAGAGCATACTCCACTACGCTGCTCTACTGCGGGTTGGAGGATATATAGAGTAATCGAGGTATTACACTATCGTAAATCAAGACATTTTGGCTCATTTGTCATTTTGTAAACTCATGTAATGCAAATATATAAGTAATTTAATAAAAACCTTATTATATATTCCATAATAAATAACATACGTATACAAAGACCAGACATATACAAATGATGAGAACATACGTTTGCTTTTAAACCAAATGGGTACCAGTTATATTACCCATATAACTTATTTGAAACAATACAAGTTTTAAACAATAGAGTAGGTAGTAGACTTTACATTCCAAATTAAACGCAAATATAACCTATACGAAAATACAGTTACTTTTTTTTATTACTGAGGTGACAAACAACCATACACCATGTCTATGAACGTTTCAAACACTAGAGGGATTACGTTGCGGTCCCTGTAAAAAACCCCTTCACCCATTGATGAATTTTACAACTTGAGTGTTTGCGGATACCCCTGAACTAGAATGTATGTATTTATTGAATGATTTCTTATTCTATCAAAAATGTATCGGAGGGAAACAGACAGCATCAATTTATTTATTTATTTAAGAATTCGTTAAATTTTGCCCGAATGGATGGGATGATTAGAGAGGTAATAAAATGTTAGAGCTTAGAATTTAGAATTACAGAGTTTTGTTTGTTGATATTGTTACTAGCGACCCGCGCCAGCTTCGCCTGTGTCCGTCGGATAATTTGTATTATTAATTTGCAAATGATAATGTGTACAAAAGTATGGTTAACGTCAGGAAAAAAATAAATAGTAGATTAGTAGCCAAGGGCTGTAAGACATCAATTGCAGCCCGAGATATTTAGGCGCACGAGCGCAGCGAGGGCGCCTATAGTTCGAGGGTGCAATTGATGCTTACACCCGCGCTAACTACTCTGCTTTACATCTCGATTGTGAGGTAAGTAGAAAAAACCGGGATTACAAGAATAAAAGACTTTACTTGTTTTTCTTTTCGCCACTTCATGAACTCGTCGTAAGTTTTCAAATATCTCTCTTTAGAACTTTCAGGCAAAATATTGTTAATTGCTGCTTCAGCTTCCATTTTCATTGAATCATCGGGAGTGCAGCTTATATCTTCATCACTTGCAGAACTCATGTTTTTTTCCTAATTAGCACGTAATTATAAAAAAATCCCGAAAACAAACAATATTAAAAGTAAAAGTTTCTATTCCCGCCTTTTTTCATCTCTTTTTTTTTTTTTTTTCTAGAAGGAAATTGAGCTTCGCCGTTCGATATTTAAATTGATGACTATTATTACAAGGCTGAATAGCGAAGCGACCTCTTTTGTCATTGGGCTGAATGCATGATGTCTATTGCCAGTATGATGGTTAGATGTACGCGAACTTTTAGAAAGAGTGAAGTGTTTTTTTTTTTAATTACTTACCGTCTAGAGCCTTTTATAGCTACATTATTACCCTAGAGCGCTAATTGGTCACCTACAAGCCCCATTTGGGGGTAATAAGGACCTACTTACCGAATATGAGAGATGTAAAGGTCATTTACATCATATCGAAGCGTGAAGTAGCATCGGGCCAGCACGGTAGAGTTAATAATAAATTCAAACTAACTGACTGAACTGTTTAGTTGCCGTAAGCGAAAAGAAGAGCTCAAATTGCAGCAACCCAAAGTGGAGTGGAGACACTATGCAGAGCAAATTAATAAAAACACCGACCTGTGTCTAAATTGGAATTGTAGTGCAGGGAAGGTCTACCTTCCGTACGCTATATTTCGAATGCGACAGTTCGCGACAGAAAATGCGTAATTTCCGACTGTCATTATCGGTCGCTTAGAAACACGATGGATGGTGTAAGTAAAAGACAGTTAATTTTTTCTTACGTGAATCGTACTTTACATATTACTTTCCTATTGAAAATAATGCAGAAATGAGGTGCAATGCAAGTGCTTCATCATTATCTTTAGATCCAGAGCTTATCTCGACAGTACCTGGTGCACTTTGCCGATTAGCCTAAGTGGCTCTGAAAAAATAGCTAGTTAGCATAACAAGTTTGTTTATTTGTCCTTCTTTCAAGTCGAAAGGAACCAAAGGATCAACATGACTCTTTCTACCGGGATAGTTTAACGTCTGAAGAGCTATTTTTTATCCCGGAAAAATACATTTTTCCTACAGAGAAAATAGTTTTATGGAACAAATCACTACGCGGCAGAAACCGCGGGTATTAACAGCTAGTAAATAAAAAAAGGGACCACCCAAACAGAAACGCACATTAATAAATTCAAACCAACTTCACCCATGTTTTTCACCAATCGTACTTCAAGCCCTTAGAATAGAATCATAGCACATAGATAAACCACAACGAAAACAGCTGCCACACTTCCCTAAACTGTTTTATTATCAACGCATATGTTCCCTTGTGCCGCGTTCATACCAATCCTCCCCTTTACAAAACTTTTTGTATTCTCGGAAGTTTTCTATTTTTATCAACAACTCATGTTGTTGAAACTGATAAACTTATCTGTTTTTTTACGGCGTAGTACTAGAAAATAGAAATAGTATTGATTGCTCGCTTCCTTTAATTAGGTTTCATTGATAACGTAAGAATTAAGTATATACGGGACGGGGGCCTATCACACACTCCCACCACTGTGTCAACCTGTGTGTAGCTAGGATTAACGGCGGCGACCACCAAAAAAGTCAATGAACATTGAAGTCAATTGCAGTCCCGGGTGTAAGACTACGGCCTTGGAACTCACAAAGAATTTAATAATTGAATAAAAAAGAACTGAGTAGTTGATTCTAACATTAATGTATTTATATCTTTTATACATATAACAAAATCATACGACTCTCCATAACCTATGAGGTTATATTCCTGCAAAAAAATAACTAAAGCTATCACGAAATACACTAACGGGTATGTATTAAATATTGTACAATTAGCGACTTTTATTATAGTACATTTTTTACAGCATAGAGGTTAAAACTATTTTTTTAACCAGCCACCTAATTGATCACTATTTTGATGAAGTAATATTTATACGAATTGTATAACTTGTTAGCCAAATGCCACCCAAATGGTAAAAAAGCTGATGGCATATACATCCAAAATTACTATCACTACATATATAATAAATAAATATTCCCGGACAAATTACACAGTGCCACCCAGCACCAAACTAAGCTTATATTATGGGTATGAGATAACTACATACACACATATATATTATAGAAACCAAGACAAACAGACATATTCCCGCATACAAATGTTTATATTCATAATATAAAACATAGTTGTTTCCCACGGCTATTTGTTTTTCCGGTCTTTTTAAACAATTGCGTGTCTGTTGGCGCCCCTTTTGGATCCTCAGATCATTCCCTAATAAAATGTGCGGTGCCACTCATACACCAAAAGCGACCGTCTACAGCAGGTATCCGTCGTGTGTGACATTTCTGGTCAGCACATTGGGATGGGCTTGTGTGACTTCCTGGATTGGGATGGGCTGTCCCTAGAATGCCGGTTTGCTTCTAGCTGGATGATCCCAGCGCCTGTGCCAATGCTGCCGCTGATGTGCTTCGGCTAGTCATGGAACTTTTTATTTCCAATTCTACAGTGACCATTGGTGGCAAATCTTGACCATAGTCCGATAGGTCTCTAATAACCGCGTTTCGTCATTAGCAAAATTCTTACTGAGCCTGGTCTAACGTTCAAAATACCAGCGTACTTAGAAAAAGTTATAACGCTACCTCAAGATCGTTGAAGGACTGCATCGCGAAGGCAAAGTTCAAATTTGTTAGGAAAATTGGCGAGAGACTAGTGCTCTTGACCTTGGGTCTCGTGCGTTCTGGTTGCTCTTCAAAGCTGTTCAGGGTAACTATCAGTCGTCGTTTCCACCATTGCAACGAGTGGATGACTCGTTAGCCCATATTGCATGGGATAAAGCCGACCTCCTAGGATTAAGTTCTAGCAAAGAGCCGTGCGTAGAGCGCTTATCTGCCTGGACATCCATAAATCTAGTGGCCCGGATGGCATTCGATACATTGTTTTGAAAATATGAGCTCTGGAGTTAGCACCGATTCTAACCCGCCTATTTAAGTACTCTTACTCGCAGGGCGTGGTACCCAGTTCGTGATAGGAGGCTTTTATTCACCCGATCCCTAAACAAGCTGTTCGCTCAGATCCGTCGAACTACAGAACCATTGTTATCCCTTTTTTTATCACAACTAAGGTGGCAAATAAGCATATGACCCGCATGATGGTAAGCAGTCATCGTAGGCTATGGACGCTTGCTATACCAGAGGTATCACCACGGGTTGCCGACCCTGTAAAAACCTCTTCACGCCTTTATATGCTGCCATAAAAATATATGCTATCAAAATAATATTACAAACATTACATATTGCGTCTTTCCACTAAGTGTGAAAACACATGTGTTGAAAGGTGACTCCTCCATAACAATAGGTTCTTATATTTAACTAAAATTATTTTATTAAACTGTTCCACTGGGTTGCACTGGGGAGATGTTAAGGGCGTTATAAGGGATGTGTAGGTTTTAATGTATGTATGTACTTATTGTGATTTATATACACAGAGATTGAGAAAATGATAAGGGAAACGAAAGAGAAATAGAAGTCTTAATTTTCCTCTGGGCCTTTGTAGGCACATAGACACGTCTTACACTCTTTTTTAAATTATATTCTTGCACTTTGTATTTTATATACTAGCATTGTGGAAGTGACCATTGGCGAGAAGGAATGCTGGAAAGAAACGTGCCAATTTGGATTTTTTTCAGAAGATAATTAGATACAATGATTAATAATTAGTTAGGTAGGTATTCATCAACTTTATAATAAGCCTTTTTTTATTAAGTGTGTTTGATATTTCTTAAACATATTTTCAGGAAGAGAAAAGACTGTTTCAGGCAATTTATTATAGAATTGTATTGTTTTGTACAAAGGTTTTTTTCAGTTGCAGCAAGCCGATGCATCATAATACGCGATATATTTTCGTTTCTAAGGTTGACAGTTGTACTGTTCTGTAATGTGTTGTAATGTCCTGTAATGTGTTGTAATGTCCTGTAATGAGTAATAAATAAGAGTAATGAGTGTATAATTTTTATTAGTATATATAACTAATATTTTCATAAATATTTTTGGAAATATTTTTATACCAAAAAAGAGAAAGGGATAGCTTTGTACAAAATATTCAGAAGGTAATTTTTTTATACTACTATTGAGTATTAGGCAAATCAGCCCCCTTACCATCTCTTATTGCGATTCAATAATTGAATAGATTGCCTATTCATACCAATGAAGAAGCGACTCTATTCCATTTGAAATAGAGTCGCTTATTCATTGGTATGAATAAGCATTCTATTCAGTTATTGAATCGCAATAAGAGATGGTGGTAAGGGGGCTGGACCATTATAAGACAATTATTTATATATAAAAACTTGGCTACCTACTGACGGATCATATTCTCAGTACTTGTTTAAATACTACTACTACTAATTACTACTAATTGTTCAATGCAGCAGGTAATTCCAGGCCAGTGTAAATTAGATTGTACCTATATGCAGAAGGGGTTGAGATGATAAAGCTTAGGGTCCTTTGTTTTAAGTGATGTTACCATAAACCAGGCTATAGATATTCAAATTATATTAGCAAATGGTTTATTAACACAAAATTTATATCCACTGATCTAGAGCAAGTCTTCAACCTTATTTCTAGCCACAGCCAAAATAATACCACTTTCTAGTACCTTCAAAATATTTTTTGACTAGATCTCTTCTATATTGTTAATTATTTTGATAATAAATATAACAGAAATTTAGCTTATCAATTTGGATGTGAAGGTTTTAACTCTAATAAATTTAATAGCTTTTTTCTTCATTAAATAAATAAATATTTCTGGAAAAATTACACAGCATCTTTAAGTTTCAAACAAAGCAAAGAAAATCAAGGCGTAAGAGGTTCATCAACATCATTTAACTAAAGCCAACCTTGCTAATAAAGAAAAGTGGCTCTGGTGAGTGAAAAGAGAGGCAGGGCATATTTTGTAACCTGCCCGAATGGCGAAGTACCTACACCTCTCATATACCACAGACAAATATCCCCTAGAGGGTTGTTGTGTTCTCGCGAGTGAGGGGCGCAGGCAATATTTCACATTATGAACTTCAATATGGCTACGGTAACCTGGCTACAGTAATGTGTGGAAATTGAACCTGCATTCTCAAAGTCAAAGTAACTATTCCTAGCCATTCATCCTTCACGCTCAAATCATTCATTGATAATTCTGACGGCATAGTATTGTATGCCATACACAAGATATTTCTTGATAAAACAGTTCACATAATCAAGACACTTCTGATAACTAAAACAGAAGTAGGGCAAGCATGAACGCATAACAGCAAGTAAAGGGTTCCCATGCAGAGCAGCTAGTGACATATTCCCGGACTGCACAACAACAAATAAAATGTTCCCATATTCTATATGTGTATGAAGGAGGATTAGTACAGAAAGCTATTTTGATAATCAAAAGTAAAATCAACAAGCGCATCCTTTGATATTTGGGAATGTGATATATTAAAACAAAGCTCATCAGTAAAATTTAGCACTATTGTAAATATTATAAATAATTATTTATTATAAATAAACGCAGCCAGTGTTCTTGACTTCCTGCCGCATAGGACCAATATTTTTGAGGAATACTATAGTTTATTTTTAAGTGAGATTTTAGATTAGATTATTTTTATTTACTTTAGTTGTATTTGGTTGTTATTTAGGTATTTAATATTATGTAATAAAATTGTACTATTGTAAAAAATAATGTAAATCATCTGAGCTGTGCGCAAAAAATTAACAACAGAACTTAATATTCATAAAATCAGTTCATACATAACATCTAATTCAGCACATAAAATAAATATGAATAGTTTAAGCTATATTACAGTATGAAGAACATTACCAGTTCTGAAGGGAAAAATCACTTTACTAAATTGAATTTTTAATATTAATTCGGTTGGATACAGCACAAACAACATACCCCTATCAATCAAACAGTCACCCACAGATTTCAAAACAGAATATTAATTAGAAATTATGCAACTATGTACATGCTTTTGGATTGACAAAACACTTGCAAATACTTATTTAGTTCAAGGCAATGAATTTACTATCTGATGTTCAAATAAGATTAAAGTTTTTGTTTAATTTGGTGCGTTAACACTGCACCCAGCGCAGTTCTGTGAAGCCGTTGTGAGTCAATTAGTACTGAAGATAAGTTAATTGAAACTATTGATGCTTATTGGGAGGTCCCACAAAGGAACCTCAAGATAGTTGCTGACATTTGACACGGGAGAACTCGAGATACGTCACAATTTTAGGGCGAAGTGTGTCAAACAAAGTACGATGAACCTGAGCGCGATATACTCACCGTAGAATGCTTATTGCCGGCACTTGCTTCCCTGCGGAATGCGTGCAGGCAGGGCCCGCATTCGCTAAGAAAGCATTACCAACTGTTTTATTCACGTTTCGAAAGTTTCCTCCACGGAAACCGGCCACGACAACAATCACTGGTTACACTTGTAGTTCCACGAGCAATCTTACAGGAACATAGAACACCTAAACAGCACCAATTTGTATAATCCACTGTTTTACAGACAAAAGGCACTGTTATCCCTGGGAACACTGTTCAGAAACAGACACTTCGTAAACGTCCGTATAGTTATTCTAGGATTGTCAACAATTGTATATAATCACACATGTATTTATACAAACTTAGTTAAAATTCATAAAAATAACGAGAATTAATGAAAGAAACGTCAACCGCACGACAAAATCAGAAAAACACAAGACGCGCAGCTGGTTCGCTGTCGCCTCTCGCTTGACTACGGGTGTGAAGGCGGGTGGAGGGGTAGCGGCACTACCGCGCCCCCTATCCTTCCCGTCTCGTCTCGCAAGTCATTTCATTACGTTACGTTCATTTTATTTTAATTCGAAGCTGCGTTCGCTATCCACCTTCTGTGCTGTGAGGTGAACTTTGCTGTGATTATCGAATATGTACACTGACTGCACTGCCTGTTGTTTTAGTGATTTGCATTAAAAGCGCAGGTAGATTATTATTATTAAAAAGCTCCAGGATTATTACTAGTTATACATAAACTCTTAGAATAATAACGCCGCCGTTGTAGTTATATATAACGGCGTTATTTATTATTCTGAGTCTAAACCTATATATACATTTTATGAATGATCTGACTAGTATGATATAAATGGTACATACCTAATTGCAAAGCATGATCAATCATACAACAAATGGAACATGGTTATTTACTTTAAAGAATTTATTTTAGTGTTTTTATGGTTCCATCTCAAAAGTCGTTGTCGAAATTTCTAATTGAAACTACTAGTTCAAATGGGGTATCATATGAAAGGGCTTGATGTACACATTGCAAAATATATTTTATTTATTTTTTCGACGCATTATTTCTTATTTATAATGAAAAATTTCAAATTTAATAATGATACTACGTACGGAACCCTCGGTGGGCGAGTCCGACTCGGACTTGTCCGGTTTTTTTTTTTTTAAATTTAGGTTCTCACTGAACTCCTCAGAAAGGAAGTGCTCTATGCACATAAGGGTCATTATGATGTTTTAAAATAGTCTAACACTATATCGTCTGGTTTACGCCTTACTTACTACCGAGTATACTTACTTACTACCGTGACGATATCATCCATCAATACAATCTTCATTGGTGGAAGGTCATCAAGTAGGCTAGAAAGGTGATCGGCCAAGAAAGTTTTGAATTTAATACACGGATTTATTCAAACTCATTCTAACAAATGTACATAAATGATGCTGTGGTTCTAAATTTTTTTTTTGGGACTGAGAATTTAAGTACCTACTAGGTATGTAATGTATCTTTATTTTACATACGTTTGTAGGTAGAAACGTATGTAAAATAAAGATGCATTACATACCTAGTAGGTACTTACATAGACTCTGAACAAATAGATATATAAAATATAGTTTATTTGCATTTTGAAACCCACACGTATGTGTACTTCACAGAGATAAAAGCATTAAGTACCTATAACCCTGATATCTCTGTGCGGTATATCTACATAAAATTGGTTATACAGACTAATCAAGGATAAATTGTGCATGATTTGTGCACATGTGCGCATTCGTATAATTTATGCATGAGGTGAACGTATCCCCCGTTTTTAATTCATACTTAACTGTGTTGGGTAAACCTACGGAGTAATGCTTTTTTTTAATAAAATGTCTGTTTTATTTAATAAAATGTATAGGTAGGTAGGTAAGCAATTTTGGATGTTAAAAATTTTTTTGATGTGGCATCCAAGAGTCATAACATATGAGAGGTTGGTCAGCAATCGAAGGTCAACTAGAATGATAAGATCTGTATCCTAGCGCTGCATTCTGCATTGCACTTCTGAGTACCGCGCAATAACAGTGTTCGACAATACTCGACGTCCGTAGAGAATTTAGCGATCATTGAAGTGGACAAACGAGTCCGGTGGAACGCGGCATGCGCGAATGGAAATATAAACAAGCATCTGGTAAGTTGATGAAAGCACGCGCACTGGCTCGCTATGCTGGTTTGGTTGGCCTTCGACGGAAATCTGCGTACCTACAGTTGAACACTGCATATTTTTCGCAAAAATACCATTTCGCACGGCACACTTTCGTTCAATTTTCGAGAAAGCCATTCTTCATCGATGATCTATCACTGAGTCCGGTAGTTTTCTCCATCAATACATTATTACTGTGCCCGGGTGGTTACCCTTGGGGGTCTATAATTACATGCAGTTTGCCGGCAGATGAGTAAATGCATGAAATTCTGGGTTGTAGGGAAAGTGAAGTGTTAATGCGACAGCTTGATCACAGTGTATCGCTCGGTTCCATTCACGAACCGGGAAAAGGTTCCGCGAACTTTGTCTCTGACCTCCTGTTAAGAGGTTTACAATACAATGTAATTGGCTATTAAATCGATCGTGAGACAGTGTACCTCACCTACTGCTTAAGATGATTGAAATCGAAACGGAAACTAGACGTTTTAGGGTACATTTTGAAGTGCCAATCATCCACAAAGATAAAAGCAGTGTAATAATTTTCATTTCGCTTCATTCCGCTCAGTCGATAGTGTTCCTGCGTCTAAACCGTTAGCTGAAGAAAAAAAATGCGAATATTGATGTTCATTAGTTTTGATTCTGAACATGAAAATCGGTATAGGTAAAGGCACTCGCGTTTACTTACACCGGTTACAGGAGACCCCCTCCTGCAACTGTTTTTGAAACATTCTGCGATAACATTGGGACTTTGATGTTTTTGATGAATTTGTTAAAATCATAATGTAACGGGCCTTTTAAGTCATATACATTGCGTCACGTGTGTTTCTTCCTTCGTACAATAACGGATCCTTTGAACGAAGCGTGAAGAGTATTTTGCGGGCTAGCATGCTAATGTCCACTGACAGGATACTAAGATCTCTTGTCCATTGCCGATACGATTTGGCGAAGTGAGCCTTTATGCTGAGCTGCTTTCCTCTTCGTCACGAAGAGTCACCCTTGCGAGCGAAGATCCGCAGCTTCTGTTTTTGCTCGACAACCAATATACATTACCCTAATTTAAAGACCGGAAGTAGGGTGCGGGCTGGGTGCGTCCTTGAAAGCAGCGAATGAATTGGGACCGGAAACTATTCTACAGTTCGTATTTGGTTTCCAAAACTCATCGTGTCTATAAATAAAACGTGTGAAATGTATCGACAAGTTGTACTCGTATATTATCAGTTTATTTACATATTTAATAGATAATATGCAGAAAGTATATGTAAGTAAACACGTAGGTTAATTAACAACATAGATAGGACAAGTTTTTGTAGTAATTAGTTTCCGGTTCATCAAGTCTCAGTTAAAATGATAAAATCTGTGCGAAGAATACCTAACGGAAATTGGTTTCCGACTTATTTCCGAATTGAACAGTAATTAAAAAAAAATGTCAGTTTTTTTGCGTTAATTAAAATTATATGTAACTGAGGAGCTCGATGGCGGGGCAGTCTCATCGATAATGCAAGTTCAAAGTTGATAGTAGCCTTTGGATAGGCGAGTTCATTTATCTCGAGCTCCTCCGTTCTTCGGAGGGCACGTTAAGCCGTCGCTCTGTTATTGGATAACAGTCGTTATTTAATTCAATTTATTTATTACAGATAACATCGATCCATTAAGTAGCCAACGAGATTTAAAAATATATTATTTAGTAACAATAATAAAAATAAAAGGTAAAAATTATTCTCTCGTCACAGCATATCAATACATCATGTACCTAAGTAAGTTATGGCAAGTCAGTAGCTTTTACGCGGCTTGAAAAATCAGGCCTCCATCAACCTGCAGTTCAGCAATGTGCTTACAACGTACCCACAGTGCTCAATGCGGGTTGGTGGACGCCAGTGGTTTCAAGAACTCTATCCCAGCAGAGCGATGTATTGTAAATGGGTCGAAGTAGACTGTGGTAATGATGAAAATTCTATCTAACGATAGACTGACCTGGCGACTAGGTGGTTACAATGTCTTCGACAACATAAGTAGTGCAACCGTAGCGGCATTTAGCTCCTGTATCGGGATAGATATTTTTATGGTCTGTACAAAAGCACATCTATGAAATTGAAGTGTCTGTTTGTAACATTAAAAGAACCGCTTTTTACTAAATACAATATGGATGTATACACGGCACATATACCAAAATAATATTTTTTACTATTTTTGTCTGTCTGTCTGCACAATCTTTGAAACGGCTAGACCGATTTTGACGGGACTTTCACTGGCAGATAGCAGATGTAATAAGGTGTAATAATAACTTTATTACTACTAGCTACTTTTATTTTAGAATTTTTATTCATTTTTATTAATATAAATAAATAATAAAAAAATATTATTACGCGCGGTTGCAGGCACAGCTAGGTATAAATAATATTACCACCAAAAGTAAGAAACACATAACCATGTATTTCAAGTCTCAGTTAAGCATTGCATTAGTGAAAGGATTTAACATGATTAAAAGGAAAATGTCAAACATTCAAGAACAATGCACTAAAATCAATGAGATCATAAAGTTAATTAGGTATATTATTATCTTTATGAATGAGATTGGCTAAAATACTCAATTTGGTATACGTAAGCAGCACTAATACCTTGGATATACGGCACGCACCCAATAAAGGCATTTCGCAAAATGTCACATCAAAAATAATTGGCTATGCGCCACAGACTATTTATTTGTAAATTGACAACTTATAATGTGGAAACTGTGTAACAATAGCTCAGATTTTAAATAGACTAGACACATATCGATGGTTAATGAATTATGAAATAGCATTAAAACCTTGTTATAAAATTTTACTGATTTTGATTTCACGCATTATCTGACGCTGACGCTGAGACGCTGAATCTAAGTAACCTAACCAAAGAAATTACGTGGTCTATCTTCATTATAATCTAATCTAATGTGTTTTTGTACATGTACCTATTTCATGACTTGACCATTTTTGCAAAATACATGGACATGTATTCGTTTATTTATTTGCGTTTTTCTGCAGTGTGTCCAGAAATCCAGAATAACCTGAGTAATTAAACCCCCATAATCTTATTATATCACAGGCTAAAAAATAGTAGGTATTATATGTACTTTTATGAACTGCTTGCGATATTCATGGGTGTAATTGTAATGTCTGGTCTACAAAATTGAGTAAGTGAATAGGCCGAGTGGGACCACAGACTGCATTAACAAATAACTGTTTTGTCACAGGCTACGTGGTGACGTGACAATACGCAGCGCTGGAATCTGTTGGAATTGATCTATGGTCTTTTAACAGTTTGTGGTATCTAGGTACTTTAAATACTAGTTCCTAAATCAGTGTATCAAGCTAGCGGATATCCTTTCTATTTTGTCTCAAGGATACATGCAAAATAAGTACCTGTATAGATTTGTCAATGCGCTTTGACTTATAAATAACTGCATTCTGTGGGACTGGGAGCTGACTGGTCAAACGTGCTGCATTATCTCGAAAATATATCTATTTGAATTGTAGACAGGTAAGTAGTCAATAAGATGTATATCAGATTTGGGGCGTAAGTGGTACATCAACATCTTTGAACCGACCATCCAACTTCATATGCACGCTGTACACCCTGCTGACTGACAAACGAAGCTCTGGCGAAAAGAGAGGTAGGGAGCGTACTTGTAAGCTACCCGACTGGGGAATGTACATCCACCTCACAGAATATCGCAGCCAAATTACAATTCCCTTGAGGGTTGGAGTATTCCTGCGAGAGAGTGAGGTCACCAGAAAGGAAGGAGATGCTGCGTTGGCAGCGGGTGTGGCGGCGCGCGAGCGATATTTTATGTTGCGAGCGTTAATATGGCTATGGTAACCGCTTCACATCAGACGGCTCGTATGCTTGTCTGCCACCCGACCTAGTATAAAAAAAAATCTCTTATATACTAGACTAAAATTAACCTATAAAGTAAAATAGACAGATGTTGAGTTAGCTAATTGTTTTTGTAAAAATGCGAACGAATAAAGTTACAATTTTGATTTAATAAAATCACTTGTAATATTCCACTTAATTAAATTTATTTCTACCGACCGGTTTCGCTTTTACATCATTATCAAAAGTCTTGATTGCACAAGTGTTTAATTAAATCAAAATGTTGAAAAAGTTTCACCAAGTGCCTACAATTACCAGTATCAATAAAGTTACAATTGTTTTTAATAGTTACTAGCATATAGACAAATGTATGGAATTAAAATTTAACGCGAACCTAAATTTAAAAAGTCCATTGCCTAAATTCAAATTTAATGTTGACGGAATAGGGTGAACTTTGGAATCGATAAGAGGTAAGGATTCAATCGTTCGTTTAAACACATACGATTTCATACATAGGCGTATACGTGACAAACAACAGGTTCTACTAGGAACGAATTCGACAACTCTTTGACTATTGTACTCGTAAATAACTATGGTCATAATCAACTTCAAACATTAATTTAAAATTAGAACATTGGAGTGTACAAGCTGTGCTAATACAATAGGCTCAATAGGCCACTTATATTCCTAGAGCCAACTAACTTTTTGGCATTCGTTCGTTCGTTCAATCATTGGCGGAATAGAATGATAAATCTATTGACTTTGGAATCGATAAAAGCTAACGATTCATTCGTTAAATATCTATTATATTTTATCGTATACGTGACACACGGTACGTTTTACTAACTGTTAGACTATAGCACAGAATACGCAGTAACTAGAAATAAATAAAAAAAAAGACATAAATTTAAATTCCATCCATATCATCTTGATAATTGGCAATCTACTACAGTACGTTTCCTAAGACATGTTAAACTACGAACGGTGAAACTGTTGAATCAACTTCCCCCAGTTGTTTTCCGAACAAGTATGATATGGGAGTCTTCAAGAACAGAGTCTATATTTCCCTTAAAAGGCTGGCAACTGATCGGCGACTCCTTTGTGTTGTTTATCTCCATGAGCGGTGGTGATTGCTTTCCACCAGGTGGCCCACATGCTTGTTTGCTCCCTCTAATATAAAAAAAACCGGACAAGTGCGAGTCGGACTCGCCCACCGAGGGTTCCGTAAGTAGTATCATTATTAAATTTGATATTTTTCATTATAATTAAGAAATAATGCGTCGAAAAAAATAAATAAAATATATTTTGCAATGTGTACATCAAGCCCGTTTATATGATACACCATTTGAACTAGTAGTTTCAATTTGAAATTTCGACACCCTATAAAAAATATAGACCCCCTATTTTTTAAGATCTATTTACAAATGTATAGTTTTGAGATTTATTCCTGTACTTGTAGTCTATAACGATGTTACTTGCCAAATTTTATAGTTCTAGGTCAACGGGAAGTACCCTATAGGTTTTGATTCCCTTGAGAATGTCGAAATATGCGTTTTTTGCTGAATGAGAACGGCCGTAACTATTTTTTACGTAAACTTAGCAGTTTGATTTTTTTACAACTTCATGGGACCGTAGATCTGAGTATACTGTTCAAATTTCAGCTTGATACCTCCACGCATTCTCGACATAGAAATTCTTGACAGACAGACAGACAGACAACAAAGTGATCTTATAAGGGTTCCGTTTTTCCTTTTGAGGTACGGAACCCTAAAAATTGGATGTGGCTGTGTCATGACCACGGCTGTGTGTTGTACGTGAATACGTTATATGCACTAAAATTATCTCAAAATTCGCACGCGATGTTCATTAGTCCTTACCTAGCGTAATATATCTTTGATCCTTCACCTATCCAGTGGTGTGATTGAATTTTGCATGTAGAGCTTAGATTCGGAACTACAACGCCAAAATTTATCCCGCGATTTTGTTACCATTAGAGTTTTTGGATTGCCCCCGAATGGTAGCAAATTTAAAGACGTATTCACGTCATAAAGTTTATGTTCTTTTTTTATACTACATCGGGTGGCAGACAAGCATACGGCTTGACTGATGTGAAGCGGTTAAGTAGCCATATTAACGCTCGCAACATAAATAAATCGCTCGCGCGCCGCCACCCCCGCTCCCAAAGCAGCATCGCCCTCCTTTCTGGTGACCTCACTCACTCGCAGGAACACAACAACCCTCAAGGGAATTGTTATTTGGCTGCGGTATTTTGTGAGGTGGAGATAAATTCCCCAGTCCGGTAGCTTACAATTTCGCTCCCTACCTCTCTTTAAAAAAGTCCTACTGTAGGACTCGTACCTCGTAACATCCAATTTGAAACGTCCATTTCCAATATCATTTCGCACATAGCATTTAGAGACTACATTTTATTGCTATGTAAATTGCTAAGTTCTCTGAAGTTCGCCATTTTACAACACTATAAAGTAACACTAAACTGGAAGGCTATATCGGTTCTTAGTAATTGAAGTAAGAATCATTATTTAAATAATTATTTCGCAAGAGTTTACATTTTACAAATTATACGTGTTTTTATTGTGGTTTTTATAGTTGTAAACAAAACAAATGATTCAAATCATACTTCGGCATATCTAAGCCTATGATCAATGGACATAACTAAAAATATTTTATGTACCTATTAAAAATGCTTTAACTAGTTTTAAGCATGAGCTTTACGCGGTTCCCACGCGTTTACGCTTTCTTGCATAGCATAGGAAAAAAAAATACCTTTGCCTTTGTCTGACTACCTGGAATATGCAAAAAACGAAAGGTAAACTATTCTGTATAGATAACAATACGTAATTTTGTGTTTAGTAGCGTTTTTAGGGTTCCATATAGAAAAGAGAAACTAAGGGTTCCGTTGTTCGGTGTGCCATTAGCTCCATCTAGGACAGCCTTTTTTTCAACCTTTTTTTCTCCCTGGGCCACATAGTCGCTACGGCTCAACCTTCCGGGCTGCAAAAATATAGCATCTAGATTGTAGCATACACTTTATTCTTTAAAAACTATTTAAAAAATAATAAATGAACGAACATTTTTTTGAACCGTTATTAATAAAATGACTGAAAATGACTGAAGATCTGTAACAAATTAACAAATCTTGAAATTTGATCTTAACCCACTTCTAATCATTGTCTCTAAGTGAAACTTTGCCAACGTATGTAATACTGATGAATTGTATATCTATAATAATAAATATGTTATAAATTAATTATAATGATTTGGTGCCACTGAGCTGATCCGGTGATGGATGGAGTTGAACACGTAATTGGCTTTCAGTAAATCTCTTGACTTCTCGAATTTGGGCTCAATTAATTTGTTTTAATGCATATACATCCTGGAGGTAGATGTTGAACCTTCCATTGGTTACTAGTAAATGCCTTAAGTTTGGGCTTATTCGTTTTAGTGACGCGTCAGATGTTGCAAACGTCCTTAGGCTACAATTACTGTTATTTGTACAGATCAAGAATTTTGTGTTGTGTGCACACAACAAGAATTTTGTGTGTTGGCTTGTCACTTTAGTGGTACAAAAAATCGCACTTCCAGTGACGAAGGTCAATTATGGACATGGGAAGTAAATACTCGTAGAGGTATTCCACAACGAACATATTTTTAATTGCTTGATAATACAAAACTAAATGAAGTAAGTTGTAATTTTTATCTACCTAAAGTATATTGCGAAATTCTTACTGAATAGAATTACAAATTATGTGTAAAAAGTAAGTGAGACTAAAATGGATTTAATTTATACCATACAAGCCGCATAGCCGACACGTCTTGCTCAAAATATCGCGCCGTGTCGGCGACTTCCGTCGATTCACTGCTGGTTAACGCATTGTGTAGTTTATCATTGTACCATACGAAATCAGAGGAGGAAATATCGTAATTAAAAAGTCTGTTAAAATTTTCTTGCGATTCATATATCCATATCCCTATGGAATATCGAAATATATCCCAAAATTAAACATAAGTAAGTTATAAGAATTGATTAATGAAATTAAGTGTGTAATTTTAGTCAATTCATAATTAAATCTGTATTCAGGCAACTTTCATTTATCCATGGAAATAAAATTAAAAGAATTTGCCGTCATTAAAAAAAAGGCATCGTAAATTTAAATGTCATAAAATGGAAAAGAAAAGTATAAAAAATATTATTTAAAGTTTAATTTCTACATGAAGTTAACAAAAATAATCAAATGGAAAATTAATACTTTATTAACTTTAGTTCTATTTTGTATAGAGTAAGACTCAAACTATTAGGGCATGAAGACCTTATTGAACTTTCTTTATATTATTAGTATTGCAAACATAAAATTTAACACAATATTTTTTTACAGCATATCGTAAATTTATTATAGAAGAGCCCAGCCAAATAAGTTGTTTCCTAGTTCAAATAGCAAAGAACATTTTTTCGTATTATTACAGAATAAGTATTAATAGTTTATTTTTACAAATAGGTACTTTTTTCTTCACATACTCGTACACCATTTTTAGATAATATTTAATACTTTTTTACCCATAGCTGTTTAATTTTATATTTTAACCATGTCGGATTTAATAATGGACACGCGCATCCTCATATTTTTTATGTTAAAGTTTTTATGTGATCATTGTCCTGTGTTTTTCGGCAGCAGACGATGACTTATATCAAAAGGTTGGGTAGTATTGAATGGCGGTGGTAGCACTTTTATATACGAATAAAATTAATTATTAATTTTTGATGTCGATAACGTAATTTTGGACAGGTTCTGCTGATAACGTAATACTTATTTCCTCTGTGGGATGTAGTGTGATTTAAAATTTCTATTTCCTGTTTTTTTTAAGGTTACTAGACATAGCAATTAGCACTATGAAAGTAGTATTTATTATTTTATTATTACATAAAAAAAATAGTTGAAAAAAAAAACTGCCATTTACTTAATTAATTACACTATCAAAATATACAGGGTGTATTTTGAAAGATTATTTAGTCAAATTCAAGGAGACGATGATGTTGCTAGTATAATAATAAAAATATCAATAGTTAGTATTAAAATATGCATAACAGTTATATTCAAATTATCATAATAACTTAGGTACAATAAACGAATTAGCTGTTTTGTTTTTAGCAAAGCTGCTTAAAATGAAAAAAATATTGAAACTGCTGAAAACGGAAGAATCTATTACATACATTCGCTAAGTGAAGTTGTAAGATGTTAATTTTTGTGATAAGTTTTACATAAGTATGCAATATTTCAATTCCATCAGTTCTCACACGTACTCACCAAAATATCAACGCGAACATAAACAACTATTTATGGAAGCAGGTGATAGGAATGCCGGGCTGCAGAGAGATCCTGGTAGATTAGTATTAAGGGATGTAGCTAGATCAGCTAAATATGTCAAAAGCTGTCTAGCGGTGTGTGTGTAGAGGTGGTTTTAAATTTATATATAAATTCAGTGCGAGTTCAAAGAATTAAAGACCACCCAATTCAAAAAGATATTGTATAAATAGTTTAAGGAGAAAAACTTTTACAGTATTAATGCATTACTTACTTGAACATGAGTTTTAAATTAAATATTTGCATGCTAAGGGAATGATTGGCAAGACATGGGCTACTTGAGCACCTAAGATCAATGTATACCATGTTTTATTCAAATAAAGATATATCTGGGGGCACGGGAGTGCCCCCGCCAAGACGAGCCAAGCGGAGCGCAAGGGCACTACCTACCTTTTCTCGAAACGTTTCGTCGTTTTTTTGAACTCTCATAACTTTGGTTTGGATGATGCTAAATAGTTAAAAATTACAAGATATAATAACACCAGCACAATCATTAAACATACAAAGTTTGAATGTCGTAGCTATTATACTTTAGATTTTATTAATGTTTAAAAACCGCCGATTTCGTCACTGATTCTCTCACTCCCTGATCATCAAAATTCTTAAGGTACTTCCTGAAGTCCTAGAACGCTGAAATTTGGTATGTAAGCTAATATTTCTACAAAAACAACAAAAAAAGTAAAAAACCAAACCTAACATAACCTATCCCCTCGGAATAGGAGGTGGAAGTTTGTATGAGATATGCACTAAATTTGCACTAACTACATAATCATGCAGTAATAACTATTGAAAAGCTAGATATATGAAAAAAAATACTTATAACAAATAAAACAATATGAACATCATATTTTTTTGAAATTCATCCCCTAACCCTTAAAAATCGGGCGGTGACATCAGCCGACGTCACTAGATAGCGCTGACTGTATTTTGAAATGCGCTATCGACTTATACATCTGGCAGCCTTATATAACGAAGTGGTCACGGGTAGTTTTCAGTCGTATACGACATTTTTCTACTGCGAATGATGATCGATTGTTAGGAAATATTTGCATTTCATATTCGTAATTTCGTAGTCGTATCGTATCGTCGTAATAATTCTATATTTCGTTCGAATTATTTGTTACGTTAGTTACTGGTCCAAATTATTTTAAGTATTTCTTTTATATTCTCTTAGATTTAATTTATTTAATTAACAATTCAAAAAACAACCGGCCGGTGTGTTCTGGTTGGTTCATCTAAATTCCAGACGAAGGTTAAGGCGAAAGTAAAGGCCCGGGGTCAAAATAGGTTATTTTTAAACCCTAAAAAGTCCATTATCCAACTTACAAAAATAAATGAAATCCCACCAAAAACATTTTCATGTAAAAATGTTGCCAAGACGAGTCTACATAGCTTATCCTGTGAAAAAGTTATCAGATCTCATGTAGAGCCAAGATTCTTCATCTATGCGCACTTACTTTACCAGGCCTAACTTCACATACTCTACATTTTAGTCAAAACGTGATGCTTGGCCGTTTTGCTACCATTACAAAGATTTCATAGGCATTCGTTCATCGTGTGTGAAATAAAACGGCCACGCATCACGTTTTGACTAAAATGTATGTATATATATATATATATAAATAAATGTATGTATGCTCTTCCCCCCGGACCGCTGCCAAGCTTGGACGTGTCACTTGAACTTATTAAATTGAGTAATAAATTAAAATTTTATAAATTAAAATAAATATTAAAGTGAGTGGTGTGGTGACAGTGTGCGGTTTCGATCTCGGTGCCATCGTCGCTGCGGGCGAGGCGAGTTCCACCGCTGCGCCAAGACAAGTGTGTCGACTCGCGCCGAAAATATAGCTCTGTACGTAAAGCTATGCTACAAGGGCTACGATACCGCCGATGACGTATCGTACAACAAGCTACGAAGATACATCTGCTACGAGAGTGCTACACACTACTAACATCGAGTGTTACGACGACGATCTGTAACCGGTATATTATAACTTAAGCCGCGTTAGCTCAACCGCCGCCGCCGTCTTGGATTTTCGACACTGCCCATAGATATTGAATAAAATGGACTCAACAATAGATAATACTGATATAGTGACAACACCGCCCAATTTTTCGAACTTTCGGGCTTTTAAAAGGTCCAGAGAAGAGTTGGATATATCTATATCAGAATATTTAACGGAATTTAAGCTGGAGATGCAGCAAATGATGACGCAATTTACAGTCTCGCAAGGAAATGAATTCAAAAAAGTGACTTCTGCGTTGAAAGAAATTCAACAGTCAAATCTTAACATAGAAAATTCGATAGTATTTCTGACAGCTCAAAACGAAGAACTCAAGAAAAAGGTCGATCAACTGGAAAACAAAGTAAAGGAAGACAATAAGCACATAACATCCCTGCAGGAAAGGATCGAAGATCTACAAATGGGAAGCCGTAAATCGAGTATTGAAATAAAAAAAGTACCGAAAAAAGAAAACGAAACCAAGGAGGACCTAGTGGATATGGTTATGTGCCTTTCTAAGAACATTGGGTGCACAATTAATAAAGAGGACATCAAGGACATATATCGAACACGAGGAAAAGCCGCGGAAATAAAAAATACTCCCATCATAGTGGAAACTAGTTCTACACTCTTGAAGACTGAAGTCCTAAAAATGGGAAAGACTTTTAATCAAAAGCATAAAGCCAAATTATGCTGTAAACACCTTGGATTTACAAAGCATGAAGAAACGCCGATTTTCTTATCGGAAAATCTTACACCGAAAGCGGCGCGCCTGTATTTCCTGGCGCGTGATTTAGCCAAATCCAAGCAGTTTAAATTCTGCTGGACTTCGTACGGAAGAGTATACTTGAGGAAATCTGACAATTCTCTAATCATAAGAGTTCGAAGCGAAGAACACATCCAGCAGCTTTTTAATAAAGAAATATGACTAATATCCGTTCAAAAAAGAGTTATAACCAAATCTCATAGCTCAATTATATCTTCTATTGTCTTCTATCTCATGCTGTTGTTGTCTTCGTATCTTTTCATGTTACTATGCATATGGAGGGGCTTTTTTGGTAAGGACTTTTTATACTGCTTTAACATAACGCTTACATATACTCACTCACCAAAATCATTTGTTACTCATACACAAACCCAAGTACACCTCAACACTTACACATACAATTCACTGAAACATAGGAATCACACATTTAAGGCACACTACTATAAACCTACTGTAATATTCTTTCATCAATCTAGCATACCTCGGGCTATATCTCGAAACATTAAGAAATACTTTACTATCTACCAGCTCTTTACGAAACTGAAAATGACACATTTCAAAAATGAATATGGGTGATTTGTTACAAACAACGCAAGAATTGGACAATATTGAGATTGCGCGATCTATAGAGTGTGATATCGATGACCTCAAAAAATACGTTAATGTGAGCAAAACTGATTTAACGGTCATCTGTCAAAATATAAGGAGCATTTATCGTAACTTTGATGATCTTATGACATCGGTATCTAGTCTTACATTCGAAGCTGATATTTTTGTCCTGACAGAATGTAGGTTTAACGTCAATAAACCTATTCCTCAACTCAGTAGATACCAGTCTTTCATCACTGGACGTCAGTTAAACCAAAACGATGGAGTAGCTGTTTATGTAAAAAATAATTTGAAACATAAAATTAAAGAAATTAACTTAATTCATGCAACCTGCTTACAAGTAGAGGTACAAAATAATATTATATTGTGTGTATATCGCTCACCTTCAAACTCCTGTATCGATGGTTTTTTGGATTCATTAAGTACACACCTTGATAAACTACCGTCATATAAAAATGTAATAATCACAGGGGACATAAATATCAACCTAATACATAAAAATACAGAATCACCTCGAGATAATAAAAACAGAACCAATTATCTGAATATGCTCTCAACTTATGGTATCCTCCCAGGACACACTCTGGCTACCAGAGAGAGAAATTGTTTGGACCACTTTATGATTAAAATAAATAAAAATAAAATTTCAGCTACAATTGCTGTAATGCATACAAGTGTCACAGATCATTATACACTATTGCTATCATTATCAAAAATAAAAAATAGTAAACCGGAACATAAGATTAAAACTACTGTAGATTTTGAAAAAGCGCGAAAGCATCTACAAGAAAATAATTTTTCAGATTTGTTGTTGTGTAATGATCCAACTAAATTGACTGACCTTCTTATTAATAAACTAACGGAGTCCATAGACCTAAATACAAATACTGTAAAAATACCTTCCAGTAAGCGAATAATTAAACCTTGGGTTACCCCAGGTATTCTGCGCTGCATTAAGAATCGGAATAAATTGCAAAAAAAAGCGCACAATGACCCCTATAATAAAACTTTAAAAATAACATACACTAGATATCGGAACTTTTGTAACAGACTTTTAAAAAACTTAAAAAGAAAATATGAGACAGAACTGCTGACTAAATCAATTAATAATAATAAATTACTCTGGAAAAATATTAAACAAATTACCTATACGGAAAAAATAAAATGCAGCAATAGAGAACTATTAAACACTAGAAACTCCCCTACCGAATCAGCAGACTTTGTTAATACCTTTTTTGCTGATATTGGAAAAAAACTTGCACAACAAATTCAATCAAATGACAGATATAACTGTGATTCTGAAATAGCCTCCCAATTGAACTCATTCGTACTCTTGGAGACTGATCTCGATGAAGTGGTCAAAGTACTAATGAGCTTAAAAACTAACAGCGCCCCTGGGTGGGATAACATCTCCACCCAGTATCTGAAATACGTAAGAAACGAAGATGTCCCTATTTTAACACATCTGATTAACCTCTGCTTTAATACTGGAATCTTTCCAGTGCCATTAAAGAAATCTATCATTACTCCTGTATACAAAGGTGGGGATAGAGACGATGTGAATAACTATAGGCCAATATCCGTACTTCCTGCTATATCAAAACTACTTGAAAAGCTTATAAATGTTCGCCTTCTTGGTTTTCTTAATAGATACAATATATTATCCAGTTCACAATATGGTTTTAGACACGAAAAATCCACGGAAGATGCAGTAACAGCTCTAACCTCATTGGTCACTGATAATCTTGATAAAGGAAATAAGTGTATGTGTGTCTTCCTGGACCTCAAAAAGGCATTCGACACCGTCTCTATTCCAATCTTAATTAGCAAACTAGAGAAAATAGGAATTAGGGGAACACCTCTGAACCTATTCAAAGATTATCTTTCTAACAGAAAGCAAAGGGTAAAACTGGAACAATATACAAGTGCAGACGCGGATGTATCCTTCGGCGTACCACAAGGGAGCGTGCTAGGTCCTACATTATTTCTAGTTTACATTAACGATCTTTGCAACCTTAAGATAAATAACGCAAGCATCTTCTCATACGCCGATGATACCGCTATCGTGTTCTCAGGAAATTCATGGCATAACGTTGGGGCTACTGCTGAGCGGGGAATTGCTCGGATAGCTGCGTGGTTAAGTGGTAATTTGATGACGTTGAACGAGTCAAAAACTAATTACATCTGTTTTAGTGCTAATAGCCGCGGACAACCACCTGATAATTTTGCGATTAAAGTACATACTTGCAATTACAACCACAAAAACAGCTGTACGTGTACAAAAATAAACAAAGTAACTAATACCAAATATCTAGGGGTTATAGTGGATCAGCACCTTTCATGGTATTCGCAACTGGAACAAGTTTCTGGAAGAATTAGAAAACTAAGCTGGATTTTCAGAACACTACGATACCTTGTTCCTAGAAATGAAAACTCGGATGAAAATCTGATAAACCGACTATATATTGCACTAGGTCAATCTGTGCTATGTTATTGTATACCTATCTGGGGAGGAGCAGCTAAAACAAAATTCATTGCAGTAGAGAGAGCACAACGCGCATTAATTAAAATCATGTATTTTAAGAAAATGAGACATCCTACTGACAACCTGTACCGTATCAGTAACCTACTGTCAGTTAGAAAATTATATATTATTCATACGGTACTAAGAAAACATAAATGCTTGCGTTACCAAACCCCCTCTAAAAAATGCAGAAGGAAAATTTCAATAGCTCCAATCCCCCAGACGAAGACTAAACTCGGCGATATGCAATTTGCTAAACGCTCTGCGCAACTTTATAATAAGGTAAATAAGGAACTTGATGTATATCGTAAACAATATTACGATTGTAAAAAAAATATAATAAGTTGGATAAAAGAATTGTCCTATGATGAAACTGAGGCAATGCTTGAACGTGTATAATCATAGTAACAGTCAAAAACAGTCAAAAGTCCCCCCCCCCCCCTCCTTCCACCTCCCTTCCCTTCCCCCACAACACACACACGCGCACCCTCACACACTCCAACCACACTTACACACACACACACAACACACGCACTCTCACACACACTCACTCACACACACACACACTCACACTCACACACACACACACACATATTTACTATGTCCTTACAATGGGAAATGTTGTATAGATTTTTTTCTTTTAAATTACTATCGTAAATAAATAATAATGTATTCCATATGACAATAAAAGGTAATTGATTGTAATTGAATGTAATTGAATCAGAATATAAATGGGTATATTTTAATGTAGAATAAAAATGATTTCTTGAATATTTTATATTATAAATTAAGCAAATGTTAGATAAATTAAAATTTGTATTATTATATTAACTAAGTTAGAAAAAATGCAAATAAAAATTGCTTAGTCTTGTGTACAATAAGACTACCAATATTCATTTAAGTTTATTTTTGTAAATTATAGTCTAACTTATTTTTGGTATGGAAGAGCGGGGTCTTCTAATACAGGCATGTTCGCTTAAAAGAAGACCCCCACCACTTAAACTATGTAAAACAAATGTTAAAAAGAAAATAAATTATTATTATATTATTATTATTATTATTATTTTGGGAGGTGGTACTTGCCCAGTCGGGTAGCTTACAATTACTCTCCCTACCTCTCTTTTCGCCAGAGCTTCGTTTGTCAGTCAACAGGGTGCGCTGCAGGTGAAGTTGGCTTCGGTTCATAGATGTTGGATGAACCCCTTACACCCCAAAACTACTAGTCACAATAAGATCATTGTACTTAATACTTGTAATTATAACATCATTGTGGGTAAGTAAGGAACCGTATAAAATTAAATTATGAACAGACTTCGGCCGTGCCTTTAATGCCGATTGCGAAACGAGTTCGATATTTGATTAATGGTTTAAAGAATTATGTCTTCGGTATTACGAAATAAAAAAAATAGTTGTTATGGTCGTTTTGTTACAGTGCAACCAAATAGTGTACACAACAGTAGATTGTGATACTAGGGCGGAAAATAGGCTATTTCCAACAAGTTGACGATTTTAAAATCGAACATAGCAAGGGTTTTAAACGTCAACGAGTTTGTAATTATCTTCCAGCCGATATATTTTTCAACACAGTTACGAGAAAACAATTAGGTAAGTAAATAAAACTTACCTACTTGAATGACATTTAACACAGTCCTAGGATTTTTCGCTACGCTTAGTATTAAATTATCGTAAGTTATGTGATAGTGAGATTTCGAAAATCAACAACAAAAATTAAAAATAATGGGCTCGATTTGCGTTACGTATAAGAGTAACATGAATTGAATTACATAATTATATTAATCAATCAATCAAATTCGTTTATTGCATAGTTATAGGTAATGTACATATGATCTTAAAATTAATAACTGTGCCGCTACAACTTGCCGTTTTGACGTACAATATCTTTAATGTTTTCTTTATTTGTACTCTTAACCAATTAACGAGTATTCAATTCATTGATGATTTTGAAATAGCGCGTAATTACACAATAATCATTTTTTAATAATAATATAATATTTTTTTTATTATCAAAAAATATTCAAGACCTTCTTGCTTCTTGCTTCAGACAGAATCTGTGTTATAAATACAGAATCAAATATTTTTTAATTTTAATCTCATTAATAAATTCGAGCGTAGTTTCTTCTTTTTGTATCAATAAAAACTACATTATCATATTTATAATACACAATACTTGTACATAATAAGTGTACATACTTAAATTTTTTAAATTAAACTTTCGTAAATTAATTTAAAAAATAATACATTTCTGCACTAGTGCGGCAAAGCTACACACAACATTGAGCACTGTAAAAAAAGAAGGCATAGCTCTTTTTTTACAGTGCGCAATGTTTGCCTTGAAAATAACTTTTTTAACAACTGTAATGAAAAAAACAGGGGCGTCACTTTATTTGTCAGGAAAACTTTTGCATGGTAATTCTGCACTTTTGCATGGAAAAGTCAATGTTGTCACTACTAAAAAAATTCGTTTCGCCACAAATTATATTCCTAGATATTTGTTTCTACGCTTTTCAGTTGACTGAATTCAGTATTTTTTTACATTTCTCTGTTCGGGAATCTAGGTTTTGTCTGTCCGCTGACCGTGTAACTGCAGTAGTTTTGGGTGTTAGTGGTTCATCAACATCTTTGAACCTAAGCCAACTTCAGCTGCACGCGGTGCACCCTGCTGACTGGCAAAGGAAGCTCTGGCGAAAAGAGAGGTAGGGAGCCTAATTGTAAGCTACCCGACTGGGTAATGTACCTCCACCTCACAGAATACCGCAGTCAAATAACAATTCCCTTGAGGGTTGTCCTGCGAGTGAGTGAGTTCAACAGAAAGGAAGGAGATGCTGAGTTGGCAGCGGGGATGGCGGCGCGCGAGCGATATTTTATGTTGCGAGCGTTAATATGGCTACGGCAACCGCTCCAAATCAGGCGGGCCATTGCTTGTCTGCCAACCCAACGTTGTATATAAAAAAAAGTAGAGGCTGTTTGTACAGGATACGGTTTTTTGCTATATTAGTGCTTTTACACTGTTCTGTGAACCTTAATTTTAAGTTTCACGGACCACTAGTGCAGCTGACCAATGCCACCGGTTGCAAACTCCTTACTTACGTATGTAGTTTACTACTTTGCACCAAATGAAAAAGAAAGCTTATTTCACGTTTTCAATATTATTATTCGACTTTTTAATAACCATATGTTATGGGTTTATCAAATCGTAAGTTCATAAAAATGAAAGTAATGTAGATAGATAATATTTTTACCAAAAAATTAAGTTTCCTTTTTGTTGTCAACAGCTGTGTCCAATTTCATTGGCGATAACAAAATTGTAAGGTAAATGTTATCATAAAATTTAAGTGATTATACAGATGGCGATTTATTCACCTGCAATATTTAAGAAACTATCTACAAGTGATATACTACTCAAATAAAATAGAAAAATACTATGTTTTTCTTCTCGAATTGTCCTATTTTTTAACCGACTTCAAAAAAGGAGGAGGTTCTCAATTCGACTGAATATTTTTTTTGTATGTATGTTATTCGATATCTTTGTGAATTGTGAACCGATTTTCATAATTCTTTTTTTATTTGAAAGGGTATGATTGCAAGGTGGTCCCATATTCACCAAGTCAGGATCTGATGATGGGATGCCAGGCAAATCAAGGGAATCCCTTAAATTATATAAACACGTATGGTTAAATTCATTTTTTTTATTTGAAAGGGTAATTGCGAGGTGGTTCCATATTCACCAAGTCAGGGTCTGATGATGGGACCCCTGAAAAATCGAGGGAAACCCTTAAATTTGCCCTATGGTAGCCGGCAGAATAAAATTGTGCTACTTCATTGCTCTGCGCTGGATGTCGTACAAGGCGCCTAAGGAATCTTGTGTCACGCGATAACTTTTCTCCTGTTTCAGCAGCGTCTGCCGGCGTATTACACCAATAAGCTGCGCTCGCCAACTGAAGTCGATTTCAATATTTTATTAAAATCTACTTTATTCAAAGGAGAGTGAACACTAGTTAACACTCAGCGCCCGGCGCACGAGACGAACGGCGAGACGAGCGCACCCCCGCGCCCCGCTCTCCACTTGTCGCCGCGGGCCGCGTTATGGGACAATGAGTTTGGTAAACAATGCGTATAAATGATAATTACATTAGTTTTTTTTTTTTTTTAAGATAAAATGCTATCACCATTTTTTTACATATAACACGACTAGCCCTACGTTACCCTCAAATATTGCAGGTAACAAAGCGCCACCCTGTATATTACGGGTACAAACAAAATATCTTTAGCATACGGTAGAGTTTCTTCTTATATTATCGGTAATTGTATTTAGTTAAGCTTAGCTTAGTAATGCTGAAGCTCTACCGATTAAGCTGCCTGTTATTAAATCAAAATATTCGGCCTGAACCAGCTTCAGTGGAGGTAGTAGAGGTCCAGGGGCCTTACCGCCGAAACTGAAGGCGATTACCATTGGATTTCTTGAATGCGAAATTGACACTTCTGCTTAGATTCTTGGTAATGGTAATGTTTAACTTAGCTGGAAGAAATTCTAGAGCTGTACCGACTAAGCTGAAGATGTTTGTTAATAACTTTAACCAAAAACGACCAATTATTGGAATCAAAAACTCCGATGGCTTCAGCTTTGGCGGTAGGACCCCAGGTCAGAACAAAACATAAAAATTGGGATTCTCTGTCCTATGGGAATAGACATATATTAAATTTATAATATTAAAAATATTCTGACAAGACCAGCGGCAGCATGTATCTGTGACTAATAGTTCTTCTTAGGGAAATGCCTAGCTCGATGGATGTCTATCAAAATAGAAGCCTGCTTGTCACGCATGATATGCGCAACCGAGTACATATCCATAATACAATTTTAACAAAAGCGCTATCTTTCTGATAAATCACTCAACCAATTAATGTGTATTAGCGAATTGAATAGCGTGTATCAATAGCCTTATTGTGGTCCGGTGTTTGTACTCACGGCCCATTTAACCCGCCTTATCAATCCGTGACGGTAGGCGCTAGGGGCGGAGGTCAATGCTCTGTATTTTTAAGGTTCCCTGCTTCAATGGCTGAGGAAATCCCATTGTTATTTCACGTCATGGTTGATATGTTTGTCGCTGATTTGTAGGGAGGTGAGTTTTATTTAATAATCAAATATTGTACCGGTATATTTTTTGATTGACACTGGCCGTGTGGTTTCCGGCAGACTAGAATAGAATCACTCCGTCTCTTCCCGTGGATGTCGTACAAAGCGACTAAGGGAAATACATTATAAAACATCGATCAGGCCTCCCCAACCCAGACGGGCCAGCGTGGGGAGTGTAGGCCAAATCCTCCTGTCTGGGACGGACATGAGAAGGTCGTGCTCCGGTAGTGGAGACTAAAATGACCTGATGATGATATTTTTTGAACTTTTACAGTTGTTTAGGTATGTTGTATCACTATTAAAATTAAAAATATATATATATATCTCCACAAATTACATAACGTTACAATTCAGAACGATTGTTACAAAAGCAAAATATCCAATTTCTGGGATATCTGGAGCCTAAACTAAGCTTAGGGCTTGTACTTAGGGCAACATGTTTACTATTAGAATTAGTATACTATTTCTTGTGATTAAATTCGTTGTGAGTTTCAGAACACAAACACAACTTGCTTACCCTTCATAAATTAGAAAAGAGCTGTTGATTTTCAAACATTTTTGGATTTCAACTAAGAATCAGCTCGATCATGTCAGCTGTTAAACAAAACACCGCATCAAATTCAGTTCATTCGGTTAGGTGCTACGTACCCTATACCTACAGCTAATGCGTCCCTGTACACCAACCTTCCAATTATATCATAGGATTGTGAGTCTCTCGTCTAGTAAACCAACCAGACGAGAGGACCTTTACCCGCAGCGCTCTTGCGCTCGGTAAACCAACCGAACACACAAGCAGATTGGTAGCAGGTCTTACTCCCCTATCACATGTATGCAGGCTACTCTTAAGTCGAGTAGCTCGTGGCGAACCGACGCTCAATATCCCAAGCTCCCTACTACCATTCCCCAAGATCCATGTTGGGTCCCGGAGTTTTAGGCACGCTCACTTACCGACGTATAAGTACGCCTCGTGTAATTGTACCCATACTGGGGGTGGTTTAGGAGCTAAAGGTTTCCAAGATGAGCGTGTTATATCACTTCTCTTGGGTCAAGGGTATTATATATCTCCGATATTTCGGCAACCCAGCAGACGCCATTATCATGGTACCGTAGGGTCCTCATACAAAAATAAGCTTATCTGCCGAGGTGAGCGTGAGTGATACTTCTGGTATAGCGAGCGTCCATAGGCTGCGATGACTGTTTTCCATCAGGCAAGTCGTAAGCTTGTATCTTATCTTAGTAAAAAAAATTGTAGTCTATAAAGTCGGTTTACGGACGATAATTTTACGTGATAATGTCATAAGTAAACATCGGCTGATGAAGTGGAGAAAAGATAGATGCGTCACACACAAGCCGAACGCTTAGGCGGATCGTGCCACCTCTATGTTCTCGCTTGCACGATCGGCTCAGGCGGAACGTGACATTGAGTCATGCTTTTTCGTGCGTACAGCCGGCGTTCATCGATATATAAGACGTTATCAAGTCAAAAATCTTCAAGTCCCGTTTTCCTAATAGTATCCCGTTAGCTATATTTTTAAATAGAAAATTTCACTCCTAAGTGCTTCTATTAAGTTGCTCTGTGTAAATAGTTATTGCCGCCACGTATACTGGTAAGCATCATCATGCATCACCAGGACATCACTCTCGTATTGATTGTCGACACCGATGGCAAACTCTATTATCACTGAGCCCGCTCTTCAGTCCGCTAGATAGCTAGCGGACTTTTATTTCCGTTTTAGATCGAAGCTTTCGCGACAAAAACGCGTGAGTGGTCTGTTTAATTTCATTAATGACTATGCTAATATTGCTAACGTCGATTGGTTCCGGAAAAATAATCAGCGGAGCGTGTGCTTATTTGCCACCCGCGAGTGACATTTCACACCAAACAGAATCACTCCGTGTCTTCCCGTGGACGTCGTACGTCGTCGTTCTGTCTGGGAGGGACGAGAGAGGGTCGTGCTCTTGTAGTGGAGACTAAAATGACCTGATGATTTATTTATTTATTTATTTATTAAGGTTTGCCAACAGGTTTACATCATAGTACATAACACTTTAATAATACAGATAAAAGAATCAGGATGTAGACCCAATTATAGGCAAACACAGCATGTGTAGAATTATTAACTAAAACTAAACTTATTCAAAATAGCTCAGAAGTATTTGTTATTACTTCATACAATTCAAGCACGGATTAGATGCTTTAACGCGGACACTGAAGTTGTGAAGATGTCGACCTGAGACGTTGTAAATAACTTGTTATGGTCACGACATATCCTCGGAAGCAAACTGTGCATGCCTGTATTGGTTCTGTAGGATCCTACAGCAAATGGCTTATAATTAATTATTCGGGCATTACTTCGAGGAACTACAAATTTAATCTGTTCCAGTAGGCGTGGGCAGTTGATTCTTCCATTCAGTATTTTAAACAGGAACGTTTGGTCTATGATCAAGCGCCTAGTCTCGAGTGTCGGCATATGAAAATATTCTAGGCGGTCTTTATACGTAGGAAGTGATTGAAGCTGTTTTTGATGAATCGTCAAAAAGAAAAGGAAACGTTTTTGAACTTGTTCTATTCTATCTACATGACAGCGATAATGTGGACTCCAAATAATGGAACTGTATTCAAGAATCGACCGAACTAAAGTGAAATAAAGTATTTTAAGACCTAACATATTTTTAAAAAATTTACAATTTCGCCAAATAAATCCCAACAGTTTAGATGCCCTATTAACAATTTCATCCATGTGTATAATAAAAGACAGTTTTTTGTCAAAAACTACCCCTAAATCTTTGATACAACCTACCTCCTCCAAGCAGTCATTCCCCAGGTAATATGACGTTTTAATTGGTGTATATTTTTTAGTAAATGTGATATGCTTACATTTTTTTGTATTAAGAGGTAAGAAATTTTCTAAGGACCACATATACACTTGATTTAGATCTTCCTGGAGCAAAGCAGCATCAAGATCATTTTCTATTATTCGAAATAGTTTAAGGTCGTCCGCAAAGAGTAGGAATTCAGAGTTTTTAATACGCGCTGACACATCATTAACAAATACAAGGAAAAGGATAGGTCCCAAATGCGATCCCTGGGGGACTCCCGACGCGGCCAAAAATGCTTGAGATTCATACCCACAAGCTGTTACTTTTAGCGATCTACATGTCAGATATGATGAAATCCAAGTAAGCAAGTTACCAAAAATTCCAAAATCTTGGAGCTTCCTAATCAGAAGAGAATGTTCAACCCGGTCGAAGGCCTTACTTATGTCGGTATAAATGGCATCAATTTGTTTATTCAGATCGATAGCTTTTGACAGGTAATTAGTGTATACAGCAAGATTCGTAGACGTTGACATTTGACATCGGAAACCATGCTGTTGCGGTATCAACAGAGGATTAAGGAATTGTGAAAGATGGGTATACACGACGGCTTCGAACACTTTTGATACCGTTGAAAGTATTGAGATAGGCCTGTAATTCTGAATATCCCCAGCATCACCACCCTTTGGGATTGGAACAACATTTGTAGCCTTCCACTTTGTGGGAAAAACTCCGCTAACCAGAGATGCATTAAAAATTATACAGAGAGGACGAGAGAGATTTTTGGCACAATTAATAAAAAAGATTGCTGGAAGACCATCGGGCCCAGCCCCTTTATTGGGATCAAGATCGCTCAGCGATTTCTCAATAACCCTTTGATCCACAACTATCCCACCCAAGGCGCATTGACTGTACATATAATTACTACTACCAGCGCCCAAATCATGTGGTGTTAGGCTAATACTTGATGATGTTAAATATACCGATGCAAATTGATCTGCAAATGCATTACAAATAGATTGAGGCGTCGAGAATTCCATTCCATTCAAATGCATTTTGTTTGGCAATGACCCGTCCGCATTTCGTTTAGTGCGCAAAAACGACCAGAGAGCTTTGATGTTATTTCCAGAGATAGCATTTTCAATAGACTCAAGATATCTGGAGTAACAAATTTTAATTTGTTCGTGACACCTAGCTCTTGCCAACGAAAACTCATATTTATCAATGGGGTTTCCAAATTTCTTAAACTTACGACGCAGTTTGTTCTTCTCTTTTAACATTCTCAAGAGGGTCCCATCGTACCAGATCGGATACTGACCACGCCCACCAGCACAAGACTTGGGAACATTGCTTTCTATTATATTATTTACGATATGATAGAACAAGTCAACCATAGTGTCCACCGATTCATGATGACCCAATAGATTATCCCAATCAACATTTCCCAATTCTCTATTTATAGCTGTATAATCAGCTTTGAAAAAATTTGGTTTTTTAATAACATTTTTCTGTATAAAATCAGTGACAGGCCAATCTAATTCTATGTTCAAAGGTGGGTGAAAGGGATCTACTTTGGTGAGCACTACAGTTGCCAGCTCTGTCCTAATACTGACTATATTACTAAGTACAAGGTCTAAGTTTCTACCATCACTGTTCTTAACAATATTGAACTGTTGAAGACCATGTAATGACATAAAGTCGAGAAGCGCCCTACTTAGATTAGAAGTTACATTACAAGCCTCAGCAACTGTATAATTGTTCGTTTGAGGAGCAATTCTATGCCAACTTAACTCCCTGATATTAAAATCACCAACTATAATTACGTCATTGTTCATTTGAGAAATAGAATTGGTCAGAGATTCTAATTGCCCCTGAAGCCCAAGTACTGTCTGTGGTGGTGGGAAGTAAACTGCACAGACATTAACTTTTTTATTATTACGAAGAGTTATTGCTACCCATAAAACTTCCAAATCATCTATAATGTGTAACCTCGTAGAGCACAGTCTTTTAGCTACTGCTATCAGTACCCCACCACCATCGCCCTTAGCACTACTTCCTTTATCTCGATCCCTGCGATATATCCAGTAGTTGTTATTAAGAATTTCAGTATCATAAACACTAACGTTAAGCCATGTTTCTGTGAGTACAATTATATCATATTCACAGTTAAGACTCGCCAAATGTAATTCATGCAATTTACCACGAATGCTCCTGGCATTCTGATAATAAACACTTAAGTTATACATTTTTAAAACTAATACTATAAATAACTTTAAACAAAATTGTCCATGAGTACCGTTATTGATTCGTACCAAGATTGTTCAGCACCTCGTTGTTTTTCACCCAGATAACAGAAGTATTATCGCTTTTCCTCAGCAAGACGCGGCCATTTCTGACCCAGAGATATTTATACTGGTGATCCTTCTTAAAAGCTCGGGCTTGTGCTTGAAGAGCGCGATTGTTAGGTGATAAATGCTCAGCGACATAAATTTGCTGCTTAGTACCACCCAGTCCAAGCAGTGCACTGTTAAGCTTTTCTTCGGGGTGTATTTTATTGTATTTAATACATGAAGCCAGAAGACAATCACGTAGACGAGATGAAGCTAATTTTATTATAACAGATCTGGGGCGCGAAGATGTAGAATTCGTCTTGGGTACACGTACTGCAGAAAGTACATCTCTCTCCTCTAAGGGGCACTCCACCAACTTCACCAAATTCCATACAACATTAACTACATTTTCGTTGGGATATTCAGGGAGGCATTGTAATTCAATATTGCTATCACGGGCAGTTTGTTCTATTTGGCCCATTCTAAATTGCAGTTCCTTTACATTTTCTTGCAGCAATGCGTTACTTGCGCGAAGCTCCAATGTCTCAGAACGCAGTTTGTCCATTTCTTCTTTCATGTCATCGTGCGCTTTTGAAATAAAATCAACCGATTTGATAAGATCGGGTAATACTTTAATGGCCTCACGCAGAGGTTCTAGTTCGGTTTTGAGATATTTCTTTATAGACTCTGCTACTGCATCTTCGATTCTTGAAAAAATTGAAGTCTCAAACTGATTAAAGCGATGATCTATTTTGTCGGAGTGCAGATCACATGATTCATTGAGTTCGTCAGAGTGAGGGTCTTTTATTGGAGTATTATCATTTTTTTGGGCCCTTCCACGACCAACTTTACACTCTGGACATTTCCATGTAGACTTATACTTCAACGAGAATTTCGAATAATTTTCTTTTGTTATATTGACGCAAGCATAATGGTAATATTTTGAGCATTGTGAACATACCATTCTGTCCGTAACGCTTATAATGCTGTTACAGGCGGCGCACGTACTCATTGCTACAGGTGGCGGTACCGGTATTATACAGCTATTCGACTTTACTATCGTATTGTTTAATTACCGCTACTGACGGTGGTGGTAGGCAGGATCAGATAGTCTCGATCTCGGTGTATCGCTTGACGTCGCGACAAGAAGGTCCTAAGCGCCGTGCAGAACTTGGCGCTTACGCGTTTAACTGGATTAACTGCAACAGTTGCCAATACCCACAATAATGCATCGAATTTATCCGTAATATTTGATGTTGTTGAGTTATTATTTACTGTATAATCACTTTATTAATGACACTGCCACAACACAAACAGAAGCAGAACACTTTTAACAAAGTTTTGAGCTATATTTTAGCCAATTACTAATAACTATTTAATATAAAACGGAATTATTTTTACGAGCAGATGTGAACCGTGCGCGCAATTGTTACCTGTATGATGATGATGAGTGACATTTAACTACGAGTAAATCATTAGCTGAAACTTCCACGCATTATATTTTCATAGTAATCAAAGAAACTAATACACACTAGCAATAAAACTAGTATCTACCAACTCTCATGTTGATTTTTCTTCACCAGTGTTAAAAGGGTTCAATCAACTCAAGTTTACTCGTTAAACCAAAATCTTTAATGTAAATTTTATTGCGTGTAAATGGAGCAGAAATGCAGTTTGATGATTGTGGGCGGAACGTTGAAACGTTAACTCGCCGGTCGGCTGATAGTGTCACAACGCAATAACTAGTTTCCGTAAAACTATTTATTTTGACATCAGCACCGTGATGGGTTGATTAAGATCAAAAACCATAATCGCAATTATTCGGACCAAATTAGGCCATAATTTATTTAAATTATAGATAAACAATATTAATCTAGCTATATTTAGGGAGCTCGGGACTAAGTTTTTAAAAGAAATAAATTTGAAATAAAACTTATTTTATTGTATATTAATATTACAAGAGACGCGTGCACAGATTTAGATGCGCTACACGAATGAGATGCCTAGCTTAAAGTTCATACAGGATGATGTCACCCTAAAGTGCTGAGTTTGCACTATTCACTTGCACTGTAGACATTTGAGGATACATAACTCCTCCCTCCTCAAGTGTGAAATTATCGGACGATTTTGAGTCGCAATAATTTTGCACCCTTGTAATAAAATTACATTTCCATGCAAGGAAACTAGTAGTACAAATAACTAAGAGTACATAAAGAACTATGGTACCTAAACTTATACTACGAGTGTTCACGATCACTGTTTCACTATCTGTATCACTATTAGACGCCGCACCTTTTAGAACGTGTGATAAATCCTTTAGTTCATCCAAATTTATGCCTTTTATATTGATTCTTTTCATCTCGATGACGTTATCTTCCTTCAGCTCTGGTAGGGTCATGATGGGGGTAACCTTGAAGCGTGAGTCTGCAGCTGAAGATCGCCGCCGGTCTATTTTAAAGTCTTTCAGGTAGAGTTCACAATTGGCATCTGTGGTAAGATGGTAAGTGCCTTGTACCTGTTTTTTAATGACGTCGTTGCGACATTTCTCAGTTAGGACGTTAGGGTTGCGAGAAAAGAGTATCCAATCGACAGGGCCGATACGCTGGATTTTAATGTCTTCAGTTTCAACGGTACGGGCGATACATAGAGTCAGGTTAGTATGGAACTTCATCAATTGCTCCACACAAGTAGGTTCGGGATAATGTACGACATCGTCTTCTTTACACAGGAACTGGTCGACTGCTAACTCCTGACAGGGCCGGGCTACTGGCAAGTATTTCGAACTTTCCACCAATAGGTAGGGATATTCTGGGATTATTACCGAGGTAAGGTTTCTTTGGGATGTAACAGGGAGAGAGTATACTTTAAAATAATTATACACATTACCGTCAGTTATAGGGACTTCCATAATAAACGTGATCTGATTTTCCTTTACATAAGCCTTTACAGTCATTGTCTGCTCTATCTTAACTAAATTATTTATATTAATAGGATATACAAAGTTATCATTTTTAGCAATGTTTTTTAGCGTATATAACAATTCTGTGGAGTTAATCAATGACTGATGTAGTACCGAGACTTTACTTAACGCCAAGGCTGTCTCTATCTCACTTAATATCAAATATATTGTTCGAAAATTACTAATGAATAGGTGAAACATGCTTAACACATACGTAGCATAAATTGAGTTATTTTCTTTCTTGGCTGCATTCATAATATTTTTTTCAATGCGCTTAAGTCTTTCATCTAATATCAATGTATTGTTTTGCAAGGTCTCAGTACTATTAATAATGATATCTAACGTTTTGGAGAAAATTACCATTTTCACATCAGTTTTTACCTGTTTGTCTCTAACTTGGGAGATCAAATGGTCATATTTTAACGCATCCTCGTGATCTAAATTTCCCGTGACAAGTTTTATTAACGATCCAAGTGGGTTTATCAAGCCTCTCTTAACTCTACTAGAGGGAACAAGTTGTTTAAATTTATCTATTGTAATATCTTGTAAATTTCGAGCCTGTAATTTAAGACCATAAAATTCGTAATCGTAATGCTTATTACTATTTACTAACTTATCAAATTCTGTATATTTTTTAATATTTAAATTTAATTCGTCTTGTACTATGCTCAGATCGATCACCTTCACAATTGTCCACTTATCCTCTTGTTTGTATGCCTGTCCGAGTTTTACAGGTAAAATACCAGGATTCCCTTCAGTGCGTTGAAGTTGAAGGGCCTGGGTCATGTGTAGGAGGACCAGGAGCAGACACCACCTGCGGAGGACGCTTAACGTTTTTAACTGGTACTTTGCTTTCTCTAGCACCTATCTGAACCGGTACAATATTTCTGTCAGTACTATCTTTCACTTTAGCTTTCTTATACCTAGCCTTGTCTTTACTCTTTCTAATATTAATATCCTTCACGAATACTGTATCACCTACTTTTAATACAGGTTTATCATTTCCTACTCTCTTTTCTCTAACGTTTTCCTTTTTCGTTAACATTTCTTGTGCTATATATTGGTATAGATGTTTTGTACGTTTAGCATGATCTTTTAGTAACTGCTGAATATACGCTTTTTCGAAATCAACGTCGAAAGTTTTGTTAGCATCAGTATGACCAAAGACTACTTCAAAAGGGGTAAGTCCTGTAGCTGAATGTATAGTGTGGTTATATGCCATTATAGAGTAAGTCATAATTGAAGCTGCGTCAGTACACCTTTGTTCGTATTTAGCCAATCGGTATATCTCTATCAAAGTGGAATGAAAGCGCTCGACTATACCTGTGGAGTTAGGGTTGTTGGGAGTAGTAATATGTAATTCAATTTTATACATACCCATAAGTTCTCTCATTAACTCGTTATTGAATTCCGTTCCTGGATCACATGAAATTTTACGAGGGGTGCCATAGAAAGAAAAATATTTTATCAACGCGCGTATGACCTCCGGAGTAGAACGATTTGTAATATTGAAAGCCTGAGCTAATTTGCTGAAAGCATCTACTAGTGTTAGATAGTATTTTCCTTCTATAGAGAAGATGTCTATAAACACTTCCTGAAAGGGAGCATTTTGAGTCTGGGTAAGTTGGAGAGCTGGTTTTAACGGTTTTCTGTCATACTTCATCTTACGACAAGCCTCACAGTTATTTATGACAGCGGATACAGTGGTCAACATGTTGTCCCACTGGTAATTTCTACGGATCCTTACCATGGTTTCCTTGATTCCACGATGACACGTAGGACCTTCGTGATATTTTAAAATGATTGCCTTCTGCTCTCTTTCATCTTCCACGTATACAACTCTTTCAGTACATTCATAAAACTCTACCATCCCCTTTTTAAATAATTCTATTACTACTGCACTAAAATCTCGTCTATGGGTTTCATTTTCGAAATAAATAAAATATTTAATTTTTGGCTTTATATATTGTTTTAAAAATTCTTTTATCAATTGGAAATTGTTTATGGGCAAAAATACTTCTAAAATCTTTTGTTTGTCCCTGGATAGATCCCTCACCTGTAGTTCGTTTTTGAACCACTGAAAGACCAATATTTGGTTGGGTTTAGCATCTATGGCTTCATGGAGAATGGGGATACCATAGGATTCCAGCTCTTGGGCTGAGTGAGCTGTTTCGGTAGAACTAGAGTCGGGTCTCAAAGGGAATTCCGATTCAGATTCATTAAAGTCAACCGCCGACAATGTGGATGAGTCAGATATAGTTATAATGTCGGGTTCAATTCGTGATTTAGCTTCTCTCGCTAGTTGTTCCACTCTATCGTCCAATTCCTTAAGATGTTTCTCAAGTTCTTCGTCTTTCTTGTCAACATTAACTTTCATAGACATACTGTCATCGTCAGAACCTAAAGCATTGAGTTTTATGCGGGAAAGAGCGTCGGCGTTAGTATTCTGTTGTCCCTTCTTATATATAATGTCAAAGTCAAATTCCTGAAGTCTTAAACGCCAACGGGTTAATTTACTATTCGGCTCCTTAAGGGAATATAGCCAGGCTAGAGGTCTGTGGTCGGTATATATCTGAAATTTATGTCCGTATAAATACGGTCTGAAATGCTTCACTGCCCATATGATAGCGAGTAGTTCTCTTTCGATTGTACTGTACCGGGACTCTGTGTCGCTTAATGTACGACTAGCATAGGCTACTGGCTTGTCTTGCCCGATGGGACCTTGGGATAGAACAGCACCTAATGCAACTGAAGATGCGTCTGTAGTAAGTACATAAGGCTTAGAAGGGTCAGGATATTGCAGCAGAGGGGCGCTAATGAGAAGTTCTTTACACTTTTCAAAAGCATCGATATACTTTTGGTCTATTATAATTTTATTCCTTTTCTTAAGGCATGCCGTGAGTGGTTGGGTGACCTTAGCAAAATCTTTAATAAATCGCCTGTAATAACCAATTAATCCAAGAAAACTTTTGATTTCAGTAGTAGTTCTTGGAATTGGGTAGTTTAATACACTTTTAATTTTATCGTCATTAGGTCGAAGTCCGTCTTTAGTTATGGTGTGTCCTAAATAGAGTACGTCTTTTCGAAGGAATTCTGACTTGTCCAGTTGTACTTTTAAATTAGTGTGTCTGAGTCTGTGAAAAATGGCTCGAAGTTTTTCTAAATGTTCTGCTAAACTTGCTGAAAATATTATTATGTCATCTAGATAAACAAGGCAATGTATTCCTTGTAGTCCACGTAATACATTGTCCATGGTACGTTGAAAGGTTGCAGGTGCAGTTTTAAGTCCAAATGGCATTCCTAAAAATTGATAGTGTCCAAACTCAGTACTGAACGCTGTTTTTTGTCTATCTGTCTCGTTTACTTCTATTTGGTGATAGCCACTAGCTAAATCAAGCGTAGTGAAATATGAACTCTTCCCTAGTTTGTCAAAAATGTCAGTTATGTTGGGCAAGGGGTATTTGTCGTCTATAGTTATGTCGTTCAGTCTTCTGTAGTCTATAACCATTCTGTATTTAGTCTCACCAGATGCATCGGGTTTCTTTGATACCAGATGTACAGGTGAACTCCAAGGTGAATGTGATTCCTCAACTACATTATCCTGTAAAAGTTTTTCTACCTGTCTTTTTATTTCAGCTGCCTGAGCAGGGGGTTGTCGGTAAGGCTTTGTGTAAACGGGATCTTCATTTTTGGTACGTATGAAATGTTTTACCTGGTTTGTGAATGTTAAGGGCAGTTGGTCACAGTAAAATATGTCCTTGTACTCTTTGCATAGTTTAAGTATGGATTCGTGCTCTTCAGAGTTCATGTGGTCTAGTCGTAATTTTGTTAAATTCTGTGTTAGAAGCCTATCGTAGTCAATATCTCTAGTGTTCTTTGAGTCTTTATCTATATTCGAAATTGGGATATACTCAGAAGCTTTAAAAGGGCTAGTCACTGTCAATTCCATTTCTTGGTCTAAGGAATTTTGGATAACTGTGGTAGCATAACCATGAATACAATTGACAATAGCGTCTGGCATTCGGACGCCTTTACAAAATTCTTTAAAGTCAAGAACGGCATGTCCTGAATACATGTCTGTAGGGAGTTTTACTCTTGTTTCTGAACGCGGGGGTAGTTTCACCCTGTGCTCTGATGATGCATGAACAATAGGTATATTTACTGTCTTTGTTCTTAGCACTTTTTGTTTAAGGTCTATAACCGAATCCAACTGTGTTAATAAGTCGTTTCCTATCAAACCATCATAGCGAGCGTCTACTTCATATATATAAAAGCGGTGATAGATATTGTTCTTAAAGGTAGGTAGTAGAGGTATATAAGCGACTTGGTCATGAGATGACCTTGTATGAGTGCTAACAACCTCAAAAGGCTCGTAGTAAATTTGTGATGGAAAGAATTTATAGGCTTTTTGTGGGCTTACGAACGATCTCGTGCTACCAGTATCTATCATAAATTTAGCGTCAATTTCAGGTAGATAAATATAAGGTAATTTTAATTTTAAGTCACAATTTAATTCTATCATTTGTCCACTATTGGGGAGGCATTTATGTAAAAATTTTCTACCTGTTGTGTATCGGTGTTATCTGATTCGCATGTTGTATTGTGTGGCTCTACCGAATCCGCGGATGCTGATTCTTGATGTGGATAATTAATGCCAACTGTGCTTATAGAGGGGTCTTCAACATAGTAAGGTACATAGTCACAATTATATGGATCTACCTCATAACCTTGACGAGTGTAATTTAACGAGTAGTCTTCCATATCATTTAAGTCTGTCTCATTGACTTGGAAACCATGTTTTACTGGTGGGGCAGTACGCATAGAAACATCAGCTGTATAATTTGGTTTCTGGGTGAAATTCTGCTGTGGAAGCCTAAATTGCTGTTGTTGCCCAAATTGTTGAGGGGACATGGCGGGTTGCTGTTGTAAGCCGAACGGTCTATAGCCAAATTGTGGTGGGCGGTAACCTACTGGCTGTTGCGGCCTATAATTAAATTGTTGCGCTGTATGATTTGAGGGTCGATACCCAAATGGCAAAAGTTGACTATTTTGCGGTGTCAGCTTAACCTGTTTACTTGGTGGGATACCAAACTTAAAATTATTTTGTAGGCTTGGTAATCTGAACCCATGTGCAAAATTAGGCGTAGCGTTAATGGTAGGTAGATTTGATTTAAATGGCAACACCAAATTTTGTGGTCTTGGCCTATCTAAGTTATTGCCTTTATTTTTCAAAATATATTGTTCATGGAAATTAACTTCCTCGAGGACAACGCTAAGTGCTGACTCGAGAGTTTGTGGGTCTTTTAATCTCACTATCCTAACCATATTTTCTGGCAGATTATATAAAAATACATTCAAGGCTATTTTATTGTAAATAATTATTTTATTAGACCGCATATTAATATCCGTAATTAAATTTACTTTTGCAATTAAATGAGATCGTACAATCTGTATACGGTTACAAAAGTCCAAAAATGATTCGCCCGATTTTATTTTTAAAGATTCTAATTCAATGGCAATACATTCTTCGCTGCGAGGGTCACCGAAATGCTGTATAAGTAATTCCCTGAACTCCGCCCACGTCTCTATGTCCTCGCGCTCACTGATAACGGCAGCTGCATTGTCTGTGAGACGGCTCGTAATCACTTGCATTAAATATCGATTTTGTTCCTCGTTCCCTCTATATTTAGCAATTACATAATCACATTTCCGTAGAAATAAATTTAATAACCTCCTATCACCACCATAAGGGGGAATAATGCTAACGAATTCCCTTGGTATTAAATTTATTTCTGTTTTAGTTTTTATCTCCGCCGCTTGAGACATTTTAAATCACAATAAAGTAAGCAAATGCACACTAGTAATATACTATTATAATATTTAATCGTTTACCTATATAATATATTTCAAAAGCACATGAAATATATAAGTATCTATTCTATATATGTATCTATTTATTAAAAGAAACACATGAAATATTTAATTAATATATTAGTTATATCGCTTATTTTAAATCAGATTACGTTTCGCAAAAGGAGAAGTCTAATCCTTACTGCAACGAATAGGATAGAATAGGCAGGAATGGAAGGCGAAAAGTTCTACTCACCGGCCAGTCACCGCACCCATTTCTCCAGATCTGATGAAGGTCACTCACTGTCCCGAAAATTAGCAAATTTATTTGGTTCGGCAGATTCGAAAGGTCACTTGCACACTTTCGAGTGAGACGATTTTGAGCCTACAATTCGCGTGAAGGACACCGAATTTTCGAATCCGACCCGGCTGCGCCAGCTATATTTAGGGAGCTCGGGACTAAGTTTTTAAAAGAAATAAATTTGAAATAAAACTTATTTTATTGTATATTAATATTACAAGAGACGCGTGCACAGATTTAGATGCGCTACACGAATGAGATGCCTAGCTTAAAGTTCATACAGGATGATGTCACCCTAAAGTGCTGAGTTTGCACTATTCACTTGCACTGTAGACATTTGAGGATACATAACTATCTATTCTCAATTTGAAAACAGACTTTAACAATAAACAGAAGAATACTCGTATATATATATGTGTATGTGTGTCAAATACGTACATGGTAGTGTATTTAACACACACACTGTACTGTACACTAATATTATATTATAGTTATTGATTTAATGTATTTTTTATGCATAACTATAAAAAAAAAAATATTAGCACCCTGCACTCCTTCTCTATATAAAATATAAGTGTGCGAAATTTCATACTCCTCCGTCCGCGCAATTTTCATAACAAAGGGTACAAAGTTTTTGCTTCACGTAATATAGATGAAACTACTATTTGGTTTAATAAACATAATTATTTTTCTATTTATTTACTATTGTCATGTTTGTTTATTTTTATAGTTTCTGATTAATACAATATTGAGAGTGTGTTTCTTATTAACGATCGAAGGTGTGTTTTTGCAACATGTCTATATTTGCTCGGGCTAGTTACAAAATCTGTCAAGTTAAGCAATCTATATTTAGATCAGAATTTAGTTCAAGACTAGTTTAGGAACACCAAGCCCTGTGGCATTCCGCCTTCGAAATGGCATAGAAGTCATATAATCCAGACGGCAAAGCGTTAGTTTAATTCAGTTAATTTCTTCATAAGAATCAAAACAATAATTTAATATTGTATCCAATTTCAAGATATACAATAGAATAGAATAATCAAAAATAATATTATGATCAATCATAGTTGAAATGAAAAAACAAAAAAAAATAACAAGCTTTTATTAGTTGTTATTAAAAAAAAGAACTAAAAAGTTTATTTAATTTGCTTCGATTATCTAGTCCTTTGATTTGATACTCATATCGTTAGGGGTTGATGTGAAATCTATAAATCCCCATTTTGAGAATTTAAAATGACGGCAATTTACGTAATTGTGCATTATCTCGGTAACCAAATAAGTGTTCCATATTTCAGCTCATTAAGACTGTGGGAAGTCGGTCAAATATAACTTGCTAAATTTAATTTCAAACTCCGTGTTGACACTAATAAAGCTTGTAACAAGAATAAACAATTTATTATTAAACGAGTTTTCTTCATTGTCTACATAAAAAAAAAAACTAAAAAGTTATCTTTTTAGTTTTTTTTATGTATTTTTTTAGTTTGTTTTTAGTTTTATTTGATGCTCATATCATAGGGGCGACCGCCATTATTTGCTAAAAATGATGGCGTTTAGGTAAGCGTGTATTGTCACGAGAATCAAACAAGGGTGTCAAATTTCCATTTTATCGAGCACTGGGAAGTGGATCAAATTTAACATGTAAGATTTGAAAACAGACACCGCGGTATAATTAAATAAAAGCTTGTAAAAAAAAATTAAATATGCTTTAATTTCTTGTTAACAAAAAAAGAACTAAAACGTTGACTTACTGTATTTCGCTCATCAAGCCCCTTCATTTGATACCCATGTCTTAGGACATAATGTGAAAACTATAAATCGACATGCTATCGCTATATTGAATTAAAAATAAGATAAGTTATATATCTTATTATTTTACTCATGTTACATTTCTCTTGTAGATTTAACATCTGTACTAGGAAATATCCTGTGTTAATGATGTTAAACATTGATAATTGTGAATTGTCAACAGAACCAAACGATACAATGCAATCAAGCCATTTTTAATGCAATATTTTATTATTACTGTGTGTTCATTAAAAAAAACTTTTTTTTCTTTAGTATTGACTAACTGCTCATACGGATTACAGCTATAGAACACGTTTTCAATAAGTATAAGTACATATTTTATTCATAAAATATGTAAAAGAGTAAGTGTGGGTTGAGTTGAGTTATGTAAACAAATAAACTTTTTGTAACGACATACCAACTCGACCACGAAAAATAATTGAAAGTGGTCAAGAGCCCGTGGGCTAAATAAGATGTGGGTTGTGCAGCCTCCGGGGACATATTAAAAAGAAACCCTAAAAAGTCGAAAATGCGGTGTAAAAATAGTTTTTTTTTAAATATTATTTATAAGAGATGTAGTTCTCCTGCAGATGGATATTTTTGGTTCTTTTGTTTTTTTTTAATTATCCTGTTTGACCGTACCGCGGGGTCAAAGTAGCCATTGCTAACCATTCTAGCTCGTCTCACATACTCGACAATATCTTGAAACATCCGATCATTTCATGAAATTTTTAATAAAAAATATGAAATTAAGAAACGTTCATCGCCCAGTTACATTGTTTGGCGATATGTTGAGGCAGCCCCGCAACAAATTAAAAAAATAATTTTATATTGTGAATTTAGAATTGACAATAAATATAAAGAAATAAATATTTCTGGACAAATTACATACGGCCATCTAGTCCCAAACTAAGCAAAACTTGTACTATGGGTACTAGATAACTGATATAATACTTAATAAATATTTTTTTTTTGTAAATACCCAGACCAAGACAAACAGACATGTTCATGCACACAAATATTTGTCTTGTGCGGGGATACAACCCGCGACCGCGGGGTCAAAGTAGCCATTGCTAACCATTCTAGCTCGTCTCACATACTCGACAATATCTTGAAACATCCGATCATTTCATGAAATTTTTAATAAAAAATATTTCATGAGAACCTTTCCTTTAACTATATCATCAAGTGCCTTAACTCATCAATGAATAGGAACTGATATGTTTAAAAATTTTATATGTATTGTGGTCTGCTTGCCTGTAAGAACCTGTAAGAAGAGACCCCTGAAGCCTGCATTTGTTGAGTTTTAGAGATATACGAAGAGTAGTCTCACTGCTACGTAGTAATATAACCAATATAATCGACAAATAAACAATTGCATTGTTGATTTGTCGATTATGTTGGTCGTTTTGACAAATGTTTTTTTATTACTTACCAGATGGTTCCATTGAAAAATCGATCAAATCATGAAATGATCTGTCAATTTCAGGATATGATGACATTACATGATAATATTTTTTCAATGGAACCATCTGGTTTCATGGGCCCTGCCGTCGAAGCTGAAGTCGATTACCATCGGATATTTTGATAGAAAAATATTAAACTTGGCCTTATATTAGTGGTAATTGTGTTTGTCTTAGCTGGTAGACACTCCCGAGCTCTACAGACTAAGCTGAAGATGTTTATCAATATCACTCAATATCTTAAACGTAAGACCTATTTTTCTAATCAAAATATTCGGTGGTAATCAGCTTCAGCGATTGAAGCCCAGCCCCCCTAGCCAAGTGTAATTCGTAGCGTAACGAACGTTAGATAGATCACGTGACATTTGTCAAAATCGAACATTTTAGTGTCAGAATTGACAAATGTCACGTGATCTATCTAACGTTCGCTACGCTACGAATTACACTTGACTAGGGGGGCTGGTCCGCGAACTATTTTAGATAATAACGTTAGATATAAACGATTTTAACAAATTAGGGACGACAAAAAACATATTTTACAACGAGCAGATGCATCGTGTATACTGTACTGTACATACCAACAATTTCTTCCGCATTTATTAACTGCCATAATTTATGGCCATAATGGGTTATTTTTGGTGTCGTGGGCGGAATGTTACGCAACGGTAATCTTGGGCCATCGATTACCAGTCCATCGAAAAATTTAATTTATTATTTAATAATGCAGTTTAGAGAAATTTATGGGAGCGGCACGAATTATGAATGAAAATGTACTTCGCGTATGAAACGGTCGTTACGTGAGTTATCTAACTTATAAACTATTATCATAATGTTATAATAAAGCACTTGTACTGTTCCACGTAATTACATTCATTTTAATTTTTACCGACCGGTTTCGCCGCTAAGGCATTATCAAGGTAAGCAGATGGTGTTTGTGTTTCTACTCAATAACATTATGATAATAATGTTCCACTAAGTGCCAACAATCAACAGTATCAACTTTATAAACTATTTTCTTACCTCATACATTACAAAAGTAGATAAGTATATATATGTTTTTTATAATTTATATTTTCATTACTTTTAACCAAAGTAAAGCAGAAAGATATCTTTTGATGTTTATTTTTAATCCTTTTACCCCCTAATAGTATAGGACCGCATGCTTGTCTGCCACCCGACGTAGTATATAAAAAAATATTATGATGAGTTTAGTTTGTATTCAAATTATCGTTATCGTTACTTAGAAAAATACTACAACTTACAATATACTACAACTTAGAAAAATACTTCCATCCGACGATCGAAGACGCATACAAATATTCATTTTTTCATCATAAAAATTATATACGTACTTACATATATACATTTTTTCTTACAACATTTTGAAACAATAGCAGAGACAATATTCTGTTCTGAATACTGTCTGTTCAGAAAAACTCCCGTAGACAACGACACGTACCTATATTTTTTCATGTGTATTGTATCCACATAAGTTATACCCCAAATCCTACTGGGTTTAGTCGCGAGATGCCTACTATCGGCCTTGGTTGACTGTTTTACGTTTTCATACAATTAGTAGCATAACGACTACTTCAAAAAACGCGCCGGGGCCTTCCCGGACTCCCAAAGCTTTCGTAGAGGTGACGAAGTCTGAAACGACCGCAGGTCTTAAGTAACACGATTACAAGATGACGACGAACGAACCGCTTGAGGAATTTGCTTACCAATGCGCTGGGGAATCTCCAGCTTAGGCGTGGAACCGCAAATGCGCGACGTACGAACTGGGTGCTTTTGGTTGGAGAGACGCTTCGACCAGGAAAAAAAACCGGACAAGTGCGAGTCGGACTCGCCCACCGAGGGTTCCGTAGGTACGTAGTATCATTATTAAATTTGATATTTTTCATTATAAATAAGAAATAATGCGTCGAAAAAAATAAATAAAATATATTTTGCAATGTGTACATCAAGCCCTTTCATATGATACCCCATTTGAACTAGTAGTTTCAATTTGAAATTTCGACACCCTGTAAAAAATATAGACCCCCTATTTTTTAAGATCTATTTACAAATGTATAGTTTTGAGATTTATTCCTGTACTTGTAGTCTATAACGATGTTACTTGCCAAATTTCATAGTTCTAGGTCAACGGGAAGTACCCTATAGGTTTTGATTCCCTTGAGTGTGTCAAAATATGCGTTTTTTGCTGAATAAACGGCCGTAACTTTTTTCTACGTAAACTTAGCAGTTTGATTTTTTTTTTACTTCATGGGACCGTAGACCTGAGTATACAGTTCAAATTTCAGCTTGATACCTCCACGCATTCTCGACATAGAAATTCTTGACAGACAGACAGACAGACAGACAGACAGACAGACAGACAGACAGACAGATAGACAGACAGACAGACAGACAGACGGACAACAAAGTGATCTTATAAGGGTTCCGTTTTTCCTTTTGAGGTTCGGAACCCTAAAAAGGGCGATTCTCTTGGGGGACCGGTTTTGTTGTCTCCACGAATCCCCACTCCGAACCACCATCGTTCTCGAAACTTAAAATACCTCCACTAATACATAAAGTGATATGCATCGACCGCCATCACAAACGAAAAAGTAGGCATAGTGCGACTACGTGCTTGGAGGTTTTCTGAAGCAGTCGTTATGCTACTAAACTGTTACTTTACTTTACTGTTTACTGTTTTATGTTATGAAAACGTAAAACAGTCAACCAAGGGCGATAGTAGGCATCTCGCGACTAAATCATATTTTGGTACAAGACATTTACATTTTCTGCGTCTGATAAAATTATTTAAAATTATTTAAAACTACCTGAACCGACAGACGTTGCCTTGTCTTCTTAACAATGAATATTGAATTCGAAATGGTTTTGCGCAATCTATCAAATGATTGACAGTTCTGTAAAAGGACATAAGGTTACATTAGAAAAGTTAATATAGTCGTTCGGTTTTCTAAAATTTTAAAATTTTTCGCGCAACTTTCTTATTTTTTTCCATCACAAGGACCTTTTCCTAACAATAGCAAATACGACATAAAAAGAAATAACGAAATCGGTCCTGCCGTTCACGCGTGATGACTTGACCAAGGGAAATAATGATTCATTTTTATACGAGTTTAAACATATAGATAAATTAATTAAGCATTTCAGTACCTTTATATAAAAATATAAACCAAAATAAAAATGTGACGTCACACGCGTTGGGCCACGGAGTCCATTCGCGCGGCCTCATTCTGTATAAATGTTCTTACTATTTAGTTATAACGAAAAAAAATATTATAAAAAATATTGTTATAAGTGTCTTATAAAATATGTAATTAAATTTTAAGATTATATAAAAATAAAATTCAATGACCCAATACGCAATGAATAATCTAACCCACTGGTATATTGCCTGAATGCCTTACATCAATTAAAATTGTTTATACGCAATACAACACCCGTATAAGTCGAATTTAGTACTAGTTCGCTCGGGGTCTATTGTGTAACACTCGATTTTCCCGATCATAATTGTATTCAGTGACACTCTCGCTAAGTTCATAATGTCATGCTTAGTTTGTATGCAATTGCGAAACATTTGTTTTGTTTGAACTCTCTAAGCTTAGAAATCTGTTTAGTGTCGCTCCCATGAGCCGCATGCGAATTATAATCCGTCTCATTAGGCACAAAGGAAATGTCCGCTTTCTTTCTTTCCTCACAAAGCGTTTGCGATCGAAAGTTCATTGAGCACAATACTGTAGTTATATCATAGTATTACAATATCTTCTTTATAATTAGCAAGATGTAAAGTTGCTGTTTTGATTTAATAATTCACTAGCTTGAGCTCGCGACTTCGTACGCGCGTATTCCGGCATCCCGTACGTATTTTCAAATATCGTTATTCAGCTGATGCCTACGTTGTAATAGCTACCTTATGCTAAATTTTAACCCGATTCATTCCGTGATCTGAGCTGTGTGTTGATCAGTTAGTAAGGGTTGCCGTTTTAGTTACAGATTAAAAAATCTACTTATAAACAATAAAAAAGAAATTGGTTGTCTGTAGTCTGTAAAGTGGATAATAGAGATGATAAGTGGTTTTTTGGTCAGCACCGAACACAAATAGGAAAATAGACACCGTATGTTGTGTATGGCCAAATTTGAAATTACTCATCCAATTAGAATACGCAAATGGTGCGGGGAGCGACCCATCTAATATGAGCGGCTATTTCACATGTATGTACTTTTTAATGAACCATTCCGTTCCGTAAAATACATCAACGTGCACCTGTTTGTTTGTGGTTGAAGGACTGAACCGATTGTGACGTTCACAGATATAGTGTCTGGTCGATACTGGGTGCTCCGAAGGGAAAATTCTAAATTTCGGGTAAAAGTCTGAAACTTTCAGATATGAATTTAATTCGATTCCGCCCATGGTTACCGAAGGTGAATGCGAACTTTTCATTTGACAGGGCATAAACAGTCCGAATAACTCATTGAACATTTAGATTTGTAACCTTTCACAAAAATACGAATTAAGAAAACACCCCATTTTAGACCGAATCTTCCCTGTAGTTTACTTAACTAGGATTGATTCACCCAGGTGAATCAATTATACTAATAGTAACCTTTATTCACTTTGTACACCTAGTGGGTACATCAAGTTTACTAAAAGTTGACTTGATGCACTCGTGAGCGGACATGGGTGCATTAATATATACTCGTAAGTACATGTGTACACGTATACAGTACATAAGTACATATGTTACATCAATAAAATATGTGCAAAACTAGTTCATTTACAAATAAAAGTTTCAGATTTTTATTTCGGAATTGGCCCGCCCTAAGTTCAATCAATGAATTTTCATTTATGCATGGTGACCGTAAACTGGCTACATGTGCCCCAAGCCTACCTGCATGCTTGAGGCCGACCAAAAATCATGGCAATCCACCAGATCGGCTACTAGACCCCCTATTTTTTAAGATTTAATTACAAATGTATAGTTTTGAGATTTATTCCTGTACTTGTAGTCTATAACGATGTTACTTGCCAAATTTCATAGTTCTAGGTCAACGGGAAGTACCCTATAGGTTTTGATTCCCTTGAGAATGTCGAAATATGCGTTTTTTGCTGAATAAACAGCCGTAAGTTTTTTTACATAAACTGAGCAGTTTGATAGACCTGAATATACAGTTCAAATTTCAGCTTGATACCACGCATTCTCGACTTAGAGGGTCTTGACAAACATAATCATGTACTTATTATAATAAACCTTCGGTCAAATATAAATCTACCTCCATAGTTACGAGGTAAAATGACACACCGGCTTCTTATCGAGCATCGCTAGCTGACTCACGGTCCATACAATTCTCTTAATTATTATAATTTTTCGTAGTCAAACTCATCCGCGCGATAACTGACCGGCTCATCGAGTGAAAGTATTCTGGTTTCGATAATCACACGCTTATCCATAGGCGCAAGTTCAATGCCTTTAATGTGACTCTTATTTGATTTATGAGTCTTACAAAAAGAATTCCATTGATTTTCTGGTTTTGCGTCACCTACCTTAATTTCAGATTTTAATGGTTCTATTCTCGAATTAAGGTTGCCTGGAAGAGATTGATTACATAATAGATCTTCATATACTTAATAATATCATTACGTGTTTGTTGTATTTACTTATTTTTGTTTTGTTAGTGCAAGTAGTTTGGTTTGGATAATCATAGTCTTATCTGGAGGCGCAAATTCAATGCTTCATATTTCATTCAATTAATAATTTTACAAAAATATTTTTATTCCATTGCTATCCTTTGCGCGATCCATTCCGATTTTTTTGTTTCTCACCTTACGTGTACATTAAAGTTGTCTGGAAAAAATTGCTGTAGCGATAAGACCGCCTGTTGTACTTTTTGTCATTGCGAGTTTGTTGTACTTTATTATTTTGTTGGTGCAATAAAGAGTTTCATTCATTCGTTCATTCATTTCCAATAATTAGTCAGAATTTACATATATTGCCTTCTGGATGAGGATTTCTCTAGAGTAGGAAGAGTATTCAGTATCAGAGGCAAATAATTCTAACCTAACATGTTCAAAATTATAAATGCTAATAAGGTATTTTTAATTTTGAACATTTTGGAGTTGTAGTATATAGTCCATGGCTGCCACCAGAGGGACTTTATTGACTATACGGCTTTTTTTGTTAAAAGGTGAATAAACACTACGAGTACCATTCGGGTAGGCATTGCTACCAAACTACTCGTATTTAGCGTACTATCATTTTAGATGGATTCGGGGAAAAGATTTTTGATGCACTTTAAATTTTTCTGTAAAATAAACGACAAGTAAGTTTTTAGTGCTTATTATTTTATAAAATATACCTACATATAAAAGAAGTACCTAAATAGACTGCATCATTTCCAGGTTGAGGATGCTTAAATGTGTTTCAGAATACTGCCGCGCCACGCACGTGGTAAAAAAACTCTTCAGTGTAAATACACTATCTAACTATTGACCTCTTTAGTAATTTAAAAATCAACCCTATACTACGACACGGCCCTTGAAGTGTTAGGTACACTTCTACTTCATCAATGTTTATTCCTGAAACATAGCGTTATTTTTCATTAATGTAAACGATGAGGCCTGATCTTTGAAGTTACACAAACACAAAAGGTTGTTAAAGGATTACAAAAGATGGACCTTGTGTAAAGTCCAGACAAAGTGAAGTTAGAGTCAGACATTAGCGGTCAGATGTTTTTTTTATATGTGATGGGTAGGTAAACTAGCATGCGGGTTCTGATCGATAGCTATCACCACCGCCCATAGAAATCAGCAACTCGAAGGGGTCGCCGATCTATTGCCAGCGTTTTATGGAAAATATAGACTATGTTCTTAATTGTCTGTGATTTTCGCTTCCTTTCTTTTTATAAATATCCAGATAAACTTTTCTAATAAACTCTCGAACTTTCAGTGGACTGCTATCTAATTTCTTACCTGTTGTGTAGGAGGCATTGCAGTGGGTGCTATAACAGATATGTAAGAGTACGTAAGATATGCTGTCACTTGTTAAAAAAGTAGGTAACAGTTTCTCTACTTAATCATAAATTCATAATTAATTAAATATTACAGTGGGTTGAAGAAAGTTCTAGATAGTAAAAAAAGATTGCAGCATAAGGTCACTGTCACTAGAGAGTTTACACTTAAGAGAGGGCATAAAGCCAAATAGATTTAGTAATTGAAAAAAAAAACTTAATATAGCACTTTCGAAAATACATTATCATTAAATTTAGACTTGTTAGATCCATTCAACTTACTAACTCTTTCCGACCGCTTTTAACTGAGTTTAATAACTACAAGTAGGTACCTACTAAATGTAAGAACGCGTATATATTTAACAGTAAATGTAGATGTGTAGCAAATATTTTGCGTATTGAGTTTTTTTTTTAAATCTTGGTGGGATAATGTTTTATCGATAAAGCTAAAGCACCTGCACAAGTATCAATCGACAAGGTGGTTTATAATTTTTTATGGTAAGTATATGGAATTTATTTCATTATCTAAAAACTTAAAAGGGCCAGCATATTGTCAATGTTGCCTATCGGCAGCGGTTTATTAGATTAGTTGTACATTTAGTTATTTGTGTGTATACACATGTCTTTTTTTATTTTTAGTTAAAAATTATCACCGTTTTCATTGTTTAATTAGTATTTGTCGATCGACCAAGTCTTTCTGGTCTGGAGGCACCTTTTATGCTCTTTTAATCTTTTTTTCGTGTTCCTTTCCCGGATTTCAGAAAATAAAGTCGACATAGAAATATATTTGTCGTAGTATATTGTGTTTCTATGATCTTTACTATCATCGGTCCAGCTAGTGGGGTCCTTCTTACGTTACGAGTTTCGGTCAATGGACATTTTTTGAGGTAAAATTTCTTTACGCACGTTGACTTGGGGAGTGAGCCGGTGAATGCGTGACGAGAGCGTTACGAAAAGTGGTTGGGCGAGGTGAAGGGAAGTTCATAGGGAGATATAAGTTAGTAGAGCTAAAGAGGTTTTACTTAATTCGTGTGGTCTAAAAGCACACTCGTTTTTTAAATTACATTTTTTTTTTTTTTTTTAAAACAATTCCATATTTCAGACTTTTCCTGCCCCAACGACCAACAGGTTCTGAAAGCTATATGTATAGTATAGCATGACTACGTGAAAATTAAAGGAAGAGTTTTTTTTTATGCTACGTCGGATGGCAGACAAGCATACGGCCCGCCTGATGAGAAGCGGTTACCGTAGCCATCACGCAACATTAAATATCGCTCGCGCGCCGCCACCCCCGCTGCCAACGCAGCATCTCCTTCCTTTCTGGTGACCTCACTCACTCGCAGGAACACAACAACCCTCAAGGGAATTGTTATTTGGCTGCGGTATTCTGTGAGGTGGAGGTACATTCCCCAGTCGGGTAGCTTACAATTATGCTCCTACCTCTCTTTTCGCCAGAGCTTCGTTTGTCAGTCAGCAGGCTGCACCGCGTGCAGGTGAAGATGGCTTTTGTTCAAAGATGTCGATGAACCACTTACACCGCTAATAATTAAAATATGAGAGCTTACATTCAAGTTTGTTAAAGTATATGTACATGCCACGTGTCAGCCTGTGAATCATGTCTTAATTTACGTAGATACGATTGCAGATCCGGTTATAATTAATTAAAAATAAGTAACAACGTGTCGATTGAAAATAAACTTACGTAGGCTATTCTAGGAAATATGAACAGTGAGTGGATAATAGAATGCAATCTATTGGTAATAGTGAAAATGTTGGTTTGTTTTTATACAGACGTCTTGGCAGTAAGTAATAGGAGATAGTAGTACTTAGCCGCTGTCTGTCAACTGATTGGAGAAATGCATTGAAACTTATTTCAATGAGTGCTCTACTCGGTGTGCCTTATTTCGGCACTGCCCAGGTCTCAGATCTTGATTTTAACTAGACAAAAAATTAGTCGTTAATTTGTCGAAATTTGTCGCCCAAAGCAAAAAATTTGTCGGGGTCCCGTTAAAGAGTTATAAGGTTTTTTTTGTGGCAGTGCCGAAATAAGCTTATTTCGGCACTGCCCACTCGGGATCTATTAAACTACAAAACATAGCGAACATATGATTTTCCTCAGAATTAGTCGTCAATTTGTCGAATTCAGACACCAAGTATCAGAATTAGTCGACCTCCCGTTAAAAAGTTATAAGTATTTCTTTGTGGCAGTGCCGAAATAAGCCTTATTTCGGCACTGCCCAAAAAAACTACACCACCTAGCGAAAATCTGATTTCACCCAGATGTTGCCTTGAATTTGTCGAAATTTGTCGGATATAAAACACAACTGGTCGATGCGTAATTAAAAAGTTACACGCATTTTAATAATTCTCATAGTAAATATAGTCCGAGATCTTGCATCAAAATTATATCATGCACAAAATGCAACAGTAAACGTTTCATTTCCTTCCTTTTTCAGAGTCTGGCAAAGTTTGTCAATGCATGCAACTGTTTTCTGATCTACGAATGCTTTAGGTGTTCTTTAGCACTACATTAGTTGCTTTTTACGATAGCCATATGTGAATGGGGTGGTGTTATTCTACTCTGCCTACGTTAGGCTCTCTGACTACAACGCGAATTATTAAAATGCGTCTAACTTTTTAATTACGCGTCGACCAGTTGTGTTTTATATCCGACAAATTTCGACAAATTCAAGGCAACATCTGGGTGAAATCAGATTTTCGCTAGGGTGTGTAGTTTTTTTGGGCAGTGCCGAAATAAGGCTTATTTCGGCACTGCCACAAAGAAATACTTATAACTTTTTAACGGGAGGTCGACTAATTCTGATATTTGGTGTCTGAATTCGACAAATTGACGACTAATTCTGGGGAAAATCATATGTTCGCTATGTTTTGTAGTTTAATAGATCCCGAGTGGGCAGTGCCGAAATAAGCTTATTTCGGCACTGCCACAAAAAAAACCTTATAACTCTTTAACGGGACCCCGACAAATTTTTTGCTTTGGGCGACAAATTTCGACAAATTAACGACTAATTTTTTGTCTAGTTAAAATCAAGATCTGAGACCTGGGCAGTGCCGAAATAAGGCACACCTCTACTCGCAATAAATTCAAAAGTCATGCATATAGTTATCTAGCTTTCGCTTGCGAATTTATACGTGCGTATCCCGATATACTCTGGCTATTTAAAAAAAAAACAACCTTTGTCCTTGCCATTGGCCCTTGTCTAATTTCCAATCCAATGTTTAATAAGCTAAGTCCAATGGTTTGGAGTTTACCCTGAGCGTTGATGATTTATCAGGAAGTCGAAAAAAGGTCGAAGAAAGTGGAAATAGAGCATGGCGTTTCCGTTTGTAGTTGGCAGGGACAAAAGTAGAATTTTTGTAAAATTTCCACTACCTCAGGAGCCTGGCCATTGCTCTGAACAAATTTTTAAAGCTTAGATCTGTATAAAGTTCGAATTTTGAACGCTCGCAACGTGAAATATAGCACGCGCGCTATCACCCACGCTGCCAATGCAGCAACTCTTTTCTTTCTGGTGATCTCACTCACTCGCAGGAACACAACAACCCTCAAGGGGATTGTTATTTGGCTGCGGTATTCTTTGAGGTGGAGGTGTTTTTCCAGTGAGGGTATTTTTCCAATTCTTCATACGCTGTACCCTACCTTTCTTTTACCAGGACCTCTTTCGCAAAATCTCAGAAATAAAGAAATGTAGGTGATGATGACGGAGAAGGAGCATAATCTTAATTTCTGTTAAATCTCAGTCTGTCTCGGTAAACTGATCGACTTCCAAAGAAAACGAAACACGGGGCACGTTATAATAAGCACAGCCACACGGACTTAGTCTGTTGTAGAACATTCTAGTATCCATAACAATCAGAGAATAAACCATTCTAGAAATGGAGGCTTAGTAAATGCACACGTAGGGACACATGAGGGTAGAACACATGTAGGGTCCCGACTGCTACATGTTTTCTTGTTTTAGGGGGTTTTCATTTCCAAATTACACAGAAAAGCGGTTTTTTAGTTTTTTAAATTACCGTTTTTATTTTATGTTTTTTAGTTTTATTTATTTTGACGTGCCTGGTGTCACTCTCACAGCAAATACGAATCTAACGACACCTCTCAAACTAAAATCCATCCAGCCGTTCGGGCTGCAGAGCGTGCCAATCATTTATACATACTCTCGAAAAACATAACCCTCCTTCTGTCGCAGTCGGGTAAACATAAAGGCAATTGTATCATAAAAGCATCCTAGCGCCCTATCAAGCACTTAATGACTTTAATCAACGATGTCTGACTTCGACAATCCATTTTTAGATTTGCCTGAAAGGAATTAAGAATTTTAAGTGGCGTTTACGTACTTATTTAGATTACGTGCGTAATGCAGTTAGGCTCCTTATTGGTAGATCAATTGGTATTCACGTAAAGGAATCTCGGCCAGTGGCTGGGAGAACTATTTATAAACAGCAACGACGAGCGACCGACGTAGCATGAGATTGTGATATACCTACAATTTTAGCGATTCTATTGCCCATGGTGCAATAACACAAAGTACGTCCTATACTGACAGATGTGGTCATGTGACTTGAACTTACCTATGTCATTAGTTATATATATATTTTGAACGGAAAATTGCAGATTTTGACAACCATACTTGTGACGTAGTCTTGACAATTTGCGGAAACAGAATAGCTTACTTTGTTGCTATTATCTTCGTTTGGAAATACAGTTAAGAAAACAAGTCTCTCCTTATTTCTGACGGCCAGTTTTTTTATAACGCACGAATTACGCCTCGGCAAGTGCGTAGAAAGGCAAAGTACATTCAAAGTTATAGATTGCATCGATTCTTACCAGTGAAATACCGTAACTTTGCTCCTCGTGGTTTAAGCTTTTGATAACCAAATATTACGATTCCTGTTTTTTATGAAATTAAATAGTAGTGGAACTAAAGAAGGGATGAAAGCGATATCTATTAGAAATACAGTAAAAATAGTAAAAAATATATTGTATTTCACTCTTCTGTATAAAGATTTTTTATATTCACGTCTTTCTCCAGAAAGACGTGAATTTGTCAAAAAATCTTCGTACAGAAGCTAAGAAAGCTTTTATTTTATAAGTCCTGTTCATGTTAGCTCGTTGCTCTTCACACTAGCTTGCGGCCGCGACTTCGTACGCTCGTATTCTGGTGTGGTTTATACGTGGGATAATCAAAAAATAATTTCTTAGTAAATACCTACACGTCATAACAGCTACTTGTATGCTAACTCGATCCGTCCAGTGGTGTGAGCTATTATAATAATTTATAATTTGTATGTAATTTGTTGAACGCAAGGAGACGCTACATCTCTGCGTGTAGAGAGAGAGTCTAGTCGATCCGAGATCAATTGGACCAACATCGACAAATTACATGCTTGGTTTTTATTTATTACCTAATGCATCATAATGGTTATGATCTAAATTTATGGTGTCAGTATACATTTATATAAAATAGGTCAAAAAAAAAAAACTACACCCCTCTTTTACTGACTTCAAAAAAGATCTTCATTTATGTTCGAATTTAGGTTTTGTTTTTACCTAGGCTGCTCTCGCAGTGGTTTCATCAAATTACTATCGCCTAAGTAACCGTATGGCCTAAGCTGAAGCCGATTACGATCGGATTTTGAGATTGCGAAAATCTAGCCTGGTACGGACGGAGACGCTCTACCGATTTAAGTAAAGGTGTCTATTACAAATAAACGAAGTCCGATTTTCGCAATAAAAAAAACCCGATGGGAATTCCAACTTCGGCGGTAAGGCCCCTGATCCTGGAAACGCAAGATATTCGACAAGAAATGAAAATTGAAAAATATAAATCTATTTTATTTAGACTGTTTTATTAAAATATTAAAAGTTTTTGCAATAAGCGAAATCGCATGATGGCGGTTTATAGCGCCAGTGGGTGAAGTAGATCTAGCTATAGAAATGTTTACTGTATGGAATGAGATTATGCATTCCGTCGTGCAAAGCGACTATCGAGAGCTGAGCGATGTTTTGGTTAAACTGGTGATCGATTCCGCTTGTTTATTAAACGAAGTATTGTATTACTGTATATAAACATGGGAACAATCGCTTCGTGAGAATTGTTTTTGCGAAAGGGCAGCTTTCCATGCTCAGTGTTTGTCTAAAGGAATCTGATAGATTCCTACATATTGAATATATCGATACAAGGTAAACCTGTTCACAGAAACGGTGATTAGGAACATCAGATAACCAGAGGAGGATATCGTTTCCAGCCAGTACCAACTTAGACTGTTCAAGATGCCTTCAAAACCCTTTGAATTTCTTCAATAATATCGTGGAGCAGAGTATATTAACCTATATGAACCCCGGGGCAGAAGAACCAAGGGTCTCAAAAGATTGCTGGCTATTCAGGCAATGTGGCTCCAATTTAAATACGTCTTTGGAAATTTGGGCGTATTTTTTGGAGGAAATTTAGTTCACAAACTGAACCAGTTTCAGAGCTCTGCCGTTACGTATCACGTATCTTTAGGCGCGGTACCTAACTTTACGGTCTTTTCATTGGTTGCTTACGACAAAAATACTAAGAATAGTGGGTGGGTCATTCACATGAAATTATCAATGAAGATAAAATTCCTAACGTCTACAACTTTATATGAACCCATATCGTACAGGTTTTGCTGCTCCGTCATTCATAATCTCTCAGGTAATTTAGGCGACGCACAGTCTTAGTCGTCAATTCCCAAACAAGATTATTTGGACACGAGTGGTGTAACGGTAATGTCTTTGTGGTGAAGCCGCTTTGCAGTGAAGATAAGAAGGTTAACGGAGCGCCATGCCCGGGGCATATGAAATGTGCCCAGATGCACGAGAAACAGTAACAGTGTAATATTACGATCGCCTGCGTTACGTTGTTCACGTAAGTAATGGAGGAACCAGTTTGCATATCTACATAGTTGAGACGCTAGTCTTATTTATTACTGTGGAGATATCTATCTCTTATACGTTACACGTATTATTAAAGAAAAATGCTTTGATCTTTATTCGTCTTTAATCTAATAACATGTTCCGACTAGTGTCAGACGTCATCCGAATGTAACGTCTGATTTTATTTGTGGACTAAATTACTTTGAGCAAATCGCAAAATTACGTCAATGTTCAATGCCAATGTCCATTGTTTCTCCTCTTAAATACTTCCTTATACTAGGTTACTAACGATTATACTGACCTTCTCTCAATCCGCGGATTTGGACAATTCAACAAGATTTACAAGTTAAATGCAACTTCTCTTTCTCTGATTACGTATTCAAAGTTACTAACATTACTTTTAAAATAAAAATTACGCCTGCTAAACAATGCTTTGTAATGACTATCTAATTTGGTCGTCATGTGATAAACACAAGTACAAAGAATGTTAAATCTTTAAGATTTACAGCGTCATCCTGCCGCCTGCCGTTTGCTTGCTTGTCATTTATGTAACGTGCCGGTGGTGTTAGGCGTGGGTTCCGTGAGACCAGCAGAGCATCCGGCCAGCCCGCAGCTCCGGGGCTCATGCTGCTCGCTGATAAGAGCAGTGAAAGTGCCGCAGCCGAGAGGACCGCTCCATGCACGTATTGTTGTACGACAACGGTCACGCTTCGCGAATTTGAATGTAGCCATGATGCTAGTAATAGAATAATCTTGTTGATTGATAGACTTATTATATGATGATGAGGTTCCAGGAAAGTTCGCATTGTCCCAACACGGGAGTGTACGCTGATAAATTTGTCAAAGATATGCCTATTACGGGCACGTAATTGAAAAATTATGTAACGTGAAGTCACTGAGAAATTGCTGTTAACCGCCTTCAGACCGCTTAAGTGCTCTAGGCGTTTTTCTCCGTTCATATTGAGCATCGATTTAAAACTAAACATTCCGGTCATCGACCCTTTGGAGATTTTATTGCTTAAGCAATAGATTGAATCGATAATAGTCGTAATATCTACGTGAAATCACTCAACGTTGTGTGAGAATTTAGCTGGACCACCAGTGCACCGTTTAGTAAAGCAATTCCGCGATTTGTAGAACATCTGTGCGGAGCTATTATACACTAATTGAGCGATTTGTTCATTTATTTTAAGCGTTAGAAACTTTAACATTCACGAAATACAAGGTGAAAATAAAACGACTGCGGTCGAATTGGAGAGGCAAGGCGAAGTGCAATAATAAATACATCAGATGTTTTGTTTGCAATTCATCATTCGATAGCCGATGTCAATGAACTTGTGATCACACATTATCTATAAAAACATGTATAAAGCAGAACACATCATTAATCTTCGTTGTAAGATCTATAGCAGCAATTGAAAATAATGGCAGTACATAGTTGAGCCACCTACCAGTCTGTCTCGTGAAACTTTTCAATGAACAGTAGTAATGAAGTTTAATAAAAGCTGTGTATGAAATATGCCTGTTAGTTGCGTTGGTACATACCAACATGCGTTAAGTGTAACAAGCAGTTAACTTTCACTAGATCAAAGTGTTCGAGATTACCTCGCCAAAAAGTTCGCGAATGGTTTCTTTTTGTGCTCTATATAGCGAAGTCACGCGATTACTATGAGTTATTTAGTTGCTTTGTAGCAAGGTCAAAAAACCGGGCCGCGTTACAATACTGTACTTTCGTACTCGACCTACGAAAGCGAATGGGAAGCCTCCTGTTTTGGCGACAACTTTCTGTATATGTTCGAGCGACTTTTTGTCATTTCCAAATCGAAATTTTAATAAAACATCAATGGTGAATAACTGGCCGTATCCACTTTCCACGTTACGTAAGCTTCCGTCGGTATCATTGTTATCTCTTTAAAGGGTACGTACGTGAGATAAGTTAAAGGGTCTTTAATTAGCGCGTAGGCGTTTTTATGATTCCTCGGAAATTTTACAAGCAATGTTTTATAATCTTATTGCGTAGCTGCATAGTACATGGCGCCTGCCTACGATGCGGTGCAGGTTTGGATTGTAATTTTCATTTTACTCTCCGAGCAAGTATTTTATTGTCCTCATTTACTTACTTTCAAATTGCTAACCAAGTGCGATATTTCACAAGTCAGTGTGTATGTATCTGCTTGTCTACCTGTATAATTAACATTTTAACTACCTACTTACATCATAAGCTAATTGTTCAATTAAAATATTGATGAGTTTTCATCTCTACAACGTAATTATAAGAGAAAACTTAAGTAACACTAATGACTCAACATTACAGCATCTAATTAATTTTATGACATATGTGGGTGTGAGTGTGCAGGCCGGCGCGGGCAGAGATTATTTTTTATTGTCTCTATTTGGATTTTTTTTCTACGAGAATGTAAAAAAAAAGTACCTGTAATGGTCATCAAACAATACAAAGAACGAAGATTAGTAAATAGACCAGAGAAAAAACTTGGCGCCATACTTAATTCTACCCCCGATAAGATTCTACATTCTTAACAGAATTCCTCTTAAAACGACGACAATAGAAACACATTAGACAGATATTGTTAACCTGGGAGTGTACAAAATGTGGGACAGGGCTGTCCATAGTAGTTCAGAATGAAATAAAATGACTCCTAGCCTTGACACGATAACATTTAATTCTGTCAGAGCAATTAATTTAGCGAGGCCCGAGCAATGGAAGCACTATTGCTTCTGATGCTATCACGATCGATGACAAATCGTTCTCTCTCGTACAATGGATGATTTGCTACTCTATATCTGTCCAAACAGCATTAAACGATTATTAATCTTTAAATCATGAGCACGACAAATTTCAAGGTCTCCTTGCCAAAACAAATTGTTATTCAGTCAAAGACCTTGCTTTTACGATTGTTATAGGAATCTGATATATTCATATGAACTTTATGGGTGATAATGTACAGTTACGGCAGGATCGAATACTAATTAATCGCAAATCAGGCTGTTTTAAGGTAATAAAAATAATACACAAAAACAGGACGACCTTAAACTAAAACCTGTGGCAATAAAGCCTAAAGGTCATCAAAATTTATATCGCGTGTGTCCCAGTTTGCCGAATTTCAATTTTGCGCATGTGGGCGCGTGAGATGCTTGTTGCATTGTGAATTTCGCTTACTTTGCAAGAATTCGCCGTTCATTCTTAATCCGTGGGAGCACGAGGCAAGGTCGAGGTTGCCAGTAAATTGTCACTGGTGCGTTGCGTAAACGTCCATCATTTGCATAGCGCGCGCAATACACTCAGTCCAAAGTTCACGATTTTGCATCTGGCTAAAATATTATTAGCATTTATTAAGTGTCATAAAATCACGATAACTTTTATCTTTGTACATGTAAATCATTCTCTATAATTTAGAATTGTAGTATCGTGAGTGACACCATATTTATTAGGCTTGATAATGACCTATAGTTTCACTTTTCTTTTGTACGAATTTGGGTCTAATAAATTACCGATGATTAACTATAGAACTATAGCTTTATTTCCGAGTAGAAGTACTCGATTTTGACTTAGTAATCAGTCAGTCAAGTTCTCGTGAAGGTACGATTTAGGTCTCGATAACAAATCGCGCGGAAGTAACGTTTCGTTTGCAGTCTGACTGAGCTTGACCAATACGCTTGCGATGCGACCTTACACAGATTACATGAACGATCTGCAACGAATGACTGTAATTAGTTTTCAATGGCATATAAATTGAGTACATTTAAATATTGTGGTATATTTCGTCAAGGAGAATTATGGATAACATTAAAATCTTAAAATACTGATCATAATAAATCATATTAGACATAGGAAGAGGAAGTCGCTGGAAGTAGTTTTTAGTTTTAGCACTTATATCGAATAGTTTAGTTGCGAACAAATAATTTTGATAAAATATCTTACATTGCAAATTGCGAAGTGCTAAGTGGTGTCTCGCGACGGGCAGTTCATTGCGAATCTCATATTTATTTTAATGTTTATAATGCAAACGTGGTAAAGATTACTGCAGGTTGTGTTAACTACTTGAATCAATATTGCAACTACTAATAGGGTTGCTTCTGATCTACATCACGTGCAAGTTAAATATGTTTGATGTGTAAATAGAGAGTGAAATGATTTAGATACAATTCATACCTCATGTCAAGCGATCACCTGCTGTGGTTTAGGGATGCTGTAAAAATATGATATATTTGGGGTGAAAGTGGTCGATCAACATCTTTGAACCAAACCCAACCTCACCTGCTGACTGACAAAGAAGGCCCTGGCGAAAAGAGAGGTAGGTCATATTATTATTTTTTAAGCTGCCCGAATGGGGAAGTACCTCCACCTCACAGACTATCACAGCCAAGCAACAATTACCTAGCTAGAGGGTTGTTGTGTTCCTGCGACTGAGTGAGGTCATCAGAAAGAAAGAATTAAAGAACTATAGGCTGGCAACAGATCGGCGAGCATCTTAGTGTTGCTGATCTCCATAAGGATACTTACCGTACCGTTCTGTCTGTTCGGGTTATTTTTTTTTTATTACTTTTTACAACATAACTTAGAAGGTAAAGATTAATCGACGCAACTGGTGACCCATGATCTGGCACATTCCTCGCCTAAAGGATCATTTTAGCCATCCAGCGTGGTAATGCTGCTAGCATCTTGGGAACGATGTGACATGGGTCAAACGTTCTACATTTATTTTAGTGTTAAGTTAGTTTAATTTTAGTATTATTTAGTTTTAGGTACATTAGTTTTATAGTTGTATTTTATGTCGGCATCAACCCATAATCATCCCACTGTTGGGATACGGGTTTCCCCTCAATCGAAGGGGTTTAGAGCATACTCCACCACGTTGCTCATCTGCGGGTTGGAGAAAAACTTAGAAGGTAGTGTACCAATTTCGGAAGAAAGTTATTCTAGTAGAGTACATTATAGTATTTACTCACTAGAGAGATAATAATGTGATAGATTAGAGAAAGTCGGATTTTATCTTATAACATATCTTATATTGTATGAATAGGTAGACACTTTTTTTCAATGAAATTTCATTATGTACTTCCCACTAATATTCTAAATGTGAAAGTTTGTCAGTATGGATGGATAAATGTAGTGTATTATTATGACGATACGTTTATGGGACGGATGGAAGAACGATGGATGTATTGACGAGGTCGGCGGTGGAATGTTAGCAATGGCCACTTTGACTTCGAGGTCGCATGTTCGATCATCGCACAAGTTTGTGCACATGAACATGTCTGTTAGTTTTCTATGTATGTATAAAAAAAATGTATTTAAGTATTATATGAGTCATATGTACCCATAGTGCGAGCTTTGTTGAGTTTGGTATTAGATCGTCGTGTGTACATTTGTTCAGGAATATTTATTTATTTAGTAATGTTTAAAATTTTTGTTCATAATTTTTAAAATAACGGTATTTCATAATGAGCAACGGCTGTACGGATTTGGATCAAATTTTAAATACATATAGACTATCATCTGGATCAACACATATGATATCTTGGTATTCCGTTCGGGGCGAAGCAGCGGGCAGAATATAGTAAATTATATTGCTAGCACGGCTATGCAATTTGAGCTTCACTTGACTAGCCACCGTTTTAAGGTGAAGTGAGTCCAGGAAACACGTTTATTTAAAGAATTGTTCTATTAAACTATTTCAATTTGGTTCCTAGAAATTTAACTATGAAATCTTAAGTCCTTTCTGCAGGGCCCAAAGCTACTGAAAACACAATTAATAATTTTTGGCTCGATAGAAAAAAATCGCGAACTTACTCTCTAAATTTGCACTAAGTAAAAATTATAACTATTTAATACACTTTTTTTATACGGAAATTATACCAAAATGTTCATAATTTTAATTACGAGAGCAATAAGCTATTACTTTTAAAAATAAAATAATTTAAATAAAATTATTAAAAGAATAACGATTTGCGGTCGCGCACCCTCCCCGACTCTCGATCGCTCTCAACGTTAGTGCTCTAGGAGCTGCGTTCGAGGTAGGATCTGTGCCGCGCGTCCGTTCAACGCGTTGTCAATAAACACGTTGAAATAAACACAGTGTAGGAATATCAGTAAGACAACAAAACAACGATGATGATGATACATTTATTTTTTTACTGAGACATTTTATTTTTTTACCCGGTTTTTTTTTCTCATGCTAGATGTTTCTTTGGAAAATTTTATTATAAATCTTTCTTGGAATATCTGTAAACCCACATTGAAATTCGTTCAGTAGCGATTGAGTTCATCGCATACATGTAGGTACGCGATCATCGAAATCGGTTTGGCCGTTTAGGCGTCATAATTTTTATTTTTTATACTTCGTCGGGCGGTAAAAACATACGGCCCGCCTGATGTGAAATGGTTACCGTAGTTATAATAACGCTCGCAACTTAAAATATTGCTCGCGCATCTCCACTCCCGCTACCAACACAGCAACTCCTTCCTTTCTGGTGACCTCACTCACTCGCAGGAACACAACAACTCTCAAGGGAATTGTTATTTGGCTGCGGTATTCTGTGAGGTGGAGGTAAATTCTCCAGTCGGGTAGCTTACAATTACGCTCCCTACCTCCCTTTGCCAGCGCTTCCTTTGTTACCACTTACAACCCAGATATAGTGATAACCCCAAAGATAGTGGAACAAACAGACATCCATATTTTCGCATTTATAATATTAGTAGGATATGATACGATGAAAAATACTTAGATAGTTAATTGATTCAGGTGTTATTTTGCGGAAATCAAATTTACAGGCAATTTAATCTACACTACTTTGCGTGCTTCCGCCACCAACGTTTTTGGAGTAGGACACGACTTACGCTTAATATTTTTTTGGTGAAGGAGCTAGGACGTTGGATCATTAATATTTTAGGGTGTAAGTGGTTCATCAACATCTTTAAACAAAAGCCAACTTCACCTGCGCGCTGTGTACCCTGCTGACTGACAAACGAAGCTCTGGCGAAAAGAGAGGTAGGGAGCGTAATTGTAAGCTACCCGACCGGGGAATTACATCCACCTCACAGAATACCGCAGCCAAATAACAATTCTCTCAATCAATCATGAAATCAAATCAATATATTTTTTTGTAAATACATACATACTAACTGTTACCCGTGGCTTCGCCCGCGTGGTCCAGAGAAGCTGCCATTAATTTGTGTATATTTTTTTCTTGTCGTCATTTTTTTACTTGATGGGATAACAAGTAGCTTAAGACACTCTCCGGACCGTAAACTATCCCCGTTAACAAAAATCATGTCGGTACTTAGGTTACTTTCGATGTAAAAGAAGGACAAATGATTACAAAGTTTATTTTTCCCATTGGATTAAGATGTTTTTCCGTGATAAAAAGTAGCTTATGTCACTCTCCAGATCGTAAACTATCCCCATTAAAAAAATCACATACTTAGGTTCGTGTTTGACGTGAAAGAAGGACAAATGATTAACTTTATTTTTTCCCGTGGGAATAATAATAAGTTTTTTCCGGGATAAAGAGTAGCCTATGTCACTCTCCAGGCCTTAAACTATATCCAAAAAAAAAAACATGTAAATCCGTTTGTTACTTTTGACGTGAAAGAAGGACAAACAACCTTTTACCTATATTATGCTATAGTGATTTAATCTTAAAAGATAGGCATATCCGCAAATTTACGCAGCGCACGCAACGTAAGCCCTCAAAAGGAATATTTTTTTCCCGTTATTTATCGGTGCTCCGCTCCTATTGGTGTTAGCGTGATGTTATATAGCCTATAGCCTTCCTTGAAATATAGGCTATCACTATAACAGCAAATATTTTTTTCAATTTGAACAAGCAAACAAACAAACTCTTCAGCTTTATAATATTAGTATAGATAATACATAGAAAACACCCAGACCAAGATAAACAGACATGTTCATGCACACAAATATTTACTCGTATCTTGTGCGGGGATCGAACCCACGACCTCGGAATCAAACTGGACATGGTTAGCCATTGGACCACCGGGGTTGTCAAATATAAATACTGTTAATATCAATACCGCTGTATGCTCGGGCATAGTAGCTAGGGACAGACGCGTACTGTACGGCACATATCGATTCCTAGAAGGATGAAGAATAGTGTATGCGCGTGATAGTTAGTTAGTCTAAGTATATACCTATTTTAGTTTGACCAATAATAAATATAATTATTGAATAGTTTTCTTTTTATTTTGAATTCTTTACTTTTTCATAATATACCAAAACATCACTTGTTTGCATGTTGAATATTATATACTTCATTAATAAAAAAAATGTATTTTTACATGTGGTTTATTTATTTTCATATAATTATATTTCCAGTAAGTACTTTTAACTATTGTATTGACGGGTGTAGTACTACACGGGTGTAGGTAGTCGCTTCGCTATACTGTGGCGTCTCGGCAGCGATCGCGCGCTTGTAAGCGAGTACCCCGCGCCGGCTCCTCTCAAGCCCCGCACCTCACCCCCTCGAAATCGGCCAAGCCCTGGACTCACGTCACCTTAAGACATTGCACGCCTCACAGGTTACCGTGCCAGCGGGGAAAGTCAAATTTTAAAATTACCTTAGTAGAAAGCCTTGAATATCCTGACGTCTTCAGGTGTCCGATGCCTAAATCCACTCTGTGCTGACGTCCAAATAAGTACTCGTAAGTAGTGTTACCCAAAATCAGACCGATTTTGGGTCTTGCAGTCTTGCAGTCTTGCAGTCTTGGTCTTGTTCTTGCATTTATGCAAGACCAAGACCAAGACTGGCTAAGTCTCGTCTTGTTCTTGCATTTGGGCAACACTACTCGTAAGCGTTGTACAAAGACATATGGTCGGTAGTATTGACAACAGAACGTTTAGTTCAATTTTTTTTTGGCCACATTCGAACGTGTTAACGTTTACAAGCCGACCAAATTGAGAAAAAGATTCATATTGTGAATTTACCAGACGCATGTGACATATCTAAATTAGCCGGGTTGCTCACTTCGAAACGTGAGCAAGTAAGCCACATAATTTTGATATGTAACACGCGTGTTATAAATTAACAACATGATAGTTTTTCTCTATTTGGTCGGTTTGTTTACGTTGACATGATCGAACGCGAAAAAAAAAACCCGCACTATAAGCACTCTCACTATAAGCCGTGTGGTTTCCGGCAGACTAGAATAGAATCACTCCATCTCTTTCCGTGGATGTCGTACAATGCGACTAAGGGAAATACATTATCAAACATCGATCAGGCCTCCCCAACACGTCTGGACAGCGTAGGGAGTGTAGGCCAAATCCTCCTCCTTCAGTTTAGGACGGTCGAGAGAGGGTCGTGCTCTTGTAGTGGAGAAAAAATGACCTGATGATGATGATAAGCACTCTGGCAACATACGGCAAGAACATACCTTGTGTATTTTTACTATATCGTAAGTAAGTGCCGATGTGACAACCCTCATTAAACGAAAGGTGTAAGTAATTGAAGTAGGTGTAGATTCGCATGTTTTACGGCTTTTAATGCAATTGCGATATTTTAGATGCGATTGCAAATCCTAACTCATTTTAGAACATAATATTCCAAACGTCGTGGGTGCTAAATGCTTTAATAACATTATTGTATATAATGCATTAATGTTTATTATTTACTGAGATGCATAATTTACATTTGAAAAGTCTACAAAGTTTGTATTACGAGTAACAGATGAACATACTCGTACCATATTTATTTACGTACATATTTTTAGAAAAATTACTTATCGCCATCTATCCATATTCATCTTCCAAGATCAAAGATCCATTGCATTCTCAGGTTTTGTATTCTCATCTAATATATAAAATTCTCGTGTCCACAATGTTATTATCATACTCCTCCGAAACGGCTTGACCGATTTTTATGAAATTTTGTGTGCTTATCGGGTAGGTCTGAGAATAGGTTGTCATCTATTTTTTATGGCAAAACAACGTTTACCGGGTCAGCTAATAATATAGAAAAACACCCAGACAAAGATAAACAGCAAGGGTATATTCAAAAAGGGCATAAAGAAGTTTTCACTGGGTCGGCAATGCGCTTGTGATGCCCTGCTGGTGTTACACAGGCGTCAAGCGGGCTCTATGCTTGTTTTTGCGCTTAATTTGGGACTAGATGGCGCTGTGTAAATTCCAGAAATATTTATTTATTATTTATTACCACATTAGTTATATAAAAAAAAAATAACAGTCCATGCACTCAAGTGTTTTTCTCGTGCGAGGACATAATTAGCGACCCTTGGTGCCTGCCATTCAGCCGACATTCGAAGATGAGACTCGTGAAATAGCTCAAGCACTACATAAATGAGCGAAAAAAACAAAAAAAAAAACTGATAGATATGTGATTTGCTATGAAAGCAATATCAAAATATTTTTCAAGAGATTCAAGATTTTTTTGTCGCTGAGTACATCAGATCTTATTTAGTAAGTACAGTTCATTGGTACAGTTCAATTTAGAGAATATTTAAATTAGAGAATTAAGAAAGAAAATGTGCATAAAACGTTCTATACATACTCGTAAATTACATAGACTTGTACAACTTCAACTTAGCTTTCAACTATCTATCAGATCAGTAGTGCCGACGCGTTTCATCTACGCACGTAGGCAATATTTACTTACTTGGAATGCAGAAAGGAAGTTGTTAAGACGGGTAAAGTATCCAATTTCTCTTAGACGGTCCCATATATCGAAGCCTTGGCTTGGCTTGTTCGTGCATATAAAATCCATCAAGTACAGAGGTACTCTCTAGGTTACTCTAGGTTGTGTTGAGAGCAACAGATTGATTTTTTTTACACGACTAGGATAACAATAATAGTAAGGCCTTATGGTAAGCAGTCATCGCTGCCTATGGACGTTTGCATCACTCACGCGTTGCCGAGTGCCGAGCCTGTAAAAACTCCTTTACGCCTTTCTTAAAGAACCCCATACTGTAGCCTCCTGGGAATACCTTGGTAGGGATTACATTCCACAACTTGAGAGTTCGAGGTAGAAACTCCACTGGAACCGTACAGTATGCGCTCAATTAAGTTCTAATATGTGAAGATGATATTCCTGCCTATTATGGCGAGCGGTGAAATATATATAGAAAGAGGCCGTGGGCATCATAATAAACAACTCCTCTGAACACAACCCATTACGGTAGAATACGATAAGAGGAGTCTCAAGCGTCTATAAGCTGAGATGACTGCTTACCTTCAGACCGGTTGTACGCTTGTTTGTCAACCTAGTCGTATAAAACCGCAATATTATCAAGGTTAATATTCACTTTATCTTCAATACATTATCTTTGAGCCTGGGATGGTCTTATTCAGTAGCCAGCCAATGAATACCTCATTTGTGGTACTATAAATAAATTAACAAAAAAGGCTATCTCAAATAAAAAATACTCTCTTCATTTAATGCCTGTAGGCAACAACTTTACTTACAATGTAAATAAAAAAGATTACCTATGTAGATAGCGTTTAAATTAAAGAACAGAAGAAAGTATTATAAACGTGGGGTGAATAACCTGCTATGTGCGAATAAAAGCACCGACGACGGAGATGTTACCTAATCAGCATCTTATTAACAGACCTTTATAATATAACACGCCGCGGTTGCTATACGAAATTCTACATTTTGCTTACGGGCAATCAAGATTTCTTTGTGGCATTGTCGTCTGTTAGTTATATTAGGATTGTGATATTGGTGAGTTACTTTCTTTTGCAAAGCAAATAGCCTGTCAGATAGCAGTAATTGGAGTCTATTGTCTAGTACCATTTATGACATTTTGAAATTAATTACATTTACAGTCGATGGATAAAAGCCTAGATCTAAATTGTCTTGAACAAGGCGATTAAGGCTCTAGCGGCTGAACTGATGACGATTCGATTTTTGGATTGAAAACAATATTTGTGGCTTTGTTGTCTATTACTTAGGTACATTGATTGTGATATCTTACCAGTTTCTTTCTTTTGCAAATCAAATAGCCTGTCAGATAGTAGTAATTGGTCTCTATTGTTTAGTGCCGTTTATGACGTTCTAAAATTAATTATATTTACAGTCGATGGATAAAAGTCTAGATCTAAATTGTCTCGAACAAGGCTTTACAGGCTGAGTTGATAATGATGGGCTAGATTTTGGATTGTCGTCAACTTTGTTGATAGCGATTTCGGAGTTTAATTAGCCTTAACCTTATGTTAATGATAACTTAAACCAAACGTTACAATAATTCAAGTGTGATCCAAAAATGATTTGTTAATCGTCTTACATAATTGCGCAAGGGCTGAAGTGTAATTCAAGTAAAAATACAAATTTTAAGTTATATGTAATTTCAAATCAATATTTTTTTAATTAATATTTAAATAGTTGTCTTGGCCAACTTGCCAGAATAATAAAAATATTTTTCATAATATTATAAATTGATTTGAACCCACGACCTCTTGATGACCGGTTGAGTGCTCTTTCAACTGAGCTACCAGGAAGGTTTGTGTTGCTGACGAATTTTTGCGTCGAGAGGTCGTGGCTTCAAATCCCACCTAGAATGTGAATTTTTTCATTTTTCAAAAATATTTACAATATTTTTTTTTGTTGATTGAATGTTTTAGGACAATATGATAACAGGTATGTATGGGAAATTCAAAGGAACAGCGAAGCGAGGGCGGGCCGCTAGTAGCCATGTATCAGATACATGCGTTCAATCGCCCTATTTCAATCAATCTGCCCCCGTTTTATTTACTATAATATGCAATATTGAGGTCATTTATTGCATGATTGGACAGAAGAACAAATATCAATCACGCAATCTATGTGAAAGTGTTCCGTTGGCTTACAATCGCGATCGAGAGATTTCCCATTGTAGAGGCGATCCCTCATGCTGTTTCGTCAATGAATTCTCATGTTCGATAGCGCGCGGTATAAAGCATGATTCACGGCATACATATGGCACGTCGTATAGTGGACCAAATAAGTGGTCTACCACCTTAAGATTGATATTCGTTTGTACTTTTTCCTTACCTTAGCAACATTTACGTGTGTTAGGAATCGTCACAACTGAAAGACCACTTTCTTGTCCAATCGTACCTTTGTTTAGTCTAGGTAGACGCGTCCTTGAGCTTGGGGATAACTCACTATAACACAAGGCACATTACTCCCCCCATCTTTTAGGAGAGCAAAGAATTGGCTATTTGCTAGTACTAGTCTGAGCTGTTTACTTATTGCACTTTAATCGCATTACTTAAGTTATTGTGCCAATATTCAGTTCTTTTGACATTATCATAACTAGTGATCGCCCAGTGGTCGAAATTGAACCATAATAATTAATTGAAATTATGACTTTAACAATAAACAAAAGAGTATATATGCGTGTGTGTATCAAATACATGGTAGTGTGTGTAATGTTTTTTTTTATTGATTTAATGTATTTTTTATGCATAATTAAAAAAATATTAGCATTCTGAACTCCTTCTCTATGTAAACTACAAGTCTGCGAAATTTCATTCTCCTCCGGCCGCACAATTTTCACAATTATTGTTTGATAAAATAGAACAGAGATCAAGTATAAAATTTTATATAACTAGAGATTCATTCGCGCTTTCGCAGTGTAACCTATTCTAGATGGAAATTTCAGGTATATATGGATTTTATACAAATTTAAATAATACGTCTCAATCATTTACATCGTAACAAATTTATTAGCTATTTAATTATATTTGCAATATTTGACAGATTCTTCTTAGTCGGACACTCTTGGCAGAGTGGTCGTGGTCATGGGCAGGTCACTACGAATGGCGGCTCTTGTTGTATTTCTCCATATGGTTCTGTTGGAGGCATTGCGGGAACTTTCGGAAATGGAGGATATTGTGAGAAACTTAACTAAATCTCCTCATCTGGTTGGAGGCCACGGGGTCTCTTGTCTTCCACCCTGCATTTCACGGATTCACATACAAATAAATATTGCGTCTTTGTCTACGAATGTAAATCGATCTTTATTTCGCTTGCTCAAACAAGTCACTGTAACTGTCCGTGAGATCTTTACTTGGTTACTGTAATGAGAAACAAACTTGCTTTAAAATTATCATTCAATTCTTATTAAGAGACAAAAGCGGCGTCATTTTCGGATTGTTAATTATGTTAGGACGTGTGCGTTTGTGATCTACTGCCCAAAACGTACTTATTAGTTATATGCACAGAAAACCTGATTCGTCTCTATTAAGACGTTGGTCCTAAACGACGCTGAATGTCATAATTGGTATTGAAATGGAAGTATTATGTTATGCGATGAATCGGTACAATTAAGACTACTCTACTTGCTAAAAATAGTTTCAAATGTTAGAATATATAAAAATATAAAGCATCAGTACGTTATGCGCCCTGCTGGCTAAGCTCCCTAGTCTTGGTGATTTTTTTGACGTGTCAACGTCTTATATATCCATGAACGCCGACTGCACGCATAAAAAGCAATATCAAAATAGTTTTCAAAAGAGTCACGTTCCGCCTGAGCCAAGCGTGCAAGCGAGAGCGCGGCTTTTTGACGCATCTATCTCTCTTCCACTCCATCGGCCGATGTTTTCTTTAACCAAATCATCGGACGACAAGTTTATGTTTTCACGTAAAATTATCGTCCGTAAACCGACTTTATAGACAACCAATTACATTTTTTTATACAACATCGGATGGCAAACAAGCATATGGCCAGCCTGATGTGAAGCGGTTGTTGTAGGCCGTAGATATATAAACGGTGGCAACATGAAAAATTGCTTGCACGCTGCCAACGCAACTCCTTCCTTCCTGGTAACCTCATTCACTCGCAGGAACACACGAACTCTCAAAGGAATCGTTATTCGGCTGCGGTATTCTGTGAAGTACTTCTCCAGTCGGGCAGCTTATAAAAATGCTGGTTTATCTCTCTTTTGCCGAAGCCTCTTTCACTAGTCGGCAGGGTGTACCACGTGCAGGTACACCCTGCCGTAGGTTAGCAGTGGCTCTATATATCGTAGAGCTTTTTACATCTCTAAATATTTCTGTTACAATATATATAAATGTGATACATAAGTCAAGACTATTAAATTAAATTTTTATACAGTCAAGACTTCTATAATGTGCCAAAACTGACTAAAACAAAGATAAATTCGTATTGAAGAATACAACGATACCAGTTAGTTGCCGTGTAAAACTGAAATACAACAAAATATATTTAAAAAACAATAACTCTTGTAAAGTATAAAGTCTCTGAGAGAAGGTCACTGTCATTTCACATATTTCTTGTTTGCAATTGTGTAATACGTATGGGAATGGCAGCGCGGCGAGGGCGACGTCGCGGAGTGCTCGACAAACAAACTCCACGGTACTTGCTCGTGGAAGTATACACGAAATGAAATGAGAAATTACAAAACTGCATAATTTGTATACATTTGTAAATATTTATGACTGACTGTTGCCCAATTGATATGGACCCTGTTATGCAGAATACATCCAACGGACATTATGTTACTTTTAAGATAAAGCGATTTAAAATTTAATAGGAATAAAAATATTACTTAGTATAAGTTTTGGGCAACAAATATCTATCTGGGCAAAGAATTGAAGATGGGTAAAGAGAACCAGGAGAACGAAATAGACAGGAGAATTCGTTTAGGCTGGGCAGCATTTGCCAAACTTGGTTTTGCTTTAAACATGAAGATCACAAAAAAGCAGAAAGCGCGGATTTTTAACCAATGCGTCCTACCAGTTCTTACGTATGGTGCTGAGACATGGGTGACAACCAAGGCTATTGTCCACAAACTAGGAGTTGCACAGAGAGCAATGGAAAGAAAACTGGTAGGAGTGACACTCCGGGATAATTAAACCAACAAGTGGCTCCGGAAAAGAAGACTGGTCTTTGATATCGCACGCCGCGTAGCAAAGCAATGACAATGGGCTGGGCATATAGCCAGAAAGTCGGACTCGTGGTGCAGAACGGTTCTGGAATGGTGACCTTGGGACAGAAAAAGACCTGTCGGGCGACCACAGATGCGATGGAAGGACGACATCGTGAAGTTCGTGGGCACGAACTGGATAAATGTGGCCCAAAACAGATCAGAGTGGAGAAGACTGAAGGAGGCCTATACCAACACGGTTGAAGAAAGGCTTAGATGATGATGATGATAAGTTTTGGGAAGCATATGTCATCGAACTGCTAGAATCTGTGGCGAATATATAAAACTCGATTGTTTGTGGGTTGGGTCTATTCTAGATAACTGGGTCCTTATTACTGGTGAACTTAATACTTAATACACAAAGTTGTTGAATCAATATTAACATCATTACCTTGTAATGTTTAAGAATTTTAAGTAGTTGTAAAGAAAAGTAAGTAGGTGGAAGAATTGAAGAGTAGAATGAAAATAGAGGTAGAGAGAGAATAAGTAAAGTAATAGTACTGAAACCTGAAATTGGAAGTATAAGTAACAGTAAGGTAAGAGACCCGCTTATGGTAAGCGCTCTCTCAGTATAAGTTTAGTACACAAATCTGAGGGTGGGAGGTAAATGAAAGTTACAAATCGCCAGACAGAGTTTATTCCTGTGGTTCAAAACCTCTCCTTTGTCTCCCACATAACAAATTCACATTTCATATATATTAAAAGATAATTTTACAATTTTCAGTTAACAAAATATCTAATGGGCGCCAGACCTGTTTATGCCAGGTCAAAAATACAGTAATTAAAAGCAGCGGCAGAGCAAGTTACAATTTAGTTTCTCAGGGCGATGAGTCAGAAAGCCTACATTCCTATTGCGATCATAATATAAATGGTTTGGTACAGAAATTCACTATTACGGCAAAAGTCCACATAAATTGCTCGATCGGTAACACCACTTAGCTGTACACAAGCGATACGGTCTTGAAGCCGCGGTATCAAGCTGACCCGAGTGTCGGAGTGGCTCGGACTGCGTGCCACGTCACTACTGCGCAGTCAGTCTCACGACCGGAGTGAAGAAGAAGAGGGTATATTAAAAAACCTCCCTGTGGACAATATGCCCGCCATTAGCACAGGGAATCACTTGTGCGCCTAATCTAACACTGCCCTAAGCAATTAACAAAATTTACATACCGACTGGAGGTTCGATCCACGGCCTGGGGAATAGCGCGGCCGAATGGCGCCGCAGAAAGCGCGTTGATGCCCGCGCTGCAGGTTGCGCGAGGAGCACCGTCAAGGGGAACGCGACAGGATATGCACGTCGAACCCGGAGTGACGTAGTCCACTGAAATTCACCATTTTCACAATTCACTAACAGTACGGCCAATGGTTCCTCGCCCCACGCCTATTCGCAGATACCAACTCACCGGTCCTATCGAACGAGGTTATGTGGACCGTCCCGGGCGGGCTGATTCGTCAGGCGCTTCGGGCTGACGTCCAATTCTGCAACAACACAACGCCTCGGTAACACGACTATACCAAGAAGACGACGCCCCAACCGCTTGCGAATCGTGCTTACCGGGTGCCCGGAATCACAGTCTTCGACGTGTCCTGCCGACGTTCCGAGGGTCTGGTGACTACTACTAGGGTGCTCTCAACGGCAGAAAAAGGCCGCCCCGAGCGCGCGGACCCGTTTTGTCATTGCCACCAATCCCCACTCCACAATGTATATGGAATCTTCCAGAACATTAAAGATACCTCCTTTTAACAATAACAAAATTATTTTTTTTAGAATTTCAATAAATCTATTGCACGCTTCCGCCACCGACAATACGTTAGTCTAGTGTCAACGCCAACGCGTCTTTTCGTAAACTTGGCAACCACCTTCAACAAATCACATATTACTGAAACTAACAGAAGCGACCATCACAACTTGAATTCGGAAGCCGAATCACGCACTCCATTCACGAATGGAACTCTCCAGGCTTCTTGCCTTCCGTCACAAAGCACGACAGCTAACAAACACGAGTAGAAAAATCAAAACTACTTTAAAATTAAGATTAGAACAATAGGCTAGATTATTCCATTCGTAAACGAAAATCTCCCAAATGGTTTCCTTTCAAGGGAAAATCCAACTCGCGCGTCAATTCCTCTCAGCAACTCCAATATCCCTTTAAAAAAAATGATTAACGAATATCTAAATCTACGAATGAGAAACAAAAGTTTCGAGCCGACTATCAACAAGTACGGGCTTCCAGGGTCCGCAATCCTGCAAAAGCCAAAATTAGATCAGCTGTCGGAACAGCAGACTGTCAAACGAAAAGTCAACATCTCTCTTCGTAAACAAGAAATGTTTACACATTCCCAAAACAATGTAATATGTATTTAAGCCTGAAATTAGTGCCACAATTAAAAATTCACGCGTTACAATATCCCCCAAGCCAGGAAAAATTTGCTCCTGCAAATTTCCTGCTGTCCCCAGCAGTATACTCCTGAAACAATACTGCCATCCATGAAACGAAAAAACCAATGAACAATACTCTGCCTTTACGAATATTATAAAAAACTAAAACTATGCGACGATTTGGTAGAAAGATAGGTAGGTCGGATATGATATATGACATGGGATGAATATAAATAAACTAAGTAACTGGGCTATTGTTGTCTGAAATAAATACTTTATAATACTATAATATAATCTCGAACCAAATTCATACTCCTATCATACATGGTCTGTGTCATGGTTAGAGAAATCAGGAAAATAAAATTAAAGTGTTTAAAGTGAGCTATAAGATAAAGTAGAAATAAGGAGAAAATATAGGAAATATAGGAAAACGGATGAAAATAATTAGAACTCCCCAAGACTATCCATATAGACCCCTGAAGAAAAAATGGTATACACTGACTCGCTACCCAATCCACAACAACTACAAACTTCCTTTTCATACTTTCTCTTAATCAAATCAATCAATCACACTGTCCTCTATCATACTTACCCCTAATCACAAGCATACCTGCATCCATAAATATTAAAATGACATAAATAAGTTTGTATATATGGGAATAAATTATAAAATATGTTAACTCCTTATTAGATAATTTACCCACTTAAGATGTATTGAGTTACTCTATTCAATTTTAGAGATAACTCGTAGTCTAAAAGCTTCCCCTTATTAACCAATAAGTTATGAGTGAAAACCCCAAAAAAGTTGTAAATGTAGTTAATGTTCATCTAGTATCCTAAATATTAAGGCTTATTTAATGAGTTATGACACCGCTCTGATATAGATGCACATTAAGTATGAAGGAATAACCTGAGTCATTGTTTACAAATTACAAGGACTCACTCGCTTGAGTTAAAGTTATTCATAAAAAAGGTTAAAGTCCGTATACTAAGGCTTATGGCTTTATTTTATAAGTAGCCTGCACCGCTTGTACTATTGCAATCATGACAATTAAAATAAATAAAATATTTTTCAATGTAAATAAATAAATATTGGTATTTTAATATATACTGAACATATAAATAATAAATATACATGTCTTTTAACTTTCCTCGCTCAGTCTACCAAATCCACCTGATGGTAAGCTTCCCTCCACCTAAAATAATTTAAACTCAAAATATAAAAAAATCAAGTCAGTGCAAGTCCTTTGTACTGACTTGTTTGCCTAATTCTTCCAGTGATCATTCCTAAAATATTCCAACAACCAGGACCAATCTTTTCCTAACCATAATTAATCTCTACACGTCCGGGTATTTGGTTTGCTTAATACAGTAATACATTCCTAATAATTCCAACGACCAGGACAAATCTTCTCCATCTCAATATTATTCCCTACACGTCCGGGTATTTGGTTTGTTGAATATAAACCACCCGCACAAAGTGATGAAAAAGGCACCACTAATACCCCTATGGATCAATGAGTCCTAGGAGTTGCCGATAGACAGGTAAAAACATAAAAGAAAGAATTGTCTTTAAAACAAAGTAGACAACCCTATAAACACCAGCCTACCCAATGACAACTCAAGCTAGGTTAGTCTCTCAAGGAACCAAAAAAAGAAAAGAAACGTTTTCCTAACGTCCCCTAAAAACAATTGCTTCATCTCTAAGATGACTCAATTAAAAGAAAAAAAATATATAAAACCCCGTCGAAGAAAATCCTGTTGAAAACCTGGTCGCTGAAAAAATGGAAAGAATACAATCGCCTATATGACGATAATAAAATGGAATGTACTGAATGGACACATGGAATAAAATGTACATTTTAGTTATGCACCATTAAAAAAAATAGCAAACTACCAAATACCCAATAACACCATCTCAAAAAAAACAAACAAATCTATCTGTCCCGGTAAAATTGGTTGACTAGATTAATCAAACTAATTCTGCCTGGTTGTTCAAACCCTGTCATAGCAAAAAAATATATTATAAGCTGAAGCACCCACTACACACACCTACTCAACAATGAATTTTTTTATTTATATATAAACTCCCAACGGTAACAATCTAAAAGAAATTTTAATGAAATATTGCACATTATTTAGTTAAACTAATTAATTACACTAACCAGTGAATTGAATTGCATTATGTAATTTATGTTTAAATTACTATATCTCATATTATGAAGTTTACTCCTACATGACGACAAAACAAAACATGGAATGCTCAAATATTTATATTCATTAATTGTGAGCACATTCAAAATTATTATAATATTTTTCTCAAGGAATGTCAAATTAAATAATTTCACTGATCACTAAAGAGAGTTAATAAATTGTATTATAAATAACCCTGTATTAATAAAATATATTTTTCCTGTAATAAATTAACTGTCATATCTGTTGCACACACTTCATCCATGTCGAAATAGTGATAACTAAGATACACCTATAAATCAACATAAATGGGTGTATGCAAGTCAATAGCCTTCCCCAGCAGCAAGCCAAAAGCATCTCCCAGCCAAAAGTCGAAAGGGTGTCCCAACCGCATGCCTACCAATATTGTTGTCATAGTTATAACCAAAGAAAAAAAATTTTTTCTAAACTTCAGCACCACAAAAAATTTCAAAACAATATAAGAACCAAACTCCATGATTAGAAAAAGGAATATGGGACCAATCTGGAAGTACACTATTCAAAAAAATAAAAAAATCTTCAAATCCGTTCAACAATGCCGGAAGTGATGAAGTAATAAATATAAAAAAAATTACAACCAAATTTAGAACCATTATTTCTGAGTCGGTTAAAAATATCCTTTTGTACTAATGATGCTTTGTAAAAAAAATCCCTACCAAACTCATCAACTAATCAAGATAAAATCCAACTGTGAACTTTCTTAAGTGAATTTATCATGTAAATTTCAAGATAAATAACAAAAAAATCACAATTGTTTCATAATTTCAGAAAAAAAATCCACCCTATCAATATTCATATACTTCTATATCTATACCAATACTATAGGTTGTGTAATAATATTGGCATGCGGCACTCACTGTCAACACTGTTTAAAAAAATTACCCCCGAGGACAACCACTTCCTACACTATGGAAACTAAGTTCTGCCATATAAAAATAAATTCACACGACCGCACCAGAACCGACTTTGTATTAATAATATGAAATATAAAGAGTGTATCGCGAGCCATTCTTCAAATATTAAAATTTAAGTTTAACTTTTATGTAAATAATAAAAAATTATGATCGCAACAAGTTACACTTGAGTCGCACAATAAATATGCCGTTGATAAACAGGTATTCAAGTATTTCAGAAAAAATATTTGATCACTAGAAATACACACAAATTTCAAGACAGATATGCCCTCAATAACTTAAATTCACTTGAATTTCTACAGAAGTATGCCCTGATAAAGAGTTAAAATTTAAAAGTTAAAAAAACTTTTTTTAAAAAACTTAAGCGTTAAACAAAAAATATTTGTTCCCCCTGAGTACACTTGAATTTAAAAAAAAAATATACCCTCTCACTATAAAAATTAAATTTCAGTTAAAATTGTATTTGCCGCAATAAGTTACACCTGAATTTCAAAATAAGTAAGCTAAAATAGTGGTACACTGTTACACTGCTACAATAAGTTACACTGTTATACTAAAACGCAGGTAGTTACACAGTATGAAAAAAAATTTTCCAAAAAAATTCACAGTAAATGTTAAACACAGGTTAAACACAATAAATATTATGTTAAATCAATACAAAACCAATACACAATTGCATAAAATTAAGGTATGATCGCAATAAGATTTACCAGTTAAGCGCCACTGTAATGTTTAAGAATTTTAAGTGGTTGAAAAGGAAAAGTAAGTAGATAAATTGAAGAGTAGAATGAAAATAGAGGTAGAGAGAGAATAAGTAAAGTAATAGTACTGAAACCTGAAATTAGAAGTATAAGTAACAGTAAGGTAAGAGACCCGCTTATGGTAAGCGCTCTCTCAGTATAAGTTTAGTACACAAATCTGAGGGTGGGAGGTAAATGAAAGTTACAAATCGCCAGACAGAGTTTATTCCTGTGGTTCAAAACCTCTCCTTTGTCTCCCACATAACAAATTCACATTTCATATATATTAAAAGATAATTTTACAATTTTCAGTTAACAAAATATCTAATGGGCGCCAGACCTGTTTATGCCAGGTCAAAAATACAGTAATTAAAAGCAGCGGCAGAGCAAGTTACAATTTAGTTTCTCAGGGCGATGAGTCAGAAAGCCTACATTCCTATTGCGATCATAATATAAATGGTTTGGTACAGAAATTCACTATTACGGCAAAAGTCCACATAAATTGCTCGATCGGTAACACCACTTAGCTGTACACAAGCGATACGGTCTTGAAGCCGCGGTATCAAGCTGACCCGAGTGTCGGAGTGGCTCGGACTGCGTGCCACGTCACTACTGCGCAGTCAGTCTCACGACCGGAGTGAAGAAGAAGAGGGTATATTAAAAAACCTCCCTGTGGACAATATGCCCGCCATTAGCACAGGGAATCACTTGTGCGCCTAATCTAACACTGCCCTAAGCAATTAACAAAATTTACATACCGACTGGAGGTTCGATCCACGGCCTGGGGAATAGCGCGGCCGAATGGCGCCGCAGAAAGCGCGTTGATGCCCGCGCTGCAGGTTGCGCGAGGAGCACCGTCAAGGGGAACGCGACAGGATATGCACGTCGAACCCGGAGTGACGTAGTCCACTGAAATTCACCATTTTCACAATTCACTAACAGTACGGCCAATGGTTCCTCGCCCCACGCCTATTCGCAGATACCAACTCACCGGTCCTATCGAACGAGGTTATGTGGACCGTCCCGGGCGGGCTGATTCGTCAGGCGCTTCGGGCTGACGTCCAATTCTGCAACAACACAACGCCTCGGTAACACGACTATACCAAGAAGACGACGCCCCAACCGCTTGCGAATCGTGCTTACCGGGTGCCCGGAATCACAGTCTTCGACGTGTCCTGCCGACGTTCCGAGGGTCTGGTGACTACTACTAGGGTGCTCTCAACGGCAGAAAAAGGCCGCCCCGAGCGCGCGGACCCGTTTTGTCATTGCCACCAATCCCCACTCCACAATGTATATGGAATCTTCCAGAACATTAAAGATACCTCCTTTTAACAATAACAAAATTATTTTTTTTAGAATTTCAATAAATCTATTGCACGCTTCCGCCACCGACAATACGTTAGTCTAGTGTCAACGCCAACGCGTCTTTTCGTAAACTTGGCAACCACCTTCAACAAATCACATATTACTGAAACTAACAGAAGCGACCATCACAACTTGAATTCGGAAGCCGAATCACGCACTCCATTCACGAATGGAACTCTCCAGGCTTCTTGCCTTCCGTCACAAAGCACGACAGCTAACAAACACGAGTAGAAAAATCAAAACTACTTTAAAATTAAGATTAGAACAATAGGCTAGATTATTCCATTCGTAAACGAAAATCTCCCAAATGGTTTCCTTTCAAGGGAAAATCCAACTCGCGCGTCAATTCCTCTCAGCAACTCCAATATCCCTTTAAAAAAAATGATTAACGAATATCTAAATCTACGAATGAGAAACAAAAGTTTCGAGCCGACTATCAACAAGTACGGGCTTCCAGGGTCCGCAATCCTGCAAAAGCCAAAATTAGATCAGCTGTCGGAACAGCAGACTGTCAAACGAAAAGTCAACATCTCTCTTCGTAAACAAGAAATGTTTACACATTCCCAAAACAATGTAATATGTATTTAAGCCTGAAATTAGTGCCACAATTAAAAATTCACGCGTTACAACCTTGTGTCTTGTCTACCCACTGCTGGATATATCCAGTATTATATTTGGTGGAAACCAATGGGAAAAGATAAAATCCTTTCCCATTGGCTCCCACCAAATATAATCCTTCGCCTTCCGCATCGAGCTGCTTTCTTGAGCTTATCGGCCATCTGGAAGGGGGTGTCCAATGCTTCGGCGTCCCACGCGTGGTTGCCATACTAATACCTTCCTTACCCATATGCCATCACTGACTTGGCAGATGTGGTCGGCCTTCACCAGCTTGAAAACTGCGAATGCTTTGTCCACAACTATGGTTCTCCGTGAAATTTCTTCGTTCTATATTTGATCCATCAGAGAAACCTCGAACATAGCTCTCTCCATTGCTCGTTGCGTGACCTTTAGCCTGTGTATCAGCCCGAGATGGTCAGCGTCCAAGTACCATAGGTCACTGAAGGGAGGACGCACTGGTTAAAATTCTTTGATTGAAAGTGTAATTTGGTTGAACGTTGTTGGATATGGGTTCCAGTTTGTTCTGTACGGGGATAGTTGTCAAAGTAGCTATTGCTGGCCATTCGACGACAGTGCTCGACTCGTAAAACAGAAATGTTACTTGTCCAATCTCAGGCAAGAAGTAGAATTACATGGTATTATTAAATTAATTTACATAGACCAGAGTTGACCTTCATTATAACATCCGTTTACCAGTCATAGGAAGTCCATTTGCTTTCAATGAACAGTCCAAAACATAGCGCGTAGTCATTAGCATGAATCTCATTGTTTTGAACAGTTTTCAACATTTAGACCATGTTAAATTGTGTAGTTTGTCCGAATATCCAAGGTTCGTCTTCTTGAATAAGGTTACCAACTTATAATAGGAAGTAACAGTCACTATTGCAATATTCAATGAATGCACTACATAATAATATAGAACATAAAAACATGCTCGTAAAATTGATACCTTTACTACATGCGAGTATTGCACGAAGAATCGATATCACATGCAGATCGACTTCGGCACGCGTAGGCATTTTGGACACAAAATATTTCACAACTAAACTTCCGGCTGTAATGTTTCTTATGTTTTTACTAGATACTGGTACGTCTTCGTGAGGTGTATTATTAAATATTAATAATTAAGGACTGATTGTCTGATAGATTGTAGAAGAGTCTAAGAAGAGTCAGACGGATCAGTGAGGAGTTGTCTACCGGTGTTCCCCAGGTCAGTGTTCTGGGTCCCACACTACTTGATCCAATGTTTGGTAACTAAGCATATGCCTACCATTTGACTAATATAAATTATAGGTTACTTAATAGTTACTTCGTAAACCAAGTAAGTATCATGTGTGCATACTCTGTATGTAACATTATATGAAGTGATCAAGTATATACTTTAGATTTGAAAATATCGTTAAACCATGTTTTAGAAGTGATACGGGTTTATGAGCAACAAAAATTTGCCTTCACGGTACATTTTTATGTCACAGCATGGAGCGATCATTACACCAAGATAAGATTATAGGAAATGAACGGACGGACATGCTGCAGACCGCCTGGGTGGTCCGCGAGCTTGTAATATTGTATGTGACCATTATATCATGATCTACCTGACATCTCTAAGCATTTACAATAACAATAACCTGAGGAATTTTATAGCTCTCGTTAATCTGGACGTGTGTGCCATGTAAGATGGGCAAATGACTCCAAACTGTCTCAGCGAAAGTGTGCGAACGAAGAAGGTACTTACGATAATTTCTTGTAATTCATCAAAATAGTCTGCGATGTAAGCAACCTGCGGGTGGCAAGACTCCAGCTGTATCGACATTCTTCATTCATTTCGTTGAAATAAACTGTTTATACTTTCGCTTTATGTATAAAGTAATCGATTAGATGTAATGGTGTAATAGAGAGCGTTTGGTTCCTTGTTATGTTTCAAGAGTAATTACACGAGAATAAAGATTGGTGATAATAGGTAAAAGTGTAATAAAGATTCGTTAAGATATTACACACAAGGTAAGATTTGCCCGTGGTTATCATTGCAAAATTTTTGAAAAGAACCATTAAAATTGATCGCTAGAACATGCTTTCAATTTACAAAAGTATTTGGTTACTTAGCCTACATAGACTATACTATTTATTACAGAAAATTTATTTAGGGTTAAACTTCTCTAGATTTTTCTAAAATGTTTGTCATAAAATAGAAATTTCTTCGGCATGTGTGTTTATATAGGTAGTAGTCGACAATTCGTTTTTAAGATCCTTTCAGTATTTATTATAAATAACTGATATTATACTTAAATACCTTTTTTTGTAAATCAATATAATAAAATCATAACTGACCGCTGTCTGTACATGGAAAATATATAAGAAAACTATTATAGGAGGGCTTTATGAACGCAATAGAACCCAAAACAATGATTTTTAGAATTTTTGTCAGTATGTCTGTTTGTCTGTACGTTTGTGCACGCTAATCTCAGAAACTGCTAAACCTATTTGAATGTGGTTTTCACTAATACGTCAGTTTGCTCCACATAACATTTAGTGTTTGTTTCATTCCAATCGGTTCATAAATAAAAAAAAACTATCAATCTAAAGAATCACATATAAAATGCTACAAAATAACCGATCAGTTGAATTGACTGATACTATATGAAGGTATTATATTATGAACGTTAAAGTAAATAATACAATGAGTGAGATACTTAGAAGTTGTAGCGCTAACGCAAGTTAAGCAACCCCTGTCGTAGTTCCAACTAGGATGGGTTACCACAATTGGCCGTGTACAGAGAAGCATTGTTGAAATTTTTATACGTATCCAAATCGATATACACATCCACATTCTCACCCTCACCAAGCGGACGAAGTCGCGGGCACAGCTAGTACATATATATAACACCTACATAGAAAACACGCAAGACAAACATACATGTTCAAGCATATTTATTTGTCTTGTGCGGGGATCGAACCCGCAACCTCGGAGTCAAAGTGGCCATTGCTAACCATTCGACCACAGAGTCGTCAATCTTGGAATTAATCGATCGAAAATTTATATCAGATGGCATTTTTTCGTTTTTTATTAATTTACGTGGTATAATGCATACGTTGTTGATGATAAATTGTTATCACCTATCACAATTTTGGGCTTTTATCCAGTATCTTGCTTATCTGACGTATTATCAAGTCACACACTGCTCGTGTACGTGTAAAGTCACAGAGGGTTAGTTTCGCACGTCTTCAATTTTAAGATAAGGCCGTAATGAGACATACCGTTTGTCACCTATTACCGTTGTCGTAATCCAGTTTAGCTTTAATGAAATGAATATAATTCTAGACTATGTACCCATACAGTCTAGAACTATATTTATTTAATTTCATTCAAGCGGACAGTATAAATAAAGATTACAGTAAATAATAATAAAGTAATATCAATATTAGACCTATTGGAACTTACGCTTAAACGTTTCAAATGATAGAAAATTTTTAGTGGGATCACAGTATATTTTATTTATTTTTTCCGACACATTATTTACGTACGGAACCCTCGGTGGGCGAGTCCGACTCGCGCTTGGCTGGTTTTTTGTAAAAATTTTGCAAATGTCCCCAGTATCCCACAGTACTGTTACTGTACAGTACTGTTACTGACTCGCCCACCGAGGGTTCTGTACGTAAATAATGTGTCGGAAAAAATAAATAAAATATAATTTTGCAATGTACGTAGTACATATCAAGCCCTTTCATAGGATACCCCATTTGAACTAGTAGCTTCAATTTGAAATTTCGACCTATAAAAAAATATAGCCTCTCAATTTTTTAAGATTTAATTACAAATGTATAGTTTTGAGATTTATTCTTGTACTTGTAGTCTATAATGTTGTTACTTGCCAAATTTCATAGTTCATAGGTCAACGGGAAGTATCCTATAGGTTTTGATTCTATAGGTCCTATAGGTTTTTTGCTGAATAAATGGCCATAACTTTTTTTTTAGCAGTTTGATTTTTTTACAACTTAATGGGACCGTAGACCTGAGTATACAGTGCAAATTTCAGCTTGATACCTCCACGCATTCTCGACATAGAGGGTCTTGACAGACAGACGGACAGACAGACGGACAACAAAGTGATCTTATAAGGGTTCCGTTTTTCCTTTTGAGGTACGGAACCCTAAAAAATGTAACAAAAATAATTCTTTGAGCAGTGTTCGGCAGTAGATAACTCTAAAAGGTAAAACTAAATCTAAATGTATTTTTCAGAATTTAAGTACGTTCGTATTGTATATCAGAAAAATTATTTGATTATTTTTCTGTTAAACCAGATTGTGTATGATCTGTTCCAGTCATTGTCCTTCAAACCCAACATGGCTAGTACAAGTGTGAGCAGCGAACGAGGTGTGTGGCCTCCTCTCCCCTTGGAACAGGTTTCATTCTGCGCCCGCGTTGCCGGCGCCGTAAAAAAAACAATCCAAAATTTAACGACGCGCACTAACGAGCCTGACCACAGCATAGGCGTGTTTCATAGATCCCCATTGAGGTTCTCCAATAGAAATCTCACTTTCGGTAACATTGTAACATTATGATACCATCTACAGTTACGTTTTGTGTCGCAAGCGACGTAACAAATAATCTGCAACGACATTTATTTTGTTACGAGTTGCATAAAACAGATGTTCTCGTGGAGATAGAGTCTCTACGATCATAACACCATGTTGTTTGTTACGTTTTATAATGTGTTTTATGATGTATACATTCGCTTTGTTATTGTAATGTACATTCTTGTTCAGTGTTTATTGTTGTTAATACATAATCTTTTTCGGTTTGATAGTCTTTGAAAACTTGTTCAAGGATTTTTCTAGTGGGAGTTGAAATTCAGACTATGTGAAATGAAGCAATTTATGAATGGAAAACATTCTAATTGAAGTGGTGACCCGTGATACAGGTTCTTCGCATACAGTACGGAGACCAGTTCTTCACAACAAAGCTATTTCAAAATGATTTGTCATAAGACTTGCTAACTATTTTTGTCATTGTAGCAAAGAGAGGAATTTTATGTAATTACGAATTTGTCTCGTTACTACATGATATGATGATAGCATTATTAAGGTAACTATTGTTTTTTGTAATTACCACATTGCTGTATGTATTTTGTTGTGGAGAAAAATAAACGATTATTAATATAATAAAAAAAATCATTGTTAAAATAAAATTTGTATAGAACATTTGTAATGATTTGTGATTACGAGTAATGGGCTGTTCTATCTTTTGTACCTCCTATAATAAATGCCATTCACAGTAATTGTACTCCATTGAGTATAAGTTTACAAGACCGATGCGAGTGACAGTTAATGCAAATCTCCAATACTTCACCCGTCGAACATTCCTGCGAATGGCGAGGGTACTCGATCTCAACTCGAAGTGGTCTTACAATAACAAGTAAAGAATGGCGTTCCTGTCCGCTGGTCACGTGTGAGCGCGGGCCCGAAATGAAAGTGGAAGCGTGGGCGTCAACGAACCACCTACCATTGATATGGCTTCAAATATCGTGAGAATGAACTGCGACGATGTTGACAACTGTCCTTTGCATCGTGTCGGATAGATAAGTAAATGATAGCGTCGAATAGGCACTCAGGTTGGCCCTCATTCTTAGTGTCCTCACAAATACTGAAGTTTGTAAAAGGTTAACAGGTGTAGATTAATGGTTTTTCTTTACATCTGTGATTGTGATTGCATCTGTGTGAGTATATATCTACTCTAAAGGTCTAACCGTCCCTACTAATATAATAAATGTGAATGTGAGGTTGTTTGTTAAAAGTACTTGTACGCAGAAGCTACTCAACTGATCATCATGAAACTTTGTACACATATTCTCAAAGGTATTGTAAGGCCATAGGATACTTTTTATTTAAAAAAAGGTATACACGGGCAAAGCCGCAGGTGGAAGCTAGATATAAATATAAAGACTTTTTGATATTCGGTAAATAGTTTCAGATATTGTATCCTCCTATATCCAAAGTTCTAAACGAACAAACTTTATCTCTGATAATTTTAGTACTTATACAAGACAAGTAAATCACATAAAAAAAAAGAAATGAATTAAATCTACGGTCTATTTTGGTAACCAGTTGTTAAATTCGTTGAAGCAAATCAAAAAGAGGCTTAGAAAAACCATGATTCAACAGTGAAATACTTTTTGTTTGAATGTTTTGCTAGCCTAGATTGAGGAATAATAGAAACGAAAGAAAAAAATGCTTGTTTGCTCAATCGTCTTAGATTATATTGTTTTTGATGTACCTATTATAAAATAAAATACTATATCAAATATAATTTAAAAATAAGTATTCGTAAATTCAAAATGTAATATTTGTTAATAATTAACTTATGATTACCACGACTAAATTCAATATTGCTACAATTTCTTATTCTTCTCTTGATTTATAATGACTTAATTCGTTTGTCACGAACTGAGACCATATATTAACTGACACTATATTTCAATATCTCAAAAACTACTTTCAGTGTAGATATGATATGAAATGTACATTGCATGTACATGACCTACTTATCCAATATAGTTCCATCAAAATCGGAGTACTGATTCAAGAATTATTGCGGCACAAACATACAAATGAAAGGTCTATTTTTCAACTTGATTTGAAATAGTCCACTATAAGAATTTAAGTAATTTATTAAGATTTAATAAAATACGCGAAGAAGGGAACACAAAATCGTTCGCTGCGGAAGTTTGGGTAGAACAGCACCTACATTCAGTTGAGGACGTTGTGTTTAGTCATATCCTTCGATAAAGGTTGTAATTGCATTTAAAATACTTTAATCATTGACTTTATAGCAATGTTTATAGTATCAAATAAAATTATAAGGCAAATCATCATAATTTATACCTATTTACTTTATAATCTGCATAAATCATAACTTACCTCACAGAAACGGTTGTAACCGTTTCTCCTGGTGATGAATACACATGACCGGTACTTATCGTTATTATTTAAAAGGTTGTATCAGCAGTTTGTTTGCGGCACACGCTAAGCTCATCAGGTAGGCAGCCGGCGCGGCGTGCTCTTGACCCCGAGTCCGTGGTGAGTCATTGCCGGTGGAACAGCCCGACCGAGCCTCCACATACTTAGCTTATGTGGGAATCATTCTAGGAAGGAACTCGTGCGTTCCTTATTGGAATACATCAGACGCTAATACGATATCTTTTGATCGATGACATAATTGTACATGTTATATCTAATGGTGACAAAGTAGAAATAACTAACATTGAGAATGATTTGTGTGTCAAAGAAGAAATGAATGAAACGGATTAGAAACTAAAAGCCGAAGCTCACCATTCGTTGCGAGTAATGAATAACCATTAACTTCAACTAACAACTTTTAAAATAGGCGTAGGAAAGAAAGTTAAAATCGAAAGGTGTTTAATTTATAAGCCCTTAAATCAAGTTTATGGCTATCACGTATTATGTTACTTTGCATCGGCTCTCCCTTAAATGACTTGAATGGTACGATGCCACTAGTTTTTATTATTGCTGCATTGGCCATAAATTCACTTTCACTAATAATATTTGGAATGATCATACAGAATTACAGATGTAATAGCAATATTGGGAAATTGTTTGAATTGGACACGTGTTCTTTAAATGATATTACATATTTAGATAGAAGTTTATTGTCACATAAAATATGATAAACAATTTGTGTTTTTTGATTCTATTGCTAAATAGTAATAGAATCAGGAATGAAATGCATCGGAAACACAGTTTACTGAATTATGATTATGTTCATTTGGAACTTTGACCTTCCTAACGACTCTACTTATTTATGTAAGTTAGATTATATGACTTTTATTGAATATATGTATATTATATTTATTTAATATAATCAAAACTATAATAGACAAAGTTATTGCGTAGCTTTGTCACCTGAGTGTCAATTCTTATGATAAAATCGAAATTCAGTTCCGATCTAGTCCCGAATTCTTGATCTCAGAAATGTCACATTTGGTATTCTGGTATTACAATATGAAATTTTTATGTTTAATTGAAGTCTTATATTGTATCGAAAAGACTCGTCGTGTTCTAAACTTTATACGGCTGTAAGAGACGCGCTGGACAGAAACCGGTGGAAGCAGATCATTCGCTCCAGATGCAACCCTGATGCTGACCACGATCCTCAGATATGAGGGACCGACTCGAGAGAGATATTGTATCGAAAGTTATGAGACTTACGGGACAATGGACATTAATTAATTATTAACACCGAGATACAATTTTTCAGTTAATTTATAATTCAATCTCAATTCGGTCAACTTTCATTTTGCGAAGTAAAATAATTACGAGAATTTAGAGTTCTGATCACGCCCCCGAACCAAGTCAAACCAATAATTGATAGAGAAATTTACATTTTCATGCAAAATCATTCATTATCATTAGATGAATAGCCAACAGAAAAATTCTTTGACAACATTGAAGACAATAACACGATGTGTCACAATGAAAGTACGAGACTCGTATTTACAAAACAATGAAATTGAACAGAATCACAGTAGAATAATAATAATAATAAAAAAAAAAACAACAGTTACACGAATGCAATATGGAGAAATGCTTTAAGTTTAATCTACCATTAAAGAATGTAGTCATGAAATGTTCTAGTTGGCAAACTGATCAACTGAGGCGTCGTAAACACAGCATAATAATCGTATGTATCTAGAAATGACTCGTAAAGTAATTATTGTCTTTCATATTGCTCTTTAGTTCTCGTGTCTTGAAACTAGATATGTTGGGTACACGTTCTTTACAACATTATATTAATGTATGTTTTTTTTATACTACGTCGGGTGGCAGACAAACAAGCCCGCCTGATGTGGAACGGTTATCGTAACCATATTAACGCTTGCAACATAAAATATCGCTCGCGCGCCGCCACCCCCGCTGCCAACGCAGCATCTCCTTCCTTTCTGGTGACCTCACTCACTCGCAGGAACATAACAATACTCAAGGGAATTGTTATTTGGCTGCGGTATTCTGTGAGGTGGAGGTATACATTCCCCAGTCGGGTACCTTACAATTACGCTCCCTACCTCTCTTTAAAGTATTAATGTATGTTTATTTTATTTGATATAATAAGTGTAATTATTTTTAAGTTGAATAGTTACTATAATTATTTCATAGATCTGATTTTTTTTCCTCACAGAGCCGCAAGAAAAAATTTGGGAAAAGCAGAAATTCATGAGAATTTCTGCTTTTCCCAAATTTTTTCTTTTCTCAAAAGAGAACACATTAGCGTTAAGTTCGTCTTTTCTACTCTGTGGTAATTTTGAGGTCAATTGAGTTTCAGTCGCTAATCCAGATATAATCACAATTAATTTTGAATTGTACTAATATCTACGATTTGGTTTGTGAAGTTGGAACTTGTGGGTTTTTTTTGTAGAAATCACTACTAATATCTATTTTATGGTAACTACCACTGACCATGGATATTTGCGGCGCCAGAGGAACGGACAGTGAATCGATTAGGTAATATATAAAAGTCTTGTTTGAAGGCGCTCATGTTATAGCTCAAGTGGGAAACAAGGGATGGGAGTTACACAATGAGAAAGTGCGCAACGGACCAACGGAAAATTGTTAGTAAAATCGTGCCTCACCAGAAAAGAGAATGAAACCAATGAAACCTAACTCTACCAGACGTTGATGCATCAAGGAATTTTGTGAAGGGCCGCTATACAAGCAAAATATATCATTTATAAAATCAGTGTCTCCTTATCAGCAAAAAAAAAACCTTCTATACTATGTACTGTTTAGAAAATAAACATATATTATTATGTAAATAAACATATATTTGACGAGCTCGGTGGTCGAATGGTTAGCAATGGCCACTTTGACTCCGAGGTCGTGGGTTCGATTCCCGCACAAGACAAACATTTGTGTGCATGAACATGCCTGTTTGTCTTGGTCTTGGTATTTTCTATGTATTATAAGTATCTATTTACAAAAAAATAATGTATTTAAGTACATTTATCAGTTGTCTAGTACCCATATAAACACAAGCTTTGCGTTGACATCTTTTTCTAATAGTAACAAATTAAGCGCAATTTGCGCTTAATTTGTCCAGAAATATTTATTTAATATATTTATATATTTATGTTTCTTCTATTTTACTATTAGAAAAAGACGTCAATTTTTTTCAACATTTCATTGTCGAATGAATAAAACCTGAGTAGGCTGTTTGCAATAAAAGAGAAAAGAAATAAAATTAAAGTTGTTACCACGTTCAATAAAATTCAAAGGATTATTCTCAAACAAGTTAATGTAAGTTGTAAAGCTTGCGTCAATCGAAGCATTTGACTCGAGTATCCTGTAAAGCTCGCCTCATCTGTATGCTTGACTTGATGACAGCTGTGTGACTGACTAATAGGTTCGTGCCTCGTGCCTTTGTCGGCGACGTGTCGACACATCCCTCATTGTTTCGTGTTCCGGGGATGCCTTCTAAACGATTTGTTTTCAAACGTACCTTTAAAGCAGTGGTTCCCAACCTTTTTAGGATTCCGTATCCCAAAAGGAAAAACGGAACCCTTATAAGATCACTTTGTTGTCCGTCTGTCTGTCTGTTTGTCTGTCTGTTTGTCTGTCTGTCTGGCAATCTGTCTGTCTGGAAGTCTGTCTGTCTGAATGTTGAGAATACGTGGAGGTATCAAGCTGAAATTTGAAGTGTATACTCAGGTCGATGGTCCCAAGTTGTAAAAAAATCAAACTCCTAAGTTTATGTAAAAAAAGATAAGGCCGTTTATTCAGCAAAAAACGCATATTTCGACACATTCTCAAAGGAATTAGAACTCAAAGCACTTTCCAGGTCCTTGTTCGATGTAGAGACCCAACTGTCCTATAAATCACCGACGATTTATCTTGAGAATGCAATATTTGGTTTAGTATTGCTCAATCTCTTACATTATAAATTTGCATCACAGACCTTGATTTAGCTCTCACGGACCGCGGACCACCGGTTGGGAACCCCTGCTTTAAAGCGTGTAGTTCAATATGCTTTACTCTGAAAAGTTTGATTTAGTCAATGAACTTGGAAAGTTGCTGTAAATAATAATGTATTCTGTGTTGATTTTACTTGGTAGCTATTTAGCTGGGTAAATACCAATTGTTGCCTTAAATTTTGCTTTCATTACCCTGTCACGTAAACGCAATGGACCAACCGTTTCCAATTGAGCCTTTTTAACATTTCTTGAAAAGTAACGAGACTCGCGTAATTGTAATGTTAGTATTATTCATTTTTGTCCATAAAAAGATGTTTTTGTGAATTCAACACAACTGTATTATTTTAACCATGAAGAATAAATATGTGTGAAAACTGTAAGTAAATAAATACATCATAAATAAATCATTCATTATTCGAAATTATTTGCGTGATTTTTTTTATATGAGAGGGGGGCAAATGAGCATGTGGGTCACCTGATGGAAAGCCATCACCACCGCTCATGGAGATCAGCAACACCAATAGCATAGTAAATATTATGCCAATAGCTCGCCGATCCGTTGTCAGCGTATACTCATTTCTTTCTTTCTTTCTGGTGACATCACCTGGTCACTCACTCGCAGGAACACAACAACCCTCAAGGAAATTGTTATTTGACTGCGGTATTCTGTGAGATAGAGGTACTTCCCGATTGTCAGTTAGCAGGGTGCACCACGTGCAGGTGAGGTTGGTTGTGGTTCAAAGATGTTGTTAAACCTTTACACCCCAAAGATATTTTTGAACCACTTACACCACTTTATACTCGTTAATTCGCGTGTCTTTTTCGATCGATATGATGCTTCATGATTTGACTACCAGTACGATTGACTTACCTATTTATAATACATATATATAATACATAATAAATTTGGATATAGACCAAAGGTTCGTGTTCCTTCAAGTTTAACTGCATATTTGTCACTAGCTGGCCCGACGAACTCCGTATCGCCTTAATACGTTGTAATTGATTATTTCGACGATATAAAACAATATCAATATATTAACGTAACTAATTTCGAGTGTAAGTGGTTCATCAACATCTTTGCACCAAAGCCTACTTCAACTGCACGCGGTGCACCCTGCTGCCTGACAAACGAAGCTATGGCGAAACGTGAGGTAGGGAGCGTAATTGTAAGCTACCCGACTGGGGAATGTACCTCCTCCTCACAGAATACCACAGTCAAATAACGGTTCCCTTGAGGGCTGTTGTGTTCCAGCGAGTGAGTGAGGTCACCAGAAAGGAAGGAGATGCTGCGATGGCAGCGGGGGTGGCGGCGCGCGAGCGATATTTTATGTTGCGAGCGTTAATATGGCTACGGTAACCGCTTCACATCAATGCTTGTCTGCCACGCGACGTAGTATAAAAAAAAAGTCACTCAATTGTTTTGCCTTCCCGGAACCTCTCCACTAACAATTGAACTTTATAGTATGGTATTAAAGATCAAATTGACTTTTAAGTATTATTATGGGAGTATAGTAAAGTATTGTTTTAAGGCTTTTTCAGGCATTTTTTTAATTTTTCTATACGTTAGAACCATCGTCGTACTTCAAGGAATATTCTAAAAAAAGAATTAGCGAAATCGGTTCAGCTGTTCTCGAGATTTGCGCTTAGCAACACATTTAGCGATTCATTTTTATATTATAGATATTATTCCAATTCTTACTAGATTCTGCTTGAGAAATATCTATTACACTGAGTACTATGATGGAATCTACTCCCTATTGAAGAGCACTTGTCACTTTTGTATCTTTTACTTTTACGTAACCAAAATCACACACAAGAACAACATTATGCAAGTTCTAAATATGTATGCGAGTGCGTCTGTACAAACTTTTAAAGTACCGTTAAATCTACTTCTAGTTTTGTTGACGATTCATTTGCTTTGTCCCAGTTTGTAGATGATGCGTTTGTAACTCTGTCGGTACTTTTTAATGTTATGTTACCTCATTACTGTTTGCTATGGGGAAATCGTCTTCGTCAATATTATTTTTTGTACTTATTATGTCACAACTTTTGAAAATTGTTACGGTGAAAACTGTAACGATGTGAATCATAACTTTTTTTTTTGACCACATCGGGTGTCATACAAGCTAATGGCCCGCCTGATGTGAAGCGGTTCCTGTAGCCATATTAACGCTCGCGCGCCGCCATCTCCGCTGCGAACTCAGCATTTCCTTTCTGGTGACCTCAGTCGTCACTCGCAGGAACACAACAACCCTCAAGGGAATTGTTATTTGGCTGCGGTATTCTGTGAGGTGGAGGTACATTCCCCAGTCGAGTAGCTTAAAATTACTCTCCCTACCTATCTTTTCGCCAGCTTCGTTTGTCAGTCAGCAGGGTGTACCGCGTGCAGGTGAAGTTGGCTATGACTCCAAGATGTTGATGAACCACTAATACTCCAAAATTTCAGTCATAAAAAATGTGAGTCATAACTCGATGAATAATACTCACTCGGGAATTTAACGGGACAAAGGAAATTTGGGCTACCACGTGTACCGGTGAGAAACATGCCAATACCACATCATGTAGCGGTACCGTTCGGAATGTTTACCACGATGCGCATTTCGCCAGATAGCCACATTGAAGTGCGGCGTTCGCTTGGCGCAATAATATTTACATGCGCGGTGCTTCTGCGAACTTGCGGTTTCCGGCGACTGCGCGTTCCGCCTAAACGGCCGCCTGCGCCGCGTGCCGTCACCGGATGGCTCTTGCCGAAATAAAATATGACTATAAAGATTTATTACATAAATTAACTTTGTAGCTTTGTAAGGCACACTAGGCAATACAAAAATAGACAAAGTTTTGTACTGTATATTATGATTGTTTTGTACGAGTATAATTTTACATCCACACGCATAAATAAATACATTTATTGTCATAATATAATAGCCGTGTGGTTTCCGGCAGACTAGATTAGAATCACTCCGTCTCTTACCATGGATGTCGTACAAGGCGACGAAGGGAACTACATTATAAAACATCGATCAGGCCTCCCCAACCCGTCTGGCCAGCGTGGGGAGTGTAAATCCTCCTTCCATCTGGGACGGACAAGAGAGGGTCGGGCTCCTGTAGTGGAGACTAAAATGACCTGATGATGAATAGCATTTAATGTTATAACTATACTTATTCGCTTTGTATGAATTTTAGAAGAATATAAACGACAAATAAAAGATAAATAAATAAAATACTCCTGGATAATTTACTCGGCGCCATGTAGTCACAAACTAAGCGAATCTTGAATGGAAACTAGATAACTGATAATTACTTAAATACATTTTTTTAAATACATACATATAATATATAAAACACCCAGACCAAGAAAAATATATAGATATTCATGGACACAGATAGATATCATGTGCGGGGATCGAACCCGCGACTTCGGAGTTAAAGTGGCCATTGCTAGCCATTCGACCACCGGGCTCGTCAATCTCTATATTCATCATATCCATATATTATAATTTCCCCTTCCATTCTGGCTTTTTTAAATGCTACCCACATATTTTTTCAAGGGTAGGCCACGCGAAATTTGTATAGGTTTTTGTTTGAATGAACCGAAACTGACGTCACGAGCAGTCGATTTGTTGGCGAGTTGCCGCCCATACACAAGATATAGGTAACCGGTCCTTTCTTACAAAGCGCGCCCGTCCGCGCCAGTTTTAGGAATCACGGACGTTTCGTTTGTTTTTGCTGTTACTATTCTAGTTGCTGCTTTTCAGAATTGGTGTTGGGATGAAAATGGCTCCTATTTTTAATCTTATGAGTCGTGTCTTTGAGAGCGTTCTCACAACCAGATGTTGTTGGAATACCGGTACATATAGTATCTATTGTAGAGGTAGGTACTGCGTGCCAATAATTTGGCAACTTTACATTTGACGCGCACAAACTTTCCAGATTATTCAAGAAACTTTTCATATTTCTTTTATAGATTCCTGGACAAATTACACTCTGCCATCTGGTTCTAAACTAAGCAAAGCTTGTACTATGGGTACTAGGTAACTGACATTATACTTAAATATATATTTTTTGTAAATAAATACTATAATACATATAAAACACCCAGACGAAGATAAACAGACATATTCATGCACACAAATATTTGTCTTGTGCGGGAATCGAACCCGCGACCTCGCAGTCAAAGTGGCCATTGCTAAGCATTCGACAACCGAATTCGTAAAATTATTAAGAAATCTTGTAATTTGCATTAGGAATACCAGAGATACGTTACTGAAACTGTGACTGCGAATATCTCACCTCAAACATTTACGATCAAAACAATAACGCAACAACAGGTAAAATACACCTTCCTGGACAGATGAGTGACGTTTCTAGACCAGGGGGCGTACTGTGACTATTGCGGTGATTATGCTGCGAAAGAGATGCGGTAAGGCCCAATTTACACTGCCGCGGAATGGAATGAAAGCGACTTATTCCATCGAAATTGTACATAGCAATTATGCTTTAGACAATTAGTAATAAGTCGCTCATTAGAACGTCATGTCAATTGTATAACATATAAACTTAAATACGAGCCAAAAAAGGTCGCGCGTCTTCCAGGGAATCCTCGCGCATTCTCTAGAATTCGCCTATTTTTGGCACGTATCTTAGTTTGTATGTTATGCAATTGACATAGAGTTCATTAGGTATATCCAATTTCGTTGCAAAAAGTCACTTCCATTCCACTCCATGGCGGTGTAAGTTGAGCCTTACTAGTGTCGTATAGCGGTATCTCTCCTCAAAGTTGATCATCTCAATAACGTAATAATAATAAAGGCCGATATGGTGGATTGTTTCAACGTTCCGCGCCACGGAAGACGGTCTCTCGAACCATTGTTTTGTTTCACAATTATTTGGTATTTTCGTTCCGTGTAATTGGATTTGGAAATCTGCGAAAATATTGACCGCATTTCTACAGAAACTCTTTCGGTACTAGGCAAGGTCGCGAGATGATCTAAATCAGTGTTTCTCAAACTTTTTCATGGCGCGACTCTCTTAGTACGTATGTAAAAATATTTTGCGACCCCCTACCCTCCAAAGTTGTATGTATTTTATTAACCTGTATGTATTTTATTATGTTACAAATATTAAATCCGTATAGTTTTTTTTATTTAAGTATCGATTAATTAAAAGCAATAAAAAAAACAATTAAATAATATATAACGAAATATCTAAAATAGACATCGATTACATACGTTGCGAAATAAAAAATTTCTTAACCAAATTATCTTTTTGAACGTTTTTTTAAGATTCGCGACTTTCCGCGACCCCTGGTAGAGACTAGGGGACCTTCCCATGAAGTCGCGACCCACACTTTGAAAAACACTGATCTAAATGTTACAATCACATATTGTTTCGGGTCATCAGTCCCATTTCATGAACAATATACAATAAACAGTATACAATAAATAACAATATACAATAAATAGTAAACAGTATACTACATTGTGTCGGAAACTAAAATCTAATTACACTAATAAAATCAAAATAAAAAATACCTATAATCAAATACTAAATAATTACAATCAAAATAAAGGGTGTAAGTGGTTCATCTACATCTTTGAACGAAAGCCAACCTCACCTGCACCATTCTGTCTGACAAACGAGAGAGAGAGAGAGAGAGAGGTGCCGTAGCGTATTTTGTAAGCTGTCTGACTTGGATTTGACCAGGGGCCTTACCACAAGCTCTAAACGCAGGAATGGAATTATGATCGTTGCGTATTCATCAATGAATTTCATTCATAAATTCGCAACCATGATGGTTCCATTCCTGCGTTTAGAGCTTGTGGTAAGGCCCCTGACCGATTAATAATTTCCTTGAGGGTGATTTTGTTCCTGCGAGTAAGTGAGGTTACCAGGAAGGAAGGACTTGCTGCGTTGGTAGACGGGGTAGCGAGCCGTATGCTTGTTTATCACTTGACGTAGTATAAAAAAAATGTTACTTTAATATATGATGATAATCAAACATGTCTGTATGTTATTATTTTTTGCCTAGAAATTGTTTGAATCAATGGCATGTGTAGTTTTATCTAAATATAAATTCTCTCTTTCTTTTAAAAAAAAATATTTTTTATATGTGTGTGACTTTAGTTTGTAAAAAACAGTTTACATAAATTCAAAGGCTCTTTTATTAAATCACTTGATCTACAAATACAATACAATACAAATAGATTATTTTTAAAATTGTATTTACAATTTCCTATGGGTCCTTTATATCACCTTGCCCCATGCAATATGGATCGAACCCGTCTCTGGGGCACCAAATATTAAATTAACTAATTACAATTGCTAATATTGTATTTTTATATTTATAATATTATCATTTAAATATTGATTATGAGATCTACGATAAAGATATTTTATATTTTAGCCTTTTTACGAGCTTTTTTTAATTTAAATACAATCAAGTGTAGACTCATTCATTTATGTAGAAAAATGTCGAGATGATGATGATGATGATGAAAGATGTCGAGTCTTGAGCCAACAATCTCATTCGTCATTAGAGCCGTGAAAGTACTATGAAAGTTAAATGCGCTGTCGGTGATCGGCGAAAATGATTGATCAGCTGTTACTATTTCTACTGAATTGAAAATTATGCGATGATTCAATTATGAATATCAATAGCTATTATGAGACCACTTTTTGAAGTGAAAAGGTCTTTAGCGGCGTTGTGCACTTTTTGGGATGGGTAAAAAATGTTAAACTCGCGTCAGGACACGTGACCTGTTCGAAAATTCGTAAGACGGAGCGGCGCGGCGTAGGAGAGGAAGTAATATCCCCTTCTATTTCTACTGCGCGGCGAAAATGTATGTCATGTTTATGTACGATACCGCAATAAATGAGTATTGTATTTTACCAGATAAATGATAGTAATTTTATACTGATAAATAAAGCAAATCATGCGAAATTATTCCATAACCATTCCAAAATATTCAATAATGCACAACGTTAACGTTCAAATTTTCACTTCTGCCGGCACTCCCGGAGTGCAATCCGTTTTTTTTATACGACTAGGGTGACAAACAACATGCCTGATGATAAGCAGACGACTAAGTGGTAGCCGACCTACTGGACACCCGAGGTAGCGCTGGAGAGATGAGATGTCGAAGGACCTTGGAATCTTGGAGTTGAATGAGCTGACCCAGGATCGCAGAGCTTGGCGTTGTTTGGTGTCGAAGGGCAAGCCAAGCTTGGTCTTAGACACCAAATGGCGCCAAAGCCCACTTTGGGCCATTGCGCCAGAGCAGTAAGTAAGTGTAACTTTGTGGCATGTGGATTTCAACATATAAGCACACCCCGGCCACTCTATAAGAGTTTCGCGTCGATAACTACTACAACGTGAATGAGTGAGTGTACGTGCGGCGTCATACAAACTGTTCCAGATTCATCTCAGACGAGAGGTGAGGTAGACACAAGAAAGCGGCAGGGAGTGGCCATACTGGACGTAGTACTATACTTATAATGTGATATAAGGTGAGATTAGATTCGTCATGGTTGTGGAAGCGATATAGGGCATATTTTAGACGGTATTTTGCTGCGTTCAATTTATTTCTTGTTTTAAATAGTAAGTGTGTGCGTGAACTGACTTGACTGTTCTAATCTAATTCAATTATGTCGAATGTCGAAGCAACCCTACCGAAATTCTATATTATGTCTATTCTTAGGTAACAGTTTTATTGCATTCAATAATTAAATAAGGAAATTCTAGCTTAACCAAAGGGACTGCTTCAGTAAACGATCTATTTCCTTATTTCACTATAGTTTAGTGAAATAATAAATTTTCATATCGTTTCAATTCGTTTAAGGATTTGTCATATCACTAAACATTTTCAGTAAAAAGATGTAATAAACAAGAATATTCGTCAGTTACTCAGTGATTTCGTGATAACCCTAGGGTTTTCGCTTAAACCTTGATTTCTACAGGTTACCGCGACATTTATACACGGCGGAGCCAATATAGTGATCCCATTCATTATGATTATTACTAAACTATACAAGATTATTTTATAACCTACTAGCTGTCCCGGCGAACTTCGTACCGCCTAACAATCAATGAATGTCGTGGTACATATTAGCTGAACTAAATTTATGATTTTATGGAATTAAAACAATGAATAGTAGAAAATAATAGAGAAGCTCGATGGCGTCATTGCGCGTGTCAGTCTAATTGAACACGCAAGTTAAGCAACGTCGACCGTAGCCTGCACACGGATGGGTTTATATTACCTCGAGCTCCTCCGTGATTCGAAAGACACGTTAAGCCGTCGGTCCCGGTTGTTATCATTAGCTCATCTTGAGCTTCTCCGTGCTTCGGAAGGCACGTTAAGCCGTCGGTCCCGGTTGTGATCATTAGCTCATCTTGAGCTCCTCCGTGCTTCGGAAGGCACGTTAAGCCATCGGTCCCGGTTGTTATCATTAGCTCATCTTGAGCTCCTCCGTGCTTCGGAAGGCACGTTAAGCCGTCGGTCCCGGTTGTTATCATTAGCTCATCTTGAGCTCCTCCGTGCTTCGGAAGGCACGTTAAGCCGTCGGTCCCGGTTGTTATCATTAGCTTATCTCGAGCTCCTCCGTGCTTCGGAAGGCACGTTAAGCCGTCGGTCCCGGTTGTTATCATTAGCTCATCTTGAGCTCCTCCGTGCTTCGGAAGGCACGTTAAGCCGTCGGTCCCGGTTGTTATCATTAGCTAATCTCGAGCTCCTCCGTGCTTCGGAAGGCACGTTAAGCCGTCGGTCCCGGTTGTTATCATTAGCTCATCTTGAGCTCCTCCGTGCTTCGGAAGGCACGTTAAGCTGTCGGTCCCGGTTGTTATCATTTAATGACAGTCGTTAAGTTAAGTCAGTGGCCTTTAGGCGGTTCGCCACAACACTGAAACACTGGCCACCGCCAACCCGCAGTTGAGCAGCGTGTTGGAGTACGCTCTAAACCCCTTCGGTTGAGGGAAGACCCGTATCCATAAAAACTGAAGATTTCATAAAAATAAAGATTTCCTTATTGTAAATTTAAAAAAAAAAAAACTTTTTGTTTTATTTTTTTTAGTTTTGAAATTTGTCATTTCTTTTGATGTTTACTCTGATTTGATTCTTGCGCTCGAACCCCATGGGAAAAGCGTTTTCACCCCTATCGATTTGACATTTTTAAATTTTCATAACAAATCACAGACAACTTTCGCGACATAAAAGTGACACCAATCGATTTGACGTTTTGATATTTGACAACCAATAAATATCGTAATCCCTTTTTCAACTGACACTTTCATTTGTATGGGAAAATGTGTTTTCTTTTATTTTATTTTTTCGAGAATTTTCCAATGTTTTTAAGAGTTATTCTGCTATTCGGGACGGAAACAAATCCAACAAATCAAAAACCATGGCAATCGGTCCAGCCGTTCTCGAGTTATAAGTGTTGTAACAAACCCGACTTTCTTTTATATATATAGATAACTAAGTACTATCTTTATTTTCTATTATTAGATACAATTTGATAAATGATTTTGATTGGTAAAATAATACTGAAATATTTATCTGAATGTATATTGGAATTTTAATAGCCAGCGTTCCTTGTGTTATCAGACGCATTCTCCTGGAACGACTGCGTGTATCGACTTTCTACCAACTTACAGAAGTAGAAACAGGTATATAACATTTTCAATATAATCACATAAAATAATTGAGCAACAAAAATTCGCAAAGGTTTCACGCAAAAATTTTACGGTTGTTACGACTGATTACTGCATGATCGGTGCTTTCATCAAGTTTCGCTCGTCTATCGATGATTCTTAATTAACTTGAGAAGTTCAAACAATCAGTGCCTAAATAATTACGAATTTTAACAAGCCAGTCGTCACGCTGCGGTGAAAACACCATCAAAGGCAGCCGCGGCAACCGTCAATCATTGATTGTCACACTTATCTTGATCGTCGAATTGTCACTTAATTGTTGAATAACATTACCGGTGTTTCGTAATAGGCAGCTATATTAGAAAACATTTCGTGCGATTCCGTTGCGTTTGACAGGTGATAGAGTCGTTTATATCTGATTGTTTTATGGTGTGCGCATTTTGCACACGAAATGATATTAACGTAATTGCCTGGTTGGTTCGAGACACGTATTAAATGGATAGGTTAGGAAGTGTGTCGTCTCAGTAATCGATAGTCGGAACATTTCCTAATCCTCTCACTCGTAACTCGAACGAGTCGGCGAGTTCGCAAATAATTTTATATGAATACAATCGTATGTCAAAATATAACTTCGAGTCTACGCAATCAATCATGCCATATTCAATCGAGACATGGGCCACACACGATCATGCAATATGCACTAGGAGTCATACGAGCAGTAAAGTAGTCTTGCGTCGATGACGATTTATTATTTGAATACTGATGGATCAACTTCGATAGTTGAATTACGAAGGTAAGTGTGTTGTAATATACGTTAAATAGTGAGATGTAAATTTTAGATTAATTTTTGATTAGTCAATATGTGGATATTTTATAATAAGAGAAAGCAAAAAAAGGAAAAGACTTTTAAATTCAACTTAATAATCATTCATCAAAGTCTTGGTTAATTCATTAAAATTTTAAAACTCTATTCGGCCTTGTTAAGGCCGCTCACTTATTAACCGGTTCATCGATGCAATGCAACAAGTGCGAAACTTGTAAAATGCACCGATTTTGGAAAAAACACGTTTCCAACGTCGGCACTAATTATATCGAGTAAACAATAAAAGATTGGCGTAATTGCGAGTGGTTTAATCTCAGTCGTGAAGAAAAACCGTACCTCCAATTAGAGTGCGCGACGAAGTGTGCGGTAATGGCAAGTTCAACGGCGCTACATTGACATGGAATCCGCTTCGGTGACTCACGCAGGCCCTCCCCGCTCTCCATGCCGCAGCGCCCTCGCAGCTAAATACATAATTATTATCTCACAGCCATCAGAAACACCAGTCCCGGTGGCGTGGATAGCATTCGCACAGGCTAATTTTGGACTCCAGCGTCCGTTGACTTAACAGCCGGGCCGGACGTCGTAAAACTACAGGATCTCTAACTACATAAACCATGAGTGCACCGCCAGCGGTACAACTTGTTTCGGAACAATCATTATGTTTACTTTCGACACTTTCACAGGCAATGTTGTATACTTTACGTCAAGCTTAGATACTGCAAAAAACTAGTTAGCATACCGGAAATCCATTTTTTTGTATGACGTCGGTTGGCATTTACTTTGTTTTCAAGGATACGCATGAAATGTAACAAAATGGGTTCCAAAGATTTAGTCACGAGATTTCAATAAAATTAATCCTACAATGTCAACGATTTGTTTCACGGAATAGAAAGGTAAGTCGCAATTAAAACAAAGTGTCCTTTATAATAGTTAAAAATGAAATATCAATCAATTCACTGTTCCGATGTAAGTTAACCTATTATATGCGTTGTTGATTTATAGCACACGCTTCGGTTGAATATAAATGGTTCTAATGTTCGTGAATATTAACTGAATTTAACATTGAAGGTCGCGAAAGCCGTTAATATTATTAATATTAATACAAAGCTTGCTAACGACAAGGAGTCAAATGCTAAACAGTGGGCGATATGACTCAATAGCCGTGGGCGGGACAGCTGACTCGAAGGCCAGATAAAAGTTTGGTCAACCGCTCACTATTCTCGTCTAAAAGTACTGAAGGGTAACGAAGATATCGCTCATTTGGTGCAATAACGACATAATGAACGTCATCATGCAATTATCAAACGTTATTGTGTTAATAAGAATCAGAAAGTAGAATTAGTGTACTAAAATAATACTATTTTAGTACGCTAATTCTGCTTTCAGATTTTTATTAATTACAATAATAATAAAATAAAAATAATAATTTGATACTTCTAAAATGTCATGTGCCTGTTACATGACATTTTAGAAGAAATGGCCTGGCCCCCGAAATGCCAGGAAATCGGCCGGGGACAACACCGGTGTGAGTGACTCAGGGGTGTCGGGAGGTGTGCTGCGCTTTCTCCGAAGTTACTCGCAGCGTGATGCTCTTTAACACGTCCACCCCTGGAGCATATAGCTCTAACGGCTCCTCTCTGGACGGCCAATGAAGGCAAGCCAGAACTGAGAGTCCTGCGGGCCTTCTTGTGTTTACACTCTGAGCCATGAAATGAAGACACGTCGGAGACGAAGGCCCTGACCGACTCTCTAGAGACTCGGGTCCCTGGTGTCGTTACTCACACAACAGCTCGCCACAAGCTGCCCTGCGGACTTATTATTATTTATTTATTTTTATAAATTATTGTTATTAATAAGTGCTATATGGTTGGACAATCATAAATGTGGTCTACGTACAACAACGAAATAAGTATAAGTTGTGACCATATTGCAGATAATGAACGACATGAATGAAGTAATAGACAAGAAAGTATATTACATAGAAATGGAAATCGCTGTTGTTAGATAAACCAGAAATACTGGTTACGCCGCTGAATGAGCGATTACATCAACCATTATGAACGGATGAACAGTTGATTAGATTTTACAGTATTTTTTTTGAACAGTCAAAAACGAATAAATCGAAAATCTAGAAACATTTTTTTATTGATAATATTATTTAGTTATTTGACAAGCCGCAATGTTGAGAAAGTTTCGTCTCTCATCCACGTGAAATATATTTAATGTTGAAATAATAGCCTTGGTTATGTCAGGATAATGTAGTTTTCTAACAGTGAAACAACAATAAAAATCGGTTTAGTATTTTCAAAGATTACAAAGAATCAAACATTTTTTTAAATTTATGAACTATGTTATGTTGATTACGAACTGATTACTTACGTTTGTTATTTATTTTTAATTTTTAATTACTATCTCTCTGCAATTTAAGGTCATGTTTAATTATAGGCCCGTCGCAGTGTCCCACTCCAGGATAATATCCTGCTCATACCCATGAGCATTGGTTAAAAACTGGGCTATTGCAGAAGAGGGTCGGAATATTACTATTATAATTATAATGAATGTCTGTTTTACATAACATTTAAACAATGTTTTACATTATATCCCATGCATTTTTCATCACAGCGATTAATTTATTTGCTTAATACTCGCCTTTAATTTTATTTCTTCTGATTCTCCTAAGTTGACTGGAAGACATCTCTCTTATGAATGAGTCCGCATTTGTAGTACCCTGTTTTGTCTTTTTTTTTAAATTATTTATCAACATACAGCTCTCTCAGTCTTATTGTATCTATGTTTTTAAACAATAAAGTTCGAACAAACAAATATTTTCTTTTTATAATATTAGTTTATACAGACTAGTATCTATAATAGTCACTTAGATTAATTTGGGGTGTAAGACGTTCATCAACATCTTTGAACTAAAGCCAATGTCACCTGCACGTAGTGCACTCTGCTGACTGGCAAACGAGGCTCTGGCGAAAACAGAGGTAGGCCATGGCGTATTTTATAAGCTGCCCGACTGGGGAATTACCTAACAGAATACCGCAGCCAAATAACAATTCCATTGATGGTTGTTGTATTCCTGAGAGTGAGCGAAGTCACTAGAAAGGTCCTCCTTTCTATATTCTATAAATAGGAGTATAGGCTGGCAACGGATCGGCGACCCCTTGGGGTTGCTGATCTCCATGGGCGGTGTGATTGCTTTCCATCAGGTTATGTGACTCACCTCACGGAAAGCAAACATCACCGCCCAGTTCGTTTGCTCCTCTCTCATATATAAAAGAAACGATAAAAAAATATATATATATATATAAAAAAATAATGATTTGCTTGCGAAGACGAATCATTAAAGGGCAAGTGTTGAATCATTAAAGGGCAAATGATTATTATTAGTACACACTTAAAACTATTACTTATTGTTACGGACTGGCCGTAAAATAGTTTATTTTTTATTATCTAACAAAGATAACCTTTTTATACAAAAATTGTGACTTTTCGTTCTAATGTCATGTCGGCTTTACTGTAAACGTATCTAATATAAAATATAACTCTTTTTTATTAGGTCGGGTGGGAGACAAGCATACGGCCCGCCTGATGTGAAGCGGTTACCGTAGCCATATTAACACTCGCAACATAAAATATAGCTCGCGCACCGCCACCCCCGCTGCCAACGCAGCATCTCCTTCCTTATATTTAAAGATAAACCGGTTTTCTTTAGCTATACAGTTCACTCAATAACACTTATACTGAGCTTAAAGTCAAATTACCGCCTTGACAAAATCGAATATCACGTTATATTACTGAAATGTAATGAAATAAAAGTAATAACACAAATGATTGATGTGTTCGACCTACAAACGTATACATAATTTCGACTGTTATTCTGTTAACCCATACAATGGCCTAGAACTGTTTGAAGTTAATGATTGTCTTGTATGCAATTTGATATTAATTTAATTTTGTTTCAGAAACGGGGACAAATTTAGATTTTTTTGACGGATGATTCACTTCAATATTATTTAGATGGCAGATAAGCATACGGCCCGCCTGATGTAAAGCGGTTACCGTAGCCATATTAACGCTGTTAACGCATTAATCCTTTCTTTCTGGTGATATCACTCACTCGCAGGAACACAACACGCTGATCAACTGCGGGTTGGCGGAGGCCAGTGTTTTCAAGTCGCCACGACTTAGCTTAACGACTACATTTAATGACAACAGCCGGGACCGAGGGCTTAACGTGCCCTCCGAAGCACGGAGGAGCTCGAGATAAATAAACCTATCCATGGGCAGGCTAAGTTCGACGATGCTTAACTTGCGTGTTCGATTAGACTGACACGCGCATCGAGCCCCTCGTTAGTGTTCGCTGATCAGAATTTTTTACGGACACTGAATTTTTTGAAAGAAATTGTCCCGTAGAAAAAGCTGCTTTCCTTAATTGTGACCTATAAAAGTACTTATAAAGTAAGGTATTTTCAACATATAGTCAAGACTACGTCACGAGCTTAACATCTTAAATACAAAATACTGCTGATGACGTAAGCTAGTTCCAATCACGTGACCTAACTGTCACGGGAAGAACATTCCTCGTTTTATTGTACCATGGCATCATATGGCGTGCATGAGTTCGATCTATCGACGTGTCTGGTAGAATCACATTCTGCTTCGTCATTTCTGACGCTCCCTGTAGATGTTAACATACATTTAATACTCAGAAACTAATCATCTCAAACAACTTTTGTCTCAAAATCTTTATTCGCACCAAATTAACTTCCATTATAAAGTAACAACAATAATGAAGTCAATAGGACCATTGACGGCCCTTACTTCACATCTACTACAAACGTGTTCTAATTTAGAAAGGTATAGTACGTTACAAAGAAAACAGAACATCTTTTGTTTCTCTGCCACCTATTCGAGCTCGAAGTAACAGTTAATATGACACAGAATAGCACCAGTGCGGTGACTCACTGTACGTATAGTCGTCGTCAGAAAAACATGCAATTTTCTTTTAATTTTTTGAGATGAATTCAGGATGTGGTTTTGAGAGCTATTTGATCATGAACGAAAATCATAGATTTTTACTTTTTCTCTGTCACCTCGGAGTAAATGACTGGTTGCTAACAAATTTTATGAATGATTAATACTGTATATACCTATAAATAAATAATAAATATTTCTGGAAAAATTACACACTGTCATCTAGTCCCAAATTAAGCAAAGCTTGTACTATTTGTACAAGATAATTGACAATATAGTTAAATATTTTTTTTGCAAATACATACATTTAATACATAGAAAACACCCAAGACAAACATACATATTCATGCACACAAATATTAGTCTTGTGTGGGGATCAAACCCGCGACCTCGGTGTCAAAGTAACCATTGCATTGCTGGCCATTCGACCACCGAGCTCGTCTTACTACCTGATTTTAGAATGAATAGTTCAATTTTACTTTAAATATTTTTCAATCAGCTTCGAGACAATAGAAGAGTTATGTTGTTAAGTTAATAGGCTAGACGACAATTTTTTCTTTCGGCTTGTTATGTAAGGACGTCACAATAATATAACTATAGGTGAAAGAATTACTTCGATAGCATAAAAACTTCTCGAGATATGATAACTTGAAAATCACAATTTTGGACTTTCCCGAAAACGCTCCATACAAAAGGCTACATAATTATGACGTCACACTTATGTATTTTGTATACGTTAAAACAGAAATTTGTACGACAGCTATGTGAAATACTGCGTTTATGTAGCTAGTGCCATAACAAAAGTTATAGTATTTTTGATTGTTTTTCCAAAATTAATATTTTTTTTTTATTATTTCATTCTTTTAAATTGGACTTTCCTACTACACTTTGATCGATCATAGAACAAGTCGGACATAAGTTATCAAAATTTCAAGATCACAGATCGTTCTAGTTTTGCATATTTTATGACACTGCTATGTACCTTTTATAATTTTTTGTCATTGTCGTCTAGCCTATTCTAATGATCGGTTTGAAGAAATAATAAATGAGTAAAAACCTAACAATTCTTTCTCTAAATTTAAAATTTGACTCATTATGACGATGATGATCAAAGTTACTAAAGGTTGTACCAGAACATCTGCACGTGGTGCACTCTAAAGAGGCTCTGGCAAGAGAGATAAGTTACCGTGTATTTGTAAGCTGCCCGACTGGGGAACTACCTCCATCTCACAGCATACCGCAGTCAAATAACAATTCCCTTGAGAGTTGTTGGGTTCCTACGAATATTGAGGTCACCACAAAGGAAGAAGTTGTTGGCGTAGTATATAAAAAATATAGCCAAAAGAGGCAATACTTCATAAATGTTGAATTTTTACTTACCTTGAAGCCAATTTCAAATGAACGGAAATTTTCAACGTCTGCATGCAAATTGTTTCTTCAGTTCTCCACCCAAAACATGTTTTCTATGGAGAAGTAGATTCATGAATTCGATACAACTTTGCTAATATAGTAATAACAGTAATAACATAGTATAATTTATAGTCTGTCTAATTGAATATTTATGTTGATAAATATAAGGTAAGAGATAATAAATCGACAATCAATTCAGTATCAAAAGTGTAGCTAAATGTATCTTTCCATATTGACTAGAAACTGAACGGAGTGGGTACATTTGCGAATGTCTGATGACACGTTTGGATCCCACGGCTCTGTGTAGAACGGCGATTAGATGTCGAATTTATAGGGCTGCTACTGACGTAGAGTTTATTAAATTCAACTAAATTTGTATACTATTTATGTATTTATATATCGCCATCGCCTCATACTCGTCCCACCGTTGGGATATGTCCTTTCCTGAAACGACGGCGTTTACCTACCCCGATGCTCAAGTACGGAATAGAAGTGGTTAGTATTATCAGGCCGCTTAAATCTTGAAGGCTGACTTTTTTGACGTGACAACGTCTTATAAATTGGTTAGCCGGGTGACACTTCAAGAAACTGGCTCACGTTATGCGCTTACAATGAGAGCGAGTGAAAGGCACGCGTCCCTTCTAAGAGCGAGAGAGACAGACATAAAAAGTGAAAGGCATGCGTCCCTTCCACTCGAAAACATTTTACCACTCAAAGTCGTTGTCACGTAAAACTTTCGCCCGTATACCGACTTTACAGGCAACCAATTTTTTATGAAAAATCTTCTTTTTAGTCTATTGCTCTTGACTGCTCTGGTCTGGTCGTGGTTATGGATTGGGTGTCACTACCGACAGCACCTGCCGCGATTCTTCTCCATGTCTTTCTGTTAGTAGTTTCACGAGAACACTGAACGAGCAAGCAGCTAGTCTCGGACTTGATGACATCTGACCACCTTGTTGGAGATCTACATCGAAGACGATGACCGTCACATAGGCCACCATTTGTTCCAACACTGTCCTACAGCGCTAAGGAAAAAGCTGTGAAGTGTAGTAATTCTATGCCGGAAATTTCATTCACACAACGAGATGTTCTGCAGGTATTGCTGTCCCTTGACGTTCATAAGTCGAGTGGGGCAGATGACATTCCGGCAGTGGTGGTAAAGCTGTGTTGCTCCTGAGTTGTGTCCTGATCTTTTGTGCTCTCGTACTTTACTAAGCAAGTTCCGCCATGTTGGAAAACTGCGAACGTGCACCATGTGCCCAAAAAGGGTGACAGGTCAGATCCGTCAACTTCCATGCCTATCGCTGGTCCGTTGTCTCCAAGGTGATGGAGCGCATGATACCTTGAAGAGCACGACTTGATCAGCGACCATCAATACCATGGTCGTTGGACTGGTGACCTTCTAGTGTATCTCATACCGCTGGGCTTTGGCCGAGGAGAGTCAAGGTGAGGCATTGGCTGTTGGCCTGGATATGGCGAAGGCGATCGATCGGGTTTGTCATCGTAGACTTTTTTCGAAGTTGCATTGCTATGCACATTTAATTCAACCCCTTTCTCCCCCTTTCTTCCACGTCAAACTGTGAAACGAATTGCCTGTCGAGGTGTTCCCAGGAGTCAACACATAAGGTTCTCAAAAATGGTTTTTTCAGGGTTGGCAATACGCATGTGATGTAACTGCTTTCCATATGCTTATTTGTCACCTTAATGGTTTAAAAAAGAAATAGTAGTCCCGCTGACCTTTTGGCAATTCCGTTTGACGACTGCAACTTAATAAAAATAACCTGATAAAAAATCTTGTTTTGCGGTGTTAAATTAACGTAGAGAAATTAGGTTTTTACATGCATATACTCGTATGTTATTACGTCGCCGTGAGCTCAAGACCCGCCTGTGCGGCGTTTCTTTTAACATTTTTTCGCATAATTCCACGTCAAAAATAAAAGGGTTTTGATTAAAAGAACCTGTCTTCTTCCGGAGCCGCTAACGAGGTTTACGACAATAAACGATATGCTAAATAAAAACGCATGCGAAATTATTGACAGCCCTAATAGATGGCGAATGAGTAACGGGCGGGTTCCTTATAAGAATGCTTCGGGTCAAATCTGGGGTTCGCATCGTAGATCGGTGTCAGTGTTCCACGTTTTCTCTTATATGTCATCTCGCGGCCTGTTTGAATGGTTGCGTTGAGTTATCAAAGGTAATGGTGCCCAGAGGCTAAATTTTCGTTACACTAACATATACTTACTTGAGTAAACTTTCGGCTTCATATAGATGGATAACAGCAGCACTTATACTTCTGTTTGAGAGTGTTTACCGACCCGAGATCAGAATTTTGGGCTGTAAGTGATTCGTCATCTTTGAACCAAAGTCATCCACACCTGCACGTGGTGCACCCTGATGACTGATAAACGAGGCTCTGGCGAAAAGAAAGGTAGGACATAGCGTATATTTTAAGCTGCCCGTCTAGGGAAGTACCTCCACCTCACAGACTATTGCAGTCAAATAACAATTCCGTTGAGGGTGCTGTGTTCCAGCGAGTGAGTGAGGAAGAAGATGGTACGTTGGCAGCGGCGGTAGAGGCGCGCGAGCAATATTTTATATTGCGAGCGTTAATATGGCTACGGTAACCGCTTCACATCAGCCGGGCCGTATGCTTGTCTGCCACCCGTCATAGTATAAAATAAAAAATAATAATTAAGAAGTTATTTTGTGGTCGCGAAAAATGATCTTAGGTTTAAGTTAATGCCAAACACCTTCAGCTTTGTCTTCAATGATGTCTCTGTGTTTTTGAATTAAATCAAATCATTTTATTTGCATATAATGAAGTGAGCATCATAATTATATTTAGACAAAAAATAGTTTTTTTTTTAAATATTTTTTTGTATGCGCCGTGATTCGTGAGAACTTTTGGACTCGTATTCTGTATTTGATCAAATTATAGATCTCGTATGTAAGAAACGTAAATAGGTACAATTTTTAACTTCTTTGGATAACAACGTCGCTCGAGTAGCTTTTAAGATTACTATTCAATCAATTTATAATTTTATTCACATTTACATTGCCCTAACATAAGTTAATTTTAAAATAATTGTAGTGCTGCAACGGGGTTCCATGCGATGCCATTTTTTTAAAGAAAACTATTATATACGATTCTATGTACCATGGAAACAATAAATAATTTGAATTCGGAAACAAAAATTGTGCTATATATGCTCCTATATGAGTACAGAAGATCCATATCCCAGCAATGCCATGAATAAGGTTTGACGATACATATAAATAATAATATATAGCTATGTGTAGCAATGCTAAGTCGAGTTGTTCACTGTTATAAACTTACTGTGACATCAGCTCCAGTAACGAAACAAATCTATGAAAAGGTTGGATGTAACTGAGACTGAATCAATCACCAGTATTGATGATATAAATTATGTAACGTCGATTAGCTTTTTAATGAGACGGAGTGTACTTTCTATTTCGATTAAACGCCATTGCTACTGTGAGGTTGCTTGAATACTTGAACAGTGGCTATTTGAGGACGTCGTCGCCGTCCACAGTTAAATTTAAGAGAGGTAGGGAGCGTAATTGTAAGCTACCCGACTGGGGAATGTACACTCCACCTCACAGAATACCGCAGTTAAATAACAATTCACTTGAGGGTTGTTGTGTTCCTGCGTGTGAGTGAGGTCATCAGAAGGGAAGGAGATGCTGCCATGACAGCGGGGGTGGCGGCGCGCGAGCGATATTTTATGTTGCGAGCGTTAATATTATGTCTACGGTAACCGCTTCACATCAGGCAGGCCGTATGCTTATATGCGACCCCACGTAGTATAAAAAAAACAGTTACTTTAGTTCAGTTAATTATTATTATAGCAGAGTATTTTATACCACACCATAAGACAAAAAAACATACGTCCCGCGTGATGTAAAACGGTTACCGTATCCTATAAACGCTTGCCGCGGTAGTGAGATAAGAGTGGGGCCATTTGGGTACGGGAAGCGAAACCAGGGGGGCCACTTAGGGTTGCCAACCATACTGTTAAAAACAGTATTATACTGTTTTCTATACTTTAATACTGTTGAAAAAAACTTAATTTGACCATAGCACTGTTTATTGTACTGCTCCGCATGCACTGGGCCTTAGTATACTGTTTGTTTTACTACGCAGCTTTTAATATACTGTTTTTCTTGTAAAAAAAAGTTGCCGGCCACTAGCTGGTGGATTATATGGAGAAAGAGGGACTTTTTGCGATGAACTCTTTCTTCAAGAAGCCGCCGCAAAGAAAATGGACCTGGCTTAGCCCTGCGAAGAAGAAACATGAGATAGACTTCATTATGACGACGAGGAGGCAAGTGTTCAATGATGTCTCTGTGAACAATGGCATCAAAACCGGCAGCGATCACCGTATTGTAAGAGGCACATTGAATATTAATCTCAAACTCGAGAGGTCTCGTCTAATGAATTCCACGCTCCGACCGTCTCGCACTCACATTCAAAAACGAGTTAAATGACGGGCTAGTAACAGCTATTCAAGAAGTGGGATCTAAATTTATTAGGTCCTGCCCTCAAAAGATAAAGAAAGCCTCAAAAGATCTCGACCCAGTCCCAGATCCAGACCCAGAACCGATGGCCGTTGGGGCAGAAAAGTTCTAGAATGGCGACCGCGCACTGGCAAGCGCAGCACGGGACGTCCACCTACCAGATGGTCGGACGACCTTGTTCAAGTCGCGGGAACGCGCTGGATGCAGGTCGCTTCCAGTGTGGAAATCTATGAGGGAAGCCTTTGTCCAGCAGTGGACTTGTAGTGACTGAAATGATGATGATGATGATAAATGCTTGCAATCATTGCCATATATGTAAGACGTATTTCTCGCGCTCTGGCACCTCAGGTGCTTCACTCACTGGTAGGTAGGAATACAACAATTCTCAATGGTATTGTTATGTGACTGTTGCTGTTTATTATGAGGCCAATGCAGTTCATTAAAACTATCACAACGGCCAGGAAATTTTAAATTCTAAAGATGCAGTTCTCCTGGCCCGCCTTGTAATAGATAAAATAAATGTCATTTATGAAAAAGCAAAGTAAAGTGTCCGCCAACCCAAAGTTGAGCAGCGTTGTGAAGTATGCTCTAAACCCCATTGATTAAGGGGAGACCCGTATCCCAACAGAGAGATGACAATGAGTTGATGCCGAATGAAAAAGTAGAGCAAGATCGACATATTAGTAGTTACGACATTGCTGTAAAACTTTGTATTGATAAAACAGTTTTGATTAATTTAAAGTCCTGGTATATAAAAAAACTTGACATTTGTTTGCCACATGAGTTCACTGAAAGAAACCTAATGAACCGTGTACGTGTTAAAACGCTATGAAACCCAACCATTTCTGAAAAGATTGATCGCTGTTGATGAGAACTGAATAACTTACGATAAGATTGTGCGGAAAAGATCATGGTCAATGTACGACCAAGCTGTTCGGAATGTGGCGAAACTCGGATTAACGCGCATTAAGGTTTTTTTTATATGAGTGGGGGGCAAACGAGCCAGTGGGTCACCTGGTGGAACGCTATCATCACCGCCCATGGAGATCAACAACACCAAGGGCTCGCCGATCCGTTGCCAGCCTTTTAATGGAAATGAAGACTGTCTTTATTTCCCTGTGATGTCGTGTGTAAATCCTAGAGTTTAGGTTGAGTATGGGGCAACGAAGCATAGCACGCTTCTCTCTAGATGGACCGACGACCTCAAAAAAGTGGCTCGTAGTGGTTGAATGCCGAAAGCGGAGGAACGCATGAAAATCATTGGGGAAGTATCCAGCGGTAATAGCTGAAAATAACCTTTATTGCCCTTGGCACTACTGCTTGGCACTATCAGTAGTGTCATGGGAATTTTTTCTTTCCCGTGACTATACTGGTAGTGTCATGGGAAAAAATGTATTTCCCGTGACACTACATTGATGCCAGTAGTGTCACAGGAAATTATATCTCCCGTGACACTATCCTATATCCAATAATTCAGCCGTGGAGAGTCAAGGTGAGGCACAGGCTATCAGTCTGGATACGGCGAAGACGTTCATCGGGTTTGGCACCATAGTGTTCTTTCGCAGTTGCCTGCATACGGTGTACCAGAGGGTTTATTCGAATGGGTCGCAAGCTTCTTGTCCAGTAGAAGTATTAGAGCCGTTGTTGATGGTAGTTGCTCGGATAGCATGGACATCAATGCAGGCGTCCTGCAAGGCTCCGTATTGTCCCCGACGCTGTTTTTGCTGCATGTCAATGATATGTTATCTATTGATAGCATTCATTGCTATGCCGACGACAGCACGGGGGACACTAATGATGTGTGCATGCAAGAGCATCGTTAGTTATGAGCTTTTGATGCAGAGCAAAACCATCGATTCAGATATCTATCATGTCATACAAATGTATTTATTATTATATATTTATATTATATGAACTTATTTATAAAGAACATTTCTAGCTGCAATTTTGTAGTAGGTACTCGCGTATATATGAGAGACATATGTGTGTCTAGTTACCTTCTTGGTGATCGTGACATTATCACGAGAACAAAACGAGTGTGTCAAATTTTAGCTCAACACTGGGAAATGGATCAAATTTAACTTTATTAGGTATTTGATTATATACATCGGTTAAATTAATTAAAATATTACGAGTCTTATGAGTAGTCTTTAATTCGTTTCATGTAAATTCCCTGCAACAACATATAATAAGTACTTTTGAATAAAGTGCTGTCATCTATTGCTTTTTATATTACTCATTTTTTGCGCCATCTGCTGCATACTGGCGTAAACTGAAACTTGTAACAAGCAAGAGCGCTGCAAAAAGACTGCTTTGGAATAAACTCAACTTTATTCTAGTGCCAACTAGTGTCACTAGATGTCAGGAATTACATTTTTATAATATTTTTCAATATTTTTTAATAATAATTTTATTTTATTTAGTCCTAATCATTCTTTAAAAAAGAATGCAACGAAATTTTATTATAGTAATAAATGCGTGTTTTATGCAAAAATTAAAGGCAAGCAGGGTATAGGTATATATATCTGTTTATATATATAAATTAGCTGGTACAGTGTGTCATTATGCAAATGTATGTTTAAGTTTTGTTATATTCAATGTGTAGATGTAGTCATATATTATGTCAGTTAAGTAACAATAAATATTATTGCGTGGTTACACCGGCATTTTGCAGTATCCTTTCAGGTATTCTAAGGAAATGGGTGAATGGAAGAGATCCCTTAAAGGGATAAGTCCGACCTTGTATGCGTTGTCTCTACTGTTGAACTGTATCCAATTTTGTATTATAATAAAGTTTAAATAAATAAATAAAGCTGTACGTCCAACTGCACATCAACGCGTGAGTTATTATACTATACCTCTGATGTTACAAGCGTCGATATGCTGAGATGACTGCTTTCCATCAGGCGGGTCGTACGCTAGTTTGTTACCCTAAAGGTAAAAAATCATATATATTATTTTATTTACATTGTTCTGTGGTTTATTTCGTAATAGTGTTGGTTTTTGCAATGCAACGGTTACTCCCTGATAAGCGGACTAATTTTTTGACTAAACTTTGGGCTATTTTTATTGACACTGCAGTTCGTACATAAACAGCACATTTTTTTCGCGGCTCGTGTCGCATTAGGTGGCATTCGTCCTTTTTTATCCGACTGGAGAAGATGGTAGGGTTATTTTTAAGGTAAAATTACAAAATAAATCGAATTTCTTCCTCAGATTCTTATCTTGATTCACTCATATTAAATATTCATTCAGTCTATCATTATCATCCAGATCATTTTCTTGGATAGAAAAACAATAAATAAATATTCCTTGAAAAATTACACAGCGCCATCTAGTCTCAAAATAAGTAAGGCTTGTACTATGGGTACCTACTAGATAACTGATACATAAATATTTTTTTTTGTAAATAAATACATATAATACATTGTTACGTGAGCAGCCCGTACTGAATATGCTGATCCGCGAAATCGCAAATGAACAATTAATTATTGCATTATATTTTTGTAGCGAAGTAAACCGCTGACGCCGCGGCACGTGTAGACGCCGACCGCTACACCGCGGCCCGGAATATTCCTCACTTATAATCCATACTTCGGAAGAGTCACGTCTTAGTATATAAGTTTTTCATGTAATTCTTTTTATAGTAATAAAATAGTTGTAAAGATTTTCGGGTATACCGTTCGAGTTAATAGTACTGGCTGCTGCTCCTGTTATTTTATTTAAGATACCATTTATCAAAGATAAATTATTTAATACGTGTTCCGGTCCATCCCTCGCATAACCGTGTATACTACTACTACCGGCTAAGCTGAAACCGATTCCCAGCTGATTTTTTGAATGTGAATATAAAACTTCAGCTTAGATTTATGATAAATGTTTTAGTTTAGCTAAATAGTAACCCTGGAGCTCTACCGACTGACCTCAATATGTTTGTCAATAACTTTAACCTAAGACCAATTTATGACATCAAAAAATCCGATGGTCATCGGCTTCAGCTTCTGCGGTACCCCTGTTCAATGAAAGATATTGCATAGTTACTAACAAAATACTAAAAGACTACGTATATAAAAGTACCTATAAACTAAAAATATTCCTTTATATACCAATAGATTGCGAGGGCATTCAACTAAAGCTAAAAGAATCGCACCGAGGCCCACTATTGTGATAGGGTTTATCAATTCCATTCGGAGCTCAAGCCAGGGACAATGTGCCTGATGGATGGATCACCGATGTGAATAGAGGGCGCTTACATCGTTATAAATGACCGCGCGCCAGGCGAGAGCACAAAAAATAAGATAAAACCCCTGACCAGAGACACGGAAATTGTATTAGAATCTTTTTCTTTTTTAATTTTCATTGTACGAACAATAGAACACTCTGTACTCTGATAAAAGGAATTGAGACAATACAATAGTTATAAAGTGTATTTACTTGTTATGTTTGGATGAGTTCATTACAAATCTAGCATTCTAGTATTACGTATTAACCTTTATTATTTATTAACCTGTAAAAAATGTTCTCACAAGCTTTAGGCATGTATAAATTCTACATAAATCAAAATGCGAATATTTTATGAATTAGTTAAATACCTATGTCACTGAATTATAATTTGGATGCTGATATGCAACAATGTGTCAACCCTCAAAAAATCAAATTCTGTGATATCGATGTATTCTGATAAAGTGACACTTACTAAACATTTTACAAAATAGTTTTAAGTTACTTAAATCCAACAAGTACGGAAAAATATATTTATTTCTTAACATTAATGGGAAATCACTCATACAACATTTACACACACAACTTTTAAATTTCAAAAGTTTAAACTTCATGTACAAATACGGTCAACTTTAGGTTAATTCTGAGCATAAGATATAGTAGGTGCACGAGTATGGTACATACTCTATTGTATAGTTTAGTTTTTTACAGTTTATAGTATTTTATTTGCTGGAACATTGAGTGTGTTTACATGTGTGTTTACAATGTTCGCCTTATTCTACATAGGCATGCAAATATTAGAAATTTAAGTATACAAAATAATATGTCAGCATTAAAAAAAACTGCTGTAGCAGAATTATCAGCGTTTTGTTCGTTAGAACAAAACATGAAGCTGAGCTGTAGCCATTTTGTGTTACTGCGGTAGTGTATATTATTCTGTTACTGCACACATACGATTCTTTTTGTTTTTTTAACACTATATTTCACTTAAGTTTATAAGTAAATATTATATATAAGACTGGAAAGAACTGTATATGTGTGCTGGAGGTACAAATAAATGTTTCATTCATTCGTTCATTAAAAAAAAATCATTCTACTGGATACATGATTTACTATGCAATTTAAGTATGAACTACAAACTTTAACCCGCGGCTTAGTACGCGCATATCTAGATACCTTTATTTGTATACCTACTACGTTGGGTGACAAACAAGCATACTGCCCGTCTGATGTTAAACGGTTACCGCAGTCAAAACAATGACCGCAATATGTAATATCGCGCTACCACCCTCGCTGCCAATGCAGCAGCACAACAACCCTCAAGGGAGTTGTTATTTAGATGTGGTCTTCTTTGTGTGGACGTACTTACCCATTTAAGTAGCTTACAATTACGCTGATCAAGAGCCTAGTCGTTAGTTAGTCAGCAAGGTGCACCACGTGCAGGTGAGGTTGGCGTTCGCTTTTACACTCAAATTCTTAGTATAAAAATGTAATACTCTCGAAAACATAACCCTCCCATCTTCGGCAATCGGGTAAAACTGCTTGCTTTTTATAAAGCTACGATATCCAATCAGTAGACAATGTATATGCTGCGAAGAGATAGGGGGGTACTTACCCAGTCGGGCAGCTTACAAAATAAGTCTCTTCTTTCGCCAGAACTTCATTTGTCAACTAGAATGGTGCACCAAGTGACATTGATTTCATATATCACATAGAAATAAAAAAAAAACAATGACAAATCCTTGTCCACATTTTCACGGCAATATTTATGTAAAATTTCAGCTTTATAGCCGCAAAGGTTTTGACTGGAGTTTTTTTTTCATATAAGAGGAGGGCAAACGAGCATGTGGTCATCTGGTGGAAAACAGTCACCACCGCCCATGGAGATCAGCACCAAGGGGTCGCCGATCCGTTGCCAGCCTTTTAAGGGAAATATAGACTCTGTTCTTGAAGGCTCACATGTCGTAATTGTTCGGAAACACTGAGCGAAGTTGATTCCACAGTTTCACCGCTCGCGGTACAAAATGTTTTAGGAAACGTACTGTAGTAGAGTAGATCGCCAATTATCAAGATGATCTGCATGAAATTTTAATTTATGTCCAGTTGTATGATAGTGAAACTCAGCGGCAGGTATCAAATGAAATCAAACAGCTCTACGGGGTGTTGATAAGATAGAGTTTGAAGCAGGACTGTTATTTTTACAAGCTTTTATTTATTTAGTTTCACCTGTCACGATGTTTGTTTGTCTGTAATCAAATTTTGCGAATATAATTTGATCCACTTCCCGGCTACCGATTGAGTATGTAAATCGGATGACAGTGCAATATTATCATGACATGGAAATGATTTGATGATGTCCCTACATCATCCGATCATCTCCATGTCATGATCATGTCATGTCAGTTCCTATGGCCATCTCCCCCTGGAGAACTCTGGAGAGTAACTCGGTAATTAACCGACACAAGCCCATTGAGTTTGAGCTTGAGCACCCGTTCTCGAACATTTTAAAAAGAAAAAAATTCACAAATGTTCAAAATAACAGCTCAAGATCAATTAATTGATGGAACAAAAAAGAATGACCAGTTGATATTTATAATACTTATAATCCACTGGCACATTAATAAAACAGGAGGTCTTCCAAAACTAGAATTTATTGTTGATGCTAAAGTCATGTTGAAGTCTAAAGTTGACGTTGCCAAGGGACTTGTGAATACTTCACTTGTGTTACATACAACTACGTTAGTACCTACTATTATGATACAACTAACCAGTAATTATATCACTAAGTAGCTGACCCGGCAAACGTTGTTTTGCCATAAACCAGGAGTTGATCGTAGAAGGGTGAAAATTTAGGGTTGTATGTATTTTATATGCCGTATCATAAAAAAATAAAAAATAAAATTTTGTTTAAATAAAAAAAAAAATAAAAAAAAAATTGGGGTGGACCACCCTTAACATTTAGGGGGATGAAAAATAGATGTTGTCCGATTAAATTATATTATTTACATTTTTTAGTTAAGTTCCATTAGATTCCTCTGACATTTGAATGCCATTTTACAATGATTTAATTAATAGACTGTGATAGTGATGTATGATTTTTATTTATTATTATAATTGCGATGTTTAATTTAAATGATAATAATTTTAATTTTATTATTATATTACGTAATTTAATTCCTTTATTAGACTTTGCGTGTATTGATTGACTGTTGTAATTTGATTTATTTTAATATTTGACTATTTATGTGTTATCGCTTACTTTTTATGCTGTGCATTACCAAGGCATTACACAGGGTTCATGTTAGAAACTTTTTGAGATGTACTACCACCACTTGTAACGACATGGAAATGCAATAAATAAATAAATGATTTGATTATTGACAAATTTAATATTTATTAACCAATTCTAAATATTTTTTATTAGGCTAAAATTTGTTAAATTTGCATGCTATTTATAATGGCTAAATAGGCTGGTGATTTGTTTCAAATAACATCTGTTTAAACGTTACCCTATTTAATGCAAATAAATTATTTAGAATTATTGAAAAAGTTAATAATAAAATTAAAAGAAAATATTAAAGGTGTAATATGCTAAACGTTCTTTAACCTCCTGAGTACCAGACACCCTTTTTCAAATGTTTCTATCTGAAACTTTTGTATTGAACTATTAGCCTATCACTTAGTATGGGAAAAATATCTGAAAAAATCAATGACTGGAAAAACCGGTTTTTCGCTATGTTCTACACAAAGTACAAGGGAACTCAACTATTATGTGCTGCATAAAGGACGTAGCCTATTTTTGTAGCGTAGTGAGCAGATACGAGCAATAAATAATAGATTGTATGTATAATTTTAAGTAGTTTTATTAAATTTTTCAAAATTAATAGAAATTAAACTTCTTCACAACATATTTAAAAAAAAACTAAACTCTTTTTATAAACTTATAGTAATTCAATAGTAGGAACATTAGAGATCAATCATTTATTTTTATATTAAAGTCTGTAGGACTCAACAGTGAACTAGCAATTAACAGTCTTCATGGAAATCGGTAAAACAATTCCGATTAGGCGTAAAACATAGGTAAATTTCACATTTCTTGCAAAATACCGTAGTTTTTTTATCACAGGCATTCTTTCTGCAACGATATTGTTTTGTACCGTATACTGGCAAATGCGCTGCACTTTTGGTACGGTTTTCTTTAGAAGGAACTGGTTTAATTAAAACCTTGCGTTTTTTATGTTTTGGCTCAAGTTCTTCGTATTCAACTTCACCATCATCATCAGATTCTTCTTCATTGTCATTAATTAGTTTGGTGCCTAAATTCAGCTTATATTCTCGCATTTGTACGATATTTTTCTTTGGTGTACCCTTCTCTACTTCTACCATTCTATACTGCAACCAAGCATTTACAACGCATAGGTCGAAAAGATGCGAAATTACGCGTATCGTCCATTTTTTTGTACGATTACGTGATGGGCAAACAGAAAGCATTCTATCGGCAAGATCGACACCACCCATTTTTTCGTTATAATTTTTAATGACGTCTGGCCTTCTAACTTTTTCGTACGCTTTATTTTTCTTTGACCATCGCTCGCACTCGTCGTGATCTTGATCGCAATAACAAGTTGACATCATTAAAACTGGCTTATTATCCAGCCACATAGTCACAGCGAGTTTTTGGTCTTCTCTAACTTTTACTTCAGTACTTCCTCTCGCTTTCTTTTTAAACGTCTTTTCATCAGTCAATACGCAGTTTTTCGGGATTCTATTTTTCATAATAGTGCCTGTAGCATGAAATCCTAATCTTAGTAATTCATTACAAAGTTTCGCCGTCGTAAAGAACCGATCAAAAAATAGTAAGTGACCCGGGACTAAAGTTCTTGTCATATGAATTACTGCTGCTTCTCCCAAACAAAATCCTTCGTTGATTAAGTGAGGAAATGTAGTGTCTCCCTGATATACTGCCATGTCGCAAACTATACCTTTTGGCGAGGCCAAAACAAAAACTTTGAGACCTACTGGATTGGGTTTGTTGGGACAGTACTGACGCATGGGACATTTCCCAGTAAAAGGGATAATCATTTCATCAATACTCATTTCTTGAGGACGATCTTGTTCATGACATTCGGCTAATATGCGATCAAATAAAGGCTGGATTTTCCAAATCTTTTGAAGTTTTTGTTCTGGCGTCACTTCAGGGTCATAAACGCATTTCAATCTAAGTCTAATGTAAAAAAATCGGTTTCGAGTCATAGCTTTGGCAATCATTGGAACTTTCCACTTATGAGACCAATACATGGAAATTTGCGGATATTGTAATGCGGACATGATCATGGTAATACCTATATAGACCTTAAGCTCTTTTAAAGTTAGTCCCATAGATTTGCCGGTCTCTAATACTTGTGTCCTGTTTGTACAGGTTACAATGTAGTCTAAAATACCATCATCTACGTATTGTTCATAAAACTGGTACCACTCCCATTCCTCAGTACTTTTCTTGATGTAGGCAGGTTGCATTAAACTATTTATTTCTGTATCAAGTGTCTCGTGTATCCAAGTATCCTGAATTCCAGCGTTATTTTGTCGACTTCTAATAGCTATTTGTCGAGTGGATAATAATTGTGAGTTTTCACCTCTACCCCGGCTACGACCACGACTTTGCCCGCGAGTTGTTCTTCTTGCACGTCCTCTTGCTCGTGGTAAGTATGACGAAGTTGAAGGAGTACAATCCGAGTTGTCTGATGTTGCTGGAGAAGCCACAGAAATAACGAAATCAACTTCATCTTCGCTCGAACTACTGGAATCGCTTTTACGGTGATCACGGACTGTTTGGTTGATTTCTGGTGGTTGAAACTCGGGATCTTCGTCTGAATCATCTCCAGAATAGTCGAACTCGGAGTCATTCAAAACTTCCTCGATAAGGTTAGGTGTTAAATCTAAAAAAAAAAACAAAATACTTGAAGAAATCGTACGTACTTTACATAGTACTCGGGAAGACAGACGTGAAGTATGTTAATTACATACTTTTGTACTTTGCAGAGGACATAGAAAATAATATCAAGGTTAGGTTAGGAATATTTGATTTTTTTTGTAGAATATTCCTTTGAGCAATTAGTTTGTACTATCAATAACTTTTTTTACACAAAAAACTATGAAATCACATAAAAACAGAAAAGATTAACATGGATAAACTTACTTCTGCGTAAACGCACGCTCGCTCGCCCACCTTCCGACGCCATTTTTAAAAGAATGACAGATGTCAAATGTGTTGTTTCATTTTTTGTCTTAACCAGTGTAGTCACTAGATGTCGCCAGTAACATATTTCTAGAACTGGTAATGAAAATACAGACCACAGATTATTATTTTTCCTATGTACTTTGAGTAGTACAGATGTACGCAGGAGGTTAATGTTCCATCACAATGTAACACGCTTTTATTAAATGGTTTAAATTATTTTAATTTTTTTAGTTCTTTTTACTATCTAACAGTTAATACAAGCTTCTTTTTTAAAAAAATATTTTTTTTACTTTTCATTTTATTAAGTTTACGCTACGAATACTGATATAAACCTTGGTGTTCCCCTGTTGTACAGTGATAAATTGATAATATTAATAAAACACAATAAGTTGTATTTAAATATGCTTACAAGCGTCCGGATTTTTATATGAGACGGGGATAAACGAGCATGTCGGTCCTCCGACGGAAAGCAATCACCACCGCCCACGGAGATCAGCCACACCAAGGAATCGCCGATCCGTTACCAGTCTATACTCCTTCCTTTCTTTCTTTCTGGTGACCTCGTTCATTCGGTGGAACATAACAACCCTGAAGGGAATTGTTATTATATAAAAAAATAAGCTATGCCCTAACCCTCTTTACGCCAGATATATTTTCGCCTCGTTTATCAGTCAGCATGGTGCACCACGTGCAGATGAGGTTGGCTTTGGTTCAAAAATGTTGATAAACCACTTACACCGCAACTAGAGTGCGTTTCATCAAATAGTTCCTATGCCTATAATAGTTCCTATGTTATATGCTATTTTAGGGGTGTATGTGGCTCACCACTACCTTAGAGCCAAAGCCAACCTCACCTGCACGTGGTCACCCTGCTGATGAACGAACGAGGCTCTGGCGAAAGAGAGGTAGGGCTCAGTGCCCGGCTTAGGAAGTACCTCCGCCTCACAGAAGACCGCAGCCAAATAGCATTCCCTGGGGGCATCGACCACTAACATATATTAGTGATCGATGTCTGCAGCGGTTGTTGTGTTCCTGCGAGTGAGTGAGGTCTACAGACAGCATAGAAATGCTTGGGGGATTGCTGTGGCGACATTGTGGGAGCGGCGGAGGATCCCGTCTGTTCATTGCCAGGAGGACTGAGCTGACCCGGCGGCCAGGGAGACCCGTTGAAACGGTTGTTCCGCTGGCCGCCCGCGGTATAGTACAGGGGCCCAATCGTGGCTAACCACCTCGAGAGGCTGCCCTATCATACCGCGCATAATCTCGGGGTAGATCGTCGTGCCGGTTGGTGACCGGAAGGTGGGGACCCGGCGACTACCTCCGAGGGGGTGCGGGGGCCCTTCCGTCCGTCGGGTCAGTGCAGCTCCTCTAACGGCAAGTTTATGGAGGGACGGGGCCACCGCCCCCTTCCCCTCTGTCGTGACAGCAATTTCCTATCTTCACGTTTCCCTTCCTACACTTATGACAGCGCAACAAAAGAGAACTGGTCATACAGCGGTGCACTCTCCCAGCACCCTGTTAAAGGTGCAGTTTGCTAACATCCGCGGACTCCACGCAAACCTCAACGCCGTCCATCAGCACCTCGAGACGGCCCGGCCTGCCTTGCTGTTTCTGACGGAGACACAAATCCAGCGTCCAGCGGACACTTCTTACCTGCAGTACCCCGGCTATGTACTTGAGGAGAACTTCCACGCGAAAGCCGGGGTTTGTTTGTTTGTCCGTTCGGATGTTTGTTGTCGCCGTCTGCGCTATTATGAGGATCCCTCCTTTCCCGTCCTTTGGGTGCATGTGACTGTGGGCCTCCGGAGCCGGCTGTACATGTGCCTGTACCGATCACACAATGGGGATATGGAGACAACTCTACTCTTCGAGTACCTTAGTCGGACGGCAGATGAAGCGCAGGAGCGGTACCCTACTGCGGAGATGGTGTGTTTGGGGGACTTTAACTGCCACCACGACTCTTGGTTGGGTTCCTCCACAACCAACCATGCAGGAAGGACCGCTCATGCGTTCGCTCTGTCCCACAGCCTGACGCAATTGGTAGATCAACCTACCAGAATACCTGACATTGCTGATCAGGCGCCCTCTTTGCTCGACCTACTGCTGACCACCCACCCTGGGGGATACCGGGTTTCTGTTGAGGCACCCCTGGGCACCTCTGATCACTGCCTGGTGTCCACAATAGTGCCAAGCGTAGTCCTGCCGCAACCCGCGGCAGTCAAGCGCCGTGTATGGCACTACTCGTCAGCAGATTGGGACGGTATGCGCGACTACTTTGCTTCCGTCCCATGGGGGCAGTGCTGTTTCAGTGAGAAGGATGCTACTGCGAGTGCTGCGGCTATTGTTGGCGAGATTGGCATTGGGATGGAGTATTACATCCCTTACTCCGATGTCGCCATCAAGAGCCGGAGACGCCCGTGGTTTAATCGCGAGTGCGCCGATGCCGTTAGTAACAAGCAAGCGGCGTACCGTGCTTGGACCAGGGGCCGCGCCCACAATGATCCCAACATCAACTCGCTGAAATCAGCCTACAACGCTGCCACCAAGGTATGCAAGAGGGCATACATCAGAGCGGACGCACAGCGCGTTGCACGAGTGGGACAGGAGTTGGTGTCGCATCCCACTGGGTCACGCAGCTACTGGCGACTAGCTAAAACTGTGCAGGCCAACTTTTGTGAACCGTCGCTGCCACCGCTGAGATGCCCCGATGGCTCACTGGCACATCGGCCGCAGGAGAAAGCCGACCTCATGGCTAGCCTCTTTGCGGCTAACTCCCGGATCGATGATTGTGGCACACAACCAACAACTATACCCTCCTGTGGTTCTAACATGCCTGATATTCGTATCAGGCAGTGTGACGTGCGATCAGAACTACAATCACTCGATGTCCGAAAAGCCAGTGGTCCAGACGGTATTCCGGCGATAGTACTAAAAAAATGTGCAGCAGAGTTGTCTCCGGTGTTAACGCGCCTCTATCGTCTCTCGTACTCAACCGGTTGTGTTCCGGAAGCTTGGAGAGAAGCTAATGTGCAACCGGTCCCAAAAAAGGGAGACCGTTCGGATCCATCAAATTACCGCCCCATAGCCGTAACCTCAGTACTGTGCAAGATCATGGAGAGGATTCTCAATAACCAACTGATCCGCTACCTAGAAGATCGTTCCCTAATTAATGACCGACAATATGGATTTAGGCCGAAACGATCAACGGGTGATCTTCTAGCGTATGTGACGCACCTCTGGGGTGAGGCAATCGATAAACATGGTGAATCTATGGCAATCAGCCTAGATATTGCCAAGGCGTTTGATCGGGTCTGGCACAAAGCACTTCTCTCCAATCTTCCGGCATACGGTCTGCCTGTCCAGCTTTGTGACTGGATTGCTAGCTTCCTGCATGAGCGTAGAATCCGCGTCCTTGCAGATGGTTGCGCTTCGCGGTTCATGCCAGTGAATGCTGGCGTCCCCCAGGGTTCCGTTCTATCGCCCACCCTCTTTCTGCTTCATATCAATGATATGCTACCTCTAGGAAACATTCATTGCTATGCTGACGACAGTACGGTTCATGGGCGATATTTTGGTCGACCTGGTGCTGGTAGGACAGAGATTGGTGAGAAACGGGAGACTCTTGTCGTTGAACTGGATCGGGTGTTGGATCTCATTAGTAAATGGGGTTCCAGCAATCTGGTCGAGTTCAATGCTAAGAAAACCCAAGTGTGCGCGTTTTCCACAAAAACAGATTGCCTTCAGAGCACTTCGCTTAATTTACGAGAGAGCTTGAACATGCTAGGCATGGATATTCGCTGCAACCTTAACCAAAGGGAATATATTGAGAGCCTCATTTCAACAGCCTCAAAGAAACTCGGGATCCTGAACAGGGTGCGGCGGTTCTTCGCGCCGGACCAGCTTTGTCTTTTGTACAAGACTCAAGTTCGGGCCTGCGTGGAGTACTGCTCGCATCTCTGGGATGGTTCCGCCCAGTACCTCCTCGAGGCTCTCGACAGGTTGCAGCGACGAGCGGTCCGTATAATTGGTGACGAAGAGGTCACCAAGAATCTTGAACCTCTTCAGCTCCGGAGAGATATTGGCTCACTTAGCGTATTTTATCGCCTATACCACGGAGAGTGCTCTGAAGAACTGTTTTCCCTTATCCCTTCCTCCCCTTTCCGTCACCGAACAACACGTACAGGCTTGCCATGCCACAATTTCACCGTTGGTATCATTCCGTCGCGTACTAAAAAGTTTGGCAACTCCTATCTATGTCGCACTATTAAAAAGCGGAACGCGTTGCCGGCATATGTATTTCCTCAATCATACAATATGGGATCCTTCAAGCGAAGCGTGAAGAAGCATCTTGTGGGCCAGCATGGCAGCGGCAATTGACAGGACATCAAGGTCTCTTGTCCGTTGCCGTTGCGATTGGGGCTCTTCTTTTCGCTTACCATCAGGCGAAGTGGAGCCAATATGCTGAGCTAATATAAAAAAAAAAAAAAAAAAAAAAAAATGCCGTCATGTTGGTACTACTATGAAAATCAAAATCAATCGCCTCAATTACCATAGCAATAAAGGTTAGTACCGACTTGACGGCATAGGAACTATTTGATGAAACGCACTCTAGTATCGTTAGCCGGTCCAATCAGTGTTGCCCTGTCATACGAACGCAAGTGCACACTCAGTTTATTCATACGTCACATAAACATAGAGGTAGATCCTCATTTAAATTTTACAGCTGTTAGCTCCTAGATGTTGAGAAAGATATTTGATGTCGGTTAGAAATGTAAAATATATATATTTTTTAAAGCTCTTCAGTTGTCAAGTGCAGTACTTTTAACTTAAATGACCAGCGAATACCCTTATCAACAGGGTTAAATGTTTTTAAGGCAAATTGTTTATGATTTTGCTTTTAATTGCTAGGGTAAAAAAGCCTGATGTACAACAACATTTGAGTTATTTGACGAGCTTTTATCCATATTTATTTATATTCTCCATATTTATTCCATATTGCAGATTACCGCAGCCTATGGCCGCCTGCAACACCAGGGGCAACACACGCGCGTTGCCGGCTCTATTCATTATTAAAACCTCTTCACCCTCTTTTTGAAGAACACCATGCCGTAGTCTAATGGAAAAACCTCGACAGGCAAATCGATGCCTCCAAGGAACACAACGCCGACAAATTTCGGTAGTTTTCTTTTTTTATCTAAATCGATACATTAATTCAGTAACATTATGCTACCTGATTTTATTTATAAAAGACACACAGACACAACAAAATCGAACCGCTAAGTAAATGTCTAACTCATATTAGCGGTGTGTATCTGGATGTGTATGTTTTGAGTTGGCGTAGTGTTCATTGGAGGTATCGAAATGTACAGCGGATAGTACGTGGTAAGAAAGGTTTCCTTTTCTTTAATTTTCCAAATTTATATTAAATATTTTTTTCCCATACAAAATTCCCCTTTGAATGGGAAAAGTCAATGTTATCAACATTGACTTTTCCCATTCAAAGGGGATAATACTAATAAATAAAGTTCCGTTTCTTCTGTTTTTGGTCGCACTGTAACTGGTCCAAGGTAATGTATTGCATAAAATCTCTCTATCTCCGTCAAGATGTCTTTATGCCTATGCAAATTAAACTGTTAATATTACAAATTATATACCTCATATTAATTTATAAATAAGACATAACAACACCGAAGCCGTGAAAACAGCATCGTCGCCACACGTGCCGTTGACAGTTTTGACAGAAATCCGTTGCGTCTATAGCACCATTAATCCTGCACTCACTGTTGGGGCCATTCGTCAACTGACACGCGACTGCGGTGAACTAACATTACACCGTTGTGTAACATTTTAGCACACTCCGGCTACTCCATACAGATGTCGCGTCGCTCACTATTACTTAAACAATGACGTCTGTACAGAGCGAGAATGAGCGTGTGTACGTGCGATGCCATACAAACTATTCCAGAATTGTCTCAGAGGGGAGGTGAGGTCTATACGAGAGAGCGGCAGGGCATGGCCATACTGTCCGTAGTACTATTACTAATACTGTGCTATTATTTAAATTAAACAATGACATTTGTACAGCCCCCTTACCACCATCTCTTATTGCGATTCAACAATTGAGTAGATTGCTTATTCATACCAATGAATAAGCGACTCTATTCCATTTGAAATAGAGTCGCTTATTCATTGGTATGAATAAGCAATCTACTCAGTTATTGAGTCGCAATAAGAGATGGGGGTAAGGGGGCTGAGCGAGATGAATGTGTACGTGCGGCGCCATACAAACTGTTTCGGATTGCTCTCAGAGGAGAGGAGGAGTTAGTGCTAGGGTTCGTTTATACTACGTAGTACCATTACTTATACTCTATAGTAGTTTAACAGTGAAGAGAAGCAGGGCATAGCGTATTTTGCTGCCCGGGTGGGAAGTATCTCCATCTCACAGAATACCGCAGCCAAATGACAATTCCCTTGAAGGTTGTTGTGTTCTTGAGAGTGAGTGAGGTCACCAGAAAGAAACGAAGGAGTATAGGCTGGCAACAGATCGGCGACCCCTTGGCGTTGCTGATCTCACATGCTCGTTTGCCTTCTAATATATGTGTTTTTAGGGGCTCACTCACTTCTAATATAAGTGGCTCACTCAGCCACTGGCAGTACAATTTTTTGCTAATCCATTTATTTAACCTATACTAATATTATTAAGAGGTAAAGTTTGTGAGTTTATGAAGTTGTAAGAGAAATCTCTGGATCTACTGAACCGATTTAGATAATTATTTTGCCAATAGAATGCCACATTGTCATTTATACTAATATTAGAAATGTGAATATGAGTTTGTCTTACGTTGTTACGCTTTCACTCCGAAACTACTCAACCGATCATCATGAAACTTTGTACACATAATCTCAAAGGGTCTATGTCTTTCATAGAATACTTTTTATTTAGAAAAAAGTAAACACGGGCGATGCCGCTGATGGAAGCTATGTATTAACCGAAAAAATGAAAAGACATTTTTGTAAAAATATTTACCGCCCAACGAAGTGGGCACGGGTCGGCTTATACATATTTCCATTATCCTTCTCGTTTAATTCACAGCAACCATTGCGTGTACGGTGTAACACACGTCCGCTAAAAGATACACACATACACAACTTAATACGGGTGGAAAAACTATGAAAATGTACTAAAAAGGAAGAACATTTTCTATTAGAACCTTTTTATTTGTACAGACCTGTCATGTTTCTCTGTTTTGTTGATCGCTGCTCGAATATAGTGTGTGAATGGAGGCAGGTGTCTTTACAAATACTCCTAAGTAGGTATAAATAATTCACGGTCTACTAATGTAATATCGATAGTTTGTTGTGTGCTTTCCGTTTTGTTAATTTATCTTGACATACTATGTACTAATTTCTATTGTTTTGTTTCGTTAGTACTTAATCACTTATTCGTTTTAAGCTTCAATGATAGCATGAAGGTTTCAGGTTGTGGGTGTTTACAAATAATACCTGACATATTTGCCATATTGCTGTCTCTCACATTGCTAAGAGGGGAAGTCCAATTCCAAAAGCTTCCTACTCCTACTAATTTCTTCTAATTTAATTCGTTGTGAGTTCCAAGGCAGCAGTAGTTTTACCCCTGGGACAGCAATGGACTTCACTGTTCATTGCCTTTTTTGGCGGTGCCGCTGTTAATCCTGGCTACATAGGAGATACAGTGGTGGGAATGTGTGGTGGGCGCCCGTCATCATCATCAGACTGTATCTACCCACTGCTAGATATAGTGGGACGACGAAGCATTGCACTTTTGTCGACGGACGACAAAGTGTTGTATTATAAAATTGTGAAAACCCTATCCAATTCTGAGCGGTAGTTTTTACGTGATACGCGAACAAACATACAGACAGACAGTCAGGCATACAAAAATTCTAAAAATATCTGTTTTGGCTTGTATTGTATAAAACCCCCTCATATTTTTTGTTATACTATGTCGGGTGGTATACGGCCCGCCTGATATGAAGTGATACCGTACGTAGCCATATTAACGCTCGCAACATGAATACTGCCCCCTTACCACCATCTCTTATTGCGATTCAATAATTGGATAGATTGCTTATTCATACCAATGAATAAGCGACTCTATTTCATTTGAAATAGAGTCGCTTATTCATTGGTATGAATTAGCAATCTATTCAGTTCTTGAGTCGCAATAAGAGATGGTGGTAAGGGGGCTGAACATAATATCACTCGCTCGCCGCCGCCATCGCTGCCACCGTATCAACTCGTTTCTTTCTTGTGACTTCACTCACTCGCAAGGACCTAACAACCCTCAAGAGAATTATTATTTAGCTGCGGTATTCTGTTAGGTGGAGTTAGTAACTTCCCCAGTCGGACAGCTTTTTTCTCTATAATACCTATGTATCTTTAAATATGTATTTTTTTTGTATAATAGGTATAATATGCACAGGCATCATCATCATCATCATCAGGTCCATTTTAGTCTCCACTACAGGACCACGACCCTCTCTCGTCCGTCCTATATGGAAGGAGGATTTGGCCTACACTCCCCACGCTGGCCAAACGGGTTGGGGAGGCCTGATCGAGATTTGATAATGTATTTCCCTTAGTCGCCTTGTACGACATCCACGAGAAGAGACGGAGTGATTCTATTCTAGTCTGCCGGAAACTACACGGCCATGCATAGGCATCGCCTAGTAAGAATTATATATATGTAGTAAGAATTATATATATACGACAAATTGTTCATTTAAAAATAAAAGCCTTTATGTACTTCATGAACCAAGATTTTCATATTACAAGCCGATATCAAGATCAAACAGAAACAAAAACCATTTTACACTCAGCAAAAACCGCCCGCAACGACGCTCCTATTATGAAAATGGAGGAACCTGAAGTTCAAAGCTTACGGTAAATACCACATCGATACAGAGAATCCTGGCGATTAGGGCGACCACAATATTATTACGTGACTCCGCTCCCAAGCGGACAGGCAATCTCAATAAAGAGGTATTTGGGGATCCTAATTTACACCCCCTTTTGCAATATTCGCCGCGCGGTTATGAAGGTCCGAGACGGGTGTTACGTACCCTCTTAGTGCTAGGGGTCGGAAGCCTTCTTACATACCTTCGTAGTATTGCGATGCCTGAAGATAACGGTTTTATTGCAGCGATCTGTTTTTTCGCCTATAACTATGTCGTAGGAAGTGTTATATCTGTGATAGCAACTGTATCATATAACTGTATTTATATCAGTGCTATTGAATACGATAATGTTAATCCGTATCAGCTAACGGCCTTAATTACTGAAAGGCCTGTTTATTAACAATTAGCATAACGTATATTGTTTTCAACGATACAGATATGTGATACTATTATTAAGTATATGTAATAGTAACTGTATCATATAATTGTATTTATATTACTATTGAATTATAGTGCTATTGAATGCGATTCGTTAATCCGTATGTATAATCCACCACGCTGCTCAACTGGGGTAGAGAAGGCCAGTCTTTAGCCACTGACTTGACTTACGAGAACAACTGTCATCTAACGACAACAGCGAGGACCGACGGCCTAACGTTCCCTCCGAAGCAAGAGCTATGTGTATAGGGATGCAATAACATCACTGATATTAAAATACTTTTGCTGAAACAATGTCGCAGGAGTAGCCGAGTATTCGTATTCACAATACGCGTGGGGGGTCTAAATGTCGTGGCCTTTTAAATCGGAGTGGTATTTATGTAACTGTACATGTTATTAGCATTTGTATTCGTAACGACGCTGAAATACTGAAATAACACTTTTGATGTAATTGCTGAAAGTGGCTTGTTAATATTCAGTTCGTTATTTAGACACTCAAATTACTTGAATTTATCTTCACATGAAATCAATTTCTCTGCTTCTTATATAATTTGGATCCATAGACATTATTAGCTAGTTAGTTTAATCACCATATAAATAATGTATTTACGTATATTACTACCAAAATTGTTAAATTGAGAAACTGATTGACATTTTTTTTATATGGGAGGGTCACAAACGATCATGTGGATCACCTGATGGAAAGCAATCACCACCGCCCATGGAGATCAGCAACACCAAGGGTGTCGCCGATCCGTGGATAGCCTATAACTACTTCCTTTCTTTCTGGTGACCTCACTCCCTCTCAGGAACACAAAAACCGTCAAGGGAATTGTTATTTGGCTACGGTATTCTATGAGGATAAAAAATGCGCGCCCTACCTCTCTTTTTGCCAGAGCCTCGTATTACAATAATTTTATAAAAATGCAACATAATTATTACATTTTTTTTAATGAAAATTGACTTGACTTCTATAAACATTTTAGTCTATAGCTCCAGCATACGTAATACTATTACTTATACTGTGGCTCCGGTTTCTTATAATCGAGGACAATGTTTTATACCTACACTAATACAACGACAATCCTGCTAGGGCTGCCACATTTTTTTTAAGAATATTAAGTATTTCGGTTCGTCAAGGTAGGAAAGTATAAATTTAGTAACTATCTAGTTGCATTTTAGCAAAATGTTTTTGGTTCAATACTTTATTATAAAGTACGGGTGGCAACCCTAAATCCTGCTGATACCGTAGCAACTTTTTCCTGGAACCCACAGTGGCGGATTAAGGCTAAAATGGGCCCTAGGCAACATTGTATTTCCGCACCTACTAAAGAAATTTTCACCAAAATAAATAAATAAATATTTTTGATCAATTTACACAGCGTCATCTTGTCCCAAATTAAGCAAAAAGCTTGTATTATGGACACTAGACAACTGATAAATGCACTTAAATACATTTTTTTTTGTAAATACATACTTATAATACATAGAAAACACCCAGACCAAGGCAAACAGACATGTTCATGCACACAAATGTTTGTCTTGTGCGGGAAGCGAACTCGCGACCTCGGGAGTCAAAGCGGCCATTGCTAACCATTCGACCACTGAACTCGTCATAAAAATTAAAAACCTACTATATTAAGGCCCTACGGCCTAGATTGCCTAGGCCTTAGTCCCCCCCTGAACCCAACAACCCTCTAGACCACTGGGAACTAATTATTATGCTACGATCTTCTGTTAGGTAGAGGTGCCCAGACAGGCAGCTCTTATTTACCCTGTAGCCTGCTCTCTCATTTGACGGATCCTCGTTAGTTAATGTAGCAGAGTACACCACGTGCAGGCGAGGTTGGCTTTGGCTCCAATGATGGTGAGCCACTTATATCCTATATTTATTTATATAATACGGATACACTTCACTTTAACGCTTGCGAACTCCCAAACATAGCCGATGAATCAATATAAGCATCAAAGCTTAGTAAATACAAGTCATTAGTTATTCCCTTAGTGGTTCGTCGTGACTTCTGACTGAAGTACTGTCTGTTGAAATAAGAGAAACAGCTAGATTTTCTGAACTATAACATAACTTGTTATTTTCTTAGATCATCTATATTACGAGAACTAGGTGTGACGGTAAATTAATATTGTTTTTTTTTTAATGGAAAAATTACCTTTTTTTATACTATTTTTTTATACCTTCCCCGCTTAGGTGAAATTTGAACTCACGACCTCTCGATGGCCGGTCGAGCTGAGCTATCAGGAAGGTTTGTGTTGGTGACGAATTTTTGCATTTATTGCATTATGAAATTGCAGAATGCACCTAGGCGGGGGGTAATTTTTCCATAAAAAAGAAAATATTTATAATAAATAAATAAATATTTCGGGACAATTTACACAGCGCCATTTAGTCCCAAATTAAGCGCAAAGCTTGTGTTATGGGTACTAGACAACTGATAAATGTACTTAAATACATTTTTTTTTGTAAATACATACTTATAATACAGAAAACACCCAGACCAAGACAAACAGACATGAACATGCACGCAAATGTTTGTCTTGTGCGGAAATCGAACCCGCGACCTCGGAGTCAAAGTGGCCATTGCTAACCATTCGACCACCGAGCTCGTTATAATAATATTCTGGCAAGTTGGCCGAAAACAACTACATATATAAATAATAATAAATTAATATTGGTTCGAAGTCGACCCTACAACCAACTATTTAGACAAGACAGTCCCCTTACCACCATCTCTTATTGCGATTCAATAATTGAGTAGATTGCTTATTCATATCAATGAATAAGCGACTCTATTACATTTGAAATAGAGTCGCTTATTCATTGGTATGAATAAGCAATCTAATCAGTTATTGAGTCGCAATAAGAGATGGTGGTAAGGGGGCTGGTGCTTTTTTAAAACTTGCATTTGCGTGAATTACCTACTAAAACATTTTTTCATTGTGTTTAAATAAAATAAACGGCTTAGTCGATTTGAATGAGATTTTCACCGATGTGTTGTGACAAGCTTCGCGAAGCATTTAGCGGCGGTTCACACAGAAAAAAGTTAATAGCCCTTACTATCGTCAACGCGGAGTGTGTCGCGGGCGGCGGCGGGCACAGCTAGTATAGAATATTTTTCTGTAGTGATGAGTGCTTAGTGAGAGTTCGATCATGTCGACATAAACAAACCGACCAAATAGAGAAGAACTCTCATTTTGTGAATTTATAAAACGCTTGCTTAATTTTTTTTTATACTACGTCGAGTGGAAGACAAGCATACGGCCCGCCTGATGTGAAGCGGTTACTGTAGCCATATTAACGCCTGCAACATAAAATATCGCTCGCGCGCCGTCACCCGCTGCCAATGCAGCATCTATTTCCTTTCTGGTGACCTCACTCACTCGCAAGAACAACAACCCTCAAGGGAATTGACTGCGGTATTCTGTGAGCCCACAATTACGCTCCCCACCTCTCTTTTCACCAGAGCTTCGTTTGTCAGTCAGTAGGGTGCACCGCATGCAGGTGAAGTTGGCTTTGATTCAAAGATGTTGATGAACCAATTACACCCCAAAATCATATCAATCAAAATTATGTGGCTTACTTACTCACATTTTGAAGTGAGCAAGTCGGCTAATTTGGATATGTAACACGCGTCTGGTAAATTCACAATATGAATATTTTAACACATTCGAATGTGACCAAAAATCCCTCACTAACCACTCAGTAGCAACATTCTCAATGTCAAATATGGCTATAGATTAGGCTATAAATAACGTCAAATTACGTAATGTCTGGTTTATTAGAGCAAAGAAACCCATTTTGTTCAGCTTGGTCATTGTTATACCACATAAAAATATTTGATTAGGTACTTTCAAAAGGATTCCTTCAGGCCCGGTTTATATAAAACTGTCTACAATGTTTGACATTGCCGTTAATTACATTATAAATCCAGACAGACATTGGAACAAAAATAAAAGTAATTTATTCGGAAATAATAAAAAAAAATCGACATCAACCCATACTCATCCCACTGTTGGGATACGGTCTCCCCTCAATCGAAGTGGTTTATGCATACTCCAACTCGCTGCTCAACTGCGGGTTAGCGGAGGCCAGTGATTTCAAGTCGCATAAAGACCATTGACTTTGTTTAAGACTGTTATATATAGTGACAGCAACCGGGACCGTCTGCTTAACTTGCCCATGAAGCACTACTCCACCACATGGGGTGTAAGTGATTCATCAACATCTTGGAACCAAAGCCAACTTCACCTGAACGCGGTGCACCCTGCTGATTGACATATGAAGCTCTGGCGAAAAGAGATGTAGGGAGCGTAATTGTAACCTATCCGACTAGGGAATGTACCTCCACCTCACAGAATACCGCAGCCAAATAACAATACTCTTGAGGGTTGTTGTGTTCCTGCGAGTGAGTGAGGTCACCAGAAAGGAAGGAGATGCTGCGTTGGCAGCGGGGGTGGTGGCGCGCGAGCGATATTTTTATGTTGCGAGCGTTAACATGGCTACGGTCACCGCTTTACATCAGGCGAGTCGTATGCTTGTCTGCCATCCGACGTAATATAAAAAAAACACATTTTAAGAATGCGGTAGTAGTATAGATCAGTTAATAAATAATAAATAAGTATAATATATAAATATTCCCGAACAAATTACACATTGCCATCTAGTGCCAAACTAAGCAAAGCTTGTACTATGGGTACTAGATAACTGATATTATACTTATATTTTTTTATAAATATGCATACATATAATACATAACACCCAGTAAAAGACAGACAGACATGGTCATGCATACAAATATTTGTCTTGTGCGGGAATCGAACGCGTGACTGCGGAGTCAAAGTGGACATTTCTACGACGGAGCTCGTCAATAAAAAAGTTAAGGAATTGTTATTTCTTTACATTTGTTTTTTTCTTAAGGAACATTTATACGACTCTGGAAACTATGTTAAGCAAGTAACTGAACCTCTCCGTACATTTTTCTGGTTTCAAAATTGGAGGGAAGCAGTAAACACACGAGCAAGTTGCTTATTATACTCGGAGCTGATGTTGTTGTAACGTTAGCAACACAACTTTGTGTGGCTCGAGCATGTTTTGACTGCAAAATTTATATATTTACCCTTCAGCAACGATGCTGAATTTACCGTGCTGCTTGTAGAATATTCCAGTGTCTCAAAAATAGTACATTCCGCTGTATATTCGCATATATTCCGCTACATGTATATTCCGCTTGCAGGTTCATATTTAGTTGCAAGTTGTTAAAAAAACCGGCCAAGTGCGAGTCGGACTCGCCCACCGAGGGTTCGATACGTTATAATTTTGATATTTTTCATTATAAATAAGAAATAATGCGTCGGAAAAAATAAATAAAATATATTTTGCATTTGAACTAGTAGCTTCAATTTGAAATTTCGACCTCCTATAAAAAAATATAGACCCCCTATTTTTAAGATTTAATTACAAATATATAGTTTTAAGATTTATTCTTATACTTGTAGTCTATAACGACGTTACTTGCCAAATTTCATTGTTCTAGATCAACGGGAAGTACCTTAGAGGTTTTGATTCCCTTGAGAATGTGTCGAAATATGCGTTTTTTGCTGAATAAACGGGCGTAACCTTTTTTTTACGTAAACTTAGCAGTTTGATTTTTTTACAACTTAATGGGACCGTTGACCTGAGTATACAGTTCAAATTTCAGCTTGATACCTCCACGCATTCTCGACATAGAGGGTCTTGACAGACAGACAGACGGACGGACGGACAATAAAGTGATCTTATAAGGGTTCCGTTTTTCCTTTTGAGGTACGGAACCCTAAAAAGTGACAAGTTTTATAGTGGTAGATTACCAGACGTTTCATGACATTATTTTGACGTGGTAACGTCTTATAAATCGATGAATGTCGGCTGCACGCACGAAAAGCATGACTCATTGTCACGTTCCGTCTGAGTCGAGCGTGCAAGCGATAGAGAGGTACGATCGACCTAAGCGTTCGGCTTGTGACGCATCTATCTCTCTTCTAATCCATCGACCGATATTTTCTTATGACGTTATCACGTAAAATTATCGTCCGTAAACCGACTTATGAGACAACCAATTTTTTTTAGGAGTGACGCATGGTTAACAATAATTTTGGATTCGTAAAATTAATAATAGGGATAATTATAACTGATTGCTAATGATGAAGAATTAATTTTGGTTTTTAATAGTATTTATTTGAAGAAACTGTTAGGTTTTAAAAATATTAAAATGTTTTGTAGAAACCAAGGTCGTCGCCAGCCGATGGTCGAGGGGGGGCAAGTTGATATGGAAAAGTATGAATTGTAGGTAAAGTCGAGAGCTCATGAAGCTTTTCATTTATAGTATGAGCCTCTCATCTACAGCGATTGTAATAACAACGGTTCAGAGTCCACCGTGTAAGGGTTCACGAGTTCTTGACTATACAATAAATACTTAAATAAATAAGACTTATAAATAAATAGAATCTCCGGGGGGGGGGGGGGGGGGCGGGGGCAGCTGCCCCTCCCTACCCCCCCTTGGCGACGCCCTCGGTAGAAACACAATCACCGTCTGTTTACCTCAATGATGCTATAAGGCGAAACTGGGCGGTAAAAATAAATTTAATTACGTGGAACAGTACAAGTGCTTTATTACTCGTAATAACAGAATATTCTAAATATCTAAGGACATAATAGGCTATTTGACAATATTCCAAAAATTTATAAATTATTTAACGATATCGTAAAATACATAAAACTATAAAGCATTGCAAACTTTCATTCAAATATCTTCCGTCCGACTTATTTTAGGGTCTATCAAAGTTTGGGGGGAGAGCCCATTTTAAAAGTATGACATTATTAAAAAATAATATTTCCATTGGAGAAGTAATAAAAAAGACTATAACTTTCATCATGATACTAACTACATAAACGTAATATTTAACATAGCTGTCGTACAAATTTCTGATTTGAAGTACCTATATAAAATCCTACAAACCTGTGACGTCATAACCCAGTAGCGTTTTGTATGGTGCGTTTTCGAGAAAGTCCAAAATTGTGATTTTCAAATTAATATATCTCGAGAGAGTTTAGTGCTATCGAAGGAATTCTTTCACCTATGGTTATATTATTGAGACGTCTCCACATATCAAACCGAAAAAAATTTTGGTCAAATAGCCCATATTCCCATTCTTTAACAGTTTATACAAGTTATTATAAATATGTCAATAATTGGAATAGATAGTAGGTACTCGTATAATTTTAAAATAATTATCATTATTAACATTTCAGCGTAATAATTGTGACCAGTAAACAATTTATGTTACAATTTGGCGAGCCAATACAGTCGGGCGAATGTCGCCCCAATGAGAATATTTTCCTTTACAGCGGTCCTACTGAGGGCAATTACAATTGCAATTAACTTAATTCGAGGGTTCCGTCAGCGAGCTACTATTTGGAGGCTTATGTGTCTTAAGTGATTTGTGTGGGCCATTGTGTAGTGATGCTCTTTGATTTTAGTCACTACAAATAGTTTGACGAGCCCGAATGTCTAATGGCTAGCAATGCCCAGTTTGTCTCCGAGGTCGCGGGTTCGATCCCCGCACATGACAAATATTTCTGTGCATGAATATGTCTGTTTGACATGGTCTGGGTGTTTTCTATGTATTATATGTATTTATTTATCAAAAAATTGTATTAATGTACATAAATCAGCTACTTAGTACCCACAGTACAAGCCCTTCGTCGCTGAATATCATATTCTCAAAAGACCATATTCATAAATCACCACATTCGCAAAACACGATATTCTCAAAACATCATATTCTCAAAATATCATGATCTTATAAAATCACATTCATAAAATACAACATTTCTGTGATACATTCAAAGTACAGTCTCGTAACTGTTTAGTACTGGTGCATAAAGCCGCCGTCGACATTATTTTTTGGAGCCCAGTGTCCATTTTTACCTTTTTTGAAAATATGATGTTTGGAGAATGTTGTGTTTTGCGAATGTGGTCTTTTGAGAATATGATATTCAGTGACGGAGGGTCGATTCCCACACTGGATTACATTTGTGTGCATGAACATGTCTGTTTGTCTTGGTCTGGGTGTTTTCTATGTATCATAAGTATGTATTTGCAAAAAAAAATGTATTTACGTATGTTTATCAGTTGTCTAGTACCCATAACACAAGGTTCACTTACTTTGGGGCTAGATGGCGCTGTGTAATTTGTATGACAATATTTATTTATTTATTATTTATTTATAATTTGTATAATGGAATATTTTCTTCCACCAATAAAACAATTGCTTTTGTCATGTCAGTAGTGTTATTCCTTCTTCTTATATAATATGTCATGTGATATGCAAAATTTCCCCTGATGTGAGTAGTACCACTGACTGAATAGAGGAGCATACCAAAGTTGCTTTTGGCCAACTTGTCGTGTGGTTTCCGGCAGACTAGAATAGAATCACTCCGTCTCTTCCCGTGGATGTCGTACAAGGCGACTAAGGGAAATACATTATCGAACATCGACCAGGCCTCCCCAACCCGTTTGGCCAGCGGGGGGAGTGTAGGCCAAATCCTCCTTCTGTCTAGGACGGAGGAGAGAGAGAGTCTTGCTCTTGTGGTGGAGACTAAAATGGACCTGATGATGATGATGATGATGGCCAAATTGTCAGAATGTTATAAATATTTTAAAAATGTAAAAAATCACCTCAACCGCCTAAGTGGGATTCCAACCCACAACCTTTCGGTTACCGGTCGAGTGTTCTTTCAACCATTCAGAAAGAGAAAACCCGAGCATTAGCCTTTGGACCGTTCCGATGGTCAGTGTCCAAGTCTCTGCACCATATGTCATTGCAGGACACACTGGTTGAAGACTTTAGTCTTCAAGCATTGGCGTATTTTTTCCATAATGTAGAATAATTTTAGGAGTCGGTTTTTTTTGTTAAAATTATAGTATCGAAGACATTGTGCTAGTCCAGACAATTCAATATGAAATAGTATATAATATGGCGTTAAGGCTTATACTCGTAGTAAGGAGCTAAAATAAAATCCTGATTCCTAAAATCATAATTTGGGATTGAATGAGGTTCCGTAGGTCATTAGGGATATTCAGATTGCTCTTTGGCACTCAAACTTGGCACTACCGCATCAGATCGACGCCATTATATTTGTTTTCTATTAGTACTCGTTTAATGTTATGGTCAAAATAATGAGTTGGGCATTATTGATAATAACCGATTCCCGGTAAGTTTAACCAATTGGGTTTCTAGTAAAACCCAATTGGTTACACTTTTTTTTATATAAGAGGGGGGCAAACTAGCATGTGGGTCACCTGATGGAAAGGAATCACCGCCGCCCATGGAGATCAGCAAGACCAAGGGATCGCCGATCCGTTGCTAGCCTCAACTTATTCTTGCTGGTGACCTCACTCCCTCGCAGGAACACAACTGACCCTCAAGGGAATTGTTATTTGTCTGCGGTATTCTGTGAGGTGGAAGTACTTCCCCAGTCGGGCAAATACGCTGTGCCCTACACTCTCGTCTCTCAACCAGAGCCTCGTTTGTCAGTCAGCAGGGCGCACCACGTGTAGGTGAGGTTGGCTTTGGTTCAAAGATGTTGATGAACTACTTACATCCAATATTTACAAAATGGTTTCTAGTGCTAGTATTCCTCAATTAGAAATAGAGGAGCCTCCCGCTTCGAAGTGTAGCTCCGACGTTCTAGGTGACTAACGAACTTTTATGTAAGTTTATTAATAGATTTTTTTATATTACATGAACTATTTCATACAATTATTGTTAACTAAGTTTCTACAGCTCGAGCTGAGGAGCTCGAGGCGTCGTTAAGGATGTCAGTCTAATCGAACACGTAAGTTAAGCAACGTCGACCCTAGTCGATCCATGGATGGGTTTATTTATTTCGAGCTCCTTCGTGCTTCGGAGAGCATCGGTCCCGGCTGTGGGTTATTAGATGACAGTCGTTAAACCAAGTCAGCAACCACTGGTTTACGCCAACACACAATTAAGAAGCGTGGGGGAGTATGCTCTAAACTCTTTTCGATTGAGGGGTGGCCCGTATCCCAGCAGTGGCATGACTAAGGTTGGAGATGAATCTTTTACACGTGTACGTACGTATAACAAACTTAATTGGTATACACCACCGATCAAAGTGTAGGTATACTACATTCTGCCCCCTTACCACCAATTCTTATTGCGATTCAATAACTGAATAAATGCTTATTCATACCAATGAATAAGCGACTTTATTTCAAATGAGTCGCTTATTAATTGGTATGAATAAGCAATCTATTTAGTTATTGAATCGCAATAAGCGTTGGTGGTAAGGGGGCTGATTTTTAAATTATTGAGTTGAGCGAGCGGATCGAGCGGAACGCGTAAATACGCAAAAAAACCTCCAAAACCACTGAATCGATTGTGATGAATCTTGTCACAATTAAAGACCTCTCATTGCTTGAGGTTTGTGTCGAACAAAAAATTTAGATCGATCATGTCCATCAGGAATGATCACCAAATACATTTTCCATTGAAATCAATGGTCAGCGAATCTCACTCAATCTCGATTTCGGCCCCGTGGGCTAGAATCCGGTCTAGTATACATAGTACGTAATGTGTGGTTCCGGAGACGCTTTTTCTCGTCAATGCTCAAGTAGTAGATTAAACGCCTATACTAATATTTTCTTAGCAGATTACAGCACTGGGTTTGTCATAAGGGGCGTGAAATGGCTCTTAGAAGGTCGGCAAAGGTTGAATGGTTAGTGATTTGTTACAAACGTTATATAGACCAGTGTTTTTCAAAATGTTTTCATGGCGCGACCCACTTCGAATGTAAAAATCGTTTGCGACCTTTTACCCTCCAAGTTCCTAACCTGTATGTATTTTATTCAATTACAAATATCAAATCTGTATTTTTTATATTATAAAGTTAATAAAGCCCAAGGGATTATATACTCCTACTAAAGTACATAATAATATTTGATGTTAACGTGTATTTTAGTTTAATTTCATATTTTTGCTAGACGACATAAGAAAAAAGACGCCATTGCGCCGTTACTCGTGAGGGAAGAGATAGCAAGTATATTAAAGAGCCGAAAAGATAAAGATAGCGATAGTCACTGACCTGCCGTGGCGACAGGAACTGTTTTCTGACGCAAGTATGGGTAAGACCTCTCTAATTAAGTATGGTATATGTATTTATAACATCATTGGTTCCAAAAGAACCTACGTGGTCATAATTCCTATGTATTTGCTGTCCTACCCATCTTTTAAGATATAGGTATAAATACGAGTTATTTATAGATAAATAAGATTTAAAAAATAAGTGTGTCACTCGGGGACTGCCGCGGTAAAGCTATTTTTTAGCATATCATTTTTTATCAACTTATAATTATTTATTTATTTATGCAGTATTTTAATAAGACATTTACACCTTCTCAGTAGTCATACAAAACCCAAACTGATATAGAATTGACAATAACATACTTATATTTGAAATAAAATGTTAATCCGAAACTCTTTAAATTAAAATTTTATTCCATCGTACCTATGTATTTTTATTAAATTAAAATTTTATCCCAAAATCAGTAATAATGTCAAAATCGAATGTGAAAAATAATAATAGCGAAATAGTTCAAAAAAGTCTTTAGTCATTCACGAACATCGAATAAAGTTACAAAAAGAGTAATGACCACATCGAGGGGCGAACGTAGAAACGATAGTTCAAATTGGTCACACATTTACAACTGCGCCATTGACTAGATAATACTCACTGGCGAAATACGAGTATGTATTGTATAAGAAAATGTTCTTAAGCCAGGTCGAGTCCAAAGGTTATATTAGGTAGGGGGTATTAGGTTTTATTTTCGTTACGGAATTTCTTGATTCGGTCGCCGCGCTCAAAGCCCGCGATAAAAGCTATGCAATAGCATAAAAAGAAAATAACAATCACAGGGCCAGACGGCCCTAAGGTTGAAAGAAGAATACGGAAAATATCATATTCCCACAAATAACTCGCCGGCGGATGCTAGTGTAGCTGGTGACATACTCTCTTTTTTACTATGAAATATCTTTATGGGTTACTACAATACAGCGCGGTTAGTAGATTAACTCTACTGACTCAACGAATCGCAAAATGTAAATTGAATTCAGTTTTATTTTTTAAAAGGAACAACAGCCACCTACTCAATTAGAGCTTTAATCTAATTAAGCCGCAATGGCGGCACGTAGACTGTTTGAAATAAAAGAAAAATATTATCATTCGCCCGAAGAGCCTCTAGAAGATTGTCAGCGAGTGTTAATAGGCTATTCTCGGCCATTTTCACGGTTTATTCAAAGGGTTGGACAGTTTTATTCGCTTCGTTAACGGAACTGGAATGTCGACTGTGTTTATTTGATTTTTTATTTCATTATGAAAGTTGAAAGCGCTCGAAATGAGAGGAAAAAATATTTTTATTTTACATTTCTATGTAAAAAGTTTACCTTCTAATTAATCTTTCTTTAGCCCGGGACTGGAGTACCATTGAGGTCGTAGGTATAAGCGTTTCATTACGCCATAAATCAAGAAAATGGGATCTCTCTACGGATGCTGTGTCGCTCGTTATCAGTCATTTCTCATATGCGTCCTCATAAATGCGTATGTTACTTGGCATATAAAATATTCGATCATTGGATTATTTATACCTACTTATGTAAATGAAAATCGCATATTTACGGCGTTTTAAAAGAAAATTAAGTTATTTTATAGTGGACGGAACGGAATGAGTGTCATTCTATTTTATGGATAAAAATATTGATGATTAGACTTTCAGAACAAACTACTTTTACTTCAGAATAAAATGCGCAATTTCAATAAAAATGGGTCCAAAAAACGGTCTTTATTATTTCACGTCAATAGGGAAAGAGAAATAACTAATTATTTACCCGAATGCGGGTAGCATTCGGGTAAATAGGCTACCAAGCAACTGCGCAGCAAGAAGGGTATTGCGCAGGTCTTAATACCCAGGTAAATCATCTGCTTCTATCTATTTTAACAGACCATTAGGTTATATAGCAGATGTTTCACGACTGTTTTTTTCACAAAATTATAAATGATTAAGATTTCTATTGGCAGTGGTATTTACCATCAGGTGACTCAAACTCGTTTGCCCACTTCTTAATGCATATTTTAAAAGAAAGTTTGAAGACTGTTTCACATGCAATCTACCTCAAGAAAAGCCTCAAGCACAATATAAGTAATAGTACTACGTACAGTATGACCACTCCCTGCCGTTCTCTCGTGTCGACATCACCTCCCCTCTGAGACAAATCTGGAACAGTTTGTATGGCGCCGCTCGCACACACGGTCATTCGCGTTCTGCACAGACGTCATTGTTTATGTAGTAGTAAACGACGCGACATTTGTGTGTGTGACATGGGTGTGGTGTGCCTCAAGTAAAGTAGCTATACCGACAGAGCGCGACCACAACCGACTGTTATTCACAATATGTTTTGCTTAAATATTCGATTCGAATATAACAGATGCGTCACCTTGTACACGTCATATGCGTCTACCTAATATCTTTTTTACCTCCATAACAAACAGATTACGTTTCTCATATATTTACCTACATTCGAAATTCCCATATATTCCGTCGAAATACGAAGATACGGCCACGATCGTGGTAATATCCGTTTCCACATCTCAATATCCGCCTCGTCATCTGTCGGCGGGGTATTTTTGGTTCAGGTAGGTAATTTAGACTGTGACATAACTGATTATAACAATATGTTAATTATTATTATGTATTCGAGTGTGGGGATCAGTATAATTGAACACGTAGGTTAAGCAATGTCGAATATAGTTTCTCATTGTTTGTTTGTTTGTATTATCTGTATTCAGATTACATAATGCATAAGTAGGTACATGAAAAATAAAGAGGTACAAAGGCGGACTTATCCCACATGGGGATTTCTTTCAGTCAACCTTAGAGTCAGTGCATAGAATGGACATTACAGTGATTGGCAAGTAGAACATTTAGAAAAAAAAAAAAGGAAATTTGCAATCAAATAAATAAAAAACACAACTGCAATAGTATACAGACTGTGTTATGATGAACTTCTTCGTGTTAAGTTTCTTAACACGAAGAACGTTCTTAATCTTGAACTTTTCCGTGTTAAGCTGTTCTGTCCCGGCTATTTTTATTTCATGACAGTCGGTAAACTAAGTAACTTTCGGGTGGCTGAAAACAGAGGCCTCCAGCAACCCGTTGTTGGACAGCGAGGGTAGATTCTGAACCCCTTCGAGCAACTCGCCCTTGGACAGCGCGGGGAGCAAGCTCTAAACTTCTTTGATTGAAGGGAGAGAAGGCCAATTCTCGTAATTATTTTACGATCGCAGAATGAAAATTGACCGAATTAAAACTGAATTGTAAATTGAAAAAAAATTATATACTTGATTTCATTTCATCAATTCTTATTGTTGACAAATTAACATTCTTAGTTTGTTTAACTTTCGGTCATATTTCGATACAATCCCACTTAAATTAAACTTTGAAGTTTGGTATTGTGATACGAGAATATCAAATGTGACATTTGTGAGATCGAGATTTGATCGGAACTGGATTTTGACTATATTTTTGTTTCGAGAATTGCCCCTCTGGTCGTATTTCAGCAGTGGGATAATTAATTAATGACGTTTCGAATGTAAGTGGCTCGTTATGTAATTTTGAGTAAAGCTAATCTGCACGTGGTGCATATCGGTGAATAGTAATCAAGGTAAGGCCCTAGCCAATAGAGGACAGATATGCACTCCACAGGCAAGTTTTTCGCACGATTATCTTCATTCATTAATTCTTCCATAAGTCTAAGAGTCCATAAGTCTTTCATGGAGGTTATAATATGTGGAGGTGGCGATATTGATTTAGGGAGTAGCGCGGCTGGGTAATTATAAGTAATTACGAGGACCGCATTGATAACTGCGAAAGAAATAATTACATCTCTTCAAATTAAAAATCGAGAAATGATATTTTGACCCATTGTAGAATAAAATCCTATCTGTATTGTTGATAATTCACTTCAGGCGTTTTTATGGGGAGCTAATGTCAGATTGAACGTTATTCGATTCTAAAAATCGTAGAAATTCTAAAAACGTACGTCTGTAAAATTTAAGTCGTTTTTGTTCCATGATAATATCGGGATTTATTCTATGGATGAGTCGATTTATTAATGGGTAGGTAGTAATAAACCGAGAATCTAAAATTGTGAAACTGGGCGACTATTATACTGACTATAACAGCAAACCTAACCTAACCTAGTATTTCTGTGGCTCATTTAGTATTTTTGTGGCTCATGTTATTATCTTCCTTTATTAATTACTAGCTGATGCCTGCGACTTCGCTCGCGTGGACTTAATGATTCCGGCGTATTAATAAAAATACGAACTAATGTAGATACATAAGAAAATACTTGTTATACGTTAAAAGTATTTTTTTTAATTTAACATTGTAACCATAGTTAAAAAAAAAAAAAAACAAATTAAGGGAGTCTTTCCTTCGGGAGCTAATATAAAAAGACCTGAAGCGTTACAACTCTCGAGAAAGCCACGTAAAGTTGGTCATGCGAAAAACAACCAGTCCTAAGCTTGACCAGCGAATTTTAGTGATTTCTTTATTGTCATAGCAAAGCAAGTGGTCACACAGAACTGTATACGTTTAAAATTAAAATGGACTTTTTTTTACGCGGAATTAACACAGTTTCACCGGCACCACTCCCAGTGAGAATCTTAGCTTCAATTATATTTCGCTGCCAAGCATTGACTTTACTTCAGGAAGGAGATCTTCCCCAAATTTATTAATATTCTTGAAAACTCTTGGGCACGTATAGTTCTATCTACAGCTTCTAGTGCCTTACTGTTGGCCATTTCGCATTCATCTCAAACGATTAGACAGCAATCCTGAAACACCTTCGCTTTGTCACAGTTTCGTGTCACAGAGCATGTCGGTGTTTCAATTCTGTTTAAATCGAGTAGGATATTGAACATTGTATTTGCGTCCTTCCGCCTAGTAGTAATGTGGCTGCAATACCTGGCGATGCTGCTGCGAGATCTTATTTTGGCGCCTGATTTCAGCGTGGATTGCTCTCGTCTGGTGTTTTCCAGTCCCTCCTGGAGCATCTAAGAAAAACAGTTTCCCTGGTTGCTTAAAACACTTTCCACCACCAAATCAAATAAACTCTGATCTTGCTACATAGCGTCCCGCAAATGCATATTCTTCTGGTTTGTGCGAATATATACCAATCGTTCCATTTCAATTTTAGCGTACACGTCTATAATAGACTGACTAAATAGACCACATTACCTTTGTAGATAAAATAAAACGATTGCGTCTAACTTGTAGCAGGTAAGAATAAAAGTAGCATCCCGCGATTTTTTTTACAATACATTCAATATTTTGTTAATCTATTTATTGTTATTTTAAGTTACTTTTTTAGTTCTATTTGCTATTATAGCTTGTTGTTTTACTTTATTTTAAAATTATAATTTATTGTAAACACGTGTTGTTTATGCAAATAAATTTAACTTTGTTCTGCATCAGGTGTTCTAAATCTTGGATTTTTATACCTCAACAAAAAATGCTCATCAGGCTGAACATCTTTTGCTAAGGAGTCATTTTTAAATTTCTTATAGTTTACCTGAACCATTATGATTCTGCATCAGGTGTTCCAAATCTTGGATTTCGATACCTCAATAAAAAATGGTCATCAGATTGAACAACTTTTGCAAAGGCGTCATTTTTATATTTCTTATTGTTTACCTGAACCATTATGGTTCTGCATCAGGTGTTCCAAATCTTGGATTTTTATACGTCAACAGAAAATGCTCATCAGGCTGAACAACTTTTGCAAAGGCGTCATTTTTATATTTCTTATAGTTTACCTGAACCATTATGGTTCTGCATCAGGTGTTCCAAATCTTGGACTTTTATACCTCAACAAAAAATGTTCATCAGGTTGAACAACTTTTGCTAAGGCGTCATTTTTATATTTCTTATAGTTTACCTGAACCATTAAGGTTCTGCATCAGGTGTTCCAAATCTTGGATTTTTTTACCTCAACGGAAAATGCTGATCAGGCTTAACAACTTTTCCTATGGCGTCATTTTTATATTTCTTATAGTTTACCTGAACCATTATGGTGCTGAATCAGGTGTTCCACTTTCCAAAATCAATTATACCCTATATGTTGCCTAGGCTTAACAGCTATATAACAAAAAACAGTTTCATTCGAATCCGTCCAGTACTTCCAGAGATTAGCGTGTACAAACAGACAAACAGACATACAGACAAACAGACAAACAGACAGACATTTTTTTTTTAATTCTTACTCTATTACTATATCTCCATCGCCTCCAATTGTTTTTTTGTTAATATATTCAATGTAGAGACACATTATTTTTACTGATTTATTATATGTATAGATATAGATAGATATAGATCAATATCGATAGACGTTAAAACTGTTAAATAAGTTGTATTCGTAATCTCTATTGAATTATTATTTTATTAAATTCCACGATAAATGAAATAAATGAAAATGAAATTGAACTTGCCCCAATACTCGGAATTTTGTTGAGCGAAATGTAACCCTTTGTTGCAATTCTATAAATTAAACTATTAAAAGCCCAGAAATTCTCTGGAGTCTATACCGAGCATTTCACGAAGGTAACAATAGCGCTTTATAGTGCAGCTCGGCTCGTTTCCGAAGTGTTCTAGTTATGCAGATTACACTCGCGTGAATTTTCATAATCACTGCGGGAGTGCGGGGTAACTTCCGCGATGCGCAGCTGTTGCCACTGACTAAAAATTGCTTACTATCAGGTTAATTAATTATACTATACTAGTTTTACGTGATCTAGGAGGAGCTGGATGGCGTCGTTGCGCGAGACATTTTAATCGATTATACAAGTGAAGCAACGTCGACCGTTGCCTGTCCATGGATGGGTTTATTTATCTCGAACTGCTCTGTGCTTTTAGGACACGTTAAGCCGTCGGTCGGTTAGATGATAGTCGTTAAGCCAAGTCAATGGCCTATAGGTGGTTGAAAACACTGTCCTCCGCCAACCCGCAGTTGACCCGCAGTTGAGAATCTTGATGGAGTACGATCTAAACGTCTTCGATTGGCAAATGCTATAATAATTATGGACAAACGCGTTTGTCAATACGCCACTCAAACGCTGGCTTTCGTCAACACGCAGTTGAGCATCCATATCCCAGCATCCATATGGGGAGACAGATCCCAGCAGTTTGATTTATATACCTACTCTGATTAATGCACTATCATTTATATACTCTGTTTGTATAGTATTGTGTTCGTTGTAGGTATATAAATAATAAATAAATTGATCTAATCTCATACTGAAATTTACACATTAAAAAACTAAACACAGTATCTTAATGACAGTCTATACGCACAAGCTATCAAAATAAATTTAAAAAGTTATTTTTCGATACAGCTCTTACAACTGTATCGTAAAATAGCTTTTTTACTATTTCGATACAGTTTCAGCCCTGAATACAGGTATTTTAAACAGGTTGCAATGCAAATACATTGCAACTTTGCAAAACTTTTCTACATAATCTGTGAACGCGGCGCCGCGCGGCGCGTCGCACATGCGCACTACGCATGCTCGATCTGCAAATGGATTTATAAGTAAGAATTGTAGCTGATATTTTAACTTCATGGTTGTATTTAATATATTATTATCATATATATATTTCATGAGATTAGATAAAGTAGTGTATGAAACTGGATATAATTAGGTATTAAAATACTCGTGTGGTCTATTATAACATTCGCCTTCGGCTCATGTTATAAACTCACACTCGTATTTTAATAACCCTTATTATGCAACAGTTTCATAAACTACTATAATATTATATAATATCCTGTACAAATTACGCACTGCCATCTAGTCCCAAACTAAGCAAAGCTTGTATAACTGCTAGTACTAAAATAACTGATCTATTACTAATATATAACTATATCAGTTATATAGTTTATTCATTTTTAAATACATACATAGAGAACACCCAGACCAAGACAAACAGACATATTCATGCACACAATTTTTTTTCTTGTGCGGGGATCGAACCTGCGACCTCGGAGTCAAAGCGGCCATTGCTAACCATTTGACCTGTATTGTGACGAACTATATTGTGTTCATAGTATGAATAAAAACTGGATTAACATACCACATGCTAAAATATTTCAGCACAAAAGTACAAGATATTCGAAGACGTGCAGGAGCTGGTATTCGCGCAATCGCTTTATGAAGCAAGGCTGAGGAACTACTCAATTGATTTGCATCGCGGACAAAGCCCCCAGATCCTTTGGAATTCAATGCAATTCACTGGTGCCACTAAATCTAGCGATTAGAACGCGGACTGCGAACGAAATGGAATTTCTTTTAATGAATGTAAAAGACGCTTTCTTCGTAACTCTGATGAGATTTGTGCGATACACTTAATGTTTTGCATCTAGTTTAATGAGTCCAAGTGTAAAATAAATAGTAAATAAATATCCTTGGACATATTACACAGCGCCATGTTCCAAACTAAGCAAAGCATGTACTATGGGTACTAGATAACTGAGGCATTACTTAAACACTTTTTTTTTGTAAATACATACATAAAATACATAGAAAACACCCAGACCAAGACAGACAGACACGTTCATGCGCACAAGTCTCCCGAGCTCGTCAACGTCCTTACACTGTAATATGCATTATTTAAAAATTGACAAACTATCTCTTTTAATTCACGGGTCAAGCCCGGTCATTTGATAGGCGTGCGCGGGGATATGGATCCAACGCGTAGAGGCCCCTTTGAGAAGACAAACTATTATGCATGTCGTCGTCAACGTTTATTCATCCCACTGCTGGGATACAAGTCTCACGTCAATCGATGGACTTTGGAGCATATGGTGGAGACCACGCTGCTTTGTAATTTAGTATTCCACGTAATATTTGTAATTTGTGACGTACCTACGCAATTTAGCCTTAAGTAAACATGATTGGTTAAATCTCAATCACTCTCAACATTCCTATGTTAGCAACATCGAAATTGTTATGAACCTCTAAAGCTTTCCTAAGTACTTCAAGGTTGTTGACTGCTTAACCAAGAGGCTGCTCTCAATTCATTAGCCAACAACAAAAACATTTCACCGGAATACAATAAAGGATTAATTCACAATAGTTACATTTTGACAACTAAGAAGTTAAGTTAGACCAAAATCTACTGTAATTTAATTAAATATTTGTTTACATAGTATGCTTAGTTTGTTCTGTAGATATTTGAGCACATGTTTATTTAGTTCTTATTAGATTCTGAGAACTAATAAGGCAGAACCACAATCCCGGTCTCAATACCGCACTAAGTTGCGCTTGCACAAACAATATTAAGCGACAATTGCATGCACGACGGGTTTAAATGAACCGGTTTATTATTCCTTTTAGGGTAAACCTAAGGATATTACCGTCGAATACAACAGTAGGGAAAACGTAAAAATATCTAATTGAATTTTTCATTTCAGTCTAGGATTCTTTGGTGCTTTATTAAACTCGTTGAATGAAGAAGAGAGCTGCGAGGGGCAATCGACGCTCCCTTGATTTGCATTACCGGGATGAGTGAGCACAAAGCACGGGTAGGAATCCGTGAGAAAGGAATTTAATGCACTCAAAGGCCTCTGTGGACCTTCTCAGTGCTTGAAGGACATGCTCAGATGTCTCAAAGTACTGAGAGAAAAATAGTACGTAACGTTCGTCCCTCTACGTCCACACGTAGAGGGACGAACGTTACGTACTATTTTTCTGACGGATTAACTTGGTACATACTCGTAGGTGTTTGAAAAATATCTTCGAGAAGAAAATGTAGTTCTGTCAATCTTAAATGGTTTTTATTATGAACTAACAAGGACCTTATATAGCATACGCGTCAGTACACCGACCTTACAAGATTGCGAGTCTCTCGCCCAGTAAATCATCTTAGCAAGAGGATCCTCCCCGTTACCTCTCCCCGCGTAAGTACCTTGTCCATGGTACCGGAGCTGCATATGTATATTAAACTACGGGTATTAAACTAGAGTCAGTAAATCTGTGCCTTTTACATTTTATACTAAAATGTAAAAGGCACAGATTTACTGACTATTAACGCCCGAAACAAACTTTTGGACCTACAACGATAAAGCTCAAAAATGTATTACAATTGCTTGTTTGGAATCCGTCGTATTATAAAAAAATACAAATTGATCTTATAACTATTATCTCCTACTATATGTACATACTTGTTCAGTATCTATAATTATCATATATATTAGGACGATGCGTTATTTAAATATATGGTGGTTGATGGTAATAGGCTTGTTGCCCATGTTACAAAATTATAAAAACTCTCTATCAGTAACGTAAAATACATAAAACTAGAACGATCTGCGATCTTAAAATATTAATAACTTATCTCCGACGTGTTTTATGTTCGGTCAAAGTTTGGTGGGAAAGTCCATTTTAAAGGTATGAAATTATAAAAAATAAATATTACCATTGTAGAAACAAAAAAAAAAATACTATATCTTTTGTTACGGCACTGGCTACATAAACGCAATATTTAACATAGCTGTTGTACAAATTTCTGATTTAATGCATATAAAATAGCACGGTGTGACGTCATAACGTGATGGCCTTTTGTATGGAGCGTTTTCGGGATAGTCCAAAATTGTGATCTTCAAGTTATCATATCTCGAGAAGTTTTTATGCAATCCAAGTAATTATTTCACCTATATTTATATTATTGTGACGTCTATAAATAACAAATCGAAAAAAAAATGGGATACAAGCCTATTATATTATGTACTAGTAACGCTCCCGGCTTCGTCTGCGAGTGATCTTTTTTGCAACATTTTTCCTATTAGTCGCAGCGCGTGTATATAGCTGCTTTCCGCAATAAATACCTATGCACTTGCCATGACTTATCTCTGCATCACCCTAAGATTGACTGGTAGAGAATGCTTGCTTGCATTAAGTCCGCTCGTGTACACTTATTTTGTGCATGAAGTTTAAATAAATAAATAAAATAGACTATCCAACACTAAAATATTTTTCACAGCAAGTTCCTGAGAGTAGCGCGTTCAAGCAAACAATCTCTTCAGCAGTGGCGTAATTTACCATCAGAGGGTCGTGGCAAATTCTTCAAATGGACCCTCAGAAGATAAGAACCCTCTCTAATAAATCATCTAAGTAACTAACACTAAAGACGTATTTTGAGCACTTTTGCTTAATAATGTACAATTTTTATTAAAATTTTGTAGGTTATAATATTATATTATAGTATAAATTAAAAACAAAAACTATTTTTGTACCACGCTCTTGAGCCTGGGCCCCTTGGTTCGGGGGCCCGTGGCATTTTACCCGCTCTGCCACCCTGTAGTTGCGACACTGTCCTTCAGCTATATAATATTAATACAGATAGTAAATGAATAAATAATATTTCCCCTGGTTGGTGATGGCATGGTTTGGCGGGACCGACGGCTTTCCCTCTAAAGCACGGAGGAGCTCGAGATAAATAAACCTATCCATAGACGCCTGTCTATGGATGGGTTTATTTATCTCGAGCTCCTACGGTCGACGTTGCTTAACTTGTATGATCGATTGTCTAATCGATATTGACACGCGCAATGACGCCATCAAGCCCCTCTATTAAAAGCATACTTACATAAATAATAAAGAACCGTTCACATCTGACGCATTTACACTTGACGGTTTATTACACAACAAATAACCGTTTTAAAAAGATTATTAACACATTGAATAAGATTATGAATTAGGATATTCAGATGCACAAAAGATTTAAATATGTATTTTGTAACTTTATTTGTATACCATGAATTTAAAAGTAAAATATGATAAGAAATTTAGTTTCATATTTACATAAAGGGCACATAAAAAATATTATTCTAGGCCGACGCTTTATGTCCGAGGAATGAGATTTTGACGACCTATTCGAGAGATAGGTATAATAAAAGTGTATGTGAAAACGCAGGTGGATAATATACTGGATAATATATTTCTTTGATTACATTATTTATTGCCGTTATCAATCTTTAAAATCCTGAATATACGCATAAAGGCTGCGTATTTTTATAATATACTACCTTCTACTCGCGGCTTCCTCGCGTTTATTTTTTAACGTGAACGTCTTTTATATATTTATGTGTGACATATTTGTTAGAACATGTTTGATCGTATATTAATTTATATTTATATCTATTTGTATTATACCCATTGTATAATTTTTAACAATTAATGATACGCCACCTACGTAATTTTATCATTTTTCCTCTTCTAAAGGTTGTCTGGATAAGATTCCTTTTAGTGATAAGACCGCCTTTTGTAAATTTTATTATTGCTAGTTTCTTTTATAAATCTTATTATATCAAGACTATTCTATTCTATTCTCTATTCTTTAAAATTGCTTCCATAGGGATCCAATTCAAAACAACGAATGATAATATGATAATAATCGGGGGATACAGTTTGGTGTTGTTTATGATTTATCATCTCCATCCAAAATGAATTAATACCACTGGATAGATGAAGGATCAAATAATTTATTACGATAAGTAAGGACTACGGAACATCGCGTGAGGGGAAGGGGGAAGCGCTTTGAGATAATTTTAGTGCATATGACGTATTTACGTACAACACACGTCCGTGTCTATGACACAGACATACCCCATTTTTTTAAATAAAAAGTATCGTATGTCCCTCTTAATTTTATTAACCTTTGAGTATATATGTACAAAGTTTCATGATGATCGGTTGAATAGTTTCGGTGTGTTAGCTAACAAACAAACTCACATTCACATTTATGATATTACAGTAGGATAAGTAGCTCATCACGATCTTTAGAGCCAAAGCCAAACTCGCCTGCACGTTGTGCACCCTGCCGATTAACGAAATAGGCTCTGGCAAAAGAGAGGCAAGGTGCAGTGTATTTGTAAGCAGTCTGACTTGGAAAGTACCTCCAGCGACTGATCAAGAGTTTTCTGACCGCCCTAGGCTAATTATGAGGACGAGACCACCGACTGATTCGAGTGAGAAGTCCGTATTTATTTTACACGCGCTTTTTAAAATTTGTTTGTTTGTATTATCTTTATTTGTGTGTATATCTAAATTTATTGTTAAAATCAGGGGCTTCCGAGCTTTTTCAGTTCACATCCGATTTAGTTTTAGTGTTTTGTCTCGGTATAGTTGAAATATGTAGCGTACGCAATGATGCTAGATTAATAGTCCATGGGAAGACACGATTTCAGCCCCCCCCCCCCCCCCCTTCTGCCTTTCTTCTGCAGCCTAATTAGCCTAAGGGTTAATCAGGACCTGAGTACCTCTACCTCAAAGAATACCGCAGTCAAGTAACAATTTAATACGTAGTGAAATGAAACGAGAGATTTTTTCATAATAACTAGTTAATTTTTTCCTAGATAAAAGGCACCCTATTATTATTTTTATGGATTCCTAGTATCATGCATGCAAAACTTCATGACAATCGCTTATGTAGTTAAGGCGTGAAAGCGGAACAAACACGCTTTCGTATTTAAATATTTGTAAGGAAGTAAGGATGTTATTTCACTATGCATGAAGTGCTGCGTTTCCCCTCCTTTGTGTGACCCTAGGATTCCGTTAACGCTTACTTAGTGAATCCTAGAGTCTGTAGAAAAACTTTTTTTTATATGGTGGGGGGGGGGGGGGGCAAAAGAGCATGTGGGTCACCTGATGGAAAGCAATTACCACCGTCCATGGAAATCAGCAACACCAAGTGGTCGCCGATCCGTTGCCAGCCTATACTCCTTCCTTTCTTTCCTTGCTGGTGACCTCACTCACTAGGCAGGAATACTGGAATACAACCACCTCCAAGGGAATTGTTATTTGGCTGCGGTATTCTGTGAGATGGAGGTACTTTTCCAGACTGGCAGCTTAAAAATACTCTGTACCGTACAACAGAATAATATACCTACCTCTCTTTTCGTCAGTACTACTTACTACTACTTCCACCCCTACCCTATAACGAAAAACTAAAAACAATACAAAAGACCGAACGTTTACATTCACGTTTACGTTTCGATATCGCATTATAACTATCGGACGAAAACGTGTATTACGCTTGTTTGTTTGATTTATACGTCATTTTATTGACAATGATAAAGGTCTGTGTGGAACTGACGCTTTGTTGCCCGATGAAAAATGAAGGGAGGTATGTCAATCGGTGTGAAACGTTCTCGCCTCGTAATAACCCCGGCTTGTATCCAATGTGTCGGATTATAGGTTTTGTTGTTTATTAAATGTAGTTATAAAGGGATTAATGACGCCAGCCGTGAACAATATTGAAGGATTTCATAGGAAAAAACCAAAATTGTGAAATATTAGATGCGTACTGTGCGGTTCCAGAGGAGTTTTGTACTTCGAGCTTACAGATTGTGGAATTAACTAGTATGGATAGGGTAGGACGCTTTACGAACTTTAGTATGGGTTATTTCAAGAAAGACTTAAAGATGTTTCGGCACACACCCTGGTCATTCCATACAAAGGTTCGTTCGCTATTACATAAATAATGACGTCTGTACAGAATCTGTACAGAACGTGTGTGCGTGTGAAGCCATTCAAACTGTTCCTGATTAGTCTCAGAGGGGAGGTGAGGTCGGTACGAGAGAGCGGCAGGGAGTGATCATACTGTACGGAATACTATTACTTATACTGTCTCTGGTGTCGCAAGTGTCCATAAGCTACATGACTGCTTTCAAAAAAATGAATTTATCTAAAATGTACTGAAGTATTCTCCAAAATTTCTAATGTAATATTATAAAAAAAATCTTAGGTAAAAGTTCTCAAAATACTCGTTTGTGGCATATTATAATCTATTAAATCCTTACACATGCAAAGCATAACATGAACATGTCTCAGTCTATATATATATATGTACCGTAAATTCGTAGGTATATTAATGCAAAAATATTTTATCAGTATATCAAATTTTGCATTGTTTATGTTTATCATTCCCCAACAGAATTGCCAGCATGACGAAACTGTCAGCATTGTCATTTGTAAAGTGAAAATACGAAATATAAATATTACGCTCCCCACATTTTTCAATGTCCAAATTTTGCACGGAGGTTCCCTTTTCGGTATGTAATCTCCTTTGAAGAGCAATTTCATCACTTTGAATTTGGAATAATTTATCAAATTGCGCGGGAATGCACATGCAACCGGCTCAGCTGTGCCGCAGTTGGAGGCAATTTTTTGTCTCCCCTCACATCTTCGTCAGTATTGTAGCTCCCTCGGGGACAAATCAGGGAGATAGTAAGGGGAGATTCCTAACCTATCGTAACCATGTTGGGTTTCGTAGACGAATTTTATGAGACGCAATGTCGATAAGCGAATTTAAATTGTGAATTCAATTTGAATTTTATGCTGATTGGCTGTTTACAGATAGAAGACGAGCGACGACGGTCTAAATCCAAATGGTGAATGTTATGTTTTGCGAAGTATTTGTTTGCATGCTGAGCAGCGATAGCGCAAAGCTGTTTCTTTCGTATCTTTAATGGCTACCTGTTTGTTTTATTTTACGTAAAGACATTTCTTGTATGTGGGTAGTCTTTATTTACACAAAAAATACGGACGAGTTAGAGTTTAACTAGCGTGGAAAGAGTTTCGTGAAATTCCGAGAGCAAATTTAACGTTGTTGTTGAAAATTGAAACTGTAAGTTTGTACGCACAATATGGAGTTCTTTATTTCTGAGAGATTATTTAAACGGATTCGCACACAAATAATATAAAAAATATATTTATGTTCGAAATAGGTTTCCGAACATTGCATGAGGCACCGAATTATCTATATCTTGAACTATCTTATGCTCTCGGCATTACCTGTTTACTAACTAAATTTTTAAACGGAATACCAAATAAAAACAGTCTAATGTATACCAATCCAGACCATTTTGGGGTGTAAGTGGTTACCACCACCACGATCTTTAGAGCAAAAGTCTATTTGGAAGCTGCTCGATTAGGTAAGTACCTCCACCTCACAGAATACCGCAGCCAAAATTCCTTTAAGGGTTGTTGTATTTCTGCGAGTGAGTGAGGTCACCAGAAAGGAAAGAGTTGCTGCCTTGGTAGCGGGGATGGAGGCGCGAGCGATAGTTTATGTTGCGAGCGTTAATCCGGCTACGGTGACCGCTTCACAACAGTCAGCCAATGCTTGTCTGCAACCTGACATAGTATAAAAAAAAAACGTATTTAAGCGGACCCTTTACGTCTTACGTAATTTGCCATGTTCATATGTTCATATGTATATCAAATCATCAATCAACAAACATTCACACATTCATACATCCATCCTTACAAGCTTTCACATTAGTGGTATCTATTTCTTTTTAATTACGGGTCAAGCCCGGTCATTTGATAGGCGTGCGCGGGCATATGGATCCAACGCGTAGAGGCCCCTTTGAGAAGTTTGATGTAATGTTGTCCGCCCGCCGTGACCCGCTCCAAGATATGTCAATGGAACGACATACCCATGAGCAGGTCTCGGCAGGCGTTGAGACTATTGCGAAGTGTGATGGAAAACAAATGAGCTATGGAGATGAGATCTGAGTGAACTTAATACCGGGCTATTACAGAAGAGGGACGGACGCCTGCCATAACTGCTTTTATTGCTAGTTATTTGCGGCAGGCGGTGGCTTGCCACTCACTAGATGGGCCCCCGAAATGCCAGGAAAATGGCTGGGGTCAACACCGGTGTGAGTGATTCAGGAATGTCGAGAAGTGTGCTGCGCTTTCTCCGAAGTTACTCGCGGCCTTTTAACACTTCCACCCCTGGAGCATATAGCTCTAGCGGCTCCTCTCTGGACGGCCAATGAAGGCAAGCCAGAGCTGAGAGTCCTGCGGGCCTTCTTGTGTTTACACTCCGACCGATGAAGACACGTCGGAGTCGAAGGCCCTGACCGACTCTCTGGAGACTCGAGTCCGTGGTGTCGCTACTCACACAACAGCTCGCCACAAGCTGCCCTGCGGACGTATGTATTATTAATATATTAAGAACTTCGCAACAATTATTTTCATTAACACTATAATTCATTGAGTAAACACCTAAAAAATACCTCAACAAATACGTATTTTAATTAAGCTGTGTAATTAGGACTGCAGCAAAGGTGCTCTGGGTTTATTAATTACGATATTGGTGCACCGAGGTCGATTCCTAACCAGTGAAATGCAGCCCATATTAATTAATGCATTTGCAATCGCGCAGGGTGTGCCGTGTCGCTCGTAAGTTACCTTAATTGTTAGCTCATATTTAATTACGCAATCACGGGTAGTGCCACGTAGTGCTTGGATTGACTACGAACAACTATGAGTAATCATTAATTTAATATGATTGAAATCGTAATGAAAATTAAGGTTTAGCGCCTGAGAGAAAACTCGGAGCAATGCAGCAGCACTATGTACCTACTGCTTTATACTACAACGTAGGTATATGTATAATACCACTATCGTACAACTCGCCATAAATTAAAATTCTATGCATATCATCGTGATAATTAGTGATCTACTACAGTACGTTTCCTAAGACATTTTGTACCACGAACGGTGAAACTGTGGAATCAATTTCCCTCAGCAGTATTTCCGAACAATTACGACATGGGAGCCTTCAAGAACAGAGTCTATATATCACTCAAAAAGATCGGCGACCCGTCGGTCTGTTGCCGCCGATCTGTTGCCAGCTATTTAAGGCTGAGCTTTTAAGGCTCGGTGCTGATCTCCATGGGCTTTGGTGATTGCTTTCCATCAGGTGACCCAATGTGACATGCTCGTTTGTGACGCATCTATCTCTCTTCCACTCCATCGGGCGATGTTTTCTTATGACGTTATCACGTAAAATTATCGTCCGTAAACCGACTTTACAGATAACCAATTTTTTTCTATATAACTAGAAAAAATCTGACGAGAACATTGAGAAGCTACCAACATGCTAAGAATAATTATTAACAATGAAATGAATAGTGAACAATGAAGTACTCAACGTAACGCTACTCGAGCCGTGTCCAAGAGTCTTAAAGCTAAATAACTTACTGCAAATAGATTCTACAAAGTATAAACAAGATCATTTAGGTTGTACTTATTAAATAACTTATAGTAAAATTGGAAACGGGGATAAACATCCTTCTCTAAACTGATTGACCTAGAGAATTATTGCATTAGATATATACTTTTTTCTTAAGTTTTTCCATTGAATTTCCTTTAGCATTTTTTTTTTCAATTTGCCAACTTAATTTTACTTATAAAGCAAAAGACTTTATTTATTAATTTCATCACTCGAAGTCCAAATGTAATTTTCTTGTCAGATCGGAGGTTATTTTTAGTGGGGTTTCCGTTGCGTCACAATATACCTTCATTGATTTAAGGATTATCCTTTATTGTGTTTTATATTTTATTGCCGGCTGGTCCATTCTGATAAGCGCATCGGCTCCAGTGTAGATTTATAGAGGTTTCACACAACTGACCATAAAACACAAAAGAAACATGAAAGGCTTCCCTGAAATCGCTTACTGAGGTAAATTGGTTTATTGAGATTTATTATTGTACTTTGTTATACAAATTGCTGACATGTGTTGGGATATATTGAAAGATGTTATGTAAAGTAGTTATGTAATCTAATTTCTTCTAACTACTTGGGGAATAGTGCATCTTTGTTCGAGTATCGCTCTCGAGTAATGATTCCCAATTAGTTTTTCTTGCGCACCATTTTAAAAGTTGAAACTTGCGTATCCCTTACTGCAATATTGTTTTCGTATTTGTTTGTTATTAATTAATTTCTCTCAACCTTTCTGGTTTAAGTGTGTTCACGCGCATACTTATGTGCAGCTTCGCGTACCCCCCAAGATTATTTTGAAATATCATAAGGCCGCATGAAGAGATATCGAACTCTGCAGGAGGTAACTCTCCTGAACTCTACACAAGCGGAGTAGCAGAGGTAATTAAAAAAAAAACCGCGTCAAGTGCCGAGTCGCACTTGACGCGGTATTTTGCGACTCGGACTCGCGCACAGGGGGTTCCGTACCATTATTAATAAAAACGGCAAAAAAAACCATATCTGTTGTATGGGAGCCCCCTTAAAGAATTGTTTTATTTTATTTTAATTATTTATTTTATAAGTGAATATATAACAAAATATTCTGTGAATATTTCAAGCGTCTACCAGTTGCCAATATTTCAAGCGTCTACCAGTTGCCGTTATCAATATGCTAGATATTGATAACGGCAACTGGTAGAAAACGAGCCAAAAAATCACGTTTGTTGTATGGAAGCCCCCTTAAATATTTATTTTATTCTATATTTTACTATTTGTTGTTACGTAGGTCACACTAAAAGTTTTGCGTAACTTAAAAAAACAACATGTTATAACCAAAATATTATGTTTATTGCTTTTCAAAATACTCTCCTTTACATTTTACACATTTTTTGAAGCGATCGAACCATTTTTTAAAACAGGAGGACCACAGATCTGAAGGCATGTTTTCTACGTGCTGATTGAACACTATCACTGCCTCTTCGGAGTTGGTAAAAGTGAAACCTCTCATCAAATCATTGATTTTGGGGGAAATACAGAAATCACAGGGTGCTAGGTCGGGGCTATGTGCAGGATGGGCGACGAGTTGTACTTTTTCGGAAGCTAAAAATGACTTTGTTTTGTTGGCTGTATGTGAAGAAGAGGTAGAATACCACTCTCTTCAAGTGGAATTGTGCAGATGGGACCCTTAGCCGAGAAAAAAAACGAAATCATTTTTTTACCAACGTTTCTCGCCTGCCTCACTTTTGTTGGCCTGTTCTCATTTTCAAACACCCATTCACAAGATTGCTGTTTCGTCTCCTGTGACAATGTCATAAACAGCATTAGAATGTCCGTGGTCGTACTTCAGTAGCATCTGTGGGCACCATTCCAAGCGAGCCCGCTTCTGCTCCGCTGTCAGTTCATCAGGGATCCAACGACAACAAAGTTTCCGAACTTTTAATTCTTAGTGTAAAATTTTCTGAATTCGGCTCATACCAATCCCCAATAGTCCTTGAATTGTCTCATAGGTAATTCGCGGGTTTTCTTCAATTAGCCGCTTAACAGTACCACAATATTTTCGTTGACGGCAGTTGAAGGCCGCCCTTCACAAAATTCGTCATGTAAAGAAACCCGACCTCTCTCAAATTCAGCAAACCATCGCCTCACGTGCTTAAACAAGGTGCTTCTCTCCCAAAAGCATATATTGAAGATGAGCAGTACAGTCTTGCGGAGAGAAAGAACTTTTTAAATCATAAAAAATCATCGCTCTAAAATCTTTTCGATTCAATTCCATTTTCGTTGCGTACGTAGAACTTTGATGTGTGATAAAAAACAATTGACAAAAGATTTCCCGCCATTTTTTTTATTACTAGGAAGGTTGCAAGTCATTTAAAAAAATATAACATTCGTAATTAAAATAGTTCCGATTAGCTAGAAGTCCAAAATTTTTGAGTGCCACATTTATAACGGCAACGGAAATGTACATGTACAATACTTACATCATCAGTGAAAATTTCAACTGTCTAACTATCACGGTTCATGAGATACAGCCTGGTGACAGACAAACGGACGGACAGCGGAGTCTGAGTAATAGAGTCCGTTTTACCCTTTGGGTACGGAACCCTAAAGAAGGCCTATTATATCTGTAAACATTTTATGTTTTCATTCTAAAACATTGGACTATGAAAGGAAAACAAACACGATTTGTAACAGAGCCTGTTCAATGTAAATCGGCGAATTTCACACTTCGCCGAGTTTTGAGAAAGTTAGTTGATTTTAACTCTAGCGTGGAGTCCAACTTTGTGGTGTACCCTATCGTTAAAATTAGGCATTATTTTGACACAGTGGCTGCAAAATTAAACCTATCTCAGTGTTTTTGGACAAAAATTTTCCTCTGGCCACGTTTACGTGAAAATTTCACCAACCAATTACGCAGTTTCGTAACATAGTTATTTGTTAGTGTCGAACGAAAGATATTGCTAGTGTTAACTTCTGTGTTTTTAACTTTGTTACGATTTGAGGGTTTACTTTCCTATAATCGACTAGTTTAGTTTGGTTTTCTTTGTGAACTTTACTCGTTGAACTATAGATGTTCATAATAGGCAGCGGAAAAATTCAAGTAGGTAGTAAAATTGGTGTTATTAAAAACTGAAGTGGTTATATTAGTCCTTCAGCCAACAAAGTACAGTTATCGTCCCACTATTGGGATATGGGTATCTCCTCATTCCCCGGCTTTAGAGCATACTCCACTACTCAGCTTAACAGCGGATGTGCAGAGGCCAGTGTTTTCAAGCCGCCTAGAGGCCACTGACTTGGCTTTACTGTCATTTAATGACAACAGCCGGTAGCGACGGCTTAACGTGCCCTCCGAAGCATGGAGAAGCTCGAAATAAGTAAACCCGCCTATAGTCAGACTTCGATGGACGTTATTTAACTTTATAATATTTAAATAATAATAAGTTATTTAACTTGCCTGATTACGCGCAACGACGCACGCCTTCAAGCTCCTCAAGTACAAATTCAATCAAGTAAGAATACTTCACAGATCTTCACTTAAGGGTAATTGTTATTCGGTTGCGGCCTTATGTAATGCGGAAGTACTTCCCCAGCCGGACGAAATATGCTCTCTATTTTCCCCAGAGCTTCTTTTGTTTATTAGCAGAGTACACCACGCAGGACGTGGTGTACCCTGTTAATAAACAAAAGAAGCGAGGTTCGCTTTGGCCCTAAGGATGGCAACGAGTTACTCACACTCCATAAGTATTAAACAAATTATATATCGTCGCCGTAGAGTAAAAACCTCGTATGTATTTTTTCTTATCTTTTTTATTTTATTTCATTTTCGGAAGGAAAACATCGCAAAGCATTAGCTCAATTAGCATAAACACAAAATTACTCCAAAATCACATACGTGTTTTTCACTCTATGGCGTATATTTTCAGATTTCTCTTGCTACAATATACCACAGTATAAGTAATAGTACTAACGTAATAATACTTAAAAATAATATATAATAAATGGCTGTTTGATATATTTAAAACTGGTGTTGTTCATATTTGACGAGCTCGGTGGTCGAAAGGGTCAATGGCCACTTAGACTCCGAGTTTGCGGGTTCGAACCCCGAACAACACAAATATTTGTGTGCATGAAAATGACTGTTTGTCTTGATCTGAATGTTTTATATTTATTATATGTATGTATTTAAAAGAAAATGTATTAAAGTACAATATCAGTTATCTAGTAACCATAGTACGCCTGTGCTTAGTTTGGGACTAGATGGCCGTGTGTAATTTGTCCAGGAATATTTATTTAATAAAATAAATGGATGTTTGATATATTGAAAACTGCTGTTATTCATCTTTCCATTAATCACACCCAAAGTCACGGAAAGTTCAAATAATAATGTATAGATCTGACATTGTTCCCAAAAGAGTTAAAATCGTAGACACGTGTGTAGTATAGTGTCTACAAGTCGCAAGTTTTAAAGTAATTTAGGTTATCATTACCAGCCTGTATCTATCCAATGCTCGATATTCCCCAATGCTTTGCACCAAATACGATCCTCCGCCTTTCGCATCTAGTCGCTTCCGGCCGCTGTCAATCATCGATATATGGTCCTTCGATATATGGTCATCGGTCATGGCTCCTTCGATATATGGTCATCGGACCATATATCGAAGGAGGAGAGGATTACCAGGTTAGAAAAAGGTAAGAATACATTTTTGGTTTTTTGATATCGCATTGAAGAAGGTTATGTTACTTAGGTATGGTTACTTCATTAAACACGCTACATTTGTTGTGTGAATATTCTACGAGACTGATAGTACTACTAATATTATAATTATGACAGTATTGAATATGGTTGCAACGAAGGATTTTTGGATTATTGTGAGTCTTTTAGAAAAAGAAGACTTCTTGCTTTGTCGAATCCAATAAAGAAGTCACTCAAATATTGAATTTTAAATTTAATATTTCTATAATCAACATTCAAAATATCCTTACCGAAAATGTTAATTTAATTTCGCTTAATGAATACAATCAAGTACGACAGTAAACTAATAGTTGAAGTTGCACACTAGCTACTGTCCGCGGCTTTGCCCCGCGTGAACAGAGTACATACCCGGATAAAAAGTGTCCGTCAAAGCAGATGCAATTCTATAGGTACGTGGGCTATAATTTATTATCTAAATCCTTTTAGCCGTTTCTATATACATACATATTTACAGATACTTACAATTTTTAACATTTACGAGTATGCTAATATTATAAAGCTGAAGACTTTGTTTGGTTGAACGCGCTTATCTTAGGTTCTGGTTCGAAGTGAAAAAATATTTTAGTGATGGATAGCCCATTTATCCAGGAAGGCTACAATGGACAATATAGTATGACGCTTCGATTAATAGGAGCGGAGTACATATGAAATATGTTGTAAAAACGGGGAAAAATATATCTTTTGAGAGCTGCCGTTGCGTGCGTTTCGTAAACGGGTAAAGTTATGCAACAATCATGTATGACGGAATTGTTCCTCTTAAAAAGTTCCAAAAAATAGTCAATCATAGCATATGACTATCTTTTAAATTGACTCACTGTAATCTTCACCCTCAACCTTCTCTCACGCGCAGACGAAGTTGCGCGGCTCAGCTTGTTTATAATAATCTTCTTATATATAAAAATGAATTGCAGTTTGTTAGTCTCGCTAAAACTCGAGAACGGCTTGGCCGATTTAGCTGATTTTGGTTTTGAAACGTTTGTCGTAGCCCAGGGAAGGTTTCTTCAAAATTTTTCCACAATTTCTCACCGTTTAACGGTGAGAAATTGTGGAAAAATTTCAAGAAAGTAAAAACAACAATTTTATGTTCCCATACAAAGTGTTTCTACTATAGGCGAATGTCATGGCAACAAAGATGGCAAACCTACCTATAAATAGTGTCATTGTCACAAAGAATCGACATATTTGTTGGTTGTCAAATATGACTTTCTCAGAAGTGACATAGAAATGACACAACACTAATAGACATCAAGAATAGAGTTGAAATATGTAGTGACTGTTTATGGTAAATCATACTTTGTACAGTACTTAGGAATAGATAATAGAAATCTGCAAATTTCATAAACACTCGCATTGTAAATTACAAAAATGTTTGCAATTGTAACCAGTGTCAGCAATGCGAATAGTAGCAGAAAATGCGGGCTGAACGCAGAACGAGGTTTGTGGATTCACATAGAGTTGTATAACTTTGCTTATGGTAAAACCAACATCACATTATATAGGTCTGTCATGTTAACAAAGGTGATATTACAACGTAAATAAAACGAATCCTCATTATTTATTCTGAAGTACCTAAATTTGTAATTCACATTAATTTTAATTAATTCACATTTGTCGTTTAGTCATAAATTTATATGGCGAGAACTTTCTTTACTGAAGTCTAAAGAACTGCCAGGGGTTTATATCGACATCCTCCGAGACATGTACCGAAATTCCAAATCCTCTGTCGAAGAGACAAAATTCCCATTAACGTCGGTGTCCACCGTATATATTAGACATTCGTGGTATTAGACGAATTGTCAAGTAGTATCATGGATCCACATGGACCAGCTCTGTGCGGTGGGTTGACGGGTGTTGATGTATGCTGATATAATTGCACTGGCGGATGCGGATAAAGGGCAGTTGGTGCGATGAGTGAATTAATGGAAGAGGTCACTAGAGAACTATGGCGTGAATCCGAATACGGGAAAGATCGTGTACTTGGACTGCAAAACAACAGATCCCACGACCGTGCAGATAAGGATATGATCAAATGCACGGACGGTTTAAGTATTTGGGATCTGTTCTTCGATCATCGCATAGCATTGACTGCGAGATTTCAGTAGCTTGGACTAAGTGGCTTGAGGTAACCAGTGTCATCTGTAACTCCAAAATTACGCCAAGTTGAAAGAATAAATATATAAATCCAAGATTAGACCATTATAAGTTAGTAAAGGAGCGCCAATACTTGAGCGACACGTACACGTGTTGTCTTTCATGGAGTTGATTATGCTGCGTAGTATGCGCGAGGTTTGTAGAAGGACCGCGTCAAGAATTCTCAGACATGGCAAGCAAATTGCAAGAGAGTCATTTAAGCTGGTATTGTCAAATTTTATGGAAAGCGGCAAGTTAGGAAACAAATGTCTTGCAATGGCACATCCTCCAGGTTCGGGCACACAGGGTAGGCTCTTCTTAAAGAGACACATATCTTAGATCGTATATATTTATTAAGTAGACAGATGTAGGTGAAACAAAGTTCACCGGGTCATCTAGTAGATTAATAATTATTAATAGGTCCACGTCTAAAATTATTCCTTAATCTTTTTTTTATTGTTGAATTTTATATTGAAATTAAGTTATTAGATATTCCTGGATAAATGTATTATTATATTTAATTAACAAATTTATAATTTATAGACACAGCATCATTTAGTCCCAAACTAAGCATTTGTAAATTAAATGAAAACACTCAGGCCAACACAAATATAAACCCACCACCATATTAGATATTCCTAACCATTTGACCTTATGGCTAATCATCTTATTATCTTATATAAATATATATATATAACACACACACACACATATATATATAAATGAATTGCCAAGCGCAAAACTCGAGAACGGCTCGACCAATTCGGCAGATTTTATTTTTATAAGGAATGTTCTTATAAGAGAATAATCGTAAAATTTGCAAGTAAAGCGACTTGTGTGTTTTATTCTTCTATCCGTGCGAAGCCGGGACGGGCCGCTAGTTATTTAAAAATTGTCCTAGGTATGGAATTAATAAGTACTGTCAAATAACGTACTTGCTCCTAGGTCACTCCCACAAGAATGTACATCGTTTATTCAACTTTATTACAGAGCTCTAAAAATATCAAAAATTACAAACAAAAATATTTTCACAAATTAATTTTCGTTTACGGCTTCAAATCAGTGTAACTTTTTTTAATCAGGCATAATATTTAATTTACGCAAAGTTGTTTTGTAAAAAGTTTGAATAAAATTTCTGTTTTGCAGTTATTATGTGGTTTTTCTGAAATGTAATTATTGTTGTTTGTTTTCTTTTTTACTTGCCTTTATTTTTTTACTTTTATGGACCTGTTTTTGATTAACCACACTGAAAATATATAAAAGCTCCAATAAAATATATATACTATTTCAGTATATATATTTTTGTAGCTTTTATATACTGGAAAAGTATTTTTTTTGTAGCTTTTAAAGTTTTTGACCTACTTCTCAGTCTCCGATTGAGCTGTAATTTGGCACACTCGTTTGATTCTCGGACAATTACTTCTAAATACCACCTTTTTAATAAATATAATAGACATAAATATATATAATAGGTATGTTAGTCTCTAAGTTGATCTATTGTTGTGTTCTGTAGATAACAATGCCTGAAATAAAAAAAAAAAATATGTCCTTGTTAAATTTATTTGTATGTGAAGAAACAAATAAATGCTATATCTAGCTATAAATAATAATTATTGTTAACTGAGGATATCGTTTAGAATTTGAATAATGAGCCCAATAACTAATCTTCATATTGAGGGAAGGATCCGTTCGTGTTTCACAATAAATAATTCGTCGGAAGCCGCTTTTGCTTAGTTTGATCAAGACAAATTGTTCTCGTCGAGATATTGATGGACGATATACAAGTTTTACCGACTTTATCAATTTTCCTTTGGCTTTTGATTTTATTTATTTACCATCTATTACACCTTTAAATCGCGCGAGACAGTTTAATGAGGTGCTCGATGGCGTCGTTGCGCGTGTCAGCGTAATTGAACACGCAAGTTAAGCAACGTCGATCGTAGCCTGTCCATGGATGGGTTTATTCATCTCGAGTTCCTCTGTGCTTCTGAGGGCCTTTAAGCCGTCGGTCTCGGCTGTTGTCATTAGATGATAGTCGTTAGCCTTTAAGCGGCTTGAAAATACTGGTCTCCGCCAACGCGCAGTTGAGCAGCGTGGTGGAGTATGCTCTAAAACCCTTCGATTGAGGGAAGACCCATATCCCAGCAGCAGAATGAATAAGGGTTGTCGAGGACATCTTTAAATCTCTATATACATAGATCAGCTTGCGCCCGCGACTTTATACGCGTTTATCTTGGTATCCCTTGGATTTTTTTTAAAAGCCTTTTTCGTCGGATGCCTACGTTATAATAGCTACATGTATCTGTATGTAACATTTTAATCCGGGGCCCTACCGCCGAAGCTGAAGCCGATTGCCATCGAATATTTTGATCCGAAACATAAGTCTTATGTTTTACATTGTTGACAAAGAGTCAAAGATCTTTAACTTAGTCGGTTGACCTCTAGAGTTTTTACCAGCAAAGATTAACACAGGTACTCGATCTAAGCTAAAGTTTGATATTCGCAATAAAAAAAGGGAATGGTAATCAACTTCAGATTAAACGGTAGGGCCGCAGACCCGTCCAGTGGTTTAAGCTGTACGTAGATAGGTCAGTCAGTAACGGTCGTATTTTAAACAAACATTGGGGTGTAAGTGGTTCGTCAACATCTTTGGAACAAAGTCAACCTCATCTGCACGTGGTGCGCCCTGCTAACTGACAAACGAGGCTCTGGCAAGAAGAGAGCTAGGGCATAGCTTATGCTGTGTACCTGCGAGTGAATGAGGTCACCAGAAAGAAAGAACGAAAGGAAGGAGTATAGGTTGGCAACGGATCGGCGACCCTTTGGTGTTGCTGATCTCCATGGGCGGTGGTGATTGCTTACCATCAGGTGACCCACATGCTCGTTTGCCCCCCTATCACATAAAAAAAATACTGAAGCCTAAGGAGCGGGACGACATGTTGAATTCCTTGCATGTTGTATCTGGAGTAGTATACTATACTAATTTGGTAGCAACAAGGGAGAATTACTAAGCGTTCAGACGATTTTGCTTTTATATTATTGGAATCGATTTGTTTGGCATAAAACTCATTGTTTTAGGTCCCCAATAGTGTTAGATATTTGAAATCCATGGTACACGGCAGTTGAGCTTCACTTGATTAGCCATCTCTTTAGGCTTTTGATGCCTTATTTGCCATATAGCTGTCTCTCATATTGTCAAGAGGAGTAGTCAAATTCCAAATGCCTTCTACTCCTATTAATTTGTTCTGCTGTAATTCGTTGTGAGTTCCAAGGCAAACGTAGTTATACCTTCGGAACTGCAGTGGACTTAATTGGTCATTGCCTTTTTGGTGATTGCCGCTGCTAATCCTGGCCAAACAGGAGACACAGTGATGACAAAAAAATAGCAAAGGCTAACTTGCCCACAACTTGGTACGTATCATGTGGAAAATTAAAAAATCACTGCTTTGTCTACCTCGCTATTAACACTTATCAAAATATTTCAAATTTAAGACCGGTTCAGTGTTCAGTTCAATCTAAAAATATATTATAAAACTAATTTAAAAATATATTATATCTATAAACGAAAGAAATACGCTTAAAAAAAATAAACAGAAATTTACTTACAAACAAAAAATATCCCCAAGATCGTTGCCTGTAGGCAGTGTCCCCAAAAGACTGCCAGCATTACCTAGCGATCGCGATGTGGTTTCCGGCAAACTAGAATAGAATCACTCCGTCTCTTCCCGTGGATGTCGTACAAGGCGACTAAGGGAAATACATTATAATACATCGATCAGGCCTCCCCAACCCGTCTGGCCAGCGTGGGGACTGTAGGCCAAATCCTCCTTCTGTCTGAAACGGACGAGAGATGGTCGTGCTCCTGTAGTGGAGCCTAAAATGACCTGATAATGAATGAAAAATTACCTAGCGAGGTATCCAGCGGGATAGCGATACTAATTCTCGGAGCAAGGTAACCACCAACCAACCAACCAGCCTTCTGCTGAAAGGACCTGTCGACCAATTTTTGTGAAAATTATTAAAATATTTAGATGGTATTTAACTGGTCTAAGCAGCGATATATTTCAATAATTTGGTTTATACTTTTACGGTTTTGGTGCATACGGCCCGAAGAGTACCGGTTATCGACGGCTGCGGTAGATGTTAGAAAACAAAATCCCAGTGCTGCCGCGTCCGTTCGACGGTCTGCATACGATAAATTCTAAAAGTACTAAACGGATTTTCATACTGTTTTCACCAGGTGGACGGAGTGATTTACGATGAAGGTTTAAGTGTATAATTCATCAAGTAGGTATTGGCTGATATATGATGATGGTAACGGAAGATGCCGAAAAAAACATGCCTACTGGGAACTTTACTGGCGTGCGCCTCGTGAACCAATAGAGTTCTATCCGTGTGAATGACAGGGTAAAGACTAAGCATTTGCCGAATGCAAAGGGATGAGTGGAATACTACACTTTAAGGTACCCATTGCCGAAGCCACAGTCAATTGGTACTAACATGAAGAAGAAACTAAAATTAGCTTTTCCTCGAAAGTGAATCTAAGTTTAGCCGGATAAACTTAGCTACTAATACCTGTAAACTTAGGTTTATATGTGTACACCTATAGTTAGTCGTAACATATTTATTATACATATTTCACACGCACAAAACCGGAGCATGTCGTAAGTTCCAAATACTCGTATATGTTACATATCACCGTCGCTATGGGTCCGTAGATAAATAATACAAAACAGCAATTGAAGACGTACTTAGTAGTGTAACATGAAATTATTGGTTGAAACTTTAATAAACAGTTATTGAGGACGAGCGAAATTTAGCGAAACCCATTCAGATTTCATATTAAAGTTAGCGTTAGTTTTGAGTTATCATGTTAGTTTGATCAGTAACTTGGATAGGTTCGCCTCGGGGGGCCGCATTTCATACCAATTAAACGACTCATGTCTTTCGCTAAACCATAGGTTACTACACGATACGTAATTATTACGATGCGGTAGTCTTAGTGGAGTTACGAAGCATTTCTCACATTTATAATAAGGGTTCACATGGAATAATGTTATGAGGAGAGCGACAATATACGAGAGAGATACTCGTATATAAAAGAGGAAATTTACTGACTGATCGATCGAAGCACAGGTCTAACGACGTTGTTTTTGAAGTAAAACTTCTTTACGCTCGTTTGACTTGTGGAGTAAGGTGGTGAATGCGTGACAAGAGCGTTACGAAAAGTGTGATCGGGCGAGGCGAACGGAAGTTGAGAGGGAGATATAAGTTAGTAGAGCTAAAGAAGTTTTATACAGTCGTGTGATCTAAAGTACGTTTTTTTTGGCAAGAATCTCTTTCGCTAGTTGGCAAGGCGCAAGATGTGCAGGTGAGTTTGTTAAGTGAATAAATTTTTCGAAAGTGTTAAGTGAACGATTTTCAAGATATAACATAAAAATATAGGATTACTACATCTCACGCACATGAATGCTAACCTCGCTTCTGCTGAATCATAATGGTACATTCACGGGAGGCGTAGTTACCGTCAGGTGACAAGTAACATGGCTCTCTTCCGTAGTGCATTAGCTTGTGACAGACATGTAAGTTTTGAGAGGCAAGACCGCTGTCTCGATCGATGGTTTTTTCGATCGATTCGCGTGTGGTGTACCCTTAAGATAATATAACAGCGGCCTGTATGTATACGTGTTTATTGCGCCGATTTCCCAAGTTCGTACGTGATTGTTGTACTGTTTAGTGAATCCATTGGTGTACTGTAAATATATTGGGTGCTGAAATTACATATACTATTTATCTAAGAAGGGTTTTATAGGAATAACGTCACCTACAAAAATAGTGTAGGAAATGTTCGAGAGCACATTTTATAAGTAGTCCGTTTTACGACAGGCCCGGCATCTTAAATAAAAGAGGATTCTTCATATAGAGTCCTTTTGTTATTTTTTACGGTTGGTCCTCAAAACTTTTTACGATTTCATCTATAGATATCTACTGCTCGTAGTATACTGTGAAAGGTTATAATGATTACTCTTTTTGTTTTTTCTTTTGTCTTGTCTTGCTATGATAAAAAAAAACAATTTCGAATCCAACTTATAAATTTTTACATAATATTTATTAAGGTTTAATAATAAATGTGAATGTTTGTGTATATGGAAATATGCATATTTATGGATGTACATGTACATGATTTTGGTTACTCTTTCACGGGCAAATGGCTAAAATAATATTCTGCCGTACACATGGTACAACAGGGATGTACCTGTTAATATAGTTTAGTTTTTATACAACTTTGTCTTATTGACGCTGTTGTTGGTGCACTCTCAGCTTGGTTATGAATGTACCTTGTCATCGACCACTATTGCGTCTATTATACGAGTATATTAATTTCCCAGTACAGTCTGGACTGTAGCATGTTAGCATATCTATACTCTAATTACTGTGGTCCTTCGATTCTTTAATTTGTGCCTTTTTGTGGTGGTTTAAACTAGGTCGAGGAAAAAAGGATAAGTCCCACTAGCTGCTGGCGTCGGAAGCCTGGGCCCCGGTGGTCTTCATTCTTATAATGACGAACTCCCCGCGTCATCGTTCACTTATGATTTAGGCTCATAGACGATTAGTCAGGTATTAGCAATCCAAGCGGATTATTTTATAAGAGTCACTGCCATGTAACGAGCTGTTATGGAAAAAGTGAGCGCTGCTCTAGAATTGCAAACAAAGGCACAAATTGCAGCTATTCTCGACCACACGCAGCAAATGGTCGTCGAGTAGGTTGTCAAAAAAGGACTTAATAGAATGGTTAGGAAAAGCATTTGATTCTAATTTTCGTAATAATAATGTAGATATTACAGAATCACCACCGAATGTTATGGATGAAGGCCAGCTACTTACATCTGTTAATTTATAGCATTCAGCGATTTCAAGGCTGACAAACCCATAGTCCCGTGTTGTAGTTGCTTTAAAACTGGAGTTCCTCCAGTTTTCTACAGTTCTTTCTGTATCAAACCCATCCTTAGCTTGTGTCGAGAAAAGACTTTTAGTTCAACATACACACTTTTTCTGCTCATTTTTCTACCCTTATTTCGAAACCCATACTCATTTGAACATAGTATACATTGCAAAACTTTCTCACATCTTTGCGACTTCTTTCGAATATTTAAAATTACACAAGAGGGCTAAAGAATCCAACAAAGTATAAGTTTTCATCAAAGTTTCATAGCGGGTTGCGAGTGGACGGCAAACATTCAATGACCAGAAAAAAAGTTATGGGCAAAACTTCATCAGTGCTCTTATCCGAGCGAAATTTCAGTTGCGTGAAAGTATTATAAGAATGTATAAGCAAATGTATTAGAAAAAGTTTTGCTACGTTCTATCGGAAATAAATTATATGAAAATTTTTAGCAGTAACCATTGAAGTGGGAGTGGGCAAGCCATGTTGCCCGAAAGGAAGGTTCGTGGTGCAAGGCCGTGGTAGAATGGCGACCGTGGGACTAAAAACTCCCACGAGGAAGACCACAGATGCGTCGGTACGACGATATCAAGAGAATGGCTGGAATGAAATTGATTGAAATTGCCCAAGCTCCAAGAAAATGGCATAATATGAAGGAGGCCTACACCCTAACGGTAGAGAAAGGCTAAAAAGAAGAAGAAGAAAAAGAGTAGGAACCATAAATTGCACACAAAAAGAGATTGATTACCTAATCATACTCGTATACCTATATATCGCCGGCATATGCTATAATTCGGCTGATTACAAACAGCGTCGTCAGTTAACTATGTCTAGATGTTTTGCATTATGACGAAGGCAAATTGTATAAAAGTTGATTTAAAAAAAAAATTGAAACCGACTTCAGTTGGCGAGCGTAGCTTATTGGTGGAATACCCTGGCAGACGCTGCTGCCCGTCTTCCGGGAGAAAAGTTATCACGTGACACAAGATTCCTTAGTCGCCTTGTACGACATCCAGCGCAGAGCAATGGAGTGGCACAATTTTATTCTACCGGCTACCATAGGGCAAATTTAAGGGTTTCCTTCGATTTTTCTGGGATCCCATCATCAGACCCTGACTTAGTGAATATGGAACCACCTCGCAATTACCCTTTCAAATAAAAATATTGAATTTGACCATACATGCTTACAAAATTTAAGGGTTTCCCTTGATTTCCCTGGCATCCCATCATCAAATCCTGACTTGGTGAATATGGGACCACCTTGCAATCATACCCTTTCAAATAAAAAAAGAAATATGAAAATCGGTTCACAATTCGCAAAGATAACGAATAACATACATACAAAAAAAATATTCAGTCGAATTGAGAACCTCCTTTTTTGAAGTCGGTTAAAAATGGTTCGTCATTTTGTATAAAGTCAATAAGCTTTGTAAGAATAGCACGGCAAATTATGTAATTAGCTTTTAATCTTGTCACGCGCGGCTCTGTTGTATCAAAACAATAAAAATGGCGGCGTGTAAATTATTACACTCTGCCATTAAATGAACTAGTTTGGCAGTTTTATAGTTAACTTGTATACTTATGTTGAAAGCAGCCCCCGACGGATTTTCTTGGGGTTTTTTATTAAGTTCATAGCATAAATTCTTTAAGTCGGGGGTTTCAATTTTTTTTTATCCTTTTTCAACTACGTTTTAACCGTCGTGGGTTTTTTCAAAATTTTTAATTTTGTTTTTATTTCTAACATTTTAGAGAGCAAGCATAGGTATTACAATTGAAAACCGCATTAGAATCAGACTAGTAGTTTTGGTTTTGCACAAACAAATGTTTACTACAGTGCCCTCTGGTGAGTTGTCACTGTAACACCTATCTAAGAACATGCTCCAATCAAACCTGAACCCATCACTGAAATCCGCATCAAAATCGGACTAGTAGTCTTGGAGATAAATGGCAACATTGGTTGCACAAATAAATGTTTACTGCAGCGCCCTCTGGTGAGTTGTCACTGTAACACCTATTTAAGAACATGCTACAATCAAACCCGAACCCATCACTGAAATCCGCATCAAAATCGGACTAGTAGTTTTGGAGATAAATGGCAATATTGGTTGCACAAACAAATGTTTACTGCAGCGCCCCCTAGTGAGTTGTCACCGTAACACCTATCTGAGAACATGTACCAATCAAACCCGAACCCATCACTGAAAACCGCATCAAAATCGAACTCGTAGTTTTGGAGATAATTGGCAACATTGATTTGCACAAACATCCTAGCACCCCAAACGCATATACCGTCTCCGTTCCGTCGCGGGTAAAAATAAGAATAATATTGACTATGAACAGTATACTTGCACAATACCGATAACGATAAGATGAAAGCTGCTGCTGCTAGCCGCTCTGCTTAGTAGCGTCGGGCTGTTCTTTCGTAGCAGATATCAGTCGGCTTTTCGTGCCACGCGAATGACTCACGATGTTGGCTCTGTAGCACGTTCGTAGCAGATGTATTCACGTAGCTCGACTAAGGGTCGGTGATTGATTATTATTCATTATTAAAATAAGAATATAGAATATATATCACCACAGCCGGTGCAACCAGGGGCCCTACCGCCGAAGCTGAAACCGATTACCACCGGGTTTTTTGATTCCAAATATTGGTCTTAGGTTAAGGTTATTGACAAACATCTTCAGCTTAGTCGGTAGATCTCTAGGGTTTCAATCAGCTGAGCTAAACATAATTACCAATAATGTAAGCAGTAGTTTCATTTTCGCATTAAAAAAAATCAATGGTAATCGATTTCAGCTTCGGCGGTAGTCCCCCTGGTCGAAACGTTAGGCAAAATAAAGGTATATAAATACCCTTATGCATGAGCGTGTTAATTCCCTTTATTCTTTTCATAAATCGTGCAACGCGAAAGTTTAAAAGTTATTAAGAATCCATATTCTTAATAACTTTTAAACTTTCGCGTTGATTCTATAATCAATAACGATCAATGTATGAAATCGTTTGTAACACATAAACAAATATATTTTATTTGAAGCTATTGTCTCCTTAAAACTCTGGTGTGGCGCACTCGTTGCTAAGCCGAACGTATCTAAAATTTGCCGAAGGCAATTCGCATAATAGCGAGCGTTTAGAAACTGACGACGCTGTTTGTAATCTGACGAATTATTATGATTTGTCTACCACATATGTACAAATTTTATTTACTTTTAAACTATCAAAATTATTCCATTCTCTCCTATAATAATAACTAACCTTTTTTGAAACATTATAATTTTGAGGTATAAATAAGCAAAGCCAACTTCACCGGCATGTGGTGCACCCTGCCGACCAGAAAAAGAGAGATAGGGTACAGCATATTAGTAAGCTGCCCGACTGGGGAAGTGGCTCCATCTCACAGAATAGAAGGAGTTGCTGCGTTGGCAGCGGGAGGTGCGGCGTGCGAGCGATTATTCAAGTTACTAGCGTTAATATGGCTATGATAACCGATTTACATGAGGCGGGCCGTATGTTTGTCTTCCACCCGACGTAGTCTAAAAAAAATACTATGACTACGCCCGTCGTAGTCAAAAAAGTATATTTTGATAAATCTGTAGACATCTATTGTTTTTTTTAAAACATATTTGTGTAATAAATCATTGTTTCTGCTGAACATAAGCACACCTCGGCCACTCCATACGAATGTCGCGTCGATTACTACTATATAAACATGGCGTCTACGCAGAGCGTAAATGAGCCATAATATAAACCCATCCATGGACAGGCTACGGTCGAGGTTGCTTAACTTGCTTGTTCGATTAGATTAACACACGCAACGACGCCATCGAGCTCCTCAAAAATGTTATCAAAAACCAATATAAGTGGAATTTCTTCGCGAACGTAAAGTCATAGATATTACGAGGGCATAGATTTGTTGAACCAATAAACAACATTAAGGAGAGAGTGGAAAATCCCTCTCCTACGTGATTTGAGCTTCAGCGGGGCGGCATAAATGGATCGCAAGCGAACATTCTATGCTAGCTTCACCGAGATCCCCCGTCGTTCATACCAATTATTATAAATATCGGTAGATTTCGCGTCAATATTCTTTACATTAAAGCGGATTTATTTCATAAATTCTGTACTGGTAAAATCCGTAAAGAAGATCTTTTTAATGATACTGAAAAATAATCGATTATAGAGTAGCTCGATGGCATAGGAATTTGTCATTTTCGGAAATTGACTTTTTTGGAAGAGACTTTTGGGAAGTTGTCGTTTTAGGAAGTTGTCGTTCTCAGCCTGAGGGACGTAAAGCCGTCGGTCCCGGCTGTTGTCATTAGATGACAATCGTTAAGCCAAGTCAAAATACCGGCCTCCGCCAATCTGCAGTTGAGCAGCGTGGTGCAGTGAGCAGCGCGGTGCAGTGAGCAGCGCGGTGCAGTGAGCAGCGCGGTGCAGTGAGCAGCGTGGTGCAGTATGCTCTAAACCCCTTCGATTGAGGGTAGACCCGTATCCCAACAGTGGGATGATTATGGGTTGATGCCACTGAAAATTACCTTTATATAACGGTTACCAATACAATCGGTTATCGAATTAAATCGTGGCCTCAAAATATTTATATTAATAACCCAAATCATCACGCTGACAGTTTTCATCTCATCTTTGACAAGTCTAGACTAGGTGGTCGAATGGCTAGTAATGGCCAATTTTACTCTAAGGTCGCGGGTTCGATCCCCGCACAAGATGAACATTTGTGTGCATGAACACGTCTCTTTGTCTTAGTCTGGGTGTTTTCTTTGTATTATATGTTATTTATATTAAAATATATGTATTCATGTACATTAATCAGTTATCTAGTACCCATAGCACAAACTTGCGTAATTTGGAACTAGATAGGGGATGGAATTTGTCAAGGAATATTTATTTATATTTATATCTCAACTGTCAGAACCAGCGTGCGAGATCGCAAATTGCACCATATCGGTCCATAGTCGGTCGACTGTGTAACTACACAGTCGACCGACTAACCGATATGGTATACTACTAAGTAGGTATACTTAACTAAGTATACCTACACGCGGGTATTCCCTTTTGAGAAACTGTTTAATTTTGAATCTGTTTAACTGAAATATTCGATAACAGATAGATTTTCGTAACCGTTATTAGATTTATTTCATAATCAATTCATAACAGTTGCTAACCCATACTGCGATATCCCTGATTGCAAGTGTTCAGTTACTGCAAAGTAGGTTTGTGTGCCTACTTCTAGACCATTCTGACCTTCGAAATCATGCCTCTGGGGAAAACTCACGACAGTAATAAGACGCATTCTCGTTTAGATCATTTGATTTCCTATTAAATAAGGGCTCTGTTGTACGCAATTTAAAATTTGGTCGATGGTTTAAAATACCATAGAAGTTGTTCTGCAATTAAGGTTACATATCACTCTACGTTTCATAAAGAGTTATGTACATTATTGTTTCGAAGTGGAATTTCTATTCGAATAACATTTGTCAGTGTTTATTTTTTACAGTTTTTGGGCATTCCGATATTTTTTTCTCACAACTTGACCAACCTGTAGATCGCGATCACGGTTGTGTCCTGAGGAAGGAAGGAGTGTATTGGCTGTGGGGGTGGCGGCGGCGTGCAAGCGATGAAATATCATTGCGAAGTTTATATGGGTATAATAACCGTATCAGGCATATCGTGTGCTAGTTTGCTACTCGAGAAATAATACATTAAAAAGAAAAAAAGAATGACGAATAACATAAAAGTCGATCAGTGTGATAAATGTGGTCTATCAAATTTTTGATTTTTTAGTCGAGCATCAATCGAGTTGGTGACACACAACCATATTGCCATGGACTTCTAAATAAATAAATTAATCTTTATTTGCATAAAACATGGTATACAATGATCGTAGATGCTCAAGTAGGGCGCTCATGTATTACCAATCACTACTATAAGATACTAATATTTTTTTTTTATATGCATTAATACTGTACAAGTTTTTCTCCTTCAGACATTTATACAATTTGTTTTTGAATTGAGAGGTATTTAATTCTTTGGAATCGCCCGGAATTGTATTATATGTATACGAAAGTTACAAACAAAGAACAGGGAATGTCACAATTGTTATTTTTTTTTTATTGCAAATAAATCTTTATCTATGGTAGGCAGTAATGGTTGTTTAATTTCCAATCCCTAACTTTTAAAAAAAGGCAGAATAATAGTTACTACATACGTTGATTTCAATATAAATTGTAATACTTCTGAACTTTTAACTGTGTTTTTCTCAAAATCTATTCATTAGGATATTCCCTGATCTTTGCCTGTAGCCTTCATATAAAAACACACATCGCTAGGCTGCTTTTGACATATTTAGTTGATCTAGTTACATCCCTTAATACTAATCTACTAGGATCTCTCTGCAGTCTGGCATTCCTATCACCTTCTTTCATAAACAGTTCTTTATGTTTAATAACAAAATTACAGACTTCATATATGAATAATGAAGTATTTTACATAATTAAATAGTTATTTACTCAAAACGTGCGTTCTCCCTGCGATGACTTATGGTGCAGAGACTTGGACACTGACCATCGGACTGGTCTACAGGCTTAAGGTCGATCGATGGAGAGGACTATGCTCGGGGTTTCTCTGCGGGATCGAATCCGGAACGAAGAAATTCGACGGAGAACCAAAGTTGTCGACATAGCCTTCAGAGTTTGTAAGCTGAAGTGGCAATGGGCCGGTCACATCTGCCGAGTAAGTGATGGCAGATGGGAGAGGAAGGTATTAGAGTGGAGGCCGCGCATAGGACGACGAAGTGTTGGGCGCCCTCCTTCTAGATGGTCCGATGACCTTAAGAAAGCGGCTGGGAGCGGCTGGATGCGGAAGGCGGAGGATCGTATCTGGTGGAAGGCATTGGGGAAGGCTTATATCCAGCAGTGGGTAGATACAGGCTGATGATGATGATGATGATGATTACTGAAAACTCGTATAAGTATATATGCGCTTTGCCTTACCCCTTGCATTTTCTAAAACAAACGCGCGCCTGAAAATAACTCAGCAATGTATTACTAAATTATATAGAAGACATTTGTGAACCTTCTAGCAGACATAATCGAAAAGACTGTTGTATTTTGAGCATTGAAACGTATGACAACCGTTTGTACCTTACGCCTCTTTGTTTAGAGACGAATTTTGGTCAAAAATTGGTTCCAGATTGGCACTTATTCGAAGCACGTACTTACGTAGCGGTAAGATCTAAACTATATTAGGCTAGTTCAGAAGTAACAAGGTATTCGTGTTTCTATTTCGTCTTTTTATACTACATCGGATGGCAAACGATCTGTTTAATATTAAGCCGTGACTGTACCCTGCAGACGTTATAGCAAACGTCAATCGTTTTTACTATGGATTTTATTTACGTCTCGTAGCTACGCAAGACCATGGAACGTGTTATTGCTGTGTAGGCAGCGGGGGAGGTAGCGCGCAAGTGATATTTAATGTTGCGAGCGTTAATATGGCTACAGTAACCGCTTCACATCAGGCGGGCATATGCTTTACTTACATACTGCCACCCGACGTAGTATAAAAAAATAGGTTGTCAAACGAAAGACCATGACTAGAAATTCAGTTCACTGTGAAAAATGCCAAATCTAATGCCGGTCATTGTAACGAAAGAAAAACTAAAAACTTGAAAAAAGTAAAAAAAACAAAATGTTTATATTAATCGGTTTTATTGAAAATATCATAACTTTGCGGTGTAAGTGGTTCATCAACATCTTTGAACCAAATCCAACCTGCATGCGGTGCACCCTGCCGACTGACAAACGAAGCTCTGGCGAAAAGAGAGGTAGGGCGCGTAAATGTAAGCTACCCGACTGGGGAATGTACCTCCACCTCACAGAATACCGAAGCCAAATAACAATTCCCTTGAGGGTTGTTGTGTTCCTGCGAGTGAGTGAGGTCACCAGAAAGAAAGGAGATGCTGCGTTGGTAGCGGAGGTGGCGGTGCGCGAGCGATATATGTTGCGAGCGTTAATATGGCTACGGTAACCGCTTCACATCAGGCGGGCCGTATGCTTATCTGTCACCCGACGTAGTATAAAAAAAAACAATGTCCTAAAAAATTTTAAGTAGGCCCCTGTACCAGTCATCACTTTCCATATTAATGTAGGGCATTGATCGTTCAACATTTTTTTTCCCAATTTTATTTTGAAATATAGTAATTTTATTAATGTTACGTGTTATTTTCGGTATCGTATTGTACGTACAAGATATATTAGATAAATGTTTTTACTCAACAGGGCTGCCTTCGCATAATTTGCAGGACTAAAAGTATTTTCGCAGCACCCACGCATACGATTTGGTTTGCAGATCTCTAGAATGCACAAAATATCTACATTCCCGGACACGTCTATTGGCCTACCCTGCGACAGAAGAGAGATTTCCAGCGAGACTTTTTATCTTAACAATTTTAATGTAATGAATCGACTGTCCCGGATAACGAAAGCCGGGGGTCCCGGTGCGCGATCTCGCTCGTTCAATTTGAATGTGTTCGCGTGATTCTACACGACTATTTGCGAATTGGATAAATTGCGAATTGGACAAACTGCTATTTGGACAATTAGCGTTTTTGACATTTTGTGAATTGGACATAATGCGCCCGAATGACTACGAGAACATAGATCTAAGAGAACACCCAGAAAGAGTTTGTCGCACTGCCTCTGCGCTGGAACTTTCGACGTGGGAGACCGTTTAAATGCTGACTTTTGTGACTTTCCAACGACACTAAATTACATTAAATTAGATAAAATAAAGTCGCTTAAAACACCTCTTCTGCATGATGTTTCCAAGTGGGCCGATAGATTTGTCCGGGAGTGTATTTTTAGGGATTATCAGTGACTGTGTTTAAAATTTCGAACAGACTAATCAATCGGCGGGGTGCACCATGGGGTGGACTAAGGATGAGGAAACTACTTATGTCGCTATTTCGCGTGTATAAAAACACTTACTGCGACCTCAAAAATCTCGTTTATTACATATTAAGTTAATGAATTAGGTCAATAATATTAATGACTAGCGGCCCGACCACGCTTCGCTGTGGCTCAATCTTTTCGTTTCCATCCATTTCCTTAGAGATGGCGCTGTATGTGAAAAAAGATTTTCCAGCTTTTCTTTTCAATTTTTTCCAGAATTTTCTTTGCTATAAACCTCACGGAGCCCGAGACCTTTCCAACGAATGCAAAACCGTGGAAATCCGTTCGTGCGTTCTGGAGTTATAGCGTCAGGAAGGAAAACCCGACTTATTTTTATATAGTAGATTATTACTCGTGATTATTATCAGGCTATTAAAAGCTTTAAAATGGTTTCCCACTAATAAAGATTGAACCATTGTTAGTTGACTGGTTTTATGAGTATATTAAAGTGTTACTGTTTATGGATTCAGCGGCGATTATTGTCTATTAATGCTTGCGTGCCCCCACTGCTAACGTAGCAACTCCTTTTTTACTACTAATACAACAACCACCTAGGTCAGGGCTGTCCAAACCATATGGTATAATATAGGAACTTGATTCATTATTTATTACACAGCGATATCTATGATACTCGTACTACATATTATATTTTTTCGGAGCATGCTCACCACATAAGTCTCACTGTGTCTCATGAGTAGTCAGGATTAACAGCGGCGACCACGAAGTCTACTGCAGCCAAGGGGGTAACTACTATTGCCTTCGAACCTCTTGGAACCTCACTATAAATTTAATCTGAAAATATTTGTTGGAGTGGTAAGCTTTTGGAATAGGCTAGTTGATAATGTTTTTTTCGGCTTTCTAAACCCCTTCAATTGAGGAGAAACCCGTACCCCAGCAGTGGAATAAGTAAGTGCTGACGACGATTCAAGTACAGCCACAACACACACAGTACCAGAATTGTTCCTTAAAAACGATTACTATTACTAACAACGGTTGTTAACCTTAAAAAGATTCACTGAATTCGCCCAACTAAACCGTTTTACAGCTGTACTTTGTAGCAGCTTTTGCAGGGACTTGTAAATCTCAATTTGAAAGGCAGGTTCCGTACTAAGTTTGAATACTAAATGAACTCTCTTAGTCGCCTAAAGTGAGCTAGGTATTGCTAGAACTGCTATTTGAAATCACTTGATAAATAGATTCAACCTAACCTTATAGTGTTTTATTAAGAAACTTCTGTAGTTCTATTGCATTTTTGTTCAAAATGTTGTTTCTTTAGTATTATTTAAATAAATATTTCTGGACAATTTACACTGCGCCATCTAGTCCCAAACTAAGCGATATCTATGATACTCGTACTACATATTATGGGTACTAGACAACTGATAAATGTACTTAAATACATTTATTTTGTAAATACATACTTATAATACATAAAAAATACCCAGACCAAGACAAACAGACATGTTCATGCACCCAAATGTTTGTCATGTGCGGGGATCGAACCGGCGACCTCGTACCACCGAGCTCGTCTCTTTAATAATCGAATTATTGCGATAGTTTTAGATGCTCATTAATTCATGAAAAGCTTTGATTACCTACAGATTATTATTATTTCAAATATGATGTAACTCGTTGAAAGGCTTCGATCATTAATACTATATTAATGATCAAAGTTGAAAGGTGTAAAAATTGATGTGCATACGGTCCGAGGGTCCATTCATTAATGATCAAGCATTGTTTTTTTTTATACTACGACGAGTGGCAGACAGGCATACCGCCCGCCTGATGTGAAGCGTGTTACCGTAGCCATATTAACACACGCAACATAAAATATCGTTCGCGCGCCGCCACCCCCGCTGCCAACGCAGCATCTCCTTCCTTTCTGGTGAACTCACTCACTCGCAGGAACACAACAACCCTCAAGGAAATTGTTATTTGGCTGCGGTATTCTGTGAGGTGGAGGTACATTCTCCAGTCGGGTAGCTTACAATTACGCTCCCTACCTCTCTTTTCGCCAGAGCTTCGTTAGTCAGTCAGCAGGGTGCACCGCAGGCAGGTGAAGTTGGCTTTGGTTCAAAGATGTTGATGAACCACTTAGACCACAAAATCATTATGAAATTGTGGTTTCTTTCGTTTGTTAAACACTAGCTGTTGCCCGCGACTTCGTCCGCGTGAATATCAGTTATCGTAGATAGACATACCCTGTCGCGGACTTTTTTTAGGACTTCTATAGAGGAACAATTCCATCATACGCAGCGCACGTAACGATAGCCCTCCAAAGACATATTGTTTTCCCATTTTTCATTGGTGCTCACCTATTGGTGGTAGCGTGATGTTATAGCCTTCCTTGAAATAAAAGCTATCTAATACTAAAAAATTTTTTCAATTTGGATAAGTAGTTATTGAGATTAGTGCGTTCAACCAAGAACACTCTTCAGCTTTTTAATATTAGTATAGATAGTATATATTAATTTTATATATATTATACATAAGTATAGATATACGTCTCATATATGATATCTTCTAAGATGTTGATTGAAATCGAGTGATATCAAGGGCATTTTTATTCAATTAAATACTTGTGATTACTGATTACTTAATAACATATTTATTTGGATTACTCTTTCGCAAATAATGCATTAATAGGTTATTTCACAATGTTCAAAAATTGTATATATTATTTAACAATATCGTAAAATACACAAAACTATAACGATCTGCAAACTTTCATTCTAATATTTTCCGTCCGATTTATTTTAGGGTCGATCAAAGTTTGACGGGAAATTCCATTTTAAAAGTATGAAATTATTGATAATATTACATTTCAACACCATCGCACCCCCACAGGGGTGATTTTATGTCACGGCGACTATGTTGGATTATAAAATAATTGTTGTTTTCGTAGTCAGCGACCCAATAAACCTTAAAAACAATACCCATGACGATTTTCTGACTTTTTGACCCCATTTTACCCGTTTAGGGTTAGAACTTTGAAAATCCTGAAACAAGTGTTTGCTCCATTATCTATAAACTGCACTCGTGTAAAGTTTCGGATAAAATAGTCTAACTAATCTTGTTTCCCCATACAAACTTTAGACCCCCGTTTCACCCCCTTAGGGGTTGAATTTTGAAAAATCTTTTCTTAGTGCACCCCTAGACGTCATAAGGAACCTTCTTGCCAAATTTGGAATCTGTAGACCCAGCGGTTTGGGCTGTGCGTTGATATATAAGTCAGTCAGTCAGTCAGTTTCTTCTTTTATACATTTAGATATATTAAGAAGATAGATAAAATGCTTTCAAATCTTAGTAATTTCTTGTCCACATTGTTATATTTTCAAATCGATGCCATTTTCGTAATTGTTATCCCAGAAAACCATAGAATCGACACCCATAATGATGTTATGACATTGCAACCCCATCGCACCCCTGCAGGGGTGGTTTTATGTTATATCGGCTATGTTGGATTATAAAATAGTTGTTGTTTTCGTAATCAGCGACCCGATAAACCATAAAAACAATACCAATGACGATTTTCAGACTTCTTCACCCCATTTTACCCCTTTAGGGGTTGAATTTTGAAAAATCCTGAAACACGTGTTTGCTCATTTATATATAGAAGTACTCGTGTAAAGTTTCGGATAAAATAATCCAACTAATCTTGTTTCCCCATACAAATTTTGGTCCCCCGTTTCACCCCCTTAGGGGATGAATTTAGAAAAATCCTTTCTTAGTGCACCCCTAGACATCATAAGGAACCTATTTGCCAAATTTGGAATCTCTAGACCCAGCGGTTTGGGCTGTGCGTTGATATATAAGTCAGTCAGTCAGTCAGTTTCTTCTTTAAACATTACAAAATGTTGTGAAAAACTAATAAGGAAATTATAGGCTAAAAATTGGACCCTCGGATCACATTTGACTGTCCGAGTGCCCACCTATATCTAATAGACACAACTTTCTGATACATCGAAAGCTGTAGTTTTATGAGTCTCTAAAATCGAAAACTATGGCATTACTATTAATTATTTAAGAAAATTGTCAAAAAATCAGCTAATTAACAACTGAGCTTAAAATAAAAATAAAATAAAATTACCAACTTAAATATTACAGGAAACGTATAAGAACTAATGGTTAATCTCTCAATATTGTGTGTACAATACATTGAACTCAAATTTTCAATATTATTATCAATTAATTAGTCAAGTGTAGTTCAGGTACCAGTCTCTATCAGTTTACGAACGTATTTGAAGTTAATTTGTAGAATGTGTGGCGTTTCTCTAAGGGAGCGAATCGGGAACGAAGAAATTCGACGGAGAGCGAAAGTGGTCGACATAACTCTCAAAGTCAGCAAGCGGAATTGGCAGTGAGCTGGCCACATCTGCTGAGTTAGCGATGACAGACGGATTATTTTATTCTTTATACTGAGGTGCAATTCTCGTAATTATCCATGTCCGATCCAGCGTCTATCTCACAAATGTCATATTTGATATTCTCGTGTCACAATACGAAACTTCAAAGTTCAATTAAATTCTGATTATTAACGAAATATAACAATTATACAAATTAATAACAGTAATCTGTACGCAATAAGAACTGATATTAATTAATTAATGAAATCAAGTATACAATTTTCAGTCAATCCATAGTTGAATCTCGATTCGGTGTATTTTCATTCTACGGTGTAAAATTACGAGCATTGGCTTTCTGTTCAGTTTCTTTCTCAAGCGTTATTATTTTCTTTTTAGGACAAATGTTGACAACCCTAGCTGCGACACGAAGGAATGCACGTTATTACTAACATAAAATTAAATTAGAAACGAGACATTCTCGCTGTTACAGTGTAATACAAAAATATATGAAGAATGAATGCAGCAAATATTTTTCAATACAGTTGCTCCAACAGTACCACTTTCTAAGGCAATGTTCTAAGGGTTCTAACGCAATTATACATAGCACGGCAATTTGCGCAATAGTGAAAAAACATAAGTATTGCGCCACTAGGCTCGAAAACTATCTGTTTTTAATTTGTATACTTTACTTAGAAGGTATAAATTTGACGTTTTCTAAATTAAATGTGTACAAAGTATAAAACTATATCGCTTTTCATATCTGTTCGTTCATCCGCTAGCTCTTCCTGAGCTATTGGACCGATTTTGTTCCGATTTTTCATTGTTTGTTATGTATTTTTTTATAGATTTGTTTACAACATAACCTATGTTAGCTTTTATGTACGTCGTCATCAACCCTTATTCTTAGAACTGCTAGGATATGGGTCTTCTCTGGATTGAAGGGGTTTTAGAGTATACTCCACCACGCTGTTCAACTGCGGGTTGCAGAGGCCAGTGTTTTCAAGTTACCCAAAGGCTACCGATTTCTCTAGCCTGTCCTTGGATGAGTTTACTTATCTCGAGCTCCTATGTGCACGCATGGCATGATAAGCCCTCGATCCCGGCTGTTGTCGTTAGATGACTTGAAAACACTGGCCTCCGTCAACCCGCAGTTGAGCAGCATGGTGGAGTATGCTCTATACCCCTTCGATTGAGCCAGCAGTGGGATTAATAAGGATTGATTGACAATGATGATGATGCTGATTAAAATGTCGATATAAATACCTGAAAGAAGTGAAAGAACCTAATATAAATATGGAAGTTACATCACTTGTGTTATAAGCGAGGTGCCAATCGCACAGATTGGTTGTTTTGTAGCTAAAATATCAACAGATAATACTTGGCACATTGTACGAGTGTTAATCTCATTTTATATTAACATAGTTTCATTTACCTGTTTCTCGACTTCTGAAAACGTTTTGTGACTCGCGAGCGTTAAGACTCTCGCGAGACAATCTCCGAGATGTAATGTTTCTTCAAAGTATTCAAATAACTTAATACACCTACATCAACCAATATTCATCCCACTGCGGGTTTCCCCTCAATGGACGGGGGGTTCAGAGCGTACTCCAACACGCTGCTCAAATGCTCAAGTTCGGTTTGGCGGACACTAGTGTTTTCAAGCCACTCAATAACATAATTATTAGCACACCAGCGACGTGCAATTAATAAATTGTAAGAAAATTGTGACAAAAACAAAATTGACGATTGTTAACACAAGGTCCGTAACTTTTGTTAACAATCGTCAATTTTGGGATAATTATAATCTACATTTTTTAATGTTTTTTTTTAATTTGTAATTTAGTGTATTTTTTTGTAATTTTTTATTGTAATAGTTATAATCTACAGACCCCGGGGTCCGTACCCCGGATTATAACTATTATCAATAAAAAAAAAGTCACTCAAAGACCACTGACTTGTCTTAACGACTGTCATCTAATGACAACACGGAGGATCTCCAGATAAATAAACCTATAGTCAGGCAATAGTTGACATTGCTTAACTTGTGTGATCGATTAGACTAACACGCGCAACGACAACTTGTTTTTTCTCTTTAATACATAGTTAAATTTAAATGGATCACTTTAAATCCTTCAATTCTATTCATGTCAAATAAAATGTCAGCATCCAGGCAGCCATAGAATTTGATACCGCAAAGATGAAGCCTCATATGAGAATGTTACAGCTATCTATGCAAATTATGAGTGCATATTCAAATTCCTTTCCCACTACGCTCGTCTACTGGATAATAACACATCCAAATTTCCATATTATCCACATAGAACCATTTCGCAGACATCGTGCATCATTTGTTACTGTCCCAGACAGTACAATTAAAACATTCTTGTAACGTCTTTTTCTTTTACAAGAGCTTCCGTTTTGTTTGAGACAAGAAACATTTCCTCTAAGCTAGAAATTACTTTAGTACTCTAATCGATGAGAGTGAGCTCCATTGGGTACCCTAATAAATCCACTCTGACCGCTCTTCATTAATTTGCCTCCTGTCAAGTTCGTATCTGAAATTGTTGATGTTTTGCGCATGTTTCGGGCAGAATTTATTGAACCAATCATTCGTGCCCCAAAAGTTGGGCGGTTCACTTGAGATGATTTATATATTAGATATTTGGTAGATAAATATAACGTAATAACCGAGTAATTACGTTTTTATCGCAAATAGTTTCAAGTACTTTCAAGGAGGTGTATACGAAACATTCCAATAAGAACGCGAAAGAGAAAACATCACTATAAAATAATTTGAAACGATATCAATGTACGAGTATTTATTTGATCATAAGCAGTAAAGTTAAGCAAATGATGTAAGAAAATTTACATAATATTGTTTGTGTTTGATAGTTTATCTGAATATTCAAAGGTCGAGCTCGTATAATAGAGTTCATAAAGTAAGTCTCAGTGAAGCTGACAAGGTTATTTTTCTCTGTGAATACTAAAACAATTCAATGCAAAAGCTTTCTCCTTTAAGTAACTTTCAGAGTTTTCCGAGAATCAGAATTGGTAGAAAGTTTTGTTTGGTATCCCTTGTAAAGTAGGACGATGAAAGAATTTTATTTTAGTAAAATCCCGAATTGAATCCCCAATATCACCCATAGCTTTCGTTAGAATGATAACAGCTGTAATACAAACTTTATCTTAAAAATCTTAACGTTTCGGACTTTACAAAAACTGAAAGCCAACAACGAATGGTTCTTTATATTGTGTTTTTAAACTGAAATAAAAGATTTCCATCTCTCAAACGATCCTTTAAGGGTTTAAATTTTATTTTCCCGAAGTTTTGAGACATTGTTTATACAGAAAAGTTTTCTTAAAAATATTTCGTCGTACTTTGCTCTTAAGAAAATAATTTAATGTTAAAGTTGTACAAATTTGTAAAATTTAATTTTCGCAACTTTTGCATTCGTTTGAAGGACCGCTGTTTAGGTTTGTTTGTGGAGGCTTTTCAGTAATCCGGGCTTAGTGGCATCTAGTCCCACTATCTCCCTAATAGAGAGCACGTGTAGCTATTCCAGCTAGTGGTTACAATTTGCGTCGGAAGCTTTACCAAAGTTAAAAGGGCTCTGCTTCAAATGGGCGGTATATCGAAAACCCATTCGAGTAATTTGAGGCGAACCGAAACGACATTGTCGCTTAAGCGATTCAATCCAGCGAGACCGCGCCGGGACCTACACGACAATTTGAATTTAAGCGATTTTATGTGCGTCGTAATGGCACCGAAGTGAACATTCGTTGGGACGTTGATTGTGGATTACGATTGTGACACGGCAATGGCAGCTTCTTACATATGTTTTATATTAGACATAATTTAATATTTATAGTAGATAGAATAAAGCTCTGTTCTTATTTTCGATCATTAATAGTTCTATCTATATTAACGATTAAAGGTGCTTAGCTATCTATTCCAAAATTTTGTGTTTCTTTCTTAACCGATCGACTGATTTATTAACGGCAAGTCTAAACTGGTGAATCTTTTGCACATTTTAAACTGAATGATAATATAACAAACAAATCATTTAGATAAATGGATCATGCTTATTAATAGGTTATAGCTGTTATTATTAATGATATCCTATCCTATACTACTAAATGAACTATTCTTGGAAACATTTGTAAATATATATCGACGACAATCTCGCAAACTCTAACTATCTATAACCCTATACCCATAACTAATATCCCTATACCCACTGGTTTCAGGGGCGAGAAATCGATCTAGAAAGTTTTAGATACTTAAAAATATAAGAAACGTGCTCAATGTGAGCTCAATAAAATAATTTTCTTTCTTTTCTTTCATGCAAAGATTTACGGAATAATATGTAGGTCTTAATATGTTAATATGTGGTTCTTACGAAAATATATTCATTTTTTTACTAAAATTATGTATATTGTGTACACCCACCGAAAAGTAATATATATATTTTTTATACCACGTCTGGTGGCAGACAAGCATACGCCCTCCTTGATGAGAAGCCCACAGAACAGGCTTAGCCTAGCGTGGGTAATATGTTAAATGTGTAACATATTATCTGTAAAATATTCTGGAATAAAGTATTTGTATTTGTTTTTGAAACGGTTACTGTAGCCATACTAACGCTCGTAACAAAAAATATCGTTAGCGCACCGTCAACCCCGCAGCCAACGTAGCAACTCCTTCTTTTCTGATGATCTCGCTCACTCGCAGGAATACAATAACTCTCAAGGGAATTGTTATTTGACTGCGGTATTCCGTGAGATGGAGGTACATCTCCAGTCGGGCAGCTTACAAATACGCTGTACCCTACCTCTCTTTAAATTACTATCAGAATTTACTCTGAAAAAAGAAATTATGTATAAAGTAGAGTAAATGACATTCTTCAATAACGGTGTAATAGCATGTCGCCTTTTACTATCATTTCCAACGATAGCGAGTTGCGGATGCAATCCTCTCCGTGTATACTTACGGCGTCTACAGGAATGTTAATATATATGTTGCTACATTTACGATTTAGTTTTATAAAAGTATCATCATACAGTAGTATCACATTGAAGTTTCATGTGACAAAAGATTATGAAAAAGACTGGAGAAAACTAAATGAATGAAAATAAGTACCTACGGCTGTACATATATATATACATATATACACAATAGTTTGTATAATCTTTATTGCACTATAATAAATATTGACTACTAGTAGAATGGCGGACTTATCAGTCAAGGATATCTTCCAGTCTATACTCCAGAATACTCACAGGAGACCAAAGTTTAGCGTGTTATATAGTTAGTAGTATATAAGTGATATATAGTCATATAATATATATGAGTCTGTTCATATATATATATACGAACAGACTGAGACATTTTCACATCAATGGGAAGTGAATTCCAAAGGCGAGTCTCACGTATAGTAAATAATTTCGCAAAAGAGTATGTATGAAATATAATATGAGTTTTCACTGCTAAAAATGTATATATTTGAATGGAGTTGCAATATTTTATTCCATAATTAGATTACAAATGATGAAAAAAACATAAAAACATCTTTATTTTGAAGAATTTCTTTATTACTAAATAGAGCTTCATAATAACTTATCATTTCATTGCCTCGTAGCACATAAAATGAAATAGGGCAATAAAACTCTTGTTACTGTTGGAATGTTCAATTGGAACAAAATTTCCTGCCTAAGTTTTAATTCTTGGAATTTTGTAAGCAATTGTCTTTTAACTACGAATATATTGCGATTTGTGTTTAACACTCCGTGAATATCAGCTGTAACTTAATTAGCGCAAATTCATGATAAAATTTGCACCTTTTGTAAATTTTATTTTCCATATTTGCCCTGTGTAAGTGATTCATAGTTGCCTTCAATAAAAAACATATATTATTTACCTACCTAATAATAACATGGCAATGTACCTATCAATAGACAGTCACGATGATTACAAATGAAGAGGAGATCCCAATGGATATCCTATGTATTAGTACAGGCATCTTGTTTGCCTAAAAGGAAACTCTATTCTTAAACTGGTAAAGCCTTGACGTCCTTCATGGTACATTGAACATATTTGTCAGAAATCAGGGTTTGAAATTATCTAGATAAATATGCCCATTGATAATAAAATTATCGTCATAATTGGTGATAATTGAAGATACGCACAGTCTTGGCCAGTTTTATAGATAGTACGGAACCCTTCGTGCGCGAGTCCGACTCGCACTTGGCCGGTTTTTTTTTTCATAGTCATCTTGAGTCAAAGCTAACCCCATCTGCACATGCTGACTGACTAATGAGCCTCTGGCAAACGAGAGGTAGGATATAGCTTATTTACAAGCTGCCCTCCTGGGGACGTATGACCTACACTTAGAAACTGAGGGTTGTTTTGTTCCTACAAGTGATTGAGGTTACCAGGAAGTAGTTTCCTGTTGAGAGCGTTTAAATGGCTACGGCAGGCGGGTCGTATGCTTGTTTGGTACCTTTAAAAAAAGATTAATTGGGTCAAATCCACGAAAATGCTTGAATCTTTTTTTTCTGTCAATTTGCCTCGTCAATCGCAAATTGAATTCGCCAAATTAATATCCTTTCTAGGGCGTACCTCCTTCGCGGTGAAAAATGAATCAGAGTTATGAACGATTTGTCATTTTAATGTTTTCGTGTCCGCAGCCGGTACGCGGCACTATGGATAGACAATTTATAATCCGTGTCATGTCCCCTTTGTATGTAAGGCAGAATATCTAGCTGAGAGAAGTGGAATGCAATTTGTTGGCGCGTATATATCGCACGCAAATACCTCGCAAAATACGTTGGTACTGCAAGATATGGTGAGAGAAATTTTACGCTTTAATGCTAACCTTATTTCTATCGTCAAAAATTATACCGTAATTTATTGACATAACATTAACAAATAATAAAAATTAACTCTTGGGTTATGAAATTTAAATAATCTTGTTGATCTAAGACCTTCATTATGTAAGTTCGTTTTAACAACTTGGTCAATCAACTTGTTTTTTTAAGAGAGGGGTGGCAAACGAGCATGTGTGTCTACTGATAGAAAGCAATCACCAGCGCCCATGGAGATCAGCAACACCTTATATGATTTATTATGATTATAGCCTGGCAATGGATCGGAGATACCTTTCTTTCTTTCTGGTGACCTCACTCCCTTGCAGGAACGGAACAACCATCAAGGGAACTGTCATTTGGCTGCGGTATTCTGTGAGGTGGAGGTAATTCCCCAGTCGCAGTAAAAAATACGCTATGCCCTATCTCTCTTGCCAGAGCCTCGTTTGTCAGTCAGCGGGGTGCACCTCGTGCAGGTAAGCTTAGCTTTGGTTCAAAGATATTGATGAATCACTTATATCCAAATACTATAATGAATATAATAAATGGATGTAAATTAAAAAAAAAAAAGACAATAGAATAAGAATACGTATTATATTTATAGAATAAGTTAAGGATCAGTTGCTAATAAAGGAGTCTTTTATATCATTCAAATTCATAGTTTAGTTTTACTCGATTGTCTAATAAAGGAATTTAAGTTTTCCGGATGAGTGTTTGTAAGGAAATATGAATGTTAGTGCTTGATTCAATTGTAACTTCAAAATACTTTAACCGATTTCGAAATTAAATGAAATGTATTATTGGAACCCCGTATGCCCGTAGTGTCATATAGCCCGTACATAGGGCATGTAATTATAATGGCAGTGTTTTTTTAGATATTTCACATACATTTTAACCATTAGCATGTACAACGTCCCTATTGCGATTGCAAACTATTGCACAGCCTTCTCAGACGCATCCGGTTACATTTATTTACAAAAGTAGAAATTGATGTTTTTATTTTTTTTATACTACGCGCTATGTCGGATGAAAAACAAGCATACGGCCCCTCTGATGTAAAGCGGTTACTGTAGCCATATAAACGCTCACAATATAAAATATCGCTTGCGCGTCGCTACCCCTGCTGTCAATGCAGCAACTCCTCCTTCCTCTTCCTCCTTCCTTCCCGGTGACCTCACTCAGTCGCAGGAATACGACAACTCTTGAGGGAATATATACTTATTTGGCTGCGGCATTCTGTGAGGTTGAGGGACTTCCCCAGTCGCACAGCTTAAAAATACGCTGTACGGTACCTATCTTTGGCTAGAGCCTCTTTCTCCAGTCGGCAGGGTACACCACGTGCAAATGAAGCTGGCTTTAGCTTTTATGATCATGGTGAGCTACTTACACCCAAAATTGCTTAACCTATGTAGAAATAGCGCCCTTAGTGCATCGAATGAGCGACATATATCGACGTCTATATATTATATATACTAGCTGACCCGGCGAACTTCGTGCATCGAATGAGCGACATATAACAAGCATATATGTACAAATATCCGTTTTAAATTCTTCTTTATTGTACTCGTACCCAGTTGAGTCCATAAACTATGGACTTACTTTAGATCTATCTTCCCAGACATCGATTCCTTGTCTATGTTCGAACAATAAACCGAACGAATAGCTACTTCTGCTCCTCACTGCGGAATACAATGGCTCCAACTACATCCATTCAAGTTGTCGTTTGACCGAAAACTTTGAAGATTTCTTTATACAGATATCCTGAAATGAATTTTCTACAAAACGAAATTATTTTTGATAACAAACTCAAAAGAGATTCATCTTCATCGAGATTTATTATGTAGTGAATATGTTATTTTTTATATGGGAGGGGGGCAACGGACCCTATGCCTACACCTAATGCACCCCTGTGCACCAACCTTCCGGTTATATCACAGGATTGCGAGTCCTCAGATAAATGACAATTCCCGTGAGGGTTGTTGTGGGAGTATCAGCAGTAAGGAAGGAGTTTCTGCGCTCCAGTTTTATAAAAAAAAAACGGAGTCAGAGCCCGTAGTTTAAGCATTATGATTTTATTTTATAACTAGCTGTTGCCCGCGACTTCGTCCGCGTGAATATCAGTTATCGTGGTAAGACCATAGGAAATCAAGCACTTAACATAACCGTATAATTAAGAAAATAAACTTACGGTGAATAATTTATGTATGTACGTATTAATTTTATGATTTCAAATTTGTTTGCAAATAATGCATAATTAATGCAACCGTCCTTTTTTATGGCAATCAAATTTGTTTGCAATTAGCAAACAAATTTGATTGCCATAAAAAAGGTTATAGTGAGTCAATCTTAAAAGATAGACATATGCTTTTTAGAAATTTTAAAGAGGAACAATTCCATCATACATGATTTTTGCGTAATTTCAACCGTTTACGTAGCACACGCAACGTAAGCCCTCATAAGAAATATTTATTTCCCATTTTTCATTGGTGCTCCGCTCCTATTGGTGGTAGCGTGATGTTATATAGCCTATAACCTTCCTTGAAATATAGGCTATCTAACATTAAAAGAATTTTTCAATTCGAATCAGTAGTTCCTGAGATTAGCGCGTTCAAACAAACAAACAAACTCTTCTGCTTTATAATATTAAGTATAGTTTCCCGTATTTATTCGTTCCACTGTGCGGCGTGGAAATAATGTCGGCGGCGGCGGCTGATCGTCGCACCACATTCGTGTAGTAGGTACCTATTTACAGAAATTACAGTTTAAACTATTATTTTTATGCTGTGGTTTTAGTGTCGAAACACTAGGATTAGAGCCCCTTCGTTATTCTATTCTTTTATGATTTATTTCCACAAGCACAGTTCACAAATGACAGCTAGCTACATACTTATATAATAGGTAGGGGAAAAAGTCTTTTCGCATTATAGTATGTATGAACTTGTAATAAAATCTCTTTGGTTATACCATTTGTATCTGAAAGGTTTTGATATCTTTAAAAAGTTTAAATTTTAAAAAAGATAATTCCAAATTCAAATTAGGTAAATGTGTGATTTTCATTTGTTTTTTTTTTACTGTCAAGATGAGTGAATCTAATGAAGAAATTCGATACATTTTAAAATTTTACTACAAAAAAGGTAAAAATGCAACGCAAGCTGCGAAAAAATTTGTGACGTTTATGGACCTAGTGCAGTGTCTGTGAGAGTAGCACAAATTTGGTTTAGGCGTTTTCAACCCGGAAATTTTGATGTCAAAGATGCACGTCGCTCTGGTCGCCCTGTTACGGATAAAATGGATGCCATTTTTGAAAAAGTGGAGCAAGATCGGCATATCAGTAGTTACGACGTAGCTGAAGAACTAGGAATTGACCACAAAACAGTTTTGGCGCATTAAAAGGTCGTGGTCAAAGGCCGGTCAGGCTTCACAGACTCTGACGAAACCCGGGTTAACCCGCAACAAGGTGATGCTGTGTGTATGGTGGGATTGGAAGGACATTATTCATTATGAGCTGTTACCGCCAGGCAGGACTATCGATTCTGAACTCTACTGTGAACAACTGATGAGATTAAAGCAAAAACTTGTGTGCAAAAACTTGTGAAGGGGTGTGATTTTTCATCATGATAACGCTAGACCTCACACATCTTTAGCCACTCAGCAAAAATTAAGAGAGTTTGACTGGGAGGTGTTAATGCAACCGCCGGATAGTCCTGACCTTGCACCTTCTGATTTCCACCTGTTTCGGTCTCTTCAGAATTCTTTAGGCAATGTCAGGTTAACATCACGAGAAGACTGCCAAAACCACTTATCGCGGTTTTTTGAACAAAAGTCCCAAAATTTCTATAGTAATGGGATCATGTCTATACCTACAAGATGGCAAAAAGTTATCGAACAAAATGGCACCTACATACTTTAGTTAAATGTAAATAAACTTTATTAAAAAATGTTTTGAATTTTCATATAAAATACGAAAAGACTTTTTCCCCAACCTAATATAAACCGATACATTATTGAATCGATTTCGATTAAGGAGTTCGATGGCGTTGTTGCGCGTGTCAGTCTTATCGATCACGAAAGTTAAGCAACGTCCACCATAGCCTATGCATAGGTTTATTTATCTCGAGCTGCTCCGTGCTTCGGAGGGCACGTTAAGCCGTCGGTTCCGGCTGTTGTCATTACATGAATATCGTTAAGCCAAGTCAGTGGCCTTTGGGCGGCTTAAAAATACTGGCCTCTGGCAACCTGCAGTTTACTGACGGAAGATATTAGAATGAAAGTTTGCAGATCTTTAGAGTGTTGGGTATTTTACGATATTGTTAAATAATTTATACAATTTTTTAACATTCTCAAATAGCCTATTCTGTTGGTAAGACAACCATGTGGTATTAAAATGTTTCGATGTGAATGATCCTTAAGCATCTTACTTTTCTCCTAAGGGATCGCAAACTATGTTATAGAATGGTTTACTCCAGATCTATATCATAGAAGCGGCACAGATAACCGTATATTATGCTACAGAGCCACTGAAATTCTCACATCATAAAATTGGGCCGACGACGACGCTATAAAAGTGATCATTTATTTTTACGACATCGATCCTTGGGTTTATAATTGTAACACAATAATTTTATACAGTTTCTATAGCCTTGGAATATTTTGACACGATTTTCACAAAATATCTGTAGTCGAAGAACAAATGAAAATCGCTAAAATCGTGTACGCACGCACGAAGAAATTTGTTGCGTTTTATGATACAACTTTGTTTACACATGGATACCGCTAAGGAACATCCAACATTGAGTTCGTCAAAAATGTTCATCGGTGATCCAATTTTGAATTTCTTTGAACGATATAGAGAGTGTTTTCTATGTATTATATGTAAGTATTAACAAAAAAAAAATGTATTTAAGTACATTTATCAGTCATTTAGTACCCATAACGCAAGCTTTGCGCTTAATTTGGGACTAGATGGCGCTGTGTAAATTGTCCAGAAATATTTATTTTATTTGATAAACGTTACCTAACAAAAAAAATACGTTCATATGTACGTGTTCGATGTTCGTGTTTGTGTGATGTTCGTGCGTACACGACCTAACAATGTACATAACACATTAGTACCTAGTCGTTAATAAATAATAAATAAATAAATATTCCTGGACAAATTACACACTGCCATCTAGTCCCAAACTAAGCAAAGAAAAAGAAAACAAAATGTTTTTAATTGACATCACAAATACTACAAAATATAGTTAGGTACATGTGCGTATGCGTGCATGTGCTGTAGCATGTGCGATGCCAAAATGGCTCCAACTCAGCGTAGCTGGGGTGTGGCCACAGCACTGGTTTTCAGTTGGAACAATCACAGCGACTGCACGAGCGCCCCTATGGAGCTCAATTAGAGTACCTAACAAAAAGAGCTATCCGAATAGTTCCATCTTGGATCATCATGGATAATAAATGCCATCGAAATCAAATGACAAAATTACAAGAAGGTTATCATAGATAAACCCTGATAAGCCTATTTATCTTTTATACGTCCGCATGGTTACTTTGTGGCAAAGATTTGGGCTTATATTTTGAAGCTTCGAATATTCGGTATAATCTTACGACGCAAACATTGTTACGAGCAAAATTAATTCAATGGTGGTTTAAGCAAATTTCGAATATATAGAGATATATATATATATAACACCCAGACCAGGAAAAACACACATGTTCATACACATAAATGTTTGTCTTGTATGGGGATCGAACCCACACAAGTCGAAGTAGAAGTGGCCATTATTAGCCATTGGACCACCGAGCTTGTCAAATATAAAGGTGAAATAAGATCCGTCTCTGTTGATAGCTTGAAAAAACTCCAACACGTTGAAAATCATTGCAGCTCCAAACCACGCTTGATCCGCTTATTGGCATGCCCGCACCAAATGACAAAGTATATATCCGTAGACTGAATTTCGCATAACGTCTACACAGAGAAGATTTTTCATATATATATATATATATATATATATATATATATATATATATATATATACAGGGGTGTAAGTGGTTCATCAACATCTTTGAACCAAAGCTAACTTCACCTGCACGTTGTGCACCCTGCTGACTGACAAACGAAGCTCCGGCGAAAAGAGAGGTACTAGAGGTACCTAGGGAGCGTAATTGTAAGCTACCCGACTGGGGATGTACCTCCACCTCACAGAATACCGCAGCCAAATAACAATTCCCTTGAGGGTCGTTGCGTTCCTGCGAGTGAGTAAGGTCACCAGAAAGGAAGGATGCTGCATTGGCAGCGGGGCTGGCGGCGCGCGAGCGGTACTTTATGTTGCGAGTTATAAGGCTACGATAACCGCTTCACATTAGGAAGGCCGTATGCTTGTCTATCAGCCGAAGTAGTATAAAAATAAAAAATCTGTTTTTGTCAATTCAAAACATACTAAACTCAACTTGGTCCTTCGCCTTAACGATCCTCCGTCGCAGCTTAACCGTTAATTAAGGTTATTAATCCGACGGCACGGCCACCTTGTTTCCCTTAATTGGTCGCAGTTTTATTTCAGCCGTCGGAAGCCAGGCTTCAGTTTTCATAATTAAATTTATATATTAAAAGTATCCTACACTCGTAATTAGGGGAGAATTCTTAAGAGTTACACCCTCGTGAATGCCTTTTATAAGAGCAGTTTAATTTATTACTGTCTCCTTGGCATTTTAGGTGAATTTGCAGGAGTGTTATCAAGTCCGTTTGTCTGTTTAATTTTGTTTGTTATGTCTTTATTGATGACATAATAATTATAATTCTCTTGAGATTTCTTGTGTTCCTGCGAGTGAGTGAGGTCTCCAGAAAGAAAAGGGTCGGTGCGTTGGCAGCGGCCGCGGCGGCGGCGTAAGCGATATTCCATGTTGCGAGCATGTATATGGCTACGGTAAACGCTTGACATCGGGCTAGGCGGTATGGTTTTCTACCACCCGCACACAAAAGCGAGCTTATACGTGTTAAAGATCTCTACCAGCTTAGCTTCGAGCGTTGGGTAGGAGAAAGTGAGTTGACAAAGTTTTGGTGTTTGCTTATGGCTTCAACTTGCCAGGAAGTTTGAAAGTAACGCTAGCAATAGAAAAGCTTTTGGAGTATAAAGTTGGTCAGCACCATAATTTCAGCCAAAGTGGTGGAAATGAGGCTGAGCTTTTGGCCTGAATGGTATCTAGTATATGTCAAGCCCTTCTTAGAGAAGACTGCAGCCAAATATATAGCCAATATCCTTGATAAAGTGAGGTCACCGTGAGGTGATGCTGCGTTAGCAGTGGGAGTACAAGCGAGCGATTAATACTTTTCGTGTTACATTTCGTCTACAGATTACGATAATTACTTTATCTTAGGCGAACTGTTTGCTGTTTGGCACCAGGCATTGATTGATGATTTATCGTTGCGGCGACAGCTCCGCTGCGAACGCATCGCAATCAGGAGCTATCTAATGACCTTACCCACCTGACCTTTAACTACGCAATATTTCAAAATCCATTACCATACACAAATAAACAGGAAGAGGAGTAGGAATATTAAATTGAACTTTTGGCATTCTGCCCACTCACTTTCGTATATTCGACATAATGAAATTATGTTCCAGACCTCATCCGAAAAATACACAAAAGAGCAGCTGCTGTTATTCAGCAAACAAAATGAACAGACATAACAGAAATTGTAACAATTTTTCAATTGAAACTTACAACGAGAACATTAAGGTTGTAATAAGTTTTCTTTTCTTAAGTAACAATGATGAATTTCTTAGTGTTGAACAAAACAATAAGATGTTGTTTAAAGTATTGCATACCAAGTGAGGGAGGGAGATAATAGAATTATTTTTCCTAGCATCCGCTGAACCAGCAGGGGCCGTTATTCAATTACAAGCGAGCGAAAATACGATCTGCTGTTTACCTGTTTTGCTGCGGGCCATTCCAACTAATCCTGGCTCGGTAATTACTAACATGAATTTATTTTTTTAAATATTGCTATTGTGCAAAGAAACGCACAAAATTTTGAGATGGTAATAATAAGAAGGGAATATCGAAAAAGAATGATAAATCCTGAGTTAAAAAAATTTATTAACTCTTTATATTAACATATTGTAAACAATATGTATATGTGTAACTCTTTTTATTAACATATTGTAAACAATATGTATAATAAAAAGAGATTTTTTTAAATTAAACCTCTATTATTTTCGCTGTTGACATAATGAATTAATGTACCTAGTAATGAGTGGTGTGCAAACGTCTGAATAGGTTTACATTTGGTTTATTAGTCGTTCAAATTACATTGACGAACTTATATACTTATACTATAATTACATATCTATAAATACATCCTAATATATATAAAATTCTCGTGTCACAATGTTAGTTACCATACTCCTCCGAAACGTATTGACCGATTTTTATGAAATTTCATATACATATTCAGTAGGTCTGAGAATATGTTGTTATCTATTTTTTATAGCAAAACAACGTTTGCCGGGTCAGCTAATACTAGCTGAATAATACTATTATAACATACACTACACCTTATGTCACTATCACAATAGGCTACTTGACAATTATTTTCTTCGATTTGTTATGTAAGAACGCTACAAGACCGTTCAATAGCATGAAAACATGTCGAGATATGATGACTTGAAAATCACAATTTTGGACTTTCTAGAAAACAATCCATACAAAAAAGGCTAGCAGATTTTGGCGTCACACGTTCCTATTTTGTATGCATTAAATCAAAACTTTGTACGATAGCTATGTTAAATATTGCATTTATGCAGTTAGTGTCGTAACAAAAGTTATAGTATTTTTTATTGTTTCTCCAATGGTAATATAGATAATATTCTTTACTTCATCCTTTTAAGATGGACTTTAGCACTAAACTTTGGTCAACCATAACAATACACGTCGGACATAAGTTATTTTAATAGTTAATTGATTCAGGTGTTTTTTTTTTTTGCGGATGTCACATTTGCAATTTGATCTACACTACTTTGCACTACACATATTTGGATATTTTACGATACTTTATAATTTTAAATATATATTTTATAATTTTAAAATATTGTCAAGTAGCCTATTCAGACATCATATTATTATGTTGAAATCTGTCAAATAGTTTAGCCTGTAAAACGAGCCAAAGAATTTGATAGACATACTTTCGAAAAATATTATTCCCCTTATTCGGCAGTAGGTTAAAAATATATTAGATTGTAAATTTATAACTCAATAATAACAACCTTTTGCTTTTCATCTTTATATCTCGTGAACCACTAAATCAATTTTCATCAAATGGGACATGGTTCCTCCATGTCCCAATAAAATTACTTTTTGGCTTTAAAATGGTACATATTTTTGGGTTGTAAGTGGTTCATCAACATCTTTGAACCAAAGCCAACTTTACCTGCACGCGGTGCACCCTGCTAACTGACAAACGAAGCTCTGGCAATAAGAGAGGTAGGGAGCGTAATTGTAAGCTACAAGACTGGGGAATGTACCTCCACCTCACAGAATACCGCAGCCAAATAACAATTCCCTTGAGGGTTGTTGTGTTCCTGCAAGTGAGTGAGGTCACCAGAAAGGAAGGAGATGCTGCGTTGGCAGCGGGGGTGGCGGCGCGCGAGCGATATTTTATGTTGCGAACGTTAATATGGCTACGGTAACCGCTTCACATCAGGCGGGCCATACGACCACGGGTGACAGACAAGCATACGCTTGTCTGTCACCCGACGTCTGTCACCCGACGTCTGTCACCCGACGTAGTATAAAATATATATATATATATATATATTAAAATGCATCCTGCATTGTCACATCTGAAGAGAACTGTGAAATCCATATTGCAAAAGGAGGATTTTCCCTTCTTCCTATGACACTATTGCGTGGCTCTGCAATAGTATCATATGACGTAGGCACCCGCGAATACGAGTAAAGAGACACATAGCGTCCTTAACTGAATTTATGAAAAAAAATGCTCAATTTTTAAGTAAAAAAAGTTTAGCAATTTTTTTTTACAAAATCGGCGCAATTTCAGATACGGACTCTATAAATAAAAAGAAATGTTTTCAAAAGTAACGATTTTCAAATATCTGTAGATCATTCGTGGGTTATGACGTTTGAACGCATGAACGTTCGCGGCGGGTTGGACATGATGAATAATGGATACCCTCCCGTGTCCCAGCTTAGTGTCGATGAGATCACGCGCCGCCTCTCCAATATTGGATTATTGCGAATAAATGACAAAAATGCTCCCGGTCTACAATCCTGGACTGGGATTTGTAAAGATACAATTCTTTTCAAGCAGAGTATTTCTCGTGAGTTCCATTTGAGCTGAATTAATTAACTGTAATGACATACGTAAGTGATTCATCATTTTTAGGCCTAATCCCTATTTGCACGCGCGTGACTAAGGAATATATAAGGTAGGGTAGGTATTTTTACACGCTGATAGAAACATCATACTGTAATATTGGTTAACGTTACACCACAGTATAAGTAATAGTACTACGTATAGTATGGGCACTCTCTGCCGCTCTCTCATGTCGCCCTCACCTCTCCTCTGAGACAAATCTGGAACAGTTTGTATGCGCCGCACGCACGCTCATACCCGCTCTGCGCAGACGTCATTGTTTATGTAGTAGTTAACGTCGCGATATTTGTATTGAGTGGCCTGAGTGTGGTTACAGTAACAATACATGTATATTATTACCCATATTCTATGCAAATAAACCATAGATTGATTGAACTGTTTCTCCATACCCGTATTGTATCGTTGCCGATATATTTGCACTCAACAAATCCAGATAAGCACGAGCGTTTAGCGGCGTTTTAATAATCACCTATCAACACAACTTGACCGGGAGTCCGGGATTAGGTTCATAAACATACGCACTTTCACATACACTGATGCTAATTATGCGAAATATACGAAAAACCACTAAGCTTATTAAAAACCCCGCGACATGGGAAAATATGACGGACGCTATGTTGATATTGCCTCGTGATCAAAACCCACACACATCACTACCTGATTACACACCATGACACATATCTCTTCGACACCTAAGCTATTAAAAAATAAAGAGCTACTTATGTTTAGTTATGAGAGTAGATAAAACCGGTCAAGTGCGAGTCGGACTCGCGCACCAAGGGTTCTGTACCATTTCTATAAAAATCACGTTTCTTGTGTCCCGTTAATAATTATTTATTTTTAAAGGGAACATATAACTAAGTATTCTGTGAATATTTCAAGCATCTACCTGTTACACGATGGTACCTGATACATGGTACAAAAACGAGCAAAAAAAATCACGTTTGTTGTATGGGAGCCCCCTTAAATATTTATTTTATTCTGTTTTTTAGTATTTATTGTAATAGTGGCAACAGAAATACATCATCTGTGACAATTTCAACTGTCTAACTATCACGGTTCATGAGATACAGCCTCGTGACAGACGGACGGACGGACGGACAGCGGAGCCTCAGTAATAGGGTTCCTATTTACCCCTTGGGTACGGAGCCCTAAAAAAAGAGCGAGCCATTTGATTGAAGTCCTTTCTCAAGCAGGCAGAAGCTTGAAGTTGTATCAATCAAAATATGAAACAAAAGGCGCATTTATAGTGATACTGGTAATTGTAGTAATTCTTATGCAGATGGCGTATGGTTCAAAAATGCTTATCTCAAATATTAAAATGTAATTAATAACTATTTAGTTTATGCTTTCCGAAGAGTGACGCAGATTAATATTAATTGATTACCGCTCGGTTTTCGGTTCCTTTCGCAAAAATGTATGCAATTACTATATTAATGTATGTAAAACGTATGAAATTTGAAAGACTCTTATTGCTTATTAGTTAGTACTCACAGGTTACACATGAGAGATTATACACAGAATTTATTTTTTTATTTAAACTTTATTGACCACAAAATTACATAGGGGTACTAAAGGCGGACTTGACGCTAAAAGCATTCTTTACCAGTTAATCTTTGAGAATAGCAGAAATACACAAATGCGGTTCTAAAGCAGATAAAAAAACCGGACAAGTGCGAGTCGGACTTGCCCACCGAGGGTTCCGTAGGTACGTAGTATCATTATTAAATTTGATATTTTTCATTATAAATAAGAAATAATGCGTCGAAAAAAATAAATAAAATATATTTTGCAATGTGTACATCAAGCCCATTCATATGATACCCCATTTGAACTAGTAGTTTCAATTTGAAATTTCGACATCCTATAAAAAATATAGACCCCCTATTTTTTAAGATCTATTTACAAATGTATAGTTTTGAGATTTATTCCTGTACTTGTAGTCTATAACGATGTTACTTGCCAAATTTCATAGTTATAGGTCAACAGGAAGTACCCTATAGGTTTTGATTCCCTTGAGTGTGTCGAAATATGCGTTTTTTGCTGAATAAACGGCCGTAACTTTTTTCTACGTAAACTTAGCAGTTAGATTTTTTTTTAACTTCATGGGACTGTAGACCTGAGTATACAGTTAAAATTTCAGCTTGATACCTCCACGCATTCTCGACATAGAAATTCTTGACAGACAGACAGACAGACGGACAACAAAGTGATCTTATAAGGGTTCCGTTTTTCCTTTTGAGGTTCGGAACCCTAAAAATAGAGCAGTGTCTAGAAAATAGATATAAAGATGTGATATGAAGATGTACAGAAAGTGTAATTATTTACACACAAAACGGCAACTCTGGGTAGACCGGCGCACTACCACAGCACAGAGGCGCCATCCTATTAATCTCACAAGTGAGTGCCGGTCATTGCATTAATACGCAATCAACTGGTTTTGAGATGAACATTGACCTATTCTGTATTAAAGTTATAACTCGTAAAAACTGTTAATAATCATAGCATAGTTTCTTTGGAAAAATGTTGTTTGAGGCATGCACAATCTGTAATTTTTCGCTTTATCGCTCGTCCCTTATATATATCGCATATCAACACATTCTCAAATCAAATCAACAAACGGCGCGTCGTCGTTACTAAACGCTCGCTATTTTGTGACTTGCCGAAGGCAAATTGTAAAATGCATTGTTATTTTCTATAAAGCCAGAAAGAGCCGCAGGCCCTTTATAAAATTAAAGAACAAATATATTTCTATGCTGGATTGTATAGGGCAGTTAACTAAAGCTAATTGGCTACAAAACATTCACTTATTACGCTTGTGTAGTGGGAAATTATGACATTTCTAGATTTAAATAGCTTTCATAAGAAAAAACTTACGAAAAGGACGAAGTAAAGACTTTCATCAACTGTAAGAAAATACGCCGTTATATATTTAAAAAAAAAATAGGCCTCCATGGTAAATTAGAGGCTTATTCTAAGGACATACTTTTCGTGATAACCGACGGGATTTCTCTTTTTGTGTCTGATATTTATTTTGTTGATCCCGTCGCCACGGGGACGTGTCCAGAGTAGGGCATGTAATATCGGAAAGTTTTCAATTCCGATACTGATTTCCGATATTGGATCTGAATATCGGAATTCCGATATTAATATCGGAATTTCTCAAATGCGTTATACATCCTCTAAAGTTGGGTTCCATACAGTAAAAATAATATTTTAAATCAAATTCTTTAATTTGGTTCATAACTTTGTGGTTTTAATAAGTGTTTTATTAAATCACAGATTTCTCGTTGTTATCCTACATGACTAATTAAACGGACTCATAATCAACATCACCATGGGGGTGTAAGTGGCTCACTACCATCTTCGGAGCCAAAGCCAACCTCACCTGCACGTAGTACACCCTGCAGATAAGCGGACGAGGCTCCGGCGAAAAGTCGCCAACCCGCCTGCCCAGCGTGGCGATACAAGGCTATTTCTTTCCAATGCATACACAACTAAATATATGGCCCCCAGTACCCGGTAGCCCTGTTATCCCGGGCCAAGGTGGCGGTCTCGGTTCCGGCAGGGCGGCGGATGCGAAGATTCTCCGGTTGGCAGGCCATCACCAGCAACTGACCATTGGCACGTTTAATACACGGACACTGAGGCGTGACGAGGATGTGGGAGAGCTGGAAGTAGAATTGAGGTCAGTCAAATGCCAGATTCTGGGTCTGTCGGAAATCCGACGAGAGGGAGAGGAGACCGTGATACTCGAATCTGGCAATCTCTTCTACTACCGTGAAGGAGATCAGGTCTCCTAGGGTGGTGTCGGGTTCCTCGTTGATAAAGCACTCGTCAACAACGTAGTGGAGGTATCCAGTGTGTCGTCAAGGGTAGCATATCTTGTGCTAAAACTGACGAAGATATACTCTTTAAAAGTAATACAGGTATATGCTCAAACGACGTCACACTAGGATGAAGAGGTCGAGGCCATGTATGAAGACCATACATAATACCACCAAGACCCACTTCACGGTTGTTGTTGGAGACTTCAAAGCCAAGGTGGGAGTACAAGAATGCGATGAATCGGTCGTTGGAGGGTTTAGTTTGGGGTCGAGGAATCACAGTAGGCCAAAGCTGGTAAATTTCCTCCAAATGGAGGGGCTCTTTTTGATGAACTCGTTCTTTAAAAAGAAGCCCCAGAGGAAATGGACCTGGCAAAGCCCCGACAAAGTGACTAGGAATGAGATCTACTTCATCATAACGGATAAAAAGCGGATATTTAGGGATGTCTCGGTGGTTAACAGGTTTGGTTTGGTTAACAGGACCACCGACTTGTACAAGGCACCGTAAATACCAGCTACAAACTAGAAAGAGCCCGTATGATGAAGTCGAATCTACGTCCAACTCGTCCTCAAATCACTCAAACTTTGGAGAAGTTCTAACTGGAACTTCAAAACCGATTCAAATCGTTGGAAACCACTGCGGACATGGACGAGGCATCAGATAGAATAGGGACAACACTACAAGAAGTCGGCAGCAAACACTTTGGGCGGCAGCATAGAGCTCGAGAGGCCAAGCTCTCTAGCGAAACTCTGGCTCTTATGCAGAAGAGACGAGAGGCGACAGCGTCTGTTAGAGCTTCGACAGAATATGCAGCTTTAAATAAGCGGATCAGAAGGCTTATACGACAGGACTATCGCGACTTCAATGCTAAACAAGTTGAGGACGTGATAGCGCGTAACAAAGGGCTGAAAGTCTTTTCTCGGCCTTCTGAAAGGGCTTATCTGTCGAAGCTCAAGCTAGAGGATGTTCGAGTCGCGTCTTTTAAGCCAGAGATCTTCGAAGAGGTGGAAAGATTCTATGGCAAACTCTATGCTGCACATACACCTATCCCTACTTTAGCTGCTCGTGTAAGCGATCGCCGAGCCCCGTTAACCTAACACGTAACCGAGGACATTCCAAACATCAGCATGGGTGAGATTATGATAGCCCTTGAACAGCTGAAAAATGGTAAGGCTCCTTTCCTGTAAGCTGTTTTCAAGAGTTATCACGAATCGTCACGCTCGAAGGCTTGATTACTACCAGCCACCGGAACAGGCTGGGTGTCGTTAAGACTACAGTGCTGTGGACCACATATATACATTGCGGCAGATTTTGCAGAAAACCATATAGTACAATTTGCCGTTCTGTGTGGCTTTTGTAGACTACGAAAAAGTCTTTGACTCCATTGAAACTTGGTTTATTCTGGAATCCTTTCAGCGATGCCAAGTCGACCACCGCTATATCGAGGTGCTGAGATGGCTATATAACTCTGCGACAATGTCCGTATCCAGGACCAGCAGTCTAAGCCTATCCAATTGCAGCGGTTTACAACAACGTCACATATTGGCTCTCTTGTAGGTTTAGGAAATGTATCATCTTTGCGGCGCTGTTACTTGTGGCGCGCTTATTAACTTTATTTAAAAACAAAAATACTAAATTTGTCTGTCTTCGATATTACGATATTGGGTCACTCAATATCGGAATTTATAATATCGGAAATCGGTTCCGAGATTCCGATATTACGATATTCCGAGATTCCGAGATTCATGCCCTAGTCCAGAGGCGAGTCATTTTAGATAAGCAGCCCCACACACAGATTTGTTGACTTTGCCATCGCGGAAGTCTTTTTTATTTTTTTTATCTACTCTGGTGCCAAATAAACATACGGATCTTATGCGCAAAGCAGTAGACTACGGAATGACTATAAAATTGCTTGCGAAGACAAAATCATTCGCCAAACATTCTCTGTACTCGACAAAGGTTCAAACAAAGGGATTCAACTTACCTAGTTGTGTAATTAAATATTATAGAACGGATGCTTCTAGGTAGATAGTCAGAATATGCTTTAATTGCACGATGAAAAGTACAAAAATATTTTTTTTTTTTAACAAAATGTTTATGTGCAATAAGGCTGTCTTATTGCTGAAAGCAATCTTCTACCTTGAGTCATGCAAAGTATGAAGTTATAATCTAGAGATAAATCGTTATTTTGTAAATTTAAAAAACCGGACAAGTGCGAGTCGGACTCGCCCACCGAGGGTTCCGTAGGTACGTAGTACGTAGGTACGTAGTATCATTATTAAATTTGATATTTTTCATTATAAATAAGAAATAATGCGTCGAAAAAAATAAATAAAATATATTTTGCAATGTGTACATCGAGCCCTTTCATATGATACCCCATTTGAACTAGTAGTTTCAATTTGAAATTTCGACACCCTATCAAAAATATAGACCCCCTATTTTTTAAGATCTATTTACAAATGTATAGTTTTGAGATTTATTCCTGTACTTGTAGTCTATAACGATGTTACTTGCCAAATTTCATAGTTCTAGGTCAACGGGAAGTACCCTATAGGTTTTGATTCCCTTGTGTGTGTCGAAATATGCATTTTTTGCAGAATAAACGGCCGTAACTTTTTTCTACGTAGACTTAGCAGTTTGTTTTTTTTTTAACTTCATGGGACCGTAGACCTGAGTATACAGTTCAAATTTCAGCTTGATACCTCCACGCATTCTCGACATAGAAATTCTTGACAGACAGACAGACAGACAGACAGACAGACAGACAGACAGACAGACAGACAGACAGACAGACAGACAGACAGACAGACAACAAAGTGATCTTATAAGGGTTCCGTTTTTCCTTTTGAGGTTCGGAACCCTAAAAACAACTAAAATTTACGAATGTGTTTTAGAAATGGGTACTAGTTGATTATGTCACCCCAAAAAGTGAGGCGATGACGATCATTAGAGAGCAATTCTATAAGGGGATAGCTGACCTATCACTATTCTTTTTGCATTTCGCCACCCACTGTATAATAAAAGCGTGAGCCTATTTTCAATGAATACATGGAAAGCGGCCTTGTGGTTTCCGGCAGACTAGAATAGAATCACTCCGTTTCTTCCCGTGGATGTCGTACAAGGCGACTAAAGGAATTATCAAATATCGATTAGGCCTCCCAACCCGTTTGTCCAGCGTGGGGAGTGTAGGCCAAATCCTCCTTCCATCTAGGACGGACGAGAGAGGGTCGTGCTCCTGTAGTGGAGACTGAAATGGACCTGATGATAATGATGATGACATGGAAAGCGAGTTCCTTGCGGGTGCCACCAGTATGATATACTTGGGTTGTAATAGGGTTGATGACAGACTTTTTAAGCCACATCCGGCTGTCTGTAAAGCAGTTACGACTCATATAGACGTTTGTCTAGGAGACAGAAGGAGTAGGTATTCCTTAAGCGCTAACATTCAAGTTGTTGTTCCGTGAAATATTAGATATCTTGTGTTCTCGCCTCATTATCTGATGGCTCTATCTCTCTTTCGCTTGAACCTTATTTACTAGTAAACCAGGTGCACCGTGTACCAATGTTTTTTTTTTATGTGATAGTGGGTCAAAGGAGCATGTGAGTCACTTGATGGAATGCAACCAACACCGTCCATGGAGATCAACGATCAACAATACAAAGGGGTCGCCGATCTGTTGCCAGGCTATACTCCTTCCTTTCTTTATGGTGACCTTACTCACTCGCAAGAATACAACCACCCTCAAGGGAATTATTATTTGGCTGCGGTATTTTGAGCTACTTCCCCAGCTAGACAGCTTAAGAAAATACGCTATGCCCCTATATTCGCCAGAACCTCGTTTGTCAGTCAGCAGGGTGCACCACATGCTGGTGAGGTTGGCTTTGGCTCAGTAATGTTGATGAACACCTTACACCCCAAATTTGGCAGTACAGATAATGTCGCCACATAAATCTTTTATTACTTAGGATGTAGACGATATTCAAGGGCGACTATTTTAAACAACTGGAACACAGCATTATTAATTCTATCCCTTGATTGTGTAATAGGGACTAAAAGAACATGGCAAATGACATCAAAACACAATTATCTAATAATAAAGGCAAACTCCTGGTTCACTCAGAATCGTTATGTAAACAGCGATTATAAGAGACTTGACTCCTGACTATAAGAGGGTCTTATTTTTTCAGGACACAGTTAGGGATTATGTCTAGATTTATGGCTCACTTAAAGCCAGCGTTCGCTCGTTGCGTGCACGTGCCTATGCATAGTAATTAATCATTTGTTAGAACCACCCAATTACCCGCATAAACAGTGGTTGTACGACACCCGCAATTATAATTCTTTCCAGCCTGCTCATCTTTATTTGCCGTTTAAAGATAAATTGGGTTGAGTAAGTCAATTGCGCGTCGACATGAGCGAGGATTAAGTTAGCCCTGTTTCAAGCACAAAGGCCAGGCATGACAATGACAGTTAGCTGTACTTGTTCACACCTACCAATTTACAAGTGCATTTCAATAATGAACGACCCACACATATTTTGAACCTTAAACTGAGTATACATAAAGAAATTTTCCGATGTAAGATCTACAGTTTGGACGTAAATATAGGTTGGTTTGGCATGTTAAGCCAAGTTTCAGCCGACCCCGCTCTGTGACGAGCTTTGTAGTTGTAAAGTGAACTTGTATTAATTTCCACTTAATATCTTTCGTTAATTACATTCCCGCTAGGGCGTAATGTCTGATGTTTAATTTGATTTAAATGGTTCTACGTCCCTTTGTTTGTTATTGAAGTATTTAAGAGATATTAGGTCGAGTCTAAACGCCATTTCATTTCAAATTACATTTATATTGAAATGGATTTACTGTATTCCCAAAGCCGTAGTAGAAACTGTTAGGCGATTTGTCTCATCTACTTCTGAAATTTATTTATAAAGGCTGGAATTTATCAACGAAACTTTTATAAATTGTCATTCGTTCACTTAACATTACTTTGTTTGTACTATAAATTTTATTCTGAATGGATAAATATTTTACAGAAAAAAGTAATTATAACGAAATTTTTAATTTCACCAAAGTAATACAGTATTACATATTGTTTTAAGTTTACTTATAAAAAAAGTATGATTAGACCTACAAAGCTGAAATTTTAGACACAAACAAAGGAATGTCCAGAATTTTTAAAATTCAGAAAATCAGAAAATAATAATTTTTAATGTGTGTACATTACAAATTATTATTTTCTGATTTTCTGACAGCTCCAGGAGAATAATTCTTAGTTAAAGTCTACAAAACCGATTGATTGCGATCAACTAGATGACCTCATTTTTTCAAGTTATTAAGACGTTTGTATACTTTTACCCAGTATTCAATTGTAATTTCGTGTAATTTCGACCGTTTCGTGCAAGCTGAATGTATTGATATGCCATGGATAACTCATAGATACATTTACGGTTATTTTTACGCTTTCATTTTAGCATTTCGGAACATGACACTACTGATAAGAATTAAATCATATTAGTGAACTTATTAATTAATTTAGTAGTTCCAAAAATATCTTTGTTATTTTGCTCAAATTTATTATGTCAATGTTATTTACTAGCGCAGTGACGTCACGTACCTTAAAAACATGGCGGCTAGCGTTTCCGTGGGAAAGTTTACGGCCGTGTGGTTTCCGGCAGACTAGAATAGAATCACTCCGTTTCTTCCCGTGGATGTCGTACAAGGCGACTAAGGGAAATATATTATCAAATGTCGATCAGGCCTCCCCAATCCGTCTGGCCAGCGTGGGGGTGTAGGCCAAATCCTCCTTCTGTCTAGGACGGACGAGAGAGGGTCATGCTCCTGTAGTGGAGACGAAAATAAACCTGATGATGATGATTACACCTAATCAAAATAGTCTTGGAAAATATTTTATGAGATATTATATTCTATTTTCGCATAGACTATACAAAAGAAAGTTGTTTTTTTTTATATCAGTCCTTTACTACGACTTTGCAACATTTTCCACATACAATGCTGTGATCAAAACATCCGGAACATATAAAAACGCGAGCTAAAAACTGTATTCGGAAATCGAGAAGCCTGCGTGTCACCAATTCCGCGGGCTTAGAGGTATTTGTAGAAATTTCTCCTAAAATTAGACAACATTTCGCATAGCAAACATAAAAAAGGGTTCACAATATTTATCTAGGGCGCATTAAATAACGGTAGTATTGGAATAACAAATGCCTACGCTGGGAGTAACAATAGGCAGAATATATCACGGGGAGCGCGAGGGCCGCAATTTCCGAAAGATGCCGCAAGTGGCCTCCTAACTCTTGAAAATCCCCGATTTAAGTAGGTATCGGCCACTGAATATTTATAGAAATGTATAGTACCCTATTTAAAATTTGTGTGGAGCAATCATTTAATTCACATTAAGGCTCGCCAGCAAAGATTGTGGTGATTTAGGATGTTTTTTGCATAAAGATAAACATGATTAGAATAAAATATTAATAATTTTTGTTTTATTATTTTAATATTGCGCAGTTAGGCTGTAATAACAATTCTATTGAGGGTTGTTGTGTTCCTGCTAGTGAGTTTGGTCACCGGGAAGGTAGGAGTTGTTGCATGGGCAGCGGGTGTGGCGGCGCGCGAGCGATATTTAATATTGCGAGCGTTGAGATGACTACGATAACCGCTTCATATCAGGCGGGACGTATCTTTATTTGCCATCAGACGTAGTATTAAATAAAATTCGTTTTTTGTTTGTATTAGATGTAATATATCATGAAGTTTTTAACTAAGACAGTGGTGTTGTGGTTATATGATGCGTTAGCGCGATCTATTTGGAAGAAAAACGAACTTCACATCTCACTCCTTGCCTGACTCGAAGCAGCAAGAATAACTATATTTTTAACAAGTTTTTATTAGTGGTTAATAATGAAATATCAAAAGAGTTTACTTACTGTGTTTTGCTCTTCAATCCCTTTCATTTGATATCCATTTCATAGGTGTTAAATATGGAAGAAATAAGTCGTCATTTTGTGACGACCGTCATATTGGATTATAAATCGAGGCATTTAGGTCTAATCGTGCATTGTCACAAGAACCCAACGAATGTGCCAAACTGAATATAATTTTATAACAAGTAACAATAAGCATGTATATAAAAAAAAAAAGCAATTATTGACAGGACCCAAAAAAAAGACATGATAGCGTTCATTATATAGATAGTCGTTACATTGTATTGTCATTCATATTTAATCTCTCTGTGTGATATCAATACTTTCTTCATTTCTTCTCGTTCTACGTCATAGGACGTAATTACTGCATCTGGTGCACGGTGGGTATTTGGTCCCATTCATATGCCTTGTCCTCCCGCCGCGCCGCCCTCGTTAACTATTACGCTAACCCCAGTTTTTATGCTACGATATATTTTTTATGATACTACACAAATATTTTGATCTTTGCGCGGATCAAGCTCGCAACCCCGGAACTTTAAAATGTACTTATTGTATTTAGCTTATCGAGACCTTTCATACCATAAGTATTAAAGTGGGAGTTAAAAATCGCCATTTCATAGCGGCAGCCAACATTTTTTATTTTTTATTGATGGTGTGTACAAGCACGCAATAGTGTAGATCAAATTGCCTGTAAATTTGACTTCCGCAAAATAACACCTGAATCAATTAACTATACATTATATTTATATATATTGGCCGTGTGGTTTCCGGCAGAGTAGTATAGAATCACTCCGTGGAGACTAAAATGGACCTGATGATGATGATACATTATATAGATAGTTGTTACATTGTATTGTAATTCATGTTTAATCTCTCTTTATAATATCAATATTTTCTTCATTTCTTCTCGTTCTATGTACTACTACTATGTATATTACGTAATTACTGCATCTGGTAATCACGGTGTCGTGTATTTGGTCCCATTCCTTGTTCTCCCGCCGCGCCGCCTCGTTAACTATTACGCTCACCATATTTTTTATGCTACGCCACAGACATATTTCTATGCTACGGCGAATGCTAAATAAGCGAACGGCCCGCTTAATTCAAGCGGTTGCTGCAGCCATAAAGAGGCTCGCAATACAAGGAGTATTGCTCAAGCCAGCTATCCGCTGCTAATGCAACAATTCCTGACGTCTGTTGACCACACACTCGCAGGGACTGAAATATATTGTTATTTGGCTACGGTATTCTGTAAGGTGGAGGTTTGTGTGGTGTAACACTGAACTCTGCCAACAGCATTGTGAAGTTCACTCTATAGCCCTTCGATTGAGAGGTGATCTAACTTCCAGCAGTTGGATGTAGGTATATGTATTGATAATTGGCGATTTACAGTACGTTTCCTAAGACATTTTATACCACGAACGGTGAAACTGTGGAATCAATTTCCCTCAGAGGTGTTTCCGAGCAATTATGATATGGGAGCCCTCAGGAACAGAGTCTTTACATCCCTTGAAAGGCTGGCAACGGATCGGCTACCTCTTGGTGTTGCTGATCTTCATGAGCGGTGATGATTGCTTTCCACCAGATGACCCACATGCTCGTTTGCCCCCCACTCATATAAAAAAAAATATGTGTTTGATATTCATTATTTTTGTTGCTAGATATTTAGGAAAATTATAAAGTACAATTCCATTCATTAGCCAAAGGAAAAGGTTCTATTAACACTGACTACAAAGTATTAGTTGGATTACCATCAGCGTTCCCGTAACTTTGCCGGCACTCTTTTTTATCCAATTACATAAATCCGCTTCTCTTTCAACATATATTTGGATATGTCTGTGGATTTCCGACGAATCGTAATTTACCCGAACTGCGCGGCGGCGTATTCTTCTGGCGTTTTCTACCTTGCTTTTCAGTAATGTAGTATTGAATTAACGTTTCAGGAAAATACTCGCAAAATATATAACGGGATAATATTAATGTTCAATAGCAGTTTACTTCAAAGTAAATATCACCGTTTCAGGTGAGATTTTATATGTGCTTTTTAGATTTTTATTTTAAGTTTTTATTTAGTTTCTTTGCAAAGTTTGTAATCAAATTTTGCAAGTTAAATCTGACCGATTTTCCAGTGTCTGATTGAGCTGAAATTTGGTATACCTGTTTGTTTCATATGATAATTTCGATTATTAAATTTGCGCCATTTTTATTCCAATAAAACGAAATGAAATGGCGATTTGTAACTCCCACATTAATAAATATGATATGGGTATCAAATGAAAGGGCTCGATAAGCTATTTAGCTTACAAAAAGTACATTTTAAAGTTCATATTAGACATATGCGGGTTCGATCCGCGCAAAATTTGAAATATTTGTGTTCAAACTTCATTTTTTATTTACAAAAAAAATGTATATAAGTATAATATCAGTTATTTACCCACAAGCTTTGCTTAGTTTGGGACTAGATGGCAGTGTGTAATTCGTCCAAGAATATTCAATTATATTTATTTTGAATATTATTTAACTAATAAAAGCTTCTTTAAAATTATATATATATACACTTATGATACATAGTCAATTAGTTTCTTCTTCTTTATAACGTAATTCATTATGAAGATTGTGTCCATTCTGAGAGGATTCTGTGGAGCGGATAACTAGCTTTTTCTTCCTGACCGATCTTCTGCCAGCCTCAAAGCGCTGCTTACTTATAGGAAGACCAGTGACGTGAGATTTTGGATGTATAATAAATAAATATTTCTGGACAATTTACACTGCAACATCTAGTCCCAATATAAGGGCAAAGCTTGTACTATGGGTACTAGATAACTGATATTATAAATAGATAAATAAATAAATATTTAAGGACAATTTACACAGCGCTATCTAGTCCCAAATTAAGCGCAAAGCTTGTGTTATGGGTACTAGACAACTGATAAATGTACATAAATACATTTTTTTTGTAATTACATGCTTATAATACATAGAAAACACCCAGACCAAGACAAACAGACATGTTTATGCACACAAATATTTGTCTTGTGCTTGTGATCGAACCCGCGACCTCGGAGTCAAAGTGGCCATGGCTAACCATTAGACCACCGAGCTCGTCATATCTCGATATGGTCGGATCATCTCGCAGGTGGCCGGATGATGATGGTCATTTTCCCTCCGCTTTATAGTAGATTACAATTCGTCTTAAGAAAATGTAATAAGATTTTTTTATGACAAATCGTATTGCAAAAGGTAATTACTGAAAATCTGTGTTTTGCTCTATGAGCAAGTCCAGCACTGAGTTGTTGCCCGTTTGTATCACTTCAACACACGTCCAACAACGGAACGGGGGATGTGGTTTCGGTTTGTTTGTGAGCTGCTATTATTATTAGATGATGGCTCGCGGTTGGACTGGAGTTGTGTTCCAAGATCTGTTTTAATATTAGAATTATTGTAAGTGTCTGTATATATATTTAAAGGAAACAGGACGACTAGAAACTTTTAGAAATACTTGCTTGCGATGAGATGTATCTCTATCTATACATAATATAAAATAAAATAGTTTTCTGCTTCTGTTTATCCGCTTATGGGTAACTACTCTTAAACCAATTACCGGGTTTTCGTTTCATATATTGGTTGCATATCATATAAGACATGTCTTCCGCAATAATTCTATATACATCATCATCAGCCGCATTTATGTGTACAATACAATCATATTATCCCAGATATCAACTTCGTTTGTGTGGGTCGCTTGGGAAAGACGCGACTTTGCACCAGGAGCCAATAATATAAATAGAAGAGATATTAATTTGTATTGTGTTCAATCTGCTGCAATTTGCAATAACGTGCGATCCAATGTGTATATTTCACGGCACATATATTCACAATGAATATTCTATGCATCCTATCCCTCATCCATTGTCATGAATTAATTTCACACATCAAAGACTCAAAGCGCTGGGTATAAAATAATTGTTCAATCAAACGGCTGTTTCTGTGTCCGTTACATACGCTTTTTTTTAACAAAGGCTGCCTTCACAAAGACGGCTAAAGCCTGTGTGACGACAACTCGTTAAAATTTTAATCCTCTGCCATATAAATCTGATTGAAAATGCACTGCATACGGGTCGTTACGCTCAGACAACAGAGGCGAAAATATTTGGTTCCACGTACGGAGTATGGACATTTTGATGCTTAAAAAAGTTAAAACCATTTATTTTTCACATGTATTTTATTTGGGAACACAGTATTTACGTTCATTGTTTTGTGTGGATATACGAACTGTTTTTATGCCACACGTGCTGTAATTTGTATTACATAAGGTAAATTTTGTAAAAACTCTTACTAATGTGACGTGTACATACGTCTTGTACTGTAGCTGTCTGTAGCTATGTAGTCTATGTATTGCAATCTTTTTCGTAACTGCGACACAAAATTTAAGATCTATTCTATACTTATAATAAAGCAGTATAAACCTCGTGTCTGCACATGTAATAAATTTATCAAAAAATAATGTGGCTGATATCAGAAAAGTGTTACTGAACAAAAAAAAAGTATTGTCATCTGTCTGTATGTCTGTATGACAAGATGATCTCCAAAACTACTGAACCGATTTTTTAAGGTTTCAAGGAACATATATATGCTTTATTTCATTCATCATCATCGTCATCATCGTCAGGTCATTTTAGTCTCCACTACAGGAGCACGACCCTCTCTCGTCCGTCCCAGACGGAAAGAGGATTTGGCCTACGCTCCCCACGCTGGCCAGACGGGTTGGGGAGGCCTGATCGATGTTTTATAATGTATTTCCCTTAGTCGCCTTGTACGACATCCACGGGAAGAAACGGAGTGATTCTATTCTAGTCTGCCGGAAACCACACGGCCAATTTTATTCAAATCTAATAAAATTATTTCATTCAAGTCTAATAAAAGTTAACATATAAATATATATTTTGTGGACAAATTTCACACTGCCATCTAGTTCCAAACTAAGCAAAGCTTGTACTATGCATATTGATACTGAACTGATGATTGACTGATATTATACATGAATACATTTTTTTTGTAAATACATATAATACATAGAAAACATCAGACAAAGACACATGGATAGGGTGGGTGTCAATGCATGTAAGTTATAAAAGACTGTCCTTACTTGAACCCTATAACTTCATGCATGCGTAATATGAAATGGGTCAAGGTTCTTGGACAATTATAGTTCCACATGGTTGAAAATTTTCAATTTTTCCCTTTACGCTGTAGTACTACCGCAGACAGATTACTTAATAGTTACCTACCTGTTTAGAACGCCCGATGTCTAGAGTTCGATTAACCTTGGTAGATTAGTAACATGTAAGTAACATATTACATTAATAACACATCGAAATTGAATGAAATTATGTTTTCAGCGACAAATAAAGTTTAACTATTCCAATGCTTATGATTAAAATTTACTACATTACACAACTTTATGTCATTCATTCAATTTCATGACAACCATTATATGGACGTGCATTTTCACAATAGGGTGCCCTTTAACGGGTTGATAGTGAAATTGTGCATGAGATTCAATGAGGTTCGAGATCTTTAGTGAGTTCCGCTGCAGACGGCTGGGGATACCGAGGACAGCCACGCCACCGGTAAGACGAGACGGTTCAATGAACGATCAGTTTTTATACGAATTGGCCTGACCGGAGAAGGGAGGGAAATGTTTTCGAGCGTATGTAAGTATCAGCCAACTAGTTCAAATAGTCATTCAATTGTTCGACTAGCTATACCATTAAACAACGCAATTACATAACATACATCTAGTTTTGTAGTTCATTAGGTACGGTATTTTAAATAAATCTATATCGGGGCTGAGTGAAAAACCGCCCGCCGATTTTATGTTTCTCGGTCTATTAAGCCTATTTGGTACCAAATCATTTCATCAACTAGGTGGATCGTGCCCCGGTATCAATACAAGTAAATCACAACCTAACTAAAAGTCAACTCAAATGTATGTAACCTACGACCCGATCTACAGCGCATATATCCTTTTTAGGCAACTATATTCATAGTCTTAATGTTACTTTAATTTATATATACCAAACAATTGTCTTTTTAGATAGTCAGAAAAATAAACGAAAGAGTGAACACGTAACACACGGAACGATTCCTTTGCCATCCATATCAACGATTTATTACATTGACCGAGTTTTTAAAATTAACAATAATTTTTAATTCGTAATCTCGATCTCAAAATAATTCTTCAATAACTAATATACCAAGACACATAGCTATATAATTTGTTTAGTGCGTCCAATACATCTAGAATCTGGGAATGATTGATATAGCAAATTAACATTTATTCAGTTGGCTGAGCGTCGTCTAAACTGTTCAACGCTGTGTTCGGCAACTCGCTTAAACATGTTGAATGTTTGAATGGTGCTATTCAATGAAAGGGCTTGCCGACTATTGAATAGCTATTTCAATTTCTGTTTATTATTATTTCAAATTATTAAAGATTAGATGCACAATGACCGTCTGTCCCGTATTTCACTGATAGGTTTCACTTAAAATCATTAGGTACCTCACGCCATGAACTACTGAGTAAAATCCTTTTATATTAGGCGTTACACACCTGATAATATTGATACTTTTAGATAAACGTGCTTCCATAATACATTCGTTTAAGATTTAGTATGTTGTGTTTTCTGCAAGTGTCTTTGTTCTTAATGCAATAAAATTTTAATTCATTCAATATTTCTGTGCGAGATGCTGGGATTGTTGGAGAGAGTGTGATCGAGTAAAAATCCGATGCCAAATCACTAGGTACACAGCGTGGATTTATTTGCCACAAGTCTTCTTACAGAGTAACTATTTTCTACTCAGGAGCGCTTCAGTATTTTCTTTCTTCTATTTTCTTATTCAGGAGCGCTTGAGTATTTTTCTTGTTTGCCCGTCGTCTTCAACTGGAGGTGGAAACTGGAACTGACGAACGTAGGACATGCTCCGATTAATAAAATGAAATTAAAAGTAGGTCAATCTATAAGGTCGCGAAAAGGGTTGACCAATCAGAGCGATTGAATTATTTATAATCGACTCTATCTCTATCTCTTTCTAAAATTTGTTATTTCTTTCTATCGGCATGTCCTGACATTCGAAAGTTTTACAAATATTGTACAATCTATTTTTCTATAACGAGGGCTTATATAACTAACTTATTATAACAAGAATTATCTAAATACGATCATTATTTACAAAGTTATAAGCATTTTAGTGCAAAGTGCTTACGTCGCGGTAACGCCTTTTCAGGGCACCCTAGCGGGATATTGAAAAACGTCAATTTCTATCCTTTATTGGTTTTAAACTTACAATCTAATGTTAAACACATAAAATATACATTATCATCTATTAACCAAAACAATAATTACACTTAAGGATCTATTACAAGCAAAGTTATACGACTTTCAAATTTTCATAATAAAAAGTGATTCTTACTATTTCTTACGAACTATCTTATAATTTTATAAACTTATAACTACGTATAACCGTTATCTATACATAATATCTATTAGTAATCGTTGTCCTGCACATTTCTCCCGCCGTGCATCGTAGTCGCCGCCGCTCGACACGATGCAGTAGATGGCTGTGCAGGCTTGCTGGTGTCCACCGGGATGACGATGACTTTCTTAGCTGGCCGTCGGAGCACTCCACCTCTGGTTGCCACGTCGACTGTTCTGACGACTCCGTCGGGGCCCGGGTATGTGGCGCAGATTCGTCCACGTACCCAGGTGTTGCGTGGATGGTTGCCGTCGACGATGAGGACCAGGTCGCCGTTGTGCAGAGCAGGCCCTCGTCCATGGGGCTCCCGCCGGTTTCGGAGTTCAGGCAGGTACTCCCGGACCCATCGGGCCCAGAAGATGTCGGCAAGGCGCTGTGAGGCGCGCCAGCAGGCGCGCAGGTTCAGGTCGCGCTCGCTAAACTCGCCCGGTGACTGCAGGCGTCCTGGCCCGCCCAGGAGGAAGTGGTTCGGTGTGAGGGCTTCTGGGTCTTCTGTGCTGACGGAGACGTGCGTGAGTGGCCTGCTGTTCACCGTGTGCTCGGCCTCGACGAGCAAGGTCTGCAGGACTTCTTCCGACGGGTGGCGCTCATGCAGTGTGGCAGAGAGCGCTGTCTTTACAGAGCGCACCATACGCTCCCAAGCGCCGCCCATGAATGGAGCGCCCGGGGGTATGAAGCGCCAGTCGATGGTCTTCTTTGATGCTTCCTCTGCCATGGCAGAGTTGATCGCCTGGCGTAGTTCCTTGTCGGCTCCGTGGAAGTTGGTTGCGTTGTCGGACCACAGTTGCGTTGGACGTCCTCGGCGTGCGATCATGCGTCTCAGCGCCATGATGGCGGAGTCGGTGCTGAGGGAGGCGGCCATTTCCAGATGGACAGCGCGCGTGGTGAGACACGTGAATAGAGCCACGTATCGTTTCTGGTGGGTCCGTCCCACGGTGATTGTGAGTGGACCGAAGAAGTCCCACCCGGTGTAGGTGAAGCTTCGCTGATGGTGTGCGAGGCGACATGGAGGGAGGTCACCAGTCGCAGGGTGCGGTGGAGACGCCGTACGCATACGGCACCTGATGCAGCTTCTGATGACCGCCTTCACAGTGGGTCTGAGGCGTATGACCCATCGTTCTTGACGGCACTCGTTGACGGTTGCTTCGACGCCCGCGTGATGGAGCTGCTGATGAATGTGTTCAATCCACAGCCTTGTTGCACGGTGTTCGCCATGCACCACCAGTGGATTCTTCAAGTCTTCAGGTACACCGGTAGCTGCTTCTATTCGTGTTTTCAGCCGTAGTTCGTTGTCGGTGAATTCGACGGTCAGCTGATGCAACTTACTATTTTTCTGTAGTGGTCTTCCGATCTTCATATCGCCGATTTCTTCACCAAAGGAGTCTTCTTGTGATGCTCGGATGATTAAGTTCTCGGCGCGGCGTAACAAGTCAGCTGAGATCGGCCTATAGTGCCTTATTGAAGTTGCAGTGATTTTTTCTGTGTGTTTGACTGCTTGTTTCTTCTTATAAGTTCGGCGCCAATCTGAATCATCCGTAGCATTTTTCTTTGTTCGTTTATAACTCACTATTTGTTTTGGCGGTCGACATAGTTCGATAAATTGAAGTACTCGAGCTGTTGCGCGTAGATAGCGTTCCCATTTTGAAAATCGCTCGACTGTAGGTAGACTGTATACTAGGCTCGGCGACGCTTCTTTGCTTGATACGGCGTATGTTCTATCTTCTCCCGTGTCCTTCTGCGTACTTCTTTCTGCTTCTTGTGGGTTGTAGACAGGAAAGTGCGTAGGTAGGTAACAACTGTTGGTGTTTGTACTTGAAGGCGGCGCAGGTTCGACGTAGCTCTTTGCTACGGGTGCCTTCATCTGTTCGCAGTACCTCCTCCGGAGCTCCGTGTTACTACCTGTTCTTTTTTCAACTGTGTGAAGCTTTCTTCGATCTTTGTACAGGTTGTCAGCGGCTATACAGTTCTTCACCTTTCGTTCCATGACTTCATCAGCCGAGTGGTTGATGAAGTTGATTCGATGTCCCAACGTTCGAGTGTGCCCGCCGTGTAACACCCATCCTAGTTGTGTACGCGATGCAACTGGCTGATTTCTTCTACCTATTCGGGATTCTGTAGACAGCAGAAGGTGCCAGTTATCCTGGCCGATGAGGATCTTTGGCTTCATGATGCCATGCTGTAGCTGATGAGAGATGTCCCGTAGATGTTCGCACCCAGTGATTGCTTCTTGAGGTATCTTCTGAGCTGCCAAGTCCAAGTTCTTCATGGTGCGCGCCTCTATCTGTAGCTTGTTTGCTCCACGTCCTCTTGCGTTGAAGGTTACACGATGAGACTTCTTGTAGGTGGCGGTGTCTCCATCGAAGGTCGAGATGTGCAGCGTTTCCTCCGGGCCGTTGGCTCCTATTTGTTGAGCTAGTTCTTCATCTATAAGGGTGATGGTGGAACCATCATCCAGTAGCGCGAAGGTGTCCGCTTCTCCCGCCGGTCCGGAGATGTGCACTGGTGCAATCTTCAAATACGAGGCTGGTTGCGGCGCCCATGCTGAGTTGATCTTCTCTTCGACTTCGGTCTTCAGGTCTTCCTTCTGTGAATGAAGCATTCGGTGGTGGTAGTGCTTGCAGTCGTTTACTTCGCATCTCTTGGGACGGCAGCTATGTGTACTTTTCCTATATCGCAAACATCGGAAGCAAAGTCGGTGTTTCTTCGCCATATCCCAACGGTCGTGCACTGTTGCGTTCTTGAATTTGTAGCAGTCAGCTGTGGCGTGTCCTTGGCGATCACACAGGTTACATTTCGGCTGCCACTGTTGATTCTGCATATTGTTTACTCGATGACGACGGCGAGTTTCATAACTGTCTGTTGATCCTCCTATGTTCTCTGGCGGTGCATACGGGCTGCATATTTCCGCTTCTCTTCTTATGAAACGGCTAAACTTCAACAGGTCGGGCTCTTCTCTCGGTTGGGTGGCTGCATATTCATACCACTGCCTCTTCATTGTTGGAGTCAATTTCTCAACTATATTCTTCGAGACTTCGGGGTTGTACAGATAATACACACAGTTGAGGGCTTGCATTGTTGCAACGATGTTTTCGACTTTCGTTGCGAAAGTGCAGATATCTCGTGGTGAGTCGGTGAGGCGTGGCAATGCTCGTAGTCGATCCATTTCTGCCATTGCTATTGAGTCTGGCCTCCCGAATCTTGTTTCTAACGTCTTCATAATGCAGTTTGCGTCTGCGTTCGCTATAAATAATCCTTGTACGGCTTCTTTTGCAGCTCCCTTTAAACTTCTTCGTAGTCTCGACAAGTTGTCCGTTGTTGAATATTGATGGGCCGACTCGTAGTACGCTGCTTTGAACGTCAAGTAATCTTGATACGCTCCATTGAAGTTCGGTAGTTCGTGCGTTCTTGATCCTGTGTGTCGGGCTGATAGGACGGCTTGTGAGATGGCTGCTGTTAGTTCTTGCAACTCGGTTCGCCGTTCTTGTTCTTGAGTAGGCGCGGTTGCATGCGGCGTGAAGCCGTTCGGCTGCCAAGAAGCTGCTGTGCTTGCTTGCGGCTGTGACGTCGCTGCGATGTTCACTGGTGACGCAGCGTTGTAGTTCGGATGCCAGGGCGCTGCGATGGCTGCTGGCTGTGACGGCTGCGTCATGTTCGTTGGTGGCAAGGCGGACGACGGAGCGTAGAAGTTCAAGTGCCAGGGAGCTGCAAAGGCTGCTGGCTGGAGTTGCTGCGTCGTCGCAAAGTTCGGTGCCACATTGACAGGCGGTGCGCTGGAGATCGGTGGCCACGGAGCGACTGTGTCCGTTGGCCTGTAGGGCTGCATCGCTGTCTGGTTCGGTGTAGGTGCAGGCGTAGATCTTCCTGCTGGCGGCGGAGGAGGCGGCATCAGTATTGCGGCGTGTTCGTTCACGGAGAGACGCGGAGCCGACGGGAGTGCGGCGGTGACTCCCGCCGGTGTTGGCGCTGGGGTGCTCCAGGATGCGGCAGTGATCACTGGAGCCGGTTCAATAGTCGCCTCTGGTTCTGGTTCATGCTGTCCCTCTGTGATGGCAAGGTGGCTGGACTGTAGCCACGTGCGGACGCGTTTTTCTCCTCCCTCGCTGTCGACTGCAGATGCTGCGTCTTCTTCATCACTTGATTGTGCTTCTATTTCTGCTATACGAGCTTTGGCGAGTTCCAGCTTCGCTTTGGCGAGTTCATGAAGGGCTTCGGCAAGACGACGGGTTTTCGCAGACTTATGGCTTGAGCTCTTGACACGCGACGGCACGGCTGAAGGCGCACGGAAGTGATGACCGGTGGCAGCAGGCGGCGCGGTGGGCTGCTCTGGACGCGGCGCGAAAGGTTCGGTGGCAGCCTGCGGAACGGCAGGTTGCTCAAGACGCGGCGCGTGTGAATCCAGGGCGGCCTGTTGCATGACTGGCCGCACGGCGCTGGACTCGTTGGCTGTGGCAGCCCGTGGCGATGATGTCTGCTCGGTCGTGGCGGATGTGGCGCCGGTGACTGTAGACTCCGTCGCGGTGGTGGCTTCAGACGACGTAGTCTTCTCTGCAGATGACCCTGTAGCCGTTGTTCCCGATGGTGTGGATCCTCGTGGTTTTCCACCATGCTGAGACCTGGTAACAGGCATCTTGGAAATCACTCGATGATCTCTCCCCAAAAGATCCGGCTCGAAGGACCACTCGATGTGCGAGATGCTGGGATTGTTGGAGAGAGTGTGATCGAGTAAAAATCCGATGCCAAATCACTAGGTACACAGCGTGGATTTATTTGCCACAAGTCTTCTTACAGAGTAACTATTTTCTACTCAGGAGCGCTTCAGTATTTTCTTTCTTCTATTTTCTTATTCAGGAGCGCTTGAGTATTTTTCTTGTTTGCCCGTCGTCTTCAACTGGAGGTGGAAACTGGAACTGACGAACGTAGGACATGCTCCGATTAATAAAATGAAATTAAAAGTAGGTCAATCTATAAGGTCGCGAAAAGGGTTGACCAATCAGAGCGATTGAATTATTTATAATCGACTCTATCTCTATCTCTTTCTAAAATTTGTTATTTCTTTCTATCGGCATGTCCTGACATTCGAAAGTTTTACAAATATTGTACAATCTATTTTTCTATAACGAGGGCTTATATAACTAACTTATTATAACAAGAATTATCTAAATACGATCATTATTTACAAAGTTATAAGCATTTTAGTGCAAAGTGCTTACGTCGCGGTAACGCCTTTTCAGGGCACCCTAGCGGGATATTGAAAAACGTCAATTTCTATCCTTTATTGGTTTTAAACTTACAATCTAATGTTAAACACATAAAATATACATTATCATCTATTAACCAAAACAATAATTACACTTAAGGATCTATTACAAGCAAAGTTATACGACTTTCAAATTTTCATAATAAAAAGTGATTCTTACTATTTCTTACGAACTATCTTATAATTTTATAAACTTATAACTACGTATAACCGTTATCTATACATAATATCTATTAGTAATCGTTGTCCTGCACAATTTCAACCAATTAGCATACTTTAGGCTCTAGACTAGACTATCTCAAAATCTATGTAGCTATTGTGCTATTCTGGAAATAATTCGTTTTCCCCTAGAAACTCTAATTTGTTAGCCACCCGACAATAGATGGCACTACATGATACTTTTAATGTCACAAAAGTGTGTGTTATCCACTAATTTGTTCCTTATGCATATCAATGACTTGTTGAATGTGCACAATGTTAATTGTGATGTAGATGATAGTACCGTGGATTCACGATACACTCAAATCAATATTTTTCGAGACTTCGTCAACGAGTACCGAACCAAACCCCACTTGTACAAGTCTCGAATTGTGGTAGGAAAAAATTAGTTCAATTACATTTATTTGAACTAAATTCTCAAAAACACAATTATGCACTATTAGCACAAAAAATCCCCATTTGTCATAGCTTCACGATTAGAGAGCACCTCCCCTTAGGGTTACCTCTGAAATTAGTATCCTGGGTATCGCCATATCGAGCGATGTTCAGTTTCGTGGTCACTCGGAGTGTAAGGCCAAATTGTATTCTAAAAAGATTGGTGTGATCAGTAAAGCAAGACGTAATTTTACGCCTCGACATTGATTTCAACTGGATAAGACCCAGGTCCGGGCTCACATGGAATACTGTTCACACTTCTGGGCTGGTACGCCCCAGTACCTGCTTGCTCCATTGGACCGCATACAACGTAGAGCGGTTTGGATTGCCGGTAACCCAGTGACCTTCGACCTGTTGGGCTCGCTGTCTATACGCAGAGATGTCGCTTCACTTTACAAATTATATGACGAAGAGTGCTCGAATGAGCTGTTCAATTTAATTCCAGCTGCTGAGTTCCACTATCGTAGCATTAGCAATAAGTTGAAATTCCACCCGCGCCACCTTGATGATTGGCCATCTACCTCAAAAAGGTTTATTAGACATTTTCGTTTTTTCAAATTGTGGAACCATGTTCCCTCAATGATGTTTCCGAACAAATACGACTTGGAAGTTTTCAAGAAAAGAGCCTATATTTCCCTAAAAAGGCAGGCAGGCGATTAGTGAGCTTTTGGCGTTGCTGATATCCAAGGGCTGTGGTGACGATGCTTACCATTAGGTGACTATCATGCTCGTTAGCCTCCCTCTTCTATAAAAAAAAGAAAACAAAAAGAACGCCCTCGAGCGAAGCTTAGTCATCCAGCTACGAAGTAGAATATATTGTTGTGGAAGTGAAACTGGGTGACAATTTCAAGCATTTTTGCAAGTTATCAAATATAAGTGAGCATAATGAAAAGACTAATTAAGTTCATTAGGCTTAGGTTCACTAGGCATCATATAGCAAGCGTGAGCGAAATATTTTACATAATTTTAATATGTGGCTAAGCGTCAGCTACGCCGCTACGCTGAACTGGGGGGGGGGGGGGGGGGGGGACCAATAAAATATTTTTCTTTTCTTTCTTCTTTATTTAATGACAACAGGCATAACTGACGGTAAACGTGTCCTCCTAAGCTCTGATTGACCCGAGATAAATAAACGATGCATGTTTTGACCTACGCGTTGGACAGACTGTCTTAAGGCTGCCACACAAAATACTATAGTCCAATGTTCCCGTAACACTGAAGACCGCAACCAGAGACGCATTGTCCTGAAACCACGACCAATCTGTCAAGAGTGAACGACTGAGGAGGAGGAGTTTTGGATCAACTATAAGGGTATGCCAAATATAAGTGCACAATGTGTACTTATCTACACTACTATTATAAAGAGGAAAGATTTGTATTTTTGTGTGTGTGTATGTTTGTAATGTATAAACTCAAAAACTACTATACCGATTTCAAAAATTCTTTTACCATTGGAAAGCTACATTCACCCTGAGTAACTTATATAGTGCTTATATAGGGCTATATTTATTGCTAGAAAAAGTCTTATGTCCACTCGTGCGAAGCCGGGGCGGGCCGCTAGTATTTGATATAGTTGAAGTGTGACTAAGTTATTAAGCCGCCAACACCGTTAACCACGATTTAGTTATTGGAACATCCAAAAATAACCGTAATAATTATTTATTTATTGCCTGACAAAATTTACATACCTAGAATGTTGCGCTACGGTATAGCAATAGATTTTTGGATGAGTAAATTCTAGTCCCAAACTAAGCAAAACTTATTTATTGTTGCTACACCTACTATGATAACTTATTTCGTTTCATGCCATAAAAACTTTGCAAGCGCTTCAAAAAGTTGTTTGAAATAAAATTATAATTTGTTATAGAACATGCACAGAAAATTACGTTTTGAAATGTCAGAAAGAACTTCCCTTAATAAGATTCTGTGTAGACCAAAAATATAAGAATTGCATTATAATTTTAAATTCTAACATAGAGTGCTCGTGAAAATGTTACGAGGTCACGACCAGCGGTACAACCAGGATTTTTTTTAGGTCAAATGTTTTGATTTGCAAATCAAATCATTGTATATACTATAGTTAATATTATTGTGCAGGAAAAAATATAATATTCGCATTAATATGGAAGAGATAATATTTACTAGCATACATACATTTATGAACACTATATAATAACCAAGTACAAACTAAACTAAAGTAAATAAAAATAAACTAAGCTTAAAATTACTTAAAAATAAATTAATAAAAAAAAATATAGGAAGAGATTAGTATGTTCAGGTTTACGTCCAATTTTGAAAGACAATCATAAACAACTAAAAATAAAATATTGAAGCCGTCTGTGATTGAAGTAAGCTTTTAATAGTTATTAATTAATAAAGAGCTAAAAAGTTTACTTATACATTTTGATACCCATAAGAATCATAGGGGTTACACCGGAGATTACAAAAATATAATATTTTGGGAAGAATAATTATAAAAATGTAATATATTGTGTAAGAACCTCACGACCATCTTCAGAGCCGAAGCCGACTTCACCTGCACTCGGTGCATCCTGCTGATTTACTGACGGCTGATGTCATCTAATGACAAAAGCCATCGGTCCCAGTTCCCCGTCGGTGTTGTCATTAGATGACGGTCATAAAGCCAAGTCAGTGGCTTTTCGGCGGCTTGTAAACACTGGCCTCCGCCAACGACGAATGTGGGTACAGAAACACTAGGCGCGCTTGTACTTGTACTCGTGCGCCGGGAACTGAGCGTGCCATACAGCTCCGGTACCCATCATGGAGATTGGGGAGTGGTAGTAGGGCCCCGATGCTTGGTTCGCCGAGCGTCGGTTCGCCACGAGCTACTCGACTTAAGAGTACGCAAGTAGCCTGCATGCAGGTGAAAGCGGAGTAAGACCTGCAATTCTCATACCAAATTGTTCGATTTTGACAAATGTCACGTGACCTATCTAAATCTAACGTTCGTTACGCTACGGATTACACTTGGCTAGGGGGGCTGTTATTGTTCCGCTTGCGTGCTCGGTTGGTTTACTGAGCGCAAAAGCTGAGGAGGTAAAGGTCCTCTCGTCTGGTTGATTTACTGTACGAGAGACTCGCACAGTAAAGGTTGTCGCGAAGGTTGGCACACGAGGCGCATTAGCCGTTAGGTATAGGGTACGTGGCCTCCGCCAACCCGCAGTTGAGCAGCGTGGTGGAGTATATATACTCTAAAACCCCTTCGATTGAATGGAGATCCGTATCCCAACGAACGGATTATTATGGGTTGACACCGACTATAGCTAAAAACATTGTACGAAGTTACGGGTCCCTTCATGTACAAGTCCGATTCGAACTTGACCGATTTTTTATTTATCCCTGTAGTGTGTTCACGGGTAAAAGCTAAGACTTTATTTTACAAAGTCTAGTTAAAAGTCAAGTCTGTAAATGTTATATAACATAGTTTACATGTACTTTAGTTAATTAACAAAGCTTGCGTGCTTGCCCCAAGGAGGAACATATTTCTTTCAGGATTAATTAGCGAAATTCTTGGTTTTCCAGCTATTGTTATTATATTTTGTTTCAGCATCGCTTCGCCAAGCCATTCATGTTCGTGTAAAGAAAGTCACGTTGCCTTTCTTGATGTTTTTTTTTACTTTTGTTTATTTTAATAAGGGAAGTTTATTACTAAAAGTACGAGGTAAATTCTACGAGTTCAGAATCGAGTATACACGAAAAAATTCTAGTTTCCTTGCGAGATTTTATGTAAAATAATCGATATTTTTTCTATTAAGCACGATGACGATAATTTGAATGATAATATAATAATTACCTTTTAGAAGATGGAATGGATGGAAAAAAAAACGGTATATGATTGACTACACGACAGAAGTGAAAACTTCCGTCTCTTCCGTCTCGCTTCCTCCCTACCGAGTTTACACGAACGAGCGTTACAGAGCCGAGCGTGACGGTTCAGTCTCGCTCACTAGCCCTAAAAATTGTGAACAATGCGCTAATGAAGTTTTCACTTCACAAAATAAACCGACTTATGACTTGCTCAAACCGATTTTTGACTTGCTCAAACTGACTTATAATTTGCATTAGGAGGAAGTCAGAAGACAGTATGTTTTAGAACTCCTATGTTTTGAACCTACAGTCTGGTCTTTTATAGTCTAGGACAATGTTTTGTTACACTTAAACCTTCCCAGATAAATAAGCAATCGAATAGCGAAAACGTCATCCAAATCGGAAATGTAACTTTTAAAATTATCGCTACTCGTACCTAGTACGTGTTTCGGAGGGCACGTTAAGCCATCGGTCCTGGTTGGCGTTAAGCCAAGTCAGGCCTTTGGGCGGCTTGAAAACGCTGGCCTCCGCCAACCACGACCACCCACCGACAAGGAGACCCGTATCCCAACAGTGGGATGATTACGGGTTGATGCCTGATGCTAGTACTACTTCTTATTCTGTGTTCGTACATATGATATGAATGTACGAACACAGAATAAGAAGTAGTATTTGTTTGAGAAATATGTGTGTATGTATGAACATACACACATATTATTATTTCTCAAACAAATAATATAAACAAGTCGGTTAACAATAGTTTTTTTTTGCTGGATCAACATTATAATGTTATTATGCAAAAGAGCCCAATTCAAGTTACATTAATCTATACTAATATTATAAAGCTGAAGAGTTTATTTGTTTGTTTGTTTGAACGCGCTAATCTCAGGAACTAATGGTTCGAATTGAAAAATTATTTTAGTGTTAGATAGCCTATATTTCAAGGAAGGCTATAGGTTTATATAACATCACGCTACCATCAAAAGGAGAAGAGCACCAATGAAAAATGGGGAAAAAATATTAGGACTTACGTTGCGTGCGCTGCGTAAACGGTTGAAGTTACGCAAAAATCATGTATGATGGAATTGTTCCTCTTTAAAAATTCTAAAAAAAAGTCTGCTACAGCATATGTCTATCTTTTAAGATTAACTCTAAGATTAATGTAGGTAAAAGGTTGTTTGTCCTTCTTTCACGTCAAAAGTAACAAACGGATTGACATGATTTCTTTTTTGGAGATAGTTTAAGGCCTGGAGAGTGACATAAGCTATTCTTTATCCCGGAAAAACATCTTATTCCCACGGGAAAAGAATAAAGTTTATAATCATTTGTCCTTCTTTTACGTCGAAAGTAACCTAAGTACCGACCGATTTTTTTTACTGGGATTTTACGGTCTGGGGAATGACATAAGCTACTTTTTATCCTGGAAAAACATCTTAATCCCATGTGAAAAAACAAACTTTATAATCATTTGTCTTTCTATCATGTCGAAAGGAACCCAAGTACCGACATGATTTTTTTTAACAGGGGATAGCTTCCGGTCTGGAGAGTGACATAGGCTACTTTTTATCCAAGAAAACCATTTTATTCCCTTGGGAACAAATAAAGTTTATAATCATTTTTACATATTGGTATTACTTTTTATCCCACCAAGTAAAAAAATTACAACAAGAAAAAATATAAACAAATGAATGGCAGCTCCCCTGGACCACGCGGGCGAAGCCGCGGGTAACAGCTAGTATTGTAATATGATTTAATCTGACTGGCATGGGTTAAGCCGATTACGTGAAAAATCTTTGCAAGGGTTTATTATAAAGAGTTTATATGATAAATCCTCTTTGAGATCTATTTGAATGTACTTTTTTTACTATTAGGATGACAAACAAGCATACTACCTTTTTATATTAGTTCTAAATCGTGGCTCCGTTTAATCTGATGGTAAGCGAAAAGTGGGGCCCAAATTGAAGCGGCAACTGACAAAAAGATGCATCTTATCATAAGGGGCGGCAGCAGTTGCACGTTTCTTCTGTTTCAGATGTTGTATATTCGCTGAGACGACCGCCATGACATGGCAGTCGCATGCACCTACTAACGGTAGTGAATGGGTGCCGGTCGGCAGTAATTTGCATGAACTAATTGGTGGTGGAAGCACGCAAAGTAGTATAGATCAAATTGCCTGTTAATATCTTATCGCCTTTACCTCTCTTAGTAAGCCAATAAAAGTTCTCATGCAAAATTTTAAGAAAAATAAATGACAGTTTGCCTAGTAATATCATACGATGGCTACTATTTTTTTAGGGTTCTGTAGCCAAACGCACTATGGGGAATTTGACTCATTTTCATCTCATAAATCTCTAACTTCCGTGTTAATAAAGATATTCACCTAATTATTTTTCCTAATAGTCTTGAACATATACGCATTTAAATAATGTATACTTTTAGATAAAAAGTGTATTTCTAATAGTTATAAAAATTCAGGAATACAAAAAAATATAGAATTTGTAGATTTATATCACAGTATAAGTAATAGTACTCTTATATACACTCTTATATATATGAAAAGGTTAGTAGTATTACATATGACGATTTCGATAGTAAATGAAATTTGTGCCCCACGTGTTATTTTTTTTCCTTAGGAAATAAAATCGCATCATGAAAAGATTAGTTTACTTTGTATGAACCATCCCTCTGTGTCGCAGTCTAGACGGCGTGGTCAATGCGCTCGGGTATGACCCGTGCCGAAAGGCTACGTCACGAGCTGCCAAACGCTTTCCGAATACGGTGATAACCGCGGTAAAGTCAAAGTTTACTCAAACGTTGGGCCGCCCTTTGTAAACGCCGCCGCTTCGCAGCGATGTCTGTCGCTTGATCTCCTGCCGCCCGCCCTCGCACGGGCGGCGCGGCAACAGCGCTCGCGCCGCGAGAAAGAAGGAAGAAAGGATCCAAGGAAACGAAAACAGTGTTAACCGTGATTCGTCCGTGTGTTGACCTAATCATGCCTATACGCCGCGGTTTTACGAAATGTACAAATTTCTCGAAATTGTATGGTATGGTTTCTTGTCGCGAGTGTAAATGCGCACGCAGAATATCTGTACGAAATTCAGTACAGATAGACCTCGATCAGTTACAGAAAGCGGTAGTGGACTTTTTCCGCAGACATTCCATGGCAAAAAAGTGGTAAAACATGTATGTAGACGTGGATAAATTAGTGGCTAATTGTGATTTTGTGTAAATAATTTGAATGAGCTTTTAACACGCCAAGTAATTGTAGAACATGTTATGTGACTGCGTTGATTTTGAAAACTAACATCGTTATCTAAGTGTTTTTATGATGTTTCCATAAACAAACACATACATTATTCGACGAGCTCGGTGGCGTAGCGGTCAATGACGCGGCTTCGACACCAACGCTCGTGGGGTTGATTCCCACATATGACAAACATTTGTGGGCATGAACATGTCTGTTTGTCTCGGTCTGGGTATTTTCTATGTATCATAAGTATGTATTTACAAAAAAAAACTGTATTTACGTATGTTTATCAGTTGTCTAGTACCCATAACACAAGCTTCGCTTACTTTGGGGCTAGATGGCGCTGTGTAATTTGTCTGACAATATTTATTATTTATTTATTATGATATTAATTTGACAGTTCAAAACCTGTGATAATAATTAGTGTGATGAAAAGTTCAATGACCTTGATAAGGACAATCATCTGCCCTCCTGTAAGTGTATGTTATTATTACCTATCAGTTTTACATTTGATTACATTTTTTTTTACCTATCCTATTTTGATTACAACGCATTTTAAAGGAAATATGCAATTGGGACGACGCTACCTACGTACAGCTGTTATTGTTATTATCGACTTCATCTGATAGCGCGGAATGTATTAAGCACTATGAAACCAGTTCATTGACTACGTTATTTATTTTTTCAAAGCTTATTAATGATATTGGGACACCATATTTCTTCACTAACGTAACAAGTAGGCTTAATACTATCTGCCATTAAATTCCTGGCTAATACAAAAAAAGCACCTTATATAGAGTCTAAGAAGTTTCAAAGGAATAAGAAAAAGTGACTGCGTTAAATATAAATAAAAAAGCGGCCAAGTGCGAGTCGGACTCGCTCATGAAGGGTTCCGTAGGGCTTAAAAAATATAGCGTAATAAACAAAATATATCTCCGCAGCAGCAGGTCGGGAACCTGCCCCCCGCGCACTTCGAACCCGCTACCGATCAAGCCACGCCCCGCGTGAATTATAATTATTATTTACTTAGGCACCTATTACAGATTTATTATTAGAAAATAATGGTTCACGATTTATGTATTTATAAGGTTTATGTTTATGAAATTAAATGTTTTTTTTATTTTATTTTTTTATTTGAGTTTATTGAATATAAAAATAAAAACATTTAATTTCATAAACATAAAATTTATACATAAATCGTGAATCATTATTTTCTTCATAAATTGCGGTTTACGATTTAGATCTCGTTCAAACCAATTTTCGGTGGAAGTTTGCATGGTAATAATGTACATCATATATTTTTTTAGTTTTATCATTCTCTTATTATAGAAGTTACACTTTGGAAGTGTCTCTTGCGAAAACTATTCAGTTTAGAAAAAAAAATGATATTTGAAACTTCAATATCATTTTTGAACCATGCACCAAACCCATGTTTAATGAAAAAAAAAATATAGTTTCAGTTCTAAGTATGGGGAACCCCCAAAATTTATTGTTTTTTTCTATTTTTGTGTGAAAATCTTAATGCGGTTCACAGAATACTTACCAAGTTTCAACAATATAGTTCTTATAGTTTCGGAAAAAAGTGGCTGTCACATATGGACGGACAGACAGACATGCAGACATGACGAATCCATAAGGGTTCCGTTTTTTGCCATTTGGCTACGGAACCCTAAAACATATAAAGATAGGTTAAAAGTTACTCAAGAGCTCGTTTGCTTAAAAATGCTGAGAGCTTCATCTTTTCAGTTAGCTGTTATATGTGCCGTTTTACTAAGGAGATTACTGCGCATTTCACAGTTTTTTCTGCCGGCAATGCTTGTAAAATTTCAATTATAAATGCTTCTTCTGCTTCGCCACGTGACCTGTATAAAATGAAGACAAGCAGCTTGAAAACACTGGCCTTCACCAACCCGCAGTTGAGCAGCGTGTTGGAGTATGATGTAAGCACCTTCGATTGAGGCAATACCAGTATCCCAACAGTGGGATGATTATGGGTTGATATCAATGGCTGTTAGAAAAACGCTGACGAGATTTCAAACAACATCGACAAGCTTGCGACAAGCTTTTATTTATATCAATATAAATTTTATAATTTAATAAAATGGTGGGATTGATTGCATTCAAAATTTATTTTCTTCGTTTTACAGCATTGAATAAAAGCTTGTTTTTAAAAATATTTTTTTAACTAATATTTTATTTTTAAAATTTTTAGTTTCGTCTTAATTTCTGCATTTCTAATATTGCATCATTTTTACACAGTATTGTACCAATTAGTTTTGTACTGTCCAGTTCTTCAATTAAAAGCCCGGATAGAAGGGCAAGGCCTTCATTACAACAGGGTGCGCCCTGGTTCCCTGAGGTGGTACGTTTGCGAGAATATATTATTTGACACACTATTGCCATTCAGTTCATCAGCACGGCCTCACCTACACTTGGGTGCTTTTCATACCGTCTCTTATTTCTAGTTGGACCTTTTTTTTTATACCACTAAAGTGGAAAACAAGCATACGGCCCGGCTGATGGAAAGCAGTTACCATAGCCTATGAACGCCTGTAAGGTGCCAGGGGCATCACACGCGCTTTGCCGCCCCGAAACCTTACTTGCGCCTGACGGAAATTCGAGTCCGGGTTTGATTTCGGAGTTTTCCTTCTCCTAGACAGGTTGCAGACCAGTGCTATCGACGCCCATCTCACCGATCTCTACAAAACTCCGTAACTCCAAGAGAGTTCTTGGGATCCTGGATCTTCATCTTTAGATCCTGGATATCAATTAACACAAGAGTGCTTGTCAAGACTATTAAAACGAGCCCAAAAAATCGACGGTTTTATCTTTTTTATTTTAGAAGTTACTATGGCGACCTTCCGACGTCATCTTGAAACTCTGGCTGCTATGTAGCACAAGAGTGCTTGTCAAGACTATTCAAACGAGTCCAAACTCGACGGTTTTATCTTGTTTAGTTTAGGAGTTCCTATGGCCATCTTCCGATACGATCTTGAGACCCTGGCTGTCATGTAGCACAAGAGTGCTAGTCAAGACTATTTAAACGAGTCCAAACTCGACGGTTTTATCTTGTTTAGTTTAGGAGTTCCTATGACCACCTTCCGACGCTATCTTGAGACCCTGGCTGTCATGTAGCACAAGAGTGCTTGTCAGGACTATTCAAACGAGTCCAAACTCGACGGTTTATCTTGTTTAGTTTAGGAGTTCCTATGGACACCTTCCGACATCATCTTGAGACCATGGCTGTCATGTAGCACAAGAGTGCTTGTCAGGACTATTCCAACAAGTCCAAACTTGACGGTTTTATCTTGTTTAGTTTAGGAGTTTCTATGGCCACCTTCCGACACCATCTTGAGACCCTGGCTGTCATGTAGCACAAGAGTGCTTGACAAGACTATTCAAACGAGTCCAAACTCGACGGTTTTATCTTGTTTAGTTTAGGAGTTTCTATGGCCACCTTCCGACACCATCTTGAGACCCTGGCTGTCATGTAGCACAAGAGTGCTTGACAAGACTATTCAAACGAGTCCAAACTCGACGGTTTTATCTTGTTTAGTTTAGGAGTTCCTATGATCACCTTCCGACACCATCTTGAGACCCTGCCTGTCATGTAGCACAAGAGTGCTTGTCAAGACTATTCAATCGAGTCCAAACTCGACGGTTTTATCTTGTTTAGTTTAAGAGTTCCTATGGCCCCCTTCCGACTCCATCATGAGACCCTGGCTGTCATGTAGCACAAGAGTGCTTGTCAAGACTATTCAATCGAGTTCAAACTCGACGGTTTTATCTTGTTTAGTTTAGGAGTTCCTATGGCCACCTTCCGACTCCATCATGAGACCCTGGCTGTCATCTAGCACAAGAGTGCTTGTCATGACTATTCAAACGAGTCCAAACTCGACGGTTTTATCTTGTTTAGTTTAGGAGTTCCTATGGCCACCTTCCGACTCCATCATGAGACCAGCTTCAAGGTACCATATTATTGCATTGTCACCGAAGTTACGTAAGTAAACCAAATTTCAACCTAATCTGACGACAGGAAGTGGTTCTAATTTAACTCGCAAGATTTGTCCCATACTAACACACAGGGCAAGTAGATTAAAAGCTTTCAAAATGAAAGACCCTCTTTCATTTTGAAAGCTTTTAATCTACTTGCCCTGTGTGTCATACAAAAACCTGTCATTTCAGCGAGTTTAACTCGCACGCATCTATTGGACCATAATAGGTCAAAAACTCAGTTCAGTAGCTTTTGAAATGTCCTTTTAAATATTTTTTCGTCAATAGAAAGCTACATGAGCAGCAAGTAACATGGGTTATAAGTATTTTATTTCATCCGCGCGTAGTCGCGGCGTCTCGCTAGTCTTACATAAACATGGCTACCGTCTCGGCAACATTAAATACTATATTTTATTAACATTAAATACGAATTTTCCACTGGCGGATTACCATCACCTTTTTCAATTTATACCAATTAGTAGAAACACACGGCTCATATTATCTTAAGATTAACACTAATTAAGACCCTACGAAAGCTCGGGACCTCAAAGCGAGTGCTTTCCTTTGAAAACATTGCTACTTAATTAGAACTCATGGAATTTTCTCTAAAATTATATTCGTAAAATGTTTATTTAAGAATTTTCAACGTACTTATTTCACTTTAGAAAATCTGCTTCGTTGTGCTTAATCTGCCGGTGTTTCCAGTAACCTGTTATATTCTTTTGAATTTCGGGAATTAAGTGTTAAGGTTACGACCAAAGACATAATGTGTTATAATAAACATTTTAAAGGTGGAAAAAATTACCTCCCCCACCTAGGTGGGATTCGAACCAAAAGTCTTTTCAACTGAGCTACCAGGAAGGTTTGTGATGATGGCGAATTTTTGCAAATTATTTTTACTGCTGGGAAGTCGCAGTGTGGCGCCATCTACCTATTTAGTATTACACTACTAAACAAAGAGACTTCACAGCAATATAAAATGCAAAAATTCGCTCGGCGGAAGTGAATTTTTCCAGTTTTTTAATATTTATAATATCCTGGCAAGTTGGCCGAAGCCAACTATTTTAAATAATAATTATAATGTGTTACAAGTTGTAACACATTATAATACATCATCATATATACTAGGAATATCATACAGTCATCGGTCTGTATGATATTCCTAGTATTTTTCTGGCGACGTAAATGGAATGAGTATGCGCCTATGCTATAGCTAAGTATAATAATATTTTATCCACTAATAATAAGATCTAATAATGTAAAATTTATTCATTTATGTCATTCATTTTCTTGATATCAATGTATTAATGTAAGACATACATACTGTTGCAACGCCCTTGCAGGGCTCGTATATGAATCCTGTTTTTTCTTATGATCAATGTAGTTACATAATAGCAATAAATTAATATGAATAAGTAGAAGATGCAACTACATGACACGTCATACGAGTAAGCACATAAGTGCCCACGGTCTTTGTCATGTAGAGTCTTCACTAATCCGGCATTGCAGTAGCCCGATACGTCCAATTATCCGACACTTTACGCTCACACCTCGATTATACATTATTCTAATTAGTTTAGGTGATTAATCCTAGTCGCTTCCTCATACATTGTGTTAGAAGGATCTTCCAGTAAACAAACATTTGGGCTTAGATGCAAATGAAATTATTTCTTATGTAGATGATTTTTTGTCATAAATAACAATTAAATTAGTATCAACCAGCTTGTTACTACTACTCTTTATTTATTACAAGCTGGCCCGACAGACGTCCTGTCTTCTTAACAATGAATATTGAAGTCGAATTGTTTTCGCGCAATCTGTCAAGTGACTGACAGTTTTGTCATACGATTAGAAAAGTTAATCATTAACATCATCATCATCAGGTCATTTTAGTCTCCACTACAGGAGCACGACCCTCTCTCGTCCGTCCTAGACAGAAGGAGGATTTGGCCTACACTCCCCACGCTGGCCAGACGGGTTGGGGAGGCCTGATCGATGTTTTATTATGTATTTTTTCCCTTAGTCGCCTTGTACGACATCCACGGGAAGAGACGGAGTGATTATATTCTAGTCTGCCGGAAACCACACGGCCAAAAATAAAGAAAAGTTAATATGGTCGTTATTTTTATTTTTATTTTCCGCGCAATTTCTTATTTTTTTCTTTCATAAGAACCACTACTGACAATAACAAATAAAACATAAAAAGAAATAGCGAATTCTGTCCAGCCGTTCATGCGTGATGCCATTACCATGGGAAATGGGTAATCATTTTTTAGATACCTATTTAATTATAGATCACTTATTACTTTATGATTAATACTTATTACTGATATGATTATTTGAATCAGGCATTAGTTATTTGATTTTTAGTCATACGGTCTAGAGAGCTTTCGGGATCCCGTACATTCGAGATTCCAAGCGTTCGCGTCAAGAGTGTTCGGATGTTAGAATTCGGTACATCGTCGTTTGAAGTAGGTAGGGGACGTTCAGAATTACGGCTCTCTGGCTGGGAAACAGGATAACTGTTATATTGTCAGGAATTTTTAACATGAATAAATATATAAAAAAATATAATATCTAAATTGAGTAGGAAAATAGTAGCTTGCCTTTTGACGATTCCATAATTTCCGCACATAACGACGTTAAGTGAAAAAACATCAGGAAATACTGAAGAGTGTAGAACTTTGTCAGGAAATCGTTACGGATGGAGAAGAAAAAGATGAATAAATGCATTTATGAATAATAAATCACAACACTGGTAACCATTATTATAATTCATTAATCATTATTATAATATTACTAATAAGTGCACAAAACACAATTAAACAACGACATTTTAAATCCTAAATTTGTAACTGCCAATTAACGCAATAATATTGAAACGGAATGTGACTAAAAGGAAAACGCAGTGGCTACGATGAGCCGCGTCAGTTGTCAGCATTCGCTCGAAATAATCTGATTACAGATGTAATTTCCTCTGTCACTGCTTACTCCAGCGGACAATGTGCATGAGTTTTATTTTACGTTTTCTCAATTTGTTCATAAAATTCCAACATAAAATATCTTAGCTAATTAGTTAGTGATTTAAGAAACTCATTTTGTCTGTAGATTTTTTATTCAAAGACCATTTTTGAAAATTCAATATCGTTATTGTTAGGCGCTTATTTATATATTTCTTTTAAATGATACTCGTAAAATAATCTTTATTAAATTTAGACATTTCTGTGTTATTTTTTTACGTTGTGAATTATGAGGAAGTCACGTTTTTTTTCAGTTCACCACAATTGGTTCATAATAAAGTCTTTTTTTAGCAACTTAACAACGTGTGCCCCGAAAATTTGCAGTAAGTGGAGCTTATGTCTTAAAATTGACGCATTTTATAAAATTTAATTTCCAACATTCATAACAGTCCAGTTAGAAATAGCGATTATTTAGGAGCAAAACAACTATGTTACTTCCATTATTACAATCAAGCGCATTCGAAGATCAATTTCTTTAGAGAGTTTTTGTGTTCCTGACTGTGATGTCCCCTGAAAGTGTTTAATGCTTCCTAATGATTCAGCATGAGCGGCGAATGCGTCGACGAACGAGCAATCTTCTAAGGTTACACTAACTGCTTCGATTACCATCTCACAATGTCAATACATACTAACATGAAAACGATGTTGCTTGAACATACGACAAAAGTGAAAACTTCGTCTCCATTCATATGTATTTCATTTCGCTCCAACTGGGCGGATTTAGCCCAAACGAGTATTCCAGAGCCAAATGTTTACAGTTCAGTCATTACAAAATTATTGAACCGCGCGCTTAAAAAAGTTTTCATTTCATAAAATATTATCGGGCGGCAACTAGCTCCTGGACTATAAATCCGTCCGTCATCAGCACGTTTAGGTAAACATAATAACATTTCAAATTACAAAACATTTCAATTAGAACCAAAGTTAGATGTGCATTTGAACGTAAACGCTCGCCGCTACTTCCTCCCCCGGAGTTACTCACGGAATAGAACGACGAAATGTGTTGAAATTACACAACATTATTTCTCTCTGTATATGATGCTCTGACCTAATATTTATAAAATACCTTTGTTATTTTTGTACATTTGTTATACAATTTAAAATTAATTTGGTTGTCTATAATCTATATAAGAGGAACGGTTTAAATACTTTGCTACGGCTTCTTATTTCGTAAATAAAACATTGAAATTTTGATAAAATAATAGACAAATTTTCAGAGGTAAGAGAGTGAGAGAAGAAGAGATTTGAGAAATGTAATTTGTGTAATAACACAGATACGTATTTGGAGATTTAGAAATAATAGTTGGAAATATTTTGAGGTGTGACTGGTTTATCAGCATCTTCGAGCCAAAGCCAAACCTCGCCTGCATGTGGTGCACCCTGCTGATTTACTATCAAGGCTCTGGTGAAAGAGAGGTGGGGCACAGCGTAAATTAAAGCTGCCCTTTGAAGTACCTCCATCTCTCAGAATACCGCAGCTAAATAACAATTCTCTTGAGGGTTGTTGTGTTCCTACGAGTGAGTGAAGTCGAAGAAGGAGTTGCTGAGTTGGCAGCGCGCGGGGCAGAGCGCGAGCATCATCATGCTTATTTGTCACCCAAAATAGTAAAAAAAAGGAATATATTCAAGAAAATCTTATATACCAGTATTCCCATGCGAGAAAAGGCAAGTAGTGGAATATTCCGCACAAGTTAGACCAGTAACACGAAGTATTTCAACATTTTCAACTAGTGATGCCATTACGTGACTGATCTAGTTTACTACCTTCGTGACGTTTGAAGATGTGGAGTGTGGAGGAAATGGAACTCTCGTGTCCCGCCCACGTGGCACGTCTTATACATGTCTAGTTATTACGCATGCCATTGAATATAAAACCGCCAAGTGCGAGTCGGCCTCGCGCATGAAAGGTTCCGTACCATTATCTATAAAAACGGCAAAATAATCACGTTAGTTGTCTAAACAAGTACATGTGACGAGGGGTCCAAGAAACCCTATCAGGCAAGAAGACCTTTTTATCCTCACCAGTATCTCATACTACCGCGGAAACTGAAGCCGATTCCCATCGAATATTTTGATAGCAAATATAAAACTAGGCCTTAGAGTAGTGGTAATGGTGTTGTCTTAGCTTGTAGAAACTCTGGAGCTCTACAGACTAAGCTGAAGATGTTTGTCAATAACTAAAACGTAAGACCTATTTTTCGAATCAAAATATACGATCGTAATCAGCTTCAGCTTCGGCGGCAGGGCCCCAGGTACGTGTACGGATGAACATGCTACTTGAGTTTCTTCAATCGAGTTGCTCATGGCGACCGGTAATCGATTGCCCAAGCACTGGGGTCCTGCCACTCACATTTATTTTCTATGATGAATACCAGAAATGATACGGCTAGCTCGCTTTCCGATACGCAAGCATGCCTGTTGGTGTTTCATCCTATACTCGGAGTACCAGTTAGCTGGCTCTCTAAATTTTATGTCAGGTGCTGGAGCTGGAACGTACTCTCATTTTTCGGCCTCGTGAAAGAGGCTATTATACACTTCGACGAAAAAGACAAGTAGTTAATTAATTCAGGTGTAATTTTGCGGAAGTCAAATTTACAGGCAATTTGATAATTGGTGGCGGAAGCACGTAGTGTAGATCGAAATGCCTGAAAAAGACAAGTGGCAAACTATGATTCGTGAAAACATTGGCCGTGGAAGTAGCCTAGATGATAACGATGTAAGAAGGTTTAGGGAAAGCTTAATTCTATCAGTGAATAGAAATAGAACAGACTGATTGAATGAATTTTATTGCATTAAATGTGGTATAAAGATAAACAAGATAATCAGTTCACTAATTTATGTCACACATTTAATCAACATACTGATATACCACAGAAACATAATATAATGTCATTAGTATAATTAAATAAATTATAAATAAATATTTCTGGACAATTTACACAGCGCCATCTAGTCCCAAATTAAGCGCAAATCTTGTGTTATGGGTACCAGACAACTGATAAATGTACTTAAATATTTTTTTTTGTAAATACATACTTATAATATATAGAAAACACCCAGACCAAGACAAACATACATGTTCATGCACACAAATGTTTTACTTGTGTGGGGATCGAACCCGCGAACTCGGAGTTAAAGTGGCCATTGCTAACCATTCGACCACCGAGCTCGTCAATTATAACTAAGTACATAATAAGTCAGAGAATTGAAAACCCACGTCATAGTTCATAGTTTCACAAAGACCAGACGATAAATATTCTTCAACACTGAAGATGTTACAGATCAAAGTGAAAATTGAACCTGCCCTTTCTGGTGAAAGTCGCCAGTCATCCTAAGCATACAATTTATCTCATTCAAAAAAGAAAATAGAATTTCAATTATTAAATCACCAAAATTAAATTTATCAGCAGAAATTATAATAAAATGAATAAAGTTATAATTTTGATAGGCGTTTAAATCCCTAATCTTCGCCTTACAACTTTATGGAGTAATTAATACTATGTCACAGTGACACATGTGCTCGTAAACTTGTCCCACAAGACAGGGAATTGAAGCTGAAAGGCTTATCGTAAAATCTTTTATGACTTTAGGAGAAACGACGTCGAATTAGTTTAAATCTGATTTTAAAAATCAACTAATTGTATGAAATGTTGAGGTGTAAGTCTTTGAATCAAAGCCTTCTTCACCTGCACGCGGTGCACCCTGCTTACTGACAAACGAAGCTCTGGCGAATAGAGAGGTAGGGGGCGTAATTGTATGTTACCCGTCTGGGGAATGTACCTCCACCTCCCAAATAACAATTCCCTTGGGTGTTGTTGTGTTCCTGCGAGTGAGTGAGGTCACCAGAAAGGAAGGAAATGCTGCATTGGCAGCGGGTTCTACGATATCCAAACAGATATTTCGCTTTATAACCTCAGTTATACACTCAAAATTGACTTTAATAAAATATAACTAGCCTAGAAGCAGGCTTTACAATGAGGATCACACAGAATGTGGTGGATCATCTTAATTGAACCACGCCGCACATAGCTATGCATAGTGATACGTCGTCAGATTTCCATGAAATGGCGTACCATAAATTATAATTTTAGAGTGAATTGCTGGTAGAATGAGACGCCTAAATTCGTACCTGAAGCTCGGTTTTAATGTAATTACTTTATGCAGTATGAGAACCCATCTTCATGCTAACTGCATAGTGTTACAGAATATTTCGACTATACATACCGTGTGCTAAATAAAGTGTTGTACATTGTATATGTTATGAACAATATAATAAACTGGGCATTATTCATAATGCCCGGGCAATTTAATTAATAATTAAGCCTACTTGGCATCACGTCATTCACTAGATGATGAATCATCTAGGTCAGATATCGTTTGTATTGTATTATACGAACGTATACTACGTTGTAACGTATACGTACTAACGTGTATACGTTAGTCAATGTCCGGAGGTACACAGCAATATCATCGATTCATTGCAACCCTTTCGATTTTTTATTGAAGGCGTGTCGACATAACATATACGTCGCATGAGACACGCTGCTCATTTACCAATACCACACCAATACTAAAATTTAAAATAAACGAAGTCCTATTTTCAGGCATTGCTTTCCAGCGATCCCCACAGAACGGAATCACCTCCCAGCAATTACATTAGCTAAATTGTATTCGAATGAAAGCCTCAGTCGCCGCAATAAAATGAAATTCATTTCTTTGAGTGATCCCCCAAGCCATAATTTTCCACTGTGTTTATTTATTAGGAACTAGAGAATTCTTGCGACTCCGTTCGACTAGGTGTTATGATACCGGCTTTATATGGAATTCCATAATACGAATGGCTCAAGCTGTTCCAGTGGCGCTCCGAGTGTGGGTCAATATCTTACGTGCTCGCACGTCGGAAAGTGAATAAATCTGACTAGGCGTATCTATCAAGGAAATCGGGAAATAGTGCATGGCTCTGATGTTTGGCAACTGAACGCCGCTAGCGTCGACCTATGCAACTTGACAGTACCCAAATACCCGTTTGTAAGTAAAATGGGTATGGTATGACCTACCACTGAACCTATTCTCCTCACCGTAGTTTATTGAGCGGGATATCGGAAATTCCTCTCGCTTGGTTGGGTTACTGGGCGAGACTCTGGAACATTCATGGTGTGATCCAAGATATCAAGGCGATAGCAAGTAAGGGGAACTTTAGTTGTTAGACATAGGGTTACAGTACTGTTCTCGTGATCTACTAATATAACTTTGGAAAATAGGTATATATACTTGCATCATGCGATCGCTTGACAACCCTTAACTTGGCCTCCGATTTCTGGCCATATCCATACAATATTATAAATGCGAATGGGAATTTGTCCGCTTTTACGCATTAACTACTTGATTCTAGTAAAGCCATGAACTTTGCACCCATCATATTAGAAGTCCAGAATAAATAATACTGTACCTTTTATGTCGCTAAATGAGCTGCTCCTGAGGGATGATCAAAAGTTTGGTGCGATAACCGACATTCATTCGGGCAAAGCCGCGAGCGGCAGCTAGTATATATGTGGTAGACAAATTGAATAATTCGTCTGATTACAAACGGCGTAGTCAGTTTCTTAACGCTCGCTGTTCTGCTAAATTTTCCAATAAAAAAATAATTTCAGATCAACAAATCTCAGGGTTAAACTAGCCAACATAGGCTTCACCTAAATTAAGAGAAGATTCACATAAATTAGCGTCGTCGATGAGAAAAAAAAATTATTTGACAACTCTAGTATGTATACCTTCTATCCTTTTAGTGTGTACCCGTAATTCTTTATCTTTATTTTTCTACTATTACAAAGAAGTTATAATCAATTTATCTATTTTTAAATAATGTCTGCCATCGGAACTTTTTCTTTAGTCCAATTTGTATCAACGGCGTTCCTTTGAACCGACTTTACTAGACATTTATTCAGTTCATAATTTTCTTTTAAATATGGTATTCCATCTGAAATACATATCTCTAATTTATACTAAGTGGGGTGGTCCCTGCCAGATTCGAGGTTATCCAGGTCGAATAGAATATATAAGATCACGTGGCAGGTCACCCATGCAATGGACTGACCAGATAAAGTCTGACAGTGTAGTGTAGAGAAAGAAGCGTAAAGAAGTGTTACGTACTTAACTAGTTTCACAGACTAACTTATTATCTGTGATAGGTACTAACTAAGTACGTTAACTCTTAAGTTGTATTAGCATATACTAGCAACTTGTAATACATATTATAAACTCAATAACCTTTACGTAACTTTTGTTTGCCATATAAATTTCTGCCAAATAACACTTCTCCCGAGACAATTTTGGAGGAGTCAACGAACGATCTCTGCAGACTACAGCCATCTGCTTAGTTCGTGACTGTCTCGCTCAGCTAATTACTTCGTTACATTGCACAGATAATGATGTCACCCTCCCTCGACTGTATTAGTTGTATTTCAAAAACGTCTCCTAAGATCTAATAGCCTGGTGGTGGCACAAGGGTGACTCATTTACTATTAAGATTTATACTCGTATTTGTTCTTGAATTTTGTGTTGGGGTGTGATTGAGGAGAGATGGCATCGTTGCACGTGTCTGTCTAATAGAACATGCAAGTTAAGCAACGTCGACCATAGCCTGTCCATGGATGGGTTTGTTTATCTCGAGCTCCTTCGTTCGGAGGGCAGGTTAAGCCTTCAGTCTCGGCTCTTGTCATTAGATGACATACGATGAAATCCGTCAAGCGGTTTAAAACTTAAAAAGCGTTTGAAAAATAGCGGTGCATTTTACAAACTACTCCCGCTTTTTAACCGACTCCAAAAAAGGAGGAGGTTCTCAATTCGGCTGTATTTTATTTTAAGGTTTGTTACTGAATTTTTCCGTGATTTACAAACCGATTTGAAAAAAACTTTTTTTATTTGAAAGAGTATGCTTCTAGATTGGTCCCATATTTTTTTCATCATCATCATCGTAAGCCTGTATCTACGCATTGTTAGGTTTGTTATTTCATTACTCCGTCATTTATAAAAATCAACCTGTATCATACATAAATGTTGAGTAACGTTTGGAATCGTTTTTTTTTGTTAAAATTATGTTCAGTCCAATCCAGTAGTTTTTTTTGTAGAATTAATGGATAAGCCAAGCTGATCAACAAACTATTGTACCTATACCAAATGTATTGGTAATGTAATGGCTAATATTATAGCAATAAATTTCGCATTTATGACAATAACTAGCTTCCAACCGCGGCTTCGCCCGCGTTAACTTTTTTTTTTAGTAAAAAATATCCTATGCCCGCGCTTTATACCTTTGAGATACCTGAAGATCCAAATTCTGAATTATAAGTACGTCGGGTGACAGTTAAGCTTACGGCCCGCTTAATGGAAGCACAATTTAGTTAAAACTAGTTTAAACTACCAAACGTATTGATAATGTAATGGCTAATATCATAGCAATAAATTTCGCATTTATGACAATAACTAGCTTCCAACCGCGGCTTCGCCCGCGTTAATTTTTTTTTTAGTAAAAAATATCCTATGCCCGCCCTTTATACCTTTGAGATACCTAAAGATCCAAATTCTGAATTATAAGTACGTCGGGTGACAGTTAAGCTTACGGCCCGCTTAATGGGAGCACAATTTAGTTAAAACTTCCGACGACTTCGTCCGCGTGGAATAGTTATTTTTTTATTATATAATATAATAAAATTTCTAAAATAAAAGGAGTGAAAGTCCTGACAAGCCGTTTCAGAAGTTAACGGGACAAACAGACATACAGACAGAAATTGTAAAAAATGTTATTTTCATATATGTACCGTGTATACATCCATATGCATTTAGTAAAAAGCGGTTATTTTCATATTACAAACAAACACTACAATTTTATTTATCTGTATAGATAAAATATTTAATAATAAGCATACTCGTAATATAACGCTTACATAAGAAGCGAAAAGGCGGGAGGATTTAATTAATACACATATTATGTTATAATTATGTAGGGACCTAATATTCGTATAAATTCAATAGGTCTGAAGGAGGTATCGTGGGTAGGTTTTATCTCTTCCACTTCATTGAACAGTGTGAGGGCGTTTGTTTCTTGCGATTGATACGTATTATGTGCCATCTCCCAGAACGAGTCTTGTAATGGGGGGATAAAAGTAATGATACGTAATCTACACATCATTGTTTTAATATTATTAAACAGCCACGGTTTTTAAAATAGGTATATAGTGAAACTATGCTAGTGCACATGCACCCTTTGGATTGAAGCGCATCACACACTAAGATACGATATACAGAGTGTATTTTAAAGGCTGGTCTCCTTGCATTTGTAAGGAGACGATTATGTTGTTAGTATTAATCGCGAATCAATAAAAAAAAAACTAAAAAATTATCAACCATAAACGCGGTATGGCTATCGGAAGATTTCTTGTTTATCTCCGAGATTCAAGTTTACTATGTAGAGGTAGGAGATACGGTTATCGCGATGTGACCACCGTCAGCGTTTATCAACATTACAGTATACGCTAAAGTGACAGATACTATAAAAACTAAACTAATTTTGATGTTTTTTTAACGTATAGTTTTTTTTATTGTTTCGTGATCAGTAACAGCTACACAATCGTCTTTATCAATGGAGACGGCGATATAGCCTCTCTTGTTTCACCTATAGCATTGTCTCGCTCTAAATTTATCGTATTTGTGTAGTGTGTGACACGCTTAAGTAGCTTATCAAACTTCAGGGTATGAATTCAATCATATTACAATCTCAAAAATAACGAGTCAGCTATTTCTAAAGTGCAATTTAACATGCAATAATATAAAAAGTGATTTTCAATATTTCGTAGCGAAATTTACTAGAAATGATAAGCGATTCACAACATAGTTTTCCCTAGGGTCGTTGAACCAGCTTACTCGTATATAGCGGCGAATCAACTCTTTATTTATTGAAATATCAACTTTTTTTTTTACTTTTTTACACTTTGTGGCTAAATTGGCACAGAATAAAGTGGTTTAATGTCTTTGCATCAACGTCATGTCATGTATATTTATTGAAATAAGTTGTTTTTGGCTGCCAAGTTTCTACGAATCAATTTCGAGAAACAATTCGGTTATAACTCAATTTCATCGTAGTTATTTTAATACTGATAAATATTGCAATTCACATCAAAATTGTTTCAGTACATTTTTTGTTATTGCCTAATAAAATTGTATTAATAATTCGTATTTTTGAATAAAAATAAGGGATTAATCATAGGGTCCTAATGTATAATTTTGTAAAATGACTATTGTAAGAAATTTTGAAAGATCTTGTCTAAAATGCCGCAATGTCTCGAGATGAAAGTCTGAGACCAGTGTATTGACAGTGAGGACATAACAAGGGCTCAATCGAAAGAAAGGTAAATATATATTTATATAATAAATATTTCTGGACAATTTACACAGCGCCATCTAGTTCCAAATTAAGCACAAAGCTTATGTTACGGGTAATAGACAACTGATAAATGTACTTAAATACATTTTTTTTGTAAATACTTCACTACATAGTATAAAACAAAGTCGCTTTCTCTGTCCCTATGTCCCCATGTATGCTTAAATCTTTGAAACTACGCAACGGATTATGATGCGGTTTTTTTTAATAGATAGAGTGATTCAACTGGATAGTTTATATGTATAATATATGCATAACATAGTAGAAAAACACTGATAATTTAGAGGTTTCTAATGTGATGTCGTAAATAAACACATTTTTTTGCTCTTTCATTGCAAACGCTGGCTGAACCCAACGAGATAGATCAAAATAATGTAGTACAGTATTGTTCACCTTAAAATGGTCTACAAAAAAGTTCGCGATGGTATATGTCTATCTCTTAGTGGTAACACACAATAACCGTTATTTTATCCTTTGCTTTTTACAAGAAATAATGCCTTATTTACGAAGCGATTTTAAGCAATACAGAATTAATCCTTATCCAATTAAGTACCTTAAATACATTGCGCATTTAATATAGATCAATATGGCTCTTCACAGCATGTAATTTAAATGAATAGTTTAGAAGATATTACACATTTAAAATGCAGGGACATAACGGCTGTGGCGGTACCGGCCGCGGAGCCGGCGGCGTGTGCCTATAACTGGGGAAGGACTGGATAGGACAAAGCGCAAAGACCTTCTGTAGTACATTTAGTATCAGCATTGCACCCGTGCGAAGCCGGGGCGGGTCGCTAGTATAATATATAGAAACGCCCAGACCAAGACAAATAGACATGTTTATGCACACAAAAGTTTGCCTTGTGCGGGGATCGAACCCGCGAATTCGGAGTCAAAGTGGACATTGCTAACCATTCGACCACCGAGCTCGTCAAAAAATAAATCATTTATTTCTCCCACAAACAAATACAAATAGAAGCATAATATAATAATTGAAGTTCTAGTGGATAGGCCACGTAACTTAAACATATTTATTACCCATAACGCCCTTGCGGTCACTTACACCACGTCAGTCAAGTTATGCATTATTTTTTTAAATAATGGTTTTTCATGTAGGTACATATTTACAATTGTCTTTTGACGTGAATACGTCTTTAAAATTACTTTCATAGGGAGACAATAAAAAAAAACCGGACAAGTGCGAGTCGCACTCGCCGACCGAGGGTTCCGCACGTAGGATCATTATAAATTGATTATAAATAAGAAATAATCGGAAAAAATAAATAAAATATATTTTCCATCAAGTCCTTTCATATGATACCCCATTTGAACTAGTAGCTTCGATTTGAAATTTCGACCCCCTATTTTTTAAGATTTAGTTACAAATGTATAGTTTTGAAATTTATTCTTTTATTTGTATAAGGTTACTTGTCAAATTTCATAGTTCTAGGTCAACGGGAAGTACCCTATGAGATTTTTGATTATTTTATATGATATTTGATTCCCTTGAGAATGTGTCGAAATATGCGTTTTTTGTTGAATAAACGTCCGTATCTTTTTTTCGTAAACTTAGCAGTTTGATTTTTTTACAATTTCATAGGACCGTAGACCTGAGTATACAGTTCAAATTTCAGCTTGATACCTCCACGCATTCTCGACATAGAAATTCTTGACAGACAGACAGACAGACAGACAGACAGACAGACAGACAGACAGACAGACGGACAACAAAGTGATCTTATAAGGGTTCCGTTTTTCCTTTTGAGGTTCGGAACCCTAAAAAGAAACTCATAACTCACTAGTGAATAATAGTAATGAAAAAGTCACAGTTTGATTATAGGTGTCATTATGTGCCTAATTGCGGTGAAATAAGAGCCACTTTATGAGCAAGTGTGTTGAAAATCTTATTTATAACATAAGAAATGCACAATGCAATATTATAAACTATGAAGAATCACAATCAAGGCCCATTTTATCGCACGAAACGTAAATAATAAAGCTCATGAAAAATTATGTCTGTCGTCCATCAACGGAACAATTTCTAAGCAACGTTAACTCTTTCTTATTGGTTATTTTAATCCGAGACCGTACCGTAGCTTATTTATCACGGCGGTATTAAATAAGGGTCATAATGGAATAACAAATGTGCTGCCGTCGACGACAATACACCGTTATATCCGGGAAACCTCAAGAATTACCCCCAGAAACATTTCTTGAAAAATTATTTCTTGTTTATATTTTATTAAAGACTGGCTGTGTCTGCAATTTCGTTCGTGTGGAATTAGATAAATATTAGAGCTGTAAAAATATGTAAAATTTAAAACTTATCGATGAAAACTAAACTACGCCGGATTCTAGCTCTCGGGGCCGAAATCGAGGTTGAGTAGAACGAGTAGATTCGCTGAGTGTATGTTTCTATTGATTGCGATGGAAAATGTATTTGATGACCATTCCTCAAGGACATGATCAATCTCAATTTTTTTTGGACACAAACATCAAGCATGTCAAGGTCTGTAATTGTGTCAATTTTCATCAAAATCGGTTTACTGGTTTTGGATTCTATTCATTTCCAAGAAAGACCTTTCGGCGTATATACGCCGAAAGTTCGTATAAGTATAAGCGTTCCACTCGATTCGTTCGCTCCACTCAATTAAAAAAAATAGTACCGATGTTTTCGGTACTACTGTCGGTACCCTTTACTTTCGTAGTTTACGTCACTTTTGATACATTCCAAAATAATACAGAGTATATTCAGGTATCAAAATTTCAGAAAGACATTCTCTTCGCCTCCTTGGAGCTCCCGTCCTAGATTAGGCTTTTTTACCCTTCATTGAAGAAAAAATTCAAAATTTTAACGACATTTCGGAAAGATTTTCTAAAATCAGTACTCATTCTGTATATACAATCCTTCGGTATTGCTGTTTCGTTCCAAAATTTACTTATGTCCTTCGATCCTGCCACATGTGGAAACATGTGGCACTCTTGGAAAGGATCGACATAATACTAAGAAACACTTTATGCAAATTACTAAATTTAGACCTTGATGACCGGGCCTGGCTGCAAGCTACATTGCCTATACGCTTTGGCGGGATCGGTATCCGCAAAATTACTAGTGTAAGCCTGCCGGCATTCTTGTCGTCGGTCCACAGTACCGAAGAATTGACCCGGAAAATCCTTTCTCCTACTCGGGTTACTTCGGAGGTAGTGTGTTTGTCAGACGCCATGAATGCCTGGAAGGTGGCCTGTCCGAGTAATGATATGCCCATCAACCCTTCCTCCCAGAGACGGTGGGATTGGCCGCTGTGTGAGTTAGTCCGCAAAAATCTTATTGTCACATCGACTAACTCTGCAGAGCGGGCTCGTCTACTGGCTGTGGGAGAATGGGAATCGGGCCTTTGGCTGCAAGCGTTGCCGTCTCCGAACATAGGTACTATGTTGGATGACGGCACTTTTCGTATAGCAGCCTGCCTCCGTTTAGGAATTTCTTGCGTCGTTCCGCATCGTTGTCGATGTGGGGAAGATGTCGACCGGCTCGGACACCATGGCCTCTCATGTTGCAGGAGCGCTGGCAGAATCCCACGTCATGGCAACATTAATGATATTATTCGTCGGGCCCTTTCCACCGCCGGCGTCCCAGCAGTTTTGGAACCAAACGGTCTGGTACGCGACGATGGGAAGAGACCAGACGGTATGTCATTGCTGCCTTGGAAGATGGGTAGACCTTTGGTGTGGGACGCAACATGCGTCGACACCCTTGCGCCTTCCCATCTTCTATATACGTCGGGTTCTGCGGGGGCTGCTGCTGCATCAGCGGAGACCCTCAAACGGCGCAAATATTCAAACCTCATCGGTAGTTATGTTTTTGAGCCGTTTGGGGTGGAAACGCTTGGCCCATGGGGTCCGAGCACAAAAATTTTATTTAGGGACATCTCCAAACGGTTAGTCGACTCTTCCCGCGACCAGAAGGCTGGCCTATTTCTCGCTCAGCGAATAAGCATTGCCATCCAGCGTGGCAATGCTGCTAGCCTTCTGGCCACGTTACCCTTTGATGGCGATGCGGAAGAATTTTTTGATGCTATTTAGATATTATATTTTATTAATTTTAATTAGTTTTTGTTATTTGCCAGTAATTATTTTCCTAAGATCCCGTATGTGGTTATCGAATAAAATTGGTTTGAAAATAGAAAATTATGGACCTAAAAATATACCTCAATACAGAGTAACATTTTGTTACCTCGAGTCGGGCAAAATACACCCATTACTCAGTAACGTATACATACGATTTGTTACAGCTCTAATTATAAAATAAATAAATAAACATTTCTGGACAATTTACACAGCGCCATCTAGTCCCAAATTAAGCGCAAAGCTTGTGTTATGGGTACTAGACAACTGATAAATGTACTTAAATACATTTTTTTTTGTAAATACATACTTATAATACATAGAAACGCCCAGACCAAGACAAACAGACATGTTCATGCACACAAATGTTTGCCTTGTGCGGGTATCGAACCCGCGAACTCAGAGTCAAAGAGTCCATTGTTAACCATTCGACCCCCGAGCTCGTCAAAAAAAAAAATTTATTTCTCCCACAAACAAATACAAATAGAAGCATAATATAATAATTGAAGTTCTAGTGAGATAGGCCACGTAACTTAAACATATTTATTACCCATAACGCCCTTGCGGTCACTTACACCACGTCAGTCAAGTCAATCATTATTTTTTTAAATAATGGTGTTTCATGTACATATTTTGAATTGTCTTTTGGAATCGAACCCGCGACCTCGGAGTCAAAGTGGCCATTGCTAACCATCGACCACCGAGCTCGTCAATTAGATATCTCAATTTAAAAATTGAGTTTAATGATACCGAATGTAGTACTATTACTTATTTAATGAATGTAGATGAAATTACTTTAACAACATTAATAGTTATTTGTTATGCAAGGCTGCAAAGTTAATTTTTGGCGCGAGTACCTTGTATTGAAACCTGAGCAAGCGAAGGATTCTAGGATTGAGCCACGAGCGAAGCGAGTGGTTCAAATATAGAATCCTGAGCGTAGCGAGGGTTTCAAAGGTACGAGACGCTAAATAACTTTGCTGCCGAGCGCAACACACAACTTTTCACCTCACTAAAGCGAGGAAAATGTTAGGTGCAAGAAAAACAGTTTTAATAAATAATCATCAATGGACTGGCTGCAGAGAATATAAACTATTACGAAACTAATGAGGTTCTATATATATGTAATTTATTGTACGAAACATTTATTGAATAAAAATATTCGAATTTTAAAAACACTTTCCACGCTAGCGGATAAAGTGCGATTTTCCACGCAGATTTCGAATGATAAACAGAGCTTTTAGGAGCTAGTGAGGTGAAAAAATAATTAATTCTATTTTGTAAGCAGTTAACACTAATCTGTAATATTTGACGAACGGTTTCGACGGATTTATATCGATAATCGTGGTTCTTATCTACGAATGAGTGATTATAATCCCCTTAGGAGATTATAAAGTATAATGATCGATTAGTTAATGTTGCTTGGGAATTGAAAAAAAATAATGAAGTGTTTTTAAATGTTTCATGTAAGTTATATTAAGGTAGAATCTGGAATAGGTACGACTGGCTTCACGTTCTGAAAGTATAATGGTTTGTCAGATTAATTAAAACTCAATCCCCAAATATTAATCAATCAATCAAATATTTGGTTGCGTTTTTTGTGAGGTAGAGGTACTTCCTCAGTCGGGCATCTTATCATTACGCTGTGCCCTACGTCTCTTTTGCCAGAGTTTCCTGAGATAATTAGCAAGGTGTACCACGTGCAGATCCGTTTTAATAGCAGTAAAGCTGTTTCACAGTCGTACGAGATAGCTGACCGGTGCGCAAGGAAAATCTCAACCAATATGTAGAGTTATTTTACTTAACTCAATCAGGTCAGAATGTGGAAATAGGCTTCCCAGAGCGAGATCTTTGTGCATGATTTTGATATTACACTTGACATTTTCTAAGAATTAAATATTACTATACTTTTTGCAATATTTACTCGTTTTTTACCTTAAAATAAACGGCCACTAAGACAATAGAAACATTCTCGCTAACACGTTAGGTATTCCCCTCTCGGCTAACAAATATATTGCAGCAAATATCCACCTTTATCCTGGCGGTACATCTACGTGTGAGGGAGTATGTCAACCGACATGCGAGGCTCGCGTGTCACGGCGACTTATCGCTCAGCTTAGCGAGGCAGCTATCGCAACCCTGATGAATATACGCCGATAAGCGCGTGTGGAACAACCCTAACACCTTTAATATATCAAGGAGTACGTAACATTTCTGAACATACCGATTCCATATAGCATAAATAAACAGTAGCACATAACCTAATCAGGGATCGAAGTGCTTGAAAACATTGGTCACCGCTAAATAATAGTGAAGCGGATTACTAACAAAAGAGAGATGGTCAACCAAATAACATCAAAAAGAGAATCCGATAGTATTACTGGTATTACCTACACTTTATTGTGTCTGTGACATAACACATACCATTACTTCCATTGTTTTGTTTTGATTGTAAATTATTTTTGGCACAAAGAATGTCGTCGGATCACTACAATGAAAGACTATATAAGATCACAGCTTCCAACCGAAAGAAATCGAATGGAAATTTAAAGAAGGCAACAAACTTTAGTTCAATATCGGATTTTACTAAACTCCAGCAGCATATGAACAGCATGAGGTCTATTTCATTAACAAGCGTTTAGCACTTGATGCCGCTGCAATTGACTTCCAATTGCTTGCGTTCTTGCTTCAATTCTACGTCAGGCCTAATCATCGAGAACTACTCGGTTTGAAAACTTAGCTGTTTTCTGCTTTTATATAGAAGAAAATATAGTCAATCACATCGGAAATTATCCTTTCTTTGAAGGAACATGCCTTTACCAGTACAAGTACCACATAGCTATCTGTCATAAAAAACACCGGTAGCCAAGGGACATTGTAGCGCCATATTCTTTTAGTATGATTCTTAGGCACTGTTTAACATATCCACGTTGATCCTAATGTTTCGCGACTACGCCCTTTATAGATACGCAGAACTGAAAATGTGACAACATAACACTTGGGTGTTAAAAGGGTACTTTTAGAATAGCGCCTTGCGTATATATTAAAAAAGTATACGCATGCAAAGAAATAAGTACGGGTTTTGGTAATGATACATAAACGTTTTTCCTATTTAACATACTATTTACATAGAAATCCATTTTGGGATAAGTAAGGTAAGTAAGTGGCTTACCACGATTTTTAGAGCCAAAGACAACCTTACCTGCACGTCGTGCACCCTGCCGACTAACGAAAGAGGCTCTGACAAAAGAGAGGTCGGGTACAGCGTATTTGTAAGCTGCCTGACTGGCTTAGTTCCTCCACCTCACGCGTCACACAATATCGCAGACAAATAACATTTCCCTTGAGGGTTGTTGTGTTCCTGCTAGTGAGGGAGATCAACAGAAAGGAAGAAGTTGCTGCGTTGGCAGCGGGGGTGGAGTTGCACGAGCGATATTTCTTGTTACGAGTAATAATATGGCTACCTTGTTGCGAGTGATAATATGGTAACTGCTTCATATCAGGTAGAACGTATGCTTGTCTGTCACCCGACTTAGTTATAAAAAGAAAATATCTATATTATTCTATGGACTATTGTTTTATATAAAAAAACGAAAGATGATATTTTACATATCCAAATTAGTACTTTCCTGCTGCTTTGCCATATGAAAATGGATATGGTACTTCTACAATAACTGATTAAATGGTATCCATAATTTAGCAAGAAAGAGTATAATATGGTAATGGATAAATGTACCTAATGGATAGTTAATTGATTCAGGTGTTATTTTGCGGAAGTCAAATTTACAGGCAATTTGATCTACACTACTTTACGTGCTTTCTCCATCAATTTGGTGGTACGCAAAGTATTGTAGATCAAAGTGCCAGATGTAATGGACTAAAGAGAACTTATATTATTTGATGGGGATGCAAAATCCTTAGACTACGGCACGTTAAGTTGTCGGTCCCGACTGTTGTCATTAGATGACAATCGTCAAGCCAAGTCAGTGGCCTTAGAGCAGCTTGAAAACACTGGCCTCCGCCAACCCGCAGTTGAGCAGCGTGGTGGAGTATGCTCTAAACCCCTTCGATTGAGGGGAGAGTCGTATTCCAACAGTGAGATGATTATGGATTGATGCCGGCGATACGTTATGATATCGATATTAACGGTGGTATAAAACGCGTCTTCATCATTTGAACATTTCTACTAAACACAGACCATAGTAACGTAGTACTATTACTGTGCCATAGCGGCCATCAGTTTTCGTATTAAAGTTGACCGCAGCGCCTTTGGATAAATGAACAATTAGTATGTGAATCAATGAATTCAGGTTATTAAAAAAATCCAAAAACGCGACTGATTTATTAATTATATTACTACAGATTTATTAATCACGCGCAATAATAATATCATTCCACACAAGCAAAGCCGCAGGCAAAAACTAATATTATCAAATATATATTTAAAATCAAGTCATCGAGACCCTTATTTAGCCATTTACCCATATTTAGAAGAAAAAAAAATTACCCCAACGACAATTTAGATTGTTTATATTTGATGTAGCCTATGTCACGCGCTTGATTAAGACGAATCTAACGACACCTCTCATGTTGAAATCTGTCAAACGGTTTAGGCTGTAGAGCGTGCCAAATAATAAGACATACATACATACCTCCTTCGGCAGTCGGATAAAAAGTTTCTTTGCAACCGAAGCCTAAAGATCCCACTTCGTATACGTCTTCTCCTGTGTTGCATCTGGCCTATACTTCTGTATGGATGTGAGTCCTGGACTATCAAGGAAGATCTCAGGAAACGTATGGAAGCTTTCGAAATGTGGGCATATACATGTATACGCATGATGTCTATATCTTTGACAAAGAAACACACACACATTTTTCCACTTTGGAAGTGTCTCTCGCGTAATCTATTCAGTTTAGAAAAAAATTATATTAGAAACCTCAATATTATTTTTGAAGACCTATAAGGTTTGATGAAAAAAACAATTTTGAGTTTCAGTTCTAAGTATTATATTTAACCCACAAATTTTTTTTTTCTGTTTTTGTGTGAATATCTTAATGCGGTTCACAGAATACATCTACTTACCAAGTTTCAACAGTATAGTTCTTATAGTTTCGGAAAAAAGTGGCTGTGGCATACGGACGGACAGACAGACAGACATGACGAATCCATAAGGGTCCCGTTTTTTGCCATTTGGCTACGGAACCCTAAAAAGATAAAAACATTATTCCACTGCTTAGAAGCTATTGGATAAACAACGATAAATCGGACAAAATCGAAGCGAAACATCTGCGGAACCCTTAATGGACTGGATAGAAAACCTTTTTGTTGTAATCGTTTAGGAATTGTACGATAAAGTCCTGAATGTATATCGTTTGTTGGACTTCAAATCTTTTGCAGAGACCCCGGAGGGTATCGACAATAGACATAAAACATAATGGTTATCGACTGGACTGAATATTTTGTGTGGGGTATACTATTCTACAATTTTTAAGCACTAGCTGAAGAATATCATTTGTGCAGTCTAGTAGTACTATTACTTATGCTGTGGTCTAGTGTGAACATATTTTTAATGTTATTAATAATGAACATTGTGTTATATCTTGTACATTTTTTTACTTTCTAAATGAATCGTTTTCTGGCCTACCAGACTTGATGTTATAAAAATCTCTAAAATTCTCTCCGTAATTTTCTTAACGTATTTCCACTTTACTTTTTGCTTACGAAGTGCATATTATTCTGTGGTGACGGTATTATATGCTATATGCTATGGAATTTATAAGTACTTTTTGAGCAAATATCGAAAATGCACGGCATTTTGCCCATCTATATCTAACTTACTTCGCACTAGCGTCCATCTTTACCTTACACAATGTGTTAATAATAACACAATTACTACCTACACTGCAACAACAACTACAAATACCTTACTCAATAAATTAAACAATGATTAATTAATATGACAAATAAATTGAACAACACAATGTATTGAGTAAATTCAATAGCAAATATAAAAAAAGTAGATTTACATGCTACATGTAAATTAGTATTTTTTTATTATGAGTAATTTTTGTGTACCATTCTCGTATTAAATACCTTTACAGTCTACTCAAATATGTCTATGGTTTTAAATGCCGTACTTTTTTTAATACAGTCAGGGATCGCAAATTGAATAGTAACACAATTTCAGTTGGATTCGATTCGTATACTGTACCTACTCTCTATTGTGCTAAATGTAGAAACATAAATATAAATGAACTAGCTTTTGCCCGCGGCTTCGCTGGCATGAAATTCGGCCATTTCAGACACCTTCATGTACCTTTAATTGTACTAAATACGGATATGCAACAACTTTCCCGATAACTACTACACCCGTCCCGCTCCCGCTGCACCGCACGCGATCGCATAAGCACTGATTGACGCCAAATGCAAATTTAAAAACCTATTAGGATAACACAAGTCTTATTCCATCACCTCAAAAAGGATAAATCAAACCTTAAAAAACTTACATCGACTTTTAATATCTCCGGAGGTAGGTAGTACTTATTTTTGACTTTTTCGTGTCAGGATTTTTCAGTTGGTTTATTTTTTTAAGTTTATTTCTTTTTTTACCCGCGACGGAACGGAGACGGTACTCGTATATGCGTTTTGGGTGCTAGGATGTTTGTGCAAATCAATGTTGCCAATTATCTCCAAAACTACGAGTCCGATTTTGATGCGGTTTTCAGTAATGGGTTCGGGTTTGATTGGTACATTTTCTTAGATAGGTGTTACGGTGACAACTCACCAGGGGGCGCTGCAGTAAATATTTGTTTGTGAAACCAATGTTGCCATTTATCTCCAAAAGTACGAGTCCGATTTAAATGCGGTTTTCAGTGATGGGTTCGGATTTGATTGGTGCATGTTCTTAGATAGGTGTTACGGTGACAACTCACCAAGGGGCGCTGCAGTAAATATTTGTTTGTGAAACCAATGTTGCCATTTATCTCCAAAAGTACGAGTCCGATTTAAATGCGGTTTTCAGTGATGGGTTCGGATTTGATTGGCGCATGTTCTTAGATAGGTGTTACGCTGACAACTCACTAGGGTGCGCTGCAGTAAACATTTGTTTGTGCTAAACCAAAACTACTAGTCTGATTCTGATGCTTGATGCTGACGGTTTTCAATTGTAATATTTATGCTTGCTCACTAAAAAGATTGAAATAAAAACAAAATTAAAAATTTTGAAAATACCCACGACGGTTAAAACGTAGTTATAAAAGGATAAAATAATTTTGAAACCCCCAACTAAAATAATTTATGCTATGAACTTAATAAAAAAACCCAAGAAAATCCGTCGGGGGCTGCTTTCAACATTAGTCGGGTTAAGTTAAGTTAAGTCGGGGGTTTCAAAATTATTTTATCCTTTTTCAACTACGTTTTAACCGTCGCGTCGTGGGTCTTTTCAAAATTTTTAATTTTGTTTTTATATTGTTTATTTATTGAAATAATAGGTAAGTAATAGTGAATGGTGCCTTCTAGACGAAAATACATTAATATTTTAATTAAGAGAACTCAACACGATTGCTCCTATCCTCCTAACCGTTCCTCATCAGCTCAGCAGTGTCACATGATGACTTCCAAATGCAAATTAACTTGTAACTTAATAACATCAAAAAACTTATCAATTACTGTATCCATGCCCATACCTATAAAATTCAACCCTTTCTCTCGATTTCCCAGGGAGCCCATCATCAGGTCCTGATTTGATTAATATGGGACCACCTGAAGAGTATACCCTCTCAAACAAATGAGAATTATTAAAATTTCTATTTGATTGAATTATTACAATTGACAGAGAAATCATTGAAACTACCTACATAAAAAAATATATACAGTCGAACATAGAACCGCCCTAAAGGTACAGTAAATAGCAATAACAGGTAATTTCTGGGATAAATACTATCTTATGTCCTTCCCCAGGACTCAAGGTATCTTTGAACCAAATTTTATCTAAATCGGTCTGGACCGATTTTGTCGCTGGCGATTTAAGCATGAAGAGGTAACAGACAGACACTCTATCGCATTTATAATATTAGTATGGATTGGCGTTCCGAGAAACCGTAAAAACTACACTTATATTGATATATAGACATTTCAACCCCATCGCACCCCAATATGAGATGATAGTCACGTTAGCCACGTTGGATTTTAAAATCGTTGATGTTTTCGTAATCAGCGACCCGATAAACCATACAATCAATACCCATCATGATTTTCAGAATTTTTGACCCCTTTTTACCCTTTTAGGGGTGAATTTTGAAAAATCCTGAAACACGTATTTACTCATTTATCTATAGAAGTACTTGTGTAAACTTTCTGATAAAATAGTCCAACTAATCTCGTTTCCCCATACAAACTTTGGACCTCTGTTTCACCCTCATAAGGGTAAAAATAGAAAAATCATTTTAAGTAATTTCATGTCCACTATGTTATATTATCAAATCGATGCCATTTTCGTAATTGACGTCCCAGAAAACCATAGAATCAACATCCATATTGATATTATGACATTTTAACCCCATCGCATCCCCACAGGGGTAATTTTATATCACGTCGGCTATGTTGGATTATAAAATAGTGGTTGTTTTCGTAATCAGCGATCCGATAAACCATAAAAACAATACCTATGACGATTTTTAGACTTTTTCACCCCGTTTTACCGCTTTAGGGGTTGAATTTTGAAAAATCCTGAAACATGTGTTTACTCATTTATCTATAGAAGTACTCGTGTAAAGTTTCGGATAAAATAGTCCAACTAATCTTGTTTTCCCATACAATCTTTGGACTCCCGTTTCACCCCCTTAGGGTATGAATTTTGAAAAATTTTTTCTTAATGCACCCTAGACATTATGAGGAGCCTACGTGCCAAATTTGGAAGCTCCAGACCCAGCAGTTTGGGCTGTGCGTTGATATATATCATCAGTCACTCAGTTTCTTCTTTTATATATTTCAACCCCATCGCATCCCCACAGGGGTGATTTTATGTCACGTCGGCTATGTTAGATCATAAAATAGTTGATGTTTTCGTAATCAGCGACCCGATAAACCATAAAAACAATACCCATGACGATTTTCAGACTTACACACCCCATTTTACCCTTTTAGGGGTTGAATTTTGAAAAATCCTGAAACACGTGTTTACTCATTTATCTATAGAAGTACTCGTGTAAAGTTTCGGATAAAATACTCCAACTAATCTTGTTTCCCTATACAAACTTTAGACCCCCGTTTCACCCCCTTAGGGGTAGAATTTTGAAAAATCCTTTCTTAGTGCACCCCTAGACCTCATAAGGAACCTACTTGCCAAATTTGGAATCTCTAGACTGTTTGGGCTGTACGTTGATATATAAGCAGTCAGTCAGTTTCTTCTTTTATAGATTTTGATTGCCATTATAAAATTGTTTAATTCAATTTTATTAAAAATTTAAATACAAAATTGATCAAACTGTTTATTCTTCTATACAAGTGAATTATTTGTGAAAAAAAAATGCAAGTCAATTTAAATAAGAACTTGTATCTAATCCACAGAGACAAAAGCATACCCTTAAAGCTCCGTGACTTAATCATTTCAAGGTCGGCGTTGAGAAGAGAGAGGTTAGATACTGTCGAAATGTTTGGTCGATGATATCAATCAATCAATCAATCAATTTATTTGCATAAATATAGGTTACATTTGGTGTTAATTTTATACATTGTGTGATCGCTATATTTTAACCGTTAGGCGTGCAAATTTATACCATAGTAAAAATAGAGAAGTAAGACGACTCAAGCCCCGAGTGGGCGACAATAGCCTAAACACGTAGGGCTGTCGCTTAATAGTTTATTCAACCGTCAAAAATACTTAGTCAATCTCTATACATATACAAAATTAAGTAAGATACAAAATACAAAATTATGTAGGAATTACGAAGGGTTCCGTACCAAAAACGACAAACAATCATGTTTGTTGTTTGGTAGCCCCCCCTAAAATATTTATTTTATTCTGTATTTTAGTATTTCGACGGTGAAGTGCCAATATCTTCTAACTAACACAGACAAAATTTCAATAAATATATTTGAAATATAAAATAGAAATTGATTTTAAAGTGAATGGCATAAAGAAAGTCAATTTCTCGAAAAATGTTAGATAGGAGGTATTGGCACTTCGCCGTCGATTTGTTGTTTTAGCGCCAACAGAAATACATCATTTGTGAAACAATTTTAACTGTCTAGTTATCACGGTTCATGAGATACGTACAGCCCCTGGTGACAGACGGACAGACAGACGGACACCTCACACCGGACAGTCAGAAGCAGCAAATATTTACCCCATCCATGGACAGGCTACGGGCGACGTTGCTTAACCTGCGCGTTCGATTAGACTGACTCGCACATCTCCGTCTCCGAGGTTCTCTCTATAAAATAATGCATGTGGGTTGTTTGCATGTTGATGTAATCTCATAAATGAAAAGTATTCATTTCCAATCATATAAAAATACATCCAAACGAAGTCTTCAGTAGTCCACATAATAAAAATGCTATTGATAAAGATTTGAGGGATGTTAATCTAATCCAATTTAAAATTAATCCGCTAGATGAAAAGCCCGGAGGGCTGCCTCCAGCCGAGACTTTTTGGCAATGTCCGTGAATTTCATCAAGGGACAATCTTATGGCAAAGTATTTTAAAAGAAACTCCTATGTAAGGGGTCGTTTTTTGTTGCCGATGGAAAGGTCGTATGTAAAATTGTGTTGATAGCTCAGCATAAAGAATGTGTATTATGTAAGCTTATTTCAATAGACTTTCATATTTCATATTACTACGTGAATCAATTATTATTGAATATGATAATCAAGCTAGCGAAATAATTGAGGTCTCTAAAACATACTTATTATATTTTTTGTTTATTTTGAAATGTGTTGAATGTTGATGTTAGGTAAATAATTAAAAAGTCGTAAACGCATTTTAATTTATTTTTTTCTGTTGTTTTGTATTTAATTATAAGTTTATTTTTTAATGTGGTTATATTAATTATATTTTCAATTTAATTTTAAGATATTTATATGTAATTTTAGTTTTCTAACTTAATTAATTACATATATATTTCCTTAATATATAGAATATCATATACTCGTAGATAAGCAGTAATAAATATACACACTATATTTAAGATGAGAGTTCTAGATCGATTTAACCTGATTTAGATCATAAAATGTACTTTATGTCACAATCTAGAATGTCATTACTTTATAAACATTTTCGACAAGCATTTAAAGAAGATTACCTCGCAAACAGCAGTTAGTGGGGATAATATGTGCAAACCCCTTTTTTGCTCGGATTGAAAAGTGTCTCCATCTCAGGGTTGAGTCAATTTGAGTTCGGAGTGTTATTACCCCTTGAATTGTTATTGCCCGTGACGTACATAAAGTGTAATGATTATGTCTCTGATATATCTGTTTTCGATGATGTTCGTTCGTTAAAACAATCGTATTTATCAATAATTTCTTATTTCTCGTTTTTGATTTTTTTGGCATGAGAGGGGGGCAAAAGAGCATGTGGGTCATCTGATGGAAAGCAATTACCACCGCCCATGGAGATCAGCAGCACCACGGGTCGCCGATCCGTTGCCAGCCTTATAATCCTTCCTTTCTTTCTTGATTGTTTTATCAACCCCCTTACCACGAACTCTTATTGCGATTCAATAACTGAATAGAATGCTTATTCTTACCAATGTATAAGCGACTCTATTCAGCGTATCCAGTATATACAATTCTCAACAACACGGCATATTGCTCGTGATGCCATGGTTATGGCGTGGTAATCGCAGGAGTTACTATTTTTTTATTGACATGAAAAATAGAAAAAATGTTCTATATTGTCTTAATTAATTTAACATTTCTACAATCTGATACTTACAAATAAAAAAAATAACTCTTTCGTACAAGCAAAAATTTAATTAATTACTGCCAGATTTCACTCCATTACGTAAGCAATTTATTTTATACAAATACGAACAATGGGAGGCTTGATTAAACTTTTAATGAAAACGGGCCAACAAAGATGCTCGAGTAGGTCATGAGTGGATATGTTAATAGCCCGTTAAAATCTAGACGGAATTCATAATAGCTTGCATGGTAATTTAATTATTCGTAGAATAATATGTTACGTTTGAACAGGGTAAATCGCAGTGGTCTGGACAGCGGGGATTATGTTCTGATACCTATAATAAAATGAGAAGATTTGTTACTATTTAATTAATGTTCTTGCAGTTTTACACTGCTAGTCTGGTCTGAAGATTATTTTATGGCATTTTATTAAATAATATTTTGAATCTTGACATAAATATGGATTTTAATTTCTGGCCCGCAGCCATCCCATTCATGAGTTTAAAACATAAAAATAGGGTCGTATGGTAATAAAAAGATATATTTATTTATTTTGAAAATTAAGTACCTACTGTATCCAGCTGTAGCTCATCAAAGTTCAGACTTATTTAAAAATAGACTTAACTTTTTGTGTCTACTCACCAAAAAAAGAAAAAAAAAATTAAAATATTTTTTGTATTTAATTCACTATTATTGAAGTGTTATATTTTATGAAATTTTAAATGAAAATGTTATGCTATAAAACCCCAGTCACGTAACGAGTAGGTATCATAAAAAATACGCATGTACTTCAAACTTTGACCTAATGCTACGAAGTTGAATGAACAACATAATTAGTACCATGAGAGGTACGGTCGGCTAACTAAGTGGTGTATTTATTTTGACCAAATTTCCTAACAGATAAAAAGGTTGATCTAAAACGTAATAAAATATTCTTTAGTACATATATTTTTTTATCTAATCTCATACTGAAATTTACACATTAAAAAACTAAACACAGTATCTTAATGACAGTCTTTACGCACAAGCTATCAAAATAAATTTAAAAAGTTATTTTTCGATACAGCTCTTGTATACTGTATCATAGATAACTGTATCGTAAAATAACTTTTTTACCATTTCGATACAGCTTCAGCCCTGGATACAGGTATTTTAAACAGGTTGCGATGCAAATACATTGCAACTTTGCAAAATTTTTCTACATAATCTGTGAACGCGGCGCCGCGCGGCGCGTCGCGCATGCGCACTACGCATGCTCGATCTGCAAATTTTAATGGATTTTTAAGTAAGAATTATAGCTGTTATATTAACTTCATGGTTGTATTTAAAATATTATTATCATATATTTCATGAGATTAGATAAAGTAGTGTATGAAACTGCACATAAATAAATCAAAATCAAAAAATTCTTTATTCCTTGGACTTTATAAAGCACTTAGAAACGTCATACAAATTAAATATAAGAAACATGTGTAAATCATTACTACTCTAAATCCGCAGAGCTTAGATTCACTTTCATCACACTATCTTGAATGTGAAAGTGAATTTAAGTGCCAGTTCCGGCGACGGGGCTTCTTGAGAAGAACTGGCAAGAAACTCAAGGCCGACTCTTTTAATTGCCAATATCGTTACATTAAATACAAATACAATCTATAATAATAAAAGGCTTTGTCCTCACTGACTGACTGACTGACTGACTGACTGACTCACTAATCAACGCACAGCCCAAACCGCTGGGTCTAGAGATTCCAAATTTGGCAAGTAGGTTCCTTATGGGGTCTAGCGGTGCACTAAGAAAGGATTTTTCAAAATTCATCCCCTAAGGGGGTGAAACGGGGGGCCAAAGTTTGTATGGGGAAACAAAATTAGTTGGACTATTTTATCCGAAACTTTACACGAGTAGTTCTATAGATAAATGAGTAAACACGTGTTTCACGATTTTTCAAAATTCAACCCCTAAAGGGGTAAAATGGAGTGAAAAAGTCTGAAAATCGTCATGGGTATTGTTTTTATGGTTTATCTGGTCGCTGATTACGAAAACAACAACTATTTTATAATCCAACATAGCCGACGTGACATAAAATCCCCCCCCCCCCCCCCCCCCTCATCATCATCATCATCCCGCTATGGGGGTGCGATGGGGTTGAAATGTCATAATATCAATATGGGTGTTGATTCTATGGTTTTCTGGGACGTCAATTACGAAAATCGCATCGATTTGAAAATATAACATAGTGGACACGAAATAACTTAAAAGAATTTTTCAGATTTTTCCCCTAAAAGGGTGAAACGGAGGTCCAAATCCAAAGGTGAAAATTTGTGTAGGGAAACGAGATTAGTTTGACTATAGATAAATGAGTGAACACGTGTTTCAGAATTTTTCGAAATTCAACCCAAAACCAAGGAGTAAAATGGGGTCAAAAAGTCTGAAATTCATGAAGGATATTATTGTTTTTATATTTTATCGGATCGCTGATTACGAAAACAACAACGATTTTAAAATTCAACGTGGCTAACGTGACCTGACTTGGGCTGTGCGTTGATTAGTGAGTCAGTCGTCCTGTATTTTTTTTTAAATTAAAAAAAAAATGTAATTAAAAAAAAAAAAAACAAAGTTTAAACTTTGGAAGCGGCGAGGACGGGACGGGTGTAGTAGTAGTTATCTGGAAAGTTTTTGCATCCGAATTTAGTACAATTATAGGTGCTACATGAGGGTGGTTGCGTTGCGTGTTAGACTTGACTTGGATAATCTAAAAAGCGCGAACTTCACGCGAGTGAAGCCGCAGGCAAAAGCTAGATAGTAAAAGGCTTTGTCCTCACTGACTTGACTGACTGACTCACTAATCAACGCACAGCCCAGACCCCTGAAGCTAGAAACCTGAAACTTTGGATATGTGTTCCTTATACAATGTAAGCGCGCACTAAGACGGGATTTTCCGAAATTTCACTTATAAGAGGTTAAAATACAGGATTGAAAAAAAAACCCTCTTGGAAACCGATTCACCTACGATTTTGAGACTTGGTGGAATAGTTGTTTATAAAAAAGGGGATGTTTATGGGTAACTGATTAACTTCTTTTTATTTAATATATTTTGACCAGCGCCCAGCCAAGAAATGTCTAAAAATGTTATATTTATATTTGAATTAACTTATCACTAGATGGCGCTATACCTATCATTTGTACAGCGCGCTATGGTTTCGTTATTAAGGCAAGGGTATATACGACAGATTATTTCATACCATGGGGTTATCCATGACGGTTTATCGCTCACCTCAATTTAGTAGTTACCCCCGGAGGTAATCCATCGCGCGCGTAGGGCGTAAAAAAAACTGCGTCCTTCAAATGAAGCTACATCTGGTGTCGAAAACGAATTGAAAAACCTATTCTAAGTACCGACTTTATGGGATATACCTACTTAATATAAGAATTTCGGTATTTTTCAAACAATGAGGTCAAGATTCACTAAATTTATATTTGTGGAAGGTGTGATGATGCCCCATACCATTATAGCTTTGGAAGGTGATGGAGCTGGCCTGTTCCGCTCCATCTCCTACCACTTGCATGGAATGGAGGTGTATCATCAGGAGGTTCGTGCCACCATTGTTCACGTATTAAATAACTGGAATGATGAGTTGTTGAGTGAGGACAGTAAAGGATGCGCTGTTGAGGAATCTCTCTTGATAACCCGCATTCCCATTATTCCATAAGACCACCCAGTTCAATTTAAGAAACTTCACTTCAATTTCCCATAAAGGTGTTTCGCTATGACCATTAACAAAGCTCAGGGGCAGTCTCTAAAGGTCGCTGGGGTTGACTTGAGACAGGACTGCTTCTCTCATGATCAGTTGTATGTAGTTTGCTCAGGAGTAAGTTCTCCTGGAAGCATTGCAATTTTGGCTCCTGGTGCGAATGCCAAAAATATTGTTTACCGGGACGTCTTAACCTAAATGGTGTATGTTTGTGATAATGGTCAATACGAAACAAAAATAGACGCAAATCAGGAGTGTTCCCGTAGCGAAGCACGGGTACTTTGCTAGTCATTAATATAACATAACAAGAGCAATTCATTTCCAAATTCTTTTATCATTTATGTAATCTGAGATACAATAGTAAGCCTTTTGCCATAGTCTAGTTTTGATATATTTCTTAAATTTACCCATGGATAATTTAAACGCGTCGTTTGGAAGTTTATTGTAGAAGCGTATACATTGACCTGGGAACGAGTTAGAGATTTTATGGAGCCTCGTAATATGCACAGCGAGTTTGTTTTTATTTCTTAAATTTAATTGATGGAGATCACTGTTTTTCCTAAATTTTGTTTGATTTTTATGAACGTAAATAAGATTTTCATAAATATATTGAGAATGTAATGTCATACTATTTATCTCTTTAAATTTATTTCTCAGTGTCTCCCTGGGACTCATCATGTAAATAGTACGGATAGCTCGTTTCTGAAGCACAAAAATTGAATCTACATCCGCGGCACTACCCCAAAGCAATAAACCATATGACATAATGCTGTGAAAATAGCTAAAATAAACTAAACGCGCAGTGTCAACAACAGCCAGTTGACGTATTTTCCTTACGGCGTAAGCTGCTGAGCTGAGTCTACCCGATAACGTGGGCCCCATTGTAATTTAGAGTCTAATGTTATACCAAGGAAGACAACCTTATTGACCAATTCCAATCTCTCATTGTCCATCACCACACTGGTTTTTACTTGTTTAACATTTTTTGTAAAAAATCTAACATATTTGGTTTTACTACCATTTAAAAGCAGGTTATTAGCACTAAACCAGTTTACTATTTTTGAAAGAGCATTGTTTACGTCGTCAATTTCTGATTGTTGTCTATTTACCTTAAAAACTAAAGAAGTGTCATCTGCAAACAATACTATTTCATGATTATTCTTTACAAGATGAGGTAGATCATTAATATACACGAGAAACAGGAAAGGGCCCAAAATAGAGCCTTGTGGCACCCCCATCGCTACAGCTGATCCATGTGATCGCTTTCCATTAACATCTACTTTCTGAACCCTATCACCCAGATAAGAAGTAAGAAGATCAAGAGCGATACCTCTTATACCATAGTGGTGTAATTTTCTGACTAGAGTTTCATGCTGCACACAACCAAAAGCCTTAGATAAGTCACAAAACACCCCATAGGCGTCCCGTGACTCCTCCCAAGCCTCATATATACATTCTAGTAATTTTTTAATTAGGTATTAAAATACTCGTGTGGTCTATTATAACATTCGCCTTCGGCTCATGTTATAAACTCACACTCGTATTTTAATAACCCTTATTATGCAACAGTTTCATAAACTACTATTATCCCATACGATATCTGTGTAAGAAATATTCATACCTACATCCTCAAAATCTTGCATAGGTAGTAGAAGCATAACACTACATGAAACAAATGCAAAATTACGATGTCGTAATTATGTTGTAAATATATAAAGTGTCAAAATTAGCTCCATAACAGTGGTTGAATCATACGAATAACTTTTTTTTTTATACTACGTCGGGTGGCAGACTAGTATACGGCCCGCCTGATGTGAAGCGGTTACCGTAGACATATTAACGCTCGCAACATAAAATATCGCTCGCGCGCCGCCAACCCCGCCGGCATCGCAGCATCTCCTTCCTTTCTGGTGACCTCACACACTCGCAGGAACACAACAGCCCTCAAGGGAACCGTTATTTGGCTGCGCTATTCTGTGAGGTGGAGGTACATTCCCTAGTCGGGTAGCTTACAATTACGCTCCCTACCTCTCTTTTCGCCAGAGCTTCGTTTGTCAGTCAGCAGGGTGCACCGCGTGCAGGTGAACTTAGCTTTGGTTCAAAGATGTTGATGAACCACTTACATCCCATATAACGTATCTGCTTAACGTACATCATCATCATTATTTATCCACTGCTGGGCATATGCCCAGGGTTTAAGGAAGGTTTAAGGAAGCCTTCCTTAATGCCTTCCATCATATTATGCGGTCCGCCGCTTTCCGCATCCAGCCGCTTCCGGCCGTTCCCTTGAAGTCATTGGTCCATCAAGACAAGGGGGGCAATGCTTCGTCGCCCCATACGAGTCTCCACTCTAGGACTTTCTTCCCCAACTACTATCACTGACTGACTCGGCAGATGTGGCCGGCCCACTGCGACCTCAGATTGCTGACTCTGAGTGCTATGTCTTTGCTTCTCAGTCAAATTTTTCGTTCTGGATCTTTTAGAGAAATGCTTAAATAGCTCTCTCCATCGCTCCCTGTGGGACTTTCAATGTGCCTAATTACCATTGCAGTTTCCAAGTTTCTGCACCGTAGGTCATGACGGGGAAGACGCACTGGTTGTAGACGTTGATCTTTAAAGTTTGCGGTATTTGCGCTGTGAGGATGTGCCGAAGTTTTCCGAATGCTGCATGACCACTCGAATGCGTCTATCGATCTCTTTGTTGAAGTTACTCCGGCCAAGCTGTATCACTTGTCCAAGGTAGACGTACTCTTTAACCACTTCTGTCTTTAGAGCCAAAGCCAACCTTACCTGCACGTGGTGTACCCTGACCTGCCTACCCGCCCAGTAACGAAAGAGGCACTGGCAAAAGAGAGGTAAGGTACAGCGTATTTGTAAACTATCTGACTGTGATAATATCTCTACCTCACAGAATACCGCAGCCAAATAACATTCCCTTGATAGTTGTAATTTTCCATTGAGTGAATGAGAAGATGTAGAAGTTGCTGCCTTGGCAACGGGGGTAGCGGCGCTAGAGCGATATTTCATGTTGCGAGCGTTAATATGCTGCGGTAACTGCTTCATATGAGGCGAGCCATAAGCTTGTCTGCCACCCGACGTAGTATAAAACAAAAAACATATTGTTTTATTTGGACACGTAGTATCTGTCACCTACTATGCTGCGATGGGTTTTTATAATAATTGTGTGCCAATAAATCTAAAATATGTGTGAACTGACTCTAATAAATATAAGAAAATTGCGATTTCCCTCTGCATTGAAAGTAGGGCAAAATTGAGATATAAAGCAACCGCGAAGAGCTCTAAGTGTTAAATATAAGACATGTAATATGGAACCAGTATTTTATAACTTTGTGGGATGGTAATGGCGGCACATTATTGCCTAAATAAGGAGCAGTATGCCTCATAAAATTCAACTTCCTTGAATCTGAGAAATAATCAAAGTATTATTGAGCTATAAATCTTTATCGTCGCTTTTGGCGATATTCTCGCCGCAAATATGTGAATATTTGGTAAGTTTTCTATGTATTTTATAGCCAACTTAAATCAGTAAGGTTGTTATCGGGCTTTTGACAAATTTATTGCTCTATTGTTTGAATAGCTCGTTGTTTAATGTTTGGATTAGTTTCGATTAGTTGTTTAGGGACGCTTTGTATAATTATGTCTCCGCAATTACATTGCGTACAGCGTTTTAGTAGCAAATCATTTAAAACATTAATTATTGTTTGGTTAGTTCAATCCATTTAATCATGATTAAAAAAAACATGATTAAAAGGATTAATTGTTTGGATGATCATGGGCAAACGAGCATGTCACCTGATGGAAAGCAATCACCAGTGCCCATGGAGATCCGTCGCTAACCTCCTTCATTCTTTCTTTCTGGTGATCTCGCTCACTCACAGGAACACAACAATTGTAATTTTAAACAAATTAATAAAATCCTAACAATATATAAAGGAGTAAAATACAAACAAAAAAATAAGGTTATGAAACCAATGGCAATGTATATAATGATTTTTATACTACGTCGGGTGGCAGAAAAGCATACGGCCCATCTGATGTGGGGCGGTTACAGTAGCTATATTAACGCTCGCAATATAAAATATCGCTCGCGCGCCGCCACCCTCGCTGCCAACGCAGCATCGCCTTCCTTTCCGGTGACCTCACTCACTCGCAGGAACACAACAACCATTAAGGGTATTGTTGTGCCAGATAACAATCTGGCTGCGGTATTCTGTAAGGTGGAGGTACATTCCCCGGTCGGGTAGCTTACAATTACGCTCAATACCTCTCTTAGAATAAAATTAGCAATGCATTTAACCATTCTATGTATTCACTTTGTCCTTGATGACTAATATTATGGTGTGTGCGCAGGAGGTTCTGGTGACCTGTCATACAGGTTTCTCTAAACCTTCATCAACCACCAGTCTCTCACAAGGGAGCTGTATACATGTTAAGATTCAAATGTATTATGTAGTATTTTTTTTGTGAGAAAATATAAATGATTATATGCTCCGCATCTTTGTCAATGTAGAGAAGTTGTCGACTGTCTTGGACACCATGCGCTTTCATGTCGCAGGAGAGCTTGCAGAATCCCACGTCACGGCAGCATAAATGACATTATTCGTCGGGCTCTTCTCACCGCCGGCGTCCCAGGTGTATTGGAACCAAATGGTCTGGCACGCGACGATGGTAGGAGACCTGATGGGATGTCGTTGCTGCCATGGAAGATGGGAAGGCCTTTGGTATGGGATGCAACCTGCGTCGATACCCTAGCGCCTTCTCATCTCCCTTACACGTAGGGATCTGCGGGAGCTGCTGCTGCATCAGCATCTTATAGGAAATTATATATTTGAGCCCTTTGGGGTCGAAACGCTTGGTCGATGGGGTCCGAGTGCAAAGCTTCTATTTAGAGAATTAGCAAAGCGCTTGGTTGGTACTTCCCGTGACCGAGGGCTGGCCTATATTTAGCACAACGTATAAGCATTGCCATTCAGCGTGGCAATGCTGCCAGCGTTCTGGGCACGATGCCTTTTGACAGTGATGCGGAGGAATTTTTTGACGCGGTATAGTCATTATTTTTTTTTCTTTCTTTTTATTTATATAATAATATTCATTTTAAGATTAGTTTATTAAGTTTTCATATATTATTAATAATATGTTTTATTTGCAGAAAAATGCCTTCATTGTTAAACATCCTACACATCGAAACCACAGTATAAGTAATAGTACTAACGTAAAGTAATAGTACTAACGTACAGTATGGACACTCTCTGCCGCTCTCACTAGTCTACCTCACCTCCCCTATGGAACCGATTTGGAACCGTTCGCAAGGAATGCCACAACGTAGGAATTGACGTCGCTTGTATTTTATTCTCCATTCGGTTTAAAATAATATGCGAGTATGTAAAAGATGAGAGTTATTTGTGCAGTGGATGGATGTCTCAACACATGGATGGCTGGATGGATGGGTGGATGGATGGATGGATGGATGGGTGGATGAATGGGTGGGTTTTGGGTGGATGGATTGATGGATGGATGGGTGGATGGATGGATGGATGGACGGACGGACGGACGGACGGATTGATGGATGGATGGTTGGATGGATTGAGGTATGGATGGATGGATGGATGGATTGATGGATGGGTGGATGAATGGATGGATGGGTGGATGGGTGGATGAATGGATGGATGGATGGGTGGATGGGTGGATGGGTGGATGAATGGATGGATGGATGGATGGATGGGTGGATGGGTGGATGGATGGGTGGGTAGATGGATGGGTTGATGGGTGGATGGGTGGGTGGATGGGTGGATGGATGGGTGGATGGATGGATGGATGGGTGGATGGATGGATGGATGGGTGGATGGATGGGTGGATGAATGGATGGATGGATGGGTGGATGGATGGATGGATGGATGGATGGGTGGATGAATGGATGGATGGGTGGATGAATGGATGGATGGATGGATGGATGGATGGATGGATGGGTGGATGGGTGGATGGATGGATGGATGGATGGATGGATGAATGGATATGGATGGATGGATGGATGAATGGATGGATGGATGGATGGATGGGTGGATAGATGAATGGATATGGATGGATGGATGGATGGATGGATGGATGGATGGGTGGATGGATGAACGAGCAAACGAGCATTAGTTAAAAAATAAAAAATGCTATGCAATAGCTTTACCGCGGCAGTCCCCGAGTGTCACACGTTTTTTTTTCTTCACTACGCCCACCTGATGTGAAGCGGTTACCGTAACCATATTAACACTCGCAACATTAAATATCGCTCGCGCGCTGCCATCCCCGCTGCCAACGCAGCAACTCCATCCTCTCTGGTGACCTCACTCACTCGCAGGAACACAACAACCCTCAAGGAAATTGTTATTTGACTGCGGTATTCTGTGAGGTGGTGGTACTTCGTCAGTCGGGCTGCTTAAAAAATACGCTATGTCCTACCTCTCTTTTCGTCAGAGCCTCGTCTGTCAGTGAGCAGGGTGTACCCCGTGCACGTAAGATTGACTTTGGTTCAAAGATGTTGATGAACCACTTACACCCCCTTACATGTCCGACTAATAATTGAATAATGTCAGCCCTAGAGAACGTCACTCAAACATAGGCACGTGTACAGACGTCATTTGGTTACTACATGCAAAAGCGCCATTTTTGTATGGAGTGGCCGGGGTTTGTCGAAACATAACGTTTATCAATAATACATACTTATCTCGGAGTTTGTTGCAAGTGCTATGCATAAAAGCGCCCGAGATATCTTTACCACTCTTTACAGACTTTACAGCATCGTAAAATACATTCTCATAAAAGTATGTATAGACATAAATGTGAAATATTCTCTCTTTTATCCACGTAGCCGAGTAAAAATGGGATGTCCTCTACAAATTGCAACAGGAATAGCGTTTACCGCGCTCAAACTACGTTTTATGCTTGGCCCATATTTTTAGAAGGGACCGTAGCGGACACTAAGCGGATGATTTATAGCAGCATATCAGTGTAGTTATGCTTTCAATACTCTTTAAATTAACTTCGCACGTCTCATATTTTGTTTGATCGCTGTATAGATCTATGAGTGTGGAGTTACAGATTGAGGAAGGATTACGTTATACGCAGATTCCATCTGGATATATTATATGTAGTACACTGCATACTTGGACTTTAAAGCATACTTCACCACGCTGCTCACCTGTGGGTTGCGGAGGACAGTGTTGACAGTGGACAGTTCAAGCCGCCCAAAGACAACTGCCGGGACCGACGGCTTAACGTGCATAATCACTCTGATCCCTAAACTAGTTTAGTAAAATGATGAAATAGATCGTTTACTGAAGTCAGAAGGATGTTCTGTGCAGAGCGCGAATGAGCGTCTGTGCGGGGCCATACAAACTGTTCCTGATTTGTGTCAGACGGGAGGTGAGGTCGATACTAGAGAGCGGCAGGGAGAGACCATACTGTACGTAGTACTATTACTTATCATCATCATCATCAGGTTAATTTTAGTCTCCACTACAGGAGCGCGACCCTCTCTCGTCCGTCCTAGACGGAAGGAGGATGGATTTGGCCTACACTCCTCACGCTGGCCAAACGGGTTGGGGAGGCCTGATCGATATTTGATAATGTATTTCCCTTAGTCGCTTTGAACGCCATCCACGGCAAGAAACGAAGTGATTCTATTCTAGTCTGCCGGATACCACACGGCTTATACTATTACTTATACTGTGCTAAAAGTCTTAAACTTGATGTAAATGATATATGTATTTGTAAGTAAAAAGTTATTCTTAACGATAAATAAAAAGTGACACATCTTTATTCAGATGCGTATTGTCTGTTAAAACAGTTTCACAGATTATTTTATAACTACGCTATTTATATAAAATAAATAAATAAATATTGTCAGACAAATTACACAGCGCCATCTAGCCCCAAAGTAAGCGAAGCTTGTGTTATGGGTACTAGACAACTGATAAACATACGTAAGTACATTTTTTTTTGTAAATACATACTTATGATACATAGAAAACACCCAGACTAAGACAAACAGACATGTTCATGCACACAAATTTTTGTCCTATATGGAAATCGAACCCACGAGAGTTGGTGTCGAAGCCGCGTCATTGACCGCTACGCCGAGTACCGAGTTCGATATTTATTTGTAAGTAAAAAGTTATTCAAAAAGTGACACACCTATAGGCGGATGGGTATCGCCTGTTAAAACAGTTTCACAGATTATTAAGCTTACGCGCGCGATTATTAAGCTACGCTATTTTATATTTATTATTATAAAATAGCGTAGTTATAAAATAATCTGCGATCAGAATAGTACAAATACTTAAGTGTACGTATTTTAGGAATGTGTACTGCGATTGCATACGATGTATCGATAAACTGATCCGCTGTCCGATAATTTTAATAAAGGTCGTTATATTAAATAACATCATTGCTGTTTATTGCCTGATGCTTGGGCAGGCATGCGTGTAATGAAAATTTTATGGCGGCAAATTTGCACTTCAAAATGTAAATGTATAAAGCGTTTTAGCAATGAAATGATTATGGATAGCTAATGATATTTTTTATTGATTATCATCATCAAACTGTATCTACCCACTGCTGGATATAAGCCAAGGCTTTCCACCAAATACGATCCTCCGCCTTCTGCATCCAGCCGCTTTTTTTTATACTACGTCGGGTGGAGAACAAGCATACGGCCCGTCTGATGTGAAACAGTTACCGTAGCCATATTAGCGCTCGCAACATAGAATGTCGCTCGCGTGTCGTCACCCCCGCTGCTTCCTTCCATTCTGGTAACCTCACTCACTCGCAGGAACACAACAACCCTCAAGGGAATTGTTATTTGGCTGCGGTATTCTGTGAGGTGGAGGTGCTTTTCAAAGTCGGGTAGCTTACAATTACGCTCCCTACCTCTCTTTTCGTCAGAGCTTCGTTTGTACACCAACCAACCACTTACACCCCAAAAACCGCTTTCTTAAGGTCATCGTACCATCTAACGCTTCGTCGTCCTACGTACGGCCTCCATTCTAATAACTTCCTCCCATATGTAACTAATGTAATTATTATATAATTAATACTCTACACCGTAGAACTTAGTAGCTATGTACAGTTTTTGGTTTCTAGCGTTAACCCTACAATTTTATCAACCATGATATGTCATTGTTCGCCCCAAGCCTCCACAAAACCATGAACGATCATGATAAACAAAATGATATAAATCACCTTTGTATTTCAAATACTAAATAAATTGAAAATGTCAACGTTCCCCCTATTATATAGGGTTCCGAGTGAAAGTGCTTAATAGCGAATTTTTCCGACTGTCTACGACATGGAATAGACATTAATCATTATGAGTCGGGGAGTTTTGTATGAGTTTTTGGTGACATAGCATTTTAGGTGGTACTACTGTAGGCGAGAAGCGTCTTCAACTAAGGTAGTGAAAATGGAATGAAATATTAGTTGAATAGATGAACCAATCAGGTTGTTGATTTTTGTTGAAGTAAAACTTCTTTATGCACGCTTGTATTGGGGAGTAAGCTGGTGAATGCGTGACGAGAGCGTTACGAAAAGTGTGATCGGGCGAGGCGAACGGAAGTTGAGAGAGAGATATACGTTAGTAGAGCTAAATAAGTTTTACTTCAGTCGTGTGGTCTAAAGCACACTCATATTTTTGTGTAATAAATAGAAAGATTATTAATTTATAACAAAGTTATCTCAATTTATTTCTTTATAATTTCATAGTTAAATGTAATTAAAAAAAACTAAATTGGTGACGTCACATTTGATTCTTCAGGAACCGGTAGTTTCGTTTTCGTTACAAAAGCGATATCTAATATTTTCACTTATTATAGAAAGAAAAAACATTACTAACGCTAATAATTACCTTTTACGTTAGTTGTATGCACAGAACAAAAAAAAACAGTATGTTTTAAGGGAACGAATTGCATTGAAAATAATAGATATGAATATGGTATTGGCTCGTGTGGGCACTTCTAGCCGATTTATTTATACTAGCGGCCTGCCTTGACTAAGCTTGGTGATTTTCTCAACCCCCAGATTTCAACCTAAGGCACACCTTGGCCACTCCATACAAAAAACGCCAACGCAAACAGACCGCGTCTGTATACTGTGACAATGTGTGAGTGTTCCGGGGTTTCGTGTCCACATTGATGAGTCAGTTAGTCAAATTCTCTCTTTATATAACAGTATAGATAATTCTTCGTGAAAGGAGGTAACTCTCGTTACTTCGATCTCATAAGAGAACGAGTATGACATACATCCTGCCATGTATGAAATAGTTAATATATGCTATGGCATCTTAATACGTTAACAAACAAAGAGCATCACTAATTTTATTGCAACCATCACAAGGAGCTCGTGTTTATTGCTTCCTGGCGACAGTTTAACGAATGTAACTTTCTCTTCAGGGTAGCGGTTCCTAACCTTTTCAACGTTGATACCCCTATGTCCTGGAAGAGTAACGGATTTAATCAATGAACTCCATTAAAAAGAGTGTAACTATGCCATTCTCTACACGGCAGCAACTTAAAATTTCTTTGCATAAGATTTGAGCTTTGGCACCAATTTTAACATAATTTATCTAATTTCCATACAATTTATTCGCTCAAATCCACTTCGTGCCAAGATATTGGATCAATGTTTAATACCCTTGCCTTGATTGCTAGTCGCTTCCTCTCCAGCAGTTGGACAAGTGCCTTAAGCTAAATTAAAGCTGTCCAAATATATTTCCTTTGAATTTTGACGACATCATTGCGTTTCCGATTCCCTTTCATGAAGATGCGATGTTTCGAAAACAAAGTTTAAATATGAATCGATTTTCAATTTTAGCACGACAAGGGGAGGTAATTTAATGATTCCCGTGAAAGGCAGGTTGGCTCCGTTTATAAAAGTTTATTGTAGCGAATACACGCTTCGCATTTTTTTTTATTTCTACAATCAATGTCATGTCATTTGACATAAAAATTGCGAAATTAAAGGTCACGAAATGTGTATGACAGGAAAATTATTCAATCTATTTAATTTCAAAGAAAAGTAGGTTGATGGATTCATGGTTGCATTAGTTGGTAGTTATTTTGAATCACAGATCTAGGATCTTGCAAACGTGGTCAAGCCACCGTCTTCATAGTCACCTGTCATCAAACATGTGTACTCCTAATCTTAATGCTCACATGCCATGATTGGCATTGGGATTTTCACCATGGGGATCTCCAGGTATTTCATACATACAAACGTGCAGCGACAGGCAAGTCTGAAGTCACCTGGACATCTAGAAGATAAGGTCAGAGTGGGTTCAAAAATTTCGGTGTGCTCAACAAAACAATCATCATCATCATCATCATCAGCCTGTATCTACCCACTGCTGGATATAAGTCTTCCCCAATGCTTTCCACCAGATACGATCCTCCGCTTTCCGCATCCAGCCGCTCCCAGCCGCTTTCTTAAGATCATCGGACCATCTAGAAGGAGGGCGTCCAACACTTCGTCGTCCTACGCGCGGCCTCCACTCTAATACCTTCTTCCCCTATCTACCATCACTTACTCGGCAGATGTGACCGGCCCATTGCCATTTCAGCTTGCAAACTCTGAAGGCTATGTCGAGAACTTTGGTTCTCCGTCGAATTTTTTCGTCCGGATTCGATTCCGCAGAGAAACCCTGAGCATAGCTCTCTCTATCGCTCGCTGCGCGACCTTTAGCCTGTGGACCAGTCCGATGGTCAGTGTCCAAGTCTCTGCACCATATGTCATCGCAGGGAGGACGCACTGGTTGAAGACTTTAGTCTTCAAGCACCGGGGTATCTGCGCGGCGAAGATGTGCCGAAGCTTTCCAAACGCTGCCCAGCCCAGTCGAATGCGTCTATCGATCTCTTTGTTGAAATTACCCCGGCCAAGCTGTATGGAATGACCGAGGTAGACATAGTCTTTAACCACTTCAATAGCTGCATTCTCTACGATAACCGGGCTAGGGATGACAAAATCGTTGTACATAACTTTCGTCTTGTCGAGATGCAGCATTAAGATCGACCAACATACGACCGAGATCCTCCAGCGATTCAGCCACTATTACCACGTCGTCGGCAAACTAAAGGTGTGAGATGTACTCGCCACAATAAAACAATATCCCCTGCTTATAGCTTATGGCAAAGACTTTATACAATTCCCAAGTCGTCGTAATTTGCAGTATTGTTATCAACTACGAACTGGAGCACCGGGATGCTAGCTTGAACCTTTTAATCTGGTTTAGCTGAGAGCTATGAGAATCGGCGAGTACTCTAAGCTCTTAAGTTTTTAAGTGATTATGACTACGTAGAGTCTTCGCCTCTCTTTATGGGAACCCCTGGTGGTCCGCGGAACACCAGTGGTCGTCATTTACAATAAAAGATAGGTAATCTTGAGTTATAGTACATAGTACTATTACTTATACTGTGGTAATACTATATAGTTTTTAAATAAAACAATGTCCATTATAGATAATTATGTAAAACTAGCATTTATTATTATATTATTATTACATAGTACTGGTATTACTCTATGTACGTAGAGTAAGTGTAGATTTCCGCATTTGAAGTCACGGGTTATGTTTAATTTATGTGATAAATCGGTGTAATACAATAGCACAACAATAGAGCCACGCGCGGTTTACGTGTTAACTAACAGATCAATGAATGGTGTTAAGTTCCTTACAATAGTACTGTGGATTCGCACTAGGGACATAACTGGAAGTGATATTGCATTTTCATGTTAAGGAGTCAACCTTTAAGGTAATCTTTCTATATGTGACCGGCAAAGACGGGCATTGTTATGTATATTGCATATATATGAAATGATGTTGAAATATTTTGAGGTACTGATTACTTTTTGGTTATGTGAGGTTTGTCTTGTGTCCCGCGAACAACAATAAGAGTATCACCTAAATTGACAGAGACAAAACATTAGCGCTAATTAAAAACAATTATTATAAAAATTGTAGATAAAATGCCTTCCTGTGTGTTCTCGTTCTTTTCCTTACTTTGCATAGGTACTACAGGTATAATACGTAAGTATTGAGTAAGCGCTTTGTAACTTATTTTTACTGCCGTGATGTTCGCCTCTGACCCATCCATATATAAAATGTCGTAGGTAACGATTGCCTTTTATAGATACAGAAAACTTTAAACCTTCAACGGTTTAACGTAGAACTGAATCAACATATTGCTATATTATCTATCTATGTATTTGTATGTACGTAATAGTGATATATTCATAGGTATGTTTATTTTATTCGAATGAGTAATATCGTTTATTTTTTTTCTTTCTTTTATTAAATAGTCATTCCATATATGTATTTTCTATATAATGTTCTATTTTTTTTTAACTGCGGTCCTGTTTTTTTTAATCCGGTAAAGAACCGCATTCGTGTTTTTCTGCTATTCCCAAAGGTTGACTGGAAGATAATGCTTTTAGCGTACAAAAGGCGGTCTTAAGACCGCCTTTTAGACCCTTGCATAATTTTGTGGTCAATAAAGTTTAAAAATAAATAAACTTCCAAGGAGCGGTGTCCTTAGTACTCGTATGTTATTCAATAATTGTTGAATGATACTTTAACGAAATACAAAATCAAAAGATCCCAGACAATCCTTTCAGCAAATTCCAAAATACTGATCTATGATTTGTGAACGATCCTTTGCTGTCTAATAAATCACATTTTTTACATTGTGAAATGTGATTTAGCATATCCAGTTTTTCGTATCTCGGATCGTGACCATCGTGTCTGTCGGGTAATTGATGACATGCAATAATTCATAGTTTGTGTGGAGTCTCACGCTCGCTGTACGACACGGACGGGCTCGGGTATCGGGCTCTATGCTTATGGAGAGTGCCTATACACTGATGTCACTCTGTGAGCTACTCGTAATAGCCTAGACATAATTGTGTAAATTTATAGTTTGTGTGGAGTTTTATTCTCATATGGACGTGACCAGCAGGGTAATGTAGAAGACAGTCTGATTATACTTGATCAAAGAAATGATGAAATATCTTTTGCTATTCCATATTTATTGCGGAATACAGCCCTGCAATCTCATTTGCTAGGACTTCTCTGCTTAACCATCAGAACAGCAGCCTATATCTACCCACTGCTGTATTTTCCCATTTGGCTTTCCCCAATGCGATTTCCACCAAATACAACTCTCGGCTTTCCGCATTCAGACGTTTACAGCTCCTTTCTTGAGGTCATCATACTATCTAGAAGAAGGTCGTCCAACGCTTCTTCGGCTTTCGCTCTAATCCTTCCCCATCTACCATCAGTTATCATTGACTCAGCAGATTTGGCCGGCCAATTGCCACTTTAGCTTGCAAACTCTTGAAAGCTATTATTCTTTTAATAGTTGATTTCGGCCAACTTGCCAGATTTTATTAATGTTTACAGGCAATTTGTCGCTTTGATCGTCTCTGCTCCAGCTGCTGTGGTCGTCGTGGAGCAGTGCAGGCACGGCAGTCGCATGCAACTACTAACGTTAGTGGGTGGGTGCCGGCCGGCAGTAGTTTGCTACAGTAGTTTGTTGTAGTAGAACTAATACGTGGCGGAAGCACGCAAAGTTGTGTAGATCAAATTGCCTGTAAATTTGACTTCCGCAAAATAACACCTGAATCAATTAATTATTAATATTTATTCCCCTTTTATTCCCCTGCTACCTCTGAAATCGTCAATTTTGGTTCTCCGATTAAGTTCTTCGTTCCGTATCCGATCACTCAGAGAAACCCGTTGCATAACTCCATCGCACGTTGCGCGAGCCTGTGGGCCAGCTAGCCCGATGGTTACTGTCCAAGTCTCTGTAGCACAGGACAACAATAGGATGGTTAACCATAGCATAATCTATATAATATATAAAACAAAGTTGGGTTAGTTACACCATTACAAAACTCAAAAAGCTGGTCCTATTTTTATGATCTTTGATTCGTTGGATTTGTCTCCATCTCGAATAGCTATTAATTATATTAGAAAAAAATACGAAAAAAAATCTGATGAAATTGTCAAGACAAGGTTTGTATGGTAAATCCAATAGTAGTAGTAGTAGTATTAAATAAAAATTCCTGGACACACGAGTTGGCTTCAGCTCTAAAAACAATGTTATGTTTCATAGATGTATACTGTACCTTATTCTATATAATAAGTTTATGCTCTATTAGACCTTAGGGTGCTTACATAAAGAACCTGAAACCTTACTGCTTGCATGTAGCTAATACATGTAAATACAATGCTAACTGTATATTATTTCATACACTTATTTGAATACCGAGAGCTCTAACCGGTAACCAGTCGCTTTATGTAAGAACCCTTAGGCTGAGTGCGATTTCATCACCTTTGTATGATTTTACATCTGTAGGTATCTAAATGTTATAGAATTAACTGCTTATGTTTTTTATTATCAAATGTAAATGGTAGTAGATGCCGTTTTAGCAGCAAGGGCGCTAGCAAACAAATCGTACAAGGAGTCGCATTGTAAGCGTCTATAGGATAAGGTAACCGCTTTACATCCGAAGGGCTGTATCGTTCGTTTGTTGTACATTTTTTGTGCTGCAGTGTTATTTTTACCGGTTTATTATTTACTAGCGTTCGCCGGCGGCTTAGCCTGCGCTTACTTTTTTTTAATAAAAAGTATCTTATGTCCTTCCTAATTCCTTTGAGATGAAACTTTGTACACAAATATGTGTACAAAGTTTCATGATGATCGGTTGAGTAATTTCGACGTGAAAGCGTAACAAACAAACCCACGTTCACATTTATAACATTAGTAGGGATTAAAAATAAAAGCACAACACAAAATTACAGAAAAACCTTTTTATTTTGATTAATTGAATAACGATAGTAAAAAATGTTTGCAAAGAAATCTATTTTAATTATTTTATTATTTCAATTATCGAATTTAAACTTAACAGAATGTCATAGACTAAACATAACAAACTATAATCGTAGACAGAGAAAACCACTATACCTTTTCCCTTTGCTCTTTACACTTCACACCTTCATGCGCTGATCCTTAGCATATTGAGGTTAAAATCACGGTGAAACCAGTGAAACTATGTTGTCATTTATTTATTTACTTAATCTTCATGCACATAAACAATGTACAAAGGCGGACTTAATGCTATAAGCAAGCATTCTCTACCAGTCGACCTTAGGGTGATGCAGAGATAAGTCATGGTAGGTGCGAAGGCGAATATTAATATAAATTAACGAATGTTAAATATAAAGAAGTTATGAAATCATTGCAAATAAATAGTAATTTACAATTTATGTGATAGTGGGCTTGACTAGCGCGTCAGTGCATGTGTGTCGACAATGTAAACGACCCGTTATTGCTACGGGCTGGTGTTGACGTTTGAACAGTACTGCAGTTCCACCTCGCAGTGCAACTCGGTCAATATACACACAAATACATACATATACGGCGTACTATAGTTTGAGATATCGTTGCACATTTGTTGCATATCGAGTTGGAAACTTTGCATTTAGAATTGTGATGATGAGCATACTGATTTACTCGTCAGAATAAAACCTTCAGGTTGTGGAATTACCCCTGTCAAGGTTTTTCTAGGAGAGTATGGGGTTCTTCAAGAAAATTATATAAATAAATAAGTAATAAATAAATATTCCTGGACAAATTACCACGGCCATCTAGTCCCAAACTAAGCAAAGCTTTTACTATGGGTATTAAGATAACTGATGTTAATATATTCAGATATTTCTTTTTTGTATCTACATACATATAATACATAGAAAACACCTAAACCAAGACAAACAGACATATTCGTGCACACAAATATTTGTCTTATGTGGGGATCGAACCCGCGAGCCCGGAGTCAAAGTGGACATTGCTAGCCATTCACCGGGATCGTCGATCGATCGAAAATTATTAGTGTTATATAGAATTAAAGTAATTATTACAGAGTTGGCAACGCGTGAGTGATGACTCTGCTGGTGTCGCAAGCGTCCGTAGACTGCGAAGACTACATATCATCAGGCAGGTCGTATGCTTGTTTGTCACCCTAGTTGTATAAAAAAAACTACAAATATTATAAAGGCGAAAGTTTGTGCGGACGTGTGTATGGATGTTTATCTGTATTTCAAGGGGATATTTATTATTATTATTTTTATTTATTTATTTACTTCCTGATGACAAGCATTACAGCTAGCCAATGCACTTGTCAAAGGCTACGTATAAAAAACATAACAGTATAAACAATTATTAAAATAATTTCAATTGATTAACATAAGACATAAATAAATAAAATTAAATAACACAATAAAATTAAATTAAATCAAATCAAATGAAATTAAATAGCACATAATTATGTAATCATGCTTTTTAAATAATCGGTTGTCATCCTGCGAAATTCTGCAGGCGAACAAACAAACAAATCGAGCGAGCATAGAGACACTACCACAACACTACGTCGTCGTTGAGTAAGCGCAGTGCTAGAGGAAGCGGTGCATGGCTGCCCATTTGCGTTCTACCACAGTATAAGTAATAGCACTGTTCTACAAAGATATTCCTGACCGAATCTGAATAAAATTTGGCATATAATATTTTTCACGGGGGACTCTGTTCACGCGAGTTAGACACTGATCACAAATAATTTTATGCAAGAACTTTGTTATCTTTATTGTACAGAATAAAGTCTGAAACTAGTAAAAACACGGTACAAAGACAGGCTTATCCTACTAAAAGGCAAGGATTGTCTGCAACGAGAGTGAAATTAAATTATTAAAGACATTTTTTAAAGAAATAAGCAATTTACATAATATTACTAGAATTGTTTAAAACTGCAAAATGGGCTCTTTATTTGCAAATTGGTCACCAATTTTGAAAGTCGGTACCATCAGGTACAGGTACCAATTATTAGTGCGTGATGGTACAGACTCTCAAAACGTAGCTGCAAGAATTGTGAATATTTTTTATGAAACAAAAAAAATTTCAAATATTTTCTATAAAAATTTCAGCCTTTCCAAATTTTTTTCAACCTTACTACCTATATCGGTTCATCGTTTGGGGTTTCTCCAGGTAAAGTGGACGTGAAAAATATTATATTTAAAAATCGAGTGGATGCGAATTTATGTAAACCTGCAAAATAAAACGTAGGTGCATTTTCCTGAAAATAAAACCCTCCTCTCGAAAAGTATAAATTGGGCAGATACCGTTATAAGTGGGGCTTTTAAACTGCGAGCGCTTTTAATCCGACTTTAATTAAATATTTTTGCGTAATAAATATTGTTATAACATTTATTAAAACACTTATATTTCGGTCAGATAAATAATTTTTTGCAGTTTTTTTTTCTTATTTAAAATGAATCAGTTTTTGCACAGTTTATGGGTACTGATTGTTTTTTTAGTATTGAATTTAGGATGACGATGTGTCCTTATATTTGGTATATTTGGATATATTTTTTTTATACCACTAAAGTGGCAAACAACTATACGACCCGCCTGATGGAAAGCAGTTATGTACTGCCTATGAACGCCTGTAAAATCAAGGGCATCACAAGCGCGTGGCTGACCTTGTAAAAACCTTTTCACGCCCTTTTTGAAGAACCCCATGCGGTAGTCTCCTAAGAAAACCTCGACAGGCAGTTTATTCCACAGCTTGACAGTATCCACGTGCAGGTGAAACCTCACCTGCATGTGGCTGTACGGCTTTGATTAAAAGATGTATATGAATCACTTACACCCCAAGTTTTTTTTTTCGGCATGTACAGTCACGTGCAAAAAAGAATATAGAAGTTGAGAAAGAAATGGCTTGCGCCTTGCGTTGTTGCATTACAGTTTATGTTACTATTAACAGCTTATGATAACGAGCACGTGAATTTAGTCTTTAAGCTATATACCAGGAATTTTACACATAAGTGTAAATAAAAGTGGTACTATTGCATTCATTTGTTTTACATCGTGGTGATATCGAGATAGCGACATAAACCGCGACGTGTAGCAGTGAGGCATCTTCGGCATGTACTTATCCTTAATCTGCTAGCCCCGCTACAAATGCAAATGCAGTATCTTCATAGATCTTGTAGCTTCACTCACTCGTAGGAACACAACAATCCTCAGGGGTCCTTTCATTTGGCTGCGGTCTTTTGTGAGCTGGAATGTGGTCCAGTCAGGTTCGATTGCAATCATAATGTGCTTGACATATTCTCTCTTTTGCCGGTGATTTGTTAGTTAATCAGGAGTGTGCACCACGTGCAGGTAAGGCCCGGACTCCACCAAAATGGAGATGAGCAGAGAAGATGTGTGTTTGCATTTGATACCGCATGAGGTGTCAATTAGAGTACCACGAAGTATGATATGTATGGAAACACGAGTCTCCTTTCCGTACATTCTGATTCCGTGAATCTGGACATAGATAAGGAGGAAACCCCTAAAATCTACTTAAAAGAGTAGCCTCCCTTTTATGTGTTCTTTTGATTGTATTTTGAGCTGTGTGCAAAACCGTTGTTTGATATGATTGCAATGGCTTATTTCTACAATCACTCCGCTTGCCATCAGCAGGGAACTCATCCTCACTCTTTGGAACTGAAATGTACAATACGTTTTCAGAGAGGACTTCTCCTGCTAAGTATTACAGAGTTTTTCAAAATGGGTGTGAAGAGGTTTTTACTAGATCGACAACGAGCTAGTGTCCATAGCCTTCTCCATAGCAGACGGTCGGTATGCTAGTTGGTCGATAAACATAATATAAAAACTCTTGTCAAAACACAGTTCCTAAAACTTTAAATTCATATTACAAGTTTTCATTCCATGACGTGTTCAGCCGTCGTAAGCGATCCGGGAACATGGCGGCTGCACTTAGCTGCGCCGCGGTCGCCTGGGACTCTTGACATGAATTAAAAATGCACGCTGCATTAGTGCTCCAATGCCTGCACTGTCCGTGGCGGTTCGTTGATGTATGGAACTGAGTTATTTGCCTGCAAGTTCTCGATTGATGTATTTGATCTTACGAGAAATACTTATACAATAGTCGTTTTATCACTTGATACTATATAGTGTGGTTGTGACGGTATCGTAAAGTAGCTGATAAGCATATTGTGAATGTTTTTTTTATACCACTAGAGTGGAAAACAAGCATACGGCCCGCCTGATGGAATGCAGTTACCGTAGCCTATGAACGCCTGTAACACCAGGGGCATCACACGCGCGTTACCGACCCTGTAAAAACCTCTTCACGCCCTTTTTGAAGAACCCCATGCATATAGTCCCTTGAGAAAACCTCGACAGGCAGTTCATTCCATAGCTTGACAGTACGCGGGAGAAAACTTCTCTGGAACCGCACAATACGTGACCACTTAGGCTCCAATGTGTGAGTAAATGATGAATGAATTGAATGAATTCCCTGTCTATATGGGTATATTTTACAAATAAGGTGTTATGCAAATGTGGTATTTTAGCAGTATGCAGAATATGGGATTCGGCTGCGAAGGGGCTAAACTTCTTATAACACTTAAATAATTTTATTCCAAAAGAGATTGTTTTTTTTTTCAGAAATAACATAGTGAAAATGCACCAATAGTATAGTCAGATATTTTCAAACTTTGTCATCAACAATGGAACATCTGTGAAATAATAATTATTATAAAACTGGCAGCTTGTGGCGACCTGTGGTGGGTAAGGACATCATGGGTACCGAATCTCCAGAGAATCGGTCAGGGCCTTCATGGGGGTGGAAACAAGAAGGCCTGCAAGACTCTCAGCTCTGGCTTGCAGATTAGCCGGCAAAGAGAAGTCGTTAGAGCTATATGCTCCAGGGGCCTCTACGCGTTGGATTGCAATTATTAACAAAATATATTACCATTGGAGAAACAATAAAAATACAATACTCCAAGTAAATTTTATTATGATACCAGCTACATAAACACAATATTAGTCATACAAATTTCTGATTTATGGGATACAAAATAGGAACGTGGCATCTTAACAGTTACTAGGTTAAGCTAGTAGCGTTTTGTATGAAAGAAGCGTTTTCAGGTAAGTCCATGATTTTCACATTGTCATATATCAAGATGTTTTTGGCTATTGAAAATATGCTTTCACCTATATTCAATGATGTTATAAATACTACAGATATGGCATACCCTTACTAAATTTGCGTCAGAAAACGGTTGCCACCTGTGAGAGAATCACTATCCTTATCATCTCGGCTCGCTTTAGATTACTTGCTATCTCTTTCCCTCGCTGAGTACATAATCAACGCAATGGTGTGTTTTTTTCTTCCAAAAATTGAAATTAACCTAACAAACGCATCAGATATTATTTTATTTCGAGCTTTATTTACTTTATCAACATAAATTGTTCGTTTTCGTTATACAATCGACGGCATTTTTATTAATTTCAATCAATGAGGGTCTTTTGGCAGCACTGTGGAGTAGGGTCCAATCATTTGTCAATTCATAGCATCTTGTCAAATGTCTTGTTGACGTCTTGTGTTGTCTTGTCGTCTTAAAGTTTCACTGTCAAAAAATTCAGTACATTTTGACAATCTGGACCCGACGCCTACCTAGCGACATCTAATGTCAGAAAAAATATCAAACATCCGCATTGTTACAAACGTCAGTTTCGTCGGATTGCTTGTGCGAACTGATTGCGAGGTAAGACAATTGAGGCACTTATCGGGTGTACGTTTGTGGCATATCCATAGCTTTTATGACATCATTTATATTATTATTGAAACGTCTTCACATAACATTTTTTTAAATATTATCCTCCAATTTCTTTCGGACACTATATTCTACGATTAATATACGAATCTAATGATATCTCATAAGTTGAAATCCGTCAGACGGTCAGGCTATAGGGCGCGCTGAAGAAATATATACATATACATACAATACATACAAACGCTCGAAAAACATTGCCGTCGCTTCTTTGGTAGTCGGCTAAGAAATAAAAAGTAATAACCTTTTTTTCGTAAGTATAATTTTATGAGAAAAAAGGTTACACATAGTCTGACGCTAGAATGGACGCTGGTGATAGTATTACGATAGTACTATTACTTAATCTGTGCTTTTATTATGACCACTTACACACAATTCACAATAAACTCGTAACCTACAAGTATAACGTAAGACCTAACGACATCCATATATCACTATAATGACGAAAAGTAATACGAGAAAAGCACCATATAATTTGTCATTACCTAATTCGCTTCCCGTTTCATAGTAAACATTAACAAAATTGTGTTTGCCCTCCATTATGGAATTAATAAACAGACATGACAAATAAGTGGGCAAAGAACGAGGCGAGGATATGAAAAGCGCTTACAAAGAGTGAAAAAATTATGCGCCTTCATGGAGGCGTGGGTCAACAGAGATAATTCTGTGCCATAAATTGGAGGACCCCGTGGGTAATTAGGCCGTACCTGGGCTTCGAAGATGTAATACAATCTCTGAGTAAACGTAGATAAGTTATTAGACCAAAGAAGGCTGCCTATTAAGGTCCGCCTTGGAAGAATATACTCGTACTCGTATATGTGTGTTCAAATCCTACGAGGCCTCTACCACAATACAGTGAGAGATATGCTGTGCCCCTACCGACTAAGGTGAAGCCGATTATCATCCGATTTTTTGATTCCAAAAATATATCTTAGAGTAAAGTTAATGACACAAATCTTCAGCTTAGTCGGTAGAGCTCCATCGTTTCTACCAGCTAGGCTAAACACAATTACCGCCAATCTGAGCTAAAGTTTGATTTTCGCAGTCAAAAAATCCAATGGTAAACGGCTTCAGCTTCGGCAGTGGGGCCCTACTGCAGAAGCTGAAGCCGATTACCATTAGATTTTTTGGAAATTTCCCCTGGAATAAATAAATAATAAATAAATACACAGCGCCATCTAGCCCCAAAGTAAGCGAAGCTTGTGTTATGGGTACTAGACAACTGATAAACATACGTAAATACATTTTTTTTTTGTAAATACATACTTATGATACATAGAAAACACCCAGACCAAGACAAACAGACATGTTCACACAAATGTTTGTTCTGTGTGGGAATCGAACCCACGAGCGTTGGTCTCGAAGCCGCGTCATTGACCGCTACGCCACCGAGCTCGTCAACTATCCTCCCGACCGATATGGAATATTCTCAGTAATTACAAAACATACGACTGTATTTTTTGACTGCTGTAATGAATTTTATTTTGTTAGTTGCTATTACACGAATTGACAGAAAAAAATGCACAGTAACCCCTTTTTAAAACAGAGATTTGTATTTTATAAGCATACGGTACAGAAATTAAATGGAACGGAATGGAACAGAAGATAGATATATAGATAGATAGTTTATTCGTATTACAGCAGTTACACACACAAACATTTATAAGCTTATACAATTGATACACTTTGTTGATTTTAGGTGTGTGTTGCAGCAATACAAAAGGGCCATAGCTCAGTGGCAATGTTGCATGGGCAACACACTGATTTTCAGCTATTACCCAGAGATGGTGCGAGTGCGAATCAGTCCAAGTATAAATAATTATTACAGAAACAAATATATATTTATATGTAAAAGTGTAAAATTTACAAATATGATGATATAGTGCGGCTAATACAAATTTTAATAAATAAATGCGGAGTAGTACTATAGCGATATAATAATAATAATAATTGTCTTTACTTATAGAAAGTATAGTTAGTTAATGATAGACAACAAGTGAAGTAGATAGTGAGATTATAATACAATTTTACGATATTTAATTTACAATATTCAAAACGGAACAGAACGGAACGGAAGTAATGGAACGGAGCTTTACTCCACAGCAATATACCATATGACATAATACTATTGAAATACTATGGAAACTAAAGTGGACCAGCCGTGCGGTAGCTGTCAATCATCTGATTCTCTTGGCTGCATAAGCAGCAGAACTAAGTTTACCGGCTTGTTTAATTAAATTATGAGGGACACTTTCGAATCAATTGTAATACCAAGAAATACTGTATCTATCAATCGACTTGCCTTACGTTTTGGGATGAGTGAATTTATATATACATTTGGTTTTATTTGTATTTACTAAAAGATTGTTGATTATGAACCAGTTCAAAATAGTGCAATTCCTTCTAAATTTCCTATAAAGTCTACACACATATTTTAAAATGCCACTTTTTAAATAAGTTATAAATATTTTTATACGAAAAAAAAAAGCAAGAGCATCGCGCGTTTTCGCATAATATAATAGTAGGTCTAATATTTCAGTTATCAATGCATCACCTACATGAAAATTTCACTGCTTTACTCCTATGTTTTAGTCCATAGCTCTGGTTTCTTGTTCTATATAGTTATTGCATATCTAGAACAACGTTTTATACACTAAAACTTTCCAAAACATATTCAGTCGTATTCGACTGCCCGGAGAAGCCCATCTCCAAATCTAATCAGCAGTTTTTGAAGAAAATGTGAACATACCTACATACGAGTACATACATACGCACGTACCTCTTCACACACGCACACTAACGCACACTCAGGCCCGGCTAATTATATGTGACAATCAAAAAGAGTACAAAAATTAACCACATAAAAGGCAGGCAAAGGCGTGGCGTGGGTCAACAATGATAATTTCCCAGCAATAAATTGAAGAAGCCCGTGGTAGCTAATTAGAGTACCTGGGCCCCGTAGATAGAACGAAATCACCGGGAGCCCAGATAAGCGGCGTCGCGTAATAGAGACTTTAAAAGAAATTACCGCTTCGCTCATTAGTCTCTCGAAACTTGCGCTTTGTTACTAAGGGTTCAAGTTTGGTAGTTTTGTCAATTTCAGCTCAGTAAAAGTTAAAAGGATTTTTTTATGTATTAAAGTTATTATAATTTATAGACCACCTGCTTCACTTTTACTTGGGGAATCTCGCCTCATGATGGAGTAAAAGAGAGGTAATAGACAGTAATAGAAAATAGTGGTAGCCGTGGAGCAGCAACTGGGGAAGACTTTCCAATTTACAGAAATCAATTAAGAATTCCGTAGAGGGCTGTAGTCACAACGGTTGTGTTTTTATTGTGTGTGTGATTTTAATAGATAATAAGTGCGACTCTACAAGTATAATACCTATTCAAAAATCCGGACAAGTTCGCTGACATGTGGAGAGAGGTCTGTATGATGAATACATACGGGGAAGGCGGGTCTGTGGTCTAGTTAAATCTCTAGTAAAAAAAATCTAATAAAAAATAAACAATAAAATGACCGACCATTATTTTGTGATAAAAACCAACATAACTTTGTAGCTGAAAATCATGATATTCTTTATATCCCAACGATACCTATTAAGGTGGTACCATCATTAAGTTTTTTTTTGACAGACAAGTTTTTTCGTTGCTGCAAAAGTTGGAGAACATCTTCTATAAAGGTACAAACACAAAACTGCGAAATTAGCACGACGCGAATTCGCACCGCAGTTGCGACGCTAATTACTGCGATGCGATTTCGAGCGCAATGGTGCGGCGTCTCACAGCCGTAGTTTGGATTACCATTCCTTTGATGAACTTCTTCCGGATGAACTGAACTTATTTTTTAAACTATGTGACCTCGATCGCAAAAGAGTGTTATTAATAGAAAGATACAGGAAAAATACCTCGCAGGAGTGCGCGATGCGAATCTATCCTCAATTTCTCTCGATGCGTTGTGCGAGCTCGTATATTTTTACGATGCGACGTCGCATCGCACTTTTGTGTTTTCACCGTTCAGGTTTTATTTTACAATTGGAAAGTACGAATCCCGAAAAATGTAGAGCTCTGAATAATAGAGATGCACCCCCAGTAAAATCGTCCTATGCGTTTACTGTTCTTAAATTAGAATAAAATTCTCAAGTTTGAAATAATTACAACTCTTTATTCATCAAATGATTAGGCCTATACTAGTAAGGAAGGAAGGATCCTAATAATGTAAGCATACTGAAATTAATTGTCAAAATATTATTTTATAAGTATTAGTAAATGAGTTCAATTATATGTTATAATTGCAATTATATGCAGACGAGCTCGGTGGTCGAATGGTTAGCAATGGCCACTTTGACTCAGAGGTTGCGGGTTCGATTCCCGCACAAGACAAACATTTGTGTGCATGAACATGCCTGTTTGTCCTGGTCTGGGTGTTTTCTATGTATTATAAGTATGTATTTACAAAAAAAAAAGTATTTAAGTACATTTATCAGTTGTCTAGTACCCATAACACAAGCTTGAGCTTAATTTGGGACTAGGTGGCGCTGTGTAAATTGTCCAGAAATATTTATTTATTATATTTATTTATTTATTTATTATAAAATTATTATTATTATCAATACAATTAATTTCAAAGTAATGTTAAATGGCTATATTACAAACGTTTATATTTTTTGTTTAGTTTCATCGTGGAGGCTGTAATTAAATCTTGCAAGTTAATATTGATTCACTTCTCAGTCTTGTCAAGATTGAGCTGAAATTTGGAACCCTCGATTAGTTTTCGTGACAATGCACACTTACATAAATTTTTAAAATTAAATAAAGATATATTAAGATATATAGATATATAAAGATATAATATTATATATTAAATCCATAATTTCCATATTAAATCCTATGATATGGGGTATCCAATGAAAAGGCAAGATGAAGTTCTTTTTTAACCCTTTCACGGACATCGCATCGAAATCGGCAAAAGAAGCTATTACAATTATGTATGTAGGTATCAAAATATTTTTTTAATTTGCTATACCCTACTTTGTATGATATCCTTCCTTTGAATAAAGTTAGTCTGTTGCGAACCCCGAACGTGTTTTAATAGGTTATGGGCATATCCCCAATTTATCAGTTATTTTAAAAGTAAAATAGATAAATTGTGCACGTAAATTCGCGGAAACATGACTACGAACTATATTGCCAGTGTGCCAAAGTTAAAAGGCAGGGAGAACTATGACGAGTGGTGTTTTGCGGCAGAAAACCTATTGGTTTTGGATGGAACGGACAAGTACATCAGGCCACCAGCCGGTTTTGAAGTAAAGCCAGCAGAAGATGCAAAAACCAAGGCGAAGCTAGTACTGACAATAGATCCAGTATTGTATGTGCATATAAAGAATACGAAGAGCTCGGCGGAATTATGGACTAAGTTGAAGACCATGTACGATGACTCAGGTTTCTCGAGAAAAATAACCTTGCTTCGACATTTAATATCTATTAGACTAGATAATTGTGAATCGATGGCTACCTACGTGACGCAAATGGTCGAAACAGCTCAAAGGTTAAATGGCACAGGATTTACAATAACAGATGAATGGCTGGGATCATTATTATTAGCAGGTTTATCAGATCGTTATTCCCCTATGATCATGGCAATTGAACATTCAGGTATTCCGATAACTGCTGATGTCATTAAGTCAAAGTTACTTGACATGGAAATTGCCGATTCGGAAGTTAGTGGCGCTGCATTCGCGGCGAGAAATAAAAATTACTCTGGCAACACTAAACCAAGAAAAAATGGCGGTTCGCACTTATCAAATAAGAAGATGGCGAAATTGTCAGAAACAACAAAGGAAATAAATTGTTACAAATGCAAAAGCAGTGGACATTATAGGAATCAGTGTCCGTTATTAAATAAAAACGCTAGCAAATGCGTATTTAATGTTGTTTTTATAAATGGGAAGTTTAACAAGACCGAATGGTACGTTGACAGTGGTGCGAGTGCGCACATGACCGTAAACAAAGAATGGATTAAAAACATGAAGTTATCACCGTGTTTACCCGAAATCGTTGTTGCTAACGAATCTAAAGTGAAAGTTGATTGTTCCGGAGATGTAAATATTGTTTCGGATCTAAATTGCCAAATAACTGTGCAGAATGTCCTGTGCGTGCCGAGTTTGACAACCAACTTGTTATCGGTTAGCGAGTTAATCAAGAATGGCAATAATGTCGTATTTCAAGAAAAACATTGTTATATATATATTATGACAGAAATGAAACATTGGTTGCGACAGCTGATTTAACTGACGGTGTTTACAAGTTGAGGTTGCAGAAGCCAAATTGTTTGTTGGCAGCCCCTGCAGTTACCGGAAAACTATGGCACAGAAGACTAGCTCACATTAACTGTCAAGATATGAATAAAATGAGAAACGGTATGGTAGATGGATTGTCATATGAAGGTGTTTTTGACATCACAAAATCAAACTGTACAACTTGTTGCGAAGGCAAACAAATGCGACTACCCTTTTCTCATATAGGCAAGCGAAGCACAGAGACTTGTCAACGAATACATAGCGATTTATGTGGACCAATGGAAATTCCCTGAATGGTAGTAGATACTTTATGTTGTTCATCGACGATTACAGTCGAATGACTTTCATTTATTTTCTAAAGCAGAAAAATGAAGCTTTTAGTAGATTTAAAGAATTTAAATCAATGGTTGAGACACAGCAAGATAAGAAAATAAAGATCTTTCACACAGACAACGGATTGGAGTATTGTAATCAAGAATTCAAGAACTATTTAACACAATCTGGCATCATACATCAAAAAACAAATAGTTACACGCCTGAACAGAATGGTGTATGTGAGAGGGCCAATCGTACTGTGGTAGAAAAAGGAAAATGTCTATTATACGATGCAAACTTGGACAAGAAATTTTGGGCCGAAGCGGCGACTACAGCTGTTTATCTCAAAAACAGATCTATTGTATCGGGAGTACCTAAGACCCCATATGAACTGTGGTATGGATCAAAACCAGATCTAAGCCACATTAGATTGTTTGGAAGCAAAGCAATGGTACATGTCCCCAAGGAGAAGCGCCTAAAGTGGGACAAGAAAGCTACACATCACATCTTACTTGGATATGGAGAGAATGTCAAAGGTTACAGATTATATAATCCAACGAAGAAAACTATCATTACGAGCAGGGATGTCATTGTGATGGAGGACGAGGCAGGTGGCAACGAGACCGGTGAGGAGGCTATCTGGATACCAGATGAGGAAACACCACAAAGCAGTGTGGATACTTCAGAGAAGTGTCAGAAGACGTCACAGGACAGTGAGGAGAAGGAGAGTAATGTTTCAGTGGGGGAATCCAGTACTACAGATGTAGAGGATAATCCGGCCAACTCTTCAGATTCTTCAGTATACACTGATGGTGATGACACACTAATTGAAATTCCAGGACCAGAGGTGACAACTAAGCGCCAGAGAAAACAGCCAGAAAGATACGGTTTCAGCAACATGTGTGTTTCCAGTACTGTTCCAGCATCGGAGGAGATCTCAGTCTCAGAGGCTCTTGCAGGGCCTGAGACGGAGCAGTGGAGGCGTGCCATGGCTGATGAGTTGCAGTCGTTCAAGGACAATGATGCGTGGGAGCTCGTTGAAAATCCAGGTGATGTGTCAATTGTGAAGTGTCGATGGGTGTTTAACAAAAAGTATGATGTGGACAATAATGTGCGGTATAGAGCCCGACTCGTGGCAAAAGGCTTTACGCAGAAGCCTGGTGTAGATTATACAGACACTTTTGCACCTGTGATTCGTCATTCCACTCTTAGATTATTGTTTGCACTTAGTGTTAAATTTGGAATGAGCATAACACATTTAGATGTGACTACTGCATTTTTAAATGGCATTTTAAAGGAAAATATATACATGACAATACCAGAAGGTTTTGCAAACAAAAGTGGGGGAAAAGTGTTGAGATTAAAACGGGCTATTTATGGTTTAAAGCAGTCGTCTCTAGCATGGTATGAGAGAGTAAAAGATTGTCTTTGTAAAATAGGTTTTAAAAACAGTCAATATGAACCGTGTTTGTTTGCAAAAACTAATGGTAATATTAAAATTATCATTGGATTGTATGTGGATGATTTTTTGATTTATTCAAACAATGAGACTGAAACAGAAAAATTGAAAACTGTATTGAGTTCAGAATTCAAGTTGAAGGACTTAGGTCCTGTAAGACAATATCTTGGTATGAGAATAAATATAAGTAAAGATAACAATGTAATCACTGTAGATCAACAGCAATATATTGAAAGGTTAGTTTCTAAGTTTCAGATGTCTGATTGTAAAATGCAAAGTACTCCTATTGAACCAAAGTTAAGTATAGAAAAATGTACAGAATGTTTACCTAATGTTCCTTATCAAAAACTCATTGGCAGCTTAATGTATTTAGCAGTATTAACAAGGCCAGATATAGCCTATGCTGTAAGTTACCTGAGCCAATTTAATAATTGTTATAGTTTAAATTGTTATAACTATGCAAAGAGAATATTGAGATACTTACAATGTACTAAAAACTATTGTCTTAAGTATTCCAATAATAATATGGAATTACAAGGTTTTGTAGATAGTGATTGGGCGTCTGATGCCCTAGATAGGAAATCCTATACTGGATTTTGTTTCATGATGTCAGGATCAGCAGTTTCCTGGCAAAGTAGGAAACAAAAGACAGTCAGTCTGTCTAGTACTGAGTCGGAGTACACTGCTCTGTCTGAAACTTCAAGAGAGGCTGTATATTTAAGAAATTTAATGCATGAAATTACTGGAAATTTGTATGTAATTGATTTACATTGTGATAATCAAAGTGCATTGAAGTTGGCATCTAGTCACCAGAGTCATAACAGGTCAAAGCACATTGATGTGCGTTGTCATTTTATTAGAGATGTTGTCAAAGAAAAGTTGGTAAAAATTAAATACACTCCTACTGAGGAAATGCCTGCTGACTTGCTGACTAAAGGCCTATGTCATGTGAAACATTACAAGTTTATGAAAATGCTAGGTTTTGTTACTATGTAATTTAATAATGTTTTGTTTATTTTGATAAGTGGAGGTATTACAATTATGTATGTAGGTATCAAAATATTTTTTTAATTTGCTATACCCTACTTTGTATGATATCCTTCCTTTGAATAAAGTTAGTCTGTTGCGAACCCCGAACGTGTTTTAATAGAAGCATTAAAATTGAGTAATAGTAGGTTGACGAGATTATTAAAATTTATAAGCAAATAAAATAAAAATATAATCTGAAAATAAGTTTTTCAGATGTGACGTATTGCATATGTATGCCTTATGAAACAGTATTTATTGGCTGGCAACTATTTTGCCTATGCCAACCAAAGGGTAAATAAAAAAGGTTTAATTAAAATATTTATTTTTGTTTATTCTTGATTATTATTTTGTTCATGAAATGAAATGAAATTATTTATTATGTCATTGGGCCCTTGTGGGTACTTAGACACGTCTTACACGTTTTTATTTATAATATTCTTATTTTTTGTCATTTTTTTATCTACTAGCATTTCGATATGCATGCATAGAACTATGTTTATCTAGTCACACACATAGTTTGGCAGTTCAATACCAGACCAAACCCGTTCTGATGGAATTCTTTAAGTTCTGCGGTATTGGAGTTGCGCCGTTTGCGAAAATTTTAAACTCGACGGATTCTTATCATACCGATTGTGAAGTTTAGAAAAGTTGTTATACATTGTTCGACGGGAGACTAAAGGGATTTAAATATTTGATATCGAACTGGAATAAATTTTAATTTTCTTTTACTGGAATCTAATCTAAGATCTTGGTTAATTAGTAATGATCACTTTTAGTGTTTGAACAAGTATTCGTTTGTTGATAGAAGAAAAAAGATTAAAATAAATTTAACTATGCTTTTAATTATAATTAATATAAGGGTATCATTTAAGCTATCGCCAATTTACTAACAGTAAACAATGTACATAAATAACGAACGACGCTTTCGAAATCTGAAGAGTCAGACTCATACTCCTAAAGTGATTCTGCCAGTTTTTACACGTTTCGACTTATCTAATCGATAGAGAGGCCTATAAGATTAACTTAGCAGCCGAAATCAATGAGATTATACCGCAAAAGGGTTTAAGATCGCACTATCATGGCCATTTGATGTCTCCAACTAATCCTTTGGAGTTAAAAGTTAGCTTAATTTCAAGTGACTATGCATATTAAGTCGAGGAATAATAATCGGGTAGATATTTTTGACAGCTATGAAGTGGGTTAATATTGAGCTTGGATATTTTGTAAGGAAATTACTCTTTTAAGATAAGACATTGTAGTTTCGAATCTATGATCTACATCCAAAATTCAATAACAACACTAGATAGATGAAGGCTCAAAGAATTTGTTACGCTAAGTAAGGACAAATGAACAAATGAAGCGCTGCCATTTTGAGATAATTTTCGTGCATATAACGCATTCACAATAACTGTACAATGTGTATGTACAACACACGGCCATGACACAGCGATTCCCCATTTTATTTTTAGGGCTGACGACGACGACTTGGACCACCGATGTTGGAATTTCTCTACTAGATCTGTGATTTCGACCAAATTACACACAGTGTGCAAAACATTATGGTCGGTTAAGTAATTACGGAGATTATCGCGCACAAACATATGACTTTTATATATACATCCCTACTTATTTTAATATTATAAATGTGAATGTGACTTTGTTTGTTACGCTTTCAAAAACTACTCAATCGATCATCATGAAACTTTGTACAAATACTCCCAAAGGTATTAGGAAGGACATAGGATACTTTTTATTAAAAAAATAAACCCCGGCGAATCCGCGGGTGGAAGGTAGTATAGGATAAAACAAAGCTTTGTAATGAGAAAATTTATGCGTGTATTGTACAGCACCAACTTCTGCCTGCGGCTTGAAAACATCAGAGATAAGGTTAAACTTTCCGAATATGTGTCAATTCAGAACATATTTTATACATATGTCTAATTGTGATAAATGGTTCAGTTGTACGAATTTATACACATGTAGCTAATAACGTCAATACTCGATCACGTAAGTTAAGCAACGTCGACCGTAGCTTGACTATGAGTGGGTTTATCTATCTCGAACTACTCCATTCTTCGGAGAGTACGTCGAGCCACTGATCATGACCATATCCGAGACTGTTTTGCCGGATATTGTCATTAAATGACAATATCCGGTAAACCGGCGCGCGGCTTAAAAACTTGCCTCTGCCAACCCGCAGTTGAGCAACGCGGTGGAGTACGCTTTAAACTCTAAGGGAGACCCGTATCCCAGCAGTGGGATGAATATGGTTTGATAGTATTGATACAGATGCATGCAGCCTATTATATACAAGGTGTATAAAAGTGAACACAAAGTTTAAAAAGTAAATTAACTTCCATACAAAAATTCAATCAGCCAATTATTTTTGTATGGAGAAGTTTCTGATAATTTTATATTTTTTGGCAAACAAGCATTCGGCCTGGCTAATGGAAAGCAGTTACCGCAGTCTTTGGACGTCTGCAACACCAGGGGTATTACACGCGCGTTGCCGACTCTGTAAAAACCTCTTCACGCTCTTTTTGAAGAACCCCATGATGCAGTTTCCTGGGAAAACCTAGACAGGCAGTTCATTTCAAATCATTACACATGAGAGAAAACCCCTCTAGAACAATATTAAATAAATAAATAAATATTCCTGGACATATTACACAGCGCCATCTAGTCCCAAATTAAGCAAAGCTTGTACTATGGGTACATGGAAAACAGACCAAGACGAACAGACATGTTCATGCACACTAATGTTTGTCTTGTGCGGGGATCGAACCTCCGTGTCAAAGTGGCCATTGCTAGCCATTCGACCACCGGGCTCGTCCAATTATTGTAAATCTACTGTATAGTATAGTAACATAATACTGGTTTTTTTTATGATGAGGTTCAAGGATGCAAATTATTTGTGAGACTTTCTGACAAAAATATGAATCTTGAATTAGAGTATCATTTTATAGCAGTATTACTATCAATTTCAATATCACACTTCAGCCCCATTGTCTGCTCCTTTTAATATAACTTGATTTTCAAATACCTTCTTCTTTCATACGTTATTGAAGATAAAAGAATCAAAATTGAATTTGGCACAAAGCAGTCTGACAGAGTGAGCGATAGCTTAAACTATATTAAGGTATAATTCCACAGGACAGAATAAGATTGATAAGAAATTTACAAAAGCACAAACTTCTTTTCAAATCACATCAATTATATCTTGCGAAATATTCAGATTATAAATAATAATCTGTCTGTTTGATGATGTATTATTAAATTATATCTAGCTTATTGAAGTTTATTCGTACGGAAACATACGCACGAACAATCCCGATCTTATTTAACAATCCCGAATAAATCTATTTCTATTTCTATCTTTCAAGTACTATGGTAGCGTGCAGATGGCGTACGAGTTAGTCGTAAAGATTCGACGTCCGAAAGCATTCTGAAATAGCAGGGATTTTTCCTATAGTTTCGCGTAAATTAGATGTGTTCCATAGACTGCGATTACTGCTTACCATCAGGTGGATCGTATGCTTGTTTTCCATTTTGTTTGTATAAAAAAATAATTAACTTGATATATGTGTATAATCTATTCTTTTTATGGTGTTACTTTATTTATATTTATTTTTATTGATACTAATACGTTTCTTTGTGATCTCATCATCATACAATACGTATAACGATCATAAATAAGGAGACTGCCGGGTGAAGTAGTTTTATAATCTGCAAAGACATAATAAATAAAGAGATTTCTAGTAGGAATCGCCCGCTGTCTCGAATATGCAAAAGGCAGACTTTAATTATATTTTCTATCGTTAGTCCTAGCTCATGGAAACACAGCTTTGCAGTCGGTCTGCGGGCAATAGATCATAATCACTTAACCAGTGGTGGCGAGTGGGGTGCATTGCATTATAATTTATTAGCGTTAATGTTAATGCCATGGAAAATATGGGGCCATTAGATTAACGATGGTTAATGTGGATGGCGTACACATATGTATATATTACATGGGTTGTTACAATAGTTCCGTTTCGACTTGTGGTTCCGATGTACGAAATACTATTGCTACATTTCCCTTGAAGTTGAACAATCAATATAATTTGCTTGCATCGAAGTATCTTTTTCACCACAGATTTACTTATCACTAGTGGTCGTGTAGTGGTCGAAATTCGACCAAAATTAATTTATTGTATGACTTTAACAATAAACGAAAGAGTACATATGCGTGTGTGTGTCAAATACATGGGAGTGTGTGTAACGTTTTTTTTTACTTAATGTTTTTTTTTATGCAAAAAAAAAAAAAAAAAATATTAGCATTCTGCACTCCTTTATATAAATTATAGGTGGGCGAAATTTTATACTCTTCCGTCCATGCAATTTTCGTAAAAAGGGGTACAAAGTTTTTGCTTCACGTATTAATATAATATATACCATCAGTGGGTGGACACAGGCTGATAATCCACCTACTGATGGATAGAGTTTCCCCACTGGTTTCTGCCAACCCGCAGTCGAGCAGCGTGGTGGAGTATGCTCTAAACTCCTTCGATAAAGGAGAGTATGGACCTCCCACCAGGGGAAATGAATAACCCTTATTCATTTAACGACTCGCAGGGGCGACAAACTCCATACGCCTCCACTTTCCTCTACTTCCGCTATCATCCAACATAGACTCGGCTGATATGACCGGTCTACTACCATAATTTCAATTTCATATCTATATCGGTAAGAAGTACAACTTCGGTTCTCCGTTGAATTTCTGTGTTCCGAATTCGATCCAGCCCCCTTACCACCATCTCTTATTGCGATTCAATAACTGAATAGAAAGCTTATTCATACCAATGAATAAGCGACTCTATTTTGTTTGAAATAGAGTCGCTTATTCATTGGTTATCACACACACACACTTTAGGCCACAGGCTAAAAATGGGCACAAAAATATTTATATTGTGTTCGAGATGAACTATGTAGTACAACATACATACTGGTTAAAATTGCATTCTCGTCGAGGGGTGGTCCAAATTAAACAAGGTAGTCTCTTCCCATTTACAAACAACAATACTACTCACGTGCTACTCAAGCCTTTAAAATTTAAATACTTAAAGTACTTAAAGTTTCAGATATTGAAGTGTACCAGTGATTCCTTGTTAAATAGGCATCTTACCAACCATAGACGTATAATAATAATTTTACAACAGTATCTTTGGTAAGTTAGAGAAGTCACATATTGTGGCGCATCGAAACGGGAAAGCTAGTGTTGAGATTAATTTCAAAGGTCAATGGACAATAGTGGCGCTCCAAAGGAAGTGTGTGCACTAAGCTGCAGGATAGATGTGGCCAGTGAAGTGAGAGTGACCGCTGGTTGCCGCCCACACAATTTAAATTTATTCCCTGACGCCGCTGCTGCCGCATCGTTAGAGTCAAGGACGAGCTCAGGTGTTCGTCAAACATAAAGCTCTTTTACTTCCATGCCGGAAAAAAAAGAAAATTGTTTTTTTTTAGCATACATTAAATATAATTTAAGACGCCAACATTATTATAATCCAGCCAAATGATTAGTTATGATGTAGGTATGTTGTTATAATCATACATTTTTTCATCTTGAATAGTGAGAAAAAACACCGAAGGAAAATTTAAATAATAACTAGGTAGGTATATCCTAATTTACACATAAAAAAATATCATTGCGGAATGTTTGGCAAATGTGAAATATCGAAACTATTTTGTAGACGAGCTCGGTGGTCGAATGGTTAGTATTGGCAGGGTATTGGCCACTTTGACTCCGGGGTTGCATGAACATGACTTATTATGTATTTACAAAAAATAAAGTATTTAAGTATAGTATAAGCAAAGCTTGTACTATGGGTACAGTTACCTAGTACCCATAGTACAAGCTTTGCTTAGTTAGTACTATTACTTATACTGTGGTTTGGGACTAGATGATTGGGTGTAATTTGTCCAGGAATATTTATTTATTTATAGAAAAGTATGTCTAAGCGGGAGTAAAGATTATCAAGCAGAGAGAATATTAAAATATTATAGATAATATTTTAATATTACTTTTAAGACAATATAATAAAATATATGTAGGGAATTTATATAATGTCAAATAGATACCTCTTTAACATTGCCAGTTTTTTGAGAGCGTAGAATCCTAAGTCTATGGTTAATATTACAATTTTTGTATACGAGTATTTATTTAATTTTTTAATATTATAATAATATTTTTTATATATATTCATTTTGTCAGATTCAGTACAATTATTCATTTGTTGCTTTCATTTGTGCATGTCGTGTTTGCCTCTAATTGTTTGTTACATTTAGCTTCAAGTTTATGCTTGTAAATTTATAGAAAGAATGTATCAATATAAACAAATGTTGATGGATCATAAAAAAAATGTAGGTAATCTTACCTATTTATTGAAAAAAATAATCTATCGAAATCTATAGCAATGGTAGCCATAGTGTTACTATCGATAGAGATGTTGGATGATGGACATTTTACGATTGGACATTTTACGATTTTAATGTAATACTTGGAGAATACACTACTTGAGTTCGCCAAACGGATTCTCTATAAGTCGAAATCACTCTAGTGCGAAAAACTAAAGGTCAACATCACCCTCGTGCTACATTTTGCGTGTATACATCGCCCTCTGTGTGCCTGGGACTTTAGAGGTATAGCCCATTAACTTAATGTAAGGGTATGAGCAATCAGCTTTTTGTTGCGTTCCAGTCAAACGGTACCCTTTCTCATACCAATTGCTAAATGGCTTGTGATACAGGTCGTCGCGCCGCTGTCAATAGTAAATGGTAATCAGGCTGCGGTAATTTACCATCAGGCGGGCCGTATGATTGTTCCCACCTTAGTGATATAAAAACTATGAGATCAGTAGCTACAGGTTTTAATATATTTTTTTATATTAGTTGATAGAAGATAATACAATAATATCTTTTTTATATGAGAGGGGGCAAACGAGCATGTGGGTCACCTGATGGAAAGCAATCACCACTGCCCATGGAGATGAGTGTTTTGTATTATACATATTTACAAAAAAAAATGTAGGTATTTAAGTAATCAGTTATCTAGTACCCATAGTACAAGCTTTGCTTAGTTTGGGACTAGATGGCAGTGTGTTTGTCTAGGTCTAGATAGGTAGGTAAATAGTAGTAAGCTTCGTACTTTTTTTAAATTTTTTTTTAATAAATATTCATGGACAAATTACACATTGCTATCTAGTCCCAAACTAAGCGAAACTTTTAATATGGGTACAAGATAACTAATATAATACTACACCATATTTTTTCGCAAATATTTTAATTTTAATTATTGAATAATTTTAAGTATAAAATAGTAGTTTATGAAACTGTTGCATAATAAGGGTTATTAAAATACGAGTGTGAGTTTATAACACGAGCCGAAGGCGAGTGTTATAATAATACCACACGAGTATTTTAATACCTAATTATGTGCAGTTTCATACACTACTTTATCTAATCTCATGAAATATATGATAATAATATTTTAAATACAATCATGAAGTTAATCTATCAGCTATAATTCTTACATAAAAATCCATTTGCAGATCGAGCATGCGTAGTGCGCATGCGCGACGCGCCGCGCGGCGCCGCGTTCACAGATTATGTAGAAAAAAATTGCATAGTTGCAATGTATTTGCATTGCAACCTGTTTAAAATACCTGTATCCAGGGCTGAAGCTGTATCGAAATGGTAAAAAAGTTATTTTACGATACAGTTGTCCATATAAGAGCTGTATCGAAAAATAACTTTTTAAATTTATTTTGACAGCTTGTGCGTAAAGACTGTCATTATGATACTGTGTTTAGTTTTTTAATGTGTAAATTTCAGTATGAGATTAGATAAACTAGTTTACTCGTAATGCATTTCTGTGATTTTGACTTATTGGCGCGAACTTGGTGGGCGCGGTTGTGCTTTTCATCATTTTTTTTTTAAATAATTTAACGTAAAATGATATTGATTCATTTGATTCATAAAAATAGAGATACCTAGCGTATTATGGTGCAAGTTATCATTTGATTGCATAAAATTAATAGAATCTTTGATTAGAAGTGTTTGAATCGGGGCTGCCGAGTCATTCCAAGAAGTCCTGCAAAACAGTAAAAAAAATGCAATATCGGTTTTATTGTTGACTTATTACAAGTAATGGAGCAACAAGAAGCTTCCTGACGATATTTTTCGGCATGTCCCTGAAACCGGGAATGAGAAATGCTGAAATTTTGAGAAGGGAGCATGAGAAAGAAATAATACAAGGACGGGTTGAAAAAGACATTAATTCCAGAGCCGTAAAGTCATTTGATAAAAAAGAATCTGTGGTTTTACCTAAATATTATCTTTAACCGCCTTGCCATCGCATATGGTGGAAAGCATTCCCCAATGCTTTCCACCATAATTAGCTATTTTAGCTGTAGGTAGATTACAGGCTGATAATGATGATGATGATGAACCTCTTTTTGCTGTTACTTAGGTACATTTGTACTTATAAATTTTTGAAACGCAAGTAAAGGTATTTTTTTTTCAGTTTCTATTTTTTATGGGGTATAATAAACAATTATGTTTCAAATTAACGCTCACAAAATTAATTTCGATATAAGACTGGGTGTTTTCTATGTATGTAGGTATTTATAAAAAAAAAGTACCTAAGTAAATATCAGGTATCTGGCTTCCACAGTACAAACTACGCTTAGTTTTGGACTAGATCGCGCTGTGTACTTTGCTTAGTAATATGTATTTTTTTAAGTAATATTATTATCATCACAACTAAATTAAATTTTGCATTCATGATTTTATTTACAGCTGTAAATGAAGTCAGTTACAATATTGTTGATTTTTGTTGAATTTTAAAAATGTGCAAATAAATGTCAGTATGTTATTTATTTAAAACTTGATTGTAAATAAGGGAACAGTAGTCCCGTGATGTTTGCGACGGGTTGATTGCCTCTACCCAACAGGTTCCGTATATCTATATTCCAACATATGTAAATTTTCAACAAGCCTTTTCGATTCGACGGATGCGTCCAATTCACTACTGGAATGGAACGGGAATTGGAAAAATCGCTCGCAAACATGTACCTATAGACTTTTTTGAATTGATGAAATGATACTTTTAACGAAGTGAAATAACACGTACGGTGACATTTATTATGATGGTAACTAGTTAGGGTATATTCAATTTTGTCAGATTTCATTACTTTTTATTAAGTTCCTCACATTGTCGACGGATATTTTTTGACGGTATATTCAATTTTGTCGTCTTTTATTACTATTTATTAACTTTTTCACGTTGTCGACGGATATTTTTGATGGTATATTCAATTTTGTCGTCTTTTATTACTATTTATTAAATTCCTCACGTTGTCGACCGATATTTTTGACGTTATATTTAATTTTGTCGTCTTTTATTACTATTTATTAACTTCCTCACGTTGTGGACGGTTATTTGTGACGGTATATTCAATTTTGTCGTCTTTTATTAGGTACTATTTATTAAATTCCTCACGTTGTCGACGGATATTTTTGACGGTATATTAAATTTTGTCGTCTTTTCTTACTATTTATTAAGTTCCTGACATTGTCGACGGATATTTTTTGTTCATTATAGACAGTGATTTGTTCTACAACAAAAAAACAAGGTAGTTTTATCATAAGTGCCGACGTTATGCCCTGAGTCGTAGTCACAGAGTGTACGAGCACATGGCGATGTGATGTCACCAAGCCTACAGTCCATTTGATCAGCTGCATTAGATAGTCAAGATTTTAATCACGAGTGAGCACGCAAGAATATTGACTGCTGAGCACAACGAGGTATTCTACAGTGAAACGTATAACTATTGACCTCGACCAAGCAAGAAAACTGTTAGGTTAAAACTTAATATTTTTTTCTTTTAAGGTGATTGGTCCTAGTAGTACGTAGTCCTATTATTGATACTGTGCTTGCTCATACATTTTGTTTGGAAGGATTGGAAAGTCGTAATTGTTCGGAAATACCGCTGAGAAAAGTTGATTTCATAGCTTCACCGTACATGGTATAAAATGTCTTAGGAAACGTATTGTAGTAGATCGTCAATTATCAAGATGATATGGATGCAATTTTAATTTATGGCGAGTTGTACGATAGTGGACAGCGGCAGGTATCAAATCAAACTGCACATTCGAGTACTCCCCATGATTTAATTTGTACCTATAGCACGCAAAAGAGAGACTATATAAGAACAGTAGGTATATGTGTTAAGAGTGTGTTAAAGCTGAAAATAATCAAACACACTTTCGAGTGAGTACTTAATATTAGTTTATTATAATGAAACTTTTAATACACTATTGTACTATTCAACAGTTTTTGCTGCTAAATGCTTACTGTTCATAAATAATCATAGATAGTAACACTTTACAATTTTATTATCACAATTTTTACATATTCAACATTATCCCAGTTTAACTTCTACATAAATTCTATTATATAAACTTCAGAAACAGTCAGCGCCGATCTCCATTATCAAAGTTAAATGAATGCAAATCTTAAAGGACTTTGAAAGTCATCTTAATAAAGTAATGGGGCAACAGCTGTAATATAATTTAGATTTTTTCTTTTCTTTTTATTCGCGGACGGAACATCGCACAGAGGCTTTTTAGTTTTTAAGTGTCTACCCAACAAAAGGCTTAGGTATAATGTTTTCAGGCGGAATTTACGTAAGTAAATAAGTTCTTTAAGTTTGTGTTGAAGTTGTCTTTCAGAAAATTATAGGTATACCACGCCCCGGCCACTACATATAAATGTCGCGTCGTTCACTATTACATAAACAATGACATCTGTACAGAGCGAGAATGAGCGTGTATGTGTGCGGTGTCATACAAACTGTTCCAGATTCGTCTCAGAGGGGAGGTGAGGTCTGATACTGGGAAACGGCTGGGAGCGGCCATACTGTACGTAATACTATTGCTTATACTGTGATTATATCGCAGCCAGTTAGGACAACAAATTTTACTCGACTGCCAAATAAGGGAGGATAATGTTTTTCCGACTTGTGTATGTACAATTATTTTGCACGCTTTACATTCTAAACAGTTTGACGAATCGAACAAAGTGTTCTTGGATTCGACGCAGCTGTGATAGTGACATATTATTTCAATATAGGGTTTACGAAAATTTTTGGAGTCCGGAGGAAAAAAGCGACTGTCGAAGTACCTCAACCTCACAAAATACCGCGTTCAAATAAATATTTCTAAGAGGATTGTTGTAACCGTTTCACATTAGGCGGTATGCCTGTTTGTCACCCGACGTAGTACAAAAATAAATACCCACGTACCTACTTAGGCCCAATCCACACCATCTTTTCTTCAGGCGTCGCATCGTGAAAGCGCGTTTCACGGTCGGACATTACCCGTGCTGCTAAACTTGAAAATGGCAGATAAGGGCTCTTAGTAAGTGAAAATGGCAAAATTGGCTGTTTTCTATTAGCTTTTATTTAAATAATTTAAGGTTTTTTCCACTGAAATTTCTACTATGTATTACAGACCTTATGTGTGATGGGGTGGTCGTTTCCAAAACATGATTGGAAAAATTTCGCTCGATAGAAAAAAATCCTGAAGTTCCCTTTAAAATTTCATATAAAGGCAAATTATGACCGTTTTATACAATAATAATTCTTATAAAATCACTAAAACATAGGTATTTGGGACGTTCTTCTTTTTTATCGACAATGACTTGTCTTCTCCGCAAAAATAAATGTTACTACTCCAAAATATTAAATTAATTATATTTTATTTTTACGAAAATACACTTGACAATGCAACAATTATAATATCCTCAAATCTAGATTTTAATTATTAATATTTTTTACAAAATTATTGTGACATAGTATACAAGAAGCGTGACGGAGGTGTTTTACATACAAATAAAGTGTGTCCCTCTGTGACCATTAATGTAAACAAACTACTCTCGTAAAAAAAAATCATATTGAAAGTTTTTATCCAAAAATATTTACTGAACTACTTAACCATTGTTGTTAATTTAATCAGAACAAATAATTTTTAATGTTTCTATTATTAAATAAAAAAATATTTTATTAGCTGTCTCCCGCCGTATATGATTTTTATTGCTACCTTCTGTCACTCATTTTATGGCACAAAATTATGAGCATTAGCAATTTTACCATGGTTAATGGTCGTGGAGTAAGTCCCTCTCCACCCCGGACCCACGCTATGCATCCGTACACCCCAGCAATACCGGTCAGTCGCTCGCAAACAGAAAAAAGAGGTGCGTGTGTTTATTTAGCGACCGCTCTGTCACGTAAGTTATACTTCCAAATGATATTGTAATTTCTGTGTTTTAATATTATTTTATTGATTCCTGATGAATATTTCATACATGCCCAGTTTTATGCGTAAATCATAATTAGGCGAAAGCAGAGAATCTCAAACATTACTATTTTACACCTCTGTCACGAGGCACCTCTGTCACAAAAATGTGACCGAGTGGTATAACTCGTAACGGAGTGGTCGTTTTTGTATGGAACTTAGAGCCTTAGTTCATTTTCATAACAGATGATTGTTAGTTTTCTGGTGTAACCAACATCATATCGTCGACTATATTATTAATTTAAGGCGTTACGATCAGATAAATAAAAAAATGGCATTATCTGCGGCTGAAAGACAGCGACTGTGTCGTGAAAAAAGAAAACTTAACCCTGAAATCGTTGCAGAAGTGAAACGTAAAGATTTAGAAAGATATCATGCTCGTAAAAAGTTAGTTAAAGATATGACTGTGTATACTTCTACTTCAGAAGAGGAAGATGACCAGCCTATATTTGAAAAAATCTGTGGACACAAAACAAAGGTGCATCACATGATCTACTAGTGAATAAGATCCATCCATTATTAATAAACGATGGTACACATTTTTTGGTAAAAGTTGTAAGTGAAAGAAAAGTCGAGTACAACTTATTTAGGAGTAGCAAAAAGTCAAGTGGATAAAGATGGAGATGTTCGGGTGATGTTTTATAAAACTGTTGATGATACTGGGAAATTATTTAAATTGGTAGAATCTGATGTGTCAGATGTGATGTTTGAAAATTAGTTAAAAAATTATTCCATCTCCTAAGGTAGTTAAAAGAGGAAGACGCGTGTTTTACGAATTCGATCAACCAACATAAGTATTTGAAAAGTAGAGTAATCGAAAAGATATTATAATACTAAATTAATATCTACCAAAGAATGAATACCAATAAATAAGACTTATAGTAGCATTTTAAGGAAATATTATAATTTGTTATTGTTTTCTAAACTTTAAAACTGTTATAAGGTTAACTTTGTTCGACAGGTAATCATTATTTACCACTTCGTCACTTCATTAACCACTCTGTCACAATTTTGTCCCCCTTATAATTTAAGTTCAAAGTAGTGTATGAGCCAGTCTATTGGTAATATTTACAAAAATCACGTTTTCTAGTATTACATGCTAAACAATAAAAGTGTTCACCAGATTTTCAAGTTACTTTATTGGAAGACTTTCATAATATTAAAATCTTTTTGCTCTTAAGAAGCAAAAATGTGACAGAGTGGTGTTGGATAACATTTTTAAAATGTTTGAATTAAGAATTCCGTCCCATGGAGGTAGTTAAAAATAAATGTTTTTATTCTTGCTAAGAAAGTAATAAGAAACTGAAGATCTGATTTTGCATGAAAAATAAAAAAATAAAACATTTTTGTGACTGAGGTGTTGATATTTTGTTACTAATCCTACAAAATTTATAGTAAATCCAAAATTACAAGTAATACTTCGATGCATTATATGTTTTTGCAAACTGCAATAACGAGGCAATAATATAAAATACATTTTACTAAAGAAATCACATATTTACTTTTTTAACAAATTTAAAAATTTGCCGGTCAGATTGTCGATAAAAAAGAAGAACGTCCCATTTACCTTTTTGATGTCATGGTCGTTTTAGATTTTAAGAAACTAAACATTTTTAATCACTTTTTGATAAAAAATGTGAATGGCGCTTACGACTTTTAGTTTCGAACTCGTTGATTCCATAGTAACCGCGGACCCCGAACCGCGCCCCACCCGCGAGTCCAGTCCCGCTTCGACATTCGCACGCAGGGGTTGTGTCGCTTCGCTTACCACTCACAACCCGCGAAAATTCGAAAAGATTCGAAAGCACTAGTTAGATTATTATCATGGGAAATAAAAAAAACTCATTATCGAAATCGAGTAGTTGCAGAAAAAGGCCGTGTAAAGCTCTGAATGAAGTGATGTGGTAAGTGCCTACTTTGAATAATTTATTTATTTACTATTTTTTTTTTATACTACGTCGGGTGGCAGACAAGCATACGGCCCGCCTGATGTGAAGCGGTTACCGTAGCCATATTAACACCTGCAACATAAAATATTGCTCGCGCGCCGCCACCCCCGCTGCCAACGCAGCATCTCCTTCCTTTCTTTCTAGTGACCTCACTCACTCGCAGGAACACAACAACCCTCACGGGAATTGCTATTTGGCCGCGGTATTCTGTGAGGTGGAGGTACATTCCCCAGTCGGGTAGCTTACAATTACGCTCCCTATCTCTCTTTTCGCCAGAGCTTCGTTTGTCATTCAGCAGGGTGCACCACATGCAGGTGAAGTTGGCTTTGGTTCAAAGATCTTGATGAACCACTTACACCCCAAAATTATTAGAAGTTACGTTCATTGATTGCTGTTTTACTTTTCTAATTAGCTAGGTACATAACTATTGTTTGTATGATTTCAGAAAACGACGATGCATGACATTGACCGATCAAAATTTTGAACTGGGAGCTAATGAGATATTACGGTTAGTACATAGGTGCCTACGCTACTTTTTATAGATTCTACTTATAGGTAGGTACTTAGTTTTCTCTTGTATAAACCCTAGTAACCGAGTAACCTAGTAACAGAGTAGGCAGTTTATTATAAAAATAGGCTTTATTCAATTTACGAGCAAACTACCTAAGTATCAGTATACAGACTACTACTACATAATAACTCAATACTTCGGTAGATTTAAAAATAGGGTAAAGTTCTCTATATTGGGTCTACTAATACAGAAAGACAGCTAGATGTATTTAGTTATCTGCGTACGTACATAGAATCATCAGCTTTTTGTTTTATTACAACAGGGTAAATGCACCATCAACGGACATATCAGAGGTATCCATGCAACACGATCAAACTACGTAAGTGTCATCATACTTAGGTACCTTAAAATAGGTAATAAAGTAGATTTATTCTGGTTTAGAAATAGGGTAAATTAACCCACCTATATTGGGTCTAATAATTTTGAAAAAAAAATGCATAACTACAACAAGACAACACCTTCAAAATTATTAGACCCAATATAGGGTAGTTATTCAACAGCTTTTTCTTTTGTTACGCCCAGGGTAAATGCACCAATAACGGACATACCAGAGAGCTTCACGCTACATGATCAACCTACGTAAGTATCATAGTACACCTACATACAAAACAAACAAATACTAGGTAGATTTCTTTTTATTTAAAAATAGGATGAATTGCTAATACCGGTCATTTATTTATTTACATACTGCTTGGTGTCAGAAAAACTTTTACTGAATTACGGAATGTAGCTGGAACATCAACATCATCACTACAAACAGTTGAAATACAGTGTGATCAAAGCATGTTAGTAAATCTAATTTAATCATTATCATTTTGACGTTCGTAATTTTTTAGCTAGTTCATAACTAGAGGTCGACCTTTTCCTGCTATTTAAAATATTATTCAGTACTTGACATCAAGCAGTGGTAGCCTAGTAGTACGAACGTTGGCACAACAAAGAGGTCGTAGGTTCGAATCCGTCCAGGCACAAACCAATGGATTTTCAGTTTTTCTGAATCTATGTGCGGATTTATACCACTAGCTCGGCGCTGAGGGAAAATATGCTTGAGGAAACCTACACATTCAGTTATTTTCTGAATGTGTAACCATGGTTCAATTGGTCTGTTTTACTTATCGGGTTGTGAAGGTCAGACAGCAGTCGCTTCAATGTAATAACCAGAATGGCCAATTCTAGGATCATGGTCAAAGCGGACCCTGGGCTCCCAGGAGTAACCGAGACAATGCTAGGTGGTTGATGATTTAGTACCTGACATGTCTTTGTTCTCATTATTATCTTTTTGTTTTTTAGCTTAGCGAATACAGAAGTCCAATATGAAGGACAGCCAGATGGTGTTGAAGAAACTGAATTTGAAATTGAAACTGGTGGCTGCTCCTCGACAGCTGAGATACAAATAGATGGGCGAAGAATTGTATCTGTTAATTTTTTTTTGAAAAAGCTGAAGATTATTTCCATGCACAGCAAGAGTTTTGATTGCGGTTTTCAAAATTTAGTTCTTGTGTCCGTCTTTATTTGTAATATGTGTAACAGCAAGTTTTTCGTGGATATTAATGAACCGGATGTAAGATGTCAAGTGCGAGTCGGACTCGCGCACGAAGGGTTCCGTACCATTATCTATAAAAATGGCAAAAAAAATCGCTTTTGTTGTATGGGAGCCCTCCTTAAATATTTGTTTTATTTTTATTTACTTATTTATTTTTAAAGTGAATACATAACTAAATATTATGTGAGTATTTCAAGTGTCTATCTATTGCCGTTATCAATTGCAAGCAAAAACAAGCAACAGAAATACATCATCTGTGAAAATTTAAACTATCTAGCTATCACGGTTTACGAGATATAGCCTGGTGACAGACGGACGGACGGTCGGACAGCGGAGCCTTAGTAATAGGATTCCTTTTTACCCTCTAAGTACGGAACCCTAAAAATAACGGTGAATATTATAATCATTGTATAAAGTCCCGTATACACATTGGCCGAGCCTTGCCGAGTGATGGCAAGCGCCAACATGTAGACGGCCTATTTGCTTTGCCTTGTCATCACTCGGTGTCGCTCGCCTAGTTGGCCGAGTGGAGATCGCTTGCCTCACTTCGGATCGTTGTCGGTTTTTGTGTACAAATCAAAGGCGCTCATCTGTAGGTTTGCCAACTATACTGTTAAAAACAGTATTATACTGTTAAAAACAGTATTATACTGTTAAAAACAGTATTATACTGTTTTTCACTGCATTATATTTTATACTGTTTAAAGATGTTTATAAACCATTTACACCCCGAATAATAGTTATATACGCTCATTAACTAAATAGCCGAAGCTGCAGCAACTTCAATATCGACGTCCGTAGTGTTTCAGTGCACAATGAACACTGACAGTGACCAACGTGTGGGCACCTCTACTCCACTCGTCTACATTGGCCGCTTGCATTGGCGCTTGTCGCACTTGTCCAACGTGTGGACAGTAGCACTTGCCTTGTACCCATTTGCCGACGCTCGCGCTGGCCTCCGCTTGGCCAACATGTATAGCCGACTTTACATAACAGGTTGGAGAAAAAGTCTTTTCGTATTTTGTATGTATAAAATTGAAGAAAGATCTCTTTAGTTGTACCGTATAACCATAGATTCGGATCTCTACTGCCAACAACTACTCATCGATTGAATTTTTAAAATCTTAGACTTTCTCAAGTATTTTATTTGACCAGGTACCAGGTTTCTCCAGTATTTTACTGCACCTGACCAGGTGCACCTCGCTTATCTGTCAAATAGTCTGCCTTTGACATTCGGCGCGCACGGACGTGCACACGGAGCGCGCGGAGCGGAGTAGAACATTTCGACCTATATAAATATAAAGTAGACATCGAATGATTAAGCGTTGCAGCAAACTATTAGTTCTCAATAACTATTTGAACATATTGTTGATATGAAATAGCGAGTCTATATCTTATATAGTCTATATCTAGGTCAATGACTACAATAGGTGATTTTTAAAGTGGTTATAACTTTGGCGTCATTCGTCAAAAAAACGTTGTTTGCAGAAAAAGTTCTACTGCTGCTTCATAAACAATTTATAATGCTTAAAAACAGGACCATAGGAAACTGCAGACGAGTCCGATTATTGGGTCATTTACCCTACATTTTTTGACTAACTTGGAATAATTTACTACTAACGATGCTTTCATGTGTCATGTCATTGGACGAGGTTCGGTGGCGTAGCGGTCAATGACGCAGCTTCGACACCAACGTTCGTGGGTTCGATTCCTACATAGGACAAACATTTGTGTGCATAAACATGTCTGTTTGTCTTAGTCTGGGTGTTTTCTATGTATCATAAGTATGTATTTACAAAAAAAAAATGTATTTACGTATGTTTATCAGTTGTCTAGTACCCATAACACAAGCTTCGCTTACTTTGGGGCTAGATGGCGTTGTGTAATTCGTCTGACAAAATTTATTTATTATTTATTTATTATTATTATGTGTCTGAATGGTTCCGTTTGTCCGTTCCGTTTTAGAGATTGTTTACCTTATTTTCTTCTTTTTTTCATACTAATTGTATAATTAGGTACCAACTATTATTACGAGTAGGTAGGTAGACTATGTTTTACTTTTTGTAAATGCATATAAAACGATAGTGAAATAAAATCTTTTGTACTTACAATAAGTACCTACTTATTATTTGTTGTCATTTATTATTTATCACGCTCGCATAAGTGCAGGTGCACTGCCTCCGCGCGCCCCCGCGGACCGCCGCCGCTGCGGGGTGTCCCCCCGTACCTCAGGCACGGAATCTGAATTTTCGCTGACCGCCTAACCCCCCATAACTAATCGTAAGGCATTGGTTGGTTGCATACAGTTGGCTCCCTAAGATAACTGACTCTGCTATACATTTCAGTATGGCAAAGTAGTCAGTTATCTCACTCAGTTTGACGAGTTCGGTAGTCGAATGGTTATGGCCACTTTGACTGCGAAGTTTATGGGTTCGATCCCCGCACAAGACAAATATTTGTGTGCATGAACATGTATGTTTATATTGGTCTGGGTGTTTTCTATGTATTATATGTATGAATTTAAGTATAATATCAGTTATCTAGTACCCATAGTACAAGCTTTGCTTAGTTTGGGACTAGATGGCCGTGTGTAATTTGACCAGTAATATTAATTAATTTATTTATTTATCTCAGGGAAGCAACCGTACATAACACAAGAAAATAAAAATATATGTATATGTAAAAAACAACACAAGAGAACAAATTTCGTAAAAATAAACTCCGCTGTATAAAGACAAAACAAGATTTATTCATGAGAATTTAGAATCAGAAAAATTCAATTTAGTGAATTTTAGTATTAGAATTTGGGCAATAACAAGATTTATTCATGAGAATTTAGAATCAGAAAAATTCAATTTAGTGAATTTTAGTATTAGAATTTGGGCAATAACAGTAAGTAGTACTTACTGTGCTGGTATTGCGAGCATCTGGCTCAGAGAGCCTTTTGGATTTAATGAAACCAAGCCTTATGCCTTAAGACTTATATATAGAGCTAAAATGTTTTTATGTATAGATGCGCTCTGCCTGCATCAATAGGCTATTTGACAATGTTTAAAAATTGTATAAATTATTTAACAATATCGTAAAATACACGAAACTATAAAGATCTGCAAACTTTCATTCTAATATCTTCCGTGCGACTTATTTTAGGGTCGATCAAAGTTTGGCGGGAAGGTCCATTTTAAAAGTATGAAATTATTAAAAAAATATATTTCCATTGGAGAAACAATAAAAAATACTATAACTTTTACTATGATACTAATCACATAAACGTAATATTTAACATAGCTGTCGTACAAATTTCTGATTTGATGCATACAAAATACAAACCTGTGACGTCATAACTCAGTAGCCTTTTGTATGGAGCGTTTTCGGGAAAGTTCAAAATTCTGATTTTCAAATTAACATATCTCGAGAGATTTTTGTGCTATCGAGGTAATTCTTTCACCTGTCTATGGTTATAATATTGAGACGTCCCTACATATCAAACCGAAAAAAATGTTGGTCAGATACGATACGAGTAGCCTGTTGTGGTAAGAATCACAAGCGATATTTCATGTTGCGAGCGTAAAAGTCATATTGATTCTACATAGTTGATGCTATTGATTGTTGGCACTTGGTGGTTTTTTTTACTGTTCTTTAACGTTTTCATTATTAACTTTTTGTTTGTTACTGTTCCACGTAATTATACAAATTTATACTGACCGGTTTCACCTTACGGCATTATCAAGGTATACAGATGGTGTTTGCGTTTCTACAAAACATTTTGATATCACAATGGGCACGTGATAATTTATAAATCCTACTATTTTGCTCGATGGGAATAAAGATCGTAATCCCATCGAGCCAAATTACTCCACTACGCTGACTCTACACCAAGACCAAAGCAGGGTTTTGAATTACAATTAGACATTAATAGATTTCCTTTATGAAATGATTTTATTTAATCGCATGCATGGAATTGATTGTTTATAACTTTTGTTTTATTTCACTTCCCCCTCCCGCGCTTCTGCGAGACGGTCGAACTAAACTGTCTGTGCGATTTAATATTGCAAATTAAATAATTTTATTAATTTGTTTCGTAAAGTGTGTGGGCATTTCGGTGAATTTTGGTGATCTCATCTGAATTTATCATTTTTCGCTTTAAATTTCGATCTTATTTAGGTTTTATTTGTAAATAAGTAAATACAGTGATTATTATTCGCAAACTAGTAGGTATACTAAAAAAAATATTTTGTGCTTCTTGACTGCAGCTGCATCAATCGTAAAACAGGTTTGGCCCGTAAAAGGTACGTAATAATTTCATATTTTGTTATTCTATTAGTGTTTTTTATTGGTATTAATATTAGTACAACAAAGTCTCTCAGTGTTGTCACTTTATAAATTTACCCCTGAATCGGGGAAAATTTTATTTTGATAGGTAATAGTTTTATTCCTGCTAACTCGTAACATAAATAAAATGTCTAGTAATACCGATGATCCTGGTGGCACGACACCAATTTTCGGCCGTAGTAATTTGACGCCGCGATCTCCGCCGGCAACTAATGCTAAGAGAACATTAGGTGATATATCGCCAAGCCATTTATCACCCGATGAAAAGCGATTACAGCGGTCAGCAAGCACAGATAATATAGACAACTTACACAATTTAAGCCTTAGCACCTCAGCTGAAATTGTTGATCCAAATATTGATTATGTAGAATTTGTTCGCGAATCCTCTGAATGTCTGGCAAAAATTAATGAAATAATTATCGGGCAGACCTCGCGAATTGGCGTTGCAAATAAATCGACAATAATGGGCATGACCCAACGAGTTACCTCACTGATATCTATGCTAGCCATAAAGTCAGCCACGGCGGAAAAACACCTCGCTATTTCGGAAAAAAAGCTCGCTCTTGTCGAACGAGATTTATTAGCACTAAAATTAGATGCAAAAATAACCCCGTTGCGCCTATAACTAAGGCTAGCGAGTCGTATGCCGAAAAACTGAAACTTCGCTTGCCAAAACAAATTAAGCCGGTTCAAACTCGCGAGCCAGTGCCCTGCGTCGTAGCCTATCCAACTGAAGAACGATCGGCGGAATTCACAACATCCGAAGCGACTAAGGAGGCACTTATGAAAGCCATTAAGCCATCCGATGATGGCTTTCAAATTGTAGGGGTCAAGAAAACTGCGAAATCCGGTGTAGTAGTACGCGTTTCCAATGACGCTCAAATTAAAAAGCTGCAGTCAATTGAAAGCATAAAATCGGTTGGACTTAAGCTCGAAAAGCCCAAAGGACGCCGCCCGCGTATTATTATAAAAGATATTCCGGACACAATGGACGACACAAAATTTTTAGCCGCGTTATATAATCAGAATATAAAGGACGAATTAAAAATTACATTTTCGGATTACCTAAAAGACATAAAAATCGTGCGTCGTCGTCCTACTGCCTACGGCAGGAAGTGGATGGGAGTCGAAATCTCCCCGGAAATACGCAAACACCTTATTTCGACAAAAGATAAGATTTTTATAGATTTTGCCACATGTAGATTCGTGGACGATATAGAAGTCGTGCGTTGCTTAAAATGCCAGCAATATGGGCATGTCAGTAAATACTGCTCTGCGAATAACCCCACCTGCGCTCATTGCGCCGAAGCACACGACTCACGGGAATGTCTGAAGAAGTCTGAAGCAGACTTCATACCTACATGCGCAGCTTGTAGGCGTCAAAAAAAGACTGCTGACCACAAGATCGGGTCAGAGTCTTGTCCCACATACGCAGCTCGGTTAGAGTTCAATATTTTAAATACTACCTATGGATAACGTCGTAATTGCACAACTAAATCTACACAACGACAAAATTGCAACGTCCGAGTTAGATAAGCTCGTTGCGGACTATAAGCTCGACCTTGTTTTAGTTCAAGAGCAGTACCAAAGATCGCAATTAAACAGTAAATTTATACAACTTAATAACAAGTCGCGCGCGGGTATATATGCGCCAAGAGGCGGATTTACTATAACATCAATCAATCACCTAATGTCCACTCACTGTGCGGTAGCTGAAGTAACATCTCCATATTTGAGAGTATTTGTAGTCAGTTGTTATTTTCAATTTTCTGACCCTGTGGATTCGCATTTGTATCACCTACGAAGAGTGTTGCATGCTCTTACCGGTCATAAGGTTATTATAGGGGCAGACGTAAATGCATCATCACCATTATGGCACGGCAAGTTGAGAGCGACCGATGCCGACAGACGCTCTGCTGTTGAAGAGTTCATTGCTGAAATGCATCTTCATATTCACAATACCCCTGAAGCACCACCTACTTTTAGTAGCCCTATGGGCGAGTCTTTTATTGACGTCACACTTTCTAGTGCAGACGTCCGAATACAAAACTGGCGCGTTCTTCCTGAAGCTTCTTGTAGTGATCACCGTCTGATCGTATGTGAATTCTCCCCAGTTGTTGAAAGCTTACATCGGCAACAGTTAATAGGTTTTCAATATAAAACTAAGAATGCCGACTGGGCAAGCTTTGCTTCACTTTTCGCTTCCCGCGCTAAAGATTTTACTCGTAGTGAACTTACAGTCACAGAAAGTGTTGAAATTATGTCTGACACATTCGTGTATTGCGCTGACGTTGCATTAGGCCGAAAACCTATAGTTAATAACAGACGATGCGATTGGTGGAATGATACCCTTGTTAGGTTGCGTAGGAATTTCCGTGCCGCTAGACGTAAGATTTCAAAATTAAAGAAACGTAACATCGAGGGAGAAATTTATCAAACAGCTCTAAGTGACTTGCGTATTGCTAGATCTCATTATCGCGCTGCTGTTGAAAAATCCAAAGGTAATTTATTAAAACGTATTGTAGAAAGATTAAATAGTGAGGGCCCGTGGTCTCCCCTATATAACGAATTTAAAGCAAATAGGCGGATTGATCAGGCATACGTATCCAATATAAAATTTAATAATTCACATACCCTTGGTGTAGAAGAGACCGCTGAGACAATTCTGCATGCGTTAATTCCTGATGATTGTGCCGATAGTGACAGTGACTACCATCGTGAGGTTAGGAGCGCGGCGGATATGTGCCCTTCCACTCCAATATCAAATGTACCGTCGATGGATGAATTTATGTCTATTGTTAAAGCTTTGCCTACAAATAAAGCCTCCGGTGATGATAAGATTTCGAATAGAATGATTAAAGAAGCTTGTAAAGTAGCCGCTGAACCTATCTTAACAATACTTACTCGGTGTATTGTAGAAGGTCATTTCCCTGGCATTTTGCGAAGTGGTGTTATAAAAATAATACCAAAAGGCGGTGATAAACCACCGGACGATCCGAAGTCCTACCGTCCTATTACACTGCTACCGTCGTTGGGTAAGCTGCTTGAGCGCTTGGTTGTGCCACGGTTGCTGCCCGGTGGTCCGCAATTTCATAAAAATCAGTACGGCTTCACCATTGGCAAGTCTACTGTTGATGCTGCGCTCGCAGTGCGCAAAGTTGTTGAACTCTCGGAGAGCAAGTATGTTGTAGCTATTTTCTTAGATATCTCAGGTGCCTTTGATAATGCTTGGTGGCCAATGTTGTTGCTGAAACTTAAGGTGAGAGGTTGCCCTAGCAATATCTACTCTCTCATTCGATCGTACTTTTTGAATGGTACAACTAAATTAAAACTTGGCCATTATGTTGCTTCAAAGGTGCTCACGCAGGGCTGTCCCCAGGGTTCAGTGTTGGGACCGTATCTCTGGAATATCGGTTTTGATGATTTTTTTAGCCTACCCTTACCGGAAGGGTGCTCGTTAACTGGTTACGCTGACGATGGTCTCTTATTAATCAATGCTAATTCAAGATCTAGCATAGAGAAACTAGCCAACACTAGCCTAGGCCTAATTTCAGATTGGGGTTATCGTAATCGTCTCGATTTTGCGCCACATAAAACATATCAACTCTTGCTTAAGGGAAATTTACAGGTTTCACCGCGATTTCATTTTAATGGAGTATCTGTTGCTAATAGGGGTTCGGTTTGTTACTTAGGTTTGCTTTTGGACAGAAATTTTAATTATATTGAGCACATGAAGCAAGTAGGTGAAAAAGCAAAAAAGAATTTCTATGCCTTAACACGAATTTCTACCTCTACGTGGGGATTAACTTTCAAAACGTTAAAAACTATTTATACCGCCACATACTTAGGTTGTGTTACGTACGGTTCACCTGCGTGGGCAGATAGGGCTACTATAGGTGCAGCACGTCGTAAATTGCTTCAAAGCCAGCGCCTTGCTCTGATATTTTTATGTAAGTCGTATAGAACTGTAAGCACCGAGGCACTACCCGTGCTAGCAGGTGTGTTACCGGTGGACTTAGAAGTACAACGCCGCGCTTCAATGTACTATACATCTAAAAATATGGTCCCTGATTTCTTGAAAACGCGTGATCGTGAAAAAATAGTTAGACTGTTCAAACCTATTAATGAAGTATTTGAAACATTGCTGTCTGAATGGCAGGAAAGGTGGGAAACTTCTACCAAAGGACGCCACTTGTATCTGTTCTTTCAATCGGTAAGAGATAGATTAAAGAAAAAGTGGTTAGAAGTAGACCACCCCGTTGCGCAATTTTTAACTGGACATGGCAATTTTAAAGCTAAACTCTTTTCGTTTAAATTAGTGCCGTCGCCCTTATGCGAATGTTCTACTGCTAATTCTGAATTCGATCAAACAGCACACCATGTTCTCTGGGAGTGTGATCTTTGGCAGCGGGAGCGGGATGACATGTTGAATTCATTGCAAGTTGCATCCGGGGTAGTATACTATTCAGATTTGGTAGCAACAAGGGAGAATTACCAAGCGTTCAGACGATTTTGCAATTCATATTATTGGAATCGATGTGTTAGGTAACAACTCAGTGTTTTAGGTCCCTAATAGTGTTAGAAACTTAAAATCCGTGGTGCACGGCAGTTGAGCTTCACTTGACTAGCCATCTCTTTAGGCTTTTAATGCCTTATTTGCCATATTGCTGTCTCTCACATTGTTAAGAGGGGAAGTCAAATTCCAAAAGCTTCCTACTCCTTCTAATTTCTTCTGATTAAATTCGTTGTGAGTTCCAAGGCAGCCGTAGTTTTACCCCTGGGACTGCAATGGACTTCATTGTTCATTGCCTTGTTTGGCGGTCGCCGCTGTTAATCCTGGCTACACAGGAGATACAGTGGTGGGAATGTGTGGTGGGCCCCCGTCCCAATTTTGTTTTATTTATTGTTCTAAATAATTATCATTATTTAGAATTATATTCCTTGGCAAATAATTTTAAATTATTAATTAATGAACGATTTGAATATAATCTTTCATTATGAATTATAAATATTTATAATTTTAATTTGCTGATATTATTATGGGTAAATGTGACAACTTGGAATATTTAATTACAAAAAATATAGTCTGCCTAATACAACTGTCTTGAATTACCCCGATTCGTTGGGGAACCTCCATGAAACGATAACACAGGTAAAAGATTATAGAATACTCTTTTAATATTTTTAATTTTGTTATGTATTGTCATTGATTGCATGGAAGGAAACAAATGTTTTGTAGAAACACAAATGCCATCCTTGATTACCTTGATATGCCGTAGGCCAAAACTGGTCGATCAATTCGGGTCGGTACAATTGCTTTATTAATAACAAAATGATAAAGATAGATTGCTCTCTTATATATCGCGCACGTTCAATGTTCACATTATTGTTACATACCAGCAATATTATATAAGGTTGCCGCGCTCGACAGGTATTGAATAAGTCAAGCGAGCAATTGATTTGATACATTCAGTATTTCTAAGAAATATCAGATTAGTTATTGTAATAACACGTTTTTATTGCCCGAACAATTGTTCCAAACGCCTAATAAACATTAATGTTGAAACAATAAGCCTGGCCTTAGACCTACCAATACAGCAGACATTGCAATTATAAATTTCATTGTTGACCATATTGCACGTTGATTTAGTTAATCAATATACCACAACAGAAATCCTGTCGTATTATATGTCGTCCATAGTTGTCATAATAAATTATATGAAATTCATATATCAGCAGCCATAATTAAATACTCGTATTAGGTATTTACGTACGTTAATTCCATTCGCATTGAAATTGGATAGCAGTATCAGTAATTGTATAAAATGAAATACAGTTCAGTTAACAATAGAAATCATCATCAGGCCATTTTAGTCTCCACTACAGGAGCATGACCCTCTCTCGTCCGTCCCAGACAGAAGGAGGATTTGGCCTACACTTCCCACGCTGGCCAAACGGGTTGGGGAGGCCTGATCGATATTTGATAATGTATTTTCCTTAGTCGCCTTGTACGATATTCACGGTAAGAGACGGAGTGATTCTATTCTAGTCTGCCGGAAACCACACGGCCAATAACAATAGAAATAGATATCATTAATTAATTACAATTAATCATGGTCCTAATTATAATAAATAAATAAATATTTCTAGACAAATCACACACGGCTATCTAGTGCTATGAAAAAGCTTGTACTATGAATACTAAATAACTGATATCATGCTTAAATACATTTTTTTTTTGTAAATACTTGCATAGAAAACACCCAGATCAAGACTAATAGACATGTTCATGCATACAAATATTTGTCTTGTGCGGGGATCGAACTCGCGATCTCGGAGTCAAAGTGACCATGCTAACCATTCTATCACCGAGCTCGTGTATCAATGTGTATTCATTATATAAATGTGTATTCCAATATTATTGAAGAAATGAAAGCCCAAGTCTCTGCTGGCTTGGCCATGTCGAAAGGATGGGCACTGATCGGAGCTTCAGAATATAGTGGTCGCCCTGTAGGGCGGCGTCCTATCGGTCGACCAAAATATCGCTGGAGCGAGAGAGTGAAGGCTGATCTGCCCCCTTATCACCAACTCTTATTGCGATTCAATAACTGAATATAATGCTTATTCAAACCAATTAATAAGAATTCTATCCTTTTTTTTTTTTTTTTTTTTTTTATACTACGACGGGTGGCAGACAAGCATACGGCCCGCCGGGTGTGAAGCGGTTACCGTAGCCATATTAACGCTCGCAACATAAAATATCGCTCGCGCGCCGCCATCCCCGCTGCCAACGCAGCATCTCCTTCCTTTCTGGTGACCTCACTCACTCGCAGGAACACAACAACCCTCAAGGGAATTGTTATTTGGCTGCGGTATTCTGTGAGGTGGAGGTACATTCCCCAGTCGGGTAGCTTACAATTTTATTACGCTCCCTACCTCTCTTTTCGCCAGAGCTTCGTTTGTCAGTCAGCAGGGTGCACCGCGTGCAGGTGAAGTTGGCTTTGGTTCAAAGATGTTGATGAACCACTTACACCCCAAATCCAGTTATTGAATCACAATAAGAGTTGGTTCCTGGTTGAGAACTTTGAGTTGGTAAGGGGGCTGTGCGTGCTTGATGTCAACGACTGGCAAGAGCTTGCATAAGACGCCAAGACTCACTTTGGGTCGCTGCGTCAAAGGAGTAAGTAAGTATTTTTGGTATTAATGAGGAATTTTTATAACACTATTGATCGTTTACCTTAAGATGATAGTTTGTTTAGTTTAGCCAACACATGATATCACTAATTACTAAATAAATATTCCTGAACAAATTACACATGAGACCCGCATCCCAGCAGTGGAATGAATAAGGGTAGACGAGAGATGAGAGAGAGCAGCAGTTATTCTTGAAATTACTTGGTAGATGGAGAGAAATAATATAGCAGAGTTGCGTAGTGGAAGCGTGCTGGGCCCATAACCTCTTGAAATTACTTGGCAGATGGAGTGAAATTACTTGGTAGATGGAGAGAAATAATATCGCGTGTTTCACAGAAGACGTTTTTATTAACTGCTGTTACTTCTTCTACCTTCGTTACTAGAAGCGCAGGCCCATAACCTCTTGAAATTACTTAGTAGATGGAGAGAAATAATAGTTATATCAGTATAATCGACAAACACTGCGATTTTATTCATATGCATAGATACTGTTAACAAAACACGTCTATGTTGTTAATTGGAAACTACCTGAGTGTTGTAATCCATAGGGTATTGATAACAATAGCCGGTCGTGCAAAGAGAATTTTAGCCCCGCTATGGAGAACTTTGTATTTTTTTGGAGTAAACGCCGTGTGAAATTGTTTAGAGAGTATTCGGGTATTTTAAAAGTTTATACTAGCACTATTTCTCTATTTGCTTAAGCGGTATGATGTTACAAAGGGTAATCTAACAGCTTAGCTAGGGTATCTCTCAAGATTTTTTTAGATAGCCATGTTGCCAGGGATAATGGAGTTAAATTTAATGAGTTAAAAATAATAAATGAAGGAAAAGAAAACGGCAAAAGTGGTTGTAGAATTAAAGAGTCCCTTGAACTGAAGGTACGGGGTGTACCTTCAGTTGAAGGGGCTCTCTAATAAAATAATGGCAAATTCATATAAAACTCCATATAATTGGCCGTGTGGTTTCCGGTAGAGTCGAATAGAATCACTCCGTCTCTTCCCGTGGATTCCCGTCGTCACAAGGCGACTAAGGGAAATACATTATAAAGCATCGATCAGGTCTCCCCAACCCGTCTGGCCAGCGTGAGGAGTGTAGGCCAAATCCTCCTTCTATCTGAGACGGAAGAGGGTCGTGCTCCTGTAGTGGAGACTAAAATCACCTGATGATGATGAACTCCATATAAATGGTGCGTGCGACGTCGAAGAAACTGTTTCATATTTGATTCAAAAAGGATTTGAGGCCAATACAATAGAGCTGCAGAGAGAGTGCAAATGTACGTAAGTCGATATCAACCCATAATCAGCCGACTTTTGTGATACGGGTCTCCCCTCAATCGAAGAGGTTTAGAGCTACCACGCTTTCCATTTAAGTCATACTATGTCTACTGTAATTTGTACAGGAATATTTATTTTTATTATTTATTTATTATTATTAGTTTGGTTTGAAAGCAGGCATTATCATAACATGCCACAACAAACCAAAACAAAATTGAGGCTCCGCCTTTAGGATTGTTATTAATTTACGAATATTATTCTTTATAATATAATAAAAGGATTGGGTTTTTAGTTAGAGGGACAAAGAAAGCATCTTTCCACGCAAAATGAAAGACAATGTAATGTAGTTTTGGATCAATACAATAATGTGAAGAATTGTTATTCTTCACATTATTGTATTGATCATTGGTGGATGATATTCTTCCACAGCATTTGACGCTACTGAATGTCTGCTCTTCTAAACATCATTAATTATTATAGCTATTGAGTAAAGAACAAAGATGGCTATACAGCTTCGTTCTTCTTTACGTACGAATATGTACTGATCATGCAGGAAGGGATGAAAGATGAGGCATCAAGTTCAGTACAGCTATCATAAACAGTAGAAGAGTAAAACGAATATAGCTACTTAAGCACAGATGGGTGAACGTATTACACACTTACAACTTTGTTATAACACGTGTTTCAAACATATGTAACAACTAATGCTTGTTACACGCATATTTGGGGTGAAAGTGGTTCATCAACATCTTTGATTCAAAATCAACCTCACCTGCACGTGGTGCACCCTGCTGACTGACAAACGAGGCTCTGGCGAAAAGAGAGGTAGGGAATAATAGTATTTTGAAGCTGCCCGACTGGGGAAGTACCTCCAACTCACAGAATACCGCAGCCAAAAAACAATTCCCTTGAGGGTTGTTGTGTTCCTGCTAGTGAGTGAGGTTACCAGAAAGAAAGAAAGGAAGAAGTATAGGCTGGCAACGGATCGGCGACCCATTAGTGTTGCTGATCTCCGTGGGCTTCCATCAGGTCACCCACATGCTCGTTTGTCGCCCTCTCATAAAAAAAAAAAAACATACTTGATTACAATATATTATTTATATAACAGTATTCTCCGTGTAGCCCTTATACAGATAACAAGGAACATCAATCCAATAATTCAATAATACCAAGTGCTCTCATATAATATTTTATGACTAATGTTAATAATATCTCAGCACGCGGGTGGTCGTCCACATCATGTAATTAATTTGACGTTCATGAGTGCTACACTGTTGCTCGACTTTGAAAATAAATGACCGATGCCATGTGTACGTACATTATTTTAGACTGAAATATTGGGATTAAATGCCGGACGTACTATCATTATGATGTTCAATTCGATTCGCCATTTTGTACCTTTATGGAGTAGTAATTAATTTATTGTAATTTCTTAATGATAAAATTAAAATAGTCAGTCGTATACTCATATCATCCATCATGTCTGCATAAGCCATAGGCTTAATAATAGGCGAGTGGGTTAATCCTTTGAACTCAAAAAAACAGTCTGACCGTTACATGATAGCAAATCTATTTCACGCATCGAAGCTAGCCATTTATAACTTGAAGTAAAATTTATCTAATCTTACATTTCGTCCATCCAACTGAGATGAAGAGAGCTAGACGTGTGGCCGCCCGCCCAGTCGACTGCCGTGAACGCTTCACTGGTGTTGATGTAAGGCACTTTGTATACAGATACCAAGGCATCTTGGGAAAACCTTATAGTTTTTTAGGGACTGTAGAAGCTAAAGTCGTTTTAACCCTTCAATTGTAACCTTCTTTTTGTAAATATAATAAAGATTTCAGGCATTTCATCTTACAAATGTAATTTCCGAAATGGTCGTAGACAAAAAAATATCAAAGTATAATAATATCTAATATATAATATTCTCGTGTCACAGCGTTAGTTACCATACACCTCCGAAACGGCTTGAACGATTTCGTTGAAATTTAATATGTATCTTCAGTAGGTCTGAGAATAGATTGTTATCTATTTTTTTATGGCAAAACAACGTCTTACATTTTTTATCTATCACTAATCATTTACAATTAATTACATTTTTTAAAATATTATCGTATATGTGCTCTTATTGGCACAAGAGCACAGGAAAATAAATAAGCAAATACAGAGACAAATAAAGTATTTTAATTTCATTTTGTTTAATAAATTTTTTATTTCATTTCTTATGCTTAAGGATATTTTGTAGATTTTTTATTTTATTTATCACGCTCGATGCAAACATCTTAATACAACTTTCAACACGGACTTTATTGGAACTGCTATTAAGAGTAGGTACTCAGTACGATCGGACCAACTTTTCGGTATTTCTAATACGGTTGTTACTTCACTACGCGTCCTGTGCGAAAGAGATAGTTCCAACGATGAACAATTTATAAGTTAGTTCACACACGTATGTGTGTAATATATACACATAGTACATAAGTTATTATAGTCGAGAAACTACTCAATGTTTTTATGCAAAATAAACTTATTCGAACTTTCGAATAAATACACTATGCCCTTTAATTTACTTTTTTTCAAGTTTTTATACTCGCAATGGTATTTATTTACATCCAAAGTTGAGTAAAAATTTGTGTCAAAAATAGATTTTCCGTGGATTATAATTTCCAAAGTAATACATATTATTTTACTGTGATAATAACATTGATATACAAAAAAAAAATTGTATATCAATGGATAATAAGCTTGTTGCCTTGATTATGTTAGGTTAAATCCGTAGCATCCACAATTTTGGGCGTACACCATCAAAGAGCGAAGTACGAGTAATTCCATTTCTACGTTTGTATGCAAGGACGGATTACCCTTAACAGTTCATATTCTATTATGTATGCCAATATTGGAACTAAGTCGAGGGGCCTACCGCCGAAGCTGAAGCCGATTACCATCGTATACGTTGATTAAAAAAATAGGTCTTACGTTTTAGTTATTGACAAACATCTTCAGCTTAGTCGGTAGTGCTCCAGGGTTACTGCCAGCTAAGCTAAACACACGAACCATAAATTTAAGGTAAAGTTTGATTTTCGCAATGAAGTAATCCGATAGTAATCGGCTTCAACTTCGGTGGTAAGCCCCCTGTACAGACGTTTGTATATGAAAGAGTAACAAACATCCCTAGACCCATCAATAAATCTTTACAAACTTGTGTATTTGTAATATTAGTATAATATTAGTATATAGCCCAGAATGCAGAACATGCAAAGGGTCTAACGAGTCCATGAAACACTTGATGTGTCAATGTGACGCCCTAGCCGGCAAACGAATGGAAATCCTAGGAAAGGCGTACCCGGACCTGGAGGACTACAGACTCTTCCCAATAAGCGGCATACTGAAGTACATGGAACATGTCTCCAGACAGTCAGGGGAGAGTGACTAAAGGATTAGGGAGAGCACAAAAGATCCATGAGGGTCGACGTGTCGCCGGTGCTTCAGCACTGGACCCACTCTAAGATAATAATAATAAGATAATATTAGTATGATCTTCGATCATTAGTACTCAGGACATTAGGATAGTTATCGGAGCAAAGCTACTTGGTCAAGTCTACGTAATAGTCATTGTAAATTTGCAACCAAATACATTTGGTTATGTAACACTATGTACTATGTTTGTAATAGGATGGAATAAGTTTCATTTAAATCGGCAAATAAATTCAAGACTATGTTTTCATAAATATATTCTGTATAAATATATTTGCATTATTATGCAAATATTTGAGGCAAATATATTCTAGTTTTCCAATTTTGTTTTTAATAAGTTTTCATGAAATCTTTTCCAAGAATACATTATTTATATAGTATGACTTTAGTAATAAATTACTTTACTTCGTCTAGTATCGATTCGGGTAGTAACTCCACCTTAAACAAGATCGCAGCCAAATAACGATACTATTGTGGTGAGGTTATCAGTCGTGAGAAGATGCTGCGTTAACAGCGGGAGCAGTTGATCGAACGATATATTATGTGCATCCGAAATCCACGACTCAGATGGATTCCGGGCCAGAGGCCCGCCCTACTGCTGAAGCTGATGCCGATTACCTTCGGTTTTTTTGATTCCAAAAATTGCTCTTAGGTTAAAGTTATTGACAAACATCTTCAGCTTAGTTGGTAGAGCTCTAGGATTTCTACCAGCTAACCTAAACATAATTAGCAACAATCTAAGCAGTAGTTTCATTTTCGCATTTATAAATATCAATGGTGATCGGCCAGTTATTTGTGAGAGCGTCATTAATATGGTAGTGGTACTGTTTCTCTCTGCCCTGAAACAGGGCCTAAGCTACAGACCCAAAATTAAATAGATGACACAATTAATGTTATGTTTGTTTTGATTTAGACATTTAATGAAGGTTTTTTTGCATTGAAAGCATTAATAATTTTGGCAAGGCAACTTCAAATATTTCATTCTAAACAACCAATGTTTTAAAATATCATCATCATCATCGCCTCCAAAGGACGTCCACTGCTGACCGTAAGCTTTCCCCTTAGACTATTACTTTTCTTTAAACTAAATATTTTTAAAAACAATTTATAAAATGTAGACTCAGTGCACCACAAACTTAATGTCAATTTATATCTCAGTAAAAAGAGGAAGTGGTATGACATGACAGTTCGTAATAAATTGCGCGGCGCATCCGGGGATACACGTGCGCCCGCGCCGATCCTCACGCCTTATTAACGAGAGAAATTAGTCCGGGAGAAGCCACCCAATTCGATGACGTGTTTCGTATTCTGTTTGTATATTTCGTATAATGTGATTTATTGTGCATATTATAATCTCTCTTGGACTCACGGGCTTAAACCCGGTCATTTGATACTCGTATGCGTGCACGTGGATATGGATCCAACGTGTAGAGGCCCCTTTGAGAAGTTTGATGTAATGTTGTACGCCCGCTGTGACCCGGTCCAGGTACGAGTATATACGTACGATATGTCAATGGAACGACATACCCATGAGCAGGTCTCGGCAGGCGTTGAGACTATTGCGAAGTGTGATGGAAAATAAATGGACTATGGAGATGAGATCTGGGTGAACTAAATACCGGGCTATTACAGAAGAGGGACGGACGCCTGCCATAACTGCTTCTATTGCTAGTTATTTGTGGCAGGCGGTAGCTTGCCAATCACAGATGGTCCCCCGAAATGTATATCAAATTGTTGCATATAATAGGAAGCTATGAGTATTACTTCTAAATTTTATATACTCTATATTACTACTATATTTTTACAAACAAATTTAACGACCACCCCGTGGTCGAATGGCTAGCAAAGGCTAGTTTGATCCGATCCTCACACAAGACAAACATTAGTCTGCATGAATATGTAAGTTTGTCTTGGTCTGGGTATTTTCTATATATTATATGTAAGTATTTACAAAAAAAAAAATAACTTAAATATTCTATCAGTTATCTAGTACTTATAGTATAAGCTTCGCTTAGTTTGGCACAAGATGGCGGTGTGTAGACTTGTCCAGGAATATTTAGGTATTTAATCTGAAATATCTTTAATTATACTAACTAGTTGGTAGAATATTTTAGTACCTTATTTTATTTATTTTAACCCACGCTAGTCAGGTAATTATATACTTTCTTCTACTTACAAAAATAACAAAGAAAATATAATATTCCCACTTTATTTGCCCAAGGCTCAATATTTGTCCACAAATGTATTCAGACACGTGGGCATCTTCACGCCTTATTAGCACAGAAAATTAGTTTCAGAGAAGCCACCCAGCTAGTTGACGATCATTTGTGGGTGGTGGTACCTACGTGTATTTTAATAAATATAAGTTCAAAAACTAAACCCGACTTATTTTTATTAAACGAACAACTTGCTCTCAATTGGAGCTCAATGGCGAAGTTGCGTGTGTCAGTCTAATTGATCACACAAGTGAAGCAACGTAGACCGTAGTCTGTCTATAGATGGGTTTATTTATCTCGGGCTCTTCCGTGCTTCGAAGGGCACGTTAAGCCGTCGGTCCCGGTTGTTGTCTTTGGATGACAGTTGTTAAGCCAAGTCAGTGGGCTTTGGGCTCATTAAAGAAAGTTAAGACATTTTAGATTTAATTACGTTCATATGTTTGAAAATTGTATTTTAATGTGTGATAAAGATTTTTATACTACATCAGGTGACAGATAAGCAAATGACCCGCTTGATGTAAAGTGTTTACTGTAGAGCTATAAACGCTTGCAACATGAAATATATCTCGCGCGCCCCCGACCCCTGCAGCCAACACAACTCCCGGGGCCTACCGCCAAAGCTGCAGCCGAGACACCGGAATTTTTGATCGCAAAAATTAAACTTTATCTGACATTAGTGGCAATTGTGGCAAATTTAGCTGGTAGAAGCCATGAAGCTCTATCGACAAAGCTAAAAATATTTGTCAATAACTCAAACCTTCCACATACTTTTGGGCATCAAAATATTTGATGGGAATCGGCTTCTGGCGGTAGGGTACCAGATGACCACTCACTCGTAGCCTCGTATTTTTTTTTTTTTCAAAAAGAAGACGAATCGCCTTACATCACATATAATTTAATATTCCATAAATAATGTATCTTAAGTGTATGAAAATAACAGACGTAATTAGTTATTCATGTACTAACAATTCCCATGGGAATTGTTATTAGGGTCGTTATGTTACTGCGAGTGAGTGTGGTCACTAATAAGTAATGGACTGAGTTGCTGTGTTGGCAGCGACCGTGGCAGAACACAAGAGATATATCATGTTATGGGCGTTGATTTGGCTACTATAACCGTTTCACGTCAGGCGGGCTGTATACTTATTTGCCACGCTAGGTAATGAAAAAAAATCTTACAACTTGATATAATCGCAGCCCACATTTCTATAAGCTATCCATAAATTACTCTGAATATGTGAAAGTAGGCAGTATTGAAAAACAGTATAGAGAGCGAATGTAGGTCGCTGAATGAAGCAGCCAAGTAGCTGAGAACGAGGCCGGGCGCAGAGCTTGTTAATTCAGCTTACTTCGGAAATGAGGGCGACATCAACGACGTACGACCTACGGCGTTCAGCACTCTAGTGTAACATACGTACAGATCGTTTAATGGGCCTTTTATATAAATTCTGTCATTTGATACTTTTTTTTTTCTCCGTACAAGATTGCTAGCAAATAGTAATAAATAATCTATATATTATACAAACAAACATATTTAGGGTTGTATGTAGTTTATTAACATCTTTGAACCAAAGCCAACTTCACCTGCACGCGGTGCATTCTGCTGACTGACAAACGAAGCTCTGGCGAAAAGAGAGGTAGGGAACGTAAGCTACCCGACTGGGGAATGTACCTCACAGAATACCGCACCCAAATAACAATTCCCTTGAGGGTTGTGTTCCTGCGAGTTAGTGAGGTCACCAGAATGGAAGGAGATGCTGCGTTGGCAGCGGAGGTGGCGGCGCCCAAGCGATATTTTATGTTGCGAGCGTTAATATGGCTACGGTAACCGCTTCACATCAAGCGGCCGTATGCTTGTCTGCCACCCAACGTAGAATAAAAAAAAAGTACACAAAGTCGGGCTGGTTACATCGCTTATTAGTCAAGAATCTTCGATTTGTTGGATTTGACTCCATCCCGAAGAACAGAATAGCTAATCAAATATCAGAAAAATAAAATATTATGAAGAAATTAATTTACAATCCGTGCAGGTTGGGATCCAATGGAATTAGGCGGTGAGGAGGGGGGCGGGGGTCATATAAAAGACAAACCCCTCACTGCTTTCGGTCGCTCGGTCAATTATAGACGTTGTCTTGGGACCATCAGCAGAATACCCCCCTTATAGGTCTGGGTGTTTTCTCTGTATTATATGTATGTATTTACAGAAAAAATGTATTTCAGTACCCATAGTACAAGCTTTGCTTAGTTTGAGACTAGATGGCAGTATGTAATTTCTCCAGGAATATTTATTTATGAAGGATTCAATCAAAAGCTGATACGTGCAGAACTACGAGTAGGTAGTTTAATAAACTAGTTTAAAGCGAAAACTATCAGGGGCTGTCTCTCTAGTGAACATCTAATTACTGTCGCAAATTACTTATCCGGCAAGCTTCACAGTACATTTGGGAACCGGATGCCTTTTACACGACCGGAAATGTATAGCTGCTTGTAATGTATTAATGTGTAATACACAGAGACTGGACAAACACGTTGACCCTTACTAGTTATAATGATAATTTATTATTGATAAATAACTAATTACAATGGGGTGTAAGTGACTCACAGCCATCGTTGAACCAAAGTCAATTTACCTCAATTAAATGAAAGAAAGGAAGGAAGGAGTATAAGCTGGCAACGGATCGGCGACCCCTTGGTGTTGCTGATCTCCATAGGCGGTGGTGATTGCTTTCTATCAGGTGACTCACATGCTCGTATGCCCCCTCTCATATAAAAAATACCTCACCTGCATATGGTGCAACCTGTTGATTGGCTAACGGACGAGACTCTAACGAAAGAGTGGTAGGGCACAGCGTAGTTTTTAGTTGCTCGACTGCGGAAGTACCTCCACCTCACAGAATACCGCAGCCAAAAATAACAATTGCATTGAGTGTTCTTGCATTCCTGCGATTGAGTGAGGTCACCAGGATGGGAGGAGTTGCTGAGTTGGCAGCAGATGGCAGTGCCCGTTAATATTGCTTCGGTAACTGCTACGGAGGGTATGTTAAGCCGTCGGTCCCGGCTGTTGTTATTAGATGACAGCGGTTAAGCCAAGTCAGTGGCCTTCAGGCGGCTTGAAAACACTGGCCTCTGCCAACCCGCAGTTGAGCAGCGCGGTGGAGTACGCTTTTAACCCCTTTGATTGAGAGAAGACCCGTATCTCAGCAGCGGAATGAGTAAGAGTTGTTAACGACGACGACGACGGTAACCGCTTCACATTAACCGGCGATATGTTCATTTTAGACCACCACTCAAACTGGATAACAATAAATGGGCCAAAACACCCCAAGAAAGAATAAATGCTGTTGCAAGGCATTTATCCAATGTATTCAAACCAAACGAAGGTACCCATGACGAAGACTCTGAAATAGATGATACATTGAATCAAGACCTTCAACTGGATGTTCCCATTCAACATACAAGCCCCAGAGAGGTGCTAGGAAAGTTGAAATGCCTCGATAATAAAAAAAGCCCCGGGATTCGACCTGATCACCAAAGAGGTATTATTGCGACTGCCTAGAAAAGGAATAGTCTTCCTCACGATGCTCTTCAATGCAATAATGAGAGTAGGTCATTATCTTGGTATATGGAAGATATCGCAGATCATAATGGTTTACAAAGAAGGAAAACCCATGAACGATTTATGCTCATACAGACCAATAAGCCTTTTACCTATGATATCAAAACTCTTCGAAAAGGTCCTTTTGTCACGCATAGCCAAAATTCTAAAAGACAAACGAATAATCCCTGACCATCAATTTGGATTCAGGCAAGAGCACGGTACAATTGAACAGATACACAGAGTTGTCCATGAAGTAAGGAAATCTCTCGAGCGTAAAGAATACTGTTCAGCAGCCTTTCTAGACATTCAGCAGGCGTTTGATAAAGTGTGGCATAAAGGCCTAATCTACAAAATTTAAACTTTGCTACCTCATTCCTTCTTGGGTTTACTGAAGTCCTACATTGGTCAAAGAATATTCCAAGTCAAAGGTGGCGAATATACAACTAGCTTCTATGATATACAAGCGGGAGTGCCTCAGGGATCAGTATTGGGCCCGGTCTTGTATACAATCTACACCTGTGATCTTCCGGAAATACCAAATGTAAAAACAGCCACATTTGCAGACGACACAGCTATCCTCGCATGTAGCACAGATCGCAACCAAGCCTCACGAAATCTGCAACTCGGGTTGGACAATATACAAGAATGGCACACAAAATGGCGGATAAAGGCTAGTGCATCGAAGTCCGCTCATATCACATTCGCTCTCCGCCCACGCGACTGCCCACCTGTACACTTAGGTGACAATACCCTTCCACATGCTGTATCTGTGAAGTATTTGGGCATACATCTAGATCGAAGGCTTACCTGGAAAACACACCTACAAAAGAAGCGAGAGCAATTGAATCAGAGATACTGAGGATTGCAATGGCTACTAGGAAGAAACTCAGTGCTGAGTACAGACAATAAGTTGCTCATATACAAGGTCATACTGAAACCAATATGGACCTACGGCATCCAGCTCTGGGGATCTACACGTAAGTCTAACATTGCTATAATACAGCGAGCACAAAACGGCATTCTAAGAAACCTATCTCACGCCCCATGGTTTCTAAGAAATTGCGAACTGCATAGAGAGCTTAACATCAGCACAGTTGGCGAGGAGATCAAAGAATACTCCGTCAAGTACAAAGCTAAGTTAGCAGCCCACCCAAATCCCTTAGCAAAAGATCTGCTGATAATCAATCATCCGAAGAGACTTAAGCGAAACCATATAGTCGAATTAGACCTTAACTAAAAAGGAGAGAGCAGAGGTCAATGGACCACTCCTCGTGCAAGTCAAATGGACATTCAACAGATCTGCTCATAGTTTAATTACTGATAGCAGATGAAAAGAGAAAAAAAATATATGTCCATTTTAGGATAATAAAATTATGATCAATTGAAATTCCAAGTTGTTGTACATTATGACGAGCTCGGTGGTCGAATGGTTAGCAATGGCCACTTTGACTCCGAGGTCGCGGGTTCGATTCCTGCACAAGACAAACATTTGTGTGCGTGAACATGTCTGTTTGTCTTGGTCAGGGTGTTTTCTATGTATTATAAGTATGTATTTACTAAAAAAATATGTATTTAAGTACATTTATCAGTTGTCTAGTACCCATAACACAAGCTTTGTGCTTAATTTGGGACTAGATTAAAAAAGCGCTGCGTAAATTGTCCAGAAATATTTATTTATTTATTTATTTACATGTACTACCCCGATTTAAAGCGAAATCACTTTATCCTGGACCAAAGGTTTATCCTATGCGTCTCAGGCGTAAACAGATCTATCTATTTATGCTTCAGAGGGTAAATTGGTATGTCCCAAAATTTCAGGAGACTACAGCAGCGGAGTTATTCAAAAAGGGCGTGAAGATGGGCTGGCGATATACTCTTGGTGTATAGGAGTCGATAGACTGCAGTAATTACTTACTTGCCCCGGGGACATCATAGATTTATGCTCCTGAGGTTTTTGGGACATACTAATTTACCCTCTGTAAATTAGTATGTCCCAAAAACCTCAGGAGACTACAGCAGCGGAGTTATTCAAAAAAGAATAATTTATTTAATTTATAAAGAATAATTAATTTAAAAAATTGATAACAACCTATTTTAGACCTACTGAATATATATATAAAATTTCATCAAAATCAGACAAGTCGTTTCGGAGGAGTATGGTAACCATAACTGTGACAATTTTGAGTTACTATTTACAGAGGGTAAATTAGTATGTCCCAAAAACCTCAGCTAGAAATATTTTATTTGGCAGAACAACGTTTGCCGGGTCAGCCTGTTATTTTATAAATTCTGCAATAACACAGAAGAAAAGATAACATAATTCCCGAGAACAAGATTCTCTTGACAAGTTGAATATCGGCGGGACATTGAAAGCTATCGGGGTCGAGGAGCCGAGAGGTCGAGGTCTTGCTATTAAAAGAAACAAGGACTAGTCATGATGAACGAACGTGTTTTGATCCCTGCGGTGTCCATGACTCGGCTGAGTTAGATTACACCAAAGCATTGTAATTACACTTACAAACAAGAATAAAAAAAATGAACAAGCATTTATTCATCATCATCTTCAACAGGTCATTTTAGTCTCCACTACAGGAGCACGACCCGCTCTCGTCCGTTCCAGACAGGAGGATTTGGCCTACACTCCCCACGCTGGCCAGACGGGTTGGGGAGACCTGATCGGAGGTTTTATAATGTATTTCCCTTAGTCGCCTTGTACGACATCCACGGGAAGAGACGGAGTGATTCTATTCCAATCGTCCGGGAACCACACGACCAATTATTAGCTGCACTTATTAAAATTATTAAAAGCATTTATTAGCTGATATAAAAAAAAAAATGGCAATTTGATTTGAACTAATTGGTGGTGGAAGCACGTAATAGATCAAAGTGCCTGTAAATTTGACTTCCGCAAAATAACATCTGAATCAATTAACTATATAATTAAAGAGGTTTCTTATGTATTTCGCTGATCAATTTAATGTGGAAAATTTAAATCGTCATTTTGTGACAGTCAACATAATGTATTAAAAATAGCGGCATTTAAATCATGTATTGTCACTAGAACCAAATGATTATGACTTATTTGAGAATGACTAATCGGGCACTGGGAAGTGGGTCAAAGTTAACTTATATGATTTGATTACAGACATTGCGGTGAAACTAAATACAAGTTTGTAATAAAATATAATTCTTTCATTTCGTTTCGGCCTCATCACAGAAATAGGTTAAAATTTTGTAGTTGATTTTGAGTTTAACCACTTTCAGATACAAATTTTCTAAACTATCGAGGGTATCGAATTAATTTTATAACGAGTTCTGGGTTGTAGGGGAGCTCCCTACACTACACCCCAGAACTCACGATCGATATAGACAAAGCACGATCACGATCGTTAGAGACAAAGCCAACCTCAATTGCACGTGGTGCAACCAGCTGACTAACGAAAGTGGTTCTGGCAATCGAGAGGTAGCGTACAGTGTATTTGTTAAGCTGCCCGATTGGGGAAGTACCTTCACCTCACAGAATATCGCAGCCAAATATGAATTATCGTTTCGTGGACCCTAGGCATCGAAATACGTTTTTTGAGGAAGAAGGAGAAATGAGGGTGGTGCCTCGACAAAAAAAATACATTTTGTATCAGTATTGACGTCATTCTTCATCCCACTGTTGGGATACGGGCGTCCCCTCAGTTGAAAGGGTTTAGAGTATACTCGACCACGCTGCTCAACAATTGAGTTACAAATACTGCTATTTTTGTCCATTAATCCATAAAAAAAAGCTAAATTGTAACACCAAAACCTAAAAAAGAAAAACAAAGTCGTGTTCAAACCAAACAAATTTTAACCGACAAAATAAAAACCCATATAAATTCTGACTTTTGTAGATTGCTCTAAAATACTAACAAAATTCTCGACTGAAATAATTCCGATCACGTCTGAAAACGGTGTTAATAGATTATGATCCCTATGCCTCTGTTACTATAAAGTTTTATCGCGTGTCTGATTGCAAAAAACAGAATAATATTGTAACAGCTACCACTATTATGAAGTCAATAGGTATATCGGAGGGCGATCGATGGCGGAAGCGAGCCGGTGCCTACAGGAAGCGATGACAGTCTGTGATTGTTTTTGACGGTATGTGCCCAACATATTGAAAAGCAAACTTTGCCTTTCATTTTTTTTTCCATCTTTTTTATTATACAATAATGGATTTAAAAAAAATTGGTTGCCTGTAAAGTCGGTATACGGGCGAAAGTTTTACGTGACAACGACTTTGAGTCTCTCTCGCTCTTAGAAGGGACACGCGACCACGACACGCTTACAATGAGAGCGAGTGAAAGGCACGCGCCTTTCACTCGCTCTCATTGTAAGCGCATAACGTGACCCAGTTTCTTGAAGTGTCACCCGGCTAACCAATTTATAAGACGTTGTCACGTCAAAATACTCATTTTAGGTCATTCGCTGTAGAAAAGTACAAACATTTTTTACAATCTTCTATTTAATTTCAACGTGGTGTCTGTAATCAAATCATGCAAGTTAAATTTGACTCTCATGTCCGATTGACCTGAAATTTGGCACACTCGTATGGTTCTCGTGACAATGCAAGTTTAGATATGGGAGCCACCAGTTAGGTCGTATGCTAGTTTGCTAGTGGTCAAATATATTTTTTCCTAAGCAAATGTCTATATTAGATTCTTGTTATCGACGAGCCGGGTGGTCGAATGGCTAGCAATGGCTGCTTTGACTCCGAGGTCGCGGGTTCGATTCCCGCACATGACAAACATTGGTGTGCATGGACATGACTATTTGTCTTGGTATGTGTGTTTTCTATGTATTATAAGTATGTATTTAAAAACAAAAAATGTATTTAAGTACATTCATCAGTTGTCTAGTACCCATAGTACAAGCATTGCGCTTAATTGGGACTAGATGGCGCTGTGTAAATTGTCCAGAAATATTTATAAATTTATCGGTATAATTAAGTCACAACGGTCTAAGTTATCCAAAGTGATACAAAGTTCTCTGAAGGGAGTCACCCCCAGTATGTTTGCAGGAGGACATTCGCGATATGTCTCCATTAGGGAATATTTTCTTAAAGGCTCTCCACTGCCCACTGTACAAACACTAGGTAGTTAGAGCCGACATGAGTTGCAATTTCCGTCGAGGGTGCTCCGTGTATCAGCTGTGCCTTATGGGCTTAAGTGTTATTGATTTCGAAGCTATCTAAGCAGTTAATATTAAGACAGGAATTATTTTACTTTATGTCTATTTACACAACAAGTACCTACAATTCAACTAAAAAACTAAAGTACCTAAAATTAAATTAAATTACATTTTATTATTAAATTTTGATAAATTAAATTGTTTGATAACTAGACCATAAAAATCTACGTACATTTTTTTCATTTTTGTTTATTTTATCATCATCATGATTATCCACTGCTGAATATAAACCTTTCATAATGCTTTCCAACATATGCGATCCTCCGCTTTCCACATCCACCCGCTTCAAGCCACTATTTTGAGGTGATAGGGCCATCTACAGGCCGTCTCTCTGTTTATTTATCTTTTACAAAATATATAAAACATTTAGAATAAAGGCATTGGTTTAAACCACTGATCTCACCAATATACAAAACATAGATGAATTATTTATTACAACTGTGCAAAACCTTTTTGTATCACTTTTTGTAAAAAGTAGGATTTTAAAATATGTACAGCTAAATGCCAGGTCAAGCATTTCATCTTGCTTAGTTGTAGATTACCAACAACCCTCTAAGAAAAATATAAGGTTGAAAATTGGTACACATACGAAATGAAGTGTAATGTATATGTTATGGTCAATACTCGAAATCTAGGCGCTCCTAGGTTTGAGGATACCTCAGAAACCTCACCTCCAAACCACTTTAGATTCCAAAAATTGGTCTATTACAGTTTTGACTAAGTACGTTCGTCAAAACCATTTTTACAACGTTGCATACGTTGTTAAAAATGGTTTTGACGAACGTCAAAAGTAGTTTTGACCGAGGATGTTGGTTAGGTTTGCGAGCAAAGGTAAACTAGAGCCAGCGAGGCTCGACTTGCCTTTGGAGGGGAGGTGAGGTACCCGAGGCATAATAGCCGAGTTTTAACTAGGTAAACCAGGGAAAATACAACAATAGGACTAGGACACACAATTAAATACAGATAATTAAAAATCTCACGCGTACTGATTATTTTACGACAGTTTAAAAAATATTTTATCTACTCTCATACTAAAATTGAGAGATTAAAAAACTGAACACAGAATCTTAATGTCAGTCTTTTACGCACAAGGCATCAAAATAAATTTAATAAGTTACTTTCCGATACAGCTCTTTGTGGACAACTGTATCGAAAAATAAAATTACTTTGCAAAAAAAATTATAGACAATCTGTGAACGCGGCGCCGCGCGGCGCGTCGCGTATGCGCACCACGCATGCTCGATCTGCAAATGGGTAAGAAATGAAACAGTTAAATTAACTTCACGGTTTTATTTAAAATATTATTATCATCTATTTCATGAGATTAGATGAAATAGTGTATGAAACTGCACATAATTAGGTCTTAAAATACTCGTGTGACGCTATTATCAAATTCGCTTTCGGCTCATTTGATAAAATCACACTCGTATTTTAAGAACCCTTATTATGCAACAGTTTCATAAACTACTATTTATGCTCAGAAAATAAGTGGTGCGACTATATCACTGTACCTATATCATTATTAATCTGTTTAGTTTTATGCAAAACTACGAGACCTTCACATAAATTACGTACCTATATTTTTTCTTAATCATCATTCATTTGTTCGCATCAATTTGATAAAAGAAAATTATAAAATTCTTTGACCGTTCTCTCCTTGCATCTTAAACTCAACGACACTCGAGATGTATGTTAGGTACGTGTTCCGAATATTAAAACCTTCTTAACTTTTACCACATATACGACGTATTAAAGACTCTGAAAACAGCTCTTTGACGCTACTCATCAAAACTGAGCGTTCAAAGAAATATTGTTTAATTTTCATGCTATATATTCCTGGTATTGCCAAATTAAAAAGGTTCATATTTGGTTCGGTGTAGAGTAAATTTTCCTGTATTCCTAACTTTGGAGTTACAATTTCGTGTTGGGAATCGAATGGAGAGCTAAGTGACGGAAAATGAGGTGCGACATTTGGACGCTGAGGAGTCTGGCGAAACAAGTCGGTGCTTGACCCAATTTTGACCCAAATTTTGGCACCCTCCGTCCATACTAATATGATGGAACCTAATTTGTGAACTAGCCTAGAAAATTACATTGTATTCTTCGTTAAAAAACTTAATAATTTATTACCACAATATATAGTTAATTTAACAGATGTATTTTCTTTTCCTTTCCCATTAATCCAATCTCGTACGTAACTATCTATACTAATATTATAAAGAAAGATTTGTAGATAAAAAAACAAATTATGTTTAAAAAATTGTGTATAGTAAAGATTTATATTTACTTTGTCTATCAATATAAGTTTACAGAAGAAACTAGTTTGTCCTAAGTGAAAGCAGCTCATGCTAAGCGTGTCATGGGAGCATCCCAGGATAATTTGGTTTGGCCTAAATTATTTTTGGCTCAGTTAGATTGGAATAGAATAAATGAAGTATAAGCACTCTTAGGTTCGACTAATGCCTTCCGGCACCTTCAGAAATGATCCAGTTGGCTTAGATTAGGATGATTCGTTTTAGTGAACACCAAAGTAGCCGAATGAGGGAAGCTGAGCTTGCTTTTGGAAAGACAATATAGTGTAATACTTAATAGGTAGATGGCGCCACACTGCGACTTTACAGCAGTAAAATATGAAATGCAAAATTTCGCCACCATCATAAACCTACCTGGTAGCTCGGTTGGAAGAGCACTCGACCAGTAATCAAGAGGTCGTGGATTCAAATCCCATCTAGGCGGAGGACATGAATTTTTCATTTTTAAAATATTAATAAGGAAAAGTGTCCTCACCTTCCGCTCCAAAAGTAAATCGAAATTCTCTTAGGATGATCTGCTTTGGCTACCATGTTTAAATATGTTTGGCTGTTTAATAAAACTGACCTGAAAAACCAGTTTATCGCGGGTTTGGCCGGTCACATACCAATAACAATAAAGTTTTTGAAACAAACTTTTTACTACCCTTTCTTTTTTTTTTTCGAACCTTCTCCTGATATTCGTACTGATATTATAAATGTGAATGTTCGTTTATTTGTTACGCTATCACGCGAAAACTACTCAACCGATCACATACACATATTCTTGGAGGTATCAGAAGTAACATAGGATACTTTTTTATTAAAAAGAAAAATATTTTTTACCTAAAAGAATTTCACGCGAGCGAAGCCGCGGGCAAAAGCTAACAACAAATATAACACCAAAAAGAAATAACAAAATCGGTCCCGCCGTTCACGCGTGATGCCATGACCAAGGGAAATAGGATTTTTTTATATATATCGATAAATGTGTACCTTTTCCATAGAGTTATTACAGAATAGTATATTCTTATTTACGCCAGAAGTCACAGCAACTACGAACACGTGTAATGAGTCATAAAACTAATAAAGAACTTTGGATCTTACAGAAAGTTCAACTTGAGCGATCTTTATATAGATAGTTCAACGACTTGAACTACTAAGTAACCAAATACAGTATACCACGTCGTCGTCCATATCGCATGGCAATTAAATAAATATTAATAGCGAAGTTTGTACTATTGGCACATCTAGTACCCATAGTACAAACTTTGCTATTATGGGTACTAAAGGATATTTTGTCTGACTCAGACAAACAGACATGTTCATGCACATAATTTTTTGTCTTGTGTTGGTGATCGAACCCGCGACCTCGGAGTCAAAGTAGCAATAGGCTATTAGACCACCATTTTTTTCGGTTTGATATATAGGGACGTCTCAATAATATAACTATAGGTGAAAAGAATTACTTCGATAGCACAAAAGTCTCTCGAGATATGTTAATATGAAAATCACATAATTGGACTTTCCCGAAAACGCTCCATACAATAAGCTACTGAGTTATGACGTCAGAGATTTGTATTTTGTTAGCATCAAATCAGAAATTTCTACGACAGCTATGTTAAATATTACGTATATGTAATTAGTAGTACGATATGGTTAAATAATTATTACAATTTTTTAACATTGTCAAATAGCCTATTGCTATTGTCATTCGACCACCGGGCTCGTCGACAGCAAGAATATGAATTGTTCACAGACATACTTAGACATCATCATCATCAGGTCATTTTAGTCTCCACTACAGGAGCACGACCCTCTCTCGTCCGTCCCACACAGAAGGAGGATTTGGCCTACACTCCCCACGCTGGCCAGACGGGTTGGGGAGGATTGATCGATGTTTTATAATGTATTTTCCCTTAGTCGCCTTGTACGACATCCACGGGAAGAGACGGAATGATTCTATTCTAGTCTGCCGGAAACCATACTTAGACATATAGGTGTGGAATCGTCTGATGTGAAGTAGTACTGGGCCGAAGCCTATAGATGTTTGCAAGCAAATTGAATGCAACTGTTACCGCTCATGGGTTACCGCCCTTGCTGTTTTCCTGTTCTATCGAGTAGACTATCAAATATAATTTTAACAAAAAATACCGACTCCAAACATTACTCTACATTTATGTATGTAGATACAGACTGATGATGATGATTAAAAAAAAATATGGGACTAATCTGGAAGTATACTCTTTCAAACAAAAAAAGCTTTTTTCAAATCGGTTTATAAATGACGGAGTACTGAAATAACAAACCTAACAGCTGGTAGATACAGGCTGATGATAATGATAATGTAAAAAATATGGGACCAATATGGAAGTATACTCTTTCAAATAAAAAAAGTTTATTTTTCAAATCGGTTTATAAATCACGGAGTAATTAAGTAACAAACATTAAACAAAAATACAGCCGAATTGAGAACCTCCTCTTTTTTGGAGTCGGTGGTCTCTTTCTTTGGTAGGTGTGCTCAACAGGGCGAAGCAGTACTTCAATCCGCGGCAAAGATTTATGCTTTACAAAGCTCAAGTACGGCCGCATATGGAGTACTGTTGCCATCTATGGGCGGGAGCGCCTAGATATCAGCTTGCACCTTGTGACTTGATTCAGAAGCGTGCTGTGAGGATTGTCGACGATCCCAAACTAACAGACGGTTTAGAATCTTTAAGTCTGGGAAGAGATTTTGCGTCCCTTTGTGTGTTCTACCGTCTGTACAATAGGGTGTGTTCAGAGGAGTGGTTTGACATGATGCCAACGGCCTCCTTCTACAGTCGCACCGCTCGCCATCGACAGGGAATTCATCCTCACACATTGCAGCTTAAGTGGTCGCGTACCTTGCGGTTCCAGAGAGGTTTTCTTCCGCGTACGGTCAAGCTGTGGAATGAACTGCCTGTGGAGGTTTACTCAGGAGACGACAGCATGGGGTTCTTCAAAAAGGGTGTGAAGAGGTTTTTACAGGGTCGGCAACGCGCGTGTGATGCCCCTGGTGTTACAGGCGTTCACGTACAGTTCCGTACAGGCTACGGTAACTGCTTTCCATCAGGCGGGTCGTAGTCTTGTTTTCCACTTTAGTGGTATTAAAAAAAAAGAGGAGAAAATTCCGAGAGCATAAATATAAATAAATTGCAATACTACAACACAATATATCAGACGACAGAAAACCATTTTACTATATTTCAGCGTTTATCAGCAGTATTAGCTTTATCGTAGGCAGTTCTGAATATCAATCGTGCAATAACTCCGGGCTCGGTTGAATATAATGTTTTGGTAGGCAGGGGCAAAATAATATCTAAAATGCTGCCACTTTATTTTGTGTTTGGGTGTCGCAATTCGTCAACCCTTATTCACTGCTGGGATATGGATCTCCCCTGAACTGACTGTTTAATATTTTTTAAATTCTTGTACACTTTTAAATCATGGTGACAGGGTGATTAAGTATTTTCAAATTATCGTAAACATGCATATTGTATAATATATGAAGGGAAGCGTCATATACATCTTGCTATGTAGTATATTTATTATGTGTATTTGCCTATTATTGTTTTGCACTATACTTTTCGCCAAATTATGGAATGTTTCTATATATAAGTCATCGGTGAGAAAAGGAGAAAAGGTCTACAAAGCGGCCAAAGTTCTGAAAATATAATGGTACTTAGCAAAAATAGTGAAATTTTCTACCTGTATACGAACAATTCTATAAAGCTTTCATTTGAGTCCATTATCCTGTTTTTCAGAATAAAAAGTAGCCTACAAACAAGTTAAATGTAAATTTCATCAAAATATAGTTAATAAGTTTAGATAGGACAACAGATAAATCAAATATTTTAAAATTGCTATTTCCACTATTGAAAACAGCAATTTTTAGAGCAATCACATACGAATGACAAAACGAATTTCCATGTAGCCAGTCGGTTTTCCTACGATTTTATTGTGTAAATAAATTTTCTATTGATTGTATAGGTAGATTTTCCTACTTTCAATGTTTTTATTTCAATCCATTTCAATATATATTGGTCACTCATATGGTGTTAATAATTTCATAAGTTCCGACATAGCAAAGTATAATATCGTAGTAGGAACGCCGGCAAACCGAAGTTTTAGTTGCTATCAATAAAATTTTCATTCAGCGTACAATAACCTTTTCTTTTTATCAAAAATCTTCTTCTCGATAAATCGAATATTTTTTTCCAATGTTGTTAGGTAATTAGGTATTTTTTTATATGTTTTTTAATTGACATAATTTTTTGAATTGATCATAATTGTCGAACAGTGGATAATTATAAAAACTTACTATCTCTCCCCACAGGACAGGAGTCGTGAGGCCAGTATTAACTATTAAATATGTATTAAAGTATTAGTGTTATACAAATAAAAAAAATATTTCCGTGCTTTTCCATAATTATCTTTTTCTTATCTTTGATGTTGTTATTTATTAAATGGATCTTACTCTTAAGCCCGGTTTATTTCATTAATTTATTATTTTAATCTGTCGTTATACCAAATTCAAATATTCGAGTTCCAAAAGCATGCGGACCGCCAGATGTAAGTGGTCACCGTAGCCTATACGCTTAAAATACAAAGAATATTGGTAGCGATCTGGCACCGTCATAATCTTACTTTTAGCACACCCCGGTCACTCTATTTCTATTACTATTATTATATATAAAAAAAAAAAGATTTTGTAATGGTTTAAAGATGTATGAAGATTTGAAACCTTTGAGTTGCAAGTTCTCAAAACTTTTAGCCAAGTCGACTGAATCCGTTATACTAAGCCGTGGTTCAACGGTAGTCTGGGATTTAAAGAGCTGCTCGACCAAAGCAATAAGCGTATATCTAGATCTATGTTTGTAGTGTTAGTTTGACAAAGACGGTACTATTGCACTTGCGTGGAGTCGACAGTTTTGACTAGCTTGATGGCAAATAGCCATTGTTAGACATTCGATCTTAAATGCATTTTATCTACAACTTTTCAATAATTGATTTTGATTAGAACTAACGTCTTGCCTCGACGGTAAATGGCGTGGGACTGATTGAATACTGGGCAATTACCTTGCTTTTTCTTGCCAGATAGAACACACCTATAGGTAAAAATAGTTTAGGGTATGATACGGTAAACAGTTATACACATATTGATATTCATTATCATCAGGTCTCTCTCGTCCGTCCTAGACGGAAGGAGGATTTGGCCTACACTCCCCACGCTGGCCAAACGGGTTGGGGAGGCCTGATCGATATTTGATAATGTATTTCCCTTAGTCGCCTTGTACGACATCCACGGGAAGAAACGGAGTGATTCTATTCTAGTCTGCCGGAAACCACACGGCCAATATACATATTGACGAGCCCGGTGGTCGAATGGTTAGCAATGGCCACTTTGACTCCGAGGTCGCGGGTTCGATCCCCGCACAAGACAAATATTTGTGTGCATGAACATGTCTGTTTGTCTTGGTCTGTGTATTTTCTATGTATTATATGTATGTACATATTTACAAAAAAAATGTATTTAAGTTTTATATCAGTTATCTAGTACCCATAGTACAAGCTTTGCTTAGTTTGGGACTAGATGGCCGTGTGTAATTTGTCCTGGAATATTTATTTATTTATTTACATATTGATATTATGGTACACGGATACGAGTACACCGGTACTCGGATACATACGATAATCTTATTACACCCCTCCTTTTTGATCGAGGATAGAGATGGGCAATATGCCCGGCATTTACGATTTTTTTTTTATACGACTAGGGTGACAGACAAGCGTATAAACTACCTGATGGTAAGCAGTCGTCGCAGCATATGGACGCTTGCGACATCAGAGGCATCACTCACGCGTTGCCGGCCCTTTACTCCTTTGTTGAAGAACCCCATACTACATGCATACATGTAGTCTCCTGGGAAAACCTTGGAATTCCACAACTTGAAACTTCAAGGCAGAGAACTCCACTGGAGCCGTAGAGTACGTGTTCAATTAAGTTTCAGTATGTGAGCATGAATTCCCTGCCTATGGCGAGCGGTGCGACCATAAAAAGAGGCCTTGAGCATCACATCAACTCCTCTGAACACAACCTATTGTACAGTCGGTAGAATACACAAAGAGAGACATAGTCACTCCTCACAATTAATGGCTCGATACCGTCGTTGATTCCTAATCAATAAGCATAAACGCTCAATAAATGACCAGTTTTTTGGGCATAAATAAGGAATTTATACGTACTTATTGGGAATTTATCGTAAATGCCCTGCGTTTCGCCCATCACTAGTCAGGGGTTAAAAATGTCGAGTAATGGGGTAACCTAGTAATAACATAAAGCTGTGTCAAACGAGGCGTACTGTGCACTTTACTAGAATTGGTTTGAATTTTGGGGTGTAAATGACTCACCACGATCTGTCTAGATGTAACGACAACCACATCTGTATATGGTACGTCCTGTCGACTAGCGAGTATTTGTAAGCTGTATCTCCACCTCACAGAATATCGCAGTGTTATTTGACTGCGGTTGTGTTCCTGCGAGTGGGTGAGGTCACCAGAAAGAAAGTGGCGGCGCGCGAGGGATATTTCATGTAGCGATCGTTAACTCGTAACCGCTTCACATCAGGCGGGCCCTTATCTACCGCGTAGTGTAAAAACAATTCTTTAGACCAGGAAAGTATAAAAGACGCACAAGAAATTTCCGAAACCTGACTGTGTTAGAAAATACTGACTCAAAAAAATTTTATTTGACCTATTTTTCGTGGCTACTATAATATTATAAATGTGAATGTGAAACTACTCAATCGATCATTATGAAACTTTTTACACATATTCTTAAAGGTATTTTGAAGGACAATGGATACTTTTTAATAAAAAAAGTAAACGCGGGCGAAGCCGCGGGTGGAAGCTATTATTGTGATAAAGTCAACACATTTTATTATTTTCACAACTGGAACATATCTAACACCATAATAATACTACATCATAAATTATGGTGAAATTCGTCAACCGGTGTAGACTATGTCAATAAATATTCCAACAGGACAAATTACACACTACCAAGTAATCCCAAACTAAGCAAAGCTTGTACTTTGCGGACTAGATAACTAATATTATACTTAAAAACATTTTTTTTTGTAAATGTATACATATAATATCATAGAAAACACCCAGACCAAGACACACATACATATTCATGCACAGAGATATTTGTTTTGTATGAGGATCGAACCCACGACTCCGGAGTCAAAGTGGACATTGCTACCCATTGGACCACCGGGCTTGTCATGTAGAGCGTGTTGAAGAATTGGACATACATAACATTCGTACTTTCGAAAAACATTTCCTTCTTCGACAGTCGGTTAAATATAGATTTTTTTTACGTCGGGTGGGAGACAAGCATACGACCCGCCTGATGTGAAGCGGTTACCGTAGCCATATTAACGCTCTCAACATAAAATATCGCTCGCGCGCTGCCACCCCCGCTGCCAACGCAGCATATCTTTGAACTGTGAACTCACTCACTCGCGGGAACACAACAACCCTCAAGGGAGTTGTGATTTGGCTGCGGTTTTCTGCGAGGTGGAGGTACATTCCCAGGTCGGGTAGCTTACAATGACGCTCCCTACCTGTCTTAAGTATATGGTGAAGATATTTATTACCACAGAACAAATAATTAATATTTGTTCTGTGGTTATTACTTGCTAGCTGACTCGCGCAACTTCGTCTGCGTGAGACAGAGCGTTGAGAGTGAAGCGTAAGGTTACCATTTGAAAGGTTATAGTGAGCCAATTTTAAAAGATAGACACATGCTATCACGGACTTTTTTTAGATCTTTTTAAGATGAATAATTCCTTCGTATATAATTGTTACGTAACTTGAACCGTTTACGCAGCGCACGTACCGGAAGCTCTCAAAAGGAATATTTTTTTCCGATTGTGCCGATTTTTCCAACATTTTTTATTGGTGCTCCGCTTCTATTGGTTGTAGCGTGATGTTATATAGCCTAGCCTTCCTCGAAAAATAGGCTATCTAACAAAAAATCATTTTTAAATTCGAATGAGTAATTCCTGAGATTATTCCGTTCAACCAAACAAACACTTCAGCTTTTTATAATATTAGTATAAATTACATGCTTCAAATTATTATTATTACATCCTTCAAATATAAATTACATGCTTCAGATTTTTACAAAATGGTTAGCACTAAGAAAACTTGTATAGATGGCAAAAAAAATCATGTCTAGATAGGGCGGTTTCCTAGGCATATTGCTGGAACGCTGCCAGATCAAATGCCAGCTCTGAGCCAGGGATAGACGGAACGTGGAATGACACTTAAATTTTAGATTTTTCACCGTATACTTTTTAGAGTTCCGTACCCAAAGGGTGCGAACGGGGCCCTATTATTGAGTCTGTCTGTCTGTCCGTTTAGCACAGGGTACCGTAACTTTCACATGAAATTTTCCCCGATTATGTATTACTGTGGTTGCTGTAACAATAATTACTAAAAATAATTTAAAGTAAAAAATTTAAAGGAGGTCGTCATACAAGATATATTTTTTTGCACAGACGTAGGAAACCCTTCAAGTACGAATCCAACTTTCACTTGACCAGTTGCATTATAATAGTGGCACCGTTCGCCACAACAATATACAGCGTGCTCCATAGTCAGGAAGGAAATTCATCGAAAACCAATTATATGCGTACCGTGCGATTCCAGAGGGGGGTTTCTACCTAGAATTCTCAAGTCGTAGGATGAACTCTCTGCCAAGGTGTTCTCAGGAGACTACAGTATAGAGTTCTTCAAAAAAAGCGTAAAGGAGCTTTTACAAGTTTGAGATCAAATGAGCCGCATGTTTGTATAGTCATGGCAGCCGACCCTGTAAAAAAACCCTTTAACCTTTTTTAAAAAACTCTACACAAGAAGCGTTTACAGGTACGGTAATCCGTAGCCTATAGATAGTACCTCAACCAACCCGCAGTTGAGCAGTGGTGGTATGCTCTAAACCTTTTCGATTGAGGGGAGACCCGTATCCCAATTGTGGGATGAATAAGGATTGTCGACACAAGGGTAGTATCTACGGTAGTGAAATCTTATCCTCATAGGGTACAGTTATCCTCATCCACTAATTAGGAATATTTTTATTTTTGTAATTCCTATCTAGGTAGACACGTACTCGTGAGACAACTTACAATGATTTATTAAGTATGCGACTGATACAAAACATGTGGATACGAGTCCGGACTTTTACTTATGACATGCCATGCTTACATCCCATGTCTACTATATACTAGGTCTGTGGTATTATTATCTTATATTATATCTATGGTTAGGTTGGGTTACATTTTTTTTAAACCAACATTATGCCAAACCGTTACGACCATTTTTGATGTGAATACATATTGAAAATAGCAATATCCATAGAGGCAATTCAAAAAACGAATGACAACCAAATCGGGGGATACAGTTTGGTGTTGAACCTACAAATCTATCATCTCCATCCAAAATTCAATCACTCCACTGGATAAGAATCATAGAATTTATTACGTTAAGTAAGGACTATGGAACATTGCGCGCGTAGGAGGGGGAAACGCTGCCAATTTGAGATAATTTTAATGCATATAACGTATTCACAGACAACACACGGCCGTGTCCATGAAACTGCCATACCCCAATTTTTAGATTAGAGCTTACGAACGATTTCATTTTTATTTGTAAAGTTAGATGACCCATCATGTAAATTACCTTGAAATATACTGTAAGATTCCCCACTAAAGTACAGTTGTACTTAACCAATAGATTTGCCGTCAAAGAGTATGAGTAATAGCAGTTCCTCGTCGCAGCTCCAGTAAAACTAAAGTGCTGAGACAAACAAGAAAATTCATGTCATTTGTCTTATGACTTATTTCCTAGTTGAGTCGATCTGTCAAGTATACGAACACATATAATAAAGGTGTACTTTGTGTATGTTTACGTCTCTGTACTTTATTTTTATTTCATAGATTTATATATGCAGTGGCGCCGCCGGGATTACTTTCAGGAAGCATTGGCATCTACATATTTATTAACAATAACTATTAAAATACTATTTATAAATTATACATTCTCGTATCAATTAAGTTATTGTCAAATTTGATTCACATCATAGGTATTACTAGATCAGAGGTTCCCAACGAGTGGTCCGTGAGAGGTAAATTATGGCTATATCCGTGATAGAAACTTATAATGTAACAAAATACTCAAATCTCGAGTTATAAAAGAATGGATTTATATGACAGTTGGGGACATACACGCATCAAAAACTTCGTATAATAAATAATGGTACGCGAATAAAAAATAGTTGGGAACCACTGCTATAGTTCATAGGTACTACTACTTATATCTGCCGCTCTCTCGTATCGACCTCACCTCTCCTCTGAGACGAATTTGGAACAGTTTATATGGTATGCACACACGCTTCACACGCTCATTCTCGCTCTGCACAGACTTCATTGATTATGTAATAGTTAGCGTCGCGACATTTGTATGGAGTGGGTGTGGTGTGCGGGAGCATAACTCAGTCATGATTAAAAAAACATTTCATCAAGTACACTCAAAAATTTCCTGAGCAACGACTTTGCTATCATCACTGCGCGAACGCGCAGTGATTTATCTACCTCGTGATTTAAATCTATTTTTATTCTAAATTTAGTAATAAATTGAACTGTCCCACAATATCTATCTCACACTGCAGTTTAAACTGTTACTATCATTTGTATGTGTATTGGACAGCTTCCAAAAAGCTTAAAAAAGCCTCGATTTATTACTTTGACTTTTTCAAATGCAATTTATTTATTTAAAAAAGTGGGCATGCAGATTTTGTGTAAAGAATTAAAAATATACTAAAAAGATGGGGGTGTAAGTGGCTTACAATCATTTTTTAAATCAATGTCAACTTCACCTGCAGGTGGTGCACCATGCGATGTCGGCTAGCAAACGAGGTTAAAGAGAGGCAGTACATGTCAAGTAAGACTGTGAAAATACCGTCGTCTCGCAGAAGCCCAAATAACAATACCTTTTATTGTTGCGTTTTTGCCAATGAGTGAGAATACAATAAGTGAGGAAATAGCAGCGGGTGTCAGCACGCGAAAGATACTCCTTGTACTCCAAGCGTCAACAGATTATGGTAACTCTTTTTCATCAGGTGGGCCATATGCTTGTTTAGCAGCCGGTGTGATAGAAAAAAAACTACTTTAAAAATAATAATTATATTAGTTTTATATACTAAAACATTAGCAGAAAAATATGCAGTCGAATAGCGAGAAACCCGTGCAAATCGGGCCCGAAGTTTCAGAGCGGTGTGAAGAAGTTTTTACAGTGTCGGTAGTGCGCAAGGCCCTTTTGTTATATACCTCTATAGGATGATAATCCATGCAGATGGAAAGCAGTTGCAGTAGTCATATGAACGCTCGCAATATTAAATATCGCTCGCGCGCCGCCACACCAACTGCCAGCGTAGCAACTCCTTCCTTCCTGGTGACTTCACTCATTCGCAGGAATACAACAACCCTCAAGGGAATTGTTATTTAGCTGCGGTTTTCTGTGAGATGGAGATAGTTCCCCAGACGGGCAGCTTATAGTAACGCTGTAATCTACCTCTCTTTCGCCAGAGCCTCTTTCGCTAGTAGGCACTACGTGCAGGTGAGGTTGGCTTTGGCTCTAAGGCATCGTAGTGAGTCCCTTACATTCCAAATCCAGCTGCCAACGGGTCACTAAACACTCTCATCGTGGGTGGTTGCCTCGCAAACTGGTTAGCTTTACAACAAGTTATCGGCTCATATTACTTTTTGCTGCGGATGTAATCCCTTTTGATAGAGGTTTTATGTCACTATGATCCATACAGCTAGTAGTTTTTTTTACTATACATTATATTTTTTTACATGAGAGGGGGGCAAATGAGCATGTGGGTCACCTGGTGGAAAGCAATCATCACCTCCCATGGAGATTAGCAACACCAAGAGGTCTATTGTCAGCTTTTAAGGAAAATAAAGACTCTGTTCCTGAAGGCCCCCATGTCGTAATTGTACAGAAATACTGCTGAATGAAGTTGATTCCACAGTTTCATCAATGGTATAAAATGTCTTAGGTAACGGACTGTAGTAGATCGCAAATTATCAAGATGATATGGATGTATATATATCTTGATACTGATGTTAGTGATAACGAGACTATGGAGCTTAGTGATATCATTAGGCATGAGATAGGCGAGACTAGGGGCAATCCCGGCTAAGCTAAAGCCATGTCTTATCGGATTTTTCGATTGCGAAAACCAAACTTCAGCTTCATCATCAGGTCCATTTTAGTCTCCACTACAGGAGCACGACCCTCTCTCGTCCGTCCTAGACGGAAGGAGGATTTGGCCTACACTCCCCACGATGGCCAAATGGGTTGGGGAGGCCTGATCGATATTTGATAATGTATTTCCCTTAGTCGCCTTGTACGACATCCACGGGAAGAAACGGAATGATTCTATATGTCTGAAAATGTTTGCCAATAACTAAGACATAAGACTTATTTTTCGAATCTTTAATTGTTAAATCTTTAATTAATTGGCTTCAGTTTCGGCGTTAGGGTCCAAAGTGGGACCCACAACCTATTAAAGCAGTATTGTCTTATGATTTTGGTACTATGAGAGTATGCTCTAAACGCCTTCGATTGAGGGGAGACCCGTATCCCAACCGTCGGATGATTATGGATGTAATAGCACAGACATGCTTATATGTCTGTGCTATTGGCAGCAAGCATTATGTATTGATTTTGTGTCGAAAAGCGTGGCTTAGTATTTTGGATAATAGGATCATGCTTGGTTTTTACCAAGGTACACAACAATGGTTTACAAAGTGTGGTCTTCCACACCCCGGCCACTTCATACAAATGTCGCGTCATGCGGCGCCACACAAACTGTTCCAGATTTGTCTCAGATGGAAGGTAAGATCGATACGAAAGAGCGGCAGGGAGCGGCCTTACTGTACGTAGTGTACTGTATTACTATTAGTTATACTGTGGTACGACAGTACTTATGGTACTATCAATGACATATTAAAATAGTGACGTGACAGTAGTCGATTTAACACTGAAAAAAATATTGTCGCCTTATTGGATTGCCAAAATTTATAAGATATATTTTATTTCCGAAGTCTTAGATCTCTAATATCAGCGACACTGAAGTCAAACTCGTTTTATCGACGATTGTTGACGAAATTTTATCTTGGATCGTATGGTATTTGGGTTTAATATTGTTGAAAAGATCAAAGAAGATCTTACTGGCTCAGATACTTAGCAAAAATGAGATAATATGGTTCAATAAAATAAGATAATATTCTCTTCTCCACAATACCAAGACGACGTCACAAGGATTGTCAAAACTTGACATCTGTATCAACCCATATTCATCCTACTGCTGCGATGAGTTACCCCTCAATCGAAGTAGATCTAGAGAGTACTCCAACACGGTGCTCAACTGCGTGTTGGGAGCGTCTATTGTTTTCAAGCCGCCCTAAGGCCACTGACTTGGCTTAACAACTTGAACTAACAACATCTAATGACTTTATGATATATGAATAATAAGTTATGAAGTACGGAGGAGCTCGAAATAAATAAACCCATCCATAAACAAGGTACAGTCAACGCTGCTTAATTTGCGTAATTGATTAGACTGACATACGTCACGTACACGAGACTTTTTGTCAAATAATAATAATAATAATAATATAAATCCGCAGGGCAGCTTGTGTGGCGAGCTGTTGTGTGAGTAGCGACACCACGGACCCGAGTCTCCAGAGAGTCGGTCAGGGCCTTCGTCTCCGGCGTGTCTTCATCGGTCGGAGTGTAAACACAAGAAGGCCCGCAGGACTCTCAGCTCTGGCTTGCCTTCATTGGCCGTCCAGAGAGGAGCCGCTAGAGCTATATGCTCCAGGGGTGGAAGTGTTAAAGGGCATCACGCCGCGAGTAACTTCGGAGAAAGCGCAGCACACCTCTCGACATCCCTGAGTCACTCACACCGGTGTTGCCTCCGGCCGATTTCCTGGCATTTCGGAGGTCCATCTAGTGAGTGGCAAGCCACCGCCTGCCGCAAATAACTAGCAATAAAAGCAGTTATGGCAGGCGTCCGTCCCTCTTCTGTAATAGCCCGGTATTAAGTTCACCCAGATCTCATCTCCATAGCCCATTTATTTTCCATCACACTTCGCAATAGTCTCAACGCCTGCCGAGACCTGCTCATGGGTATATAGTTCCATTGACATATCCTGGAGCGGGTCACGGCGGGCGTATAACATCACATTAAACTTCTCAAAGGGGCCTCTACGCGTTGGATCCATATCCCCGCGCACGCCTATCAAATGACCGGGCTTGACCCGTGATTTAAGAGAGAATAATAATAATAAATCAAAGTCAAATTTTGTCTTTTCTTTAGGAGCTCCGATGGTATCATTATACGTAATGACCCCATCGGACGGGTAGAGTAAAATCAAGTGAGTATGAGTACTAGCGGAGGTACCGCACGCTAAAATAGTAGAAACCTGAAGTCAGTGTAATGCTACTCGTCTGATTTCACTCTATCCTTGTATATATGAGCCTTAACGGTACGGATGGTATTCACGCTCAATATTATTGAAGATACCAAATAAACCCAATGAACCCGGTGGTTGAATGGCTAGCAATGGCTACTTTTACTGCGAGTTTGCGGGTTTAAACCCTGCAATAGACAACAATAGTGTCTATGCATAACATGTTTGTTTGTCTTGGTCTGGGTGTTTCTATGAATATTATATGTATGTATGAGAAAATTTATATATATATTTTTTTAATAGTGATAGTTGATCTAATTTATTATTTTATAATACAAACTAAATTAACTAAACATAAACTAATTTTAAATTGTTAATAATATAATTATTAATTATATAATGTATGTACATATTAATAAAAAAAAACTATTTATGTATGTTTAGCAGTAATCTAGTATCTACAGTACAAGCTTTGCTTAGTAATAATAAAGGTATGTAAATACTCTTATGCATGATCGCATTAATTCCCGTAATTATTTTCATAAATCATGCAACGCGAAAGTTTAAAAGTTATCTAACATATAAATGTCTCATGTCGCGGTGTTTGTTACCAAACTCCTCCGAAACGGCTGGGCCGATTTTTATGAAATTTTGTGTGCAAATCGGGTAGGTCTGAGAATCGGCCAACATTTATTTTTCATGTTCCTAAATGATAAGGGTGAACCACCCCTAAATATTTTTATTTTATTTTATTGACAAAAATCTTTATTGTCATTTTCAGCTTCAAATTTTTACCCTTCTACCATCAACCCCTAAATTTATATGGCAAAACAACGTATACCGTGTCAGCTAGTTAAGCTCTATAATTAAGTTTGATACTAAATACATAATATACATTATACATTCATACATTATGTAGTTCTTGATGATAATTATATTAGGCATATATTATTTCTTCTTTAGAACTTCTCCACTGGAATAGTTTAAGTAAATCTTAACTTTGTGACGTAACGTCCAAGGAAGCATAAAATCGAAACCTAGTTTAAGGGGCACTAAACTGGCTCTAATTCCCGATTGCTGCGCTAGTAATTCGCAGTCGGAATACGCAAGTAGCGTTTCAATAGAGCTGGAAATCTCTAGTTTCATGTGGTACACCTGATAGTTCAATCTTTGAACTAATGAGACTTTTTCGGCCCAGTAGTTCAACCGCTCAATCGTTTTAAATGTTTTACTATTTAGTATGAGAGCCGGGGAAAATTCCTCACCAAAGAATGTTAACGTTCTTGAGTACACCTGTTTAATTAAATCGTTGAACTGTGATTTTTCTGTCTCTAGAATCGAAGCTAACCATTGTTAGTGTTTGTCGGGGATTATTATGTAACTATTACGTGGTTTCATCTCCCGCGAAATGTCATCGACATCAACCCATGATTATCCCACTGTCGGGATACGGATCTCCCTTCAATTGAAGGGGTTTAAATTAGAGCGTACTCTACCACGCTGCTCAATCGCGAGTTGGCGGAGGCCAGTGTTTTAAAGTCTCTCAAAGGCTACTGACTTGGCTTAACGGCTATCACCTAATGACAATAGACGGGACCGACGGCTTAACGTGCCCTCCGAAGGCCGGAGGAGCTCGCGATAAATAGGCCCATCCGTGGATAGGCTACGGCCGACGTTGCTTAACCTGCGTGTTCGATTATACTAGACTGACACGCGCAACGACGCCATCGAGCTTGTCACATACAAAAAAAAAGCAACCTAACTTCTACTATATATCTATTCTATTTCTATGATTAAAATACCTATATGGTACCTGTGGTAATAAACCGAGTATCTGAAATAATTCTAAAACTGGGTGGCTATTAGTACTGTTACTTATACTGTGCTATTATACTAAATTGGCGACTAAACATTATATAAAATATAGTTAGCCTAATTTATTATTCCAGTCGCCCATTTAAAAAAATATTATTTTCCATTAAAGTTATATTAATAATCTGTTGAAAAGTTCTTACGAATATCCTAAAATAATCCTCATGTGATAATTTTCTGGTCATATTCAATTTGTTGTGAATACTCAAAGTCCGTGCGGCTTGGCACAGACAACCTAGAGTTCTTTGCGGTCTAATTAAAATTTCAGGCGAGAACTTTTCACATTTGTTACAGTCATTACGGTGAGTACTTTTATGTCAATAACCTTACCATTAAAGGGGTTGTACTGATAAATTTATTTATAAATTTAATAAATTTTAAGTTATTATCGAATAATAATGAGCACGAAGATATTTTAATTTTAAGCTAATTACTGTATAAATTCATTTATGTTTTTTTTATACCGCGTCGAGTAGCAGATAAGCATACGGAGCGCGTGATGAAAAGAGGTTACCATAGCCATATTATTGCTCGCAACATGAAATATCGCTCGCGCGCTGCCCCTGCTTAAGCTCTAAAGTAGTAGGCTACTTAGGCTTCAAAAAATTTTTTCTGAGTTTTGATTTATTGGATAGCTAAGAAAGTGGATAAAATAGATTACTATAACAATTGAGGGCAAAATAGTAGATAGGATTATTTCACTATGTTTACCTAGGTGATATAATAAAACATACTGGAAAATGATGAAAATGATTACCCAGGTATGACATGAGCGGAGTCCTTTGTTCACCTTCGAACTGATTTACTCAGTTGAACAGAGGTGGCTTTTTTAATTAATCTTGTGGACTTCTATCACCCATATGTAGCATGCTAGAAACTCAACTACTAGAAACACAAATTATCAGATAACTTAATATTTAATTCAGTTTAATTTTAATTACACAAATTGTACACATCAGCATACGTCACTATAAGTATTTTAATTTAACTATACATATATGCTTACACCCTCATCTATCTATATATATGAAACAAAGTCGGGTTAGTTACACCATTTATAACACAAAAACGGCTGGACCGATTTTTATATTCTTTGGTTTGTTGAATGTCTCTTTTTTTTCGAAAAAAAATCTTTTTCAAAAACATTTCGAAAATCATTTTGCTTCAATTATCTTCAATGTTACTTGAAAATGTGATGACAAGGTCTGTATAGAAAACCCACAGGAATGAGATGACAATGAGAAGACTGAAGAACAGCGAAGCGTGGGCGAGCCGCTAGTAGAAATATAGGAAGATTTTTATATTCGGTAAAATTTATGATTTACAATTCACGCAGGCGACTTGGATGGTTTCCCTGTACAAATGTAGGGCGCAGCTGGCGTCCCCTTAACAGAATCACCCTTCGTTTAGGGACTCTTACTACAACGTAGTGCCAATCAAGCATACGGCCCGTCTGACGTAAAGCAGTTACCATCGCCTGTTGTAGTGTTCTTGCAATTGCAAGCATCTATAGAGATATATAGAGATCTATAGACGTACTCGTACATACATATACCCCCAGAAACTGGAGCAGCGTCTTCTCATGTCTCGTGACCTACCTTACTCACACGCAGGTACACAATAATCCTCAATCATGGGTACATACCTCCACCTCACAGAAGACCGCTGCCAAATAAATTATTATTTGGCAGCGGTCTTCTGTGAGGTGGAGGTATGTGCCATTTTCCAAACATTGTCTGTCACGCTAACCTCCCGCATAATATCACCAGAATCGGAAACTTAAAAGTTGTCAAGAAGTCATTTGGAAATTGACTGACAAATATTTTATAAATCCCTACTTCCCTACTTATAATATTATAAATGTGAGTTTGTTTGTTACGCTTTCACGTCAAAACTACTCAACCGATCGTTATGAAACTTTGTACACATATTCGGCATTAGGTAGAACATAGGATACTTTTTATAAAAAAAAAGTAAGCGCGGGCAAAGCCGCAGGTAGAAGCTAAAATTTTATAAACCAATGCCTGTAAAACGAAAATAATAATTAAATGTCAGAATTTGTGTAAATAAACCGTAAGTTCCAATTAGATCCGTTTGATGTACCTAACACGAAATAAAATGGATCCGAATTCAGTTGTCACGAAACAATTTTCATTAGCGCACATTACGTGACTGCATTATTAAGAGGGCGAATAACATGCCCTGTGTTCCCTCTTTTGAACTAAAAACTTTTCCATTATGTTCCACAAGATTGCGTATTCATGCCGATGCTTACAAAGTGAGATTTTTTACAAAACATAATTTGGAATGGAAGAGTTTTTTGATGAAGAAATTTTAAAATTAAAAGCATTTTAGGTGCATACAATTCCCATTTGGAAAATGGCATTCATAAAGGTTCAGGCTGTGGGGACTTCAGGTTTTGTTTAATGGTTAGAAACTATGGAAACGTGATTAATACGAAAATTATCAAGAAGTAAGCAATGTTTCTTGAATTTGAGAGTTTTCTACCTAATGTTTAGGACTGATGAGATGACACTGACGACGACCACGACTGTACACACATAGTACTGTGTGTATACATGTATATGATATGACATTGAATTATAATGACAGTATTTATTTGACATATATACTGCTGTAATATGTATACGAATATGTATAGGTTTATGTATACCCTAACATAATAAAATGGAAAAGACATACATAATTTATAAACAATGTAGGTATGACATCACTGCTTGACCGTAAGGGTCCAATGGCAAATAAATATATTATAAATTAGTATTTGTCACGAAAACTAAATAAATGGAAACCAAGCGTACCAAACTCACCCAATGAGAGGCAAGCAATATGAGTATACTACTAATAACTACGTATTCTAATTGGTTGGATTTGTTGTATAGTATTATCACGTATCTATATATATAAAAGAAAGTCGTGTTTTTTACAACACTTATAACTCGAGAACGGCTGGACCGATTGCCATGGTTTTTGATTTGTTGGATTTGTTTCTGTCCCGAATAGCAGAATAACTCTTAAAAACATTGGAAAATTCTCGAAAAAATAAAATAAAAGAAAAAACATTTTCCCATACAATTAATGTTCGTGGTTGTCGTAGCTGTCAAATGTGACGTTGTCGTACGTGCGTACGCCAAATGTATGCGTGCGTTCAGAAATGTATATTAAGCTCATTATAGAACAAATGTCATAGATTAAAAACAAATGTTAACTCTATTGGTCTCATTTTTACGTCTTGAAAGTTGGCTGTGATTTGTTTTGAAAACAGTTTTGTAGATTTAAATATTTATTGCAAAGAGAATGTAACCACTACGTTTTAAGAGACGGATGTGCCATACAAATAGCGTAATTCTAATATGTATGAAATGGAAGCGAAAACAATCAGAATTTGTACCAAATTCGCTTCCGATTCATAGAGTCGTTTTTTTACTTTGAGTTGCGCCAGGCTGATTTATTGGTTCTAAAATATTTATGCGTGCGTTCAGAAATTTAAATCAAGCTCCATAAATCTATTTTATATATAAAATAATGTCGTGTCTTGGTCGGGAAAGTATTAAAAACATTGAAAAATTGACGAAAGAATTAAATAAAAGAAAAAACGTTTTCCCATACAAATAGTGCCAGTTAAAAAGGATTGGAATATTTATTGATTGTTATGTAAATGTCATATCGATTGGTCTCACTTTTACGTCGCGAATGTTGTCTGTGATTTGTTTTTTGGATTGAAATATTTATTGTTGTCAATTGGTACTTTTTTTGTGACTTTGTAAAGTACTGAACTTATTATTTACCCACTGCTAGGATACGGGTCTTCCCTCAACCGAAGATGTTTAGAGCATACTCCAACACGCTGCTCAACTACGGGTTGGGCCACTAACTTGGCTTAAGGACTGCCATCTAATGATAAACACCAGGACCGACGGCTTAACGTGCCTTCCGAAGCACGGACGAGCTCGAGATAACATAAACTCATCCATGAACAGGCTACGGTTGACGTTGCTTAACTTGCGTGTACAATTAGACTGACACGTGCCTCACGCCATCGTGCTTGATTTTCTATTATTCATTGTATTAATTTCAAGAAATCATAAATTTTGTTCATATATATATGTACATCACGACATTCATTGACTGTTAGGCGGTACGAAGTTCGCCGGGACAGCTAGTTATGTCATAAAAGCATAAAGCTTTCGGACATTTACTGTGTTGACATGTGCGCCATGCATACATCCCAGGCCTACTATATACTTGCTCTGTAGTATTTGTAAAGGTGAAGTTTATAACACTCATAGTTAATGGTGAAATATTATTGCCGAAATGACTTCTATCATTGAAAAAAAATGCTATTTCGTCCGTTTTGCAAATTTTGATTTTAATAAAATTTCGTTTTAATTTTGACTTCATTTTAATATGGAAATCGGAATACTCGATAAGGTTAGGTTTGTCTTTTGTCACTAAATTAGTATAATAGTTGGCCAGTTTTATAATTTTAGATGCTCCGTCCACTGAAACGTCCTGGGATAGTGTACCAAAAAAAAAGCGCTCTCTAGCGTCCTGGGATACTATCCCAGCGCGCCGACCCTATTTCAAAAAAATATTTTTCCAACTTCTCATTATCCAGAGCCTTGAAACTTTTATTAAGAATAAGATGGATATAGTCTACTACGCGTCAAAAATTTGAAAAGTGACACTTACAGTACAAAATTTTTATGAAATCAAAAGTTTTGTTTATTATTGTCAAGTTTTTTGCGCGCCGCCATTTTTTTGGCGGTCGGCTCGGGTATTTTAATTATTTATTGTGATTAAAGTGTTTATTTCTATGGTTATTATATATCAAAAGAATCGTTGTGATGTGTACTTCGTGTGTGTGTTTAGTTAAATGAGTTTCGAAACACTCATGTTTATTTATGAACACGAAAAGTGGGCGCGGTACTGAACTGGAACAATGGCGGTGTTGTGTTTGTTTGTTTACAATAATTAAAATGCTATTTTAGTGTTTTAAAAGCAAGATACGTGAATAATAGTGTATTGTGAACATATAAAAAATAGTTTTTAACAGAAATATAGTGGGATGTGTAAATAATGACATTTTATGTCAGCGCGGCCGCCGGGTTTCGTCGTGATTTTTGTATGGAGACGAATCCGTGACTGGTGAGTAGTACTGATACTATTTATTTTATTTCTCCACGCTGTGTAAACCTACGAAAGATATTAATATGTCATTTTAAAGCTGAAATAGTCTAGTTTATTTCAATATAAGTCTGATTGCTTCGAAATGAAAAGTTTATTGATAAAAACTTGTTCGAAAAAAAATTTTCGAGCAAAATGTTGATATACTTGACTTTTACTTTGTTTATTTTTTACTTTAGCTTCAATTATAGCAATTTGTGACAATGTAGTCTCATTCTGTATATTATAAGCTATCCATAGGTATTTTTTATTTCAATATAGCTGTAGTATTACGCCAGTTATAACGATTTTCGTTTGCGTCCGCGGCCGATCGTCCGTATTTTGGGTACAAAATGTCCCGCGGACGTTAGAGGCCTCCTTGGGTGGCGCGCCTGGACAGTTGAGTGGATACGATTTTATATATATATATATATATATATATACATATATATATATATTTATATATATATTTAGAAATTGGTCCACCTATTTCAAAACTGAAATGCCAAAGTGAATGTTTTTTCTCTGGAATGTAGTTGTCCTTTTATAAAACCTTTACTTACTGCTTTGTATATTACCACGTCTTGGTGTTCATTGTCCCCTGACAAAGCAGTCTGGTCGACCGGAAAATTCGCTTCCCAACTGTCGCGCGATACAACAAATGTTTGGCGCTGTGCATATCTCTCCCGAACTCCAAATTCCCTACGATTCCCTATGTCTTGCGAACTGCCGTCTTATATCACTAAACTACGTAAGTGCTATGATTTTATTCTGTACTTAAACGAAAGAAAAGTGTTTCAGATATTTGTGACTTCTTGTATTGATTAAATGATATTATGCACATTTAATAAATAGAGGTAAGTGTATAAATTTTTTAAACTTTGACAATAGTTGTAGAATACAAGATACACACTTAGATTTCATTTGATCTCTTTATAGAGATGGGACTTTTAGGAATTAATGGGGAAGTACCTCCACTTCACAAAATACTGCAGCCAAATAACAATTCCCATGAGGGTTGTTGTGTTCCTGCAACTGAGTTAGGTCACCAGAAAGAAAGTAAGCAAGGAAGTATATACCTAAGCTGGCAACGGATCAGCGAACACTTGGTGTTGCTATCTCCATCGGCGGTGGAAATTGCTTTCCATCAGGAGACCCACATGCTTGTTTTCTCCCCTCTCATATAAAAAAACACACTTAGATTCACTTAAACTCATTTAATATCATAGGACTTAATGTGGAAATTATAAATCGCCATTTTGTGGCGGGCGCCATACTGGATTAAACATGGCGGCATTTAGGTGTGGTGTTGGCATGCATTGTTACGTTACGGGAACTAAACGATTATGCCAATTTTCAGCTCAATCTCTGGGAAATGAGTCAAAGTTAACTTGCATGATTTGATTAAAGATTTTTCCGAGATATTATATAATTATATAAAAGCTTATAAGATAAACGACAAAAATTTATTATTTGTTGTTTTTATTTGAGCATATTTTCATGAAAATCCTAACATCCTAACAATTTAATAAAAAATACTACAACTCAAAAACAAAATGGCATATATCTCAACATCGCCTTTTTGTCTTATCACCTTCATCTGCTTACGTAATTAAATATGCTAAATCATCATCCCTAATCACAGACGTAGTACCTAACTAACGCTTAACTTAGTATACCTTCAATCACTCAAAGCGGCTTAAGGAAATCTCAGGCACGTGTCTCACTGAGCCGGCTGAGGGTTGGCGAAGACCAGTATTTTCATCCAGCCCGAAGGCAATTGACTTAGCTTAACTACACTCATCTAATGGCAACAGCTGAGACCAACGACAATACGTGCTTTTGAGGACGGTTAAGGTTAAGACAATAAAAAAAAACTATCCAGTAGTCGTGAAACACAGAGATTATCCCTTCGAAATTGTTAATTACTGCTCTGTAAAATAGGTTTCTTAGCGCCTTAAAAGAAACGGCTTATGTACGGTACTTTATGTACGGTAAATGGATCACTCACTTTTGACGTGCTTATGAAATCGTTTTGCAACTCTTGAATGAATCTTATTGGGTGGATTATCTTGGTGGGTATTGATGCTTCTGGCAACAAAGGTACTAAAAGCCACTTTAGCGTAAATGAGCTTAGAATGCAGCCCTACATAATTTTTGGCGGTGCGTTTATCTGAAAATGAAAAATTATAGTTCGCATAAAAATCCCTTTTTTAGATTCAGGGAATTTTTCAGCGATTAAATATTTTTGGCCCACGTCGTTTAATCGACATTCACCATTCTCTCCTCCGTATTATTATGTAATTTTTATGCGTCTTATGTAGGTAGGTAGGTATTATGTAGGTATGTAAAAATATATTTGTTTTAAAAAAACGAAATGTCAGTGTAATTTGCTCCAACTTGCCAGATTTTTATTTTCTGTCTATTCGTTCTCTAAGAGGTTAAATTACGTACGAAAATCTACATAGACAAAAGTTATAGTGGGCGTCCACTAGTCTTTCATATATATAAATCCTGTGTGATATCATGGATAAAAAACTTTGCACTTCAAATTTTAGTCCAAATTGATAGATTCGTTTTTATCTAATTAATTCCTAAATGGTTAAAATAAACTAGGAAAGATTGTATGAAAGACCACGCGAATGAAGTTGTGAACGTTCGCTAGTTATAATATAATAAGAACATATCTGAGGGGCAATTCTCGTAATTAAAATATAGTCAAAATTCAGTTTCGATCCAGTCTCGATCTCACAAATGTCACATTTGGTATTCTCGTAACACAATATGTAACTTCAAAATTAAATTTAAGCTAGATTATATCGAAATATGAGTGAAAATTAAACAAACTAAGAATGTTACTTTGCCAACAACAAGAATTGGTAATAATTAATTAATGAAATCAAGTATATAATTTTAGTCAATTCACAATTCAATCTCGATTCGGTCAACTTTCAATCTGCGTTCGTAGAAAAATTACGAGAATTGGTCTTCTCTTATCTTGGCTTTCCTACATAGACTTAGGTTTTGTTTTCAAAGTAAAAGGTTCATCTTCTAAGTAAACTACTCGATCAATTGACGGAGCTTTCAAAACAGGTGCTAAAATAGACTATTTTGCTACAACAGCCTAAGCTACTTTCTCGCCGAGATCCGTTTCGTTTATGACTATCCCAATCCCATAAGAGCCAAAATATTCTAGAAAACTTACGCTTCTTTGGCCCTAAAATGTTTGTTACTCCAGTATATTATGCTACTGAGGCACAGTGACAAAACATAAGAATTGATTCAACACGCATTTTCGATGGAGAATTGCTTCGTTTTGAAATCCAGTAGAAATTCAAATCTGCAGAAAAGGATAGGTAATGCCTTCGTAAACACTCTCAGATTGGAATATACTCATATCATCGATTTATCTAATTTAATAATGTTATTATTCTTTATTCCTTTACTTCTTATGCTCATTCTGAAGCTGGGATTCAGGGACATGCCAATATATATCGTCAGGAATCTATTTGTTCCTCCATTACTTTGAATAAGTCAACAGTTTTTACTGTTGGCTTATTACAAACCGATAATGCAATGTTTTTACTATTTATAAATTATACATAAAATTATCAAAATTTGTTTAGAAGCTAAATCCCGCTCACCAAGTTCACGCCTAAAAGTCATTAATAATGATACCATACAACAAATAAGAGTGAATCCCAAATTAGATCTAGAATGTATTCTTGAAGATGAATATAACCTTTTCTTTTTTTTTAATTTATTTTACCAAAACAAAGATTACTGCCATTTTTATTACGGAATGTTTTATGTACATTACATTATACGAGGAGAGAAGTGAAATAGAATACATTTTTTACATAGTTATCTCTCCAAGAACTTTTTAAGATTGCATACTTATACTTCGCTAGTCTCCTAGTAGTACTACGTACAGTATGGGCACTCCCTGCCGGTCTCTCGTGTTGACGTCACCTCCCCTCTGCAACGATTCTGGAACAGTTTGTATGGCGCAGCAGGCACACATGCTTATTCATGCTCGGCACAGACGTCATTGTTTATGTAGTAACCGACGCGACATTTTGTATAAGTTTTCATTGTATCTAAAAATAAAATCAAAGTTTCATTTTCATCAGCTTTGCTTTCTTTGGGATTTCTACGTACTGGTTGTCTAATGGGTTGTGTTTAGAGGAGTTGATATACGATGCCTATTATCTTTTTGTAGTTGCATCCTATCGATCTGGACGTCTGTAACGTGGATGTACCTCTTATCGAGTAGCTAACGTAAGATTTGCTTAAAGATGGATTATTAAGTGGCCCTTGTAACTTGTACAGAAGTCGACCTAACTTTACAGGGCGTTTTAGACGAAAACATGTTTTCTTTAGAGAATTAAGGCACTATTCGATACAGTAGGATTCGGTGAGACACAGTAAACATATCGATTTCTGCCCCTGTAAGATTATTTTATCGAAATAGTGCTGTTTGCAATAGATCGTCATATACCTTTATATTTATTTAATTCTTAATAAGAATTACTCGTTTAATAAGGGATAGGATACTAGGTATAATATTCACGGTTATTTCATATTGGGTGTCATGGGAATCGCAAACTGATTTCGATATCAATACAGCTGACCAAACAATTACCTTTGGACAAATACGGGAACGGTGACAATTACCCGTACATTTTCAAACAGAATGGAAATTTCATCAGAATTCATCTGCTAAAAATCGCATTGGTGTAACTGAAATTTTTAAGACAATGGGGTAAATTCATTTAATTGAAATGGGAATAATATCGACGAGTTACTTTTGTTCAATTAAAAACATAAGTATTAAATAATCTAATCTAATAAAAAATAAATAATAAGTAAGTAATCTATAAATCGGATTAACAAAAAAAAAAAGAGTCAAATGTTAAGTTACTTGATAACGATAAAATTGTAATGTTGAAATTGCCTTGTTTATAATAAACTAGCTTTCGCCCGCGGCTTCGCTCGCGTGAAATTCGGGGCAGACACGTGTTAACTCATTTATCTATGGAAGTATTCGTGTAAAGTTTAGGATAAAATAGTCCAACTAATCTCGTTGCCCCATACAAACTATGGACCTACGTTTCACCCTCTTAAAGGTAAAATTTGAAAAATCCTTTTAAGTAATTTCGTGTCCACTATGGTATATTTTCAAATCGATGCCATTTTCGTAATTGACGTCCCAGAAATCCATAGAATCAACACCCATATTTTTATTATGACATTTCAACCCAATCGCACCCGAGAAACTATAAAAACAGTACCTATGACGATTTTCAGACTTTTTCAGCCCATTTTACATATTTCAACCCCATCGCACCCCAATAAAGGATGATGGTCACGTTAGCCTGGTTGAATTTGAAACTCGTTGTTGTTTTCGTAATCAGTGACCCGATAAACCTTAAAAACAATACCCATGACGATTTTTAGACTCTTTGTCCCTATTTTACTCTTTTAGAGGTTGCATTTTGAAACATCCTGAAAAAGTGTACTGTAGTGTAGTGTAGTGTAGTGACGATTTTCAGACTTTTTCACCCCATTTTACATATTTCAACCCCATCGCACCCCAATAAAGGATGATGGTCACGTTAGCCTGGTTGAATTTGAAACTCGTTGTTGTTTTCGTAATCACCGACCTGATAAACCATAAAAACAATACCCATGACGATTTTCAGACCTTTTCACCCCATTTTAGACATTTCAATCCCATCGCACCCCAATAGTGGATGATGGTCACGTCAAGTCCTTTTAACTAATTTTATGCCCACTATGTTATATTTTCAAATCGATGCCATGTTCGTAATTGACGTCCCAGAAAACCATAGAATCAACACCCATATTGTTATTATGACATTTCAACCCCAGCGCACCGACACAGGGGTGATTTTATGTCACGTCAGCTATGTTGGATTATAAAATAGTTGCTGTTTGCGTAATCAGCGACCCGTTAGACCATAAAAACAATACCCATGTCAATTTTCAGACTGTTTCACCCCATTTTAGACATTTCAATCCCATCGCAACCCAATAGTGGATGATGGTCACGTTAGCCACGTTGAATTTCAAAAACAATGTCCTTGATGATTTTCCGACATTTTGGCCCCATTATTCCCTTTGGGCTTAAATTTTGAAAAAATCCTGAAATACGTGTTTACTCATTTATCTATAGAAGTTATCGTGTAAAGTTTAGGATAAAATAATCAACTAATCTCGTTTCCCCATACAATTTTTGGAACTTCGTTTCAACATCTTAGGGGTAAAATTTGAAAAGTTCTTTTAACTAATTTTATGTCCACTATGTTAAATTTTCAAATCGATGCCATTTTCGTAATTGACGTCCCAGTAAACCACAGAGTCAACACCCATATTGGTATTATGACATTTCAACCCCATCGCACCCACTCCGGGTGATTTTATGTCACGTCTGAATTTATGTTATGTCGGCTACGTTTGATTACAATATAGTTGTTTTTTCGTAATCAGCGACCCGATAAACCATAAAAACTATACCCATGACGATATTCAGACTTTTTCACCTCATTTTAGACATTTCAACCCCACCGCACCCTCATAGGCGATGATTGTCACGTTACCAACGTTAAATTTTAAAATCGTTGTTGTTTCTGAAATCAGCGACCCGATAAACCATACCAACAATACCCATGACGATTTTCAGACTTTTTCATCCCATTTCACCCCTTTAGGGGTTGAATATTGAAAAATCCTGAAACACGTGTTTACTCATTTATCTATAGAAGTACTCATGTAAAGCATCGGATAAAATAGTCTAACTAATCTTGTTTCCCCATACAAACATTGGACCCCCGTTTCACCCCCTTAAGGGATGAATTTTGAAAAATCATTTCTTAGTGTACCTCTAGACGTCATAAGGAACCTTCGTGCCAAATTTCGAATCTCTAGGCCCAGCGGTTTGGGCTGCGCGTTGACATATCAGTCAGTCAGACAGTCAGGACTTTGAATTTTATATTAATTTTTTGTCCACTATGTGACATTTTCAAATCGATGCCATTTTCGTAATTGACGTCCCAGAAAACCATAGAATCAACACCCATATTGATATTATGACATTTCAACCCCATAACACCCCCACAGGGGGGATCTTATGTCACGTCGGCTACGTTTGATTAGAAAATGGTTGTTATTTTCGTAATCAGCGACCCGATAAACCATAAAAACAGTACCCATGATGATTTTCAGATTTTTTTTACCGCATTTTAGACATTCCCATCCCATCGCACCCCCACAGGGGCGACTTTTTATCACGTCGGCTATGTTTGATTAGATAATAGTTGTTATTTTCGTAATCAGCGACCCAATAAACTATAAAAACAATACCCATGACGATTTTCAGACTTTTTCACCCCATTTCACTCCTTTAGGGGTTGAATATTGAAAAAACCTGAAACACGTGTTTACTCATTTATCTATAGAAGTACTCGTGTAAAGTTTCGGATAAAATAGTCCAACTAATCTCGTTTCCCCATACAAACTTTGGACCCCCGTTTCACCCCCTTAGGGGATGAATTTTGAAAAATCCTTTCTTAGTGTACCCCTAGACGTCATAAGGAACCTACGTGCCAAATTTCGTTCTCTAGACCCAGCGGTTTGGGCTGTGCGTTGATATATCAGTCAGTCAGTCAGTCAGTCAGGACTTTGAATTTTATATTTATAGATGTTCTTACGACTTTGGAATCAATGTCTTTTTGGAGAAGAATAGAATACACGATAATAATTTAGTGTGGGTCCGACACTGAATTATAATATTTCTCTAGTAGAGTCTTGCACAAAAAAAAAACTGCATACAAATACGTTCTATCTATCTGGGGAATCTGCTAACACTAAAATATGACACCATTTTCCATTTGGCGCAAACCTCCAATCGTTTCGACCGTAAAGTTTTACTTTTGATAGTTACGCCTATGTGCTTTGAAGGGAAGAATTATTTGTTGTTGCACGTTTTATTTCGGTCGCGTTTTCGCGCACAGCGAAGCGATGAATTATGGCGTTTGTGGAATTGTGCTCCATTGCAAAATTTAAATTAAAAGGCACTTTTGGTGTATAATTTCATATTATATTTAACGATACTAACTTTGAATGTTTTCAGTAAATTTAAAATCTCTTTGATATTATAATAAATGTGCATTCATTTGGGATAAAATAATTAACGTAAACTTTAACTGTTTAATTTTGAATGCACTGAAAAATTATTTTTATTGGTGTTTGCATGATATCGTTGTGCTCCACCTATTAAATTGTTTGGGTGCAACACGTGAGATAGTGCAATAAACATTTTCCGACATATATACAATATATATATTTCATATTGCTCTATTTCCATAAAATTTTGGGGTTTATTGGGACGAAAAATCGATCTAGCTACTTCTCAACTCGGAGAAAATTCGTTACTTCATAAAAATCGTCGAGCATATCCTTGGTACTTTTGTTTATTTGTGCAAAAGTATTTTGGTGTGTAAGGTGATTCATCATCATCTTTGAGCCAAAGCCAATCTGATCTACACATGGTGTACCTTGCCGGCTTACTCACGAGACTTTGGCAAAAGAGATATAGGGCAAAACGTAATTGTAAGCTGCGGCCAGCTGGGTAAATTCATCTACCTTACATTATACCGCAGCAAAATAATAATTCCCTTGTAGATTGTTGTGTTCCTGTCATTAAGTGATGTCACCAGAAGAAAAGAGTTGCTGTGTTAACAGCAAGGGTGGCGGGGGATATTTCATATTGCGAACGTTTATATGTATACAGTAAATGCTTCACAACTCTTGGCCGTATGCTTGTTTACCACACGAAGTGTTATAAAAAAGTTCTTAATACTTTTTTTATGATAAAGTGAATATGTGTTTGGTAAACCACATCATTAAATATTACGTTCAACTACTGCCTAACACCGAGGGATTCGCTGGGGATGTGAGAGTTTAAACATCAATGTAAGTAAGACAAGGGGATGAAAGCGAGGGGTGGTTTAAGAAGGCTGCCGTTCGTGACTCAAGCTATGGGAGCGAGAACGTTGTTGTGCTTGAGAATTTTTGATAACTTGACAAAAAAATCAAAGCACGTGAAATATGCTAAATATTTTAACTGAAATGTAAACTTTATATGTCGCAGCCAATTTATGAAATCCGCTGCATTACATAACGACTAGCTTTTTTAAGAAACAGCGGAGGCATAATTTAAAACCCCTTTTTTATCATATTATCTCCCGAGTGGATTGTCGCCTGATGGTGAATCAGCAAATTTGACTAGGCAAAATATTTTTAATGACAATTACGCCATATAAGTAAGGCATATTTCTCGCGGTCTGGCACCTTAGGTGCCTTACTCACTGATGAGCCAGCTACACCCCATTTTTATTAATTTTATTAACTTTTTTGTTTTTTTTAATTTAGAACAATATTTACTATCGGACGAATAGAACACAGAAATATCACCAGTGTTCTTTTGTCTTTGCCGAGACCACCACACCACAGAGAAAAACAATATTGTTATATCACAGTATAGGTAATAGTACTAACGGTTGTAGTCTAGTTGCATTTGTGTGTCACGGGAAGATTGTAACTTGTTTTATTGTACCATTATGGTACAATAAAACAAGGTTCTTTTTACAAATTACAAATTTTGACAAATTATTATACTCGTACAAATCCCGACAGAAAACAGATGCTTTTCCAATTATTTACGATTTGTAATATAAGATTTTGCAGTGTAAGTGGTTCATCAACATCTTTGAACTAAAGCCAACCTCACCTGTACCCTGTTGTCTGTCAAACGAGGCTCTGGCGTAAAGACAGGTATAGTCTAAGATCCTTATTGAATTTGATTGAAGTGGTTAAAGACTACGTCTACCTCGGACAGGCCATACAGCTGGGCCGGGGTAATTTCAACAAATAAGAGATCGATAAACGCATTCGACTGGGCTGGGCAGCTTTTGGGAAGCTTCGGCACATCCTCACTGCAGATATACCCCAATGTTTGAAGACCAAAGTATTCAATGAGTGCGCCTCCCCGCTATGACCTACGGTGCAGAGACTTGGACGCTGACCGTTGGGCATGTTCACAGACTAAAAGTCGCACAGCGAGCGATGGAGAGAGCAATGCTTGGAGTTTCTCTAAGGGATCGAATCCGGAACGAAGAAATTCGACGGAGAACCAAAGTTGTCGACATAGCTCTCAAAGTCAGCGATTTGAAGTGGCTGGCCACATCTGCCGAGTCAGCGATGGCAGATGGCGGATGAAAGTCCTAGAGTGAAGGCCACGTACGGGGCGACGAAGCGTAGGGCGCCCTCTCTCTTGATGGACCGACGATCTCAAAAAAGTGGCTGGTAGCGGTTGGATGCGGAAAGCGGAGCCTGACAAGCCTTACAACCCTGACTCTTGAATGGTTTTTGGTAAGCAACCTTATACCATTGTATTGAAAAAAAAAAGGTTTATTTTGATGTATGGTATTGGTTACTCGATCGGTGAAGATATGGAAAAAAAAACTTAAACTAACTAAAATTAAACATAACCTTGAACATATTTTATTAGGCAACTCATCTGAGTTACATTTCTTAGCATATTTTCTTTTATGAAAAACACATTTCATTCGGTTACTTGATCGGTGCAGGTCGACATCTATTACGTATCATGTACTTACTAGTACAGGATACGTAAAAGATGTCCTAAAAACAAGGACAGCCCCATTACCACCAACTCTTATTGCGATTCAATAACTGAATAGATTGCTTATTGACTATATAACTGAATACATTGGTATGAATACATACCAATGAATAAGCGACTCTATTTCAAATTGAATAGTCGCTTATTCGTTGGTATGAATAAGCAATCTATTTAGTTATTGAATCGCAATAAGAGTTGGTGGTAAGGGGGCAGGAGTCACTACTATGTCTACTATTACCACCTATTACTATGTGTAATAGGCGGAACGTCATATTTGGTTGAATGCATTGGCCTTCCTCAATCCAAGGTATATCTAACAGTAGGTTGATACAGGCTAATTATGATGATACTGAAGATCTCATGATTCATGATAAGTTACCTACATCTTATTACAGGTTACAATAAAGGTTCGTACTAGTGATGTAACGAATGTCAATTTCTAGACATTCGCGAATACGAATGCGAATATCTGCCGTCGATATTCGCGAATGCGAATGCGAATACGAATATTGACTTTTGTATTTGGCGCTATTTGTCTATGGCTTTATTACTACACTACAATTTACGAGTTATGTTTATTGTTTAGTTAACAAAAAATCCTAACAGAAGATCATCATCATCATCAGGTCCATTTAAGTCTCCACTACAGGAGCAGGACTCTCTCTCGTCCGTCCTAGACGGAAGGAGGATTTGGCCTACACTCCCCACGCTGCAGCTGGCCAAACGGGTTGGGGAGGCCTGATCGATATTTGATAATGTATTTCCCTTAGTCGCCTTGTACGACATCCACGGGAAGAAACGGAGTGATTCTATTCTAGTCTGCCGGAAACCACACGCCCAAAGGTTTTGAAATAAATATATAAGGAGTTGATACTTATTTCTCTATTTAATTTACCTTTTTGTAATTGAAAATCTTAGTTATTTTTAGGACGTTCATATTCGCAAAATATTCGCATAAAATTGCGAATGCGAATGCGAATGTCGAGAAATATGCGAATATTCGCGAATGCGAATGCGAATACGAATATTCGTTACATCACTAGTTCGTACGTGTGTAAGTATAACTCGAACTAGAATATAAGTGATAGTACTTTTGCTTGCTGCAGCACATACATGCATCTTGTTATTCTACGTTATGTTTCCTAGTGTATAAGTTCTCTCCTTGTTATTTTTTAATTTAACTTTGGTATGTGTGTGACTGTAGTTTGTAATAAACATATCTATCTATCTACTATGTACAGTATGACCATTCCTTGCCGCTCTCTTGTATCGTCCTGACCTTCATTCTGAGGCGAATTTCAAACAGTTATGGCACTGCACTCATACACACTGTGCACAGATGCCATTTATGTAATAGTAAACGGCGACACATTTATATGGAGTGGCCGGGGTGTTTTAGAGGCATGTCTGTAATTCATGTGTGATTATTACTCAGCTGATTTTGGCGTTAAAAACCAATTAACCCGGACTAAACTGAAGTAGGGCAACTCTGAAAATATTTACTTAAGCCCGAATTACCCTGCCGATAATTCTAGGAATTGCTCATCAAAAACACGGCCTTCTAGCGTTTGTTGTTACGCGTCCATCTAATATATAATGTTATGTACGATGAAATGTGAAATATATAATACGGCGGGTCAAGCCGGCTATTGACATGACGATACATTGCTACTCCCCCACACGATCTATATAGACCAGTACTTTAATCTTTCGTTAATGACGGACCGTGTGATACATAACATAACGTCACGGATATTCCCACCACTGTGTCTCCTGTGTAGCCAGAGTTAACAGCGGCAACCAACTAAAAAGGCAATGAACAATAAAGTTCACTGCAGTCCCGGGGGTAAAACTACTGCCTTGGAACTCACAACGAATTTAATCAGAAGAAATTTGTAGGAGTAAGAAGCTTTTGGAATATGTCTTTACCTCTTAACAATATGAGATACAGCAACATGGCAAATCAGGCATTAACGCCTAAAGAGATAGCTAGTCAAGTGAAGCTCAACTGCCGTACACCACGGATTTTAAGTATCTAACACTATTGGGGCCCTAAAACATTGAGTTGTTACGCCTTAGTTTTATTTAGAAGGTAGCTACGCCCACTGGAATATAATGTCTAATGAAGATTCATTAGTCATTTTGCATAACGAATGATCAGTTATTACTAACAGTAGATTTAGTTAATTTGTAATTATGAAAACTGCACGCCAAATGTTATCGCTAATAACTTAATATATCTATAATTAGTTGTACTTGAAAAAATGTTTGAATGTTCTATTTCTGAATACTGACAACAACTAGGTAATTCAGAAAAAATACTAATGTGATTAATGTTTTTTTATTTATTAATTATATATACTATCGTAACTGGGTAGCATCGTTCAGTCATGTTATCAAACAATGATATACTTCGACCATCCTCAAAGGGTTCTTTATCAAAAATATATAAAATTGCAACAAATAATTCAAACACGCTATCCAATAACTTTATTAGTGTCTGAAATAAGAAAAACAAAACGTCAATCCATCCACATTTAGTCCATAGCGTGTCGTAATTTATTGTAACACATCCATTTGTCCAGACAAACGATTTTGAGACATGTTAGCCATCTGGTCGGAATGTTCAAATCCCTGCGCGGTATATTGTTATTAATTGGACGACAAGCCGCCCGGATAGAACGAATAATAGATTAATATGAGCCATTCCTAAATTGTAGGAATCTCTTTGTGACTTTGTCTGATGTAAGGTCTAATAAATAGTAATCACGGATTTTCCTCAATTTATGCTCTCATGTATGGTATGCCTTTTGTAAGGTATTACTTATAAATACTCGTAATATTCGTGTGCTTATTGGTACCTATATCGAACGTGTTACTTTGTAAGCACGTTCGCACATATAGTTAAGGGATGTGTAATGTGAAACAGTTGAGTTATACTTTAGATCTCGTATGTAAGTTTGTTCGTAATAAACAATACTGGCAGTGTATACGATATTTAATTTCTACGGATAACTCCCACCAGTAACAACCCATCGGCATCTAATACGCAAGTGACCCCAACATGCTAATATTAGTAATATTGAATTATATGCCTTCTACTCATTTCGTACAATATATTATTGGTGCGATGTGATATGATTTTAATAAAATTTGATAACATGATGATCTAGAAAGAGGGCGTTCAAAGTTTCATCTTCCCACGCGCGGCTTCCACTCTATACCTTCTGCTATCATTGACTCTATCGATGTTGCTGGCTCACTTCAGATTACTAACTCTGAAGGCTATGGTGAACAATTTTGGTTCTCCGTCAAATTATTTCATTCCTAAAAAGCTGTTTTAGGGTTTAAGCGATCGAAACGGTAGATAAGATTCTGATCATTTTAAACCAACAACACGTAAACGAAATTGCGTTATTTCGCTTATTTGTCATGAAGAATTAAAGATCGAAAAACGTCCTCGAAATAAAACCTCCATTCTTGTCATTTCATATTTCCTTTTATTTAACTGGCAGCTGCTATACCCGACAATGAATGCTCTGTTTTTATTTTTATTGGCAATTAAACAATTAACCCTTTGAGGGGTACAAAAGGCCCAATTTCTGAAGCTCCCCTGCGAAATTTTATACGCATTGAAGGCGTATTGTGGTGAATTTTAGGGCGTTTGTTAACTGAGTGAGGTGAAAGCTTTAGCTTCATTGAATACAGCAACCCCATTTAGTAATGAGGAAGTTTCCCAGCTGTACTAAAGGGATGGCTAAATTAGGTCCAGTTTTCTGTGAGATGTGTGAAATTATTTTTAAATTTTTATTATCGACCTTTGTGAAGTTGGAATTTGTAATAATAAAGGTGAAATGAAAATACACTTCTGGACACATCTATTGGCCCACCTTGCATTTTCAGTTTCGTTTGGTCCTAGCTAAAATTTTATATTAGGTCGAGCAAAAAGTTTTTATGCAGTTTTGAACCTGGCACATTCATAATTTCATTCAATAGTCTTTTTTTGAATTTCGAACACAGAATTTAAAGAAAAAAAGACAATTTGGAGCCTGTTCGTTGATATCCAACAATCGAATACTAAGAAAACATGATTTTATTGGTTTATGTTATATATATATGTACATTTATCATCGAAGTACGAGCGTGCCTGCGTGCACGCTAATAAACGTCAGTGTGTTGACAACCGTCTTTTACTTAAGCTGTCCCGTACATATCAGTGGCGACGAGACTGGGAGGTACCGCGCAAAGTAAAAATAAAAAAATAAAATAAAAATGGCGTTACCAACGTTCGGGATTTTATCTAATTTCGACCATAACCAGCACTTATGGACGACATTCAAGAGTAGGATCTCTCAATGGTTTATTGCCAACGATGTTGACGGAAAAAGTGATCCCACTGAAGTGAAGAGACGAGCAATATTACTCAGCACACTCGCCGACGGTACATACAAGTTAGCTGCTGACCTCGCGCTGCCAAAGAACTTGGAAAATGTGCCGTACAGTGATATTTTGGCTTTATTGGATACTCACTTCGCTCCAAAACAAGTTGGATTTGGTGAACGACATAAATTTTATGCGGCCACTCAGTTACCATCTGAAACCGCGTCACAGTGGGCGGCGAGATTGCGTGGTCTTACCGCACAATGTAATTTTCGCAACGTGGAAGAAGTATTAAGAGACCGATTTATAATGGGTATGCTTCCGGGAGTGGAAAAAGAAAAGCTGTACGTACAAGATTTGATCGGGTTAACTCTAGCCAAAGCCGTGGAGCTCGTCGAAAATCTGCGAAGTGCCCGGATCGCCGTCGCGGCCAGCTCGGCGATGACACCGGGAGCTGAACAAGAGCTATATAAAATCAACACAAAAGGATTCGACAAAAATAATCGGCCGATCAAAATAAAGTGCAACGTGTGTGGTTATTCCAATCATAAAACGGAAGAGTGTCGCTTTTCGAAATATACGTGTTCAAAGTGCAACAAAAAAGGGCATTTACGCCGAGTGTGTAAAAATGTTAATTATGTAGCAACTAACGCGGTGGACGAGGGCGACGAAGATGATGTGTTCACAGGTTGAAACTCGAGGCGGCAAAACTAATTGTTTTCTACCTGGGCAACATGTATTATATAAAAAATATTGTAATAAGGATAAGTACTGTTGGGTCAAGGGGATAATTACACGGAGACTTGGCAAAGTGTTGTATCTCATAAAAGACTGTTTAACCAGTTCAGTAGTTAAAAAACACAAAAATCAAATATTATTGTATAAGGGTACATTAATGACTACTGACTGTGTCGGACAACCTTGGGACTCACTTGAATTGGCTAATACGGCCACAGGAAGAGAAAACGTATCACCCAAGATAACAAGTTCATCATTGCTTCGGGAATTACCGCAGCTGCTATCACCGACGCCAACGACATGGCCTGTCTCCGCCGCCAGCCACGACTCCGTGTCGGGGGAAAGGAGTGCAGCTGACACGTCAGCCGTACCGCGCAGCGACGGTGAGCTCGCCCCGGCAACTCCTACACAGCAGCCAGAGGAAGATGATCATCGCCTCGTACAGTCATACGAGGCGGAGGATGAGTTTTACGAGGCCGACGATGCGGAGGATCCGACTTTTGAGTCACCAAGAGGTCGAGCAAGTGATGAATCTATTCCCTCACGGGTGAGACAAAAACGGAATCGTCCCAAGGTTGATTACAAGCAATTCTTTTAAACATATTAATTATACGTATTATACTCTAGCTATAAGGGGAGAGGTGTTATATATATATGTACATTTATCATCGAAGTACGAGCGTGCCTGCGTGCACGCTAATAAACGTCAGTGTGTTGACAACCGTCTTTTACTTAAGCTGTCCCGTACATATCAGTTTACTTGGATTTAATTCTTGAAAGTGTGATTTTTCTCTTTGGTTTTGCAACAAACATTACTTATTCTTAACATTAAAGTGAGGTTCTATCAATAATCTATGGATACTTCGCCTGAAGTCGCCGCCCAAGCTGTGGCACTTATCCAGGCCGGACACAGTCAAAGAAATGTGAGTGCTCAACTTAATTTAAGTCGATCTGCGGTCCGAAATGTTTATCGGAGGTACCTAGAGACTGGCGGCTTTGTTTGTCGCCAAGGAAGGCCACGATTTCGGGTCACAACTAAAAGGCAGGATCGATTCATCGTGACGACCAGCTTGAGAAATCGTCACCTTACCTCCATTGAGATACAAAACCAACTTCGTGACTTCCACGGAGTATCTGTGAGCGCTCGAACTGTTCGGAGAAGGTTAAAAGAACGCGATATGGTACCACACAAGCCAGCTAATGGCCCCAAACTAACGCGAGCCCACCGAACAGCGCGCCTTCATTTCGCGCGCACTCATTTAAATTGGACTCAGCAGCATTGGAGCCGTGTACTCTTTTCTGATGAGTCTAAAATTGTGTTACATGGCAATGATGGAAGGAAGAAGGTCTACCGACGTAAGGGAGAGCGTTTCGCACAATGCTGCTTTGAAGAGAGGGTTGCTTATGGCGGTGGCTCATGGACTGTCTGGGGCGGTATATCCGCGAGCGGCAAAACTCAACTTGAGGTTGTTACGGGACCACGGCTGCCAACATTAAATGCTGAAAGTTACATTCGTGAGTGCTTAGAACCTCACGTGATGCCATACGCGGACTATGTGGGCCTAAATTTCCTTTTTATGCATGATAATGCAAGAGCCCATACGGCCGGCATCGTCAGGGAATATCTTCGGGATGTGAACATCACAGTTATGGACTGGCCAGCAAGAAGCCCAGACATGAACCCCATTGAGCACATGTGGGACGAGCTAAAAAGACGTGTTAGGGCTCGTTAGCCAGTTGCCCAGACGATGCAGGAGTTGAAAACTGCCATAGAAGAGGAATGGGGGAGGATCTCTCAAAATTTCATTGAGCGGTTGATAAACTCTATGCCTAATCGTATGAGAGCTGTGGTAGATGCCCATGGAGGCAACACGCGTTATTAAATTAAACTTTTATTTGATAAAAAATGTTTTTTATTCAAAAATCAAATGCCTTAATCAAGGCGCATACCCGACTTGTTAGGTGTAGCTCCATGTCGTGTGGTATTCTGAATTCAAATTTAGAACAATATGATCGAAAAAGATGGTAAAATGTATCAGGTTTAAAACTGCATCAATAGTTTTTGTTCAATCTAGCAATCATATTTCGGTAGGGGCCATCGAAACCTAAACTCTAAGGTGGGCCAATAGATGTGTCCAGAAGTGTATCTATTATATATAATATTTTGATATCAATTAAAGTTTATTGCGGTTTAATATTCAACATTTACGATGTACGCCTTTTCACAGTAGTGTAGTGAATTTTACATTAATCAATGCAATCAAGTCAATAATTTACATCTCCACTGCGTGTTTGCTCCACTTTGATTTTATTTATTTGTTTACTGTCAATCGCCTAGACTGCCTAGAGATTTCGCCTGATACATAAATAATAATTATTAATATCTCCGCTTTTTTGAAACTCGATGTATCATCAGAGGGACAGATCTTGTAATTAAAATGTAGTCATATATCAGTTCAGATACATTCTCGATATCATGAATGTCATATTTGGTATTCACGTATCACAATATGAAACTTCAAAGTTTAATAAAACCGATGAAAAATAAACCTATAAGCCGACAAATATATGCATTCTATGATACAAATAACATATTAAGTAACAGCCAGTATGGATTTCAACCACAAAGAAAACAACAAAGCTTTTATCAGCATTCACAGATAGTATATATACATATCTGAATGAAAAGAAACAAGTATTGGTTGTATTCACAGATTATAAGCAAGGCCTTTGATACTCCATGGCACAACATATTAATAGAAAATTAACACGACGGTAGAATTAGAGAAAAACTACTTGCTTAGTGTATTGACTAACATAGTGATAGAAAATTTATGGTTATAGTCAGAGACGCTGTTAGTGATACAATAGGATAGATGACATTGTTTTCTTTCTATTTGTCATGTAAGGACGTTGTTATATTATAACCATAGGTGAAAGAATTACTTCGATAGCACAAAAATCTCTCGAGATATGTTAATTTGAAAATCACAATTTTTGACTTTCCCGAAAACTACTCCATACAAAAAGGCTACTGAACTATGACGTCACAGTTTTTTATTTTATTATGCATCAAATCAGAAATTTGTACAACAGCTATGGTAAATATTTCGTTTATGTAATTATTATCATAATAAAAGTTACAGTATTCTTTATTGCTTCTCCAATGGAAATATTATTTAAATTCATACTTTTAAATTGAACTTTCCCGCCAAACTTTGATCGACCCTGAAATAAGTTGGACGGAAGATAGAGATACTAGAAGAGAAAAGAGAGGTAGGGAGCGTAATGGTAAGCTACCCGACTGGGGAATGTACCTCCACCTCACAGAATACCGCAGCCAAATAACAATTCCCTTGAGGGTTATTGTGTTCCTGCGAGTGAGTGAGATCACCAGAAAGGAAGGAAGGAGATGCTGCATTGTATGCGCGTTGCCGTCCCTGTAAAAACCTCTTTACGCCCTTTTTGAAGAACCCCATGCTGTACTCCCCTGGGAAAACCTCAACAGGCAGTTCATTCCACAGCTTGATAGTACGTGGAATAAAATCTGTCTGGAACCGCTGTGTTCTATTTCTGTATTCCGAATTCGATCCTGGCCAGGAAGGAAGTAGTTGCTTTTTTGGCAGCGGGGGTGGCGGCGCAAGAGCAATATTTTATGTTGCGAGCGTTAATATGGCTACGGTAACCGCTTCACATCAGGCGGGCCGTATTCTTGTCTGCCACCCGACGTAGTATAAAAAAAAAGTTGGTGATGATGATGAATAAGTGTATAGAATCAAACCCGTTTGCTAAGGGTGAGCGCATACACACCATACGGTATAGCATGGAATTTAAGATACATTTTAAATAGCTATAAGTTCGCGAACTGTTGATCCAATTGGTAGGAATTTTTTGAAGGTTGTTCTACATACATACTCGTATATCTACGCTATATGGTATGACATGCGTTGACCCTTAGCTTTTTTATGTTATAAGCTTTTTTATGTCAATCATTTTATCTACAGGAGCTGGAGTATTAAATAAAATACAGATAAATATTTTTATGATTTATTTAATAAAAATCTCTTTTGACTTGAACACGATCACTAAATTACAGACAATTAAAGAAATATGTATTTCATGTAACATTCAGATTATTTACGTTGTATATCAGTCGAATAGCTTAGAACATTAGTTACAAACTCAAAATGTCATTGACTGATTTGAAAAAATGTACATAATATTTACACAAAATTTTGTTTGCGTGGAAATTGGCAGCTAAAATAATGGTATAGCTTCGAAAGACAGTTTTCTTATCGAATAAGAAAGTATTATTCGTGATATCGTAAACCTAAAAAAAAATAAGGAGTAAATTTTGTATACAAAAGAGACGTAGAAAATTGCAATAGAGTTACACGAATAGAATATCAATTATGCAGGGGTGCCGGCACAATATTCTATGCAGGAAAGGAGCAAGAATCATAAGCAGGAAGTTCTAATAACGCCTGCGAAAGTGTCTCAAAAACCGTATTGTTATAAGAATAAGGAAGAAATTTATGTTGAAATAATACATTAAAGCATATAAGCGTGGTATAAACTTATCTATAATAACGGAAAAACAGATTCGAATGCAACTTTCAAAAGTAGAAACACGACGTAGTTCTGGTAGAGGTAGAATGTACATACATTATGTTAGATTATTATAGAAATAAAAATGTTTATTTTTCCCTAATCACGGAAAACACAATTTCCAAAAATCTTTTAAAATGCATCTCGCCTCCAACGACATGCCAGAAGCGCGTGTTTTGAATCAGTACAGTCGGACCTTTCATTTTGTCGAAATTTTAATAAAGGAACAAAAGTTTTTTTTTTTTTTAAATGCTTTTGCATTTTCACGATGCGAATATTAGAAAACAGAATATAAAAAATGGATTTGTGTTACGCATTTGACATGCAAAGTAATGAACTATTGCGTCTGGCAATGACAAGAGCGTGAATGAGATGAGAATGTTTGCCCTACTCTCGTTCGCTGATGTCATAGAGAACGTGCGTAAACTTTATATGAGAACAAAAGGACGGGACTGTATGTAACTTGCTTTTCATCTATTATTTCTATAGATTTTCATGATGTAAAAGTATTTTTTTTAGTTCTATAGCATATAGAATATATCTAGAGTCAAGTCAAAATAACTCAAAGTGAAAAAATCTCCCTGAGCACTAAAATTATACGGTTAGTGGATGACACTGAAACGTCCTTCTGTCGTGTGGTCAACCACACCACCACACCACTTTCTCAACATTTTTTTTTAAAACTTAAAAAAAATCGTTTACTTTCAAATTATTTTCTTTAAAGTTGTAGTTTAGGGAGCATTGTGACTTATAATAAGGATTCAGAAATTCTCAAAGTATTCATGTGTTAATTTAGCACGTGTAATTTGTGTTCTGTGTGAAATATTAGCTATTTTTAATTAACGGTTTTAATTGTCACATAAAATATGACCGTACTAAAATTTATGTGATAAATGACCATGCCATTATTTTTTGTAACAAATCGAACACAGATTTTACCGGAATTTATGTGATTACAAATACACAGTAACTTAAAAGTAATTGTTTGTAATTTCGGTTTTTTTTATTTCAACGTTCTCTTTTAGCTTTCTTTTAGATTTACGACGTCAAGATTATTTATATATACGTATATATAAAAACATTAAATGAAATAAAAACGATGCTGGTACATGAAAACTCGTATTATGCCGTCTTAGAAAGTATATCTAAAGCAAATGCGAATGTGACTATGTATTTCCTATGTACATAATTAACATAAAAAGAGTGCACCATGTTTTTTCATAGTTATTTACAAAATGTACAACTATTTACTAACAATTATTAACAATGGCTTTATGTCAAGGGAATAACATTTTATTTATAAAACAAAGTTTATACATGGTTCCTAAAAGGTATTAAAAATAAATAGGTTGGACCATCTATATTATATAAGAATTTGTATGAGTGAAATACAGGACCTTTGTGTTAACGTAATTGCTATGTAACTATAATTTCTGTTAAATTAGCCATACTTATTTTATTTTAACGTTCCCAGTTCGAGTGATATGAAGTGATCACTTTAAAAGTGTTATAATTATAAATATAGGAAGAGTTGGTACTATTTCCAAGGAGCATCAGCGATTTAAGTCCAAACTATGAATATATGGTTTTCTTTAAGTACGCTTTAAGATTAAATGATCGCCAAAAATAAAATAAGATAATGAATGTAATCGAACGAAGAGAATTAGTGATTCGAACATGACTCTAATCGAAAATCATAATATTTCACAGGATTCTAGAAATTCACATAAATGTCCCGTATTTTCGTAGGTAATTACGTACTTAGATATTGAAGTTTAAATAAATATATAAGTGCATATTATATTAAACACCAGCAAAGTTGTTCGCTCAACTTTTGCTGCTGAACTCAATGATTATGAAAAGATATAAGCATTTATTCTTTACAACAACGAATATCTTGATATAGCAAAAGTCGTTGAACATCAAAATAGTCAAGAAGAATTTATTAGCTAAAATGGCAGCATTATCAAGTACAAAATCTGATTTAACCGTGTCAGCCTTTTCATGTACCTATTACCTACTAAAAATTGATAAGTAACAACAACGTCGTCATTGCGTTTCTATGAAACGATTATTATAACAATACAAATATTTAATTAGGCTTTTATATCACTGCACCGTATACACGCCTCGTTTCTATCGATAATATGTCAATGTCTTCCATCGTATTTACACTGGCTGCACTGTCGACACATCTATTCGTCTTTAAGACTTACTGAGGTGTCACCTCACTACTCATCTGTCATAAAGTCATTTGGAATGTTACCGATTAAATGATTTACAAATTTTTGTCGTAAGCGTTAAGTCACTATTTTCGTATTTATCGCTGTCCCTTTGTGTTGAGAAGCCCCTCGGAGGAGTTCGAAGCGGGGATGGCGAGGGGGCCGGGCCCCTCAGCTCTGTGCTAGGGAATCCAACGGCACCACCAGTTTTCCGTTGGAGAAGCTGTAACAAAGGAAAATATTGAAATTAGAAAGGAATTTTTCGATCGCCACTGGAATTTACGCTGGAATTCGTTTATCAAAAACTTTATTAAAAATTTATGTTTGCTAGTGTAATATCATTGTCTAAAAAAATCTTTTTAATTATAGGTGTTGACAAAATACTAAATAGTAACCTGTATGGTATAGTAGCTGTTCTGGATTTAGCTCTGCTTGGCCTACATGCTTCATCTGTAACCAAGAGATTCAACTTAAGCCATCTAAAATCAACATTAATATCTTTTCAAAGTAGACGTTTGTCTTAGCAGACTAATCTAGAAGTTCCGCTCATAACGTATTGACGGGGCTTAATTAAGTGGTAGCGCATGCTATTGTCTCGGTTCTTGCGGAACAAAACTTATCTCGAGTCGAAGTTTGCAGAAGTAATATCTGCTATACCTTAATGAGGGAACTTTGTATCGACTTTGTTAATCGCTTCTGACCCAGCCGCGTTGCGCTCCTTGTTATCGACGCCCTTTGCTGTTTTAGATGCTTTCCTTTTATTAATATAAGATATCTTATTATGTGTTATGGCATGTGATTTATGATTGTACAATAAAACATAAAAAAAATATGGATTAGGTTGATAAAATAAATTTCAATGGACGCGCAAATGCCAATTTACATTGAAAGAAAATAAAATAATGACTTATGAGTGTCAGCCGAATCGCGAGAAACATAAATGGTATCGAAAAGAAATGTTATTGAGTTAATTGTGTATTTTAGACAATTGGGAGCCTTACCATAGAGCGGCTAACATCGTTGTGAGAGGCACGCATCGCATTTGACGGGCTCGGTACGCCGCTTGCCCTGAGAGCCCTGCGAGCCGGACTTACGCCGGAAAGTGTACCTAACGAGCAGACCTGCAATGCAAAACGCCGTACCGTTAACAAAATAAACAAAATAACCAAAACGAAAACAACAAACACAGAGCCACGCGCGCGCGTCCATCTGAAAAACGCCTATGGGCGAACGAAAGCGGGCGAAATAAAAAAGTGATGATACTCTCAGGGTTTTCACGACTTGATACCGCTCGGATTCATTCACGTTTTATGTGAGACTAGATCTTTATATGTCGTGCAATTTTGTACTAAAAATTTTGTTCGCTGTGTGATGGCAGTAAGTGATGTTTGAAAGTATGTTTTTTTATGTTTAAAAGTTTTGTTTGAGCTAAATACAGAAGTTGAGGAGATGCTTTCGTAGAAGCAACGCTTGTATTACTATAATGTCTAAACTTTTACATGCAATATCAACTACATGGATATGGTATGAGTTAAATCAGACTAAAATGTTAAGTACATAAAACTTACCAGTGAGACCTGCTTTGTTGATACTGTTTGAGCTAGAAAAACCAGATATTTTCTTCCAAGCCTTTTTGTTCCAAAATCCAGTAGTTTTCGCGTCTCCACAGCTAGAACTTCGTGGTGAGGGAGCTTCCCTAGGACATCGCAAGCCACATTCCTCAGCACCAAGGATACGTACTCCTGCACCTCTAGTACCATAAGCTACTGCAGGTAAGTGAGGGACAGAGCCAGTTGGTTTCCTTCTCAAACTGCCCACGTAACTTGCTCCACTACTGCTGCCACTAAATCCACTATCTAAATCTGGAGGATTGCAACTAGCCGGTGATAGTAGTTCATCTGTCGGACCTACTCGAAGTAATTCTTCTATATTATCTCTGTCTTCTGCTCTCTCAGAATCTGGTGACTCACATTCAGGCATTAACATAGCTTCTACGCTAAGATTTAGTTCCCCTAAAATCCGCTTATGCCTTGATTCCACCCTCCGTACCTCTTCTTCAACTACGCTTCTATCTAGTGATACAAGAGATTGCCGAGGAGCATATCGATGTTTGGGGCAAGTCCGCGATCCATCAGTAATTTCCTCATAAATATTTTCCTCCGTACCATATCTAGTGACATAGTTGTGACGGGCCGAACGATCTCTTGGAACACAACCACGTCCCCGCTGTCGATTTGCCTTTTTTGATGACGATGGCATAGATAAATGATGATCATAATAAGCATATGAATAATCCACAGGTTCAAATCGCTCCATTGTTGCTGCAATATTACTTCTATTCCACGATTGTGGTGGTGGTTCTCTGGATAAATTAACAGCTGCAAGTCTAGCGGGTAAAATTTCATCTAAATCTCGAGCACATCTTTCATCGAGTGATTGAGCACCGTCATCTTCTTCTCGCCTGTGTTTTCTATGCGGCCTTCGAGAAGTTTGTGAACGTGGATGTGGTCGGTCACAATCTGATCCATGGCCATGATTATATTCTGGTGTATGACTGCGATTATATTCCACAGGACGGTGTTTGCAGTCTAAAGTATGATGGTAGTCTGGTGTATGTCTAAGGCTGTAGTTGGAGTTGCCTTCGTAATCTGATCTGTCGTAAGAGGGACTGTCGTCAGCGTTGCTGGCATGCGGATGTGGGCAATCGGCAGCGATTCCTGATTCTGAAGAAGGATAGTCGTGGACTTCGGCCGTAGTGAGAACGCGGTCGTCGGGCCTCGCTGGCTCTGAAGCCGCGTGGCGGTGATGTGGTCGAGGTCTCGTGGTTTCGCGACAACTGGCAAACGTCCTTTGTAGCGAAGGCACTGGGTATCGTCCACAACGAGAGTCGTACACCGCCTCCCCCGGCTCGTCGGGGCTTGGCGGCGCGCTTCGTGATTCCATGGCTCATCCTCTCATCTCCAATTAGAACCTGCAAAGAAGAGAAAATAGCATTGTAAAGTCCTTATTCATAAACTGAAACATTTACTTAAATTTACCATTTTACGGGGACTTGCGTAATCTCATCTTTGTCGGAGTCCGACAAATAATAAAAGTAATTTACTTTCCGGCGGTATGTCTAAGCGACAATATTAATAGATTATGCTGCGGCAGAGATATTGTGTATGAAATATTTTACTTTTAATAAAGGTCCCCGAGACAGGCGCGTTGCCAGGGCCGAGGGCAATGAATCCGAAATTACATGCTCCGTGATAAGGGTAGGGTAAGTGGCGATCAACACAGCAGCCCGACGTCGATATATCATCATCAGTCGCCGGGTTATAAATCGGCGTCGGAACTTCATGCCGTGTTTACATTTTATAAAGCAACTTAGTCAACGTTGTTATGTGGTAACAAGCTTAAATGTACTTTGTTTAAAACTTAGTATCATGTTTGAGACTAAATAAATATAGCTACACATTTTACTGTTCTGTATCAAGTTTAAAAGTTATGATAAAGTTATTCCACTAGAAATGTTTTAAAAATTCAGTCTAAAAGCATTTTTACATAAAGTCGTACTTTATATTACAACATTAGGTAACAATGTAAATCCCTATACAGCTATATAGTTTTAAATTTGTTCTTTGTACTTCTAGGTAGTCAATAAGTATATACTCGTAGCAACCTGGCTGATTGTAAACATCCAGATGAGCCTATAACCGCTTGCAACGTCAGATGTAAAACCTTTACACGTTTCTTGATATCAACCCCATACCCCCATAATTTCCAGGAAAAAGTTCGTAGATAGTTTATTATACAACTGGAGAATCCGCGAAAGAAACCCTCTTTGGAACCGAACAGTAGGTACCTGACCAGCGCATTTCTGAACCGGTGTGAGGAGAAAATTACCTGCCGATGGCAAGGTTTATGATAATTATATTATATAACTTACATACATTTTTACGCGGATTCAATTATATTTACGACTATTATTGAATTTATGAGAATATATGAGAATGTATGTAAGTTATTTCATAAAGTACCTACGATTTATACACAAATATACATTTTAAAAATTATAGGAAAAAACATGGGCAAAATGCCTAGTTTTTGGGCATAAATAGAAAATTAACTGGCACTTATTGAGAATTTATCGAAAATATCCGGCTTTTCTCTATTATGGAATATACAACAGCGTATAAGGATAACTGGGGCAATAACAACAAGAAGATATTAAAATAAATCGCATAACAATATAAATAATCAAAAGAGTACTCCCGTAATAATATTTACATAAAAGACTCATCTACTGCCGTTTATAACAGTACGATAATATGCTAAATATTCATTCAGCAATATTAGTCTATCAGATCGACTTCAAGTAATAATACTGTTTGTAATAAAAAAAAATCCTTTCTCAATTTTTTGTTGCGTTTTCTATCAAAGCCAGTACGAATTCCAGACCAATTTATTACGATAACGATAAGTGTCTGTGAACTAGAGTGTCGTAAGGGCGTCGGGACGCAGTTCCCTGCCGTTGCTATGACAACATCAGGGAACCCGCGGCTTTATCGGTGCGCTTCCGCCCGATATTCCTTGCATCTAAATCATCATCAGAGCTGGGAAGCGGATCGTAAAGAGCCCGTTGACCGTCCGGCCGTGGCCATAATTTGTAGTCACAAAATAAATGGACACTGAAGGGCCACTGATGTATAAGTCTCTAGACATAAACTCTGGGGATTTTTTTTTGGCAATTTCGTTTGTTTGTTTGTTTGTTTTTAAAACTTTATTGTACAAATACATAAAATTTCTAGTACAGAATATCATAAACAATGGCGGACTTATCCCAGAAGGGATCTCTTCCAGTCAACCAAAGAATATCTGCAAGTGAACACCTTTCTACATTACTGTGATAAATCTAATGAAACCTAATGTTATTTGGTTGTAGTGTAGATTAGGGTGTAATAGTAGTTTTCAAAGAAATAATATCAATTCTCTATCAATTCTCAATATATTTATGTCAACATTAGTTATGCTCGTAAAAATCTTAATACATTTCTAAAATTCGAAGACTGTCACATATTCCATCACCATGTATACATACAGTTCTTAATAGTTACTTCTACAGAAGGCCAAAATGCTCGGCATTTTTATTATGTACAATAACGATATAAATAACAGTGACACGTTAATAATATAAAGTTTATATGTAAAGTTAGCGTGATTTTTATTCTATCGAATCTTTGACATGGTTACATGGCGCCCATAGAGTTGTTCACTATCATCCATCTGGACAGTGCATTCGCGTATCATAAAATGGCTGTCTATTCTGAGTGTTTATTGCACTTCTCCCGTAAAGACTTTCTTCCGTCCTTGTCACAATCTCGGGTTCCGTATCTTTGCGAGGAAATTCGTAATTGGTTCTTGTACAACAAACCGGTCATTTGCTTTTTTAGGGTTCCTTAGCAAACAGGGATGTTTTATATTTTGATTATGTTTATCTTCCCGTCTGTATGTCACAATAGTTTTACTTAATCAGAGTTAGAATGAGATGAGAAGATATAGATAAGATGATTAAATTTGAGCTCGGTATAGAACATGTTTTCAGATGTAATTGAATACGAGTATATCATATCTATATAGTAGTATAACATTATTGCAATCTTTAAATGGTAGAGATTTATACTTTTACAGCGACATACTTATTCTGCTTTTGCTAATACAAAGAAATGCTATTTTAATTGCTTACAAATAACATAAAATAACAGTCTATTTAAAGACGCTGTCGCGGAATGGCCACCGCGTCCAGAAATAACTGTTCCACGTATCGTTTCTACAGCACTATAATGGCAGAAGTTCTGACAATATCTTGTTATTTAGGAGGATAATCTTATGAGGGTACTTCATACAAATGTAGTTTCATCTTATTTCGTATACGAAAATTCTCAAGCGATTTTCATTCATTTCATATTTGAGCTATCAATAAAACAATTTTTTTGTATTTACCCATAATGTACTTTTATAAATTTTGAATTATTTTTATTCGTTTAATCGATAGAACATACTAGGCCTGTAGAATTGATAATCGAAATTTACTCATTCAATTACAAGTTGTCTTGTTTCTAGTTATGTGAAAAGGAATGTCAAATTGAAGTGTCATACGACGGTTCCTATGTTGAAAGGAGTGTAGCTGCAATAATTTGCAGCTAAATCATTTTTTTACGTTAGTTCACATCCGGTATCAAACCATAATCATCCCACTTTTGGGATACGGATGTTCCCTCAATCGATGGGGTTTAGAGCTTACTCCACCACGCTGCTCAACTGCCGCTTGGCGGAGGCCAGTGTTTTCAAGCCGCCTAAATAATAATTTCCTATCATATTAAAGATATGATAGGAAATTAAATATAATGTTTAATAAAACATTATCATTATTATCCATACTAATATATAAGAATATGTAAATTTTATGTGTCATACGATGTCATAAACGCATGTGGTAATGATTTCGATGAAATATATAATGCAGGGCCTTACGGTGGGATAATCGATTTAGCTAGGTTTTAATATATTTTTACTTTATTGAATGGCAGACAAGCATACGGCCCGCCTGAAGTGAAGAGGTTACTGTAGCCATATAAACGCTCACAACATGAAGTATAACTCGCGCGCCGCCAACTCCACTGCCAACGCAGCAACATTTTTCTTCCTGGTGACCTCATTTTCTCGGAATAAATGAATGAATGAATTATTTATTTGCACAACAACCCTCAAGGGAATTGCTATTTGGCTACAGTATCCTGAGAAAATTCGTTATCTTGTAAAATTGCGGCTGGTGCTGCAAAATAATATTAGTAATTTAATAATTAGACGGCACGGTAACTCAAATTACTGCATAATCCGTTTCCTTACGTATTCTTTGATATGAATGACGTGTAGAATAAAATTGATTTCAACAATACGGCAACATTCCCTCACTATAATAAATAATCACCATCCATCACGAACGATAAAATAATAAGTATTTCGTTCTCTATGCACCCCTCGTGTCCATTCATTATAAATAATAGGTTTTTTGTGGCGTGGACACATGTGCTATGCGCGTCCTAAGTAATTGCTATCAGTAGTAATTGCGAAACGATATTCTATAAAAAAAATGGCTCATCAAACTGGTATATGTTGTATTTTCTATATGTGTATTCATCACCGTCAGGCCGCTAAAGTAACATGAAATTGGACAACAATATTTTTAATAATTCATAATGTCGCATCCGGGGTAGTATACTATTCTGATTTGGTAGCAACAAGGGAGAATTACCAAGCGTTCATATGATTTTGCAATTCATATTATTGGAATCGATGTGTTAGGTAACAACTCAATATTTTAGGTCCCCAATAGTGTTAGATACTTAAAATCCGTGGTGCACGGCAGTTGACCTTCACTTACCATCTCTTTATGCTTTTAATGCCTTACTTGCCATATTGCTGTCTCTCACATAGCTAAGAAGGGAAGACAAATTTGCAAAAGCTTCTTATTACTACTAATTTCTTCTGATTAAATTCATTGTGAACTCCAAGGCAGCCGCAGTATTACCCCCAGGACTTCAATGTACTTCATTATGCATTGCCTTTTTTGAAGATCGTTACTGTTAACTTGGCTACACAATAGACATAGTGGTGGGATGTATGTTGGGCCCCCATCCCGCTAATAAAAATAATCAAAGCACAGAACAAGAAATAGTACTAGTCCAAAGATAAAAATAGCCCAACGGTTGTAAAACAACACGAACTGACTAACACGAAACTTCTGTAAATATTTTGTACTATGAGATAGTAAAGTCAAGTACAAGTGGAAAAATATTAAAAAGACGCTATTTTACAAAAGTGAAATCTATGGGTACAATACAAAAAATAACGCACACCAATAACGTGATATCAGCACATTTCCCCCTATGCGTTCCGTTCTCCCCTCGATATAGCTTTCGAATATATTATGAGGGTGTAAGAATCACGTTATAGGTACTTTTAATGCTATTATAATTGCATCAAAATTTATAACGTGGTATTTTTAACACTAAAGCGACGTTTATTTGGATCAAATGTTTTATTAATATTCACTTGGTAGTTATAAACTCAAAGATACTATTGAAATAATATTATTGTGATTTAGTTGGGACATACAATTGTCGACAATACTTGACGTTTGATTATAATGATGATTTGGTTGCATGATACCATAGTTATATTATAGTTAGGTATCATGGAACTAAATCATCAAAATCATACAAAATTGGAACGCTTACTTGCACAAAGTGTATTATCATCATCAAGTCATTTTAGTCTCCACTACAGGAGCACGACCCTCTCGTCCGTCCCAGACAGAAGGAGGATTTGGCCTACAATTCCCACTCCCCACGCTGGCCAGACGGGTTGGGGAGGCCTGATCGACGTTTTATAATGTCCCTTAGTCGCCTTGTACGACATCCACGGGAAGACACGGAGTGATTCCATTCTAGTCTGACGGAAACCACACGACCAACAAAAATAATAATAATACAAAATGTATTATATTGTAAGACAAATTACACAATGTCAACTAAACCCAAAAATAAGAAAAGCGTGTACTATACGTATTAAATAACTGATAAATAACCATACTTTTTGTATAAAGACATAAATTCCAGAGAAAACACCCAGACCAATAGAATACTAATAATAATAGAACAGATAAGTTCTAGATTAGATATGTAATAGAGATAAGTTCATCTACACGTGAATAGCTATTGTTATTAATATAAATAACAGCTAATTTTTATTTGTATAGATTTTTTTTATACTACGTCGGGTCAGCGCCTTACGGTGGGATAATCGATTTAGCTAGGTTTTAATATATTTTTACTTTATTGAATGGCAGACAAGCATATGGCCCGTCTGATGTGAAGCGGTTACCGTAGCCATATTAACGCTCGCAACATAAAATATAGCTCGCGCGCCGCCACCCCCGCTACCATCGCAGCATCTCCTTCCTTTCTGGCGACCTCACTCACTCGCAGGAACACAACAGCCCTCAAGGGAACCGTTATTTGGATGCGGTATTCTGTGAGGTGGAGATACATTCCCCAGTCGGGTAGCTTACAATTACGCTCCCTACCTCTCTTTTCGCCAGAGCTTCGTTTGTCAGCAACTTCACCGCGTGCAAGTGAAGTTGGCTTTGGTTCAAAGATGTTGATGAACCACTTACAACCCTAAGATTAGCTGTTGTAGTAAAAATAACAGTTAATACTTGATATTAGTTGTAAAGTGGATACTGTTGATTGTTGCATTGAACATTACATGAAACAGTACAAGTGCTTTATTATAACATTATGATATTAGTTGTTATTGTTTTACCATTTATTTACTTGTTTATAACAATACTAACATTTTACATGTGAAGCAAGTTTTGAAAAAAGAAGATCCGAACTTAATAATCTGTCAAAAGTTTTAACACAATTTGATGTTTCTATACTTGACGAGTCGTAAATTCCAAGATCCCAACGGTAAAGTCGTTAAAATTCAGTAAAGCTATGAACACATTAGAAACGTATAGGCGCACCCGTCTTAACAATTATCCTTCAGTATAAACCCGGTTTATAGCCGAAATTAGGGGTTAGAGGTGAGTCATATATTGTCACGTGATATATTACATGTTACAAGTATTAGATAACTGTAATGATATACGTGTCAAAAGGGTTATTGTGACGTTTATTAACATGTAAAGTTTGTGGATTCGTAAAATTGGGAAACGTTTGAAGAAACATTCTGATATGCGAATGTATTTCAAGGGATATCAAACTGCAAGAGTTTGCTTGTACAACTAAAGCGCTTTAAGCTGTACGTAATAAAAGTTGAAATCCCAATGTGACTATCAAATATGATCAGTCCTTATATTAGTTCTTACTAAGCAAAGAATATTAGTTTTTACTAAGAAAGAAAATCAAAATCATGAATTATACTAATTACTTCATGTAAATTGAAATATTTATGGCGTGTACGCTCACCATCATCATTGAGCCAAAGCCAACTTCAAATACACGTGATGCACCTGTTAATTTACAAACGAAGCTCTGGCAAAAGAGATCTAGGGCACAGCATTGGGGAAGTAACCCCACCCCACCCTACCCCACCTTCGCAGTCAAAAAACAATCTCCTTGAGGCCTGGAGGGATACAGGTCTCCTTTCAATCGAAGGGATTTAGAGCATACTTCATTGCGGGTTGGCAGAACCTGTGCTTTCAAGGAGTCTAAAGGCCTTTGACTTGATTTAACGACTGTCATCTAATAACATTAGCCGGGACCGGCAGTTTAACGTGACCTCCGAAGCACGGTGGAGCTCGATATAAACAAACCCATCCATGGATAGGCTACGCTAGACGTTGTTTAACCTGCGTGTTCGATTAGACTGACAAGTGCAACGACGCCATCGAGCTCCTCCGTCACCACCCTATTAATAATTAATAGTAACTGAAATGTCAAGAGTATAAATAATTGCTTTGATTATTATAAGAGTACTAGCGACCCGCCCCGGCTTCGCACGGGTGCAATGCTGATACTAAATGTACTACAGAAGGTCTTTGCGCTTTGTCCTATCCAGTCCTTCCCCAGTTATAGGCACACGCCGCCGGCTCCGCGGCCGATACCGCCACAGCCGTTATGTCCCTGCATTTTAAATGTGTAATATCTTCTAAACTATTCATTTAAATTACATGCTGTGAAGGGCCATATTGATCCATTTTAAATGCGCAATGTATTTAAGGTACTTAATTGGATAAGGATTAATTCTGTATTGCTTAAAATCGCTTCGTAAATAAGGCATTATTTCTTGTAAAAAGCAAAGGATAAAATAACGGTTATTGTGTGTTACCACTAAGAGATAGACATATACCATCGCGAACTTTTTTGTAGACCATTTTAAGGTGAACAATACTGTACTACATTATTTTGATCTATCTCGTTGGGTTCAGCCAGCGTTTGCAATGAAAGAGCAAAAAAATGTGTTTATTTACGACATCACATTAGAAACCTCTAAATTATCAGTGTTTTTCTACTATGTTATGCATATATTATACATATAATCTTTCCAGTTGAATCACTCTATCTATTAAAAAAAACCGCATCATAATCCGTTGCGTAGTTTCAAAGATTTAAGCATACAAAGGGACATAGGGACAGAGAAAGCGACTTTGTTTTATACTATGTAGTGATTTTCGTAATTCAAATAATTTGCCAATATTTATACTTGGGAGTACCTGTTCCAATATATTGTACTTGTAGGTACGCTTCGAATGATCTAACTGATTATATAATATACATAAAAAAGTTATGTTCAAACATATGATTATTAAATATTCATTGCACAATACCTATTATACAAATATGTGTCTTTACCTCTCTTTTCATACGCTCTTCTTGTATTTGTTTTACAAAATTGAGCATATATTTTTTGTTATTACAAATTCTCAGTGTTTGTTCAGCATTCTTCCGTGATTTGAGGTCATATAAACTTTATCTTACTTGTGCCGCGAAACTTTTGCGTTCTAAACATCTGTATCACGAAATATCACAAGGGGGGAGGGGGGGATGTGGCAAGATATCACGTGTTTGTAGCCACAAAAAATACACGGGGGGGGGGGGGGGGTGTTTAGACTTACACCTGGGGGGGTGTTAATAATGCAAAAAATAAAAACATCACGTGATTCATGGACGGCCCCTAACTGCGGCGAACCCACCGACAAGCAAGTGTCATTAGTTTAATTATAAAAAAAAAAAAATTTGGCGCCAAAATGTGCATCATTTTTTTTTTCCGCGACACCCATCGTATTTTGTAACAAAAGAAAGGCATGTAAGAGACGATAACAAAAATATATGTTACCTATGTATATGCTTAAAAGATATTTATTTTTAACACTCAAAATGGATCTTTTAGTTGTCCGAAAATAAACATTTTTATTTTTATTTTATTAAGGTATTTAAAATGCCTAAATAGTCAAACTCGATCGAGATCGAGAGCGCAAAAACTTTTTTTATATATATTCATTTGCGTCTATACTCATATTGAGGACATTACCTATTAAGTTCGCCTCACGATAACAATCAAACCCGTACTCCGATTTAGAAGCATTTGGTAGATTAGATATTGTATAGGCATGTAGATACAATTTTTAATTTGTGTACCTGGAATGGGTCTAATGTTTTAACAACGTCGGTACGTCAACTATTTCTTTTTATGGGTACTAGATAACTGATATTATACTTAAATACATTTTATTTTTGTAAACACATACATATAAATATAATACATAGAAAATACCCAGACCAAGACATGTTTATGCACACAAATGTTTGTCTTATGCGGGAATCGAACCCGCGATCTCGGAGTCAAAGTGGCCATTGCTAACCATTCGACCACCGAGCTCGTCAGTCATCAAATGTCTGACGAGAATTCTGGTCTTCTAAGAATATTAGAAGACCAGAATAAATAATAGCATACCTTTAATCCCGAAAAAAAGAGCTGTCTCCGACTGACTCTGGGGTTTTGCTTGTTGCTTTTGAATCGCTGTTGATGTGTGGAAATCTTTAACTGTCGCCGTATTATTAAAAAAGCCCGACTGACTTTTATGAAGTGTATACACTTTTATGAAGTGTACTCGTATACACTTCATAATCAAAAGTCAGTCGGGCTTTTTTTTCAATATTCTCATAGCAAAAATCTGTAGTTTCCACGTGCTATTATACAACCTAGCACATTTTATGATTGTCAATTTCTTGAAGGTGGCTCCAGCAATATTGCTTTGATGCCGTCGTAGTCGTCCTATCGTGAATTCCAATAACACATTCTTAAGGATTTGAGCTAGGGTCCTTCCATTGCTAAAGGAGGAAATATTTTTGTAAGATCAGATGAATTAAGCCTACGAGATATTGAGTTGCGAATTTCCAAGAATACTTTAGTAATTTCATTTTAATAGTCCTAAATCTACTTGGTCTCTAAGTGAATTCATCGAACTCAGGAATATCTGATATCTTTTAAGATACTTTAATACAATTTATAAGAAAACGTATTTGATGTTAAATATTAAGTGATGATATTTTTTAATTCTCTTTAAGAGAATTTGAAATTATCTATGTTATTCTTTAATACATTTAAATTAATTTAATTTTCGTTACTTTTAACGAATATTAAATTAATTTAAATGTACTATAATAGCGTCAAATAAATTTTACATTCCATCAAGATCTGATCTTATTTATTTGTTTATTTATATATTTAATTTATATTGTATAATCTTAAAGAGTTACACGTTAAGTAGTCTTTCTTTCTTTTAGTTTTTAGTTTTTTTATTTCTTCATAGTTCTTTTAGTTTTTCTTTTTTTTAGTTTTTTTTAGTTTTTCGGGTTGTAGCTTCCATTACTAATTGGTATGACTGTGAAACATCATAACCAAACTTTTTGTTTCTTCTATGGCCTAGTGACAAATTTTTGGCATATAAACCTTTATCTTTTACCTACCTATATGCCTTTTAAACTTTATATATTGTATTCAAAAACATACATTCTTTATATAAAAAAAAAACTTTTCGACTTTCGGCATCAACCCATAATCACCCCACGGATTTAGAACGTACTCCACCATGCTGCTCAAATGCGGGTTGGTAGAGGCCAATCTTTTCAAGCCGCCCTAAGCCCACTGACTTGGCTTAACGACTGTCATCTAATGGCCACAGCCGGGACAGGCAGCTTAACGTGCCCTCCGAAGCACGGAGGAGCTCGAAATAAATAAATCCATCCATACATTGCTACAGATTAGTATCTGTATAACTAAAAAAAAAATTCTTATGTCTTAAAAACTCTTAAGTTTCATATGTTGTATGGTGTTTCTCAAATCAATTAGTAATCGTGGAACCTATAACCCCCTAAAGGATTTAGGTTGACTTAACCTGTAACCATGTATACAAAAGGCAAACTTAGAACGAGAATACCACCTAACTATTAACATTAACTATAACGTTTAACTACGAAAATTTGAACTTCATAAATACACATATACATACAATACACGGTTATTGGAAATGTTAACACGGTTTGGGGGTATGGTGTTTCATAGTCAAATCAGTTAGTAATGGTGGAACCTAAAACCCTCTAAAGGATCTAGTTCCACTTGACCTGTAACCCTGTATACAAAAGGTCAACTTAGTGCGAAAATATTAACGTATATGTAGTTTAGCTATGAAAATTGTATGATGAGGTGCTCCTCATCATGAAGTTCATCAAGTTTTGCTAAACTTCATAAATAAGAATTATTAGAAATGTTATCACGGGCTAGTTACTTCAGTTAAATTTGCGTCTAATAAAATTTCACTAAAATACACGGCTAAGTGAAAATTCGTCGTCAGTTCAGAGTAAACGACCCGACGAATTGGCTACCAGCCTATAAAACGTAATGACACATTCATTTGCAATTCAAGAGTCCTCAGTCTGTATTATGCCTAATAAAATTTACATATTTAAATTAAACTGCGAAATAACAAGATACCGAAACCATCACGTCGCCTAGATTACTCGGAAGTTACTTTACACATTTTGTTAAAATATCATTACACACATAAGGGTAATTAAAAAGGGACACGTCATCATTTATTTATTAAAATTTGTATTAGTCAGTAACTCACTATTTCATAGTCACATTTTGCACACCTCATTTTTTTTAAATAATTATTTATACTAGGACTTATACGCACTTGCACTTTCTCTGGGCAATAGAAGAAGATTAGTGTGTTGCTTATGCAACATTCCCACTGAGCTATAGCCCCTTTGTATTGCTGCAACACACACCTACAATCAACAATGTGTATCCTGTCATCTATTGTACAAGTTTATAATTGTACGTGTGTGTAACTGCTGTAATACTAATAAACTATCTATCTATCATAAAATGTTATTGTTTTACATTGTACACGTGTAACATCCAATTAAAATTGTACAGGTTACGTACAAATAACTAAAAAGAAACTAAGCACCTAAATGTGTTTTTCCCAAGAGTTTTTCTTTTTTTTTTTTTTTTTTTTTATACCTCTTTGGGTGGCAGACAAGCATACGGCCCGCCTGATGTGAAGCGGTTACCGTAGCCATATTAACGCTCGCAACATAAAATATCGCTCGCGCGCCGCCACCCCCGCTGCCATCGCAGCATCTCCTTCCTTTCTGGTGACCTCACTCACTCGCAGGAACACAACAGCCCTCAAGGGAACCGTTATTTGGCTGCGGTATTCTGTGAGGTGGAGGCACATTCCCCAGTCGGGTAGCTTACAATTACGCTCCCTACCTCTCTTTTCGCCAGAGCTTCGTTTGTCAGTCAGCAGGGTGCACCGCGTGCAGGTGAAGTTGGCTTTGGTTCTAAGATGTTCATGAACCACTTACACCCCAAACAGTGTAACTTTGTAAAAATACAAAATAAAATTTTATCAGTGCATACACAATATTGCAGTGTAAAATGTTTTAAAGTGGTTGCCTTATTTTAGTAAGGAACAGTAGTATACACGAATATTTTCTAAACAAGATTATACAAAGAAATGAATTACTAAGCTTTTATTAAATGTTAACAAAAAACAATTAAAAGGTTTACTTGCAATGTTTCGCTTAATCAACCCATTCATTTTTATTTATAACGTTTCGTTCATTATGCCCTTTCGCTTAATAGCCATAACATATGGGTCTATGTGAAAATTATAAAATGTCCTGTTAGATTAAAAATTGTCATTTAGGTAATCTAATGCACTATTAAAGTGTACCAAATTTCAGCTTAATCGTATACTAGGAATCAGATCAAAACCAATTTTGTTTACAGTTTGACAGTTTCGTGTGCATTCTGAGAGGAGTACGAGCATTTCTTTTCCATATAGATTAGGGTATAAGGATGAAATTGACCGTTTTTAACAATTTTCAAATACAAATATCTTTATTTTGCTAAAAGTGTGGCACATAATACCAGACGTACATGCATTTTACACATTTTACCAGACGTACATGCATAATTTATATGTGCTGCAAAATAAAAAACCGGCCAAGTGCGAGTCGGACTCGCGCACGGATCGGTTCCATACCATTATCTATAAAAACGGCAATAAAAATCACGTTTGTTGTAAGGGAGCCTCACTTAAATATTTGCTTTATTTTAACTAAATATTCTGTGAATATTTACTAAATAAGTAGAATAATAACTAAATATTCTGTGAATATTTCAAGCGTCTACCTGTTGCCGTTATCAATATCGAGCAAAACGAGCAAAAACATCACGTTTGTTGTATGGGAGCGCCCTTAAATATTTATTTTATTCTATTTTTTAGTATTTGTTGTTATAGCGGCAACAGAAATACATCATCTATGAAAATTTCAACTGTCTAAGTATCACAGTTCATGAGATACAGGCTGGTGACAGACGGACGGGCGTACGGACGGACAGCGGAGTGCGGAGCTCAGTAATAGGGTCCGTTTTACCCTTTGGGTACAAAACCCTAAAAATGATTAAATATATATCTTGCTGTCAACCTTTCTGATACCTTCAAAAATGTGAACAATTCCTCAAATAAACTTTCAGCTACAACAAGGTAATTTTACAAAGGAAATATTATTTAATTTTCCCAACAGTTCCTTTGAAGTAACTGTATGCAATTTAAAATTAATTTGCATCTTGTTAAGTAAGCTTTCGTTAGCAATGTTGTGTTTAAAAACAATTTTCTTTGAAGCGAAGTACTTATCAATTGTTATTCCAATGCGATGCGTACCAAAATTGTTAAAAAAAACATTTTATGCCTTTATAATGTCCGACTCTGCTTTTGATCAACATCAAACAGTACTTGATATTTAATACTCACACCACCGACGGGATATAGCCTCCCTTCAGACCGAAGGTCTCTATAATTTCTATGCTTTGACGCATATTACAGGCTTCAGCCGATGTTGCTTAACTTTTGTTATCCATAAAACTGACAAGCGCGACGATGATATAGAGCTCCTTGGACTAGCGCACTGTTAGCAAAAAAAAAAAAAACCTCGTAAACTAAGACACAACATTAATGTGTAATCTGTATTATCGCTTGAGTATTGTGTAGTATTATTATGATAAGTCACTTAATCTACATTTAAAAGGCTTTTTGATGACTAAGTGACATAATCTGCAGGAATTTTTTGAATCAAGCAAATGAATACCATAGGGCCATAGAATGAGATTTGTATATAATAAAATATGACATTCTAATGTAGTATATAATACAATATGACATTGAAATTAATACTAATAATCTTATCACATAATTGGACAATTTAATTAATAATAATAATAAAAACTTAATGTATATGTAGTATGTAACTATTTTCGTACTGAATATAATTTAATAACTTTGACATTAATATTGTGAATAACGTCTGAAATTTTATAGTATAATTTTATAATCTAATTTTATTAATCATTTAATTTTATATCCATAAAATAGGCATGTATAATGCATTAGATGTTTAAATATAAGTTTTGCTGTGCCCTACCAGGGTTCATGTTTGGGACTAACTACATATTGTGAGAACTGATGTACAACATGAAATGCAAATAAAGAACTTGAACTTGAACTTATTTTTTTTTCTTGTCTACATGAGAAAAATAGAATCGGGTCGTATAGATGGGAATCGGTTATTTTATGTCTTGAATGATGACTAATTTATTTTCCAATCACTAGTGTTGCGGACTCTTTAGCGGGCAGCCTCGCAACTGGCCACCGACAAAGAACCAACTGACAAGACGGAAAAGGATATGACGTAAGAAAAAGAGGACAATCGACAATCGACGACTGACGGGACTAGGGAACGTAATATAAATAGAAAAATAAATATAAATGTAATAAGCCGTGAAATAAAGTAAGTAATATATTAACGAGTGTCTTTTAAATTCTACAACTAGCTTGTTTTATTTTTATAACGGCAAAATTAATGTGATAATAGGTACATACTTTTACACTCTTATTCATAAAAATCCCTTGATTGTAAGTAGGTATCGTATTCTTAAATTATTGAAGTTTAAAAAAAATATTACGTGACGTTTCTTTCAATCTTGATTTTGTACTGATTTCGTTAGGTTAATAGTAGTAGTTCAGGTTTGTAGTTATGTTAATATTTTTTTTCAAGAAGTTATGGATAATGAGAATAAAACCTCTAAAGCATATGACAGAAGTGTGCAAACATACAATTTTGTACCTCCCAGTCATTCATCAGTCAGCTGTCTGTCGACTAGTCGGCCATATTTGTCACTAATAAAGATTTATAGTAGTGTCCACAGTTTTATAACTTATGAAGCCGTTATTATAGACTTATAGAAAGTTTTAATGCTATGGAATGTTTATGAATAGTGATTTTGGGGATCTCCCTTTCAGCCTATTAAACTTATTATGACAGCCTATTTAACTTGTTATGAATAAGACTCGACTATAACAACTTATTGTGCAGCACACAACAAAGGCCTACATACAAATGGTTTAGCTAAATGTTCAAAATTGAAATGTATTTTATCTATTAAAAGAAACAATTTACAAATACAGATTCTGATACCCAAAATAAATATTGAAGATAAATTTAATATCATTCGAAAATAATTTCTGTGTTAAAGGTTAAAAAGAACTCCTCCTTTCCTTTTATAAATGAAAAAAGGAAACTCAAATCAAATAAAAATTCCTAAACATAACGGGCAAACACAAAAATTCCTCCTCATTATGTACGTGTCAAAGGTTAACAAGAACTCAGACCGCCCTCATTTGTTTATATCCCCAAAAAACGTAAATAAAAATAGAATGATTCGTTTGACAGTTGATACGGGAAGCTGTAATGGTATTCGTTCAGTGATAAAGGAAATATTGGCGGAGATATACGCAGCATACATTTGATACAGACTGAACAACCTTTGACATCAATCAGTCGCGATATGATAATGTATCGCTGTGTCGATCTCTTTGTTTCCATATTCAGTGAGAGTTTAACAATGCCGTAGGCGTGGGTCAGACTGTTGCGTATGCTAATCAATTACGAAGTGTTTTATAAATTTGTTTTTGGAGTTTAGTCGTTATGAAACGATTTTTTTATATTCGTAACTCGATACGATAATTAGAGATGGGATGTAGAATAGAGCGTTCTTAAAAAATGTTACGTTGATCCTTTGAGTGATATGTTTGTTTTACTTACTCTACAGTTGAGGAGTTCGATGGTGTCGCTGCGCATGTCAGACTAATCAACGTTAACTGTAGCCTTTCTGTGGATGGCTTTATTTCTCGAGTTTGGTAATTTGCCGGGTACATTAAGGTTACGTCTTTTGTCATTTGACTTTAAATCAAATTAGGGGTGTCTGGGCACTTGAAAACACTGGCCTCCGCTAATCTGCAGTTGAGCTGCCCTACCGGGTAAACCTAACAAAACTCTACCGAGTATCTACACTCTTAGTTTGAAGGGAGACTTCTATCTCAGCGACAACCTCAGATGAATATGGTTTGATATCGAATCTACAATATGACTACAGTATGACGGATCGAAATAAAATTTATATGCATACATATTACACATTTACAGCAAATTTAACAAGATTTGTGACAAGGGATCATCTCGAGCGTATCATATTAGTAGAAGTTGAAGAATAAGGATAAGAAGAAGAAGATGCTGGTACACATTTTTTTTTGTACACGGAACGAGGTTCTTGTGAGAGACTGAGTAGAATAATAAAGGACGCACAATACACTTCCATTCATTCGATAGAGTCAGGCTGATACATTTTTTGGATGGTCGTATCCCGATTGCGACTCACGATGACACCCAAGTGGTGCCATGTTGAAAGTGTCATGATCAATGAACAGCTTTTTAATGGAGTGTAAGTGAATCTGGCTTTGATCTTATTGTTGTAAACAAATATTTAACTAAATAACTTTCATTTTCTGAATTTAGTTCCAGGTTTACGTAATGTAAAATGAACGTAATAATTGAATTTCATTAACGGCGAATGCACCCCATAAAAAAACCTATCAAAACTTTACTAACTCATAACATAACCCCTGGAAATAAACGGTAGTCTTACGAGGTGAGTAAAGACAGGTCCTAACACCGTTCTTTATTATTCAATTACGTAATGGTGTGATGGGCAGCTTTATTGCACATTATCGGCGATGTACTCATACGGTTGATAACCCATCGTGTTTATTTTGTTGAAAACGTTAATTGTAAGTACACATTAATGTATTTCTGGCCTGAAATAATTGGTATGTAAGCAAAGCGTATAATTGATATCGCTCTTATAAACATTCAGCCAACAGCCAAGGCTTGTTAAAACACATGTGAGAAATTATTGTAAATTAATGAATTTAATTAAATGTCACTCAGGCACTTTTGCCTTCATCATCATCATCATCATCATCTGTTAGGTTAGGAAGCCAAAAATAAAAGATTCGTTCAGTGCAAATTATAATAATTAAATTTATTTTATGCACTCTTAGAAAGGTGTGTTCTACTACAAGAAGTCGGACGATACTAGACTGGAATATGATTTCTACTGAACCACAGAGCTTGGTTAGCTGACTAAGGCATACAGAGCATTTAACAATGTAGCCCTTTGTTTAAAGATATTATAAACAATATTGTGTGACTAAGACAGATGTCTATTAAACAGAGCGAGATAGATTTATTTTTGTATACTTATTCCAACACGCCCCCTCAAAAATAAATAATAATAAAAAAAAAAAAAATCTACCACAAGCTATTTACAATATCAAACTTATGAACACACCATTCTTTGTCTGGGGAAACAATCATCAATATCTTGGTCCAACATTCGTTGCGCAGGATTAGGGAAACCCCAGTAAAACCTAATCAGACCAAGTCAACTTAATTATGCTCTTATGTAATCTCATTTGCAGTATATATTTACACTACACACTTTTCATTAGACAGAACTTTAACATTAAATTATAATACACCGAGTTTTTCTCTCAGTGCCGAAAAACGAGCGGCTGGTAATGCCTTTGTAAACATATCTGCCAGTTGATTACCTGTGGACACATAAATCATTTTAATTACATTTTTCTCAACTTGTTCCCTAGAAAAATGATATTTTATGTCAATATGTTTTGACCGTTTATGACTTGTCGGATTACTTGCAATGCTTATGCATCCGTTATTATCCTCAAAAATAGGAATCGGATTTGAAATTTCTACATGAATACTAGTCACTAATGACTTTAACCACAGAGCTTCTCTCACGGCTTCAAACAAAGCCATATACTCTGCTTCAGTAGATGACGCTGCCACTGTTGACTGACGCTTTGTTTGCCAACAAATTGTGCATTGTTCAAACAATTTGAACAAGTATCCTGTTGTGCTTTTACGATCAACTTCATCACTTCCCCAATCGGAATCAACAAAGCCACTGAGAATGTTATTATAAACATTTGGATTCCGCTTATAAGTTAGTTTCAAGTCAGTAGTTCCCTTTAAATAACGTAACACTCGTTTTAAATGTAACCAAAGTGAGTTATTATTTCTGTTACCAAATCTACTTAGAATGTTTACAGCAAAGCTTAAATCGGGACGAGTACATAACATAACATACATCAAACACCCGATAAGATTTTTACATGGAGCTTTTGTTGTTTCAATTGCACTCAAAGCGTCAAAGTCTACTTTGTTTTCCAAAGGTGTACTGACAGAATTACAGTCATTCATGTTAAACTTTTCTAAGACCGTTTTTATGTACATTGCTTGGTCTAATGTAACTGTATCATGTGATCTTTCCACTTTAATTCCTAGGAAACATTTGATCTCCATCAAGTCTAACATTTTAAACTTTTTCATTCAATAAGTTTTGAAACTATTCATGGTATTTATATCAGCAGTCGAAATAACAAGATCATCGACATAAAGTACAACATAAATATTTTTTGAAATGTCACCGGCATCTAGGAAATAAATACAACGATCAGCTGACGAGTATTGAAAACCCTTTTCAATCAAAGTTTGTTCGAACATTTGAAACCAACAACGTGCAGATTGTTTTAAACCATATAAAGCTTTATTCAATCTACAAATTAAGTTGTTTGCGTTTGGAATTCCTTCAGGAATTTTCATGTAAATTTCCTCTTTTAGTTTGCCGTTCAAAAATGCCGTTTTGACGTCCATATGGTGAACGAGCAAATTGAATTGATTTGCAAATGCTAATATAAATCTAAAACTTGAAATTCTTGCAACTGGCGCAAAAGTTTCGTCATAGTCAATTAAATATTCTTGACTAAAACCACGAGCGACCAAACGCGCTTTATATTTCAAAGGTTTGCCAAACTCATCATTTTTAATATTAAATATCCATTTACAGTCAACAATATTTCTGTTTTCAGGTTTCGGAACAAGCGTCCAAGTGTCATTTTCAATAAGTGATTTAATTTCCTCATCAACAGCTTTTTGCCACAAAAGCCTATCATGCCTGGTTTGAATTTCGGTATACGATGTAGGAATTGTACATATTAAAGACTTTGCGTATAATAAATAGTTCACAGAAATATCATTACTGTTTTCATCATAAGACACTGTAGGCAAATTTTTAATTCGATCACTTCTTCTAATAACACTCGAACTACTAGAAGCTACTTCATTCCGAGATCCAGTCAATTTATCTTGAAATGAATCATAGCATGTATGCCCATCTGCACTGCGTACAGATTTATTAGGTGGTGGACCTAATGCGCAGGGTACACTGCCCGTTTGTTTCACATCATCTGATCTTATATTATCAGATGCGCACAACCTGCTACACATGTGCTCGTCAGAGTTATTGGTATTTTCAGATACAATACCTTCAGGCTTCACTGGCCTACTTGACAAGAAATTAATCTCATCAACAATTACATCTCTGACTCTTACAAACTTTTCTTCTACCACATTCCACACCTTATAACCATTCGGTTCATAACCAACCAATATCCCTTTCAAGGATTTCTCATCGAATTTTGCTTTTCTACTTTTGTTAAGAAAATACACAGTTGAACCGAAAACCTTTAAATACTTAAGTTGCGGCTTCTTATTATGCCACAATTCAAACGGTGTGTTATCTACTTTCAGTGCTTTTGTGGGGCTGACATTGATAAGATAAGTAGCAGTTAACACAGCCTCACCCCAGAACGACTTGTCTAACTTAGCACCTGCTATTAAAGTTCGACTTCGTTCTGTTAACGTTCTTATCATACGTTCGGCAATACCATTCAAAGCAGGGGTATGCGGCACTGTTAAATGGTAGGTTATACCTTTTTGCATACAGTATTCTTTCATTTCACTCGATAAATATTCGCCACCATTGTCACAATATAAATTGACAAGTCTCAAACTAAAATGAGCTTCGCACTTAGCAACATAATCTCGAAAAGCAGCAAAAACGTCTGATTTATGAGCTATTAAGTATGTCGCACAGTAGTGAGTGTATTCGTCTACAAATATCACAAAATAGTTTTTGCCGTCAAGTGTCGAAGGAGTGATCATACCACACACGTCGGAATGCACATTAAATAGAGGTCGTTTAATAATTTTAGATTTACTTTTATGAAATGACAGACTTGCTTGTTTTCCATATATGCAAGCTTCACATAAACTTTCACTGGGTGTAATATTATGTAATCGATCAATATCAGAAAACATTTGTTTGGTTTTAATTTGCAAGAACTTAGATTTGCCTATGTGACCCAATCTTTGATGCCACAAATCATAGTTACTATTCATGACCCTATTTGATGAGCAATTCAAAGCACATTTATTAAGCATGAAATTAATACCAATTAAATTATTCAAAGACTCACCCTTTGTTACCATCTTACCCTCTTTGTTGAGTATTTGTACACCATTTTGACCAAAAATTATGGTCATTCCAGCCTGTTGCATTCTTTTGACCGATAACAAATTATATGGAATTTCTGAGCAGAAAAGAACATCCTGTAGCAATCCACTCATACCCGTATCAGTGGTAATAGATAGAGTGCCTCTTTTTGTCGCACTAATGAATGTTCCGTTTTTAGCTACAGAAATATTTACTGGAGACTGAAGTTCTATGAACCCACGTGTTAGATCTTCTCTGTTAATTAAATGATCTGAGGCACCAGAGTCTAATATGAATGTAATTTTATTGGTACTTTTGCCTTCTTCGGAATAGCATTCGTTTCCAACCATGAAAGCAAACCCTGAGATATTAGATTTTTCTCTGTCTGCAATATTTATAGATTGAAGCGTTCTTTGGTTTTCAGTTTGCTGTAGCGCTTTGCGGTTTTCATAATTTGGTTTCGCCCTCTTATAGAAGAAGCAATTAATTTTGATATGCCCTTTCCTTCCACAGTAGTGACATGTTCTATTTTTAACTTTATTGTTTCTTTGTTTATAATTATGAGTAAGTTGATTTGGCTTGCGTTTTAAAGAGAAATTCCATTGCTGGTTTTTGAAACCACTGGTTTCTGCTTGCAGGACTTTTAAACTATTGTCGCGCCTTTCGTTTAATAATTTAATTTCATGATCAAGAAGCCTTGTTTTTACGAAAGATAAGGTCAAGTTATCTTCAGCTAATGTCTCAATTGCTGTGATGACACCATCATAAGAATTCGGTAAAGTCATAAATAGATGTGTGACTTTATCTACTTCTTCTAACTTTGCACCGGCACCCACTAACTCGATAATCAAATTTTCAAAATTTTGAAAATGTTTTATCAACGGAGTATCACCTTCTAATTTCAAATTCAATAACCTTTTTCTCAATGCCAATTGGGACGCGATACTTCTTCTTTCATACACTGCGTCGAGTTTTATGAAAATCTGTTTTGCTGTTTCTTCATTAGCAAACCCCAGCAAAGAATCTGATAAATATTCGATGATGGTATTTTTCGCTATCTTTTCTTTCTTCGTCCAATCACTGTTGATGCGTACAGGAGGCTCTTCGTCAATTACTTGCAGCACTTCAAGTTCGTTTAATAAACTGCGTATTCTAAGTTTCCATAAAGAATACTTTTCGCCGTCAAACAGTCTAATATTTCTTTTTACTTTTGAACCGTCCATCGTTACAGTTAGAAAATAACACAAAAAGTCACTTAGAATACGTAAATAGTTTCTCTACCAAAATTACAAAAATCACAAGTCTTAAACGTTACCACTTAAAGCGTTTTTTATCGTATTTAAAAAAAAAAAAAAAGGTCTGTTTCTTTCAATCACTTAAAAGTCCACTTTGTACTGTACACTGGGCCCATAACCTGTTAGGTTAGGAAGCCAAAAATAAAAGATTCGTTCAGTGCAAATTATAATAATTAAATTTATTTTATGCACTCTTAGAAAGGTGTGTTCTACTACAAAGGAGTCGTACGATACTAGACTGGAATATGATTTCTACTGAACCACAGAGCTTGGTTAGCTGACTAAGGCATACAGAGCATTTAACAATGTAGCCCTTTGTTTAAAGATATTATAAACAATATTGTGTGACTAAGACAGATGTCTATTAAACAGAGCGAGATAGATTTATTTTTGTATACTTATTCCAACATCATCAGCCTGTATCTACCCACTGCTGGATATATGCCTTCCCCAATGCCTCCGCCTTCCGCATCCAGCCGCTTTCTTAAGGTCTAAGACCATCTAGTAGGAGGGTGTCCAACACTTCGTCGTCCTATGCGCGGCCTCCATTCAAATACCTTTCTCCCCCATCTGCCATCACTTGCTCGGCAGATGTGACCGGCCCACTTCAGCTTGCAAACTCTGAAGGCTATGTCGACAACTTTAGTTCTCCTTCGAATTTCTTCGTTCTGGATTCGATCCAGCAGAGAAACAATTAGTTTCGAGCTAAAACGGAGATATTCATCAGGGCAAACTCCAGACACGCCTACCTCTCTCTATATAAATGTTGTCGTTGCGATAGAGAGAGAGAAAGGAGAGATCTAAAGTCGGCTTTCGTGAGTGACTCATTTAATTTCATTAATTAATTTACCATAGACTTCATAATCATTAATAAAAAAAACTGATGATAACAAACGGTAGGTAGGTAGGTAACATACAGTTTGATGGTGTAGCTATATATTATCTTCATTTAAATTTAATTACAGCACTCGATAGCTAAAGGATCAAAGAATTCCTTACGTTCAAGCGGAGCGAAGAGGGAAAGAGTCGCCATTTTGAGGTCGTTTCACTGCATCGTATAGCCTATTACGTAGACGTATTCACGTAAAAACCGCGGTTTCCAGTCCTCGGCGGAGCCTCACCCCGATTTTTTTTTAATATGCAGGGCTTATATACTAACACTTGTAGAGTTATTCCTTGTAGTGGACTTTAACTCGCCCTAAGATGTGATAGATTTTTAATAATGAAATAATTTAGTAACATATTTGTTGAAACTATTACGAATAAACTAGTACTAGGTATTTATCATTAATAGAATAATTTAGTCCAGTGTTTTCAAGCCGCCCAAAGGCTATGACTTATCTTGACGACTGTCACCTAAATGACAACAGCCGTGACCGATGGGTTATCGTGCCCCCCGAAGAGGAGCTCGAGATAACTAATCCCATCCATAGACAGGTTACGGTCGACGTTACTTAACTTGCACACACAATGTCGCTATCGACCTCCACAACACTTGTATTGTACCTGACACTGAATAATAAAACTAAGATTTCCTAAATATATTTTCATAAAATCCTTAATCATAAAGCTACATAAAAGATCATTGCGTAACATACATAAAAAAATATTATTTTGACCCTCTTCAAATGTAAATGACAGGAACATAGCTATAAAAAAATATAACAACTCCATAAAAGTGGACCCTGCATTTAGTGACTCTTTGTTTAATTTTACGACATTATTAATTAGTCGAGAATTTTTTATCGATTTATTACATCATTTTATTGCTACGACTATTTTACTTAAATTGGCTACTCTACATTTTTATAATAGCTCTAAAAGCAAATAAAATAAAACTTTTATACTCATTTTCAACCGTAATTAGTAAAATGTAGCCAGAGTTGCCGGCTGTGGTTTTAAAAAGTTTTAGAAGTAGTCTAAGAGGGTTGGTTCGTTTAGCTAATATTGCCATATTAAATGTGTAAGTATATAAACTCATTTGCAAAAGAAGTGGGTACTATTTATTTCCTACATATATTTATATTAGCTCTGTTTTGCGGTTACACCCACTCTTTCGGCTCCTAATGTCCGTATCGTAATTTAATTGATTTTGAAAATCCGATTTATCGTTTTTGCGATATGCGCGGACAAAAATACAAACATTTGTGCATTGTCTGTAATTAGTGATGTTTGAGTATGTTAAATCTGATCTTAATTATTGTCACATTATTATTACCAATTCTTCAATATGGAAGTATTTTATACCGAAGTTTTTGCCATGTACATATGTTTTCCTTTTCAATATAAAATGATTGGCTGGAAGAAATCCCATGTGAGATAAGTCCGCCATTGTAAGTACCTTCATGGCAGCGGTGTTTCACATTAGGCGGGACTTAAGCTTTTGGGCCACCCGACGTGGTATAATAAAACTATAAGGATATGCTTATTAATCGACTTCAAAAAAGGAGGAGTATTCGTGTGTATGTAATATGCAATATGCATATTTTTGCATATTGCATAATAGTCTTTATCAGCTTCTAAATTAGAAATTTCCCAATTTCGTAAGGGTACGAAATTGGGCAGACAGGTATGTAGGTAAGTTTGTTGTGGTTGTTGTGGTCGTAAAATTTTTATTGTACAAAAGAAATTCAAACGTATTAAAAAGTATAGAAGATTATCTTCTATACTTTTTAATATGTTTGAATTTCTTGTATGTAAATGTACTTATATACGTATACGAGTATCAGTTATCTAGTACCCCTAGTACAAGCTTTGCTTATCCGCCATCTAGTTCCAAAGACTTGATGGCGCTGTGTAATTTGTTCAAGAATATTTAACTTTAAATATGCCGGCCGCTGCAAAATGACGATTTATAATTTTCACATTGAATAATATCAAATGAAACGGTTCGTTGACCAAAATTCAATAAGTTAACGTTTTAGTTCTTTTTTTAACAACTAATAAAAATTTGTTATTTTTTTTTGTTTATAATTACTTTTACTTGTTTTTATAATTAGTATAACAAATTCCACCCATTTTCTTTTGATTTACCGCGGCATGTCAGAGAAAAGCGACAAGGTATCTTTTTTTTATATGAAAACAAGACAGAGCTCAAAAATAATATAATTACAAGGCACGAGTACAATGTAATTTCTCCAACTGTGTTACACAGCTTGTCATTTGCAGAAAGACAAATGGTTTGTCTTGGCAAAGCTGAATGTACTCGCGACACGCATAATAGCGTTTGTACTAAATAGAGATATTATTTATTATTGTACAAGAATTTCACTATTTATCATTCTAATTATGATTTACAGAATAATCTGTCAAATACACAATATTCAAAATACGAGTATGGCAAAAAAAGGCAAAGCTATGACAGACTAAACAACCTACACACAATCGCTGGCATGAACTTTGAAGTTGGCATGTTTTTGTACATTTAGGATTTTTGGAAATTTCTGTGTGATATCAAGCAAAGTCATTTCTTGTATCGGCGTCCCCTGAGTGTTGCTGATTTACATGGTTGGTGGTGATTACTTTCCATTAGGTGACCCACATGATGGTCTGCCCCCCTCTCACCCCTCCCACATAAAAATGGAATTCTGCTAGCAATAAGAATTGTTATTTATTAATGATTGAACTCAAGTATATTATTTTTACTCAGTTCATAATTAAATTTCAATTCGGTGAACTTTCATTCTGTGATCTTAAAATACTTATGAGATTTAGGCTTCTGGATACGCGCACGAAGAAGCGAGCAAGAGCTATTTGAATAAAAAATAATTAGTTGACTATATTTTCATTGTCTTTACTATTTACATTGACATATGAAGCAGATGAAGTATTTATTAACTCAAAAGTAAATATATACACACAATAAAGAAGAAAACATTAAAAGTAAGTAACAAAACAAAATCATAATTAAAGTTCTTATTAATAGCAACTTTGCACAAGATTACTTCAATTCAACTATAAATAAAAACTTACATACGGTGAATTTAATGAGACTTTAACTTCCTTTATTTGTAGTACCCATTATATAATGGGTTGTGTTCCAAGGGGTTGTTCTATATAATGTCCGCGACATTCCTCCGCAATGCACCGTTCGCCATTCATCCCCACATATTGGAATCAAAATGGTCGCATGCTATGTAATTGGGGTGTAAGTCGTTCATCAACATCTTTGACCCAAGGCCAACTTCACCTGCACGCGGTGCAACCTGCTGCCTGACAAACGAAGCTCTGGTGAAAAGAGAAGTAGGGAGCGTAATTGTAAGGTGGAACTGGGGAATGTACCTCCACCTCACAGAATAACGCAGCCAAATAACAATTCCATTGAGGGTTGTTGTGTTCCTGCGAGTGAGTAAGGTCACCAGAAAGGAAGAATGCTGCATTGGCAGCGGGGGTGGCGGCGCGTGAACGATATTTTAAGTTGCGTTAACATGGCTACTGTAACCGCTTCACATCAGGTGGGCCGTATGCTTGTCTGCCAACCGACGTAGTATATAAAAAAAAAGGAACTGGAGGTGTTTTCTTACATCAAACTCAAATTTGTAAATTGAACGCCCCTGCTGCGGTTTGGGCAGGCGACATGCAATATTTCAAGAAACGAAAATACACTTAAGAGGTAGACACGTGCTAATTTAAAATGTTGGATATTTGATGTAAAGGTTCATTGTCTTTGTGAGAATAATATTGTTCCATAAATTTTCGTTTTTATAATCATTACCGAAATATATGCCTTTTTAATCGGTATTAGCGCTAGTTAGCAAACTATCTTCTACTGAAATAATGGAGTTACAAACATGGTCACCATCCATGATGACGATCATCCATAATCATCAATGATGATGATTACCTCATATTTTGAAAGAAAATGGACGTAAATAATTAACATAGTGAATGTATGTAGTATGCAGCTAAATTCCCTTTTTCCTCTACGCGTTGGATCCATATCCCCGCGCACGCCTATCAAATGACCGGGCTTGACCCGTGATTTAAGAGAGATACATAATAATATCGTTTATTCTTTCTTCACAAGCTTTACACAATATTCTTCATGTCCTCAACTATCAACCCGCAACATACGAGTATACTAGAAACATGGTCAGGTCACCCTATTAATGTAAAAGCGATTTGAATCCAGCGGTGACATAATGGAAACTGAAAGCCCCTGATAAATAACAGTTCAGTTTTGAGTAAAGTAGTCAAATAATGCATACAACAGTAAAACAAAGCACTATCGCTTTGACAGTGCGATCATCAGGATGATGATGATACTCATATTTTGCAAAGTAAATGGACTTAATGAAGCTAGCAACATGGTCACCCTACTAACGTAAAAGCGGGGTGTGCCCAGTGACATACGATTTCACAGTGCAAGTCACCTGTACTAATGAATCCACTCAACTTTACTCAGGCGTGACCTTTGTAAATTATTTAATCAATCTGTTTGTTTTGACGTAACAAATTAAGCTTCAAAGGTTACCAACATCATCCTGTTGACAGGTGAAGTAAATAGAAGGCACGGTCAGGGCAATAATTATTATAATAAACAGAGATAATTACGGCTCTGGATGTACACGAATAAGAATTAGGCAGCCAGCCATCACATCAAAGTTATTGTGAAAGAGGGTTATTTTGATGGGAGTGGTATTCATTGGCATAATAATGTGACCTAAATCATATCAATAAGTTTGTTATTCTTATGCCGAAAATATATTATTATTGCTGCATCTGTGACATTGTTTAAATATTGCCAATACTTTGACTGTATATATCCCCGAAATTCCATCAAAATTCACAATATCATCAGTATTCGCATTTATTTACAGTGTAAAACGCCCTTAATATGAATATCTAATGAAAAGGCTAAACTAGTAGAATACAGTACATCATGAAATATTCCAAATCCAAAATAGCCACAGCCATAAAATGCCGGATTACACCCAATGCTTGAAGACTAAAGTCTTCAACAAGTGAGTGCTCCCTGTAAAGACTTTTGGTGCAGAGACTTGGACACTGACTATCAGGCCGACAGTCAAAAGGACGCACAGCGAGCGATGGAGGAGATAGTATATGATCTACCTTAATATCTTTCTGTTCAATAAAACCGTTTAACCATTTCTTGTCCTTATTTTATTTTATTCTGTATATACATATATATATATGTATATATATATGTATATGTATATATAAATTAATCCCATCCTATTTCCCTTGGGCACGGCATCACGTGTCTAGACTAGATCGATTTCGATAATTCTTTGTTTGTTGTTTTGGTTATTATCAGAAGGTTCTTATGAAAGAAAAAAATAAGAAAGATGCGCGGAGAATTAGAAATTTTAAGAACACTGAACGACCATATTATTTTTTCAGCTAGTAACGAAATATTTTTAACAACCTATTTTCTAAAAATCATTGTGTAGGCTAACAGGGTAAATAAAATTATTTCAATATGAGTCCTTCCTGTTTTCTATTAGATCTGGTATAAAATCGGATTTGCTTGAAATTTCGCTCGTTTTATTAAATTCCAATATTCGAAGTGATAGAACATTTTAAAGCTAAAAGTGTACATTTTTAGTATTTTATACAACCAATATGTTGCTATCGATGTTATGAATATAATAAATAAATATGAGGAGTAGGTTAACTGTGTTTAAGATAATTTATTAAACTACGTTTTTTTATACTACGTCGGGTGGCAGACAAACATACAGCGCGCCTAATGTGAAGCGGTTACCGTAAGTGCTTTATAAAGTCCAAGGAATAAAGATATTTTTTTTTGAGTAGCCATATTAACGCTCGCAACATGAAAAATCGTAAAAGACAGTAGACCGAAAAAAATAGACAAAGTAAATAGAATAAACAAAACAGAAGAAAAAGTTAAATAGACTAATAATAGACATTATTAGTCGTAATATTATAACTTTGGTTTGTCAATTACTTCTATTTATATGAAATAATAGATTAATTCTGTACACACAATATAATACGCGTATGTATTTATACAATACGTACAACTTAATTCTAAACGAAAAACTTGTGTTGCTGGTGATTTCATAAAATGAAGTTGATGCTTGTAAAATGGATAGATAGAATATGCTTTATTTGTACTATAATAAACACACGAAAACACAGTTTACACAGTAAGTACATACTTAGAAAACTCTTCATATCGTAAGGTAATGTCATAGTAAAATTAGAGAAGTAAGACGACTCAAGCCCCGAGCGGGCGATAATAGCCTAAACACGTAGGGCTGCTCTTAATAGTTTATACAACCGTCAAAAATACTTACTCAATCTCTATAGACAAGTGTAAGTACTAATACTTACCCTAGTTAATTTTGTACAGATCCCTAAGGATCTGTAACAAAAAACCGGCCAAGTGCGAGTCGGACTCGGTCACGAAGGGTTCCGTACCAAAAACGACAAACAATCATGTTTGTTGTATGGGAGCCCCCCTTAAATATTTATTTTATTCTGTTTTTAGTATTTGTTATTATAGCGCCAACAGAAATACATCATTTGTGAAAATTTTAACTGCCTAACTATCACGGTTCAACTGATACCTACAGCCCCTGGTGACAGACGTACACCGGAGTCTTAGTAATAGGGTCCCGTTTTTACCCTTTGGGTGTGGAAATCTAAAAAGAATAAAAAAAGAAGAAAGATAGTTCTGGATTTGACAAATTGTTTTTTATGACTAGTCGACTTTGTAGCCATCTTTAACGTATTTATAGTTATTTACGACGTAGGGAGGTACCTATATGTTCCAATTATTAACGAACGTCAGCGCAGGCACAAAACTTGCGTGGAAGCGGGCAATTTTGCGTACGGCGCAGCCCCGACTGGCGCCCCATTAAACACCTATAAATATTGTCAGTATATGCGTGAGACGGCCATATGTACGGGCGCGCTCGGTGCGTTTGTATGAAGTTACCTTACTTCTCTATTTTTACCATGGTCATGTCATACATTTATGTGTTTTTATTGTATTTTATTGAAATACCAAAAGTAGATGCCCAACTAAATCTATTTTTTAATATTGAACCCATAGCAAGATAAAGTAATGTGTGTACAAAACCAAAGCAAGAATCCTCAGTCCTCACAATCAAGCGAGTAGAGAGTAGGTAACTTACTTCAAATTACTTATCAAATGTAGTTACTGAGTTTTTGTTTACTGTGCTACATAACCGTAACATAATTATGTGCCCGTGGGATTAACATGGACTCTCCTAACTTATTTACCTTTTTGCCTTTACGGTTTCCGAGACCTGACATGTCATACACCGGGTGTTATTTCAAGCTAAGTTGAGTTTGTTAAGTAGTTAATTAGGGGGTACGATTTGTTTTTTGATGTTAGTAATCCGATTATAGTTGATCCGTATAATTTGTATGGGTTTATGAATGTTAAGTAAACTGGACATAGAAACTATGTGAAGGAAAAGGCTCATACTAGCACAATTTGCTGATTGTGTGCATGATCGATGCCATATTTGCAAGAGTTTATAGGAGTATTTGTTTGTAGTAGGATGGGTTGTTGTTTCGCCAATAAACTGCTAAACGGATTTATTTGAAGTTATCAGGGATAGACAATGGTTTGGATTTACTTATAGAATATATACTTTTTTAATGTAGGCAGGCAGGCAGTACTGCGGGCAAAAGCTGTTGTGCATATGTGAATTAGCTTACGCAAATAAATTGTTGAATCCTTCCTCTTTCGTCCTGTCACTGCATCTACTACTTCAGAAGAATGCAGAGATTGGCTGGAAGGGATTCTTCAAAGAAATAAGCCTGCCTTTTCATTTGCATATCTAGTAAAGAGCAGAGGGAGTTGGAAGATCTAAAGGATACAAAAGTGATCGCTGTGAAAGTTTAATAGGCAGGCATACGTTCTGTGGGCAAAGTAATACTATTTCCTCCTAAATAAACAAAACATAGTCTCAACTAAAATATTTTAATACTAAAGGTAAAAGATCTAAAAAATAAATTCACAAAATACAACCGACAGAATGTCAGAAAACTTTTTCGAAGCGATTCTTATTCTAAAAGTCGTCGAAATAAAATCTTGAATTTACGAAGATACGTTCTCGTTATAGCCAATTTATGATGTAACTTTCACTTTTACATTTTTTTTCGCTAACTCAAATATATTTTTCAACTCACTACCATAAAAAAAACGCCCTTGTTGCTTAAAATTGGTAAACAAAAGTCAATTTTGCTTACTCAGGGAAAATATGTGGTTTTACTACTCCGTGATTTTTTTAAAAATACATTTTGTAGTATCTTCAAGAAAACAAATGTCAATCTTTCATATTTATTGTGATATGTAGATAACAATAGAGATATCGGAACGATATCATTTATAGACATGATTATGATAGAACGGTTCTGGAATGGAGACCCTGGGACAGAAAAAGACCTATCGGGCGACCACAGATGCGATGGAACATCGTGAAGTTGGTGGACACGAACTGGATAAATATGGCCCAAAACAGATCAGATTGGAGAAGACTGAAGGAAGCCTATACCAACACGGTTGAAGAAAGGCTTAGATGAATAGAGATATAGAAGGAATGTAGATTTCATAATTTTTTTCTTGTTCTATTAAGTACCTATATATCTAACTAGTTAATTTGTTTGTGGACGTGTGCTTTCGCTCCATATATTTATCTTGTATCAACTGTTTTGCGTTCGCTGGAAAAGATCTATTTTAGTGATAAATCCGCCCATGTCCAATATACAATAAATATATTACAGCACCAACTATTTAGTCAGTTTTCATATATATATTCTATTAGTTCTTTATAGAACTCTCAGGACCATAAGATTAGTAGTGTGTAGATTTGTCAATGTTATGTCCAATCTACACACTTTGGCATGTAAACCCCATCAGTTGCATAGAACTAAACTAAGTGGATCTATTTTGCTGCACCCAGATTTAAACAAGTGACTTGAAATTCAGCATTAGAGAGTTCAAACGTAGATTTAAATTAAAATAAATTATTCGACAGCCAGTGGACACTCCGGGTTAAACCCACAAAAACTGAACCCTAAAGTCACTCCAAACTCTATAATATCCATTATCGTAATGTACCCACCGTCCGTCACAACGCAAGTCACCAAACTAATGAACTTAGTTTTTCCACTGAATTTCCTTTGCCCCACATGTTCTAATAAATGGATTCGCTGAAGTTTCAACGCAGTGTGAATACCTCTACAATGCTGCTAATGACTGTTACCTCATGAAACATGAAACATACTTGGCTCGTAACGGAGAGGAATGCTAACAGTAAAATGCAGAAAAAGCTGCTCTAAGTGTGTGCCTAGACTCTTTGTTGGGTAATGGCTTAACGTCCCCATTAAGTGTAATAATAGAACGTTTGTTCAAAACTCTACATTTTGTTTTTAAAACTAGGCATTTTTTCAACTTAGATTAATGTACTTTTATTTCAGGTTGTTCCAACTTGAAAGGAAAAGCTTAGTTTTGAAAATAGAGAATGGTTCATTTTCAGGTGAAGCGGCTTTGATGCTGGAATCACACATATCACATCGCCGCCTTCTATATCCATAATAGGCAACCGTACTGACTGATCTATCACCGCATAGCTCAAACCACTGGACGAATAGGGACAAAATTTGACTTGCAGTAATTATGACGTCAGCATTCAATACAACTGAATTTTTGAAAATTCATACGTGACACATTGATACGACGACGACGAGACGAGCTTCACTTGACTAGCCATCTCTTTAGGCTTTTAATGTCTTATTTGCTGTCTCTCACATTGCTAAGAGGGGAAGTCAAATTCCAAAAGCTTCTAACTCCTACTAATTTCTTCTGATTAAATTCGTTGTGAGTTCGAAGGCAGTCGTAGTTTACAATGGAGTTCTGCATTTTTAGGAGATCGCCGCTGTTAACCCTGGCTGCACAGGAGACACAGTGGTGGGAATGTGTGGTGGGCACAAAAAAAAAGTGGATAAGTATATCAAAATCAAATCAGAAGTTAAAATAATGTGCCTTCTCTAAATAAAGAAAAATATGAATACAAATTTAGAACTTATTTACAATCTTTAAAAATACTTTTCTGATTATTTTGTAATAAAATGAACAAAGAAAAAATAAGAAAATAAAAGGATGAAAAATAATAAATATTCGTTTGCTATTTTAGTCCATTTTTACAATAAATATTGTTGTCAAACGACAATAATACTTTTATTGTCGTTTTACAACTATATTCATTGTAGAAAAGCGTTAAAAATGCTTTGTAATTAAGTCGATAGGAACTATGATATTTTATAGAAATAACCTAATTAAAATTACTTTCTCCATTTGGAAGCTACCAAACAAAACATCGTAGATAACTATTTTTGCGTGATGAAGAAGTCAAATGAACAAAATTACAATAACGGTCAAGATGCAACAGCATTTTGTAACAAAACCATGGTGGTCTATTTTCTTAAAGATAATATTTTAAACTTCTCTAACAAAGCCGTAGTCCTTTTATGTGACTGCATCAAACGAGTACAAAGTTATGGGCCGGTGACAGACAGGCAGATAGACCGACGGGCGGACAGACGGAAAAACGATTGATTTTAAAATAGAAACACAAATGCAGATGAAATATTTATAACTACGGTCTTGTCACTTTTTATTTTATTTTATACATCTATGTATTATTTATGGAAACAAGAAACAAACGTTGTGGAAGCATTTTTTGTGACACCGCGTTGACTACAATTTACAAGAATTATCATTAAATTTATATTTCTTATATTAAAATACTCCACAGTACATAGTAAATAAAATAAAGAGAGATAGGGTCCAGCGTAATTGTAAGCTGCCCGACTGGCGAAGTACCTCAATCTCACAAAATACCGCAGCCAAATAACAATTCCCTTGAGCATTGTTGTGTTCCTGCGGGTGAGTGAGGTCTCCAGAAAGAAAGGAATTGCTGCGCTGACAACGGGGGTGGCGGTGCGCGATTGATATTTTAATATATGGCTAAGGTAACCGCTTCACATCAGGTGGGCCGTATGTTTGTCTGCCACCCGACGAGGCATAAAAAATAAATAAATAAAAATTTAAAGTCACTACACTTAACTAATGTTTAGAATACAGCAAGAAATCACTTTAAAAGAGAGTAAAATTAAAATGTTACCTCATAGATAAATATTATTTTATCTATTTCTTCAAAGACTAGTTTCTGCGCTCGGTTTTGGTCGAGTGAATTCGTTACAGGTACGTTAATAATAGTAGACTAAAGTAGGTATTAACCCATAATATGCTAGGACCAAATTCCGTTCAGCAGTTTACGCGTGAAAGAGCAAATCCCTACTAATATTATAAATGTGAATGTCCGTTTGTTTGTTACGCTTTCATGCGAAAACTACTCAACCGATCATCATGAAACTTTGTACACATATTCTTGGATATCTATCAGAAGTAACATTTTTTACGAAAAAGAATTTCAGGCGAGCGAAGCCACGGGCAAAAGCTAGTACCAAGTAAGTTAATCTTCACAAACTTTCTTATTTATAATAATTGTAGAATTTTAAAGGAATTTCATTTCGTAGACCTGATGATGATGTACGTGCCCTAATCCCTAAAGTATATTGGCCTGTATTTGGCGACTTGAATGCTCCCTTTGGTTTGAGGTTGGACAAAGCGGTCATGTCGGCAAAGCGGGGCACATCCTGTGTATTATATCTGGTTATGTTATCCTGATCCTACGTTCATAGTCTTGTACAATTGTACATAATGTAGATAACTGGTTACTCCCTTTTTTTACTTTTATAACGAAATAAAAAAATATTTAGATACTTAGACTTCAAAATTGTTATGAATATGGAATTTGATAACAATTTTGAAGTATCTTTTACTTTTGAGAAGAATCGGAAAGTAGAATTACCATATAAAAAAAAAAAAAAACAAAATGAGATTTTAAAATTTCCGTCGACTTTAATTATCCTCTTGTTGCACCACAGTAGCGAATATGTTACCCGGTTTCTGCGCACATATATGGTACAGCTAAGGGCACTTCAACCTTGATATTTCGACCTTTGTACCGGTCTTATGCCGTACATAATAAGAGTTACAATTGCATTGGGACTGTCAAGCTTGATCTGTGCTTAGCTATAGAATAAAACCTTTTTTTTTGTATTAAAAAGGGGGGCAAACGAGCACGTGAGATGGAAAACAATTACCACCGCCCATGGAAACCAGCAACACCAAGGCGTCGCCGATTCGTTGCCAGCCTATACTCCTTCCTTTCTTTCTGGTGATCTCACTCACTCACAGGAACTTGATTTTTACATCATCAGTTGTATTTTGTATGGCAAATGACAGATTCTGTCAATTAAACTGATGACGTAGTCTTGACAGTATGCGTGAAGAGAATATCTATGTTATATTATTGTACGATGCGCACATACAAGATTATAAACATAGAATGATTATTACAGAAACAGTTATTATTTTATTGCTTTGTCTTTTGAATGGAATCAAAAGCCCGTCTACTGAATGAGTAATGAGACATATTCAATTATTGCTTAACTATGGGGCAGCCACTGGCTTTCCGAAGTGGCCGAGGCATCAATCATATTCTCATCCACTTTATGTCAACTTCAAATTTTGATAGCGAGATGATAGATGACCGTTTGCACGATGTCGTTGGACGTCTTAGCACCCTCGGGTGTTATCGGACTCGGTATGAACAAAGTCTGATAACTTCTGATGCCGACTAGAAAACTGATTTCCGGGGACTTCTTTCGCACGATATACACACATGAAATAAAAACTATATAAAATATGGAAGTACTTTCTGTACTTTCGTTTCGTAAGTGAAATTAAAGTCCTAATTGATATTTCTCCGATTCTCAAGATACAGGTCAGACCTAGTTTGTGAATCGGGGCTCATTTATACAAGCTAAAAAATCAGAGTAATGATTAGATTGTAATGTAAAATTGTTGTATTAGTGAAATAAAGATTATTATTATTATATTATTTCATTAGACCATTGTACTGATTTATAAAGAGTATTTGTTGCCAGGTGAAATCATCAAAACAATTTTTCATTTGCTTTGCTCTGATCACAATGAACATTTGGCAATAAACAGAGTTGGTATTCTAGTCAAGATAAGTTATTCAAAATGGTAACACTGAAAAATCTTTGAAAGCTTATTTTTAGTTTGTATACACACAGATACAGATCAGAGATATACCATTAATTATATTTTTTTTTCTATAGGATTCCTGTAATCTATAAGTCTATTGTCTGTATTATTTATTTATTTTTTATTTTTAATGGTAAATTTTCATCTATTTTCTTAAATAACTTTAATTTTTTTTAACTTACTTAATAATTATGTTTAAAATATGAAAAAAAAAACTATGCAAATGACGTCCTTATACCAAGCTCTTTCATTTTACATATCCCGCGATACAAATTGTTAAAGTTTTATTACACATATAAAAAAACGACTAAGTTAACATAAAAAAAGTAATAATCCAAAAAACTTTATTTGCCAATGAGCCTCTACTGGCATTTAGACGCGTCCATACATTATTACTTTTTTCAAATAATGATTTATCACTTATATTTTCCATTCGATGCTTCTCATCCCGGTCTATAACAAATTTCCCTCTTTATGAGATACGATTTCTAAGACATTATAGTTTATCGATCTTTTACTCATAGTAATATATCTCGATCGCTAGCAAATGATTTTTTTACATAGACCATTACCATATAAATCAAAGTTCATAAGTCTTGGGTTATGATATAGAAAATAAAAATAAACGAAAGCTCGCCGTCAGCGGCGGCGGCTACGCGACGGTACAAAACGAAGAATGCTACGACACGACTGAAATACTTAGTGCAGTGTCGTTTGTGATTTATTCATTGTTGCTGTTTATATTATGTTATCATGGAAAGATGTTGTGGACAGCAGACTCTTAGTCTATGTTTACATAATAATTATAATCAAAATTTGATTGTACGCAAGGCGTCTTTTGGGCGCTATGATTTAATTCGGGTGGCTGAATTATAGAACGCAAATTCATGTGGAGTAAATAGATTTGCTTTAATGTAAAAACAATTTCATGTATAAAACTGTTTAGATAAGGTAGGTATATACAGAGTCAAAGGGCAATATCACTTATCTTACTTTTATCATTGCATAAAATATGTATTAATTACGACATTAAACATTTATTTAATTTATTTTGTAGTTTTAATTTAATTTTAATTATTATCTAGATTATAATTTAAAGGAATTTTAATATCAAATTAGAGGTAGAGCGGATGATGATAAGAACTCAAGACTATGCGTATTGATATCTATAAAATATAGTAACAAAGAAATATCTGAGAAATATTTAATGAAATACATAATTTTAGTAAATTTAGTTTCATCTCCACCGGTGCAGGAATCCAAAAATTTTAATAAACACCTTTTTTTCTTCTTATTGTAGAGAACGTCATAATTTGTCACATATCCGTGAAAAATTATGACGTTCTCACTTTGATTTGAATGACGAAAATCTCACTTTGGGTACTTTACCATGTGCCACTTGAACGAAATCTATTTGATTTCTGAAAACCTAGCGAAAATACTACTAACACTTTTAGCGCAGAATAAGAAACAGTTAGTACTAGTGCTTTAGTGATTTTTTTGTAAAGCGATTTGATGCAGAGAACATACATTTCTATTGCGATACTTTCACGTATGGTATAGTATTTTTCCTCCTCTTATAAATTTTGGATCCATGGGCAATGGAACATGCGAGATTTGCGTAGCCAGCCGAAGATTTAGGTCGTTACATTTTGATAGCAACAATTTCGTAGTACAGCTATGAAATCAGGACGGTCAATTACGCATAATATAGTTTCCTCCCGCTGCTTTGTTCGTAGAACTCGCACGATTCGCGCGTTCCTTGGAAAAATGAACCTCTCATGAAATTTAATGTGGAAATGTCTTGAAACGACGCCAAACCCACGACTGAATTATTTATGATCCGCTATTTTAATGGCGTCCCCGTTCGTTCATTACAGTAAGAGTGTTTCTTAATTTTGAATGCAAACTTACCAGTATAAAGTTTTATTATAAAAAAATACATTGTATGGAAAATTTATGAGTTTATTTTTTATGCTTATGGCAGGGTGTATTATGTGCAGGCGAGGTTGGCTTTTGCGCTAAAAATCTTGATGATCTTGATTACTAAAAAAGCTATTTAAAATATATACTAATATTATAAATAGCTTTTGGAAGTTTGTGAGGTTGTAGGGGATTACCCCCTCTGGATCTACAGAACTGATTTTGAAAATTCTTTTACCAATAGAAAGCCACGTTATTTGCAAGCCGAAAAATTAAAAAACTTTTTCGTAAGCCTCTAGTATTCAATACAATTCATAATATTATAATGACAATAATCAACAAACTCCATAGAGTTTGTTGAACTTTGTAAGTGAACTTTGTAAGTAAATCGGAATAATTGAATATACTTATAGACTATCATATATACCTCTAGACTATCATAGATATACACTTAGAGTAGTTTATTTATGTTTTCAATGATTTATACTAATAATACGAGCTTTTATTTAATTTCACCGCGATGTCTGTAATTCAATCTTGGAAGTTAAGTTTGATCCATTCATTTGGTTCTCGTGTCAATGAACGATTATCTAAATGCCGCCATTTTAAATAGTCTTTCTTAGCATGGGTTTATTTAATTAGAGTTTGTCAGTGCTTCTGAAGGCACATTAAGCCAAGTCAGTGGCCTATGAGCTTAAAAACACTGGCCTCCATCAACCCGCAGTTGATAAGCGTGGTGGAGTACGATCTAAACTCTTTTGATTGAGGGGAGAGCCGTATCCCAGCATGGGATGAATTAATCCAGTATACATATTATATATACATACATATAAAGTGCAACCATTTTGAAAACAGGCAGTATGTAATGCGGCGAATTTCACGAATTGGCTGCTACATTTATAAGTGCATTCTGCATTTGCAATCTTTCCAGTACAAAACTAGACTGTCTACTCTAGAATTATTATTCAGAATCGTAACTCGGACTGGTCGGCAATATATTTACTATCTGACATAACAAGCGTGGTGGGTAGCAGGATTCTGCGTGGGACGAGTTTGTTTCCACAAAATACCCTAGTAAATAATTTCAAAATCCTTTTTGACAGTATTTGCCTGTACATAATTTAGACGTTTGCAGTAGGAGGGATAGTAAAGGGCGGATTAGCAGATTAATGATACTTTTAAAGTTTTAGTAATTTTATGTAATATTTGAATTATTAATAATAATTTTATATGTTAAGTAGTTTTAGTAATTTTATATAATGCAAAGACGTCTTTTTATGTAATTATAATAAACAGATTTTTTAATACATGTTTATGTTCACTACCTTTTTTAAAAAAATGTTAAAAATTAATAAAAAATATTACTTAATGTGTTTCGCTCAATTAGCCCTTTGATTTTGATATGGGGCATCATCGGGTTTAAAGTAGAATATTATAAAGTGCCAAATTGTGGCGACCGCCATATTGGATGGTATAGTGGCATTTTAGTAGTCGAGCATTGTTACGAAAACCAAACGAGTGTGCAAAGTTTCAGCTCAATGCTCAAAAAGCTCAAAGCTCTAGGAAGTGAGTCAAATTTAACTTGCATGATTTGATTACAGACACTGTTGTGAAACTAAAAAAAATCTTGTAAAAATGAAATATTTTTTTGATGAGAAACATCATGACATCATGTTTGTCAACAAACTTGGCCAAAATCCAGCCTAAGCCCCTTAGGCTGGATTTTGGCCAAGTTTGTTGACAAACACAGCATAACACTAATTAAAACCAATTAACTTCATAAGATTTAAATATCCTAGTTTTAGGTTCACTCTAGTTCTCACTGGTAACGTCCAATTGTTTCCAAAAGTGTGCGACAAATTTGTCTACTGCTTACTGCGTTCGAACCCAACTTAGTTTTAAACTTTTCTGCCATTCTCACTAGTAGCACAATCAGTTTCGTGATTCTACATTTTTTTAAATATGCCATGTTTATTGCCTTTAATAAACCATCCTTTCAAGCATATTTTGTATAGTAAAAAGTTTCGATGTTTCACATCGGCCAGGCGTTCGGTGACGGCAGCCATTCATGTTTTTTAAAATAAATAGTAACTAAACCATGTTATTTTATTATTACCATGTTATTATACTTACCAGCGTAGGAATATGCACATTTTATCTTTTGTATATACTATACTCTTCAATCCTAAAGCTCCTTCATTATCTTAAAGACTGCTTCGCCTTCTCACCTTCTTCACATGGTCTATCTTTACGTTCCACCAAGAACCATACTCTTTTGGTTCCTGTTTATTCTTCCAAATTATTCAATCAATCTCTTAATGTTCAAGCTATCAGACTTTGCAATACCTTACCTGTAGCTATCAGAACTGCAAAGTCTATGGATAGTTTCAAAAAGCACTTGGGGTGTAAGTGGTTCATCAACATCTGTGTCAACCAAAGCCAACTTCACCTGCACGCGGTGCACCCTGCTGACTGACAAATGAAGCTCTGGCGAAAAGAGAGGTAGGGAGCGTAATTGTAAGCTACCCGATTGGGGAATGTACCTCCACCTCACAGAATACCGCAGCCAAATAACAATTCCCTTGAGGATTGTTGTGTTCCTGCGAGTGAGTGAGGTCACCAGAAAGGAAGGAGATGCTGCATTGGCAGTGGGGGTGGCGGCGCGCGAGCAATATTTTTATTTTTGCGAGCGTTAAAATGGCTGCGGCAACCGCTTCACATCAGGCGGGCCGTATGCTCGTATGCCACCCGACGTTGTATAAATAAAAAAAACAAGTAAATAATCATTTCCTCGCTCTTTCATTTTAACTTCAGTAAACAGACATTTCATAATATTAATATTTATTTATTATATATTTTATAATGTGTATGTAGTGTATGTATTATTATTTACTTTATTTATTATTCAATTATTTATCAGTAATAGGTTACACATCTTGGTCTATATTTATAATAATGATTCTTATACTATAACTAACTATACTAGTAATTTTTAATTAAATTCTTATGATTTGCGATTCCTGCCCACTCCATGCACAAATTCGTTACCTTATGGTTGCCTTGAAAAGATTGCTCTCAGCAATGGCCGCCTTGTTGCACATATACAAGTCAACTGTCTGTAATAACTTATTGATTCACTGTACTTTAAATTTGTATTATGTAAATAAAGCATATACTGTCTATCTATCTACTTATATAATAATTATCTTTTAAAAACATTCGTGAAACCATATGCCTACAATAGAAATTATTTTAAACATCCGTTTGGAACGGATAATAAATGATATATTAACACATGTTATTATAATTTAAAATAATTGTACAATAATTTCAGCTTCGGTGTAATTTTAAGACATGATTAATTTTACTCCTATCATCCGTTATATTCAATGTTTACGTTTTCCTAAGGTGCTCCCACACTGGTGCCGTATAATGTTATTAAAAGTGATGCATTTATGAATAAAAAAATCTATATTCATTATATCTCTTATTCTATGCTCTTAGTTTTTTCGTCATAAAAAAATATATAACCTATAACTAAACTGGAACTGGTATTTTGAAGCGTGTGGTTAGACTAACCTTTATACAAAATTTAGGAATTCCTATGATATCCTAGAAGGTATGATCCTATGATATCCTACCTATAAAATACAAATCTTCGTTCAAAAAGGGGTTACTTAGCGATTTTATTTTCTGTTATAAAAGTTAATAATTCGTGTAACGGCAACTGACAAAATAAAGCTCATTATCTGAAGAATCGGGTTATGTATTCTAACACTGTTCGTATGAAAGAAATCTAGATTCCTTCAAAATCATCAAGACGTTTTCACATTTTGTAACGTTCGTATTTTTGACGTAGTATAAAATAAAACATTTCTTATTAGAAGCCGAATAACAGCAAAATAAAATTAATATTTTATTTTATAACAGAAAAAAATATTATATGTTAGGTAAAATTGTGATCAGCAAAAATAACCCATATATGTATTTAAACGCTATAAATACATATATTGGTTATTTTTGCTGATATATTGAGTGTTATAACATGTTATATAACGTTATAACAAGGAAGTAACTTTAGAAAATTAGTTAAAAATGAAATATTAAATCACATCCTCACTAAAAACTCCCGACTGTCGCTTTAAGCGCTGTAAAGTTAGTCAAAACAAATATTCATATTATTTAGACAGTGGGATCACAGCCTAACGAAACTAATATAGATTCACAGGATCGAACACTGTGAATCAATCGCCTACGCGTAGTCTGTGCCATCACATCTGTCGAGTAGTTCTCGTAATTCTTCTCGCTGGTATAAGGGACCGTACACTGTGCGGGCGTCAAATGTAATAAAATAGCTTATCTTTCGCGAGCGCATACTGTGCTGAATAGGTGAAGTCTCCGTCAATAATGCGACTTATGGTAGAATTGCTTGCAATATACTAGGAAAATAAATGGAGTTGGCATATTAAAAAATATATTTGTTTAATTGGAAGTGTGTGAGAGCCAATATACAGGCTCGACCTAGTTTGGATGTCAAACTATTTAAGGCGCAGTGATTTACTAAATTTCTACTTTACATAATATGTACTTTGACTCATCCGTACATTAAAGTACGGTCTGTTATGTTGATAGTTCTCTTTATTTATTTGTTAGGTAAACCATCAACATACATTTACAACATTTATTCACCAAGTTCCGTAAAAATATGATAGTCGTTAGGGACACATATTTAAATAGCACCACATTATTACGGCAAACCGAAAATCGAAGTGTATTGGCGGAGTATGTCATCTTCGATACTTTTTCAATATAAAAGGTTTTTTTGGAGACAAGATTAATTGTAATTCTATTTTCTTTGCTGGCTGTATATAAATTGTTCCATAGCACGAAAATGCTCTACAAGTCTCCACTGAAATTGTGATACAGTGGACTCAACAATAAATCTCCAATGACGACAAACATGACCGACAAAATCACAAACAGCCGAGTTCAAATCCACTTCGGCTGACTGGTGATACTGGTGATATGCATGACGTTTGTTGTTTATGCTCGTCAAATAACATATGTACAATCAAGTGTCATAAATGCAGTACCACCTACGTTATCTTTAACATTTAAGAAATTTTGAATTTGCTTAGTAATCAATGATGTTATAAATACTATAAATATGCCACAAGCGTCAAAAACATATACCCGAAAAGTGAACCAACTGTCTCACCTCGCCATTACTACCCCACGTTAACATGGCATCTATGACATTTGTCCGCTCATCAAGTTTAGTAAAAATTATCAATTACGTTTGAAGGTACAAATTGTTGTTCTTCATGGTCAATAGTGATGTGCGTAATAAAAATAATTTATCGATTATATAATTTTAGGACACAAACTTATTCAGTCTACGAATGGCTTATAAATAAAGCTTGTTTTTGCTAAATAAAAACTTGTTTAGAAACTGAACTCTATATACAACTCCTGACATCTCTAAGAGTAGTGGGCCTCGAGGCCTCATTTAAGAAAGTTTCACTTTTAGATTTTTCAGCTTATATTTTGGAAATGGAAATCTTGCACAATTGAAGGAGCATAAAATTCCCTATAATATTTTTGCAATAGAAAAGGACGCCATTGCGCCGATTACGTACTCAGCAAAGGAAATAGATAGCAAGTCTTTTATAGCGCCGGGATTATAAGGATAGCGATAGTCACAAATGTATGTACACTCATTTCATACCTTTGTATGTATCATATACCATGCCAAAAGCGATAATTTATCTCTTTATGTACGTGTACAAAGTCACAGATTAAAGCAAAATAATAATATTATCGTCCAATATAATTAGTTATTCGTGCATTTCCACCGGCTTTCCCGTGTGCATGACCCATTATTTATATCAGTTATTATGTTTTCTCACGTGAATTTTAGCAATTTATTGCTCTGACCTAAATTGATTAGTTTATTTTTAATTATAAACAAAAAGGTTACCATAACTTGAACGGGAAGGATTTTATTTTAATAACATGCTATTACATTCAGAGAGTAAAATAATCGCGTATAATCTTATCAGACATCTAAATGTTGTGTGAAATTGTAATATGTTGGGAAGATACAACAAGTTGTTTACATTTCAAAACGGGGTTAATAGAATTAAAAAAAAACTCTATAAGCGTTAATTATATTACATGTAATAAAATTTATAAAAATTTACGTTATGTAAAAAAAATATTTATGACAATTGTGAAAATACATATCGACTCACACGTAAAATAAAATCCCGTCTGTATAGTTGGTAGTTCAGTTTATTTTTTTATTTATTTTGTTTTATGGGTAGCTAATGTCAGATTGAACGTAAATGAACTAAGAAAAATCTAAAAATGTATATCTGAAAAATTCATTCCTTATTTAGTCTAGTTAACATATTTTTGTTCCATGATCATATCAGACTCTGTTTTAGGAATGAGTCGATATATAGAAAAAGCCCGGGCCGAGACAACCATTCTGATGAGAAACGAGAAAGTTCAATGTTTACACAAATATTCGTCTTGTGCCGTGAATCGAACTTGCGATCTTTAGAAATCATTACAGCCAATCCATCATCAACATTTTGTTACTACTAACAAATACAAGTTGTTCAAATATAACTACTTAAATGTATAAAGAACCCTCTTCACAAAAGAAAAAATAAAGTAACAATATTTACTCCTCACTTTGACTCGTAACCAAATCTTCCCGAACAATAAATAAGGGAAAGGCAAATCTTTAAGAGTAAGAAAATATAATATTTCACTTCCTAAATAAATAGCAAGTTAATAAATTCAGTTAGATTCGTGGAAATATTGGCTAGTCAACGCGGCAGAAGCACGAAATGTTATGTAAACAAGAATATCGCTGGACCCGGTCCTACTGAATAAATAGCGTAGGAAAAGCAAACTCAAACAAAAGTAAATTTATTCGCCAAATACGGCGATTAATACACGATCTCACGACAGATTTATCTTTGTATTCGAAGACTTAGCTTCTTAACTGATACAGGCTGTTAACAAAAGTATATATCACAATTTTATCTATATCAACACTAATATTATAATAATAGAAAATTTTAACAAAACAAAACCGATTCCAAACATTTATTAGATGATGAAAAAAATATGGGACCAATCTGGAAGTATACTGTTCCAAATAAAAAAAAAGTTTTTTTCAAATCTGTTTATAAATCACGGAGTAAATAAGTTTAAGTAATATTAAAAAAAAAAATACAGCCGAATTGAGAAGCTCCTCCTTTTTGGAGTCGGTTAAAAAGGTGAAGTTTGTGAGGTTGTAGGGGTTGATTTCTGGATCTACTAAACTGGAGCCTTACCGCCGAAGCTGAAGCCGATAACTATAGGTTTTTTTGATTCCAAAAATTGGTCTTAGGTTAAAGTTATTGACAAACATCTTCAGCTCGTCGGTAGAGCTCTACGGTTTCTACCAGCAGAGCTAAACATTACCAACAATGTAAGCAGTAGTTTCATTTTTGCATTCAAAAATTCCGATGGTAATCGGATTCAGCTTCGGCAGTAGGACCTCTGATTTTGAAAATTCTTTTATCACGTTATTTGTGAGTATCATAGGCTATTTATTAACCCAAAAAATTAAAATACTTTTTCATAGAAATGTATACCGTCCCACAAAGTGGACACGGGTCAGCTAGTGTATTATATATATTCTTTATATGTATATACGCCACATTATATAAAAATAGTGTGCAAGTAAGAGCTTATTTTTTTAAAAGATTCCTTCGAACCAGCTTTAATGATAATGGTGTTATTGAGTTTGTGAGGCGCTGATGGTCTCGTTATGAGTGTTTTATCGAATGTGCAAGTTAAATCTTACTACAGATTACACTAGCTGGACTACTCTGAGTGGATCTTTGACTTCAAAAGATGTTCATCAAATCAGGTTTGAGTCACTTCCCTCCAGATTTGTATTTGGAATTAGCTTAGATCCTTCTGAACTAAATACGGGCAGTATGAAATATCTCCGTCAGAATATATAGACATACGAATCTCAATTTATATTCGGTATACCGTGGGGATACCGTCTTTAAATCAGTAAAAACTCAATTAAAATCCTATATTATCTTCAGTGTGGAAAAAAATAAAGAGATGTTGTGCCGTAACTCACTGACAGAACGAAAGCTTCAAAAGATTTGGAGGATTCGGAGAATTATTATATCTATTAGCACGGTCTTTCCAATTGTTTTGTACCTATACAACTATTACACTTGATGGGCGACTTATAGAATTAACGTGATTATTTCAAATACTATGGAGATATCGATTGAAAATATGACGTCATATAGTTATTCAAGGACAAGTGGAGATATCAATTGAAAATATGACGTCATATAGTTATTCAAGGACAAGTGGAATAAAAGAGAGAGAGAGTTGCAGAGACAACTCTATGCACGGAATTTTATTAATTCTGTCATAAAGACCCTGGCGACTGAATATGCTTGCTTCGAGATCAACAAGAGTAGACAGAAAACAGTCGCAAAAGTATTTGGCTACAATTGATAAGACTTTACATGACCACTATAAATTTGTCATAAAAGATGATAATGATATCAGTTAAACTATTAATCTGATCAAAGCAGAACCCAAACACTAATTTTAGGATCATTTAAATTGATTTTTGTTCATAAAGAATCGCAAAATCGGATTTCAGATATTCCCAGGAAAGGATTCCTCAGTGAGGATTTTAAATATTTCCAAGAAAGGAGATCAAACATTTCCATAGAATAAATAATACAATGCACGAAAATCATATGTATTTTACTAATTTACTAATTATCTATATAAATAAAAATGAATGTTGCTAAGCGCAAAACTCGAGAATGGCTCGACCAATTCCTTAAGGAAAATACGAAAAAAAAAAAATTACTGAATACACACAAGAAAAGTTTTAATGAAGAGAAAGTATAAAAATTGCGTGGAACATAGTAAAAAAAAACTAAATTTTTACAGAACGAAGTCTGTGCGGGCAGCTAGTAAACAATAAATTAGAATGATAATCAGTTAAAATTCACGAAAAAGTCCAATATAACAAAACAATATCTCGGAATAAGTCTAAGCTAACAAAGACGTTTCAGATGAAACCAATGCATATAATATGAGTGTACTCAGACTGCATCGAAGAACCAAGTTCGGATTATACATAATGAAACAACCGCATGTTCGTGTCATTTTAGTATAGATATTACCTACAGACGCTGTAGAGTCGAGGAAATATCAGCTTGATAAACTCGTACAGATGTCACAAACTCTTATATCTCTATTATACAGCCTACAGGTATATTACAGTCGCCCTAAGACGATGCTTTGACGATTTCGAAGGCAGGGATTTGTCTCAGCAATTATAAAACATACATTATTGAAGTGTAAGGGGTTCACGGGATGTAAGTTATTCATCAACATCTTTTGAACCAAAGCCAACCTCACCTGCACGTGGTGCACCATGCTGACTGGCAAACGGATATCTGGCGCAAAGATAAGTATGGCATAGCGCATTTTTTAAGCTGCCCAACTGGGGAAGTACCTGCACCTTACAGAATACCGCAGCCAAATAACAATTACCTTGAGGGTTGTTGTGTTTCTGCGAGTGAATGAGGTCACCAGAAAGAAAGGAAGGAAAGGAAGTATAGGCTGGCAACGGATCCGCGACCTCTTTTATTTAGTCACTTTTTTCTGTTATAAACGTTAACATAATTTGTTAACGTTTATAATACAAACAAAATAACGTGAATTATTAACGCTTATTGTTGTATTATATGGGTTCTCACACTCTGGCTCACGCTTCAAAATGCCAGTTGGTCTTAAAATATACTAAGTACATACTTTTTATTAAGAGGACGTAAAAAACCAGGAGAATCCGGTATTGCCCATTTTTTTTATACCACTAAGGTGACAAACAAGTATACGGTCCGCCTGATGGAAAGCAGTTACCGTAGCCTATGGACGCCTGTAACACCAAAGGCATCACGTGCGCGTTGCCGACCCTGTAAAAACCTCTTTACACCCTTTTTGAAGAACCCCATGCTGTAGTCTCCTGGGAAAACCTCAACAGGCAGTTCATGAAATAATAGATATAATCAGTATGGAAATTTCGTTTATCAATGCCAATTTCATGTTCTGTGTCAATGAGTTACCTTATGATTACAACCTAAGGTGGGATTCTATCATTTATACGAAACAATTTTGGTAGCAAAACTGTTATTTTAGTACCAGAGGCTCGCCAAGGATCTAGCGCTACTCGAGTAAAAATAATTATTCGCTAAGTTTAAGATTAATATGAAAAATGAGTTACGACTGCTTATTAAGCCTCACAATTTCTTTATTACCCATAAAGATGAAACATAGTAAGTACCTTGTAAGTAGTTATTAAAATAAAATACATTTTTGCAAGAATTTTATTTGATGAGTACAGTAAATAAACAGTTAACCAGTTTTTCACGTGGACTTCATTCATGCTAATTTTCGTCTCATATTTTAATCCTATAGAATCAATAAGACAATAAATATCCTATCTTTCAAATTGGAACAAATTACAAACATTCTGCAAATTTTCATTAAGAATGGTTACGTAATTTATGAATTAAATTAAAACGAGTCACTAACTTATATTATTGGGAAAGCCGTCTAGTTTCGATCTCAAACGGAGATCGTCATCAGGGCGAGTGTCCAGACGCGTCGGCATTCGGCATTGGCAATCGGCTTCAGCTTCGGCGGTAGGGCCCCAGATTGGTATGAAAACCATTCAATTGAGTATTAACATGCATAACAATGTTTTTTAAATGACTGGTATCTATTTCAACAATAATAGACGCACACGTGTCTTTTCTAGGAAAGTTTATGGTTTAGTTATGACAAGGCAAAATAACACCAGATGTCCATTCCCAGGCATAGATCCTTAAAAAATGTTTATTTTAACTTTGAGATTACACCCACTGTTGTGAGAATTTCCTCGCTTTATTTATAACAAATAAAACCACGTTTTACCGTCGACTGACTACGTTAACATAAACAAATTGTTTTAGGTAACGCATCGTCCTTTCATAATAACGAATAACGTGGGAGCTCGTCTATTTTATTTATTTTTAAATAAAGTCTTTTTGCTTTGAAGTAATCATTTCGGTTCTCCTGAGAAGTTAACAATTTACTGAGTTCTGAAGAACTATTCCTTTGATTTGGGTAAAGTATAATCTTTCTCGATCAAATTTGTTTTCGGACAGACGTTAAACCTACTCGTAAAACTACAATAACACATGAGTATCATAATCTTGATGGAAGATGGTACAATTGTATTCTTTAATGTGATACCTGTTTATTTGCAATATTCTTTTGTGTAAGGAGGGCGTCACTTCTGAAATCCAGTTGTAGTCTAGAGTTTTGTAACACTAACACTCATTTTTTTAATGTCAAACAAACATACGGCCCGCTTGATTTCAAGAGTAAAGGGTGTAAGGTTATCGTAGCCTATAGTTGTTGGAAATAAACAAGTACCTAATGCTCGCATGCTGGCACCCCCAATACTAACAAAGCAGCTCCTCACGTGACATCATTCACTATAGCAAAGAAAATTGTTGCCAAATATACAAAAAACTACCTATGTACTTTTGCCCTGGGATTACGCAAAAATATTATCTTAGCACATACCAACGTCATATTTACTGTACGTTAAATTTCAACCCGATGGTCTAAAAGTTTGAGCTGTGCTATGATAGATCAGTAGGCCAGTCAGGCACCTTTTTCTTTTATATACCATTTATTAGCTTACCAATCATGAATCAATAAATGTTCTGCCCCCTTACCACCATCTCTTATTGCGACTCAATAACTGAATAGATTGCTTATTCATACCAATGAATAAGCGACTCTATTTCAAATGGAATAGAGTCGCTTATTCATTGGTATGAATAAGCAATCTACTCAATTATTGAGTCGCAATAAGAGATGGTGGTAAGGGGGCTGGTAAGTAATATGTTAATATTTGCTGTTTATAAGGTATATACGAACTTTATTTTGTGATTTTTACTATTACTTCAATCATCCCTGTTATATTATCAAATAAGCAGTTCTCCACAAAATCTACTAGGAAATGAATTTTCTTCATTTCTATATTTCTTTAGTTAATTATTCCGATCTTCTAATAAATTCTGCTATTCGTGGCGGAGATAAAACAAACAAATCAAAGACTATATATAAAAAACAGTCTACCCGATTTTGTTTTATAGATAAAGCTCTATTTTACACGATCGTTGATTTAGTTCCTTACTCCTAAAATTTAAGAAACATTAAATATCTACTCTGTAGTTAAGAAATAAAATATGCCAAAAAAGTTTACTATGTTTCGTCAATTTCAAACAAATGGTTGTCTTTACCAAGTGAACAAAAAACAACACTCTTATTTACATTTCTAAACCATTTGTTTGTATTTCATCTTCGCCTATTTTCTTTCAATCGTTCATTTTCAACATTCAATCAACATTTGATATCTCTAATCTCCGTTTGCTTATTTCGTTCAGAAAGAATAATGTAAGTGAATCCTATTTCATCAGCTATTACAATCCCTGTTATTCAAAATTGTTTTATTCGAAATCTTTGAATATTACTACTAAGATAATAACTGAGTCCCATAAAGTTGAAAGTGGACTAATGGGAGCGCATCCGGTGGCGTGCGCCCGCGCCCCCCGGCCACGGAACCTAATTTCCGTGCCGAAGCTGATTTTTCTTTTACGACACTGCTCCTGTTTTCATTTTTTAACGAAGACGTTTATTGATGAAGTTAAAAGAATTTAAATTTATAATGAATAAAAACGAATATTATGTTCAGATAAATTTTATGTAATTTTTTAGGCTGTTTCTGTGGATAAATTCACATTGACACAATGCTTCGTTTTCCCGTGAAACAAAAAAGAACTTTAATACAATTATATAATAGTTAAGTATGATTGATAAAAATAAAGCTAAACCGGGAATTGCAGTTAAGTTACGTTATTATTAGGTTTTGTTTCAAACTTCAAAGACGAAGTTCTAAATAAAACCTAATAATAAGGATTATGGGAAAGGCAACCTATTATTATATATATTAAGTTTTTAAATGTATAGTTATATAATGTGACAGTCCATCCTAATTGGAGATCCTATCTATCCTTTGTACACATTATGTAAATTTATTGGTGCAATGAAAAGTATTGTATTATAATTTTGTGGATAAAATTATAAACATCCTTACAATCTTAATATTATAATGCGTAAGTGAAACTACTGAACCGATTGATATGAAATTTTGCATACATCTTATTAGAAATCTATAATAAATGATAAGATATTTTTTATCCCATTCGTTATTTCGTATCAAAATTATAACAATAGCATATTACTTAAAGCAATAAATATTTACTACAACAACAATGTCACAACGGTATTAGCATTAACGTAGTAATTCCATCTGGAGAAGCCCGTCAACTGCGACCTAAATCTGTTTTGACAATCCAGCGGCAAAGCCGAACCAACAGGCGGACAAGTGACGAGTTGAATTAAAAATATTTGAAAGTAGTTTTATTAAACAGTGGGAAAATACAATGTTTGGGTAGGTTTACTTTTAGTAAAAACAAAAATAGCAAAACATCCAAAATAACAGAACGGATTTTTTGTATTTTTGTTTTTTATAAAAGTCCCGGCCGACCCGACCCGGCAAACGCCATATAAATTATCACCTATTGGTATGAAATATACTTTATGACCTATTCTCATACTTACACATACTTATACGTACACATAAAAAATCATAAATATATATAATATCAATCTATCTGTAATTAGTTACATTATATATATATATATATATATATATATATATATATATATATATATATATATATATATATATATAGTGTGCGTTAATATGGCTACGGTAACCACTTCACATCAGACGGGTTGTATGCTTGTTTACCACCCGAAGTAATATAATAAAAATGTGTAGGTACTAATTTAATGTACTCGCAAGTACACGGAGTATTCTTTTGATTATTCTCAGCAATAAAAATAATCTGCGAGCATTAAAGCCACAAAATTATTCTTTAATCAAAACGGAATAAAGTCAAGCTCTCCATAATATTTGCTAAGTGATCTTTTTTGGTGATATTTGAAAATAAACCTCAACAAAAATGTCACAAGTGGTAATCGATGGAGAGCTAATGTGGGTTTAATGTGGCCCGAGCCGGAGGCGCGTGTCTCCGCATCTCTCCGGGAGATTACTGTATAATCCGCTTTCTTTGTGCCTAAGTCACTTTGTTCCAGACCTAATCCGAGGATGTATTTGGCGAATCAATTGTGATTTAAAATCTGCTCACATTTATTTAGGATCATTTTACGTCAAGTGCAAAAATGTGTAGGGTAGGATGAAGAATTTATAAGAATGTGTATCACGCTTTTTTAGACGCCCCTTTATGAGATAAAATCAATTATTACATTAATGAGAACAACCCAACCCGCAGTTGAGCAGCGTGATGAGTATGCTCTAAACGCCTTCATTAGAGGGGAGACCCGTATCCCAGCAGTGGGATGAATAAGGGTTGACGACGACATTAATGAGATAAATTAAAACTAATATGGTGTAGGTGAACATTACGAACACTATGGAACTAAATGTCAAACTGAACTAACTAGGAATATGTCAAAACAATACCATACAAGAAGCCGCCAGGTTACACGTGTAGTATGTTCATAAAATCTATTACTTTTTTGTTTGAAATTAACAAAAAGTTACTTAGCGTATTTTTCAATTTCTAAATACTTAAATCGTACTTTCCTTAGTTTAATTGTTTTCGCCTTTAAAATATTTGTGCTTAGTACAAAAGGACCTCATATATTCATTCGTGATTTTTTAATATCGTTCTTATATTTTTCATTGTGATTGTTATTAGTGCCTTATTTTTGACGTGACAACATCTTATAATTCGATGGAGCCGGCTGCACGCACGAAAAAACATGACGTATGCGGCGTTACCTCGCTCTGAGGCGTTCCATTAAAATTTTCTTTTGAAAAATGCAAACATTCCATCAGATTTTCTTATGACGTTGTCACGTTCAACTATCGTCAGTAAACCGACTTTACAGACAACCGATTTTTTTACTTCTTTTTCTCTACAACAATTGTAAATTACTATCAACATTTACTTTACATATATTATTTTACATATAATTAAAATTGTAAACAAATCGTTGATTTTTTTAAAGAGCAATTTATTCACTTTCTAAGTACTTCTGTTACCGAGGCCAACAAAATATTTTGAAAATTTTTGTCTGTTTGCGATTGTGCATGTCAATTTCAGAAATGACATAACCGATTTGAATGCGGTTTTCATTGATGTATTGAAGCACATTTCTTATAATATAGGCTTGTCTCATACCTAAAATTGGTTATAATAAAATAGTTAATTTTATTAATTTCGGCTTTACCGAACGACCACGTGTCGCGGGTACAACTCGTAAAAAGTAATTATTCTTGTTTCACCTAAAAATAATCATTGTTTCTTATACGAATATGTCTAGAGAAAAACATTTTTTTAACAAATAAAAACATTATGTTGAGTCATTTTTGTGAATATACCGTTGTAAGTCAGCCAGGCGAATAATCTAAGCCAATGTTGATCGTTTGCCAAGAAGTTACTCATGCTATTGATAATTTCCTAACACCGTTTGCATTTTAAACGACAAGAACGACAAATCACCGTTGTGCCAATAATAAGCGTCTACTTTCAAAAACCAAAGACTTTAAGTTATTCCCATAGAGATAATATTTACCTACAATGTAAGAATTCACACCTTCAAACTTTCAAATCAAGTAAATGGAATAAAAATGGTTACATTGGAAGTTATCGGAACAATTCATTTATATCAACGACGAACCCGGCGGGCAAATGGCTAGCAATGCTCATTTTGACTCCGAGGACGACGGCGGTTCGATCCCCGCACAAGACAAATATTTGTGTGCATGAACATGTCTGTTTGTTTGGTCTGGGTGTCTTCTATGTATAATAAATATGTATTTACAAAAAAATGTATTTAAGTACATTTATAAGTTGCCTGGTACTCAGAGTACAAGCTTTGCGCTTAGTTTGGGACTAGATGGCGCTGTGTCAATTATCACGAAAAACTACTCAAGCGCTTCGTGCAACAAGTTTATATTATTTGTTTCACTTCAAAAACAAACATTCCATCTAATTTTAACACCGATAAATTTCAACTCAATGTAAAGTTAAATTAGTATTAAACAACACTTTATTCAAACTTCACTATGTAGTTAATAGTTTTCTTACAATTACGTAAACGCGTCAACATTATTTTTTTTTTTATTTTTTCACATAAAAGTTTCTCATTTTCCAATAGATATTTGTTTTTGTTTACGTATTTTAATAGCTGGTTTTTCGATCATTTGTATACTAATTATTAGTAATAAGTGACTGTCATTCAAGATGTAAAATGTAACATGTGTATTTATTACCTTATTTTTTGTGAATAAATGAATTTTATCTTAAAAAAAAAAAGAAAAGATTTTACACAAAACAAACAATTGTAATAAAAAAATTGGATGATGAGGTACCTACTCAGAAAATATTGGAACTATTAATATTGTATTAGTTTCAATATATTATTATAAATATTTAAACCTATAATTTTCATTATTTAGGTAGGTATTAAGGTATATATAATTAGGTAAGTACCTATCTCCTTATACATGGAAATTATAGGTCTAAAATTTCTGAACCAATAGGTCATCTCATTATCCAAAGAAATAAAAGCATATCAGTTGTCTCTAGCCAAAAAGCAATCATACTACAATTAGTAATTAGTATTATTATACAATTATAACAATATATAGTAATTGTATAATACCACTTGGATCATAATACCATGATCGAAATTTAAAAAAAACTACATTTATTGCGTGGAGAAGGGTACTATAAATATGTGTGAGGAGTGACAGGCGCTTAGTTTAGTTAAACGAGTGTTACCAATGTATACAAAAAAAATAAAATTACCTCAGTAGATGAAAAACATGCTGGAAATATAAGATTGCTTCCATAATATAGAGAGATTTACAATTTCCTATGTTTTCTTAAACTTCTACTAACTATATTATCATGTATTTTATTTTTATTTTCGGTTCACATGTAAGAATGCTCAATTTTCAACTTATCTGTACTAATATTATGAATGTGAAAATGTGTTTTTTTACGGGGATAGTTAAGGTATAGAGAGTGACACAGGCCTGGAAAAACATATTTTTCCCACGGGATAGATTTTTATTCAACAATGATAGTGCGCGCGAAGCCACCGATAACATCTAGCTATATATAAATACAATTTAGGCTACTGTACAGTTGAGACACAAGTTACAATTTTTTTTTATCCTATTTTGCTTATTTTTTTTTCATTACTAAAACTGGCTACCTTAATTCAAATCATTTATTTCCTTCACACTTTGGTTTGGTTTAGTTAGTCACAAAAAATCACACCCAAATTCCAATTTAATCTGTTTAATCGATAAAATTAGCTCGAATAAAATTAGCTGTCAGACGGACAGACAGGCATACGAATGCTCTAATTAAGGTTTCCTTTAATCAATCGGATGTATGAAATCCTAAAAATGCTAAATTAAAAATCGTAGTCTAAAATTGTGTCTACCGTGTGACGGTCTATGTACACAGATTTAGGGCACACTCGACGGGCATCACTGCAGTCTCAGCACAAAGCTATGGAAGCGGCTTAGTCCACAGAAAGGGGATTATACCATAATCTGTAGCGGAGCGTTTGACATACGCCCGAAGCGTACAGGGAACGGCATTGTTTACCAATACGTATAGCTTTGATACTAATAAACGGCTATGATGGTAATTTAAGTCGACGTTTACTTCTATTGTTTCTTTGATCTTGTGGTGTCAACTTTAACGAAGTCGGTTTAGGGTCTCGTGGAGAAAACAAGGAACTATTAATAGTTTAGACGTGTACGTCCATCTGTGACTGTATGTAATGGTTGCTATACCCTGGTCACTCCATGTCGCGTTATAAGATGTTACATAAAAAAATACATCTGTGCAGACAGTGCAAGTCTGTGACTCAGTGCGTACGACGCTAATCTGGGGCCCTACCGTCGAAGCTTAAGCTGATTTCCATCGATTTTTTTTTATGTGAGAGGGGGCAAACGAGCATGTGGGTCACCTGTATCACCACCGCCCATGGAGACCAGCGACACCAAGGGGTCGCCGATCCGTTGCCAGTATTTAATTTTTGAGCTTTTTGATTGCGAAAATCGGACTTCTGTTTATTTTTGTGATAAACATCTTCAGTGAAATCGGTAGAGCGCCTACGTCCCTATCTGCTAAGCTTATTACACTAATTTGAGATGAAATTAGATTTTTGCAATAAAAAAATACAATCTTAATCGACTTCAGCTCAGGCGGTATTATCCCTGATTCAGATTCCTCTAAGAGGGCAGGTGACGTTGATACGAGAGCAGCAGGGTATGGGCATACAGTACGCAGTACTATTACTTATACTATGATACTACTCTATCAATGCAAAACTAATAAACGTTTCACCATTTTGGATCACGAACATTACAACAATTTATTATTTTTTGTTTCCCGACGTACGGAGTTTTTGTTTATTCAAGCTCAGAAAATATTATACGGATTCAGATACGGTTTTTACCAATTTCATAGTATAAGTAATAATAAAGCATTTATAAATAGCTAGCTGTTACACGCGGCTTCGCCAGCATTCATTCGGCGTTCGGAGGTCATTGTTTAATAAAAACCGTGTCGTTCCAGTGTGACTTGCGTTTTTGTCCTCCTAAACTACGCGACGGTTTTCCACTGTCAGTTAAATATACTCGTATTATTAATTAAGCTTTTATGTCGTCGTCAAGCCTCATTCATCCCAATGGTGGGATTCGCGCCTCTCCTCAACCGAAGGGATTTAGAACATACTGCCCACGCTGCTCAACTGCGGGTTGGCGGATGCCAATGTTTTCAAGCCCCCTAAAGGCCACTGCCTTGGCTTAACAAATGTCATCTACTGACAACAAGCGGTCGGTCCCGGACGGCTTAACGTGCCCTCCGAAGAACGGAGCAGGTCGAGATAAGTAAAGACATGAACAAACCCATCCATGGATAGGCTACGTTCGAAGTTGTTTAACTTGTGTGTAAAGTTGTTTAACGATAACACTAACACGCGCAACGACGCCATCGAGTTTCTCACGATAAGCCTTTATGTAAGTAAAAAAAAACTAGATTTTGTTATTAAGTCCCGAAAAATTGTACGGAATCGGGACTCGTCGTCAATAAAAAAATAAATAAGGTCGCAATAATTTCCATTTTCGATTTTATTTACACCCCATTCAGAATAGCAAAATAATAAATGTAAATAACAGACTGACACTTTTCAAATCCAATTAACATAATTCGGATTTGATTATTTTGCTTCGTTTATTTGGAATTATTTGTTAAGTGACAGTTGTTTGCTTGTGTTTATAAATAAATAAATAAATAAATAATATTTCTGGACAATTTACACAGCGCCATCTAGTCCCGAATTAAGCGCAAAGCCCAAATTTATCAGTTGTCTAGTACCCATAGTACAAACTATGGGTACTAGACAACTGATAAATGTACTTAAATACATTTTTTTTTGTAAATACATACATATATACTTCCAGACCAAGACAAACGGACATGTTCATGCACACAAATATTTGTCTTGTCTTGTCTTGCGGGAATCGAACCCACGACCCCGGAGTCAAAGTGGACATGGTTAGCCATTCGACCACCAGGGTCGTCGTTTTTGTTATTTTGCCCAGCGGCATATAGGTAGCGAATAGCTTATACGTTGTGCTTGCATATTGTTTAGGGCTGGGCTGGCACGTTACGTTTACTAGTTATACAGTCAAAAAGGCAAAAGGAATCTCATCAATCGGCATCAACCCATAATCATCCCACTGTTGGGATATGGGTCCCCTCAATTGAGGGTTTAGAGCATACTCCACCACGCTGCTCAACTGCGTGTTGGCGGAGGCCAGTGTTATCAGGCCGCCTAAAGGCCACTGACTTGGCTTAACGACCGTCATCTTGGCATAACAACAGCCGGGACCAACTGCTTAACGTGCCTTCCGAAGCACGGAAGAGGTCGAGAAGTATTGCGTAATTAATTCAGATTAATTAATTATTAATAAAAAATAATTACATAATAAATTCAGACAAACCCGAATTTTTGCTGATATTTCGAGATTTTCCTAATTCTTTTTGTATCTAGGATACGATAGAGATTAAAAAATAGTAATATGTAATGTTAGAAAACCAGGCAGTCCGAACAATGTTTGCATCCACCGTATTGAACGAAATTCGTAATAGTTTTTTTTTCGACTGATGCCGATTTCATCTTCGGAATAATAGGTAGGTAGATCTGTGGATAGAGGAATAGTTTTTATCGCTGTCATATTTAATCTGTGGGAACTGTGATTATGATACGCATTAATACGTACTAAGTATTTTTGATACGGCGATGATAACGTATTCGTTTTTAAGCAAAACTCCCTAATAATACATATATTATTCATGAATACACGCGGATGTGATGAGGTTAGACGTAATGTTCGTTGCGTGCTTATAGGCAATTTAATCAGTTCATTAGTATGGTCATTCGTAGCATTAGTGATATTTATTTATACCTTGGTGTCACAGCTATGGCAATGAATTTGAGAATATATTAGGGATGGCCGAGTAACAATTTCACTCGATTTCTATACAGTAGGTATGGCCTAGTATTATTGCATACCATCATAATATATTAACTTTTCGATTTTTAGAACAGTTATCCGTTTTTAAAATGAATAAATGCTCATTTTGTTTCCGTTATATTTCATAAGTATGAGTGTTCAAAATACTGAATATCGCTTTTGAATACCGCGTATTATATTATAATATGTTATAGTCAATACTCAAAATCTAGACGCTTCTAGGTTGGACTAGTTAAAGTTAAGGTACCTCACATAACTTTCCAAAAGCAAGTCTATTAACACTGACTTATGCAGTCAAAACTAGTTTTGAGCGAGGACGTTGGTAAGGTTAAACTTGTGATAAACAAAAGCCGAGCGAGCGAAGCAAGTGAAGCTTGCTTTTGGAGAGGGATGTCAGGTACCCGAGGCTTAACTAGTCAAACCTAGGAGCGCCCAGAATTCGGGTATTACTATAACATATAAATATTCCTCATTATTACTTATGTAAATGAATATCAAATATCAACATAAAACTTTAAATGGATACATAAATGTTTCGGGTGACATTATCATTTATCTAATGCCCTAGTTCTGTCACATACACTTGGCAATGACATGCGATTAGATATCTAAAGTTCATGTAGAGTATGTATTGCATATTACGTGATATTACATAAGTACATCCTCTAATATGGCATGATACGACACTAGACCATGGAATAAACTGAGTACATTGATTTATCTCTACCACAGAGATAAGAAACAGTGATAGGAGAACAAAATGTAATTAAGCGTGTGAACTGAGCTTTAAATGAGCGTGGGGATCATATTTTTAACAGCATAATTATACGTTTTACTTACAAATCTGTGTGAATTCTTATTAGTAGTGTAACATAAAAATTAAAAAAGCATTTGTTATTTTACAAGGGAAGATAAAAGTAACGTATGGTCGCACAGTCTACGTACACTGCACATTAATACAGTTTTGCAAAAGATAGTGCAGTGGTAAAGTATCTCCACAACACAGGAGACCTTAAGAAGCCTAGAGTATTGTCGTGTTTCTCTGGGTGTGTGATGTTACTACGATGGTAGCGAAGATGGCGGCAAGCGATAGCTTTACGATGCAAGCGTCTACGCTACGGTAACTGCTTTTTACATTAGGCGGGCCGTATTCTCATCTGCCTCCCGACGTAGTATAATAAAAATGTTTTTGGTTATAATTTCTTTAACTAATGATTTGTGAAATCCATATAAAACGATATTCATTTAATAATAATGATCTCTCTGGTCATTTATAGAATGTCATTGATATTAGCTCATTACACAAAGCAATGAAGATTAATATTAATTACCTAATATTGTAAGATGTAAAAGTATTTTTCAATGAGATATGTTTTATATGAACATAATAGTAAAACGCGTTCTTAGGTTTTATTTACGACGCATTTAGCATAAAACATCAAAGTTTTTCTCGCGTCATCTAATTAATTAACCCTAGAATATAATATATGTAGATACTGTTTTTCTTCAAAAGATAACTTAGGTAGGTATTATGTTTTTCTGAAGGATCCAATAGAAAAGTCTACAACAACGAGTACAAAGAGTTCCGGGATGAAAAATAAAAGATATTAGGTACCTACAATCAACAAAAGAGTTAAGTAACAAGGGCCCAGAATAATTTAACTATTTATATTATTAAAAGACTTTGTGAAACACAAAACTATATGCAAACTGCCAATTAAAAAAGTAGAGGAAATTGAACATCAACGTTGTGCATTTTTGAATATTTTGGAATGGTTAGGGAATAATTTCGAACGAATTGCTTTATTTATAGCGATAAAAGTACTATCATTTATGTGGTAAAATACAATATTCATTTATTGCGTATAAATTAAATAAATGTCAATAAAATGCGCTATCGTACACAAACATGACAATTTATATTACATTAAAAATATTTAATGTAATATAAATATTTTTAATACATTAAATATTTTTAATGTATATATATTATATATACATTAAAAATATTTAATATAAACAAACGTTAAATTATATTATGTTATGTTATATGTTATTATAATTATATTATGGGCGTCCCACGGCCATGTCACATGGAGGGAAAGTATATTAAATAGTGAAGACAGAATGTTTTACTGAAAGAAGACATCATTTTATTTTTAATAATAAGTAGAACTGCATTTACAGATTTTTTTTAAATCGCCTGCCTAAACCGCGAATCGAACTCGTGATATGTAAAAAAAAATTAAATATTTAATGAAAGAAGACATCATTTTATTTTTAATAAAAAGTTCACAGATTTTTTTAAATTCGCCTGCCTAAACCGGAATCGAACTTGTGAAAGGTGAAAAGAATAATATAATTTAACGTTTGTTTATTAACAGCAAGAGAAGGCATACATTTTCGCCGCCCGGTAGAAAGAGAGCCGCGCCGGTCCGCGCCGCTCCGTCTTACGGATTTTCAATCAGGCCACGTGTCCTGACGTGAGTTTAACATTTTTTACCCATCCAAAAAAGTGCACAACGCCGCTAAAGAAGTTTTCACTTCAATAAATCATAACAATCCGTCAGTTTTGAAAAACTTGCTTTATTATCCGCGATCCGAGTTACATGTATGTATATCTTTTACCGACTCCGCATGCGTAATTAAAAAAATTACCTTATGACATTTTTAAACTGCACGCGCCTTGTATTCTGAAACAAAAGAGAGACATAAAATGAGTATGTCCGGCCATAGGGATAAATTAAATAAATGTCAATAAAAATGCGATAAAAGTAACAAGTGCATTCCGTCAATATGACAAGGAAGGCATGTGTTAAATTGTCGAATGAGTCATTGCTGGCCAACGGTCAGCGCCTAGTGATGTACCCAGCACATCGTTTAAGTCATCGAAAGTGATATCGATACTTGCCTACGACCTCTTTCTTTCTTATTATACTCTACTATTCAATTGAACTCCTAGCAATGCATTGCATTTTACCGTGATTTTACAAGCTACAAAAAATCAGTTGTAAGCAATTTTGTTTGTTTGTTTGTTTGTTTGTAATATCTTTATTGTACTAAATAAAACAATAATATTATAAAAGTTTACATAGAATAAAAGTACAAAGGCGGACTTATCCCTCTAAGGGATCTCTTCCAGTCAACCTTTAAATATTTGAGAGGATTCAGTAAATATGTATATCCCGAGGGTGGAATGAGACTACAAACGAAGAACAAGTTAAATTAACCTACACTAAGTGAGTGAGTAACGTACACTAAGTGATATTTGAATTCAATATAGTTGATACTAGCAGTTCAAGGTTTTATCATAGGATCTTTTTAAAGCCGATTTGAAAGAATCCACAGAAGAGGACATTTTTACATTACATGGTAAGGAGTTCCAAAGCTTAGCCGCAAGGATAGAAAAGGATTTGCCGTAAATATGATTATTGTAGAATGGTATGTCCAAGAAGAGTCGTCCACATGAACGCAAGCGGTTATCCACGTCTCGAAAATGAAATCTCTCTCTCAAGTAACCAGGTGCAGAGGGATTGAAAAGTACATTATACAAAAATGAAGCTATGTGGAAATTTCTTCGAATTCTGATTGGATACCATCCAAGTTGCTCACGGAACATGGAGATGTGGTCGAATTTTTTCAATCCAAATACATACCGTATGCAATTTTGTTTTTATTTTTACAACTGCTTTATCAAGTATTAAACGAAATAAGTTTAAAATAGCTTTAGTTTCCTATTGTAATATTTTTGGTTAAAAAAATATAATTTTTGTATATGTACCTACATTATTTATGAATATAAGTAATAGAAATGAATACCCAATAGTGCAGTTCACTTTTTATCCCCAGTCGATGGCAATAATGTTTCGTTATCGAATGCACTTATTTAGATGTACGTACTGAACAGAACACCGCTCATCACACGGAAGCATCGCTCACATTAATCACAAGCAATATACACAAAGATATCTTTGAATTGCATATGCCCGACTGCAATACTATCTCTATCGATTAAATGTATCATTCATTCACTGGCTGTCCGAGTCTAGTGCTGACCAAATTAGCCGATAATAGGGCGCCCACATGCGGGACGATATTGACTTACAATAGACGTCACATATTTCTTAATACAAACACTTGACAGCGACAAGTCTTCAAGTGGTTGCGACAGCGGCCATCACTACATAAATATTGTACTCTACACCTGTGTGTATGGAATTTAATAGACGTTTGTTTTTTAAATGGTAATGGTTTATCCACATATTTGCACTGGCATTCTTTATACTTAGTTTTTAATTTTGTCTCTTGATCGATACTTAGATGTTGGAATATAAATATGATCGATAAACTCTGGCATCGTTTGACCGGTTACTATCAAAGTTGGCATGCATTTTTTTCTAACTTTCCATTTTACTAGTTAGTCGATGATATTAGTTTAACATTATTAGATATAAGTTCGTTATGTTTAGACACATGAACATAATAGGTATCTTTCATTGTAGAATGCATTTATTTCATATAAAAACTATTTTTGTCATTGGCTGTGAGTGCCGTAAAAAACAAAAAATGTACCCGTAAAAATAGGCTCTGGTGTAATACTCATTCAGTTGTAGGTATATAAAAGCCAACAGGATTGCATTTTTATTTATAACCTATAATAATTTTTGTAGTAGTAAATCGTACGTGCTGTGTTTGCCTTTAGTGCCTGCCTGAGTCTATTCTACACCCTATTTTTTTGTTATTATCTTGTTCCTATTTTAAATATAAGGCTGTTGTAATCTGTCTAGTAGTGTCTGTAGTTATGTGTGGCTGCAAACCTAAAATAAGTAAATGCAATTCGTATATTCGATGTGTATCTAAAATGCAAGTAATCTTTCTTATACTTACAAACGATATTAAATAATATTAGAATATCGTTTTATTAGAATATCATCGTTGTACCTTTTATCATAGTTTAATATCATTAATATTATTTGTACAGTAAAGGTCGTTCGTCGATGAAAACTTACAACTTCTGTTGTTTTAGAAAGTACCACAGATACAATCAAAAGGTTAAGTTCATAGGTAAAACCTTAACGATGTAAAGCTAATTAACTGTTCAGTCTTTAATCCTGATTATATAAAGTTACTAAAGGTCAATCAACCCACCAGCATAATTTAATATTGATGTTAAAATGTACTGTTAGCTTTATGTGTATGTTAATTATTATTTAATACTAGCTGCCACACACGACTTCATCGGCATGGACTTTATAAAATAAACAATTCATATTAAATTGCTTTGGTTAATTAAAATATGGGTAGCTCTGCTTTAACGAAATATGTTGTAGTAGTTTTAGTGAAGAATAATTTCGTTATTATACTGCATTCTGTGGATATCAAATACAAAATATATTAAGTCAGTTATAAGGCTTAATACTAAGAAGGTGAATAGTGCAATCGTTGTCAACTCATATTCATCCCACCGGCATGTTTTAAGTGGTTGTCGATCCGTTGCCAGCCTATACTCCTTTCTTTGTGGTGACCCCACTCACTCGCCAACACAACAACCCTCAAGGGATTTTTCTTTATATGAGAGGGGGAGCAAACGAGTATGTGAGTCACCTAGTGGAAAGTAATCGCCACCGCCCATGGAGAATTCCAACACCAAAGAGCGCCGATCTGTTGCCGGACTTTTTAGAGAAATAAAGACTATATTCTTAAAGGCTCCCATGTCGTAATTGTAATACCGCTGAATTTTTTTGTTTTCACTACGGTATTCTGTGAGGTGGAGGTACTTCCCCAGGGCTCAAAGATAGTGGTGAGCCCCTTACATTATTTTGTAAATACATACATCTAATACATTGATAACACCCAGACCAAGACAAACAGACATGTTCATGCACGCAAATATTTGTCTTGTGCGGGATCGAACCCGCGACCTCGCAGTCAAAGTGGCCATTGCTTATCCATTTGACCACTGAGCTCGTCTAATCAAAAGAAATGTTACTTACGTGCAACACGTAAATTTTATCATAGCTTTAACTTTGTATTTAAAACGGTTTGTTCTGATTTTTACATTGTGGGTATTATTTTTTATAAACCGAGCATCTAAAATTCTGAAACTGACTAATTTACTGACTTGGCGACTACAGTTGATATAAAACATACCAAACCTAACCTAACCTAGTATTTCTGCGGCTCATTTAGTGTTTTTTGTAGCCCATGTTATTATTTTCCATTTTTTATCCATGAATTTTTAACTTGAAGTGAAAATGTGACTTTTTTGTTTGGAGCTCCACACATCCTCCACTCTTACAATGACGACCTACGCGACACTTAATCTGTATTACGCCTACAAAATAGATAGCAACTAGTGAGTTTATACATAAACTTCAATCACAGAACAGCAGATTCCTATCGGTCGTTTCATTATTCATCTCTACCTCCCAGACGGACCATTAGCATTTTAAATCACGTAATGAATTTACAAGGAGGGACCTGAGAGGCCTAAGCTTGAAAACATACGGCCTGATTTAAAGAAGTGGGTTGTAAGGCAATTCGCTTATCGTAATTAGGGACCCTGCTAGGTCTTTCGAAGACTCTAGCCTTTCTTTTAGTAAATTGAAAACGTAATCTCTCAAATAACGATAATTAAAATAAAAAAACTAAACAATAATTATACGATGGATGATTAATAAATTAGTCATAACTGATTACAGCGAGGATGTTGTTTTAATCCAAATCGGTCTCCGTAGACAATTTCTTTTTCCATAACAGTAAGAATAAGATTATTTATTCTTATCCCGCAGCATTAGGTATGGCAAATAAACTTATGGCCCGCCTGAAGCGTCTAGCCCTTTAATTTCCAATATGGTCCGACGCGCAAGGGTTCAAGAAATTCATCATCATCATCATCAGCCTGTATCTACCCACTGCTGGATATAGGCCTTTCCCAATGCTTTTCAGCATATGCAATCGTCCGCCTTCCGCATACAACCGCTACCAGGCACTTTTTTGAGGTCGCCGGTCCGTCTAGAAAGAGAAGAAAAATTACGCTTTGTCGCCCCATTCTTCTCCATGAGTTTCACCAAAAAAATCATATAAATTAATATGTTGGTAGACCGTAGATCCCCTGCGGTCTACAGAAATTAGAAAATAGGTAGGTAAGGGATCTACGAGACGAAAACGAAACGTTTGGAACCTCTGGTCTAGCGTTTTTTATAAAAAACACGTTGTCTTTATTTTTACTTTTTTTTCTGATCTTGTATTAACTGTTCTACGAGTCTATACAAGACCTTCTCTTTAGAAACTTCGAAACAGTTTAATTTAATTATATAAATAATATAAACATTTAATCTTTGCATGTTTGACGAGCTCGGTGGTCGAATGGTTAGCAATGGCCACTTTGACTCCGAGGTCGCGGGTTCGATTCCCGCACAAGACAAACATTTGTGTCCATGAACATGTCTGTTTGTCTTGGTTTGGGTGTTTTCTATGTATTATATGTATGTATTTACAAAAAAAAATGTATTTAAGTACATATATCAGTTGTCTAGTACCCATAACACAAGCATTGCGCTTAATTTGGGACTAGATGGCGCTGTGTAAATTGTCTAGAAATATTTATTATTTATTTTATGTTAATTTGCATTTGCAAAGCTTAACAATATACATAATTAAGTCATCACGACAATTTTTAAAGGCAATTCAATATAAAATTTTAAAACATTACTCAGCGGAATATAATGAAATAGCCATTAAAAGTATTTAGCGACCCAATTTGCATTAAAAACGCTAACACCTGAGACCCTGACTGACGGCACTATAATTACGCTGGTGCCAGATAAGCGTTTTTAATTTGGACGGGCGTTGGCGCGTCCACGACATGGCAGACGTTTTAGACTATTTTAGTTAAGCACTTAGTTACCTACTCTATATTCTAATAGGCTCGTATATACGTGAGCAATTTGACTACAGTATTTTTAATGGAATCTGGTAAATATTTTCTGTATTTTTATTATTAACGCCAGTGTCGCGGTAGCGTCAGATAAAAGTTTTAATTTTGGCCGGGCGTTGTATCACTTGTACCATCAATGGTAGTACTAACTAATCTAGAGGTTTGGCATATCTACTACATGTCTTACTTTTTAGATTGATGCGGGTAGCGTAGTCAGTAGTTGGTTGTTGGTAATCAAATCACCTACTATTATGAATCGGTGATGGTGCCTTTTTCGGATGAAAGAGAGATAAGGAAGCTTCGCTTTAAAAAAACCCTAATATATATGTACGTCACGTAACTCAGGTGTATAGCACTGATAATTTGGCTAAATTGGTTAATAATTTATAAACCAAGTTAGCGAAGACATATTTGTAGTAACTGCCACTGTGTATATCTAATAGTCAATCATACATACCCGACATCAAAAGAAGTATCGTTCTTATCATCGTTGGAAATACCTTAACATACTTTCAGTTGTATTAAAAGCAGGGGCGCCGGCTTTTAGAAAACCTCATGGGTGCTCATGCTCATTTGATGACTCTAAAAAGTGGCGAAGTATGAAAAAAAAAATGCACACTGATCGACCTATCCTACTTATATACTGCGTACTCTAAACCATGGGTCGTCGGGTAATAAAAAACATCTATCATCCCTAAAAGGCGATTACTGATCTGTTTCTTGATGTCTATTCTCAGGGGTGCTCGGCACCCACTGTTTATTTCTCATGGGTGCTCAAGCCCCCGAGCACCCACGGAGTCGGCGCCCCTGATTAAAAGGAATATTTGTGTTAATTTCATCATCAGCCTGTATCTACTCACTGCTGGATATAGGCCCAATGCTTTCCGCAGGCATTTCAAGCCGTCGTCTGTCGTCGTCGGTCCGTCCGGTCTGGTCCGAAGGGGCGCCCTACGATTCGTCGCCTTATACGTGGCCTTCACTCTAGGACTTTCCTCATCTGCCATCACTGACACGGCAGATGTGTCCGGCCCTTCTCCGTCAAATTTCTTCGTTCAGGATTCGATCTCTTTGAGAAACTCCAAACATAGTCCTCTCCATCGCTCGCTGTATGACCTATTGATTACGACTATAATTAATTATGGCATATTCAATATGTAGATATTTACATTCCAGCAAATACCTACAGATTTCCTGTCTAAAGTGTGCGCTCAGTTATTCCGACCGGAGGTTAATCCGCGCCCACGCAGCACGAGACGCTAATCGTTCATTTGGATTACGATTATGTGGACGAATATGTATGAGGACGTTATCGCGCCATTGATTTTGAATGGGATTACCGTCGAAAGAAACGATGGTTTCCTATTACTAGCCGACGCGAGGTGACTAAACTGTCGACGGACATAATAAGTATTTTAGGATTACACAAATTAATATTCATTTGAATGATAATCTTTTGTAAATTGTAGAATATGATGGAAATAAAAAAATATTAGCAAAAATATATTGTTAGGTATAAAATGTGGTATTTAATATGCTTATACAAAGCTGGCAAAATTATAACCCCCTCTTTACGTAACGTATTGCGTAAAGAGAGGAAAAAAAGGGGGAAGGAGAAAAGTAGGACTGCCAACTGAATATTTTTTTGAAACTACAACAACTTGAAATAGTATATAAAGCAAGCTAACTTAAAATTCGACGAGCTCGGTGGCGTAGCGATCAATGACGCGGCTTCGACACCAACGCTCGTGGGTTCGATTCCCACATAGGACAAACATTTGTGTGCAAGAAAATGTCTGTTTGTTTTGGTCTGGATGTTTTCTATGTATCATAAGTACATATTTAAAAAAAATGTAATTACGTATGTTTATTATTGTCTAGTACCCATAACACAAGCTTCGCTTACTTTGGGGCTAAATGGCGCTGTGTAATTTGTCTGACAATATTTATTTATGAAAATTTGTACTTTTATCGAGATCAAAGTTAATGGTATTGAAATATAAAGAAAATGTAATATCTACATAAATTATTGCTTCTAATGGCGTTAAGCTATTCTCAACCGACCATTATTAATATAGCGACAGTTAAGACAAGTTTCAAATAATGGGAAGTCGTGAGGGTTACTCCTCATTTATCATAACAGAGCGACTTCAGGCGCAGACCTTCTGCACAAAGGCTCTGGCTACATGTGAACAGCTAGGCTTAACAATGGAAGTAAAGGCCTGACAGTGAAAGATCTAAAATTTCATCGTGATGTGAAGTGAGAACGAAAAAAGATCGGGTGTATTTTTACGATTTCAATTTTCTTTCTGTGACTATGGTGAACACTATTTGTGAAATTTAAAAAATTAAATAAAAAAAATTACTTATATTTCGACTTAAGTTGATAATTTTTATCAATATAGTACCGTGGCAACGTCAACAGCACCCTGAACGCGTTATTATGCTGCATACCAGGGTTCGCCGATATATATCTACGGATATATATCACGATATATATCAATTGATTTTTCCCGTGTTCTGAACTAAAATTTTTGGAGATTTGTGTTTACCCTGGCAACACGTAGCGAAAAACTGCAATTAAGAATACATTGGATTGTTTCCCAAAATGGCAACCCCATTTAAAATTGGGGAAATCCCCTTTGACTTACCAGTAAGAGCTAGCTTTTTATTGAAATTCAAACCTTAACTTCATGTCATCTAAGGTTTATTTTACGAGGTAATAAACAATGAAGATTATTATAATAATAGGTACTTGTTTTTTAAGTGTTCATTAAAAGTGGTAAAAAAGTGGTAATTTGACTTTACAAATTCCTTTCACATTTTTAAGTGTTTAATCCCCTTACAGAATAAAATTCCCTTCGTTTTCTTAGCCTGGATATATATCCGATATATATCGGATATATATCAAAAAAACGGATTTTTGATATTTATTAAAAAAATCGGATTTTTTCGAACCCTGCTGCATACGGAGTGCATCGTAAGCCAGGCTCAATTTTCACCGCCGCGGAATGGAATGGAAGCTACTTTTCGCAACGAAATTGTTCATAGCTTATTGAACTTTATGTCAATTGCATAACATATGCATTTAAATACGAGCCAAAAAAGATCGTGCGTCTTCCGGGGAATCCTCGCGCATTCTCGAGAATTCCCCTAGATACTGATCATATTTAAGTTTATATGTTATACAAATTGACAAAAAGTTCATTATGCTATGTACAATTTCGTTGCAAAAAGTCGCTTCCATTCTATTCCGCGTCGGTGTAAATTAAGCCTAATAATACACGTGCGATAATAAAAGTGTACTTGAACCAGTAAAGACCTACATTACCTCGTTTTACGCACTTCACTCCGCCTCGACTGCGCTTTGGTTTCGTGAAATGTTACACCCGTTCGTTCGCTATTTTGTAACAAAACGTTGAGCGATTCGTTGTTCTGTTACAAGCAATATTGCTCTAATCTATACTTAACTTTAGAACAATACTACTTGTTAAAATTTTTGACTATTCATTCACAATTTAATAAAATTGCTGAGTGTAAGCTAATAATTAAAGATTTGCAATAACTTTTTGAAAAACAAAAAATAGAGCGTACTAATTGTTTGAACCCGTCAGCCATCAGTTTATATGTACAAATATACATATTATATTACGTAACAAAAGAGCTTCCACTGATATAAATGAACGCGTGTTTAATTCGTCGTGATATACGTTGTACGTGACAAACTAATTCCTGGCACTAATCGCGTATTGTATTAACTGTCATATCTCGTGAGGACCTGAGGACACGACTCATGACAGGATGAGTTGATGTTATTTTATGAAATACTAGCTTTCGCTCGCGGCTTCGCTCGCGTGACATTCGGGGCAAACAACGTGTTTACTCATTAATCAATAGAAGTACTCGTGTAAAATGCACCTCAATAGAGGATGATGGTCACGTTAGCCACCTTGAATTTGATAATCGTTGTTGTTTTCGCAATCAGCGACCCCATAAACCATAAAAACAATACCCATGACGATTTTCAGACTTTTTGACCACATTTTACCCTTTTAGGGGTTGATATTTTCAAATCGATGCCATTTTTGTAATGGACGTCCCAGAAAACCATAGATAGAATCAACACGCATATTGATATTATGACATTTTAATTCCACCGCACCCCCGCAGGGGTGATTTTATGTCATGTCGGCTATATTGGATTATAAAATAGTTGTTGTTTTCGTAATCAGCGAACCTATAAACCATAAAAACTATACCCATGACGATTTTCAGACTTTTTAGCCCGTTTTACCGCTTTAGGGGTTGAATTTTGAAAAGTCCTGAAACATGTGTTTACTAATTTATCTATAGAAGTACTCGTGTAAAGTTTCTGATAAAATAATCCAACTAATCATGTTTTCCAATACAAACTTTGGACCCCCATTTCACCCCCTTAGGGGATAAATTTTGAAAAATCCTTTCTTATTGCACCCCTAGATATAAGGAACCTACGTGGCAAATTTGGAATCTCTAGACCCAGCGGTTTGGGCTGTGTGTTGATATATATATGAGTCAGTCAGTCAGTTTCTTCTTTTATATATTTAGATAGATAATTTATAATAAGTACTATTTTAATGTGCTTTATTGAATATTTACCTACTATAAACAACTACATACTGCACGAGCCTCGCGTAAACAAATTATGTACCACAAAAATGTAGAGATCCTACATGTTAATTAACATCTAAATATATTATCCATCGTTAAACTTTCATGTTAATACATATAATGTGTTTAGACGTTGTAAAAAGTATAATGGATTTAATTTAGCTTTATGTAATTTACCCTAAACAACACAAATAAATTGCAATTGATAATTTGTTTTTGAAAGCGGTCAGTTAAATAAAAAAACCGGACAAGTGCGAGTCGGACTCGCCCACCGGGGGTTCCGTAGGTACGTAGTATCATTATTAAATTTGATATTTTTCATTATAAATAAGAAATAATGCGTCGAAAAAAATAAATATAATATATTTTGCAATGTGTACATCAAGCCCTTTCATATGATACCCCATTTGAACTAGTAGTTTCAATTTGAAATTTCGACACCCTATAAAAAATATAGACCCCTATTTTTTAAGATCTATTTACAAATGTATAGTTTTGAGATTTATTCCTGTACTTGTAGTCTATAACGATGTTACTTGCCAAATTTCATAGTTCTAGGTCAACGGGAAGTACCCTATAGGTTTTGATTCCCTTGAGTGTGTCGAAATATGCATTTTTTGCTGAATAAACGGCCGTAACTTTTTTCTACGTAAACTTAGCAGTTTGATTTTTTTATAACTTCATAGGACCGTAGACCTGAGTATACAGTTCAAATTTCAGCTTGATACCTCCACGCATTCTCGACATAGAAATTCTTGACAGACAGACAGACAGACAGACAGACGGACAACAAAGTGATCTTATAAGGGTTCCGTTTTTCCTTTTGAGGCACGGAACCCTAAAAAGAAAGCCTACTTCAGATTTTACTTACAAATATTTTGTTATATTACTCGTATGTAAATAAAAAGTGTTCTACACGTTCGTAGTCCTTTTAGCGTCTTCGGCAAGCCTTATATTTAGTCGACGAGCAAAACCACAATACATCAAGTGAGTGCGTGACAGGCGGCACTAATGTCACCTGCTTTATTTCAATTATAGCCCAAAGGTACGAAACTGAACACTTTACGTGACCACGTCGAAATGTTACCCAAAATAGAAATTATTCAGTAATGTTATCATATGAGGGTGTTAATGTTTTAATTGTAGTTTTGAATACGAGTACAATGTGGAACAAACTTTAGAGGCCGTTGTCGCTAACGCGTAAAGTTTCGTTAACGCATAGAAAATTAAATAGTTGCATGAGCATTAATTTTATAGATGACTGTTTCAACTTAATAAAGTAGGTCACACATATTTTAAAATGAAGTACCTATTAATTTAAATACTTATAGATACATTTTAAGTGTAATATTATGTGACATGTTCAAATTTACCCAAATTCATACCAGAGAATTGGTGAGAGAATTCGCCCGCATTCGACGTCAAAAATATCCTACTAATATTATAGACGTGAAAGTTATAACCATAGTATAATATAAAAAGTAATAAACATGCATAGATATATCCATCTTTTTCATACCTTTTCACAGGAAAACGATTACACGGATTGAATGAAATCTGGCATATAATATAGTTACTTAATGAAGGAGCTTCGTTCGCCGATCTCTTTGGACCGTAATCCCAAGTGACATCCATCCACATACAGTGCTCTATCATCATCATCATTATCAGCCTGTATATTTTCCAATGCTTTCCACCGTATACGATCCTCCGCCTACCGCATCCAACCGATACAAGCTACTTTTTTGAGGTCGTCGGTCCATCTAGAGAGGACGCCTTCCGCTACATCGCCTCATACGTGGCTTCCACTCGAGGACTTTCCTCCCCCAACGGCCATCGCTGACTCGACAGATGTGGCCAGCTTACTACCACTTCAACTCGCTGACTCTGAGAGCTATGTCACCACACACCATCGAATTTCTTCGTTCCGGATTCGATCCCTTAGAGAAACTCCAAGCATTGCTCCTTACTACTATACATTTAAAAACACCATCGTGGTAGAATACTCCTACAGCAGCACATTTTTAAATTTACCTATCTATATATTCTACATGTAGCGTTGGGGTCACCGTGTACCTAAAAAAATAAATTTAGCATCCCATTTGACTCATTTCAGTCATTAATTATAATCAGTCACCTTTATTTATCCAGTCCCAAATGACAGGTGCTTAATCAAAGCAGGTGAAACGATAAGGCTTTGCCCGTAACCCGTACAATTTCTACCCATTTATTTGTACCAAACATCTTTCTCGCTTACAGCGAAATAAGCCGCTTTAATCTTGAAAGTATTGCGTGACGAGAAAATAAATGTCACTGGTTTTATTTCAATTATTTCAGTCAAAAAATATGGAAATTGTTATCTTCATTGCCTTTGGTGAGATTAGGTCCTTTTATTTGAGATTAGAATTTAAGCTCTCGCCTAAAAATACTTTGATATATTTTTATTAACCAAAAACGGTGGGACGAGTATGGAATTTTAATTAGTCATACGAGGTTTATGCATATTTTATTCTTTGTAATAAGATTATACATTAAATTTTGTGAAATATCTGTAATAGCAAATTTTTATTAAACTACATGCGTCGTTATAAGTGTTTACAAGTTAACACTTTACGAGACAGAAGGATGAATTCAAATTTCGTTGTCACTACGACTTTACAAATATAATAATACAAAAAACTACTACATTTATAGCCGTACTTATCAAAATAAATAGTATTATATCATACCAAACTACGTCAGTAAACACGGGCATTAGCGCTGTACGGATACAACGGCACTGTTATTATAAGTAGCAAAATTAAGACGTCAAGAAATGTATTTATTTTAGATCTTAGACTTGACAGTGCAAAGAATTGATTAGGTAACTTGTAAGTAGACAGTAAATCTTGTTTTTTTACAATAATTAATATGAGCATAACATGGTAAGCACCGGTGTGCATTATACATTATTTTTTGTAGTTACTGCGATGCCCATACTGTTAAACTCCTGTTTTGTCAGAGCTCTGGTATCGCCGTTATTGTCCTGTAAAGTGTTAAGCATCGACCGTTGACTGTCTATGGATGGTCTATTGATCTCAGACTCCTTCGGGCCTAACACACGTTAAGCCGTCGGTTCCGATTGTTGTCATTCGAGGAGAGTAGTTAAGCCAAGATAATAGCTTTTGAGGGGCTTAAATACATTGACCTCCACCAAAAAATCAATAGATCAGCGTGGTGAATCACAGTTTAAGCTCCTTCGATTGAGAGTGATCGAGATTCGAGAGAGAGAGATACATATGTATTGGCCATCGTGTATGCAGCAGTATGGCGGAGTAAACTCCAAATCTCAAACTCGACTAAAATTTTCATGGTTTATAATATTTTTTTTGAGCCAAAGCACACTTAACCTGGCAAACCCCGCTAATTCATAAGGTTTGGATGAAAGAGAGCTTTGAGTATATCGAACTGGGGAAGTACGTCCACCTGACATAAGACTGCAAACAAATAACAATGTCCTTAAGGCTTGTCGAGTTTTGACGAGTGAGTAATACCATCAGACATGAGAATATGCTATGTACGTAGCGGGGATGCTAGCATACGAACAATGCTCCTTGTATTGTAAATTGCAAGCGGCTATAGATTACATTAATGGCTTTGCATCAGCCGGACCGTATGCTTGTTTAGCACCCGACATGATCGTACGCATTCCAGAAGTCAGTTTGATGTTTCTAATATCATAATAATTTAACGTTTAGCAAAAATAATAATTTAAATTTCGTGATTGGTATTAAAATCTTTGCAAAACACAACGCCATTTTGTAAAAGGACTAAGCGGATTACAAAACAGCCGAGTGAGTTATGATGAGGGAAGGTAACCGAATTGAGGGAACACCGCTTCGCGAGGCTTCTATTTCTGGTTACGAAAATGAGATACATACAACTACATAATCTACTTATTATTACTTGAAACTAAGACCTGTCTCATGCTTGTATGATAGCGTGAAAGACATACATAAAGAAAGTGTACAGTCTATAACATAGTGTTAGGTAATGGAATAGTATACTAACTGTGGGTTACTACATTGCTTAACTTGGGTGTTCAATTAGACAGAGTTCGAGCTCTTCCCTAAGTACCTATATATGTAATATAAAATTTCGGTAAGGTTGTCCTTCCTGGTGATTAAGCACTAAGCAGACTACCCCATTAATACGTCTCATCTTACATATAACTTGTTATAAGTATCTACTGAAATAACTAGAAAAAGTTAACACTTAAACATTGCAGCATTTACAGCTTTCAGCGAAAAGTTCACAGTCGCCACGATAACACGGATATAATAAAAGAACGCAGTCAATAAAAGCTTACTTCAGGGTAAGCTCTAATGATATCTCCTACTCGGATTTTATGAGATTTTTTATATCAGTTAAAGCCTTGAGGAAAAGCTTGAAGTGTTTGATAAAAAGCTTACGACGTCAAATGCCATAACTATAAAGGATACATTACATACTCGTACATACATTATGAACTATAAAAGCAGTATATACTCACAGACACAAATTATATCACGGGGAGTGCTCGGATGAGGGGCCAAAATTATCGCATATTCTCGAGCAGCATAAAGATTTCTGCGTTTCAAATTTGGGTATAAACTACTCTCAAGGGACCTAGCTATATATTAAAAAAAAAACAGTAGATGCGCGTTTGCTATTTTGACCTTATTTCGTAGTGATACTGAATAAACTACAATACAATATTATATAAGCATTCACTTTCTTTCTATTTCACATATTACCTACAAGAACAAGCAAGAACTATACTGTAATCAAAGATATTTTAATAACTTTTTTTATACTACGTCGGGTGGAGAACAAGCATACGGTTCGCCTGATGTAAAGCATTTACGCTGTCCATACAAACACCTGCAACATAAAATATCAGTCGTGCCGCCAGCCCCGCTGCCCATGCAGCATCTCCTTCCTTCCTGGGAACCTCATTCACTCACAAGAACACAAAAATTCTCGAAGGAATTCTTATTTGCCTGCGTTATTATGTGAGGTGGAGGGGAGGTATTTTCCCAATCGGACAGTTTGATTTAAGTTGTAACTTAAAATTTCAGTGGCTGAAGTAGAAGTAAACATTTTGTGCGTAATGTAGTGTGATCTAGACAGAGTTATGTATAAAGAAATACATGTTATTTAGATAGATAAGCACAAACAACGGACGACACATATTGACTAACTTTTTGGGGTGTAAGTGGCTTAGCGCAAACTTTTGGAGCCAAAGCCAACGTCATCTGCATGTGGAGCACCCTTCCGACTAGCGAAAGAGGCGCTGGCAAAAGAGAGGTAGGGTACAGCGTATTTGTAAGCTGTCCGACTGGGGAAGTACCTCGCAAAATACAGTTGCCAAATAACAATTCGCTTGAGGGTTGTTGGGTTCCTACGTGTGAGTGAGGTCACCAGAAGTAGAGGTAGTGGCACGCGAACGATATTACATTTTGCGAAAGGTAACCGCTTCACATCAATCGGGCCGTATGCTTATCTGCCACTCGACGTGGTATAAAAATAACACCCAAAAATATTTTCTTCGCGACATTACTATATTTGGAATGCGATAAATGAACAATAATCTGGAAACGAAACTTCGCATTAAAAAGCAATATAATTTTTAGTCATGTTTTTATGCAAAAACTTAATAAAACAAAATGAACATATCATTGTTAATGTACATTGTCATAAACCTTGATTTTATCAAAAATAAAATGCAAAACGGTAATTTCTTTTATAGTGGCCACCCAAGATCTACTAGGAGATTCGTGAAGTGCAAAGAAAAATGAATAAATAAATAACCTTTGCAACATACGCCGACGCTACACCGACTGCTATTAATATGTATCGATGTAGCATGATCAAAATCAGGATTTGTAATGTATTAAAAAAAAGATTAGCTACTTTTTTTTAATTTGATGAGATAAGCTTTGGCACGATAAAAAGAATATGCAGTATTGTAATTTCGCCGTAAATTAATACGCCGAGAAAATGAGTTGGGGTGTATGTGGGTTACAACCTCAGATCACAGCAAACAAGGGAGATTTGCTAAGGCGGCTCAGTTCGTGCGAACGCATCTGGCCATAATTTGGCTTGATGTAAATTTTTGCCGCCAGTCGATAGTTACTATGCGTCGTTGTCACATCTCTCGACTTTTGACAAAATGCCGACTTGTTCAGTGATTGTTTGCAAAAATACAAGCAGCAAAGTGAACTACGTGTAAGATGGCATCTCATTTCACGTGTCAGTATTACAATTATTTACAATATTTATGTTTAATCCTCTTTTAAAACCGAAAAATATTATTTTGTTATTGTGAGAGTACTAGTGAATCATATCGTGTTAAACAAAAATCATTGCTTCTTTAGTAAAAAATAATAAATGAATCGGTTCTTCCGACGGCGCAATGGATTTGTGTGTTATCGATACTCACAATACAATGACAATCGTGTAGTGCGGCCGCTTTAGCCTGCCGTGAAATAGAGGTGTAGTCGTATCGATAAAACAACCTAGTCCTTGTTCATATTAGTACAATTCCTAATTAGTTACTATGTGTAATACATAATACTTATTGAATTAATGGTAAACGTCTATAAAATATATGATATTATTGAGTTTCAATTATTCTTGTACTTAAATACTTTTTAATAATAATAACTATTTATTGCTGCTTCTTTTAAATACAAATTTTAGATATCCGAAGGATGGAAAAATTAAAGAAAAATGGATAAATGCTGCAGGCAGAGGTCCAAACTGGGTGACATCTTAACTCAGTAGCGCGTAGCAGTAGTTTGTGCAGAGTGTTTTCGGGAAAGTCCAAAATTGTGATTTTCATATCAAACTGAAAAAAATGTTGGTCAAATAGCCTATTGAATTTCTCATAAACGCGTATTTAGTCATCTTAAAATTAATTGAGTACTTACAAATAAAAGTATCAATATTTAACACGCTTCATCGATATCGATACTGAGAAAGTTCTTTCTAATGAAATACTCTATTGTTTGAATGTGTACTAGTAATAGTACAATGCGGTCCTTTTATGGTAAGAACCAATAATAAGGGTAGTTTTGCATGTGTGCAGTAGTTTATGCATTGTTTTATGCCTGTTTGAGTGGCAGGTAGTAGGAGAATCGGCGACATCTGGTTTCGATACAATTTGTACTGCGTACCAAATCTCCCTTGTTTGCTGTGATCTGAGGTTACAACGATCTTCAGAGTTAAAGCCAACCTCAACTGCACGTTGTGCGCTCTGAGTGTGCGCATATTGCGATTGGCTTTGGAAATTTGTAATAAAAAAGCCTATATATGTATATAGAGAAAAGGATATAATACCTTCCCGTGAGGTAAAAGTATTATACCGTCTATAAATGAGAGATGAACTCGGGCATGTGATGCCACAGTCGGGCTGGACATTGTCTACCTGTTTTTCGCCAGAGCCTCATTAATTTAGCTTTTAAAGATGGTAACGAACCCCTTACATCCCATCTGAAAACCTAAGAATAAAATAACGTAGAGCCCAAAGTTATAATAATATGTACTTAATATATATTAAGAAGAAAAAAATCTACACTGTAATAATAAAACCAGTATGGCAGCCTCTTTTGAAAACTTTTAACGATACGATGCATAAGTGCTAATACGTACGGCCAATACCGGCAGACCTCATTCGACCCCAACTCACAGAGCCAATAATAAAATCTGAACACCACTTCACCATTAATGGCTCTTCAGCCATTCGCCTTGTTGATGATGAACCAGTGCGATTTATTCTTATTTCACTACAGGAGAAATCTTAAGCACAGTAGACTTAAGAACAGTATTTCAATTATAAAAACGACGACATAAAATGTATGCCGCTACACAATCCAACCGAATAAGTTAGTTTTATTATGATCTGCACATAAGAATAAGATAGAGTTTAGAATCGTGTGCCTGAGTGAGTGCATCGATTGCGAACGTTGAAAGTAGGCTATTAAATTTGTCTACTGAGGTTTGGATCTGAGAGTTTACTCCAGGAGAATATATTATAAGATAGATGGGCTTATATTTCTATAAAATAATCACTTAAGATCTTAGTTTGGTAACTACCGTGGTAAGTGAAGTCACAATTGTGTCTTTTTTATATATATATATATGAGAGGGGGGCAAACGAGCAAGTGGGTCACCTGATGGAAAGCAATCACCACCACCCATAGAAATCAGCAACACCAAGGGGTCGTCGATCCGTTGCCAGCCTTTTAAGGGAAATATTGACTCTGTTCTTGAAGGCCCCCATGTCGTACTTATTTGGGAATACCGCTGAGGGAAGCTGATTCCACAACTTCACAGTTCGTGGTAAAAATGTCGTAAAAAGTGTACTATAGTAGTTCGCCAAATATCAAGATGATGTGGATGGAATTTTAATTTTTGGCGAGTTGTACGATAGTAGAACTCAGCGGCCGTGTGGTATAATTTATATAGAACGCAAAGAGATGCTACAACTCTGCGTGTAGAGAGAGACTCCAGCCGATCAGAAATCATTGGGTTACCGACGATTCGAACAGCTCTTCGTTGTATGCGGTCAAATGGAGCAAGTAAGTACTGGGGCGCACCAGCCCAGAGATGTGAACAGTATTCCATATGAGGCCTAACTTGGGCTTTATACAGTTGAAGGCGATCCTGTGGTGTAAAATACCTTCTGGCTTTATAGATGATGCCAATTTTCCTAGAAGCCAATTTGGCCCTGCACTCCAAGTAACCACGGAACTGTACATTACTAGATATGTCAACACCCAAGATACCAATGCTGGAGCTAATAGTAAGGTAGAGTACCTTCCAATCTAGGAGATACGACAAATGGGGACTTTTTTGCAGTAAACGCACATACTTGTGTTTTTGATGGATTCAGCTGGACTAAGTTCAGTCTACACCAATCAAAGACCTGTCCAAGAGACGTGTCAATCTCAGACGGTACTCATCGACACAATTCCGAGAAACATTACATAGACCACTGTATCTTGCGTCCACGGAACTGTTATCTGCATAGCAATGAATGCTGCATACATGCAGCAAGTCATTGATATGCAGAAGAAACAATGTAGGGGATATTGCATCTTTTTTCAATTCTAGCTTATAACAAAAAAAAAACACAAATCAAGTCTAAAATTATGTAGAATAGACCATAATAAGGTATTTAATTATGTATGATAATCGAGAGTAATGCGTACTTTTTGGACGTATTCGAATCGAATTTACTGCTCTTACGTCTACTGAGTCTTAATTCTCAGTACGTTCTGGTTCATAGTCGATGACAAAAACAAACTGCTTATAAAAATCACCTTTGTTTATCAACCTTTGAAGTTTGCAATTTAGACTTCAATGGAAATAAGACGGAGTGGTACTTTATCTCCGAGTATTTTCGAGTTCTTTTGTTTTATATTTAGGCCCTATTATTTACAGGCCGTCTTATGATAATCCTATCTTTGATTATTTCAAGCATTATGGCAATTCTTTTATGTACCAAAATAAAGTTGTATTTGGGACAACATAATTAGTTCATTTATTTAAACTTAGAGGATGGTCATTAAAATAATTGCTAGTATTTCAGAGGCCTTATATGCAAAGCGTTAAAGCAGCGGGCAATAGCGCGAGCAAATCTATGAATTTTCTTTACGTCTCTAATAGAACTAAAGCAACCAACATAGTTATTAGAAGGCTTTTTCAACAGGCTAAAGTGCAGTGAGTAGGCCACATAGCTCGAATAAATGAGCCGTGTTGGCGCAGAATGATTCTAAAGTCGCGATCAAGGACTGGAAAGCCGCGTAGGATGAATCGATGAATAATAGATCTGTTAAAGATCCCCCGTTAGATGAATGGTAGATCAGTTTTAAGATCTCAATGTATCGATGGATACAATCGACATAAAATCTCAATCATATATATAATATTATGATATAAGATATTTACTATTCGGCCTGTGATTTGATTCCCCTTTTAGCAGCAAGGTTGGTGCAATCTACATTGAGAATTGCTAAGCAAGTGGTGGCTTTCTATCTTCTTTAGAGACAAAGTTAGCCTCGCCTGCACTTGGTAGCCAAGTTATGGTTATGATAACCAACTCACATCAGTCCAGCATTGCAACCGTATGCCGCAGGTATACTTGCGTGACGTGAGACTTGATAAAAAAAGTTACCAAATTAACACTACTTACTTTTATATCTAAGTTACCAATTATAGTCTTTTTTGACCTGAATACGTCTTTAAAATTGCTGTCATAGGAAGGCAATTCAAAAAAACTATTGATAATCAAATCATCTCCATCCAAAATTCAATCACTGAATACATGAAGGATCAAAGAATTTATTACGCTAAGTAAGGACTATGGAACATCGCGCGCGGGGAGGGGGAAGCGCTGCCATTTTGAGATAATTTTAGTGCATATAACGTGTTCTCGTTTAACACACCAGGCCGTGCCCACGCCACAGCCACGCGCATTTTTTTTATAAACCATTCCATTATGTTTTTGTTACGTTAAGTACTCGTTTAATATTAAGGCTTTACTATAGAATTCCAAACCAATTTAGAATCAAATCGATTTGTTGTAGAAGCCTTGAAAGGTGAAGCTGGAATAGGTACTAGTACATTACAGGAAACCGTTGGATGTTTCTTGCTTATTTGTTTTGAAACGTTAAGTAATTAAATATTTACGGATTTCCTAATTAGACGAGAATTCAATACTCGTACTCATTAAAATTCAAAAGCTTTTAATAACGCTCGCTTTTTTAGTGTCCCGGATCAAATTTGAAAAATAAAGCCGGCCAAGTGCGAGTTGGAAGCACCGAAGGTTCTGTATTCCATATAAACGATCTCAGTCGTGTTACTACTATTAAGTATATGACGTCACTTCCTGGACGTTCTCGACTCAGTCTCGATCTATTGATCGGTATGAATTAGAATTCAGCGTCAACGACACATTATTTTGTTGCACAACTATGTTCTAACTATTTTTATATACAACTAAGGTCAGAAAGAAATATACGACCCGCCTGATGGTTAGCAGTCATCTCATCCTAAGGACGCTCGCTATATCTATCAGAGCTATCACTCACGCGTTGCCGACCCTGTAAAATCAATCTACCAAAAGCACGAACGAATCAAGTCAGTTTTTTATAATGTAGGTACTGTACCTAGCATCATATTATCCTTGAATCAGCCGGTGGGCTGATAGTTTAGTTCAATAAACCATACCACGTGTTTCAACGGCCGTACCTACCAAGCACACCAACGCTATACTAATATAAATACTTCCCACATTAGTTCTTTTATATAGTACCTAATTTATTGTAAGCATATATTTCTTGCCAAATTATTTTGCATTGTTAATGTGAGGGAGATTTTTGAAGAAATAACCCTTGTATTGACAGGGTTATTTCTTCAAAAATCTTCGGTCTCGGAGTGAGGTCCACTTTTATTAAGATAGCAACAAAACTTGTGTATACTGTACGAAGTACTATTACATATATTACTAGCTGCCCGCCCCGGCTTCGCGCGGGTAGAAAGTGTTGTTTTCTTTTCCTCGCAGAAAAAACGACACATATATAGACATTTCAACCCCATCGCACCCCAATACGGGATGATGGTCACGTTAGCCACGTTGAATTTTAAAATCGTTGTTGTTTTCGTAATCAGCGACCCGATAAACCATAAAAACAACACCCATGACGATTTTCAGATTAAAATGGAAAATTGTTGGAGAAGAGTGGTATCATCATCATCATCAGGTCATTTTAGTCTCCACTACAGGAGCATGACCCTCTCTCGTCCGTCCCAGACAGGAGGATTTGGCCTACATTCCCCACGCTGGCCAGACGGGTTGGGGAGGCCTGATCGATGTTTTATAATGTACGAATATTTCCCTTAGTCGCCTTATATGACATCCACGGGAAGAGACGGCGTGATTCTATTCTAGTCTGCCGGAAACCACACGGCCGTAAGAAGGAAGAGTGGTATACGCGGAATAAATACAGTTTCATCGGCACCACTCCCAGTGAGAATCTCAGCTTCAATTATACATATTTCGCTGCTAAACATTGACTTTACTTCAGGAAGGAGATCTTTCCCAAATTTTAATAATATTTTTGAAAACTCTTGGGCCCATAGATAGAACTATCTACAGCTTCTACTGCCTTATTGTTGGCCATTTCGCATTCATCTGAAACGATTAGACAGCAATCCTGAAACATTTTCGCTTTGTCACAGTTTCGTGTCACAAAGCATGTCGGTGTTTCCGTTCTGTATAAATCGAGTAGAATATTGAACATTGTATTTGCGTCCTTCCGCCTAGAAGTAATATGGCTGCAATACCTGGCGATGCTGCTGTGAGATATTATTTTGGCGCCTGATTTCAGCGAGGATTGTTCTCGTAAGGTATGTTTTTCCAGTCCCTCCTGAAGCATCTAAGAAAAACAGTTTCCCCTCGTTGTTTAAAAGACTTTGCATTACAAAATCTTGCTACATAGCGTCCCGCAAATGCACGCATTCTTCTGAATTGTGCGAATATATACCAATCGTTCCATTTCAATTTTAGCGTACACGTCTATAATAAACTGACTAAATAGACCACGTCACCTTTGTAAATAAATAAAACGATTGCGTCTAACTTGTAGCAGGTAAGAATAAAAGTAGCGCTGCGCGGTTATTTTTTTACAATACAATCAATATGTTGTTAAACTATTAATTGTATTTTTAAGTAGCTTTTTTAGTTCTATTTGCTATTATAGTGTGTTTTTTAGTTATTTTTTTAAACTATTATTTATTGTAAACACAATGTTATTATGCAAATAAATTTAACTTTGTTTTGCATCAGGTGTTCCAAATCTTGGATTTATATACCTCAACAAAAAATGCTCACCAGGCTGAACAACTTTTGCTAAGGCGTCATTTTTATATTTCTTATAGTTTAGCTGAACTATTATGGTTCTGCATCACGTGTTCCAAATTTTGGATTTTTACACCTCAACAAAAATGCTCATCAGGCTGAACAACTTTTGCTAAGGCGTCATTTTTATATTTCTTATAGTTTAGCTGAACCATTATGGTTCTGCATCAGGTGTTCCAAATCTTGGATTTTTATACCTCAACAAAAATGCTCATCAGGTTGAACAGCTTTGCTAAGGCGGTATTTTTATATTTCCTATAGTTTACCGGAACCATTATGGATCCGCATCAGGTGTTCCAAATCTTGGATTTTTATACCGAGATGGAAATTTCGTGTCCACGTTTTCAAATCGATGCCAGTTTCGTAATTGACGTCTCAGAAAACCATAGAATCAACACCCATATTGATATTATGACATTTCAACCCCATCGCACCCCCACAGGAGTGCTCTTTTGTCACGTCGGTTATGTTAGATTATAAAATAGCTGTTGTTTCGGAATCAGCGACCCGATAAACCATAAAAACAATACCCATGACGATTTTCAGACATTTGCACCTCATTTCACCCCTTTAGGGGTTGAATTTGGAAAAATCCTGAATCACGTGTTTACTCTCTTATCTACAGAAGTGCTCATGTAAAGTTTCGTATAAAATAATCCAACTAATCTTGGTTCCCCATACAAATTTTGGACCCCCGTTTCACCCCCTTAGGGGTTGAATTTTCCAAATTCCCGTCTTAGTGAGCGTCTTCGTCTTGAAAGGAACCCCAATACAAAATTTGAGACTCCTAGCACTTGTAGTTTTAGAGATTTCGTGATGAGTGAGTGAGTGATTTTCTCTTTTATATATTAGGTTGGGGAAAAAGTCTTTTCGTATTTTATATGAAAATTCAAAACATTTTTTAATAAAGTTTATTTACTTTTAACTAAAGTATGTAGGTGCCATTTTGTTTGATAACTTGTTGCCATCTTGTAGGTAGAGTCATGATCCCATTACTATAGAAATTTTGGGACTTCTGTTCAAAAAACCACGACAAGTGGTTTTGGCAGTCTTCTCGTGATGTTAACCTGATATTGCCTAAAGATTCTGAAGAGACCGAAACAGGTGGAAATCAGAAGGTGCAAGGTCAGGACTATACGGCGGATGCATTAACACCTCCCAGTCAAACTCTCTTAATTTTTGCTGAGTGGCTAAAGATGTGTGAGGTCTAGCGTTATCATGATGAAAAATCACACCCCTTCTGTTAATTAATTCCGGCCGCTTTCTCTCAACTTTTTGCTTTAATCTCATCAGTTGTTCACAGTAGAGTTCAGAATCGATAGTCCTGCCTGGCGGTAACAGCTCATAATGAATAATGACCTTCCAATCCCACCATACACACAGCATCACCTTGTTGCGGGTTAACCCGGGTTTTGCCAGAGTCTGTGAAGCCTGACCGGCCTTTGACCACGACCTTTTTCGCACGTTCTTGTCGTACGTAAGCCACTTTTCATCACCAGTTATAAGCTTCTTCAAAAACGGTTCGCTTTCATTACGTCGTAGTGAAGAATCGCAAATGAGTACACGGTTCATTAGGTTTCTTTCAGTGAGATCGTGAGGCACCCAAATATCGAGCTTTTTAGTGTACCCAGCTTTTTTCAAATGCGCCAAAACTGTTTTGTGGTCAATTCCTAATTCTTCAGCTACGTCGTAACTACTGATATGCCGATCTTGCTCCACTTTTTCAAAAATGGCATCCATTTTATCCGTAACAGGGCGACCAGAGCGACGTGCATCTTTCACATCAAAATTTCCTGATTGAAAACGCTTAAACCAAATTTGTGCTACTCTCACAGACACTGCACTAGGTCCATAAACGTCACAAATTTTTTTCGCAGCTTGCGTTGCATTTTTAACTTTTTTGTAGTAAAATTTTAAAATGAATCGAATTTCTTCATTAGATTCACTCATCTTGACAGTAAAAAAAACAAATGAAAATCACACATTTACCTAATTTGAATTTGTAATTATCTTTTTTTAGATTTAAACTTTTTAAAGATATCAAAACCTGCCAGATACAAATGGTATAACCAAAGAGATTTCATTACAAGTTCATACATACTATAATGCGAAAAGACTTTTTCCCCTACCTATTATATAGATACTGTTTCACGGGTGAAATGTTTTATTCATATCCAACCCAGTCTCTTCATCAATATACTTTAAAACACCGTTTCTATAAAGCATTATGACAAACATTCCAATTCACGAAGCATACAGAAATAAACGAACTTAGGAATACTCTTACAAATCGTCTAAATGCGTTTCCCACAAGATCAAAAGTAACGGATTTAAAATATTCTGAGTAGGCATCGGCTCTCAAGGAAAAATGTGTATCCAATTTGTCTCCCAACTCACGTATCGTACAATTCGTTGTTAGATACGCAGCGTGGTGGTTTCAGGCACACTCCTATATTGACATACATTCCGCTTCTGTCGCTTTTGTGTGTGGCGAAAAAAGAAGGATTTCAATCTAGAGGCCTTGGAGTGCTTTTGAGATATACTAGGTAATGTAAGATTGTCATATTTATCATTTGTTACCTAAGTAACTTACTACTACCTACCTAAAACTTTTATAATAAGATGTTTTTATCTATAGATGCGTTTTACCTGCCTCCATTATGGCAAGAAAATGTCGCAGGACAGACTGAATGTTGGGTAAGGTAATTCTAGCTAAAGTTTTAGTTAAAGGTAATTCTAACAAATATTCGTTCTAAATGCTGCCCGACATTCAGTCAGTAGTGTGAGGCCACTTACCATCGCTGCAAGAAGTAAGCGCAAATCAAAAACAATTATTGAAAAATTGTAGGTAAAATGACTCCTGTATGTTCACGTTCTTTTTCTTTCTTATAGTACTGTATGTATGCATAGATATTGTATGTATAAACGCTTTGTAGGCAATTTTTAATGCCGTGATATTTCGTCTATTGCCTGTCTATATATAAAATGTCATAGCTTCTGTATATTACGTTTACATTCTTTGGCGTATGTTTCATAGTTTGACTTTGACCTATCGGTTGCAATACTTGCGTACATATATTCATGTCAATTTGTAATGTTACATGAAAATGAATTGTTTTATAGACATAAAATTGGGCAAAACTTGTTCGCATTTACTAAGATCATACTTTTAACAAAAAAAGTATTTTCTAATACGCAGATTAATGTTTCAAAGATGATCTCTTTTTCGTTCTCTTTCTTTTCTATTATTCTCTCCCCCTTTGTGTCTAAATATCGTATAATAATAACTTCTCTACATTCTTTTGGCTTTATACACTATTATAAATAAGTAAGATTAGAAATAAGTAATAATAAAGAGTATATATTGTAATATTTAATAATAACCTATAAGGATAGATTTTTCTCCGTGTAGATTGAGTGTATAATAATAATACACATAATTTAAGTCAATTCCCGAAAAAAAAAAACAAGAAAATGATTTAAAAGAGCTTATAAAGTAAGTTAGAATATTAATTATCTCGTGAAAATTTGCTTTTATAACAAAAAAATATGAACAAAGAAATCTGGTTGCTTCAGAAATCTGAGAAATCTCTGTGGACCAAACTTGACGTCTTTATAGCCTCTCGGAGATGTAAGCCGTCTTTACACTTACACAGTAATTGTTTTATATTAAGAGTTTATTTAAGAATTTCTTTGTCTCAAAGTAAATTATAATTTATTTCTCCCAAATGCAAGGGGCGCTACGGAAAAATTGGGGGTCAACTGCATTCTCAGGGGTACTTGAAACTCACAAAAGAAGGGAATGGCCCTGAGTACTGACTCATTGCGTTTTCGTACTTCCTTTGATGTGAGGCAATACAATTTATTTCCGAATAGACAAAGGTATTTTAACGTTACGTTAGGTATGATATGAAAAAATCATACATGCAATAAAATTATGTTTTATTAATATATAATAAACATTATTATGCCTCTATATAATTAAAATGTTTCAATTGTGGTAGCAATTTGTTATAACATTTTGTTTGAAATAAAATCATTTTTAGTGTTTCACAACTATTACGTAATTAAATTTATTTTCGACGAACGGTTTCGTGTTCATTTCGTTACTACAAAATTTGTATGTATGCGCTTCGCCCAAATGTAGGTTTACAGGTATACAAGTAAAATTATCTCGATCCTTCACATTTGCCAAAATTATTTAGCCATGCAAATATAGTGCTTATTTATACAATTTTAATACAAATAAAGAAACAATATAATTTTCTTTGTTAGTCATAACCAGATGTAAAATATAATAAAAATATATATTTTTTTATGTCAATGAATTCAAATTTTCAAGTTATTCCAAAATCGAATAAAACCTTTTCTCGTGCAGCTAGTATCGGCGTGATTTTTTTTTATACTACGTCGTGTGGCAGACAAGCATACGGCCCGCTTGATGTAAAGCGGCCATATTAGGGCTCGCAACATAAAATGTTGCTCGTGCGCCGCAACACCCCCGCTGCCATCGCAGCATTTCCTTCCTTTCTGGTGACCTCACTCACTCGCAGGAACACAACAACCCTCAACGGAATTGTTATTTGGCTGTGGTATTCTGTGAGGTGGAGGTACATTCCCCAGTCGGGCAGCTTACAATTACGCTCCCTACCTTTCTTTTCGCCAGAGCTTCGTTTGTCAGTCAGCAGGGTGTACCGCGTGGAGGTGAAGTTGGCTTTGGTTAAAAGATGTTCATTAACCACTTACACCTCTATCCTTGTGCTTTTCCAAATCTGCGTACTAGGAGCTGCTTATGAAACTAAGTATCCGCTTAAAGACCTTAATGTACATTGCATACGAATTACGAGTATCTTGTAGTCGTTTAGTTCGTGGTACAGTATCAAAGACCAACCTACGGGGATTTCTTATACATCTTTTGCTTTCTAAAAGTCTTGATAGTTTTGCTTTACATATTTATCTATTTTAGAGTATATAGAAATAAGGTAGCAGTAATATCTTTAATTCGTTAAAGTATTTATATTAGCTTACGTCGTACCTATTATATTAACTATACTATACTATGCCTACGCTCTAAACAAGAACAAATTATGTTTTACCTAAACATGGGCAATACAGATTTCAACTGCGTCTTGTAATTTAGGTTTCACTTCAAAATCGTTACATAATAGACGTTATGTATTCAGAAGGATATTACAAAATTGAATCTACTGATTTTGAATAGATACTACAGCACAAAGCAAGCCATAGCCTGCTTTAGCAATGGGTCGCAGACGCGCTTGCCTTATTAGATAGATAGATTGTCCTTATTCTTCTTTTATAAACCAAGACGGTTTATAAAAGAAGAATAAGGACAATCTGGCACATGCAGAGTAAAATCGACAGATTAGCATTTGACTTTTTGACAACTGACTGCTTTTTTGACTACTGGTTTCATTGTTAACATTGTTAGGGTACTGGTGATGAAATGAATGAAAATAAATGGACAATTCGTGAAATGGACGTTTCAAGCAGTGGACGTTCTGGGAAGTGGACGATTCGCGTAGTATTCACGTATTCACGAATATGACGTTACTATGTTATATTTAATATTCGCCTTGTGCACCTATCATGTCTTATCTCTGCATCACCCTAAGGTCGACTAGTGGAGAACGCTTGTGTAGCATTAAATTCGCCTTTATACATTTTTTATGTGCATGAAGATTAATTTTAAAAAATACAAAAAAATCTATAATAGTGTAATTTAAATTCAACAGATTCCTATGTATGAAACGCTAAAAAATACTCCATGAAAATATTCGAACATTAACATTAGGGCGCGTCCACACGAGCGCTTCGGTTACAACCGATCAACTCAGCGATATGAACAAAACGTTTCCTGCCCGCGACGACTCAGTGCACAAGCTAATTATGATCTACACTCGGCTAATGTTAGATTGAAAGCAGATTAGCTATGATTAACGGTCTGCTGTTAGTTTTGGTAATATAAAACACAGGGTATTTGTTACTCTGTGTCTTGATTAACCGACAGTTTATATTTTAATTTCTTGGTAATTTAGGTCTTGACAACTTTTATTCAAATGGCTTGGAAAAATATTGTTTTATTACGTGCTAATGTTGTCAGTTATAAAGTATAGTTTATGCTACAAACAAATTTTATAGGTGGTTAATAGTATGGCAATGATTATAAAACCTCCGGGTTTTTGTGGCTTATATTAGTTTTAGATTGTAATTTTTCAGCGCGTTTTGAATTTCTAATAACGTACATAATAAGTATTAGACGCGAGTACATATTAGAGTGATCTTATATCGGCGTGTTCGCTCAAAACAGGGAGAGAGTCGACAGGTAAAAGAAACATCTTCCTTAATGAATCTCAATTCATGAGATACCTACCTACAACTATTCTTACTGTGTAATCCGAAATCGTCATGAGATATACTTGTCGTCGACACTGATATCCCATGTCTTCCTGTGCCTCTTTTAGCACAGCGGAGTACAATTTTGTAGAAGTAACGTCTCCCTGTCATATTCCCCGCTGCAGCTAAAACGGATTTCACGACAGCCCCCAACTCTTATTGCGATTCAATAATTGAATAGAATGCTTATTCATACCAATGAATAAGCGACTCTATTCCATATAAATATCTATCTATCCATTCTGTTATTGAATCGCAATAAGAGTTGGTGGTAAAGGGGCTGGTCCTGTACATGAATAGTCAAAGTCAACAGTCGCATGTATACAATATAATACAATATACTTTATTGCACCAATAATAAAAATACAGTACAAAGTTTAGTAAATGTAAAAAGAATAGAAAAGATTTGTATTTTCATACAACGTCAGGCGGCAGACAAGTATACGGCCCGTTAGATCTAAAGCGGTTACCGTAACCATATGAACGCTAGCGGGATGAAATATTGTCCGTGCGCCGCCACACCCGCTGCCAACGCATCAACTTCTTCCTTCCTGGTGACCTCACTCACTCGCAGGAACACAACAACCTTCAAAGGAATTGTTATTTAGCTGCGGTATTCTGTGACGTTGAGGTACTTCTCCAGACGTCGTCAACCCTTATTCATCTCACTGCTGGGATACGAGTCTCTCCTCAGTCGAAAGGGTTTAGAGTATACTCCACCACGCTGATCAACCTGCTCTACCGCTCTTTCGCCAGAGTCTCTTTCGTTAGTCTGCAGGGTGCACCACGAGCAGGTGAGTAGCAATAGTGATAGACGGCATATTTCCTGTGTAGCTTTTTATTGTAGTTGTCGTATGGTTCCCCCCCGTTCTGTATATATCCTATATAGCCTAAGCCTAATCTTAATCCATAAGATGTTAAGCGCTCAAATCGTGTCATTTCTACTGAATCAGGATTACGGCACGTTCGAAACCGTAAGTCGGTGCCTTCTCAGCTATTCGCTTTACATATTCGTTTAACCCCTGCATTAGGGGCTGATGATTAATGAACCAGCCCTTAGACTCCGTTGCCCCTTTTTCGTTCATAAATAAACAGCTAAAATTATAACCAGAGTAATTTCGTAAGCCGAACCTCGGCATTATGCGACTATTCGTCAATTATAATGTGTCTAAGGTAACCCTAATGATCTCCATTATTAAAAAAAAAACCGGACAAGTGCGAGTCGGACTCGCCCACCGAGGGTTCCGTAGGTACGTAGTATCATTATTAAATTTGATATTTTTCATTATAAATAAGAAATAATGCGTCGAAAAAAATAAATAAAATATATTTTGCAATGTGTACATCAAGCCCTTTCATATGATACCCCATTTGAACTAGTAGTTTCAATTTGAAATTTCGACACCCTATAAAAATATAGACCCCCTATTTTTTAAGATCTATTTACAAATGTATAGTTTTGAGATTTATTCCTGTACTTGTAGTCTATAATGATGTTACTTGCCAAATTTCATAGTTCTAGGTCAACGGGAAGTACCCTATAGGTTTTGATTCCCTTGAGTGTGTCGAAATATGCGTTTTTTGCTGAATAAACGACCGTAACTTTTTTCTACGTAAACTTAGCAGTTTGATTTTTTTTTAACTTCATGGGACCGTAGACCTGAGTATACAGTTCAAATTTCAGCTTGATACCTCCACGCATTCTCGACATAGAAATTCTTGACAGACAGACAGACAGACAGACAGACAGACAGACAGACAGACAGACAGACAGACAGACAGACAGACAGACAGACAGACAGACAGACGGACAACAAAGTGATCTTATAAGGGTTCCGTTTTTCCTTTTGAGGTTCGGAACCCTAAAAATGTGTCGACTTTATCAGTAGAAATTAATTTGACTGTATTAACTTTAAACATTCTTGGTTGATTAAAGATATGTATCTATTAGATCGTTAACCACATTTCTTGAGGTAGCATCAAGAGGTAGGAAATTTAACAAGGTATTTTTTTGCGTTTGTTTGACTGCACTGTTTTTCACGACGACCACTCACTTTGATTTATTGTAGGTATACCTGAGTATATTTATTTTAGAGTATAAGTGGTTCATTAACATCTTTGAACCAAAGCCAACCTTACCTGCACGTGGTGCACCCTGCTGACTGACAAACGAGGCTCTGGCGAAAAGAGTGTATTGTTTAAGCAGCTCGACTGGGGAAGTACTTCCACCTCACAGAATACCTCAGCCAAGTAGCAATTCCCTTAGAATTGTTGGGTTCCTGCGAGTGAGTGAGGTCACCAGAAAAAAAAATGCTGGCAATGGGTCGGCACCCCTTGGTGTTACTGATCTCCATGGGCGGTGGTGATTACTTCAGCTTTCGCATATTCGCGAAATAAATTAATGTTATTATTATTATGTTAGCGGAAATGTTGATCGGCCGACATGATCCGCTGACGTACGAGGACGACCGATGACGAGCGTTGCCGAGCGATGCCGATCGCCTATAAAAGCCGCTGCGTGCTCGTTTGAAAGACAGTTCGTCTTGGAGTTCGCTTGGCACGAGGAGACTATGCCCGTTTGAGATTCTAATAGCCTAGTTTGGTCTGTTATTACTGTCGTAGTTATTTAATTGATTTATTTGCTTAAAATAAAACTAATAAGTGTGAGAATATTCAATTCCTGTTGTGATGACCATTTTTTTTTAGTTTATTACGCCAGTGGTTCCTAAAAATTAATACAAACCATTTAATAATGAGAAGCTAATGTTAACAAAGTACAAACTAAAATAAAATAAATAAAAATTAAATAATCTTAAAATTACTTAAAAATAAAACTGATAATAAACCACTTAACTGCTCTTCACAAATATTCGCCACATGCGACAGGGAGGCAAGAACTGGCTGCGTTTGCACGCTGCATCGCAATGCTGACTTTTTATAAATAAATATTGTCGGACAAATTACACAGCGCCATCTAGCCCCAAAGTAAGCGAAGCTTGTGTTATGGGTACTAGACAACTGAAAACATACGTAAATACATTTTTTTTTGTAAATACATACTTATGATACATAGAAAACACCCAGACCAAGACAAACAGACATGTTCATGCACACAAATGTTTGTCCTATGTGGGAATCGAACCCACGAGCGTTGGTGTCGAAGCCGCGTCATTGACCGCTACGCCACCGAGCTCGTCAAAGCAAAGGAGATGAATGATTTGATTTGTTCAAATTAGTCTAATTAGTAAACAAAGTGTTAAATTTGCATTTCATGTGAGTATAGTTAATTATTTTAGATCGTTTCCATTTATTCTATTATTATACAAAACAGTGCAGTTATAAACCTATCATTTATAATGTTCTACTTCACGATAATATTCCTGGAAGCTACAAAAAGCAGAATATCATAAATTTTATTCCGCACAATTTTTTTCAAGTACACACTCTGACAAAACGTCATGTTACAATGCCACTAGTAATACGTAAGTAGGTATACCCATTTATATCGCGTGCATTGTAAGCATCAACATTTGTAACCCGAAAGCTTTTCCTCGGTGGCTGTCAGCCGCCAAATTGAATACAATTTATCATGCAATACACGAGTTCAACGATCTACTCGTAATATATTTGACGAGGTTTTGTGATGATAGTTTATGTAGCGGTTGACGATTGTCAGTGTAAGAATGTCGAAGTCAGACATTCTTCTTAAGGGCATTTCGTCGATAGACAAATTACACACTGCCATCTAGTCCCAAACTAAGCAAAGCTTGTAGTATGGTTACTAGATAACTGGTATTATACTAAAATAGGTACTTTTTTTTGTAAATTCATACATAGAAAACACTTATACCAAAACAAACATACATGTTCATGCACACAAATATTTGTCTTGTGCGGGGATCGAACCTGCAACCTCGGAGTCGTAGTGGCCATTGCTAACCATTCGACCACCGATCTCGTCAAAATATTAACGCTCGCAAGATGAAATATCGCTCGCACGCCGACAGCTGCGCTGCCAACGCAGCAACTCCTTTCTTTCTGCTGACCTCGCTCACTCGCAGGAACATAACTACCTTCAAGGGACATGTTATTTATTTGCGAGGTGGAGGTACTTCCCCAGTCGGACCGCTTACAAATACGCTGTGCTTTTCCTTTCTTTCGCTTGAGCCTCTTTCGCTAATCGGCAAGGTGCACTACCTGCAGGTGAGGTTGGCTTTGGCTCTAAAGATTGTGGTGAGGCTCACCACACTATAACACCTCAAAAATAGTGTTGTGATAAAATTGATAATATGTTGAAATAGGCGATATTTATTCAAATGAGGCATAGAGTTAAGAATCAATATAATCTCAAAAATTGAGACAGAACATATTGTCACCACTGCGATGATTTCTTACATTTTGTTTTAATATTCTAACTCTTATTGTTTTCTCACGGTCAAGGAATAATAAAAGAGAGTAAAATTTAATTATTCCTCATGTCTCCAATATATTTTAAGGCTTCTGGATAATGCCATTTGGTGATGAAATCTTATTTTGAACTTCACATCTTATTCCATAATGATGGAATTTACCTTTGGTGTTCATCACTATCAAAAGCTTTGGAGAGATCGGAGAAAAAAAAATTGTATTAAATAGTTATAATTTTTACTTAGTGCAAATTTAGAGAGTAAATTCGCGATTTTTTTCTATCGAGCCAAATATTATTAATTGTGTTTTCAATAGCTTTGGGCCCTGCAGAAAGGACTTAAGATTTCATAGTTAAATTTCTAGGAACCAAATTGAAATAGTTTAATAGAACAATTCTTTAAATAAGCGTGTTTCCTGGACTGACTTCACCTTAAGTGCAGGACGTACGCTTACGCATTAAAGATATGAGTAACCAATGCAACTCCTTCATTTTGTAGTATCTGTCGAGATAGAACTGCACTGAATATTATGATATCTATATATCAATTTGATGAAATTTGCATACCTATAGGACACCCTCTCCGCCAACCCAACCGCAACAGTTGAGCAGCGTGGTGGAGTATGCTCTAAACTCCTTCGATTGAGGGGAGACCCGTATCCTATGATGAGTGGGGTGATGATTATACATAGGTTAATGTCATGCCATACCATAGGACACATATGATACTTTTTATCTAGGTAGCTGCTGTGTCCACGTGGGGTGAAGCCGGGGATAGAAGCGAGAACAAAATAATTTTGTAAAAATGTCGGCAAATACACATTTTTCACTGTAACTAGACCTTTACCACACACACACCACCGCATTCGGTAGGGTAGCTACATCATTGTTGTCCTAGGCAATTACATTCAATACTGCATATGTAAATTCTCTTTGGTAGTAGGACAAAGTGAGTTTATATCGATTACAATTAATTTTCAAAATGTTTTATTCATTTTCTACTATACTTCCAATATGTGCGTAACTACACCAGTAATAAATTAATGATCGGATTATTTTTTCTGCCTCCGTTCGATAGTGGGAATGTAATTAAATCGCCTTTGTTCCCTTGCAATTAAAATCGTAGCGAATGCTGCCGGGAATTGCATTCATATGCCCTGGTATTGTAAACATGCTGGTAGAATTACAATATTACAATAATGGTAAATTATTCCTTCCTGGAATACTCAATAGGTTCGCGATTATGATACTTCTCTTCTTTTGTATCTATAAAAGGCAATCCTTACTTAATGATCTACCAACGCACACCTGAAACCACAGACTGAATCGGGTTGAAATTTTGTATCAGGGGTGTAAGTGGTTCATTAACATCTTTGAACCAAAGCCAACTTCACCTGCACGCGGTGCACCCTGCTGACTGATAAACGAAGCTCTGGCGAAAAGAGAGGTAGGGAGCGTAATTGTAAGCTACCCGACTGGGGAATGTACCTCCACCTCACAGAATACCGCAGCCAAATAACGGTTCCCTTGAGGGCTGTTGTGTTCCTGCGAGTGAGTGAGGTCACCAGAAAGGAAGGAGATGCTGCGATGGCAGCGGGGGTGGCGGCGCGCGAGCGATATTTTATGTTGCGAGCGTTAATATGGCTACGGTAGCCGCTTCACATCAGGCGGGCCGTATGCTTGTCTGCCACCCGACGTAGTATAAAAAAAAAAAAAAAAAAAAAAAAACAAAAATTACTTAGTCCTACAAAGACTTATTCTTAAGTCTTGCGAAGACAGTAAACTTTTTAAAACATGTAACTATTATGACGTAGACATTCGCTAACAACGGATTTTTTGAAAATTCTTACGAGCTACCGGGATACGGGCTTACGAAGTCGCGGCGCATGCTAGCATACAATACATTTCATAGTTTGTTAAGTGGCTCCTAACTTATACAACGAATTGATTTCCACAATATAAAATTATTATAACTGAACTTTAATAAATACACATTATTTTTTTTTATAATTAACTATTCATATTAGAGAAACACATAACTAAAATACAAATCCAAAGCAATGCACACAGATAATTCAAAACGGTGTTGTGAACTCTTTGATTTTACCGACCACTCGTAGACTCGTAGCTTACAATTTCTCAATAAAATAGACACTTAACAGCTGCATAGAGATCTAATAGAAACCGACCTTATATCTCAACGAAATACAAAATAAAAACGGTACTTCAAACCACTTTATTACCGTACACAAGAGTAGAGGCATTTGAAATGTGCCCAGATATCATCAGCGGGGAAACCTAGTATGTTGTAAAATGTGCAATATCTCAAACGAAATACCGTACTTTACGTTGTCTGGCAAAATGAAACTTTCCTGAACGTCTGTTCAAATTAAGCTGTAGCTGTTTCACTGAAAACAAGTATTTCATGTACTAAAACATTTAATTATGGTCTTTTGTTTGAATCATCTAGATTAAAAAACTATCTTTATTTATTTAATTTTCTTATTAGACACGACAAGCGAGCATTTGAGTCACCTGATGGAAAGTAATTACCACCGCCGCATGGGATTCTTCAAGAAAGGCGTAAAGGAGTTTTCAGAAGATCGGCAACGCATGAGTTATGCCTCTGTTGTCGCGAGCGTCCAAAGGCTACGATAATTGTATACCAGGCAGGTAGTCCGCTTGTTTACCATCCTAGTGGTATAATAAAAAAAAATATTCACAATCTCTATCGCCGTGTACGTCAAGCGAGCGAGATCATTCTTAGAATATTTGCGAACGCAGACATTATGACGAAAGAATGCTCTGTTGTTACTCTAAAAGAATTTGATAGAGTAGGGATAGATTAAACATTCCGTCATTTGGTGTAAACGCACCTTTATAAATAAAACATTAACGGTATTGATGGAATTTATACACACACTCTAATCCAAGATATAAATGATAGTAATCGCTTCTAATGAAGAGTGACAGAGATGGTATAGAGATCAAATATCAATGATACGTTTAATTGACTGAAAGTGTTTTATATAACTGTTGGGTTTCACAATAAGAAGTCATTAGACACTAGGGAGCTGGTTAATGGACCATAAAACGATCCTATAAATTAAACTTAATCATGACTAATTGAAGTGACATAAGGGAACATACACATCAGCGCAGTTACAAAATAACCGGGTGGTCCCATAAACTATGACTTCGGCCTTTTACACTTAGATAATAGGAAGCTAAAAGGTTAACAGCATAAAAATTAAGATAATGGTGGAATTCAGTGATGGTCAAACTAAATAAAAACCGTCGTAAAAACTATCTTATATCAACCGCACCTTAATGCGGGTGACATAAAACTTTAAGATAAACATTTCAGTCATATTTTTAATGTTTCCAGACACGGTATCATCATACTTGTTTCCATTTGTATAAAGTCCAAAATTAATGAAATAAATTACGGAGTTTTGATTTCGTCTACTGCTAGTCACAAATCCCACGGGTATGATGTTTTATTTGAGTCAAAGCAACGTCTAACTTCGCATTTTTATCAATTTATTTTGAACATTTCTATGAAGTTAAATAGAATCAGCAATCAGGTATCTCCGAATAGAGGATCTCAATTTAGGTAAAACCCTTCATTAAACTTATCTCAGTCGAATCTAAGCTTGAGTCCGTGTAACATAATCGATTCGGAAAGAGGAGCCGCGAAGGACAAAGTGCGGTCACAAATTTACATATAAATTTGGGATTATTTTAATTTAAAACGCATTTGGAAAGTTTATTTGCATATATATGAGGGGCCATTACCGTTCTTTGTCGCATCAGGCTAATATAGCAGTTCACTGAATCACGCGTAACGTTGCGTTTTGGGGCCGTCGTCATGTGATTCCATAGTAAACAAACAGTAAGCCGACGTGTGTGACCATACTCAACCACTTTATAAAATTAAGCAATTTGTCAAGTGTGCACTGCGCCCATATTTACTAAGGGTGGAGTGTCGTTAACGCTCATTAAACAGATTTTCATAATGAAATTGAAATACAACATTCGTTGCACTTTTACTCGTTTGTTTATTCTTTCTTTTGCTTGTTTGTCAGCCGTACTTGGTTGATGATTTAATATACTTAGCTTATTGATGGATTATATTAAATGTTAATTAATTTTGTGGTATTTTTCGTTTTCTATAATTTTATACCATTTTTAGGATTAACTAGGAACAAAGTCTTATACAGAGACGGCAATGCGCATACGCTTTGGTGTTACAAGAATTCGACATAAAGGGTAGGTATATAGTATGTTTCGGGCCCTAACCACTATAATCATCATAATATCAGTCCTTGTTCGTCTTTACTTCAGTCAGGTTTAGTGGTAGTTTTAGACCTTCCCTCTAGAAAGCTATAACATGGACAAATTAGCTTATATAATTATATATTTTTTGCAACAAAATGCTTATCTGTCACAAAACGTAATATATTATTTGTTTCTAGAAACACTATGTTTAGCAAAAACTATGAGATAGATTGAGAAATTTTTATGTGTATGTTGTTATTCATAAATTTTACCTTATATTTTCAACGAATTTCGTGTTACTCATGTTCATGAAACCTGCCAAATTTGAACTACGCAATCATACAATCTCAAAAGTCTCCAAAACTAAAAAAAAAGTAAAAGTGTTGTGCTTACGAATGATGAAACGATATATTATGTGACGAACTGAAATTGAAATCTAGGTATAATCAATTTCAATTTTCTCTATACGATCACAACACTTTGATAAATGTAGGATTAATAAAATTACCATACGTGCACCTATATTCGATTATTTATTATACTATTATTTTCTTACTACTTACGCAAATAATCACCATCGGCTAGGACACATGAGCTTCTTTCACATAAGTCAAAACATTATTTACATAATGTCAGTTAATAATGACTTTTTTCTATACAACATCGGGTGGCAGACAAGCATACGGCCCGCCTGATGTGAAGCGGTTACCGTAGCCATATTAACGCTCGCAACATTAAAAATATAGCTCGCGCGCCGCCTCCACCGCTGCCAACGCAGCATCTCCTTCCTTTCAGGTGACCTCACTCACTCGCAGGAACACAACAACCCTCAAGGGAATTGTTATTTGGCTGCGGTATTCTGTGAGGAGGAGGTACATTCCCTAGGCGGGTAGCTTACAATTACGCTCCCTACCTCTCTTTTCGCCAGAGCTTCGTTTGTCAGTCATCAGTGTGAACCGCATGCAGGTGAAGTTGGCTTTGGTTCAAAGGTGTTGATGAACCACTTACACCCCATTAACATATTGACAGAACTATTCACTACTAACTATTTCACTATAACGAAAAATCCTACGCCTGTAACAACCATAAGAAATCTGCCTCCCAGTATGGATAAACAAACTACTGCTTACTTCAAATATAGTAGATAATACATTAGCGAGTGAGATAATCCAATACTCACGTCAGTCTACATCCTAGAAATGCAGACGTAAGTCTATTTTTCATGTCTTGAAAACACACTGTAAATCTACGATTTCAAAGTGAATTAAAGTAAGTGGAGATTGCGGTAACTTTACCGGCTTTAGTGAAATTTATACTCACGATTATAGACTCTATTTTGTACTTAGAAAATTGTGATTTATAAAGTAGAACAGTAAACAAGTGGATTGTGTAGGTAGATGTTATTACAGCTTCACAATATAATTCTCTGGTACGTAATGGAATTTTTACAGACATATTTTATATTTAAGAATGAATTAATGAATGTAGTAGTAGACTTAAATTTATGAAGTTGCATATATTTGTAAGAGGCTGTCGTATACTAAATGTAGTTAGCTTCTTTATTCTTTAGGAGTGTAAGGCGATCATCAACATCTTTGAACCAAAGCCAACCTCACCTGCACGTGGTGCACCCTGCTGACTGACAAACGAGACTCTAGCGAGCGTTAATGTAGCTACGGTAACCGCTTTACATCAGGTGAAACGTATGCTTGTACCCGAGTAGTATAAAAAAAATGCGTTAATAATATTGGCATTCAAATATTTAGTTAACATAATTATACAGTCGTTATACATCTAGGTAGGTACATAATATATTTTTTAAATTTATGATTAACTTCCTAGCCGACGTTGTCCTTCCTGTCTTTTCAACAATGAATATTGAATTCGAACTAGTTTCGCGCAATCTGTCAAATGAGAGACAGTTCTGTCAAAGGACATAAAGTTACATTAGAAAAGTTAATTTGGTCGTTCAGTTATCTTAAATTTTCTAATTTTCCCGCACAACTTTCTTATATTTTTTCTTTCACAAGAACCTTCTCCTGACAATAATAAATACAACATAAATACACAACACAACATAGCGTAATCGGTCCAGTTGTTCACGCGTGATACCGTTACCAAGAGAAATAGGGATTCATGTTTATATATTGAAATTTTAATGTTAGTTAATTTCACATTCACACTGCTTCCTATAAAATATCATAAGTATCTATTAATAAAAAATATTATTCATATACAAAAGTATCAGACAATAACATGGAATGAATGTAAATAAATTATTAGTACATAATAATATCACAGTGTACGAGTAAGTATTAGTACTATGTAATAATATAATACATCAGAATGTCTTCTTGTGTATATCCATCCCATGGAACTCTTATAACAAGTTTGATCTGCAATTTATCAGTTTTTTTACTAAATTTATGCTTTTTTAAATATTTAAATCACATTTATTAAACTTTGTTGAGCATAAATTAAAACTGCGAAGTCAGACTAATATCAGTAATTTATATCCTATTAGACAATAGTTGTGGGAAATAGATTCAGAAAAGCAGTACACAAAAATATAAAAGCGATTTTTCTTTTTCAAGTAAAATTTATTCGGAATGCGTCTGACAAATTCGGTAAGTGCATTCCAGAGCTGAGTTCCTGAGTCGTGACGCTTGCAATGTAAAAGAGTTCGGCATAAAACCAGAATGTAAAAGCCCCGAACCTGGTAGAAAATTAGTTGAGAGAGTTGTCAGATCGAAGTTGACGATCAAAAGACGATTCTTAGACACTGAATACCTACTAAGAATACATACTGAACTTACATTTCGAATATTCTAGAATTATAGAGGGCAATTTACAACAAAATGACAAGACAAAAGCAACTTCTCTCGTCTGCGGTGACGTGGGAGCTATTTGAACTAGGACCAGAAATTGAACTAGGATAGGATTGCTTTCCATCAGGTGACCCATATGCTCGTTTGCCTCCCTCTCATATAAAAAACCGGACAAGTGCGAGTCGGACTCGCCCACCGAGGGTTCCGTACGTAGTATCAATATAAAATTTGATATTTTTCATTATAAATAAGGAATAATGCGTCGAAAAAAATAAATAAAATATATTTTGCAATGTCTACATCAATCCCTTTCATATGATACCCTATTTGAACTAGTAGTTTCAATTTGAAATTTCGATACCCTATAAAAAATATAGACCCCCTATTTTTTAAGATCTATTTACAAATGTATAGTTTTGAGATTTATTCCTGTACTTGTAGTCTATAACGATGGTACTTACCAAATTTCATAGTTCTAGGTCAACGGGAAGTACCCTATAGGTTTTGATTCCCTTGAGAATGTCGAAATATGCGTTTTTTGCTGAATAAACGGCCGTAACTTTTTTTTACGAAAACTTAGCAGTTTGATTATTTTACTACTTCATGGGACCGTATGTAACTAACCCATACGATTAATAGCGTTAGTTAACATGAGAACTTTGAAATTTAGATAAAATATTTAAGATCAGTTTGTGATTGACCTAATTCATCAAATAAAAGTCTATGGGGCGACCTTATGGCAGGTGCGATTCTCAGAAAAGCCGTGGACAAATTTGGTCAAATCCGGGATCTCTGATTGGTTGAGGGAAATAGCATTGATAGGGAGAGACACAAGAAATTATGTTGCTAAGCAAAATGGCGGGAAAATTCTGATAAATAAATGAATAATCGATTGTACTAATATCGATTAATTTGATAATATATTAGTATGCAATGATATTGTATACAATATTTAAGGGAATTTAGATATAATAAGCGTTGGTTGATATTAATGGCGTTCATAATTAATCGGGTGAATTGATTCAAGGAGTGAATTGTAAGAAAACACGAATAAAGTTTAAGATGGAAAATCTTATATTTTCTTTATAACTATTAAAATTAGTGAATGGAAGTTGTAGTGTGATCAATATAGTTACAAAATTAGATTAATTTGAGGTTTGAAGATAAAAATTACGTGAAATAAAGGTAGAAAAGTGAAACTAAAATGATTTAATTATCTTTTTAGAAAGATTCGAATAATTTTAGTAAGAATCGAGTATTTTCGATGTACTTAAGATTAAACATGAAACAATTAATATGGTAAAAATTAGTTAGATAAATTGATACAAATAGATTACTCGATTAAACTAGGAGAATTAGATTTTATGGTTAAAAATTACTTATGTCACTTCACTAATTCAAAAGTGGGCGGGGCTTGTGACTATAAGAGGAAAAACGCGAGTTTTAAGCGGGATGATTCGATTTATTAGTATTCGCGAGTAAGGAGATAATAATTAGCATATTTCCGTAAATATGTATTATACCGGGACAGTGTTAAATTTATTTTAGTATTTTAAAATTAGATTTTCACTTGTTTAAATATTGCTGAGAAAGGTTTGAGAGATATTATTTATTTGAGTAATCAAATTGATTTACGTTTGATAGATGCCTTAATTATACAAAAAGGTTTGTGAGATTGTTAGATTGAAAAGTAGAAGTGCCCAATTTGAACAATCATATTTAAAATCACTTTGAAATTACAAGGCGAATGTTGAAACTTGACAACAAAAGTAACAATACGTACTTATGGATGATTTCAATGTGAATAAAAAAAGCGTTGTACATCCAATCTTCAAAATGTTATAGTTTACAACATAACCTGCCTCTTTCGTTTCCTATAAATAAGGAATGAAATTATTTTTATTAAACTAATTGGGCTTTTCACTGATTTGTAAGAATCTCATAGTAACTTATCGCGAAAGTGATTAATTTGTGTGAATTAGCAGAGTTGAAAGGTAAGGTCTTCTATCCAGTAAATTTGAAGATTTTTCTCGGTGAGTGAACAAAACATCTTTTATTGACTGTATTATAATGACTTCTCATATTTCAAAATAGTGATACATTACAGGAAATAGATTTCTTGAAATTTCAGCTGAGCAAAGAATGTTGAAATTAGAGTATATTCCAATAGATAAGAATCTATATCTATAAAGTAAAATATAGTAAAGATTATTGCTAAATAATTTGCATGTGTTACTTTTATCAAGACATACAAAGTTTGATTATAGCTATATGTGTATAAATATATGAGTGTTGTGATTTATGAAGTAACAAGATTACTAAACAGTCGCACACTAGATTAGGATTGTTTGTAAGGATTCAGTGATTACAGTAGATAATCTAAATTCAAATGATTTGAGTTTAAATAAGAATGAATTAATTTAGTTTGAAAGATAGACTAAAGAGAGTTATTGGTTTCATATCTAGAATCAATGCAGAAATTAATTTTGCCAGTTAATGAATTTAATTGCCGAAGGAATTTATAAGTTTCCTAAATTTCTTTTGAGAAATATCTATAAACGTTCCAAGTAAATAATATAATGTAGTAAATATGTAGAATCAGTAAATAAGTCTGAGCATTTAGAGATAATTTAAGGATAGGAACATCTCAAATAGTTATTGAGTTTTGTAGTTAAGGCAGGCTAAAGGAAGGAACGTCCTTTGGTTTTTGAATTTTATGAGGAAGAGATGCCTCTTAAAGTAGAATCTGCTCAGACTATGGCCAGAGAAGCGTGAACTTGGGTGGCTTCATGATATACGAGCGGAGGCTATGGGGCTCTATATATTGCCATAATCCTATATAATGCCTTATGTAATTTAATATCATCATATTGTCTTTACCACAAAGAAATAATGTTTGAAAGTATACATTTCCATAATGCAATAAAATGCCTTATTTAGTTTCATACCATATTATCCATTTTCTACAAAAGAAATAATGTTTAAAAGCTTTAACCTTGAGTATGTTAATTAGTTAACATAAGTGTCTAATGTCATATTGTTTTTACCACTAAAACATAATGTCTAAAGTCTTACCATTATGGCAAAGTGTTTCTCATTAATTTAAGTTCAATATTGGTTTACTATTATAACAAAGTTGATACTGGAAATAATAACTAAAAAAGTCATTATCGTTATAAGAGATACTAATTAATATTCAGGTCATTAGTTAATATAATTTCAACCACATAGTTTTATCTTATAGTGGATATTAGGTAATACAACTGATTCAATGAGTATATATATAAGTATTAGGGTGATAGGAGTTTAATCAGTCATTATTCTGCGCGTAAAAGAATTTGGGGAAATTACGGTACAATGTAGGACACTAGACACGATCACATGGCCATTATGTAGTAGTATAGCTTACCATCAGGTTGATTAATCCTATTCCAACGACAACAACAACATAAGGTTTGGTTTAAATTTAAGGTGTAAGAGTGTAAATTATAGGGAGATGTATATCAGATTAATGTCGTTTAATTAGGTGTATATGGTGTGATAGATTTGACGTACTAATGTGAGCGAAAGAAGAAGAAAGGTAGTGAGAAAATAGTAGTAAGGAAATGATGATGATGATGATGATGTAAGATGAATAGGAAGATGTAAGATGAGAGAGTAGGTATACAAACATACACAATTAGGTAGGTCGAAAAAATGTATATAGGAGAGAAAGAGGAGTTAGAGGGGGGGGGGGGGGGAGGTTACACGTAGACCTGAGTATACAGTTCAAATTTCAGCTTGATACTTCCACGCATTCTCGACATAGAAATTCTTGACAGACAGACAGACAGACAGACAGACAGACAGACAGACAGACAGACAGACAGACGGACAACAAAGTGATCTTATAAGGGTTCCGTTTTTCCTTTTGAGGTACGGAACCCTAAAAAGGACCGGTAAGAACAGTCGAATTAGAATTATGGTAGCACTATTAAAAACTGGCATCAGTATAATCAATATTGGGAATATATTAATCATTATCATGAATGATTTTAGCGTTGATAAGAAAATCTATCCATCCATTAAGGTAGCTAAAGATGATAAAACTACGAGATTTGGCTTCGAATAATTTGTGAAATCACAAGATATTTCATAGCGTCAATAAATAATTTAGACAAAATACTAGAAACACATTTCCGCACTAGCACTAAAATTATTTGCATACTTGTATAATAGACACGAAGAAATACCGCAGATTAGCGTCCACGTAAAGCCGTAAGTAGCAACTAGTAGCAGCAAACACGACAAATACCACAACATAAATTATATCTAACCGCTTTATGGTTTGGAAAATTATTACCGCAAGTGAAATTGCCAATAGTGTCATGTAATATAATTATTACTACGCATTAAACGTGTTCAAAATTTACTGTACCGTGAATTTTCTTTGAACATATATCAATTAGCACTTACACTGTGGCAGTTATGCGATTTGTCGTGCAATAAAAATATTTTTACGTGTGCATTTTTTTCAATGCGTTTCCATTATTTCAATAATCCTATGCAAAATTTTATTTTAAACAATATTTTGTCGAAATTTGGTATGAAAACAGCTTCTACCCTGGAGAAACCTTACGAGTAGATACTCGTAAGATTAATACTTTTTTTTAACGCTATTAGAGCAGAGCTAAGGTCGGAAGCCAGAAATAGTTAAAATAAATACTCAATACTGCAAGTGTAACTAATTGCATTACGAATGTTTCCAAAGTAGTTTGTCCTATGAACAACTGCTGGTCAAATAAAATATTCTCAAGGTCGTAATGGACTACTGCGTTTATAAAAAAAATCTCATTACTTGCGTTTTTACTCTTGGTTAATGGAACTCATAAAGATATGACAACATTTCGTACCGGTTTTATGAGAAATCCAAAAATAATAACATTTTTTAACAAGTGACAAGCATACAGCATCAGTTAAAGCAGATATTTTTTTAGTATTATATGATTACCATAATAAAATTATACACGCGTACAAGATAAAATATCACGATGTCACATCAACGCAGCACTTCCAGCATCTTCTGGGGACTACACTCACAGGCACAGGGGTTTGAACGAAAAGTGGCCTTATAGTACAGCAAATAACGTGCCCAAACAGGCTGTTTAAAAATATCGCTGAATTTTTACCTCTTCATATAGCTAGCCTTATAACTACCACAGCAACAGCTGTAAAATATAATAATAAATGCTAGTTGCATTAAATTAACTAGAGTCATATACTAGTTTTAAGAACATATAAAATATTGGTTCAATACTTCAATCAATCCAACAAATACCACTACAAAATAAATATTGTGCAGTGCTCGGCACGACGGGATTGGGCAGGTGTTTCTAGATACTCGCCTTAATAAAGATATCCAATTTCCATCTAAATAGTTCGCTTTAGGAACTAGTCCGACAAAAATACTAATATGTAATGAATTAAATATTGAATCGTTTTCCTTGTTAAACTAAAACGTTGCTACTATTGGTTAACTATTACTTCAGCTTCTATATAATTTAGTATAAAAATGAATCCCTAATTTTTTTTTTTATACTGCGTCGGGTAGCAGACAAGCATACGGCCCGCCTGATGTGAAGCGGTTACCGTAGCCATATTAACGTTCGTAACATAAAATATCGCTCGCGCGCCGCCACCCCCGCTGCCAACGCAGCATCTCCTTCCCTTCTCTTCTGGTGACCTCATTCACTCGCAGGAACACAACAATCCTCAAGGGAATTGATATTTGGCTGCGGTATTCTGTGAGGTGTAGGCACATTCCCCAGTCGAGTAGCTTACATTACGGTTCCTTACCTCTCTTTTCGCCAGAGCTTCGTTTGTCAGTTAGCAGGGTGCACCGCGTGCAGGTGAAGTTGGCTCTGGTTCAAAGATGTTGATGAACCACTTACACCCCATAGTTTCCTTAATTAATAAAATTAGAAAATTTAAGGAAACTGAATCACCATATTAACTTTTTTAATGTAAATTTATGGCGTTTGACAGAACTGTCAGTCATTTGACAGATGGCGCGAAATCAATTCGAATTCAATATTCATTGTCAAGAAGACAGAACAACGTCTGGCGGGCCAGCTAGTTTTTGTGTAAAATAAAAAAAAAAATCATAAAAGGAAATCCCACAATTACGATTGGTTAATTTATACCACTCATAGATCATGTTAAAACTGTTAAGGATACAACTGAACATAATGACCAACTTCAAAGGATTCAAAGGACATTAATTAGAGATTTAACCCTGCAGTAGTATTAAATCAGTCATTTTGGACGCGATCTGCGCGAGGAACATAATCTTGTTCTTGTTGCATTCATAGCTCGTAAATATATCAGCGCAAGTGAACACACATGTGCCTCAGACAAATGGTCGTTTATAAAATATATGTGTGCCGTCACTTCGGACGGTCACATTCGTTACGTTTCCGACGACTGAAATAACAATACCGACCATTACTGAACTGAGTTTTAAAAGTTGAACGGAAACGAGCCACGCCGTCCGCCACCCGTCACCTTTTGGCCAGCGTTTGACACATTACAGCTGTTAAATCTAAGATCAACTTTAGTCTTGTTTTAAATTAATTGTGTAACTTAATATTCTTTGATTTTACTAATGACGGTTTCGTTAGTGTGTGTATGTGTGTATTTTGGCTCTGAACATGGCGTGTGAAGAATCGAAGAACATATTACTATTCTAATAGTTGATTGTACACAAATGTTACTCCACATTTACGACGTACCTCTAAGAGTCAGCTAGCTGAAGCGGCAATGGGCCTGTCACATCTATCGAATCAACGATGGCAGAGGCGGGAGGAATATCCGAGAGTGGTGACAGCGTATATGGTGACGAAATGCGGGACACCTTTTCTCTAGAATTCTTTTTACAATCTGATAATGATGATGATAAAGCATACATACTTTGAGGAGAGATTGCTTTTGGAGTAGATGTAGCAGCACGCGAGTGATACGTTTTTCGTTAAGGCAAAAAAAAAGCATAGTATACTGATAAGATGATGCCTTGTGTACGTTTTTACTGCATGAAATTAATATTAATTCATATAATTATACTTATATGTTAAGTTATATAATAAGTTTAGTACTATACTAGAAAATAAATGGGCTTCGCAAATATAAAAAATAAGTCCGGTCTTGTTCTCTACTCCAGCTTAAAAAATTTATAAGGAAACATAATTTCACCCTAACTACAACCGCATTAAAACTCATTACCGAGCAAAATGGTTGTAATTTAGAAATTACAATTTAATTTTCAACGTTTACTACAAAAAGAACGAAAATCCCAACAAGGAAAATAAACCAACTTGACTATTAAGCACAAGCGGGCATTAATATACTTAACCAACCATAAATAACCGAGAGTAGGTACTGCAGATTTTTCTCTCATTTTATAAGAAACACAACGTAAAAACAGCCATATCGTACGATTTGTATGGGAGATGCCAATTCGTTCTCAATCTCGACGCTCCCCGAGCGGGAATACCTCGCTGAACAGATTTTATGGGACGTCTACAGGGTTAAATCACATGTCAGGCCAAGTTACACACGCTATGTTGGAAAAATCCGACATATATCTTGAACATGTTTCTATCTAAATGAATATTATTATCGTTTTATCATAAGTAACGATCGTGAGCAAAATGTAGTCATAAAAAAAATATTATCACGTAACTAACACAGGTATGGCGGGCCTGATAATGGCATTGTCTTCGGTTATTTCATATAAGAAATACTTATGTTAGTGCATATTTTGTATTTTACATATACAGAATTTTCCAAAAAAGTGATCATATAACGAGCTTTGCTTAATTTGGGACCTGGTGGCGCTGTATCGAGTTGACACTAGTACGGACACTGAACCGTATTACTTGTTACGATCACACTCAACAGAACAATAAAAAGGGTTCTTTTGTCCTTTTCATTAATACAATTAGTGATAACGTCACTATGATTTTCAAACGACTTTATTGATATTTAATAATAACTGATAGACAAAACACTGAAATTGAGGATATATGTGTGTGAGTGAGTGATTCACTTTTTAACCGACGAAAAAACGGAGGAGGTTCTCAATTCGACGAGTATATTTTTTTTTTTTTTTTTATGTATGATCACAACTTTTTATGGAGTAGTCCGATTTTGATAATTCTTTTTTTATTGGAAAGGGTATACCCCAAAGTTGGTTCCATATAAATTTGGAAAAAAAATTCAACCCTAAGGGTAGGAAAACAGAGGATGATTGATTGTTCACTCACTGATTGTAATGTCAAACCACGCATAACTTTTCACAGAGTAGTCCGATTTTGATAATTATTTTTTTATTGGAAAGGGTATACCCCGAGGTTGATCCCATATAAATTTCGAAAAAAAAATTCAACCCGAAGGGTAGGAAACCAGGGGATGATTGATTGTTCACTCACTGATTGTGATGTATGACGCATAACTTTTCACAGAGTAGTCCGATTTTGATAATTCTTTTTTTATTGGAAAGGGTATACCCCAAAGTTATTTCCAAATAAATTTGAAAAAAAAAAATTCAACTCTAAGGGTACGAAAACAGGAGATGATTTATAGTTCTTTCACAGATTTTAATGTTGAGTTGTGTATTACAAAAAAAAAAACAAGTTTGAGGTGCAAGTGGTTCATCAACATCTTTGAACCAAAGCCAACTTCACCTGCACGTGGTACACCCTGCTGAACGAATTCCGAAAAATGCGTGTTTGGCGCTGACTCAAAATTACTTAGGTGTACTTAAATTAGTTTAAGAACTTAGTTATTAAGGTCAATAAAAACCAGGGGATGATTGATTGTTCACTCACTGATTGTGATGTATGACGCATAACTTTTCACAGAGTAGTCCGATTTTGATAATTCTTTTTTTATTGGAAAGGGTATACCCCAAAGTTATTTCCAAATAAATTTGAAAAAAAAAATTCAACTCTAAGGGTACGAAAACAGGAGATGATTTATAGTTCTTTCACAGATTTTAATGTTGAGTTGTGTATTACAAAAAAAAAAACAAGTTTGAGGTGCAAGTGGTTCATCAACATCTTTGAACCAAAGCCAACTTCACCTGCACGTGGTACACCCTGCTGAACGAATTCCGAAAAATGCGTGTTTGGCGCTGACTCAAAATTACTTAGGTGTACTTAAATTAGTTTAAGAACTTAGTTATTAAGGTCAATAAAAACAAAGTTTATTATTTTTTGCTTTTAATTTTTTTCGGCGGCTAAATTTTTTTGGTAAAAAGTTTTTTTATAAATGTGAAATGATTGAGTGAATATAATGTCGCTTATCACTAATACTCATCTCACAAATTAAGCAGATATAAATATATACTTTACGTTCCGGGACTTTATGCTAATTTCACTTAGGTATTGTTAATAGAAGAATATTTTTATTTAAACACAAATTTGTGTCCTTCATTATTGCACTTAAGCCAATTTTACTTGCATATGGTGCATGCCCGTCGATTAGCCAACGAGATTCTGGTACAAGGGAGGTAGAGACTACACGAATAGTACGCGAACTCCTGATTGACTGACTGTTACGAAACAGTCAATCAATCAGAAGTTCGCGCACTGACTGACGAGTACTATTGGATTGATTATATTTGGGAATTATCTACTAAGGGCAGATAACGGTAATGACTTTACATAGTATTAAAATATCTAACAAGCACCAGCCCTACGGGTCTGCACCTTACAAAAAAACCGCAGCAAATAGGTGATACGATTATGTCCAAATTTTATTTAAAGACAAATTTGGGTCTAAATGATTTTTGTCCAATTTTTTTTATCGTTGGTTATCTAGTAACCATAAGCTTGGTACTTAGATGGAGGCCCATCTAAGTACCAAGCTTAGCGTAGTTTGGGACTATATAGCGCAATGTTATTTGTCCGAAAATATTTATTTAATGTTTAATGTTAGTGATACTGGTGATGATTAGCAATTGTTTTAACATTTTAATACCTATAATAAAATCACGTATTCCACTTAACTAAATTTTTACCGATTGGATTCGCTTTTACAGCATTATCAAGATATTTAGATTTAAATACAAAGTGATTTTATTATATCAAAATATTTATTTATTATTTAGAAACATAAGCCGTATCCACCTTTTTTATTAATCTCAGTATTGCAAAGGGATCCGTGGTATCATTTTCGCTTAATATACGTAAAGAAAACACAATAAGAGCCCGATAGAGTCGGCCGAATCACGTCCCAGCGCGTAGACTATGAGAAAAGTTCGTTCAGGACGAGGGATTTATTTGTCAACTTCGCTCTGATAAAACTTTGTTTGACATTTGATTGTGGGGTCATGCCGCCTCGCTTCCCAGCAGATAAGTTTCCAGTGCCGCCTCTTTTAGCTCCAGATTAATTTCACTCGGTAATATTGACTTTGGACAAGATTGTTTTATCATTTTTGTGTTCTTGGGCCCTACCGCCGATGTTGAAGCTGATTACCATTGGATTTTTTGATTTGAAAAATTGATCTGAGATTAAAGTTATTTACAAATATCTTCAGTTTAGTTGGTAGAGCTTTAGGGTTTCTATCAGCTGAATTAAACATAATTTTACCAACAATCTTAGTAATAGTTTCATTTTCGCATTCGGCAATTCTGATGGTAAAATCGGCTTCAGTTTCGGCGGTAGGACCCCTTGTCGGTTAATACAATTGTAAAGTGGTTAATGATTATCCTATGGAATTTAATAATTAAATCTGTCATTATGGAAGTCTATGGAAGAGGCCTAGGCAGCAATGGATGTCAGCAGGCGGGCCGTTTGCTTGAGTACCATCCGACTTGGTATAAAAATGATGATGATAAATATATTTTTTTATACTACGTCGGGTGGCAGGCCCGATGTGAAGCGGTTACCGTACCCATATTAACGCTCGCAATATAAAATATCGCTCGCGCGCCACCACCCCCGCTGCCAACGCAGCATCTCCTTCCTTTCTAATGACCTCATTCACAGACAGGAACACAAAAACCCTCAAGGGAATCGTTATTTGGCTGCGGTATTCTGTGAGGTGGAGGTACATTCCCCAGTCGGGTAGCTTACAATTACGCTCCCTACCTCTCTTTTCGCCAGAGCTTCGTTTGTCAGTGAGCAGGTGCAGGTGAAGATAGCTTTGGTTCAAAGGTGTTGATAAACCATTTACACCACATTACGATGATGATTTGTATTGGTGAATTCTAAGTAGCATTTCATTTATAAATAAATAAATAAATATTTTTCTGGAAAATTTATACAGCGCCATCTAGTCCCAAATTAAGCGCAATGCTTGTGTTATGGGTACTAGATAACTGATAAATGTACTTACATTTTTTTTTTGTAAATACATACTTATAATACATAGAAAACACTTAACTCGGCAGATGCTGTTAGAGCACAGTCATCCCTATCTTGTCAAGAAGCAATCCCCAGCATTCCAGATGTTACAAATGCTCCAAATCCAGCTCATTAATTGAGTATTCTTAGTCTGGCTTAAAATAATTTACACATCCGCATTCTTACATTGTGTATCGCATCGCATTTTGTTTAAACCATATTTATTTTTCAACTGTATAATGCGTCAGCTGTTTTCTCGTTCCGAATACCAGACCCAATCTGTAAAAAATGTAGTTTTTGTTCATTTTACGTATTTAAATTAACTTTACTTAATATGTTTAAATCGGGTCTTGCAACTCAGTTATGTGTTATGGCGAAACATGGTTATATAAAATTATCGCCAATAACGAAAAAAGAATAATCTTCTAATAGGTCACTCACAAACAGTATTATTATGGAACACTATAGTATGTTTATGTGCCGTTTTTAGTAACTGAAAAATAAAATAATGTTCAAGTAATAATTATATATACAAAATAAAAAACAAAAGAGGAAGAGCAAAAACATAACATTTTTTTATTCCACTAAAGTTGCAAACAGGCATACGACCCGCCTGTTGGGAAGCAGTTACAGTAGCCTATGGACGCCTCTATTACCAGGGGCATCACACACGCGTTGCCAACCCTGTAAAAACCCCTTCACGTCCTTTTTGAAGAACCCCATGCTGTAGTTTCTTGAACATTTTTGAAAATGCACATTAAAAAGTTAATAATGGTTTGAAAACTTAACATACGTGTCAAACAAACTGTAGGAAAATCGCTAAATATAAATCAAAGTTTAGATCTCCCATGACCACCCTACACTTTAAGACGATATTTCACAGTCGGTTAACGATCTATTTACATGGGAAATCGTCGGGACACATCCAACGTCCATCGGGTCTCAAAGGAATGCCATAAAAGCTGGAAGTTGACAAATCGGTTGATGTTATTTCGGTACTAATTAGGCGTAGGGTGTGGGCGGCACTTGAATGACAAACGGATAAAGGTCTATGCGTATCATCATATGTCAATCGTTTGTAGCATTCGTCGTGAGAATGTTTGACGCTTGATGAATAGTTTTATGATTTTTCCTAATGCCTGTCCTAACTCCTGTAGCACAACCAAAATAAACAGATAATGCATATAAAAATTTTAAATTTGTTTTGCATGAAACTCGAACCGATCGATCGATCCTTATTATAAGCTATTGATAAGCCACTATACTTTAGGTAGGAAAAAGCCAACTATAAATTATATCAAAAATAAAATTCACTCAGTCTTTCCCAGTTTTTAGAAATTACAAGATAATTTCGAAACAGTGACTGCAATGGTATACTTTGATACTTTTGGCTTGGCCTTTAACACATTATAGGGATAAAAAGTACCCTTAAATAATAATGGAACATATTCTTTCTGCAAGAGTTTACTCCAAATTCATTCAGCTCTTTACTTGTGATCGTCTCGATGTCTTTAGTCGTGATTACAAACATTATCACAGATTTTCAAATCTACTTACTAGTAGTATAAATAATAGGATACCTTTTATCCCGAAATAATGTTGCTCCAGAGGGATACGATAACCGACATTCACGCGGGCGAAGTAGCAGGAGGTAGCTAGTAAATTAATGTGAATATACTTATAATGTCCTTAATTTAAAATTTTAAAATAATCACACAAATATACACTACATAGCTTTAAAGGAAATCATTGATGAGTAATATGAATAGACCTTTTTAAATGTCCACAGAAGTTGGACTCAAATAAATCCATTTGTTGATACACATACTACTGGGAAATGCTATTAATAAAAATTACAGTATGTTTTAACACCGTCATTTGTTTTTATGTCATGTCCGGGATTAATAACATAAATTGTGCTTACTGTAGACCAAGTTACATCCATCATGCGGGATATAATAAATTCTCACGTGTATTTTAGTTCGCCGCTAACAGTTAAATATGCTACATTAAATAACATCTGTAAAAATACTACATTATTCATAAGAGATTAGAATAGTTGACGTTAATATTAAACATATTTTTGTTCGGTTTCAGAACGTGTTTTGTTATTTTTTTAAATTTAGTTTTAAAGCCAATAACGATTTTAGTCGCAATGTAGAATAATATAATGGCAGCAATTACGTAAAAAATATTTAGAAAGAATTGAAAATTGAACACATTTTACTAAGTAGAATACAGCGAATATGTTAAAATATTCCATTCGATAAATCGATTACTATGTATATTTTGGGTAGCAAATGAAATCTCTCTGATTTGGTAGAGTTTCAAATTGATGCAAAAATTTTGTCTTTTGACATATTTGCCGCCTAATTTTTAAACCATCACTGTCTAGTTTTTTTTATTCAAATTGCACTGGACCATAAAGATAATATAGACTTAATATTTATTTATTTGTTTATTTGAATTTATTTATTTCATAATATTATTATAGCGTCATAGTCTATGAATAGAATTTTGCATGACTGCCATTCTGAACTTAATACTGAGGTATGGAGCATTAAAAAAAAATGTACATTAAATATAAATAAAATATTTGTTTATTTTGGCAATTTGTTAGCCATTTGTTAGTAACAATTTATCTTCCACGCTAATATTAGTAAACATAATAATAATAATTCTGAAAATAGATTGAAAAAATATAGTTTTTGAATTATATTCTAGAGGTACCTATTACGAGTACAGCCCGCTAGTTACCTCTGTCTAACAAGCACACTAATAAAGTGTTCCAACATTGGCGAATCCAGTTTTTCCATTAATGTGAATATTATTGGAACTTCCACGCGTTCTTGTTAATAAGGATGCTGTCTTTTTCCTTATTATGGCATAAAAGTCATCTGTTCGTGCTAACACGAACATGCCAGACGCGCTACAGAATCGTGGCAGCCCCATCAATACTCTGAAACCATTATTATACTGTACGCGCAGGGAGTTGTAGCACGCCTGCGTATAGTTGACCCACAGACAACCGGTGTAGAAGGTTTGACAATAACTTTTGAATAGAGTTATTTTGGCTTCCTTATTACTTCGTGCGACTCCGTGAGCCAACATATTGCAAATTAAAGACACTGACATTCGACCTCTCTTAACAACATATATCACTTCAACCGATGTTCTATCGGAGTCAGATTTATTCCCATTTGTGTCAGAAGTAGGTAACTCAATTTGTTAAGCTTACAAATGTTAAAATTAATAAAATATTTTTCGCATTCACCACTTTATGAAGCGTAATATCCGATTCCGAGTATTGGAGATCGCTTATAATAATTTTATTGAGCCCAATACATAATTAATTTAAACAGTCAAAAAGCCTTTTCCACACCGCGATACAGAATATTTATTGGCTTCCAGTATTTTAGTATCTTTTAATAAACTCGTCGAGAAGAAAGACTATAAAACTTCGATACGATTATTTAGTTTAATTTGAAGCGAAATTAAAATTTGATGCGTTTAATTAATTAAATGTTTTACAAAATTAATGTTGACAAGCTCGGTGGTCGAATGGCCAGCAATGGCCACTTTGACTCCGAGGTCGCGCATTCGATCACACAGGACAAATTTTTGTGTACATGAACATGTATGTTTGTCTTGGTCTGGGTGTTTTCTATCAATTTTAGGTTTATATGTATGCACAAAAAAATGTATTTAAGTATAATATCAGTTATCTAGTACCCATAGCACAATACATATTCATATACAAGCTTTGCTTAGTAGACTAGTTGACGCTGTATAAATTGTCCAGAAATATTTGTTTATTTATAACATAATTCTTTAAGTATACATTCTTAAATTACAAGTTTAATAGACGAATAATAAGGACCTTGTTATTGTAATGGAGGAGATGGCGAAACAAAGCGAAAATAAGCGGAGCTTGTATCATAACATAATGTTACGTAATAACGAAAATTACCCTTTGTTCTAAGTTGGCGTATGTTGTATACTGTTAACTTTACCAGGGAAACGGATGAAATTATAAAATATGGACTCAAATGAAAATTCAACTCGGGTTGAACAAGATGTTATAAGTTGTGAATGCCAAGTCTAAGTAAACCAAACAAGCGGAACAACAAAACTTGACTCCGCTCGAATCTTGATATTGTGATTAAAAATAAATTGCGTTGCGTTAAAATTACATTGATTTTCAAAGGAAAATATTAAATTGATCTACTAAAATAACCTGATTTGCTAATGAAATTTATCTGATAGCACATCAAATCCTGCATTTGATGTGCAATAAATATTTTTTGATGCGAAAAATAGGTTGGTTAGCAATGTATTTATTTGATGTTACGTTAAATAGTATCCGTTTTCAAATTGGGAATATGTTTGTTTATTTGAACCTGGAATTTAGGCGATTGGGATCCCTATTCTATATTTTTTTAACTTTCGTAAATTCAATAGGTATTTGTACATATATTCGTAATCATTCTGTTTCCGAGAATATTAAAATCGGTAATTGTAAAACTCAACAGCGTTTCGACTTTTTGCTGTGTATGGTTAATGGAAAAGTAATGATAAATTATTACAAAAATGCAGTTTGGAACATTACAGGACTGAATAATTTGAAAGTAGCAATTGTTATTTTTTTTCGAATAATTTAATAATTAAACAAACATTCAACAAACATGCTGTAAAATAGATAATACATTATGTCTGCACTTACAGTGGGAGTTTCGTAATTTTCAAATCGAAATAATATACTAGATGTGCTCGCGGCTCCGTCCGCATGTTGGTTATCGTGCCAGAACATTAGTATATATCCGTCGTCGCGTTATAATCCATGTCCATACCAAATTTTATTCAGATCCATTTACCGCGACACACTACACTGACACACAGGAGACAGAGTGACACCACTGAGACAGTCAGCCTGTGATCACAGCCGCTGCAGCCAGGGGCCCTACCGCCGAAGCTGAAGCCGACTACCATCCGATTTTTTGATCGCCAAATTACATCCTATTTTATGTTAATTACAAACATCTTCAGGTTAGTCGGTAGAGTTCTATGGTATCTAGCAGCTAAGCTAATACTACGTGCGGCAGACAAGCATACGGCCCGCCTGATGTGAAGCGGTTACCGTAGCTATATTAACGCTGGCGGCTCGCAATATAAAATAACGCGCGCGCGCCGCCACCCCCGCTGCCTGCGCAGCATCTCCTTCATTCCTTTCTGGTGATCTCACTCACTCGCAGGATCACAACAATCCTCAAGGGAATAGTTATTTAGCTGCGGTAGTCTGTGAGGTGGAGGTACATTCCCCAGTCGGGTATCTTACAAATTACGCTCCCTACCTCTCTCTTCGCCAGAGCATCGTTTGTCAGTCAGCAGGGTGCACCGCCTGCAGGTGAAGTTGGCTTTGGTTCAAAGATGTTGATGAACCACTTACACCCCAAAACTAAACTAAACACAATTAGCGCCAATTAAAGCTAAACTTTGATTTTCGCAATCAATAAAACCGATGGTAATCGGCTTCACGTTCGGCGGTAGCCCCCTGGTCGAAAAGTCAGGCAATAATAAAGGTATTTAAAAATACCTTACCTACATCCAAGATTGCGTTAATAACCGTGGTTATTATCATTTTAATCATGGAACGCGAAAGTTGAAAAGTTATTATAGAGAGTTGTGTGTTCATTATACATATATGGGTGTTTTACGTATAATAGTTATCACTTGTTAACACAACATTAAGTTAATATAACATTTAAAATAATAAAAAAAATCTAGTTAACATAAAATGTTCTCGCGCTAAGTACCAATTTTCACTTACATTTAGCATTTCTCATCTGTAAAAGAATAAGAATGCACAAAGAAGACGAAATTAAAGCTGTAACACAATTATTCCGGTAATTACAAAACAAAAGCTAAACGCCCGTTTAAGCCGTGAAATATTACTGAGCTTACCAATTACGCTGCGGTAAAAAGGCTCAGCGTACTGAGCAAGAAACGTCCGGTTATTCGGCGGTAACGGATAATTAACCGAGTGTGTGCCCAGTAAGTATTAGCTGCTCAATTAGAATCACATTACGTGGAACAATTTACCGCTAACCGGTCAGGGCGCCCGATGCGCCCGGAATAACAAAATGGCCGGTCAAGCTATACAGAGCTTTTTGACTTTGGAATGGCTAGAACTGACATATTTTAATATTCGTCTTTTTAAACTTAAAATATTTGTCAGTTAAGCGTGGCAACCTTATATAAACCTACGCGAAAGAAAGTATCTGCTGCTACCGCTACGATACTTTTGAATGTGGGTACACCTCGACCACTTCGTCTAAATGTCAGATTATTGGTACCTATCACTAATACATGTTTTTTATGGTAGAGTAAGTATGTGTGTGTGCGTGTGTCATACTATTATATGTACTGTTACATCATACTACCAAATACATTTAAATATTGGCCTCAATTTTAATCTTATTTTTTTTATCAAGCCTATTAAACAATGTTTTTAATAAATACAATTTCTCTTGATGACCATTCCTAAAGTTTTCATTCTACTTTATAATAACAAGGTTTTACAAACGACGTACACTTGGCAAAGATCCTAAAGTACTCGGATACATCTGTCAAAATAGTACGTTTAATGTCCATTTGACAGCGGCTAGCAAAACATCGGGCCTGGAAACTAGCCAAGCCTTTTCTTCGGCAGTGACTTGGTAAGAAGACTGAATGAACACTGCTACATATTATATTATTAGTTGACGTACCTACTAGTAGTCGCATAAACCATAGTATTGACGCAATAACGTTTGTCCGACGTCGTATACATAAATATGTGTAAACATTGTCTGTTTATGTAATAGTGATAGACATTAACAACTCGGCTTTTGTATGCAGTGCCCGAGTTATGATCTTAGTAATTATATATAAAATGCATATATTGTAACTAATTGGGTCTTTTTTATAATTGTAAAACATAGTAAAATTAGAGTTAAACTTACAGTTTCTATTTCAATATTTTTTTGCAAATTAAATGCATAATTTTGTTCTTTTTATGTGATTAATAAGATAAACGCAAGTTATTTTCGAAACATTTAAAAAATTTTTGCTCGTTAACTTTTCAATTGGTTCAGTTACATAAATAAAATCTAACGCCTTTCCTGATAGAGAAAGTTAACTTTTCCATACTAAATTAGTAAAATAGCTTAGTTTTTGTATCATATTTACTGCCTTTGAAAACGATACTTTTCGAACAGATGTATTAAAAAATCTTTATCTTCACTTTCTATTACATAATCCAAATTACGAACTTTGAAATGAAAATACGAGTATATCTATAATAATAAAAGGCTTTGTCCTCACTGACTGACTGACTGACTGACTGACTGACTGACTGACTCACTAATCAACGCACAGCCCAAACCGCTGGGTCTAGAGATTCCAAATTTGGCAAGTAGGTTCCATAGGACGTCTAGAGGTGCACTAAGAAAGGATTTTTCAAAATTCATCCCCTAAGGGGGTGAAATGGGGGTCCAAAGTTTGTATGGGGAAACAAGATTATTTGGACTATTTTATTCGAAACTTTACACGAGTACTTCTATAGATAAATGAATAAATACGTGTTTCAGGATTTTTCAAAATTCAACCCCTAAAGGGGGCAAAAGGGGTGAAAAAGTCTGAAAATCGTCATGGGTATTGTTTTTATGGTTTATCGGGTCGCTGATTACGAAAACAACAACTATTTTATAATCCAACATAGCCGACGCGACATAAAATCACCCCTATGGGGGTGCGATGGGGTTGAAATGTCATAATATCGATATGGGTGTTGATAATATGGTTTTCTGGGACGTCAATTACGAAAATGGAATCGATTTGACAATATAACATAGACACGAAATTACTTAAAGGATTTTTAAAATTTTGAAACAGAGGTCCACAGTTTGTGTAGGGAAATGAGATTAGTTACACATTTTATCCTAAACTTTACATGAGTACTTCTATAGATAAATGAGTGAACACTTTTAATTATTTATTTTTTTTTATTTTAATTTAATTAAAGGTACTACTTGAAGGTGGTTGCGTTGCGTGTTAGACTTGACTTGGATAATCTAAAATGCGCGAATTACACACGAGCGAAGCTGCGGGCAAAAGCTAGATAGTAAAAGGCTTTGTCCTCACTGACTGACTGACTGACTGACTAATCAACGCACAGCCCAGACCACTGACTTTGGATATGTGTTCCCTATACAATGTAAGCGCGCACTAAGACGGAATTTTCTCAAATTTCACCCCTAAGAGGTTGAAAGGGTTTTTTTTACAACCCCCTATGGGTTGAAAAAAAAACCCTCTTTTTGGAAATCGATTCACCTACGATTTTGAGACCTGGTGGAATAGTTGTTCATAAAAAAAGGGTTTATGGGTTACTGATTAACTTTTGACCAGCGCCAGCCAAGAAATGTCTAAAAATGTTATATTTATATTTTAATTAACTCATCACTAGATAACACTATACCTAGCATTTGTACAGCGCGCTATGCTTTCGTTATTAAGGAATTAAGGGTATATACGAGAGATTATTTCAAACTATGGGGTTATCCATGACGGTTTATCGCTCTCCTCATCCCAGTAGTTACCCCCGGATCGCGGGCGTAGGGCGTAAAAAAAACTGTCTTTCAAATAAAGCTACATTTGGTGCAGAAAACTAATTGAAAAATCTATTCTAAGTACCTACTTTATGGGGTATACCTACTTAATATAAGAATTTAATAAGGAATCCTTTATGGGGAAAAAATTAAATATCTGGAATCTTAACAAAAATAGACTCAAATCAGGAGTGATCCCGTAGCGAAGCACGGGTATTTTGCTAGTTTTAGATAAAATAATATATCGTATCATTCATTACTAATTAATTACTTATACAATTGTCTCTTTTTTGTGGTGTTAAAAAATATAATAAAAACTTACAATCTAAGCGTAGTATTATTCTTCTGCGGATACTTCAGTTGACATGTCAAATACCTGGAACAATTATGAACAGTTTTAACAACAAATTAGATTTCATTTGTATTGAATGGTCGATACAAATTAATCTTAGGAGACTCGACATAGAAAATAAATTAGCAAAGTTTGACTACTGATTTTAATATATATATACAAATATACATAGGATAGATGCCGATTTTTGATCTTCATCAGAGGTAATGACCAGACGAGCACTCACTCTCTCTATCACGACGACCACTGAGAGCTAACACTGTCGCCGCTCGACTCGAAAGGGTAGTGCCCCCCACTACCTAACGGTGCCTTAATTTTATTAATTAATTTACTTCTCACGTGTGTTTAATAATTTTTCACGCATTTTTATAATTGTAGTGATACTAAAAATGTGAAGGATGTACTTTGTCTGCGACGCGGCCGAAATGTTAAATGCGAACGTCGCCTAAAGCGAAATTAGTCGACGAAAGTCCACATACGATTTTAAGAAAAAATAAAATAGAAATACGTTCTGTGAATTTTACAAATTCGCAATACAATATAAATTATAAATAAATAATTAAAATTCGCTCGTTTTCTAACTCTATGGTACAATCAGTGGAACTTATTGGTGAACACCGCATCCCGAAAATCGTGATCGGACCACCCACCGGCGCTGTGAGAAGGTAAATAAAATAAAACAACGATAAATAACAGTGCTTGCGCATAATTGATCACAAATTAAAACCCGCGCCGCGTCCGAAATGTTAAATGCGAACGTCGCCTAAAGCGAAATTAGTATACGAAAATCCACATACGACCCACTCACACATACACACAACACCACAGGGTTGCCCCATGAGATTGAATTTTCGGTCTAATAATTTTGATTTCCCTGACATTATTCAGTTGGAACTTGGATTAGTGTAGGCACCTGAAATCGTTTAAGCTCGTAAATTCTATGAAGATATGGGTGTGACATTCAAATTATATGCATAATTTTATACTGCCCTTTCTATTTCGACTATTATTAAACTATCTCCCAAAATTCAGAATATTTATCATTTATTTATTATGAAATGCAAATGGCGTAGGCTAGCGGTTTGTAGCATTGATAACAACGTTTCCCTCCAGCCTTATATGATACATACGTATATGTAAGTATGCATACTAGATAAATTCTTGTTAGAGACCAGTATAAAGTATAAAGGATTAGTATGGGCTGAATTGAATTAATGGCAATAAGTATTTTATATAATCGAGGAGCTCGATGGTGTCATTGCGCGTGTCAGTCTATTCGAACACTCAAGTTAAGCAACGTTAACCGTAGCCCGTCCATGGATGGGTCTATATTATCTCGAGCTCCTCCGTGCTTTGAAATGCACGTTAAGTCGTCGTTCACGGCTGTTGTCATTAGATTACAGTTGCTAAGTCAAGTTAGTGGCATTTAGGCGGGTTGAAAACACTGGTCTCCGCCAACCCGCAGTTGAGTGACATGGTGGAGTAAACTCCTTCAATTGTGGGGAAGAACCGTACCCCAGCAGTGGGATGAGTAAGGGTTCACGACGACGATTTAGTTCTTTGTAAGTATGAAAGATATAATAAAGCATTGTTATGTTCCTACGGGTGAATGTGGTAACCAGGTTATTCCTGGTTTCCTTATTCAAATATAGGAACCAGAAAGGTAGGAGTTGCTGCGATTGCAACAGGGGTTGCGGCAGGCGATCGATACGTTATGTTGCCAGCGTTTATAAACAACGACCACTGTTTCACAACTCCACAAGCAGGCCGTATGCTTGTCTCCTACCCGACTTAGTATGAAAAATATTATTCATTAAGCAAATGTATTGTTAAAAAAACCGGACAAGTGCGAGTCGGACTCGTCCTCTGAGGGTTCTGTACGTATGATCATTATAAATTTGATATTTTTCATTATAAATAAGGAATAAAGCGTCGGAAAACATAAATAAAATATATTTTGCAATGTGCACATGAAGCCCTTTCATTTGAACTACTAGCTTCAATTTGAAATTTCGACCTCCTATAAAAAATATAGACCCCCTTTATTTTTAAGATTTTATTACAAATATATATTTTTCAGATTTATTCCTGTACTTGTAGTCTATAACGATGTTACTTGCCAAATTTCATAGTTCTAGGTCAACGGGAAGTACCCTATAGGTTTTGATTCCCTTGAGAATGCGTCGAAATTTGCGATTTTTGCTGAATAAACGGCCGTAACTTTTTTTTACGTAAGCTTAGCAGTTTGATTTTTTTACAACTTCATGGGACAGTAGACCTGATACAGTTCAAATTTCAGCTTGATACCTCCACGCATTCTCGACATAGAGGGTCTTGACAGACAGACAGACAGACGGACAACAAAGTGATCTTATAAGGGTTCCGTTTTTCCTTTTGAGGTACGGAACCCTAAAAAGAAAATATTCATTTGTTGATCAACATTGTTATCGAAATAAAATCGTACAATATAAAAGAAAAACGACAACCCTTACGGCAACAATTTATGAATATCTCAATAAAGTGCGTAAGCACAATAAGTTATTTAATATTTATTTATGCTAACCCTGCCCTTACCTCACACATATGGGCTTTCCTCCTATTTACAGAAAACAATAGGCTGTTTAGGACAATATGTCACTAAAAATGAATGGGGCTTGTTAAGACTATTTCTATGTTTTCTGATTAACATACATTGTATTCGTGAGCGGCCGAGTATTATAAATGTATTGTTTTCTTGACGTCACTAAAACAATTCACTTTTTACGCAATAGACAAAATTTGTATTTAGATGAAACAACAGTTGTTTTGTATTGTTTATTGATATATCGAAAACAAAACTCCATACCCATTCATTTTTTAAAAGCAAAGCCATATCGCTTTTATACAGCTGTCAAGGTTTTGTATTAAGTTTTCAGTGCCGAAGTTACGACAGGTAAATTAAGTTTTATTTTGTATGTTTAACAGTTTTCCAATTTATGTAGAACTCCGACTTACTTGATGTTGTATGAAGTGTAAGTTTCAATCAATTTGGTTATTAATTTCTTTGAAACTTAAGATTTCGTAAAATTCTCTACATAATTTTCCTTCAATATTGAAATGACACATTATGATAATCATAATATTTTATTGACGTGAATACGTCTTTAAAAATGCATCCATTGGCAATTCAAAGAGGCAAATTAAAAAAAACCGGCCAAGTGCGAGTCGGACTCGCGCACGAAAATATATATATATATTCACTTTAAAAATAAATAGTTAAACAAAAATAAAACAAATAAAGAGAAACAAATAATGGTACGGAATCCCCGTACCATTATTTGTTTCTCTTTATTTGTTTTATTCAAAAATAAAACAAATAAAGAGAAACAAATAATGGTACGGAATCCCCGTACCATTATTTGTTTCTCTTTATTTGTTTTATTTTTGTTTAACTATTTATTTTTAAAGTGAATATATAACTAAATATTATGTGAGTATTTCAAGCGTCTACCTATTGCCGTTATCAATTGCGAGCAAAAACGAGCAAAAAAATCCCGTTTGTTGTATGGGAGCCCCCTTAAATATTTATTTTATTCTGTGTTTTAGTATTTGTTGTTATAGCGGTAATAGTAATACATCATCTGTGAAAATTTCAACTGTCTAACTATCACAATTCATGAGATACAGCCTGGTGACAGACTGACGGACGGACAGCGGAGCCTTAGTAATGGGGTTCCTTACCGAATGATAACAAAATCGGGGGATACAGTTTGGCGTTGCAGCTATGTATCTATCATCTTCATCCAAAATTCAATCACACCTCTGGATAGTGGAAAGATCAATTTAATACGCTAAGTGAGAACTATGGAACATCGCGTGGCGCTTCCCCCTTCCCCAGAAGGGGGAAGCGCTGCCATTTTGAGATAATTTTAGTTTATATAACGTATTCATTAACAACACACGGCCGTGTCCATGATATAGTCACTCCCCATTTTTTTTGACGAGAAATATTCTTTTTGCCTTCCGCAATCATTTGACATTAGGCGTGCCGTATCCTTCTGGCAACCGGTGTACCTAGCATAAAAAATAGCGTTTACCAGAAGCGTATTGTTTATTATTCCTGATCGTACCAGGCGATTAGTTATGCCATCAACGTATTTTTAAGTCTGCGCGATGTAACAACGTAACAACTGCTGAAGACAACCGTGACATAATCAGAGTGTGCCTTGTTTAATGAAACGGGCTGTGATAAATTGTTCATAAATATGAGAACATCCTTTAAAACGCATTGTAAAGAAGATTACAATACACGTCTGCCATCTGGAATTCGCAAAACCATTCGCTTTACCCCCATTACCATATTCGGACAGAAACGAAAACCTTTTCGTCCGCCGTAATTAAATTCATTACAAAGCAATAAAATGTTATTGGGATAAATTAATTCAGGGAAATGATAATGAATTCAAATTGTGTGATTTACAGGAAATAAATACTTTAACAGCCTTAATTATAATTATAAAAACGATATCAAAATTTTATGTTCGTGGAATGACTTTGTTTTGTGCAATGGTTCCACGAATGTGTTTAGGTATAATAATTCCTGTTTCGAAGAGATTGTAGGAATGATAACGGTGCAGTTCAAATAACTTACTGTTTTACTTGGAATTTGGAATCAGTTAGCGCGTTGGTTGGTTTCATAAGGTCGTTTTACACTAGCTGTGACTAGGGCTGACGTCTCCGATTTGGAATCGGATTTTACCGGTTTATTTGTGACATAACCGGGCTACGGATCCACATTCCGGAGAGCATGGCATCAAAATGCTCAATACTCATATTTGCTCATACATACAAAAAATATTGTTGTTGTTGTAAAATCTTTTTGTACTAAAGAAATACAAACATATTATAAAGAATAGGAGAGTTACATGTACAACGGACTTATCCTACACGTAATTTCTTCCAGCCAACCATTTAAACTTGAAAATAAAAACATATGTAACATGCCAAACATAGGTACAATACACTTAATATGTTTTTATTTTTTATACTACGACAGGTGGCAGACAAGCATACGACCCGCCTGATATGAAGCGGTTACCGCAGCCATATTAACGCTCGCAACACAAAATATCGCTAGCGCGCCGCCACCTCCGCTACCAGCGCAGCATCTCCTTCCTTTCTGGTAACCTCACTCACTCGCAGGAACACAACAACCCTCATGGGAGTTGTTATTTGGCTGCGGTATTCTGTGACGTGGAGGCACATTCCCCAGTCGGGTAGCTTACAATTACGCTCCCCACCTCTCTTTTCGCTAGAGCTTCGTTTGTCAGTCAGCAGGGTGCACCGCAGGTGAAGTTGGCTTTGGTTCAAAGATGTTAATGAATCACTTACACCCCAAAATGTTGAATGTTGAACAATTAGTAACAATAATAACACCCATATCATACTCATAGCCCATTTATTTTCTAACACACATTAGCAATAGTTCCAATGCCTACCGAGACCTGCTCATGGGTATATAGTCCCATTGATATATCCTGGAGCGGGTCATGGCGGTTGTACATCATTACATTAAACATCTTTAAAGGGCCTCTACGCGTTGGACCCATATCCCCGCGCACGCCTACTAAATGACCGGGCTCACGAATCTAAAAGACAATAAAATAACAATGTGACTATAATTAGGAATAGAGTAAACAAACTCAAGCATCACTGATTACATGCACAGTCCAAATGCCGCCTCGTTGCAGCTTGAACGATGATCATGATGAAATGTTTTATGTGAGAATAAAACTAGCGGCATTTGGTGGTCACCAAAGGCCACTTAGTGTCAGTATTGTCAGTAATTATTACCTACCTCTACCACCACAGGCTTGAAATCTTGCAGCTAATCAAATAAACATAAAATTCACTGTTTTTGTAAAATATGCTTCGAGTAACCCCTGATTACTGAACACAAAATTGTAACCAGTTTCGTACAGGAAAAGAAGTAATTTAGATCCAACAAAGAAGCATGTATATATTATACGATAATTATGTAATTACTAGCAAATCGGAGGCGAAAATCTAAACTACCGTTTTGTTGAGCTGTTGAGTTGTATATGAAAAAAACATGCGGGATATCTACCGTTATATTTTATAATAGGTAGGCAAATTTAGCACACGTAATTATTTTATGCATTATAAATTCATCCTCACTATTAAATTTATTAATACAATGTAATTATAAATGCTGTTAATGCATAAATATTGTCATTGCAAAATCATTGAAAAATTTATGCATTATTTTAATCAGCTGAAAAACTTAAGGTGTGAATCTCCATAAATATTAACTTATTTATACTTACATACCAATTTAAAAGGTTACATGTGTATAGATGTAGTTTTTTTTCACTACGTCGGGTAGCAGACAAGCATACGGACCATCTGATGTGAAGCGGTTACCGTAGCCATATTAACGCTGGCAACATGAAATATCGCTCTTAATCTTCTTTTCTGGTGACATGACTCACTCGCAGGAACACAAAAACCCTCAAGGGATTTTTTATTTAGCTGCGGTATTCTGTGAGGTAGAGGAACTTTTCCAGTCGGGCAGCTTACAAATAGGTACGATGTACCCTACCTCTCTTTCGCCAGACCCTTCGTTAGTCGGCAGGGTGCATCACGAACACAAATTACTTTAAAAATTGAACATAATCACAGTTCACAAATTAGTTAATAAACCGGCCTCAACACGTTGCGAACTATTTTTAATTTATTAAATTTAAAAAAAAAACCGGCCAAGTGCGAGTGGGACTCGCTCATGAAGGGTTCCGTACCATTATCTATCGTAACGGCAAAAAGTTGTGTGGCTCCCCCTAAAATATTTGTTTTATTTTCATTTAATTATTTATTTTTAAAGTAAATATATAACTAAATATTATGTGGGTATTTCAAACGTCTACCTATTGTCGTTATCAATTGCGAGCAAAAACGAGCAAAAAATCACGTTTGTTGTTATAGCGGCAACAGAAATACACCATCTGTGAAAATTTCAACTGTCTAACTATCACGGTTCATGAGATACAGCCGGTGACAGACGGACGGATAGACGGACGGACGGACGCACGGGCGGACGGACGACGGACAGCGAATAGGGTCCCGTTTTACCCTTTTGGTACGGAACCCTAAAAATAAATCCTATTTTACTGCGATTAAATAAATAAAGTAAATATTTATTTATTTAATCTTTATACACAATAATGTAAATGTATAAAGATAGTGTGACATAACTCTTATATACCGGAATGTCTAACAAGGGAATTGGTTTGAGAGAAAATGGAATAGTTAATTAGCGCAATATATGGACTCTTCATTTATCGCCATTACTTTATTTGGACTTTACCAAGTTGACTTTTAACTATCACTTGCTTACGCTAATAGAAACTCTAAAATTTAACGCGTAAGGTATATTTTTCTATTAACTTTTCTTGTAAGCTTTTCTCATTTACTCTCGAGATAGTCACAGTGTCGCTTCAGAGCTATGTGACGAAGTAGTTGATTAGTTGTTTACCTGTCACACTGTCTATACTTTAATCTCCAATTAACTATTATTAAAAATAATTTTAATAAAAGTATAATAATAATAGAATTATGTCCACGGACCCGAGTCTCCAGAGAGTCGGTCAGGGCCTTCGTCTCCGACGTGTCTTCATCGGTCGGAGTGTAAACACAAGAAGGCCCGCAGGACTCTCAGCTCTGGCTTGCCTTCATTGGCCGTCCAGAGAGGAGCCGCTAGAGCTATATGCTCCAGGGGTGGAAGTGTTAAAGGGCATCACGCCGCGAGTAACTTCGGAGAAAGCGCAGCACACCTCTCGACATCCCTGAGTCACTCACACCGGTGTTGCCCCCGGCCGTTTTCCTGGCATTTCGGGGGCCCATCTAGTGAGTGGCAAGCCACCGCCTGCCGCAAATAACTAGCAATAAAAGCAGTTATGGCAGGCGTCCGTCCCTCTTCTGTAATAGCCCGGTATTAAGTTCACCCAGATCTCATCTCCATAGCCCATTTATTTTCCATCACACTTCGCAATAGTCTCAACGCCTGCCGAGACCTGCTCATGGGTATATCGTTCCATTGACATATCCTGGAGCGGGTCACGGCGGGCGTACAACATCACATCAAACTTCTCAAAGGGGCCTCTACGCGTTGGATCCATATCCCCGCGCATGCCTATCCAATGACCGGGCCTGACCCGTGAGTTAAGAGAGATACATATAATAATAGAATTATGTACCTATTAAGTTTCTTTTACATTATAGGCCTTTGTTATTTACTACTGTGCGTGTAATTTTATAGTTTTTAAATCTATATCAGAAATTTATTGTATTGTATTTTGTTGTATTGTATTGGGTTGTGTTGTATTGTATTGTATTGTCAGAGTTAGTACTGCGAAACCATAGGCTGTGACATTAGATCTGCTAATACGTTGTCTTTGATTAGTCATTTGTAACAGTGAAATGTACTAAACTGTACTGTAACTTTAGCTGTGCTAAACTTCAAGTTGTTTCATATAGGTACAATTTCATACTCGTACTATCATGCTGTAAATAATTTTTGCCACATGGGCAAACTTTTGGATATTTGTTTGTGCGGGTTGTGGGATTTGTCTGGTTATTAAATTGTCCAGCCCCCTTACCACCATCTCTTATTGCGATTCAATAACTGAATAGAATGCTTATTCATACCAATGACTCTATTTCAAATGGAATAGTGTCGCTTATTTATTGGTATAAATAAGCATTCTATCCAGTTATTGAATCGCAATAAGAGATGGTGGTAAGGGGGCTGATCATGCCGTACATTCCTACATCCTAATGCATTCTGACTATGAAATAAACTTTTTGATGGAATGATGCAATCACTTACATCAAAAACTAATGAAATACGCGTCATGTTTATGCGAATGATTAATAAGATCGATTAAAATGTAAACTGGTGATATTTTTATTATATTACTTAATCGATTTCCGATATAAGATCATAATGTATATTGTTTTGTACATCATTTTTGTGATTATCATTTACCTATAAAATTTCCGAAGCATATTTTAGCATATCAAACCGCAAACCAAAAGCTTTTGGTTACATTGTTTTTATTGTTTCGATCCAAACTTTTCTTTTTGTAGCTAAAGAATTTAAAAATAATATTGATACAATAAAAAGTTCGTTATTCATCCTGAACAGCTATAAAACAGTGTTAACTGCGCATAAAATGTAAATCACCATTTATGTGACCTCAAATGGAATCAATGTGATGCACGATAATAAGTGCCCATTATAGTACATTCGATTGCACAGATAGTACATTCGATCAATCACTTCGATCACACACACACAACACATAATCACACAAACACACAATTGCATACAAAGGTCCCCATGTCCAAGATGCTGGTTCGCATTAAAATTCATTGAAAACTTGTCTAATATGGTCGTACGTGACACGATTACCGGCACGTCCGCTTGTAGACTGAATACGAAAATCTCACATCGATTTAATTCTATACCTTATAAATATTTTATCGATCTTGATGCAAGAGCAACAATGTACATCACTTAGGCGAGATTATTTATCGTTATTTACGACCAAAGTTTACATGACTTGTTGAAGAACTCATTACTGTTAACGCTTTACCTTTTACTTACTAGTTCTTTTATATACTCCCAAAACTTTGCGATGGAATGAAGATACCATTATTTTTATAGCAATCTAGCAAACAGCAAAGAAAGTTGAGTAAGAACAGTCGTAAAGAAGTTTATGCGTGCTTTATGGAAAATCTGATTTCCATTCATTTCGATTTGATTAACTTCTGATTTGTTTTAGATTTACTCCGAGATTGTGCGAATAAAACGTCGTGGAATTGCCGTAAAGAGAATTATTATCTCATTTAATATTATCAAAGTAAGTTTTTTATGTTAGATATTCGAGTTATCTGAATTATTCCAGCACTAAGAGCCGGACGTCGGTTATCTCTACAAAATAATGTAGTTTTATTTCAGTTGTGTCCTTGCGGCAACCGAGAGCATCATTCGCTTGCCTATCGCTACAACAAATCAGAACCTCAGGAACTCCTAGATAAAGGTGAGAAATGCGAAAAGAAATCTTAAGCCGAAGGTATATGACCGCATTTTGCTAAAGCCAGATAACAAAGGTACGACATTGTTAAAGTGCCTCGTTCTATGCAGTCAGCCAAGGCTTATCGCGCTGGCAATCTTGTGCGAACACTATTTTGTTATTTTTGCAGAAGTAATGCAGATGAGGGGAAAAATATTACGGGCATTGCCCATTAAGCGAATATTTACGATTTGAATACTGTTTTCCTTGTTGGTGTTGAAGTTATTAATGGTTAAGCTTTTCCTGCGGCTGTGATTACGTCGGTTTCGAAATTCGTTTGTATACTAACAAATCGTTTATGACCAGAGGGGCAATTCTCGTAATTAAAATGTAGTCAAAATTCAGTTTCGATCCATTCTCGGTCTATCAAATGTCAGATTTGGTATTCTCGTATCACAATATGAAACTTAAACTCAACTTGAAGTAGGATTAGGTATGTCGAAAGATGACCGTAAATTATTTAAAAAAAAAATATTTTGCCAACAATAAGAATTGATAATAATTAATTAATGAAATCGAGTAAATAATTTTTAGTCATATTATTAAAACTCACGTGAGACATTATACTAAATTAATTAAATAAATTAAACGGGTCACTCACGTCTTTTTGTCGGGAAAGCCGACTAGTTTCCATCTCAAAAGGAGACCTTCATCAGGGCGAATGTCCAGACACGTCCACCCTTTGTCTCTCGCGCCGGACAACTAGTCGGCTTTCCCGACAAAAAGACGTGAGTGACTCGTTTAATTAATTTAATTTTTAGTCAATTCACAATTCATCTCTATTCGGTCAACTTTCGTTCAGCGATAGTTTAAAAATAAAAATTTCGAGAATTGACATTCAAATGAAAAACCATCAGAAAAGGCTTGAGTTTACTAAAGTAATATAACTACATTAAGTATAAATCAAAGCCCAAATAAAACTCGCGAAAGAGACGCATACACATTCAATCCGTTAACTCAGCGGAGATTCCCCCAGTCTGGCTTCGTAACACCTCAATCTCACAGAAAACAGTAAATAATGATTCCATAGAGGTTTGTTGAAGTTTTGAGAATGAGTGAAGCTACCAGGAAGATTCTGAGGTATCGCTGTAGGCCTGGTAACGCACGAGCGGGTCATATATATATATATATATATATATATATATATATATATATATATATATATATATATATATATATCATTTTATATACAGAATATCTATCGATACTTATAATCAGCCTTTATGGCTAAATACCCGCCTATAGAGGTACCTTTAGGCGAGACAGAGGTATGAGTACTTGATTTCCATCTGGTTACAGTAGGAAGGATTTCATCAATCAATCCTTAGCCTGTATCTATCTACCACGGCTGGATATAGACCACCGGAATCAAAACTTTCAGTATAAATGTTGCATGTGGTTAACCCACAGTTTAAATCCAATGAGGTAGCGCAAATGTGTCAAAATTTGTGTACAATTTAATTGATGATAATTGTGTTAATTTATGTAGTACCCAATTAATCCCGCCGATAACCGAAGTACCAAGAGTGGCAAACAATATGCAGTATGCCATAATTTGGACAGCAGCCGAACGCAAATCGCTATCCGGCACATTATTTATGGTCATAATTTATTTCGTAGCTCTATAATCTCCCATTTCATGAAATCATTAAATTTTCGTCAGTTTTAACAAACATCTAAATGCGTGTTTGATTACACTCTGGTGACTTTGCGGGACAAATTGAAAGCTATTAATCTTTAGTCAAAGTTTAATACCATTAGTACACACAAAATTCGTGTATACGGTGTAATAAATCAAATGAAAAGCCTCAGTTACGTTTTAGGTTATATGTATTAAACACATTTTCAGCACAACACTTTGTTCACTAAAATTCAATTTTATATATTCCGTAATATTTTAGGAATCTTTTGAATCGTCCGGGTCTATTGTCTTTTTCGTCGTCTGTAAATTTTGTTGTGGGATCTTGTTTTCATTTTCATGTTATTTTTTTGTGTATTTAAACAAACGATATTAATAGACATTTAAGATATCGATCGACACTTTGATTTATTATTTATATTTTATATACAAAGCTATCTATTAGCTTTTTTCTTTTCCGAAAATATACTCATAAATCAATAATCTCCCTGTCAAAGTTTTCCCACGAGAGTACTGTATGGGGTTCTTCGGAAAAGGCGTGGCGTGGAGATATTTTTTACAGGGTTGTCAACGCGCGAGCCCTGATATTACACGCGTCCTATTCTATGATAACTGCTTTCCATCACGCTGGCCGTATGTTCGTTAGCCACCTAAGTCCCCCCCCCCCCCCCACTCACTCCATAGAAATATTGCGTCAATAACTATTACATAACCAATGAGGTATGTGCAGAGAGTGTGTGCGTTCGGTGCCATACAAAGTGTTCCAGATTCGTCTCAGAGAGGGCGGCAAGGAGCGGTCATTCTGTACGTAGTACTATTTACATACTGTGTCTTAGTGGCATAATGAAAATATAATCATAATCGCATCATGAACAAACATGATGTGTTATGTTTCTGGAATTGCTCTGGCATCATTAAATATATTAAATATTCGTGTATGTCATTATTTTGACTCTAAGATGTCAGAGGATAATTTCTATCAATGAATCACGGCCTGGAGTAATTTATAAAAGGAAAGCGCGTATACAACACAACAAATATAACCCTTTGCACAATTTTACTGGCGCATAATTATGATTCCTATTTTAACTCCCGTAGAATCCCACACAGCTAATCTTCATCGAGACTAATCACATTAGAACGATATACATGTGCAACCCATTAAGTTCATAAATAAAATTCTAAATTAAACTATTTGACCAGAGCATGACCTTAAAATTTAAATACCGATGCAGCAAAATCAATTGGATCCATTCGCTTCTAAAAGCATTTAGGTCACTTTTAGAATAGCATTAGATTCAATACGATGCAGTGACTATTAATTTTCTATTTTATTATAGACGTTGATACTGTCTCAAAATAGCTAAACGATCAAGCTTTAATTGAGACTTCAATTGGTATTAGAATTGGTAATAAATTGCCTGCAGTCAGTTTATTTTAAGACTCGATATTTACCGTACTTTTGAGGAAGTAGCAATAACTGCTTTCTTTGACAATTGATTCACAATATCGCATGGATATGACAATGTGAACACATGATTAGGGGATGTTACGCTTTTCTACGATCTCTCATCACTATATAAAGCTATTTATTCCTTTTGCTTTAAAAGAGCTCCAATATCCCCTCCGTTGATTCAGCGACCATACATAAGTCTTAGCCTCTGACACTAAAAGACTAAAAGATCTTTGGTTCGGGCAATCGCGACTCGCCGCTAATCTTCCACTTGAAGTTGAGCTACGGTCTCATCACCGTCTCACTTCGTCTCTTCAGCAGTACTAAGGGCGATCGACTACTCTAAAGACCCAGTGACAGCCCGTATTACAGCCCATCTTTACCCCTACTCTCTACCTGGCCAAGCCATTGAATATGATTCCCTTTTATTTCGCCAATTATATTGGGTATTCTCATGATTTCCCATAGCCCAATTATTTTTAGACTTTCCAGCTGCCATTAGGTAAGGTAGTTAGTAGCATTTTATTCAGCTAGAAAATTACACATACAAAATTAATACCAATTATTTTTGCAAAATGAGCGAACATCAAAGGAGTGAGTGATGGTATCACCAACACGATTTTCCTTGTAACTGACACTGAATAATTCGAGCCGAACATTACTCGTGAAACGTTCCCGATCTCATTTTTATAATAATACTCCGTACAAATGAGCCCCGCTCGGATATTCTCTCATCGCATCTTCGTTACAACATCCTTTGTTCGGTTACCACACCATTAGTTTTTGTCTAAGTCCCCCACAAAAACGTTACCGCGACTTGTGCCGAGACGCAAGAACCGACAAGACGCTTATTAGAAGTATCAAATTATTAACCAAAACAAACAAACAGATATCACTATATAGGGTCATAACCTTACATCACCCCACCGAGCGTTCACAGATTTGTTTTATTATGTTAATAGAATCAAATTTAAAATTAATTCAGATGATGAAAAAATGCCGGCGAGTTTGTAATGATTAAATACGCTTCACTTCCTGTTCTCCCATTTTTTCCACGTAGGTATAAAATAACGTTCGAAACTTTTATTCAGGGTCGAGCAGCGAGTGATTTTAACGAGCTTTTATTCGCTGACTTTTTCTGTATGGAGTTAGGGAGGCATTTTTATGAAACTAATGAATGTCAAAGAGAAGTTGATTTACTTTCATTCGCGATTGATGGCCATTTTTCTTTGATCGAGCTCAATCGGCAATCGTTTCTGACGTGAAAATCGTGTTTCTGCTTACAAATTACCTATCAAGTTATTTTAATCCAAATCCAGACAGCAGTTTAATTTAAGATCGGAACTAACCTTATTGAATAAATTCGACTTCATAGCGGAATAAAAACTTAAGAACTTTAGAACGTCGTAAAGCAGGTCATAAAAGTAATAAATTGAATTCTCATTCCATTGCATCAAGAAATGCGCCGCCCAAAAACTCGAGATTGATCAAAACTCAATTATAATCGCATTATTGTGGCGTCTATGTAAAACGTGCGTTAAAATTTAATTAGAAAGAGGCTTCTGAACGAAAATTGTGGTCTCTCGCTGTGGAATAACTCAAAGCATTATAAGCTGTTGCGCGTGGGCACATATTTAGTCACGGCTCGGGACGGTCTCGCCGTAACTATAGTTAATACTTATAGCGGTTTAGCCGGCAACTATTTCTCCCGTATAACCGGTTTTGAAGCATGGAGCGCCGACACTTGCCCGATGGTCTTTTAGTGGGGATATGCCCTTTGTGTACCGATCACATCAACACTTTCAATTGTAGTGAATTTGTGTGTGAACAAGAACATGTTATCGAATTATTTTATGACAGCAAATTACACTTGGTTTTAGTCAAGGCAAGAAAAGAAACTTCAAAATTATATGATGAATCAGACTGAATGCTTAACAATTTGGTTGAATGGTTTTAATACATAAACAATAGTATAATAAGCAATAGCTTTGTGAGTCCTCTATCATTCTAAAGACCCATGAAACATGGGCATTTAGTCTTTGGTTTAAAGGTGCAATCCTGTGTTGATACCAGAAATGTGTCAGCTCGTTCCTACCTCTTATAAACTTGACTTCTGCTGTTGCATCACCCCCTACAATCATTCATAAACCAGAAACGTACGGCAAAAATCTTTAGGCTCTAACTAGAGTCATGAAATATGGGCACTTAGTCTTTGGTATGGTGCAATCCTGCGTTGATACCAGAAATGTGCCAGCTCATTCCTACCTCTTTTAAACGCGACTTCTACTATTGCATCACCCCCTACAACTATTCTTAAACCATAAACGTACGGCAAAAATCTTTAGGCTCTTACTACTTTAGGGTCAAAAACTCCAAACTTTTGCCCCATTGGCTGACACGGAATACCGTCGATAAAATAACCTGGGAATACAGTAAACAATTGGCATTACTATTCAGCCTGGTTGTTGCCACGTGTGAGCTTTCTGCTAATTAAAATTCCATTCAACTCACGTTGATAATTACCGAGCCTATATAAATTGAGGCAATTGGTTTCCTAGAATTAAATTTAAAAAAATATTTATCCGCGGACGGTGTAATTATGAAATCAATATCCCTCTATTGGGCTCTTGAAAGTCTTGAACAGTTGAGGCATGGAAGCTTTCAAGAGCAAAGTCTATAAAAGAAGGCTAGCAACGAATGTACGACCTCTTGGTGTTATCTATGTGTAGTGTTATTAGGTACCTACGTTCCATGGTCATTCGCGCTTTTATAAACTTGTAGAAAAATGGTCTCCGCGACAGCGAGACGGCGGAGTTTTTGTTTCGTAAATATAATAATCCGAGAGTAACTTCGGAGAAAGCGCAGCACACCTCTCGACATCCCAGAGTCACTCACACTGGTGTTACCCCCGGCCGTTTTCCTGGCGTTTCGGGGGCCCATCTAGTAGTGGCAAGCCACCGCCTGCCGCAAATAACTAGCAATAAAAGCAGTTATGGCAGGCGTCCGTCCCTCTTCTGTAATAGCCCGGTATTAAGTTCACCCAGATCTCATCTCCATAGCCCATTTATTTTCCATCACACTTCGCAATAGTCTCAACGCCTACCGAGACCTGCTCATGGGTAAGTCGTTCCATTGGCATATTCTGGAGCGGGTCGCGGAGGGCGTACAACATTACATCTAACTTCTCAAAGGGGCCTCTACGCGTTGGCTCCATATCCCCGCGCACGCCAATCAAATGACCGGGCTTGACCCGTGATTAAAAAAGAGATACCTTTGTAAATATAATATTGATATTGACAAAAAATATATACTTTATATTAAAACCCACAGCGAGCCTAAAAGAGTTTTCGGACTAAAAACATACATACATATTTTATATATTATATATTTCTGTAGCATAAACAATATATGTTTTTTTACTTCAGTATTTTACTTTTAAACTATACGTCGGGTGGCAGGCAAGCATACAATCCCGCCTGTTATAAAGCGATTACCGTAACCATATTAACGAACATGCTTGCTCGCCGCCACCCCCGCTACCAACTCTGTCTTTTCTGTCGACCTCACTCACTCGCAGGAACACAACAACCCTCAAGGGAATACGGCTGGGTGCACCTCGCGCAGGTGAGTTTGACTTTGGCTCTAGAGAGCCGCCTGCTTTTTCTGCTACAACTTACTCTATGAAGTAAGTTGTAGCAGAAAAAGCAGTACTGTAACTGTTTTACACCATGCGGACCGTAGCTTGTTTGGAAGCTGGAGTAGTATAGAAAATATCCATCCATTATAAGTGCATTAAAATTATGAAATCAGTTGAAATGTTTTTTCAAGTAACAATCTCTAGATATAGGTCGTAGTCGTAAACTCTCAACTTTTTGATGGTCGACATCAAGTAGGTACAAGATACTGGTCTTAAATTTATCATCCTCGCAAATTTGAATATCTCTACGATGTAATAAGAATAATGTAATCTGGGGAAGTGGTTATATTTGCTTTATTTCAATCCGCGCATGCGATAAAATTTTGTAAGTACGAAGTTTACCAACATATAAAATGCAAGAGCGTACTCTGAATGGTATTATATATTGTAATTTTATCTACCTACTTATTGGTATTTCATTCAAATATTTATATTGTGTAAATTGTCGTCACAACCCTTATTCATCAGACTGCTGGGATACGAGTCTCCCCTCAATCGAAGGGGTTTAGAGCATAGTCCACCACGCTGCTCAACTGCGGGTTGGCGGAGGCCAGTGTCTTTAAGACGCCTAAAATCGTACATGCGTATCCCGGAATCACGTGGGAATTTAAAAAAAAAATCTTAGAACACCCCTAAAACAAATAAGGAACCTACATTTCAAATTAGGAATCTCTAGACCAAGTTGTTTGACAGATATCGACAGAAAATCAATAATTTTAACAAAAAAAAAAAACAACTCCAAGCATTACTCTACATTTATGTATGTACATACAGGCTGATGATGATGATGATGAAAAAAATATGGGACCAATCTATACTCTTTCAAATAAAATTATTTCAAATAAAGTTTTTTTTTAATCGGTTTATAAATCACGGAGTAATTAAGTAACACTCTTATTATATCATATAACACTATTATAAACAAATTAAGTAAAAAAAAATACAGCCGTATTGAGAACCTCCTCTTTTTTTTTGGAGTCGGTTAAAAAGAAGAAACTGTCTGACTCTGTGGTCTGACTAATGTCAACGCATAAAGATTGTGCGTTGATATCAGAAGTCCAATTCTCGTAATTTTTGTACGAACGCAGATTGAAAGTTGACCGAATCGAATCGAGATTGAATTATGAGTTGACTAAAATTATATAAATAAATAAATAAATTTCACTCATATTTCGATATAATCCCGCTTAAATTTATTTTTGAAGTTATATATTGTGTTACGAGATTACCAAATGTGACATCTGTGAGATCGAGACTGGATCGAAACTGAATTTTGACTATATTTTAATTACGAGAATTGCCCCTCAGTTATACAGTTTCTTCTTTTATAGTTATAGATTTAGAGTTTGATTTAGAGGCAATGACCTAGTGCACATATTTACAAAATTCATAAAACAACATCGAAACCAAACAGTTAAAGACAGTATAAAATAATTATGTAGAAAATAACAGTCTACTTAAAATAGAAGCCTCGTTTCAGAAACGTGTAATCAGGTTTAAAAATGGCAACCACTCGTAGCGGCAACCTGCAGTTTATGCAATTAAATTTAATAAATTTCGCTTTAACTTTTCTTTCTTAAGCTGCGGTTAAATCGATTTAGACACGCGACGGCAGCGCAGCATGTGTTCGATAAGAGACACTGAAAGCAAATTTACTATCTACTAAATTGAATAAATATATTTATTTTAATAGATAATCTTAATTTGCATTAGTAGATAGTTTTATACATATGATAAAATTGTAATTGGAATTTTAATTTATGGCGAGTTATACGATAAGAAAGTCAGCGGCAGGTATCAAATCAAATAGCTCATCCAAGCACTCCCCGTGGTATAATTTATATAAAACGCAAACGTGCAGAGAGCTAGTCCAGCCGTTCAGAGATCATTGGGACACCGACGCTACGAACTGCTCTTCGTTGTATGCGTTCAAATGGAGAAAGTAAGTACCGGGTGCACCGAAGATGCGAACAGTATTCCATATGAGGCCTAACCTGGGCTTTATATAGTTGAAGGCGATGTTGTGGTGTAAAATTCCTTCAGGTTTTACCGATGACGATAGTCTTCCTAAAATCAATTTGTCCTTGCACTCCAAGTGACCGCAAAACAGAACATCACTTGACATGTCAACATCCAAGATACCAATGCTGGAGCTAATACTAAGGGAGTACCTGCCAATGTGCGAGCTACGACAAATGAGGGCTTCTTTGTAGTAAACGGCAAACTTGTGTCTTTGAGGGATAATGTTTGTAGGCATCCTAATAAAAGTAATATAACTGACAGAAATGTTTGCTAAACAAGATAATATGAATAACAAAGGCATACCTATAAAAACTGCATAAATTCACGTTAGTTGTATGGGAGCCCTCTTAAATATTTATTTTATTCTGTTTTTTTTAATATTTGTTGTTATAGCGGCAACAGAAATACATTATCTGTGAAAATTTCAACTGTCTAACTATCACGGTGAACCTTGGTGACAGACGGACGGACGGACAGCGGAGTCTCAGTAATAGTGCCCGTTATACCCTTTGGGTACGGAACCCTAAAAAACGAGTGTGCTTTAGACCACACAACTGAAGTAATACTTCTTTTCCTCTACTAACTTATGCTTCCGTTCGCCGTTTTCGTAACGCTCTCGTCACGCATTCACCAGCTTACTCTCCAAGTCAAGGGTGCGTTAAGAAGTTTTACTTCAATAAATCAATCTGTTACTACAGGTATATGACAAACTCCTACTAAGCTAAAAACATCTCCAAATCATAAACGACTAATCTACTGGAAATCGGAAGAATGAACAAGATTAACAAAATTCAAAAAGAATAAAGAACAACGCAATAACAATTTGACCCTTAAAGTCATATAAAAGCCAACACTTATTTAGCCACGGGCCTAACAAAAACAAGAACAGCGGGTAAGTTAAAACACTCCAGTTTTTGCTAAAAGACCTGTATTAAGCCAACGGCGATGGCAACCAACCAAAAATGGTCTTGGAGTAAAAAATATAACACGGAATGGTTTGAGTGTAGTGATGTTATGTACTGAGAAGTAACAATTATAGAGGTTTATTTCAAATTGTTTTACAAAATATCACCAAAGGCGATCTCAACTCTGACCTTATTAAAAAACCAGGAAATTATAATGTAGGTACGAATCTAGAAAATCTTCTGCTTTCCATAGAGATTATACTAGTGACACGCCCCAGATTCGTTCGGGTATTGGAGGAATCAGTCTAAATAGCGGTTTATCGAATCACATCAATATTCATTTATAATTTTTTAACGATATAAGTTAATTATAATGTAGGTACAAATTTGGCAAATCTGCTTTCCTTATAGATTATACTAGCGACGCGCCTCGGTTTCACTTAGGTAGTGTTTTATTATTATTTATTTCACAATATTCCGGTTGTTTATTATCACAAAATATTTATAAATTATTGCCTAGAACTTTTCTAAATAACACTTCCTTTTAATAGTTTGTTTCTGAGATTACCCTGAACACAAAATCTGAGCGATGACGGATTTTAGTTTACAATATGTAGGGCAGGATAGGAGGTGATATATATTTGTTTTATATACTACATCTGGTGGCAGACAAGGATACGGCTCGCCTGATGTAAAGCGGTTGACACAGCCGCAACATGCAATAACAACTCCGCGCCGCCACCCCCTCCCAAAACAGCAATTTTTAGGTGACCTTACGCGTGCAGGTGAGGTTGGCTTTGGCTCTATAGATTGTGGTGAGCCACTTACACCCCAAAATATATGACGATACGCGGAAGTAGCGCCCATGGTAGAAAAAATCTTTGTGTCTAACAGTGAAGTCCATTGCAGTCCCGGGGGTATAAACTACGGCTGCCTTGGAACTCACAACGAATTTAATCAGAAGAAATTAGTAGGAGTAGGAAGCTTTTGGAATTTGACTTCCCCTCTTAGCAATGTGAGAGACAGCAATATGGCAAATAAGGCATTAAAAGCCTAAAGAGATGGTTATACTTGGTATGTTATTTTTTTTTCAGTAATGCAAGAGTCAACTTCCCGTTGATGTCGCGTCGTTTAACCCGACACGGGACTTGCTAAAAAGTTTCTCTGCGGCAATTGTAAATTTGAATTACATACTTAAGTTAGGTACTGGTTTGTACAGAACAATGTTTGACTGACTTCAATGGAGTAATAAAATATTAACGTATAAAGCTGAAGAGTTTATTTGTTTGAATACGCTAATCTCTGGACCTACTAGACAGATTTGAAAAATTCTCATGAAAAGCATCTGAGTAGAAGAAAAATGGGGTGTGTATGTGTCTTGGACATGACGTTATATGCACTAAAATTATCTCAAAATGGCAGCGCTTCCCTCTTCCCCGCACGCGATGTTCCATAGTCATTACTTAGCGTAATAAATTCTTTCGTCGTTTATCTATCAAGTAGTGTGATTGAATTTTGGATGGAGATCATAGGTATGTAGCTGCAATAACAAAGTGTATCCCCCAATTTTGTTATAATTAATTTTTTAATTAACGTCAAGAAAAATATTACACAATATTTTTGTTTTTTCTACGCAGATCGCTATTTAAAAATTTTTACTTATGTAAAATATAAAACGCAAGTGTAGTCTAGTCAAGTATCTCCAACATAAGTCAGCAGTTTCTAGTTATTGTAAATTTCAGTCGTGGATAAACTTAATTATTTGACTTAGAAGTCATACCAAGATAAATTAGCATGCAGTATTCGAGTGTCTCGAGATTTTAATCAACATTCATTACCCCGAGTGTAACTTTTTGCTAAGTTTTGCTTTTCACCACGTTTGAATACAAATAGTCGTCTGAACCCTTATTTATCCCACTGCTGGGATAGAAATCTACTCTCAATCGAAGGGGTTTAGATCATACCATCATGGTCATGGTGCTTAAGTGGAGATTGGCAGAGGCCAGTGTTTTAAAGCCGCCAAAAAATGAGATGTAAGTGGTTCATCAACATCTTTGAACCAAAGCCAACTTCACCTGCACGCGGTGCACCCTGCTGATTGATAAACGAAGCTCTGGCGAAAAGAGAGGTAGGGAGCGTAATTGTGAGCTACCCGACTAGGGAATCTACCTCCACCTCACAAAATACCGCAGCCAAATAACAATTCCCTTGAGGGTTGTTGTGTTCCTGCGAGTGGGTGAGGTCACCAGAAAGGAAGGAAGAAGATGCTGTGTTGGCAGCGGGGATGGCGGCGCACGAGCAATATTTTATGTTGCGAGCGTTAATATGGCTACGGCGACCGTTTCATATCAGGCGGGCCGTATGCTTGTCTTCCGCCCGAAGTAGTATAAATAAAAAAAAACCGCCAAAAGGCTTATGCTTATAACAGCTTATGACGGTTGTCTAATGACAACACACAAATTTATTTTCAAAAACATTTTGCGAATCGTTTCGCTTAATTTTTTTTCTGTTGTTTGAAATTGTAAGGAATTGAGCGACAGTATTTAAAACCAGCGGCCGTTTTATTTAAAGCATGGGCGAGCCGCTGGTTTTAAATAAAACACGCATATATAATTACACGATATTAAAATTTCCTTAAATTATTTTGTAGAGAATGAGTCTACAAAATATATTAAAGTTTTTTTTATTGTTGTAAGGAATACGTATTATATTTAATGTTATAGGTAAGGTAGGTGGTACTGCACTTATAAAAAAGTCATAAATCGACGGTCCCTACGTATAAAGCGACATGTCAAAAATGGCAATTTTTTTTTATTGCATAAATTGCTATATTGCATAGATTGCCCGTAAAAAAAAATTTATTTTTTATTTTATTGATTGTATATAATTAAAAAGTAAGAAATTAACTCATTTGTCCAATAATAATATTCTTTAATTACTATATCGTAGTATATAACCAGACATGTCTGAAATGACATGTCGCTTTATACGTAGGGACCGTCGAAATCATGTATCGCTACTTTCCTATTAATATAATATTTTATGAAGTTAACTAAATGTTATGACAGTATCAAGTCTGCAGTACATATCTCAGTAAAATGATATGATACGGGATTATAAAAGAGGTTCCATAACATTTTTTTTTTTCATATGATTGGCAAAGGCTCATATGGGTCACCTGATGGAAAACAATCACCACCGTCCATGGAGATCAGCAACACCAAGGGATCGCCGATCCTTTACCAGCATATACCCCTTCCTTTCTTTCTTGCTGGTGACCTCACTCACTGGCAGGAACACAACAACTAGGGATTTTTATTTGGCACTTCCCCAGTCGGGCAGCTTAAAAAATACGCTTTATCCCACCTCCCTTTTCGCCAGAGCGAAAAGATCTTTTATCTTTATTATACCGTTATACATATTAAAATTGACGTCAATCCATGTTAGTTTTATAACACAGTAACACCATGGTAAAAACACCAAGTATATTAACGTGATACGTTGTCAACGTCACGAGATGATTGTCAAATTCCAAACAAAATACGGCTGATGACGTAAGCAAATTCAAATCACATGACCACAACTGTCAGTAAAGAACATTCCGGGGGCCCTACCGCCGAAGCTGAAGCAGATTACCATCGAATATTCTGATTCGAAAAATAGATCGATAGGTTGAACCTATCGAATTAATAACTTAAGTTATTAACAAACATTAATAACTTAATGAAAATTAATAGCTTAAGTTATTAACAAACATATTCAGCTTAATTGATCCAGAGTTTCTGTTTAGATTTATTTAGCTTACCAACTAAGCTAAACACAAATGCCATAAATCTAAACAGAAGTTTGATTTTCGCAATAAAAAAATCTGTTGCGAATCGTCTTTAACTTAGCCGGTAGGCCCCCGATTGATGTTATTCTACTATGAGTAACAATCTGTCATCTCAGATAAACAGCAATATGGTCTGTGAATTAAAAAAAAACGTTCTCTATCTATGGCCTCTGAGTTTTTGCCCGATGTTTTTTCAAGCACAGGTGAACCGACGAACCCACACTTAGTCGGCGTTAACCTGTAATCTAAATTCATTTCTCGATCCGGCCCACCGAGCCCATATCTCTGTTTTTATTATAGCGTTAAGGCCCATTTACAAGTTTTTTTATTCGAAACAAATTACCCATTCTCATGACGAACCGATCTTATTATCCGACGACAAACGAGTCCTTTTTGGGATTCGTGAATGTACAAAATATTGTACAAACTCGATTTTACATCAATAATCGACATCATAAAGCATCGATTGAATCGATTTGCGTTCATTGAATCGAGTAATTGCAATGATTCCTTCGAGGAGAGTGAATTTATTTTGTTCCACCGCGAAAGCGCTTCATTGTCTCTATTAAGGAAGGTCATATTTTAACTGACGAGAATTTGTAGTCACGGACAATTTTATTTATAATGTAAAACATAATTCGGCATCATACGGCATCAACCCATAACCATCCCACTGTTTGGATAGGGGTCTCCCCTCAATCGAAGGGGTTTAGAGCATACTTCAACAAGCTGCTCAACTGCGGGTTGGTGGAGTTGATAGAAAACATAATTCATTTATTTGTCCATAAACATGGGTAGAAATACATTGCTGTTAAATATGAATAAAACAGTAAGAACAACCATGATTCGCCTTATTGGCATATGAACATAATCATTTTAATCTAATCATATTGAAATAGGAAATGAATACATCATTCAAACTTTTATAATAATTAGATACTGTGTGTCATTTGCATATCAAAATTAAATTCGAACATAACACCAGTGACAATTAGATTTAAAAAAAAATGACAATAAATAAAAACAATGTCAGAAACCTTAAGATGACATTTTCTTATGGTTTCATATTTCAAAAGAAAATGTCAAAATACCGACTAATATTAATATGTATATAGATATTGATACTAATAATAATAAATAGATATTTTAATTGAAAAAATCAAATTTCGGCTTAGATTTGTGCTACTTGTGTTTAGTTTAACTGGTAGAAACCCTGGAGCTCTACCAACTAAGCCGAAGATGGTTGTCAATAACTAAAACGTATAAAACCTATTTTTCGTATCTAAATATTCGATGATAATCGGCTTCAACCGAGGCTTCTATTCGCTGTCCTATTATGGCCCAGGTATAATATATTAGCGAATAGAATCCTTACTATAATATTATAAATGCGAAAGTAACTCTGTCTGTCTGTCTGTCTGTCTGTCCTGCTTTCACGGCAAAACTACTGAACCGATTTAAATGAAATTTGGTACACAGATAGTTTAGAGCCTGAGGAAGGACATAGGCTACTTTTTAATGCAAAAAAAGGGTTGTAAGGGGTTAAAAGGGGGGGTGAAAGGTTGTATGGAAGTATCGTTATTTTTAGAGCTAGAAGCATGAAACTTATTTTTTAGGCTGTTGATTCGATATAAATAAATAACTTAAATAACTAATATTATAAATGCGAAAGTAACTCTGTCTGTCTGTCTGTCTGTCTGTCCTGCTTTCACGGCAAAACTACTGAACCGATTTAAATAATTAAGTAAGGATTAACTAATATTATAAATGCGAAAGTAACTCTGTCTGTCTGTCTGTCTGTCTGTCTGTCTGTCTGTCTGTCTGTCCTGCTTTCACGGCAAAACTACTGAACCGATTTAAATGAAATTTGGTACACAGATAGCTTAGAGCCTGAGGAAGGACATAGGCTACTTTTTAATGCAAAAAAAGGGTTGTAAGGGGTTAAAAGGGGGGGTGAAAGGTTGTATGGAAGTATCGTTATTTTTAGAGCTAGAAGCTTGAAACTTATTTTTTAGGCTGTTGATTCGATATAAATAAATATGACATTCAAAGTTTGTAAAAGTTTTACCCACACGGGGGTAAAATAACAATAGGGAATAGGGGATGAAAGTTTGTATGGAAATATGTAAAGTATAAGTGAATGTTTTATAAGTTTGCGACAAGAGACAAAATATTAGTGCTATCCTGATGTAGATAACATTTACGCAGTCATTACAAAATGAGAAACTGGCATTGTACAAACAAAGCATTTGACCATCTGTGAATGTAAGCAAAAGATAAGAAAGCTTAATAGTTTTATGAATGAGTCTTTATGCCTTTGCATGCCGACTCAGTCAGAAGTCGCAATATCCGAAAGGGATTTCTAGGAATCGGTTACAAATGGTTCATAAAAACAAGTTCTTAAGTACAAGTGTAAAAAGTTATACTTAGTATAGAGATTTTGTTTATTTGGGTCAATAAAATTAGTTAAATTTAATTCATTTGGGTTTATAATATTTTTTTAAATAGGTTTTTATACAATTAAATAAAATACTTAAATAAGTTATTTTCATAATAAGAAGTTTTGTTTTCTGTGTTTACGGTTAAAAGCAAAATAGTTATAGGGGTATAGCGCACTCGGTTCTAAAACTACCATTGAACTTAGCTGATGAGGACATGCCGGTATGTAACATTAGCAAAAGCAGTGAGCGCGGAAGAAAGTTGCAGCAGTGTAAGCTGTTGGTTGGGATGAATGTACAATGTTCCACAAAAGAGCTATATAAGCACTAGATGGCACACTGCAACTCATATAAGTATTAATACGTATGTGTCTTATTTGTAAAATAATTAGCCGAAATATTTAAAAATGCTGCCCAAAGACACTATTCCACGCGGACGAAGTCGCGGGCACAGCTAGTAATATTATAAATGCGAAAGTAACTCTGTCTGTCTGTCTGTCTGTCTGTCCTGCTTTCACGGCAAAACTACTGAACCGATTTAAATGAAATTTGGTACACAGATAGTTTAGAGCCTGAGGAAGGACATAGGCTACTTTTTAATGCAAAAAAAGGGTTGTAAGGGGTTAAAAGGGGGGGTGAAAGGTTGTATGGAAGTATCGTTATTTTTAGAGCTAGAAGCATGAAACTTATTTTTTAGGCTGTTGATTCGATATAAATAAATATGACATTCAAAGTTTGTAAAAGTTTTACCCACACGGGGGTAAAATAACAATAGGGAATAGGGGATGAAAGTTTGTATGGAAATATGTAAGGTATAAGTGAATGTTTTATAAGTTTGCGACAAGAGACAAAATATTAGTGCTATCCTGATGTAGATAACATTTACGCAGTCATTACAAAATGAGAAACTGAAATTAACGCGAGTAAAAAACTTGCCACGCATCGCGCCGTACTAGAGATGGGCAAAATGCCGGGCATTTACAATAAATGTCCAAAAAATAGTTATAAATTCCCTATTTATGCCCAAAACTAGGCATTCATTGGGCATTTACAGGTACTTACTGGGCACTTATTGTAAATGCCAGGCATTTTGCCTATCTCTACGCAGTACACCACCCGTACACATTGAAAGCTGCCGCGCGGCGGTCAGGGAGCGGGCCGGAGGTCGTTACGCGGCGTGGTACCACATGAGTAAAAAACGGTGGTACGGCACAGAAAAAATATGCCCAAGTGGGCTTGCCCAAACGTGCAGACACGTGACAATTATTATTTTTTCCGCTACAAATGCATCATTATTCCCTGCACATTGTTTACAATTCGATTTGCTTACTTTAGTAGATAAGTTATTAAATATTTTTTTCTTTAGTTGGGTCATTGTTTTATTTATTTCATTCGTTAAAAGTAGATTACTTTCGAGTTTAATTAGATGTTATTACGTCATTTTTTTTTTGTTGCACATTTGTATGCTAGGCAGGTACCTAAGTACGGTAAGTTAATTACCCTCACCAAATAAACAGTACTTTTTTGAGCATTGTACAAACAAAGCATTTGACCATCTGTGAATGTAAACAAAAGATAAGAAAGCTTAATAGTTTTATGAATGAGTCTTTATGCCTTTGCATGCCGACTCAGTCAGAAGTCGCAATATCCGAAAGGGATTTCTAGGAATCGGTTACAAATGGTCTTATTTGTAAAATAATTAGCCGAAATATTTAAAAATGCTGCCCAAAGACACTATTCCACGCGGACGAAGTCGCGGGCACAGCTAGTTTTATCATAATTTATTAGATATTTTAAAGGAATTATCTGTCCCGTAAGTTTATAAAAAACAAACCACTGTTCAAAAAGAGGTTAGTTTGCGGTATTTTTCTGTTATAAAAGTTAACAATTCGTGTAACGGCAACTGACAAAATGAAGCTCATTACACGAAATATTAAGTAAGTCCAACCTTTTACCTCCGTATTTTTTTAATTTGGTGAGAAAAAAGATACCTACCTTCAAAATCATCAAGGCATCGACTTAACTATTTTAATACCTCCCAGGTAAAACCTATAAGCTTGTTAAATATGTACCTAAGTATGGAAATATCGTCCAGTTGTGTCATGGAATATATCGCCCCGTATCGTATGAATTATTGAAAAACCACACGTGTACATATTTGTATTGTATCAAAGTTGTGCTGAGGCAGGATCATGAAAACAAAATCTGTTTTGATATCCTGTATAAATATTGGAAACAGTTTCTGTAAATAATATCAGTGGAGATATTGAATGTTTTTGGAACGGGTAACATATTAGTTTGAAAATCAAAATACTTATTTAAAGAGTAAAATAATATTTGTATATCTACCTGATTTATATAAATTTATTAACACGAATGTGCAAAACTATGACGAAAGAAAACTATGGAAGGAGCTACCAGTTATCGAGAGGTTGTGGTTTGAAGCATATAATACAGTACTTTCTGTATTTGTGGTTGAAGTCTCACCTAGGTGAGGACAGGTTTTTTTTCTATTTAAGACAAATTCCGGGAAGTTAACCGAAATCAGCCAACAAATAATAACTACTATTAGTTGCACACACTACATAACTAATTTCTTCTGACTAAATTCGTTGTGACTTTCAAGGCAGCCGTAGTTTTACCTCCGGGACTGCAATGGACTTCACTATTCATTGCCTTTTTTGGTGGTCGCCGCTGTCAATCCCAGCTACACAGGAGACACAGTGGTGGAAATGTGTGGGACCTCCGTCCCGTTTTATCACGCTACAAATGGATTGTTTACTAAAAATGTGCACATTGTAGATTCAAATCCTAGTCAAACCAACATTTATATGAATCGAGTACCAAGTTCTTTTTAGCTAACTGTGGTATAATATAGTTCAGGAAACAGACTTAATAAATTTCAACGCGCAAAGTATTGGTACATTGACCACAATAAATTATTCAACCAATTAATTTTCAAAACGACGACGCGACTTTGCGTTACTATCTCCTTGAAAGCTTGTCAATGCAGTAAGTGTAAGTAGTCATTTAGTAATATTTTTTTTATATGGAACTAGTTCCCGTCCGCGGCTTCGCCCGCGTTTACGAAAAAGCATAATAATAATAATGAAATGAAAAAAAAATCCAAATCAAGTCGTGTGGATCAATAATAAATTACCAGTCCACAGTGGACTGGAAAGCTGTTCTTTGTACGAGTATGTAATAATCATTCAGTGAGAGAAATGACGTATAAAACTGCATTATACGCCGAAAAGACACTCTTGGAAATGAATAGGCTCCAAAATCACTAAACCGATTTTGATTAAATTTGTCACAATTAAAGACGTCGACATGTTTGAGGTTTGTGTCGAATAAAAATTAAGATCGATCATGTCCTTGAGGAATGATCGTCAAATACATTTTCCATTGAAATCAATGGAAAAAATACACTCAGCGAATCTACTCGCTCCACTTAACCTCGATTTCGGCCCCGTGGGCTAGAATCCGGCCTAGCAGAAGACAAGTACTTCAAGAAAGGATTTTGTTGAGTAAGTTTAAGTTCTTGCGAGGTGTACCGTATTGTCTGTCGCTTAACGTAGTATAAAAAGTATTTTTTGTAAATTATTTTCTATCAAATTAATTTTACAAAATAGACTAGAACTATGCGTGTCGATGCGTGTCGACGACACTCATTATGTTCCATTACAGAAACATTTGGAGCCGTGAACAAAAAAAAGTAGGTCTAAAAATACAACGGGTCCGCTGGTCATTTTGACAACCGTTCTTGAGGGTAATAACTGCTAGGCAACTATTACAATAATGTAGGAAATGGTCTGTGACATCTTGTGTTTCAGAGAGTGTCATTTTCTTTATTATAGAGATACAAATGAGTGAATGAGTTAACGGCGGGCAGTGTCTATAATTCACCATTGTGTATGGCACAATCATTTTAGTATGAAGAGAGACTTTGCCTCTCTGCGTATTCTACCGTCTACGCGTCTGTGCTATGGGTTATGTTCAGAAGAGTTGTTTGATATGATGCCCATGGCTTCTTTCTATAGTCGCACCGGGGAATTCATCCTAACAAATGGGGAGCCGGAATGGTCACATACAGAGGAGCCTTTTACCTCGAATTCTCAAGTTATGGAATGAATTTCCCAGAATATTACAGTATGGGTCGTAGAGAGGTTTTTACAGGATGAGCAACGGGTCACTGATACCTTTGGGGTCGCAAGCGTCCTTAGGCTGCGATGACTGCTTATCGTCAGGCGGATCGTATGCTTCTTGGCCATATGGTATAAAAAAATGGCATCTGCAAAATTGATGCTGCTGACGCGACAAGTTGAAAGTAGTTGATAGGTATTATACCTCACGTATATTAACTCTATAATTAGATAATATTGTATTTACCGTAGTGCAATAAGTTATGTTCTTCCCGTAACAGCTGACGTGATGACAACTAGCTCCGAGGAAGAACTAAAGAAGAAACTACACTACGTCATCAGCCGTATTTTGTTTATGTTTCGAAGACGTAGATTTTAATTTTGACAAACCCGTCGTGACGTAGCCTTGGCAGTTATGTGGGAAGAGAACACATAACTGCCAAGTACAATATAACCATGTTATATATACTTACTAGGGATGACACTAGGGCACTAAGCTGCTGCTGCATTTTCAGTGGGGTTTTTTGTTTCGGTTAGTAATTTCTTGTTCATATTAATTTTTAAGTATTGCAATAGTGACATAAATGAATTTTATTCTATTAGTCGTTCTTAGTCATCGTACTCATAAGTATCAATCTAAAGCGGTCACACCATGCGTGTTGCACGATATACGAACACCCACGATACGTCTTAACTACTAAACTGTTCCGTTGAAATAATTATGGGAAATGTTTTTTTAACAGACCGCGAGAAAATATTTTCTTTCATGTTGATATAAGTACTTTAAATAAAACTTTTAAGATGGCTCTGGCAAAATGGATATTACCGGAAGGGACCTTCAGCGTCACCTCATAGTAAACCACCAAGCATACGGTAGTAAGCATTTGGCGAAGACCAATGAGTATAAATAAATTGAGGAACTCGACGGCATCGTTGCGCGTGTCAGTCTAAACGAACACACAAGTTAAGCAATGTCAACCCAAGCCAGACCATGGATGGGTTTATTTGTCTCGAGTACCTCCGTACTTCAGGAGACCCGTATCTCAGCAGTGGGATGAATAAGGGTTGTCGACGAAATTGTCTCCGATTATACAATTATGTGCTTTCGGAATATGCTTTAAGAAAACTTCGGTACATCTTCACCGCACTGATACGCAATGCTGCAAGACTAAAGTCTTCGACTAGTGTGTCCTCACTGCTGTGATCTACGGTGCAGAGACTTGGACACTGATCGTCCGGGTTTACAAGCTAAAAGTCGCACAGAGAGCTATGGAGAGACGAAGAACCAAAGTTGTCGACATAGCTCTCAAAATCAGCAAGCTGCTGTGGCAGTGGGCCGGCCACATCTGCCGAGTCAGCGATGGCAGATGGGGAAGGAAAGTACTGGAGTCAGGAGTGGAGGCCCCGTATGTCGCAAGGAAGCGTTGCCCCCCCCCCCCCCCCCCTCCCATGCGGACCCCCTCAACCTTCTTTTTATTTCCCCTCATTTTATATCAAAGATGAAGCAATCTCTGCGACTGGTCAGCGGCGCAACTATAAAATGAGGTCAAGAATGTTCTCGCACATCAAAACCGAGATGGTACCATACTATTGCAGAGGGGGTTTTATTCAGAAAGTAGAAGGAACTATTGTATTTAATAGACTGCTGATGATGATGATGATGCAGGAAGTATTATAGATAATTTTATTATGGGAAGTTATCTGTCATATTCTAGCTTAACAACACTCAAATTCAATGTTCAATTCTGATTAAAAAAACCGACTGTTTAATTGAGGTTCAAAGTTAGTGCGGTCAGAAACAAAGAATGCAGTCGACAAATCAGAGCTCGTGATTCAGGTGAGGGGGCAGGTGGGGGGCGGAGCTAATCTCACCATAAACTTAGCATGCCGCGAAACAAAGCCACGCGTTTTGAAGGAAATAAAAGTAATTAATGGATTCAATGTTAACAATAATTACTCTGGTGGTGAGGTCAAAAAGCTTTGCGAACATGCGAAAAGTGAATTTTATATCACGCTTAGGCACTTATTTTTTACAAAGAGCATGAAAGCCTTTATGACTTAATTTTTATTCAAAAATAGTCGACGTTTCATTAACGTTCATTAGAGTGAGAAGTTTTGCGTCTGCGTACTAATAAATATTTAGGAGCTCGATGGCCTCGTTACGCGTGTTAAATCTAATCGCATAAGTTAAGCAACGTCGACGGTAGCCTGTCCATGGATGGGTTTATATTATCTCCAACCCTCGAAGGGAGGTGCTTCGGAGGGCACGTCAAGCCGTCAGTTCCGGCTGTTGTCATTAGATGACAGTTGTTAACAGAAGTGAGTGGCCTTTAGGCGGCTTGAAAACACTGGCTTCCGCCAACCCGCAGTTGAGCAGCGTGATGGAGTATGCTATAATACCCGTCGATTTAGGGGATACCCGTATCCCAGCAGTGGGACTATAATTTAATTAACTAATAGGTGTAAGTGGCTCACTACCATCTCGGAGCCAAAGCCAACCTCACCTGCACGTGGTGCACCCTGCCGATGAGCGGACGAGGCTCTGGCGACAGTCGCCAACCCGCCTGCCTAGCGTGGCGACTTAAGGGCATAACTCACCAATGGATAGAAGTAGGTGAAAAATCCAACGTAATAGGTCAACAATTTTGTTGTGTTCACACGGGTATAAACACTACGGCTGGCTACACTTAAAAAAAGCTTTGGTACACATGTATACATGTTAAGGAGCTGGTACAGAGTAACATAATACAAAAAACTGTCCAGTTATGGCAATATTACATACAAACGGGAATTGATAACCTACTTTTTCTGGAAGTCGGTTAAAAAATCAAACAGAATACATTCACTTATCAGAATACATAACAAATTTACATCCCGAAACATTATATGCCTTTACGTACAATATATACATATTAACATACAAACCACAGGATGATTCATCTGTTTATAGGTTTAATGACTACTTTGCGATGCAATTACCACTCCCATGCACTTTAAATTAATTCCAAGAGCAGTGAACCGACGGACAACCGGCCATTATCTTTTGATATTACTACCTGATATACTATTAATAGGTATACAGCATTCTTACAGGCCGGCTTAATGTCCTATACTAAAATTATATGAGTAATTTAATAACTGAAAATTTATTGGTTGAATCAATAAGGTGGAAGTGCCTACTTATATATTCAAAATTGACTACAACGTATATGCATAATAAATTATAATTATTTGCAATTGTGTGACAAGATAAATTGACATTGAATAGTCATGACGATGACGAGCTCGGTGGTCGAATGGTTAGCAATGGCCCCTTTGACTCCTAGGTCGCGGGTTCGATTCCCTCACAAGACAAACATTTGTGTGCATGAACATGTCTGATTGTCTTGGTCTGGGTGTTTTCTATGTATTGTAAGTATGTATTTACAAAAAAAAAATGTATTTAAGTACATTTATTAGTTGCCTAGTACCCATAACACAAGCTTTGCGCTTAATTTGGACTAGAAGGCGCTGTGTAAATTGTCCAGAAATATTTATTTATTTATTTTATCATCATTATCAGCCTGTATCTACCCACTGCTGGATATAGGTTTATCCCAACGCTTTCCACCATATGCGACCCTCCGCTGCCTGCAGATTCCTTTACGGGGTTCGGAGCCCCACTGCCCTGCGGAGTACACATTGTCTAACATTGAACTAGATTTCTGCAAAACAACTACAGTATCTATCTACCTGTATATTTTGACAACAACAGTTCTATACCACTACTTTGCCCTCTACTGAAGCCACTTAACTTTATTTACGAGCAATTTTAAATTAGAATTTTAATTTCATTACTTAAGTAAACATGAATGTATATTAATATTCAAATGATAGGTTATCGAAACTTGTTTTTAAATTCAAATAAATAGATTCAACGATAAATTGTAATGATGTTCGTCCATAATAGTCAAACCTGCAGTAATTATGGGATGAGTTTGACCACTAAACTGCAGGTGGTATTTAATTTTGTGGCCGATGTTCGCCACATCAGCTTCGGGTAAATGTAATAATATTCAACGAATAAATGTAATCGTGTACCAGGTAAATGGATTTTTAGTCATAAAGTTAAACTTTACAGAACGACGCGCGCTAAATGGTTTTTGTTTAACATAATTATAGAGAATATTATAAGTTTGTAACGGACTTTTTAAGGTGCACACACACACACACACACACAATAATAATCTTATGGTGTAAGCGTCCATAAATCTAATCAAATGATGTGATTTTTTTTTTTTTTTTTTATGTGAGAGGGGGCAAACGAGCATGTGGGTCACCTGGTGGAAAGCAATCACCACCGCCCATGGAGACCAGCGACACCAAGGGGTCGCCGATCCGTTGCCAGCCTTTTAAGGAAAATGAAAATTCTGTTCTTGAAGGCACCCCCATGTCGTAGTGGTTCGGAAATACCTTGTTTGAAATTTGTTACTACGGTGGTGGTAGACGAGCTCGGTGGCCGAATTGCGAGCAATGGCTACTTTGACTCCGAGGTCGCAGGTTCGATTCCCGCACAAGACAAATATTTGTGTGCATGAACATGTATGTTTGTCTTGGTCTGGGTGTATTCAATGTATTATAATTATGTATTTACAAAAGAAATGTACATTTATCAGTTGTCTAGTACCCATAGAACGAGCTTTGCGCTTAATTTGGGATTAGATGGCGCTATGTAAATTGTCCAGAAATATTTATTTGTTACTAAAGCCGTTCTCATCTTGGTCGTGTTCATCAACTGATGATCGTGGTTGTCGGATTTCATTAGGAAACGAACTCTTTCTTACTTGTGCTTAAGCTTTAAAGATTTTCAAATAGAATGCTTGGCAGACAAGCATAAGACCCGCCTGATGTGAAGCGTTGTTAGTCACGCATGATTATGTTCATACACACATGAATATATGTCATGACTTTCTCAAAAACTATTTACTGATTTTTAAGATTATTTTTTTATTAAAAAAAAACCGGACAAGTGCGAGTCGGACTCGCCCACCGAGGGTTCCGTAGGTACGTAGTATCATTATTAAATTTGATATTTTTCTTTATAAATAAGAAATAATGCGTCGAAAAAAATAAATAAAATATATTTTGCAATGTGTACATCAAGCCCTTTCATATGATACCTCATTTGAACTAGTAGTTTCAATTTGAAATTTCGACACCCTATAAAAAATATAGACCCCCTATTTTTTAAGATCTATTTACAAATGTATAGTTTTGAGATTTATTCCTGTACTTGTAGTCTATAACGATGTTACTTGCCAAATTTCATAGTTCTAGGTCAACGGGAAGTACCCTATAGGTTTTGATTCCCTTGAGTGTGTCGAAATATGCGTTTTTTGCTGAATAAACGGCCGTAACTTTTTTCTACGTAAACTTAGCAGTTTGATTTTTTTTTAACTTCATGGGACCGTAGACCTGAGTATACAGTTCAACTTTCAGCTTGATACCTCCACGCATTCTCGACATAGAAATTCTTGACAGACAGACAGACAGACAGACAGACAGACAGACAGACAGACAGACAGACAGACAGACAGACAGACAGACGGACAACAAAGTGATCTTATAAGGGTTCCGTTTTTCCTTTTGAGGTTCGGAACCCTAAAAAGGAAACATGTATTTGTTACTAATAGATAACATACATCTTCTTCCCACGAGTACCTACAAACTTTGGAGCCTTGGTAATAAAACATAGATTTTTTTTGTACTCACGTAAAAGTACCATATTTTTTGACCCACATGCTCGTTTGGCCCCCTCTCACATAAAAAAAAAGTTAATTAGTTGATATTGTATATGCAAGTCATCCTTGAAAATATATCTAACTGACAAAGTCCATTGCGTGGTTTAAGATTTAGCGGTAACAGACAAACAGACACCTAAAGCTGTGACACAGAAAATGTTGAAACAAACATTTATATTCAATTATCCACAATATTTTATTAGACAAACGAAACAAATATAAAAAAATAAAACAAAACGCCAATCCTTCAGAATATATAAAATGCGTTCACAAAAAAAACATATGTATTTTATTTGTAGCGCATCCAGTTTTAATGCACTTGGGTCTGATACACTACGTTGAATGGTTTTTAATGGGATGGCTGCGCTTTAAATTATAACTTACATGGATAGGGTTGTCGGCAAATAGATTCAAGTAACACGCCTTGAGGCTATTTAAATGATTTTTCTTATACTACATATTAAGTCGATATATAAATATTACCGTAGGCAAAATAGATATTTCCTACTCATACTATAGTAGCAGGTTCTGTGTGCAGTAACCACAATTCTTTACAGTATTGATCTAGATTATAATCCATGTGAACGTTTGCCTAGAAAGGCTTTATAATTACTAATTTTACATGAAAATTAAATTTGCTACAGTTGTCTAATTTATATGCATTTTAGAGAAATATTTATTTTACCTACGTTAAATTTTATATTAATAGTAATAATCGTATAATAACGGGCTGTTGTGTGAGTAGCGACACCACGGACCCGAGTCTCCAGAGAGTCGGTCAGGGCCTTCGTCTCCGACGTGTCTTCATCGGTCGGAGTGTAAACACAAGAAGTAAAAAATGCTGTACTTTCGTTAGGACAGCTGAATACAAGTGAAGACTGAAGATAAACATTTCATATTCTTTATTATTTTATTCTTTCTTTTTATTTTATTCTTTATTCTTTATTATTTTCATTGAATTATTATTAAGGTAACATAGATTCAACAGCCCTACACGACATATTTCATTGTATCTTCACGCTAGTCTGGCGTAGGAGGCGACGGTAAAAAGGAATTAATATATACAAAACGTGTCTTGCTTGTCTCACCATAAATTTTAGTGTGACAAAATATTTGATGACACTTTAAATTGAGGAATTTATCAAGATCTCACAGCATACCACTGTTTTCAACTCAACTTATAAATAAGGCTTTCGTTAGAACAGGTTCGGCGAGAGGCGGTGGCGATTTAGTATCATGATATTTAAGCAATGATGATATTTAAGTCTTAAAACATCAAATTAATCTTAGATTTATTTATATTTTTCTGACTTTTATAAATTATTTAGATTATAACTGTAGAAATTTAACTAATCTTTAATATGACTACCTGTTAGAATTTATACCTCTCTCATCATTCATCAACCTTTGCCATCACTGAGGTTTCAGTATTAAGCGAGACTTTTTTTATAGGCAAGCGAGCATGTGGTTCACCTGATGGAAAGCAATCACCACCGCCCGTAGAAACAGACTGACAATGGAAATTAGAAAGTTAACCAAAAATATAAAATCTATATACTATATACGAGTACATATCACATAAGGTGGGCCGTATGCTTATCTGCCACCCCACGTAATATAAAAAAAAGTGCAGAGTACCCTTCTTGAGACGAACTTCTTAGCTTCCATGGATTCACCGTGCGGGTGCCGGGTCCATCGTGTGGCAGAGAGAGAAACCCCAAGGAGATCCCGAGACTTGTGACCCGGGTCACGGGACTTTAATTTTGAATAAAACTCGCATTTATATAAATCAATTTTCAGAGAATTATTTAGGCCATAAAATAATTAAAGATTAATTTAGGATCTTAATAAATATATTTTATTCAATATTAAAGGTAAGGCATGTAATGTACTGCACTTTGGCCCTTAACACATTAAGATAAGATAAGATTTTACAAATAATGAATAACTGGGAGATGTCATAATTATGTGACAGTAAACATAAGTGTCATAATGAAAACTGACAGAACCAATAGAATTTATTCATGAGAACATGACACCGGGGCTTGCACAAAATCGTGAACACACATAAAGCGACATAAATACGATCTTTTGGAAATAATAATCATACAAATTTATAGAGGCGTAACTAAACTTTTGTACTTAACTCAAAACTATTAGCTGTATAGTCAGGTCATAAAATGACGATTTACTCGACATAGATGTGAATTGCCTAATTCGAGTTTTATTGTAGCAAGCAATGTCTATCAAAATGGCCATAAAAACAGCATGTTACGGTAACATGATCTTTGTTAAAACTTTAAATATGAAGCAGCCCATGTTGTATATTACGAATACATTTATTGCTTTCAATTAATTTATTTAAGTAACTCTGTATACCAATTCATGTATGGTGACTGGTGACATACGGAACTGAGGCTTGGTAGATATTTAATTGTCGACCGTATGGGAAAGCTCAAGTTCGCTTAGAGACATCGGTCTCTACCCTGCTCCTTTGCCCCTAGTATCTCCATCGGGAGATACTAGGGGCAAAGGAGCAGGGTCAATTGGTGGAAAGCTATCATCACCGTCTATGAAGATCAGCAACACCAAGGGGTCGCCAATCCGTTGCCAGCCTCTAAAGGGAAATATAGACTCTGCATGATAGGATCAGAAATGAAAATATCCGCAATCTATAATATAAAAATGAATCGCTAAATGTGTTGCTAAGCGCTAATTTCGAGAACAGCTGAACCGATTTCGGTAATTATGTTTTTAGAATATTCCTTGAAGTACGAGGATGGTTCTAACGCAGAGAAAATATTAAAAAATTGCCTGACAAAATCTAAAAACAACACTTTATTTCCATACAAACGATAATAATACTTAAAAGTCAATCTGAACTTTTATACCATACCATGAAGTTCAAAACTGTTAGACAGTATGAAGTTCGCCGGGTCAGCTAGTACAGAATATAATAAGCAACATAGCGCAAAGGAGAAACAAGCTTAAATGGCAACATGGCTACATAGAATCGACAACCGACGGGGAAGAAAGGATCTCGAACGGCGACACCATACTGTAAGACCCCCGAATGTTCATAAAATTCGGCACAAGTTCTGGAGTAATATAATAATATGTCATACTTATTATTTAAAAAAAATTAGAAAGACATTCGGGGGTCTTCCTACACTGCTTCCGCCAGTATGGTGTCGACGTTGGAGAACCTATCTTCCCCGCATACAAATATACCCGCGTCAGTGATGTACACCGTACATCAAGCGTGTACGTACTTTTAGAATATATACCTCTGCTCAGCAGAAATATAAATATACAAAAAAAAAGCATTATAAGGTAAATACATACTTTTGATACTCTTTAAGGGTCGGCAACGCGTAAGACTCTCTCTTTCTGGCAACGGATCGGCGACCCCTTGGTGTCGCTGATCTCCATGGGCGGTGGTGATGACTTTCCACCGAGTGACCCATATGCTCGTTTGACCCCCCCCCCCCCCCGCCCCCCTCCCTCCCCCTCTCACATTGAAAAAAAGACTTGTGATGACTGCTTTAGGCTTTAGGTCATAAGCTTGTGGTGGTATAAAAAGACAAGATATTAAATTAACATCTTCAACACCAATACTACACAGCTACTCCGGTCCATAATATCGTGACGTCGACGAGACGTGTCACGTAGATACGAAACTCCGAAAGTTCCGTTACGCGAATCAAATTCCCAAGTTCTAGCCTCCTTAACAGATCCATATTTTACTAGCTCGGTGTATTAACCACCTCATGAATCATAAGACTTAATGAACAGCAGCGTAACATCTAACCAAACCATCAGGTGACTGCGATCCATTAATAAAATTTTGTATAGCCAACGAGTTCCGCTGTGAGTAAGCAATAAGCTATAGCAGCGTGATGTAAACAGCCAAACGTGAATAAATGGACTTCCATTTTGCCTTTAACGGGGTATTGTCAGAATGTTAACGCATCATTGTCATGTCACAGTTTTAAAAAGGTTTTTTAGACAGTAACTGTATGTTAATTTCGTAGGGCGTTCCCATCCGACGGAACACATGTCGTCGGCGGGCCATTGTTGAAAAAACTCGATATAGACAACCGACATGAATGTTTTGTGATAACATCTGTAATGGTCATTTTACTCGATAAGTATCCATTCGATTTAATTCAATCGATTTATTTCGTTTCGTATAAATTTTAAATGTTTCAAGAGCGTCGTATAGTGTCCGAGTCGTTTTATAGAGACAGGGATTAGTTTAGAAATCTAAAAAGAATTTGGTTGTCTGTAAAGTCGGTTTACGGACGATAGTTTTACGTGATAACATCATAAGAAAATATCGGCCGATGGAGTAGAAGAGAGATAGATGGTCTCTCTATCGCTTGTTTCGTGCTCTCGCTTGCACGTTCGGCTCAGGTGTTACACTTATGCTTTTTCGTGCGTGCAGCCGAGGTTCATCGACTTATAAGATGTTATCACGTTACAATGTTGAACCCATAGGAAATGTTCGTTCTGAACATTCACTTGGTGCAATTATTTTCGCGCTGCGCAAAAGTTTTTTAGTACGAGTCGATACTTAATATTCTGGACCCAGATAATGTAATCGTCAAATAATATAATGCGCCTGTCTGTTTGCTTATTCAGCCGCTTAGCCGCGAAAAGATAATTTTCACGGCTAAGCAGCTAAACGTACTGGGCGTTATAGCGACTTTTCAAATATAACGTCTCATTAGCGTATTGATGGATAAAAATCCGAAACATTTTGTACAGTATCTCTATATAAGTATTATCATAAACTTCGCCTTTTTGTGAATGAATAATATATGACCAATAGTTTATATTCATTGTTTCTACAAATAAATCACTGTAAGTTATTCACAAATTCAAGCTACATTATTAATGAAATATCTGCAAAATTAAATCCGGAACGACGTCGCCTATCATTAACATAACAGTAGAGATAAAATCATAATAAATTAAATGCTCGAAATAGAAACATGAAATAACAGAGATGGTTGTGGCGAAAACTTCGAAGGCAAAATTAATTATAAACGAAAACAGATTGAATTCAAGATAGCTGGCTTTAGCAAAAGACACTTTGATACACGCAGAGTTAAAACTCGCTAAGTAAAATTCTCTTTGAATTTAAACTTATAGTGCTCAAACTGTGTTTTTGAACCGCGTTATACCTGTTAAGATATTTTGATAAGAATATATCTATACTATAATATTATAAATGTGAAATTGTGTATGTTTCTTTTGGTCCTTCTTTCAGATCTAAAGGAATCCACCAAAGATTTGTTTTACGGAGATAATGAAAGGTATTTTCCAACGGAAAAAAAGTTTTTAAAATAAAGACTACGCGGGCGAAGCGGCTTCGCCTGGTCAATATTTTAATAAACCTTTTTTCGTGTGAGATTATCATGTTTTTCGGAAATTAAAATCCACCTCTCGTCAATTCATTAGTTCCTTATGACATAAAAGAAGGACACATTCACATTTTTTTTAACAGGACGGGGGTCCACCATTCATTCCCACCACTATGTCTCCTGTGTAGCCAGGATTAACAGCGGCGACCGCCATAAAAGGCAATGATTCACTGTTCATTGCAGTAAGGCAGTAACGGAGGTAAAACTACGGCTGTTTTGGAACTCACAACGATTTAATCAGAAGAAATTAGTAGAGTAAGAAGCTTTTGCAATTTGATTTCCCCTCTTAGCAATGTCAGAGACAGCAATATGGCAAATTAGGCATTAAAAGCCTAAAGAAATGGCTAGTCAAGTGAATCTCAACTGCCGTGCACCACGGATTTTAAGAATCTAACGCTATTGGGGACCTAACACATTGAGTTGTTACGTAACACATTCACATATGTAATATTAGTACGGATCGCAACTATAAAGGCCGGATAACGCAAATGATACTCTATTGAATAAACGAGTATTGTTGGCACAACACTATCGAAAGTGTTTGCTTTGGAAACATAGGCCTATAGTCAAATCTAAATATGTAATATTAGTTGATCGTTGTCACAAAACACTGCATCGATATATGTAATCATATACTTTGCATAATACTTTAGTTTTATAATTGTATTTTATGTATTGTTTTACTAGATGTTATAAATAAAATCCCCTTCATGATATACTTCAATTGATATAGCCTTGAATACTTTTTTCTGTCATTACTAACAGCAGTCAGTTCAGGCTTAGTTTAAATAGTATGCTTATGTAACACGCTTATCATAAACAACTATCTAGAAGCAATACTAGATCAAATATATCAAGCACAGTCAATATAATTTTGTAATCAGGTTTAATTCAACGATCCATACAAATCAATTTACATACTAGAATGCATACAATAGGTTTTACGTTAATAAATCTACATGATATTAAAATGTCGTGAGGGTGCTTAAGCTTTACGAAAAGTCTGACAACAGATGGCACAAGCAAATAAACGAATCTCCTTAAGGGCCTTATTAGAGTCATGCGTTTTTCGTCCTGCAGGCGAATCTATCATAGTAATCTACCCGCGTGTTTTTTGCTATGACGAATCCGCATGCGGGGCGAAAAACGCATGACTCTAAAAAGGCCTTAATAGTTATAAAAAAGCGTACTGAGGCTTCGCGATATTTTTGCATTTACAAATAAATTTCGATATCTGAAAAGCTGCTAATACAATTAACATCTGAACTATACGAGTATCTACCAAAATTGATAAAAAAGTCGATCAGCAGTTTGCGAATAATAGTGCATTGATCGAATTTAAATTCTTTAGGAAACAACATTGTAAAATAAATTTCATTTTCACGTAAACTCAAATATAACTACCACATAAATCGATTTCATTTCCCGAAGAATTAAGAAAATGTATTTACACTTCCTACATCTCTACCTTTCATCACAATCGGAGAACATGTTCAAAAATTAACGGGATACACATATTTAAGTACAATTCAAATCTATGATACGAAGACGTACTCTCATTAATAAATCCACATGATGTATGTACTATACGTCCTAAACTGATACATAGCACACTCTATGTAGCTCCAGAGTTTATTCCAATCTGTCGCAATTCGAGACAGAAACTTGCAACTCGAAAAGCAAGACCAAATTTTCCCACGAGGAAAGTTAGATCACGCCTGCACTCAACTACTTTTAACTAAATTGAACTTGCGGCCAAAGAGTGCACCCGATGCACCAAATGCAACCTGCACGTGACGCATCAGTCCGTCCGTCCGTTTGTGCCTTACGTGATTGGATTGCAACAGACTTCTTTATTCAATAGGGTACGATTTGGAGGACAATGCCTTTGGCCGTTTGGCATGACAACTATTTCAATTATGTAGTCAGGAACAAGACCCATGTCTGTTAGATCTTTCGAGGCCTGTGATTAGACTTTGGTGAAGTATTTTCCCATTTTCGTTGAAATATATAATCAGGGGCCCTACCGCCGATGCTGAAGCCGATTGCTATCGAATATTTTGATTGGAAAAATAAGTCTTCCGTTTTAGTTATTGACAAACATCTTCAGTTTAATCGGTAGAGCTGCAGAGTTTCTACCAGCTAAGCTAAATACAAGTACCATAAATCTAAGCTGAAGTTTGATATTCACAACAAAAAAATCCGATGGTAATCGGCTTCAGCTTAGCCGGTAGGGCTATTGGTGTTGTATTAACAGTGTTGTATTAATTTCATAAAAAAACCTAGAATATTCTGCATTTAATCCGAGGGCCTTAAAAAGATAATAACATTATTAATAAATATTCTCACAATCCTTACTTACGAGTAAAATCCGCCAGTACCTGTAACAAACATACATTTATATTTATGTCCATATTCACAAAAAGTGTATAATATATTTCTTGCCTTGCCAAAATAAAAAATAAAAAATACTGTGATTAATTCGTGTTCTTTCAACTTTTATAGTGTCTTAAATTTATTATCTGTACTGAAGTATATTAATACCCCGAATTTAAATTGATGTCAGAATGTCAATCACACTTCCTTTTCTCCTCAAATACATACTTAGTCTAATACACGGATCATTTGTTATGTGCAAATGTGTGCAAATTGAATATCAATTGCAAATCGGATAATAATAGTTGCTAGTAGATTTTTGAGACAGAAAAAATATTCACACTCTCTCTTTAGTAAAACATCTGCAAAGAAGTTAAATATATTCTTTAATTACAAATAAATATTAAGTAGAATGTATTAGTAAAAAATCTGTATTTATTCTCTGTCAATATTGCTGTTTCTGTAGTATTCAATAATGAATACTAGAAATAATGATTGAAGAGTAAGATAGAATAACGTTATCACAAAAATCATTTTCCATATGAACAAAACCCCAAACGCTACCCGAATACGAATGACATGTGTCGGTAAATATTCAAATAGGGTAACATAAATATTACGAAAATATATTTCAGCAAGCAGTCACGGTACATTAAATAAATGTAAATTCAAATATACAATAGTACTACGAGTAAGTAGATAAGTATGCGTAGATAAAACATGTTATTTGTTTATTCTATGTCAGATGGGGTGAAACGAAACTAGGATAGTTGAGAATGTGGCCCGTTTCTACCTACTAGGGATGTTATTGAGCTCGGGTCCGCTCTCGAAAGTTTGAGAATTCCTTTTGGTTTTGCAGTTTTCCGATTTACATTTCTCGATTTTTGATTCGAGGGTAATAACACAGTATAAATAATAGTACTCTAATAAATACCAGACATCAAAACTATTGAAGTGATTTGATAATATATAAATAATAGACGTAATTGTTTATTTTGAAGTATTGGTTGTATGCTAATAGTTAGTGTAGTATTAGTAGATCGTAAGTCATTCATCAACATCTTTGAATTACAGCCAACCTCACCTGCACGTGGTGCACTCAATAAATGTGCACTTGGTATGGCGAAAAGATAGATAGGACATTGCGTATCTTGTAAGCTGCCCGACTGGGGAAGAACTACGTCACTGAACACCGCTGCCAAATCAAAATTCCCTTGAGGGTTGTTGTGTTCCTGTGAGTGAGTGAGGTCACCAGGAAGATAGGAGTTGGCAGCGGGGGTGGCGGAGCGCGAACGTTATTTCACGTTTATATGGCTGCTGTAACCATTTTACATCAGGCAGGAAACATAAACAAACTTTATTTAAGATATTAACCCAAAAAAAAAAACACATCTGTCTTTTGTTTGTGAAATTCAACCTTGAGTTTACATTGGTGACGATTTTATTTAACTTAAAGAGTTGAATTCCTGAAAGTCTACTGATAAAGCTGAAAATATGTTTCAGTAATTTAATCTGAAGCCTATTTTTCATAATCAGCGTCATGTTCGTCATGCCTAAGCTGAATCCGATTATGATCGGATTTTTTGATTGCGAAAAATCTAACTAAATCTAATGCTATGCTAATAATAATCATAAGTTTAGGTTTAGTCTACCCCCTAAACTTATTATTATTATTAGCACTAAGTTAAGGTTTAGTCTCTACCGTTAAAATTAATTATATTTATCACAAATTTAGACAGAAGTCCGATTTTTGCAATCATAAAACGCATTGGGAATCGGCCTTAGATTAGGCGGTAGGCCCCTTGGTTATTGATTAATTTTAATTGATAGAACAAAAAGATAATGTTAGTGCAATTTGGTCACATCATTTACGTAACCGCACAAATACCGCAAACTGTAAAGACGCAAAGTATTTAACCAATGCTTCCCATGTAAATAGACCAATGACCTCACTCAGGAACACAACAACCCCGAAGAGAATTATTATGGCTGTATGTATTCTGTGAGGAGGAGGTACATAAGCAGTCAGGCAACTTACGCTCTACCTCTCTTTTACCAGAGCCTTTTTCGCTAATGTGCAGAGTGCAGCACGTCCAGGAGAGGTTTGCTTTGGCTCTAAAGATTGCGGTAAGCTACTTACACCCCAAATAAAAGCAGTTGAGCAATACATATACAACAAAGAACAATGAAGAACATTATATATATTGCATATGCTTAAAAGTTTCCTGACTGAGAAGTCACTAAACAAAATAATGAAATGAAGGTGCCTATTGACGAGCTCGGTGGCGTAGCGGTCAATGGCGCGGCTTCGACACCAACGCTCGTGGGTTCGATTCTCACATAGGACAAACATTTGTGTGCATGAACATGTCTGTTTGTCTTGGTCTAAGTCTAAGTATGTATTTACAAAAAAATATGTATTTACGTATGTTTATCAGTTGTCTAGTACAAATAACACAAGCTTCGCTTACTTTGGGGCTAGGTGGCGCTGTGTAATTTGTCTGAAAATATTTATTAATTTTATTATTAAAATTGCAACATATACATGATACTATATATAATTTGCACCTACGTATCTCCATTGCAAATAAGGTAATTGCATTAATTTTAATATTATGTATAAATTTTATCATAATGTCAAAAGATCGCAAAGCAACCCATTTTAATTAACCAAAAACTATCCGGTAGCTGTGTGAAATTATATTCATTAGTAAAAACGATTGTAATTTTAGGTACAAAAATCATTTTGGATTTGTTGATAATACACCCAATCATTTCAAAAACTCAAATTCCAAAAGCTTCTTACTTCTACGAATTTAATTTAATTACATTCGTTGTGAGTTCCAAGGCAGCCGTAGTTTGGCCCCCGTCCTGATAAAAAAAAATCGGTTGTCTGTAAAGACGGTTTACTGACGATAGTTGAACGTGACAACGTCATAAGAAAATACTGATGGAATGTTTGCATTTTTCAAAAGAAAATTTTAATGGAACGCCTCAGAGCGAGGTAACGCCGCATGAGTCATGTTTTTTCGTGCGTGCAGCTGGCTCCATCGAATTATATGACGTTGTCACGTCAATAACTCCAATTATTTCCTAACACTCTCAATATAACCCAAATACATATATCCTAATTATTTCCTATACTGACCAGCTCGATGACATCGTTAGTGTCAGGCGAATCGAACAAGCAAGTTAAGCAACATCGATCATAGCCTGTACATGAATGGGTCCTTCGTGCTTCAGAAAGCACTTTTAGCCGTCGTCGGTCCCGGCTGTTGTCATTAGACGACAGTCGTTAAGCCAAGTCAGTGGCCTTTAGGCGGCTTGAAAACATTGGCCTCCGCCAATCCGCAGTTGAGCAACTTGGTGGAGTATGCTCTAAATCCCTTCCCATGAGGGGAGACCAGTATCCCAGCAGTGGGATTAATAAGGGTTGACGACGACGAATATAATGTACTTCATGGCATCGACTGTGATGGTTAATCTCCTTACTTTTTCATACCCAATTCCTCCATAGATAATTTTAATCATATCAATTCAATCTCGAATTGACGAGCTCGGTGGTCGAATGGTCAGCAATGGCCACTTTGACTCCGAGGTCGCGAGTTCGATTCCCGCACAAGACAAACATTTGTGTGCATGAACATGTCTGTTTGCCTTGGTCTGGGTGTTTTCTATGTATTATACCTAAGTATGTATTTACAAAAAAAATGTATTTAAGAATAATTATCAGTTGTAATATTCTCCCCAACCCGTCTGGCCAGCGTGGGGAGTGTAGGCCAAATCCTCCTTCTGTCTGGGACGGACGAGAGAGGGTTGTGCTCCTGTAGTGGAGACTAAAATGACCTGATGATGATGATGATTTGGTAATATTGTTTAATATCCTATATAAACATATCAGGAACTAAATATAGAAGAATTAGCTTGGTTAACAATTACGAAGAAGACATGCTTGTAGGATTACCCCGTCGTAGTTCCCTCGTATCTGTCCTAGTTTAAAGTACGTTCATTTAAATTACGAAGTTCTTGCGTTCTCGACTAATAAGAAAACGAGGCCAAGCACGAGTCTGTCCTCACTCCTCATGCACTAAGTAGTTCTTACTAACGTAATACTCTGAAACTATTGAGACATTCCGAAGCCCTGATCAAGACATACGATTCCAAATGGTCTCGAGAAACCTTGAATTTAGGTGGGATCAACCTCCACATCGTAGTGAGGGGAGTATCGGGACATTGCAGTCTGAACAGGCATATGCGGAATCTGGGGTTGCGATTCTGCGACGAATCCGAATAGATGTCACTGTACATACTGTGCCAGTGCGACCCGTTAATACAAAAACGTAGCTAAATGTTAGAGAAACATGTACTGTGCTTTCTATTAGGCATGTCGCATGCTTGATTGCGGCCTTAGTCGTATAAAAAAAGAACGGCGAGAACGCGGCGACATTGGTTCTGGAAGCAATGAGGCATAAGATTCCAACTTATTTTATATATTCTGTGGTACAAAAGCCAGATTGAATGCTACAGTTATCAATTGAAGTATTTACTTTAGCCTAGCAGTGAAGTCATTTACTTCTTTATGATACGGTTGCTATGAATTCATAATAATAAAATAGATATATTGTCCAACCCTAAAAGTATTTTCATAATAAGAGCAAAGAAATATAATCATAACATCAATTGTATTTTCGCGTCCTAAATTGAGCAGCGATGGCAAGTGGACCTGACCTCGACTGCCAATAAAGGGGACATCGCACAAATTCACTGTGAGTGTACCATTGAGGTTTGCCGAACGAATAAAAAGAAATAAGAACGTGAGAGATACAGTCGTCGCCGAAATATGTCTACGACTTAATATATTGTCACAACAATTCTGTTCTTTCAGAATTGAAATGCCAAGACTTAATTTACTTTTTGATCTTTATTTTGGTGAACATCTAGAACGTGTTTTCTGATATCTAGAACTTAGAACTTATTAGAAACTTTTCCAATAAAAAAATATGTTACATTAATTTGATTTCCAACTTTCACTGCTAATTTATCATTTGTACCAGAGATGCTCAAACGGATGAAATTGTTATATTAAACAATCTTCGCAAATTTACTCTACCGTTTACCTACACTCCTGACCTAAAATGAAGAGTGTCATCTCCGAGATAGGTCACCAACCAATGGATAGATTTTAAAGTGTTTTTTTATTTGATCGATAACACAAGTAAACAAGTGCAGTGCAACTCGAGATACGATAATAAAAAGAGAGAATCTCTGACGTATCAAACGCTTCAAGAGTTGACATTCCAAACATTTAATAGGGGAGGTTATAGTGCACGGAAGAGATTCTATAGATTAGCACAGTAAAACTCCTAAATGAATTCTGAATAAATCATTATTATATTTAAAAAAATCGTGCTTAGGGAATTCCATTCTTTTTAATAAACTCGAGATACGATAATAAAAAGAGAGAATCTCTGACGTATCAAACGCTTCAAGAGTTGACATTCCAAACATTTAATAGGGGAGGTTATAGTGCACGGAAGAGATTCTATAGATTAGCACAGTAAAACTCCTAAGTGAATTCTGAATAAATCATTAAGATATTTAAAAAAAATCGTGCTTAGGGAATTCCATTGTTTTTAATATCCATTGATTGGGATTACTATTGTTTTAATTTCGTATGTAAATAATAGTATATACTTATCTCTATGTTCAATACCTATTGTTTATCGCATATTCGACCACTGGTTCTAGAACTCTAGTCTTACTTATTGACTTCTAAAGCATTTGTCACATTGTATTATGCTAGATTTTAATGAAATCGTTGCTCTTGATATGCTATATGTTGAGAATCTATATGTGCTATCCGTGTATTTTGACAGCAAAATCAGAATTTCCATCTGAATAATAGTTACTAATTGACGGCACAATATACCTGTATATTGGAATATTCTGCAAACAAATCAAGCATTGTTGTAAACCCTTGTTAATAATTGTAGAATCATTTGTGTGATTTCTGGCTTCGTATAAAGCATAGACGATATGAAATGAGGATACGAAAACGGGCGATGTGAGATACAAAGTAAATAATAGGAGGGAAGGGAGAAAAGTTATAGAGTGTGGTGACGAAGCATTAGAAAATTTTGTTAGAGATCAGACCTACATCTTGGTCAGAGGATTAGTGTAACCTAACTCAATAGTTCAGTAGCCAATATTAAATATAGATTTTTTTTATCCGAATCGATATCGTTTGATCTGTTTGATACAAATGCTTCTACTTTTGTGCGATGTCAAGTCCATTGAATTTCGGCACGAAACAAAAACTCGCACTACACTACAAATAAACCAGCAAACCATATAGTTGTGTCTAAAATAGTGCTGCACTCACGCCAGCACCGACCACCGCTAATTGACAACTAGATGCCAACGGACGAACCAGACAGAACCATCCGATGAATAGTTCTGCAAACATGAATTTGATCGAAGCTAATATTATTCTACTCGTTGTGTTTACTTAACAGTGTAAACTTACTAAAGTAATCAATATCTAGTCGAGAATGAGGAGTATGCCATCGATATGTTGTTTTAAGATCAATTTACCTCAAATGAAGCTTTTATAAAGTTGATGCCATTACACAGACTATTTCTTCAGAATGAAGCACAGCAGATATTCTTATGGCAGGAGCTGATTAAGTTTCAGCGATTAATGGTAGATGACGGAGCTTAAGTTTCTAATTGATTAAGTGCTAATTCAACTATCGTTAATGTATCTCCTTATCGAAGAAAGCTTTTGAGTGACTTTTTGAATCCTCATATAAAAACATCCACAAAATCTAATATTTCGATTAAAACTATGTGTTTGATTAGTCGTATTTATCGATAAGGTACAGGTACAGTTCGTTAACAGAGACAAGATACACGGGTCGCCGATTATAAATTAATTTTCCTCAAAAATAAATGAATATTAAAATAAATTAGTATAGCATTAAGTCCGCCTGGGTACAGTTATTTTGTGCATGAAGTTTAAGTAATATACTTTTTTAACTTATAAATTACTAGCTTCCGCCCGCGGCTTCGCCCGCGTTTACAAAAAGGTATTTTCATTTTTCTGATTAATTTATAGCCTATGACACTCCTAAATAACATGGCTTTTTATTGGTAAAAGATTTTTAAAAATCGGTTCAGTAGATATAAAGATTACCCCCTACAACCTCACAAACGTTACCTTATTATAATATTAGTACAGATTATGTACACAAATTGAATATCCAAGTTGGTTGAAATTGAGGATAACACCTCTAAATTCTATCATGTAAAAATGATACAACAACGTAAACAAATTAAACCCTTTTTATATGCGTACTACCACATAAAGCAGCTAAATAATAAAACATGCGAGTCAATATTAAACGCCTTTTGCCAACTCAACGTGCTTGGCTTTATCATTCATTCAAACGCTTAATCCGTTTAGAAGATGGAATTGTGGCAACAGGCGGGCGAATGCACGTTGAGGCTAAGTCCATGAAACTGCGAAATTAGTCGAGCCGTGTACGATATGGCCACCCCCGCCTTACACAACCACCACCCCCCACTGCTGCCACGATACAAGCAGTAGACGACTTAAGAACAATCGTTAAAACACGGATATAGTAAAATTAGGCGAGTAAGAGAACATTGAGGAGCTACCAGCATCCTAATAATAGTAACGATGAATGTATTCAATATGATTTAGATTAAATAAATGAAGTAACGTAGTTTCATTGTTTTTATTACTCCAACTCAATACCAATACTCCACCGATATTACTCTACCCGTGTAAAACAGGCTTATAGTCGGTATATTTATGAGAAAGTAATTCTGTTTCTTTTATAATTTATTGCGTTCTCAAAATCCATTGAAATAATTGTAAGTAGTGTTTCCTCAAGATAGAAAACTATAATCCATTAAAATATTTTCAAAGCGAACGCAAAGTGATCCGATTCGATGACATGATAATCCGCGCTTGACACCGCGTGCATTGGTTTGTCACGTTTTAGTATACTTCAGGCGTCGACTGACTGCTGTCTTCGCATTCACGATTATCTCAATCCAACTCCAAACCAAACAAGGGCGTTTTGGATTTTTTTTTTCTTAATTTTGTGAAATGCTATAGATAATAAAGAGCTTCATACTACTAGACATGTTACTTCAATTCTTATGTAAATACGACTGTTTACCTCCATAGGCGGTCAGCACCAACGAGGCGCGAATAAAACCTGCGTTCTTCAAAACCGTGGTATATGCTCGTACGTCGATCATTCACCTAAGATATCACATATAAAAATTGTTACCGTTTTGAGTACGTAAAGTACGTAATGTACAGCAGTTACTAAAATTTTCATTAACAAAACAGCGGGTGTACATTTTTTCCTAACTCCTTGGGCGTTATCCTCCTCCTTCTAATGCAAAATGATTTCCAAAGAATGACTACATGTGTTTACTTAGCGTGAGCAAACTCAAACAATTACCTTTGTTGGCGTTGCCAATAACAATAACATTTATCAAATTACTCGGTCGAGCGACTCCGGGTTGATACGGCGGGGAGAACGAAATTGACAAAGCAAGCAAAAGGCTTTCAAGGCTGGCTCGCGTGTTGCGACGTGTTTGCATCCGTAATTTGTTTGTTGGCGGCAGCACACGGTTGGATACATTAATGGATCTTCGCTCTGCACGCGACTAGACAGTCATGCCACTCAAGCTTCTAACGGCCTGTCTGCGCTATCGACGCGCCTGTCTAGGAAGCTGATTGCATGACCGTTATGGCTGTGATATTGATTTTTAAATTTAATATACTAATCAAAACATTTTCGAATTTACCTTCTTTTATATTAAAACAGAGTAATCAAACAACGAAATGGTACAAAAAGCATCTATCTGCTTTCATTGTTTGAATCTGTTATGAACGGTAGCATATCCTCACTATTTGCGCTACTTATATTATTTACTAGTTGACACGCGCAACTTCGTCTACATGTATAAGAGAGCATTGAGAATGAATAGTAAGATTACCATTAAACAGGTTATAGTGCGCCAATCTTGGAATATAGACGCGCCAGCGCTGACTTTTTTTCAGAACATTTTAAGAGGAAGAATTGTGTCATACATAATTGTTACGTAATTTTAACCGTTTACGTAGCGTACGTAAGGTAAGCTCTCAAAAGGAATATTTTTCCCTCGTTTTTGCAACATTTTTCATTGGTGCTATTGGTCATAGCATAATAATTATTATACAGCCTTATAGCCTTCCTCAATAAATGGGCTATCGAACACAAAAATATTTTCTTCTAATCGAAACAGTAGTTCCTGAGATTAGCTCGTTCAAGTAAGTTTTTAAGTAATTCTACTTTTATTATCAAATATAAGTGGATTTAAATAAGTCGTTACGAAGTTTTAGGTCCCCAATAGCCACTATAGCAATAGATACTTAAAATTCGTAGTGCGCGGCAGTTGAGCTTCACGTGACTATCCGTATCCCAACAGTGGGATGATTATGGATTGATGCCGATGTAACAGTAGTGGGAATGTGCGGTCCTGGCAAGTCATTACGAAAATTTTGACACGAAATTAAAATCATTATTAATAGGTTTCTATTTCGAAATTGTTTCTGTAGTACGTTGGCCTTATATTTCTCGTAGCTGTTTATTTTTAATATCTTCCACAAAATTGTGAAGTTTTAACCTCACGAGGTTTTGTTTTGTATGTACTGTTGCGTCTTTTAACTTTGTACTGTTCGCTCACAGAGTTGCAGCTCCGAACACCTTTCGTGAATAATTCTATGAATTTTATAATTACTTCGTGCTGTTGGACTCCAGTAGAAATATAACAAAATGTAATAATATTCCAAGGGTTACTTAAAGTTCGAGCTACTCGTTACAAGCTACTTTAAGTTTAAACGGTACTTGGTTTATTTTATTTGGAAAGTTTACAGTATTTTATATCACAAGTAAGTTAATTTATAATTAACTTTATTTATGGTAACTTTGTATATATGTAACTATATTTATAAAGTTATGTTTATATTACAACTGTTTCATTTATTAATTAAATTTTCATGCACAAGAAGAATGTACAAACTAAATGCGATACAAGCATTCTCTACCCTTCGGCTTTAGGGTGATGTAGAGATATGATATGACCTTAGGGTGGTTGCTAAGATGAAAATTAAATATAATAAACTAATGACATCGTTACGTCCTTACTAATATTATCTCACTCACATATACTCGAGGAGCTCGACGGCGTCGCTGCACGTGTCAGTCTAATCGAATACGTACAGCCGTAGCCTGTCCTTGGATTGCTGTATTTATTTCGAGGTCCTCCGTGCTTTGGATTGTACGTTAAGCCGTCGGTCCCGGCTGGTGTCATAAGATGACAGTCATTAAGCCAAATCAGTGGCCTTTAGGCGGCTTGAAAACACTGGCCTCCGTCAACTCGCAGTTGAGCAACGTGAGGGGCTCTAAACCCCTTCTGTTGAGATATCTATACCTAGATATCTCAACAGAAGGGGTTTAGAGCCCCATCAGCCAATACAAGGAGTAATGAAGTTTATCATCCTTAAGACCAATCGGTTTTAAGGAGTCCCGTCAAGCCAATTCTTAGCAAGAGTATATTTAAAAATATTTGGTATGGTATTAAATAAGTTGGATTCAGGAAAGTCAACCTATTCGTAATCTAAACTAGTTATACAACAATAGGACAAGTAATTGGTTATATTATACTGAAATTTATAAAGTCTTGACGCGAAAAGCGACCTCCTGGAAGACCTCAAATGCGCTGGCGAGTAAACACCTAAAAAAATAATAGCCGGGACGAATTGGATACAAGAGACACAAGGCAGAAATACATGGCGATATAGGAAGGAGGCCTACACCAATATGGCGAAGCAAGGCTAAGAAGAAGAAGAAATCGAACTCAGGAGAAGTAGATAATTTTTTTATTATTTATCATAAAAGACAAGTAATAAGTTTATTATAGTAATTCAAAAATGACGTACGTAATTATATTAACTTTATTTATTAGATAATGGGTCCACCATTATCTACTGTAATAATCGACTTTTGAAACGCCGGGTAAGCTCCTCTGATCCACTTATTCCCAGATCAAGCTAAATTTAGTCCTCGGGGCGAATGGTCCGCATTATCGATTCCTTTGTTAATAAGTCAGATTAAACTTTTTGTTCCACTTCCTTGAATTTAATTTGCCATATCAAACTGATTAGGATTGAATAATGAATGCCTGAGGAGTTTTTGGGGACGATTACTACGGTTTTACTATAGACAGACTTTCTCTATCTACTATGTTCAGTTATTGAATTGAAAACTTCTAGAGCCGTGCTGTACACTTTATTTTAACGTTTAACTTTATTGTAACGCGTTCCTATGGCACGCGTTATAAAAAAAAAATATGAATATTGAAATTAAAATACATATAAAGCGCTCGAGATATTAAAAATTAAGTAGGAGCGTTGACGAACAAATTCGTTAAATGAAGTAAAAAAAAAATTGGTTGCCTGTAAAGTCGGTATACGGGCGAAAGTTTTACGTGACAACGACTTTGAGTGGTAAAATGTTTTCGAGTGGAAGGGACGCATGCCTTTCACTTTTTATGTCTGTCTCTCTCGCTCTTAGAAGGGACACGCATCCACGACACGCTTACAATGAGAGCGAGTGAAAGGCACGTGCCTTTCACTCGCTCTCATTGTAAGCGCATAACGTGACCCAGTTTCTTGAAGTGTCACCCGGCTAACCAATTTATAAGACGTTGTCACGTCAAAAAAAACTAATGAAGTGTTTTTATTATATTTATAACGCACATTACTTTTGGCCATGAAGATCAATAATTTGTGCTTTTAAACGAAATTGTTCATTTGACAAAATGTCAGAGATGCCATCTTAACGTGCCGAAAGAGTAGTTTTCAGAGTGAAATATGTTTTTAATCTGACGATATTCCGTTATTATCACATTGTTACAAGAAAGTAGGTATGTAGAATAAATTAATTATCGAAGAAAAATCATCTTTTAATTATAACAGAAATTAAAACCAATAGTTACACATACATGACATATAGCCAATGCCATGAATCAGATTATTTATACAGAAATATTTGACAATATTTCTGCACAACAACAATGATTTAAAAACAGCAAACGTAGCTTCGATTTATTTGGTTTCCCTGCAATATTTGTGGAGTCTGCTCTACGGGCGCCTTATTCAAACTTATGCAAATTGCAATTATTCAGTCTGCACCGCTAGCTGTTACCATTTCACTCAAATTATTTCGCTAAAATTGTTACCTACCTGCCTTTTCACCTTGTCACATCTGAGTGAAAACGCTTGCTTGCAAATCTGAACTCTGGAAGGTGGATTTAACTTTAATTGCATTTATATTTATGCAGTTTTCAACTTTCTGTAATTTTAGTTATTCTGTACAATTCAAGATTTTTAATAATATAAGAATAACAATAGAAGAAAGTAATACAACAACTTGCAATTTTTGTCAAAATCGTAATAATAATATAAAACATATTAATGTATTGTTTTTGAAGATATATCAAATTAAATATAGTCAAATTATTTATTAAATATTATTATTCTCTTTATTTAATTTATGATAATGTTTTGTACAAGGCTTACGTACATTATTGTTTGCAAAGAATTTATAATTACGGATATCTATCCGATTTATCTAAATCAATTATTACAACAAATTCTAGTTTATATTCGTATTACAAGCGAGGTGAGGTCGACAGGGAAGAGCAGCAGGGAGTGGCCATACTGTACATAGTACATACTAATACTTATACTGTGGTTTTGCTAAAACTGTCACATGAATACCACCCTCCATTTATTTGCTTCTAATTATTTTTAGAAATTAAATTTACTCTTGTTTAGTTTTGCAATGACCACACAAGAATTACCGAAAATAAGTACCCCTATATAAACCTCAACTATAAAATAAGATTTTTAAGATAACACGACAAATGTTCGAAACACCCCTAGTCAAGTCTAAATTCCTAAGAAATAGTACAGTTTTAAATGTCCCACAAAGATATTTTCCGTGCTTACAGGGTTATAGCATGTATATAGGTAGTTACTTACCCGGCCTTATCTCGGCGCTCACACCCAGCCGCCGGGCGTGGCGTGACTTGCCAATTAAACGGACTTACCTCGCTCGCTTCGAAAAGATTAACTATAGTTAGGTCCTCTCCAACTCTCACATTGCGACACGCATTATGGCCCATGAATACCTATTTACCGGCTTATTTTCTGTGAGAAGGAATTGTATTGTTCAGACTTTTATACGGTCAAACTTTCCGTCTACTTCTATTTTTATTACTTTCAGCAATGTTCTTAAGAATATTTTCCTTAAGCAAGGTTATTAATAACTTTTGCTATGGGCAATTGTTACTGTGGTAATGTATGAAATGACTTTGACTTGATAATTTATTTAATATATTAACTTCGTTTTTTTTTTATACTACGTCGTGTGGCAGACAGCATATGACCCGCCTATTGTGAAGCGGTTACCGTGGGCATATTAGCGCTCGCAACGTGAAATATCGCTCGCGCGCCGTCAACCCCGCTGTTCTTTTGGTCACTTGAACACAACAACCCTCAAGGCGCTTGTTAATTAGCTGCGATATGCTGTGAGGTGGACGTACTTCCCCAGTCGGGCAACTTACAAATACGCTGTACCCTACCTCTCTTTTACCAGAGCCTCTTTCGCTAGTCGGCAGCACGTGGTCGGTGCACCACGTGCAGGTGAGGTTGGCTATGACTCTAAAGATCGTAGTGAGCCCTTACACCGTCTATCTTTGTATCTTATTTCAATAATAAGATAAATGAAGTAAACTTTTATAGCAGAAAAATATTTTCGCTGCTCTGGCAGGCTGTTAATTAAAGCCCGATATTTATACCCGTTATTCCTATTCAGAATAACAGGATACTTTCTCGGAAAATCTATTTTAAAATCCAAATAGTACGTATTTATTTAATAAAATAGGTTATATTAAATCATTACACCTTAAACTTTATTTACGTGTGTTATTTCTTAGGAGAACTCCGTTGATATCATGGGTAGTTTGTTTTACAAACATAATCTTGTAACAATAACCAATTTTCAGGAAATATATGTTACAAATCAAATCAAAATATCTTTATTCCTTGGAATTTATAAAGCACTTAGAAACGTCATGCAAATCTAAATCTATAAAAGAAGAAACTGACTGACTGACTGACAGACATATATATCAACGCACAGCCCAAACCGCTGGGTCTACAGATTCCAAATTTGGCAAGTAGGTTTCTAATGACGTCTAGGGGTGCACTAAGAAAGATTTTTTCAAAATTCATCCCCTAAGGGGGTGAAATGGGGGTCCAAAGTTTGTATGGGGAAAAGAGATTAGTTGGACTATTTTATCCGAAACTTTACACGAGTACTTCTATAGATAAATGAGTAAACACGTGTTTCAGGATTTTTCAAAATTCAATCCCTAAAAGGGTAAAATGGGGTCAAAATGTCTGAAAATCGTCATGGGTATTGTTTTTATGGTTTATCAGGTCGCTGATTACGAAAACAACAACTAATTTATGATCTAACATAGCCGACGTGACATAAAACACCCCAGTGGGGATGTGATAGGGTTGAAACATATAAAAGAAGAAACTGAGTGACTGACTGATATATATCAATGCACAGCCCTAACTGCTGGGTCTAGAGATTCCAAATTTGGCACGTAGGTTCCTTATGATGTCTAGGGGTGCACTCAGAAAGGATTTTTCAAAATTCATCCTCTAAGGGGGTGAAACGGGGGTCCAAAGTTTGTATCGGGAAACAAGATTAGTTGGACTATTTTATCCGAAACTTTACACGAGTACTTCTATAGATAAATGAGTAAATATATGTTTCAGGATTTTTCAAAATTCAACCCCTAAAGCGGTAAAACGCGGTGAAAAAGTCTGAAAATCGTCATTGGTACTGTTTATATGGTTTATCGGGTCGCTGATTACGAAACTATTTAATAATCCAACATAGCCGACGTGACAACTCTGTAGGGGTGCAATGGGGTTGAAATGTCATAATATCAATATGGGTGTTGATTCAATGTTTTTCTGGGACGTTAATTACGACAATGGCATCGATTTGAAAATATAACGCAGTGGACACGAATTACTTAAAAAGGTTTGTCAAATTTTACATCTAAGAGGGTGAAACGGAGGTCCAAAGTTTGAATGGGAAAACGAGATTAGTTGGACTATTTTATCCTAAATTTTACACAGTACTTCTATTGATTAATGAGTAAACACGTGTGTGCCCCAAATGTCACGCGAGCGAAGCCGCGAAAAATATAAACCAACTGAAAAATCATGACATGAAGAAGCCAAAAATAACTACTACCTGCCTCCTGAGATTTTTGAAGTCGGTGTATTTTTTAAAGTTTGATTTATCCTTTTTAAGCTGATAAAATAACACTTGTGTTATCCTAATAGGTTTTTAAATTTTTATTTGGCGTCAACCAGTGCTTATGCGATCGCGGGCGGCGCGACAGGAGCGGGACAGGTGTAGTAGTTATCGGGAAAGTTCTTGCATCCGTATTTAGTACAATTAATGATGAATATGATTTCATTTTCATGAAATTTTATACACATATTCTTAAAGGTATTAGGAAGGACATAGGATACTTTCAATTAGAAAAAAGTAAACGCGGGCGAAGCCGCGGGTAAAAACTAGTTAAATATAAGAACATGTATTACACGATATACATGTACAATTATGTAATACGGTTGGGAAGACCCGCGTCTTCTTTAATAAAGCGTTTTCGCGTTTTTTTTAATAAAGGGCATTCTTTATCCTTTCTTTGAGAATATGTGTATAAAATTTCATCAGGATTGGTTGACTAGTTTCGGCGGGAAAGCGTAACAATAGTAGATTATTGCATCGACCACAAAGTAATTTATTATCGCACCGAGTGCCTGATTTAGAGCCCGAGCGTCAGCGAGGGCTCTAATCTAACAGGCACGAGGGCAATATAAATTACTTAAGGCGAGGTGCATAATCTGCTTTTCTTTCAACTAATACCTATAGGAATAGTAGATAAAATAAACTCATATCAAACAGTTAAAATAGAAGTTTCTATAACACTGTCGGCTTCATTTAGAATGTTTTCCGGAGTTAATGTGTCGCTAGATGATTCCATTTTAATTCGAAGCCAAAGCACTCAAAATCAGATAGTATCACACTTTTATCGTTTCCAAAAATATTGTCAAGCAAAATTAACAAAGTTCCCGCCAAATCACTTTTTTAAATTTCTTTCATTTTTAACTCAGAGTTAGCAGCAATCATTTTTTAAATTTGGAACAAGTAGGATAGAAACGAATAATACGTACGAATAAAAAAGTATTGATATCGGCTGGCTGAATAGAGCTAATCCATTGAGATTGGCACCTCTTGGTGCGATTAAAAAAAACTGTGCAATAATGAAATTTCATACATTTTTATTGCTCTAGAGCATTAAAGACTCGTTTTGTACTGAGTTTTTAGTGTGATTGTGATGAAATTAAAGCATAGTTGGAAGAAAATAAACTCATATTTACATTTATAATATAAGTAGGAATAGTTTATTACAGGTTGACGTAATATTTTACGATTTTCAGAGCCTAGAAGAGTTTTAATCATATATCATAAAACCTATATTAATTACCACGACAATTTGATAAACGGTTCTATCAATTTTGATGAAATTTGCAATATAGAGGTTTACGGACTCGAAAACGATCTAGCTAGGTTTCGAGTCTGGAAAAAATCTATATTTAATACAACTTGTTCGTCTACCGACAAGTCAATTCGACAGTTGATGGCACTATATATATACTTAGATGATTCTGGGAAAATTTATTTCTTCTAAAAAAAACCACGAGCTTTGCTTGGTCATCATACTTTTTAATTATAGGCCATATGAACAAAAACAACGAATGCACATAAAAATATTCATTACAAAAGCCGAGCGATCTCAAAACATAAAGCTGCGCCTACGCACGCACGGAGATTAACATTTTAAATGGTACGGAAACTATTTTAAAAGCATATCTTTGTCCACCATCATCGTACTATCCATCTATTATGCATGGTTGATGCATACGTTACTCTACTGCATAAGCATCATAACGCTTATCAAGAATGCCGAAGTAATCTATTTTGTTATAGGAAATTGAACGGTTCTGTTTTATTTACATGAGGTCTACTTACAGGGAGCGACCGAAAAGAGTAGAAATTAAATAAATTGGAAAGTACTAACTTCTTCCTGATGAATGAGGAGCTCAATAGCGTCGTTGCGCGTGTCAGTCTAATCGATCACGCAAGTTAAGCAACATCGACCGTAGCCTGTCTATGGATGGGTTTATTTTATTCGAACTCCTCCGTGCTACGGTACCGTCGGTCCCGGTTGTTGTCTTTAGAAGACGGTCGTCGACGTTAAGCCAAGTCAGTGGTCTTTAGGCGGTTTGAAAACACTGGCTTCCACCAATCCGCAATTGAGCAGCGTGGTGGAGTATGCTCAAAACCCCTTCTATTGAGCGGAGACCCGTATCCCAACAGTGGGATGATTACGGGTAGATGCAAATTTTTTCCGCATCTGGCAACACGTAGAGTACCGACAAAATTTGTAAAACATTATGGTTTGTGAGTTTCATGTATCTGTTTTTTTAATATTTCCTGGATTGTGATTGTGAATTATAATTTTAAAATACCGACCCTGTTTACAATGACTAAGATGAGTCATAGTGGTTCCAGTGCGAAATTTAAATGTTTGATGGATTTTCGTACTAGTTTTAATCATGTTTAGAGAACATTTAAGAACAACTCCTTCAACTGGTATGGTCACATAATTTTAAATAAATACAAAATTACAAATCTAAACGTAAAAAAGTAATACTAGTAAATTTTAACAAGATTTGATAGATATTTTTAAATATTTGAGGTTATTAGTGTTTTCGAAATAATTTTAGTTTTTTTTTATTACATTTACTTGCGGAGTTCATTCACTAATGGATTTTTTATAAATTTTATAAATAGTCAGCAGAACGATAATTAGATTAGAAGTATAATTGAACATTACCAAAGAGTATTTAGAAAAACATGTCTACTTTGAATCACATTACTTATTTTATTAGTTATTTGATTGGTCTTTCAACTAATAATTCAAACCACTCACTCGAGAATGAGTGAGATAGTTTATATACCAAGCGTCTATCTATAAGCTACGGTCACTCAAGTTAGGCGAATCCGATGTTTGTTTGCAACTGGAGATAGTGTAAAAAAATACTATAACATACTTATCCTTTAAGGAGAAATTTTTGATAATTAACTTAAAATTAATTAACATAGGATAAACCTTAAAAATCAATTGGAAGTAAGATTGAACCCTGAATATTAACTGTAGGTACTTCATGATGCAGTCTTTATACTCAAACATAATACGTATTGGCTCTACTTTCCTCTATCTTAATTATCTACCTTTTATAGCGCTGATAAAAACTTCAAGATTATCATATCTAAATTATCGTTCTAAACATAACACTTCCCAAAATTATCTTAGCAAAATCAGTATAAAAACCACAAATTCAGTTAAATGAACCACTAAACACAATACTTATCTGTCACTTAACACTTATCTGGTCGTCATGACGGCCACCATAAATAACGTGCAGGAACCCAACATTTTCCGTTTATCTTACCTTTTCCTTATCACTGACCAGTGAGGATTAGGGGTAACAAATAGAAACTGATGTTGCATGAAACCCTTGTTATAACTATTTCGTAAAAATAAAAATAAAGTTCACGCTTTAAGGAATAAACCTACATAAGCTATTGCTTATTGTTATTAGACTCTATTGAGTCTAATACCTGAATATGAACGTTGGAACGGGTATGAAAAATGCGATTAGAGATTCTATTAATATTATTTCAAATAACTAATGTTTTCATTACACTATTAACAATATAATTATTACCAACTAATGAGGAGATCGATGGTGTCGTTGCACGTGTCAGGTACGTTAAGCCGTCGGTTCCTGCTGTTGTCATTGGCCGCTTTTATAATTTGCCGGAGCACGGCACGGCACGCCACGGTTTTGCCGTCACGGCGAAATAGGAGAGCAAAATGTATGAAATTTTATAAACGTCCACGGCAAAACCGCGCCGTGCCGTGCTCCGGCAAATTATAAAAGCGGCCAATATTAGATGACAGTTGTTAGGTCAAGTCAGTGGCCGTTAGGCGGCCTGTACACTGGCCTCCGCCGACCCGCAGTTGAGCAGCGTGGTGAAGTATGCTCTAAACCCCTTCTATAGGGGGAGAACCGTATCCCATCCGTGGGATGAATATGGGTTGACAACGTTTTAGCCATATTAGCACAAATGCTTATCATGCATAGAAAATCACTGCACTAGCATCGTTTAAACTAATTTAAAAATATCAAAATGTATAGAGTACCTCACTTCCCGTTTTCCTCTATTACCATCCTCATCTAGGTCACTACGCTCCTGTCACATAAAAACACTCGACTATCCCACTTCCAATACTAAATTCTTTTTTAATTCTTTCACTGTCCGTGCAGCACAACTTTGGAATAAATTGCCACCCCAAATAAGAGACAGCCCATCCGTCAATAGTTTCAAAAAAAGATTGCAAGAACACTATTTGTCCCAATTGTGAATGTCTATGCAAGTATGGTAAAATTATGCAACTTATAATATATATTTGTTTTTTCTTTATGTTTTGTTAAGTAGATTTTTCGCATAAAGTTGTTATATCTATTGCAATAGTTATATTTAAAAGAGTAATAACTCTCTAACGAGTTGAAATATCTTATTTGTATTGTTTTTTAGTTCTTCTTCTTTTTTATTTTTCTTTATTCATAGTACGCACATAGTGTAATATCCGTCAAGAGACTCTTTCTCTCACTGCCTATAAGGTCGGCTGGAAGAGATCTCTTGTAGAGATAAGCTCACCTTTGTACACTTATGTCATAACTATGTTATACTAATTTATGTGCAATAAAGAATATAATAGAGCATCAGCTTTCATTTCGCACAATTTAAGTTTTTATATACTCTTAGTCCAAGCACATTCTATTGTCACAAATTATGTATACACTAATACCTTTTCACTTCTAGTAGCAGTATAGCTCTTATATAAACGTTTTCTTTTTTTGCAACCCCCTTCCAAAGATGACGTCTAGTATCGATCATTCATTACTATGTCTGGCCCTAACCAAACCACCAGGTGGGATGACTCGTTAATTTATAATGAACAGTACACAAAAACGTTTGTTTTCATACACAAGCTGTCTCCAGCGAATTATGTTACTTTTTTAAAAACGATATCTGCGATACGCTCGGTCTTTAAAAATACAAACCCTTTCCCTCTTCATTTGCTTGGGGATGTTTTCTGATGCCCTTTCTTTAGATGTTTATGTCTAATGTTTAAAAAAAAACACTCGCACGAGACACGCCTATATATATATAAATATACCTGCCTGCTCTGGAATAAATTACCAGTGGAAATACGAGACAGTACCACTGTGACCACTTTCAAACAGAAATTAACAGAGCACTACTTTACTCAAATTAGTTAATTATGTTATTGTATAAATTCATAAAATGTCAACATGTATATGTTTGCATATGTCACCTTCGCCAAATAATATTTCTACACTATTGTTAACTAATTGGCTGAATAAATCTCTTAAAGAGATAAGCTCGACCTTGTACACTGTTTTTTTATTTAATCATGTTATATGCTATAAAGAATATAGGTGTATATATTTAATTTTACCTATACAAAATGTTTGTCAAAGTACCAACATTGAATATAAACCATCTGGTCAATATTTGTATTCAACATCGACCGTTAAGCAGCAATAATGTGCATACACAATTGGTCAGCATTATAATCAATTGGAAACCATTAGGGTGTTTCGCCACGCCAATTGGCAGCACGTACCAATTTGTAAGTGGAAAGTATAGAATTAATAAGTCAAAACTGATGATTTTTCGCTTTTCTAGTATATCGTTACCAACCTCAGAGGGGCAATTCTCGTAATTAAAATTTAAACAAAATACATTTTCGATTCAGTCTCGATCTCACGAACGTCACATTTGGTATTCTCCTATGACAGTATGAAACTTAAAGAATTAGTTAAAGTATGATTATGACTGTAAATTAAATAACTATGAATGATATGCCGCTCGCAATAAAAATTGATATTAATTAATTAATTAAATGAAGTACACAATTTTCTGTTAATTCACAATTCAATCTCGATTCGGTCAACTTTCAATGCGGTATGGTAAAATAATTAAGAGAATTGGCTTTGTGAAGTAAAAATAAAGTTTAAAATTATATATAGATACAATTAATAATATATATATATATAGATAATTATATATAGTTAACGCGGCGGTAACTTATTTTATAATTCACTTGGTCATGCGATTCATTGCTAATTAACACCATATAAAGCAATTATTTAACCTTCACGTTTGCACAGCTATGTGTGCCTTGCATTCATACATTAATTTTATTGCAACTTAGTTGGAAACCAAGCGTACAGTTTGTTGGGTTGCTCTATATTAAGTAATAAAGATAAGTTAACTTATCTCTCTTTCATTGTCTCGTTTGCTACCGGGTAGGGTACGTAGGTAAGTAAAATTGCATGCGGCCAATATAATCCCCGTGGTTATTCCTCAATAATTGAATTATGGATAATAGTCACTTAACTTCCAAACGCTAAAATTCCAACACAATGATTTCGGCCTGCGAACCTACAACTCAAAAATTGTATCTGGCTTGCCTACGTGTAGTACCAAATTTCATCATAATAAAAGTACCGGGTTGAGAGTTTGCGCGATACAAAAATAAAAAATATTTTTCGCTCCAACTAAATTTGACAACTTCGCTTGTTTCACTCGTATGTACAATTTATGTCTGTCAAAGTACTAGTGTATTATGTCTGTTAAAGTGAGGAGCTCGCTGGCGCCGTTGCACGTGCCCACGCAAGTTAAGCAACGTCTACCGTAGTCTGTCAATGGATGGCTTTATTTATTTCAAGCTAATCCGTGCTTCGGAGGGCGCGAAGTCCGGTGCAGGCCGTTTTCATTAGATAACAGTCGTTAAGCCAAGTCAGTGGCCATTAGGCGGCTTGAAAACACTGGTCTCCGCCAACCTGCAGTTGAGCAGCCAGGCGGAGTATGCTCTAAACCCCATTCGATTGAGGAGAGACCCGTATCCATGCAGTAGAATGAATAAGGGTTGTCGACTATGTTCCTAAGAGATTCTAAAGATTGTCTTTTTTATATGAGAGGGGAACAAACGAGCATCTGGGTCACCTGATGAAAAGCAATCACCACCGCCCATGGAGATCAGCAACACCAAGAGGTCACCGATCCGTTGCCAGCATATACTCCTTCCTTTCTCTACAGCTTCTATCTATAAACTACTATATTGACGAGCTCGGTGGCCGAGCGGTCAATGACGCGGCTTCGACACCAACGCTCGTGGGTTCGATTCCCACATAGGACAAACATTTGTGTGCATGAACATGTCTGTTTGTCTTAGTCTGGGTGTTTTCTATGTATCATAAGTATGTATTTACAAAAAAAATGTATTTACGTATGTTTATCAGTTGTCTAGTACCCATAACACAAGCTTCGCTTACTTTGGGGCTAGATGGCGCTGTGTAATTTGTCTGACAATATTTATTTATTATTTAAACTTGCAAATTGTAAAATTTGTATCCCAGCAGTGGGATTAATAACGGTTGACGACGAAAGTACTAATAACATTTGAAAGAGTTTTTCTATTCCTTCCTCCAACATTACAAATATCTTGTATCACTCTATCACAAGGTATCATCATCATCAGGTCCATTTTAGTCTCCACTACAGGAGCACGACCCTCTCTCGTCCGTCCTAGACGGAAGGAGGATTTGGCCTACACTCGCCACGCTGGCCAAACGGGTTGGGTAGGCCTGATCGATATTTGATAACGTATTTCCCTTAGTCGCCTTGTACGACATCCACGGGAAGAACGGAGTGATTCTATTCTAGTCTGCCGGAAACCACACGGCCATCATATCACATCAGAGGTATGCTAATCATAAAATATTATTTTATCGCAATAAAAATAACAAAGACATTGATGAAAGAACAACGAAACATTTCACCATTCTGATGCCGGTAACGAGTAAAAAGGTCAAAAGGTTTGGGTCAAACAGTTCAGTAGCACTAATAAAATATTTGGTTGTAAATTATCAGGCGATAACAAACGCGTGAGGTCGTTGGGAACGAGTCTAAAAATAAAACGAACAAGTCGCATTGTATTGCCAGTATTGCTCTTAGTCATAATTCCTTAAAAACTTTAAGAGGACACCAACCGCCAAGATAATTATTGTCGCCTGCATAAATTGGAAATACTGTCTCAAAATTCGTTAATTTACCAAATAAAAAAAAAGATGATTGCATAGATAATTGTGGAACATATTTATTCCGCGACTTCTGGTATAAAAAAGTAGTTACATAACTTATGGCGTGTTCACTACTGAATTTTTAGTGCTCATTAGACCGAGGTATCTTTGGATTTTTTCTTTCTCATGAAATATTGGTACTTGACAAGGATTTTTTTCGATTTGTTATGTAAGGAAGTCAAAATAGGTGAAAGAATTACTTCGGTAGCACAAAACGTCTCGAGAATTATGATACATACTTTAAAAATCTCAATTTTGGACTTTTCCAAAAACGTTCCATACAAAAAGCTACTGAATTACGAGGTTACATGTTACTATTTTGTATGTATTAAGTTACAAATGGGCACGACAGCTAGTTAATATTACGTTTTTGTGTCTCGTTATAAATGTTATTATTGTATCTTTTTTTTCTTTCTCGAGTGGAAATATTTTTTTAAATCTTTTTATTCTTTCAATTTTTTTTTGCCTATCAGATTTCTTTATTGCATAACTAAGTGTACATTTTATAACATTTTAATATTACATAAAATACGACTATAAAACTAAATTACCTAAACCTAAATAAACTAAAATAAAAGTAAACTAAAACTAAAATAAATGTAAAAAGTTTGGCCCATGTGGCATTGTTCCCAAGATGTAGCAGTATTACCTCGCTGGATAGCTAAACTGATCCTTTGGGCGAGGAATGTGCTAGATCTTGGGTCACCAGTTACGTCGACCAATGAAATGACCATAGTAGATATAGAATAGACCATAAGGCACAAGTCACAGAGACACAAGTCGGACGTAAGTTGAAATTAAAGATCGTCGATTGTTCTAGTTTTGTGTATTTTACGATATTGATCTTCGATCATTAATATTTATGATCGAGGATATTAATAAATATTTTTTTATAGTTTAGAACATTGTCAAGTAGCCAATTCTAGAAAATAGCTTTTATGAGTCGGACCAACAAAAAATAAAACACAAAAAGTAATGTATTGTAATTAAAAAAAAATGTTACGACTACGCTTCAAATCGCCACTGGCTTCTAGCGTCCCCTTAATATGATTTATTCTGCTAAGTCTCCACTTTACTCCAATTGCCTTGCAGTCATTGACTGATTTCATCGTAAACTAATGTAATAAAATCAGAACCTGAGTCGCAGTAGAACTTGTTTCTTTGCTTTACTTTTTATAACTATGTACCGCCTTTAAATACATTCATCATCATCATCAGGTCCATTTTAGTGTCCACTACAGGACCCTCTCTCGTCCGTCCTAGACGGAAGGAGGATTTGGCCTACACTCCCCACGCTGGCCAGACGGGTAGGGGAGGCCTGATCGATATTTGATAATGTTAAAAATAATTTTAAATACATTATTTCTTTCAAATACGTTACAGTGTTTGCCTTAAATACATTAAAGTCGCTGGTCCACAGGGACCAGATATTGTAGGAAAATCACACTTTTTGCTGAATTTTTAAAATAATCTCTTTTATGCTGCCCTAAACTCGTAAATATTATTTTATCAGTTTTGGGCAGTTTATAAAAATATTTTTCGTTCTTTTTGACGTGATAATGAACGCCGGCTGCACGCACATAAAACATTACTTATTGTCACGTTTTACCGCCTGAGCCGAGCGGAACAAGCGAGAGAGATAGAACTAAGCTTTCGGCTTGTGACGTATCTATCTCTCTTTCCCTACATCGGCCGATGTTTTCTTATGACATTATCACGTAAAATTATCGTCCGTAAACCTACTTTACAGTCACCAATTTTTTTATTACTCATTATAAAATTTCAGTTTGTAAATTTTACTCGTGCATTGTCTCATGCTATCTGAATTTATTATCTACAATAATTATCGAATATCGATAGAGCTATAATCTCTGACAACTCTAACATCTCTGACACAAACATGTAAATAAATTTAAGCACAGGTAATTTAATTTCGGTTTCATTTCACAGCTTATGTTTATAATCTATTCCGTAAGGTATATTAACTTTATGGGCCCAAATATGATTAAGATAGGTCCGAAAATACGAGCTCTTATATAGATTTTTAAGACTAAAATAAGAAAATTTAATAACATTTCGTGTCTAAACCCAAAACGGATTAGTTCGGGTAAAGTTAAAATCATAACTAAATTTGTAGTTCATCATACTGATTCAAGGAAAAGCGATCTATCTAGTTGTTTTGGCAAGATCAGAGATGCATTTACGATAGTCGAAGATCTTAATGAACGCCGCTGTTTCTAAGCTACATGCATTTTCCATTACCAGCAATTCACATCCGACGGGACCGACGAAGACAGTACAGTTTAACTCTACAACAAAGATCATGAAACCTTTTGTAGGTCGGATAGTTCTTGTAGCTTAGTTTGAAGCTAGTAATAAATTTTGCAATTCGAAGCGCGTCACTATGGATTAAAACAATTACAAATTATGTATTTCACTTATATTACGTTTACACACACAGATTTTAGTACATAAATGGATGATTATTTTTTAGATACCTCATTATTATTTCTTTTAAATAAATAATAATGAAACCCTTATAAGATCACTCGTGTGTCTGTCTGTCCGTCTATCACAGTCACAGCTAATTGTCAACTGTGCGAATTAAATTAAAATTTGAACATATAGGATGCACCTAACAGTCATTTATAAATAAAATGAAATCGCATCGGGCGGTATAAAGTTTAGAAGAAACTATGCAATAACTATAACGACGAATTCATGCAGAAAATATCTTCAAATGCTACGGTAAATACGTAAAATGAAAAAATAGGGTCAATTTATAGCATAAAATAGAGATGCAAAGAGGCAGATACACCGTCTAGAGCTATGTTGCTAAATAAAAAACAAAATGCCCAAAAAAATAAATATAATTAAACTTTTCCATTAACTCAAAAAGTTTTAAAACAGCTATAATTATGTCAGAACAAAAAGTAGTAAATGTAATGTGTTCCATTGTTCAGAATCGCAATTAAAATAACTACATAAACGTTCTTCTGACAATTTCGTAACGTTTAACAACCGTCTATAAATACTTAGCTTCGACATTTTGGATGTGACCAGAACTTATCTCAACAACAATTCTAGAACACTACAAATGTCGAAGTTACCATGTGTGTAGTGTAGGATGCTGGACGGACATGACTTCTCAAGTCGGTTGTTATTTATTCACGAACAAACGTGGAAGTCCGGACTTCACTCTTTGAGTGAGCCAAACTATGATTTAGAGACATTGATTAAATTTTACTATTTTTACGTAATGATGACAGACCTCTGTAGAATTATGGATTTATTTCTCATCCAAAGAACTTTAGTTTTTCTGAGCAACTTTAATGTTTCTGAGACATCAGTTAGAGCTGAGAAGATGTCGATGTCGCAGATATCTAAAGAAACAGACACTACCAATCATTAATAGAATTCACATAATTTTAATTCGTCAAAGGGCATAAAGCATAGGTTTCATTTTTCATAAAAGCAATAACAATAATTTTACTTGACAGATTATTTAGCTGTCGGGACATAATAGCACTTCTAGAAAGTCGTTTGCAACAAACTTATCGCCGCGACGGCAACACTTGTCGGATTAATTTTTATAAATTTTAATATATGTGCGTTCCCACAACAGTTTACTGTTAGCGAGTATACACAAATCACACCATAATTCACCATTTGAGTTACAGTGCCATAAAAAGTACAACATTCACATGTCACTACAGAAATAATATATGAGCGCGCTGCAAAAGTTTCATTCTCGCCCTAAATATTCCATTGTGGATGAAGTAGGAACGTCAAGGAATAAATCCGAGGAGTTAAGTCGAGGCGATTACTCAGCGGGACATAAAGCGACATTGTACTGGTCGGTGGCACACGGCAAAGTACCGACCTCTCAGCCACTGGCGTTTGTAAAAGTGCAGAATACCATAAATGACTTCAACGTTCCATTGTGATTGTCGTTTATGTCAACATTGAAATAAGCAACAATGTTAAATTCGGGTGACGCACATTATGGTGATATCGCCGTGTAAGGTTACACTTGTTTTGTTTGATATACGGGTTTGTTTAATATGGGCATATAATAAAGATGCTAAGCGTCTGTTGAAAACTAGAAGACAGTTTAACGACGCAAACTATAATTAGTAATTAAATGGTAAAAATTTAAATTGTGTGGCCAATAATAATATGCTCATTCTACGGAATGAATAGGATATCAAAACACTTTAAATAGATACTGAAAGCGCTTAATAAAAAAAACTGTATAACTTAAAACTTCTATGTATTGCACCTAGTATACCCACTGTATCAATAACATTTTTAAAACTACGAGAAATATCCAAAATTTTGACTTCAGTAGTTATTTCCATTTACTATGGAATTTATATACAGCCTTAAAGAGGTACTGAATACTGTAAATAAACAAATATTCCTGGACAAATTACACAATCTAGACCCATGCTAAACAAACCTTGTATTATGAGGTTTAATGAAGACTACCTTTAGAAGCTGTTGTCACTTCAATATCTGTTTTGATATCTCTTCTAAATAAGGTATGATCATCTGACCATACACTATTAATTTTTACGGCCTGAAGAAGATTCATCATTGATATCATCGTCTAGTATTTGTTATTATTCTTACTATCGTGAACTTTACGGAAAACTTAGTTCTTCTCGTTTCATTAATCAGGCTTATTTGAAAAATTGTTTAGTATGGTCTACCATTTTATATTGACTTACGTTTCCATTTTTTATTCTACCTGATAGGAAGATTAGTCAGTCAGCAGTGTGCACTACGTGCAGGTGAGGTTAGCTTTGGCTCAAAGATAGTGATGAGCCACATACATCCCCATTTCCTTAGTTTACTTTGATTTCAGGTATTTTTCAAGTTTCCATAAGTCCGGTATAAAGGCGGCAGGAATCAATAATCACATGTTATTCAATACATGCTAACAACGCAGCGATCTATCTAGACTCTCTATCGGTTTGTTGCTGGTTTGTCCTCCACTAAAAAACTAGCCACAGAATACCAGTATGTTATCAGACGTGGGAATAAGTGATTTCCAACAAGTTACTTTCCTTTAGTTCAACAATGCTAAGTCGGTCATCAAGCTCCTTTCAGGCCATTAGTGTCTTCGAGTTTGAACTACTTTTCTCTCGCCAATCGATATCAAACTTTCAATAAGAAGTGTTTATTACTATAACAGAGTCGAGTCGACTTCAACCGTTACTTATCCCACTGCTGGGATACGGGTCTGCCCTCAAACGATGCGATTTAGAGCATATTCCACCACGCTGCTCAACTATGGGTTGGCGAAAGCCAGAGTTTTCAAGCCGCCTAAAGGCCGCTGACTTGTCTTAACGACTGTCATCTAATGACAATAGCCCGGACTGATACTGATGGCTTAACGTGCTCTCTGAAGCACGGGGGGGTTCGAGATAATATAAACCCATCCGTGGACAGGGTACGGTCGATGTTGCTTGTTGAACTTGCGTGTTTGATTAGACTGATACGCGCATCGACGCCATCGAGCTCCTACTATAACAGTGTACGATTAACAAATACAAACAAATACGACAAGGACAGAATAACCTTTTTGATTTGTCGCGGGCGAAACTAACAATGGTTTTTGGTTTCTTTCACGCACTAAAAACTCCATTGTGGTGCAACTCGGGATAGTAAATCTGTAGAGTTAAATACAGCAATTATTCAGAGAAGACAGAGTCTCATTGTGGCGGCTCGCCGTGCTTCGTCTCACATAATGCTCAGTAAATTTGGACTTTCCTGCCTTATCATGAAACATAACCATTTTAATGCGTCCTCTGTTGTTTACTTTTAATAGTATGTCACATATTGATATCTGTTTGATATTATATACAGCCTCCTAGCTTTCACCCGCGGCAGTACTAGTTACCGTTCGAATCTTTAGCAGAGATAAGTCGAATATTATACGCGTATTATTGTTTCCTTGTAGTACAATTAGTGCTAGAGAAAGTCTTCAGGACAATGATATATAGATATCATATAAATTACGGTTCCAACAAGAACATAGTTAGTATAGTTATAATGATGTTTAAGTGTTCATGAAATGTAAAATTACAGTTCAATTTAGCATGAGACAGTAGATTTATAAAATTGCTAGTTTGATATTTGAGAAATATTTCTGACTAGCTGACCGCACAGACGTTGTCCTGTCTTCATAACAATGAATATTGAATTCGAATTAGTTTCACGCAATCTGTCAAATGACTGACTGTTCTGTCGAACGACATAAAGTTACAAAAGTTAACATGGTCGTTCAGTTTTCTTAAATTTCCTAATTTTCCGCGCAACTTTCTTATTTTTTTCTTTCAAAAGAACCTTCTCCTGACAATAACGAATACAACATAAATAGAAATAGCGAAATCGATCCAGCCATTCCCGCGTGATGCCGTGACCAAGGAAAATAGGGATAGGGAAGGGGGGGGGGGGGGGCATTAATATATAATATAGATTATAGAACATCTTTTCTATGTTGAAAACATTGGTACCAACATGCCATTGCAATCATACATAATATAAGTATTCTACAATTTGCACATTATATAAATTGTAAAAATTACAGGAAAGTTTAACAGACAAATACAAATCGATTCTTATTTTACAATTTTAACAGCAACCTGATATCTTGAAAAATAATAAGCAGAAATATTATACTGAGAGATATATCAAAAGATTTCATTAATAGAATTGGATACTTCCCCTCAGATCGGCGAGAGAGATAAAGACTGCGTAACCAGAGAAACGTTTCCCCCGTTATGGTTCTGTTCATGCCAATATTAAACTGAGATAATTCTAAAAAAAAATGAGCACAGACATCTTCTCCGAGATGTTTATCGCATTAATATAATACAGCATTAAGATCACAATGGGTCGGCTCAAGAGAGGTCCAATATAAGGAGCTCAGAGAGTCCGCGTGCTTTGTTGTGGATATAACTTTATGCCTCAGAAGGCGGGGACAGTATAAAGCAAGCATGGCATTCAATAAACCCAATGGCCCTTCTATAATATGCACTTTTATAGTACATACCCTTTGTGCAATATTATTTAAAGTATATTATCTAGATTTTTCGTATTATTGTTTTAAGCGGAGGATGTGGCGGAGGCGTCTTAAGTAAAAACAGTAGTGGGAAGAAGTAATTAGATAAAAGATGCGTAGGACGGACGTGACATATTAAAATTAATTATTACTGTGATGTAGTGACTGAGTGGTTTCATTGTTACTTGAATGATCATCATAATGATGTCGCAGATCCATACTCATCTTGGTATTCAACAACTATCGGCGTACCTCATGGTGGCATGCTACGCCACCCTGAGATACCCTGATCGGTCATAAATCAGTATACGAGTAGGTTTAATCATTTGTCAATTCCATTACGAAACATTTTGTTTCTTTCATCACCCTTATTTCAGAAAATCAAAGTATCAGGTACAAGACATATTAAGTATATTGGAAAAAAGATTTTATATAATTAATATTCAGTCCGAATTCACGTTCGGAATGCACTAGAAATGGACCAAGTCGAATGTTTACATTTTATCATTTCAGATGTTTCTTCCTTTAGCTTATAAATAAGTAACGTAAAATAATACTCAATTGGACATTTCTTTTAAAATTATAAACGTAAAAGTATTTCACATCGCTTTACTTTATTTAAAAAAAAATCATTATATGGATAGGAAACGTCGAATTTTATGTGGTGTCATGTTAACTTTTATTTACAATTGGACATTCCATTTGTCTCAAGACTCTGGATACTAGTCTTTTAGTGTTGTACTTTTGTATTTGCTTCTAGTATTTACGATTACCTAGTACCCATAGTGCAAGCTCGACATACTAAATTATTTTGTGCAATATGAAAAGAAATACATGTTTATTTATCTTACGTAAATAGATTACTGATGTTATTCGTTATATTATTTATTATATTATTAGATATATTCTCAGAATAAATAATAGTAACTCACAGAGTCACATCATAGAATAATAAATAGATACTATTACTTATTCTATGATTATGTCCAGTTCAGCTTTGGACCGAGAATGCCGTTACGTATCGATGTTAGACTGCACGCCATGATTGATTGGCTGGCATAATACACAAAAAAATCGTCAATGATTCAATAATTAAATTCTAAATCAGACTTTTAAATAGAAAATACGATGACTTTCACATTGATCCAAATATTTGTTCGACTTACAAGCATTTTGTTTAAAGTCCGGATGTGACAAGTTAGTGCTATTGTTGTCACCATAGTGCAAAGAGCAGTACTGTGATTGTACAAAGACTTGAATAATACGAAGTCTGTCTATGAGAATACAAAAACATTCACACGTTATCACCGTCAATTTACTGTAATCTGTTATCATTATCAATTTACTTTAATTTATTAATAAACCCGCCCTGACTTCGAAAAGGTTTAATTTACATGTGAATCTATGTTAAAAAAATATTGTTCATGCGATTTACAATTTATCGTTTTTGAAAAGTATTTTTAAATAAAAAATTAACCAAGAAAACGGTTAGTCATTTTTAGCAGATAGATATATGCCACCACGGATGTTTGGTTAGTGTTTCGAAGAACTACATTAATTCTTTAGCACATTTGGTGTATCTTAAAGTTCAATCAGCAGCTTAAACCATGTAAGCGTAGCAAAATCAATTTTTCGATGACTTGATTAACGCATTCAACTTTCTCTAACATACCAGAACTTAACTCAGAAAGTAGTACATACCATATTTCTGTAAAAGCAATATGGCAGCGCAGACAGAAAAGCGACGATGACTAACGATTTGTGACTATATTTTATTTTAGAGAACAAAATATAGTCAACCAATAGAATAACTGAAAAATGTAGTTTATGTCAAAGCTTTAGCCGGCGTATAAACGTTACCTCCGTTCAAATTTACGTAACCAAGATGAAAAGCAAAGACTGCCAAATGGACACAGGCTTTGAAACAACAAATTCCTCTGCTCGTGTGTTACAACCCCAATAATAGAATGATTCTCCTAGAATGGAAATCGAGCGGACTTTAATAATGTCTAAACAATTTGGATCAAGAACTCATATACCTTGACAAGTTGACATTTGTGTAGTAACTGACAAGCAACCATCTAAAAGTCTTTAAAAGTAAATGGATATACGCATAGAAAACTTACTAATCATATTAGAATAAACCGCGTCATATAAACAAAACACCCATGTCGCTGGGAAAATCCTGCATTTACGTCCGGTTTCAAACGCTTTATACATAGTTACAGTCTCTTTGTAAATTTGGAATCGATGGACTCCGCTTTTACGTTGAGTATTGTAACTATTTTGTAGACATTGTTTCAATGAATATCCGATACGGTAACACGCAAGCACAAACAGCGTACGCAAAAGGTATTACCGGCTGGCACAAACCAGAGATAGGTATTAAACACCGCCTCCCTTATACTGCTACACAATCGCCCTCTGCAATTACAAATAGGATATTTTACGACAGATCCATTGGGAGACATTTTAAGCTTATATAGGTGTGCTTATATCGATCTATTGATTTACATGCGTTTGTTGTTCTTGTTTTAACTCTATTTTAACACTCAAAGAATATATGCTGTTACTGAAATAATATTAGTAAAAAGGCCTTTAACAATAATGTTTTGACGAGCTCGGTGGCGTAGCGGTCAATGACGCGGCTTCGACACCAACGCTCGTGGGTTCGATTCCCACATAGGACAAATATTTGTGTGCATGAACATGTCTGTTTGTCTTAGTCTGGGTGTTTTCTATGTATCATAAGTATGTATTTACAAAATAAAATGTATTTACGTATGTTTATCAGTTGTCTAGTACCCATAACACAAGCTTCGCTTACTCTGGGGCTAGATGGCGCTGTGTAATTTGTCTGACAATATTTATTTATTTATTTAATGTTATTCGATATCAATAAGCCCAGCCCCCTTACCACCATCTCTTATTGCGATTCAATAATTGAATGGATTGCTTATTCATACCAATGAATAAGCGACTCTATTCCATTTGAAATAGAGTCGCTTATTCATTGGTATGAATAAGCATTCTATTCAGTTATTGAATCGCAATAAGACATGGTGGTAAGGGCGCAGTTCGCCGACGTCTTTCTCATTGACAAGTCTGCTGATGGATATCGACGAGCTGTCAAATTTTAACATTAAGAAAGAAAATAAAACCGGACAAATGTGAGAGAACATTGTACTTAAGCTTATAAACTAAATTTATGATGAAAATATAAATATTGCTCCAACAGCCGGATAAAAAGACAAACCTGGTAGTTAAAACAATATCCCTCATATATCATTTCTAACTGCAAGCTTAAGTTTGTAATTACAAATGTCATTTTTTCTATTACTTTATATAACTACAAATAAGAACTATGTTCAGATATTTCCCTTTATTTGTGCTTTTTGCAAAATTTTATAACCCTAAATCAATAGAATACACCAACTTTTGATTACTTGCGAGTAGAGATGGGCAAAATGCCAGGCATTAACAATAAGTGTCCAGTAAGTACCTGTAATTGCCCAATAAATATCTAGTTTTGGGCATAAATAAGGAATTTATAAGTGCATATATCGTAAATGCCCGGCATTTTTCCCATCTCTACTTGCGAGTATCAAAATATGATTATGGCTATGACATGATAATTGGTTTTGTATGAACTGATATTTACTCAAGCAAGCACATTTTTATACATGATATAATTATAGAAACTTATCTCATAAAATGTTTTTTAATTTATTTATTCCATATCGCATCCGTCGTCATGTCGTATCCAATATAGTATTAGAGAATAAATTCTACAGTTATAAATCTAATATTATTTAAATTTTTATACATTATTGCTAAAGATAACTTTAAGATGTGAAGACATCGAGCACATGGGGTGGGGGTTCGATGTGTGAAGGTTACTGGATAATATTTTCTCTAATATCTTTTCTGGTAACCCTACTGAATACGATGGCCTCGCCATACGACGTGCCATATTCCCTATCAAGTGCTTTATGACAATCGGTTAGTTTATAGTATAATAATAAAAATGGCACTATTATATTTTATACCTCACACATTATCCGTTTCTATTTACTCTCTGAAATCGTATGACCGAAATCCTACCGTGATCGGTATGAAAAGATCGAATTTATTACTTCATAAGTCATGAGGGTTAAGTAATAATCGTCGACAATGGGCAATAAAGAGTTTATGGCCACTAAAGTTCGATCCACTCGCACGTCGAGCTCGGAAGTCAACTGCACGATTCCGAATTATAACTCAGTGTACTCGTGAAATCTACCTTTATAATAGTCGCCGGGTGTTTATGACTTGATTCATTGGTGACAATAAGAACTTACTTAGACTTAATATGGTGCTGGTTACTGGCTGTGTCTTCGTCCATGATATTATTATGCAATTTACATTCATTAATTTGACAAGACTTTGAGTATACTCTAAAGGATTTTAAATTAAAGTATCGGTGCAAAATTCAGTTCAAATGTTACCAAAAAGTGCTTCCTTGGATGGCACAAGCTGTTATATACGAAGGACGTGCAATATATAACAGCTTGTGCCCTCCAAGCTAGAAGAAAAGGAAGAATGAAAGGATATAGAAGAACAATGAGAGAAGAAGGAAGAACTAAACTCCAGTTCTTATACGTCACACACAGCAGACACTCATACCACATTTACGTTAATTTTGAAAGTGAAGATAATAATGTTTATTGCAATTTTTACCCAAAGAGATACAGAAAAATCTATACATGAAAATATTTAAAGAAACCTTTTACTGTATTTAAGAAATGATAGTAATATTTCTTTAAAAAGTGATGATACCTCAAAATAAACGTGAGATGTGATACTATCAGAAATGAAATCTTATAACGATATTTCAAACATAAATATTTGTAAATGTTTTCCAATTTCAAATATAAATTACCAATCATTTGCTTACTAAAGCGCTTTCTGATGTAACCTGTCAAGTGTAATTTAAACCTGTTATGGAACCATTTGGTTAACTAGAAGATTACTCCGGGCTATTTCAAGACATTTAACTTTTTTAATGACAACCCTCCAGTGCCTATCATTTCAAGTTAATAGAAATTCATTTTTATCCGAGTAATGTAATACATTACTTGGAATGAGAATTATGTTAGTAATATAAAGTCTCTCGTAAAGTATGAAATATAAATCATAGGTATATACTACCTGTCAACTTGTTATGAAATATATTCGAATATAAAAGCTACTATTGGCTGTGTGGAATTTACTTGGATTGTTGCTTCGTATTTATCATGACTTCTATAATATAATCGTTAAAATTATCATCCTCATCGCTGACAAAATTATGTTAATTACTTCTTTTTTTATATGGTGCCTATTTTTATTATTGAGTGTTTTTGCGAATGTTTTCCCCACGTAATATTTTGTTTACGGACAAAAAGTGTTCGATATTTTAATCCAGACCATATTCTACGAGATCATAAACAGAGTCACAAACTTACACCTCATGCACCCAACTACCAGTTACATTTGTACATTGATAATCATATGATGATGTTTCAGAGGCAGGATGGGCGTGACTTTGTCAATTTTTGTAAATTGTGCGCTTTAATTGCTTTGTAAAGAATAAAAACAACAAAAAAAACTACATTTATGAACAGAAATTAAAACAATTTGTTTTATAATCAAAAATCTAATTTTACGCATGATTTTAAGACAAAATCTTAACTCTCTGTGAAAGTATAAATCGGCGGTAATACGGATTTTACAGCGCCCCAGCGGCATTACATATTTATTCGGCCATTCCTGAACAACTGACGATAGCAGCTGTAAACATTTTGATATAGCATGTTCCTGTTTTGTCACAATTAATTTGTCGGGTCGATCGTACCCACGAATTGTTTATAAACTAATACCTCATGAATCGCTAATGTTTATACATTTGTGTACATTAATTTGTATAAACAGTGTACCGAATGAGATTGTTAAACAAGCAGAATGAGGTAAAGCACACAGGCCGCAGGCACAGCATTACAAGGAAGATAATCTTACCGAGGCTGTCGGCGAATGTTTAAAATAAACAAAGCCCATTCACCGTCTGCTATCATAACATCATTGTTTTGATTCTCGGACGCTGGACGTTAACATAAGCGACTGGGTTGTTACCCATACATATTTATATCCGGATAAATTCAACAGCCTGATTTAAAATGGAAAATAGCTAGAAACAAACCCATTACGTAATTTGGTTAAATTTTCAACAATATTCCTCCAAGTTTGGTTTCTTGGAGATTTGTTGCTCCAACGACTCTACTCTAGCGAAAAGCTAGGTTGTTATTTCTTGTTGCTTCTGAATAATAGTTGTGAGTTGATGGTATTGCAAATGTTTGTAATGCTAATACGAGTTTATAGAAGATCGTGTTAGTATTCCCACGGGTTATCAAAATAAAAGATTCAATCAATATTAAAGCTGATCGTGCGTTATTGTATAATGCCGACAAATATCAAGTCGCACGAATATTGATCTACAAAGTCGCCGACAAAGTTACGTCGATCTTATCTACGGAAAGGGAATATCACACATGGTCAGCGTCAACTTAACTTTTCTATTAGTCATGCACACTGATTTGACACCGTGCCGTGATTGTGCCGACCACCATTGCAGTCTGTTTAACGAAGATTCGTAATGCGACTTGCCAGTAGCAATGTTTGAATAAAAAATATCTACCATACCATCAATACCGATACTAAAGATTCTTTGCCTATATATGAAGCATTTTGAGAATAGTACGTTTTGCGACTGAAGGCTTCTGAGATAAATAATGGATGCACAGAACTAATAATAAAGAGGATCTCCTCTTCCTCCTCTTGATCCTCTTTATTATTAGTTCTGTGAATGGATGGGAATGCAATGAAGTAATATTCTTTAGTTGTGTATGTATATATGTATGTTGTTATGTATAATCATTATTGTAATATATTTAAAGAATAAAAAAAACGTATTTATACTTCATTAATATTAAAATACGGTGTTAGATTTGACGTTCAAATAAAATAAAAAAATAATGCCTTATCCGTTGCGGCACATTGTCAAAACAGGTTCAAACCCTTCGAATGATTAGCCGAAATGCAGTCACGACCCAGATTGACAATACAGTTCAAATTGAAAGCGGTCTCTAATGTTTGTTTTTTATGCATTAGTTATTTTGTAGACTCACAGACGAACGCAGATGTGCATGAAAACAAAGCATTGTTTCCAAGGACTGATTCTTAAATTAATGAATTGTATTCGTGGAAGCGAAACATAAAACGGCCAGTGTGTAAACGTGAACAAAAAAAGAGGATGCCTTTCATAAGTATTCATTAGGCATAATGCAATCAAAACACCGAACATCATTCATGCATCCAGGAAATAAATCGTATAAGGCGAAAGCAATAAAGGGTTGCCAACCGATGAACTCCAAAGTCTCCGATCAACTAAGAAGTTTCACATAAATTGATATAAGCCCTTTTTCCTTTAAAAATAACACTCATATTTGTACGAAGAGGCAAGAAAACAAAGTTTTTGTACTCCAAAATATTGTGAGAGAACGATTGTGAAATTATATTTCTATAAACTTATTCTTTAACGCTGAGACATAAGACGTAAAATGCTTTGTAAGATTGTACATAATTCATTTAGTAGGGATCGTAAAGATTCGCTTACCTGCCTGTTTGTTGTGAGTAGGAGAAGGGCCGTCGCGTCGGCCGTAGGACCTTTTTTTACATTCAATTTTATGTGTGGGAATTTTAATGTGGGCCTAAAATGGCACGTACTGTTTCCACAGATGGGACGCATTTGGTGCCGATACTTCGCGAAACACGTGTCGCGTTTCATCATAAAAATTTGAGTAACTCTGTGCTTTATCCTTGGAAAAGAATAAAACCAAATGGAAGGGCCACATTGTCTTCGAGCGAGGGTTATTTATTGCTTCATCGTAAAGTTCCAGCTGCATGTTTTCAATTACCAGCAAATGATTGATGTATAAAACAGTTTCTTTCCACACTCAAACGAGTTTATCGCCGCAATCGATAGCTGTACTATTAATTTTATCAGTGTAGCTCCAGGCAGCTATGCACGCTGAGAATATAAACATGCAAGTCATCTATCTCATGTAGAGCCCAGCAGGACTACGATCCCGATCCCACGGAATTACTCCAATCGTTTAAAATAAACACGGCTTCTTCAAAATCTGTCTGGAGGAAACTTGTGCCGCCACAAAATCCATATTGATTTATGACGTTTTTGCGCCAGTCCTTTATGCATCTGCCGATATTTTTTCCCCGAACGTGTCGCACCTTGGTGTAAGATGTTGAATAAACATTTTTGTTATATCGTTATCACATGTGCTAATAAGCAAAATTTACGTGAAATTATATTTATCAATACTGTTTTCACATTCTGCTCTTTTTTATATTGTTGCATTTGTAATATGCAACTAATTATTAAATAGTATCACGTTTACATTACAAGAAATTATTAATAGTATAGCGATAATAACATTTGAAATATATTTATTACATTAAATTTACCATTTAAAATTTAATTTCTAACCTTAATCGACTAATAAGAAGTAACTAATGTTTGAAACAGCTGGAATTCTAGCAAGAAATCCGACGGGCGGCGCTCAGCGGGACGCCTTGACAATAGCAACCAAATTAAAAGGAACCATAAACGTTTCGACTTGAGCCTTGCTAAAATTTATTACTCCAAGCTTTTTTCTCTTGTTTCGGTTACTAATGAGATTCGAATGTTGCAGCTGTATTACTGGAGCGGGTAAACATTAAAAAATCTGCTCAGTAGTGCTCCGTTCTATTTACAGAGTCCTACCGTAAATTAAAGTTCTTCTCGGACGTAATTGTTTATACTTAGTGACTGCAGATCGACGTAGGGATGGACAAGAACCAATAATATTCTCTCCGCACGCATATTGATATTCGCGAGAGTAGATTGTAGGGCTCCTTATTGCAAATAAGAGCGACCGTAGATTTTCACCCGTTGCAATAAAGTTGATATTACATTGTAATGTCAGGACATCGCGGGTGGTCCTAGACTACGTTGGCTGTCGAAGCGAAGCGAGAATGCAAATTTCGCTAGTGTTTCTGGTCTCTGAGCTCTTGAACTCTGTAGCGACTAAATTGACTCTATTAACTGAAAGATGGACTGAAGCATTAATTGGGAATCTTATAGCGGAACATGGACCGAATTATTTAGTTAGCGACTTTGTAATGTTTAATTTAGATTCCATATTAAAACTCTGTAGAGAAACATTATGTATTAAACTAATCTCGTATCTACCAGAAGAAACATTATTAACACATTTCTTTAAAAAAAAATGTAGTTCTACATTTTTTCAGTAGCGATGATCAGTAGTTATAGATATTTTGTTAAAGATTGTAAATTTGCAAAGTTCAGTTAAGCTCTATGAAACTATATCTGAGACAATTCTCGTAATGTAGTCAAAATTCAGTTCCGATCCAGCCCCGATCTCACAAATGTCAAATTTGGTATTCTCGTATCACATTATGTAACTTCAAAGTTTAATTTAAGTGAGATTATATCGAAATATGACCGAAAATTAAGCAAACTAATAATGTTACTTAGCCAAAAATAGGAATTGATACTAATAAATTAATTAAATCAGGTATGTCATTTTGGTCAATTCACAATTCAATCTCAATGCAGTCTACTTTCAATCTGCGATCGTAGAAAATTTTACGGAAAGTGGCCTTCTATAGCTCATATTTAGTAAGTGAAATCCCCTTCAAACGTTTGTGTGCACACAGAAAATGGACGACGAATAATTTGATATAGCAACCGTAGCACTTGAACTGGGTTGTGACAAGGGAGTCGCCGAAGCGATCGATGTACACCAAAAAGAAAAATAGTGTGGAACGAATGATGCAATACCAATTAAGAGCAGCAAACTAGATCCGTGGAATAAAGAGCCGCTCTTTGAAGGTCTGACGAAGCTAAGTAGAGACAAAGGGACAATAGCTACTAAAGTACCGAAGCGTGGCGATCCATGCCTGCTTCCGGCAACGTGGGAACGCCTTTTTGTTGTTATCGATAATAATTTCTCTTCTGACACTCGATATCAGACACTCAATCATAACTTACAGATAACTGCAATGAACGTATAATTAACGCTTTTTGATTAGGCTATAAATATAACTAATCACTAATGTGACAAGAACATGAACGGTTTCTTGTTGTTAAAGTAACAATGATTGAAGATGAACATCTGTTCAACATGTGTCTCTATTTTTTTAAACTATCAAAATATGAGGCAACAGTCAAATCGACATCAAAAGTTTTTTTGAAAGAGTTTTAACAGATTTATTATCCAAATTGACGTTTTATACTCTTTAGTTAGATCTTGCTGCAGATAATTTATTTACAACAACGTTTGTTTTCATCTGAAATAATATTGAATTCATACGAAAAGTAATAACGATAGGTCGAAAAAGGGTATCCTAGGTTACTGTCTAAACAACACAATAAAATTGAACGTTTATATTACCGAAGATACTTAACATAAATGACCTTTTATCGTTATTTTCGTAAATGGCCATTTAGCGGATGTCGATGATGCGTTCTATTTTACCCCAGTCATCAAAATACCGTTTTGGGACCTATAGTAATAACTATGTTATATAAGTTATGTATGTTGGCAATCTGCTGTGTTGGCAGCGGGGAGGTGACGCGCGAGCGTTATTTCATGTTGAGAGCGTGGGCTACGGTAACCGCTTCTCATAATTAAGGCGAGGCGTATGCTTGTCTGCCACCCGACGTAGTATAAAAAATGCACTGAAAATGATTCACTTCAACATTAATGAATACAAAATGTTTAATAATCACTTTCAAATAACCATACAAATTACATCAAATAAAGCCACATACAAAACAAAACTGTAAAAAGCAGCTGGTGTCTATAAAATGGAACAAATAATTGCAGATAAGGGTATCTGCACATAATTGTGTTCGAGGATTTTACTTGCCTAAAAAATATTTGAGTGCAGCAAACACATTAAAACATCTAAACATCTAAATTAAAATAGTATAGTTCATCAAAAGCTATTTGTTGGCCCAGGGGCGACATGTTATTACATGGCTGATTGGGTTCAGATCTCGTTAACACCACTTACACCGCCAAATTATTTAGTTTTAATTTATTGTTTCGTAGGTTATTTCTGACTTGGCTTAACAATTGTCATCTAACGACAACAACCGGGACCGACGGTTTAAGGTGCCCTCCGAAGCACCGAGGAGCTCGAAATAGTATATACCCATCCATGGACAGGCTACGGTCGCCGTTGCTTAACTTGTATGTTCAATTAGGCTGACAGGCGTAAAGACGCCATCGAGCTCCTCTAATACTCCACCTCGGTGCCGGTTGTTGTCGTTAGATGGCAGTCGTTAAGCCAAGTCAGTGGCCTTTAGGCGACTTGAAAACACTGCCCTCCGCCAACCCGCAGTTAAGCAGCGTGGTAGATTATGATCTAAACTCCTTAGATTGACATGAGACCCGTATTCCAACATTGGGATGATTATGCGTTGATGGCGAACTTTTGAACGCACAAACACAGTATTTCTTTGAATTTATTCTATTTTAAACATAACATATTCACATATTGTCATGTTCATATATAACAAGCAACTTTGTCTAGGCACGAATAGTTCCATTCCACGTAATTCGTGAACAATCCAAATCCTCCTCGCATCCACATTCAAACAACAGTTCATCCAATGGCATCGCTTGTACAGACACGTCATTTCACGGCTCATCAGCCTTTCCTCTATTTAGCACTTCCATTTTCTTGACGAGGCCTCGACGATCCCGGACCGCTATTCTTCAATTACCCGCTTCGGTTTGCAAGCATTTGCTGGTATTAAACGTCAAATCAACATGTACTAGGATAAACCAGCGCTAATCGAAATACTGTAGGGAAATATTCAATACATTTACTTCTAGCACTCGCTATCGACGTTCTAACAAAAACATCTCTACGATAAAAAGAACAACATACTTCATTGAATTTAACACTTTTGATTAAATAATGTTGAATAAGTACGCGTACAACTTTAGGTAGCTAAGTTTCCTTTTTATTGAAAAGATTTTATTTTTAAAGCTGTTATCGAATACCTATTTCTAGATTGTTTAAAACTGCGAGAGCATCCTTTTTTGAAACTAAAAACATCGAATCGAATATCGCTTCATATCAAGAGATGCTATCACATAAGATGTATAAAACAGCAGCAAGACAGCAAGCTTGAGAATATTGTTGAAAATATTCTCAAAAATGGAACATAACATATAGATAGACTTGAGTTATGTTCCATTTTTATTTTAGAAGGAGATTCTCCTTTTTGAAGTAGAATAAAAATAACATCAAAGTATCAATTGTCGACTTGTATCATATTCTTTGTACAGAAAATAAACATAACATACCTAGATCAAAAGTGTACAAAGGCGTGCTTATCTCTTCCCAATAGATCTATTCCAGCCGGGTATTGCTGTAGTAAAATAATTAGTTATTGTATATCATAGCACAAAATAGACGGAGCGACCACTAAGAATTAAAAAATATCTAGTTAAAGTACAATAGTGCTATTACTTATTCGGTGGTAAAGTAAATCTTGCAAATTGTAGTAACTGGATTGTACCGTTATGGCGTTGTCTAAAGAACCGTTCCAATTCTATTGAATATCTAACAAAATGCGTCTTACTAAAGCAACTATCACACTAACATTATTAAAAGTACTATATTATGCATAATACTTGCCAGAGACAAAATATCTACGGAAGCTGTAAGAATCCTGAGTAATGTATGAAAAACAACTCCGTTGCAAGTTGGATGATTATCTGCACGTAGACTCTATCTTTACAGTAAGCAACTATTTTGCATCAGATGGTTCGTTCATAATAATTGTTTCTTAACCCAATAAGCAAAATAGTAAAATAAGAAATAGAGAAATAAAGAATTTGCAAAAGTAAATGTCTACGTAAAATAGATTAAAGTAACAATAACAATTGATCGACAAACAGAAAACAATAGAAATTGACATAACATGACAAACAAGAACGCTCAACATTGTACCGGCGTTTATGATTCATACCGCGTTAATCATGCTCATTCGATGTTAAACGAAAAATACTAAATAACTAAATGAATCATTAAATAATAAATAATAATATATAAATATTTCTGGACAATTTACACATTGCCATCTAGTCCTAAATTAAGCGCAAACCTTGTGTTATCGATACTAGACAACTGATAAATGTACTTAAGTACATTTTTTTTCGTAAATACATACTTAGTTATAATACATAGAAAACACCCTGACTAAGAAAAATAGACATGTTCATGCACACAAATGTTTGTCTTGTGCGGGAATCGAACCCGCGACCTCGGAGTCAAAGTGGCCATTGCTAACCATTCGACCACCGAGCTCGTCAATCATTGTTAGATAGCTACGACGAAAGTAACAAAAACAAACTAATAAGTAACAGTGCGACAACTGACAACACAAAATACTATCAGCTCGATAATGTACGGTTTTCGACGCTGCCGATTGCAGACTTGCGATAAGTGTATCAGACTGAACTAACAACGAGGGGGCTATTTCCAAATACTACCCCGGCTTTGGAAGCTCCTCACAGCCAGGGAAAGCGTGATTTATCGGTGAAACTTGCGCCATTACTCATCTCACCATTCGTTACTCCAATAAAAAGAACGTCTTCCGATAATTTATTGGTGGAAGTATGGATTTTTATTATAGTTGTCTATTTTTGAGTGCACTTCGTCCTGGGGTTATTATATCATATATAGAAAAACATGATTTACCGTATCCTTTGACAGTTGTAAGCTTTCAAAGAGATATGTAATTCTTTTGAGCTTTTTTTAGATACATTTTAAGTAGATAGATATGTCGTTTCAAGCGTCCTTTATTTTGTTCAATGTTAGATAAAGTTATCTTAATTGACATTGTAGATGTCTTATTTGGAAATTGATATTTTAAGCTGGTTCGATTCGGGACAGCTGATGTAAGGGGCAGGTGAGAAATAATTTAAAAGGTACCTATGTAGAGCTTTTACGAATGCAAAGTAAAATTTATTTCTATTCGACAATGCGAGTATGAGTAAATACATCAGTTAAAAAATAGGAATTAAACAAACAAACAAAATCTAAACAAGGCAGGAAATTTAATAAATAAACAAGAGAATGTGATTTTACAAGCAGATTAAATATGCTCTGAAATTATATCTATTATAAAAACTTAATATATAAAGTAACATAACACTAAGTTACCTGTTAAATTGTGAACATCCGAGGATTATACTGCGATAACTCCTTTTCAAAATTAAATTCTAGTACTTAGAAAAGTTTAAACTTAGAAGAATACTTGACGAACTTCACAGATCCGACAGCAATAATCAAAAAGAAGAAAACGCTACACATGAAACACGAATTCGATACAATAATGAAGTTTATGTCACTTCGGAAACTACAACACAAGACGCGATGAAACAACTTTGCGCAAACTTACACTGCACAGAAAAGTACTATGAATTTCACAGATCGTCCAAGTTAAGGCTTTGTTAACAAAGCAGAAGGTTTTGAAAAGTGGTTCTGGTAACACTACACAATTATTATTGGTCGCACAAGCCGTAATCACTCACCGGCTAGACCGGTTGTCGAGCGTAGAACGCGAAACGCGAGTACGGACCTGGCGTTCGAACGCCGCGGCAGCGCGAGCCTCTCTGTCTACACCAGAGAAGCCGTGTGGCGGGCGAGGGGACCGATAGACGAAAATGGCTTCACAAGTTAATTTTTTTCTCTTTCCTCCTTTAATATTCCGCATATGCCGTGCGCGGCCAACGGTGCACGCGCATGCGTCCCAACCCTGGAACATGTAGGGGATGTAATGTAACCCGATGCACCCGCACTTTACATAACTTATTGGGCCGTTTATTGAAGCCAATGTTTAATACCCTTTCCATGTCGGCTTTGTGTGTAGCTTCCTCATGCAAAGCGATAGCATATTAATCCTTATTCAAAACACCAAGGTAACCTAACTGATCCATTAATATCAATAAGCATGCATTTAGTTAGTTTAGTACAATATAAACTCTATTCATGTAAGTAAAGTGCTTTGTTAGCTGCTAGAGGAAATAAGTGAGCTGTGTATGTAACTATTTTGAACAAATGCATTACGTTAGAAGTATATGCATTATATGTAAAAATGTTGATCCACATTGTAATATAATTTCATATCAATTAACAATAATATTTTACTTCTATATTTTGGGGTGATTTTGAACTTACACTTTACAAAACTTCTACGCCACCTGCACGCTACAGCACTACACTTAAAACTATACTTAAAACTTTAGCTTGAAAAACTTATGTTATAAAACCATACATAATTTCCATGTAACATTACATTCTTTTGGAGTATATACGATTCTCACATTATTGTGATAGCAATAATTTAAATTCCTATGAACATAAACCAATTGCATCCAAATAGAGGCGAGAGGCGAGACGTGTCAGTAGTTTCTTCAGTTTATTAGACTATCGGTAGAGCTTTTTACTTTAATAAAAAAATTAATCCCAGAAGGCACTATAAATTATTTATAACTTGGCACTTGAACTGCCATTAGCACGGCTATTACATTTATTTTAGGACAACGAACCGAAGCTTTCGTTTCAAAATTTTACATTGTAGAACTCAGACAATTTTAATTAATTATGAAACCTTGCCGAAACGTTATCAGTCGTTTGTTATTTTGGATAGATAATGTAAAACAAAATTTATTTTTTGCTGATAAAAAGTTAACGTGTATCAGTAAAAGTATTCTTTGTTCAATTTCTCGGATAAAAAACACAGCAAAATTTTTCAACGAAATTCGGACCGATTAAATTGAATATTGCTTGCTCAGCTTTAAAATTGAAATTAATGTATCAAGTTGTAAAAGCACGCCGATGATTGGTAATATTATCTTTATCGCTTCGGTGTATGCTTTTAATTTTCATTATTTCATTGAGTTCGTTTATATTTTCAGCGGATAAAAAAGCTACACTGTTTTCTGTGTAACTTTATTTTATGGCAATGTTAGATTTAAATATTTGGTAGCTTCGATAGCTCTCTCAGTTAAAAGTAATTTATATTTATTATAAATTTATCAGTTTAGTAATTCAGAATATAATGTATTTTTTTATGTTACGCCTGATGTGAAGCGGTTATCGTAGCCATATTAATGCTCGCAACATGAAATATCGTTCGTGCACCGCCACCCCCACTGCCAACGCAGCAACTCCTTCCATTCTGGTGACCTCACTCACTCGCAGGAATACGGGTTGTAGTATTCCAAGGGAGTTATTAATTGGCTGTGGTATACTGCGAGGTGCAGGTACTTCCCCAGTCGGGCAGCTTACTAATACGCTGTAACTTACCTCTCGTTTGCCAGAACTACTTTCGCTAGTGGACAGGGTGCACCACGTGCAGGCTAGGTTGGCTTTAGCTCTAAAAATCATGGTGAGCCACTTACATTATATTAGTGTTAATAAGGATATTTGTATAGCTTTGTCTTCTTACTAATTCTTACGAGTAAGAATTAGTAAGATTAGTAAGATGTTAATTATTTGATTAGTAAGAGGTTAATTATTGCCCGAGGGTGGCAAATAATTAACAAACATATTATTATAGGTATACAATTTGATTTATTGTGCTAGTACAAAAGCACTTCAATATATTTTTAGCAGTTCTGAATAAAAGTATTGAAATATTTTTATACCATTACGGTGGCAAACAAGTATACGACCTGCCTGCCTGTAAGCAGTCATTGAAGTTTGTTCACACTGTGTCACTAGTGGAACCCGTGGCCTCTTACAAAGAGCTATATAAATAAATATAAATATTTCTGGACAATTTACACAGCGCCATCTAGCCCCAAATTAAGTGCAAAGCTTGTACTATGGGTACTAGACAATTGATAAATGTTCTTAAATACGTGTTTTTTACGTAAATACATACTTATAATACATAGAAAACACCCAGACCAAAACCAACAGACATGTTGATGTTTGTATTGTGCGGGGATCGAACCCGCAACCTTGGAGTCAAAGTAGCTATTGCTAGCCATTCGACCACCGGGCTCGTCAATATATATTTTTTTTACTGGGGCCGAGGGGTCACGCTACAGCTTACCACCACGCGCGATTTTTTTTTATACTACGACGGGTGGCAGACAAGCATACAGCCCGCCTGATGTGAAGCGGTTACCGTATTAACGCTTGAAACATAAAATATTGCTCGCGAGCCCCCACCCCCACTACCAACGCAGCATCTCCTTCCTTTCTGGTGACCTCACTCACTTGCAGGAACACAACAACCTTCAAGGGAATTGATATTTGGCTGCGGTATTCTTTGAGGTGGAGGTACATTCCCAGTCGGGTAGCTTACAATTACGCTCCCTACCTCTCTTTTCGCCAGAGCTTCGTTTGTCAGTCAGCAGAGTGCACCACGTGCAGGTGAAGTTGGCTTTGATTCAAAGATGTTGATGAACCACTTACACCCCAATTCTTACATGACGATGGCGCGATGCTTACCTGACGATTAGAGTCGGCCAGTTAATATCGCTCTATAGAGAGACTTGTCGTGCAGGGGAAGATTGAAGGCACAAGACCACGCGGCGGTGGCCGCCCCGGTACACGAATGTACCCGATTGACGACCAGCAGGCAGAGGTGGCGTGACGTCGTGAGGCGAGTCCTGTCTGCGTGGTTATCATGATGAGGCCATCATGATAACCACGACCACTCTGGCAAGAGTGAAGCGACAAAGAAGGAGAATATCGTGAGCTGTAACAAGTGAAATTTGGTTCCTCTTTTTAAAAATTTACGATTTTGAGTTAACACAAAAGGAGATTCGAGACAAGAGAAGAGGAGAAGAAATTCGACAGAGAACCAAACTTATCGATGACCTTTAGAATTAGCAAGATGAATTGGCAGGAGGCCGGTCACATTTGACGAATCAGTAACGGTATGGTGGGGCAACAAAGCATTGAACCCCGCCCCTTCTCCTCATCCTGACGCTCTACCTCGATTTTTCACCAGAGGTTCGTTAGTCAGTCAGCAGGGTGCACCACGTGCAGGTGATATTGGTTTGGCTTAAAGATGGTGGTGGGCCACTTAGACGCCATAAACCTGAATGGAAATACTCGATTTTTCACGTGGCGATCAACGTGTTTTTAACATTACGTAATATGCTTAATTTTATGTTCTGCATACGTTGATACTCCGCCAACCCGCAATTGAGCAGCGTGGTGGAGTACGCTCCAAACCCCTTTTATTGAGGGGAGACACGTATCCCAGCAGTGTGATGAATAAGGGTTGACGTAGAAGAAGAAAAAGATACATTGATTATGCCGTTAAGGCGAATTCGGTCAGTAGAAATCAATTTAGTTAAGTGTAACAGTAAAAGCGGCTCTATTAATAATAAAGTGGTGTTCAAAGTCAACCTAAAATTTTAGAAGATGCTGACGACTGTCGACAGAGCCTCTTAGAGCATTCTTTCAGTCAGCAGGGAGCACCACGCGCAATTTGAGGTTGGCTTTAGCTGAGAAGGTGGTGATGATGATGAGACTCTTGCACTTTTTTATTTCAATTCCCTTGAGGGTTGTTGTGTTCTTGCGAGTAAATGAGGTCACCAGGTTAGAAGGAGTTGCTACGTAGGCAATGGGGGTGACAGCGGGCGAGCGATATTTCATATTGCGAGCATTTATGTGGCCGTAGTAACCGCTTCACATCAGGAGTGCCGTATGTTGTGTGTCACCCGATATAGTATAAAAAAAACTTAATAGTTGATTGAATACAGGATGATAATGAGGTAGTACTAGTGAAACTGACACATATTATTAATTTAATGCAATAAAGGCGAAACAGTATGTACAAGCAATTTTATTCCTAACAAAATGTAACTCCAAACATCAAGAGACAATACATATTCATAAATTAATGCAATAAAGGCGAAACAGTACAAACAATTTTATTTCTAACAAAATGTTTACCACCAAATGATAATAACCACAAGTATCATAATTATTAAATGTCTCTGTAGCACCGGATGAGCTGTCTAAAAACTCTATCGACATCTAAATTCGTCTTGTCAAACATTTTCCATATGAAGGCACGACTGTCCAGGTTCGTTGACAGACTTCCAAACCGCGCCAATTTGCATACAGTTCCCATGCGTACCATGTGCAGCCGCTTTTGACCATTTTGCTCACTTTTGGAATTTCGCATAAAGTTGGCCAATTCCATGAAAATAGTTCAATGGAATACTTATAGCTAACAAGAGAAGTAACGAGAAATGGCCAATTACAAGTTTTTATAATTAAGTATTTTTAATATTTTATATAGAATTAACCAGTGCGTCCTCCCTGCAATGACCTATGGTGCAGAGACTTGGACACTGACCATTGGCTAGAAGAGAGCGATCCACAGGCCACAGGCTAGAAGAGAGCGATGGAGAGGGCTATGCTCGGGGTTTCTCTGAGGGATCGAATCCGGAACGAAGAAATTCGACGGAGTACTAAAGTTGTCGACTAAGCCTTCAGAGTTTGCAAGCTGTGGCAATGGGCCGGTCACATCTGCCGAGTAAGTGATGGCAGATGGGAGAGGAAGGTATTAGAGTGGAGGCCGCGCGTGGGACGACGAAGCTTTGGACGCTCTCCTTCTAGATGGTCCGATGACCTTAAGAAAGCGGCTGGAAGCGGCTGGATGCGGAAGGCGGAGGATCGTATTTGGTGCAAGGCATTGGGGAAGGCTTATATCCAGCAGTGGATAAATACAGGCTGATGATGATGAATATTTTGTACATTAAATTTAGATTTTGAATATTTTGTATTTTTAATTATTTTGTATATTAAAAAAAAACACCAATAATATTTTATTATATAATTACCGGTAGAGTTATATTTTTCATAAATTAATATGCAGGCAGGTTTCTTTACCTTATCGTAGAGGATTTGAAAAAAAAACTCAACAAATGTTCGCGGCGAATGTCAAATAAATATTCTTATTATAACTTTTAAACTTTCGTGTTGCATGATTAAGATTATAATAACCACGCGATCATGCATGTAAGGCATTTTTTTTTACATATCTTTATTGTTACCTGACGTTTCGACCAGGGGCCCCACCGCCGAAGGTGAAGTCAATTACGATCAGGTTTTTTTTATTCCAAAAATTGGTTGTAGGCTTACTATATTGAATGTCTATGGTTTTAGGTTAAAGTTATTGACAAACATCTTTAGCTTAGTCGGTAGAGCTCTAGGGTTTCTACGAGCTGAGCTAAACATAAACACCAACAATCTAAGCAGTCGTTTCATTTTCGCATTCAAAAAATCCAATGATAGTCGGCTTCAGCTTTGGCGGTAGAGCGCCAGGTTGCACCGGCCGTGGTCATAGGCTGACTGTCTCAGCGTAGTTATTCTAGATCTTCTTATTTACGAAAGTAATATATTTGAAAAAAAAAAAACAAGAGTACTATAAAAAGTATAAGTAACAATAACACACTTTGAACTTTGTTTAATTAAATGTGTAAATAGCTAGAGAACAACACTGCAGGTTGTTGATTTCACTTCTTAAATAAAGTACATTTTTAAATTAAAACTCCAAATGACTTGTTCATTGACTGGCGAATGAAATTGGGGAAGGTGAGAAATAACTGTATTATCGAGGTGCTAAAACAGAGTTCTGATATGCGTTCACAGCGGTCTCCGCGCCGATGATTGTAGGATTGCGTGTGCCGACTTGATAACGAAGCTAAAAGCGCAATCTGCCACTTTTAATGTGGATATTCCACTTTATTATATTTATTTATTTTTCTACAAAGCATGACACTTTAAAATATTACGATCTGGTTTACGGGCTAATAAGTAATTTAACTTTAACATTAACTTCTAAACATTATAGTCTAAGAATAATGTCCATACTAAAAATAGGTAAAGTTTGTGAGTTTATTTGTGAGTTTCTACTGATGCGTTGAAAATTATTTTACCAATAGAAAGCCACGTTATTTGTGAGTGTATTATGCTATGAACTATTTTTTTTAAACAGAATGTACCTAAATAATCCTACAACAATACCAAATACGTGATACCTATAGTTCATGGCGAAAAGTGCATACATATTAACTTTACAACCCGTCACTCCCTCGCGGAGTGTCGCCGTGTTACCCCATGCGAACTTTGACGTCACTTCACACGATATGCCCCGAGTCCCTGACGCTACAACGCCCCTAGTAACTAATCAGCATTGAAACTACGCTACGTTGCGATGGTTGGGTTGCTTACTCATTTTAGCTATACATCATCATCATTTCTACAAAAGAGGACGTTCACTACTAAACATAGCCCCATAAACTGCCTACATATGATACACTTCCACAATGATCGGATATGAGCCGTTTGCATACCTACGATCTTTATCAGGGCCCCTACCGCCGAAGCTGAAGTCGATTACCATCGGTTTTTTTTTATTCCGAAAATTGATCTTAGGTTAAAGTTATTGACAAACATCTTCAGCTCGGTAGAGCTCTAGGGCTTCTTCCAGTTGAGCTAAACATAATTACCCACAACTTAAGCAGTAGTTTCATTTTCGGATTCAAAAATTCTGATGGTAATCGGCTTCAGCTTCGGCGGTAGAGTTCCAGATCAGTCTATTAGACCCAGCTTGATCAGATGCTGCAGCATCATTAGAAATCTGACATTCAACTCCTCTTCCACTTACAGCAAAGGTATCTTGTATGGGCTTATTGTGATAATCTGATAATGATCAAGGGTATCATATATATCATATATCATATATATGATATATATATATCATATCATAGGCTTAGAGGGTAGAGCCCCAGGTTAAAGATAAATGGTGATCGGAGTCTGATGTTGGGAGCAAAAGAGTTTTTTGTCTTGGATCTAGGGTTTAATAAATTCTTAAAATTTACTTGTATGTTTTTACCCGACTGACGAAAAACGGAGGGATATGTTTTTCGAATATATATATATATATATATATATATACGAGTATATATATATGTATGAATATTTTTTGGCACACTTAAAAAAACTTAAGCTCAGCAGATTTCGATATATGAAGTGTCATTCGATTCATTTCTGTGTGATTCACATAGGCTATATTGTTGCAAAATGACATCAGCAGAAAAATAATTGGAGGGTACTAACAAAAGAAAATTTTAATAATTTTCAGTTTTGTTTTTTGGTTCGTAAATAATGTTTTGTTGTATATTTTGATATAAGAAAAATATTATAATTTGTATAAATTGAATACAATTTCCTTCAGTAGATAAAAGTTCAGCGTGTCCTTAATATTCCAACATTGTATATCCAAGGATTTTAATTCGTCAGCGTGGTTGCTTGCACGTAAACACAAAATGCCATTAACAACTGAATGAGGAGCTTTCAATGCTGAGTTACTTTTTTCTTTCATTTCTATGCCATTAAATGTATAATACAAATGGCGCTATGGCTTCGTTGCCAAGAATTCAACACGCAAGTTTGGAGACTTCGTCAGTGTGTAGTTCCTAGATTTCGTTATTGACAGAGTAACCAACTTAAAAAAAATACTATTACAATGCTGAGGGTGGCCAACACAAAAAAGGATTGGTACTACACTAGAGAAAGAAACTAAATTGTAACTATAAAAACATTAGCGCCACCTATAACATTTTATATATTATATAAGTGAACATCACGAAAAAAGAATTGGCAATTATTAGCAAGTGCTTTTATTATATAGCAAGTGTTAGGTAAGATCCCAATACCTACGCATGTATATGAAGTACGCAAAGGAAGGAAAAGAACATAGATAGGCATATTATCTACAACTTTTAAATACTTAATGGTTTTTGATTAGCGCGTTAGTCTAGAAGCGGCGCTAAGTGGCGCGGGACTGAGTGAATACCGGGCAATTACCTAGCTTTCTTCTTGCTACAATGGAGACAGATAGAACGCATCTATAGGTAAAAATATTTTAGAGTCCTTCCAAAAAGAATAAAAACTCAAATAAAAACAAAATTTATAACAGAGTTCAAGAGTTGTCATGTGAAATCTGTTTTCATGACAAGAGTAGCGCTTTTGTTTTTTGTACTTTTTTTAGTCGCAAAATTGTACACTATATATAGATTTATTATTATATATATATAGAGAGAGTATTACAACGCTACTGGACAAAAAACTATACAGTAACTTGAAAAAAATATTTGACTTATACTATAAACACGAATGTATGTTTTGTTTCTCTATTCTTCTTTCAGAGTTACAACTGATTTTAAAAATAATGAAAACTTGAACTCTGCAGAACAGTCTCTATTCTGAAATTCACACTAGCGGAGCCACGTGCTGAATCCAACATTATTATGTTTGAAATAAGTACACACGTGTAAGTGAACTGTGCGTGAGTATAAAGTTCAGATTTAATCATCTAAATGTTTAAAATTACATGTCTATGGCATTGTAAAAAACAGTCTAGATGTGTATGTAAGATTAAGATGTTTTTTACCTATATAATATATCTTCTACCTGCGTACATTGCGGCAAGAAAATGAATAAATGCCGGGAAAAGTAATTGCACGTCGTTCATACAGTAGCCACTTACCGTTTTGCAGCAAGACGTTAGCACTGATCAAAAACAATTATTGAATAGTATAAAATGCCTTGCCGGTGTTCACTTTCTTTTCTTAGCGTACTGTATGAATAGACGCGTAGGTATTGTATTCTGTATTCCAATTTTTACTGCCATATAAAATGTCATACATAAAATGTCATAAAATCTATGACATTTTATATATAGGCAAATATATAAAATGTCATAGATTTTATGTATCTATGACATTTTATATATTTGCCTATATATAAAATGTCATAGATTTTCGATACATTTTTTTCTCTTGAACATGTAAACAGTTAATGTACCACAATATAAAATATTGTATAAAACAGTACGGGTAGTAAACCCTAATAGCCCAGCTTCACTGGCCCACTTCACATAATCAAGTATGTAATGTAAATATATATCAACTTTATTTATCATACTCCGATCGCCTAACGACATTTATCGAGAGTTTTCTAGAGTTACTTATATGTGTTCGTATTTTATGTATTTTATTAACCAATCAACGTTCGGAAACGTGTCAATAACGAGCGTTCAATTAACTTGGGCTGTTTTTAAACTGGTTGTTATGCTAACCACGGCTTCATATGTTTTCGTTAGGTAAATTATACGGTTTTCTTTCCTAATTTTCATATTCGTATTTATGATCACTCGTTAGGATAATGTTTATGGTTTCCGCTAGTTCTGTAATGGTGAGAAGATATAATTTAATCAATTAATATGCACTTCTAAGTAAGTATTATTCAATTTGCACATAGTATTGGGACATAAATACCATATATATTCAATATGGCCCACCGCTGAAACTGTAGCCGATTTCCATCCGATTTTTATGATTGCGAAAATCAAACTTCAGCTTGGATTAGTGGCAATTGTGTTAAGCTTAGCTGGTAGAAACATTCAAGCTTTACCGCGAAGCTAAAAATATTTGTACCTAACCTAATACCTACTTTTGGGAATCAAAATAAACGATGGGAATGAGCTTCATCTTAGGCGATATGGCACCTGATTACAGTTAAGAAGTAGTTATTAAATGTCGCACAGCAAGCGATGGAGAGAGCAATGCTTGGGGTTTCTCTACGGGATCGAATGCGGAACAAAGAATTTCGACGGAGAAACAAAGTGGTCGACATAGCTCTCAGAGCCAGCAAGCTGAAGTGCCTGTGAGCTGGCAACATCTCTAGCATGGATATGGAAGGATGGCAGATGGGGAGGAAAGTCCAAGAGTGAAGGCCTCGTATCAGATCAGGCGACTCCTCTCTGGATGGACCGACGACCGGGCGACCTTAAAAAGCGGCTGAAAACGAATGCGATGCGGAAAGCGGAGGATCGTATGTAAAAAGCATTGGGAAAAGCCTATAACCAACAGTGAATGCAAAATAATAATGATGATGTTGACAATCATGCTACCAATAACATGTGCACATAATATATCATGAAATAAATTAACTTTATTGTACAGAGTTTATTTAATTGTTATTATTAATTGATACTATTGATCATTGGCACTTGGTGGAACATTATTGACATTCCAAGTAACGAAATCCCTATTTCCCTTGCTCATGGCATCACGCGTGAACGGCTGGACACCGATTTCGCTATTTCTTTTTATGTTGTATTTCTTATTGCCAGGACAAGGTTCTTATGAATGAAAAAAATACGAATATTACCTATATAGAAAATTTAACGAATATATTAACTTTTTTATGCATCTTTATGACATTTGGCAGAACTGTTCTTTTGACAAATTGTGCAAAACCAATTCGAATTCAATATTCAATATTGATAAGAAGACAGGTCGACGTCTGTCGGGTCAGCTAGTACATTATACATCTGTTATATTTAAGTGAATAAATAATAAATAAAAATAAATATTGTCAGACAAATTACACAGCGCCATCTAGCCCCAAAGTAAGCGAAGCTTGAGTTATGGGTACTAGACAACTGATAAACATACTTAAATACATTTTTTTTTGTAAATACATACTTATTATACATAGAAAAAAAGAATATTTTTTTTATACTTATTGTTATGTTAATAAATAAAATAATTGTTATGATAATCTAATGAGCTCATAATTATTCTGGTTACCTTATTAATTAATTTACTTCAGTTGTGAATGAGAACATTATAATAACTTCACAAATATATCCTAAGTAAATATTTTCCTTGAGCTTATACTCTGTAGATACTTTTGAGCCTTTTTCTTCTACCTTAAGGTGATATCAGTTCAAATAGAGACGCTTATTAATTGGTATGAATAAGCATTCTATTCAGTTATTGAATCGCAATAAGAGTTGGTAGTAATGGGGCTGATGTTGCAAACGATTATTTTTTATACCGCTAAGCTGGTGAACAAGTAGGTACACGATTTCTATTTAGTTATCGCAATAAGAGTTGGTGGTAATGGGACAGGGCATATAAAACCATTTTATCGAACTCTTTCTGTATTCACGAGGGAAATCAACCTAATACGAGCACATAAGCTTAATTACTTTCAGTATGATGAGGTACAGTTGTAGCTAATTATACCCTGATCTACCTAACTAGGCTTCTCATATATGGACGAAAATTACTCATAATAACAAAGATGTTGATAATTATTTACAATTGACTTTTGTTTATTGCAGAGATTGTTTCGTGCTAACTTGTATTTTGCATTTCTTTTACAACACAAGAGTGTGTTATAAATACTTTACATCCGCACACAACTACCCTCGCTACCCACGTAGCAACTCTATATTTATGATCGTACTCCGGTGCCATGATATAATAACCCTCTAAAAAATATTAATTGGCTGCGATAGAGATTTTTGAAATGGCTTCCATTATATCCCTAAGCGAGCATCCACCTAAAGCGGTGTATCCTAATTTTCCTTAAAGAACCTTGATTGTAATACGGCAGGATGCACCATGTGTAAATGTGATTGACTTTGGCTTAAAATTGATGATAAACTACTTATACTCCAACGACTCCAATATTACTGTTGGTACTATAGTAATAGTCATAAACTGGCAATTTGATGGAGTATTATCTTCTTCCCGCTGTTTCACCCCATGTGAACAAACTCATCACCATCTGTAGAGGTAATAAAGACAACCCCACTCGCTTTTGTACAACCTGAAGGCTAGCGAAAAATGCCCTGGCGAAAGAGAGGTTGGTCATGTCGAATCCGACTGGGGAAGTATCTCCTTACAGAACGCCGCTGCCAAATATGTGAGAACTGTTGTGTTACTGCAAGTGAGGAAGTTACCTGATGTAAGGAGATACTGTGTTAGCAGTGGAAGTGCCAGCGAACGAATTTCCACTTCTAGAATTGCGAGGTCTATAGCTGTTGTAATCAGACGGACCGTATTTTTGTTTGTCATTCGGCGTTAAACAAAAAACAAAACCAGTTCATATAAAATTCTCATGTCACAGTTTTAGTTACCATACTCCTCCTAAACGGCTTGACCGATTTAGATGAATTTTATATGTATATTCAGTAGGTCTCAGAATAGGTTGTTACCTATTTTTTATTTTTTCTACTAAAATAATTCTAGGAATAATTTATATGGCAAGTTTGCTGGGTCTAGTATTTATTATTATATTATGTAACTACGCTGAAATTTGGCATGGATGACAATGGATGGCATTCACGGATAGATATCTGTGAATGAATAACAAACTTCCATATATCCATTCTTATAAACTTCTGCATCTGCACTGCATGCTAGATGCAAAATTTTACTTTTGAAGCTGAACGTGGCTGAACTGTATATACTGTACTGTATATATCTGCATGTGAACCGCTACCAACTGCACCGTTTGCTTGCAGTTCTAGTGACTACAGGCTCTGTCTAGTTGTACGTTAAATATAGACTGCGGACTGGGCAGTCGCGATCGACTGGCAACTTCTATGCAGTTATATTGACACTATTTTGCTGCAGTCTAGACTAGGGGTGAAAATTACGCAATTTTTCGGTAAAATAGAACCCATTTTTTTTTATTATTAAGTCGCTTGCTTGCGATTTAATAATAAAAAAAATACCTTCTTCAAACCAAAACGAATTTTTAAAATGAACGTGAAATTTGTACTACAAAATTAAAATGACATTAATTATATAGAATTTATCATGTTCACTCAGTAACATGTTAAGTTTATTAAGTGAAGAGGATACACAATGTCAAGAATTAATTATAAGTGTAAGTAAAGTTTCAGGATGTGAGTAGCTAGAAATTTGAGCCAAAGCCTCATCTGCACGTGGTGCAGCCTGCAGATTTTTTTTTAACGGGACGGGGGCTCACCACATATTCCCACCACTGTGTCTCCTGTGTAGGCAGGATTAACAGCGGAAACCGCCAAAAAAGGCTATGAACAACGAAGTCCATTGCAGTCCCTGGGTGTAAAACTACAGATGCCTTGGTACTCACAACGAATTTAATCAGAAGAAATTAGTAGGAGTAGGAAGCTTTTGGAATTTGACTTCCCCTCTTAGCAATGTGAGAGATAGCAATATGGCATTTAAGGCATTAAAAGCGTGCTGACTTATCATATATAAACGAGGCTCTGGCGAAAGAAAGGTAGGGCACAGCGTAATTTTAAACTACCCGACTGGAGAAGTACCTCCACCTTACAGAATACCGCAGCCAAACAACAGTTCCCTTGAGGGTTATTTTGTTTCTGCGACTGAATCACGAGGATGGAAGAAGTTGTTGCGTAGGTAGCAGGGGTGGCAACGCGCGAGCGATATCTCATGTTGCGAGCTTTTATATGTTTACATGTTTACGCTAACCGCTACACATCAGGCTTCTTGTCTACCACTCGACGTAGTATATAATAAAAATACATGAAATGTTTGCATCCCTCTTGAACGACGTAAGAAAACAAGGCGATAGCATCTACATCGGATAAGCTTATGTGAAAATGAGAACGGCAAACCACCCCATTATTTTTACCAAGAAAGGACACGTATTCAACCCCATAAAACGATCGCTATCTTTGGTCAACGAGAGAAAGAGGAAAATGATGATGTACAATAAAGAAGTGTTCCTTTTTAAGTTTTTTTTTACAACGTATATCGCTGGTTGTATTAAAAAAAACCGGACAAGTGCGAGTCGGACTCGCCCACCGAGGGTTCCGTAGGTACGTAGTATCATTATTAAATTTGATATTTTTCATTATAAATAAGAAATAATGCGTCGAAAAAAATAAATAAAATATATTTTGCAATGTGTACATCAAGCCCTTTCATATGATACCCCATTTGAACTAGTAGTTTCAATTTGAAATTTCGACACCCTATAAAAAATATAGACCCCCTATTTTTTAAGATCTATTTACAAATGTATAGTTTTGAGATTTATTCCTGTACTTGTAGTCTATAACGATGTTACTTGCCAAATTTCATAGTTCTAGGTCAACGGGAAGTACCCTATAGGTTTTGATTCCCTTGAGTGTGTCGAAATATGCGTTTTTTGCTGAATAAACGGCCGTAACTTTTTGTTACGTAAACTTAGCAGTTTGATTTTTTTTTAACTTCATGGGACCGTAGACTTGAGTATACAGTTCAAATTTCAGCTTGATACCTCCACGCATTCTCGACATAGAAATTCTTGACAGACAGACAGACAGACAGACAGACAGACAGACAGACAGACATACAGACAGACAGACGGACAACAAAGTGATCTTATAAGGGTTCCGTTTTTCCTTTTGAGGTTCGGAACCCTAAAAAAATGTCAAATGAAGAGTCGCTCAAAATCGAGTCTAGAATACAGAAAGAAATATTTAATATATATAAGTTCTAATCCACTGCAAATTGTAAAGCATCAATTGAAATATTAAAAAGACTAAGGTCTTCATTTTTTTTAATTTTCAATATGCACATTTTACCGCCATCAAACCGCCATTTTTATTTTTCGGTGCGTGTATGAGTGTGCACTCGCACGCACATAGCGGTTTTATATGTATAGTCTTACTATTTCCAACTACATATTTACCACAGCCAGATGGCAGTTACCTCATCAACCCTGTTTAATCAGAGCTAAAGAATATAAAATAGTACATATCCATATATCAATAACATTATTCGATTCGTTTACTGTAACCACAACTTAATACTATTTATTAGTTTCGTATGCTTAATTAGTTTGCGGTTTATCGACACATACTAGCTAACAAATAACATGTTCAGTTTACTCGTTTGCTTCGCTAATATCTTGTATACTTAGAATCTTGTAATGCGGGATAGATTTAACAATAATTAAACTAACTTTGTCTGCGGCTTCTCTTGCTCTTTCTAATCTTTGAATAAACCCTCTGCGAGAAACAAAGTCATGTAGATGTAGATCTACCTGGTCTCTTTTGAAGTGGAAGAAGGAGTCTGTTTCCTTAACAGACATTTTCGTATTTTAACACGACTGGAGCAAAACTCAGGTACCTAGGTAAGGATTTTGTGTTCCTACGAGTGAGTGAGGCCACCAGAAAGAATAAAGGGAAGGAGTATAGGCTGGCCATGGATCGGCGACCTCTTAGTGTTGCTGATCTCCATGGGTGGTGGTGATTGCTTTCCATCAGGTGACCCGCATGTTCGTTTGCCTCCCTCCCATCATCATCATCAGGTCATTTTAGTCTCCACTACAGGAGTACGACCCTCTCTTGTCCGTCCTAGATAGATGGAGGATTTCCATCTAACTAGTACGACTCCCTCCCATATATATATAAAAAAGGGTTATATATTTGATCTGTGTATGTTCTCTTACAAATTTTTGCCCCAAAAGGTTCATTAACTTTCAAGTCCTCAATTTATAATGTTGCTGCTAGATTCCTCTTGGCCTCATATTCCTCAAGTACCACTGGGCGCGCATTTTGGCACGAAACAATCTTAAAAAATATATCTTTCAACCCGACTTGAGCATTCTTCTGTAATGTAACATTTCATATTCGATTTTAAGTATTACATTGCATTACTGCCTACCTTGCCTACTTGACTGACGAACATTCGCCTGTAATGTAACATTTCAGAAACGATTTAGATCGTCCAATTACAAGTAGGTATCTACTTGTAATTGTTCTCTACTCTCTACTTGTAATTACAAGTATCTACTTGTAATTGGACGATCTAACAACTACTACTTACTTGTAACATCTGTTACAAGTTAATGTTGAATGAAAAATGACCGAATCGGAATTAAATTATTAATTGATTGTTTCATTGTATGTTTCGTTCACTATTATTAATGTCAATTGTTATTGCGAGCAGAATACCATTATTAATTTGTTTCACTTTCAGTCATAATTCGTTATAATCACACTACAGTTAAACTTTGAAGTTTCGTTTTGTATTACGTCTGAGAGAATTTTTTTTTTTTTTTTTTTTATACTACGTCGGGTGGCAGACAAGCATACGGCCCGCCTGATGTGAAGCGGTTACCGTAGCCATATTAACGCTCGCAACATAAAATATCGCTCGCGCGCCGCCACCCCCGCTGCCATCGCAGCATCTCCTTCCTTTCTGGTGACCTCACTCACTCGCAGGAACACAACAGCCCTCAAGGGAACCGTTATTTGGCTGCGGCATTCTGTGAGGTGGAGGTACATTCCCCAGTCGGGTAGCTTACAATTACGCTCCCTACCTCTCTTTTCGCCAGAGCTTCGTTTGTCAGTCAGCAGGGTGCACCGCGTGCAGGTGAAGTTGGCTTTAGTTCAAAGATGTTGATGAACCACTTACACCCCAAATATGACGTTTATGAAGTCGAGATTTGATCGGAATTGAATTTTGTCTGTATTTTAATTAAGAAAAATATCCCTCAGATAGTATCATTACAGGTTACGCATTGTACAGCAACCTGTAATGATTTAGTGATTTAGTGTTCGAATCTGTAACGTTACATGACAGGCAAATGCTCCCGGTGTGGGAGCACCATTTACGTAATTAATACAATAGGTAATAACCGTAATACAATAGACTAGAAACCTATGTTCTAAAATTATAAAAAATAAATATCAGTATCGTAAAATACACAAAAGTAGAGCCAACTGTGGGCTTAAAATTTTAATAACTTATGTCCGACTTGTTTTGGGGTCGATCAAAGTTTGGTGGAAAAGTCCAATTTAAAAAGATGAATAATTTAAAAATATATTTTTTTAAAAGCTTAAAACTAAACTTTGTAATAGCAATAAAAAATACTATAACTTTAATATCGCAGTACGTATTACACATATCCATCATACACGTTTCTGTTCTAATGTATACAAATTACCTAGGTGTGACGTCATAACTCAGTAGTCTTTTGTATGGAGCGTTTTCGGGAAAGTCCAAAATTGTAATTTTCAAAGGGTCATATCTCGAAATTTTTATGCTATCGAAGTACTTCTTTCACCTATATTTATATTATAATGACGTCCTTACATAACAAATCGAAAGAAAAAATGTAACCTAACCTATTATACTTCCATTAAATATACTATACAGATATGTTGAACGTCTTATGCTCTTGTGGACATCATCGTAACTTTCGCCCGATAGGGGATCTCTTCTTGTTGATATTCATGCCGAACCTGTCACCGCGGGCTCTGCCGCCACTCAACCATGACGATGTCAGCCAAATTGCCATAATACCACCATTTGGAGGTAAATATCAACAACGGGGCTAAATATAACGTGTAAATATCTAGATATAAGATGTCTAAACGGTTATGCTTGTCGTATAGACGTGTAATTATTATTTAAATACTTGATTTCATCCAACTTGCCAGAATTTTATAAAATGGAAAATTTCAAATCCCTACAATAATTTAATAAGTTTGGTATTATCACAGTATAAGTAATAGTACTACGTACAGTATGGCCACTCCCTGCCGCTCTCATTAGTCGACCTCACCTCCCCTCTGAGACCGATGTGGAACAGTTCACAAGGGATACCACAACACACCAATTGACGTCGCTCATATTTTATTCTCCATTCAGTTTAAAATAAAAGATGGCAGTTATTGTGCAGTGGACGGATGTCTCAACACATGGAAAGTCAAAAAGAACATTTTATTCGTTCCCTTTGGATGAAATAAGGTACAGATTTTTTTATAAATTACCTAAAAGCATGTGGCAGCCATAGTTTCATCATAACTAATTCATGTCTGTCAGAGTAGGATACAATTAATACGAGATGTGAACAGGATAGCATTATAACAGACTTATATTATATCTCAAAGAGCGCGTGAGTGCTTGCGCGAATGCGACAGTGCTGCTCGAGTTGTGGTTTTTTACAATTAATGTTTGTCATTGTTTTTGTATGTGATGTCCCCTGTGGTACCTATTAGTTTTAAATTACGTTTATTCTACGTGAATGTGAATTTGAATTACATTACGCATGCAGTTATATGGATAGTAAAAAGCTACAATTAGTGAACATGAAATGGTTTTGCCATTTACAATGAACCGGTGTTCGGAAGGCGGACATTCTATTTAGTGGTGATTAGAAAATATAAAATTTTGGGTAAGTTAGGCAATTAAACAAGGCGTTTTGTGAATATTGACTGGAGTTAGTGTAGTGTATTTACTATATCCGACTAATAATTGAATAATGTCAGACCTAGTGAACATCACGCAAACATAGGCACATATACAGTCTTGGTTTACTACATGCAAACGCGCCAGTTTTGTATAGAGTGGCCGGGGTTTGTTGTTATCAAAAAATAGCCGAATTTAATCTGCAACGATGGATTGCTATGCCTTGTTTAATAGTGTAATACTTGGTAAATGGCGCCACACTGCGAGTTTACAGCAGTAAAATATTATATGCAAAAATTGCCACCATCACAAACCTTCCCTGTAGCTGTTGGAAGAGCACTCGACCGGTAATCGAGAGGTCGTGGGTTCAAATGCCACCTAGGCGGGAAGGCGAATTTTTTTTTTTTTAATATATATTAATATTTAAAAAATAAAACACGTTTAACAAATTACCTACTACTACGTCTATACTATAGTATAGACGAGTAATTTGTTATACGCGTTTATTTATATGATGCGGGTGGATGCGGAAAGCGGATGATAGCTTTGCGGAAGGTCTATAGATACAGGTTGATAATAAAGATGACGTTTATTCCACGTAGGTATATGAATGTTACATATCTAATTAGGATTTCATTAATCAATATTATGAAAAATATTTTTCCTGTTATTATAAACAAAACGTAAATCGTGCTGATTGATATTTTGTTGTACATAATCTTGAGACCATCATTTTGCAGATGAAAATTCTAATATAATTATATAATTAACTTTGTGTAAATGTATGGATGATATGAGGAGCTCGATGGTGTCGTTGCGCGTGTCAGTCTAATCGATCACGCAAGTTAAGCAACCCCGACTCTAGCCTGTCTATGGATGGGTTTATTTATTTCGAGCTCTTCCATGCTTCGGAGGGCACGTTAATCTCTCTATCCCGACTGTTATCATTAAATGACAGATTTTAAGCCAAGTCAGTGGCCTTAGGGCGCGGGCGGCTTGAAAACACTAGCCTCCGCCAACCCACAGTTGAGCAGCGTGGGGGAGTATGCTCTAAACCCCTTCGATTGAGGGGAGACCCGTATCCCAACAGTGGAATGATTATGGATTGACGCCTGATGGATGTTTTTCTTTCACGGGTTAACCTTCACTGACCAGACTTTGATAAGATTTGGCTAATTATAGAATATGTTCTACGTACTGATTCTTTTTTGTCTTGATACTGTGTTAATGCTGGGCGAAGTCCCGAGTAGAAGCTAGTAAGTTCATATTGGGGTGTAAGTGCCTCACGACGATTTTTAGAGTCGATGCCACCCTCACCTGCAGGTGGTGTACCCTGCCGACTAGCGAATGAGGTTTTGTCAAAAGAGAGGTTTTGTCAAAAGACAGTGTATTTGTAAGCTGCCCGACTGAGGCAGTACCTCCACCTCACAGAATACCGTAGCGAAATAAGATTCGTTGTTGTGTTTCTGCAAATGAGTGAGGTCACTAGAATGGAACGAGTTGCTGCGTTGGCAGCAGGGATGACGTTACGCGGATGCTATACAACCTTTTGCGCCGCCGCCGCCCCCGCTTGCTAATATGGCTACGGTAACCGCTACACATCAGGACGCAACAATTTCCTTGAGGATGGTTGTGTTCTTGCGAGTAAGTGTGGTTACCAGAAAGGAAGGAGTTGCTGCGTTGGCAGCGGGGGTGGCGACGCGTGAGCGATATTTCATGATGCGAAGTTTATGGCTACAGTAATCGCTTTACATAAGACGGACCCTATGCTAGTTTGCCACCGAATATAGTATGATATATACATATCGCAATGTTTAACATTATGAAAAGAGATTACAATAATAGCAAGCACGAGGCAATCCATCATTGGTAACTAATTAAAAGAGAACTTTATAACCAACAGTAACTTAGATAAGCAACTTTATTGACTTGCCCCAGTTATGAGTAAATTTATCTCGTCCGCCTTATGATTGACAAGCGAATGTAAACAACAAGTAAAGGGGCATATACATAAAATTACAAATATTGAAAAAATATGTCGTCGAATTTTGCATGGAAATTCATTCCCTACTTACCGGATGCCTTCCGGAAGGATTCCGCTTCCTGCATTCAGCGATTACAGCCACTTTTTTGAGGTTGTCGTCCCATCTGAAGAGGGCCGCCCAACATTTCGTCACTCCATACATGGCCTCGACTCCAGGTTTTTCCTTCCACCTGTGCCATCGCTGACTCGGCAGACGTGGCCGGTTTACTATCACTTCAGCTTCCTAATATTGAGAGCTGTCATTGATGATGTCGATATTGACGACGTTAAGTATTATCTGTATTTCCCTGCACGTCATCAATGTCATCATTTTACCTTATTACATTACAGAACATTACGACCCATTTCCAAATTACCTGGGTTTTCATTACTCCGTAAAGTCAGCTGGACAGACCCCGAACCAGATGTGGTCGAAGGTGAGCTTTTTTTATATAAGAGGGGGGCAAACGACCATGTGGGTGTTGCAAAAGCAATCACCACCGCCCATGGAGGTGGAGATCAGACCCCAATTATGCACAAGTATAGGTGTAGATAATATCCCATCTGTGACTGCGTAGCTGTGATTCTGGTTGCCGAACATATCATCAGCGCCTGCCCTCACAAAATACGGTGGCAAATCGGCAGCCTTGAAACTTAAAAACTTAGCGTAGTTTTTAAGTTACAAGGCTGCTGCTAAAAGGCTGTACTAACGCTATTACTTTAGTAAAATAAATTATTGAACTATGGAGTCAAATTCCAAAAGTTTCTTACTCCTACTAATTTCTTCTGACTAAATTCATTGTTAGTTCCAAGGCAGCCGTAGTTTTACCCGCGGGACTGCAATGGACTTCACTGTTCATTGCCTTTTTTGGTGGTCGCCGCTGTTAATCCTGGCTACACAGGAGATATAGTGGTGGGAATGTGTGGTTGGGCCCCCGTCCCGTTATTGAACGATGGACGTACAAAATAACATACAAATAAATAAATAAATGACATGTAGGTAAAATTAAATGAAGTACACCCCAAGAGCTTTTATGTGACACGGGTCTCGTCTCATCGCTGTCGGATAATGTCTGTGAAATGGCTCTAAATGACGCATGGGCCTTAGATTGGATCGCAAATACCAGAGTAAATAAAGAAATATAAATACAATATAAAAAATCGACGGATATAATCTTCTTACTTGTCGTCAACCCTTATTCATCCCAGTGCTGGGATACGTGTCTCCCCTCAATCAAAGAGGTCAGGCGGAGGTCAATGTTTCCAAGCCGCCTAAAGGCCATTGACTTGGCTTAAAGACAACTTTAACATTTAACGACAACAGCCGGGACCGACGGCTTAACGTACCCGCCGAAGCACGTAACTGCTAGAAGTAAAAAAAAAACACATCCATTGACAGGCTACGGTCGACGTTGCTTGACGTGATCGATTAGACTGCCATGCGCAACGACGCGATCGAGCTATTCTTGTATTTTGGAAATTTATTCAATCTAGATACCTACATAATAATATAATCAAAACATCAAGAGCTATGCCAAACTGATCTATTCTATTTCTAAAACAGTTTAAATTGGAAATTTAAAATTAATAATCATTAATAATCATAACATATCAATTACGCAAAATTATTATCTTCATTATAAATGTTATTGTACATTCAGAATTTCAGACATAATGTTATGCTTGTAATTGAATGAACTGAACTGAACTGAACTGTTATTTTTAATTTAGTAATTATGATACATGACTTGCATGGCCGCAGTATAAATGTACATATATACTGCGGTCATGCAAGTCATGTCGTATATTACAATTATGCTGAACATTGTTTTTCAGACGATTTTAGAACTTAAGAATCTGTGAACAGCTGCATCTACTCATATACCTCCAACTGCTGGGTAACGGGTCTCCCGTCTATCGAAGATGTTTTTGAGAACTCTCCCACACTACTCAACTGCGGGTTGGCGAAGGCCAGTGTTTTCAAACCGCCCAAGGGTTTAACAACTGACACCTAATGACAACAGCCGCTACTGATGACTTAACGTGCCCTTCGAAGCACGGATTCTATAAACATTATTATAGAGAAATAGATTGATCACTAACCCTTCTCAGATCTTGTCTCACATAAGTTCAACTGGTGAATTATTCATTGTTCAACTAAATTTATTCTGCAATGAAAATTAGTTATTCTGCTACTCTACCTACGAAAGGTTTTTGTAGTAACCTCATCATCATCATCATTATCAGTTTGTATCTACCCATTGCTGGATATAGGCCTTTCCCAATGCTTTCCACCATATGCGATCCTTCGCTTTCCGCATCCAACCGCTACTTTACTTTTTACTTTTTTGAGATTGTCGTCGATCCTTCTAGAGAAGGGGCCTACGCTTCGTGGCCCCATACGTGGGCTCCACTCTAGTACTTTCCTCCCCTATATGCCATCGCTGACTCGGCAGATAGGGCCAGCTTATTGCCACACTTCAACTTATTGACACTGAGAGCTACTCGTATGTCGACAATTTTGATTCTCCGTCGTCGAATCTCGCTCGCTCTGCGACTTTAAGTCTGTGAACCAGTTCAATCAAAGTCCATGTCTCTGCACCGTAGGTCATATGTGGAAACCTACGCTGGTCGAAATTAAATTATGATGGATTTTGCTATAATAAAACAGAGTATTTTTCTCTACGCCACTTATAAAGTTTGATGTTCAGTCAAATATCTCGTCACTCTTATGATTGACAAGAAAATGTAAACAAGCCGTAAAGAACCCACTAAATGAAATTGCAAATAAACGAAAATGTCAAGTTATCCCAACTTTAGTGCTTTCCCTCACAGTTTTAATAAACAAACAAAGAAATAGGGAAAGTTTCCCCGCGTATTGTTTCGTTTGACCTCGAACCCAAAAATTGGAACGGCCAGGAAAATTTGACACAAAACAAATTTATTACAGTGCTACAATTAATACTGTATAGGTATTATTTTTTCCAAATAAAACAAAGAATATGTTTGTTTTCGGATTGACTTTGCTTGAAAAATGAACAAGCATCCACGAAAATGTTACAGTCGGTTATCGCCATAATATTCTTACGCTTCACATTAGACTTTTTAGAGTTCCGTAGTAAAATAAGCAGTGAACCTACAATGGTAACTACATATCCTCGGATATGGATGACGCATTAGAAACACAGATCGACTCTATTAGATTGCCCATGTAGGTAAGGTAGCTGATCCAATCTAATAGATTGCCCGTGTAGGTAAGATAGCTTATGATAGATCTAAGAGATAAGGGGTCGTCGTCGTCAACCATTCACCCCACTGCTAGGATACGGATCTCCCTTCAATCGAAGTAGTTTAGAGCATACTCACCACGCTGCTCAACTGCGGATTGGCGGATGCCAGTGTTTTCAAACCGCCTAAAGGCCACTAACATAGTTTAACAACGATAACAGCCGGGACCAACAACTTAATGCGCCTTTCGAAACACGGAGAAGCTCGAGATAAATAAACCCATCCATGGACGACGTTGCTTAACTTGCGTGTTCCATAGACTGACACGCGCAACGACGACATGCAGCTCCTCTATTTTAAGGGTATGTACGAAAAATTAAAAGTTTATTTTACTTAATTTCTTTTTCTTACAGTAAACGAAACAACTTGCAAATTGAGTCTGGAAAGTGAGTGACGTGAAGCGTTTACCGTAGCCATAAACGCTCGCAACGTAAAAGTAGCAACTTCCTTCTTTCCTACCATAGGACTTCACTCACTCACAGGAACACAACAAGAACAGGAAGGAAATTGTTGTTTAACTGCGGTATTTTGTCCTATGGAGCTACTTCCCTATACTTTCGCAAAATAACAACTGAATCAATCAACTTGGTACCTTATAAATATGCTGTGTCCTCCGTCTCTTTTGCCGAAGCCTTGTTTGTCAGTCATCAGGATACACCAAGTATACCTAAGGTTGGTTTTGGCTCAATTTATGATAATGAACCACCTACTAGTCCAAAAGTGGAGGCTACGTATGGGGCGACGAAGCGTAAGGCGCCCGGGCTGAAGATGGACCGAGGACCTCAAAAAATGGCTGGTAGCGGAATTGAATGCAGAAAGCGGAGGATTTCATATGGTGGAAAGCATTGGGAAAGGCCTATATTCAGAAGTGGATAGATACAGCCTGATAAAATTATGAACCCCTTAAACCCCAAAATAATTACATTTGTTTCGATCCATTCGGCATTCAACGCTCTGCATAATATATATACATATATGTCATGGTCAAGTAATAAATTAGTTATTATTCATACTGACTAATACTTGGTCAATGTGTTAAATCATGTTTTGGTTAGATTTGACTTGATTTTTGGTTAGGTTAGGGTTTTCTTGTGTTCTGTCACCGGAAATAAGAGCTTCGCTAAGCGGAGCTCCGGCAACCTAGATGATGAATGATGTGGTGCCAAGTAAGCTTAATTATTAATAATTGTCAATTTATTACTTTGGCCAGCCTTTATAAATAATGACAAATTGGCTGTAACATATATATTGCCTTTTCGTAATTAATAATCATAATATTTCTGAGAATATGCATTGGTGGTTAGATGGTCCGAAACTCCGAACAGTTCCCAACCGTACGTTTCCACTACACTTAATCAAAAAATAATTACAACATGACATATTAATGACGAAATGTAGAGCGTAATTTTAACTATTTACGCTCTACATTTCGTCCGTTTCTATGTCATAGATTAGTCGATAAATGCATATAATATATAAATAAATTTAAATAATAAATAAATATTGTCAGACAAATTACACAGCGCCATCTAGCCCCAAAGTAAGCAAAGCTTGTGTTATGGGTACTAGACAACTGATAAACATATGTAAATTCATTTTTTTTTTGTCAATACATACAATAGAAAACACCCAGACTAAGACAAACAGACATGTTCATGCACACAAATGTTTGTCCTATGTGGGAATCGAACCCACGAGCGTTGGTGTCGAAGCCGCGTCATTGACCGCTACGCCACCGAGTTCGTCAATATACCAGTATACCTATATGAGTAACTATCTAATTCCGGATTTGTTGCATTCGTTCAGAATTAAGAATAGCCATACTGCCGTATACCATGATTGCCTGTTCGCGTGTGCTACTCTGATAGTTTCTGACCGGTGAAAAACCACACCGGCTCTCTGCCTCGGTCTGAGATATTTTTACTTATAGATGCGTTCTACCGGCCTCCATTGTGCCAAGAAGAAAACAAGGTAATTAGCGAATAATGGCATGAAGGCATTTTATGTAAAACTTTTCAATTATTTTTTTTACCACTAAAGTAACACACTGCATACGGCCCGCCTGATGGAAAGCAGGTACCGTAGCCTATGAACGCCTGTTACAACGTGGGCATCACACGCGCATGCCGACCCTGTAAAAACCTCTTCTGCACGCCCTTTTTGAAGAACCCCATTTTTTTAATGAAAAGTTGTAGATAAAATGCTTTCCTGCATGTTAACGTTCTTCTGCTTTCTTTGCGTAATGCATGTATTCATGTGTAGGTATTGTGTAAGCGTCTTGTAGCCAATTTTTACTGCTGTGATGTTCACCTATGGCTCGTCTATATATAAAACGTCATAGACCTCAGTAGACGAAAATGACGAAATGAACGATCGCTACAATACTTGTCTGTCGAAATAATGCTTACTCGTACAGTATTAATAATGGTATTCGTGACTACCTCTTTCGTTCATCTCGAAACGTTTGCCGTATGATGAATGGGAGTATTGAAATTAGACAAAGAGATGTCATTACAATGCACATCCATTTAAAGTTGTAGGATTCCGTAGTTCTTACAACGGAATCTTAAAATGACTTTAGGTATTGATATTGTTTAAGTGTAAACAATATCTATACCTAAAGTCATTCATCAGTTCATCATCATCAGTTTATATAGCTTGTAACAATATTTTTGCGGTGTAAGTGGTTCATCAACATCTTTGAACCAACGCTAACCTCACGTCCCTGCTGACTAACAAACGAGGCTCTGGTAAAACGAGAGGTAGGTTATAGCATACTTTTTAAGCTGCCGGGCGACTGGGGAAGTACTTCCGCTTCACAGAATACCGCAGCCAAATAACAATCCCTTGAGGGTTGTTGTATTCCTGCGAGTAAGTAAGGTCACCAGAAAGAAAGAACAGAAGGAGTAGGCTGCAAAGGATTGGTGACTCCTCTTTGTGTTGCTGATCTCCATGGTCGGTGGTGATTGCTTTCCATCAGGTGACCCACATGATCGTTTGGCCCTCTCATAAAAAAAAAATATTACCTAGTTCCTTCTTCCTTCAATTCTCTTGAACGAAGTTGATCAATTTGTATACCTACTTAGTACAAATTGAGCAACTTTGTTCATATATTCACCAACAGATGGCGTCAGTGCATAAGTACCTACACCTCGCGATATTTTTTTATAATTATTTTGAATATCTTAATAACTACTAAACCTATTACAATGCACCATAATTATGTAAGTTGTAAGTGTACATGGCCTATTATTACACGTATATATTCATTGAGTCCGACAAGTAATTTCAAAAGACAATAGAGCGCAATTTATTTTCATTTTAACGTCAATATCTCAAAAGCTACTGAACTTATTTTATAGTGCAGCGAACATAAAAATTGTATTCACCTTTACTTCTTACTAAATAATCAAATTTCATCAAAATCGGACCACGAGTTGGAGAGTTAAAGTAACATACGAACATACAAAAAAAAATATCTCTAACTCGATTTACAGACCGGACAAACCAAAAAGATAGTGTATCCATCAATCATTTGTATCATATTAGTGTATGCATCAATTTATTTCTCTCAATATTTGCTGTATACAGCCTCAAAACAAATCGCCCTCTCTAGTTGTTGGTAACATAAACATAGCATCTAAAAAGGAAATCACCGTTAGTCCCTTTCCAAGCATTTTATCCCAAGCCTTATCAGAGCTACCCTAATCTGTAGAGCCAGCGAAACAGATAGAGGCATTGTCACAGTTGGCTTGGGGTCCAGTGCTCTTGCCAAATATGTCGCAACTCGCAACAGATAGTGAATGTGCTCGCCAAGATTTACTACTCGACTAGTTTCTGCTCGCTGCTCTCCTCATGCTATTATTTTTATAAGCTTTTATCGAAATAATGCTTACTCGTACCACAGTGTAATTAATAGTAGTTGTTCAGTTGTAAAACATAATTTTCAAAAATATAAATATTTATTTGCTATTCATTATGACTGACATCGAAATCCAAACGAGCATAGTCTCGAGCAATTATTTTGTTTTAATGATAAAGAGACGTGAATTATTTGTATGATGTCGAACTTATTATTAACTTTTTATATCACTAAATTAGCAAACACAAATACAATCTGCCTGAAGGTAAGCAGTGATCGTAGCTTATGGACGCTTGCAACGTATTACAGGCATCATTCATGCATTATCAACCCTATAACGGAGTAACCTCTTCGTGCCTTCCTGTACTGTATACTGTGCTGTACTGTATAAACCTCATACTTTATGTTCATTTAGATACTTCAATTGTCGTTCCAATGTACCTACTGTTTACGAAAATGGTCTATATTATTAACCTTAGTCTAAATCAGGTGGTGGTTGTGGAACTCCAAGTGACTAAAGTATGGAGTTTTTAAAAAACGTCATAAAAAGGTTAATATTAATATAGAGTCGGCACCGCGTGAATAATGGCTATGGTGCGTCTATAGGCTGCGGTGACTGCTTGTCGTCAGGCAGATGGTACACTTGTTTGCCAACTGCGTACTATATAATATGTTTATTTGTTACCGTAGTGGTATAATAAAAAATCTATATACAAAAATTTTCAAGTAACTTCAACAACAAAACTAAAACTGTACGAACAAACGGACGGCTCTACAATTTTCTATCGCAATGCAATACATGTTGTCACAGTTCCCTCTAAGTTGCTGAATACACACGTAAACTTGTATTCACGGAGCTCTAGGAAACTTGTCTTGATTTATTTTCAAAATTTTAAGCAACATAATATTTGGAATTTCTTGTTGTATTCGGGTCAAACATCATGTTTATTTATATTGGTCACATAAATCTACTACACTGACGTTTGATTTCTGTAGCTATTTCATATTTATGGGGTTGCATTGAATAATCTGGTGTCAACAAACGTATTACCAACCAGGGTTCCTACCGCTGAAGCTGAAGCCGATTATCATTGGATATTTTAATTTGGAAAATAAAATTTCAGCTAAGATTGGTGGTAATTGCATTAAACATAGATGATGATGAGCTGAAGATGTTTGTCATTAACTTTAACCTAAGACCTATTTTTGGGCACAAAATAGTCGATGGGAATCGGCTTCAGCTTCGGTAGGGTCTCAGGCTCCTACTCCCCGGCATCCTCGCTGTTCCTGGCTAGGCTACGTTGTCGGTCAAGGTAACGGTTGGCCAGTTGAGACGGCCACCTACGAGATGAAGTGACGACATGCGATGAATTGCGGGAAGTCGTTGGATGCAGGTGGCATTGGACCAGTCACGCTGGAATTCAATTGGGGAGAACTTTATTCAAATGTGGACAGCAATAGGCTGAATGATGATGGCGATGCTGAATAAAACTATTCTTCCCTCGTTCAGCTGATTAGTTCACTAATGCGAATTATTTGTCCAAAACTTTATAAAAGATTTATACACGGTCGAACTACATCATAAGTGAGTAAGTGAGTTCAACTATTTTGTAACACAAAATAGTTGAACTCATTCATGAAAGTTACGCATGTAATTGTATTTATTTCTATATTCATTCTTTATTGCACATACAAGTTTACAACATAGTGATATAGGACATATACAAAGGTGAGCTTATCTATACAAGAGATCTCTTCCAGCTAACCTAGAGATAGTAACAATAGTAAGTTATTGGACGGGAGACTAAACAAACTAGTGCAACGAATATAAAATGGTTACTTAAAACAAAACATAGTACTTTGATAATTATAAAAGATACTCTCTACTAAACCTAATATATACATATATATATACATATGCACATACATACATATACACATACATACATACGCATACACACACATATACACAATGAGTACATATTATATTCATAAACTTACATAAACTTATTAAAACACAATATATATAAATACACAATATGCATACATAAATAAACCAGATAAATATACATAATATTATTCCAGTGTCTGAGTTAAATAGTACTCTTTTAATCTATTTTTAAAGGATGTGACGGACAGGCTATCTCTAATCTCCGGTGGCAGTTTATTCCACATTTGCGCTGCACGAACAGTGAAAGAGCTAAAGAAGAATTTAGTGTTAGAAGACGGAAAATCCAATGTTTTTATATGACACGGACGTTGTGATCGGGTTGGCGGTGGTAATAATGGGAAACGGGACAGGAGGTACTGTGGAGAGTTAGGGTTTTTAAATAATTTGTATAAAAACGATAGCAAGTGCACATTTCTGCGAAGTCGAATGGAGAGCCACTTCAGTTGAGTTCGAAATTCAGACACGTGGTCAAATTTTCTGAGACCAAAAACAAATCTGATAGCAAGGTTTTGCAGGCGCTCCAACTTATTCAAAAGCTCCTCTGTCGCATCCAAATAGCAGATGTCGGCGTAATCGAGAATCGGAAGTAAAAGAGTCTGAGCAAGCGTAACTTTAGTTTTAAATGGCAAAAAGTTTTGTAGTCGCTTGAGGAATGAAACGCGTAATGCATGCGCTTACTAACCTCGTTAATATGAGAAGACCATGACAGTGTTTCATCAATGATGAGACCTAGATTTTTTGTTTTATTTGTAAAAGCAATTTTGATACCATTGTATGAAATATCCGGTAAATCGTAAAAGCTAAACCTATTTTTCATCTGGGCGCTGCCAACCACCATAGCCTGGGATTTGGTTGGATTTACTAATAACCCGTATCTATCGGCCCACATCTTGATGGCAGCCATATCCCGATTTATGGCGCAGAAAACTTCAGATGCCTCAGAGCAGGTGAAATGGCTATAAATTTGCAGGTCGTCAGCGTATAGGTGGTACGAAGAAGTAAGAATTTTGGACAGCTCGTTAATAAAAATCGAAAAAAGTAGTGGAGATAAGACACCACCCTGAGGCACGCCAGCTACTAAATCAGTCCAATCTGAAGATAACGAGTCGGTTTTGATACATTGTCGGCGGCCACGAAGATACGAGTCGAACCATGCAATTACAGGTGGAGAAAAGTTAATTGTACGAAGGATTCCTAGGAATATGTCAAAATCGATAGAGTTAAATGCATTACTGAAATCTAATAAGACCATCAAAGTGAGTTTTTTGTTATCCATAGCATGACGTATGTCATCAGTGACATTCAGCAATGCGCTCACTGTACTGTGGTTGGGACGAAAGCCAGACTGAAAAGGGCAGAGAAGATTATTTCTAGATAAATACTCAAGAAGCTGATTATATACCAGACTTTCCAATACTTTAGAAAGTACAGGAAGAATAGAAATTGGGCGATACTGGGAAAAAGATACCGGATTCGAAATTTTGGGAAAGGGGATTTCTGTAAATAATTGTCAAAATTATTGGTAAATTCAAGTCACAACTAACAACCGTTTGTTCAAAACTGTGAGTGAGAGTTCGAAAGTATGTGTGCATTAATCTCTAGAACTACCAGTCGGATAAACTGCTTTTTCTTTTTATAGTTCGTTCTTGAGACAGTTTATAAGCTATTTAAGATCATGATACGATCATTTGGAACCGAAACGGCGAGTGAAACTACGGGGCACAGCTATTAACGTAAAACTCGAGCATATGGGTCATACTCGCACTTACAATATATTACACAGGCTATCAAAATACGCCTTTCCCCTAATATAGAGAATAGCAAACATAACCGATCATAACCAATCACTGTAGCAACCATAGACCTAGGATTTCGCCTAGATCAAATGTCTTAAATGTTTGTCCCGATCTATGAATTGAATTTGCTAACCCTGCTGTTGGAATAGCATTTCCAAGCATTAATTCACAAAGATCGTTACATCATAGGTTACATCAGTCTATTTAATTTACACAAACTGAATTTTTGCATCAAGGTTTAACATCAAAAGTAATAAACTTCGTATAAATTTGTAGCTAACAAGTTGCAGGGTCCACTCGACGTCGCAGCAGAGTGACGGGATCACGGCAATTTCCGCTTAAGCTCTAAGAGCACGGTCGAGCGAGCACAAAAAGCGAGCTACACGCCACTGAGAATTCCTACGGTCTAGTGTTGCCAGATAACAAAATATCATCAAAATATATATTACGTTTTTATTTTACATTTTAATAAAAAATGGTTATATCTTTTCCGAAAAAATCTGGTACATTTATCTTAAAGGGAAGTAGAAATATCTAAAAGAAGTATATATTTCATGTTAAAATCAAAATGGTTCTGATTTCAAAACACGATTTAAATCTTTTTTTTTTTTTTTTGTTTAGCTTGTAAGGCCCATAATCATATCTATGTGGCAATACATCTTTGATTATTATATTCGTAACAGTTTCAACAAAAAATATTGTTTTATGTGATGTTTGTCACACCATAAAGCAACTATGTTACAAATTTCCCAGTAGATTTACACTGTAATACATCAATATTTCAACCCTAAACAACACTCCGATCCACGCTCAATATTTGTTTAGACCAAATATTGACTTTACAAAGTTACCCTCCGGGTGAATTATGATAACTCAAACATTTTGAAAATAATAACGTTCATTAACTCAAGTCATTACGACTTCTAAAGAGTTAATTGATTCAGGTGCTTTGCCAAAGTTAAATTCACATGTGAAATAAATTGTTAGTAACGCAATACACATTATTGCGTTAAAAATCAACAAATGTGTATTTTTATTACATCCATAAATTCTCTACATAGAGATTATGAGTAGTCCCTTACATTATTTTTTAGTCATTAAAGAGATTTATGTAAAGATACAAGACTGTTCTCGTTCAGTTTACTGCTATGATACAGATAATATTTTAGTTCAGTTGTAGGTTGTTTTTTTATAATATACCGTACCTTACATTATAGGCCGCTAAATGCCGTCACCCGTAACAAACTTTATTCCCATAGGTATTTTGTCTTTTGTGTTGGGTTGTTTAGTGTGGTATAAAAATAAATAAATAAAGACTCCTGAATAAATTAAACACATAGCATAACTCATAGTAGAAGTTTTGTTAAATCTAGTCTGAAATTTAACAAAACTTCTACAAAAGTCCTAGATAACTAATATTATACTTAAATACATTTTTTTATAAATACATACATATATTACATAGAAAATACCTAGACCAAGACAAACATACATAAATATTGTGTATTATTATAGTAAAATACATAAATATACATTTGACTGAAATGAATAGGGTAGGTAAATTCACATATGAAACAACTTTTTTGTAAATCTTTTCAGATATCTTATCAGATTTTATGCCCACTTCTGGCTTACCCTATCCTGTACAGCATCCACCCTGATTTGGCTTAACATCTAATGACAAAATGACAACAGCCGGGACCAACGGCTTAATGTGCCCTACGAAGCACGGAAGAGCTCGAGATAAATAAACCCATCCATAGACAGGTTACGGTCGACGATGCTTATCTTGCGTGATCGATTAGACTGACACGCGCAATGAACCCATCGAGCTCCTCACTCGTCCTGTACTACCTTATCCTGTACCACAGCAAAATACAAGGCATATATGTAGTTCCTATCATCTCAATCGGCATTAGGGAATGAACCTTATTTTTGAAGATATAACTGCGACAGACAACCTGGATTTATTTATAAATGCATTTGCGAATACAAATTAACAAAAGTATGTATTATTAAACTCGCTTCTAATCTCGTGAATCTGGCAACACTATTACACTCTCTCGTATGCATTTCACCCGTTCGTTTCACGTCCACGCGTCACCTCATTATTTCACTTCGAGTTTCCTTCGCACCAAATGTTATTAAAATGCTAGAGTAATATTTTTAAAAGGTTATGCGAGTATATGTGTGTTTGCACGTGCAATTAAGATTTACGTGTGAATCTATGCATCTTGTAATGAAATGCATTCCCCTTTGGAATATTTTAAAATTATTTTGCGAGCTAAACCTGTTAAAGGAGAAGGTAACTTAAAAATAAAAAGTTACGTACATTTGACATTATAGCTTTAAATTGATTTTACAAGAAAATATTTATTTATTTATTACACACAGTATATGAACATTCATGATGTGGCATTACCTACAGTTGAACGTTGCGCTAAAAAATGCCTATTTTTTATAAAGTTGATACTGTTGATTGTTGGCACTTGGTGGAACATTATTATCATAATATTATAATAAAACACTTGTACTGTTCCACTTAATTATATTTAATTTTACCGACCAGTTTCGCCACTAAGGCATTATCAAGGTAAACAGATGTTATATATGTACCTTGATAATGCCTTAGTGGCGAAACTGGTCGGTAAAATTAAATATAATTAAGTGGAACAGTACAAGTGTTTTATTATAACATAATACCTATTTTTATTTTATTTTACATTTTATTACACAAATTAGTAAGGTTGGTATGGCATATTCGTATGGCGTGATGTAATCGTATGTCATCGACAATTAAGAAAAAACATTTTTTATACTTATAAAACTTATATTTAAATCCCCCAAATATAACAAAAATAAAACGTATTTAAAAATCAGCTGAGTTATCGAAACTCATTTACAATCTGTCTGAAAACTCTTTCTCATATAATACACACATTTCCGAATCTTTTATTTTTATCCAAGTTGAATAATATGAAGGGATGGATTTGAATATTGAGAAGGCATCATTGAGCAAACTTCTAAAAAGACCTTGATTGGCATAGTAACTTCTGAGAATAGTAATTAGTTCCCTTCGAAAATTCGGAAGTTTTCATAACGGGATAACTTTAGTAAACTTTGTGGTTTTCGGGTTTTGAGATAGCTTGCGGTAGATGATAATATAGTTTGTATGTAAGATATTTATGAATATTAATTATGTTAATAAGTTTAATATGTGGTTTGAAATGATTTATGTAATTACATACTCTCCTTATGATGTCTCTAGCAAGGAGTCTGAAGTCTACAGCTGTAAGACAATAAATAACAATCTACTTGTGAACAATCAAATTTCGGAAACTTCAATTCAGTATAAAAAATATTATATACTAGCTTCCACCCACGGCTTCGTCTGCGTTTACTTTTCTTTAATAAAAAGTATCCTATGTCCCTAATATAATAAAAAACTTTGGGAATATGTGTACAAAGTAATGATGAATGGTTGAGTAGTTTCGGCGTGAAAGCGTAACAAACAATCTCACATTCACATTTATAATATTAGTAGAGATTATATTTTATTATTTACAATTATCGTTTATTTTATCGTGTTTCATAGATATCTATAATATTGCAAGGCTTTGTGTCACTTAACGTATAATATGTCACAAATCATAAAAATTGTACTTGATGTCTTAACGCCTCTATCAGTTTACATTCATTTCTTTATATTATTTTTTCTGTCTTCAGTTGTATCAGCTTTTATATCAAAAGAGTAATCTAATAGAAATATGTTAAAAGCATAAGCCATATTTCATACGAGAAAACAATGTCTAATGAAGAACTTACTAATTACTATCCTGTTTTTTATGTAGAAATATAATAATTACAGAGCAAAGATATCGTAGCTCATATACAATCTCATTAATGATCCAACATAACATAACGCCCAGAGGCGGAACGGGTCAAAAAACTTAACATGTCTAAAGACGACCATTTGGAACAAAAAGCGAGGCGGGGCTTCCATTCCGACAAAAGGAAATTCAATAAGAACGAATTTCCCGTGATTTACGACCACTATTTCCTCGTTAAGAGTTCTCAGGCCCTCGAGGTGTGTCCGTGCACGAGATTTTATTGTAAAGACAATTCACTCCCCCAGTACATGAGCAAACTGAAAAATATATCTGAACCGCTAGCTTCATTGAAAGAATTGAAACTGCTCGGACACCTTTAAAAATTGCACATAGTTTTCGCATCCGGAAAATATTTGCTATTTGTTTCTAATCGATTACAAGTCAAGCCACGCCAACTGTAGCTTATCTATTGAGGGGTTTAGATATTCCAAGCTTCTTGCTCCTGGTTTCTTCGATATTAGATATTACACCAGGTGATTGGCATTTTGATGGGAATAAATGACTGAAACGTGAAGAGCAGTCCTGAAATCCAAATCCGAAACTGAGGTATTTACTCCTTGGCACAACCACGGCGCCAACTACGGTATATGCGAGGCATAGCGAAGTTCGCTTAGTGGACGTGTATACGTGACGTAATGCTAATGATGACGTCGATTTTGAATGTTATACTGTTCTATATGTCCACTAAGCCGCAGCGGTGTACGTGCTAACTCATTCAATTGTATATAATAACTTACATTAATAACACTTAGGACTTAGGCCCTTAGTTAGCACTGCATCAATGGGATGAATTCGAGTTGATAAATAATGATCATAGAGACTAGAAGAATACTCTGAATGATGACAACTTAAAAAAGTACAACTCTACCTGTTACACAATTAAACTCTATACCGACTGCATTGTGGAGCATTTAAATTATATTGCTCGAGTTAGCCAAGCATCCTTGATCGTTGGCAGTATTTCCTTATACGTTTTTTTTATATATGAGAGGGGGGCAAGCGAGCATGTGGGTCACCTGATGGAAAGTAATGACCACCGCCCATAGAAATCAGCAACACCACGAGGTCGCCGATCCGTCGTCAGCCTTTTCAGGGAAAATGACTCGGTTCTTAAAGACTCTCATGTCATATACTGCAGATGGAAGTTAATTCCACAATTTCATAGTTCGTGGTACAAAATGTCTTAAAAAGCGTCCTGTGGTAGGCAGATCGCCAATTATCAAGATGATATGGATGGAATTTTAATTTAATAAGTTAAGAAGGTACAGCTGAGAGCACATCATTCTTGACAGTTACAGTTCGAACTCAACTCTTATTTTATACAGCTATATATAGCTTTTGTAAGGTTGACCTCTGTTCTTACGCTATAACATAAGAGGTCAACCTCTGTTCTCTGAAGTTTGACCTCTGTAGCTTAAGAACAGGGGTCAACCTTATAAAAACTCTATATACCTTCTTCCTCAACCTTCAAGATAAATTACGATAACCTTCAAGATAAATAAAGACAAAAGGTAACCTTCAAGATTACCTTTTGTCTCTAAGCTCTATTCGAAGCAAGCAAAACAAATATCTACTTAGGTATTTGACGTCAACTTGCATGGCTGGCTGTCACCGAGCTTCTTCACTTCTGTGTCATCATAATGTCGTATGCAAAAGATTTTACGCGAAAAGGACTGTACTCATATCATTCTAAAATATACACAGAATGAAACTTCTCAGCGACCAAATAATGGCGTATAAGAGCGCATGTGACGTTATTTATGTGTAAAATTCCCTCGTAAAAACTTCGCTCGCGTGTTTTTCTAACACAAAATTTGGAGCACTCTATGTCGTGGGTATCATTATGAGGATTTTAAAACGATAGAAATGTTTCATCTTGTTTACTTAGCATTTTGTTTCTTAAGTTTACCCAAGAGAAATAATTTTATGACTTGAATTTTTATAAAAGTTCTTGGCTATTAACTTTTAGCCTAGGGTTTAGAGAAATAAAATGAAATTCATTTTTTGTTCATCAGTTTTAAGGTGCAGTTAATTCACAAATATTTATTGGATAGAGCTGACAGCATTGTTCTTTTAAATTTAAAATTTCGCATATCACGAAAAATAATATTTGTAAAGTAGTTTGACATTTTATATATAGGCGAACATCACAGCAGTAAAAATTGGCTACGAAGCGCTTACTCAATAAATAAATTAGTTTATATGCATATCTATGTTTCCTTACATGCAGTATGCAAAGAAAGAAAAGACCGTGAACAAACAGGAAACGGGACGGGGGCCCACCACACATTCCCACCACTGTGTCTCCTGTGTAACCAGGATTAACAGCAGCGACCGCCAAAAAAGGCAATGAACAATGAAGTCCATTGCAGTCCCGGGTCTAAAACTACGCCTGCCTTGGAACTCACAACGAATTGAATCAGAAGAAATTAGTAGGAGGAAGCTTTTGGAATTTGACTTCCCCTCTGAGTAATGTGAGAGATAGCAATATGGCAAATAAGGCATTAAAAACCTAAAGAGATGGCTAGTCAAGTGAAGCTCAACTGCCGTTCACCACGGATTTTATGTTTCTAACACTATTGGGGACCTAAAACATTGAGTTGTTACATAACACATCGATTCCAATAACAAACAGGAAGCCAATTTATGTAAAATCTTTCAGTTATTATTTTTATTTATTTATTTTAACTTTATTAACCACAAATTACATAAGGGTACAAAAGTCGGACTTAAAGCTAAAAGCATTCTATATTTCACCTTTGGGAAAACAGAAATTAATAAATGCGGCACTTACATACAGAAAAAAAGCAGACTACAGCAAAAGAGAGGTAGGGAGCGTAATTGTAAGCTACCCGACTGGGGAATGTACCTCCACCTCACAGAATACCACAGCCATATAACAATTCCCTTCAGGATTGTTGTGTTCCTGCGAGTGAGTGAGGTCACCAGAAAGAAAGGAAGGAGATGCTGCGTTGGCAGCGGGGGTGGCGGCGCGCGAGCAATATTTTATGTTGCAAGCGTTAATATGGCTACGGCAACCGCTTCACATCAGGCGGGCCGTATGCTTGTCTGCCACCCGAGGTAGTATAAAAAAAAAAGACTTTATTTGTAACGCAATTTTTGATCAGCGCTAATTATTAATCGTCTTGCTGCGACAGTATGCGAAACGAGGCACGACGGGGCATGTCGGGTAACTACCTTGCTTTCTTCCAATCACAATGGAACCAGTTAGAATGCATATATTGGTAAAACATCTTAGGTTTCTATTAGTATACATGGCACCAAATAACATTTGCGTATCACCGTTGTTTCGACCTAAATACAGAAACAAACCTAATATAACTAGTTAAGGAAATTTAAAGTTTAGGATGTAACCGGAAAATTCTCTATTAACTTTAAAGAAGTACAGATACAACAACGCGGCAACAGGCTTAGTAATTGCCACAGACAACATAACAGTTACTTTGTTACTGATATTTACATACGCAAATTATAACAGATCAAAAATTTTAAATATAACATGCATATAATACTCGCTGTCACCTGCGGCTTCGCCTGCGTTTACTTTTTTTAATAAAAAGTATCCTATGTCCTTCCTAATACCACAGTAAAAGTAATAGTATGGACACTCCCTGCCGCTCTCTTGTATCGTCGCTACCTCCCCTCTGAGACGAATCTGGAACAGTTTGCATGTGCGCCGCACGCACACATGGTCATTGTCGCTCTGTACAGACGTCATTGTTTATGTAATAGTGAACGACGCGACATTTATATGGAGTGGCCGGGATGTGCTAATACGTTTTGTGTACAAAGTTTCATTATGATCGCTTGAGTAGTTTCGGCGTGAAAGCGTAACAAACAAACTCACATTCACATTTATATTGTTAGTAGGGATGTGATATATTTTTGAAGCTAATGTATCGACGGTCCCTACGTATAAAGCGACATGTCATTTCAGACATGTCTGCTTATAGTACGATATAGTAATTAAAGAATATTATTATTGGACAAATGAGTTAATTTCTTACTTTTAAATTATATACAATCAATAAAATAAAAAAGAAAATGTTTTTTATGGCCAACCGATAGCAATTTATGCAATAAAAAAAAATTGCCATTTTTGACATGTCGCTTTATACGTAGGGACCGTCGGTATTTTCATGAAAAGTTAAAAAATCTGGAAATTCATTGCAGCTATGTTTGCGCAACATGGACGGAGATTTTTTCCGATAATCCTTCATTAGAGCATCTCCTTTATTTTTACAGTTTTACTTCGGGCGCTCCGGCGCGCCACATGGATGTTTACCTCCCGAATTATAAAAAATACCTACCTATTCCCTAAGTCATATTCTACAAAATTTCAAAATGTTTTATCTTGGCGCATCCCTACCTTATAATGGGTATTTGCTCTTGTACCTACACCAATTTACAGTCTTATCTCTGCAGTAGTTTGAGCTTTGGTCATTTTATCATTTTTGTCATTATAATCAGTCAGTCATTATTTCCGTGTAAATTTATATATTGTTAAGTATGTTTGAGCCAAAGCCAACCTAACCTGCATGTGATGCACAGTGCTGATATATTGACGAGGCTATGGCGAAGGAGAGGTAGGACATAACGTACGCTGCTCGACTGGGGAAGTAGGTACCTACTCTCTCTCTCTCACTCTGTACCTCTACCTCATAAAATACCGCAGCCAAATAAAAATTCCATTGAGGGTTATTCTATTCCTGGGAGTAAGTGAGGAGGAAGGAAGGAGTTGCTGCGTTGACAGCGGAGTTGGCGGCGCGCGAACTATTTCATTGCTGCGAGCGTTTATGGCTACGGTAACCGCTTCATATTAAGCGGCCCGTATGCTTTTGTGCTACCCGACATAGTATAGTAGGTATATGTATTTATGTAAATACATGTAAACCTTCCAGAAGACAATATTGAAGCTACAGCAAAATTCGTAGCTAAAAGAAGGAAAAACGATAGATAACAGAAACGACGGTATAGGAAAAACAGACAGAAACGGGAATCAACTTTGCTTTGTACTATATAAAAGAGATTCTATACAAAGATACGTTTTCTAAAATTCGACATATACGAGACGTGCCTTTAGCTTTACACATGAACGCCGACAAACGTCCAAAGTCTCGAACTGCAAGCATTACTTTTAAAGACTTCAAAACACATACAATTTATGTGTTATTGTCAATAAAATCTTCCAATATCACTTTACAACTATTGTGTTAGAATTAACGATTTCATTATTTGTTTTGTTATTCTTCATTCTGATGCAGAAACTTGGACTCTGACCGTTTGCTACTCCATGAATTGAAAGTCGCGCAGCGAGCATTTCTCTACGGGACCGAATGCGGAACGAATAAATTCAACGGAGAACCAAAGTTAGCGCTTACAGTCAGCGGGCTGAAGTGGCTGTGGGCCGGCCACATCTGCCGAGTCAGCGATAGCAGAGGGGGGAGGAAAGTCTTAGAGTAGGGAACCTGTATGGGACGACGAAATGTCTGACGCCTTCCCCCTCTAGATGTACCGATGGCCTCAAGAGAACGGCCTGAAGCGGCTAGATGCGGTAAGAGGGGGATCGCATATGTTAGAAGGCATTAGGGAAGGCCTATATTTGTGATTCTGATCATATTCATTATATGTTATAGATGATACATGTTTGGATGTTTTTAACACGTGATCTATAACCTGGATGTTTTTAACACGTGATCGTATATTATACGATACTATTTACCGTTCACACAGGAGAATCCGCGGACAGAAGCTAGCTCCTATTTAGAAATTGATATTTGGTAATTTGGTATTCCCAAATTACTTCTAATATCAATTTATAAAATCACCAAATATAAATTACCAAATATTAATTTTAATGATTTATTTTATTTCTTGAGTAATAATATATCTAGGAAAACAATGTTATGTAACGCCAAATGTTACCTTTAACGAAATGATTTTACAAAAATAACAAATAACATAAATGCTAGGCGAGGCTAATTACAGCCATGCTTATTAAATATTTTGCCTAAACTAATGTACCTATTTCAAAATAATAATTAACTTGCGTCCATCATACGTTAATGGAAAACTTTAGTTTTCAATTTACCAATCAAAACATGGACCCTTAAAACACACAAACATCAATGCAGACATCAACATCTAACAAATCATTCTGTTTTATTACCTACATACACCGGAAACAACAAGCAAGTTAAGTTCCACGAAGTTTGGAATAGGTAAATACACCATTCTTCAAACATAGTTGAAAATCTAAAGAAGATTTACGGCTAGAGAAACTAATAGTGTTCCCGGCAGGATGGATTGTCCAAATAAATTCGTGTGAGAGCGTGTGGAAGGCAGCTGGCGATTGCATGCCATGACTCTTGGCACAGTCTCCCAAATAACACCGGCTGGATTTGCACAAAAATTTTGTATTACACTCTAGTTACATGGAATATTAAGTAGAGAAAACTCGAGTACAAAATTGTTTGCCTGGATTTATTTGAGCACTTTCTATTTCGTGCAAATAATTTTATTTATTTATTAAACTTTATTGCATACAAAAGAAAATACAACACTCAATATACAGAGAAGGGCATGTATAGTATACAAAGGTGAACTTATCCCTTACAGGGATCCCTTCCAGTCAACCAATTCCTTCGACTTATGAAATGACCTCAGTGAAAAAGTTATTGTCAATTAAAGTCTTTTTTTTATATGAGACCCCTCTCATATAAAACAAGTATGTGGGTTGCCTGATGGTAAGCAAACACCGCCGCCCATAAAGATCAGGAATACAAAAGGGGTCGCTGATCCGTTGCCAGTCTTTTAAGGGAAATAAAGACTCTCTGTTTTTGAATGCTCTCATGTCGTAATTGTTCGGAAATACCTCTGAGGGAAATTGATTCCACAGTTTCACCCTTCGTGGTATAAAATGTCTTAGGAAACGTACTGCGGTTGAACGCTAATTATCAAGATGATATGGATGGAATTGTAATTTATGGCAGATATTGAAACTCAGCGGAAGGTATCAAATCAAACGCTCATCCGAGCACACATTCAATTGCTCTTCTACAAGCAAGTACTGAGACGCACCGGCCCAGAGATGAGAAAAGTATTCCATGTGACTTCGAACCTGGGCTTTATCTATATAAAGCCCAGAAGAAGAAACATTGAAGGCGATGACGGGGTGTAAAGTAATTTAAATTCACCTTGTTAACTCAATTTTTAAATGTTTACTAGTGTAGGTACTGCAAACTCCGCGCCTCGCTCCAGACAATACAAATAATTTTTTAAACCACTTTTAATATCTCAAAAAAAAAATATATGTCAATACAGTTGCAACTGCAAAAAACATTTATTTTCTAGTTCAAAAAAACATTTAATTTCTAGTGCAAAAAACATTTTTATTCTCTAATTCAAAAATTTTAAAAACCATTTATGAGTATCACAAAATACACAAATCTAGAACGGTTTATGATCTTAAAATTTTTATAACATGAGTTATCGAACATATAAATCCGACGTGTTTTCAAATGAACTTGAAATGAACCAAAATGTTTTAAAATGTCTTTTAAAATTAACGTTCCCATTAAACTTTGATCAACCATAAAACACAAATTGCCGATCAAAGTTTAGCGGAAAAGTTCATTTAAGAGAAATGAATTTATTAAAAATTATTATAAAAAATATTACCGTTGGAAAATCAATAAAAATTACTATAACTTTTGTTACGGCACTAGCTACATAAACGTATTTTTTATGTAAAATACATCAAAATACATACACAGCTTTTCGAGATTAGCGCATATTATGCAGACACTAAAAAAAAAGGACATTACTATGTAATTATAGTGAAATTAGCAGCGGCATCATAAGCTTACATTATATTCTGATTTGGTAGCAACAAGGGAGAACGGAGTTTGGGAACAATTATTACCAAACGATTTTGCAATTCATATTATTGGAATCAATCTGTTAGGTGACAACCCAATGGTCCCCAATAAGATAAGATAAGATAATTCATTCATTGCTCTGGCTACACAGGAGACACAGTGGTGGGAATGTGTGGTGGGCCCCCGCCCCGTTAAAAACGTATATTGTTATTATAACAACAATAAACCCATATAACAATATTATCTCTTTCTTTGTAAAACTAAGTTACAACCTTCTACTAACTAAACGGCTAATTGTTTGGAAGATTGGTGTACACTAACTTAAACCAGGCTTTATGGCTTCACTTACTAAAGTATCTTACTCGAATAACCATCCATCGTTTTAAAGCTAGACTAGACGAGATGCGGTGAACTAAGCGTGGGTGCCCGCTGGATCTAAGTTGGTTCTAAATTTTAAACATTAAAGCAATTAAAATTAACTGAAAAGTTGCTGACTTTACAGAACACTGCTTTTGAAAGGAGAACGCTAAAATGTTTATTCCCGAAATTAAATTTAGTTATGAAGTTTCACTGAGCTGAATTAAATGTTACTTGGCATAGTGTAGTTACTGAATGTAGCTTTGCGCTTGGAGCTCAGGACATTTAGAATCATCATCATCGAGGATCACGATATTTTTTCGTGTTTTGTTTTACGGGAGGCAAATAACCATACGGCCCGCCTGATGTGAACCGTTAGCCTACGCACGCAATATGAAATATCGCTCGTGCGCCGCAACCCCCGCTGCCAATGCAGCAACTTCTTCCTTTCTGGTGACCTCACTCACTAGCAGTAACAGAACAACCCTCAAGGGAATTGTTATTCATCGGGACAGGCGACGTAACTTTTTGACATGTACAGTTCTTTTTATACCACAAGGGTGGAAAAGAAACGTGCGACCTACCTGATAGTAAACAATCATTGCTGTCTGTGGACTCTAGCGACATTCATTTCATTTATTCACATAACAATATGACATCAGATGCAACTCACGTATTGCAGTTACCCCCTTTCAGTTTGTCTTGAAGAACTCCATAATGTATGTAGTTCCTTGGAAAGACTTTAACAGGGAGTTCATTCTACAACCTGATAGCTCGCGATAGAAAACTTCTCTGGTACCACAAGGTACGCACCCATTTTGGTTCCAATTTATTAGGACTGATCGATGAAATATAACGAGTGGTGACTATAGAATAAGGCCATGGGCATCATATCATCATATGCTTCCTTCTTAATAACAAAGAGTTTTATTCGTTTCATAATGTATTTTGTGAAGAATTAATGTAATCCTTCACAAGAAAGACTCACAACTGCACATAGCTGGTTTGGCATAAATAAATATTCCTGGACAAATTATACACGGCCATCATCAGGTCATTTTAGTCTCCACTACAGGAGCACGACCCTCTCTCGTCTGTCCCAGACAGAAGGAGGATTTGGCCTACACTCCCCACGCTGGCCAGATGGGTTGGGGAGGCCGGATCGATGTTTGATCGGATGATATTTCCCTTAGTCGCCTTGTACGACATCCACGGGAAGAGACGGAGTGATTCTATTCTAGTCTGCCGGAAACCACACGGCTAGCTAGTCACAAACTAAGCTAAGCTTATACTATGGGCACTAGATAACTGATATAATACTTACATACATTTATTGTTTGTAAATATATACATACATTACATAGAAAACATCCAGACGAAGACAAACAAACGTGTTCATTCTCACAAATATTTGTCTTGTTCGGGGATCGAACCCGCAACCTCGGAGTCGAAGTGGCCGTTGCTAACCATTCGACCACCGAACTCGTCATATTAGCAATATATAATAAAATTATTTTCATTATTAATGCCTATCGATAAATTAGATTCCATTGTTTTAAAATCTCTGAGTATTTTCTATGACACGACGCCACGTCGTGTCTTCAAATGCAGACAGCGAAATCAATTTAAACAGAACTATGAAAACTAAGAAACATAAAATTAATATCCAGTAAGAAGACCATAAATCCGTTATTAACTAATACATCGTCAGTTTTTACTGCTTCGTCAATAGGGGTGGAAGTCTCATCGTAAAACGACGCCTGCAACACTTGTCGATACGACGACCGTCGAGTCGTCGTCCCAACTCAGTTATTACTTTAACAATCTCACAGTTCTACAAAACTATCGCGGTGCTCTTAAAATTTATTGCTTCGTCACAAAAATATAGCAATCTGATTTTGAAATCAGATATAACTAGATTTTTGTTGTTGTATTTTATGTAGGTATGATTACGTGCGTGTTTATATGCTTGTACAGACTCTTACGTTGGAATGTGTATGTTGTATTTTTATTACTTTTTATTTATGGTTTTGGACCAATTAAAAAAAAACAATGGCAAATAAGCGTACGACCTGGTGATGGTAAGCAGTCATCTCAGCCTATAAACGCTAGACATCGGATGCAACACTCGTGCGTTGAATTAGGATAGTATTAAAATAATAGGATTAAAATCCTGCAAAAAAAGTAAAAATCTTAACTTCTATCTTAACCCATATTCGTCCCACTGCTGGGATACCTGTCTCATGCGCGAAGCAGTAAAAAGCGCATGTTTCACCGTTCTACTCAACTGCCCTCCGAAGCACGGAAGCTCGAAATAAATAAATCCATCTATGGACAAGCTACGGTCGACGTTGCTTAACTTGCGTGTTCGATTAGACTGACACGCGCGACGATGCCATCCTGCTAATCAAATATAAATGTCATTACTTTATATTACTTTTAAAGTCATAAACTATTTCCGGTATATTTTGAAAACTTCCCACCGCATATCAAATACACAATGACTTCTTCACGTCAAAGTTACAGTAAAAAATAAGCAAGTGTATCTCGAAGTTGGCTTTGGGTAGGACTTAAGAACATTGTTTATCTCGCGTCCTGAGGGACAGTTGGGGCAAAAAAGAGGAAAATCTCGGAACAAAGCCATTGCAATATAACAACCTGTAGGTCTATGGACGCACCCCAATTTTCTCTGAAATTGTAACTTAATATAGCAGAAAATCTGACAAGGTTATCCACAAGCTTTTTAAGTATGATGGAGAGCTAAAGCATTGTTGATAATTTAATAAAAAATACAGAAAACACATTTTATGCTTGGTTGATGTGATGGAATACATAAAGTGATTTCAAAAATGTGCTCATTTTTAGCAGGTGGACATAATAATGTCAAAAATATGTCACTTAGAACTTTTAAAGTTTTCTTAATAGTTAGGGTGAATTGCATGTTTTAAAAAAACTACGAAAATCATCCTGTTCCTTAATTTATCGTATTAAGTTCTATTGACTTATTACGATAAAATTACAGTTTATTTAGAACGACTTTTAAACTCGCATAAAATCTAGGCCAGACAAACACAGTGGAAAATAAAATGAAGAAAATAAATATATAAATCTGAAATTTAAATTACTGACATACTTAATAAAACTATTAATAGAAAAAACAACGAAATAAATAAAATTTACAGACCGAAATGCGGGAACAACCAATTTTTACCTTTGTATGTTTACTTGTTTAGTATGTTTTTAGGAAATTATCTGCCTCTACGATAAATAGCGAAGATATTTCTGTAGTACCAAAAGATAAACCAGTAAGTAACACAACTAATGCCAAATTAGCGTTATACCAGTGAGTCAGACTCTAAAGAATTGGTTACCAAGGCGGCAAAACTTTTAAAACATAAGTTTTTTTCATACTCTCAACAAAGATCGATTTTGCTGCAAGTGTTTAAGAACTTATACTACTCTTTCGGGACCGAGATTTGAAAACTTATTTACTTGTCCTCAACACTTACCCATCCCAATGCTGGGATACGGTCTTCCCTTAATCGAAGGGGTTAAGAGCTACTCCATCACGCTGCTCAACTGTGCATTGGCGAAGGCCAGTGCTTTCAAACCGTCTAAAGGCCACTGACTTGGCTTAACGATTGTTATCGAATGACAACAGCCAGGAGCGACGACTCCAAAGCACTTAGAAACTCGAGATAGATAAACCCATCCATGGACAGGCAACTGTAAACGTTGCTTAACTTGCGTGTTCGGTTAGACTGACACGCGCAATGATACCAGCAAGCTCGTCCTTATTTACTTGTCTGTTTAAAAACCTTATATATTACCTAAATTAATAGCGGAGATGTATTCTTTTCTAACTACGCTACTTGATATATAGCTAATTTGATGATAGGTAAAATATATTTTTCCATAAACAATAAAATGAAACGTATATTATTTCAATGTTCCGCCATGAAATGCTCGTTGAAAAAGCGGGTTTAATAAAAAAAATCCGGGCGATGCGATGATTGATGGTCTGGGGTTTCATTGAGTCACGGAAGATGACGTTTATAAAGGAGAATTCAGTAATAAACATTTTTCATTAATACGTTGATAGATATATTGATAAAAAAGAAGACAGTAGAGAAATTGTGTGTATTTTATTCTTATTTTTACAGCTAAACGAACGTCTTTTGAGGCCAGCAAATACATAAACAAATAACTTTTAGGTAATCTGGACAATGATAGAATGAAATTGACTATCTTATTGTCCTAAATACATATATTTAAATATGTTCATACCAGACTTTGGCCAGCGTGGGGAGTTTAGGCCAAATCCTCCTTCCGTCTAGGACGGACGAGACAGGGTTGTGCTCCTGTAGTGGAGACCAAAATGGACCTGATGATGATGATGATGATACCTAAGACTCTTCTTGTCAATCTTTTTTTTTTTTTTTGTTTTGCTTTTATAGCAACGATTACCTAGGGTTAGCTACCCCGGCCAAGAAGGAACGTAGGAACTAGTTTTTACTTATTAACTAACTATCGATTGCTAATAGCTATTGCTATCATCGAGACTAGCCTGAATTTAGCATTCGAATAAGCAATTTCCTCGGTAATTTAGTGGTCGTATCGATATCAATTTTATATATTTCATTTTTCACTCACATTTTTTTTTGATTTGTTGTATAAAAAGCTGTTTATTTGGGAAATTAATTTGTTATCATGAGTTGGTCAGTATCATGAGAACTATAATATGCTTTGGTGTCCCTTACTAAGTTATCTATAATATAAAAATGAATCGCTGAATCTGTTGCTAAGCGCAAATCTCGAGAACAGCTGAACCGATTTCGCTAATTCTTTTTTAGAATGTTCCTTGAAGTACGAGGATTGTTCTGACGCAGTGAAAATAAAAATAAAATGTTTTTTTTTTCTTTTTATAATACGTCGGGTGGCAGACAAGCATACGGCTCGCCTGATGTGAAGCGGTTGCCGTAGCCATATTAACGCTCGCAACATAAAATATCGCTCGCGCACCGCCACCCTCGCTGCCAACGCAGCATCTCCTTCCTTTCTGGTGACCTCACTCATTCGCAGGAACACCCTCAAGGGAATTGTTATTTGTCTGCGGTATTCTGTAAGGTGGAGGTACATTCCCCAGTCGGGTAGCTTACAATTACGCTCCCTATGTCTCTTTTCGCCAGAGCTTCGTTTGTCAGTCAGCAGGGTGCACCGCGTGCAGGTGAAGTTGGCTTTGGTTCAAAGGTGTTGATGAACCACCTACACCCCATGTCTGAAAAAGTCTAAATACAACACTTTTCTATACTCCTATACAAACGATTCGTAATAATACTTAAAAGTCAATTTGAACTTTAATACCATACCATAAAATTCAAGGAGTGGAGAGGTTCCGGGATGACAAAACAATTGAGTGACGTTATCTTTCTCTTTCTATCTTAATATATAAAAAAATGTGTCACATTGTTTGTCCTCGATGGAATTCTAAACTACTTTACCGATTTTAATAAAATTTTGCACAATGTGTGCAGATAGATCCAACTTGAGGGATAGGATAATTTATAACTCATCGGAAAAATTAACGTAAAAATTTTAGAAAGGCGATACGCAGTTCGCCGCGCCAGCTAGTATATAAATATATATTATTATCAATTAACTAGTTTTGGGCAACAATTAATGCCTCTATGTTCCAAGCGTTCATAATGTTACGATAAATGCTTATCATCAGGCGGACATTAAATACAAGGTTCAACTTTTTTGGCACATCATAAAACTTACACAAAAATTGTGTACAGTCACTAGCACAAAGCTTTAAAGTACACAGGAAAATGCAGACGCGTCGGTAACACGCGAAAAGTGCATTAATCATAAGGAGGGAAGGACAAAAGCGGTTTTTTATCGGAATCCCCTGTCCTGAGGGATTCCTTCGCATTACTCCTTTTCACATTTGTCACATTTTGTCCTCGGCTTCTGTCGGTTATCTTCCGACTATTTAATATGTCAGATGCATGGCAATTGTAACCTTTTTGTGTTGCTGGCAAATTATTATACAACAGGAAAAAAATATTTTATTGTTTTACTCATGGTAGAAAGACACAAGGTATGCTATTAATGTATGTTGTTGAGGTTACGTCTTGAATTTGGTTATCAAAATCTGTCATTTTCCATACAAAATACAGCTGATTACGTAGGCGAGTTCAAATATCGTGACCACATTTGTTGCATCAAAAATATATAATTAATTTTGATAAAATAGTTAAAGCCCAAGAGATCACATGTCACAAGAAAGTACACAATAATATTTGATTGTAACACGTACTTTAGCGTTTTTCTGTCAAAACGAGATAGCCACCTGAATGTCTTAATAATGCTGTAAAAACAAAAACAAAATTTATCGGTAAAAACAAATTTAATTAAGAGGAATAGTACAAATGATTTTATTACAACAAAAAGTTCCACCAAGTGCCAACAATCACCAATATCAACAATATCCAAATCATACGGTATTGTATTGAATATATTCCAGTATACATAGCAACTCGGTATTGTACTGTACATTTACAACTCTGACCCTACTGAGTGACAAACGACAAGCTGCCCGGCTGGGGCACCTTGTGGGACCTCCACCTCGCAAAATACCGCAGCCAAATAACAATTTTCTTGAAGGTTGTTTTATTCCTCCGAGTGAGTGAAGTCACCAGCCCCCTTTACCACCATCTCTTATTGCGATTCAATAACAGAATAGAATGGTTATTCTTACCAATGAATAAGCGACTCTATTAATAAGGGGGCAGGAAGGAAGAAATTGCTGCGATGGCAGCGAGGCTACCGGTGCGCGAACGATATTTCATAGTTACTAGTATGTATGGCGATGGCAATCGCTTCATATCAGGTAGGCTGTAATAATACCGATATAACCTCAGAATATCGTTTACGTATTGCAGTAGTTACGTAACAAACCTACCTATGTTCAATCCGCAGTGACCCGTTAAATGTATACCAACTGCACATTAGTACAAGTATATCCTTCTCAAACTTTCCCTGATCCAGGCAAGGGTTCCCAAAGCCCTCAGCACGGCTGCTTTTGAACTCATTAAGACAGGATTAACGCTGACTTTGACCGATCGCATCCATTTTGGAGCAGCGACGATCTGATAAGACAGCGCGGTGCGATCAATTCCTCTGAATTCGTACACTTTCCTTTAAATGCCTTTAATTAATACCAGTGTTCAATTGATAAGAATTTGTTTCCAGTTATAAATGGCTGCGGATATCAAGATAAGATAGTTCTTTAAGGTCTTCAAGAAATTTAAATTCGGATTTTAGAATTACTAACTCCTAAAATGTGGACTTTATCTTATAATTATACATTGGTATCTCGGATAATATATATACGAGTATTGCTTTTGTTTCTTAAGTTTATCTAAACATAAAGGTAATTCATAGAACCGGAACGCAAGTAGCCTATAAAATAAAATTAAATAATTAAACCGGCCAAGTGCGAATCGGACTCGCGCATGAAGGGTTCCGTACCATTAAATTCAATTCAATTTATTTGCAAGAATACTTACATAGTCACATAGTATTACAGTACAGTTATTAAAATATACATTATCTTACGTGTGTAACCGTAGTATTCAACCTGCATGCAGGTGTGCAAATATTTACATAAGTTTAAATTATTTATAGGATGTCATTTGTCAGATTACAATATACAAATTACAATAATGTCCGTTTCTTTAAATAAAATAATAATAATAATAATAATGTCTAGCTCTGAATCCACTTAGCACTCTGTTAAGGGATTCAGGGTTAGGCATCCGACTTCATAAAGAGGGTGAGATCATCTCTCATCTGCTGTATATGGATGACCTCAAGTTGTTTGCACCAAACAAACCAGACCTTTTGGAGTTACTAAAAGTAACAGAAACTTTCAGTAACGCCATTTGTATGGAGTTTGGTGTTGACAAATGTGCGGTCATGCATGTACAGCGGGGTAGAGTTGCAAACTCGGAAAGTTTGCAACTCTCGGAGACGATGTCCCTCAGATCTCTTTCTGAAGTCGAAACCTACAAATATCTTGGTATGTCGGAGTCTTTAGGTATAGCCGCCGGGGACATAAAACAATCGGTGACGGACCGATTCTTTGGTCGCCTGACAAAAGTCTTAAAAAGTCTGTTGTCGGGTGGTAATAAGGTTCGGGCCTTCAACGGCTGGGTTATGCCCCTGCTGATATACACCTTCGGCATACTAAGGTGGACTCAGAAGGAACTGGACGCCCTGGATGTAAAGGTCCGAAAACTGCTTACGACGTATCGCATGCATCACCCACGATCATCAGTGATGAGATTGTACATCCCACGGAAGTGTGGGGGTCGTGGCTTTTTAAATGCCAAAAACCTACACAATCGTGAGGTGTGCAATCTCAGGGAATATTTCCTAAACTGTGATAGTGGGATGCATCGCGACGTTGTAGCAGTTGATAAGGGCCTTACACCACTATCCTTGGCAAACGAGAATTGGCGTAAACCATCTGTGCTTACCACCCAGGGCCGCAAGGATATATGGAAGAGCAAGGAGCTACATGGGCGATTCTACCGGGCTCTGAATGGGCCTGATGTAGACTCGCTCGCGTCGGTGGCCTGGCTACGTTTCGGCAACCTCTTTGGGGAAACCGAAGGTTTTGTCTGTGCAATTACGGACGAAGTTATCAAGACGAATAACTACCGGAAATATATCCTGAAGGACGGTACGGTCGACATCTGTCGAGCATGCCACCGTCCCGGTGAGTCACTCAGGCATATTGTTTCCGGTTGTTCTCATCTTGCTAACGGCGAGTACTTGCATAGACACAATCAAGTAGCTAGGATTATACACCAGCAACTTGCTCTTAAATATCGCCTTGTGAGCTCTGAAGTACCATACTACAGGTATGCACCTGCGCCAGTTCTCGAGAACGGTAGTGTCACGCTCTACTGGGACCGGTCTATTATCACGGACAGAACTATTGTCGCAAATAGACCTGATATCGTGGTATTAGACCGGGTGACGAACCGTGCAATTCTTGTTGACGTCACCATTCCCCATGATGAGAACCTCGTTAAGGCCGAGAAAGAGAAACTTTCTAAGTACTTGGACTTGGCCCACGAGGTTACCAACATGTGGCATGTGGACTCAACGATTATTGTTCCGATAGTCGTATCAGTAAACGGACTTATAGCTAAGAGCCTCGACCATCACCTCGAGAGGCTGTCGCTAGGCAGTTGGGTCAAGAACCAGCTACAGAAGGCGGTTCTCCTGGACACGGCCCGCATCGTGAGAAGGTTCCTCACTCTGGAGCCCTGACCACCGGTAGTTTGAGTCTTCGCTCCACTATCGGCGGGTGCCCCTGTTTTTTTATATTTTTAAATGTATTTTTTTTTTATATATTTATATTTAAAAATGTAAAAAAAAGGAGAAAAATATTAAATAAATGGTATAATAATAATAAAAAAATGCATTATATGATTAAATTAGATACCATAAATTACATGTCAATACAAATTACAAGTTCATGATTATTAATGTCCTGTAAGACAACTAACATTAATTCATACTACCAGACACTAGATGGCGCTGTACTGTTCCTGAATCACGCTATGGTTTTGTTTCTACGAATAATGACCTGAGCCCATTCTATTTTGTAATGCACTCAAAAATTTCCTACTGAACTCGAGGGTGCCTTCAATCTCTTGAACACCTTCCTGTACTTAGGCCATTTACATATATATAGGAAAGGAAACTACGTCACGGTGTCTCCGTCGAAACGCCTGCGTAGTCTTGTCCTTCTCCTTCCTATATATATCTCTTACGAGTATATTCATAGTCCTGTATGTATATGAATACCGAATATACACGAATACGATCAACCTGTTATTTCATTACACCGTCCGACACGAATCCGACACGACAACGTCGACGACTACAGGGGCATCCCAACGTGACGCAAGAGCGAGACGACACTACAGTACTACAGTGACATCACCCGTATTTTCATTTACACGATCCGACACGACTACGATACGATACGACGTTATTACAGCGGCGATCGAATCGAATTGATAAGATTATCACAGTGGCGACCAACTCGGGCAAGAAAGAACCAAGATTCATCGTAACGAAGTCGGTCTACGGACTACGACTGTTCCTGTGAAAACGCAGCCAAAGATGTCTGTAAACTTATCAGCGGACCAATTTGAAAAACTCCTGGCAGCTGTCGGCGATGGTGGACGACACGGTTCTATGGCTACGTGCACATACTCCTTCAACGGCAAAAAGGACAGGCAGACAGTAGAAGCATTTCTCACGGCAATAAACGTTTTCAAACGAATTGAAAATATTACTGACGTCGACGTACTTGAAGGACTACCATTAGTACTCAAAGAAGACGCAGGCATTTGGTGGCATGGCACAAAAACCGATGTTACGACATGGGAACAATTTGAGTTGATGCTGAGGAATACTTTTGCGCCGAAAAAGCCAGAATACGTCATATACCAAGAGATTATGGGTACGAAGCAAGGCTCTAATGTAGCTACTGATTCATTTATCTCAGAGAAGCGGATGCAGTTTGCCCAACTACCCATCAACGAGCAACTATCCGAAAAGCAACAGATGGACATTGTTTACGGTTTATTGAACCTAAGCATAAGGGATAAGGTGCCAAGAGAGAAAGTGAAGACTTTCAGCGATCGTCTCCGGCAGGCACGCGAGGTTGAAACATTGTTAATGGAAAAGGGGGCTGATAGAGATCCAATTTCATTTTCAACAACATCTAAATGCCTCACCACAACACCGACAACAAGAGCTACAAAACATCAAAGCGGGAAAAAGGTTAGGTGCAATTTCTGCAAAAAGCTGGGACACGTTTTGGAAGAATGCCGAAAACGTAAGGCTTCCTTCGGAAAGAAGGATGTGGATGATCATACCTCGTCATCGGTTGCGGCTCCTTCAGCGTTGGTTCAGGGCTCTACGGTCGCAAAATTCTCATGTTATGGTTGCGGCACTCCGGGCGTATACCGTAGCAATTGCGTCACTTGCGGGAGCAAACCTTCAAACCCGCCAGAGAATAAAAATAGTCTAGGATTTTGCGCTGTTGATATACATAAGGAAACTCGCTCGAGACCTATGGTATTCCTGAAGATTGGAGGTATACAAGGAAAAGCCTACGTGGATACATGTGCGAAAATTAGCGTAGCGTCCTGTGAATTATACAACTTGCTGCTGAAACAAGGACACCATTTCCACGAAGAGGTTGTAAATATAACTCTGGCCGATGGAATCTCCCGGAAGCAAATCGTCCTAACGTTCGAAGCACCTGTGGAACTATGCGGTCGTACAATTAGAACAAGCTTCATCGTATTGCCACAGTCGTCGGACAATCGCACATTGTTAGGAATAAATTTCCTACAACAGGCTGGTATTATATTAGACCTAGCACAGTTTACGTGGAATTATATAGAGGATCCAGATAACGAGTTCGAGTTATACCAGGAACATTTTGTTACTTTTAAGAAACACGAGCCGGTATTGACTTTAACACCACCTAAGTTTGTAGATCTGGGAAATAATTCGCGCGCTCCTAATCCAAACATAGGTATCGCTCCTATCACCATGAAAAATCTGAAGTCAACTCGAGAACCCTTTGAGAAAACAGATGCAGGAACCATGCAGTTTCAGGATGCGGCGTTGCCAACAGAAGGTGCACGAAAGGGTTACAGACTTACACCCATTGACCTGCCCGAGAGTCCAGCCAAAGTTGCACGCTCTAATGCGGTTCTATTTGATGGGTATTCTCCACGATTAGAATACATGATGGGGGATGCAGTCAACCAAATCGATCAAGCCGTGGTAGAGATGTCCCCTTATACAGCGACTTTATTTGAACATCGTACTGAAGACGATGTAGGACTAAGCTCTGTGGATCTGACGGCAAACCCTCCTGATGGAATCGATGCATTACTGCAAGAATTTGCTGACGTGTTCAATTCAAACGAGTACCCAGCGAGTGGAGTAGAGCACTGCATTGATACGAGTGATCACTCTCCCATTGCTGTCCCTCCTTACAGACTTTCTCAGCCGCGGAAAGAAATCTTGAAAAGGGAAGTCGCCGAAATGATTCATAATGGAATGATTGCACCTTGCACATCTCCATGGGCAGCTCCTGTTGTAATGGTGCCTAAACCTAACGGACAGATAAGAGTGTGTGTAGATTATCGCAGACTTAACGCCATTACAATACCGGATACGTATCCAATGCCTCGCATCGATGACTTGCTTCATGAAGCGAAGCCTACTAAGTTTATGACATCGCTAGATCTAAAAGCTGGTTATTGGCAGTTAAAAGTCAAGAAAAGTGATCAAGAAAAGACAACTTTCATAACTCCTTTTGGAACCTACAAATTTTTGAGAATGCCTTTCGGATTGCGTAACGCGCCTGCAACATTCCAAAGGCTAATCGATAGATTTCGCGTTAGTTTGAATCACATAAAGATGCTGGCATATTTGGACGATCTTATTATATTCTCCACGACATTCGAACAACATATAAAAGATCTGAGGGATATTTTCACGCGGATAAGAGAGTATAATTTAGTCATCAATAGACAAAAATGTAAATTTGCTTGTACATCAATAAAGTACTTAGGGCATTTGATAACGCCACAGGGCCTCCAAGTAGATCCGGAAAAAACTGATGCGATTACGAAAAGACTACCTCCAGGTAATCTCAAACATTTGGTTTCGTTCTTGCAGGCGTGTTCTTGGTATCGGCGTTTCATCAAAAATTTCTCTGATATAGCAGAACCTTTGACGCGACTCACGAAAAAGAATGCTCCATGGATCTGGGGTACCGAACAGGAAAGGGCCTATCAAGAATTAAAAACTCGTCTCACTACATCTCCTGTCCTTGGCCAAGCTGATTTTGGCAAACCCTATTTAATCAAAACCGATGCCAGCAACTACGCTCTGGGGGCGGTACTCGAGCAGGGGGAAGGCGACGGAGAGCATCCCATTGAATATGCGAGTAGGCTTCTGACCAAAGCGGAGAAAAACTATTCGACGACTGAGAGAGAAGCCCTTGCGGTTGTTTGGGCAGTCTCTAAGTTTGCAGGTTATATTGAAGGCTCGCCAATCACTATAATAACAGACCATCAGGCTTTGAGATGGTTGTGGTCACTTAAGTCACCTTCGGGAAGATTAGCTAGATGGGCCTTACGACTACAAGCACACGACATCACTGTGAAGTATATTCCAGGTCGACTTAATGTTGTGGCTGACGCTTTATCGAGACCAGCCTGCAACGAAGATTTGCGCAAGCAATGTGGGATATGCAGTGTAACCGTAGACTTGCCTCCGCAAAGCTTAGCAGAAGTTAGAGACGAACAATTGAAAGATAAGAAACTGGCTAGGATAATTGGCGCTTTAGAGAACCCAAACGATACAGAAAATGCAGAGTATTGGAGCAGTAAAAGCTACTTTATGAATGATGGGCTGCTCTACCGCCAGAAGTCAGTCGCCGATGTCGAAGAAGCGCAACTTGTGGTACCAGAGCACGAATGGTCCAACATCTTGTCGGCATATCATAATAATGCTATGGCAGGACACTACGGAGTCGAGAAAACTCTCCAAGCCATTTCTAGACGATACCATTGGGCTGGAATGCGTAAATACATTGACAGTTATGTAAAGAACTGCATCGACTGTCAACGGTACAAACCAAATAATCAAAAGCCCTCCGGACTCTTGCAAACAAACACCCTATCTCAACGCTTTGAGGTCATCTCCTTCGACCTGTTCGGACCTTTACCTGCGTCTTGCGATGGTTACACGTGGATATTTATAGTTGAAGACCTCAATTCCCGCTGGGTGGAATTGTTTGCGCTCGAAGATGCGACAGCCGAGAGGTGCGCTATGCTTTTAATTAATGAAATTTTCCTTCGATACGGCTTCCCGAGAAGAATGATTAGTGACAATGGAGTCCAGTTTGTTAGTGCAATAATGCAGCAAGTTTCATTCTCCCTCAAGATAAAACATGGTTATACACCAGTTTATCATCTTGAGACAAATCCAGTAGAGCGTCGTAATAGGGATCTGAAAACACAATTGGCTATTATCCTTGCAGGGAATCACCAAGAGTGGCCAGCAGCTTTACCCACTATAAGATTCGCAATGAACACCGCCATTTGTAAGAGCACTTCTTATACTCCCGCCTATATAACTTTCGGCAGAGAACTAAGAACTCTAGATGATAATCTCCACGATTTTCGACAGATTCTTCTCTCAGAAAACTTTATCCCTGGAATTACGCCAAAGTTATTGCAGTTGGCTACGACCCTTGAAAAGGCTAGAGAAGTACACGAGATGGCTGAAGAAAAACGAAAGGAGTTAGTGGACAAACATCGTCTGACCAGACCTAATTACCGAGAAGGTGATATGGTACTAGTATCGTCACATATCCTTAGCAATGCTAATAAGGGGATCACTGCCAAGCTCGCTCCACGCCGTGATGGTCCTTATCAGATAAAAAGGAAGCATGGGCCCTCCTCCTACGAAGTGGCTGACCCTAATAAACCGGAGATGGGTTTAGGAATTTACCATTCGTCGGCTTTAAGGCCGTATGTCGGAGCAGAACTGCCAGCTCCAGCAATCCCATTAAGAAAACGAGGTCGACCCCGCAAATTAATCCCACAGATAGACGAACCACCTCGAAGAGGACGTGGAAGACCTAGGAAGCTAAACTGATTTACCCTCGTTGGGGCAACTCGGAGTTAGATGGGGGAGACTGTAAGACAACTAACATTAATTCATACTACCAGACACTAGATGGCGCTGTACTGTTCCTGAATCACGCTATGGTTTTGTTTCTACGAATAATGACCTGAGCCCATTCTATTTTGTAATGCACTCAAAAATTTCCTACTGAACTCGAGGGTGCCTTCAATCTCTTGAACACCTTCCTGTACTTAGGCCATTTACATATATATAGGAAAGGAAACTACGTCACGGTGTCTCCGTCGAAACGCCTGCGTAGTCTTGTCCTTCTCCTTCCTATATATATCTCTTACGAGTATATTCATAGTCCTGTATGTATATGAATACCGAATATACACGAATACGATCAACCTGTTATTTCATTACACCGTCCGACACGAATCCGACACGACAACGTCGACGACTACAGGGGCATCCCAACGTGACGCAAGAGCGAGACGACACTACAGTACTACAGTGACATCACCCGTATTTTCATTTACACGATCCGACACGACTACGATACGATACGACGTTATTACAGCGGCGATCGAATCGAATTGATAAGATTATCACAGTCCTACTTTTTATTTAAATATTCGTGCACAGTATAAAAGCATTATCTACAAAAACGGCAAAAGAAAAATCACGTTTGTTGTATGGGAGCCCCCCCTAAATATTTGTTTTATTTTAATTTAATTATTCATTTTTAAAGTAAACATATAACTAAATATTCTGTGAATATTTCAAGCGTCTACCTGTTGCTGTTATCAATATCGAGCAAAAAAAAAATCATGTTTCTTGTATGGGAGCCCCCTTAAATATTAATTTTATTCTGTTTTTTAGTATTTGTTGTTATATCGGCAACAGAAATACATCATCTGTGAAAATTTCAACTGCCTAACTATCACGGTTCATGAGATACAGCCTGGTGATAAACGGACGGACGGACGGACAACGGAGCCTCAGTAATAGGGTCACGTTTTACCCTTTGGGTAGGGAACCCTAAAAAAAGAACACGGACCAGAGAGCACAGCATTATTAACTTATTATATAATTACTATTGCAAACCTACATCTGGGGCCCTACCGCCGAAACTGAAGACTACCATCGGATTATTTGATTTAATAAAAATTGTGTTTAACTTGGCTAGTACAATACCTGAAGCTCTACCATCTGAGCTGAAGATGTTTGTCAATAACTAAAACGTAAGACCTATTTTCCGAATCTAAATATTCAATGGTAATCGGCTTCAGTTTCGATGGTAGGGCCCAGTTAAAGATCACAAAACACACTGAGTCGATACAAACGGTTCAAAATCGATTAATACATATATTGAAAGTCTAAGCGTGAGGTCTACGTGCAGCATTGGTCTGTCGGTTGAAATGACAATTCAAAGAGTAATGTATATGTTGTCGGCATATACAGCGTCGTCAGTTAATAAACGCTCGCTGTTTTGCAATATGCCGAAGGCAAATTATAAAATGCTTCGTCAATTTGAATAAAACCAAAAAGAGTCGCACGCTCGCACGCCCTTTGTAAAAATGGCGCGGCAAATTGTCTAATTAGTTTTTTGTTATGCTACGCGCGGCGCTGTTGTATCAAAACAATAAAAATGGTGGCATGTAATAATGAAAACAAATGGGAACAATATTTTCTGTCACCTAAGTTTAGATGTGTAACTAATATGCAGTACCCTAATAATAATATCTATCTCCAAAAAATATATTAGTCATTTTAATCAAGACTGTCTCCAAATATAAATCGTCGGCTTAATGTAAATAGGTATGTATCTTAAATTATAGTTTGATCACATTTTGAATATAAGAATAAAAGCCTGAATATAAGATCTGTCCTCTAAAAAGTAAGTCACGAGCAGCAATAATATATTTGTAGGTACCTAAAAATAGCAAATATTTCGCCTTATAAATCTAATCAACAAACTATTAGTATCATTTAATTCGTTTGATCATCAAAATAATAGATCTGTCACTTAGTGAATAGATCAGCTCCTTAATTTAATGAAAAAATGGCTAATAGGGGCGGAGTCAATTTGGCGTCATATTCACTGACGAGTCTTACCAATACTTGGTCAATGTAATAAATCCTGTTTTGGTTACATTTAGGTTGATTTTTGGTTAGGGTAGGGTTTTCTTGTATCCTGTCATCGGAAATAAGAGCTCCGCGAAGCGTAAACATTTTCATATTGTTAGGTATTTCTATTTTAGTGACAAATTTAATTTATTGGTAGGATAGTAGTGTAATTTAATTTATAGGTCACTGAAAATGCATTTATTAGGTAATTGATAAAATCATACCCAAAACAAATGTAATTCAACGAATACTATGAGGTTACGTGGTATTAGAACATGACCTACAATGTCTTCAAAATTTTGTAAAATGCCATATTAAATTCCGATATTCATACAAGTAGAATATAATATATAGTTTGAATAGTAATATAAATAAACGCGAAAAAACTCCTCCAAAAGTACTCTAAACCTTTAAGAAGTCACAAAGTCATCAAAGTCAACTCACAATTCGGGGCAAGGCGTAATGAGGAAAACGAAGATGGGAAATTGTATCCCAATGGGCGGCCGTATGTTTGCAACTTAAAAAGCGGGCACAAAGTCGTATCTCCGAAGTTAGATTCTATCTGAAGCACGAGGGAATATCCTAGGCACGGGTTCTAGCCAGTGTCAATATTGAATCAGCAGAGTCGTGTTTGTGAGCGGAATAAATTGTGGCCGCCTCCGGAAACTGTTCGCGTCAGTATAATTTTCTTGACTATCTCTCTTTCCGAATATTAGGAGAGGCCTGTGCGTATATTTAAATTTTCCTATTAATAAATCGGCTGTCATTTTCGTTTGTTATTATCTAGGTTTCGTCGTTGTTAAAATCTCCCCCTATAATATATAGTTAAAAATAGCAAATATATAGTTCTTCTTTTAATAACTATTAAAATTTTTTTGAAAGGCATTGTCTAGCCATAAGTAGATACAATCTGATAATGATGATGACCGTCACAATGAAAGAATATGTGTCCATTTTGATTGTAATATGTGAGGATAAATTCCCTGATTACTGGCAGAGCGCTAGACAGTGAGACTTTTTTATACTACGTCGATTATCTGACAAGTATACGGTTATATACCCAACTGATATAAAGCGGACACCGTAGCCATATCAACATATAGGTTAATATATACATATATGTAGTTTGTTTATCGACTTCAAATGATATGTTGCTTGTAATATAAAACTAATATTATAACAATATATTTCACATTTATCACAATCATTGCAATAATAAAAAATAGACCGTGTTTTATTATTATTATTTTATGATTTTCAGTGTATGCATGCATATTAGCTGCATTGCTTTTTGAAGTCGGTCTTAAAATTTTATTTTATTTTAATTAAAATAACTTATTTATTTTTGTCCAACACGGGGCAAATCTACATAAAACATTGATTGAATAAAAACAAAGAGGAAAAGTTTAAATAAAAGTTGAAAATTACTCTTCTAACATATATGAGATTTGAGCATGTTAAAAGACACATTTCCAATATTTATTATTATTGAAAAATTACCTACACTCTTTCTAAGCAATAATAATATATCATGAATATATTATCTAAGAATATGGTCAATATTATACAATAACATTATTATTCCTATATACGGAATGCTCTATATAGGTATAATAAGAACAGTGACTGGTTGTTGCCTTTCATTCATCATTGTTGGTGCATTTTGCAGGTAGTTCGAAAGGAAACTAAAGGCAATTCAGCAATATCCAACACATAGCGGTTCGCATATTTTATAGGCTCTTTGTACCGCCCTTTTGGAGAACGCATTCTCTTTCAGTACGCTATGGTAGGCATATCCAAAATTTTGTTTTCTTTTGAGTGAGTCTTGATATTTTGAATAAATGTTTCCTATACCTCAATGGCGTTTAGCTTACCGCTTTGATATCCCTTTTTCCTCAAAATTATTTCAAACTGGTTTGATTCCATTTATGAAGACTTGCTTAATAACGTCAAAGCTGCGAACGTGTATTATAAAGTAAGTTACATTTGTAGATATTATTTATTACGATTTATATTTTTATTAATAGAACATTTCAGCAATAACAGCGGCGTAAATATTTATTGAAGTATATTTATTTGTATAATTATTTATTTATACCACTTCAGATGGCAGACAAGCAGTAATACCGTAATCATTTAACGGCTGGCGACATCAAATATCGCAGCCTTATCCGGTCAACGCAGCAACCTTCCTTCCTGGTGACCTCACTCACTCGCAGGAACACAAGATGAGCAGTTACACAAAATATGCTGTGCCCTACCTCTCTTTTGCCAGAACCTCGTTAGTTAAACAACAGGGTCAACCACATGCAGGTGAGGTTGCCTTTGGAACAAAGATTACAGCGAGCCTTTTACACCCCAAAATATAAGGATCTGGGAATATCCTTCCAAATGAGAATAACAGACAAGTATTATATACTAGTACATTAGATCTGTTATCTGTCTATGAATCTTTCCCAACGAGAAATAAGATAAGGATCTTGGGGTGTAAGTGGTTCATCAAGATCTTTGAACCAAAGCCAACTTCACCTGCACGCGGTGCACCCTGCTGACTGACAAACGAAGCTCTGGCGAAAAGAGAGGTAGGGAGCGTAATTGTAAGCTACCCAACTGGGGAATGTACCTCCACCTCACAGAATACCGCAGCCAAATAACAATTCCCTTGAGGATTGTTGTGTTCCTGCGAGTGAGTGAGGTCACCAGAAAAAAAGGAAGGAGATGCTGCGTTGGCAGCGGGGGTGGCGGCGTGCGAGCAATATTTTATGTTGCAAGCGTTAATATGGCCACGGTAACCGCTTCACATCAGGCGGGCCGTGTGCTTGTCTGCCACCCGACGGGACTATTTGCTGATCATAGATCTGTATAGGAGAACCAAAGTTGTCTACATAGCTCTCAGAGTCAGCAGGCGGAACTGACAGTAGGGGAGGAAAGTCCTAAAGTAGAGACCTCGTATGGGGCGACGTAGCGTCGGGCACCCGCCTCTAGACAGACCGATGACGTCAAGGGAACGACCGAAAGCGGCTGATGCGGCAGAAGTGGAGGGCGTTAGGGTAGGCCTATCTATATCCAGCAGTGGATAGATACAGGCTGATGATACATCTGTATTTTTTTTGTAATACTAATTATAGAAAAAAATCATTCATCTGTAGAGCTAGCGCTCGATTTAATGCATTAGTTCGTAGTGACCCATCAGTTGACGCATTTGCAGCGACACCGGCCACGCTCAGGCGATTGATGGCCAACCTATTCTTTAATTCCTAGGACGATTCTGGGATGCTGTTCGTTGTTTTTCGTCTACAAATGTATGTTGATTTTTGGTGTTGACCGAGCGAAGCTTTCAATAGAAGCTTACTTGTGAAAATGTGTAAAATGGCTTTTAGATATATTTAAGTTTTACATACTTAGAAAGTATAAGCTGTATGTTTTCCTATGTACAAATAAATAAATAAATCAGGATTAGTATGACATAACAGTGAATACTTCTCTCATTAAAACGTTCGGCAATTCATTTCTCTGCCGAACCATAAAGTTGTGGAATTCGCTGCCGCCACACTTTTTTCTTTTTTTCTATGATCCTGGATCCATTTTAGACGAAGTGTGTTTTTTTTTTAAATAGTTCGTCATGGAATGTACTGTACCGCCAGTGTTGCGCTAATCGTAATGATGGTGATACTTACATTTGGTCTTTACTTCACCTGCGTTTTCCTTCAGGCAAGGGTGCGATATTTTAACCGACCATATAAAAAAACCTTATCGTAAATTAGCTTCCTACCGCGGCTTCGCTCGCGTGTTTACATTGTCGAGATGATAAGTAGTCTGAGTTAATTCCAGTTATAAGGTATAATAAATACAGATGAAACAAACATCCAATTACGTAATTAAATGACAACCATACAATTCTCCAAACATTCCAACCTTTACATTTACATCATTAGTAGAATACTTATTTTTAGTACTTCGGTTACTTATTTTCCATACATTAATACCACTATATTTTTTGGGTAGTAATAAACCGAGCATCAAAAATTGTGAAACTGGGCGACTATTATACTGACTTGGCGACTGATATAAAACATACCAAACCTAACGTAATCTAGTATTTCTGTGGCTCATTTTGTATTTTTTGTGGCTCATGTTATTATTTTCCTATTTTTTTTAACCAGGTCTCGTAGCCATATTAAACCTCGCAATATGAAATATCACTCGCGCGCCGCCACTATGCCAACGCAGCAACTCCTTCCTTTCTAGTGACCTCACTCACTTACAGAAAAACAACAACCCTCAAGGGAATGTTATTTGGCTGTGGTATTCGTGGTGCATCCTGCCGATTAGATAGAGCCTCTCTCGCTAATCGGCAGGATGCACCACGTGCAGATGAGATTCGCGCTATGGCTTGAAAGATCGTGATGAGCTACCACAAAAGAAGTCAGAATGTAAAAATAGTATTAAAATATAGTAGTACATAACTTTTTCATTTCATATTGGTAGGATTACTGAAATTTTTGTACAGCTTTTTACGAAAATTACGCGGACGGAGGAGTATGAAATATCGCACACTTATAGTTAGTTATATAGACAAAGAGTACAGAATGATAATATATTTTTTTTAATTATGCATAAAAATACATTAAATCAATAAAAAAAAAACATTACAATCACTATCATGTATTTGACACACACGTATATATATATACTCTTTTGTTTATCGTTCAAGTCATAATTTTAATTAATTATTGTCGTATTTCGACCACTGGCAGCCACTAGTATGGTTAATGAGTCGGTTTCTTATCTTACATACAAAACTACCACTATATTATTAAAGCAGAACGCAAAAATAGTTTCACAATAGCAGTGCCGGCGCTTGTTGGTTGGACGAGCTAGACCATTTGTTTATGCCGTCATAGCGAATCAAATGCCCTGGAAGTGATACCGCGATCGTTGAGCTCTTTATGACTACGGAATGTATCTCAGTAAACGTTGCTATGTTTTCATATAGCTTAACTAATGAAGCGGAGTATGAAATTCTCATCTTAACAGACATTACTATTATAATATATTGTAATACTATTGTCTGTGGTTTCGCCTTGTGTAAATAGACTGCCGGTGTAAAAAGTATTATATGTTGGATGTAAGTCAATCTTTAGAGCCAAAGCCAACCTCACCTGCACGTGGTGCACCCTGCTGATTGACTAACGAGGCGCTGGCCAAAGAGAGCTAGGGTACAGTGTATTTTTATGCTGCCCGACAGGAGAAGTACCTACACCTCATAGAATACCGCAGTCAAATAACAATTCCGAGTGAGTGAGGTCACCAGAAAGGAAGGAGTTCTTGTAACGACGTATACATGTTAAACACAATCCTGTAAATATCTTGCATGTGAGTGAGCACTAAGCTTGAAATGAATTGACGTTTTGGTATTGACCTTTTGCGAAGAGGAAATGCTAGAAATAAACTTGCCAATATGGGTCTATTTTTTACTTTGTACTTTTGTACTTTCAATTTTTGTACCATATTATAGAAAAAACTACTTGCAATAAAGATATTACGAATAAACAAAACAGAACAAGTTTTACGTCGTGCATTATTTCCTTCACAATAATGTTCCACCATGTATCAACAATTATTTTCCGATCCTCTGCCCAGAAACTCGTCTGTACATTCAAAATCCTTTGAGGATTTTGGTTCGTTAGATACCGCATAAATTAAAAAAAAAATATGTAAGTAAATATCAGAATTTTGGAATAACATAAATGGCTAAAAAAATACCTATTATTATATCTTTTCTTTTTATTCAAAGGAAAATATATAATCGTGACGGGTAAGAATGTGAGCTCTTCGCAAAATAATCTGCACCTATCGCGAAGCATTGATTATCCCAACGCAAATATCTCGATCCTGAGACCACTGCCGCAGTCACGTAGAGAAACTACGTTATGTAGGTCGGATGTATTAACTAGAACAAACAGAAGAAAACAAATTAATAGAGCCTGTAATTTAGTTTAGAAATTAGGACAACCCAATAAATGGTTATTTTTGGCAAAAAGGCTCGCAACATCAACTTGGTCACAAATTAGGACTGGAATATATTTATCAAAGGCGTTATCTATCTGCCTGTATATAATACACTCATAATAAAAAGTCTTGAGATGGGCCAACTTCAGTTGCACGTGGTGCACTATCAATTTATCAAACGTGACTGGTGAAAGAAAGGGAGGGAGATATCATGCCTGACTGGGTAAATACTTCCCACCTCGCGGAAGCCTGCACTCAGATATCAATAACCTTGAGGATTATCATGCGAACCGTATGTTTGTTTGACACTCGAAATGGTGTAAAAAGTAGTTGCTGGGCTACTAAATTTCCTAGTTCTGGATTTTTTTATTAGAGGAACCATGAACATTACGTTCTCCATTGCAATCTCAGTGATTTCCTATCTGTATTCCAGGGGTCTACCGCTTAAGCTGGAGCTTCATTCAGACCGAATTTTTTGAGTCCAAAAATCAAATTACTGTTTAATTTTGTGGCATACCCCTTTAGCTTGGGGTACTCGCACAAAGCGACTGAATACAAAGGAAACTGTACTTTTTACCTATTTAAGTCGTAAGCAGTGGTAATCAGTCGCTTTGCGTAAGCAGTCGTTAATACTCTATAAGGTCTGGATGATCCAAAAAAGAAAATACAGGTAGGAGCCATATTACGCATGTTCTATTCAATTACAAGTGGTCGAAAGGTCAAACTTTCTTCTAAATAACAGCGACATAGAAATTTACAAGCTGAAGCTAATAAAAGCGCGTTGAAAATGTGACACTTTCATAATGAAGCAGTTTGTCCTAGAAACGTGATACCTTGACAATAAACACGACACAAAAGACTTCGTCCAACAATGTATTCGTTATGCTCAACAATTTACTTTGAAAACACTCTGGGCGGGTGACGATAGCCATAGTTTCCACAACACATCACTTTATGGTCACCCTGTTTAGTGCCACATTTAATGGCATCTACCACCATTGTGCATTTACTAGTCTACTGCCGTTTATTACAATTTTACAACGTGATAAAGATATTTGAATTCGAAATTTTGAATAAAATCATAGCCTCATATTAAATTGATTGATGGATGCAGATTGTTGCGTCGAGATGATAGTTAAAACAGCAGTAATCAGGAATAAATAATGTGCATCAGCAAACTTCATTATACACCCGCATTGTAAATTATAAAAAAAAAAAAGTTTGGAAAAAATGATTAGGTTAGACACATTCGCAATTTCAACTTTATCAGAATAGTATATCTCATATTATATCATTTTTAAGAACAGCAATTAGTTGCAAGTATTGCGAGCTGTATAGCAAATGAATCAATTGCAAAGAGTATATCGACTCATCCGTATAATAAATTCTGACCTGTACTGTTAATAGTTGAGTTCGTACGTTTTTATGGGAAGCTAAAGAATGGACGTTATTCGATTTTAAATGTCGGAAAACAAATGGGATAAGAAAATTATAAAAACGTATGTCTGTAGAATTCGTATTCTTTATCTGGTCTAGCTAGCTTAACTCGTTTTTGCTCCATGATCACATGGGTCTCATGGGTTCTATGAATGGTTAGTTGCGATGGAAATTGAATGCAGAGATGACTTGCATTCATACAGAGTTGTACAACCTTCCAACGCATATTGTTTAAAGTGTGGTAATAAGCAATCCAACTCATTTATTATATTCATATAATAATAAAGGTCGGTTATATTCTCAAAATATGAAGTGAGCCGACGATTCATTTTAATTGGAGTCAACACACTGACTTGGAGCCCAAGTATTGGCAAGGGGTTAAATAGGACGAGTGGGGTGATCATCATAATGAGATTCTTTCAGTTGATTTCATAATTTGCTTTTGTTTCAATTACTGTACGAGTATTGTTGTGGGGTACGGCTCATTATCACCTTTAGAGCCAAAACGAACCTTAATTGCGAGTGCTGCGCCCTGCCAAATAACAATCGAGGCGCTGACAAAAGAGCGGTAGGGCTCGACGATTGCCCGACTGAGGAGGTAAGTACCTCCACCTCACAGAAGTCTACAGTCAAATACCAATTCCCTGTAAGATTTTGTTTTTTTCGCGAATGAGTAAGGTTACCAGAACACAATAGGGCCGTAACTTGATTGCTCGGAACGCACTCCCTTTTTGGGAACAGGTAGCAACCTCTTCCGAGCATTAGCTTCTCTCCAAGCACCCTTGACACAACCGGACGTATAGGAGAGACGATAGAGGCGCGTCAATACCTAAGAAAACGCCGCAGCACATTTTTTAAGTACTATCGCTGGAATACCATCAGGGACATTGGCTTTTCGGACATCGCGAGACTGTAGATCTGAGTGTACATCACGCTGCCTGATATGTATACCAGGCATAACGTAACCACTGGAGACTATTTATGGTGGTTGAGCGCCACAGACATCGACCCGAGAATTAGCGGCAAAGAGGCTGGCCATAAGATCGACTTTCTCCTGCGGCTTGTGCACCAGCGATCCATCGGGGCAACTCAGAGGAGACCACGAGGGTTGGCAGAAGTTGGCTTGCACGGCTTTAGCTTGTCCCCAGTAGTCACATGACCCAAGGGAGTGCGACACTAGTTCCTCGCCTACTCGTTCAACACACGGCGTGTCCACTCTTATCAATGCCCTCTAGTGGATCTTAGTGGCAGCGTTGTATCTTTGATTGTATGATCCCTGAGTAAGTGCGATACGCCGCTTGTTTCTTAGTGACATCATCCACGTATTTATGACTAAACCAGGGGCGTCTCCGGCCCTTGATGACGACATAGTATTCCATACCAACGCCGATCACGTATACCATGTAACTTTTAATGATCATAAATGAAGATTTAAACATTTTCAGACTTAATATTTATATCGTATACAGTCATCCGCTGTTAGACCTTAACACTTTTATTACAAGGGGGTCCTGTAAGGTATCAAGGAATAAAAGGTAAGGTATAAATGATAAGGTACAAGGGAATCTGTTTTCCTGTGTTACCTAGATATACTCTTTAATTGATATTTAAGCTACTGTATGTAGGTACATCTAAGAGCACGTCAACCTTAACACTTGGACTTTTTAACTTATGCCATATCTCATAAGAGTTACAATCGTATTGTGACTGTTAAGCATGATCTGCTCTTACGAATAGCTGTACAACGAAAACATTTAAATGTTTTTGACGTGATAACGTCCTATACAGGTTGTGTAGCTGTATATATTGAAATGTGTATGATGTATTGTGTGTAGTGGATATCTTTCTATATTATAAATCAATGAACGCCGCGGCCGGCTGCACGCACGAAAAAACATGACTCATTGTCACGTTCTGCCTGAGCCGAGCGTGTAACCGAAATCTCTCTTCCACTCTATCGGCCGATGTTTTCTTATGACGTTATCACATAAAATTATCGTCCGTAAACCGACTTTACAGACAACCAATTTTTTCATGAACTTACTACGTTTTCATAATCATAAAACAATAATACACAACAATAACATCATCCATTCATCTTCTGGCACAAAGCGGACTGCGATTCGGTCCCGGTGGAACAACTTTTAATTAAATAGAAATGCTTTTACTTGCACTTGGAAATTTGTAAAACCGTCTAAAGATAACAATGTTTAACTCGGGAATACTTGCACTGAATAACCGGGACGGTGCGAGACGCATTTCACGAAACTTTTCAACTGAACAAATCATTGAGGGATGTTTTATTATCTTATGTTAATTTTGGGAAAACGGACTTTAAGTTTATCTTAGTCAGAGTTTAAATTCATGTTTAAGAGTAAGGCGTAGAATTGGTTTGATAATAACATTCGAGTTAAAACAAACTTCACCGGCTCGTAGTAACACGTGATGCACTAGGTTGACAAACGAGGCTTAGGCAAAAACTTAAATCAATATTTTTGAACAAATTACACACATCTAGTCCAAAAAAATTAAGCACAGCGTATACTATGGTACTAGCTAACTGATATTACACTTAAATACTATATATTATATTTATATAAGCAATCAATTTTAAGAGAGGTAGGGAGCGTAATTGTAAGCTACCCGACTGGGGAATCTACCTCCACCTCACAGAATACCGCAGCCAAATAACAATTTCCTTGAGGGTTTTTGTGTTCCTGCGAGTGAGTGAGGTCACCAGAAAGGAAGGAGATATTGCGTTGACAGCGGGGGTGGCGGCACGCGAGCGATATTTTATGTTGCAAACGTTAATATGACTACGGTAACCGCTTCACATCAAGCGGGCCGTATGCTTGTCTGCCACCCGACGTTGTATAAAAAAAAAATCACCATAGAGATCAGCACCACAGCAACACCAGATCGCCGATCCGTTGCCAGCTTATACTCCTCCCTTTCTTTCTTTGTGGTGACCTCACTCACTCGCAGGAACACAACAACCCTCAAAGGATTTATTATTAGGCTGCGGTATTCTGTGAGGTGGAGGCACTTCCCCAGTCGGGCAGCTTAAAAAATACGCTATGCCCTATCTCTTTTCGCCAGAGCCTCGTCTGTCAGTCAGCAGGTGAGGTTGGCTTCGGAGCGTAATGAGCCACTACACCCCAATAGCATAAAATAAATTTGTTACGATATAAACCACCTATACCCCATAATTAAGAAGCATACTTTAGCTGAAAATCAATATGGGTATTGATTCTAAGGTTTTCTGGGACGTCAATTATGGAAAATAATTTTTCAAATTTTACCCCTAAAGAGTAAAATGGGGTCAAAAAGTCAGAAAATCGTCATGGGTATTGTTTTTATGGTTTATCGGGTCGCTGACTACGAAACCAACAACTATTTTAAAATTCAACGTGGCTAACGTGAGCATCATCCTATTGGGGTGCGATAGGGTTGAAATGTCTAAATATCAATATATGTGTCGTTTTTACGGTTTTTCGGAACGCCAATCCATACTAATATTATAAATGCGACAGAGTGTCTGCCTGTTACCACTTCACGACTGCAACGAGGACATGTTGCGATGTACAGTGAGCAATTTCAAAGAGATACGCCTGTTCAGCTGTCAACAGTTCTCATGAGTGAACTAATGAGTGGGGCATGCATGCCTGATTCAACTCGAGCGTCATAATAAGGTATGACTGATGAGTCCATTCCACAGGCCTATTCACGTGACGTGACAGTATTTCAGATCACAAAGTTGAGCCTGAATATTCCACATTTGCAGAACATTGTCGGTCTAATTATTTCAGCACTTATAAAGGTTGTGCCAATTTACAACCCCGTAAACATGTTTAAGCAAAAATGTGTGAAATAACATAACTTGTTGTATTCGAACTGAACATAACATGAACGCAGCCGCGGCATATCATGCAACTATGGGTCTCTTTCTCCACAGTTTCATTTAATTTATTTTACTTTCTCAGTTAAATTCATTTAAAATCTCAGTTAAAAATTGTAATGATTTAAAACAGTATCTATACTGTTTTAAATAATTACAATTTTTAACTAACATATTCTGTAGAAACAATAAAACCTTAATACAACCTTAATAAACCTTAATAGACGAGCTCGGTGATCGAATGGCTCATTTCCATTTTGACTTCGTGGTCGCGGGTTCGATCCACTCACAAGGCCAATATTTATGTACATGAACATGTCTGTTTGTCTTGGTCTGGGTGTTTTATATGTATTATATGTATGTATGTATATACAAAAAAATGTATTTGAGTATATCAGTCAACTAGTACCCATAGTACAAGCTTTGCTTAGTTTGGGATTAGATGGTCTGTAATTTTTCCAGGAATAATTATTTATTATATGTAATAGTAAAACATCGTAGTTTTACTAGGTTATTTATATGTATCAAATACTTTTCATATCAATAGTGAAGAAGTAACGTTTATATAAACTCAGAAAAATATCTCGTTCATTGAATGCGCTGTCGGATATAGCGAAATGAAGAAGACACCACGATCCTCTATCTGGCAACCTTTTCTTCTACTGTGAAGAAGACCCAGCTCTTACAGATTGATATCGGGATTCTCGTCCGTCAAGCTCAAATCAACGACTTAATGGTGATCACCATTTATATAGGTGTCACCCAGAGCAGCAAATCTTCTACTAAAAGTAACCGACTGATGCTCTTTGACAGTACAGGTTTTGAACGTACATTACCCACAGATCCTTTTTAATAAGCTATTACGTAGATTTTATAGAAAAACCAGTACAAAATAAACAAATACAAAATACATAGGGATTCACAGAGAAAACCCGATAAAATAAATCTTCGAAGCAGGCTTCCAATTAATCCGCTTAAGATTTGTTAGAATGAATTCGATGAATCTGCTCAGATTTTAAATTCAAATGTAAAAACATTCTCATCACAAAACTACAGTTTTATTTTTATCTCGGCTTGTTTTAAAGAAACTAAGAATTAATTTCCCTGAAGATTTCTTTGTTCAATTATTCCAGACGTACTCGTATATAAAAGTTTCCCTTCTCTAGGTGTATTATTGTTCGCAATTCTTACGAGAGAAGATGCAGAACGAGTTGGAACATCTTTTACTAATATTATCTTACACAGAAAACGTAATATTGAATTGAAATATAAAATAAACACACTTCAACAAGTCTACTTCAAGGCTGTTATTCATACACAGAGATATTGAATTCTGAGCACCCTGCTTCGACTCATGGCATGTGCTTGTATAAAGATAAAACATTTATTTAGTTTCAGATGCTTACAACATGTTGCTGACTTAATGCTTACAAAATGTTGCTGACTATAAACGTATATATTCACAATTAAACACATTATATGTACTTTGCACCAAGTATGTGATACAGTAGAAAAGAAATCGTCCCTTAGCTTACATCACCGCTCAAGTCGAAAATTGGCGGTTTTCACATTTTAATGCCATTCGATGGAGCTGCTCATTGCGCGTCTAACCATTGGTCACATAATTATAGATTCAACCAATCAGAAGCCGTAATTCGAAAAGTAGTGACAGCGCGCAAGTCAGTTGGACTCTCAACACCGCACAAGTCGCTAGTCTGTCATACATTTCTCGTAAAAATACTTAGCGCTCCGTAATTATTACATTTTGATGTGGGTTTTATCGCTGAAAGGTCTTTGCAAGAAGTTATAATAGAAGGTTAAAAGGTAAGCTATATAATAAAGTAATGTTTATTGATTTACACATTTTAATATAGAAAGAAATGACAGTAGAATATCTTCATACTTACTTAAGCGGTGTTTACTATCGTTTTTTTTTTAACTTAGGCGGTGTTTCAAAATGTATTTTATTTCTTGTAGGAAGCTCAATAATTGAAATACACTATGGATGGAGAAGAAATTGATTCCTGGAGTAATCAGAGTTCAGGTGATGAATTTTTATGTGCCTATTACAAGAAGCAGGACTGATGTCAAAACATAAACGGCGTAAACAAAGTTGCAAAGAAGATCAAAAAAGAATTAATAACAATTCCATTGCGGGTTCTTTTGTTCCTGCGAGTGAGTGAGTTCACCAGAAAGGAAGGAGTTGCTGTGTTGGCAGCAGGCGCGAGCAATATTTCATGTTTCCAACATTCATATGGCTACGGTAACCGCTTTACATCAAGTGGGCCGTATGCTTGTCTGCCACCCGACGTAGTATAAAAAAAATAACTAGGTCAGTAGATTAGATTTGTTTTGAGGTCCACATTTTTTTATTATTATTAGTAACATAGTAATTTATATTTTTAATGCAATAATTCCTACCTTTTTTGTACATTTGAATCAAAAAGATAACACGAGTTCTTTTGATACCAAAGAATGCAATTCTCCTAATAAATAGGAAATTATTGCAACACCAATAAACGAACAAAACTTTGGGGAGTACATGAAAAGAAATATAACTACCCAGGACAATATAAACTTAATATTTGATCAAAAAATAGACTTGGATAGTGAAAACATTGATATTAATAATCTATAAGTTATAATATTAGGTGGTAATGATTTCTTTGATCTGCAACAGGGACCATCCGAATTCGCTACGGTGGCCATCGAGGATCCTCAGCCTTCTGTATTGAATGTTGTCAATGTCAAGATAGAAAGTAAGAATGTTGTGCAAGACCAAGGAAATATTGTCCTTAATAAAAATTTTATAAATTTAAATCATGACGAAGCTTTCCCTACTTTTTTTCCTTCAAGATATTCTCGTATCTACGAATACTCAATACCCAATTTCTATAATGAAAACAATACTCAATGTACAGATAAAAATAATATAACCCAGAGCAATATGCAGCAATCCAGTGTCTCTGTTACTCCATCGTGTTCTTCAAAAGTGGTCATACTCAGTAATGTTACTGAGCGATCTGTTAAGTCATAAAAACGAGAGAACAAGGCGACAAAAGATCTAAAGAAATATGAACGCAATGTTAATAAAGGATGAAAGGTGAAAATTATTTAGGATACAGAAGAGACAGAAAATCAAAGACCAAAGAAACATTTAAAGTGAAACAAGACGTATAAGACGTTAAGCCTGTAAGATCCATGAAACCACCGTACACTTCTGCGTTTTGCAAGAAACCGAAACTCTGATCATGTGACAACATAACTGGGAGCAGCGAAGATTATTTATAACTTCTTACGTAATAAAGTACTAAAGAAAGCTACAAAAAATCCAGAATCATCCAGAAGAACTGATATTCGAACTTACGCTTCGACGATTGATAATGTACGTCACCAAGTCTGTAAAAAATGGTTTGTTAGATTTAGGCTGAAAAAACAGATCGTGCCTCCCAAGTTGTTCGTTCGTGTTCGTTAAAGGTTCGTGTGTCACCAAATACCTTTAGCAATTGATGTCAACAATGTGATTCTTATGATTTAGGTTATAGATAACTATGTAACGATTGTTAATTATTCTTGAAGTATTTCTTAATAAACTTCTCTTTGTAAATCTATCTATCAATACCTTATTCCCTAACATTTCCGCAAACAACACCGCCCTAATCTAATAAAATATCTGTCAACACAGCTCAAGTCATAAAATAAAAGCTGAAATAGAGTAAATCGTCAAAATAAATATAAATAATTATTTCTTAACTGCTAACTAGGCTATTTATTAAGTAATAACAGAAAAATTCCACCGATTTTTTAAATTAGACAGTTTTTTTCGTCTCCTGTAAAGTTGGCAAAAATGACTTATGCGGTGTTGTTAGCTAAGGGACGAAATGCAGCGCAGTGTATGGAATTGCTCAATTTGGTGCTGCATTCAACGGTAAGTTACAAGACACCATTCCCACAAGTAAAAGGAAATATGTACTTTATATGCAACTTAAAATAAGTATCATTAACTTTGTTGTGCTTACGAGTAAAAATAATCATACTTTGGTCCATCAAACGCAGAAATAAACTGCCAATCACGTTAGCAAAAAGGCACCTAACATACAAAAAAACCGGACAAGTGCGAGTCGGACTCGCCCACCGAGGGTTCCGTAGGTACGTAGTATCATTATTAAATTTGATATTTTTCATTATAAATAAGAAATAATGCGTCGAAAAAAATAAATAAAATATATTTTGCAATGTGTACATCAAGCCCTTTCATATGATACCCCATTTGAACTAGTAGTTTCAATTTGAAATTTCGACACCCTAAAAAAAATATAGACCCCCTATTTTTTAAGATCTATTTACAAATGTATAGTTTTGAGATTTATTCCTGTACTTGTAGTCTGTAACGATGTTACTTGCCAAATTTCATAGTTCTAGGTCAACGGGAAGTACCCTATAGGTTTTGATTCCCTTGAGTGTGTCGAAATATGCGTTTTTTGCTGAATAAACGGCCGTAACTTTTTTTTACGTAAACTTAGCAGTTTGATTTTTTTTTTACTTCATGGGACCATAGACCTGAGTATACAGTTCAAATTTCAGCTTGATACCTCCATGCATTCTCGACATAGAAATTCTTGACAGACAGACAGACAGACAGACAGACAGACAGACAGACAGACAGACAGACAGACAGACAGACAGACAGACAGACGGACAACAAAGTGATCTTATAAGGGTTCCGTTTTTCCTTTTGAGGTTCGGAACCCTAAAAATCAATAATTATTATCAACTCGTTGGTATTCTAGAAAAATATAATTTATTTATTTCTTTCATAAGCTACTATTGAGTAGTTGCTAGTGTTGCTACGGTGGTGCGTTTCTTTATATTCAATATTTCGTAGCTTATCATCGAAAGTTCCCATAAATATGTATAGGTAATAACAAAGTTATGCATTGCATGTCGACTATAGTTTTTATACCAAACGTCGGATTCAATACTAGCATACGGTCCGCCTGATGTAAAGCTGCTATCCTAGGCTATAAAAAGACGATTGTAACAAAAGGCTCGTGCGTTGCTATGCCTGATACTATTGCAATATCTGCTTACCTCACACACTTGCAGAGACGCAGGAATTCTGGAGGGTGTTGTTATTTGGCTCTAGTCTTCTATGAGGAAAAGTAAATAAAAAATAAAAAACATATTCTTGTCTATTACACCTCATATCATATTTATGAATAAACTAGCTGACCCGACAGACATTGTTATTGAATTCGAATTGGTTTCACGCAATCTGTTAAATAAGTCACTCATTTAACATTTCTGTCAATCATAAAGTTACATTAAAAAATGTAATATGGTCTCAGTTTTCTTACGTTTCTTAATTTTCCGCGCAACTTTCCTATTTTTTTTTTCTTACATAAGAACATTCTCCCGACAATAACGAATACAACATAAAAAGAACGTTCACGCATGTTCAAGGGAAATATGGATTCATTTTTAAATATAATTATACTAGCGGCCCGGTACGTGCTTCGCTACGTATAAAGTGAAATAATAAATTAATTTAATTGGAACATCAACATCAAATTCATTTATTCAAACAAAAAATTATTTTATTAATTGCTAGCTATTTTAAAACTTAATCCAATAAACAATATTTTTTCTGCTCTACCGATTTTGTGCAAACTTTACATAAACCATGTTACATAAACTAAATAGTTTTTAGTAATTTGGTTTGGATAGGTGAGCCCGTTCTTGAGTTATAAAGTTACAACGAAAAGTGGCATTGATTTTTATATATAAATAAATAAATATTGTAAATAAATAAATAAATATTTATTTACAATATTTATTAAACATATTAACACTCGCAACATGAAATATCGCTCGAGCGCCGCCACCCCCACTGCCAACGCAGCAACTTCTTCCTTCTTTTCTGGTGACCTCACTCACTCGCAGGAACACAACAACCCTCAAGGGAATTGTTATTTGGCTGCGGTATTCTGTGAGGTGGAGGTACTTCCCCAGTCGGGTAGCTTAAAAATACGCTATGCCCTACCTCTCTTTTCGCCAGAGCCTCGTCTGTCAGTCAACAGGGTGCACCACGTGCAGGTGAGGTTGACTTTGGTTCAAGGATGTTGATGAACCACTTACACCCCATAAATATAATATATGGATAATGGATAAACACATTACTATTCATAGCGTTCAAGCGATTTTGCAATTCATATTATTGGAATCGATGTGTTAGGTAACAACTCAATGTTTTAGGTCCCCAATAGTGTTAGATACTTAAAATCCGTGGTGCACGGCATTTGAGCTTCACTTGACTTGCCATCTTTTTGCGGAAGGGAAATCAAATTCCCAAAGCTTCTTCCTCCTATTAATTTCCTAGTGAGTTCCAAAGCAGTCGTAGTTTTACCCCCGGGACTGCAATGGACTTCACTGTTCATTGCATTTTGGCGGTCGCCGGCTGCTGTTAATCTTGGCTACACAGTAGATACAGTAGTGGGAATGAGTGGTAGGCCCCCGTCCCGTTAAATTTATATATATATACATATTTATTCATAGAAAATAGACTTGTAGTCTCATTATAAATACAAGTCTATTTTCTATAAAGTAATACATACGATTTAAGTCGGTTGAATAGAGAAATCCCTAAAATCCACACGGTCTGCAAAAAAATCTGAGGCGTGTACAAAATGTGTCTGTAGATAGGCAATAGGATACCTCTCACGTCTAGGCTATAAAAACGTGCCGAGTAAACGACGTCTGACGGTTAGTGCTCTCACAATTTTGTGAGATTGACGCGAAAATACATATGTCGTAAATATGAATCGAAAGATTGTTTGTCCATAAATAATTTATTTGTATTCGTGTATTCTTTCACTGAAATCAGATAAATAAATCGTTATTTGATTGTCTGAATAAAAAAGGATAGAAAGATGAAAATATTCTTATATATATTTATGATGACATAATGAGGACAGATTTTACAAGAACAGCATTATTTGCCGTATACGTGTAGCAGTCTCTCACATTGCCAGGAGGGGCAACGTACCCTATACCTAACGGCTAATGCGCCCCGTGTGCCAACCTTCCGGTTATATCACGGGTTGCGAGTTTCTCGTCCAGTAAATCAACCAGACGAGAGGATCTTTACCTGCACCGCTTTTGCGCTCAGTAAACCAACCGAGCACGCAAGCGTAGCAGTAGCAGGTCTTACTCCGCTTTCACCTGCATGCAGGCTACTTATGTACTCTTAAGTCGAGTAGCTCGTGGCGACCGACGCTCAGAGAACTCAAGCATCGGGGCCCTACTACCACTCCCCAATCTCCATGATGGGTACCGGAGCTGTATGGCATGCTCACATCCCGGCGCACAAGTACAAGTACAAGCGCGCCTAGTGTTTCTGTACCCACACTTGGGTGCCGGGTAGCCGGCTCCCTGATTTCCTTGACAGGTACCGGAGCTGTATGAGGCGCGCTCACTTCCCGACGTCCTTCAAAGAAGAAACGCTTAACCCGGGCCTACGGTAGGGTGACCGGGGTGACGGAAGCGATCGCCCGTCATCCTCCTTGCTCAGCAGGCAAGTACCCGAGCTGCGACGTCAGCTGGAAAGCCGACGGCCGCTGTAAGGGCCGCTCCAAGCCCCGTTGAGAACCACTGTGGCGGCCCTTCGCCCTAGGCCAGTGATAACCAACTAGCTACGCGCAAGGTCGAACGCCCGGCCGACAATTTGGCAAGGCAGACGAACATGCCCGACCTCTGTAGCTAAACTACATGCACGTGAGTTATTACACGCACATCTCGAGTCCGAACCCATGACTGGCAAATAGGCCGAGGTACCCTGATCCAAACAGGGGGACCCGTAGTTCCCCCTGCGAACTCCCCACAGTCGGGTACTCCGTTGATAGTATGAGTATGAGTAGCCAGGAGGGGCAGTCAAATTCCAAAAGATTCTTACTCATACTCATTTTTAGGGTTCCGTATCCAAAGGGTAAAACGGACCCTATTACTGAGACTCCGCTGTCCGTCCGTCCCTCTCTTCATCAAATATAATCCTCCGTCACCCGTATCCAGCCGCTTTCTTGAGGTCATGCGACCATCTAGAATTAGATAGTACTCTACTATAGATTCTACTCTAATACCTTCCTCCCGCAAAACAAAAGGTTAGATATATGTATGTATACAACATACATAATGTAAACATGAAAGTACTCATTACATCGATGGCATCTTCAACAAGCATGGTGATTGTGAATATAAAACGATCGCGACCTAATTTTCTGAGAGCTCGTTATATATGAAAAAATAATCTCGAAATCGCATGATTCGAACAGTTTTCCTATGTACACTGGCGAGCAGAGAAATTGTAGGTACTAAAATAGATGCTGTAAATGACTTTTCTAGGTACGTAGCAAAGTATTTTGTTAATTTCAATTGCTTTTGATGAAAGATACATATTCCGTTATTATAAACTATTATTTTTAAAACAAGGCCTTCAAGTTTATTTAATGCTGCCTTCAAATTGCCATGTTTCCTCGCAGTAGTATTCACATTCCGGATTCCTAATCGACTAAAACACTACTCTATGTTATAAATTAGCGTCCCATCCTGGCTTAGCCCGTTCCACTAGGGTGGAAAACAAGCATATACCCCGCCTGATGGGAAGCAGTCATCGTAGCCTATGGACGCTTGCGACACCAGATGCATCACTCACGCATTGCCGACCCTGCAAAAACCCCTTAACGCCCTTCTTGAAAAACCTCATACTGTCTCCTGGGAAGACCATGGCAGAAAGTAAATAAATGTATTATACATATTATAAACCTTTTGGCAGACATTTTCCTGATGATAATGAAAACCGCATCAAAATCCGTTGCGTAGTTTAGGAGAAATTCGCGGATAAACAGATGGACAGACGCGAAAAGCGATTTTGTTTTATACTATGTAGTATGTAAAAAGTTTGTGAAGACGTTTGGAACAAACAACATGTGTGAAGAAACATACAAAATGTTTGTTGCTACATATTGTGTACAAAATCACAGGTAAACGGTTAAACAGATTTGTTGAGGTTCACCACACAGATAGAAGATTCTATTCTATTCTGTGTACATTTTATGAACACTATCGGACGCCACGGGCAGAAGCTAACATAAAAGAGTAATCATTTTATACTACATACCCTTAATATTTTTTTTATATATATATGATGGATCTATAGATCCAACGCGTAGAGGCCCCTTTGATGATGTACCGGACTATTACAGAAGGGCTTCAATTGCTCTTATATGGGGCAGGCGGTGGCTTGCAACTCACTAGATGGGCCCCCAAAATGCTAGGAAGGAAAAGGCCAGGTGCAACACCGGTGTGAATGACTCAGGTGCGCGTATTATGTATCTCTTTTTTATCACGGGTCAAGCCCGGTCATTTGATAGGCGAGCATAGGGATATGGATCCAACGCGTAGAGGCCCCTTTGAGAAGTTTGATGTAATGTTGTATACCCGCAGTGACTCGCTCTAGGATATATCAATGGAACGATATAACCATGAGCAGGTCTCTGCAGGCGTTGAGACTATTGCATTGTATGATGGAAAATAATTTGGCTATGGAGATAGGATTTGGGGGAACTAAATACCGGGCCATTACAAAAGAGGGTCAAATTAATATTATGATTATTAAGATAATACAAAGAATATAAAATATTAATTAATAAAAAGAAAATATGCAATGCAAAATCTTTGTCCGTCAGTTTATATACAATAAGTATACATACAAGTTGGTACAGAGAATACAGTGTACATACAAGTTGGTACAGAGCGGCTGTAATTGGGTTATTGCAAATTAAAAATTTGATTACGTAGCGATTGTAACAGGATTTCGATTGTGACTGAAATTGGTATTACAAAGTTATGAATCTTTCATTTCGACGTGCTCGGTGGCGTAGCGGTCAATGACGCGGCTTCGACACCAACGCTCGTGGGTTCGATTCCCACATAGGACAAACATTTATGTGCATGAACATGTCTGTTTGTCTTAGTCTGGGTGTTTTCTATGTATCATAAGTATGTATTTACAAAAATAAATGTATTTACGTATGATATCAGTTGTCTAGTGCCCATAACACAAGCTTCGCTTACTTTGGCGCTGTGTAATTTGTCTGACAATATTTATTTATTTATTAATTTTTCCGAGTACCTAGTTTTGTTTTCTCTATTTTAATTTCTAGTCTAATGTTGAAATGCTGTGTAAATTTTACAATAAACGACGCTATGACAATATTGAAGGCGGATTGTATTGATTGAATGTAGATTTTTCTCAGTAACAAAACATACAGAAAAGAAGGAGATGCTGCGGTGACAGCGGAGGAGACAAGCGCGAGCGATATGTTGCGAATGTTAGTATGGCTACGGTAACCGCTTCAACAAAGTGATCTTATAAGGGTTCCGTTTTTCCCTAAAAACGGCAAAAAAATCACGTTTGTAGTATGGGAGCCCCCCTTAAATAATTGTTTTATTTTTATTTAATTATTTATTTTTAAAGTGAATACATACTAAATATTATGTGAGTATTTCAACCACCTGACTATTGTAGTTATCAATTGCGAGCAAAAACGAGCAAAAAAATCACGTTTGTTGTATTGGAGCCCCCTTAAATATTTATTTTATTCTGTTTTTAGTATTTGTTGTTATAGCGGCAACAGAAATACATCATCTGTGAAAATTTCAACTGTCTAACTATCACGGTTCATGAGATACAGCCTGGTGACAGACGGACGGACAGCGGAGCCTTAGTAATAGGGTTCATTTTTACCCTTTGAAAAAAGAATCTTTTATGTTTTAAAAAAAATAATCTTTTATGTTTTACTTTTCTCACAGTTTAAATTATTAGACAAAGACAAAGAAATGGTGGTGAAAATAATCAATTCACCTATAAAATTTAGACGCATTTGCTGGCATCCGTGCGCCGTAAATATCTCCGGTGCAATTCAATGTGCATTTGGCTCTGGTAATATATAAGTCAATGGCAATTGGTCACTTTCATCCCGAAGCTACCAGTCTATTATTGTTGTAATGGAATTAGGTTTTTACATTTTATATGTAAACAACTATTGGCATATTATATATAGACAAAACAAGAGACTACAGCAAGGGGTTCTTTAGGAAAGGCGTGAAGAGATTTTCGGCAACACGTGAGTGATGCCTCTGGTGTATCGAGCGTCCATAGGCTGCAATGACTGCTTACCATCAGGCGGGTCGTATGCTTATTTTCCATCTTAGTTGCATAAAAAAAGAATCGTTTGTGTATAGACAAGCTATAGGTGAATATTACGTCTCTTTTTTACACAGATATAGTTTAATATTGTTTATTTTTGTCCCCAAGAACATTTTTTACATGCTGTCTTGAATTAATGAGGTATATGACCACTGAACCACTGACCACTTTTCCATACAACTCAGTAAGACTATCTGCGACACAGGTACAAGGTACTACCTACCTACCTATATAATGTCAAATCTTAATTTATATTTCTCGGATGAACATAATACAGTCATAATTTTATTACTGAAAATTTAATTCCATAACTTAATTTAACAGGCAAAGTTTTCAAATCATTGCGAATAGTTTAATATAGTAAAATGTATAACAAGTTTGTGAGTAAACCAAAGCAATTTCCAAACTATGACATTTTATATCTAGACGGGCCATAGACGGATAACACTGCAGTAAAAATTGGCAACACAGCTGTTACTCAAACTACATACCAACGCACGTGTACATGCGGTATGCGAAGAAAGGAAAAGAACGTGAATATACAAGAAGGCATTTTATCTACAACTATTGAATGAAATTAAATGAAATTATTTATTCTCATTCCCTGTGAGCACTTAGACACGTCTTACACATTTTTATTAATAATATTCTTATTTTTTTATCGTATAATTTACTAATATTTCGGTATTGACCATTGGCGAAGAAGAAATGCTTGAAAGAAGCTTGCCAATATGTTTTTTTTTTTTTTAAATAATCGGTTAATACAACAATTACATTTACTTTGTATATAATTTTATTGTAATACTCCGCCAACCCTTAGTTGAGCAGCGTGGTGGAGTATGCTCTACAACCCTTCAATTGAGGGGAGGACCCGCATCCTAGCAGTGAGATGAGTAAGGGTTGACAACGACCATGATATATTATAATGAATGAATTCAATGTCCAAAGTATTTGTATACACATTACAATATTATGTATGGCAAATAAATAATGTCAAAGTGAATGCCGGGCAAATAGTTAGAACTGGCCAAAATGCCAGGCATTTACAATAAGTGCCCAGTAAGTACCTGTAAATGCCCAATAAATGCCTAGTTTTGGGCATAAATAGGGAATTTATAAGTACTTTTTGGCCATTTATCGTCAATGCCCGGCACTTTGCCCATCTCTAGGTAGAACGCATCTACATGCAAGAAGATCTAAGTTTCCAAATATATATACTAACACGTCCCGTTGTCTTATAACGATGGAAACTTCGGCGGCTGATTGACGAAGTAAATTAACTAGACAAACTAGAAAATTAACTTTGATAACTAACACCCCGTAGCTGCAAGCGTTTTCATTAGTTTCGCATCATCTCATGTATGTATAATAGAATGCATAAAATTTCTGCTCTAACTTCTCATACCAAACTTATTTAATTTTAATTATCGTGACATTATAATATTCCTAATGACTTTATTATATTAGATCAACATTTTTTTTTAATATACCACACTTATTTAATTTTAATTATCGTTACATTATAATAATATTCTTTATTTATATAACGAATTTAATGACTTTATTATATTAGATCAACATTTTTTTTTTAATATATGAGAGGGGAGCAAACGAGCATGTGAGTCACCTGGTGGAAATAATCACCACCGCCCTATGAAGATCAGCAACACCAAGAATTCGACGATCCGTTGCCAGCCTTTAAGGGAAATAAAGACTCTGTTTAAGCCTACAACCTTTAAGGGACTGTTCTTGAAGGCTACCATGTCGTAATTGTTTGGAAACACCGCTGAGGGAAGTTGATTACAGTTTCACAGTTCATGGTATAAAATGTCTTAGGAAACATACTCATCGCCAATTATAAATAATTTTACTTTAAGGCGAGGTGTACGATAGTGGAACTCAGCAGTAGGTATCAAATCAAACAGCTCATCTGAACACTCCCTGTGATATAATTTGTATAGAACGCAAAGAGACGCTAGATCTCTATATAGAGAGAGCCCTGTCGATCCAATGATCATCATCAGATGGTAACTTCATTTTATATACAGTTTATCCTGTGCTTGACATGCATAAGTGTACGCCTGATGACAGGCTGAATACAATGTACTTAATCCAAGTGTATTCCACAAATAAATGATTCTGATTCTAATAATCGGCTAATATACTTTTTTTTTTTTTCTATACTACGTCGGGTAGCAGACAAGCATACAGCCCGCCTGATGTGAAGCGGTTACCGTAGCCATACTAACGCTCGCAACATAAAATATCGCTCGCGCGCCGCCACCTCCGCTGCCATAGCAGCATCTCTTTCCTTTCTGGTGACCTCACTCACTCGCAGGAACACAACAGCCCTCAAGGAAACCGTTGTTTGGCTGTGGTATTCTGTGAGGTGGAGGTACATTCCCAAGTCGGGTAGCTTACAATTACTCCTCCCTACGCTCCCTACCTCTCTTTTCGCCAGAGCTTCGTTTGTCAGTCAGCAGGGTGCACCGCGTGCAGGTGAAGTTGGCTTTGGTTCAAAGATGCTGATGAACCACTTACACCCCAAGAAGTACTAGCGAACCGAACCGCCCTCGTTTCCGTGCACACGAGATTCTTTCTATCAGCATAGCCCCTGTATATATCTTCAGTGCTACCTATATTTGATTTACTAGGTGGTAACCGCTGGCTTCGTGTGGTCAGTATTTTAATAAAACTTTTTTGCCCTTATTTTAAAGACGGGGGGACCCAAATATTCCCACCGCTGTGTCTGTGTAGCCAGGATTAACAGCGGCGATCAGCAAAGAAAGCAATGAATAATGAAGTCCATTGCAGTCCTGGGGGTAAAACTACGGATTGATTTGGAACTTACAACGAATTTTAATTAATAGGAATAAGAAGCTTTTAATAAAGAACTAATATGCTTTTCTGAGATAAAAAGTAACCTATGTCACTCTAAACTACCTCTTTAAAAAGTAATGTCAATCCATTGGTTCCTTTCGATTTAAAGGACAAGAAAAAAAAACTACTTTGAAATTTACAATGTTAGTATGGATATGGATTGCGGAGCTCAATGTCGTCGTTGTGCGAGACAGTCTAATCGAACACGCAAGTTAAGTCAACGTCGACCGTAACCTGTCCAAGGATGAGTTTATTTATCTCGAGCTCCTCCGTGCTTCAGTGAAATTTAGGCAGCTTGAAAACACTGGTCTCCGCCAATCCGCAGTTTAGCAGCATGGTGGAGTACGCTCTAAACTCCTTTGATTGAGGGAAGAACGTATCCCAACAATGGTATGAATAAGGATTGACCACAATGGATACGGATTGTGAGACAAAAACAGTGTGAGTAAAGAAATTGTTGAAATTGCTTTCTTAAGGTCATCGGACTATCTAGATGGAGGGCGTCCAACGTTTCGTCGTTCTAAGCGCGGCCCTCACTCTAATACCTTCCTCCCCCATCTGCCATCACTTACTCGACAAATGTGGCCGGCCCATTTCCACTTCAGCTTGGAAACTCTGAAGGCTATGTCGACAACTTTGGTTTTCCGTTGAAATTCTTCGTTCCGAATTCCATCCTTCAAACTCCATAAATTGATACATAACTGATATTATGTATCTAAAACAGTGTATGCTCTACTGTACGAGTACCCTGTCGACCTACTTAAATCTTATGTGCTGATTAAGTCTACTCATAAAATATATAAGCCTATCTCTTCTAACTAGACGTAGTCACAGTAGACATTATAAAGCAGTACCTATACCACCTCTACACAAACGCCTGAAATCGACTCAGTCACGGATACATGCTTTGAAGGCAAACTTCATACGCGTCCAATTCGCATTATTATTTTCATAAATTCATAAGCGTCCCTCAAAATGCCGCCATTTTCGGTGTGACATTTAACATTACTAATTGAACTTTTTCTTGTAGTTACGGCTAAGAGCACATCAAGTTTGATACACACTTTGATATTTATATAGATTTTATACCGCAAAGAATAGAAGTTAAAGTCAAACTGCAACCTTAAGCTTGATGTGTATTTAGCTATATAATTATAAAAAAATAGTTGGACGCTTATATTTTCATTTTTGTGCACTAACTTAAGGGTCTATTTATGTATATTTCATGTCTCACTCATAATGATTTTTTTACTGGTATTGGTATTTATGGCGATATACGACAACGAATGTTTATGACGATTTACGGCAATGGCGGTATGCCAAGAGCATTTGGATAAAAATTGAATAGCGCATCAAGCTGAGATCACGGCACGAATTCATAGATTACACACGTTGGATTTGAGGTACTGCTATTTACGTCTACTTTGATGCAATGTTAAAAGGCCACACAAAGTCACATCTGAAACTACTATCGTCCGATATAAAACGACGAACGGATAGCACTGGTATCGGCCACCTTAAGTGCACATATCCATTTTGAAGTAATGGAAGCTTTCATCGCTTAACCAGCAGATAAATGTGACGTGCTTGCAATTTGCCTTTGAAGTTTCCTGTGAACACGGCAATGCACTAAAGCGTTCGTGACGCCAATCATTTCAGTTGAATTTATTCGTTGTAAATTAAAACTTGTCGCGATTGATGGTCGACTGCAGTCAAAGTTACGTAATATGGTAATAGTATAAACGGCAAAACAGAGCAGTACACGTGTTAAGATTTTTTTGCTCACTGTAAAATAGTCGTTCGCCGAGAACTGATTGCTTTTTCAAATCAATTTAGGTTCTCAAACCTATTGAACCGACTTAACATTACCTACTTATCATCCAAGTTTAATCAATATCGAATCAGTGGTTTAGTAGTAATAACGCAATATTTACTTTGACATTAATGCCGATATCTCAAAAATGATCAAACCAATTTCGTTGTCTAACAAACAATTTTTCTTTAATGGAAAAATTCACCTCGTCTGCCGTGGGATTTGAACCCACGACATCTCGATTACGTAGATGGCGCCACACTGCGACCTTATAGCATTGAACTTTTTTGGTAGCTCAGTTGGAAAGAGCACTCTACCGGTAATCGTGAGGTGAGGTTTCAAATCCCACCTAGGCAAGAGAGGCGAAAATTTATAATTAAAAAGAATATTATATTCCAGCAAGTTAACAAATCAACTATTTAAATAATAAACTTATAAATTGTTTTCACGTTTCCTACATACCTATACAGTGCGGTGCCAGAGGGGTTCTCCCAAGTCCTAACAAGCTATGAAATGAACTGCCTGTTGAGAGATTTTTACCTGGGTCGGCAACGCGGGTATTATAGGCGTCCATAGGCTGCAGTAACTGCTTTCCATAAAGCGGTCCGTATGCCCGACGACGACGAGACGAGCTCTGTGGTCGAACGGCTAGCAATGTTCACATTGATTCCGGGGTCGCAGGTTCAATCCCCGCACAAGAAAAATATTTGTGTGCATGAACATGTCTACTTGTCTTGGTCTTGGTGTCTGCTATATATTATATGTATGCATTTACAAAAAACAATATTTTTAAGTATAATATATCAGTAATTTAGTACCCATACTACAAGCTTTACTTAGTTTGGGACCAGATGGCGATGTGTACCTATAATGTCCAGGAATATTTATTTATGTATGCTTATTCTTCACCTTAGTATACCAAAGGGCCACCCAAACATTGCACCAAATCCGCTTTTAAATTTGATAACCATAACCACGTCGCAAGTAGGTTAAATCAAATATGAACCCCTCGTTCCGCACCCATAGGCGATACAGAAAATATTTTCCGTTTAACTAACGCTGGCGTGTCACACGGGCACTAACACGATTTGAAATTTATTTCCCCGAGTTGCCGCGCGATGTAAACCCATTCTAGAAACATAACGTTTCAGTAAATATGAAATACGAGTAGCGCATTCGATTTGGCTGTAAGAGGTAAGTTATGATTTTGTTTGATTTATTATAAGATTTTGTAACAGCTTACACGCGGTTTGGCCGCGTGATAATTATTTTATTAAAACTTGTTTTTTTTTTCATTAGGAAGAGGATGTTTGTCCGGGAGAAAAGTAGCCAATGCGACTGAATAAAAATGACGAGCCCGGTGGTCGAATGGCTAGCAATGGCTACTTCGATTCCGAGGTCGCGGGTTCGGTCTCCGCACAAGACAAACATTTGTGTGCATAAACATATCTGTTTGTCTTGGTCTGGGTGTTTTATATATATTACATGTAAGTATTTACAAAAAAAATGTATTTAAGTACATTTATCAGTCGTCTAGTACTCTTAATACAAGCTTAGTTTGGGACTTAATGGCGACGTGTAAATTGTTCAGAAATATTTCTCTTATTTATTAATGTAATTCTCCAGACCTTACAATATCCCCGTAAAAAAACACTTGTCAGTCCATTGGAAGTGAAAGAAGGGCAAATGAGGTTCTAGAACTTAATAGTTAAATTGGAAATTATCTACACTTTACAGAAAATTGAAGATCAAGTTCCTAGTGAGTATAGATTGTGGTAGTGGGTTTGGTTTCTGCAAAAGTCAGTAAGACACATCCACATTAACGTGTCACTAGATAGTACTAGATTGATAATAGATAGCGCGTGGGATGACGAATCTATGGCCACCCCCTTCTAAATGGTCCGATGACCTCATCAATGTGACTGGACATGGAACGCGTCCAGTTGGTCGAAATCATCGGAAAAGGTCTATATCCAACAGAGGGTAGATACAGGCTAATGATGATGATGATGAGATAGCAGTCGATAAGTCAAGTCACATAGTGGCCACTCCAGACAAATATCGAGTCGTCAATTATTATATAAACAATGACGTCTGTGTAGAGCTTAAATAAGCGTGTGTGTGTTTGTATGACAAACTGTTCCAGATTCGTCTCAGAGAGGAGGTGAGGTCGATATAAGACACGACGTGGGACAGCGACAGGAAGTGGACATACTGTCGATCTCATAGTACTATTACTTATACTGTGGTCAATGATCTTTGTGCGGTTTGGAAACACTGTCCTCCACCAACCCACAGTTGAGCAGTGTGGTGGAAAACGACCTAAATCCCTTCGATTGAGGGGAGTCCGTATCCCAGTCCCTGCAGTGAGATCCGCAGCCGAGTAAAATATGAAGTCATATCAACTACGAGTATATGTGTTAAGTGTCTGATATAAATTTTATATTCAGTGGGTTATATGCAGGTGTTAGTATTGATTCGAACTAAATTACAAGTTATGATTCACGTTGAATTCCCTGTAGGCATTTTCCACTAGGTTTTCTACGAAACTATTAAATTCACCGATAATAGCGAAATAGGGCAATTTATGTCGGTGTATTCATTACTGAGACATGATAATAAGAAATTGCTTTTATAATAAAACGGTACGTACAATAAATATACCTTTATGTTATTTTGGAGTGTAAGTGGTTCAACATCTTTGAACCACTGAACCCTGCTGATTGACAAACGAAGCTCTGGCAAAAAGAGAGGTAGGGAGCGTAATTGTAAGCTACTACGACTGAGGAATTACCTACACCTCACAGAATACCGCAGCCAAACAACAATGCCTTCTAGGGTTGTTGTGTTCCTGCGAGTGAGTGAGGTCACCAGAAAGGAAGGAGATGCTGCGTTGGCAGCGGGAGTGGCGGCGCGCGAACGATATTTTATGTTGCGAGCGTTAATATGGCTACGGTAACCGCTTCACATCAGGCGGGTCCTATGCTTGTCTGCCACCCGACGTAGTATAAAAAAAATGTGCAACGCTATATTGTGGACTGAAAGCATAAGACATAAGGAGTTTAGGACTTAAGACATAAGATATTTTACTTCTTCTAATTAAGGACCTCAAGCTCGACACGCAACAGCGTCTCTCGTCTGTGTGCCTGATACTTCTGTACTTGGAACACATAGCGCGCTTGGGTACAGATAACCCGAAGAAGCTTATAATACCTGGCAATGTGGATGGCAAGAGACCGAGAGGACGAAACTCTAAACTCCGCCGAAGGCCCTACCGCGGAAGCTGAAGCCGATTATAGATAATGTTACAATAAAGGCGAGCTCGGTGGCGTAGCGGTCAATGACGCGGCTTCGACACCAACGCTCGTGGGTTCGATTCCCACATAGGACAAACATTTGTGTGCATGAACATGTCTGTTTGTCATAATCTGGGTGTTTTCTATGTATCATAAGTATGTATTTACAAAAAAAAATATGTATTTATTTATTTATTTACATTTACTGGACAAACCACACAGGACAAACATTTGTGTGCATGAACATGTCTCTTTGTCTTGGTCCGGGTGTTTTCTATGTATCATAAGTATGTATTTACAAAAAAAAAATGTATTTACGTATGTTTATCAATTGTCTAGTACCCATAACACTAGCTTTGCGCTTAATTTGGGACTTGATGGCGCTGTGTAAATTGTCCAGAAATATTTATTTATTATTTATTTATTTATCGTAGTCAGGATCCTCATCAATGAGGGACCGACTTAAGGTGGAGGGAGGAGGAGGATATGAGGATAATACATTATAGACGATTTGTACTTAGTGTATACTGTGCACAATATCATTTCATTTGACATTTATCGTCGTTTATATATTACCACACCCCGGCCACTCCATACAGATGTCGCCTAGTTTACTACTACATAAACAATGACGTCAGAGTCAGAGTGTGCAGCGCCATATAAACTGTTCCAGATTCGTCTCAGAGGGGAGGTGAGGTCGACACGAGAGAGCGGCAGGGAGAGGCCATACTGTACCAAGTACTAGTACTTATACTGTGACTTACTTACGTGTGGTATACTTCCAAGTTCATATATATGTATATGTGTATTTGTTATAGTCAATCCCCGAAGACTAGGCTCCTAGGTTTGTCTAATCAAACTTCAGGTGCCTTATCTCCCTCTCCATAAGCAAGTTAATCACAAGCATAATACAACCCAACCAATGTCATTGATCAAAATTACTGTTGATTACAAAAATCGGCCAAAAGTAGAATTTACGAAGTTGATCAAAACCACTTTTAGTGTGGGAGGTAAGGTACCTGAGGTTTGCCAAGTTTAACCCTAGGAGCGCCTAGACTTCGGGGATTTACTATAACGTATATAAATAATAAATAAATAAATATTGTCAGACAAATTACACAGCGCCATCTAGTGGGGCTAGAGAAGTAACCGAAGCTTGTGTTATGGGTACTAGACAACTGATAAACATACGTAAATACATTTTTTTTTTGTAAATACATACTTATGATACATAGAAAACACCCGGACCAAGACAAAGAGACATGTTCATGCACACAAATGTTTGTCCTGTGTGGTTTGTCCAGTATATATCGGTACTGTATACTTATTAGGTTATATATGGTTAATAAAGCATAATACAAAGTTTAATTTAGACGATCGTTCATGGGAATAGGCCTCCCTACCTATTAGATTCGGAGGCCTAGGAATTCGCAAAATTACTAGTGTCGCTCTCTAATCTTTTTACAAAAATTTGTAATGATTTTACACCAGAAATATGCCATGTAACGGATGCCAAACATGCTTGGACGAGTCAAGATCCAAATTCAAAATTTCCAGATTTTCCATCATCACAGAGACAGTGGGACGAGCCGCTTTGCAGACTGTTACGAAATAACCTTTTACAAACATGTAGCAATTCTGCAGAGCGTGCCCGTCTCCTGGCTGTAGCGGAATGGGAGTCAGGATTATGGCTACAAGCATTACCATCTCCTAATTTAGGAACTCTGTTGGATCGCGATACCTTCCGTCTAGCGGTGTGTCTGCGTTTGAGCACTTATATAAACGCCCCGCATCGTTGCCCCTGTGGTGATACTGTCGATCAACTTGGTCACCACGGACTTTCGTGCCTCAAAAGTGCAGGCCGCATACCACGCCATGCTAGCCTTAATAATATCATCCACCGGGCTCTTGCCAGCATCCGTACACCCGCGGTTTTAGAACCGAACGGGCTTGCACGTGATGATGGGAAGAGACCGGATGGAATGATACTTGTGGCCTGGAGGTTGGGGCGACCTTTGGTGTGGGACGTTACCTGCGTCGACACCCTTGCGCCGTCTCATCTTCGGGTCACTGAAGTTAGGGCTGGTGCGGCTGCAGCGTTTGCTGAAAACCTCAAACGGCGAAAATATAGTTGCTTGGATCAGAGCTACATATTTGAGCCGTTTTGGGTAGAGACGCTAGGTCCGTGGGGACCATCAGCACATAAACTGTTTCAACAGTTGTCAAAAAGATTGATCGAAGTATCACATGACCAAAGGGCTGGCCAATATCTCGGCCAGAGGATTAGCATTGCCATTCAACGTGGCAATGCTGCCAGCCTTTTGGGCACTTTTCAAGTGGGTAACGATTTGGCGGGGCTTCATTATTTATTGTTATTTATTTCTAAGTTATATTTAAGTAGGTATTTTATTTATAAGTTATTTGTATATTATTAAAAATATGAAATTTTGTATTTGTAAAATAATAAAGATGTTTAATAAAGCATAAATTTCGTCGTCGTCTTCAACCCTTACTCATCCCACTGCACTGGATACGGGTCTCCCCTCAATTGAAGGAGGTTTAGAGTATACTCGTACACGCTGCTCAACTGCGGGTTGACGATTGGGGTTGACGGTTGCAAGTGTTTTCAATCTGCCGAAAGCATAACGTGCCCTCCGAAGCACGGAGGAGCTCGAAACAATATAAACCCATCCATGGACTACGGTCGACGTTGCTTAACTTACGTGTTCGATTATACTGACACACGCAACGATGCCGTCGAACTCCTAAAAGTATATATTTATAGGTATTAAATAAATTAAATATATAAATTAATTAATTATGTATATTAAATGGGTCAGTCACGTATATTTCTCTGGGAAGCAAACTAGTTTCGATCTCAAACGGAGACCTTCATTAGGGCGAGTATCCAGAGGCATCCAACCTCTCTCGATCGCGATGTACATTCTATAAACGATCCCTGTGGTTAAATCCAAGTTACTTGATCAACAACAGTGAACCGTAAACATCAAAAACTAGACGATACCATTGGTTAAGTCGCTGTCTTTAGCTGACAAGGGAAGTCAACTTGAGGTGGAACAGTTATACAAAAGCATAATGTCAGTTTTACTGGAACATATCTAGACATTAAGTCAGAGGAAAAATAAGGCTCGGCCTGAATTTAAAAAAAATCACATACATAGTTCTTGGATTTTGCTGACCTCAGACATATCATCTTTACCATAACTAATAAATACTGAATGTAGGTATTCACACGGAATGAACTCAAACACGTCTCCTTTGAACACCATCGAAAACATCCCCGATATTTGTATGGGCCTCACATACTCCTCCAGTTTATTTTCGCCTCGCCGCGAGTCGAGATTGCACTCGTGTTGCACTTGCAACCTTACATTTGCGTATAAGAACTGTATTTTGACACTTATAAGTAACGCATTAGGAGTTATTGTAGATGTAAGTGTAATCTTGTAACGTGTAGTGGAATGATGCAGTTCGCGACGCTCACAAAACATCCGATAGTAAAGCAGAGTAGAGTGTAATTTCACTCAAGTGGGGCACTCGCGGAGTCAGCCGGGTAGACGCGGTGGCAATCAACAGACAAGTGCGTCGCTCCCCTAAGTCTGTTTTTAAATCATTATAAGATACGCCCTATAGAAAACATCGAGAATACACAACATCCTCTATCTACATCTATATATGCATATATAATAAAACAATAAAGGGTGCGTTTGTAGATTGAATGTTTTTGAGAACAATATGCTTGGGGATCTCTGGTGTGGAATAGAATCTAAAACATCCTTCATCAAACGTCCGTCGTTGCGCGTGTTGTAGCCTGTCCATGGATGGGTTTATGTCGACCTCCTCCGTGCTTCTAGGTTTGAACTAGGCAAACCTCAGGTCCCTCCCTCTCCAAAACTGTTTTTGACTAAGTCAGTTAAAAGTGGTTTTGATCAACATCAAGTAAGTACATACTAAATTTGATTTCCGCAAAATAACACCTGAATCAATTAGCTATCTAAATCAAGGTATGTTTCCTTTGGGTGAAATTTACTATCTCCATTGTTAAAAATACTTTCACCTCCTGATGGCAGGTTATGTTTTTATACGGAACTCCAAAAGTTATCTTGTAATGCATATCTTGCATTCCAATGACACTCAAACACTGAGCTCAAATATGAAATATAAAATGACAATAAGTAACAGCACAATCGGATCACACTCGGGCTTCAAACATTACATTTGACAGATGACAAAACACTAGAGACATAAATGCTACTAAACACTCGTAGACTAAAGTACCAAAACAACTGTACATACAATAAAATCGGCGAAACCGGCTCACAATGAGGACATAAAAAAGAAATCAAACAGAGAAAAAGTAGATTTGCTCGCAAAACAAGCTGAATTGCCGGAAACGACAGGCACTACTGCTTCCGATTTAGAAAACAATATAAAGCTGACGATGGGTTTCCTTACAATATTTTTCCGATAATGATGTTTATATAACTTTAACAGGCGATGTCTCAGTAACTTGTTACATTTTATTTTGTTTATTTATATTATTTACATCTTATATTAGTATAGGATATATTTCTCTATTATTTAGGATCCAGAGTTAGTAAGTTGTTCATTTTGTATAGTTCCACACCCCGGCCATTCCATACGAATATCGATTCGTTTACGACTACATAGACAATGACGTCTGGGCATAGCGTGAATGAGCGTGAGTGCGTGCGGCGCCATACAAACTGTTCTAGATTTGTCTCAGAGGGGAGGTGAGGTCGACACGAGAGAGCGGCAGGGAGTCGCCACACTGTACGTAGTACTATTACTTATACTGTACTATTACTTATACAGTACTATTTCTTATACAGTACTATTTCTTATTCTGTGGTACCTAATACTACACCCTGGCCACTTCACATAAATGCCGTGTCCATAATTATTAGTTTATTACGTAAACAATGACGTCTGTGCATAGCGGGAAAATGCGTGTGTGTGCGGCGCCATACAAACTATTCCACATTTGTCTCAGAGGGAAGGTCAGGTCTATACGAGAGCGGCTGGGAGTGGCCATACTGTACGTATAGTATGGCTATTATTACAAATATACATACATAACACAGGAGAAAATATCGGTTCGAGAATCTTTGTGTTTATTTCAGAGCCTGTTCATAAACTAGTTGATACCCGCAACTGCGCCCGCGTGGTTTAATAAACTTCCAAACTTTTTCAGTTGAAATAATAATATTGGTTTGTTTGAATATCTTTATTACAAAATTGATAATACATTAATGTTATGATTTGCAAAGACGAGATCATTCCTTCTAGCAATATCTTCCAGCCAACTATACTCTGTTCCATATAGAAGCGAAATATTCACCAAATTTATTTGCGTTCCAAAAACTAAAAATTCCATATAGTGTGAACGTGGTGTAGCAGCAAAAATAATTTTATATCACCAAGCTCTTTTTTTGCTGTTACCTTGCAATGTATGGATTTAGTAAGTACACAAACAAAGTTGGTAATTTCTTCCGGTTTATTTGGAACAAGGTATAGTGCCTTTTAGTTTCCGAGTGGATCTATGAGACGCGATATTATTTGGCAGAAAAAAAAAGTAGAAACTATTACGTCAATAATAACATAAATGTAAAGATATTATACACTTTGAGGAGAATAAAATACAAAGTAAATAAATATGTAAGTACATAAATATTTATTCTTTATTTACTTTTTTCAATGCAGAAAATCTATTACTTTTTAGATAAAAGTATTATGAGTAGCATTATTATTTACGTTCCTATGAAAATGTCATTAAAAAAAACAGTTTATCCGCGTAATTGTATAGTGTAATCGCAGGTTTCAGCAGTTCCGTTCCTTTTCCTTCATCCGTTCGTTCCATTGGAACTGCTAAAACCTGCTGTAACCCGGACAATTAATATATATATGTATATATATATATACTCGTCGAATTGATTGACCTCCACCGTTTTTTCGTCGTTTAAAAATAGTTTCAGTTTTATCTTAATTTTAATTATATAGTAGATACTTAGTCTAAATATCTTTTATACATTAATACAATTTGTATATCATCCAATAAACGTTTTGTATTTCATGTACGTATTAGGATTGGATATAAAAAACTCATCGGGCAGTTTCCCTCAAATTGATTATGAATCCCGAAAATAATCCTATTCTTTCCTCGTATCTCTCAACGCCACAATATTATTTTCCAACAAAGAAGAAGCGATCTCTTTCTTATTTTTAATAATACATCATATCTTAAACAATCTTAACGAGAGCTTTGTGTATAGTCCTTTGTGCGGTAATGGGGAAGCTTGATAAGTGACTGTTATGTGATGTGATGTTTCTGTAGAATCTTTGGTTGGTTACATATTATTTCATATAGTCATGTAAAAGGTAGAAGTATAGCATAATCATGTATTTTGATTTTATTTTATGGCTACGCTCTACCGCCCGCCCCGTTGGATAAGATAATACCAACAATATCTTAAGTGGTACAATTTTCCTTTCAGACATTTTGCCATATCATTACTTACCAATTCTCCATGTGAATCCGATATTAGGTCTGTTTGCGTGTTGGAACAAATGCTACCAAATGTGTTTGTATGTGAATGTGACAATATTAGTTTATGAAACTGTTGCATAATATGGGTTCTTAAATACGAGTGTGAGTTTATCACATGAGCCGAAAGCAAATACTAGCGTCACACGAGTATTTTAAGACCTAATTATGTGCAGTTTCATACACTATCTAATATCAAGAAATAGATGATAATAATATTTTAAATAAAACCATGAAGTTAGTTTAACAGCTTCATTTCTTACTTATAAATCCATTTGCAGATCGAGCATGCGTGGTGCGCATGCGCGACGCGCCGCGTTCACAGAATATATAGGTAGACATTTTTTGCAAAGTTGCAATGTATTTGCATTGCAACCTGCTTGCGAACGAAAAATAACTTTTTTTTTATTTCGATACGGCTGTATCGAAATAAAAAAAAAGTTATTTTTCGATACAGTTGTCCATAAAGAGCTGTATCGAAAAGTAACTTTTTTTTATGCGAGAGGGGGCAAACGAGCATGTCGGTCACCTGGTGGAAAGCAATCACCACCGCCCATGGAGACCAGCGACACCAAGTGGTCGCCGATCCGTTGCCAGCCTTTTAAGGAAAATGAAAACTCTGTTCTTGAAGGCACCCATGTCGTAGTTGTTCGGAAATACCGCTGAGGGAAGTTGATTCCACAGTTTCACTGTTCGTGGTATAAAATGTCTTAGGAAACGTACTGTAGTAGATCACCAATTATCAAGATGATATGGATGGAATTTTAATTTATGGCGAGTTGTACGATAGTGGAATTCAGCGGCAGGTATCAAATCAAACGGCTCATCCGAGCACTCGCCGTGATATAATTTGTATAGAACGCAAAACTTACTTACTTTTAAATTTATTTTGATGGCTTGTGCGTAAAAGACTGACAATAAGATTCTGTGTTTAGTTTTTTTATCTCTAAATTTTAGTATGAGAGTAGATAGAAATAATTGTTACTATTTCTCAATAATTTTCAGAAGGATTTAAATTACAACATGCGTCCGCTTTTTACAAGGGCAATGCTTCTAAAATTATACGAAACGTCTATACATAGTCTAAAACTTTGCCGTCGCTTTATGCATCCGTTTGTTTGATTATCAGCTTCAATCCAAAATCATCCCACTGTTGGGAGACGGGTTGTCAATCGAAGGAGTTTAGAACATACTGCACCACGCTCAACTGTGAATTGGCGGAGGCGAGTGTTTTCAAGCCGCCCTAACGCCAATGACTTGGCTAAATCTAATGACAACAGCCGGGACCGACGGCTTAACGTGCCCTCCGAAGCACGGCGGCGCTCGAAATAAACCCATCCATAAACAGTCTGCGGTCGCCGTTGCTTAACTTGCGTGTTCGATTAGGCTGACACGCGAAACGACGCGACGCCATCAAGCTCCTCGTTGAATATTTGCATACTCTTTCTAAACTACACGATGAATACTTATCCCATTGAAAAAATATCAAATAAATTTAATTTCTAAAACTAAAACCTCTTAAACAGTTTAATTCAGCAATTAATCGTCTTGGATGTCTTATTTATGTATGTTTATATCAATATAGATATGTATGTATGATAGAATATGCATGTATAAATGTAATAATGCATTTATTATGTTTCAGTATTGTTTGTGTATAGTACTCGTATATTAGTTACTATATATGTTAGTCTAGTGTTATTTTTTATCATTTGTGGATGTCTGCATTTCCCGAAAGTGGACTGGCAGAAAATGTAAAAGCATTAAGTCCTCCTTTTGTACAATTGTTTTCTGTGGTCAATAAATAATTTAAATAAATAAATAAATAAAAATGGAGAATTTCTTCTGGAAGGTTTAAAAAAAAACAATGAAGGAACCTTAATCACACGGACGAAGTCGTTGAGGATAACTTGTGCTGCATAAACAGATGATGGTTGTGATGTGGTGGTGGTATAGGACATATCCTATACCACCACCACATATCCTGTACCATAGTACAGGATATGCGGCGAACACAACTTCAAAATATGTGGCCAAGAATATTCACCGTAGACCGCACACGGTGCTTTCTCACACGAATGATTGAGTGTGGCCCCAGCATTCAGCTTGACGACATCTGAACCGTCATCAACAGTATCCTAGCGACTGTATTTTTTTAAACGGAGCTGGGACCCACCACACATTCCCACCACTGTGTCTCCTGTGTCGCCAGGATTAACAGCGGCGCCCGCAAAAAAGCCAAAGCACAGTGAAGTCCATTGCAGTCCCGGGGGTAAAATTACGGCTGCCTTGGAAATCACAACGAATTTAAACATCAGAAATTAGTAGGAGTACGAAGCTTTTGGACTTTGACGTCCCCTCTTAGCAATGTCAACAATATGGCAAATAAGGCATTAAAGCCTAAAGAAATTGCTAGTCAAGTGAAGTTCAACTTCCGTGCACCTAGAGGCTGTATATATGAATCTCATAATTTATGCGAACTTATCTTGTAATACAGAAAACAAACATGTAAAAATGTTACAATAACATTCCGTGTTACAATATTTTCATATGTTTCAAGTTCAGTGGTTTAGAGTTGAAGGGTTGTTAAAACATACAAAGTTTCGCTTATTCTCAAAATAAAAAGTAACCGAATACCTACGTAAAGATAATATTTTTTTAGAAAACAGTCTTGTTTTCAACGTATTCGAGACTTGACGAAAGTTTTTAGAATTTTTATCTGCCAAAGTATTTGTTACGAAATAAGAAAAGTGCTAAAATAAAAGAACTTTTGTCTGTGAAATATCAGGGAATCGACAGATGGGCGTATCTGTCTCGTTCTCAGCGAGCTACATTTTCATTGAGCTTTCAATTGTAAATATTCGTCTATTTCATTTTATTAATTAGGTATAAAGCGGAAAAATACCTTTTAATCTGGTGTATCTTAATATCTGTCAAATTAATATTATTAAAAAATTATGTTGATATTTTTTAAGAGTAATTATTAGCGCCGGATTGGGTGGTAGCATTCGGGAAAATTAGAAAGATCTTTTCGCCCAATATACTCTACCTATACCTAAACGAATGTCTTCGACCAGTGTGTAATGCCGGTGATGTCTTACGTTATAGGGTCATGGTCGCTTGCTATGAATCACGTACGGAAGTTGAAGGTTGCACAGCGTACAGTGGAGGGATTTTTTTTATACCACTAAAGTGGAAATACAAGCATACGGTCCGCCTGATGGAAAACAGTTACCGTAGCCTATGAACGCCTGTAACACTAGGAGCAACACACGCGCGTTCCCGATCCCGTAAAAACCTCTTCACACCGTTTTTGAAGAACCGCCTTATGTAGTCTCCTGATATTATTGCAATTAAACAAAGGAGCTATATATAGCAAGTCGGGTCTCACCCATGCAGTATTTCATATCTTACCAGACATTAATGATTAACGACCTGTATACATACATGTCGTACCAAGAACAATTTACGAAATTATATCCTCCGTTCACAATATTACAATAAACATCATTACAGTCAACCCTTGCTAGACTTCTAGCTCCAAGTTCAATACAAAGCCACCCAATCAATGACTGAAAAGGACAGTTGCATACCAAATCGGGAGCAGATTCAAATTCAATCTAGTCTTTCGCGTAGAAAACGAACATTTCTTGTACACGTAAGCCGGGCAGTATTAAACTGGAGTGTCTAATTAAATTTGTTGGGTGTCAACATAAAGTTCTTTCGTCTGCACGTCCGTCGGCTAACATTTGAATCGCAGTGTTGTGAAGTCGACGCACGTCCCGTACTGAATCAATTTCGCGTCAGACCAAGCTCCCAGCTCGACAGCACGATGGTCACTCCCATTCCACTGGTCGTATTCTGTATTGATAAAAATATTTATTTTGGTTTTTATTGTTTGGGTAGATGAATATGTAAATACTCGTACTTATACAGTGTTCTTAATATTTACATTATATTATTATTCTTAAGTATAGATTTAATAATATCTAGCAACTATAAAAACCAAAATAAATGTTTGTGTACAATTAGGACTACATTTTGAAGGCGGTCGAGTCAAAGATATCAAATTAGTTTACCTCTGTTTTAGAAAGAATTTTATCTTTTATCAGTACATAAGTATTTTAATTTTTGAAATTTTATATAATGTCAAGTGGACAAAGTCGTTAGTAACAGCTAGTGTTAAATATAAGTGATCCCATTTCCTCCAGCTATACTAAAAACAGGACATAATTTAACCCATTGCATTACCATGGTAAAGTTTCTGAATATAAAAATCTCTCTCACTACCGATAGTGCCACCCTTATACATACAGATTCGCTACTAATTCTAGCAGTTTAATGACATATGCTTCACAAAACTTAAACTACGTGATATTTTTATTCTTCTTAAACTTTAAATAGCTATTAACTTAAAAGTAACAAAATGTCGGTTGGATGTATTCTGCATAACAGTGTCCAATTCACAATATACCAAACGTAAACTGGTAGAGAATATTAAAAGAATTAAGTTTGCGTTAATATATTTTCTGTAAGTTTAAATTGTGCAATGAAGATAAATAAAAAAAGTTATTTATGCACTAAATGAACTTATTCACAAAATTAAGACTAGCAAATGGGTAGTAAATAAAATCACAGCGGTGTCCTTAACGGGAGTCTTCCGCAATAGCAGCTAGGATGCACTTACCACCATAACGGGGCAATAAATTTCAAATAGCACCACTATCTCGTATACTTAATGTAAACTTTCTTTAGTTGATATAAAATGTTTTCATCCTAGTATTTTACTTAATTTTTGATGGAAAGACTTACCTTCTAATGTACGTAAAAAGCATGCTTCTAGCGATTGGCTTCTAGCAAAAACACTTTGGCCACTCCATACAATGTCATACGAGGGTCAAACTGAAAGTTCTTAGAAAATCAAAAACTGAGCAAACTAGCAAGTTATTAGTTTTATTATATCTTTTCAAAATAGTGTCCATTCACATCAATACACCGCTGCATCCGATGGAACCACTGAGAAAAGCACTTAGCCCACTGGTCCTTAGGGGTCTCTTCGACGGCCTTTTGAAACGCGCCCACTGCTTCCTCGGTGTTCATAAAACGTTTACCTCGAAGTTTTTCTTTTATTTTCGGGAATAAATAAAAATCGCAAGGTGCGAGGTCGGGGCTATACGGCGGGTGACTCAGTAATTCCACGTCTGACGTCACTAAATAGTCGATCGTTTGCCTAGCGGTGTGCGACGAGGCGTTGTCGTGGTGAAGAAGGATCCTACTTCGAGGACGTTTCTCCCGAACTTTTTCCAATACAAGTGGCAAACAATTGTTACTGTACCACTCTGCAGTAACTGTTTTTTGATCCTCTAAAACAATTGTCGCATAGTGACCTGTCCTTCCAAAGAACGAGGCCACCATCTTTTTTCCCACACTTCGACCTCTCTTCACTTTAGTTGGCAACTCCTCGAAAGAAAACACCCACTGAGCAGACTGTCTCTTGGTTTCTGGATCATAACAGTAAACCCAGCTTTCGTCACCCGTAAGTATGTCGAACACAGCATTTGAGTCACCTCCGTTAAATCTTTGAATCATTTCACGGCACCAATCAACCCGACGGAGTTTTTGGGCCTCGGTCAAATTATGAGGTATACACCGGGCACAAAGCTTCCTGACCACTAATTGTTCATGGAGGATTTTATGCACTTGACTCATACCGATGCCTAAGCTTGTCCGAATCTGCTGATACGTCACTCTTTTATCAGTCTCTATCATACGCCGCACAACACTGATGTTATTTTCAGTCGTCGCCGTAGAAGGCCGACCCTGACGCAGATCATCGGTGAAATTTGTGCGACCACGTTTAAACTCATTAAATCAGTTGTAAATAGTCGCACGAGATGGGGCTTCATCGTGAAAGGCCAATCGAAGTCTATCATAGCTTTCTTGCTGACTTAAATGACAACGAAAGTCATAAAAAATCATTGCACGAGAATTTTCTCGCGTTGAATAGCGTTGAATTCATGTTGACGTGACACAGACAATTTTCAATTTGCCGCCAAATCGTAAAACAAATGAATGAAATACATACTCAATAATATTGGCAGAGTTTCATTTTTTTTTTATTTAAACTTATTTTTTTATTATATTGTTTACAAGTGGCCAGTTCTAAAAACTCTCAGTGTCGCCCTCGTATTATTCTTACCTTCATGAACAATGACATCTATGCACAGTACGAATGAGCATGTGTACTTACAGGCTATACAAACTGTTTATGTATTCGTCTCAGACAGTAGTTGAGGTCGAGACAGCGGCAGAGAGTGACCATAGTGTGCAGATGTACTATTACTTTATACAGTGGCAAAGGCGAGCCTACCATCTAAGAATAAATTATTGAATGGAACAAAAACCCGATTACGTTTGAAAATAGTGACTAAGAAGCGTCCTGATAAATGTTATTATTATTGGCTATTTCAAGGACATATTTGGCCGTGTGGTTTCCGGCAGACTAGAATAGAATTACTCCGTCTCTTTGCGTGGATGTCGTACAAGGCGACTAAGAGATATACATTATAAAACATCGATCAGGCCTCCCCAACTCGACTGACCAGCGTGGGGAGTGTAGGCCAAATCCTCTTGTCTGGAACGGACGAGAGAGGGTCGTGCTCCTGTAGTGGAGACTATAATGACCTGATGATGATGATGATTTCAAGGACATAATTTATATTTTAAATTTGTCGTATATAAATTTAATTTATGTACATTGTAGTATATAAGTTTAAGATGGGAGGTTTAAACGTGCCCAGGCCGACCCTGCCGAATCAGATGGCAGTCCCGACCTAGACCACACAGTGGAATATTTATATACTACAAGATATTTAGCAATAAAGAAAACAGTGCTTGCGGATAGACTCTCGTAGAAGACATCGGACCTTTAGTTCAAGGACCGAGCCATACAGATAGCCTAAGGTTGCTGGGGTCGCTTTAGGGTTTTGAAATGAGTACAATTTTCATAAGCAAATTAAAAATTACAAATTTTTTTACATGAGTGCATGGGTACATGCACAATCTACTACTCTAACGTAGGATGATATATACCTATATCATGTGAGTCCGTAACACGATGGGTGATGGTCACTAAACGCACGCACTGATTTAACACACGTTACTGGTTGGCCAACAAAAATACGATATAAGACGCAGTGATTACTTACGTAAGTATGAAGAACGTATCACGATATTGATCCAGCAACGCTTAGGCACTCCGTCGTATTGAAGTCACCACCTGGCGGCATCCTGAGATTGCCCCAACGTGGCGTGATCATGGGATCGGATGGAACCCTCTTAGCGTCGCCGCATGCCAGGGCAGCGGGCGACACAACAGGTTGCAGGGAACCTGTCAACAGCCGCAGTCCTACGGGGAAATGCCGAGGACCCCGCGACCCGGTACCAACGCAATTGCGCCAGCCGTCCTCGACGTGGAAATATTTCCACAATCGAATCGTAGGTCCCAATTACATCTCCATAAGTCCAGAAACAGGCCCCGTTCCCCGGAACGGGGCCGGGATGATCATCGATGGGAAATTCCTTCCTCCCTCAAAAAAATAACTTTTTCTTTCCTTCTACAAAAATGATCAACCATCTACGTTAAAGTTCTATGCCAAAGTTGTCAGTCACAAAAAAATAATGCATGAAAACCATAAGCGATGATACCAGACCACACACTATCATTATATTAAATAATCACACAATTTAATTAGCCACACTTCAGCGCACGATGATAATACCAAATTGTTAACCAAAAATTAAAATAAGTAAACTAGAATTAAAATAAATCTAAAATATAAATATTTATTAACTACATAATAATTATTGTACGTCCGAAATGGGCAACTGTTGTTACCATTAAAATTCAGCATAAAATCCTGTATTACAGTTTTGAACAATAAAATTATCTTAACTTATTAACGATGACATTCTCGCGTAGTTGAAATATAATAACACTAGCGTATGACTACGTTAGTACTATTACAACTGTGGTATGACCAAACGCAGCGCGAATCATTGTCACAAATGTCAATGTCATGTGGTCAAACTGTGAATAGAATATAAATTGTCAAGTTGACTGACAGCTGTCGCTGTCATAGAGACTGACTAGAGATTATTAAATAATTGCCATGATATTAAACTGTTTATTTCATTAACTACACATAAACACCTACGGTTTTGTAAATAGATAACTTTAATTATAGCGATTCATGATTAATACTAAATAACATAATGTATCGCTACAAATTTTAGTAAAAGACATCAAGATATATCATAGATAGTCTTTAATATCAGTTTTCAATAAAATATTAGGTAATTTCTTACGAAAAGTTTATATTAATGATACACCTACATATTAATACATTAGCAAAAAATTTTGTTCCCCTTTTTACGAAAATTGCGCGTAAGGACGAGTATGAAATTTCGCACTCTTATAATTTATATAGAGAAGAAGTGCAGAATTCTAACATTTTTTTTAAATTATGCATAAAAAATAGATTAAATCAATAAAAAAAACATTACACACACTACAGTGTATTCGACATACACGCATAATATATACTCTTTTGTTCATTGTTAAAGTTATAATTAAATGAATTATGGTCGAATTTCGACCACTCGGCGATCACTAGTTTGTATTATTCCGCACTAACGAAACCGGGGCGAGACGCTAGTAAAAGATAAATAAATATTTTGTTCTCAAACTTCAATTAAATTTCTAGTTTGCTATATAATAGGCGTATAACATAACTTTATGTACAGTTAAGCTGTTATCGCTCGTCAGTACAATAAAACTTCCCCTAGGAAATTCATAAGTATTGCACACGCGAACAAAGAGTACATGCGTGCTTACTTATAAACAATGCACGTCATCGCTGGCAGCTCAAGTGTTAAGACCGATAAAATGACGCTTGCGATTTATCTGAACCAAGAATAAGCAAAAAAAAATTTTTTTGAGGCATGTTTTTATTAGTTGATAATAAAAAAAAACCGGACAAGTGCGAGTCGGACTCGCCCACCGAGGGTTCCGTAGGTACGTAGTATCATTATTAAATTTGATATTTTTCATTATAAATAAGAAATAATGCGTCGAAAAAAATAAATAAAATATATTTTGCCATGTGTACATCAAGCCCTTTCATATGATACCCCATTTGAACTAGTAGTTTCAATTTGAAATTTCGACACCCTATAAAAAATATAGACCCCCTATTTTATAAGATCTATTTACAAATGTATAGTTTTGAGATTTATTCCTGTACTTGTAGTCTATAACGATGTTACTTGCCAAATTTCATAGTTCTAGGTCAACGGGAAGTACCCTATAGGTTTTGATTCCCTTGAGTGTGTCGAAATATGCGTTTTTTGCTGAATAAACGGCCGTAACTTTTTTCTATGTAAACTTAGCAGTTTGATTTTTTTTTAACTTCATGGGACCGTAGACCTGAGTATACAGTTCAAATTTCAGCTTGATACCTCCACGCATTCTCGAAATAGAAATTCTTGACAGACAGACAGACAGACAGACAGACAGACAGACAGACGGACAACAAAGTGATCTTATAAGGGTTCCGTTTTTCCTTTTGAGGTTCGGAACCCTAAAAAGAACTTAAAAGTTTACTTACTGTGTTCCGCTCATCGGATCCCTTTCATTTAATTACCCGATTACGGCGAAGCAAAAAGGAGGGTTATGATTTTGACCTGTATGTATGTATGTATGTATGTATATATGTATGTATGTGGCTATGGATGTTCATCTGTTCCCTCATAACTTCTAAACTAGTTATCATAATTAGAGAAATGAGGTGTCGTTGGAAGCCTCTTTATCGTCCGCTGGTTATAGGCTACATGACGTCACGTTAAAATTGCTACAGCGCCCTCTAGGGGACATAAAGTATAGAAGTAAAAAAATATTTTTCTTGACCGTGTCGTGTGGGGTATCAAATGAAAGAGGTTTGTAAGCACATTTCAAATATATAAATATTATTAGCTGTTGCTCACAAGTTTGCTTGCAATCACCTGATAAGTGCAAGAATTTATAAATTCAGGCATCAAAAGTAAAGTTATAAGATAAGAGATATATTTAAAGGATAGCCGTGGTCGTATGCCACTTTGATTTAATTTCATTATTATACTGAATCTGTTTTGCTACAGTAGGTGGCATACGACCACGATTATCCTTTAAACATATCTCTATCAGTATGATGTATAAAAATCAACGTTAAAATATACTACGTGTAAGTAAGTTATTTATTTAAAAGTCGGTAATTGTTTTATAGTATGTACATAATAATTTCAGCGGAGACTATTTTCTTGTTTCGTACTTTTTAGAGCGTGTTTTTAGTAGTCGGGTTTTAGTTTTTTAAACTTTATTTTTTACCTATAGCGGTTAGTGGAAATTTTAAATTGTCATTCTGTAACGGCCCCCATATTTGATAAAATTGGCGACTTTTAGGTAAACTTTCATTGTTACGGGAACTAAACGAGTGTGCGAATTATCAGCTCAATCGGACTCTGGGAATTGGTTAAAGTTTAACTTACAATATTACAGATAAACATCAAATAATCAGATATATCTAAGTCTTATTTCTTCAAGAAAATTACAAAGTAAATTTGTAAATGTTAATTACATTACATTACATAGCGCGCACATTCCTTCCATTTTACTATGCATATGGCACCTTGCCTAAGGGCTGCTTACAGTAAAAATTGTAAGCAATGATGAGTTCTATTTAATGTATTATAAGGCTTGGCGCAAACGAGCCACCGACCACAGCCACTGGTGGCCAGCGACTAGCAGTTAACGCGATTTTTCATACATTTTGTTGAAACTCGCCGCACACGTGTGGCCGATGGCGTCCACTCGCTACAGCAGTGTCCGCGACTCGCCACTTATGGTCGCTGCGGGACACACAAGCCGCCGACACCCGCCACTGTCGCGCTGTTTCACCCTCCGCGCAGTTAACCGTTAGACGTCCTACGTCTAAAAAACTTTACTAGATGTCTGTAGATTATCGAAATGCAAGTTTTGTTATACTGTAGGACCAGTTAAAGTTGGATGTACCCAATGTAGGCGGCGACGGCGTCGTCTACGTCGTCTGCGTGTTAATAATAGCCCGAGCAAATTTTCCGTGTCGGAATTCATCGTAAGACTGCGCAGCTGCGAGAGGGTTATAAAATGTGGTGACTTCCGAACACCGGTGGCTGTCGCGCGCTTCAGCCACTGTTACAAAAGTGGAGGTAGCGCGCGACAGCCACCGGTGGCTGTGGTTGGTGGCCCGTTTGCGCCAAGCCTTACTGGTGTACGACCACTACTATTCCTTAAACTACAATATATTATTGTATAGAAATATTTATGTGGTCTATTTATTAGATGATAATTGAATAACTAGTTGACGAAAAATCAGAGAAGAAGAATATGTTGTTTCACACATTTTAGAGCTCTATTTTTCCGTACTCCAGTTTCGTTTAATTAATCAAAAAATGGCTGTAGTTAGAAGCCTGTGGGATACACAAGATGAATGGCATTTTTAATACAACAGTTAAAAAATTCGACTTATTGTCACGATGCATCGTACTTCGAAAACACAGATGTAGCTAATGCCTAACAGGAGCATAGCATACATTAATACTTTACCGTCTGGCAAGTTCGCACGACAGGTCAGATTTTTAGACATTACAAGTAACACTATTAAGGAATGGTTGGCTAAAAATGTTTTTACACCATTCAAGAATATTTAGATTGAAAGAAAAAAGAAAAATAATTACTTTAACTTCAATAACATTGGACTTTCATACAAACTACCATCCCCCGTTTTAACCCCAAAAAGGAGTTAATTTATAAAGATACATTATTAATACACCTCCACACTATCTATAGAGCATACATTTTAAATTTCAAGTCTCTTACTTCAAAAACATAGGACTTTCATACAAACTTCCAACCCCCGTTTTACCCCCTTAGGGGTGGAGTTTCGTAAAATTCGTTCTTAACGGATGTCTACACTCTATAAGGAAACTACCTGCCAAATTTCAAGTTTGTAGGTATAGTTTCTGAGATTTCGTGATTAATCAGTGAGTGGTATTTCGCTTTTATATATATAGAATATTAGCTTTCGCCCGCGGCATCGCTCGCGTGACATTCGGGGCAAACACGTGTTTACTCATTAAACAATAGAAGTACTCGTGTAAAATTTAGGATAAAATAATAGTCCAACTAATCTCGTTTTCCCATTCAAACTTTGGACCTCCGATTCACCCTCTTAGAGGTAAAATAAGAAAAATCTTTTTAAGTAATTCGTGTTCACTACGTTATACGAGTATTTTCAAATCGAGCCATTGTCGTAATTAACGTCCCAGAAAACCATAGAATCCACACCCATATTGATATTATGACGTTTCACCCCCATTGCACCCCTACAGAGTTGTCACATCGGCTATGTTGGATTATTATTATTATTAATAGTTGTTTTTTTCGTAATCAGCGACCCGATATACCTTAAAAACATTTGACGAACGAAACGAAAAACATTTAAAAATTTTTTTGATTTTTATACTTTTTCACCACATTTTAGACAAAATTAATTAAATAAATTAAACGGGTCACTCACGTCTTTTTGTCGGGAAAGCCGACTAGTTTCAATAATATTACATTTTAGACATTTCAACGCCATCGCACCCCAATAGGGGATGATGGTCACGTTACCGCCCTACGGGTACAATAAATAACATTAATAGGTAATTTCTGGGATAAAAACTATCATAGGTATGTCCTTTCCCAGGTCTCAAGGTATCTCTCAACCAAATTTCATCTAAATCGGTCCAGCGATTTAAGCGTGAAGAGGTAACAGACATTCTGTCGCATTTATAATATTAGTATGGATTGGCGGTCCGAAAACCCGTAAAAACGACACATATATTGATATATAGACATTTTAACCTCATCGCACCTTAATAGAGGATGATGGGCACGTTAGCCACGTTGAATTTTAAAATTGTTGTTGTTTTCGTAATCAGCGACCCGATAGACCATAAAAACAACAATACCCATGACGATTTTTAGTCTTGTTGATCCCATTTTACACTTTTAGGGGTTGATATTTTCAAATCGATGCCATTTTTAGGGTTCCGAACCTCAAAAGGAAAAACGGAACCCTTATAAGATCACTTTGTTGTCCGTCTGTCTGTCTGTCTGTCTGTCTGTCTGTCAAGAATTTCTATTTCGAGAATGCGTGGAGGTATCAAGCTGAAATTTGAACTGTATACTCAGGTCTACGGTCCCATGAAGTTAAAAAAAAATCAAACTGCTAAGTGTACATAGAAAAAAGTTACGGCCGTTTATTCAGCAAAAAACGCATATTTCGACACACTCAAGGGAATCAAAACCTATAGGATACTTCCCGTTGACCTAGAACTATGAAATTTGGCAAGTAACATCGTTATAGACTACAAGTACAGGAATAAATCTCAAATCTATACATTTGTAAATAGATCTTAAAAAATAGGGGGTCTATATTTTTTATAGGGTGTCGAAATTTCAAATTGAAACTACTAGTTCAAATGGGGTATCATATGAAAGGGCTTGATGTACACATTGCAAAATATATTTTATTTATTTTTTTCGACGCATTATTTCTTATTTATAATGAAAAATATCAAATTTAATAATGATACTACGTACCTACGGAACCCTCGGTGGGCGAGTCCGACTCGCACTTGTCCGGTTTTTAGGGTTCCGTAACCAAAGGGTACAAAGGAACCCTATTACTAAGGCTCCGCTGTCCGTCCGTCCGTCCGTCTGTCCGTCTGTCACCAGGCTCTATCTCATGAACCGTGATAGTTAGACAGTTGAAATTTTCACAGATGACGTATTTCTGTTGCCGCTGTAACAACAAATACTAAAAAACAGAATAAAATACATATTTAAGGGGGCTCTCATACAACAAACGTGATTATTTTTTGCCTTTTTTATAGATAATGGTACGGAACCCTTCGTGCGCGAGTCCGACTCGCACTTGGCCGGTTTTTTTTTAATTGACGTCCCTAAAAACCATAGAATCAACACCCATATTGATATTATGACATTTTAACCCCACAGGGGTGATTTTATGTCATGTCGGCTACGTTGGATTATAAAATAGTTGTTGTTTTCGTAATCAGCGACCCGATAAACCAAAAAAACAATACCCAAGATAAAATCGTTAAAAATTTAAAGGTAAAAATTTTTTAGACTTTTTCACCCCGTTTTACCGCTTTAGGGGTTGAATTTTGAAAAATCCTGAAACATATGTTTACTCATTTATCTATAGAAGTACTCGTGTAAAGTTTCGGATAAAATAGTCCAACTAATCTTGTTTCCCCATACAAACTTTGGACCCCCGTTTCACCCCCTTAAGGGATGAAATTTTGAAAAATCCTTTCTTAGCGCACCCCTAGATCATAAGGAACTTACGTACTAAATTTGGAATCTCTAGACCCAGCAATTTGGGCTGTGCGTTGATATATATCAGTCAGTCACTCAGTTTCCGCACGCACAGGGGTGATTTTATGTCATGTCGGCTATGTTGGATTAAAGAACATCATAAGGAACCTACGTGGCAAATTTGGAATCTCTAGACCCAACGGTTTGGGCTGTGCGTTGATATATATATATAAGTCAGTGAGTCAGTCTCTGATGACTGAGACTGACTGACTACTCAATTTCTTATTTTATATATTTAGATATATAAATGTGTATACGCCTGAAAAGGTAGGATCAAGTGATACCTTTTGTATACCTTTTGTAATCAACAATAAGATCTGTTTTTTGTTACTTTGTTTTCCTTACACAATAAAGTACCTACTTACTTACTTACTTACAGCTCGGAAAATCACGTTTTTTTAATGTGAATGGATCACATAACCTACATTAAAAAATTGTAACGTGATTTTCCGTAAGTAAGTAAAAACATTTGATTTATTCATTTGTTGACATCGTAGAGCAGTTTACACACCACGAGACGTATGCAATGTCGCTCAAATAAAAAAAAATGGTTGTCTGAAAAATGGTTTACGGACGATAATTTTACATGATAACGTCATAACAAATCATCGACCGATAGAGTGGAAGAAAGATGCGTCACAAGCCGAACGCTTAGGCCGATCGTTACTCTATCCACTATCGTTCGTTACGCTATCGCTTGTTCCGCGCTCTCGCTTTCGCTCGGCTCAGGTAGAAACTGACTGAGTCTTGCTTTTTCTTGCGTGCAGCCGGCGTTCATTGATTAGAAAATTAACAATAGTTTTTCACACATTTTTAGAAAGTTATAGTATCTTAGAAGGGGTGTAAGTGGTTCATCAACATTTTTGAAGCTAAGCCAACTTCACCTGCACGCGGTACACCCTGCTGACTGACAAACGAAGCTCTGGCGAAGAGAGGTAGGGAGCGTAACCCGACTGGAAAATGTACCTCCACCTCATAGAATACCGCAGCCAAATAAGAATTCCCTTGAAGGATTGGTGTGTTCCTGCGAGTGAGTGAGGTCACCAGAAAGGAAGGAGATGCTGTGTTGGCAGCGGTGGTAGCGGCACGCGAGCGACATTTTATGTTGCGAGCGTTAATATGGCTACGGTAACCGCTTCACATTAGGTTGTCTGCTACCTGACGTAGTATAAAAAAAAATATTTCTAAAGATATGTGTTTGCAATTTAATATCCCCATAAATGACGATAAATTGCACTAGTATCCACTAAAAGCAGCTTCCTGCCTGCTTCATGCGTAAAACGACATTTTATCGTCACTTTGCAGTAAAACACAGTGCAAGGTATGCCCGCCCCTGGCGCGTACGCTTCGCTAGTAGCCCACTTAAGCAAAATTAGCTTCTTCTGTGCGCGTAAAGAATACTATCGGATGTTTTGTACCGACTCTAATACGCCCCCATTGCATCGCGAGATGAAAGGGGATGGTGCGCTTAGACGCGTAGTTTGCCAATATGCCTTGTTATTACCTCCGTTTTTAAATATGTATGTACTTACATTGGTGTTTTATTTTATTCAGAAAGATTATGATTAGAGATTGATTTATTGATGACGTCAATTTTTGACTTCGTCAGGATCGTTGCACTATGTAGCCCATAAAGAGACTATGTGTTTGTATTCCGTTTATCTATACTGATAGCGTAGAATAAATAATAGTACAAGTCAGAAATATGCTGTCCCGAGCAATGTAGCATGAAAATCTTCTATTTGGAAATTTGGCAATTATTGGCATTGACAAAATTCACATCACTAGTAGAAGCTGATGTAACTAATTCACCAGTTATTGTATTTCTGTAATGTTATTATCTTGGGTGGGTACTTATATTTATTATAACAATTTAGTAGGTACGTAGTACACTTATACTGTGGCCAAAATTTTACTGGGGACCAAAATAACAATTCCTTTGAGGGTTCTTGTGATCCTGCGAGTGAGTGGAGTCCACAGAAAGAAAGGAGATGCTGCGTTGGCAGCGGGGGTGACGGCGCACGAGCGATATTTTATGTTGTGAGCGTTAATATGGCTACGGTAACCGTTTCTCATCAGGACGTATGCCTGTCTACCACCCGACGTAGTATGAAAAAAATATTACTACAATATATTTGGTTTAATAATAATCCTAATTTATAGCCATTTGCAACTAATTACGCCTAACCATTCTATTCCGGTTTTCCTTTGCAATCAGAAAAAAAATCCAAAAGGAACACTACCCTTATGATAATAATTACAGGAAAATATAATTATTTTTCCACATATGCCATAGAAAAAGACTGATCCCAAATTGGTTTATTATCCAGACCCTCTCTTTTGATTAGGGGGAAATAAATTCATCTCTGCCTCTTTAGGGCCAGTAACTGATAGGGGAGCGATAGGAAAAGCCCGCTCATCAAATCCTCATCTATTACCAAATCGTAGACACGTTTTCAATTATGTAGACATATCCTGTTAATTGGACAGAAATGAGGGAACATTTATTGTGAAAAATCACGTTTCATTACTTATATATATACGTGTGATAGCATATGAATTAGTTGAATAGTTAGCACTGACATTGTGGGTCCTCCTCCTCGTGGTCAACCCTTATCCATCCTACTGCGAGGATACGGGCCTCCCCTGAATCGAAGGGGTTTTTACAGCATACTACAACACCTTGCTCATCTTTTTTTTTTAACGGGACAGGCCCACCACACATTCCCACCACTGTGTCTCCTGTGTAGCCAGGATTAACAGCGGCAACCGCCAAAAAAGGCAATGAACAGTGAAGTCCATTGCAGTCCCGGGGGTACAACTACGGCTGCCTTGGAACTCACAACGAATTTAATCAGAAGAAATTAGTAGGAGTAGGAAGCTTTTGGAATTTGACTTCCCCTCTTAGCAATGTGAGAGACAGCAATATGGCAAATAAGGCATTAAAAGCCTAAAGAGATGGCTAGTCAAGTGAAGCTCAACTGCCGTGCACCACGGATTTTAAGTATCTACCTAACACTATTGGGGACCTAAAACATTGAGTTGTTACCTAACACATCGATTCCAATAATAAGAATTTCCAATAAGAAGAAAAACCTTGCTCATCTGCGGGTTGTCGAAGGCCAGTGTTTTCAAGCCGCCTAAATACCACTGACTTGGCTTAACGACTTTCATCCAATGACAACAGCCGGGACCAACATTACCATAACGTGCCTTTCGAAGCTCGAGATAAATAAATGCACAGAATTCAATTAAGATAAAACTAATTCTTACTAGAGAAAACGCGTTTTTCCGAAGCGAGTAAGTGAAAACTGTTCCGACCTAGGTGAAAGTAGACAAAATTGAAGAAGTTCAATTAGCTCGTCAGAAATCACAGAAACAAACAGTACATGAGCTTGAAGTGACATAAGGTAATTAATATTTGTGAAATACGATAATGTCTATGAAAAGGATATAATACAGTAGACCACATACAATGTGCAGAAAACCACAGTCAACAAGTGCCAGCAGGCTGAAGTGGCAGTGTGCCGGCCACATATACCGAGTCAGTGATGGCAAATGGGGGAGGAAGTCCTAGAGTGCAGACCTCGTATGGAGCGACGAAGCATCGGATGCCCCGCTTCTAGATAGACCGATGACCTCCAGAGAAGTGATGGCCGTAAGCGGCTTTATGCGGATAGCGGAGAATCGCATATGGTGGAAGGCACTGGGATAGACCTATGTCCAGCAGTGGATAGATACAGACCGACGATGATACTTAATGATGCGTAAAACTAGTTCTAACTAGGGAAAACGCGTTCTATCTAAAAACTGGTTTTAACTGTAACATATACAAGTATACTTTAAACAGTTTAAACAAGTATATTGAGCTGCAAGTATCTCACTATCTTACTATCAAAGCATGTACTGCCAATACGTTTGAAACTCAAAACACATTAGATCGGAGTTAACGTAACGTGATTAGTTCGCAGTATCCCTGGAGAACATACTAGTAGCAAAGCAGTGTTTAGATGAGGTAGCGTCGCGGTTTACGAGTGCGAATGCCCAAAGCCCAACTGACTTACAATATAAATCATTGCCAGTAGGGACACATTGTAGAAGCTCCATTGTGTTATTGGACAATGTTGGTTTCTTCGCTACATCACTGCAGTATGTAGTTGAACTTGCCTTGAAAGCGTCGACAAAGTAAACAAATAAATATTCCTGTACAAATTATACACCGCCATCTAGTCCCAAATTAAACAAAGCTTGAACTATGGGTACTATGTAACTGATAAATATACTTAAAGAGGTTATATACTTATGACCTTAGAAAATTACTAATAATGTTTTACCTCTGTCTACTACTTCTAGGAGTGAAGTCATGCCCTAAAGCAGCAGTCTCCACAAAGCTAAAGTAAAGGGTTCACTCACATGTTAAGTTGTTAAAAAATTCAAGAACCGCTGCCGGCTAGAGATTCAACGTTAGTCGCAAATGGTGGAATCGGGTAAAAAGCCAACTGTGCCTTGGTAACGCCCCATAACATTAAGTTCTATATATTGGTAAATAAACTTTTAGTTTGTCCCATATGCAGATGTGATGTAATTTACCAGTCAGCCACATACACCATTTCAAACTATTTTTTATATACTAACAGGGGCCAAATAGGTATGCAGTTTCAATGGATCCACTACATAATCATATACTATCTTCATCATTATCGGCCTGTATCTACCCGCTGCTAGATTAGATAGAAGCCTTCGCAGCATAAAGCTTTACAGCATATGCGATCTTTCTTTTTCCATATCCATCCACTTTCACGATTATCTCTCGTTTTCTTTTCTATTAATCTATATTATGTCAATAATCCACCAATTCAATAAAATAACGAAAAGTTCATTGATCTAATGCATATTCTATAAATACCTTACTGTTGTTATAATTTATATTGTGGTTCAAATGAGGTAGCACAGCGGTTTACGTGCACCGCAAATGGCTAACTGGGGTGATAGGGGGCGCCACTGGACCGCGACCACCACCGTGGATTTCTGACCTACATTCTAAACGGTAATGTCATACTTTGTACCATTTAGTATAAATATAAACTTTAAGGGATCGGAGCCAAGTTTACTCTACGAAACATTTGAGAAACCTACAAATTCATTATTAATCTTTACGATAAATTAATAAAAAAATGTTTAAATTTGTAATATACATATGATTCGTATGACAATAAAATTTTAAGTAGCGTGAAGTTGTAAAAAAATGTGATAGAATCTTAGATTATGTATACATAAACAATAGAGTGCATACAATCGAGTACGAACTTGGCACGTTGTGTAAACAATGCGATAGACAGGTACTCGTACATTGATATTCTTTTAATTATCTATTATTTTCCATTACACTTACAACAACAGTTATTATCACTTTAGCACAAATGCATATCAATGCATAGAAAATCATTTTCATCAATTATATTAGGTTTATACCATTAAGACTGATTAAGCATCTGCTTACGCTCGACGCAGTGATCTATAGACGATGCATGCTCGCTATAGTTTTTTATACATTCTAAGGTTTGGCTATTGACTATTATTTATTCAGTAGATTAACCGGGAATCGAACCCAATAAACAACCTATAGGTACTTTTATTGTTGGTTCAGTCAAGAGACATTTAAAAAATTTTTGGTAGCAGATTTACTTACATTCAAAAACAAAATGATGTCTCCTTAAGTGGAACCACAGTATAAGTAATAGCTATGGTAATAGTGTGGAACTTCCTATCTGCACCTGTATAGAAAAAACAATCGTTAAATAGACGTATTCGTACCAATAACGCAAAGAGTTGTTCCATAAGTACTTCCATAATAACTAATTTTCTGTTAAATCAAAACATAGATACCTTTTTAATTACGGAAGACAATATTTACTTACCTTTTTTCACAAAGCAAATGAAAACATAATCGTCAAATAACGTTGTTAATATCAAGACGACGCTACAGGTGAAACAAAAAAAAAAGAAAAGAAACATTTTGACAATACTTACTTACAATTTTTCGTGCAAACAGATACTACGGATCTACAACAAATAATCGTCAAATACGAATTACAGCTACATTAGAGGCTTTCTACAAATACATTGCTGGTAAGCTTTGGTTCTTTCACTTTCAAATTGTATCAAAAACGGCATTGCATAACGAATAAAAAATATTGCGATATTGATATATTTTTCATTGCAGACCCACAGAAGCTGTATTATCTTTGAGGGTCGTACGATCTATCGCTATAGGCAAACATGAATTATTTAAACAAGTATTTTTGTCAAACATCCCCAGCTTTTTGTTAGCAAACATTGACATAGTCGAATCAAGCTAAGATAATTAAAAAATACAATATTAATACCGCTGGCATCCCAGAACAATCCGAAGTCAGAACAAACAATCTCTTTGGAAAATAAAAGTACCTAATAAAGTAACAGATTTACTCTAAGCACAAACAAATACGTTGTTAAAGGCAAAGATAGAGTATATTTATATTCTTGATTGCACATTAATTAGAATAACATAGTTACTTCTATAGTATACAAAGGTGAACTTATCTCTACAAGAGATGTCTTCCAGCCGACGCCATAGGCAGTAACTGAACGAGTCACTTGACGGATAATAACGCGAACTTTTTAATAAAGAAACAGAAAAAAAAGTACAATTAAATGATATTTTGGCTCTTTAAAGAGAAATAACTTTCTTTAAAGAGTAATGACTACTTATAGAGCAATAAGAACATATGCAGGTTTCACTTTCAGCCAAGATGAATTAGATAAAACTGTCCTATCTTGAATCGTGACTAGCAATATTAGCCCATTAGGGCATGAATTAGGTAACAAAAACTATCCTATCTCTCTCAAATGCAAGTGATGAAAAAGAAATATAAAAATTTGACTGAAACGTTATTATCTAAAAAATCCGATATTTATAATCAATTAATAAAATATTAGATATTTAATTCAATACACTAACTGTTATATATATTTATAATATATCAAAACGATTCATGATTTCAACGATACTTTATAAACTGTTTTAAAATATTACTCCTACTACTAAGTTGTAAAATTACTATATAGTAAGTATTCTCGCGAATTGGATTAAATACTATGTAGAAATGAATAATTTTGTTAGTAGCGTGGAGCCGGGAGTGTGGCAAATCCACATTTAGAGCAAGCGCCTGCGATTCAATTACAAGCAAAGTGCGCCAGCGGTGCGTATTGCATCGTAAACTGTCGGCAATAAGGCGTTATGACTACGTTCTAAAAATAAAGTCTTACTAGAATAAATGACGTTCTCCTATCCTATCCTAACTTCGCTAGCGGCTTCGTTCGAGAATTCGTGAAAGAAGACCGTGTCGTTACATTACCATTGTTATGGTAAATTAGACAGGCGGACAAACAATGATAGTTATAACACATTTGCAAAATTTCATGCAATCATCAGAAGAAACTCCTTTTAAAAATATTTAATTCGCGAGGTGTCCGTTTTTTTTTGTACTACGTCGGGTGGAAGTCAAGCATACGGCCCGCCTGATGTGAAGCGGTTACCGTAACCGTATTAACGCTCGCAACATTATATGTCACTTGAGCGCCACCACCCCCGCTGCCAACGCAGCATCTCCTTCTTTTCTGATGACCTCACTCACTCGCAGGAACACGACAACCCTCAAGTGAATTGTTATTTGGCTGCGGTATTCTGTGAGGTGGAGGTATACATTCCCCAGTCGGGTAGCTAGCTTACAATTACGCTCCCTACCTCTCTTTTCGCCAGAGCTTCGTTAGTCTTATTGCAGGTGAAGTTGGCTTTAATTCAAAGATGTTGATAAACCACTTACACGCCAAAACAAGTCTGTCTATCGATGGGTTTATTTATCTCGAGCTCCTCCGTGCTTCGTTGGGCACGTTTAGCCGTCGGTCCCGGCACTTAGTATCTCGATGGTATCGTTGCGTGTCTGTCTAATCGATCACGCAATTTAAGCAATGTCGACCGTAGCCTGCCTGTGGATGGGTTACCTCGAGCTCCATCGTGCTTCGTGCGTCCTGATTGTTGTCGTTAGATCACAGTCGTTAAACCAAGTCAGTGGCCTTTGGGCAGCTTGAAATCACTGGCCTCCGCCAACCCGCACTTGAGCAGCGTGGTGGATTACGCTCTAAACCCCTTTGATTGAGGGGAGGATGAATAAGGGTTGACGACGACGACTTTTCGCTTTGGCCGAAAGTTTAACTAATATTCATTTTTTTATGTGTTAGGTATAAAAAAAAATTATCCATCTGAGTAAGTTAGACCCGCATTAAAATAAATTAAAGTTGTTTTTAATTAAATTAATTCATGCTATATTTATTTCTTTTCACCGATTTTTATTTTTAACGGAAAAATGTTACTGTAAAAACGTAACTTACAGGAACGAGGAAAAGTACGACTATAATATAAAATGTATTAAATTTGTATCCGTGCTTCTGAAAGTCATTTAAAATGTTTAACAGTACATATTTTTAGATACGAAACTGTTAATTAAAAAATTTCATTATTTATTGATAGGTACTTAAAATCAAAGAATAGGCTATTTGACTAACATTTTTTTCGGTTTGATAATTATGTAGGGACGCCTCCATAATATAACCATAGGTGAAAGAATTACTTCGATACCATAAAAATCTCTCGAGATATGTTAATTTGAAAATCACAATTTTTAGACTGCCCCAAAACGCTCCATACAAAAGACTACCGAATTATGACGTCACAGGTTTGTATTTTGTATGCATCAAATCAGAAATTTGTACGACAGCTATGTTAAATATTACGTTTATGTGATTAGTATCATAATAAAAGTTATAGCATTTTTTATTGCTTCTCCAATGGAAATATTATTTTTTAATAATTTCATATTTTTAAAATGGACTTTCCCGCCAAACTTTGATCGACGCTAAAAAAAGTCTGACTGAAGATATTAGAATGAATTAAATAAAGATATTAGGATGAAAGTTTGCAGATCTTTATAGTAAATTATTTAACAATATCGTAAAATACACAAAACTATAAAGATCTGCAAACTTTCATTCTAATATATAAATAATTTATAATTTATAATTATAAATTATTTATAATTATAAATTATTTAACAATATCGTAAAATACACAAAACTATAAAGATCTGCAAACTTTCATTCTAATATCTTTATTTAATTATTTAACAATATTATAAATTATTTAACAATATCGTAAAATACACAAAACTATAAATATCTGCAAACTTTCACCTTAAACTTTAAACATTAGAAAATAGCCTATTCAATAATATTCCAAACTTGGTTTTGCTTTTAACATGAAGATCACAAAAAAGCAGAAAGCGCGGATTTTTAACCAATGCGTCCTACCAGTTCTTACATATGGTGCTGAGACATGGGTGACAACCAAGGCCATTGTCCACAAACTAGGGGTTGCACAGAGAGCGATGGAAAGAAAACTGGTAGGAGTGACACTCCGGGATAAGAAAACCAACAAGTGGCTCCGGAAAAGAACTCTGGTCTATGATATCGCACGCCGCGTAGCAAAGCTCAAATGGCAATGGGCTGGACATATAGCCAGAAAGTCGGACTCGTGGTGCAGAACGGTTCTGGAATGGAGACCCTGGGACAGAAAAAGACCTGTCGGGCGACCACAAATGCGATGGAAGGACGACATATTGAAGTTAGTGGGCACGAACTGGATAAATGTGGCCCAAAATAGATCAGAGTGGAGAAGACTGAAGGAGGCCTATACCAACACGGTAGAAGAAAGGCTTAGATGATGAATGAGATGATGAATAATATTCCAGAAAGGAAAGCGTTACCAGCATTGACAGCGGGGGTGGCGGCACGCGACCGGTATTTCACGATAGGAGCGTTAATATCATTAATATGGCTACGGTAACCACTTCACATCAGGCGGGCCGTATGCTTGTCTGTCACCCGACGTAGTAACACAACAATCCTCAATGGAATTATCATTTGGCCGCAGCTAATGTCTATATTCCGTGAGATACTTCCCCAATCGGGCAGCTTACAAATACGCTGTAACCTACCTCTCTTTCACCAGGGTCTCTTTCACACCAAATCCCATACAATAATAAAATATATATTACATTATAATTTTATAATTAGTGACACTTTTCAACATTCTGGATACGTATAATTATATAACTCCAAAAAAGCCGTCAATTTGGATCCACCTGTTACAGACGATGTAACAAGATACAACGGTACAAATAGCCTCTCTGTATTATTTCATTCAATTACCTTAATGCGGTGATTATCTAAAATGCCTCAAATTGGCCTAATGATCTAACCGTGTCTGCTTTTATCAAAAAAAAATGCAAAAGAATAAAAAAACGCACAAAGATGGCTATCGTTTCTTTTACATCGCATCTTGCTTTTGTTAAAATAATTGCTTTTTTTTTTTTTTTTTTTTATACTACGTCGGGTGGCAGACAAGCATACGGCCCGCCTGATGTGAAGCGGTTACCGCAGCCATATTAACGCTCGCAACATTAAAAATATCGCTCGCGCGCCGCCACCCCCACTGCCAACGCAGCATCTCCTTCTTTTCTGGTGACCTCACTCACTCGCAGGAACACAACAATCCTCAAGGGAATTGTTATTTGGCTGCGGTATTCTGTGAGGTGGAGGTACATTCCCCAGTCGGGTAGCTTACAATTACGCTCCCTACCTCTCTTTTCGCCAGAGCTTCGTTTGTCAGTCAGCAGGGTGCACCGCGTGCAGGTGAAGTTGGCTTTGGTTCACAGATGTTGATGAACCACTTACACCCTCTAATATTTTTATAGTTATTTCGAAATAAGATTGAAATAACGTGAACAATGGCATATCTCTGAAAGTATCTTTTATAATCTCTTTTATAATCTTGTATCTTTTTGAAATGGTTTTCTAATTGACTGACTAAAAGCTTCATAAAATCCTAAAATTTTATACTTTTAATTTATTCTCAAAAGAAATGCGTCAATCCTCATTCGGTATCTTCAAACGAAAGCACAGAATGTAGGTATCTAAACATCATTAATTCAGGCGTAATCAAGATTACTATAAAACGTAAGTAAATATTTCAGCTAAGATTCAGATCTAAATAAGTACTTTGTTATTTAGATTTCTGTAGCTACGATATTTTATATATTAGACTGGCAGGCCATATCGAAATTCACGGCACTAAAAAGTACTAACAAATATATAATAATAAGTCCGCAGGGCAGCTTGTGGCGAACTGTTGTGTGAGTAGCGACACCACGGATCCGAGTCTCCAGAGAGTCGATCAGGGCCTTCGTCTCCGACGTGCCTTCATCGGTCGGAGTGTAAACACAAGAAGGCGCGCAGGACTCTCAGCTCTGGCTTGCCTTTATTGGCCGTCCAGAGAGGAGCCGCTAGAGCAGGGTTTCCCAACCTTTTTTACATCAAGGCTCCCCGGATCACAAATAATATTTTCATGCCCCCCCCCCCCCCCCCCCCACCAATAAATTGTTCAGTAAGTAAGTACCTACAATAGAAATCGCATTATTTTAACAACATTTATTTTTATGTAATTTGTACAAAAAGAATCACAAAATGAACTTTGACTTGTAATCAACTGAATGACTTAATGTTATATTCTACCTACAGTGTTTACTTCATTAACGCATTGAAATAATTTTTCTATTGAAAACACAAACGTCTCAAGCCCCCCTTGACATCCCTCTACGCCCCACTAGGGGGGCGCGCCCCCCTGGTTGGGAAACCCTGCGCTAGAGCTACATGCTCCAGGGGTGGAAGTGTTAAAGGGCATCACGCCGCGAGTAACTTCGGAGAAAGCGCAGCACACCTCTTGACACACCAGAGTCACTCACACCGGTGTTGCCCCCGGCCGTTTTCCTGGCATTTCGGGAGCCCATCTAGTGAGTGACAAGCCGCCGCCGCCTGCCGCAAATAACTAGCAATAAAAGCAGTTATGGCAGGCGTCCGTCCCTCTTCTGTAATAGCCCGGTATTAAGTTCACCCAGATCTCATCTCCATAGCCCATTTATTTTCCATCACACTTTGCAATAATCTCAACACCTGCCGAGACATATCCTGGAGCGGGTCACGGCGGGCGTACAACATTACATTACGTCAAACTTCTCAAAGGGGCTTCTACGAGTTCGATCCATATCCCCGCGCACGCCTATCAAATGACCGGGTGCGGGTCACGGCGGGCATACAACATTACATTACATCAAACTTCTCAAAGGGGCTTCTACGCGTTCGATCCATATCCCCGCGCACGCCTATCAAATGACCGGGTTTGATCCGTGATTAAAAAGAGATAATAATAATAGTTATGGCAGGCGTCCGTCCCTCTTCTGTAATAGCCCGATATTAAGTTCAACCAGATCTCATCTCCATAGCCCATTTATTTTCCATCACACTTCGCAATAGTCTCAATGCCTGCCGAGACCTGCTCATGGGCATATCTTTCCATTGACATATCCTGGAGCGGGTCACGGCGGACGTACAACATTACATCAAACTTCTCAAAGGGGCCTCTACGCGTTGGATCCATATCCCCGCGCACGCCTATCAAATGACCGGGCTGGACCAGTGAATTAAGTGAGATACATAATAATAAATAAATAATAAATATTTCTGAACAATTTATGAGGGTGCACATAGGCGGTGTGCCATCGAGACCCAAGTCAAGCGCAAAGCTTGTATTATGGGTACTAAACAACTGAAAATTGTAGTTAAATACATTTTTTTGTAAATATATACATACATGTATATATAAAACACCCAGACGAAAACAAATATAAATAAATAAATAAATATTTCTGGTCAATTTACACAGCCATCTAGTCCCAAATCAAGCGCAAAGCTTGTGTTATGGTACTAGACAACTGATGTGAAATGTAGGTACTTAAATACATGTTTCTCTTGTGCGGTATCGAACCCGACCTCGTAGTCAAAGAAGCCATTGCTAGACATTCGACCACCGGGCTCAAATCTCTCTTACTGTAGCACTACATTTTACTTAGTACACTATTCAAACTTTTTATCTACATTTTTTTTATTGTTTTTGATTACCGCTAATGTCTTGCAACGGTAAACAGAGCCTGACTGTGTCGATGCCGGGCCTACCTTGCTTTATTCTTGCCACAATAAAGGCAGAACGCATCTAAATATAAAATAACTTAGTTAATGTATCACACTATGCTAGTATTTATTAAATAAAGCATTGAAATTACGCTCAACGACAGAATACATGACACAAAGAAATTATTTAAAAGGAAAAATATTAGGTTTGTTCCATAAAGCAAAAACGCTATCAGTACTCTCTACTTGCAATTTCCGAGATTATAATAAATTTAAAGCAACGAATTTGCACACATTTCACATGTCGCGACAATGTATCTACACCATAAAATTTGCTCAGTAAATACCGCATTTAGTTAATTTCAGCACTATGTTCTAGAAGCTGCCCACGAATCAAAAACACGGAGGAAATGTTCAACTGTATCGGCAACTCATGGCGTAACGATTTATTTAATAGTTTTCTTCCTGACGTCTTATAGGCGCTACAGACTCACGCGAGAAGTCTCGCCGAGAACTCTTGCCGAGAACCGAGAAGACATCTACACTCATGCGACCTACTCATTCGTATTCTCGATCGTTATCCGGAATGGACGACAGTGCGGCGGCTTTGGTTTTGTGTGCATTAGCATATTATAATCTTGTGAATACTAAAATTAGAAATCAAATTGTAATTAAATAATAGCTTGGCGATGGCGACCACAGACTACACAATAACACACTATCAAATCAATGCCACGGTCGCACTGAGCCCGAACCGAACAAGAATATGACTCCGTTCTCTTTTCTCGCCCGAGAAACCCTTTGAAAGTTTGAAGCGGGCAAAAATACCGACAACGTTCGGAGAACAGGCGAGCGCGAGAACGAGACGGCGAGAAAGCGATCACGTTCACGCTTCTCGGGTGTTCTCGGGGGTTCTCGGCGTGAGTCTGGAAGGCGCTATAAAGATACTATTTCACTAAATTCACTATATAATAAGTGGTCAGGCTCACTAGCCAGGTCGTAAATTAAATTATTGTACCTACTCGACAAAATATCAGTTATCATTTTATTCAGCCATGAAATTTCAACCCTGAATACAAGGACGATTATGCATATAAAATATTTAACCTATTCCAGACAATAAGAGGGTTTATGTTCTTGTACTCTAGAACTACTGCCACCGCTGAAATATCATACTACCAGGATACTAAATAATATTCTCGATAGAATGATGTAAATGGAGCAAACTCGTAATTTTTTACACTACGTCAGTGGCAGACAAACATAATACCGCAAACGATAATACCGTTGGGATTGTTGTGTTACTGACGTCTGACTACCTCTACTATATACCTATCTTTTTTTTGATACTTCGTCGGGTGCAAATAAGCATACGGCCCGCCTGATGTGAAGCGATTACCGTAGCCATATTAACGCTCGCAACATGAAATAACGTTCGCGCACCGCCACGATCGGTTATGATGTGAGTTATGATCTTCTGTAGCCAGATTCAATATCAGCAATCGCCAATATGATAATTACCTAAATCGACATTAAAGTGTCATCAAAGGTTCTCTCTCACACCGCCAGTATTTGTGAAACGATTTACGATATTTTTTTGTTCGAAAAAACGTGCTCCCTACTGTTCCATATAAATCCAATACTGGTTCGACATAAATTTCATCAGAATCGAATCACGGAATCTAGAGACATGACATACCATTAAAACAAAAGTTTTAAAAAGTACCGAGAGTCTGTCCTCTTTGTACTTGCTCCATGGCGTCCTACATTACTGTGTCGGCTGCAAGGCAACCCCGCATGCAGGCTCTTTCCATGTTTATATGTTCTAGTTACATAACAGTGCCTGATAGTATTTATGGTTTTGGCATGACATTTTTAATATCTCACTGTTTTTTATACAGACTATTTCCCATTCTTTATGCGCTGTAGCCACGCGAGGATCGAAGGAAAGGAAAGAAAAAGAAAATATGCTTGGAAGTTCTTTATTAATAACAGAGAAAATATGCTATGCTATTCCTTATTAGGACATATTCGCCGACCTAGCGTATACCAAATAATTCGTCATCGTCGTCGTCAACCCTTACTCATCCCAGTGCTGGAATAAGGTTCTCCACTCAATTGAAGGGGTTTAGAGCATACTTCACCACGCTGCTCAATTGCGGGTATGCGGAGCCCAGCAGGCGCCTAAAGGCGACTGACTTAGCTTAACGACTGTCATCTAATGGCCACAGACAGGGACCGACAGCTTAACGTGGTCTCCGAAGTACATACAGAATATGGAAGTATGGAAGTCTATGATATTTATTTATACCACTAAGGCAAGCAAGTATACCTGCCTGATCACAGATATACTTGCTTTATTATCTGTGTGCGTGATGGCAAGCCGTCATAGCATACGACACCATTGTATGGCATTACCTACTCACACGTTGCCGACTGTGCAGACTGCAATAATAGATATATTTAATCGATGATAAAAATGTTTTGCAAGTCCAGTTCCATTAAGACCCGAAAATAAATATAAGAAACATCTTTATAAAGGTCGTACATTACACAAATCCTTTTCTAGGCATTTATCATTCACGCATGACAGAAATGCTGTGGTCTTTTGAACTTCAAAGTAATCCAGACATCACATATGAATATTGTCTGGCTTATTCCTTATGTATTGTAGACATTACTAGCGGTCGCCTGCGACTATGTCCGCGTGAATTTTTATACAAACTATCACCCAGATCAAGACAAACACGCCTGTTCATGCACACAAATGTTTGTCACACGCGGAGATCGAACCCGCAAGCTCGGAGTCAGAGCCATTGCTAGCCATTCGACAACAAAACGAAAGTCGCACGGTGAGGCTAGGTGAGCTATGCTGGACATTTCTCTAAGGGACCGAATCTGGAACTAGAAATTTGACTGAGAAGTTGAGACCCAAGGTTGTCGACATAGCTCTCAGAGTCAGCAGGCTGAAATGGTAGTGGGCCGGCCACATCTGAAGAGTCAGTGATGTCAGGTGGGGGAGGAAAGTCCTAGAGTGACATCGCATGGGGCGAAAAAGCATTACCCCCTTTCTCTCTCCTAAGATAGACCTGAAGAGAATAGCCGGAAACGACTGAATGCGGAAAGCGGAGGACCGCATATGGTGGAAGGCATTAGGTAAGGCCTACATCCAGCAGTGGATAGATTGAAGATGAATACGAGCTTATCGTGACTTTTCAATTAAACATAGACCCCCGGCGAACTAATGATTTCAGATTGGTAGCTGGCTTGTATGTTTACTGCTGGCTGTATTTTTAGGTGTCCCCGTGTACAAGGCGGCAGGTAGGCGTTTATAAACAAGCAACTTGAGATGGATTATTTTCACTTATTTTTAACTCAACAGAAATGATTCCATAATTGATACTAACAACATACCTACAATAAGCTGTTTATTTAAATAAAAAGATCTATATTAAGTTACTAATAGCCCATAACGTTCAAATATATTTTCAAAGAGCCCAATTAAGATATTTTTAACTATAGATGCGTACATGTTAGCAACCTTTTATCATTTATTTTACCGTTCATTGTACCTGCCTCCATTGTAGCAAGAAGAAATCAAGGTAATTGCCCGGCACTCACTCAGTTCCGCCCACGTCACGAAGACGTTAACGCTAATCAAAAACAATGATGATAATACGAGTATCTTCTTATGAGTGTTCACGTTCTTTTCCTATATTTGCGAAGTGCATATATACATACGTAGATATTGAATATGAGCACGCTTTGTATTTTTATTTGCCTATAACCAATCTATAAATAATATGTCACGATTTAAAACTGAAACATTTTTCTCCTATAGCATACGATGAACATTTTCTTTTACAACCCTATTGACCTTCACAGTGTCATACATAAAAAGGTCGTCGGAATAATAAATTATCAATAATAACTTGGATTTTGTTAAACTTCAGGATTTGGATGTGGGGCCAAGTGAAAATCCCGTTTATGTTTTGATCGCTGTGCCCCACGGCCCCTAAGGGCTGGTGGCAATAAAGTCTTGCTATTGTAATTTTGTTTTGTTGCAAACTTCTCGCCTTTAGGTCGGGCCGAGACGAAAGTTTCGACATTTGCTAGACTACAGCAATTCGCATAAATTTATAAACCCCAAAATGAAATTTAATTCAGGGCTGCCTCGACGCCGAGCTCTCAATCTTAAATAACTATAATGGAATGGAACGTTCATTATGAATAAGCATGAATTATTCTGGAATCCCAATTTACTGGCATGACTTTACTTGATTTAGTACAATGATGTTATTGGTCACGTACATGTATGAAGTTTTTTTTATATATTAGGGAGGATTGAGTGTCTATTTCGATAAGGTCAGTTATGCGGCGATTCCTCCGCTTATATGAATATAAATTATGTATTTTTTTTTAACAAAAATGTAGTTTTATTTTATAATGCACTGCATACTAGTGTGATACTAGCCTAGTTTATTCTCTTTCCGTTTACTTGTTCACTTAGTGCCAGCTTCTTTCTTTCAAGCTTATTACAAATACTTCTATAACATATTACAAATACTTCTATAACATAGAAGTATTTGTACTAAACTTGTAGCCAATAGTAAATATACTTGGTCCTTAATACTATTCGAGACAAACCTGATCTTTTGCCCGTCAATTCTGGTTTGCTCTTTCATTCGTCCCTGTACTCATCGAACAAGATTTTATTACAATATCTATAAAATAAATATGTAAAATCTATGAAACATTTTATCATACAAAATAAATAAAAAGAACGACTTGGCAGATGCCATCGATATCCTACGACAGCTACGTAAATATTGCAGCATAATAACGCATTTTGTATTCAATTTATATTGTTTTTCTCTCATATTTTTCCATGTAAATTTTTCCAGACACCTTTATTTTTATTATACTTTTGCCCATAGTCTTTTAAATAGCTTTCAACAGTTTTTTTGGCAAGCATATTATTTATAGTATAAGCAGTAATGAATTCTGATAGGTAATATTTTATTCAAATGATGTATAAATTAAATGTCTCAGGCTTGGAATCATGACTACATTTAGACTTATAGATATTATTTTATTTTTGAATTAATTTTAACGTTTATTTGCCTAGTTTTTATTTCAGTGCTTATTATTTAGTTTATAATAGATTATTTCGTACAGAATTTATGTTTTAACGACCCACGAGCTCGGATTCAAAGTAGGCAAAGTAACCGGCTACTTTGATTCCGAGGTCGCGAGTTCGATCCCCGCACAAGACAAACGTTCAATTTTCCAAAACTCCAATTTCAAAAAACATTTCTCTTGGTCTGGGTATTATAAATGTACTATATATGTGTTTTTAGAAAAAAATGTATTTTAATTAACCATATTAATTAAGCATATTTGTCAATTATTGAGTACCCATTGTACAAGCCTTGCTTAGTTTGAGTAGTTTTGTTCTGTAATGACAGTTCTCCCAAACAACTAGGTAATCAATTTGTTCCGCTTTTTTTTTCAAATAACATAATAATAAAAAAAAACACAGTATTCGTGTTAATATGTTTGTGAACAATCTAATAAATTGTTCATGATTGGAACTATCTCTTTCTCGTAGGGGGCTTAGTGAAGTTACAACCTTATTAGAAATACCTACCGACGAGCTGGTCCAAGCTTACTGCGTACTTATAAACATGGCATATGATACTACTTGTATTTGCAAACGTCTAAACTATCCAAGATACTGCCCATGGTCCACAGATTATGTCTGTTTCCATCCATTTTTTGTACACCACTAAAGTGACAAACAAGCATACGGCCCGCAGTTACCTCAACCTATGAACACCTGTATCGCCAGCGGCATCGTTTCCCACCCTGTAAAAACCTCTTCATACTCCTTTTGAAGAACCACATGCTGTAACCTCCTGAGAAAACCTCGACACGCAGTTCATTCCACAGGTTGACAGTACATGGGAGAAAACTTCTCTGGAACCACACAGTACTTACGACCACTTAGGCTCCAATGTGTGAGAATAAATTGCGATGGCAAGCGGTGCGACTGTAGAAGGAGGCCATGGGCATCAAACTACTCCTCTGAACACATCCCATTGTACAAGCGATAGGACACACAAAAGGACGCAAAATCTCTTCTCAGACTTAAAGGCAATAAACCGTCTGTCGTTATCACTTATCCATGTGATAAACATAAGAAAATATAAAAGACAAATTGTCATTAATACACACAGAATAAGTACTGGCCGAATACTCGTATCGGACTACTCATATAGCATTCTAGAATCTAAATAGTGCAATCAATTTTTCTTACACCCCGGGAAACCCTGCAGTGCATTTGTGAATTAAAAAATCCAAAGCCACAACTTTCGTTCTTTACAATAATACCTTTAAAGTCCAAAATCGAATAAATCTACTAATCTAATCCCTCGACAAATCGTATTCGACTGGTCAGTGGCCGAAGTTTTAAATCGATTCAATAGATATCTGTGTGTGGAGTAGTAGTAATTCGTCAACGTCCCGACATAATCCCCGCCTCAATGAGTTCTAAGCCGACTTGGAAGGATGTCGCATCATCCATCACTGGACGAGTGGCTCGATCGCTACCCGAGTTACGATTCTGTCTAGTCATCTCATAGAAACTATCGGACTCTTAAAAAATCGATTAAGTAAATTTGTTATCGATTTAAAGGTATAGTTTCGACATGTCATTGTTTACTTGAGAAACAGAGTGCCTTCGTATCTGTGCAAACGGTTGAAACCGATCTCTAGAGAATAACTTTGTAGTGGCTAAAATAAATACGTGGACCCTTTCTTCAACTAGGTACTTTGTTTGCTATGTAATTAAATGAAGGGCATTTTTCAAATGTCACTCAGAAGAACACTCTTTTCTTTTATAATAGTTATATCTCTTATTATCTGACCCGTCAGACGTTGTCCTGTCTTCTTAACAATGAACATTGAATTCGCATTAATTTCGCGCAAATTGTCAAATAACGGACAGTTCTGTCAAATGACATACAATTACATTAGAAAACTTAATACGGTAATCCAGTTTTCTTTCAATAGAACCTCCTGACAATAACAAATACAGCATAAAAGGAATTAGCGAAATCGGTCTAGCCGTTCACGCGTGATGCCGTGACAAAGGGAAATAGGGATATTTTTTTATAAATATAAAGATATATATAGATATAAGTAAGTACCTAAGTTGCTAGGCCTGCCTCTTTCCGTGTGGAATTTTCAGAAGCCGGGATAAAAACTATTTAACCCCAATTGCTTATAATATGTAGCTGCTTACTTATAAAAACCGGCCCGAAAAAATCGAAACCGAGTGCGAGTCGGACTCGCACACGAAGGGTTCCGTACTATCTAGAAAACTTGCCAAGTGCGTGTATTCAATTATCACGATAATTTTATTATTAATAGGCATATTAATTTCAACTTCATTGTTTTTGGACCTTATTTGTGGCGGCATCAACCCATAAATATTCCACAGTTAGCATACGGGTCTCCGCTCAATCGAAGGGGTTTAGAGCATGCTCCACCATGCTGCTCAACTTGCGGGTTGACAGAAGCCAGTGTTTTCAAACCGCCTAAAGGCCACTTGGCTTAACGTGTCACCCGAAGCACGGAGGAGTTCGAGATAAATAAACCTATTTATGTACAGGTTACGGCCGACGTTGCTTAACACCATCGACGCCTTCGAGATCTTCATTCTTCTTCGTTATTTTATTATTAATTAAGTAATTTCATTGTAATGTATTAAATAATTTATTTTGTTTAATTTTTTACATTACTGTTTAAAATTTAACTTATCGGAGCTATTTTTTAAATATTTCATGAGGTTCCGAATCTCCGCACAATGTTCTCCGTACAAAAACACGTTTCTTGTATAACGACCCCTTATAATTTTTAACATTATCTTATTTTTATTAGAGCAGTAACGGTAATACATAATAAGTAGATAAAAATTTTAAGTGCCTAGTTATTACGGTTCAATAAATAGAGCCATGTGACAGACAGACGTACCAGCAGATAGACAGTGGAGTCTCAGTAATAGGGTCCCGTTGACACCCGCAGGCGATTCTCATCACTTTTCCTATACAAAATTGTGTTGGCGTCTGACGTCCCCTGTGCGCTGAGTAAATAGTTAACTTGTCGTTTTCATCTCTTCAGTCACTAGGTATATTAGGTACGCAGTGTAAGAAACAAACTTGAAAATAATACTGTCAAAACAGTACTGAATGGAAATATTTGATGGTGTGCAAGTGGCGGCGCGCGGCGCCCATCTGCTCCCGAAATCAATTTATCGCCTATACGTGATGTTCGCCGAGGAGCGAAGTGCCGAATCTGTATCGACGAAAAACAACCTTATGATAAATGCAGAGGCATTTACCATTATGTTAAATAATAAAATGCATAAGATTATATTGGAAATAAATCTCCTTATTAAGTAGTAGTAGTAGTTTTGTTTAGTAATGTAACACTTAATAGGTAGATGGCGCCACATTGCGATTTTAGAGCAATAAATAGAAATGCAAAAATTTGCCAATGTCATAAATCTTCCTGGTAGCACAGTTGGATCTTTCCAATATTATTCCAGTATTCGACCGGAAATCGAGAGGTCGTGGCTTCAAGGCCCACCTAGGTAGCAGAGGTGGAATTTATTTCATTTTAAAGATATGTATAATATTTCGGCAAGTTGGTCGAAATCCACTATTAAACTAATGATTAAATCTGCTTAATCTTTTATTGCCTTGTTAAGCATATTGCTGTATATGTATATATTATGTATACGAGTGAGACAGCTCTCACACATTGCTGAGACTAGGGGAAGTCAAATTCCAAAAGCTTCTTATCTTATCTTGTCTTTACCCCGGGTACTGCAGTGGACTCCTTTGTTCTTTATGTTTTTGTGCTCACCGCTGTTAATCCTGGCTATACAGCAGACAGAGGAGACACAGTGGTGAGATTGAGTATTGAGTCTGTACCGATTAATCGGAAATAAAAAAAGCGTAAACTTTATTATAAACACATAGAAATATGAAATTAAGAAGTAAGCATTCCCATTCAGCGACCCTTTAATACTCATATCATAGTGATTTATGTAGAAAATATGAATCATTTTGTGGCCGCCGCCATATTGAATTAAGAATGGCAGAATTTTGATAATCCTACATTGTCACTAGAAATAAACGAGTGTGCCAAATTTCAGCTCAATCAGACCCTGGAAAGTAGATCAAATTTAACTTGCATAATTTGATTACAGACACAGCGGTGAAGGACTTTTAAAAATTCGTACTTTCGTCTAAAAAGTGTCTATAATGTATTATCTGTCTACGCCTGTATCAATGTAGTGAATAATCGTACCTTATAAGATAGACGAAAGATGGTATAGCAGCTTTGTTATAGAAAATTGAGCATTTCAATCCAAATCAATTTGGGAACATACACAGAATGACATACATCGCTCCCTCATCACAGATATTATTGAAGTTTATCTGAATAAGACAAGCGAAAAGGGTGCGAATAGAGGAAATATGTTTTATATTTTCTGATTCAACAAGTTACAATAGTGATCACGGATCATGGTGGTTCATTCAAACCCCGATAAAAAACGTTTTAATACGTAGATTCTTAATCAAGATTACGTCACTATTAGGTATTACCACAGTATAAGTAATAGTACTAACGTAGTATTACATTGTTTATTTTATACTATTAAATATTATAGTAAATACTTGTATGTACTCCCTGCCAAGGGATTTTTCAGGAGACTATAATACGCGTGGGGTATACGTCAGGTGTCACTAGCGTCCATAGGCTGCGACGACTGCTTACCATCAGGCAGATCGTACGCTTGTTTGCCACCCTAGTCCTTATTTAGCAGTTCATATTTATAACTAAAGCTTTTTTTTTCGTTATAATTAAAAAATTAAAGCAAAACACGATGTACGTAGTAAAACAGTAATTATTAAGTAATCTATGGTAAAATTTACATTATGATACCACATTACGGGCACTGTCCGCGAGGTCTTGTTTTCAAATGAATACTTTTATATCTTACATAATTTTACATTTTTATATAATTAGGGATAACATAAATATAATAAATAAATAAATATTATTTTACATACACAGCGCCATCTAGTCCCTAACTAAGCAAAGGTTGTACGGGTACTAGATAACTGATCAATTACTTAAATACTTTTTTTTTTGTAAATACGTACCCAGGCCAAGACAAACAGGACATGTTCTTGCACACAAATATTTGTCTCGTGCAAGGGGGGGGGGGGGGGGGGGGGGAGTCAAAGTGGCCATTGTAATCCATTCGACCACCGATCTCGTCATAATTATTATTATAGATTTGTTATAAAACATATTGAGTAATATTTTGATTTATGACATATTTTTTAAACCTGCCCCCTTACCACCATCTCTTATTGCGATTCGATAAATGAATACAATGCTTATTCATACCAATGAATAAGCGACTCTATTCCATTTCCAATAGAGTCGCTTATTCATTGGTTCAAGGGGGCTGATTAGGTATGTAGTGATTCTTATAACCGCAAAGCCTTTAGCTGCCTGTGAAGAACCAGCAAATTATGTCACCAACTCTGAATTCAAGATTCCTAAAAAAAACTTGGTTGTCTCACGTAAAATTATCGTCCGTAAACCGACTTTACGGTTTACGGACGATAATTTTACGTGATAACGTCATAAGAAAACATCGGCGGATGGAGTGGAAAGAGATAGATGCGTTACAAGCCGAACGCTTAGGCCGATCATGCCTCTCTATAGCTTATTCCGCGCTCTCGCTTGCAAGCTCGGCTCAGACGGAACGTGACAATGAGTCATGCTTTCTCGTGCGTGCAGCCGGCGTTCAGCGATTTATAAGAATTTATCACGTCAGAAATAACTACGACCCATGTCATATCAGTCATCATGACTAAACGACGATGGCCCGACGTAGTATAAAAAAAGGGCACTAATTCAGTGCCCTTTTTTTATACTACGTCGGGAGGCAGACAAGCATACGGCCCTTCTGATGTGAAGCGGTTACCGTAGCCATATTAACGCTCGCAACAAAAATTGGAAAGTCCCTCAAGGGAATTGTTATTTGGCTGCGGTTGCTGTGAGGTGGAGGTCCTTCCCCAGTCGGGCAGCTTACAAAATACGCTATGCCCTACCTCTCTTATCGTCAGAGCCTCGTTTGTCTATTAGCAGGGTGCACCACGCGTGAGGTTGGCTTTGGTTCAAAGATGTTGATGAACCACTTACACCCCATGCCCTCTATGTAAGGTGTTTATCGACAAAAAATATATAAAACCCTCTAACTCAAATATAGCGTCCCCGTGAGATAAGGAGCAGTAAACAAGCTGACGTACCGGATACGCTCTGCTCAGTCAGTTTCCTGTGCAACACGGGGCGGAAATCTGCCGCCCCGGCATTAACGTCGCAAATATAACACAAATAACTTACCTTACGGGGTGTAAGTGGTTCATCAAAATCTTTGAACCAAAGCCAACTTCACCTGTACGTGGTGCACCCTGCTGACTGACAAACGAAGCTCTGGCGAAATGAGAGGTAGGCTACCTGACTGGAAAATGTACCTCCACCTCACTGAATACCGCAGCCAAATAACAATTCCCTTGAGGGTTGTTGTGTTCCTGCGAGTGAGTGAGGTCACCAGAACGAAAGGAAAGAGATGCTGCGTTGGCAGCGGTGGTGGCGGCGCGCGAGCAATATTTTATGTTGCGAGCGTTAATATGGCTTCACCGCTTCACCCAACGTAGTATAATAATAAAAAAAAACCTTATTAAAATCGTATACGTAAATTCACCCTTTGGCCTATTTCGTAGTCCGGCTCGGACGTATTGTATCGTCCTCCCTTATTCATCCCACTGCTGGGATAAGGGGCTCCCATCAATCGAAAGTGTTTAGAGCATACTCCACTACGCTGCTCAAGTGATGCTTTTTTTTTTGTATACTACGACTATATTATACTACGTTGGGTGGCAGACAAGCATACGACCCGCCTGATGTGCAGCGGTTACCGTAGCCATATTAACGCTCGCAACATGAAATATCGCTCGCGCGCCGCCACCCCCGCTGCCGAAGCAGCATCTCCTTATTTTCTGGTGACCTCACTCACTCGCAGGAACACAACAACCCTCAAGGAAATTGTTATTTGGCTGCGGTATTCTGTGAGGTGGAGGTACATTCCCCAGTAGGGTAGCTTACAATTACGCTCCCTACCTCTCTTTTCGCCAGAGCTTCGTTTGTCAGTCAGCAGGTTGTGCAGGTGAAGTTGGCTTTGGTTCAAAGATGTTGATAAATTACTTACACCCCAGTGATAGATTTGTAGATTGAACACCAAACTGTATCCTCCGATTTTGTTATCATTCTTTTTTTTTAATTGCCTCTCTATTGAAGCAATTTTAAAGATGTATTCACGTCAAAGAGAAATAGTAGTTTATGAAACTGTTGCATAATAAGGGTTATTAAAATACGAGTGCGAGTTTATAACATGAGCCGTAGGCGAATGTTATAATAGACCACACGAGTATTTTAATACCTAATTATGTGCAGTTTCATACACTACTTTATCTAATCTCATGAAATATATGATAATAATATTTTAAATACAACCATGAAGTTAATTTAACAGCTATAATTCTTACTTATATATCCATTTGCAGATCGAGCATGCGTAGTGCGCATGCGCGACGCGCCGTGCGGCGCCGCGTTCACAGATTATGTAGAAAAATTTTGCAAAGTTGCAATGTATTTGCATTGCAACCTGTTTAAAATACCTGTATCCAGGGCTGAAGCTGTATCGAAATGGTAAAAAAGTTATTTTACGATACAGTTGTCCATATAGAAGAGCTGTATCGAAAAATAACTTTTTAAATTTATTTTGATAGCTTGTGCGTAAAGACTGTCATTAAGATACTGTGTTTAGTTTTTTAATGTGTAAATTTCAGTATGAGATTAGATAAATTATTTTATTTAACATTACACAAATTATGTACATTATTAATTACATACATTAATAATGTACTCATGCATAATACATACAGATATCACTATTGTGTGTTACACATATTATATGCTTATTGTAGTTTTTCTTTAACAATAACAAAATACTATAGGTTAACAACAAATCAATCAATCAAAATCCAATAGGAGAAACTGTTTGTGTACTTACTTGAGCTTATTTTCCACACCTGGCAGGAGAACGTATGCGGCCGGAAATCAATCACAAATCGTGTTCATGCCCGCATATTTTGACGGGAAAGAATTTGCCGGCTGGCAACATTTTCGCCCCTTGTGTAATTTGATTCTATACTACCAATTCGTAAACTCAACGTATTTTTTTATACCTAAAATGGTATACTAAGGTATCTAACACCTTTGTAATGATTCACCTGATGATAAACGGTTATGGTCGTTAGTAATATAAATGGCATTACTTGCGTGTTGCTAAACCTATAAAAACCTCTTCATTATTTTCAAAGAACTCGAAGCTATAACATACTGGGTGTGAGGACGAATTCCTAACCTACGGTAAACGGTGCGAATGTACAGCTAAGAGCAGACAAGAATTTTTGAGTGCGAAAATGACAATACTGCTTCATCATCAGCCTGTATCTACCCATTGCTGGATATAAGCCTTCCCCAATGCTTTTCACCAGATACGATCCTCCGCCTTCCGCATCCAACCGCTCCCAGCCGGTTTCTTAAGGTCATCGGACCATCTAGTAGGAGGGCGCCCAACACTTCGTCGTCCTACGCGCGGCGTCCACTCTATTAACTTCCTCCCCCATCTGCCATCGCTTACTCGGCAGATGTGACCGGCCCATTGCCACTTCAGCTTGCAAAGTTGGGGTGTAAGTGGCTCACTACCATCTTTGGAGCCAAAGCCAACCTCACCTGCACCCTGCGGATAAGCGGACGAGGCTCTGGCGACAGTCGCCAATCACGCCTGCCCAGCGTTCACCACGCTGGGCTGGCTTAAAGGGCATTTCTCTCCAATGCAAACAATACTGCTTAGCTTAGATTGTTGCTAATTATGTTTAGCTCAGCTACCAGCTGGTTTTTTGGTAAAAACCTACCTACCGACTAAGCTGAAGATGTTTGTCAATAACTTTAACCTAAGACCAGAGGGCCTACCGCTTAAGGCGAAGCCGATTGCCAGCGGATTTTGTTATTGCAAAAATCAGACTTCTGTTTAAATTTGTGATCATCATCTTCAGTTTAAACGGTAGAGTGCTTCCGTCCCTACCTGGTAAGCTTATTATTAAAAGCATTAATTGAAGGTGAAGTTAGATTTTCGCTATCAAAAAATTCGATGGGAATCGGCTTCAACTTAGGCGGTAGGGCCCCAGATCATGCTTGACAGTCTCAATACGGCTGTAACTCTTATTACGTACAGCCACAGTATAAGTAATAGTATTAAATACAGTATGGCAACTCCCTGCCGCTCTCTCATATACCTCACCTACCCTCTGAGATGAATCTCGGACAGTTTATATGGCGACGCACGCACACACGCTCATTCACGCTCTGCACAGACGCCTTTGTTACTGTGTGTTTGAGTGGAGCGAGCGAAACGAGCGCAACGCTTATATACGCCGAAAAGTCATTCTTGGAAATGAATAGGCTTCGACTGGTTTTGATGAAACTTCACAATTAAAGACCTCGACATGCCTGAGGTTTGTGTTGAAAAAAATTGAGATCGATCATGTCCTTGAGGAATGATCATCAAATATATTTTCCATTGATATCAATGGAAAACATACACTCGGCGAATCTACTCGCTCCACTCAACCTCACACTCGTTTAGTAAAATGCCAATTAATTTAATATGACGGCCGCTACAGAATGGCGATTTAAAATTTCCATATTAATATTTATGATATGAGTATCAAATCATAGGACTTCATGAGCGAAATACGGTAAGTAAACTTCTTAGTACTTTTATTATTATTAAGTAATAACTAATAAAAGCGACCGTAGTCTATATATGGATGGGTTTATTTAGCTCGAGCTCATCCGTGCGTCGAAGGGCACGATAAGCCGTCGGTACCGGCTGTTGTCATTAGATGACAGTCGCTTTTGGCCCCCGACAACCCGACAACAGTTGAACAGCGTGGTGGAGTATGTTCTAAACCCCTTCGATTGAGGGGAGACACGTATCCCAACAGTGGAATGAGTATCGGTTGATGCCGAATAAAAGCTTGTTTAAAAATACTTTTTACGTTATCTTTTAACGGGGTCGTTTCACAGTATTTTTTATATGTAGACGTGACTACTTTATATTCTCTTTGTATAAGTAGATGGTATAAAACATTGATTGATAGTTACTTTATAGTCTATATGTATTGGAAATTCTGAGTGATTATTTGAAAGGCGATAAAATGCGCTTGACAAGGCAAGCGGCGCGTATACCGTGCCGAGGTTTGCAATAGCCCATAAAATGCCATTAAACGCTTTGCGGAACTCTGGTTTACGGTTAAACGACAATGTTAGTGCAGCGCGGGTTGCTTTGTATAGTCCCCGATGCAATACTAGGTTTTACGGAGAAACTTCCGAAGTCGTTAATTTCCATGTCCTGTTTGAGAAGTAATAAGAACGCCTAGGAAGTAATAGCGATTGATACTGTTACTATAGAGGCTTAAGGAACTCGATAGCATGAGGAGTTCGATGGCATCGTTGCGCGCGTCAGTTAAGAAAAGTCGACGGTAGCTTGGCCATGGATGGGTTTATTTCTATCGATCTGTCATTAGATGAGAGCAGTTAAGCCAAGTCAGTGGCCCTTAGGCGGCGGCTTGAAAACACTCCGCCAACCAGCAGTTGAACAGCGTGGTGGAGTGTGTTCTAGGCCCCTTCGATTGAGGATTATTCATCCTCCTGTATCCCAGCAGTAAATAAACGTCGTCGACGACTGTAGGCAGGTATAGAAAATACAATATATGGTATGTATGGTAGGTATAGAAAATACAAAGATTTTTTTTTACCTCTCCTTATTAATCGATTGAACCAGTGCGAAGCCAAATCGGATTCTTAATTAAAAAATATGTGTACAAAAAAACGCTCGTGTAATAGATCAAAAGGCAACACGATTACAATGAGTAATTCCATTAGTTGCCGCGTCCAATTTTCTCTGAAATTCCAAACAGAAGCCAATATAACAGTATTAATCTTAAAGCCGTACCAGGTTCGAGCTATTTGGGGCATTTAATTACAGCTCAATAAGGTATTGCCGGCGACAGAAGCCAACATTGGCATGGCATGTCCTAAATTAAATAATGGCCGCGAACAAACAGCTCGTGTTGACAATGGGACTTCAAAGGATATTTAATCCTGCTCATGTGTAGTCACTTAGTTTTTTATTTGTTTTTAACTCAAGTGCTCCGTTTAAACTGGGCTCTGTTATCAGAGATTGTTATATTTCTCGTAGCAAAGCAACTACACATAGATAACTAGCTGTGCCCTCGACTTCGACCGCATGAATTTCTATTATCGCATCAAAAGGTAGCCTATGATCCTGTCTCTAAATACAATCATATCATCATCATATGTCTATGCCAAATTTTGTTCAAATCGGCTCAGACGTTATAAGATATCTCGTGATAAGATAGCAAACAGACGACACGCTTTCATATTTATAATATTAGTATGGAACTGAGGGCAACCGAAATAATCCACTCACTTTTAATACTATGGCAAAGCTGCTTCGGCCAACAATAAAGGGAACCAGGCTTGGACAAAGAAGTAAGGTTTAACTAATCTACTTAATCAAAAATTTACAAAACAATACAATATTTTTACACGTCAACCGCAAACTCCATTTTTTCTCTTCGTATTTTCACAATAATTAACTGATAACTGATTCCAATGCCGAAAATCGCATTAAATTTGCAAAAGTCGCTTACACTAAAACTCCATATTCATAAATGTAATGCAACTCACTGGCATTCCAGTCGAGCAACAAAAGATTATGACCACCAAGTCTCCGCGATGGCGCAGTACTACCAAGTCGTCAGAGCATCATCTTTATCAAAACTAGCAACCAGTCACCCTAGCTGTTAATGAAATAGAATCATTTGACTTTAGTAATCAGTCATCGCAGCATATGGACGCTTGCCACATTAGCGACATCACACATGACCGACCCTGTACACCTATCATGAAAAACCCTACATAGTGGTCTCTAGAGAAAACTTCGTCAGGGCGTTGCTAAGTACGCGACTCTATATATCAGGTACTTCGTTTTACTTTTACACTTTAGTACTCTACTTCAACTTCTACGTCAACTTCTTCTCTCTCAATTGCGTCGTTGTGCGTGTCACTCAAAACGATCATGCAAGTTAAGCCTTTCTGCAGATGCAGAAAAGCTTAACTTGCGGTACCAATGGATGCAGATTCAGCCATCGGTACCGGCTAGTATTAGATGACAATCGTTAAGCCAAGTCAGTAGCATTTGGGCGGCTTGAAAACGCTGGTCTCCGCCAAGCCGAAGTTGAGTAGCGTGAATGAGTACGCTCCTACGCTGTAAACTCTTTGATTGAGGGGAGATTAGGGTGTTGATGACCCACCGTCATCTTTACAGACACAGTCAAGCTCACCAGCACGTGGTGCACTGCAAATGAGGCTCTGGCGAAAGGAAGGCAAGTTAATCATCTTACTATTTTTTTTTTTTTTTTTTTGTAAAACAAACTTATAACACTATTTAAATTTAGATCTGTCTACCGTTATTTTTACATAATAGTTAGGATTGTAATCTCTTTAGGGCATTTTTGATATGTAAGTAGATTATCATCTTCTAAATGCTGTAACTGATTTCGAAGTGGATTTCGGAATTCACATCACAGACTACCTAAACTACCATTAATCAGGTAACTAAAAAGGATACCTTAGCGAATTTACCTCAACTTTTTAAAGAGCTGCTAAAACCACCTTTGGCGAAATTTTATTTCCTGAGGTTTTCAATTATAAAGTTCTACTCTTTACAACTTGAACTACCAAATAATATTCTAAGTTATATAATCTTGTAAGTCTCCTAGACTTACAAGATTATATAACATTATTTGTCATAATTTTATATGTATTTCTAAAGTTACCTATAACTTTAGAAATACATATAAAATTATGTTTGCATCTAAAGACTCCCCACGTCCCCCGCAGGTCGTCAGTCCATCTAGTAGGCGGCCGTCCCACGCTACGCTTGCCTGTATCTGTATGTGGCCTCCGGGATCTTTGTCCTCATCGACCGTCCGATCTTCACAATATGTGTATTCTGTGGATCTCCACATTCCTAATTCCATTTCGTAGAGAAACACCGAGCGCCGCTCTGAGTTTCGGAATATAACCATTAAAATAAATATGAAAAAAAAAACAGAAATTCAAAGAAATAGATTCTTGGCAAATTTTGTGAATTTAGCAGCAGCTATATCATGTAAATTCACTCATCCCGTCCGATTAAGAAATCCGATGGTAATCAGCTTCAGCTTTGGCGGTAGGGCCCATTCATAATGTCAAAAAATGCGCCCCAGTATGTAATCGTATATAGGCAGCTAACAAAAACTTCGTTCTTTTTGAAACGGCACTCGGGTTTTTATTTTTAAACTAGTCAAAAGAGTGATCATTTTTCTACAGTTCCCCTCGTATTTAAAAAGTGAGGTCTCTAAATGTCTTGCTTGGTCAGCAAATAGTGCCAATACAGACCGGAATATTCAGCAAAATGTTTGCACACAAAGCAACATGAGCTTCAACGTCCTCTAGAGATATTCCTATGCTAAACTAGATGACCAGCAGTACTGATACGTATGCACTATACCAGTTCAAATATTACTATTAAAAGGACTAAAAAACCCGTTCGAGGCAGATTGAAGCTCTGAAAAGCAAAAAATAATAATAAAAGAGAACGCGGTTGCTTTTTGCAGCATACGCTGCGGAAGACGTATTGCGATTGAAACGCATTATTTTGCACTCTTCGTCTCAGACTGACGCAGCAACGCACGGAAAACTTTGCAATGCACGGCAATTGCTTTATATGTACCTAATCAAATAATGCGCTTCAATGGCAATGCGTCTTCTTCAGCCTATGCTGTAAAAACAACTGTGCGCTTATCAGTTTTGGTCATTTAGACAACAGTGGTGTATTTGTCAATTTGTAATCTGAAATGACTTTGAAATAGGTAACTAGTATATATTTTTGTGTTCGCCGCTTAAATGATTTTTAGATAATTTGATAACATGCTACCCCTAGTTTCAAATAAAATAAAAATTAATGACACACACCTAGCCCTCCTTTTTTGGCGTCGCCTCAGTAGAGTAAAAAAATATTTCACTGAAAAGTACCAGATGTTTAAATTAAATGGGCATTTTATATGAACGTGTATATATAGTTCAATAGAAAAACTTTTGTTGCAGATTCATGCTGTTATTTAAAGTATAATACATTTAATTACGGGCGGATAATTTTCTTACTAAGCGAATATAATGTACTAAACATAGATTTAAACTACTCCAAGATAAATGGGCAAGCATAATAGCTGTAATCAGCAGCCTAGAATTATTCATGCATTTCCTTATGCTGTGTACGTATTTTATTATGACGAGTCCGGTGGTCGAATGATTAGCATGGCAATGGTTACTTCGACTCGGAGGTCGCGGGTTCGATTCTCGCACAATACAAATATTTGTGTACATAAACATTTCTGTTTGCCTCAGTCTGGGTGTTTTCTATATAAGAGGACCTTACAACAGCAGTAGAACATTTCAATCAGTGTATCCATAATGCAGCTTGGAATAGCACTCCTGATGATAGCATGACACACCCAGAACCAGTTTGCTCGAAGTCTGTTCGCGATCTAGTAGCAGAAAAAAGACAAGCTCGTAAACTGTGGCAAACCACTAGGTTCCCTGGAGACAAAATACGGCTATACAACCTAACAAATAAACTTAAACGACTACTTCACGTCGAAAAAAAATGAACATGTCAAGAATCACCTGCATAACCTTAATGCCACTGCTGCAACAGATTATTCTCTCTGGAAAACAACAAAAAAGCTCAAAAAACCGATTGCCCCGAACCCGCCAATACGTAGAAAGGATAACTCATGGGCAAAAAGTGACATAGAGAAAGGCGAAGCCTTTGCTTCTCATCTAGATGAGATTTTCATACCAAATACTACACGAGACGCATCAGTTAGTGAAGAAATTACCAGCTCCCTCAATGAAACTTATCAACTCGATCTGCCAATTGAAAGGATCAAAGTATGCGAGGTCATAAATACAATTAAAAATCTTAACCTAAAGAAAGCCCCAGGATATGACTTGATAACTGCAAAAATACTCCGGGAAATATCAAGGGTAGCAATTCATTTCCTAACACATTTGTTTAATTGTATACTAATCAGAGGCATCTTCCCACCCCAGTGGAAGGTAGCCCAAATTATAATGATCCTCAAACCTAGTAAAGCTCCTGAAGAGCTGTCTTCTTATAGACCGATCAGCTTACTACCCATCCTGTCGAAGGTTATGGAGATACTTTTCTTAAAGAGACTGAACACTGTCATAACAAAAAATAAAATCATACCTGATCATCAGTTTGGCTTCAGAACACGGCACAACAAAACCTTTGATAATAAGAAATATTGCTGTGCAGCATTCTTGGATATTTCTCAGGCCTTTGATAGGGTTTGGCATGATGGCCTATTATATAAAATAAAGAACAACCTCCCGTCAAACTATTACATTTTCTTAAAATCTTATCTTGCGATTAGATACTTCTATGTCAAACATGGAGAGGACATAACCAAACTCCACAGGGCTTATGCAGGAGTGCCACAGGGTAGCGTGCTTGGCCCGATCCTGTACCTAATTTTTAACTCAAATCTACCTACTACAGACGGAGTCGTGATTGATACTTTTGCAGATGACACAGCAACACTGACAACCCAAGATGATCCAGAACAAGCCAGTAAAAATATACAAAGGTCCCTAGACAACATCATTAAATGGCTGAATACTTGGCGGATAAAAGTGAATGAATCAAAGTCGGTTCAGGTGACGTTTACAATGCGACGTGATACATGTCCCACTGAATCGCTAAATGGAGTACATATACCCCAAGAAAATGAAGCCAGATACCTTGGAATTTATTTGGATCGTCGTCTTACATGGAAAAAACATATCTTCACAAAATGAAAAGCACTGGGAATGCAACTAAGAAAAGTGTACTGGATGCTGGACAAAAAGTCTCAACTGTCACTGGAAAACAAATTACTATTATATAAATGTATAATCAGGCCAATATGGACTTACGGAGCCTAACTTTGGGGCACTGCATCCAATTCAAATCTCGAAATACTCCAGAGGTTTCAATCCAAAATGCTAAGGATTATCACAAATGCCCCTTGGTATATAACAAATCAACAACTACACTTCGATCTGGAAATCAGATCAGTCCAGGAGGAAATCAAATACACAATGAAATCTTACAAGAAAAGACTGGAAAATCACCCCAACATATTAGCAAAGTACTTAATGAGCGACCAATCAACACCTAAAAGATTAAAACGGAAAACCCCAAGACACCTATAGGGAGAAAATATAATACATATAGGGCGCACGTCAGTGGACTGCCTGCCCTCCAAGACGATTAGATAAATACATAACCCTATGCTGAATGTTCCCAATGGAATAGATTGCATTTAAAAGAGAAAAAATAAAGTATTATATCAGTTATCTAGTAGGCATAGTACAAGCTTTACTTACGAGTAGTTTGAGACTAGATGTCAGTGTGAAAATTGCCAAGGAATATTTATTTATTTACATCACGCTGAAATGTATGGATGTTTCGAATTGTAATACAATATCTTTAATATCAATGGATACATTTACTAGTTGACTTAATCCAACACTATGTGCTTGCGTGGCAAACGCATTTGTGTATTTTATCAATCTTTTCTTAAGGATTCTGAATTTGATAGAAAAATGATAAAAAAGTAAAAATAAGCATCGGCAGACTTAATTGTATAGCAATCAGACAGAACAGCGTGTTGGAGACAAAAATATTGTTGCTGTTCATGCAGTAGTAAGGGCACAAAATAAGAAACAGTACTAGTATAGGATCTTATGATTTTACCGCACTAAATAATGCCTAACAACAAATTACGAACGTACTAAAAACTGTGAATGCGGACCTGGAAAGTAACTGGCAGATTCCGACATCGAATTTATTAGTTAAACTAAGCTTGTAAGCTTCTAAGATGACTCTCGATTTTTTTTATTCTATATATTATATATATTGAATAAAACAAATTGAGAGTTCAAGGAAATATATTAATGAATTAGTTTGTATTAAAAGTAAGGTTTCATTAAGCAGAGTGGTTAGCGGACCAAGCAAAACGGAGGAAATATCTACAAAATCTTGTAAGTTATAGATACTTTTAATGGGATAGTAATCAAGAGAAATATAACGTCTTGTTGGAAAACAACTGGGAATAAACAGAATTAACGATTCGTAGAAATTTCAACTCGCACAATACTTCTAAGGGCTTTCAAAGAAAGGATTCGTATATACAGTTATACTTTTTAGTACATTTTTTGCTTACGATACTTGGACTGTAAAATATTATTAAAACTTTTTAAAGAAAATACTTTTCAATGTAAAAATGTTAGAGAGGTTTATGTAATACTATCGGGCCAGCCTCAGCTTTCCTTGTGGATAGTCCGTTTTTTCCGTGAAAATTTTTGAACAAATTTTCACCTCTTAATTAAAAGTACTATTTTGACGACCTCGGTAGTCAAATGACTCACAATTTTTGACTCCGAGGTTGCGGGTTCGATTCCCGAACAAGAGAAACATTTGTGTGCATGAACATGTTTTTTTGGTCTGGGTGGTTTTCATGTATTTTATGTACATATGTTTTTTTTTTTAAAAATGTATTTAGGGATATTTTAAGTATCAGTTATCTAGTAGCCATAGCTCAAGCTTTTCTTAGTTTGGGACTAGATGGCGTTGTGTAATTTATCTAGGAATATTATTTATTACTAAAGCAAACTGCTAAAGTCTGCGTTATTTTTGTAAAATTCTTTCTTGGTTTAAGCTTACAGATTCATGCATTGAAGCGTACTCATGTGCCCCAGCAGAGACGCATAAGCTCATCGAACGCCTACGCTGGACAAACACAAATGTGATGGCGTCCTTATAATAAGAATATCCATTTCATATAGGTATTTTATTTGACATAATTTTAAATACATTTTTGGCTAGCAATAGACAAAAAATGTCATACCTAACATACATACATAATCTACAATGGACATCAACTGATAGCAAATGAACGTTTTCAAAAAATTAAATTATGTTACATTACGCACCGATTACAAACAGACAAATGTGACTTCAAAGATTCTCATTTAACTCAAATCTCTATTTCATTTATTTTGATCAAATCCTTTTTTAGCAATGGCCTACATTTCTGAGTGTAAAGCCAAATTATCAATTTAGATTTTTAATTTTTTTTAAAACTGTAAAAGGTGTAACCTTAAAAAATGTAAAAACATTTTTTAGGGTTTGTGATTTATTATTTTTTACTACCTTAGTCTTTGTATATGGGAAAAATCTTATTATTCCCTCTGCAAAAACATACTACATTTACATAAATGACATCGTTTGGACCCCTAATTCGGCTCTCTTTCAAAATCCCTGGAAAATACCTAGAAACTACCTACCCGTCAAATGTCAGGTTCGTATCAAGTATTCAAGTAGTTTCCGAGATTTCGTGTTTAATCAAGGGTGACCATTCCCTATATCTTTTATATATAGAATTATTTTAATATTATCTATAGAAATAATTTAATAATATATGATCCCGTAATAAAATTTTATAATCCAGCAAAATTTTTACACGCGGAGCAGCCATTTGCAAGGGTTTAGGGGCGTAAATTCCACGTCTCTGTTATAAAAAGGTGACATTTATACCATTTGGAAAGGCGGTCTTAAAAATATTACGACTTTACTAACATTGATATAAGAAATGATTATGAACCATTCATTTTAGCTGGCTACGGAAGACTATGATGTTGCATGAGTAGGTCAGTTTATTTTACGTATTTTTTTTGAAAATAGTTATGATTATTTAATCATTAATAAGAAAATGTCTAAGAGAGAACTGTAAATTAACTATCGATTACAATTGGAGGGTTGTTAGTGGTTCATCAATATCTTTGGACAAAAGCCAACTTTACTTGCACGTGGTGCACCCTGCTGACTGACAAACGAGGCTCTGGCGAAAAGAGAGGTAGGGCATAGCATATTTTGTCAGCAGCCCGACTGAGGAAATATCTCCACTTCACAGAATACCACAGCCAAGTAACAATTCCCTTGAGGATTGTTGAGTTCCTGGATGTGAGTGAGGTCAACAGGAAGGAAGGATTTTTTGCGTTGGCAGCGGGGGTGTCAGCGCGATAGAGATATTTCATGTTGCGAGCGTTTAGATGGCTACGGTAACCGCTTCACACCAAGCGGGCCATGTGCTTGTTTGCCACCCGACGTATTCCGACGTTTCTGAGGATTATAATAAGCACATTGTTAAAAAGCGTCAAATAGTGATTTTAACTTTTTTTTTATATAAGAGGGGGGCAAACGAGCATGTGGGTCACCTGATGGAAAACTATCACCACCGCCCATGGAGATCAGCATCACCAAGGGGTAACCGATCCGTTGCCAGCCTTTTAAGGGAAATAACTCTGATCATGAAGGCTCCCATGTCGTAATTCTTAGGAAATACCCCTGAGGGAAGTTGATTCTACAGTTTCACCATTCGTGGATGTCTTAGGAAACGTACTTAATATTTATATGAATTTTCCTTAAAATAGCACACATCAGCATTACAATTGGATTTTACGGGACGGGGGCCCACCACTGTGTCTCCTGTGTAGCCAGGATTAACAGCGGCGGCAATGAACAGTTAAGTCCATTGCAGTCCCAGGGGTATAACTACGGCTGCCTTGGAACTCACAACGAATTTAATCAGAAGAAATTAGTAGGCGTAGGAAGCTTTACAATTACAATTGGATTATAAAATAGGAATTATTACAAGAATTGTACTGATTCGATGACTTGTGTATGTGTAACTCAACTAATTAGGGTAGTAATAAACCGAGCATCTAAAATTGTGATACTGGGCGACTATTATACTGACTTGGCGACTAAAGTTGATATAAAACATACCAAACCTAACCTAACCTAGTATGTTTGTGGCTCATTTAGTATTTTAGTGGCTCATGTTATTATTTTTCATTTTATTATACTTTGACAACTAGGGCAAATCATTTGATATAAGAGTTTTATTTATTCTTAAGAATTCAACGAATTCTTAAGAATAAATAAAACTCTTATTTTGTACTTAATACTTTTATCACAAAATATAATATGAGTTTCACTAAAATATGAAGAAACCAAAGATATTCTTAAAAATATTCTTTGAGAGGACTCTTCACTCTGAAATTACACATATGTCTGAATGAGAGCTATATCTTGGAGGATTGAATAAGACAAACTAAAATGTAATAAATCCACAGACGAAGGATTTTTAGCTTAGATCTGTGAATAAATCAGAATATACATTACGAAAATATTACTTCTTTGTTGCTTTCTACTACTACTATTATTTATTGAAACTGAAATCGTTTATAGATTATGCACGTAGAATGTACTACTCGTTAACGAGCTCGGTGGTCGAATGGCTAGCAATGGCCACTTTGACTCCGAGGTCGCGGGTTCGATCCCCGCACAAGACAAATATTTGTCTGCATAAACATGTCTGTGTGTCTGGGTCTGGGAGTTTTCTATGTATTATTTAAAAAAAAATGTATTTAAGTATAAAATCAGTTATCTAGTTCCCATAGTTCAAGTTTTCCTTAGTTTGGAACTAGATGGCCGTGTGTAATTTGTCCAGAAATATATGTTAAATTGAAGTTAACATTCGTTATGATACGGAACATAAAGCAGAGTAAATTTAATGTACTCTGGTAAAATATATATACATGCTCCTAGAAAATTTTCCAGTTCACTTATAAAAGTTGTACCATTAACACATCGAGATTTACATCACATCTATCAAATGTCTCAATGCTGTGGCAAATACGGCCCAACGGACAGATACAGGCGCCAATCCAGGGAACCAAAGAGCTACTTTTAATTAAATTGAGTTCTTTCTCCGGCTTTGAAACTTTTTTAAATGATTTCGGGATAAAGTTCACTACAAACTGGAACAATACAAGAATGCACGCTGACGTCAGGGACGCTAACATCAACAGGGTTTACAAATGATTTAATTACAATGATAAAGTGATACCCTGCAAATTAAAATGTAGAAAGATATTTATTCTTTCTATCAGGTTTTTCGGTTACGGCTTCACATCCAAAATTATTTAGGATCATCCGATAGTTTCTGATCTGTAACTGTATTAAGGGCAAACCGTATTATGCAAAATTCCTCTAATGTGAAGTGGTGACGACGTGAGTAGTCTTTCATCATGGAATCGGACCTTATTTTGTTAATTTTAGTGTCACGACAATGGATGACTGGAATCGAGAAGTAAAAACTATTTCAACAAAGTGTGACGTGGCTATCGGCCGGTCGGAAATCTATCAAACATGTCTCATTTAGATTCCGCCTCATTGCTCGAAACTATTATATCGGTTTCGGTTACGGTTTCAGATAGATTTTTATTTAGAATGTCCAATAGTTTCAGTAACGGATACGAAGCTCCATAACATCCCTACTTTATATATGTATCGTTACATTTTCTTAGTGGTATTGTTTTATACCCATTATGAATGATGTTATGTTAATGATTGTATTTGTATTTAATGTAACGATATTGGCAATTAAAAGAGTCGGCCTTGAGTTTCTTGCCAGTTCTTCTCAAGAAGCCCCTTCGCCGGAACTGGCACTTAAATTCGCTTTCGCATTCAAGATAGTGTGATGAAAGTGAATCTAAGCTCTGCGGATTTAGAGTAGTAATGATTTATACATGTTCTTATAATTAATTTGTATGACGTTTCTAAGTGCTTTATAAAGTCCAAGGAATAAAGATATTTTGATTTTGATTGATTTTGATTTTTTTATACTACCAGGATTTTCACTGGTGTATTGTGTGCAAACTTCCCTACAACATTTCATATTTATTTTAATTGGTTCACAAACGAATTGGTAATTGATTTCGCCTTTACCGACCCACTGCGCCATCCATCAATGCGGACGAAGTCGCAGGCACAACTAGTGTAATAAAATAATGACGCAATGGAAACTAATTTCAGAATAAAAGAAATTTATGTGTCAATAATTATCTTAATAAGTATTTTATATGAACGAAGACGGCACATCAAAAGTGCTTTCAAAAAGCTAACCTAACAATAGAAGTTATGATATACTTATATGGTTTTTACTAGTGCACAGCGTTAATAAAATTTTGTATTACTGAAACAAAAAGTAGTAAGTGGTTGTAAAAACGACTATACGACAATGACGCGGCCGCGACCACCGCAAAAACTTTAACGGTTCCGTTTTATCGACCATTTACGGATAATGGTGCGTCCTTTTGGTCTGATGTAAGGCCTAATCTTTTAAGCTATATGGCGTCACAGTAAAGATACACCATTCTCGAGTAGTTGAAGAAATTGCTTGGTTTTCGCATCACTGTCTTTGGTGTTTATTATAGGGGCCCTTTGCCTATTTGTACAAATAATTGCGGTGAGTTATAAAGCATATTTTTCTATCACAAGTCGCAAATGTTGGCATAAATATCCCAAGTGGGAATTCACAACATTTCGGGTAAAAGATGTGCATTACTAAACACAGTGCTTGTCTAGACTGGCGGGAGACGGCCGTGACACAGATGGGACGCAATAAACTTCAAGAATATAAGAACGTCATAGGCCTCCACTTGCATAATGACTTCAACGATGATCAGTTTTGTGCGGTTCCCATCCATCTGCCGCCGACGATCTTTATCAGAGCGTCCGTCCATCTGTAGGGCCAACAGCCCAACGCTGCGTTTGCCGGTCCGCAGTCGCCATACCAGAAACTTTTTTTATAAACAAGCATACGACCCGCTTGATGGAAAGCAGTTACCGTGCCCTATAAACACCTGTAACACCAGAGGCATCACATGCACGTTTGTTGACCCTGTAAAAACCTCTCCACGCCCTTTTTGACGAACCTCATGTTGTAGTCTCCTAGGAAAACCGCAACAAGCAGTTCATTCAACAACTTGATAGTACGTGGAAAAAAACTTCTCTGGAACCACACAGTACGTGACCACTTTGGTTCTAATATTTGAGGATGAATTCCCTGTTGATGGCGAGCGGTGCGACTGTAGAAGGAGGCCGTGGGCATCATGTCAAATAACTCCTCTGAACACACCACATTGTACAATCGGTAGAACACACGAAAGGACGCAAAATCTCTTCTCAGACTCAAAAGTTCTAGACCGTCCGTCAGTTTGGACGCGCCTTTGATCAAGTCACAGTGTGCAAACTGACCTTCCTGTCCTATCGGCCAACAATTCTACAGTCTGCGTTCTATGAGCCCTGCCTAATGCCACTACAACCTGGTGATCCTTCGAGCTATGCCGGTATGTGTAGTTCTACTACGTCATATTGGATTTAAAATGACGGCATTTATGTAATAGTGCATTGTCAGGGGAACCAAACGAGTGCGTCAAAATGCAGCTCAATCGGACACGAGCAAGTGGATCAAATTTAACTTACAAAATTTGATTACAGACACCGCGGTGAAACTATATAAATAGTTGGAAAAAAAAAAAATTATCTGTAAGTAGTATTTCAAAATCATACCCTTAATATTCAAATTCAAATCATTTATTTTTCTCTAATACAGATTTATCTTTCTATAATACAGTTTGTTTGGGCATCGACAAACTTCTTCTATACTATAAAATTTTATACATGACAACACTCGCTATATCCGTTTCCGATGACACGCAAAATCGCTTGTGCAAAAATAAGTTGTTAACGGCTGTACCTTTTTCAATAATTATAAGTAATAGTACTAAAGCATCATTTTTATTATTCACCCAACACCTCTTCTTCATGTCGAAGCGCAAACATACGTCGTGTGGTCCTTCGAGCCGGATTATACGAAAATACGACTCAGCAACCTTTGGATACAACGTGGGCGGACCCATCGCAAGTCATCCAAACCTACAAAGACGCAAGAAGAGGCGCAAAAGAAGCTACAGGATCTCGGTTAAGACGTTGGAGGCACTGCAGCAGACCATCATTCCATCAAACGCACATTTCGGTACGGTCAGCCATCCTCCCTAACCTACTCCCTCCGCTTCAATTGTGTAACAGTGTGCTTTTAATTACGTTACAGTGTTGTGCTTGGCTATTTGGAGTCAGCTTTGTGCCGCAGCTAGCATTGGCTGACCTCACAGACCAGGATTCAACCATAAGTCTTTTCACAACCCACCAAAATGAGCGTAGAAGAAACCGTTAAGACTACTAAGGTGCGTGATAAATCTCCCTACAGGCTAGTGCCTAATAACGAAAGTGATAGCGAATTATTAAAAGAGTTAGTTAAAACGCGAGGCATCATAAAGGGTAGACTAACTAAATTGTCAAACTACGTTAATTATGTTACAAGTGAACAGCTAACTGGCCAAAAACGCATAGATTTAAGGTTACGTATGCAAGGTGCTGCGAGCTTGTTTACGGAATTTGGAGATCTTCAAACAAAAATCGAGAAAACCGTACGCGAATGCGATTTGGACGCACAGTTAACGCAAAGAGAAATGTTTGAAGATAGCTATTACGCTTTACAGGCTCTGGCAGAGTGTACGCTTAATTCTTCTGAGGTCACTGGCAGCTCCAAGATGTGTAATAATAATTTACATTCGATTAGATTACCTACCGTATCTATTCCTGTCTTTCACGGTGCCTACGAAACTTGGCTTGAATTTAGAGACACATTTCTATCCCTAGTGCATAATTCTAAAGAATTAAGCGATGTCCAGAAGTTTCACTACCTAAAATCGTCATTCAAGGGCAGTGCAGAGCTAGTTATTGATTCTTTGGAGTTTTCGGCTAGTAACTATTCTGTAGCATGGGAGCTGCTTCTCAACAGATACAACAATAGCAATCTGTTGGTACATAATCACGTTAAGGCGTTATTTACGATTCAAAAACTATCTAAAGAATCCCCACATCTGCTCAGACGGCTCATAGACATTATTCTTAAAAATTTACGTGCTTTAAAATTATTAGGCGAGCCGACTGAGCACTGGGACACTTTAGTCACTTTTATTATCCCATCTAAGTTAGATGAAACCACAGAACGCGAGTGGGAGCAATATAAGTGCACTATACGTAAACATTCTACTGTTTCTAAGTCTTCGCTGAAGGTAGATGATATGCTCATGTTTCTGCGTGACCGAGCCGACATGTTGGAAACATTGCTAGTTTCGCACAGTAAGGTAAACAACGATGTTAAAAACTCGTCAATATATAACTCGCGTACTTCACATAACACGTCACAGAATAAAATTCACTGCAATGTTTCCACCAATAAGCCGGAGCAGAATCGTAACATTATTACTAAAAAATCATGCTTGATGTGTAACGCCGATCATTCGCTTTATGCATGTCATAAGTTTCTAGATTCTAACTTAGACACTAAACTGCAATTTATAACCGCAAATAAACTATGTGAGAACTGTTTACGCTCTGGACATACGATAGACACATGTAAGTTTGGGCCGTGCCGAAAGTGCAATAAAAAACATAACACGCTAATACATAGGGACACGACTGATCACAGGCAAGCATTATCGCTGCACTCGGCCGAGGTCGGGACCTCGAGTGACAACCGACCTTGCCCCTCGGCCCCCGCACTGCCTGCGACTTCCATCCCTATGCAGATTCCTTTGTCTCAGGTAAACAATGCACACATAGACACTGCACCCACATTACACAATCGATCTAATATGCGTATGCGCCCAGTTTTATTATCTACTGCTATGGTCGAGATAGCCGACAAATATAACAAGTTTCATCTCGCACGTGCGCTCCTCGACTGTGGTAGCCAACATTGTTTTATTTCTAAGCCGTTATGCGACTTATTAGGCGTTAATTTAATACAGTCCACTTACGAAATTCGAGGGGTCGGTAACTCAATAACACAATCGACGCAAATATGTGATGTTGGGATCAAATCGCGCATCGGTAACTACTCAACACAAATCAGATGTTTTGTGTTGCCTTACATTACTTCTACATTACCACAGGCTGTATATAAACAAGACAAGCAGTCTATGATTCCTAACAATATACAGCTTGCTGACCCACTGTTTTACGAGTCGCAAAATATAGACATTTTAATAGGTGCCGATATATTTTGGGATTTATTATGTGAGGGTAAAATGAAGCTGCCTTGTGGGCCCTTTTTACAAAATACGAAGTTAGGCTGGTTAGTTTCAGGGCCTATTCATATTAATACGCGCAATAGTAATGGGTCTATTCTATGTAACTTCAGTCATTCTATTGACACTCAGTTAAGAAAATTTTGGGAGCTGGAGGAGCTACCGAAGGTTGGTACCACGCACACTGACGAGGAGCGTGCTTGCGAGGATCATTTCGTTAACACTACTACGCGCAATAGTGACGGAAGGTTCTGCGTACGTTTGCCACTCAAGAGCTCGCCAACCACCTTAGGTGAATCATACTCTCAAGCGGAACGTCGCTTTATAGCTTTAGAGAAGCGCTTGCAGCGTAACCCGAGTTACAAAGAACGATATACGAATTTTATACACGAATATATTAGCTTAGGTCATATGTCACAAATCGATTCGTACGGAACACCACACTATTTTTTGCCGCATCATGGTGTGTTTAACGAGCATAGCACCACGACAACCCTCCGTGTGGTATTCGATGCCAGTGCCGACACCAGCACAGGGGTATCACTAAACGACATTCAGCTTGTGGGACCACCTCTGCAGAGTGACTTAGTTTCTATATTATTACGCTTTAGGCAGCATAGGTACACAGCCTGTGCAGACGTCGAGAAGATGTACAGGCAGTGTTTAGTGGATGAATCGCAACGCGACCTACAGCTGATTCTATGGCGCGACGACCCATCAGAACGGTTACGTGTATACCGGCTGAACACGATTACATACGTTTTAGCGTCCGCCGCCTACCTTAGTGTTAGATGCCTGAAGCAGTTGGCACTTGACTGTACGGATACCAACGTGCGAAGGGTAATCACGGAGGATTTTTATGTCGATGACATGATTACAGGCTCGGACGACAAACACGATTTACTCGAGTTATGTAATAAAACGTCACAAGTTTTAAAGGGTGGTTGTTTCTTATTACGAAAATGGATTTTTAACTTTAATTGTAACGAATCATCGGCTCCGTTCTGTGCCTCAAAGGAATTGAGGTTAGGCGAGAATGTTCAATGTAAAATGCTAGGTTTGGGATGGCACAACTCATCCGATGAATTTTATTTTAACACACAATTAAAAGGTGATACTGGCAGGGTTACAAAGCGCACAATTTTGTCCCATGTATCACAAATATTCGATCCGTTAGGTTTGCTTGGTCCGACTATAATAATAGCTAAGGTATTGTTGCAACGCTTATGGTTATTGCAATTAGATTGGGACGATGAGGTTCCGCGCGACGTGCAGCGCGCGTGGACGCAATTTATTAATGGCTTATCAGTGCTTACCATCTTACGCATACCGCGTCATGTTATAGGTACTCACCCTACACGTATAGATCTACACATTTTTACCGATGCCAGCCAAACAGCGTACGGCGCGTGTATTTACGTTCGCACGGTTTCTAGAAATGACGCGGTAGTAGTGAGATTGTTATGCTCGAAAAGCAAGGTTGCTCCTTTGAAACCCGTAAGTATTCCGCGGCTAGAATTATGCGGGGCTTTATTAGGTGCTAGATTATATGACAAGGTACACAATTCACTGCATTGTCATTTTAACACCATTATGTTTTGTACTGACTCGACCATAGTATTAGGCTGGTTACACATGTCACCTAATTTACAGAAAACGTTTGTGCAGAACAGGATAGTAGAAATACACGAATTGACGAAGGGACTTCCGTGGCGTCACGTAAGCGGAAAAGATAACCCCGCTGACTTAATTTCACGCGGTGTTCAGCTGGAAGATCTTTCATCTTCCACCTTATGGTGGGAAGGCCCAAGCTTCCTCCGTCAATTGGATTTCGACTGTGTTGATATTCCTGTAAAATCACACGATGGGCACGACTTGCCGGAGTTGAAATCTGGTGTAACGCTTTCCCTTGCTACAGAAAGGGGGCGCGAATGCTCGTTATTTCCGTTTGGCAGATTTTCTCAGTTCAATCGCATGAGACGAACAGTCGCATATGTACGCCGCTTTATTTATAACGCACGTAATAGAAACAGTCGGCGTTTACACGTTCTCTCTGTCGTAGAACTGAGAGAGGCTGACCTAACTTTAGCTAGACTGTCTCAGCTAGAATCCTTTCCAGATGAGTACATGTCACTCTCAAATAATCGTAACTTAGTCAATAAACATAATTTATCAAAATTAAATTTGTTTCTTGATGAAAATAAAATCATTCGTGTTGGCGGGCGCCTTGTGAATTCACCAGATTTCACCTTCGACAAGAAGCATCCAATTCTTATCTCTTCCAAGCATCCCTTTTCATTATTGCTTTTTCGACATGAGCACAAACAGTTACTACACGCAGCTCCACAAGCGCTTTTATATAATGTGAGAGAGAATTGGTGGCCTATTGGCGGTAGGAACCTCGCCAGAAAGGTTGTATACGATTGCGTTGTTTGTAAACGTTTGAGAGGTAGAACTCCCCTTCCTGTGATGGGAAATTTACCTGGACAACGCTTGATACCCGGGTTTGCTTACATACGTTGCGCAGTGGATTATGCAGGGCCAATGCTCATGCTCAATCGAAAGGGCAAGGGTGCTAGAACGACCAAATGCTATGTATGCATATTCGTTTGTCTCGTAACGCGCGCGGTTCACTTGGAACTCGTTAGTGACCTGTCTACCGATGCCTATTTACTAGCCCTAAAACGTTTCATTTCTAGAAGAGGTAAACCTCTAGAAATCTTCTCCGACAATGGTCGCAATTTTGCAGGTTTGATGAACGAATTCAAACAATTTTTAACTAACTGTTCACCACAGATTTTAGATTATGCAATTAGTCAAAATATTAAATTCACCTTCATACCACCGTACGCACCCAATTTTGGTGGATTGTGGGAGGCAGGGGTGAAATCCTGTAAATACCACTTACGTCGCGTCATGGGGAACGCGCACTTAACTTACGAGGAGTTTAGCACAGTGTTAGCGCAAATTGAGGCTGTCCTAAACTCCCGTCCTTTAAGCCCTATGTCCGCAGATCCGCACGATTTCCTTCCGCTGAGTCCAGCTCATTTCCTGGTTGGCCGTCCGCTCACTGCGCCTGCTTGTGAGGACCTCAGCGAGACACCGACGCATCGATTAAACCGCTACCAACGAGTTGAGCAGATCCGCCAACACTTTTGGTCTCGATGGGCTAAAGAATACGTGTCTGAGCTCCAAGTAAGAACAAAGGGATGGAAGGACGCCCCTCAATTGCTGCCTAATATGCTGGTCATCATCAAGGAGGACAATCAACCTCCCCTCAAGTGGCATCTTGGACGCATTGTGAAGACCATACCTGGGAAGGACGGTGTTACCAGAGTGGCTGACATTGTAACACCATCAGGCGTCGTAAGGCGTGCCTACAGCAAAATCTGTCCACTACTCGAAGACTAGCTCCGTTTCTGCGAGATAGCTTCATATATTGAAAGCTGGTGCTTCCAAGGCCGGGGGCATGTTTGGGCATCGACAAACTTCTTCTATACTATAAAATTTTATACATGACAACACTCGCTATATCCGTTTCCGATGACACGCAAAATCGCTTGTGCAAAAATAAGTTGTTAACGGCTGTACCTTTTTCAATAATTATAAGTAATAGTACTAAAGCATCATTTTTATTATTCACCCAACACCTCTTCTTCATGTCGAAGCGCAAACACAGTTTTACAACAAGTGCCTACAAATAGATTTACAATTTTTTAAATAGAGAGGGACTGGCGCCTGAATTAAGTCGAGGCCTGCCCCCAATAGAGTCGCTTATTCATTGGTATGAATAAGCATTCTATTCAGTTATTGAATCGCACTATGAGATGGTGGTAAGGGGGCTGTATGTCAGTGCACCAGTTCCCTCCCCGCGAAATGTGTATATGTACTATATACGAGTACCAACCACATTTCGCAAGAAACATTAATATAACGATAAACAGACAGTTACAATACACATTATAGAATAGCTAAAATTTAAAGTTTGTGTGGGGTATGTGTGTGAGGCGAACATAATGTGTTTGTGTATGTGTGTGTGTGCATGTGTTATTGTTTGTGTGTGTATGTGTGAGGGTGTACCCGTGCGTGGGAGTTTGAGTCTATGTGTGTATAGCTACGTTACTGTCAACAATAGGTTTTCAGTTTCAGTGTAATTTAAACTCTGTAGATATGTCGAGATCTTTTTTTTTACAAACTTTAGTATATGGGAATAAATTTAATATTTTATGTAATTTATTGTATAACGATGGACCCAAAAAACAAAAGAAACGATGAGAGATGGTTGTTTTATAGCAAGATATGGGAGTAACAAGGTGATTGCGTGTGAATTGGGCTCCTGTAGGGATGTATTCTGTTAAGGCGTGTTGCTTGAGCATAGTATAAAAGATGAACAGAACAGAATATTGAATACAATATGTGTTTATTACGGTATTAAATTTTTCTTAAAGTTATTTTACAACCTTGATGATTCTCTAGAAATTAATTTAAGAAATTTTTATATCACAATATCATATGTGTTTTATTCAAAACTAAAAGTAAGGTGGATAGTACATTGTGTGCTTCAGAGACATAATTAATGTTCACTAAGTCACAGTATTACTATGTGACTAAGTGTTATAAAACTAGCAATGTATTTTGTTACCGCTTTTGTTACCGCCTCTGAGGAGATAAATAATTAGTTACGCACGCAGACTGGATTAATGAAGTGTCTTGAAAACAGGTGAATCTGGTGGTTTCCCCGCTGGCAACAGGTGTAGCGCATGGGACTAGATTTAACTCCAGAAATGTTTTACATTGATTAATATGTTAACTATATAGGTGGGGTACATTATATATCTTGAGTTTACCACTTCGACACTTCGCGAGTGAGTGAGGCTTCGAGTTCACCGGTATATTTGGTATGAGGCATAAATAAATTAGACCAGCATATTTGGAATTAGAAATAAATGCTTATACAATATTTTATACAATACCGTCTTATTTAAACGAATTACCAGCTGAAACATTAGAATACATAAGTTTTATTATAAATTACAAGACAACTGAATGTTAAGAACCAACTGTCTTTCAGTTAAGCCCTATGTGGGTTTTTTAAGTTTGGACTTAAAAGTATTATTACTTTATTAGTCCATATGTATAAACATTATACGACGGAGTGTGCTCGGATGAGCTATTCGATTTCATACCTGCCGCTGGGTTCCACTATCGTACAACGCACCATAAATTAAACTTCCATTCCTAACATCTTTTTAATTGGCGATCTACCACAATACGCTTTTTAAGACATTTTCTACCACGAACTGTGAAATTGTGGAATCAACTCAATCAATAATAACGCAAGATTTAGAGGTGCAAGTAGCATTATCCATTCTTGGAGCCAAAGCCAACCGGCACTTGGAGCACCGTGCTAATAAACAAAAAATCTTTTGGTGAAATAAAATAGAAATAAGGCATGTTGCGCTCCAGACGGGCGTAGGTAAGTACCTCCACCTCACAGAAGGCCACAGCCAAATATCAATACCCTTAAGTGAAGATTGCTGTGTTGTGAATGAGGTCATGATGAATAAATGATGCATTAACAGCGGGGGTGTCAGCACGCAAGCAATACTTGTTTATTGCCAGCGTCTACAGGCTACTTTAATCGCACCTGCTTATTTGGCATCCGACGTGTTAAAAAGAAATAGTTACCTTGGATTTATGCTGCAATATCACTTGGCAAAACATCCAATTCCTCACCAACTCACAGTAGAGGCTTCGATTCCGTTTCATTACATTCAACGTTTCATTAAATTCATTGGTTCAACGGCGAACAAAGTTGGGATGAGTAAAAGAGTTTTTTCCCCATCGAGTTTCTTTACAAGCTTTCATTTTATTTTACTTCAGTATCTGTTATCAAATTTCCAGTGTCCGATTGAACTATGATTTGACACGCTGGTTTAGTTCTCAAGACATAGAAGGAAACCTAAATGCCATCGTTTTTAACAATATAGCCTCAGAAAAGGGCCAATAAAAGCATATTTAAAACATAATTGTTTTTTGGCGTGATAACGGTTGCTCTGTACTCTTCACTCTATCCTTACTAGTCCCCTTTCTCCAGAATACTTAAAAAGTAAATTTCAGTATCTATGTGATTCTCATGACCGTCAACTTCGATCTGATAATTATCTTTCGCTCATTACTCCACTTTATCGCACAGTTTTTATGTCTGATTCCTTCACATTACAGGCGTCACGACTCTGGAATGCATTACCTATCCCATTGAGAAAAATATCGAATAAATTTAATTTTAAAAAGAAAGTTTATGCTAAGCTTCTAAATAGCTTAATTCAGCACTGAGGCATCTTATTTGGCATATTTATGGGTATATATGTCTATATATATAAATATATGTATGTATGAATGTATATGTATGTGTATGTATGATAGAATATGTATGTACTTATTTATGAATGTAATATGTGTATGCTTAGGTATAGTTTACGTATAGTATATTTCTTATAACGTTATCACGTAAAATTATCGTCCGTAAATCGACTTTACAGACAACCAATAGTCTTTCTTAAGCAGAACGTATGATTTAGCCAAGTATGTGGTAGTAAAAATCACTCCATAATATTCTCTAGCTGTACGTCACTACCCAACATAGTCAAACGCGTGAATGCGAGATTAAGCTTTGCATATTCCACAATGCAAACATACCGGCTACATATTCACGAGTGCAATAAGTTTCACGGCTACCGACGGACATTTGCTTGTGTAATTTGCATTTGTGGTGTAAGTATACAAACTTGCTAACAAAATGAATTTTTCCTTAGGGCGATATTAGACGGTTCATTTTTGATTTTATTTTCAATGCATCACAATGACGCATTAAAGGAAAAATTTCCTTCTCGGATACGGCTGTTTACGTGACAGAACGTCCAAAAGATACGAATGTGTAAGTGTCAAAATGTACAAAGTATAATGGTAAAAATCTTGCAATGACAAAATGTCAATCACAAAGTATATAATGTTAAATCGAGTTATGCCAGAATGCACAAGTTTTACTATGTGTCATGTCAGCGATTTAAATGTTATATATGTATAACATTTGAGCTAATCAGGTTATTGACTGAGTCCAACAATGGCAAATATACTCGTATATCCTTAACAAGATGAGACTTTATCGTTTCTAGATAATTACAGTTTAGTTCTCCCGACAATGCCCGATTACCTAAATGCCGCCTTTTTTAATACAATATGGCGCCCACTACCAAATAGCTGTTTATAATTTCCACATTCACCCCTATGTTAAGAGTATGTATCACATGATAGAGCTTGAATTAAGAGAACTTTTTAATACTTTTTTATTTTCGTTTGTTTTTGAAATTAACTACTCGTAGGTACCTTGTACAAAATATTTTTTAATTGCCCTGTATAAATTTTTTTGTATACATTTACTAACTTATGATTTCAAGATTTTTGCAGGGTTATCCGTGTACAAATGTTATCCATTTTTAATTTCCTTATAATCTCACTAACGTGAGACATATAGCCATAAATGTCATGTAGCAACTTTTCTTATCTTTATTACTCGTAATAAATAGTCACGTTATTATGTCACTTTCCTTTCATACAAAGTCCTAAAGATTAAAAAATAATAAATCAAAAGTATATAAAATCATCTATTTTATATCTATGGAGTTTACGATGCCATGGATTGGAAGAAGATATAAAAGAGATATAACACAGACTCTCAAGATTTATGGGAGAGGATAGGGTAGACAATAAAGTACAATCAGTAATTATTGTTGTTGCGATAGTCAAGTTGATGGCATCTTTATTTTTCGACCTTGATGAAATAATTTGTTGGTCTGGCTCAGAGCTAGTTTGATTATACCTCAAGTACTTAGTATCTCTATTTTTTTTTCGAAAGATTATATTTTCTACGAATAAAATTTGTACCCGCTAAGCTGAAGCCGATTCCCATTGGATTTTTTGATCGCGAATATATATTTAGCTTAGATTTGTGGTATTTGTATTTAGCGTAACTGGTAGAAACCCTGGAGGTCTACCGACTGAGCTGAAGATATTTGTCAATAACTAAAATGTAAGATCTATTTTTCGAATCAAAATATTCGATGGTAATCTGCTTCAGCTTCGGCGGTAAAGTCCCTGAACAACCGAGTTCATTGGTCATGTGGTGGTACCGGCAGCGGCATCACGGCATATTAATTAACATGAATGTGGTCCTATGATGACTTTATTGATATTTTTTATACCACCTCATGTGCAATACGGCCCGCTTGATGTAAAACAGTTACCGTAACCTACAAGCGCTGGCAATAAACAAATATTGCTCGTATGCTCACGCAATGAATTTGAGTTTTTAGGGAAAAAATAATTTCGTCAGCATAACCCACCTGGATCAATTTTTCAACCTCGTCGTCGTATGACGGCCGACAATACAAGTTTTATAGAAATATTTGTCGCATATTTATTTATTTATTTATACGCTTATATAGAGAAGCCTTCCTCGTTTAATAGACTATTAATCAAAACAGAATAAATATCTTTAATAATATTCGTGGAAGTGTTTCAAATTTTACTTTCCCTGTTGTCATAACTTTAAATAATAATTTTATTTTTTTACCAAGACTTCGTATAATCATATTTTACCTAAGTTTTCGCCGAAATATGTTTTTCTTTTAACTACTTATTGAATAGTTAATTAGAAGAGATCCCTCATGGGATAAGTCCGCCATTGTACATGTAACTCTTTTATTATCATGTTTATGTAATTTTTTTTGTACAATAAAGATTTTACGACAACAACAAATAACAAAAAAAAAAATGGAAATAACCACAGCATACGAATAATATCATCTAGTATAAAATTCCTTTTTGCTGATCGATACCGTGCAAGACATTATCAATTCTGTTTAGAAAATGTCTGCAAAGTTCCAGTAAGTGCATATAATTATACAAGGGATATCAAAGAATACGTTATAGGTATTAATTTGCTTAATGAAGTTGGGAAGAAGTTGGCAAATTGCATATAATTTTTACATGTTGAAGAGAAATAGTTTTTAGGGTTCAAATGATGGCAAAAGTAAAATTTTCACAAATATCCCTGCCGAGGCCGAGCCGAGGGCCACATGCGGCCCTCGGCTTATATTTGTGCGGCCCGTGACGTGTTCTTCATTTATCGCTAGCTACAGGTTTTGTACGAGTATGACTGAAAATTATATATTTCTAGAAAAGTTAAAGGTTTGTAACTAACTTAGCTTAAACTTTCAAAGTAGGTTATACAACCGCAGAAACAAATACCTATTGACATTTTTATTAAATGTCAAATAGGTATTTGTTTCTGCGGCCCGCTAAACTATTTACAAATTTCTAATGGCCCGGCATTGTAAATGGTTTGGACAGCCCTGATCTAGAATATAACACGTTTATGTGCACTACATCAGTACCAACAGCGCAAAAACAGTAATACCAACTAAACTAAACAAATGTACCGAGAAAACATTCAATGTACCGAAAATAATAAACATTTTAGTGTAAAAAGCCTTCAGTTGCGTCTTCATCTCGAACAATACACTACCGCGTCGTTATAAAACACGCCACACGCCATTTGAGACGCAGGATAACATATTATAAGGGATGTTGGCTGTTATTTTTGTAGCAAGTGCCCCGAGTGGACTACAAATCAAGATAACAAGCACAGATAGAGCTGGGAGGAAATATTTACACATTCAAGCCATGTTATATTCAGCGTGCAACTATGTAATTGGTAATAGGGGCAGTGAACAAATACGAGGATTACTTATCTATAACGAACATGAAGATGGGAGTTATGTTTATTTTGTATTATAGAGTATATAAGATAAAAGTATTAAGAATATATTATAATAAGTTCGTTCCTACTTTCTGTTAGACGAGCTCGGTGGTCGAATGGCTAGTTTTGACTCCGGGGTAGCGAGTTCGATCCCTGCACATGACAAATATTTGTGTGCGTCAACATGTCTATTTGTCTTCGTATGGGTGTTTTCTATATATTATATGTATGTATTTACAAAAAAAATGTATTTAAGTATAATATCAGTTATTTAGTACCCATAGTACAAGCTTTACTTAGTTTGGGGCTAGATAGCAGTGTGTCATTCGTCCAGAAATATTTATTTATTTACTCTGGGTATCAAGATGAAACACGCAACGGATTTTTAGTTAGACCTCTAGTAATACAACTATGGAAATCACATCCACTTTCGGGCAGTAGTGTTTGTGTGATGCGCTTACAAACATACAGACAAATAAAACAGATACAGATAAAAAAAAATGATTTTGATTGCAAATGGCTCTCCATTTGCAATCAAAATCATTTTTTTTTATCTGTATCTGTTTGTTTGTAGAGTATCATTAAAGCGTATGTCAACTTGCTATGAAGTAGCGGTCGATATATTTGTTTTTTCGCGGCCTATATTCAATAAGGGCCTATTGGATATGCTTCCGAGATCCGTCATCCGACTGCCAATGAAGGGATGGTAATGTTTTTTCAAGCGTATGTATGTCTATCCTCAGCAACCTATACAGCCTAAACCGTTTGACGGATTTCAATATGTGAGGTGTAGATTCTCAGCTGTGGCAGGGACTTCGGGCATATGATATTATTTCGAAATAGCGCGAAGAAAAAGAGATTATAAATCAGTATTCTCAAATGATCATCCCACTTTGCTCGAGTGTTTTTAAGAAAATATTAATCATTTTTATTATTTTAGGTATTTGTACGTTATTTGAATTACTCTAAAGTACTAGTCATCTGATTTATATATTATTAAGAATTCTCTATTAAAAAATTCTCGCGGGCGCGTAACTTAGTTAAAAAATATACATATTATCTTTTCTTTACTGAACATTCAAAGAATAGATAACAAAGGAACTCGATAATAAAGTTAAATTGTATATTCTAAGAAAGATTCTCAAATAACCAATATTTATATCTCACAACGCAGATAACAAAACCAAGTAAAAAAAACCAGCAAAATAAGCTATATTTTTCCAGTGGGAATCGATTCCTCCAGCGCTGCAAAATAAACAATTGAAGAGCGGCGGTAAGTGGAACGACCGGTTTATAAACATTGGAATTCTCCCCTATTCATCACGATTTCAAAACAAAATAGCCAACTGTGTTAAGGAGCTATAGAGATGGCTCGGCGCATCGAACGAAAATTAATAGGAGTAACTTAGGTCATTCTTCAAACCGGGCCCAGCCGAACTCGGCTCACTCTCTCGTGATTAACTTCGGGATAAGGCAATTCATCGAAAGAACAAGTTTATTACTTTCAAGTTTTCCCGTGAATGCGGAGGTCCCTGGAAATTCAGACGCACAATGGGTCCAATTACAGAAATCGTAAAGATTCGGAAATTTCGTCACTTTTCGTCGTTTTTGGACGTTTAATCACTTTTCTCTAAGTTCGCCGGGTTTCAATTAAGCGAGGTCATGTTCTGTATTGTATACCGCGACTACAACGTTGTACACTGCGGTTGTACGTTGTACGGAACGACCTACAGCCCGGCGTAACACTTTACATATTAAACTTTGCATACATAACTGCGTAAATAGCAACGTCTATAGTAATATTCGTTCATAAGCTTCTAAACTATATGAATAAATTACATTTTCATAGATATCTAGATATTTATTAAAATATATTTGAGATTAATGTATCTATCTATGACCATGTCTGTACTATTACTAAACTGACTTCCTTTTTTCATAAAACAATTTAGCTTTTGGGGTATAAGGGTTCTTCGACATCTTTGAACCAAAGCCAACCTCATCTGCACGTGGTGCACACTGCTGATTGTCAAACGATGCTCTGGCGAAAAGAGAGGTAGGGCATAGCGTAGGGAAGCGACCATAGAGACGCAGTCCGATGCGTTGGTCTGATAAGGTACGATCCACACTCAACACCATTGCCTACGAGGCCCTCCATTAGGGATTGCAATCCGGCATCATTTTCAGTCCGGCCGGATCCGACTGGATTCCCATTGATCCGGCCGGATCGGACCGGATCCGGCCGGATTGATCAAATTAGAATGAATTTCGCTTTTCGGTTCAAAAAGAACTGTTAGTAAGTGAATCAAGTGTCATGTACATACTTAATCTATGTAGTTTATAAAAATTAAAACATAGGTATATAAAATCAATTTTATTTCTAATCCAATGTTAACGAATTCCAATCTAAACGAATGTAACGACTAACGAATAGTTCAGTCTTCCTAGATTTCACTTTCACAGATAGATTTTTTTTTTTTTTTTTTTTTTATTTATTAAAACATAAAAATGAATATTACAATTATTTCTTGACGCCTAAAAACCGTTAAAGTTTGTCTAGGCGTTGCACATTCACAATTTGGCTATTATGTATTTACAATAATAATGGTTACTGTATTCTACATTATTCCTATATACCCACTACATTTAAGTATATATAATATATTACCATCATACGAGTGGTGCATCTAAGTACAAGTATAATTAAAAACTTGATGAAGGTAGCAATGAATAACATTATTACGCATCTCCGAATGAACGATTGCGGCAGCCAATACCAGTCCCGCTCACCTATACAGGGTGTCGAGCATGCAATGCAATCCCGATGATATTTTATGACTGAATAATATATGGAAATAAATGTGGCTAAAAATGTAAATCAAATATTGCAATTAATAAATAAATGTGTTTTAAAGGAATATCCTTTACTATCACAAGGATTTCATAATAGCTTAAAATAAATTTTATTATTGATAAATTATGTTAGCTCTGTTTATTTAATTATTTCTCAAACTTTCTAATAAATATGTTTTTAATTTACTTTTTATATTCTTCTGGGTTAGCGTATTTGTAAAAACTTGAGGCATTTTATTCCATAATAAGGGTAAGATATTACATAATCGCCTATCCCCATAGAAGTTGTTGGATGGAATTCTCATTAACTTCTTAAAATTAGCTTGTCTTGTTCGCGGATCCCGTTTTACTAATGGCAATAAATTTATTGTTTCTATGTTTTCTTTTAAAAGCGTATACTGTACCATCTCGTGTATAGGTAAAACTTTACAATGTTCAAACAGATCTGCGTAGTTGTTTTTAAATTTATTTTTTATTTTTGAATTGACTAATTCTTTGAGTATACGTTGTTGAAGGTTATATATTTTGTCCAAATATGTCTTAAATGTTCGTCCATAACTCGTTATACCATAAGTAACTATTGGTTCTACGAGGGCTTTATACAGGTTTATAAGTATTGTATATGGAATTCTTCGTCTTATGATATGAAATTTAGAAAGTATGGCACGAAGCTTTGTACAAATTAGTTCAATATTAGGACCCCAATTGAACCTGTTATCGATAACAACACCTAGGTATCTATGTTGTGTGACTTGTTCAACAGGTTCGCAGTTACATGAATCGGTCTGGTCGTGCATGCACTTATGTGTGATCCATTATTTTAGTAAGTAACTTTATAAAATCTAATATAATTAACCTTACGTAATTTACTGAGATGAGTTCACAATAATCATTAAAGTATTTGAAAATGTTAACAAACAAGTCTTATAATATTTATGACAGACACCATCATGATTTGATGAATCTGTCTATGAATGGCACAATTATCACAATAATGAGTTTGTTTTATAATTACAACTCTTTAGTTTAATCAACTTACGATAAATAATTATTTTAAGTAAAATTTTAAGTAATAATTGTCTTAGTATTCATTATATAATATACGAAAATCATTTTTATTTTGAAAAAAGGATCGTAGAAAACAAATAGTGTTAATTGTGACACCACGCACAATGCATTTAAAGTTTATTGTTTTTTCCCGTGGGAACTACTCATGCAGCAGATCTATTATTTTGCCAAAAATTGCTAGCACCAGATCCGTAGTACGGATCCGGTATATTAGTGCCGGATCCGGTAAACGTTTAATAATGCCGGATCCGCCGGATTACCGGATCCGTTTTTCCGGATTGCAATCCCTACCCTCCATACTGCAGTAGACAGAAACAAATAATATAATAATAATAATAAAATAATAATAATAATCAAGAGCCGGATACAAAAGGCGGTTCTTCTGGATACGGCCCGCATTGTGAGGAGATTCCTCACTCTGGAGCCCTGACCACCGGTAGCTTGGGTCTTCGCTCCGCTACCGGCGGGTGCCCCTCTTTTTTATATTTTTAAATGTATATGTATATATATATTTTATTTATTTATATTTAAAAATGTAATAAATAGGAGATACTAAAGGAATAAATGAATAATAATAAATTTATTTATTTCTTCACAAAAATATAAACAGAACATGACTTCATGCATCATTTAAGTGACTACTGTTACTTCTTGTGAAGACTGGTGCTTGAAATAGATTGAGACAATCTGTAGTACAAGACACCAGGTCTCCACCTCCTGGACTAAGGACCAGTTATGATAGCTTTAATAATCTTATTTCTATAGTAGTTATGTGTATTTATTACAATTTTATTGTACACAGTATACAAACTGTTACAGAAGCCGAACAGTTTAGATTAATAACATATTAGTATGGTATGTTGCTAATTGTACAAGATAAATGTTGTGAGATAAGAGTTTGTGTGTGTGTGTGTGTGCGTGTGTGTGTGTGTGTGCGCGCGCGCGCGCGTGCGTGAGGGTGTATGTGTGTGTGTGGTGTTAGTGTGTGTGTTAGTGTGAGAAAGCTGAGTGCAAGTGTTGTGTAATGTAACATAACATCATAACATCAGCCCTACGAATACTATTCTTGGGATCGGAAGCCACTTCCACTACTTACGAGTGTCTAGTACAGGTGAGTATGTAGTGACTTCCACTGAGTGTGTGTCTTTGAGCATATGGAAGTGTAACGTTATGTAGGTATGTTGTATAGTTGGCATGTTGTACTGTTATTATTCTTATATAAGAAGACCAAAGAAAAATAAAGATTTGAAATTAGATCACACTAATGGCGTTAGTATGTGGCGCAGATCATTTTCATTTAACTCTAGTAGATAATTTAGTAATGGGGCTTTTATTTGTCTATTCGTGAATTGTATAAGATTTAGTTTTTTTTGTAATATATTGTATGATTTAGGGGCTAGAAAGTTATAAGATCTTTGCGCAAAACGGGTTTTGAAAAATGGTATACAATGGCGTATTCGTTTACTTTCAGGATCCGGTTTGATCGGAATAGAGTTTCGATGGAATCTGCGAATGATTTGGTACAAAAATAGTTTTTGAACACTAAGCATTTTTACCTTATCATATAGCTGGGTGGTTGGATGACGGATCGGCAAAGACATAAGAACCTTCAACACTGCCCTTTGACCTCTCTCAAGTTGAAGGATATGCACTTGTGCAGCTCCTCCCCAGGTGCAAATACAATAGCATAACAAAGATTCACCCAGAAGAAAAGAAGAAATGGGGAAATATTGTCCACCCGAAAATCATAAGTTGTTCACGACCCTCATCAGTGAGGAAAACGACTTGAGGATGAGGAGGTGAACCTTTAAGTCAAAACGTTCTGCTTGCATCTACTGATAATACAATGTATAAGTGCTCGGAGAAGTTGGTTGATATGAAACATCGGCAGAGAACCAGAGAATATATCCTGTTTTTCCTTCCTTTTTTGAAAGAGGTTTTCGGCCGTAAATTCTCAAATTATGGAATGAACTACGGAGTGGCCAGGGGCGCAAGTTTGCCCTTAAGGACTGTATGGCGTTCTACAAGAATAGTCGAAAGAAGGGCGTCCATATGCTGAGATGACAGCTTACTTATTTGCCGTTGTTTAATTTAACCTTAGTTGTATAAGAAAAAAATCCTCAAGACCTACACATATAGAGCAAGATAAATGTATTAGTACGTCTAAGAGCATTTTAACTTCGACACTTGGACCTTTGTAAAGTTCTTATGCTAAACCTAGTAAGAGTTACAATTGTTTTATGACTAGAAAGTATGATCGGTTGTTAGCTGTGCCTGTTTATTTACTCGTGTGACTGTATTACTTAGCAGTACATATACTCTCATAAATGGTCACACACAGCGAATTCTCGCTGCGAATAGGCACATACCTACAAAGAGAACTTGCTATAATATACTCGCCGCTTGTTAACTAGAATACGAGTGAAATAGAACATGTTAAATTTTTCACGATGCGATTGCTATGCTTCTCGAGAATTCGCTGTCATGCAGGGTACTCGCTACGAGCAGCCATTGCACTCCGTCCATTGCTCCTGACAACTCGCTGAAGAAACGACATTACAGTGTTTATGACAAGAGATTTCTTATTGCGAGTTAGAGTGCTTACATAAAGCGTACCTATGGTTTATAATGCTACAATGGAGACACACTGGTGAAAATGCCCTCTGGAATTTCTCACATCTGTTCTCGACACTATTAGTTCCAATTGGGCTCCAAAGTGTGAATACGAATTCCCTACCGACGGCAAGCAGTGCGATTGAAGAAGTAATCCATTGCCATCATATATCAAACCATTCCTCCGAACAGAACCCATTACATAATCGGTAGAACCTTCGATCACTAACACTTGTATTAATGATCGAAAGGTAGAACACGGAAGGAGAGTTAGTATAGTCTCTTCTCAGACTTAAAACTTCAATACCTCCGCTTGGAATCGTCAATCTATGACATTAGTAACATAATATTCATCCCACTGCTGAGATCTGGGGGCACGGCAGTGCCCCCGCCAAGTCGAGCAAAAAGTGGCACGGCCGTACCATCCTTTTCTCGAAGCAATTCAGGCCATTTTCGACCCCCTATAACTTCGTTGTGGATGAAACTAGAAGCCTGAATTTTTAGTAACCAAGCAGGCATTATACAAACACAGTATATTGCAAATTTCATTCAATTTGAACCTGTAGTTTAAGAATTATAACTAGTCAAAGTTTCATAATTTTGTCACTCACTGACTGACCGATCATCAAAAGGCACTTCTAGCAGATATAGAAGGTTCAAATTTAGAATACAATTAGTGTTTAGTGTATAAATCAAGAAAAAACTAAAATATTTTTGCCAAGTCTTTCTGTTTATTTCAATCATAAAAGATTTTTAATATTGATATGGTCGCTGTAAGATTTTGTTAGGTTAGCAATTACGTAATAACTTAAGACAGAAGATCCCTTAAGTAGGTACTGAATAAATTAACTGACTTGGTATTATATGGTTCTCATAACTTTTTCCGGTAGAAGATCTGAGTTGCGAGACTTGTTTTTTTTTGCAAGTTATGTTTTTGATGGCATACAGATCTCCTTTTAAATCGAAGGGGTTTAGAGCGTACTACACCATTTTGCTGTGCCTTGATAGAGATCAACAATTCAAGCCGCCCAAAGCCTTGAATTGTTGGCCTTTGCCAAAGCACAGTTAATCAGCGTGGTGACTTGACTACGTAAACACGATATACCTAGGATATTTCGGCAATTATCGTTTATGTCAAAATACGCCTCTTTACACAACATTTAACCCATAAATTTCTTCGTACGAAATAATAGTGCAGTATACGTAATCATAGCCTTGTTTACAGATATTTCAGCGCATAATATTTTCGCCGTAGATTGTAGAAAATTGTCTTGAAACTGTTATGCTTACGGGGTGTGAGTATGAGATAAGATTGCGCTCAGTAAATATTTTTGTAGCTGTATGCAACATTTTTCCTTTATATTTGCAAAGATTAAATAGTATAAAAATATATTAACTGTGATGAATTTTGATTTACGATCCTGAATATTGTTCTTCAACGTTCCAAGACGAAAAGAAAATGAACGAACTAGATGACTTTTGTCGTTTAGGGAAAAGAAATGCGGACCTACTCCCGAGATTCTTTCCTCAATATTGAAAACTGCGTCCTCGCAGTAAAAATATTATTTTACTCCCTTGTAATGTATGAAATGTGTTGATGAACATGTTTTTGTTACACTCAAATATTCTTCAAATCAGTTACGATGTCTCAAAAATACTGATTATAGTATCCAGTAAACACGTTATTTAGGTCTACGTATTATTGTAGGAATACTTTTTATTACATGAGGGTATATCAGTACGCTTCGTATAGGATGACAGCGCGCTCACGACTGGGTTTTGGACATTTCTCGCTTCGTCAATTTATCATCATTTGGTTACATGCTTACTGGATGGGCATATAACAAATTAAACTAAAATCATGGTACCATTAACAGTCGCATTGAGAATGAATTGACGGTGGGTAAGCGGGAGAAGTAAGCTAGGCGCCCCGCGCGACGGACTGTGCGGTGACGACGATGTAAAAGCGGTGACGCACCCACAGCGCGTGGCGAGTCGGAAGCGGGACTGCAATTGTTCTACAATCGCTTACTGTTCGTTGGCTTGACCCTATAACAGATGACGTCAATTAATGTATGTTTTGATGTGAAATTTATACAAAGAAGCCTAGCCGTGTTTTGGCTTGCTAGAATAGTCTCGGATATACTTCGGATGGTTTCCAGGGTCTGATGATAAAGCAGACATACTTATAGCGTTATTAAATAGCGTTATTTTTATATTTTTAAAACTATATATTTATTAATAAATATAACCAATATTGGGCATAGCTCCAGAAGAATAAATGTCGGAATCGGAAGTGGTTTGCTATTAATTCTGACACACACGGCAAAGGTAATGGATAAGCGTTTAGTAGAATCATTTGAGAAATAGGTGCGGCATCTCTCGTAAAACAAAGCACCATAGAATCGCTCGTTTACAACAGTCGTCAAGTTAACGAGCTCGGTAATGTCGACTTGCTCCGCTTTCGACAAATTCATTAGGCATTCGACTATAGAATAATGATGCGTGCTTGCTTGGGATAAATGTTCTCAAATAAGAAAATGTATGTGTTATATGTCCTAATAATTTGTTAATGTACTACAAATAGAGAGAGTTCATAATAGTTAATAGTCATCGGCAGACGTCATAAACACTCGTACTGTAAATTATAGAAACGATTGACAATCATAATTTCGTCGTAAAAACATTCTAAATTTCAACTTCATCAAAATCGCATAAAAGTCTGTCTTAAGTCTTAAGTAACAGTACAGTAGACCAAGTAAGAAGTTCGCCACTTTCAGATGAATAATAATGGGGTATTTTTTTTTATTTTCAATATATCTAGTCAGTACACTTACTACAAATTTAACAGTAAACTTAAACTTACAATGATAAAACAATAAAAGAAAAACTAAAAATAGGAAACTAAAGAAAATTGTGCCCGCGTGCTTGCTTGGGATAAATGTTCTCAAATAAGAAAATGTATGTGTTATATGTCCTAATAAATTTGTTAATGTACTACAAATAGAGAGAGTTCATAATAATTAATAGTCATCAGCAGACGTCATAAACACTCGCACTGTAAATTATAGAAACGATTGACAATCATAATTTCGTCCTAAAAACATTCTAAATTTCAACTTCATCAAAATCGCATAGTACACTAGACCAAGTAAGAAGTTCGCCACTGTCAGATGAATAATAATGGAGTATTTTTTTTATTTTCAATAAATCTAGTCAGTACACTTACTACAAATTTAACAGTAAACTTAAACTCACAATATGATAAAACAATCAAAGAAAAACTAAAAATAGGAAACTAAAGAAAATTGTGCCCGCGTGACATAAACTTTAAATTGATATTCATTTGTACTTTCAAATTAGAAAGATCTATTTTTGCTCTCAAAAATAAGTCAACTTTAGTAAAAATTATCTGATGAGCTCTCTATGAGAACATTTGAAATATCTTTTCGCAAGCTGCGAATTTTAGCGCTGTATCACGTGCTGTAGTAGCGCTGTATCCACCATGGGATCGTGGCACGCGATGGGTTACAACATGATGTCTGACAGTTACTGGGTTCGCACCCAATAGTAACATAAGTTATTGTCTTACTTTTGCTCAGATTCTTCTCAACGACAAAGACCACCAAGGGTGCCACAGACCACTCGATTAATCGTTGCCATCAAGTGGCATTAATCGATTGTTATGGTAGCTATGTCAGATCGACATAGACCGATCAATCGTATTTAGCGACAATGGATACTATTGTAAGTAATAAAAGCCGCCATCGCAACCAAGTTTCGCAACTAGTTGTGGTTTAGCACAACTAGTTGCAAAACTTGGTTGCGATGGCGGCCGGAGGGATTGACTATTATTATGTTTTTTTTTTTTTTATAATTCATTGTAGTACAATATAAGGTATCAACGATTTGCTATCATCAACAAGATGATGACTTCTTTGAAACTATTACTAGCGTACTACTTATTAAGCCACAATAAAATGGTAGAAAAGGCTTAATGCTAAAATCATTCTCTATCGGTCAACCTTCAGCAAGTGCAGACATCCTCGAATGCGGTTTAGTAGTAATTTACACACCAAAGCGTGTAAGGTACAAAATACATCACAAGCGAGCCACAGGCACCACGCCAAATGGCCACGAGTGATGTAATTTGAGATTCTTCCCGTGTGATTATGCTTCTTTATACAACACTTGCTAAAAATGTAAGAGAAAAGAATAGTGTCTAACATAATATATGTTTCTTGACTGCCCAGAATTCTCAAAAAATTTTTAGGCGACTAACAATTTGAAAAAATACATCACTTATGTCGTTTAAAATAGAATTGATTACTATTTTAATTCAAAACCAATATAAATTACGTTTATAAAAAAATAGGCTACTATATGATAAGAGATCAAAGATCTATGTTGTGGTGTTACATGGTAAATTATTGTTATCAATTACATAATTTTATTAAAATCGTGAAGATTGTAATCTTTATGGGTCTAAGTGAACAGCCTTTGGCTTTATGTTGAGTTAGGATCCACATTTCACAGGCTCTTTTATATAGTTTTCTTTGTTTTCTATGTTACAATCAAGTAACAAATACGTTTTAACAGCTCAAAATCTACCAAGTCATGATAGATTAAATTAGCAATCAAAGTATATTAAGCTTAATTCCCAGTCCATAATGATTACTCTTACAAAATCAGTTGTGCAGCGAATCGTCATTGCATTAAATTAAATCAAAACATCTAATTTGTACAGTCATTGTTGATCTCTTGATTAATGACAGTAAACATTCAGTTGTCTAGTTTTTTTAATGGTACAACTAAATTCAATTATTCATACACATAATTACTGATTCTGTGTTTCAACTGCGGCGCATGTTTTCAGAGCTGAAGCCAACATCACCTACTCGTGCTATACCTTGCTGACTAGCCACACAGTATGTGTTGTCAATGATGGATGATAGACAATGTGGGCAATATTTTTGTAGCGTATTAGTGCAGTCATTGACGCGTTATCGCTCCGATTTTTTTTACTGTGAACCGATTTGCATGAAATTTTGGAATTAGGCTCATCTTACCCTTAACTTCAAATGTGAAAATGATCTGAACTCCGCACCCACCCTGGGAGTGGTTGCCACCCTTCTCGGTGGTGTAATTTTTTTTAAAAAATCGGATATCGATAGAAGGCCTAATTATAAGAAAAAAATGTTCTAGAAAATTTTTCAAAAAACCCAATACTTTTCAAGTTATTGGCAATTGAAAATTCGAAATTTTTTCACGTTTTTCATCGGTTTTTTGCAAATATCTCCAAAAATATGCATTTTAACGAAAATTTTATAATGAACAAAATTGTAGCAGGTAAAAAACTGAACAAATCGGTTTTTTTATAAAGTGTTCTAAGTGCAATATTAAGCTAGATATTGAAGATCAAAGCCGTTTTTTATTTTGTCTGAAATTTAATCGATGTATTCAATGCCATAGCGGCGAGCAGATACATTTTACTTTCACTTTGCTCCAAATATTCACACTCCGAAATTTTCAGTTTACTAAGTAGAAAAAAATACGATTAGTTTTTGGACCATAACTCCTTCAATTTTGATGCTAGCACAACGTATAAAAACCATTATAAAGGTAATTAAAAGAGCTATATTTTTTTTCATTACAATATATAGTAAAAAACCTTTTATTTTGAAACGGTGAAGAGTTTGAAAGGGCTCGAGAGAGACTGTGATTGCGCTGCCGCGCGCTCTTTAAACAATCATATCTCCGTCAATATTTGTGTGATAGAAAAAAAAAAAATTTTTTTTGTCAGAAAAAGACCTACATTTTTTATCATTATACTTTTATACGTATCTTTCATCATTTTTGAGATATTATGAAAAGAAGGTGGTTTTTGTAAAGATTCGAAAAAATTTTTTTTTTCTTAAAATTCGTGATTTTTTTGAAAAATATGTGTCCTAAAGCAGCCAAACTGCTAGAATCCATCAAACTCTTCATATTAAAGTTAATTCTAGACGGAATACGATTAATTTTAATTTTGGTGGAAATGGCACTTATGAAACCCATTGATTTAAAAGAAAAAACCATTAGATGTTCCTCTTATTTGCATTACAGCTCACTCATTTTACGTGCAAAAGACTTTTAACAGTGCTCATTTTAAAGCTTATTTCGAGCACTACAAAACCCTATTTCATTAGAATGCATAAAATGTATCTGCTCGCCGCTATGGCATTGAATACATCGATTAAATTTCAGACAAAATAAAAAACGGCTTTGATTTTCAATATCTAGCTTAATATTGCACATAGAACACTTTATAAAAAACCGATTTGTTCAGTTTTTTACCTGCTACTTATGGACATATACTACTGCTTTTATATTATGGACATATATTTTGGAAACGTTTTAAGTTTTTTAAAAAGTTTTAAGGGTTGAAAAGCTTGAGAATATGATAATCATTTTCGAGAATGTGGAATAACATTTAAAAACTTTACTTTTCATCAAAAGAAATTTTTTTAAACAATTTTTTATCAAGGGGTTGTTTTTAAGGGTCGAAAGGAGGTTACAAATTCGATAATTAAGATAGAGAAAATAAAATATTATTTACTCTATACTTGAATCATTTTATGTCATACCAAAGTATTTTTTGTGATTTTTTCAATTTAGGGGTTGTTTGCAAGGGTTGTAAGGTTTTCAAGGGGATGAAAATTATTTTATTATGAGGTAATTGTGTTAGAAAACACTATACAATTTCACCCCTTAATATTAAACACGTTTTCTAGCGATAAAATGGCTCAATGTCAAGTTTCCATTAAGGGGTTGTTTACACCCCTTAAAAATAATAGGCGGAGCTCAGATCATTTTCACTTTTGAAGTTAAAGGTAAGATGAGCCTAATTCCAAAATTTCATGCAAATCGGTTCACAGTAAAAAAAAAACGGAGGTAAGACCCTATTTTTCGCTTCAATGACTGCACTATATATGGCGCATACTATTTTATTTTTATTTCAATAGCCAACAGTATATATTACAAATAGAGATACATAAAATAAATATTTCTGGACAATTTACACAGCGCCATCTAGTCCCAAATTAAGCGCAAAGCTTGTGTTATGGATACTAGACAACTGATAAATGTACTTAAATACATTTTTTTTTTTGTAAATACATACTTATAATACATATATAAACAAAGCCATTAGGAAATCGCAGACATTTACAAAATTAAATAGCTACAAACCACCTTTATGGTGGTTTGTAGCTATTTAATTTTGTAAATGTGTGGATAATTCGACTTAACAAAATAGATATTGCCAGCACCATCACTACAGATTAAGTTCTACGATACAGTAGTATGGATCTCAATCAAAAACTAAAACTAGAACTAATGTTACCGACATAACTTCTGATGACCAGCAGGCTATGCAATGGTAGTGAGCAGGCCATATAGCACGTACAACTGATGGCCACGGCGTAGTACTATTTATGCTTATACTGTGGCCATGGGCTGTCGGCCTAACAAAGCTCTGTCGACTTTAAGGCATCCTCCTAGAATTTCTCTTCACCTACAGAAGACTACAACCAAATAACAATACCCTTAAAACTCTTATAGCCATAAAAGCGTTCTTGCGTGCAAGTAAAGTCACCAGACGTCGGAAAATGCTAGCGCGCCAGCTACAATGCGCTGACATCTATAAGCTACAGCAAAAACAATATTATATTAAAAAATATATATGCCGTAGGCATCCTTCAAATTGATTTTTAAATTAGGATTTAGAACCCCAGGAGAGGCGCGTATGAAGTTACGGGCGAAAGCAACATGAAAACAAAATTATGCAACCGTTTCCAGTAATGTATTAGGTTGGGGAAAAAGTCTTTTCGTATTTTATATGAAAATTCAAAACATTTTTTAATAAAGTTTATTTACATTTAACTAAAGTATGTAGGTGCCATTATGTTCGATAACTTTTTGTCATCTTGTAGGTAGAGACATGATCCCATTACTATAGAAATTTTGGGACTTCTGTTCAAAAAACCGCGACAAGTGGTTTTGGCAGTCTTCTCGTGATGTTAACCTGACATTGCCTAAATAATTCTTAAGAGACCGAAACAGGTGGAAATCAGAAGGTGCAAGGTCAGGAGTATACGGCGGATGCATTAACACCTCCCAGTCAAACTCTCTTAATTTTTGCTGAGTGGCTAAAGATGTGTGAGGTCTAGCGTTATCATGATGAAAAATCACACCCCTTCTATTAATTAATTCCGGCCGCTTTCTCTAAACTTTTTGCTTTAATCTCATCAGTTGTTCACAGTAGAGTTCAGAATCGATAGTCCTGCCTGGCGGTAACAGCTCATAATGAATATCTTCCCTTCCAATCCCACCATACACACAGCATCACCTTGTTGCAGGTTAACCCGGGTTTTGCCAGAGTCTGTGAAGCCTGGCCGGCCTTTGACCACGACCTTTTTATTCGCCAAAACTGTTATGTGGTCAATTCCTAGTTCTTCAGCTACGTCGTAACTACTGATATGCCGATCTTGCTCCACTTTTTCGGAAATGGCATCAATTTTATCCGTAACAGGGCGACCAGAGCGACGTGCATCTTTGACATCAAAATTTCCGGATTGAAAACGCTTAAACCAAATTTGCGCTACTCTCACAGACACTGCACTAGGTCCATAAACGTCACAAATTTTTTTCGCAGCTTGCGTTGAATTTTTACCTTTTTTGTAGTAAAATTTTAAAATGTATCGAATTTCTTCATTAGATTCACTCATCTTGACAGTAAAAAAAACAAATGAAAATCACACATTTACCTAATTTGAATTTGGAATTATCTTTTTTAAAATTTAAACTTTTTAAAGATATCAAAACCTGCTAGATACAAATGGTATAACCAAAGAGATTTTATTACAAGTTCATACACACTATAATGCGAAAAGACTTTTTCCCCTACCTATTATACCAGGATTAACTCTTCTCCGACATAATTGCATTGAAATGACGTATTCAGAATCGTTGAATCTAATTTGCAATGCATTCCGCTTAAACGCATATCTATTACGTGAGACAAAAAGAAAACTGCTTACGTTTGCAAAAACTCTTCATGCATTTCAAGGGTTTCCACCCTATGCTTATAAAACCGCAGAATACGATGGAGGAATTGAAAATAGAGCCCTTGTTATTTCGAGTACATGTGGAGTGGAATACAAAAGGGGAACATTGTCTCTCTGCCTTGTTATGCACCGCTCTAGACGTTCTGATAACAAACCACGGGTTAAGTTACGAATAAAATTATTATTTTATCTGACTGTGGATAAAAATTGCAGTGCTCACTGTTCGTTTCATATTTACCCTTAAGTTGAACAAATATGAGTTACTAGCTTGTCCCCGCGACTTCGTACGCATGTATCGCGGTATCCCGTGGGAATTTACAATGACGCTTAGCAGATGACCTGTGATGCCAAATATCGACCCAATCTGTCCAGTGGTTTGAGCTATGCGTTGACAGATCAGTCAGTAGGTTGCCTTTTATAGAGTTACAGAAGAAAATACATTACTGTGTGGTTACTAATTTCTGTAGTCATATATCTCCGAAACTAAATAGGAATTAATGTTATATATTTAATAAAATAAACAAAACTAAGATTATTTTGAATAGTTGTTTGTACCCCAGGCATAAGTGCAAACTCTATTCTCAAAGTTGTTGAAGAATTGGTCTACCTGATTGATTCACTTTTTGGACTAAATTTAAAACACGTCATTATAATTTGATCCTCTATATCGGTCAAATTGAATCTGAAGATATTTCGATCATAAAATAAAAGTTTTAATAATTTTCACGCATTTTCTGCTTATGTTCGAATATTATATTAATACGATAAACTTTGTACCCCTTTTTACGAAAATCGCGCGGACGGAGGAGGATGAAATTTCTTATGAGAAGGATTGCAGAATGCTAATATTTTTTTTAAATTACATATGCATAAAATATACATTAAAACAATAATAAAACATTACACACGCTACCATGTATTTGACACACACACACATATATACTTTTTTTTTATTGTTAAAGTCGTAATGGTCGAATTTCAACCAATGGGCGTCCACTAGTAATTATAATTGCATAACTTCGAGGTCTGTACATCTATATATTCCAAGTGTTTCAGCATAATTCATAGGTATATCATGATCGCATAAGTAATTACAAGCACGATATTAGAAGGAACATAATCAGGCAATGTGGTTTAATAGAGCAAGGGAACATAAACTGTCTCAGCGTATATAATTACGTTTGTAGTGGTAAATGGCAATAACTGAAACTGGATTTAATTTTGAATGTACTACTTGCATGTGATCGAACTAACAGGCCGTGGCTCTATGCCATATTTTGTCACCAGCGTTAAACATTAGTCTAACTAAAGCCTTAGTCTTGAGGTATTTAGGACGAGAGAAGATCTTTTGCAATTTCCCAAACGCTACTCATCTGTATTTTATGCGACGATATATGTTTTTGATATTTAAAAACTGTGGTGCACGATAGTTGAGCTTGACTTGACTAGCCATCTTTAGGCTTTTAATGCCTTATTTGGCGTAATTTGTATCTCTCACATTGCTAAGATGGGAAGTTAAGCTTCCCACTCTAATTTCTTCTGATTAAATTCGTTGTGCGTTCCAAGGCAGCCGTAGTCTTACTTCCGGGACTGCAATGGACTTCAATGTTCATTTGTCTTTTTTGGTAGTCGCCGTTGTTAATCTTAGCTACACAGGAGACACAGAGGTAGGAATGTGTGATGGTCCCTCGTCGACCGCCGAAAATGCTAAGATTTCCAACTGTATCTGAATCTTTTATATACCTACCTACTTAGTAATCCACCATTACTAGTCTACAGGCCAAAAGGTCGCACAGCGACCAATGGATAGCTTTATGCTTGGAGTCCCTCTTAATCCTAAGGGATCTGTATGATCTAAAGATTCCACAGAGAAGCAAAGCTGTCGACACAGCCTTCAGAGTTAGCAAGCTGAAGAGTAATAAGGGCAAGGGAATTACCCAGGGAATTACTAAGGGTTTAGACGATTTTGCAATTTATATTTCTGGAATCAACGTGTTATGTAACAGCTCACAGTTTTAGATCTCCAATAGTGTTTCCATCAACTCTTGTTCATCGCTCTGTCTGCTGAGTTACGGGTCTCCCGTCAACCGAAGATAGAGAGCATACTACACAACAGTGACAAATATCGTTGACATAGCAATAACTTAATATAAATACTTAGTAATTTAGAAAATAAGCTCTCCATGCTGTGCACGTGAATACACATATTTGAGATTTTACTCATCAACCAACAACCCCGCAACATGTTGTATCCTTGAAACTTTTCCATATCGCTCATTAGCTGCAATATGGTCACAGCGTACATTTATGTCGTTATTGCACGTAGATCACTTTTATGATTATCCAACCTAATAAGACTTATTAATTACAACAATAATAAGATAATAATTTTGGGGTGAAGTGGTTCATCAACATCTTTGAACCTAAGCCAACTTCACCTGCACGCGGTGCACCCTGCTGACTGACAAACGAAGCTCTGGCGAAAAGAGAGGTAGGGAGCCTAATTGTAAGCTACCCGACTGGGTAATGTACCTCCACCTCACAGAATACCGCAGCCAAATAACAATTCCCTTGAGGGTTGTTGTGTTCCTGCGAGTGAGTGAGGTTACCAGAAAGGAAGGACTTGCTGAGTTGGCGGCGCGCGAGGGATATTTTATGTTGCGAGCGTTAATATGGCTACGGCAACCGCTATAAAAACAGGCGGGCCGTATGCTTGTCTGCCACCCAACGTAGTATAAAAACAAAGAAAATGTAACAATAATTACGCACTTCTAAAATGTTATAAACCTATTAAGAAGAATCTGAAAGTAGAAACAGTATATCAAAATAAATACCAAAATAACGTTCGGAAAATGCATGTTGAGTTTAATTATGACGTTGTTGCAGCCAATGAGCGATATATATTGCGTATTTCATATCATAAAGACCTACCTATTTTTCACGAGGTATCTCTAAGCTCAGATACAAATACAACTCCGTATCTACTGCTTTATACGATATTTAAAATGCACTGATGGAAAGAAATAAACACCGTCGGAATATAACTTGATGCAGATGCCACATTCAATATTCTGTTTACTCACTATGTTTCAAACGGATTGAAAGAAATACAATTCGATTGAAAAATATTTTTGTGAAGCGTAAGCAAAAGTAGAACATAAATTCGTCCATACTGCATTTCACTCGGAACTATTAAGAAGAATATTAATACATTTGTCGTCAGCCCTTACTAATCCTGGGATACAGGTTTCCCCATAATCAAAAGGGTATAGGGCATACTCCATCACGCTGTTCAACTGCGGGTTGGCGGTTGCCACTGTTTTCAAGCCGCCTAAAGGCCAGTGTCGACTAAAGGCAATTGTCTTAACGACTGTCAACTATTGACAACAACCGAAACCGACGATTTAGCGTGCCCTACGAAGTACAGAGCAGCTCGAGATAAATAAACTCATCCATGGGCAGGCTACGGTCGACATTGCTTAACTTGCGTGTTCGATTAGACTGACGCGCAACGACGCCATCGAGCTCCTCAGTATAAATAAAAGGCATCAAGATTAAGGTAAACATTTGTGTGCATGAACATGTCTGTTTGTCTTGAGGGTATTTTCTATGTAAAGATAAAGATAAAATTAAAGATAAAATTTCTTTATTCACGAAAATAAGGTGAAACAGATGTCGGATTTACAAGCAGAGTTACACTTATTCTGCCCGGTTTTGGGCGTGTGAACTAAAATTATCATTATTATTAAAATTAAAATTAATACAGTTTGAATAGCCAACATACATATCATTATTATTGAAATAAATTACAATTTATGTCGCAAGTACTCGTCAATAGAATAATAACATTTATTTAACAGAATGTCATGCAATTTTTTCTTAAAAGTCAATCATTTCAGCTCTTTAAGATTGTCAGGAAGATGATTATAAATTTTTATTGACATGCAATATACGTTTCTTTTAAATTGCGTCAGACGTTGTTTGGGTGTAATTAGTCAATTTTTGTGTCGTGTTCTAGAATTTTCAATTTGTCCATGTTTAGTAAAAATACTTAGATTTTTTTAACAAATACACATAACTCATAAATGTACAGACACGGAAGTGGTAAAATCGAATATTTACCAAACAGCGGTTTACAGCTGTCTGTTCTTTCAGCATTACTTAATGCTCGTATACATTTTTTCTGGCATGTAAAAGCTCTAGAAATATCGACTGAATTACCCCATAATATTAATCCATATCGTAATACAGATGATACATAACCATGATATGCCATGAGTGCAGCTTGCACTGACGCTATACATCTTACTCTTCCCAACACATAAACAAATCTATCCAATTTGCAACAAAGTGTGTCTATGTGAGCTTTCCAACTGCAGAGGTTATCTACAGTTATGCCCAAGAAAACGGTTGATGCCACCTCTTCGAGTTTATTGTTGTTATATGTAACGTTTAGCGGCACTACAGGTTGATTAATTGTAGTTCTAAAATTAATTATTTTCGTTTTAGTCATGTTAATACTTAAATTATTATTATTTAGCCAATTAATTATATATTTTAAATTGTCATTAATGTCACTTTCATAATCAATGTCATTTCTTTTTTCAATTAAGATTGTAGTATCGTCAGCAAATAATATACATTTATGATTTGTAGCAGATGGTAAATCATTTATATATATCAGAAAAAGAAGCGGTCCCAGAATACTACCCTGAGGTACACCGCTATTATTATGACAGTATTGAGATCTATATACACGTTTGTGATGATCTCTCAGTTTAGTGATTTCCACACATTGTTGGCGGCAGCGAAGGTAGCTTTCCATCCACATGTGGGCTGTACTAATCTGTATGAATGTATTTACAAAAAAAGTATTTTACATACATTTATCAATGGTCTAGTAACCGTAGTACAAGCTTTGCGCTTGATTTGGGACTAGATGGCGCTGTGTAAATTGTCCAGAAACATTTATTTAGTTATATACGATGGCGTAGGTTTATTTGAATATCTATGACAGAACCTCTTGCGACACCATAGCCGATTTGATGGTGTCGCTTGTGCTAGCATTACAAAAATACCAGTCACATTGCTTGCACATGCCACATGGAATTAGTCCAAGTAACAAAAAGTAAGTAATTTATCAAAAGTCTCACTAATCTATGTAAAAAATCCCTAATCTTGTTCATTTCATCATTGTTTAGTCTATACAGTCTAGAGTTTCTTAATTGTACATAGCGGGCCCTGGGGCACTGGGGTGACTACACGGCGTTACGAGACGGTCTCACAAAGACGGTCTCGCCAGATAATACCTGCTTTTAAAGGTCATAGATTCGTGATCTAAGTGGCTCACTTTGGAACCAAAGTGTTGCTGATGGAAGCATATACATAGACATAGACTTGTCTAATTATGTAAACAAGTCTATGCATGTTTACCGAAATAAAATAGTACTTTGGGATGTATTGGTTTATCGACATCTTTGAACCATAGCCAACATCACCTGCACATGCTGCACTTTGCCAACTATTTAACGGTGTCTGGTGAATAGAGGTAAGAGCATGACGTGCCCACCTGGGGCAATACCTCCAAGTCACATAAGACCGTAGTTCATATCAATAACTTTGAATTTTATGTGTTTCAGCAAATGAATGAGGTCATTAGGCGTAAGGAGATACGAGCGAGTGCAGCGAGGAAGAGACCGCGCAAACAGGTAGGTACTGTTTTTCTAAAAGTAAGCTTCTATAGACTACTGTGATAATCGTATATTTACATCAGGTACTTATGCTTGTCTGGCTCTATTATTTATTTTTCTATACTTTTTTTTTTTACTATACAAGTTTTTGTACAATTTACACACCTCCATCAAGTCCCATATTAAGCGCAAAGCTATATAATGGGTAATAGATAACTGATAAATGTAGTTAAATACTTTTTTTTTTTGTAAATACATACTTATATTTGTAGAAAACAACCAAACCAAGACAAACAGATACGTTCATACACATCTTGTACGGGGATCGAACCCACGACCTCGGAGTCATTGCTAGCCATTCGACTACCGGCGTCGTCGTCGGACGAATCACAGTATCCCGTGGTAATTTTCAATTTCAGCGGATGCTTATGTCATTATAGCTCCTATATGGCAAATTTTAACTCAATCCGTCCAGTAGTTTGATCTATGCATTGATAGATCAGTTAGTAACCGTTGCCTTTTTTAAAGACAGAGAGCAGATACTAAGATTTATTTCTGAATTATAAATTATTAGTAATCTTATCGACCGCTATAAGAGTCTTCGTCTTCTTTTAGAAGATTGCCTCGATCCAAACCTTTAAAAGGAGTTACTGTATGATATTTTTTTATATTACATTGTGTAACAGAGCAGCCGCATAATGCGTTTACCACAGCAAAAAGTTTTGTTCGTGAGCTGCTACACCCACTACCAACACACCACTACCGCCGAAGCTGAAGCCGATTACCATCGGTTTTTTTGATTCCAAAAATTGGTTTCAGGTTAAAGTTATTGACAATCATATTTAGATTAGTGGACAGAGCTCCAGGGGCCTTACCACAAGCTCTAAACGCAGGAATAGAACCATCATGGTTGCGAATTTATGAATGAAATTCATTGATACATACGCAACCATCATAGTTCCATTCCTGCGTTTAGAGCTTGTGGTAAGGCTAGGGTTGCCAACTTATTTTTAGAAGAAAAACAGTATATTAAAAGCTGCGTAACAAAACAAACAGTATAGTAAGGCCCAGTGCATGCGGAGCAGTACAATAAACAGTACTATGGTAAAATGAAGTATTTTTCAACAGTATTAAAACATAGAAAACAGTATAATACTGTTTTTAACAGTATAGTTGGCAACCCTAGGTAAGGCCCCCAGGGTTTCTACCAGTTGAGCTAAACAAAATTAGCAATAATGTAAGCAATAGTTTCATGTTCGCATTCAAAAATTCCAATGGTTATCAGCTTCAGATTCGGCGGTAGGGCCCCAGCTCCTTCCTTCCTGGAACCTCACTCGTTCGCAAAATTGGAAATCCTAATAATAAATAAATAAATATTTCTGGACATATTAGACACTGTCATTACCTTACCTTATAAACGTGCGACCCGCCTGATATAAATCAGTCATCGTCATCATCAATATTTGAACAAGACTTATTGGAATCACTTAATCGAAATGCTTAGAATTTCCACTTCGAGTATATTGAGCTGTAAGTTGCGGCTATGTTACCTAAATACTAGTCTGCTGAGTTGAACGCTTCAGTTAACTTGGTCGAAGTCGGAGTTAGGTACCAAATTTATTCGGCCTCAGGTAAAGTTACTCCAAGACAACTTCTAGTTTTCCCAGTTTTCCCAAATACAACTACGAATAGTGGTCAGAAAAACATGTGCAAAAAACAGAAGTTTTACTAACTTAGTTTTTATTTACTTATTTAAAATTTAATGACTATAGTATAAAGGTACAAAAAGCGGACTTAATGCTAATAGCATTCTTTAACAGTCCACCGTTGGGAAAAGCAGTTAAAACTCAAATGCAGTTCACAAAATATCAGTAATGAACATACATACCCACAACAAATACCTACGAAAACAAAATTATATACGATAAATAGACTTATTCTAATTATACGCATATACATAATTATACACATAAACATAATTATACACATATACATAATTATACACGGTTATTAGTTATGAATTAGTATTAGGAAGATTTTTGTCAAAAACGTATTTGTTTTCACACTACCTACACTGAATTGCAATGAAATCGAGAAACAACCAGTTTCTATATTAAGTTATGCCATTTAAGCTACTATTTTTCTAAATATTTAAATACCTAATGAACCAATGTTAATGCAGCTATCAACATGGTATATAAGCCGTCGTTAACCCTTCTTCATCAAATTGTTGGTTATGGGTGTCACCTTATTTGAAGGGGTTTACAGCGTGCTCCACCACGCTGCTCAACTGCGGGTTGGCGGAGGCCAGTGTTTTCAAACCGCCTAAAGACCACTGACTTGGCTTAACGACTGTCATCTAATGACAACAGCCGGGACCGACAACTTAACGTAGCCTCCGAAGTACATGTTATAATACAAGTGTAAACTGGAAAGATATTAAACCCAAAAACCAAGAAAAATCGTTCTCCTGCTCCATCATCAGAACCTGCTCACAATTTATCTATCAACTGATCATTGAGCTCGTGACAATGAGGTTAAACAAGATAGATACGTCTGATGTGAACTGAGGAGAAGTTTAGGGTATATTTTTGATAACGCTTCAAAATCTGAACAAAGTTTACCATGTTCTTTTCGTCAATTTCCAATTGTTGCTTATATCCGTTGAGAAGCAGAATAGAGTTGATAATCTACAAACGGTTGAATTTTATTGAATTATATAATTGGATAGATGTTCTTGAATCGTGACTAAAATCAAGTCGATTATACAGCTTTTAAACATTAAAAAATTCACATTAAATTAGGTCTATTAATTTAGGAGATATAATGCCACAACAGCATAGAGACACAGATACACAGACAATCATGTGAAACTTATAATACCCCTCTTTTTGGGGGTTAAAAACTACAGAGAGACTAAATTAACAATACCAGGAATGTGCAACATGGCAGCCTTATTATTGAAAGCAACCTTTTCAAGGCATCCTTAAGGTACCAATGCATGACATCGTCAAAAAGACAAAACACAAAATCAACCTCCTAAGTTGTACACGATGAAGTCTTTTAATATACAAGCCTCAAAAACGACCTCAAATAGAGTAATGTAGCCTTTGGGTGGCGCCGTGTTACCAGCTTAGAATTTAGTATGCTTATAGAGAGACTTTCCCTCCGTTTGCGTGTTCAATGCATTATATGTACAATCAGTTGTGTTCCAACGAAATATGATCCTTATGGACTCCATTATTATATTGCCATTGGCGGGGAGTTCGTCCTCGCACATTGGAACCAATTTGGTCACATACTGTGCTCTATCAGAAAGATTCTTCCTTGAACTCTCAAATTTTCTGAATAAAGAGTAAACTCTTTGCCGGAGGTTGCAGTATGGTACTTTAAAAGAGGTGTGAAGTGGTTTTACAGGAATTACAGGGTCATCATCGCGTGATTGGTCGATTTGGTATTGCATGTGTTCATAGCCAGCAACGACTGGTTTTTTCGACACTGGATGATAAACAAACACACGGTCCGACTGATGTGAAACGATTATTACCGTAGCCATATAAATGAAATATCGCTCGCGCGATGCCTACTTCCCATCAGGAAGGTCATATCGATACCGGAAATTTCAATTGGCGTAAAGGACAAAAATGGGTTTTAAATACCATAGCATATAGGCTTTTTCTCCACCGATTGGTGTAATAGTAAAATAGTCATCACCCATCATAAGGGGCTAATTTTTAGGAAAATAATTATTTTTAAGGCATTTTATAACTTGGGACTAATCGGTTCGTATGTACCATAATGTGCAAAAATATCTGGGTTGCTCTGTTTTCACTTCCTTTATTACCTAATTTTGGGTAATGAAACCTTGATAATTTTTAAGATAATGTATATTATGATTTTTGCTCATATTGTTAAGTATGAAACGTCCTTTACAATTGAAATTTCCGGAATCAATATACTCTTATATGTGTGCCACCTTTATGGTTTAACATTTCGTATGCCAAGGATTATTGCGCTATGCATACGCTGTACACACCATGGGACCGTGGCACGCGAGGCGTTAAAGCAGGTTACTACTCAGCATAAACAATGTTGTTTTTATTCACTGTTATCTTTTCGTATAAATTTCGATAACCAACCAAGTTGAAGTAAAGTACGTATAATGAAGGCTGTTTTTTTTTTTAATATGTTGCTATAATCGCTATTACTACATATATCTCTTGGTATCACTAACTATGTTTTTAATTGATTTTGTAATGTATTTTTTATTAACTATGTAATCTCTATGGATCTTTGGTCTGCAAATAAATGATATTATTATTAGTTTCTGGGGCCCTACCGCCATGTCCCCCGTCAGATTTTTTAAAAGCAAAAATTCAACTTCAACTTTTTATTGATATTTTTTTACCTTAGTTGGTAGCAAGCCTGAAGCTCTACCGAATAAACTGAACATGTTTCTCGTTTACTAAATTTGAGACCTATTTTTGGAATCACAATTTTGGACTTGAATCAACTTCAGCTTCATGCCCACCAGGGATTCATACCGGCTAAGCTGAAGCCGATTATCATCGGATTTTTGATTGCGAAATTCAATATTCAACTTAGATATCTGGTAATTGTATTTAGCTTAGCCGGTAGGGCCTCGGATCTCATGTGTGATGTTTGTCAATTACTTAAATGTAAGAACTATTTTTGGAATCAAAATATTCGATCTGAATCGACGTTAGGTTCGGCGGTAGGCCCCCAGATCACACATGAAATCTCTCAACTCCGCGACTGTACCCCGAAACACAAAGATAAGTTTGTCAATTTACTAAATACAAGCCCGGTCCCCGGCGTGACGCGGACAAATTAATAAATTATTGCCGCGGTACAAGGATGCAATTTCCGCTCGTTGTCGACGCGCCACAGAACCCCCAGGGGTGTTAGGCGTAATGATTTATATCCCTACATGAACGTATTATTTTGACCTCCTCATCTATATGCTGTAATATGACCTGAAATTCCGCTGAAGTTAATAATGTTGCTGCTAGGATTTTAAGCGATCTAGAGGTTTATTAAGTATTGTTATATGTGACATACATTTGGTGGAAAGCATTGGGAAGGCAAGGCAAAATTATATCCAACAGTGGGTAGATACAGGCTGATAATGATGATGTCTATGCAATCTGATGTCAATGAAGTAAACAGAGCTGATTGCCAACGTTCATTAGTGACAGGCACCCCAAAAAGATTTAGTAAATGTATATGAACAAGTAGGCAAATTGTTGAGCCTGCAAGAACAGAGTCTATACTTCAAAAAAGGCTTGTAACGGAGCGGCGACCTTGACTATTTCCATGGGCGGTGGCTTTCCATCAGATGACCTACATCCTCAATTGTCCCCCTTTCACATAAATTAAAAAGAAATCGTTACTTTTTTAAGTTCTACCGTGAATCGCTCAATTTCTAATCCTGACTGTCCATGGAAAATTAAGTATGAACTATGAAACCATAAAACATTAGATTAACGAAAAGTTAAGTCATATTAAAAGGCAAACTTAAGTTTCTATTTGAAAAAATGTTCGCATTTACAACAACAAAACAAATACCGTAAGTGCAGGTGTACCTACATTTGTAAATGTAATTCCTGTGGTAACTACGAATTAACTTTTTTCAGATTATTTTCTTTTACTTGCACTTATTGCCAGATTTCGTGAAAGTAAAAAGAATTAGTCATCAAACAAAATAACAGAATGTTAACGCATGTTGTGCTATGTATAGGTTAAAACTCAGCTTTTTGTATAGAACGTTCTTATACGAATGTAATATACGAAATCTGCTATAATAAAAAAAAAAATCATTTAATTGACTAGCTTCCGCCGCGACTTCGCCCGCGTGAATGTCAGTTATCGTGCCTAAGTTTTGATTATCCCTCAGGAATAAGAACTTTTACGGGATAAAAGGTATCCTATTGGTTATTCAGGACTTCAAATAATTATGTATACAGAATTTCATGGCAATTGGTTTAGTAGTTAAGGCGTGAAAGCGGAACAAACAAACTCAATTTCATCCGCGTGAATGTCGGTTATTTCGCCAAAGTTTTTGGCATCCCTCGGGAATAGTTCATTCATACGGGATAAAAGATATCCTTATTACTTATTCTCGACTTCTAATATGTATGCAAAAGTTCATGGCAATCGGGTCTGTAGTTAAGACGTGAAAGCGCAACAAATACACAAACGAACTCACTTTCGCATTTATAATATCAGTAAGGATTTTAATGAAATAGATATTAGCATCTGGCAAGAAACGTAAATGATAATTGACATGACGTGATTATCGATTGAAAGCATCCAACACGCCTAGATGACATCGATATCCACAATTAATCCCTAATCAAGGAAGATCCAGCTGAAATGAATGATAGAATCAGGAATCAATTTATAACGATCGGCATGTCCGTCCGTGCGACCGTGCCACGAGTGCGCAATCCGTCAATGTCCAAAGTAAAGCCCCCTTAAAGGCTTTCTTAAACGCCACGCCGCGTCCGCCCACTGCTGTCCACTCTGATGCTCCCTACGATCGATAACGTCCGCTGTAAAACCTATATAGACAGACATATAAGACAGAAAAAGGCCAATTTCATTATTAGTTCCGCTGTAAAACAGGATAAAATAAACCTAGTATACACGGCTGCGCGGTGTAAAAATACGGGCATGTTCATCCTACTGTTTAGCATAGTAGCTAACTGAAACGTACAGTCACGTGTTAACATCCACACATAGCTTAAAGACTAAAATCGCGTGCTCGCAATTGTAAGCTGTCAATCTATACATATAATATAACTGTAAACGTGTATATTCTGTACATTGAAAAATATATATATTACTCAAGGCGCCTTTTTAAAGAACAAAAACTACTAATTGTTGATGTTTTTTTTTTGTTGTATACCTATTGGTTCTTGGCAACGTATAGGCCATAACTCATTCTGAAAATCAGTATACCTGACGTGGAACCATAGCCGTTCAGCCAAACTATGGGAGATATGAAAATATCGCCTTAGGGAAACTTGTTCAGAACGAGCATTTAATTTTCTTAACGACTTTGAAGAAATTTACAATATAGAAGTTTTAGGCGGAAAAACCAGTCAAGTGCGAGTCGGACTCGCCCTTCGAGGGTTCCGTACGTAGGATCATTATAAACAGTTCAGGAATCTAACCCCCTATTTTTTAAAATTTGATTACAAATGTATAATTTTGAGACTTATTCTTGTACTTGTAGTCTTTAGCGATGTTACTTGCCAAATTTCATAGTTCTAGGTCCTATGAGTTTTGATTCCCTTGAGAATGTGTCGAAATATGCGTTTTTTGCTGAATAAACGACCGTATCTTTTTTTTACATAAACTTAGCAGTTTGATTTTTTTACAACTTCATGGGACCGTAGGCCTGAGTATACAGTTCAGCTTGATACCTCAACACATTCTCGACATAGAGGGTGTTTACAGACAGACAGACATTCGACAGACGGACAACAAAGTGATGTGTGATAAGGGTTCCGTTTTTCCTTTTGAGGTACGGAACCCTAAAAATGACCTAGGTCACGGTATAAGTAATAGTACTAGGTCTCAATTCTGGAAGAGTTTACTTTTGCAAAAGACGAGGAACCTTCGGCTGCTACTTCAATATAATGCCATTTGTTAACAACATATGTTAGTAAATTTATGTTGGATCCCCGACTATTACGTAGATAGTAACTAATAGTAAGTCACTAGCGGGATTTTAGGATAATCCGTCTATCTTAAAAATAATGCCCAGCGAATCTCGGTATTCTAAGCACTATCTAATATATTAAATGTTAATAAAAAAATATTATGCTTGTAAAGAGTGATAAAGAAACCCCCGGTTTGTCATAAGTTATCATTTATTATCATATGTACCATGTTATAATGAATACAAGCATTAAGATAGATTGAGGTATAAATTTTACGAGCCATTTTAAACAATTGAGTTTACAAGAATTTATCACGCAAACGACGTTATATAATATACTGTAAATTACGAATAATGAGGTCCTGCAACATTGTACGCAACAAAATTTAACCTGAACCCAAATATTTATGCTTCTCTCAGCGGAACCGAAGAAAAATACGGGCGTCTGTACTCGGAAGATAGGTTGTATGTGCAAGAAATGAGCAAATAAATCAATTACACACCGTCAGGCAGCGCCGCAGGAAATAATTGGATTTGTACTCAAACGCCCTAGGGGGCGATCACCAGTTTGTCTAACATTCCTCGATTCACGGACTTTGAAGTCGATTCTCTCGAAATTAGTTGTCATAAGGTTTTTATCCACAGATGTTGTTTTATGTCGATGTCGATTCTTGAAAGAAAACCTTTGTAGTAGGATCCTGATTATTGTTTTGTTTTCTTTTGAAAATGTATAGCATTATTTTGCTTTAGCTATCTATTTCAGTCTAGTAAAGACCTAAGCAACCGGATACAGCGCCCTGCTTTCGTATAGTTGCACTATATTGTGCTTGCAACCAAAGACATTTTTGAATGCAATATTTTGCGGTCTAATTTATCCAGATTTTTTTTAAAATTATCAAAGTACATCTGCATAAATTGTTATTATTTTAATAATTGTCTTGGCCAACTTGCCAGATAAATATATTTTGAATAATGGAAAAATTCACCTGCCCCCCCTAGATGGGATTTGAACCCACGACCTCTCGATGACCGGTCGAGCGCTCCTCCAACACACACTGTGACTCACGCAGTACAATATAAGATGCAAAAATTCGTCATCAACACAAGCCTTCCTGGTAGCTCAGTTGGAGGAGCGCTCGACCGGTCATCTAGAGGTCGTGGGTTCAAATCCCACCTAGGAAGGGTAGGTGAATTTTTCCATTTTTCAAAAAATATACATCTGCATAGTCAATGAGAAGAAGTAATAGGAATCTATGATGGTTAGTTTCCTCCATTTTGGTAAAACTGTGAGAAATAAGCTGTGGAGGCAACGCAGAGAATGAAGTGAAGAGCAAACTTGAAGTGTCTAGGTCAATGAATGATGTGAGGCCCTTAAAAAGTACGAACCATAACGATTCTTAAGGATTTTTATTGTAAGGAAATAATAAGAATATAATTGTCTCGTCATAAGCAATATTAGAAATTGCCAAAATATGGACCTTTGAAAATGGCAAGGTAACCTTGCTTGCACGTGGTGCACCCTACTGAATATTAAAAGAGACTCTTCCAAAAGGGAGTGCGATTTAATTAGTATCCGGAAGGCGCAGCGTAAGCTGACCCCGGCAAGGCCGATGTTCAGACAAAGATTTCAGGTTGATAGGTTCCACGTGACAAAACTTGGTATTGACTATGTAGCTACATGCATGATTTATATGCATGCGGTTTCCTTCTGTACTCTCTGTATTTTGTGGCGCTGTGGAGGAATTCGTGAAAACTCCGAAACTGCTTATATTTTTTATTAAACTACGATTACTTACTAGAGTAGATTTTTTGAGACAAGTAGAATATTAATTCATCGTATCATATTCTCATCATATTGAATAGAACAAAACAGCACAGAATGAAATTGTATTTATATAATCTGCATTATATGTAATAAAGTGTTTGCATATGAAAGGAAGGAGTATAGGCTGGCAACGTATCGGCGACCCCTTGGTGTTGCTGAACTCCATGGGCAGTGGTGATTGCTTTCCATCACGAGACCCACATGCTCGTTTGCCCCCCCCCCCCCCCCCCCTCATTAAGAGTACCTAAGTAGAAGTAGAGCGGTGCGGGTAAAGGTCCTCTCGTCTAGTTGGTTTACTAGACGAGAAACTCGCAATGCAGTGATATAACCGGTAGGTTGGTGCACAGGGGCGCATTAGCTGTAGATATAGAGTACGTTGCCTCTCATATAAAAACAATAACCATGAAATCGTCTGCTTCATCTTAGCTATGATAATAAAATCACTAAAGATTAAGTCATAGCAAATTGTTTCATCAGAAATCAGTGGGAGTTTTAATTAAAACTAGAACAAGTTAGACGTAAAATTAAGCCCAAAATCTTTGTCGTTGCCGCCGCGCCGCCTCGAGAATTACTCGACAACTTGCCCGCAACTTATACCTACCACTCGTTAGTAACAAGTGTAAAAGTTAAAGTTTTAACTACAGTTACACGATTATACGCCGACTCTACACACTTATGATATTTGAAGTTAACTAAATTAACAGTTGAATGATGGTTGCATGTTATTATAATGTTTTCAGAGTCATAATTTTCAGTACGAAGTTGGCACGAGGTTGGTTTTTGCATGGAATAATAACATGGGCGAACATCAGAAATTATCTAGTGCAAACTTATTTTATAGTTATGTATATATATTATACCTATTATGTACTTGCTGTTACTCGCGATTTCATCATCCGCGTGGCTTAGTTAACTTTAGTTTAAAAAATATTTTATTTTTCGTGCAGCGAATTTATGCATATTATAGCCTAAATATTTCCAAAATAAAAGTATTAATGTAGCCATTTAACTCTTTTCTTCTCGTAGATTTCTCTTTGCTTCTAGTAAAAAAATCATGAATATAATAATAACCGTTCCGAAACGGTTTGACAAACCAAACAGTTCAGTTTCTATTGAATACGGTACAGTACACACATGTGTAATTAATTGTATTAGAAAAAAATATTTGTATAATTAATTGTAAAGAAAAACTTATTAAGTAGATTTACTGTGTACGCAAGTAGAGCATCTTTTAGTGATTATAGTATAGACCCACAGATTCTTTACATATTTATAGTGGTGCAACCTACAAGATATTCTATACTCGATGCTCTATGCGTAGTCATGGACAGCTTACGTGAGCGCTACGCAGGACCCTCTTATATTAGACTAGGTTGCGCCGCGATTTTGTACGCGCGTATCACGGTATTCTTAAAAATCCATTCATAGCCGATGCCTACGTCATAACTTACTCTACCGGTATGCTAAACAACCTAATCGGCCCAGTGGTTCAAGCTATCCGTTGATAAAGTTGATACTGTTGATTGTTTGGCACTTGATGGAACATTATTATCATAATGTTATAATAAAACACTTGTACTATTCCACTTAATTATATTTAATTTTACCGACCGGTTTCGCCGCTAAGACATTATCAAGGTAAACAGATGGTATAGGAGTTTCTACAAAACGTTTTTATACCGTGCAATCAACAAAAATAAAAACGCTAAAAGGGTATTCTAAAATAATTTACCCACATGTGTTGTCACTTAATGGACCCCTAAATTTTAGTATGTGTTAAATTTTAGTTTTACTCATATATAATTAAATAATGCCAACCATCATCGTTATTCTTAATGTTAAATTGATACAGTATATTAAAATTATAAATATGTCAAGATAAATTATGGTAAAATATGTGATAATTAGATTATGTCAGTTGAAAATTTTATTAATTAAGTAATTAATGTCATGAAATGAAATTATTAATATATCCAGTACTAGCTGTCCCGGCGAACTTCGTACCGCCTAAAAGTCAATGAATGTCGTGATGTACATATATATATGAACAAAATTTATGATTTCTTGAAATTAATACAATGAATAATAGAAAATAATAGAGAAGCACGATGGCGTGAGGCACGTGTCAGTCTAATTGTACACGCAAGTTAAGCAACGTCAACCGTAGCCTGTTCATGGATGAGTTTATGTTATCTCGAGCTCGTCCGTGCGTCGGAAGGCACGTTAAGCCGTCGGTCCTGGTGTTTATCATTAGATGGCAGTCCTTAAGCCAAGTTAGTGGCCCAACCCGTAGTTGAGCAGCGTGTTGGAGTATGCTCTAAACATCTTCGGTTGAGGGAAGACCCGTATCCCAGCAGTGGGTAAATAATAAGTTCAGTACTTTACAAAGTCACAAAAAAAGTACAAATTGACAACAATAAATATTTCAATCCACAAAACAAATCACAGACAACATTCGCGACGTAAAAGTGAGACCAATCGATTTGACATTTACATAACAATCAATAAATATTCCAATCCTTTTTAACTGGCACTATTTGTATGGGAAAACCGTTTTTTCTTTTATTTAATTCTTTCGTCAATTTTTCAATGTTTTTAATACTTTCCCGACCAAAACACGACATTATTTTATATATTATATAGATTTATGGAGCTTGATTTAAATTTCTGAACGCACGCATAAATATTTTAGAACCAATAAATCAGCCTGGCGCAACTCAAAGTAAAAAAACGACTCTATGAATCGGAAGCGAATTTGGTACAAATTCTGATTGTTTTCGCTTCCATTTCATACATATTAGAATTACGCTATTTGTATGGCACATCCGTCTCTTAAAACGTAGTGGTTACATTCTCTTTGCAATAAATATTTAAATCCACAAAACTGTTTTCAAAACAAATCACAGCCAACTTTCAAGACGTAAAAATGAGACCAATAGAGTTAACATTTGTTTTTAATCTATGACATTTGTTCTATAATGAGCTTAATATACATTTCTGAACGCACGCATACATTTGGCGTACGCACGTACCACAACGTCACATTTGACAGCTACGACAACCACGAACATTTTGTATGGGAAAATATTTTTTCTTTTATTTTATTTTTTCGAGAATTTTCCAATGTTTTTAAGAGTTATTCTGCTATTCGGGACGGAAAACAATCCAACAAATCAAAAACCATGGCAATCGGTCCAGCCGTTCTCGAGTTATAAGTGTTGTAACAAACACGACTTTCTTTTATATATATAGATTAATAGTTATGTCAATGTGTTAGAATAAGTCAAATTATAAATAGTAATTCCATGCATGTATTTGTAAATAATAAATGTCAGTATCATGTGAGTATATTGATAATGCCTTAGCGGCGAAACCGGTCGGTAAAATTAAATATAATTAAGTCGAATAGTACAAGTGTTTTATTATAACATTATCCGTTGATAAATAATCGTCGTCATCGATAACCCTTATTCACCCCACTGCTGGGATACGAATCTCCCTTCAGTCGAAGAGGTTAAGAGCATACTCCACTAAGCTGCTCAACTGCAGGTTGGCAGAGGACAGTGTTTTCAAGTCGTCTAAGGGCCACTGACTTGGCTTAACGTGCTCCTCTGAAGCACGGAGGAGCTCGAGATAAATAAACCCACCCATGGACAGGCTGCGATCTACGTTGCTTAACTTGCGTGTTCGATTAGACTGACACGCGCAACGTCGCCATCGAGCTCCGCCAGTTCCAATTGAAAAATCAGTTACATTCAATAACAGTTGCCTTTTATAGATACGGAGGTGGATGTGTAACACTCTATGCGGGTTTGACTGTACATAACTTACATAATAATGTTACTTTACAACAATTTTATTCAATCACCAACCAATTCACACTTGTCTCTAGCTAACCCCATATTGTTAAATTGTATTACATTTATTTATGCATAACATTACTAACCTTTTATTTGCTAATTCATATCTTTTTGTAAACAAATTTTATTAAAAAATACAACAACGTCTTCACTTATTTCCATAATGCACAGATTTATCCAATTTGCGATTGCACTTTCAAATAATTTGCATTTAAAATGCGGTACACTCCTGCTTCGCATGCAAACTGCAGTCGCTACTCCCAGCTGGGATACTTAAGTGACCTCACTATAAATTTGACCTCGGGTAGTGCTAATCTTACGTTGGAGTAAGCTATGACGTGCACACTGAGCTAATTAGTGGAGATTATTATATAAAAAGTAAAATAATTTTACAAAAGCATGACTTATATCAAAGAAAAAAAATATGAACAATAATTTGAAAAATAACAGTTTATTTGTTACGCTTTCACGCCGATAACGCACACAAACTACTCAACCGATCATCATGAAACTTTGCACTCATATTCTCAAATGTAATAGGGAGAATATAGGATCCCTTTTATAAAAAAACAAGTGAACGCGGGTGCAGCCGCGAGTGGAAGCTAGTATTCTATAATGGGAAACTTAGAAATGGTATGTTGTTAAAAACAAAATAAAAGAAAACTAAACAAAATAAAACATATAACACGAGCATGATAAAACCAAATAAATTTAAAGCAAGTGGTCAAGTATTTTTTATGTGAACTGACTTAAGATATTTTTGGCATATAAGGAATTTTGGAATTTATAATTACTTTATAATTCTTACAAAATAAAATAAATTTAAACTAAATACTAAAAAAAAATATTATAGGACGAGTATGGCCCGAATGAAATGAAATGAACAAGACAATTGCACCCACAGACGACCCAGGACAGAACAACCTGGCTAAAAAAATTAGGGGAGCCGACCCCATATAAAGTGGGAAGGGATAATTAAACTTTCACTGCACAGCGAGCGATGGAGAGAGCAATGCTTGGAGTTTCTCTACGGGATCGAATCCGGAACGAATAAATTCGACGAAGAACCAAAGTGGTCGACATAGCTCTCAGAGTCAGCGAGTTGGAGTTGGCAGTGGGTTGGCTACACCTGCCGAGTCAGCGATGGCAGATTGTGGAAGAAAGTCCTAGAGTGGAGGCCACGTATAGAGCGACGTAGCGTTGGCGCCCCCTCTCTAGATCGACCGACGATAAAAAAAAGTAGCTGGTAGCGGTTGGATGCGAAGAGCGGAGGATCGCGTGTGGTGGAAAGCATTGGGAAAGGCCTATATCCAGCAGTGGGTAGATACAGGCTGATGATGATGAAACTTTCACTTTAATGGAAGATCCGATTTTGGTTTTGCTATAGCAACAAAGTCGGTCGTCACACTGACATGGCTTATTGTTGTAGATCGGTAAACGGGCGTTGGTTGATATTAAAATACAGTTTTTTTTTTATCTTGTTGTGTTATTTCGACCACACTGGGGCCCTACCGCCGAAGCTGCAGCCGATTACCATCGAATATTTTGATTCGAAAATTAGGTCTTACGTTTCAGTTATTGAGAAACATCTTCAGCTTAGTTGGTAGAGCTCTTAAGTTACTGCCAGCTAAGCTAAACACAAGTACCATAAATCTAAGCTGAAGTTAGATTTTCGTAATTCTGAAATGTATCAAGATGCCTCTCCACCCAGCTCACATCGATTTTTCAAACCCATTGAGCAATATATGGGCTGCCATTTGCGATGATCTACGGGCCCCATTAATGTTGTCTCATTGTATTACGCATCATTAAGTAAAGGTAATCGACTCGATCACGGAGCCTTGATAACCCTATCCACGATTAAATACCCGCCTTGATAAATTATATCGGCTTTTATTCACATTTATACATAGCAATAAACACGGTTTATCAATACAATAATTATTTAAAAAATATAGGGTAATAATATTTGTAACTTAAATAAATATATATGAAGATATTATGTACTGTACAAATCAGGCTGACTGAAATTTGACATACGCACTATACACTATACATATGCGCAGGAATTATATATATTTCAAGGAAGAAAGAAGTTGCAGCATTGACAGCGGGGGTGGCAGCGTGTGAGCGATATCTCATGTTGCCCGTTTTTATATGGCTACGGTAACCACTCCACATCTGGGGGGATCGTATGCTTGTTTACCACCCGATTTGATATAAATAAACTCGTGGATATTATATGGTAGGGAGCTAAGGCTAAAGAAGGGAGCTAAGGAAGGAGTTTTAAAATTACCTCGACACGAAATACAGTTACATATATGATACACAGTTATTAGGATACATGCGTATGAAATCGCGGGCGAAAGCGAGTGGCAATTGGCAAATTCTTAAGTAAAATTCAATAGCAAAAATATTAGCTGGCAGATTAACACCGACAAATCCAGGAGCTAGGATTGAGGAAGAAAATTGCAGGCTACATCGACAAACGAACTGTGAAAATAATGGCCACCGAGTAATGTTCGTCTTGAATCGATTGGTGCACTCAACAGCTCCATAGCTAACCGAGGCCTTGCGTATTTCATACAATTCAAGTAACATATTGAAATACAGAAAATAATAGTGAAAATTATGTTGCTCATATTGAAAAACAAACCTTGTTCAATATATTTTTATATCACTAAAGTAACAAGCGAGGCCGTGTGGTTTCCGTCAGACTAGAATAGAATCACTCAGTCTCTTCCCGAGGATGTCGTACAAGACTAAGGAAAATACATTATAAAACATCGATCAGGCCTCCCCAACCCGTCTGGCCCAGCGTGGGGAGTGTAGGTCAAATCCTCCTTCTATCTGCGACGGACGAGAGAGGGTCGTGCTCCTGTAGTGGAGACTATAATGACCTGATGATGATAATGATGAACTAGCGAGGACCTCACTGAGGTTAGGCAGTGATCTCAGCCTATATCTGTATATGTATGAGGTCGTCGCTAGTTACTAGTCATTGCACTGTTGCAACATAAAAGACTAGAATCGAAACTAAATTTATTGGTAGTAGTAATTTTGTTGTTTTTCCATAGAAAAGTGTTCGGGGTTACCATGCGAAAGCTGTTCTTACCAAGAAAGTTGCGCCGCTATTTTTGTCTACTCTTTTGTGTAGCACTGTACCTAGGATTTTTCGCTTCCATAAAGAAAACTGGTGATGTAAATAAGACGGAAAGAGTATACGCGTATGCTAAAGCGAGATAGAAAATGAAACAATATTTTTACGCTATAAGAACGAAGCTGTTGTCATTAAATAGAGAGATAGATATAATACACTTTATATACCAAAAATAAAACCACCCATTGACAAGTTACAGTGGACGTTGCTCAACACACAAATGTATAAATAATAATTGTGTAGTTTTTTTTTAAATAGAATCTTTTATCTTGAAGATTTCTTTATAGGCTTATATATTTTTTTACTGATTTGATTGTATGTGTTAAATTTGATAGAATAAAAAACTTCATCTCTTAAAAGTATGGGTATTGTTCCCCTTCATTTGATAGCAGTATACGGGGATATGGATCCAATTGCACAAAAGCCCCTCGTCAAGATTGATGTAATGTAGTATACCCGCCGTGACCCTCTCAGGTCTGCAGGCATTGAGACTATTTCAAGGTGTGTTAGAAACTGAATGGGCTATGGACATGAAATTTAGGTGGACCATATACGAGTATTGTATATTATTTATATGTATGAGGAATTAAATATGTGTTGCTATCAGGTGCCGATTGTACAACTCTAATTTTTGATATCCTTTTGTCCAATCAGATAACTGCAATTCAGGTTGTGTCGCGAAGGTTTCTTCTGTTGCTTGTTGCTTGTGACCAGCTATTAACGATTTCCACTGCCACCACTAAGCGTTGTTCGTCGCTGGTGATAGTAGTCGCTTTTTGGTCTTTCCATTCCTTCAAAACCAACTATCTCGCGCACTCGGCAGTGGCTATTTTCACGATAAAAAAATATTATTTATAAATTTACATGCTAAGTTATAATTTGATGTTATATATTGAAGCTAGAATGATATTTTTTTGTGGAGCTTGTATTGAGGCTGTAATACGTAAAACGTAAAATGGGGGTTGTAAAATTCGTGGCTGTGTTAGTAAATTATGTGACAATATATAAATCAGAATGACAAATGAAAATAATTGTTGATCTTTACTTGATGCTTTATTTATAATATTAGTTATAAAAATACAAGTTGCATCACGTAGCTTAAAAAAAATTGTGGCTAGACTTATAATTTCTCTTTTTTTATGTGCAATAAATAATATTACAATATTGTGGTATCACAGGCAAGAGATAGGTCATGCCATTACCTCTTTTGATTGCAATTTTTTGGCAGGCGGAGGTTGGATTCGCACTGAACGAGCCATACAAATAAAATGTCCCCGCCTGTGTTGGCAAGACCCATATGACTGTTTTAGCGGTGTTCCGATTGAGTAGTATGCCATGACAGAAAGTTATAACTGAGAGGCATGCGGGCTTTTATGGATTTTAAATGCCATGACGTAGCTACGACAGAGACAAAAGCGCTGATCTACTCTCAACATACATGGTAAGTCTTAGAGGAAAATATCTAAAACAGCTCCTTAAGCTATATTTTAAATATTAGGTAAGTGACAGACCTATATGTGTGTTTTGTTGAGCAGCTCGATAATGTCGTTGTGCGTGTAATCACCGATCACGCAACTTAAGCAACGTCGACAGTAGTCTGTCTTGTGCTGTGCTTCGGAAGGCAAGTTAAGCAGGCAGACTCGGCTGTTATTATTAGATGACAGTGATTAAGCCAAGTCATTGACCTATAGACGGCTCGAAAACACCGGCCTTCACTGACTGCAGTTGAAGAGCTTGGTTATTTCATAGGCTTGCAACCAGAGTAACGATTTTGTTTTCTTCATAGATTAAAAAATAGAACTAGGTAGTAGCACATATAATGTGCTACTTAGTCCTATCTTTAATTATTATACAAAACATTGTTTTCCTATTCTGCGCTAGTAGTAGTACGAACCCCAAATAATAAAGATCTAAGGGGTATAAGTGCTCCACCTAACAGAATACCGCAGCTAAATAATGACCCCATTGAGAGACACAAAAGAAGGAAGGAGTTGCAACATTGGAAGCGGAGGTGTCGGCGCGCGAGTGATATTTCATGTTGCAAGCATTAAAAATGACTACCGATTCACATGAGGCGGGCCGTGTACTTGTCTTCCACGCGATGTAGTATAAAAAATATTTATCATATTATTTAATGAGAAACTACGAATGAGTGTATAGACTGAATTGTACTTGAGAATGTCATTCAGATACCTAGTAATTGTGGTATTATGAAGTAGTTATACGTATAGTTCTTTTAAAAATGTATATTTACCTTGTATTTCCTTACATTCTAATACTCTACCCAGTTATATATATAAAGAGTAGTTGGCCAACAAACTATTTCCTCGGTGAAAACAGTCCGGAAATTAAAACCAGAGAAAAGTCTCCCGGGACATTAACTCGCCGAGAGAAAGGGATTAATTTAAAATTTGTTTCGTGGCTTATATTTGTTTGAAGATGAACGAGTGCTAACTCTTTCCGGCTGCTATACCAATAACAAATGTTCTACAAAATAGTGCAAAATGGCTCTAAATAAGAACATTGTACAGCCATGCTTGTTTAGGTCTCAATCTCAATGATTTGTTATTTTATTCCTTGTTTGTTACAGTTTGTAACCTCCCCCCCCCCCCTATAAGACTCTCTCCCTCCTCTTCTCTACTCTATTATATATTATTTTTTCCGACCTACCTAATTGCGTGTGTATACCTCTCTCTCATCTTACATCTTCCTATTCATTTTACATCATCATCATCATCATCATTCCCTTACTACTATTTTCTCACTACCTTTCTTCTTCTTTCGCTCACATTAGTACGTCAAATCTATCACACCACATATACCTAATTAAACGACATAACCCCGATATACATCTCCCTATAATTTACACTCTTACACCTTAAATTTAAACCAAAACTTATGTTGTTATTGTTGGAATAGGATGAATCAACCTGATGGTAAGCTAACTACTACATAATGGCCATGTGATCGTGTCTAGTGTCCTACATTGTACCGTAATTTCCCCAGATACTTTTACACGCAGAATAATGACTGATTAAACTCCTATCACCCCTACGACTTATATATACTCATTGAATTAGTTGTATTACCTAATATCCACTATAAGATAAAACTATGTGGTTGAAATTATATTAACTAATGACCCGAATATTAATTAGTATCTCTTATAATGATAATGACTCTTTTTAGTTATTATTTCCAGTATCAACTTTGTTATAATAGTAAACCAATATTGAACTTAAATTAATGAGAAACACTTTGCCATAATGGTAAGACTTTAGACATTATGTTTTAGTGGTAAAACAATATGACATTAGACACTTATGTTAACTAATTAACATACTCAAGGTTAAAGCTTTTAACATTATTTCTTTTGTGGAAAATGGATAATATGATATGAAACTAAATAAGGCATTTTATTGGATTATGGAAATGTATACTTTCAAACATTATTTCTTTGTGGTAAAGACAATATGATGATATTAAATTACATAAGGCATTTTATAGGATTATGGCAATATATAGAGCCCCATAGCCTCCGCTCGTATATCATGAAGCCACCCAAGTTCACGTTTCTCTGGCCATAGTCTGAGCAGATTCTACTTTAAGAGGCATCTCTTCCTCATAAAATTCAAAAACCAAAGGACGTTCCTTCCTTTAGCCTGCCTTTTATTAACTAAAACTCAATAACTATTGGAGATGTTCCTATCCTTAAGTTATCTCTAAATGCTCAGACTTATTTACTGATTCTACATATTTACTACATTATATTATTTACTTGGAACGTTTATAGATATTTCTCAAAAGAAATTTAGGAAACTTATAAATTCCTTCGGCAATTAAATTCATAAAACTGGCAAAATTAATTTCTGTATTGATTCTAGATATGAAACCAATAACTCTCTTTAGTCTATCTTTTAAACTAAATTAATTCATTCTTATTTAAACTCAAATCATTTGAATTTAGATTATCTACTGTAATCACTGAATCCTTACAAACAATCCTAATCTAGTGTGCGACTGTTCAGTAACTTTGTTACTTCATAAATCACAACACTCATATATTTATACACATATATCTATAATCAAACTTTGTATGTCTTGATAAAAGTAACACATGCAAATTATTTAGCAATAATCTTTACTAGATATAGATTCTCATCTATTGGAATATACTCTAATTTCAACATTCTTTGCTCAGCTGAAATTTCAAGAAATCTATTTCCTGTAATGTATCACAATTCACTATTTTGAAATATGAGAAGTCATTATAATACAGTCAATAAAAGATGTTTTGTTCACTCACCGAGAAAATCTTCAAATTTACTGGATAGAAGACCTTACCTTTTCAACTCTGCTAATTCACACAAATTAATCACTTTCGCGATAAATTACTATGAGATTCTTACAAATCTTACTTACTTTGCTTGTTTGCCACACTAGTGGTATAAAAAAAAAAAAAAAAAAAAATCAGTGAAAAACCCAATTAGTTTAATAAAAATAATTTCATTCCTTATTTATAGGAAACGAAAGAGTCAGGTTATGTTGTAACTTTAACATTTTGAAGATTGGATGTCCGATGTTTTTTATTCACATTGAAATCATCCATAAGTACGTATTGTTACTTTTGATGTCAAGTTTCAACATTCGCCTTGTAATTTCAAAGTGATTTTAAATATGATTGTTAAATTGGGCACTTCTACTTTTCAATCTAACAATCTCACAAACCTTTTTGTATAATTAAGGCATCTATCAACCGTAAATCAATTTGATTACTCAAATAAATAATATCTCTCAAACCTTTCTCAGCAATATTTAAACAAGTGAAAATCTAATTTTAAAATACTAAAATAAATTTAACACTGTCCCGGTATTATAATACATATTTACGGAAATATGCTAATTATTATCTCCTTACTCGCGAATACTAATAAATTGAATCATCCCGCTTAAAACTCGCGTTTTTCCTTTTATAGTCACAAGCCCCGCCCACTTTTGAATTAGTGAAGTGACATAAGTAATTTTTAACCATAAAATCTAATTCTCCTAGTTTAATCGAGTAATCTATTTGTATCAATTTATCTAACTAATTTTTACCATATAAATTGTTTCATGTTTAATCCTAAGTACATCGAAAATACCTGATTCTTACCAAAATTATTCGAATCTTTCTAAAAAGATAATTAAATCATTTTAGTTTCACATTTTTACCTTTATTTCACATAATTTTTATCTTCAAACCTCAAATTAATCTAATTTTGTACCTATATTGATCACACTACAACTTCCATTCACTAATTTTAATAGTTATAAAGAAAATATAAGATTTTAAATCTTAAACTTTATCCGTGTTTTTCTTACAATTCACTCCTTGAATCAATTCACCCGATTAATTATAAACGCCACTAATATCAACCAACGCTTATTATATCTAAATTCCCTTAAATATTGTATACGATATCATTACATACTAATATATTATCAAATTAATCGATATTAGTACAATCGATTATTCATTTATTTATCAGAATTTTCCCGCCATTTTGCTTAGCAACATAATTTCTTGTGTCTATCCCTATCAATGCTATTTTACTCATCCAATCAGAGATCCCGTTTTGTCCAAATTTGTCCGCAGATTTTTCTAAGAATTCCACACACCTGTTAGCACACCTGCGCATAAGGTCGCCCTATAGACTTTTATTTGATGAATTAGGTCAATCACAAACTGATCTTAGATATTTTATCTAAATTTCAAAGTTCTCATGCTAACTAACGCTATTAATTGTATGGGTTAGTTACAATTCGCCTCCAGATTAAATTATAGAGTAATCCTGCATTACGGTGAATTTAATCTCACCAATTACCTAACTTATTATATAATTCTGATACCTAATTCATAAATCGAGACAATAACTCAATTACGTTTCAATTCATCGACTCAAATATCCAATGATGTCCCTTCACTAGTACCTTCGCATTAAACATCTTCCGAATGACAATTCGTCTTTATGGCTTCGTAAAACCTTTCTTATATATATCCTTTTAAAAAGACACAAAAAAAAAAAAAAAATATTTAACCTCAATCATTCAAGTGATTAGTGTCTATTGTTTTATTCAACAACCCAATTGGTATGCAAATAAGTACTAAAACAAAAGTGATCAAATTATACTCAAGTTCCCTAGCTTATAATCATTTTCATCACCTATTCAACTTAAATATTCAACGTGAATCCGCTTAAATAATGCTTTCATTATAATAATCATCTGTTTATTAAGGTGCAACTTCGCTATGTAATTTCCATACCCTCAAAATCCCTCTACTTAATAACAAACCTCATTATACTGCAAAATTTCGATTTCCTTTTAAATGTTGGCATTTCTGTACATATTTGAATTATATGTCATTGCAATGACTTTTTGTTCTACTAATATCCTTTACAAATATAAAGATTGTCTTTTACACAAATAGTCAAGTTATAATTCATTGTCAAATTTTCCCAAAGATCTGATCTTGTAATTATCTATCGTTTAATACAACTAAATTAATGAACTCTATCACTATAGGTAGACGCTCCCTAAAACTACAAAACAACGCTAGCTATATAAAATATATAAAGTGGTTTTTTTTTAGAGAAAAAACACCTAGGCATTTGCGTATACCCTACCCGTAAGCTAAATTAGTAAATAAGTTCACCTAACCTAACCCTAAATCGAGCTGGAAGATCAATCATAAAAATCTGAGTGCATCGTATCCTTCAGAGTATGATAATTTTGCAATCTTGGTAGGCGAATCTACGTTTCTTCGATTACATGACGGTAGCTACCATTTATATGTATAGACTACTTGGTCTTGCAACCAACATTGAAGTTATTATATCCGACAGAATACCATATTCACAGATTCTTAGGTCAATTCCGCCACCTGTTCCAGATTCTTAGCCATCTGCGGTTGACTTCAATTTTAATGTGTGCGAAATCATTCGAACCCAGATCTCCGGATACAAACTTGGAACTTCTCATGTGTAACATTTTAAAATTACATCCTCCCCTCTGTTTCCTAAATTATACGAACATCCCTGTTTATTAGCAATGTCCTAGGATTTAGTCACATTAAACACCACTAATACGAGTAAAACTTTTGACAGATTCACTCAACTAATGTATATCATTTAATTAATGTTCCAAATTTGACCCCAATTGAAGCCGATTTCCGGTTTTTCGGTCCCAATTGCATTGGATCAACCTTGGAACTATTCAACAGGATTCAATCCCTTTAACAACTAAACTAATAAGTGTTAAATTAATATTTTTAAATAGTTAACCTTGCTGATACGCGATCAGCTGAACAAATGGAGCGTCTTCCTCTAAGCAATTTCCCCTTACTACTTAATTCATGTTAAACTCAAAACTGAATTTTTATTAATGTTTTCTTATCCTTTCTACTTCATATCTATGAATCAGCACAACATTACATCATAAGAATCTTTTCAATACTGTAAATATCTCTTTGTAATCTTATCCTTATTCTCATTACAGATACTGCCTACCTAACATTTAGCATCTTATTCACCATTCTACTAACAAAATTCTGAAGCCAACTGTCTGCAGTTTGTTTGCAATGAACAATCTTAATGTAGGTAGTAACCTACAGATTTAAGAAAATATTTGCTACTTACTATCTTAAAGTACTTCATCATAGTCCTTGTCAACTACTAGTTAATCCGTCTAACCTCTTATTACCTAATAAACTATTGTTAATACGTTATTTTGCCTACACAAATACCTCCCACCAGTCCTCGTACATCATGACATGGTAATAAACTTCCACTCACTAAGTACTTATTGTAAATAGCCTGTCTAAATTATAATAAAGTTAAGAAATTCTTAAATTTCACGTAACATAAAATCAAACTCACTCTTCAAAGAATATTTTAAAATTATTAACAAAATTGGTTCATCCATATATGAAATTCACCCTTCGCAATCTTTCTTTCTTACCTATGAACTTATGCCCTAAATTTCTCTATTAATAATCTTTACTAAACTATGTTACCCTGCCCCAGAATTTACTCTTAATTTTATTTATACTAACAATTTGTTTACTCGCTTTCAGTTCCGTGGTTCTAAATCAACATCCACTGCTCAATGGTTTCCTCCCATGCATCAGTACAGACCCTCGCCCCAACTACTTAAGACATTATCACTGTTAAAGATCTCTATAGACTACGCGTGAATTTTATATAAAACCTTACTCTTAAAAAAAAACTTATTTTCCTAATATCCTCACAATTTAAATATCACTACAAAACCACCCTTATTAAACTATTCGTTGTTCAACATTAGCTGCTTGTCCTTATGTAAAAGATTTTCTTGATAAGTATATACTAAAAAGACAGATCACATTCATTTGAAATTTATATCCAAAACTTAAATTCCTACATATATAGAACTGTAATATATGTCAAAATATAATATTTCATATTTTCTCCACATAATACCACTCTTTACCTACCTTAACTTAAGTAAAGTGCTCTGAATTTTCCGAACCATATATACTTCCCTTCTAACCTTCTATTAATAATAATATAATAACCCTAATTAACAATGTCAGCCAACTCACACATCGTCAACCAGTTCCACCACACTCGAAATCTGTGTTTTATACGCCAATCTAGTTACACATCTCGGCCGGTACACACTAATGTCACGTCCTACACCACTACATAAACAAAGATGTCTATATGAAATGCAACTTAGCATGTGTGCATGCAACGCCACACAAACCATTCCAGACCTTTCCCAAAGATCAGCTGGATCGACACGAATGAACGGCCGGTAGTGAATACACTGTACTAAGTACTACTAATTTTACTATGTTCCTAATAACATAACATACATAAATAAGTTCCTTCCTGTTTCACAAATATTCACACTCACAGGAAATACCCCGACCCATTCAAACAGCCACGTCCATGTAAAAATCCGCCCATGTAGGAATCGAACCCACGAACGTCGATAATAGCTTCGCATCTCCGACCGCTGTCCCACTGAGCTTAACTTATTTTTCTAATATCTATCTATCTCACCTTATCTCCTCAATTTATTTCATTGCTTACTAAAATTATTTTTAAACTAATTTCAGTGTTTCTGTACTTCAACTCCATGCAGCCGTATGCTCACTCTTAAATCAACAACCCGCTTCCAATCTGGATCTAAATCTCCGCTCATCTTTCTACTCATCTATCGTTACGGAAAATGAAGATAGATCTTAATTTTAATTTAATATTACTACACAATATACTCATCACCCCCCCTCAATTAGTCACTCCTTCTACCAATATACTGGTCATTTATTTCATCTATCCATCCTACACTCATCAACATTGCCCAGTATTTCATCAAGTAATATCTTTAACTAGATCACCTACCCTACCACTTAAGAATGTTATAGTATGTTACATCTCTTTGTCGCTAAATCTAGGTTTTCCTATTTTCCTTATTGGTCGCTTATTAAATCCTCTAATCACATTATCGCCAAAAATTCCTCTCATCATTCTATAATTAATATATATATATATATTTATATATTTTTATATTCGCTTCCCAATGTCTAGCATAGCTGACGACCTTTCGTACTCACTTATCTACTATTTACAATTCTCTTGTAATTACTACCTTCGAACATAAACGAAGCCACTTTATAAAAATAAGTTGCATCCGCCTCCAGTTTTCTTGCAAGACAATCATCTAACAGAATGTTGACAACTAACGAGGTCATAAGTGAGCCTATAAACCACTCAACCAACATCTCCACTCACTTCACAGAATTAAATCAATTATATTACAATAAGAGCTGTTGTGTTCCTGCGAGTGAACGAATTCACTAACCAAATGGACCACCATACCAGCAACGCGATCGACCACACGCAAAGACTGTAATGGGAGAACCCAATATAAACGCTAAACACAGCCATCATAATTGATTCCCATCAGGCGGGCTCCACGCTAGTCTGCCACCCTACATAGTAAATAAGAGATATACATAACCCTTTTCATGCTTAGACCCTATGAATTGTTATTACCTAAATCTAATTAGGGGCCGTCCATATATTACGTCATTCTAAATTAGGGGGGGGGGGGTCTGCGGATGACGGTAAATGATAGATGGGGGGGGGGGGGTGTTTCGAAATTGACGTCATTCTTATTTATTTATTTATAGTTTATTTTTCACGTACAAAAAGATTATTTCTAAAAAGAAATTTCTTCCAGCACACCTAGTAAAATACTAGCTGCCCGCCCCGGCTTCGCCCGTGGTACTTACATCTATTATACATATAAACCTTCTTTAAGAATCAGTCTATCTATTTAAAAAAACCGCATCAAAATCCGTCCAATTAAAAGAATGGGTGAAAACTCCGTGGGAGTTATCCAAAGAAAAGTAAAAAATAAGTAGTTATATTATATCAATGATTATTGCCAAAGTAAAAATAATAAAAGGTGATTCTATAACCAAGTGTTTTAATCATATAATACCCTATTTTTCTCAAATCTGCAATGTTTTATTTTGTCAAACTAGTAATGACGTCAATTTTGGGAGAAGGGGGGGGGGGGGGGTCATTAAGAAATGACGATAGGATGATTATAGGGGGGGGGGGGTCTAAAATCTGAAAAAATCGATGACGTAATTTATGGACGGCCCCTTACGAGAGAAAATACGAAACATAAATATTCTCATTGCAAATAAAATTATACGTTAAACTTAATTAGTGTCCTTTGTGTCATCGTAATAAATGAATTCTAGAATTAAACTCAGTATAAAACATTAGTAACATTCATCATTAATAAATAAATCGAATTTAAATTTTAACTCATAGTTTATTATTTACTTCTAAAATATTTTGTATCTGACTGTACTTGTATCATGTAAAAACTATTTCTTAAAAAAGTAATACTTCCTAAATCTCATTAGTCAATAACCAACCTATTTATACGTATAACAGTATTGAAGTCTTATCAATATATATATATTTAAAAAAAATTGCATATTTTAATATATTTATAGTCCTATTTCCCAAACGATCCCTAATTAATATGACAAACGTCACATACTACCCTATAACCATCTAGTTATATTAAACTATTAATGTTTCATCTTCTCGTAAAATCTTAAAATTCAACTAAAATTTACCTTTCACCTTAATGAACTTATTACGTATCTATTTTATATTTCCTTCCAATAAAATTGATTGCTATCTCCAAATCACTATACCCTACAACGTTTTCTAATATACATATATTTATTTTCATTATTTCTTTTAAGCTGACTGTAAATTAAATAGAAATTAATAAAAACGAATTAAGTGTCATAATAAATTTTAATTAATAATAATAATGATGAATATACTCAGGAAAAGACTATAATAAAACTCTATTAAAAAATAAAATCGCAAAAACAAACGTTGGTCTTGAGATTCGAACCAGGAATCTTAGATGCAATAGCTCTATTTTCTACCGACGCGCCACTGACTTGATAATGAAAGCGACAAAATTCGCATATGTATTTTAGAGTACCACGACTTTGTCAACATCAATTATTCATTACTAATTATGTAACTATCTTTTTGTTAAATAATAATTGTTGCTAACATTTTTATTCGCATTTTCTACCGCATTACCCTAGTTTAGTTCAAAGTTTCATCAATGCTTCTACATGAAAATTTTAATTAACTGAATATTTAGACGCCTCCCCATTCATAAAATTTAAGAACCATTCAAATAAAGAAAGCAACTATATAAATGTAATTTTTAGGCTACTATTGAATTAAAATATCGATTCTCAATAAAACTTGTACACCCGCGCCATCTGTGACCCAAACCCCGAACTAATTCCTCTTTCGTCCATCATGCTATTTTGATCGAACCATTTTTTTTTATAATTATCGATAACTTTACACGGAAAATATATTACAATATGAAAATATGAATATATATTTTAAATGAAATAATCATATTGGTTCACGTTCAAATATCAATACATCTCTTCGCAATTAAAATCTCATTGATGCCAATTGTACGCGCTCTTACCGCCCTCCTACGATACTTGCATTAACTATTTCCATTCGAGTTAGATATACACCTAAAATATAGGTAATTTTTTCGTCTCTAATTTTGCACAAAATAAATACTGCTACATTAAATAAATATGTTAACATTATTGAGAAAATTCCTACATGTTGTGTACCAAATTGTAAAGAAACTGGAGGCCACCAGTTTCCTCGAGATGAGAAACTTAAAAAATTGTGGTTCAAAGCGATAAATATTATTAACCATTTTATTTATTATTATTAACCATTTTAATTATTTACTCGCATATTTTCCAATTGAAATACATGTTTTAAATCGTAAAATTGTCAAGATATCAACGCAACAAACAAATCCGAAACGTTTATTGATAAATGACACAGGTTCGTACAGTGGTGGCGCCATCTGAGATCAGCTTTAACTTGCCAACCCCATTCTAACCGTAAACCCCATGTAAACGTCTTTATTTTGTCCTTTCCTTTCTTTTTAAAGTATGTAATTGAAATAAAGTTATCTTATTAATCTATAACACAAATTTCATTTACTTTAACTATTCATAATGTAATTCTATATCGAATTTAGGTTCTTATTTTCGACAAAAGAAATGAATCTCTTAGCAATTCTTAGTGTTGCCACTTCTTTGCAAATTTACCATATAAAGGTATTTCAAACTTTCAGGGATTACTAAAACTCAATTATCAATATGACAATTTCATAACCTCTCAATTATTCTAGTCGCCTCCACTACCTTTCGTCCGAAAATCTCACACATAATTTAATCTTAATTTACCTATTACCCCATATTTGCGTCAGATACCCGGAAATAGTTATTTAAATGTATTTATTACTACGTTATCGTTTATTTTATGAAATTAAAGTATTCTTTTATATACAATTATGTTAATAGCTCATTGTTATTTTGCCCATTTTTTTTTTTTCATATTAATCCTTTCTTTATTATCATTCTAACAGAACTATATCTAGATATTTTTCATACTTTATTATTAATATGAATGAACCAATTAAGTTATTCTTGCTTAAATTATTAATGATGTTATGATTAATAATGTACCGAAAAGTCAAAAATGCTTATTTTATATCGAAATTCCTAAAACTTTCCTTTCAAAATTTTGAACTTATATTTTATGGGAATGTTGGTAAGCCAACGACGGCAACCCTATTTTTGTTCAGGCTCATGTCAATAATAACAACAACGCGTAAAAAACATAACAATAAATCCTATTCGTATTAAAATTCCAATTGCTTGTCATAAACCCCAATTTCATCACAAAAAAAAAGAAATTATATATACTAAATTACTTGGAGTTTATAAAATGTCACCAAGCTAACCTAATTGTTTCTAAAACAAATTTGTAAGTATAACTTTTCATTATATGACTGCTAATTATTCTACCTAAACCACGTATCTCAAAATTATTCTTTAATTTATTTGTTTCAGTTGCTTTTTCTTCAGGGGGTTATATGTAAAATGCACTAACACAAATTCCTGAACAGAGGTTATCAAACGTTATCATTTACCATTAAATATTGAAAGTCTACAAGTAATCTCATGTAAGTATGATGTATCTTATTACATTTCTTAATTACTTTCCCTTTTCATCATAAATTTTCCTAATACATACCTACTAGGCAATCTTTCCTATTAAAAAGGAAAGTCTGATATGTGATTTTATTAATGTAATTACATATTACTTTCAGATTCCTGTCCAATTAATATCAACTGTGAATGGGCATATCGCACCCCCATATGGACTAATTAGTTCAATCTGTCAACGCTGAAATACTATATTTGATTTTACTCAAGAAGTAAAAGTGAATTTTTCAATACTTAGTAAGTATAACCTAAATTTCTTATGTTTTTAATTATATATCTCTCTTTAGTACTGGCAAAATCTCTATGAATGCTTTATTTATAGTGAACTATAAGTTTTTGAAATCAATTATTACATTTACCCCGCTCTCAAGTGCATATGGCTAACTAAACTAATTTATACCCTTTTTACTTTGTTTTCATACCAAATTTATACTCGGTAACATTACAAATGTATATATTTTCAATTATAATCCTACTTTTAATTAACTTTAGATAATTCTAATATTCTGTTATCCCATAATTATGTATTCACCATTTGTAACTTTGTTTTAATTTTAATTTTTAACTTATTTTTCAGGATCATGACTCATCGTAGATACTAACTGAAGCCCATCCATGAAAAATAATTGAAGAATTTTATAACTCAAGTCCTGTGTTATTTAATTATATTTAGACCTTAGTTGTAAATATGTGAAATTAATTATATACTATTAATCTGCTTTAGGAATCCAGGAGGATTCCTTCTTCTGAGTTAATTTACTTACAAATCCTATCTGAGTTAAAACAGTCATATATCCTTGTGTTCCATTTCACGTACAGCAATTGTAGGTTTCCAAGAAAACCCAGACAACTAATTTATACCACAATTAGATTCACTCCATTCCAACAACATTTGTATATTTGTAAAATTACTAATACATATACATATATTTTAGCTTATATATAATCCTGGTCATGCGCTACCTAATTGTAACCTCCCCCCCCCCCCCCCCTATAAGACTCTCTCCCTCCTCTTCTCTACTCTATTATATATTATTTTTTCCGACCTACCTAATTGCGTGTGTATACCTCTCTCTCATCTTACATCTTCCTATTCATTTTACATCATCATCATTCCCTTACTACTATTTTCTCACTACCTTTCTTCTTCTTTCGCTCACATTAGTACGTCAAATCTATCACACCACATATACCTAATTAAACGACATAACCCCGATATACATCTCCCTATAATTTACACTCTTACACCTTAAATTTAAACCAAAACTTATGTTGTTATTGTTGGAATAGGATGAATCAACCTGATGGTAAGCTAACTACTACATAATGGCCATGTGATCGTGTCTAGTGTCCTACATTGTACCGTAATTTCCCCAGATACTTTTACACGCAGAATAATGACTGATTAAACTCCTATCACCCCTACGACTTATATATACTCATTGAATTAGTTGTATTACCTAATATCCACTATAAGATAAAACTATGTGGTTGAAATTATATTAACTAATGACCCGAATATTAATTAGTATCTCTTATAATGATAATGACTCTTTTTAGTTATTATTTCCAGTATCAACTTTGTTATAATAGTAAACCAATATTGAACTTAAATTAATGAGAAACACTTTGCCATAATGGTAAGACTTTAGACATTATGTTTTAGTGGTAAAACAATATGACATTAGACACTTATGTTAACTAATTAACATACTCAAGGTTAAAGCTTTTAACATTATTTCTTTTGTGGAAAATGGATAATATGATATGAAACTAAATAAGGCATTTTATTGGATTATGGAAATGTATACTTTCAAACATTATTTCTTTGTGGTAAAGACAATATGATGATATTAAATTACATAAGGCATTTTATAGGATTATGGCAATATATAGAGCCCCATAGCCTCCGCTCGTATATCATGAAGCCACCCAAGTTCACGCTTCTCTGGCCATAGTCTGAGCAGATTCTACTTTAAGAGGCATCTCTTCCTCATAAAATTCAAAAACCAAAGGACGTTCCTTCCTTTAGCCTGCCTTTTATTAACTAAAACTCAATAACTATTGGAGATGTTCCTATCCTTAAGTTATCTCTAAATGCTCAGACTTATTTACTGATTCTACATATTTACTACATTATATTATTTACTTGGAACGTTTATAGATATTTCTCAAAAGAAATTTAGGAAACTTATAAATTCCTTCGGCAATTAAATTCATAAAACTGGCAAAATTAATTTCTGTATTGATTCTAGATATGAAACCAATAACTCTCTTTAGTCTATCTTTTAAACTAAATTAATTCATTCTTATTTAAACTCAAATCATTTGAATTTAGATTATCTACTGTAATCACTGAATCCTTACAAACAATCCTAATCTAGTGTGCGACTGTTCAGTAACTTTGTTACTTCATAAATCACAACACTCATATATTTATACACATATATCTATAATCAAACTTTGTATGTCTTGATAAAAGTAACACATGCAAATTATTTAGCAATAATCTTTACTAGATATAGATTCTCATCTATTGGAATATACTCTAATTTCAACATTCTTAGCTCAGCTGAAATTTCAAGAAATCTATTTCCTGTAATGTATCACAATTCACTATTTTGAAATATGAGAAGTCATTAAATACAGTCAATAAAAGATGTTTTGTTCACTCACCGAAAATCTTCAAATTTACTGGATAGAAGACCTTACCTTTTCAACTCTGCTAATTCACACAAATTAATCACTTTCGCGATAAATTACTATGAGATTCTTACAAATCAGTGAAAAACCCAATTAGTTTAATAAAAATAATTTCATTCCTTATTTATAGGAAACGAAAGAGTCAGGTTATGTTGTAACTTTAACATTTTGAAGATTGGATGTCCGATGTTTTTTATTCACATTGAAATCATCCATAAGTACGTATTGTTACTTTTGATGTCAAGTTTCAACATTCGCCTTGTAATTTCAAAGTGATTTTAAATATGATTGTTCAAATTGGGCACTTCTACTTTTCAATCTAACAATCTCACAAACCTTTTTGTATAATTAAGGCATCTATCAACCGTAAATCAATTTGATTACTCAAATAAATAATATCTCTCAAACCTTTCTCAGCAATATTTAAACAAGTGAAAATCTAATTTTAAAATACTAAAATAAATTTAACACTGTCCCGGTATTATAATACATATTTACGGAAATATGCTAATTATTATCTCCTTACTCGCGAATACTAATAAATTGAATCATCCCGCTTAAAACTCGCGTTTTTCCTTTTATAGTCACAAGCCCCGCCCACTTTTGAATTAGTGAAGTGACATAAGTAATTTTTAACCATAAAATCTAATTCTCCTAGTTTAATCGAGTAATCTATTTGTATCAATTTATCTAACTAATTTTTACCATATAAATTGTTTCATGTTTAATCCTAAGTACATCGAAAATACCTGATTCTTACCAAAATTATTCGAATCTTTCTAAAAAGATAATTAAATCATTTTAGTTTCACATTTTTACCTTTATTTCACATAATTTTTATCTTCAAACCTCAAATTAATCTAATTTTGTACCTATATTGATCACACTACAACTTCCATTCACTAATTTTAATAGTTATAAAGAAAATATAAGATTTTAAATCTTAAACTTTATCCGTGTTTTTCTTACAATTCACTCCTTGAATCAATTCACCCGATTAATTATAAACGCCACTAATATCAACCAACGCTTATTATATCTAAATTCCCTTAAATATTGTATACGATATCATTACATACTAATATATTATCAAATTAATCGATATTAGTACAATCGATTATTCATTTATTTATCAGAATTTTCCCGCCATTTTGCTTAGCAACATAATTTCTTGTGTCTATCCCTATCAATGCTATTTTACTCATCCAATCAGAGATCCCGTTTTGTCCAAATTTGTCCGCAGATTTTTCTAAGAATTCCACACACCTGTTAGCACACCTGCGCATAAGGTCGCCCTATAGACTTTTATTTGATGAATTAGGTCAATCACAAACTGATCTTAGATATTTTATCTAAATTTCAAAGTTCTCATGCTAACTAACGCTATTAATTGTATGGGTTAGTTACAAGTTCCAGCATTATTCGACGACGAAGAGCTCAGAGGTCGAATGATTAGCAATGGCCACTTTGACTCCGAGGTCACGGGTTCGATCTCCGGACAAAACAAATATTTGTATACATGAACATGTTTGTTTGTCTTGGTCTGGGTGTTTTCTTTGTATTATATGTATGTATTAAATAAAATATGTATTTAAGTATAATATCAGTTATCTAGTACAAGCTTTACTTAGTTTGGGACTAGATGGCCTTGTGCAATTTGTACGGGATTATTTACTTATTTAATATTATGTTTACATATTGAAGTACCTGGGAAACTGAACTGAGCTCGGTCATAGATGTTAGGTACTGGTGTTACAGTCTAACGTAAGCCAAATTAAGCCTCTTTGTTTATCTAACAGCGCCAGCGACCTGTCGGGTCACATCATAAAGCTTGGTTATTAGTAATCATGGTATATGCAGACATAATTAGGGTGCACAATATTCAATCCGTAGTAATACTCTCCGGTACTACAATTATAGACTGATTCCAATAATTGGTCTTAGGTTAAAGTTATTAAAGAACACCTTCAGCTTAGTCTTTAGAGCTCTAGGGTCGTCTTCAGTTTCGGCGGTAGGACCCCTCGGGCCCTACCGCTGAAGGTGAAGCCGATTACCTTAAAATATTTTGATTCCAAAAATAAATCCTACGTGTTAGTTATTGAAAAAACATTTTCAGCTCAGTCGGTAGAAACTCCAGGGCTTCTATCAGCCAAGCTAAAAACAGGTACCATAAATCTAAGCTGGAAGCATGATTTTTCACAACCAAAAAATTCGATGGAAATCGGCTTCAGCTTTGGCGGTAGCCCCCTGATTATCATACAATGATAGACATGAGAAAATAGTCTGCTCTTATATTTTCTCAGCTAACTGAGTAGGGGCCCTAAGCTGAAGCCGATACCGATTGGGTTTTTTTTAGTGTGAAATTCAAAGCAGGGGTCCTACTGCCGAAGCTGAAGTCGATTGCTATCGAATATTTTGATTCGATAAATTGGTCTCACATTTTAGTTATTCACAAACATCTTCAGCTCAGTCGGTACAGCTCCGTGGTTTTTACCGGATAAGTTAAACACAAGTACCACAAATCTAAGTTGAAGTTTGATTTTCGTAATCACAAAATACGATGGGAATCGGCTTCAGCTTCGGCGGTAGGGTCCCAGTTTTGGTTAATGATGTGGAGTACATTTTCTGCAATATGAGAGAAATGCGAGATGAAAGTTACTTATAGCTTAAGCTACATTGCTTCACTGCAGGTCGACGAATAACTCAGTATGCTCTACCTAGCTCTCTCTATTCCTATCTTAAATAGTCCCTGACTTATTATCGACGATATTTTTTAATTTATAATGTTTAAAACTAAAGTGTTAAGAAAAAGAGTATAAAGTAAATTACAATTTTCTATATAACCATTTGGCTACGGATCTCTATTGCTAACCTACGTTTCAAATGACACTTTATTTAAGTTTCCGAGATATGAAAACTTTTAGAGCTCGTTCAAAGCACTAGTTTCTAGCTTGGTCATTGCTTTTAAATGACCTTCAGTATGTATCTGTAACTTTAATAAGTACATTACGTATTATAATAAAACTTCGAGTGTTTTAAGTTTGTAACTTTGTTGAAGGTTTTTTAATCTATTCGGATTCCTAACGCTGCCGTGCCGAACAGAAGCGTAAATATTTTTCTCATAATATATAAGGTACTAGCGGCCCGGTACGTGCTTCGCTACGTATAAAGTGAAATAATAAAAAAATAATTGAAACGTCAAATTCATTTATTTAAACAAAAAATATTTTATTAATTGCTAGCTATTTTAAAACTTAATCCAAAACATTTGGATAAACATTTTTTTTTTTGAGTATGAATAAACAAACGTCCGGGGGGTACCGACTCTCGAACAGGCAACATAAAGTCGAAGTACGTCCAAAATGAAATGACCGCATGTATGACATAACAACATGCTTGTACTGAAAAAACTTTCAATTTGACAGCACAATCCCCATCTGAAAAAAGTTTCAATTTGGCAGCATAATCCCCATTAACAAAATTATCCGCCATTTATTGAATTCATTTGTTACAAAAAATGTGATAAATGAAGAACCGCTCTACCGATTTTGTGCAAACTTTACAGAAACCATCTACTAAATAGTCCGAACCAAGCCTAAACATTTGGTTTGGATAGGTGAACCCGTTCTTGAGTTATAAAATTACAACGAAAAGTGGCATTGATTTTTATATATATAGATAATATATATAATAATTGAATATTATAAGACATGTTATAAAAACATGTACCTATTATAATATTTAATTCATATAATTTCATTTGATATAATTTTTAAATACATTGCTGGCTTACAATGGACTAATAAATATCAAACCTAACCTAACCAACAGTGGAATACAAATTATAGGAAATGAACGTTATACCATATAAAATTATATTATTTGTTATTATCTACTATATAAAAATAAGTCGGGTTTTCCTTCCTGACGCTATAACTCCAGAACGCACGAACCGATTTCCACGGTTTTGCATTCGTTGGAAAGGTCTCGGGCTGCGTGAGGTTTATAGCAAAGAAAATTCTGGAAAAATTTGTAAAGAAAAGCGGGAAAATCTTGAAGCCATCTGGTGGCGAAACGGAGTTCGCCGGGTTTGCTAGTTACGTATAAATGTTATATTACTATATATATAATATTGTCAGACAAATTACACAGCGCCATTTAGCCCCAAAGTAAGCGAAGCTTGTATTATGGGTACTAGACAACTGATAAACATACGTAAATACATACTTATGATACATAGAAAACACCCAGACTAAGACAAACAGACATGTTCATGCACACAAATGCTTGTCCTATGTGGATATATAATAATAGAATATATATGTTTGTGTATGGTATGTATGTATATATTATTCATGAATGCAATATTTTAGTTTATTGTATTATCATGTATGTGTATGTATATATGTTTGTTGGTATAGATCGTTATATTTGCTGCGCCACCTACCCTTTATAGTCTGAGACTCTCCTCTACCCAAAGGTTGCCTGGAAGAGATAGCGTAGCGCTAAGGCCGCCTATTGTACCTTAATATGTTACTGTCCTTTGTAATATTTATATATTGGTGCAATAAAAATTATTATATTGTATTTATTGTATTGTATATATTGTAGCTCCACCATTTTTAATGAAACTTTAATGTGCGGTTAATAATCTAAATGAGATATTAACCTAAATTTAATTTTGATCCATTCAGTATATCTTTTATTTATATGTTCTACTTCGGGTGACAGACAAGCATTCGGCCCACCTGATGGGAAGGTATGACCGTAGCCATGTTAACGCTCACAACATGAAATATCGCTCGCGTTGTGCCGCCACCCCCGCTGCTAACGCAACAACTCCTTCCTTTCTGGTAACCTCACACACTTGCAGGAACACAACTCTCAGAGAAATTGTTATTTGGCTGCGATATTTTGTAAGATAGAGGTACTTCCCCAGTCGGGCAACTTCCACATTTGCTGGAACCTATCTCTCTTATACCAGTGCCTCTTTCGCTAGCTGGCAGGGTGCAGCACGCGCTGGCGAGGTTGACTTTGGCTCTAAAGAACTTCAAGAGCAACTTACGCCCCAAAATATCTATATTAAGGACAACTTGAACTTTCCGTACTAAAGAATCCCATACACAGCTGGGATCATGATAACTGGTCATTATTGTTAGCATGAACAGATATCGTAAGTCAAATTTTCAGGCAATTTGATTTACTCCACTTTGCGTGCTTTCACTCTTCACATGAGCTGGGACAGTAAAGCAGCTATGGTAATTGCATGCATCTGATGGCAGCGGGTGCGTGCCGGAAGCAGTAGTTAGCAATAACTAAATGGTGGCGATAATGCGCACACACACGCAAAGTAGTATCAAAATATCGGTGCATTAACATCTATTATGATGAAAAGAAAAATTTTCTCCATTCCTGGCGTATTGATAACTATATGGCTGATACAGACACACGCTGCTCTGCGATCGAACGCAGTTTGCTTTTGAAGTTGAAGAGAATACTGCATAACAATGCAGAGAATGTCTGTGTTGAAATGCATTCTGCTCTAGAGTATTAGAGCAAAGCACATACAAGTTCAGGCTATTGCGTCTGCAATACATAATGTTATAGGTAAACTGCCTGTCGAGGTTTTCTCAGAGGTACAGCATGGGGTTCTTCAAAAAGGGCGTGAAGAGGTTTTTACAGGGTCGGCAACGCGCGTGTGATGCCTCTGGTGTTACAGGCGTTCATAGGCTGCGGTAACTGCTTTCCATCAGGCGGGCCGTATGCTTGTTTGCCACACTGGTGGCATAAAAAAAAGTTATTCTATAGAATTATTAGCTGCCCGGCAAACGTTGTTTTGCCATATAAATTTAGGGGTTGATTGTATAACGGTGAAAATATGAAATTGTATGTATTTTTCAATCCTAAATCATAATAAAATTTAAATTTAAATTTTGTCCAAAAAATTTAAAAAAAAAATGATAGGGGTGGACAATCCTTATCAATCACTTAGGGGTATGAAAAACAGATAGTAGCCGATTCTCAGACCTACTTAATATGTATATAAAATTTCATAAAAATCGGTCAAGCCGTTTCGGCTGTGTGACACTAGAATTTTATGTATATAGAATTATATAGATTGGCAAAAAGTTATTGTTAGTATTATATAAATAAATACCTAGGACTCTTATGCAATGTCTATGTTTTAAGTAGTCCCATAGTAGATAAAGACGAAACGATTTTCCTTATTTACATTTACAGACTACTCATAGCATGGTCTTTCGCCGCGAACTGTGACCCCGTGTTTATTTAAAAATTTCGTTATCTCAAAAAATGCTGGACCAATTATGATAAATTAAACTTGTGTGAAAATTGTGTGAATTGCGCAATGTTAATTTGCAGGTCAAATCGAATCACCGGTATGAAGATACCTCAATACAAACATATTACATTTAAAAATATTTTTATCATCTCTATATAAAGACTTCGCTAGCTTAGCTCGCTCAAGGTTTGTTAAACATAAAGTAAAGGAGTTTAAGTTAGAAAATCACGTATTGCATATTATTTTACAAATAGTACCGAGGTTCACTGAGTATTTTTCCCCAGAATCATGTAAGAAAAGTGGGAGTAGTAACTTATTTGCTAACTGGTACTGTTAACAGATTATATTGGCTGGCTGATATAATACTGGCTGGGCCATTTATGGCACTTGTAGGAAAAAAAGAGAGTGGAAAATCTAGTAAGGTAAAAAATATTTTTTACCTTACTAGATTTTCCACGTGAGAGTGAAAAATCTAGTAAGGTAAAAAAGATTTTTTACCTTACTAGATTTTCCACTCTCGGAACTTCTATGTTGAGAATTTCATCTAAACCGTAAAGCCATTAAGAATATCATCAAATCGTACATAGAATATTTTTATTTATATATAATACCTCATGGGAACATTCAGTGAAAAAATAAACACAAATTCACAGTTCTCATCACAGGCGAGCATTGAAACTATTTGATTGCGAAAGAACTTGTCAAGACACGGGGAACCGAACAATTTAATTACATTTTCTATCTCTATCACACTATCTTTGCCTTACGCTCTTTTATCTAGCTCTCGGAATAAGTTGACGCGAAAACTCTTTCAATTGCATCCTGGGAAGGGCAGCCTCGCTCCAAACGGATGCACGAGTAAGGCAAAAGTTAATGTCATTATTGTAAAACTTCATGTGTTAACTTGAAGTTGTAAATCCAGTGAAAAAGTTCTTATTGTGGAAGAAAATCTCAACTTTATTCACAGATTTGTAGATAGAGTATTTTGCAGAGAAAGTTGCATATCGCCATCGCCGGAAAATAAGCCGAGATAAACTCATGGTGACTGTCGGAATCGCTATCGTCTTTACTTCTGTCTATTGGACAAGAAGCTACCTTTTTTGACAGTCTTCCGGGACTATCAAAAGAGGTGCCAAATAAGTAGCTTCTTGTATATCGGGAAAACGGGACTTGACCAGTGGAGTTAGACTGCGTGTAAAGAGGCTTATCGCTTTAGGAAAGTAGGTTTTTGCAATCATAAAAAGATCATCTGGTTTTTCCTTAGCAACCCAAAATCCATATAAGGAGTGAGGGAGCTGAAAATTTATCAAAAATTATCGAAAGATAAATTATGATGTATTTATTAAGATATTCATCGGGAGATAGATATAATTAAGATTATTGATTTACGTCGTCCGCTTGTTTGCCACCGAAGTGGTATAAAATACCTGTAGACGCTTTTTGCACCAAAGGCATCACTCACGCGTTATCCACCTTTGCTTTACTTTGTTTCGTATCTTTATTATTTAACTTATCTTATTTTAGAGTGGATCCAATGCCGAAGCACCGGTGGCACGTCGACCCTCATGGATCTTTTGTGCTCTCCCTAATCTTTTAGTCACTCTCCCCTGGCTGTCTAGAGACATGTTCCATGTACTTCAGTATGCCGCTTATTGGGAAGAGTCTGTAGTCCTCCAGGTCCGGGTACGCCTCTCCTAGGATTTCCATTCGTTTGCCGGCTAGGGCGTCACATTGACACATCAAGTGTTTCATGGACTCGTTAGACCCTTTGCATGTTCTGCACTCTGGGCTATCAACACGTCTCATTTTGTATAGGTGTCCTTGACAGGCATAATGGCCCGTTAGTGCCCCAAGCATGAGACGTATCCGTTTTCGGTCATATTTATGTACATGTCTGTACTAATTCATTGTACCTTCGCCAATGGTTTCTTTGGAGTGTAGCATTCCACTCATTTCCTTCCATACAGCCTGATGCCTAGACTTTGCCCTGCCATTTATAGCCCCAATTACTGTCCCATATGAGAGACCTACAAAGGGTTCAGGTCCCAATAAGTTTATGCTTGATCCCTCCCTTGCCAACTCATCAGCCCTCTCATTGCCCATTATTTAACTTACGATTCAGATTCAGTACGTATTCATTTATTTAAACAGGGTGGCCCGAAAATGATGGATTAAACGTAATGGGGAGATAGGACACGGTATTTCTGATCGATTTGACTCTCTTCATTGGGGTCCGGAACGGGTGACGGTTCGAAGTTATAATTTTTTTTTCAAATATTTTTAAAAATCTAAGTTGCCATGTTACATTTTTTTTGGGGAGCATCTCTTGAAAATCAATTTTAGTTTTCTGTAAAAACCAAATTGCTCACATATTCGTTCATTACAAGTCACACACGCTACCATTTTTTTAAAGGTACTATTGGGAAGGTACATTCATCAGAAACATGATAAAAAAAATACTTGTAGAGTAATTTTTATAATTTTTTAGGAGGGCACTTAGAGATTTTTCAAAAAAATTTAGAAAAATTTGTAACTTTGAAACTGTCAATTTCCGGAGCCCAATGAAGAGAATCAAATCGATCAGAAATACCATCTCCTATCCCCCCCTTCCGTTTAATGCATCATTTTCGGGCCACCGTGTATATATATTTAATATTATAAATTAAAATTTTCAGGCTCTCTCTACACAAAGGTTGCCTAGAAGAGATAGCGACTACTTTAATATGCTACTGTCCTTTAAAATATTTATATTGTTGGTACAATATACACTCAGAATCCAATTACAACTATTATATGCCATATTAACAGCACAAAGATCAAAAGTAGCATTTTTAAATGCTCTTATACAAGTTTATCTATTGGCCATGAGATCAAGCAAATCATCGCGGCCAAACCAGTTTGCCGAATCAGTTCCTTGTATTTCGTCACAAATAGTACGCATTCTAAGTCAAGTTTCATTCATTCAATTACATTAAAGTTCTCACATCATTTGTCGTTATCTCTATGTTATTCTATAGTTTATCAGCTCTGAAATTGAACATGGTGCCTATAACTATATAGGGGAGTGCAGTGTTGTCTACCATTACATTCTGATAGTTCACACTGTATAAAATTGCTGTGATACTGGTTTTAAAACATACAGTTGATTCAGTCTTACTGTTGTGTTTAGGTAGCTTATCAGGTAAGTCTACGTCTATTTATTTTTTCCTATAATAATATTTTATAATTATATAATAATATTAAATACCTAAAAAAATATGTAATAATATATTATTCACTGGCTAAAAATATACTAAATAAATCTCCTATGATTTCTATAAATAACAAGATTATTTATTATGCAATAAAAATGTATCACTGATATTATGCCTTCGATCACTAAAAGTTATACTAAATATATCTTCTGTGATTTATATAAATAGGACAATTACTTAATACTACGCAATGAAATGATATTACATCACATATTATGCCTTCAATTTATTACAATTACAGATCGAAGTATTAAACATATTTTTATTAGTAGCTATGAAACTAATTTATAAATAACATTTGAAACTACCAATCTCTATTATAATTCCAGCCCAGTCGCTCACTGACTCACTGATTAAACATGAAATCTCGTAAACTACTTTACCTATAAAGCTGAAACTTAGTTAGGAAGCTTATAGATAGGAGACATCAGCTAAGTCCGAATTTTGCAATTGGGCAGGATTAAGGGGATCTTAAGGCTGATGTAATTTTCTATGAAAGTCCAATGTTCTAGATACTAGAGGCATGAAGCTGAGTTTTTTTTTTATTATCCGTCTTCTAAAAGATTTTTTTTAATGTTCGTTACTTATTTACTCCGTGATTTAGAGTGGTGGCAGACAAGTATACGGCCCGACTGATATGAAGCGGTTACCGTTATTATGATTTTAAATTTGGCATAAATAAATAGTTGTGATAATATAATTTGATCCGCAGGGACGGCATAAGGGGTCTAAAGCACATTGTAATTTTATATGAAAACACTATGTTTCTGCTAATAGAGCTTAAAAGAGACATAAATATGAATAATTCTGGTTTTAAATATGTATTAAATATATAACAATAAGAATTATTCTATGGCAACTTAATTAATCTTGAAATCGAATGAAAAAACCATAAGATATACTTGGAGTCAAATTAGTAATAAAAAAAAAATTGTCCATTCCTCTACCCAGAAGTCATTTCCATAGCCCATATAATTTCCAAAACTATATGCATTAGTTTCAATGCTCGCCGAGATCTGCTCATGAGTATTTGTTCCATTCATATACAGGTCACGACGTGTATATAAAATTACATTAACATTCTCAAGGGGCCTCTACGCGTTGGATCCATATCCCCGCACACACCTAACAAACCCAACAAATGACCGTGCTTGACCTGTGATTAAAAAGAGATACATAATAATAACAATTGATAACGGTAGTTATGACATGAGTCCATCCCTCTTATATAATAACTAATAATATAAAATACCTAGCGATTTTATGTAATAACAAACACGATATTCTTGCAATGAAAATGGTAAATATTTAAGAGTGAAAAAAAAAACAGTCACTAAATATTTTACATTTTACGGCTGATCCCAAAGAGAAACTCTTCGGCGTCTTGTATTCGCCGTCGCAAGTTTCCCAGCGGATCGGTTCTCCTCGCTTTGTCCTGTGGGATGCCCGGATAGGGTCGGGACGCTGTGGGAATCGAATCAATTTGTCGAGGCAACATTGCCTGTTCGATCTTCGTTCGACGTCTCAATCTCGCTGTATAAATTCTTATCTGGAATAGTTGACTTTGCTACGCGTTGCTAACTTGCACTTTTGACCTACATTATCGTTGTTCACTAGTGTTGTGATTTATTCTTACCAGTTTCGAATTTATATTATCGATTACCAAAAAAATAAATACCTTTTTTTCGTACTTTTCTTTCATTTAGTTCGTGCTCTGTAAACCGATAACCTAATTAATGCATAAGTATCTTATATCTTCAAAATTTATACAAAATTGACTAGTTTTACTTCTCATAATTATCTCTTTTCACTTAATACATTCCCAGACACATCTATTGGCCCACTATGCGACATTTCATACAGAAGAGGTGTTTTCAGTGGGACATTTAATCTTATCAAGTTTAATGCAATGTAATAAAAATTTAGTGTCGTTTGAAAGTCACAAAAGTCAAAATTTAAGCGCTCTCTCACATCAAAGAAAACATTTTGAATGCAGTGGTGGCATGTAATACATAAACTCTTTCAGGTAGTATGGAATTGCGCGAACACATTTAAAAGTGAACGAGTGAGTGTGGGCCTACCAAGTACCGCACCATCACTTTTGATGTGGGGGAGGCCTAAAAATACTAAATTAATTGCATCACATTACATTTCTTTAAATAAAAAATATCGCTGACATCAACTCTTCTGTATAAAATTTCGCGGGGTGGGCCGAGAGATGTGTCCGGGACTGTATTTGCTCTAAATAAAAAAAATCCAATCTGTGTTATCTGAACTAAACATCTAACTCTACTCATACATTTTGTAAAATGATCCGTTTAAACTGAATTCCCCTATTAAATAGGCATATTAAAACAATTGTGAAACCGCGGCTGCGAACAACGAACGATACGAAGCGGAACAAATATGGACCTGGCAAGCATCGCGCCCCCCAGGCGAGGTGCACTTGCCAAATGTGCCATCGGATAGCACCAGAGCTGCCAGAACATTGCAGCGAATTTACAACCACCCTATTAGCACTAAATCTAAACATTAACCCGATTCCGGTAACCAAACTTCACGGTTACTTGCCCGAAATATCGGTCACGGGGTGGATAATTTCGCACGATGCTCGCTGCTCTTGGCCGTCGTTCGTATAATAAACATTCGAATGCAAATATCAAGGAAAATTAATGACATTATGAAACGATTGAATTCCAGTTAGCTACGAATAACTTTAGTTTCGAATTGATATGCATTAACTAACATTATATATTATTTATATAGTTTTATTGAAACAAAAATGAATTGCACACGTTTCTTTACAAAATAAAATAGCGTTTTACATCGCTTATAAATTGACAAAACTATATATTTTTTCAATATATATATTAACGCGATAAATATTTTGACGTGATAACGTTATATAAATCAATAAACGAAGGCTGCACGCACGAAAAAGCATGATTCATTGTCACATTCCGACTGAGCCGAGCGTGCAGGCGAGAGCGCGGAACAAGCGATAGAGAAACACGATCGGCTTTTTGCGTGTGACGCATCTATTTCTCTTCCAATCCATCGGCCGATGCGTCCGAGTAGAAGAGAGACTTCTTGTGACGTTACCAAGTAAAATTATCGTCCGAAATCGACTTTACAGACAACCAATTTTTTTAAAGTAAATATTATTTCTTTATAAATTACTTACATACAGGAAAAACATATATAATTATATATACTACATACATAACAAATTTAAAGGAGAATATAAATAAAATAAAAGGCTGATGATGATAACTAAAATAAATATATGAAAAACAAGAAACTGTGTAATGTATGAAAATATTAGATATTAGTAAAATTACTTACTACACAGTATTAAGACTATGCTTACTATAACGAACGATTTTAGAAAAATAGGCTTACTTTGCCTTATTTTTAGTTCCCTTTCATATCTCACTATGTCCCCGCACTATTTACCTACGATCACTATCATGTGTTATGTTTTATTTCGGTAGAGTAGGAGAAACATACAACATGAGTGCCACTAAGTTATCGGTATCGGCTCCCAAAATTGAAGACCGTCGTTTCGACCAGCCTCTGCTGTGTGGACCAGGACCTTGTGACATTTGGCCTTCAGTTAAGGAGGCATTAACCAGACCTGTCATTTCGTCCTTGTGTGATGAGACTTTTCATGTAAGTAGATAATTTCTTTATTTATTGTTTTTTTAAACTTTATTGACCATAAAATTTCTAAATGGTTCGATGACCTTAAAAAAGCGACTGGATGCGGAAGGCGGAAGGATCGTATTAGGTAGAAAGCATTGGAGGGAGAAGACTATATCCAGCAGTGGGTAGATACAGGATGATGATGATGATGACCATAAAATAAAGACATAAAGTTGACATGATGTTGACTAAAAAATAAAGGCATAAAAACTTTTATGCCTTTATTTTATAGTCATCATCATCAACAATGCTAAGACATTTTCTACCAGTCAACTGTTTTGAAAAGCAAACAAAACTCGAATACTGTTTACAAAATAACAAACAGTAAATACCCATGAAAACATACAGATGATACATAGGCATATTGTACAATATATATCTACATAATTATACACCGAAACGTAAAAGAAAACAAAAGGATAGGAATACTTTATATTCTTTAGTATGTTTTTTCTAATAAACATATTTCATCATTGTATTAGTAATTAAACTAACTACTTCCTCCCACGTGAAAACATGGCGGCGATAATAGTATTCTATGTTTATTAATGTAGTTTATCTAAGTGCCAAGTAAACATAGTTTTCTTTTTTTATCTATGTGCCAAAAAAAACCTCATGGAAACGCACATTTCATGACGCGCTTGGCTCCGATGTGTGAGGATGAATTTCGCATGTTGCATTCGAATGTAGAAGAAGGCTGTAGGCCTCTCTCTCTAGATATTACTTTTTATAATATGAATGTAAAAGAGAGGTTTTTTTTCAGAGTATTTTTAAGAGAGGTGGGGCATAGCGTAGTTTTTAAGCTGCCCGACTGGAGAAGTACCTTACAGAATACCGCATTAATTGTTAATTAACCCACTATTAATATGGTCTCATTAGTTATAGCGAATCATCATCATCATTATTTCTTATACTACGTTGGGTGGCAGACAAGCATACGGTCCGCCTGATGTGAAGCGGTTACGGTAGCCATATTAACGCTCACAACGTAAAATATCGCTCGCGCGCCGCCACCCCCGCTGTCAACGCAGCATCTTCTTCCTTTCTGGTGACCTCACTCACTCGCATGAACACAACATCCCTCAAGGGAATTGTTATTTGGCTGCGGTAATCTGTGAGGTGGAGGTACATTCCCCAGTCGGGTAGCTTACAACTACGCTCCCTACCTCTCTTTTCACCAGAACTTCGTTTGTCAGTCAGCAGTTTGCACCATGTTGCAAGATGTTCATGAACAGCTTACACCACAAATTGCATTAGCCTGTATCTACCCACTTCTGGATATAATGAAATAGATATGCCTTCCCCAAAACGATCCTCCGCCTTCCGCATCAGCAGCTTTCTTGAGGTCACCGCTTGCACGTCCTCCTTCTAGATGATCCACGCGCTGCCTCCACTCTAATATCTTCTTCCCCCCATCTGCCAGTTATTGCGTAATATAATTAGAATTATAGTAGTGTTGTGTTAAAAAACCTATAGGTAATAATTATATTTATGACATTTCTTAACAACCTAATTTGAGCGAGAAATTTGCTGTGCCTTACCACAGTATAAGTAATATACATAATATCAATACTGCGTAGCCCTACATTGTCAATCTTTTACGTCATTCGCCGATCAGCGACTTGCATCAAAACGATTACGTAAACATGTTATTTTTCTGGGAACAATTATTATAATTATCTCGTCACTTGATAAAGATATATTTTTCCATCATTTTATTATTGATGTCAGTGGTCAACTTACTTTAACACTAATGTCGCATACAAGATAAAAAAATCGGGATTGAGACAAATGTGAGTCGGTGTCACACACCAAGAGCTCCTTGTTTTAAATTATAAAAAAATCTCTACATTTCGTAAACCTTAAGTTCATACATTTAGTATGAAATAATAGGTCGAGATCTTTGGTTACTTTGTATCGATATTCGAAATTCTAAACTTTAGAATTTTTCCTTTTACGTGTGAGACCTTGGTTCTTGCCAAATCACATGACTCTATTTCAATAAAAAAGGACTTTATAGATTTTTGAGTTCCTGGACAGTGTCAACATATGTGGCATAAACAGTATCTCTTCTGTATTAGATATTAATTTTAACTTAATGTCTCCACACATTCCCGGCCAAAAGGATATTGACAGACATTTAGACCATAGATAAATTAATATGGGTAGGAAACAGACAAACGGACAACGAAGTGACCTTATAAAAGTTTAGTTTTTTCCTTGTGAGGTTTGGAATCCTAAAAATGTTTCTATGACCATGTAGGTATTGCAACGTTTCTTAAGCTTTTACGGTCCGCAGACCCCTAGAAAATCAAGCACAATTCCAAGGTCCCTGTAATAAAAAACACAAGAATAAATTTAAGACAATTTGATTTAGTTCTGAAAACGAATTGCATTTTTATAAAAAATAAATATACTTATTAACGTGAAGGTTGGTACTGCTTTTTTGCAAGTCTTGCTGGCATTATTTATTAATTCAAATGTTCATAGATACGACGGCGGTCCCCCATACACATACTTGCGGGCCCCGAGGGGTCAGCGGACCACAGGTTAAGAAACACTGACCTAGTGTATTATATAAGCTCAAGATGTATTTAATACACGACGTGTATAATAAAAAAATAAGTAATTTTATATATCTCCTTATATCAAACTTTTACAGGTGTTGGACGATATTCGAGCAGGTCTTCAATATGTCTTCCAAACGCAAAGTAAAATGGTTTTGGCCATGAGTGGGTCCGGCCATTCAGGCATGGAAGCTATAATCTGCAACCTACTTGGCCCTAATGAGACATTGTTGATAGCAAGCCGAGGAATATGGGACGAAAGGGCATTGGGAATAGCTACAAGATACGGTATGTTATGTCTAATACATTCCATGCTAATATATTTACATGAAAAGTCATATCGACAGGAAAAATAAACAAAATACGTAAAATATTTAGCTAAGATTTTATTTCGCGCTAGTCTAAAACTAACCAGTGAATTTTAAAAGTATTTTTTGCATTGGGTAGCCCAATTCTTGAGCTATTCTTGTCACGATATTTCAACTTCAACTTCGACATCAACCCATAATCATCCCACTGTTGAGATACAGGTCTCCCCTCAATCGAAGGGGTTTAAAGCATACGCTGCTCTACTGAGGGATGGCGGAGGCCAGTGTTATCAAGCCGCCCTAAGGGCATTGACTTAAATTAACGACTGTCATTTAATCACAACAGCGGGGACCGACGGATTAACGTGCCTTCCGAAGCACGGAGGAGCTCGAGATAAATAAACTCATCTATAGACAGGCTGCGGTCGACGCTTACTTAACGTGTGGTTCTGACACGCTAAACGAAGCCATCGAGCTCCTCACGATATTTATCTGAAGTAAACTCCGAAGGTTAACCGATCTTAATGAAATTTTGCACGTTGTGTGTAATGCAAGTAACTTGAAGGATGAATAGTTTTTATATAATTCATCCCCTAAAAACTATAGAGTATGCTCAACAATATATTGTTGATCGAAGAGTATGTTAATAAGTTTGCATTGTTAATAATTAGTGTTATATATTTTGTCCTGTCGGGCGAAGTCACGGGTTTTTAATTTTTTTTTTATTTTAGGTATCAAAACTGAAATATGCAAAGTGCCTTTTAACGCTACGTTCAAACTTGAAGAAATAGAATCATACTTGAAGAAGATACGACCTGCTGCTCTGTTCATTACTCACGGAGACTCTTCAACAGGGACACTACAGAAATTGCAAGGGCTTGGCGCACTTTGTCATAAGTATGTTTGTTGGGATTAAAATTTCTATTATAAATAGCCTTAAATTGAATAGCTTGGATAAATACAGCATCCTGTGTATTTTAACAGAACCACATTCGAATTCTGTATCCTTAAGTAAAATTAGTTTAGCTAATGGTTACTTATTTATGGAGCTGTTGTATTGCAAACTGTCGGGGAGAAAAAGAGTGATACTTATGATCATAAAAATCTGCGAAATATTACAAACATCTATTATCTTTTAATAACTCCACGTATTTCACGGTATACGAGTAGGGCCACTTTAAAAGAGAGGTAGGGCATAGCGTATTTTTAAGCTGCCCGACTAGGGAAGTACCTCCACCTCACAGAATACCGCAGCCAAATAAGAATTCCCTTGAGTGTTGTTGTGTTCCTGCGAGTAAATGAGGTTACCAGAAAGGAAAAAGATGCTGCGTTGGCAGCGGGGGTGGCGGCGCGTGAGCGATATTTTACGTTGTAAGCGATAATATGGGAAAGAAAGAAAAGAAGTAGTATAGTCTGGCGACAGATCGGCGACTCCTTGGTGTTGCTGATCTCCATGGGCGATAATGATTGCTTTCCATCAGGTGACCCACATGCTCGTTTGCCCCCCTCTCATATAAAAAAACTAAGCTATATTAAATATAGAAACTAAATTATTAATATAAACAAGTTCCTACACAGATACAGCAAGTTTAAAAAAAAATATGGTATTTAATGCCTAGTCTATTACACTAACCCACGAAAACCATTTTTTTTAACAATGATTGTTAAAAATACAGCTTGATTAAACTTACTTTTGCAATCTCAGCATCTAAATTATAAAATTCAACAAGTCACTGTAACTACCGCTATCTAAAATGGTACGGCTTCCTGCTAATTAGACAGTGGGTTCTACTGGCTAAGCCATAAATTATTTTTGAGCTAAGAATAGCTCCGCTACGCCTGATGGGTAGCGAAAAGTATAGACCAAATTACAGCAGGAACTGACAAAAGATTAGAAAGTGTTGTGTCAATTGACACTGCCATGCTGGCCCACGAGATGCTTCTTCACGCTCATTGTATTCCCTATTGTAGAAAGGAGGAAACACATGTACCGACGAGTCGTTCCACTTTTAAATGGTTCTACAGAGGTAGCAGTTTTTTAACTTTTTAGTACGCGAAGAAACGTTCTCAACAGTGGAATAATGACATCACAAACCTTCTGTGATGGAAGAGTGAAGGTATAAGAGAAAACAGTTCTTCAGAGCACTCGCCATGTTAGAAGTGATAAGATTCTCTTAGCGAACTAATGTCTCTACTAAGTTGAAGGGTCGTTGGTTACCAAGACCTTAGAACTTCTTCAAGAGATCACTCTTCATTGTTAAATATGTGTTACCATACCTGATGCATGATGCATTCCGTAGTATAATAGGTTCAATTTTCAGTAAGCAACATTTCAGTCATCAAATCGATTAATCGATTTTGAAAATTGAACTTATTTTTGAATATCATATAAAACTGTGTTTGTTTATACTAGCATGCGCAATAATTGCCCGGCAACTGTAATAGATCAACAATATGGCGAAAATAATGGAACCATATGGCACAATTGTAATAAACCGCTGCAATTGTTTTAGTTAGCAAGAATTTTTGGAATGGAGTAATTTAAATTGTCCATGTAAACGTATCTTAACACCACTCTTAACCTAAGGTCAAATGCACTCTAAGGTTGAACCTTTTAGGTATTGGATCTGTGTGTCTGTTTATGCCCTCCATGTTGATTACAGGTATGGTGCTCTACTATTGGTGGATACAGTAGTATCACTGGTGGGAGTGCCGTTCTTTATGGACGCTTGGGAAGTGGACGGGGTCTACACATCAACCCAGAAAGCTCTGAGTGGTCCCGCTGGTATAACTCCCGTTGCTTTCAGCGAGAGAGCTCAGTAAGTTATTTTTTTTTTCTTATATTTTCGAAAAGTGGACACAGTAACTACGATCTAAATGTATTTTGGCTTCGAAATAAAGCTTTTCACACTATTTTTAAGAGCAACAACGTAGAGACACTAATATTCAGGAAATATTCTTCGTCATCGCATAAAGTTCACCTTTGACATCTCTAATTAGATTTCCATTCCAGGTCTGTTTTAAATCAGATTATATTCTTCACATTGCCCATATCTATTGTGTTTTTAGTAGTATGATGTTTTGACTTGCAGGAAAAAAATTGAGAATAGAAACTTTGAGCCTCCATTTTATTTTGATGTGAAATTACTGGCTGAACAATGGAACTGCTTCGGAAATACCAGAAAGTAAGTACAATTTCGAAAGGCAGCGTAAGACTGCCCCCTTTTCTTTATGAGAGGGGGGCAAACGAGCTTAATAGAATTGCATACTTAATAGAATAGAAAAACCTTAATAGATGAATCGACGATTTAGTAAAGCCTAATAATAGGCTTGTATCCCATTTTTTTTTTCGATTTGTTATTTAAAGACGTCACAATAATATAAATATAGGTGAAATAATTACTTCGATTGCATAAAAACTTCTCGAGATATGATAACTTGAAGATCACAATTTTGGACTGTCCCGAAAACGCTCCATACAAAAGGCCACCACGTTATGACGTCACACCGTGCTATTTTATATGCATTAAATCAGAAATTTGTACAACAGCAATGTTAAATATTGCGTTTATGTAGCCAGTGCCGTAACAAAAGTTATAGTATTTTTTATTGTTTCTACAATGGTAATATTTATTTTTTATAATTTCATACCTTTAAAATGGACTTTCCCACCAAACTTTGACCGAACATAAAACACGTCGGACATAAGTTATTAAAATTTTAAGATCGCAGATCGTTCTAGTTTTATGTATTTTACGTTACTGATAGAGAGTTTTTATAATTTTGTGACATGGGCAACAAGCCTATACTTGAAAGCCAGCGGATCCAAGTTGCACGCTATGCTATTCCAGCTGTTACCGCAACATGACCTCACAAGTTGTATTCATATGACGTATTTGCTCTGACGAGAATACCAGGCACCGCATATATTTTTACTCTGAGTTTAATACAACTGTTGCGTCGACTAAGGTCCATAAGGAAATATAGTTATGTATAAAAATGTCTAATTTTAATAGAATAAAATTGTCAAACATTAATTATGTCGAGATATAAATGTCGATATTTACTCGAACTTTTAGTAATGATAATGCTTCCCGTAATATCAATCTGATCAATATAGGCAAAATTTTTCAGATATTCTGGTTTCCTTATAACATACCTACATCCGCGAATTCACATTCACATTTATTTCAGATTTAAACTATAAATAAATATTCCAGGACAAATTACACACTGCCATCTAGTACAGCCCAAACTAAGAAAAGCTTGTACTATGGGTACTAATAGGTATACTTAATATAATTATACATTTTGTTTGTAAATACATACAATACATAGAAAACACCCATACCAAGACAAACACACATGTTCATGCACACAAATGTTTGTCTTGTGCGGGTATCGAACCCGCGACCTCGGAGTCAAAGTGGCCATTGCTGGCCATTCGACCACCGAGCTCGTACAAACATTGAGTTTGATATCATATTCTATAGGTATCATCATACAATGAGCCCACCTCTTCTGTGGGCGCTAAGATGCTGCCTGCAGGAAGTCATCAAAGAAACTCTACCGAAATCTTGGGAGCGACACGAGGCTAACACGTTACATTTCTACAAACGAATGCAGCAGTTGTCTCTCGATTTCTTGATCCCTAAACCAGAAGACCGCCTGGTGACTGTCACAACTATAGTACTGCCGAAAGGATATGCTTACATGGATTTTGTTGCCTATCTAAGAAAAAAGTAAGTGTTCTAAAACTTCAAATATTCTCCAAGAATTCAAATATTCTCCACTAGAAAGTTAATGCATCATTCTTCGCGTCATTATTCATTACTTTTATTATCGATATGCGTCTAAATACAGGGTGGGAACAACAATTGATCTCACTAGGTCATTTTGTAAACTATAAGATTTGAAAAAGAAAACTAATTTGAACCTGAAAGTGCTTCAGAATTCGTGGAGTACGTATAGTATCAATAGTAGTTTGTAAACTAAACTGTATCTATTACAAAATTTGATATTAATATCTACCATACGTTTAGATCCCTCTCGATTATTTGTTAACTAAACAAGATATCGTAAAACTAATTACTCTATCTCTCTCTATCAAATAAAGTAAATAATAATTTGCAAAACAAAATGGAACCATCCGAAAATTTGATGTTTCCATCTACCATACACTTAGTATACATTACAACCCATTAGAAATTATTTGACTGCGGTTTTTAATGCTGTAGAGGTACTTCTTAAGCCGGATAGCTTAACATTACGCTGTGATCTACTTTTCTTTTGCTAGTACCGCGTTAGTTATTCAGTAGGGTGCATCACGTACAGGTAAGGTTAGATTGTATAAGCTTTTGTTTGTATAAGCTCAAAGATGGTAGTGAACCACTTACATCCCATTATAATTGGACTCTGTTATGCAGAACGGATCCAACCGGCATTTTTAACTTGTATTAAAGAAATTTAAAGTTATAATAGAAATAAAAATATCGCGCACTATAAGTTTTACAAAACAAGAAACAAATGTCACGAAACGATTACTAGTGTCTTTTGCTCATATATAAAACTCATTTCGCTTAGTTTATCGATTGGATCTATTTTGCATGATAGGGTTCAATTATATTATAGGTCGTCATCAACCGTTTATTCATCCTACTGCTAGGATGTATGTCTCCTCCTGATCGAAGGGGTTTAAAGCAGACTCCACCAAGCTGCTCAACTGCGGGTTGGCGGAGGCCAGTGTTTTCAAGCCACCTAAATGCACAACAGCCGGGACGGCTTAACGTACTCTCCGAAGAACGTAAGAGCTCCACATAAATAAACCCATCCATGGACAGGCTACGGTCGATATTGCTTAACTTGCGTGTTTGATTGAATATATTATAGGTAATTATTAATAATTATTATTACAAACATGAAAATGTATTTAACAATTCACGACAAACTTAGAGTGACGATTGACGAACTAATGTATGTTTGTTTAATGTTTCAGTCACAACATCCTCATATTCCCCGGATTGGGACCGACAGCAGGCAAGACTCTTCGCATTGGTATCATGGGAGTCAATTCCACTTTAACCGTAGTCAACGCCATCGCAGACAGCATGACCGACGCTCTTACTGCACTCAAAAAGTCTGCGCTGTAAATTATAGAATCGAAACTGGAAAATACAACTACAGACAACGACAATGCCTCAATAACTACAATAAAATGCAGACACATTCGATTGCTAACGATCAAACTGTTGGAGTCCATACTGGCAATCAACCCTGGAGTTATCTTATCTTATCTTAGAGTGGGGGTCCAGTGCTGCAGCGCCGGTGACAAGTCGACCTTCGTGGATCTTTTGTGTTCTCCCTAATCCTATAATCACTCTCCCTTGCCTGTCTGGAGACATGTTCCATGTACTTCAGTGTGCCGGTTATAGAGAAGAGCCTGTAGTCCTCCAGGTACGAGTATGACTTTCCTAGGATTCCCATTCGTTTGCCTGGAGTTAGTTGCCGTGTGCGTACCTCGATATGATCGCATTGCTTTCAGCCCACCAACTGAATAGTTCCGTTGGCTAGCAATCGATCGTGTAGTCCCGCTCTTAGACGGTATTATAAGCTTGTACCTATAAGAATTATACAAACTCGGTGGCATTGGCATTGTCAGTCCAAAATGGCCTACACGAATAGATGTCAAAGTGATTTCTTTAGTTTATAGTATAATCTAGACTCTAGACGGCAGATGATTTCGGGGTAGTTAGATAAATACACCAGTTCTATTTGAAATGTTTTTTTTATTAATCACACCATGCATTACTACGTGATGAGGCTCAATAAATTTTATTGATAGATATACTTTCTTATCTACCCAAGGTACACAAATTTTCTTAAATGATAAATGTCCTACTATAATATATATAAAGAATTGCATGAAAAGTAACGTTTATACTTTAGTTGCTTTAGTGGGCCTGCAAGGAATCCGAAAAACATCTTTTTTTTTCGTAAGAGTTGAGTACGGTTAATAAAAAAAAAAACAATAGGCTTGAATCCCATTTTTTTTTTCGATTTGGTATTTAAAGACGTCACAATAATATAAATATAGGTGTAATAATTACTTCGATTGCATAAAAACTTCTCGAGATATGATGACTTGAAGATCACAATTTTGGACTATCCCGAAAACGCTCCATACAAAAGGCCACCACGTTATGACGTCACACCGTGCTATTTTATATGCATTAAATCAGAAATTTGTACGACAGCTATGTTAAATATTGCGTTTATGTAGCCAGTGCCGTAACAAAAGTTATAGTATTTTTTAGTGTTTCTACAATGGTAATATTTAGTTTTTATAATTTCATACCTTTAAAATGGACTTTCCCACCAAACTTTGACCGAACATAAAACACGTCGGACATAAGTTATTAAAATTTTAAGATCGCAGATCGTTCTAGTTTTTTGGATTTTACGTTACTGATAGAGAGTTTTTATAATTTTGTAACATGGGCAACAAGCCTATTGCAATTACATGAAGTCAAGATATCGTGGAATCTCTTATAGAAATTAAACAGCCTTGGTTGGTTTTTTTTAATCACGATGAACACCACTTCAAAAAATATAATGATGACGCTGATGACGATCGAAGCGGTTTAGATGGTTCATACTCCACCACGCTGCTCAACTGCGGGTTGACGTAGGCCAGTGTATTCAAGCCACCATAAAGCCACTGCCTTGGCTTAACGACTGTCGTCTAAAGACAACAACCGGAACCCACGGCTTAACGTGCCCTTCGAAGCACAGAGGAGCCCAAGATAAATAAACCCGTCCATAGACAGGCTGCGGTCCACGATGTTTAACTTGCGTGTTCGATTAGACACATCGAGCTCCTCGAAAGTGGATAAAGAAATAAAATCAGAAATTGTTTTCACAGGTAATTTATTTCATAAACTGTACCTACCATGGTTTACAAACTATTGACTGAATGTACCTATATAGTCCACCCAAATTATATAATAATTAAGGTCTCTACGTATATCGAACGAAATGGGTATGAATGGTTTGTGTAACTGTTCAAATCTCGATTTTATAAGTTAATTACTATCCCTCAGATGAGACATTGGAAATAAAACTCTAACGATTATTAAATAGAAAACAATGCAATACAAGCAAATTCATAGTATCCTTTATGGCCATTAGTTATGTTATTTGCAAGCCATAGGTGACTACTTTTCTATTGTTAATAATACAAAAATATTAAAACCAAGATAACTCTTGTTTAAAATCGAATAATATTCTCATTATGTCAAAAAAACATAAAATAGCCAATAACACTAATACAAAATAGCCAATGACCTCCCTCACAATTTTGATGGACTAGATCCCACAACGAAACACGAAATTTTATTTTACAAAACTTTACACATTTTTGGCAATGTCTCGCTCCAAATATCTCCAGAACCTTCATTTATGCTTTTTGTTGTTGAAAGCATTTTAATATAAGGCCTTTTTTCCATTGAGTAACACATGAATTGATTAAAATCACAGATTAACGAGTGTTATCTACTTAACATTGAGTTAATACTCCTAATTCTGATTAAGTCGTACTTCAAAAGCAACCTTATATGAAACAAAGAAACTTTTACTACCGGGTTATATTATTTGAAGGGTACGTGCAAAGATGAATAGATTTTGAAAAATGTAGCAACTTTTACTTAGCCTTTTTGGCGGCATCTATTTACTTTTTTTTAAAGTTAGGGATTGGAAATTACTTATTTTTTGGTTAATTACTACCATAGATAAAGAGTTACTTCCAATAAAAAAATTAAAAATAAATATTGTGACATTCCCTGTTCTTAGGAATAAATTGAATACCATTCATTTATAAAAGGAAATAAATCGCATTTACTCAATGGACGTGAAGCCTATTACGTATATCATAAATTCCTAATCAGCGTTCAAGAAAACTCTATCTACATGGCATTCGTTTCCATCACATCAAAACATTTGGACTAGCTTTCTTACAAACTCAACTACGTGTTAACCTAGTAATTAAACAAAACTAGTCACGAAATTCGCATAAAGTATGCTTATTTAAATCGATTTTTATCGGTGCAAGTTACAATCCTATATGTTGTCAGTATAAAATAGTATATAATGTTAAAAATATCTAGAGCAAGTATTATGTCGTATTTACAAATATTTCGTATGAAAATTCTATTATCGACAACCACAAAATTATTTACGTATTTGAATAAGTCACAATTCAAAGTTTGAGCAATTGAAAACACTGACATTAGCTGGTAATTGGAGCAACGTTGTGTTGAAAGTTGCAGACTTTTAGGCGCGAAACACACGGCGGGGCGGGCCGGGCCGGTCAAGTTGACCGCGAACGATAGTGCAAAGGGAATCCTACACACATGGAGGGCAAAAAGACCGCGTTGCTGGTGCCCGTTGGACACTGGCGACGCGATGCGGCATATCATATCGGAGGGCAACCGCCGGCATCGACGGTCAGCCGCGGTCTTTATATCTTTGGGGTCACATAGACCGCCCCGCCGTATGCTTCGCGCCTTATCGTATCTACATAAAGGTATTTTGTGGTCGGCATGTCGCTAACACTATTTTTTACCTATTTTCTATTTTGACACAGGATTCACTAAACAGAAAACATAGGTAATACCAGGTTATAGTTCATTAAACTTAAAGTCATCTGGTATAAATATAATAATACAAAACTAAAAGCAAATGCACAAACAAGGCGATCAAATAACAAGAGTTTGTGATGGTTCAAACGCAAGTACTTGAACATATATGATCCCGTATCGTTTACATTACAAACGTAAATAAATATGCACATAAGTAATATTAAAAGTAATAATTTATATTTACATTACGAAAATATGGCACATCATTTTCGACCGCGCTCGCACTATTCCTGTCGTATCCGAGCGATCGAGCCGCATGACTATAAACACTACATTCTCAGTATCGGGTGACAATGCGCCTACAAAATTTCGGGACATCTCATAATACCAATTAAAATACCGGTGGGTAAGTAAATATTCAACGTCGTTCATTGTCGCACAGTAAAGCTACTTCCGTCGGCCATCTCCGAGCCGTCACGCGGCCGACCGTCGCTCATCTCCCGACTCATTCGCAGCGTCCGGCGATGAAATCGTTCGACTCCGCCGCGGACGGTTTCGCCGCCGCGCGCCTCACTGGACGCAGCCTTAATCTATACACATTCGAATCGCACGAGTACATAAAAATATATCAGTCTATAGAGCGAAGCGTTCACTCACTTAGCCTACAGCAGTCTGGGGTATAGACGGGATCGGGCGCAGTAATACTGTGTCCGGGGCGGGCGGTGGCCGCTCAGCTCGGTCGCGGCGGCGGCTGCGGCAGGCGCGGGGCGGCGGCGCGCGGCGGCCGCTGGCGGCGGTGCCGCGTGCACACGCAGCACGCGTCGCCACGCTTCCGCCGCGCGCACGCCGCGCGGCTGCAACGCTTGCGCACGCATGTCACTTCACCATCCTGGAAATTATATATGCAAAGATATAATTTATACATTATTTTGCATATTATTTAATATGCAAACATTCTTAAGAAAACTGAAAATTCATAGGAAATCAGAAGAATTGATTGTTCAAAGTTTACTGAAGTAAAACTTCTTTACGCTCGCTTGACTTGGAGAGTAAGATGGTGAATGCGTGACGAGAGCGTTACGGAAACGGCGTATGGAAGTTGAGAAGGAGATATAAGTTAGTATATCTAAAGAAGATTTACTTCAGTCGTGTGGTCTAAAGCACACTCGTTTTTAATACCACAGTTTAAGTAATAGTACTACGTAAAGTATGGCCACTCCCTACCGCTCTCTCGTGTCGACCTCACCTCCCCTCTGAGACGAATCTGGAACACTTTGTATGGCGCCTGCATGCACGCTCATTCACGCTCTGCACAGACGTCTTTTGTTTATGTAGTATGTAGTTTACGACGCGACCTTTGTATGGAGTGGCCGGGGCGTGTTAATACTATAAATAAAGATCTGTTTCATGTCATATTTGCTTGTATGGCAAATTAGCAACCCAGCTGATGCTTTGCAGTTCACGTCTATAGTCGTCTAGCAATATCAATGCAAACATGACAAAAAAAAAATCACTCACCTTGCATCGACAAGTAACACATCTCTGCTCCCCATGGGAGTGTATAGACGGGTGAACCTCCACGCCGTTCATCAGCGGTCCATCCGGGAACTTGCAGCCGCCTTCCGCAAGAATCTCCTCAGCAGTTCTAGGGGCACCCTGATCTTTTGGTGTTAGATCCTCTGCTTTCTTTGCCTTTACCTGAAATGTAGATATAGAAAATAAGCAGATGTTAATCATTACACTGAAAAAAAGTTATTTTCACTAGGAGTACGTTTTTTTTATATATACATCAGGTCGTATACTTATTTGCCAACCGACGAATGGTTGGCAAATAAGCATACGGCCTGATGTGAAGCAGTTATCATAGCCATATTAACTCTCGCTTTAAGTATAGTTAAAAGCATAAATAAATATTCCTGGACATATTACACAGCGCCATCTAGTCCCAAAATAAGCAAAACTAAGTACCTATACTAGATAACTGATATGATCTAATACTTTTTTTTTGTATATACACGTATAATACATAGAAAACACCCAAACCAAGACGAACAGACATGTTCATGCACACAAATGTTTGTCCTGTGCGGGGATCGAACCTGCAACCTTGGAGTCAAAATGGCCATTGCTAATCATTCGACCACCGAGCTCGTCAAATATTTGGTTGTGGTATTTGAAATGGAACTACTTGCCCAGTTTGGCTGGAAATGAAAATCTCTCGCCAGAGCCTCGTTTACTAGCCTGTAGATAGGCAGAGATGGATCCTAGCTCTACATGATACTTAATCACAATCGCATATCTAATCATGGAGTTCGATGAAACGCCATCGACACGAGCAACGGCTCGTGTCAGTCTAATCGATCACCCAAGTTAAGCAACGTCGACCGTAGCCTGTGTATGGATGGGTTTATTTATCTCGAGCTTCTCCGTGCCTCGGAGGGCACGTTAAGCCGTCGGTCCCGGTTGTTGTCTTTAGACGGCAGTCGTTAAGCCAAGTCAGTGACCTTTGGGCGCCTTGAAAACACTGGTCTCCTCCAACCCGATGTTGAGCAGTATGCTCTAAACCCCTTCCAATTCAATTGAGAGGAGACCCGTGTCCCAATAGTGGGATAATTATGGGTTGATGCTGCATATCAAACGCTATATCTAAACGATCCTCTCCTTAGAACCAATAATCCCCAGGCTGAAATGGAAAAGATCTAACCAGCATTACTAAAATTATTTGCTAAGGAAACCCGTCACATACCTCTGGACAAACACGGCAGCAAGACTTCTTATCAGGTCGATAGGCATCCTTTTCAGCACATCGTAGTGGTGGGCATCTGACTCGAGGGCAGCGGACCTGTCGCGTGGAGAACTCGCAGGTACACACTGCGCAAGTGTCGTAACCTTCGGGAACTAAGTACGGATGCCAAGATGACCCAGGAGCGTGGTACTGGCCAGCTAAATGACATCCGTGAGATTCGTTCCATACTGCTGTTGTTGAATCTGTTAACAAGATAATTAAAGTTTTTTAAACAATGATTATTATTATTTAAATAGTTGTCTTGAACAATGATTTCCATTACGGCGCTGACAGGCCGTATTAAAAGACCATTTATTATTTGATTAGCATAGTCATTATGTTTCCATTTTTATTATATAAGAGGAAGGCAAACGAGCATGTGGTTCATCTGATCGAAAGCAACCACCGCCCATGGAGATCAGCAATACCAAGGGGTCGCCGATACGTTGTCAGTCTATACTCCTTCTTTCCTACTTCCTTCTCTTTCGAAAGAAAGAAATGATCACCAGAAATGGCGATCTCACTCACTCGCAGAAACACAACAACCCTCAAGGGAATTGTTATTTGGCTGCGGTACGCTATGCTCTACCTCTCTTTTCACCAATGCCTCGTTTGTCAGTCAGCAGGGTGCACCACGTGAAGGTGAGGTTGGCTTTGGTTCGAAGATGTCGATGAACACTCCAAAATTTAAAAGAAGAACATCACTTACTGGTACAGATGGGGCAGCACTGTCCCGGGGGAGTAATTGTTGGTACAGTACAGTGGACCGGAGGACATCTTACGGTATCGCAGCGCAGGTCGCCGTGAATACAGCCGCATATGAGGCAGGACTGAAATACAATAACATACCACATAAACATAATCAAACTTACAAAGTGGGACATCTATGAATATCGCTATCCTTATCATCTCGGCGCTTTAATATACTTGCTATCTCTTTCCGTCGCTGAGTAGTCGCTTTCGGCGAAATGGCGGCTTTTTTCTTGCAAAAAATTAAATTAACCAAAAATACGCGTTAACATCAAATATTATTTGTTCTGGGTATTTTCTATGTATTATATGTATGTAAAAGTACGTATATCAGTTATCTACTACCCATAGCTACCCTTAGCTTTGCTTAGTTTGTGGGCTTGATGGCAGTACGTAATTTGTGCAGGAATATTTATTTATTATTGTGTACGCTAGCGTGATATGTGATCCTTTGGGCTTTATTTATTATATAGTACTACGTAATCAAAGTAGTCCTCAGTTTTTTTATTTATACGAATTTCGTATCTACGTTTACTGTTTTGTTTAAATTCATCAAAGTGGCATGTTATAAATCCTTGACTTTCTAAAAAAAACATACAATATTTTTTTTATAATAAGAGTTAATAATAGAGAAACATACAGCCCGCCTGATGTGAAGCGGTTACCGTAGCCATATTAACGCTCGCGTGCCGCAACCCCCGCTGGCAACGAAGCAACTCCTTCCTTTCTGATGACTTCACTAACTCGCAGGAACACAACAATCTTCAAGCGAATTGTTATTTGGCTGCGGTATTCTGTGAGGTTGAGGTACTTCCCCAGTCGGGTAGCTTATAAATATGCTGTACCCTACCTCTCGTTTGTTAGAGCCTCTTTCGCTAGTCGGCAGGGTGCACCACGTGCAGATGAGGTTGGCTTTAGCTCTAAAGACTTAACCACTACACCCCAAAATCGACATCTGGTTGCTTAGTGTAAGTTTTTGACATATTTGATCCTTGTAAGGAATAGACTATGTTCTAAGATTAGTTATAAAAAATATTTGTCAGTATGGTAAAATACTCAAAACTAAAACAATCTGCGATTTAAAAAATTTAACAACTTACCTCCGACTTGTTCTAATCTATCTATCTATATCTATATGTTTAGGACTGGAACCTATGGTATCTTCGAGAAATTAAAATTAAAAGACAGAGGTAATGATTGTACGACTTTGTATTCCACCAACGTTTTCGTAACAAAAAAAATATAAAAATTATTGTAGGTGAAGCAACAATGGGCCGAGGCAAGTATTGCCATCTAAAAACGCTAGGCGCTTCAACATGCCCCCGGGCGTTGAAAGCCGTGCTTTCAACCAGAATCCGATGTCACTGGCAATGGGCAGATCTTGCTGAAGGCCCTGCGGATCACTCCAGTCGATGTCCTTATATCGGCAACGCGAACAATCCCATCAGGTCCAGGATGCACAGCCACGATTCGTCCTAGTCTCCATTTGAGTGGCGGGAGGTTATCGTCCTTTACCACTACCAAAGTGTCCAGCTTCAGACCGTCATTGCAGGAACGCCATTTGACACGCTGCTGTAACTCAGCGATATATTCTTTGCTCCATCGAGCCCAAAAATGCTGACGCAATTGCTCAATGCGTTGATATCGAGTCAAGTGATGAATAGAACGCATTTGGTAATCCTGATGTGGTAAAGAGGTGAGTGGCCGCCCAATAAGAAAATGGCCTGGCGTTAATGGATTGTAATCGGCGGGATCCGAAGAAAGAGGTGTTAGCGGTCGAGAATTCAATATCGCTTCGATTTGTGCAAGCGTGGTGTTAAGCTCTTCATAAGTTAAAGCACAATTGCCCAACACTCTATTTAAATGATACTTCGTCGACTTGACACCCGCTTCCCATAAACCCCCGAAATGCGGAGAATATGCCGGAATAAAATGAAAATTAATGCCATCGCTGGCTGCACTTACACCCAGTAAATTACAATTGGATTTTAAAAATCTTGAAATGTCATTATATGCGCCAACAAATGAGGTACCGTTGTCGGAATAAATATTGACGGGTTTCCCTCTTCGCGATATAAATCTACGTAGAGCAAGTAAAAAATTGTTACTCGTCAAATCACCCACTAATTCCAAGTGAATAGCCTTGGTAGTGAAACAAACAAAGACGACGATGTATACTTTTACCAGCCTACAACCGCGACCTTGACGACTAGCACACATTACAGGCCCCGCGTAATCAGCTCCTACGCTATCAAATGCATACCCCCCTGAAAGAAGACGCTGCTGCGGAAGATTCCCCATTAATGGAACCACTATCTTACCCTTCATGCGAGTACATCTGACACAATTGCGGTAGGTAGCCTTCGCTAAATTCCGACCACCTATAGGCCAATACCTTTCGCGAATTGATGCCAGTAATAACTGGGGTCCAGCATGCAGTAACCTTTTGTGCTCGAACTTAAATAATAATTTAGTAAAAATATGAGTGGACTGTATTAAAATCGGATGCTTTTTGTCTTCAGAAAAAGATGAATTATCAATACGACCTCCGACGCGCATTATATTGTGTTCATCTAAATAAACATTAAATTTTATAAGTTGACTCTTTTTTGGCAAGTTCTGCTTATTTAATAGCAACTGATATTCCGGAAATGATTCGTTTTGACAAATAGGAATAATTATATTTAATGCATTCCGTAATTCCTCTTCCCCTAAGAAAACTGGCGCTACGGATTGTTTCCTACAATTACTAACAAATCTTAAAACGTATGCCACGGATCGCACAAGACGCAAATAATTAGAAAATCGATCAAATTCAATAAATTGATTAACATTGTTATCGATAGCTGCTAAAGAAATGTCCGTTTTTGTCTCAGGTAATACATCGGCATGCCTGGACTGAGAAGGCCATTTCGACAAGTCTTTACGAAGAAACTCAGGACCAGACCACCACAGCTCCAAATTTTGCAGATTACTAATATCCACGCCACGAGATATTAGGTCTGCTGGGTTTTGGGTAGTTGGTACGTGTCGCCATGTACATTTGTCTGTCTTTTCTAAGATTTCAGCAACGCGATTGCGAACGAATGGCTGAAGTCTAGAAGGCAGCATACGTAACCATCCCAACACAATGGTGGAGTCTGTCCAGAAATTAACTTGAGCGATTCTCAGCCGAAGCGAAGTGATGACTTTCTCATAAAGCCGAGCACCTATTAATGCACCACACAATTCCAATCTCGGTATTGTGGTTGGTTTAATCGGTGCTACTCGACTCTTCGCCATTATCAGTCGAACCAAGACCTCTCCGCTATCATTGATGGTACGCATATAAATGCAGGCACCATATGCTCGTTCTGACGAATCCGTGAAAATGTTCAGTTCCGAATATGAATATGCGTCACACATAACAATTCTTGGAATACGAATATTATTCAACAAAGGCAAACTTTCAGGAATGGCAATCCAAAGTTTATTAATGTCCTGGGTTAATGGTTCATCCCAAGATATTTTTTGAACCCAAAGCTTCTGCAGTAACATCTTCATGATAATTATGCATGGAGCTAAAAGTCCTAACGGGTCAAAAATTCTAGCAATAACTGAGAGAACATCACGCTTAGTATTGCCGCTGGGAATCGAAGAACCTATTGGAAAGCAGAGTTGATCAGAATCTGCATGCCAACTGAGACCCAATAACTTCTTTGGCTCATCACTGCCAACGTTTAAATCTACTGTTGCCGATTCAGTATTCTCAAGAACCAATTGAGGATGGTTGGACTTCCATTTCCTCAATGGCATACATGCTGAGGCAAGTACATCAGTGACTTCCTTGCGGATAGTGTGAACCTCATTTAAGTCGTCGCCTCCCGTAAGAAGATCGTCAACGTAAAAGTCACGCTGAATGATTTCTGCGATTTTAGTGTTTTTGCATTCTAAACCTAACTGCTTTAGGCATCTAGTAGATAAGAACGCAGAGCTACATATACCGTACGTTACAGTATTTAACATAAACTTCCTAATAGGCTCGCCTGTGTCATCACGCCAGAGTATCTGTTGCAAGTGCCTATCAGATGGATGGACGACTATCTGTCTGTACATCTTCTCAACATCTGAAGATAAAACATACTTATGTTGCCTAAAACGAAGTAGTATAGACACCAGTTCGTCTTGAATGGTAGGACCAATCATCTGAAGGTCGTTTAAGGAAACACCTGAAGTTGTAGGACTACTCGCATTGAATACCACTCGAAGTTTTGTGGTTGTACTACTATCATTTAAAACTCCGTGATGAGGCAAAATATATCCTCTGTATTCAGATTCAGGCTGTTCACTTACCGACATATGGCCTAGCAACTTATACTCATTCATAAAATCGTGATACATTTTACATAATTCAGGTTTGTTTTTTAATCTACGCTCTAATGAGTGTAAACAATGCCTAGCCCGCTGAAATGAGTCACCTAATTCAGGGGCATTGGGTTTGAGCGGTATACGAACGCAGAAACGACCGTCCCTAAGACGGGTCGTATTTTTGACAAAATTATCTTCACACATAGTTTCTTCAGGCGAATAACTCGGTGACTTGGAACTTATTTCCTCAAGTTGCCAAAAACGTAATAAGTCAGCCTGTATATCATCAAAATCTCTATGATGTGCATAAGAATCAAGTTCAATGAAATTACACTTAAGATCACGTGACAACATATTGTTTGCACGAGCACTAAAAATTGGACCTGAAATTACCCAACCTAACCTTGTTTCACACAGTATAGGTTTTTTCTTACCTAAGTTTATTCTTTGCGTTCCTAACAAATCCCAAAAGAGATCAGCGCCTATTAAAATATCTATATCTGCAGGCTTATAAAACGTTGGGTCCGCTAAACAAATATTAGAAGGTAATTCAAGATTGGTAATATCTATTTCACGACCTGGTACATTACTAGTAATTGATGGCAAAACATAGCAATAAAGTTCCGAAGAAAAACTATTGTTTAATGACGTCATGGTAATATGACACGTTTTACCTACGCGTGAAATAGCGTTATTAATGCCCAGTATCGATCTATCTATCTGATGTGTTGTCAAGTTTAACTTACAACATAATCTTTCAGTCATAAGACTTGTTGTGCTACCACTGTCTAATACAGCGCGAACGACATGTTCACGACCATTAGAATCGTACAGTTTAATTAATGCAGTAGACAACAAAATATCACATTGAGTTTTATTAGAATTGAATACATTTGCCGACAAGGATAAATTATTGTCATTGGTTGCAGACGGCGGCGACGATGCTGCAGTTACCCCCTGGGATACATTACCGTTATCATGACTTGCGTGCTGATTACTACCTTTATGAATGAGACTATTGTGTCGTCGTTTACAGATCTTACATCCAGTCTTTTTACACATGTTCGCAAAGTGACCTGTTCGGAAACAATTAAAACATAATTTATAGCTAGGCAATAACTTTAATCGTTCTTCAACCGTCAAAGCAAGAAATTGTGGACAGCTAGCTATATAATGGTCACGCTTACACTTAGGACAAATCCTTTGAGTTAACTCCGTACTACACTTTTGAGTGGCATTGTTACCTTGTACGGAAACCATAGACTTTAGCTTACCAAAAGATTTATTACTCAAGTTACTTTGATTACCACGTGATAATTCGAGTGTTTCAATCAAATCAGCACGACTACGGATAAATTGTATAAATATTTCAAAAGTTATAAAACTGTCTTTGTCCATACGTCCCTTAAACTCCTCCCATTCACGAAAAGTTTTTTGGTCTAATTTCCGTGTGATAATGTAAATTAAAAGAGTATCCCACTGCTTGACAGGTTCACCTAACGATTCAAGCGCTCGTAAATTTTTGTTTACTTGATCAATCAAACGTTTTAAAGTTACGGACGACTCCTTTATAATAGTATCGATATTAAATAAAGCAGACACGTGATTTTGTATTAATAAACGCTTATTATCGAACCTATCACATAACAGCTTCCATGCTATAGCGTAATTACTAGCTGAAAACTCAATTGACTGAATCACCACAGCAGCAGAACCTTCCAGAGACGCACGCAAATAATGAAACTTATTTACCTCATCAATTTCATCATTATTGTGTATAAGACTGGTAAAAGTATCTCGAAATTCAAGAAAATCATCATATGATCCCGAAAATTTTGGTAATTGAATAGTAGGTAACTTGACAAGCTTATACTTACTCGCACGAGTACCCCTATCATTACCCATACCGACCGTCGACTCCTCATCGCCTAATTTTTGTAAACCATGAGCGATAGCCATTACCTTAAAATATTGCGACTCAAATTCTGAGCGCTCTTTAAAAAGTTCTTCTTCATTATCAATTAAACATTCCAAACGCAACTGCACCTCATCATATTGCCCATATAAAGACTCGATTTTACCAATACGCAACTGTAATTCCCTGGAGGTGAAGTTGTTCAAAGGCTCTTCACTTATGGCGTTTATATAGTTAACAAACGCAGTTAAACGCCCTTTATAACTGCTACGCTTCTTGATTAATATAGCCTTTTCGTCAGTCATTATGGGAAACGGGTGTAGTCGACCTGGAATTTATACAATGAAAACGGTAAATAAACTATAATTACAAACTGTTATATCAGGTTTGTTTACCAAAATGACTCGATAAACTACAAAAAAAGATACGTTTTTACTATAGACTCGTTGCTATTACAGTTTACAAAATAAATTACCAATGGTTACATTAATATAATACCTATACCTTGTATTACCTATATATTAAGTGATGCAAATGTACATACAATAACTTGACTGAATCAGGTACGTTGGTAGGTACCTATACAAATTTAACAAGCAAACTATGAATATTACTTTATAAAAATCGTACAATATCTAGCATATATCTATTCGCCTTTTGCCCATTACGAATTGACCGATTCGAAATAAAAATTAACAACATATAATAATCGGTTCAACTCGACAAAATAACTTACCCACGAACATTTTACTAACGTGAACTACCTATGCAATTTACACTAATAACGACTAATTAATCCAAATAATGTAGCATCAATAACTACTATACATAAATTAAGTATGATTTGGTATTAATTAAAGCGAAATATACGTAAAATATTCACAATTCAATAGGTAAAAATGAATAGGGTCAAAGGTCAATCTAACGTGGTACAGAAATATAGTGTATTTAATATTACTAACCTTATCTAAATTCCTTATTTTACACCAAATATTACCTGTTTGAGTGCTGGGTTATGTATAAATATATAAACTTGACTTAACACCACAATTAAATGCACTTAATCCACAATGCCAGTAACCTCCAATCCAGTTATTTCCTTCTTCATAACAAAATTGTCATATTATATATTTTCTTCAAAATAATAGTTGGTCCTTATAAATTTGACATCCGGCTTCGATCTAGGACCATGTTTAGGACTGGAACCTATGGTATCTTCGAGAAATTAAAATTAAAAGACAGAGGTAATGATTGTACGACTTTGTATTCCACCAACGTTTTCGTAACAAAAAAAATATAAAAATTATTGTAGGTGAAGCAACAATGGGCCGAGGCAAGTATTGCCATCTAAAAACGCTAGGCGCTTCAACACTATATACATATATAAAAATGAATTTCTATTTCCATTGGTCATCGCGTCACGCGTGAACGGCTGGATCGAGTTCGCTAATTCTTTTTTTGTTGTGTTTGTTATTGTCAGGAGAAGATTCTTATGAGAGAAAAAAATAAGAAAAAGCGTGAATTATATTAGCAAATTTAAGAAAAATTAACATTTCTGATGTAGTTTTCTAGCGTTTGACAGAACTGTTAGTCATTTGATAGCGTGCGCAAAACAACAGCCTGGCGCAACTCAAGGTAAAAAAACGACTCTATGAATCGGAAGCGAATTTGGTACAAATTCTGATTGTTTTCGCTCCCATTTCATACATTTAGAATTTACGCTATTTGTATGGCACATCCGTCTCTTAAAACGTAGTGGTTACATTCTCTTTGCTAAACAAATTCAAATTCAATATTCATAGTTAGGAACACAGAGGAATAAACACACATAGACACTCATGCCGCGGCCACACATTGGATTCAATTGGGTCCAAACTTGGCTACGAATTTATGGCCAATTATTGAAGTAGCTTACGTTGGACCCAAGTTGCCCGCCCGCCTATCCCCTTCACTCCCCTCGCCATTGTTGGTGTACAAAAAACCGACACATCACGGGTCGACATTGGCTATTGGACGCAGTGTAACGTTTATGTCCAATAGCTGACCAAGACCGATTTACATTGGTGTATTGGATCCAAGACTATAACTTGGGGCCAATATACCCAATGTGTGGCGCCGGCATCAAGTCGGGTCAGCTAGTTATTTATATTTGGGTGTCTTACAGCTCAACAATGCATGATTAAAATAAATATCAATATGCCACTATGTCTCCTCCTATGTATAGAAAATATAAGTCTAAATAAATGGTCGAAAAAAGTAGATTTATCTGTTATCTAGTACCCATACAAGCTTTGCTCAGCTTGGGACTAGATAACGCTGTGTAATATGTCCAAGAATATTTATTTAAAGTTTGGTGAGAAACTCCAATTTAAAAGGATGAAATTATTTTAAAAAATACAAATGGCAATATATATTAGCATTGAAACAACAATAAAAAAATACTATAACTTTTGTTACTGCACCAGCTACATAAACACAATATTTAACATAGCTCTCGTACAATTTCTAATTTAATGCACCCAGAACTGGAACGTATGCCGTCATCGTCTACAAGCCTTTTTCGTATTGCATTGCATTTCGTATTGCATTTTCGGGAAAGTCCAAAATTGGGAGTTTCAAGTTATCATATCTCGAACAAGTCGAAAAAAAATTGTCAAGTAGCCTCTTGACTCTTCTTTGATCATTTGTCAGTAGAGGCGTAATGTTAATTAAATACAAATTGAAATTAATGTTGGAAAGATCAAGTAAAACTCGCACTAAGCAACCTCATTCAAAATAGTTACACGGCACAATATAAATTATTGTACTCGTATTCAGTACAGATCAAATGGAATCCGTAGAAATCCTGCATCACAAAGGATGCTATTTCAAATATAGCCTTGTGTCACTGTTCGTGACACAGATTTTACTACATATTGACATATACACAAAACCCAGACCTAAAGCTCGTAAAGTAGATTATGAATAGTTTATTAATCACAAACTGACATAATTATGTAATCAGCCCACTCTAAACTACTTAATGTATAAAGATCAACCTCATGTATTCAAGCAAAGGTAGGCTGCTGAACCGGATCTTTCCAAGCATACATGCGTACTTGAACTGTTTTTAGCTTTTATAAATTTCTACACAGTATTAAGTTCGCGGGGTGAGAGCCTGGCAATCTGTAATACAGGGCAACCTAGTACAGATACCAGCCTCTCACAAAGGTGTATTTCTGTCTAGAATTATGTGTACTGCTTACAATACTATCCTTTGTGAAAGAGAGAAAAAAATATATTATTAATATACATAATATATTATACATACCTCAGGTACAGTCCATTGCGACCCATCTGTATATAACTGCCCTTGGTAGAAGCAAGAAGTGGTCTTCAGCAATGAGTTCATATCACTCAGACGACGGTCCGGCTGGTACATCTTGACGAACGAGTTCGTATACTTTGTATTTGCGTAAGAGTTATCCAAACAGGATAGAGGCACGCTTATCTGAAATCGTAAAATTATTCGCTCTAGTAAAGATTTTAATTGCAAAATATAATTACAATAAATTTATGTAGATATAAAAACTCACCTCATTACCTGGCCAGTTTAAGCAAGAAACGAGTCAAGTTATTAATAGTGTAAATTATTTCAAAACATGTCAACAGTGGGTTTATTGAACTATGGAATAGAGATCTATAGAAAATGTAATATTTGAAAAATATAATATTTGAAATAGTTGCAATAATATAATCGACGGAGTTGTTAGTATTTATTAATAAAATTATCGGAGATGTAGACTCACCTTTGGTAATAGCGCGTTGAACACCACAGTAAAATTATCAGACCCCCGAATTCCCAAGAATGCGGAACCAGTATAAAGTGAGCCTAGTTCAGCTGATGATGGTTCTAAAATACAGCCTTCGACGCCCACTAGAGGGCGCAAGCTTCCCCCGTCAACAGCGTGAGTGTCCAACCATGCTGTCCATATACCGGCATTGCCGGTAATAGTTATCTGGAAAAGTAAATACAAATTTAAACTGATACTAAAAATCGTAGCTAAGTAACCTAAACAAAAATATGCCCTATCAATTAAATCAACAAATTTACATTACCACATCAAGTCACATAATATTCATTCTACTAATACTGAGTTTAAAACATACTCCACTATGCAACAGAATAGATAGTACACATAACCAGGCCATGCTACTCTTCTTCGCTGTAGGTTAGGTAGGGTCATCAATCTATGGGTAGGATAGGGAGTGTAAGTGGCTCATCAACATCTTTAAATCAAAGCCAACCTCACCTACACGTGGTGCACCCTACTGTCTGACAAACGATAGGTAAAGGCGAAAAGAGAGGTAGGGCATAGCGTATTTTATAACCGACTGGGGAAGCACCTTCTCCTCACAGAATACCGCAGCCAAATAACAATTCCCTTGAGGGTTGTTGTGTTACTGCGAGTGAGTGAGTGCGAGTGATTCACCATAAAGGAAGAAGGCTGGAAACGGACCGGCGACCCCTTGGTGTTGCTGATCTCCATGGGCAGTGGTGATTTCTTTCCATTAGGTGACCCACAAATCTTTTTCCCTCCTCTCACATAATAAAACACGAATATTTTCAAATTCCAAACTACTGACTAATATTCGCCTAATACTGTCATCTAACCGGGACAAGAGAGGATTGGAATAACTTATTATAAACTTTACTATGAAAAGTTTATAATAAATTCTTCCAAATTCAGAAAATTAATGATCCAATTAAGTCACATCATACACGTTCAAAAGTAATTATATAATTTTGGACGTGTATGATGTGACTTAATGTTGTAGATACTGAAACTTTCTATTACCTCATAATGTAAACCACACAATGCATCAACGGAGATCCAAGCGAGGCCTGCAACAGGATTCTCTGCATTGATAGGGACAGCATCGTCTGTCCTGCGTAGTAAAGTTGGTCCAGCACCGGCTGCATCTGGCAAAGGACGGGAGACCAGCCTGCCTCTTAATATTGGTGGACCTGAAACGGTACGATTGTTCATACTGTAGTAATATAATTATTTAAAAAAAAATAACGTAGGTGTTCATCATCATCATCATCACCCTATATCTATCCACTGCTGGATATAAGCCTTCCCCAACACTTTTCACCAAATACGATCCTCCGCCTTCCTCATCCAGCCGATTCCAGCCGTTTTCTTAAGGTGATCGGACCATCTAATAGGACGGCGTCCAACGTTACATCGTTCTATGCGCGACCTCCAGTCTAATACCTTCCTCTCCCATCTGCCATCACTTACTCGGCAGATGTGATCCGCCCATTGTCACTTCAGCTTGCAAACTCTGAAGGCTATGTCGACAACTTTAGTTCTCCGTCGAATTTCTTCGTTCCGGATTCGATTCCTCAGACAAACCCCGAGAGAGAAACGTGGGTGTTAGTTATTTAAGTATAATTATCAGGATAGTAAAATAGTACACATGTGAATGTTGAATTCGTTCCCAAATTCTAGAATTTGTCATATAAATAAAACCAAAGCAAAAGTTCTGTCAACCATCTTGGACGAAACAAATATGTTATACCAAACATTGAAGCAGACATATTATAATATTATGTTTTTTTCATATTTGTGAGTTGAATGAGAAATCAAACATCTTAAAATTTAAGGCGAGCTTTTCATCTTTGTATTTGCTTTAAAAATATTATTTTGTGATAAATCTAAGAATTAAATCAAGTACTTCAGTACTAAATATCGTCGTCAACCCTTATTCATCCCACTGCTGGAATACGGACCTCCCCTCAATAGAAAGGGTTTAGAGCATACTCACACGATGCTGCTCAACTGCGGGTTGGCGAAGATCGGAGGAGGATATAAATATCGGCAGAGCATAATTTCTATAGTGTCAGTGATTTACGATTATAACCACAAATTATTCAGACGATATTTTGATCGCTTGTGAATCAAATTGTAATCATAATTGTGAATGGCATATAAATATACTGGCAGCTAAATATACTATGTATCGAATATCCCAAATAAACTCATTCATAATTGTTATAAAATTTAAAATCTTTACCTAGATCTCCGTTAATATGTACAGCAAGCTGATCATCATAAAGAGGTGGGAAGATTCGTGCGCTCGGTCGAGCCAGCACCCCCATCCTTGTATCCAAAATCTCCACTTGCGAATGACGTTTGCCAAGCTCTTCAACCAACGTTATCTTTGGATCAGTTACATCTAAATTGAAGGCCTAAAACAAAACATGAGCAAATTAAATAATGCTACATAACCAGGTCTTGACTAGGCTTCCGGCATCCAAAAGTAAAACAATCGACTTCTTTTATTCATGAATCGCTTATCCTTTGATATCCTTACACCAAGATACATAAGATCATAGTCGTTTTGTAAGTAGAAGAAGAACATAACTATAACAATGATATTTTTTAACATTAAAACACTTGAAAGTTTTAGTTTTATGTTATTTATCCCACAACGATGGTCTCTAATCTTATGTAGTAACTAGCTTCCACCCGCGGTTTAGTGTGTTTAATTCCAATATCTTCATTTCTAATTTTCCCGTTTTTGTATAATTGAGTAAACAATCCAAACATACAAACTTTTAGCTCAAGTTCATCAACTTTTAGCAAGTTTGGTTATTAATATACTAGCTGTTACACACGGCTACACCCGCGTGGTCATTATTTTAAAAGTAAAACTTTTTACCGTGAGAATAAGATGTATTTCCGGGATAAAAAGAAGGTTATGTAGAGTGCTCCAGACTAACCTAAACCCGAAACTAGCCCCTTAAAAAACATCAATCCATTGGTTTCTTTCTACATGAAAGAAAGACAAACACACTTTCACATTAACGATATTATGGTATGGAGACGGTTAGCGATAATATTCTCCCTTTTCACAACGTTTATTACCTGAATATCATAAACAAGTGAGCCTTCTTTGTCAATATAGAGCATTGCCAATCCTTCGGGTACAGAAGCTGCAGGCAATCGCTCCGCAACCAGCGGCGCATGATAGACTTCGCAGGCAGCACGTTGTCTAATTTTTCCTGTTATACGACGTTCAGGTGTACCGATCTCTTCTACTGATAGAAATAGTCTACCTCTAGAAAGAGAACGAAGCTCTGCCGCTGACACTGGTGTTGATACTTCAAGAACATTCAGCTCGTAGTTTGCTTTATTCACTTTTTGTATCTGAATAAACATTACATCATTCTTAATCTTGTTATCGTAAAATTTATATTAAACGGCGAACGTTTTAGAAATAATTACCTCGTCTATAATAGTTTCGTTTTTTTCAGGTAGAGTCAATGATACTCTAACCAACTGTTCTCGACCTTGTGCCGGAGGGAAAATTCCATTATATGCAACTGCTAAGTGTAAACTTGGGGCAGCACCGGCTACTCCTGTCACTACTGCCGTACCTCCCCATCCCTCTTGCTGACCAGGTTTATAATGATCATCACATGCACTATTTCCGGATGGAGCGGGTGCAATTTCTGGTTCCAGTAACGACGTAAACATCTCGGATGATAATGCGGGATATCTGCAATTTATGGAAAAAGGATTTGAAATCGTTAGCGCTAATAAGTGCTAGATACTCGCTTAAAGCAAATTGCTGTGAAGAAGTATTAATAGATTAACATCTAGCTCTGATAAATTTATAACGGAACTGTAATTTAAAACTTCCATTGCAAAACACACTGCATCAATAGCTGATTTAATTCTTGAATCGTAAATTTTATCTGAAGAGCAAAATCGTATGAATCAGAGCACTAAATTATTCTGTCGGTATTTTCCTAGACATCTCGTAATGAAACCGAGGGACTTTCCGTTACTAATCACACGTCTAATTTAATTTGCAATCCGCACTGAACAATACCACTGCTATTTCCTTGGAGGCGTTGTTCAAGGATAAATCTATTGCATCAATCTATGGAGCTCATAAGCCGCCAGACTTATTGCTGCATACTAGCTATTGATTCAAATTTTATTGATGGTATTTTTCTTATTATCCGATTTAATGTTCCATGATGCGACCGTACCTACCTGTCGATTCGCCCACTTAATGCGTTGTCCATTGTATTGTTTTGCGCGTCTCCCCATACTAGTGCTACAAACAAAGATGAGTCTCGCAGTAGGCGTTTATATTCCCTAGGAACTCGGCGCCATACACCGCATATCTAAAACAAATAATATTCCTTAAAATATCTCTTAACATGAAGCATGAAGGACTTATATAAACCCATAATAATCCCACTATTCTGATATGGGTCTCCCCTCAATTAAACGGGTTTAAAGCATACTCCACCACGCTGCTCAACTGCGAGTTGGCGAAGGCCAATATTTCAAATGGTTATTACTCTTATACTAATCAGTAAACAATTTACTTCAGTAAATCCTTCAGTTGTTTCACACGAATACATATTATTATTTCATTAACACAATTTTATTCTGGATATTTTTACTGCAAAATATTTCAAACTTTCAAAGTATATTATAGTGTCTCGTTATTTTTGCAGCCCAGTGTAATAAATTACTTCTCTCGTATGTAAGATTACCTTATCAGTTTTTTCCTCGTAGGTTGCATGTATCCAAGGGGCTTTAGCTAAAGGATGTTCAATTAGCATTCGTCCTTCTCTATCGAAGAAGGAGAGTGCACGAGGCTGAGTCGTTATGGAGGTCCCTAGCAACACGGACCAGTAGAGATGTCGCCGGCGGAACGTGAACCGAGCAGTGGCCACTCCTTGGGCTACGGGCACGCCTGTCATGTCGTCACGTCTTATACACAGAGGAGAACGACCCGTTAATAGAGCGCCATAATCTGTCGATAAAACATCATGTTTAGGAAAGTACGATGGTACAAAAATACAAGGCATTTTGGGCTCACTAATAACTTTGAGCTAAAGTCAACCTCATCTGCACGTGGCGCACTCACAAACAGCTGTACACAATTCAGCAGATGACGTAGTTCAAATCGCATATCCTATCTGCTACGTAAAAATTTACCTCGTTTTGTTGTACCAAAGTAATAATTTAATTTTAAACTTATGTAATAAAACCAATGTCTTTTTTATAAACCGAGGATCTAAAATTGTAAAACTGTGTGACTATTGTTTATATATATATATATATATATATATATATATATATATATATATATATATATATATATATATATATATATTCCTGGATCTAGTCCCAAACTAAACAAAGCTCTACATATCGAATAATATACTTTATTTTTTGTAAATACATAGATACATATAATACAAAAAAAACACTATGAACAAGACATACAGACATGGTCATGCGGGGATCGAACCCGCAACCTTGGTGTCAAAGTGTCATCGTTAGCCAATCGACCAACGGGCTCGTCAACCATTACAGATTAAAATCCAATTTGCTCAATACATAGGTCACACTAAACGTTTCCGGAACTGGCCACTTATCACGGAGGAGTGGCACAAAAGTTTTCAAAATTGGTTTAATCGAATGAAAAAGTGCATTTACGCAAAGGGAGAATATTTTGAGAAACAATAAATTCATTTTTGACCTTTAATAGTATTTTTTTCTTATTCATTCCGGAAACTTTTAGTTAAGTGTTCAAGAATCGAAGGAAATAATTACTTATTATAACTAATTAAATATCAAATGTTATTAACCATTATACTAAATCGGCGACCAAAAGTTGATATGTAACATACCTAACCTAATCTAGTATTCCTGTCCATTTAGTATGTTTTAGTTGCTCTATATATATTCAGGGTGTGTTCATCAACATCTTTGAACCAAAGCCAACCTCGCCTGCACGTGTTGCACCCTGCTGACTAACAAACGAGACTGTGGCGAAAAGATTGGTAGGGCATAGCATATTTTTTAAGCTACCCGGCTGGGGAAGTATTATTTACTTTCTAAAAATGTATTATGTAACTAAGGTATTTATACTAATTGACTTACGTTTCATACTTAGGGTGTCTTCGTTGTCCGGGACAATGAGTACTGGACTATCTTGTTGGACAATATCTGGCGCTGAAACAATAAAAAAAAATCCTTTAAAAATGTATTTCATACATATATACATAATATGCAGCCGTATGGTTTCCGGCAAACTAGAATAGAATCACTCCGTTTCTTCCCGTGGATGTCGTACAAGGCGACTAAGGGAAATACATTATCAAATATCGATCAGGCCTCCCCAACCCGTTTGGCCAGCGTGGGGAGTGTAGGCCAAATCCTCCTGATGATGATGATACATAATATAATACATCTATACAAATAAATTGAAGTGTTTGTTTGTAATGTCAAAATAACAGCTTCTTACTAAATGCACATGGAAGTATCGTTCGCGATTAATAAAAATACTATTTTATATACTTTTGTTGTTTTGTGTTCTTTCCAGCTAATCTCCGAAACGGCTGGACTGATTTTGACAGTACTTTCACTGGCTGCTGATGTTATAGGAAGTAATATTCGACACATTTATTTTATTTTTAAAAATAAAGTTTTTGTTATTCTACGCGATCAAAGTCACAGGAAACAAGTAGTCTAAAAATATAAAAAGGAAAAGCTGACTAAATGGTCTATTAACACACAGCCCACTAGTCCATTAACATACAAGAGCATACACCTGTATGCTCTTGTAGCTACCTAGCTATTATGAAGTAAGCATCCGTTGCCATGCCGGACAAACAAGCATACGACACGCCTGATATCAAGCGGTTACAGTAGCTTTACATAATACAGCAATCCCATCTTTTTCTTTCCCATTCATTGACTCTTGTGAAATGGGTCTTTCGATCAATTGATCGCGAATTATGGCTGCGACTACTGCACCGTCGGACAGTTCGCAAGACCTCCCCGACCCTTCCATTCTGGTTGATTGGATCAAATATTATTCAATCGTAACAGGACCGGCGTCTAGACGGCGACGGCAGAATTTGCGCTTTGCATAGCTTTCTTGTTGGGTCTGCTCTGTACAGAAATAGAGAGAGCACTGACATTTCACGCCACACTTTGATTGTACCCGATTTGTCGATGCGCTCGTAAAACCTCACTCAAACATACACACACATTACATAACTTTATAGAGTTTCCGTAATTAAAACAGATGATTATATGTCTGCAAATTATAAATGAAACTCTTATGACTCTCGTAATATTATTATTTAAATGTCCACACAAAATTGCTAAGTGCATGGCATGGCATAAATAATACAGCACGTCCTGAGAGCAGACCTAATAAATCGTGTTATCTGATCATTCGTACTAGGTAGAGGAATGACATGATAAACAAGCAAACAGAAACTCTAGTAAACAGTATGATGAGCGGACCTGTTTACGCGTCTAGATATATCCCAAGTCAGATTGTGATCTAGCACGGACCGCCGCGGCGCCAGCATTCATAATTCACTCTGTAAATTCATATAATACAAGAGACAGCCCTAAATTTATTGGCAAATGGCGCCAACGTGGCGATGACTTGGTCTAAGAAATAACAACAAAGCGTGGAATGAGATGAGTAGACGATGAAATGATACGGCTATCGTGAGGAATACATGTACAGCATGCACACTACATTTGCATATTTAATTAATTAAACGTTCAGTAGTCTTATTGGCATAAAATTTATGACAGTTATGGAGATAAACGAATATTTTCTAAAAGTAAAAGGGAAACCACTTTCAAAATTCTGCCAACCCTGTACAATGGAAGAGCAAACGGCGCCGGGGCACCTTTGACTCGGGCGAGCTCGTGGCTGGCGCCCGTGCGCAACTCATGGCTGTGTGTGTGATGAATATTTATGCACGTTTACACCGAGCACTCGCGATCCGTCCACGGCGGCGCCTCATCGGCCAGCTCCACTCATTAATGTCATTTAGCGTAAATTTAAACTTTTGAAAGTAACCTCGAGAGCGTCGACGTGATGTGACTAGAACTGTGACCGCTTCATTCCTAGTCTAGTCGCGCCCTAATGTCTTTAGGCCTCACCGACGAGGCGAGTTTTCCAATCACATGATGTAACTAGGCGCCGCATAGACGACGTACATGATTACCATGGATAGCAACTGCTTAGTTGACAATAATCCTAGCTACGGCTCATAAACAACATTGGTTATGTTGCACTCGAATCAATAACAAAAATAACATTCATGATATTGTTCTGTGGTAACGTCATATGTCAAGTAGACTATGAATCCCGTCACGTCACTACGTTATCATCGAAGTATAATGGAACTGTGTCGATTGGAACAGTATATGTTGTTAGCATAGCGAGTTTAGTGTTTATGTCGCGACAGTTAACGGTCACAGATCACAGTGTCACAGAATCTAAGCAGAAAATATCAGAGGCGCACGTAGGGTCGAACATTGTTCTGGCGCCGACTAGGCGGAACACGACTCGTTGGCCTCACCAACATGGGCAAATCATTCGCAAATCGATATATAGCAATGTACAAACCGAGAACTCGATTGCGCAATCAATCGAAGCGAAATATACTAACTACTCCTTAAGACAACTTAGTAGTTTAGTGCTTCCTATCCTGGGCGCTCTGCATATTTATGAGGCGTTTCAAATGGTATTAGATAAATGATAATAAAATCTGCAATTTACAACGTAATTTATAATCCGTGAAGGATCCACCAGAATATATTTCGCATTTGTAAATATGTGGTAACTACTAGTGTTTTTTTTCTCGTGCCAACATTACATCACACCGTTTTAGCTTGTCGACATTTTTTTGTAATATATGTATGTACTACCAAACAACAACGAATGACAAATGAACAACTACGAACAGTAAAATAATTATAAAAAACATCACACGAACAGTAGCTCGGCTCACAAGAAACAGTTACCACCTCAATTGAAACTCCTGAGTGCTACGTACGTAGCAAGAAACGTCTTCCTGATGATGGTCGCTCGTAACAAGTTAACGACATAAGGAACGCTGTAGCCCTTTTCATTGTGATTGTATTGTATTATGTATTTTTATTTTATTTTAGAGGGAAACGAGCATATGGGTCACCCGATGGATAGTAATTACCACAGCCAATAAAAATCAGCAAAACCATGGGGTCTCCGATCCGTTGCCAGTCTTTTGAGAGAAATATAGTATCTGATCTTGAAGACACCCATGTCGTATTTGTTTAGGAATACTGCTGAAAAAAGTTGATTTCATAATTTCACAATTCGTGCTGTACGAGTATATGTCTGTTATGAATTAGCTGGCGGTGTTTTTTAAAAGACTTCTAAGAAGACATATACGAAAAGATAATTGTTAGACTCTACCTAGATCTCTTTCGCCGACCTTCCGATTTTAAGCAACTTTTCTATAACCGCAAACGAACGTTCTGAGTGCTTAGTGCGAAATTTAAATGCGCATTTTTACAAGACGACCAAATTGAGAAAAAGTTTCATATTGTTAATTTACTAGACGCGAGTTACATATCCAAATTAGCCGGATTGCTCACTACAAAATGTGAGCAAGTAAGCCACATAATTTTGATATGTAACACGCGTCTTATAAATTCACAAAATGAGAGTTCTTCTCTATTTGGTCGGTTTGTTTACGTTGACATGACAGAACGCGAACAAAAAACTCAAGTCATTTGGTGCTCAAAAAAATGTTGCCTGGACTTGATAGCCGTAATTGTTTTGTATTGGAATTTAATTGTGATCTTTTGTAAAGATGCTTCTAAGATAGATAAGAAAATACCATAGTTATACACTATCTAGCTGTCTTAAATCGATATTTCGATTTTAAGCAATTTGTCCAATCGTCAAAATCAACAACGTCAAAAAAGTCTGTGTAGTATACAAGATAATATACATAACGTCACATGCATGTTTGCCACCTTAGTGCTAAATGGTTTTTTTGTTTGCCTAGTTTACTAGTAGAACTGAACGATAGAACTCCGTCGTCCGTATGGACAGAAAAGTACAACGGAGAACTCTTGTAAATATACATTATAAGGATAGTGACGGTAAAAACTTTTTTCTTTTTATCTAACAAAATAAAATATCTACATTTTATATAGGGGGACTATATTCCATTTTATAATTAACAGGACACAAACAAAACAGTTTGTCCTCCATTTCAAAGTCTAAGCATGACCATGAGCTACACTTACGCCCAAAAGTGAACCAAATCTATTTTAACAAGATTTCGAGATATCTCCATGCAAAGCGCCATCAAAATAATTTCTACTACTTTCATAATTTATAATACCTTTTACGAATAAGTACTAAAAATAAGTTTAATAAACTTATTTTTTAAACTTATTTTTTCTTATTTAATACAGTTTTACTAATTACAGCTACAAGTTAGCAGAGTACGAGTAAACAATAGTATAGAAGCTCCATACAAGCATCCGGCAACGCAAGCATAAAACATGGAATTTATCAAATAAATTTTCAACTTGTTGTGTTGTTTGATCTTCGGAATTCATCTATGCAACGAGCGAGTACTTATGTACTGCCAAATGGAGAATTTCTTTATAAGATAAGACTTACATTTTAATTTTTTTACACTCTCGTTAGCTCTAATATTACTTAGATATAAATTATTTTAGAGTGGTGCTATTATGCTAAATATTGTTTGCATTTATAATTTATGACTTTCTACAGTATTTTTATACTACGCTCGGTGGCATACATAGCATACAACCCGCCTGATGTGAAGCGGTTACTGTTATACAAACGTTGCCTGCGCAACTTCTTTTTTTTCCTGGTGATGTCACTCTCCCGCAGGAACACAAGGAAATTGGTATTTTGTGAGGTGGAGATACTTCCTCTGTTGGGCAGCTTACAATTACACTGTGTCCTATCTCTCTTTATCCGCAGGGTGCAGTACTTGCAGGTGGGGTTAGCTTTGGCTCAATGATATAATTATAAAATGCTAATGAAGCTTTTTACTTCAAACTAATGAATTCATATATAGACGGAACACAGATCAAGCAAAAGCGTTCAAATGATGTGTGTGACAGCCCTGTTGATACTAAATATATCTTCAATTTATGACAACTAAGACGAAGCTGACAAATGAAGGTTCAAATGCTATCACTCGTCCATTTTGTAACTAAACTGAATGGTAACGTGCGTCAGAATCAAATCGAGGAATTACGATACACAACACTTTTACTACTAAATGTACTTTACAATAGACAAATGCACCGGAATACCTTGACCTCGAGTTGGCTGAAAAAATGTGAATATCAGCGACGCGACGAACTATTCTGAACAGGATGACGTGACGTCTAGTGACGTAACTTACGGCGCGACTGAAAACTGAAAACACTGCCACGTCTGCTGTCACCTCGGATGTACCTACTGTCTGTAACTGTAAGTATGCCAGGAAGCTTTCTTCAGTTTTATAGTTTGCTGAAAAGTGAGTATGGAACATTTTCTTTCTAGCTGGCTTTTTAGTGAAATCGAAGTAAACAGTTATGAAAACTTTTTATAGTTTGCTGAATACAGTGTATGGAACATTTTCTTTCCAGCTAGTTGTTAAAAAAAACTTTATGAGGAACACATTCATTATTATACTCGTACTGCGTATAGAATACAGACATATTATATGAACACTGATAATAAAATTTTTAGGCTATATATGAATAAATAATATAAATTTACCCCAAATTAAGTCATTCACCACGATATTTATAGCCAAAGCCAACCTCACCTGCATGTGGTGCTTCTTGCCGACTAGCGAAAGAGGCTCTGGCAAAAGAGAGGTAGGATATAGCGTAGTTGTAAGCTGCCCGACAGGGAATTACCTCACAGAAAACCGCAGCCAAAAAACAATTTCCTTGAAGGTTGTTGTGTTCCTACGAATGAGGTCACGAGAAATGAAGGAGTTGCTGCGTTGGCAGCAGGGGTGGCGGCGTGCGAGTGACATTTCGTGTTGTTAGCATTAATATGGCTACAATAATTGGTTCACATCAGACGGGCCGTATACTTGTCTGCCACCCGACGTAGTATAAAAAAGGACTGCAGATGAAAGTCCTAAACTATTAATTCGTTTAGAAATACAAGACAAAATGTCTCTTAGACCATCCTGTCAATTTGAATGCGTTTAAATTACAAACAACCATTTTATTAATAGAGATTTATTATGAAAATGGTTATTATTTTCTGAAAATAGACATCATTGGCCACATATGGGCTCACGGCAAATGTAAATTAAAGCTAATTGACATCTTTGAATAGATTGCTTAGATGAATACAAATTGCGAGGTTACTCGGTCAATCTTGTCTCACCCATTGATTTCCTAATATTAGTAGTTGTAACTCAATGTAACATATGGCCTTCTTGTAGTGTAATCAAATGTGGTATGATGATTTTATAGGTCTGTGTATACAGAAAAAATACATCTTATATTTTTTCTGCACCAGCACCAGTGCAGGTGAGGTTGACTTTGCAGGTGACTCTAAAGATCGTGGTGAGCCACTTACACCCTAAAACATTGAAGCTACAGCCCATAAACAATTATACGCAACATATCTCGCGCATTAGCACTCCCACTGCTAACGTAGCACCTCCCAAAAGTCACATTGTGTATATTTGGGGTGTAAGTGGTTCATCAACATCTTTGAACCAAAGCCAACTTCACCTGCACGCGGTGCACCCTGCTGACTGACAAACGAAGCTCTGGCGAAAAGAGAGGTAGGGAGCGTAATTGTAAGCTACCTGACTGAGGAATGTACCTCCACCTCACAGAATACCGCAGCCAAATAACAATTCCCTTGAGGGTTGTTGTGTTCCTGCGAGTGAGTGAGGTCACCAGAAAGGAAGGAGATGCTGCGTTGGCAGCGGGGGTGGCGGCGCGCGAGCAATATTTAATGTTGCGAGCGTTAATATGGCTACGGTATCCGCTTCACATCAGGCGGGCCGTATGCTTGTCTGCCACCCAAAGTAGTATAAAAAAATAAAAAATAAAAAAATTATACAACTCATTGCAACTGACTTATTTTTAACACGTTTTTATCTCCCATCCCGTGTATTCCTACAAACAAATCCCTGGTAACCTGGTAGGGGATACTTGAAGATTTTTTACCCAATATATAATTTTGTATGTAAACGTAGCTTGGAACTCTTGGAATTCGAATTTAACCAACTCATGCTATTGTAAACGAGCACGGTGGTCGAATGACTAGCAATGGACACTTTGACTGCGAGGTCGCGGTGTGATCATCGGCCCCTCTCATAGACTCACAAATATCGGTTTTCTACCATTTGCATCAATCGGCAATCTTTCAAAGATCGTCCGTCCATCTAGAAGGGACCGTCCGCCACTATTTTCCGGTTCGTGGTCGCCATTCCAGAAGCTGCCATTGGCCGACAGTTCTATATGCTATGTGGCCTGCCCACTGCTACGCCAGCTTGCTGCCCCCTTACCACCATCTCTTATTGCGATTCAGTAATTGAGTAGATTGCTTATTCATACCAATGAATAAGCGACTCTATTCATTTGAAATAGAGTCGCTTATTTATTGGTATGAATAAGCGTTCTATTCAGTTATTGAATCGGAATAAGAGATGGTGGTAAGGGGGCTGTTCCTTAACACTATTTCGGTAACTCTAGCTCCACTACGGACATATTCATTCCTATTGACGACATCGGTAGTTGAATGGCTAACAATGGCCACTTTGACGCCGACGGGTTCGATCCCCACACAAGACAAATTTTTGTGTGCATGAACATGTCTGTTTGTCTTGATCTGGGTGTTTACTATGTATTATTCGTATGTATTTAAAAAAAAATGCATTTAAGATACTATTACGAGTAGTTACTTATACAACAAGTTGCTTAGCTTGGCATTAGAAGGCGGTGTGTAAATTTATCCAGGAATATTTACTTCATTATTTATTTTCTAATAAGTGTCGGGACGAACCCGGTAGTCATATGGATAGCAATGGCCACTTTGACTCTTAGGTCGCGAGTTCGATTGCCGCACTCGAGTTTGGTTTGATCTGGGTATTTTCTCTGTATTATATGTACCTAAATCTTTACAAATAAATGTATTTATGTATATTTAACAGTATATTTAACTAGTAACCCATAGTACGAGTTGGACTCCATGACGGTGTGTCATTTGTACAGGAATATTTATTTATTTATTATTTTCTGAAGTCCACGGGGACGAAGTAGCGGACAATGTTTGCCGCTAATCTTTATATGTAATCAAAAGGCAAATACTCCTCATCTGTAAGTAGAGTATGCGACCTAATTAATACTTTGCTTTCAGTTCATACTACCAATCATAGATAACATTAATATCTTGTCCTATTGTTTTATCTATGCGATTCTCTTATCGAAATTATAACAAAACTCATGATTCTAGAGCATGTGTAAATATGACCTAAAATAAATGTGACATTGTCCTGTGAAAAAAAAAATGTATGTTACAAAGAAAAAAAATCTCATGGTTGCCAAAATCCCTCAGCGAGCAATGGAAAGATTTCTGCCCAGAGTCTATAATGGGACCCGAAATGGTAATATGCGCAGTAGAACCAATGTATCCGATATAGCTGAAAGGTCAAGCAAGCTGAAGTGGCAGTGGACCGGCCACATGGCTTGTAATACCTACAACCGCTGTTGTAGGTTTTACAAGCTACAACAGCGGTTGTAGGTTTTAAGGTAGGTGCTGAACAAAGGTTCTCGAGAGGCGTTCTCGTACCTCGTACATTGGGTGCGCGGATGCAGTGTGGAATGATCCCTCACTAGATGAAGCGACGACCTAATGAAAGAAATTCCTATGCTATATTATTAAATATCTAGTTCGCCATATAGCATAAACATTTGACGAGCTCGGTGGCGTAGCGGTCAATGACGCGGCTTCGACACCAACGCTCGTGGGTTCGATTCCCACATAGGACAAACATTTGTGTGCATGAACATGTCTGTTTGTCTTAGTCTGGGTGTTTTCTATGTATCATAAGTATGTATTTACAAAAAAAAATGTATTTACGTATGTTTATCAGTTGTCTAGTACCCATAACACAAGCTTCACTTACTTTGGGGCTAGATGGCGCTGTGTAATTTGTCTGACAATATTTATTTATTTATTTGGACATTGTGCAGTCCAAACTCATAACAGTCTTAGATTCTTGATTTTTACTTGATTACTTATAACATATTTTTGGGTACGTAAAGCCAAATCGTATACGTTGTTTTTTTGCCACCAGAAGTAGGTGCTCCTTAGTGAAAATAACATTCGACTGATTTTCGCATTTTAGTTTCAGATACTTAAAAGTGTAGTTGACTTACTTAGAAGACATATAGTGACAAATTATATAAACATAAACATGCTTGTAATATTTACAAAAATGCGGCAATTTTGGAGAACCAAATACTTACTTAATAATTACATCTGCACGAACAATCTAAGCATATTTATTTCATGATTTACTGAAAATGGTAGTAATACTAACAATCGTAAACGTTTATTGCACTTAAACTATTGGAGTTAACACTGTTTATATAATAATAATAATAATATAATAATAATCTTTATTGCAGCCATAAATTGCCATATAAAATACAAAATAGTTTAGAATTTATTATGTTTGGAATGCAATGTCGGTGCATACTGAAGATCACCAGAATCTGCAATGTAAGATCAAAGTGAAGGTATAGAGCTCAAAGTCTAGTTGGCAGAGGCATAGACGAAGTCGCCGCGACGTGGCGGTCTACGCGGTTGCATACAGTGCAGCGCGTCGACGCGGGCGGCGCAGTGCTCCATGCATTTTATTTCTTTGCGGCCGCAACGATGCAGTCGCGGGCCCGGCCCTCATTGCAAATTCCCGCGACGACGAACAACTTGTTCGCAGTCGGCTCTCTGCTAATTTATAGGTTATATTCGTAATGATTGTGGCAAAGAATGTTTATGGTACAAGGCGCGGTCTTATTGTTGTCGATTAGGCACGACGCAATGTTCGTGCTCGCACACACGCCTGTGTAACTGTCGCGGTTTGCGAGAATGCAATGGCTATTGGCAACTATTCAACGTCACGTTTATAAAATAATATTTACGAAAGTTAATTTCGTATGACGTTATTGACTCAATACGCATGGAATGTGTTACTACGTACGCACGAGTATGTCCAATAATGTGCATGATCATTAAGAGCCGATAATTATTTTTTGGGAATGTGACGTTTATTGCTATAAATAATTAGTGTTAGAAGATTTATTCCACATAAATTGACTTTTTAGGGAGTAATTAAATCTGTAACGACCCATAATCATCCTACTACTGGAATACGGATCTCCCGTCGAATGAAGGGCTTAGAGCGTATTCCACTATGTTGGTCAACTTTGTTGTTGTTGGTTGGCGGAAGCCAGTGTTTTCTTACGGACTGTCTTCTAATGATAACAGCCGGGTCCGGCGCGGCTTAACGTGCAACGTGTTCCAAAGCACGGAGTTGCTCGAGATAAATAAATTCATACATTGACAGGCTACGGTCGATCTTGAGTAACTTCCGTGATCAATTAGACTGACACGCGCAAGACACCTTCCAGCTCCTCACGCGATTGAATAAGTATTCGCATTTCGATAGACTAATTTTGCTCCACTTATACAGTTCAACTGCTTTCAGCCGCAAAAGAGATTAACTACACTTATCCAGCTCTATTCAACTTTTCTCCTTAAAAAAATCGCCGGTTTAGATACGTATACGCGGCGTAACAGCGCTAAACGCGGCGGAATAGCACTGTATGCGGCCGTACAGCGCTGATCGCTGGCGTTAATAATCCCGTAGTTAAAACACACTTGTCCACCTTTTTTGCCGTTTTGCCGCGAAAGCGGAATAGACTCTGAATAATGATCAGATGTGTACGCATCTCCAAACACAATGTTACAATGTTTTTAATGGACCTTTAGACACCAAACCCCATTGTGGGGTCCGGGCAAGTTCAAGTAGGTGTGTATTGCCACTCCCTTCAATGCTTCAGCGTTGTTCCAGATCCCCATGATTCAGAGGTCCTTTGCAATACCATCTCAGCATCTACAAAGTCCTAATATGTATTTCGCCACGGATTCGTTTGTTTATCGGCTGGATGCATTACATTTTGCATTCTGAACAATTGAACAAGCAAACGTTCGTTCGCGCGGACATGAATACTTGATCGAGCGATATTAGCGAACATATTTGTTCAGCGATGATCGGAGAGACTCTGCAACGATTGTTCACTCGCTCATTCATTCAACAACGACGTCACGGTTCTTAAGTCTTTTCATTGAATGAATGCTCTGAGCATTGGCTCGGCGTTAGAAGCACTCAATTCTGATCTACATAGTGAGAATGCAGCAGTGCCAGCGAACTGAGGCCCTACCGCCGAAGCTAATGCCGATTACCATCGGGTTTTTTGATCGTGAAAATAGATCTTAGGTTTAAGTTAATGGCATACATCTTCAACTTAGTCGGTAGAGCTCTATGGTATCTACCAGCTTAGCTAAACACAATTACCGCCAATCTAAACTAATCTTTGATTTTCGCTATCAAAAAATGCGATGGTAATCGACTTCAGCTTTGGCGGTAGGCCCCCGGTACAATACCAGCATTTGTTCAGAACAAGTATTCGATTTTTCGTTACAGTGAAACACATTTGCTCAAAATAAAATGTTCGCTCGGCAGGCAGTGAAAAAGCAGCTTTACACCCCAATGCACTGTATTGTTTATGTTTGGTTCGACACCTTTTGCATACGTTTCCCAAGTTTATGCACTGTTTAAACTGTGAATTTTGCCAAATAAATAGACTTACTTATTTGGGTAATATCGAACAACGGAGTATCGGTGCATTGACGCCCAAAGGGCCCCATGTACGGCAGCAACAAACGACGCATTGTACCGCCCGTGGTATTTTTGCGGCAGCCTATTCACCGCCGTTTACGGATAACACTTTACCCAAAAAAGTAGAACAACAAACCAAGTCTGTGCTGTTTACAAGACGTGCAACACTTCGTCTGCATTGTAGTGCGGTGAAACGCTTGCTATTTGCATTTTAAGCCTACAATCGCAGGTCGCATTGGCCCCCTGTGCCAAGCTTGTTTTGCATTTCTGCTACTGCAAAACATTTACAAATATAGTTCTTTATCTCCTTCGAAAAAATGTACAACAAGGATCTCTTGTTTATTATGAAAAGGCCCATTTGTCCGTCGAGTTGATTGCTTCCGCTTATGCTAGTTAATCGCTCATTAGCGCATATTCAAAGATAATAAAGTGTAAACGAATACGGCAAAGTGCAAACAGACACCTCATTGCGTTTCTCCGTCACATTTTAAGTAAACGAGCGTAAAATTATATTTGTTCTTTTAACTAAATAAATATGGATGTGGTGAAGTTAGAATACGCCGCTAGCCACCTTAAACGAGTAGGTAAGTACTACGTGAGTAAATAGTATTCGAAGACTTGTTTAGTCTGAACATAGTTATTATGAAAGTGTGACTCAATACAGCTAAACGGAACTGTTACATTCCTATCCTATTTTTAACATAAAAAGATTAAGTACACCCGCCTACATCCTACTTTAGGTAGGTCCGACAATAGGGCCGATGTTTCTTTGGCGGGATGCACCGGGTATTTTTTGTATCGATTTATAGGTCTTGGGGTCTAAATTTTGAAGTTTATTTCATTTTAGTTGAAAATGAATGAATCTGCCACCGGTCGTGTGCGAACACACTTAAAAAGATAGAAACCTATTATTGTTGCCCTATTAAGTCTTCTCTTTATAGCTAAATATATTAACTATCATTGTTTATGATAAACCCAACTAAGTACATAATTCTTAATAATCTTTGATCTTAGGAATCGTTGAGCTTACTGAGTGAAGAAAGTTTTATCTTTTCATTGCTTTATGATAGGAGTCGGGTGGCCTCGTTGATGGAATTTAATTAGAAATGAATCGACGAGTACCGATTGGCAAATGAGCGACTTACGATGCGTCAACAGTATATCAAACGTCGAGACCGCAAGTTTCAATACGACGCTATGAATAAATAAATCCATGACTACACACGGACAATCAGTGTTGAAACGATCTAAAAAGCTACTTACACGTATCTAATATACAAAATATGAATAAGAAAAGCTAATGCAACATTTTCAAAAAAGTGTATCATTTTTCTACGGACCTCTTTAAAACAATTTATTTTTCGAGACTCTATCGAAGACAGTTGAATGACTTTTCCTATTAAAAAACAAGGTGGTAAACAGACCAGGTCACTGCGCGACCCCCTTTACTATGATCATGAAATTTGCAGCATTTTGCAGCATTTACGGTATTTTGACGAGAATACGTCTTTGTCTTTAAAATTGCTTCCATGGCATATATTCCATAGGCAATTAAAAAAAACGAATGATAACAAAATCGGGGGATACAGTTTGGTGTTGCAGCTACAAGTATCATCTCCATCCAAAATTCAATCACAGCGCTGGATAGATGAACAAGCAAAGAATTTATTAAGCTAAGTAAGGACTATAGAATAAGGGAAGGGGAAGCGATCCCATTTTGAGACAATTTTAGTGCATATAACGTATTCACGTACAACACACGGTCGAGGCCATAATACAGCCACACCCCATTTTTTTTAAATGCTCACACGTTGGTCTCACAGACGTATATGTACATAAGTCTGTGTACAAAGATTTGGCCCCGTAACCATTTTTTTTAGTAACAATAAAAATAAGGATATCTTTATTTTTATTGTTACTAAAAAAAATGGTTTTATGCCGCGAATACCAAATAAAAAAAATATCAATAAAGGTTGACATGAACATCGTAACAAGTAATTTTCCAACAAATCATGAAGATCACGAATATCCACTTAATCGCGCTGAGCACATAACGATGATGTCTTATTCTGCATGATTATTTATTAATCAACGATTTGAATAGACGATTTATCACTCTTACCGGCAAGATGTCACGGTGTGCATGTTATATCGTCATCGCCGTATAAATAAACTTAAACTAAGTAATTTTTATTCTAAGCTATATACGATTTTTATTTATCTACGGTGCAGAGACGGGCTGGTTCACAGACTAAAAGACAACAAATGCACAGCGAGCGATAGAGAGAACGAAAAAATGACGGAGAACCAATGATGTTGACATAGCTCTCAGAGTCAGCAAGCTAAAGTGGCAATGGGCAGATGGGGAGGAAAGTCTATTTTTCTCTCTTGTAGGAGTATATTTTTCAGTTCCTATGATATGGGTATCAAATGACTGGGACATTGATGAGCTAAATACAGTAAGAAAAAAAATTAGGACATGATTTTATTAAATTCTGATAAAAGCTAGTTACAAAAGCAAATTGTTGTTTATTCTCGATATATGGATGGTTTCATTACACAACATAACCTTCTGAAAGATCCTAACACTAAAGGAAGGCCAGCCCAAATAACTAACACCAGTCACAGTTGTTCAATAAGTGTATTTATAACGTCAAATAAGTAGGTAAATTACAATTAGGCACTTTGTACGTCTACTTGATCTAATAGCTCACCAGCGAATGAATTCGTTCTGATGTCGATGTCAGTCCGGCTATTGTTTGTAATATCATCACAGTATGAAGGCATTGATTTTTTTTTCTTACTTTAATTTACTAACGTTAATACTAAGTAAGGTTTTATGTAAGCAGAAAAAATCAATAACTTGTCATTGATTGCCGAAAAATTTAACCCGTATAAAGCCGGGACGGGTCGTTACCGGGTCGTTACTTTGTTAATTTGATAGGCATTCCAATCCGATGTTAGACAGAACTCTAAAATAAGAAATAATGACCACCCATGATATTCACCCAGCATCCATCTTCATTAGCATGTTTATTTCAAAAGGTTCGCTACAAAATATTATGTCTAAATACATTCGGCACTAATTAAATGTTAAGAGTGCGCAGTACGCTTGGACCAACTTGTCGGTAAGTATTTCTAATATAATTGTTACTTCACTAAGTGCTCTGTGAGAGTGAGGTAGTTCCAACGATGAAGGGAAGTAAATTGAGTAGTCGTTTGAGTAAAATGGAATTACAGAAAAACTACTCGAATGTATTTATACAAAATAAAGTACATAATTTAAACTTTCGAATAAATAAACTGTGCCTGATGCTTTTTTGAGGTTTTTATACTTGTAATATGTATAGTAATAGTATTGATTTACGTCCAAACTTACGTAAAAATAAATGTGATAAATAGATTTTTCGATGCTTATAACTTCCTACACTTGTAACTTGTGTTTTCTTAACTGTAATAATGAGCAATAGCCCAGATTATGTTGGGACAAATTCATATTAACTATAATTTTGGACGTCCACTACACATCGGCTCGATGGCGTCAGTCTAATCGATCACTCAAATCAAGCAACAGCGACCGTAGCCTGTCTTTGGATGGGTTTCTTTATCTCGAGCTCCTCCGTGCTTCGGAGGGTACGTTAAGCCATCGGTTCCGGCTGTTGTCATTAGATAACAGCTGTTACGCCAAGTCAGTGGCCTTTGGGCGGTTTGAAAACTCTGGCCTCCGCCAACCCGCAGTTGAGCAGCGTGGTGGTCTATGCTTTTAACCCCTTCGATTGAGGGGAGACAGGTATCCCAACCTTATTTAAAAAAAGAAAGAGAATTATGAAAGAAAGGATTATGGGTTGATGCCGACCACACTACACACCCATCTACGAGTGAAGTAATTCTCTTTGTATGTTTGTATGGAAATGTAATCGGACGGAGGAGCCTTATGCCCAGACGATCCAAAGTACATAACATTGTTAATTTATTTATTCGAAAGTTATTGCAGTATCACTGCTATGTTTAGTCATAAAATTTAATCTTCAAGTGTAGTAAACGAAATCTTAAAATAAATACCTACTCCCATATTTAGTTACAACACATAAATTCAAGTTTTAACACCCATTTAACGATAAAATTATTAGATGTGAAACTTTTTATTGGTAAACTTTAACACCTGCATTAAGTAATTGAATTATTATTTCAAAAATAAGTGGTCTAAATTAAGATGACATCTTGGCAATATTTTTTTTGAAGTTTTTGAAGATTGTTATGTATCTGGATTTTTCTCGGCAGTCACAAAACGATCAATACGAACGTATTGTTAATCAATAAATCACGTTAATTCCTGCCCTAACACTATAAATGATTGATCGAAGTCTAATACATAAAATTGCCGTAGCTACGAATATAAAAAATAACGTAAGCAGTGAGAAAGTAATATTTATAATTTCTAAAAAAAAAAAAACGCCAAAATGGGTAACGACCAAATGGCAAATAAAAACTTTTGAGTATTAGATGTGGTTTAGGAAGAGTTAGCTGTAAAGAGAAACCGTCTGAAAACGTCTTTGTTTTATATACATACTATGTGTTAGGGAGTAAAAGAAATTTCAGAATAGCAACCCTAACAAGAAGTAGACACCGGTTGTCATTGAACGATCTTGATATCTATTTACTCTATGGTATAGTATGGTAGTGTTTATGGTACCTATATATTCTTTCGTTTCAATACACGTACGTCTCTAAATTGTACAATATTTTTTGGATTTAATGCTAGAATTGCCTAGAATAGGCTAGTTGATATATTTTTTTGTTCAATTTGTTATGTTGTTAGGACACGTGTAAGGTAAGTTTAAGTAACAACAAATTTATGGTATTTATTTTATTATTTCTAAAAATATAATAATTTTGATCGACCATAAAATAAATTGGACGTACATAACTTATTTAAATGATAGATCGCAGTTCGTTCTAATTTTCTGTATTTCATTATATTGATAAATCATTTTTACAATTTCAGAACATTTTATATAAATTCAATTGAAACACTGATCAGGATTCTAAAGTTTTTTAACTGGATCAATGTAACCAACTAACAATCAACGCACTATGTATAAAATAGATTTATATGAATCACAATTATGCAAAAATGTCAAGAGCCTATCGCTGCCTTAAACAAAGGTTATTCGAGATTAAAATCACCGCAGTGGCATCTGCACGGCAATGACTTCATCAAACACAATAGATTTGTTTAGCTTATATAAACACTATAAAGTTTGTCGGATGGTTCCGTCAACTGAGGATCATTATATACATCCGTGTTTTATTTACTATTTTGTAATTTCAATGATCTTTTGATCAATTTGATTAATGAGTACGTAATCAATCGTTTGGTTACAAATCAAAACGGGTCTCCTTTTATTAAAATGGCAGGTTAGATGGTGCTCCCCAACGCTGCTCAACTGTGGGTCAGCATTTTCAATCCACTCACAAATAAAAGTCGGGACCGAGGGCATAACGTGTTCTGGGAAGCACGGAGAAGCTCCTGATATATACTAAACCCATTCATAGACAGGCTACGGTAGAAACGTTGCTTAACTTACGTGATCTAACAGAATCACTCACGAGATCACTTACATAAGGAAGGAGCGTCTGTATTGTCGGCGGAGTGGTTGCGCGCAATGGAAATTTCATATAGGTTTCCTGGATAAATATGTAATTAAAAGATTTTTTTAAAACGAAAATATATTTGAAATATATTAAACGACACGAACAATGTCGTGGTTAATAGGATATAATAAATAGATATATGTATACAAACCAAGAAAAAATCAAAATAAAAACTAAAAACCCAAGACTTAATTCCAGGAAAACATCGATTCTGAATCATCTCTACAGCAAGTTCCCACACGGAAAGCTACAAAGCATGAATTACTACACACAGTGCAAGCATGAACATTGATCTTGACACGAACAATATCAGTCAGACGGATAGATCATGCTCGTGATCTGGTTCACGATGGCTGAATGGCAGCCATTGTGTGCGGAAGCGGTCCATATGGCGCCCCCACCGGCGCCAACCGCTGGCCATGAAACATGGCACATTTAGGGTCAAAGTTCTCAGTATGCGACCTCCATACTGATCGTGTTGCCCTGGTACTATTCCTAGATATTTCGGTACGCGTAGAGAATTCCCGAATGAGCTGCAAATATAAACAGGAAAGCTATCATGTTACAATTGTAAAGGATATTACGCATTTCAATGACGCAGTATCGTGTGAAATATTTTAAATATTTGTTCTTACGGAAATAGGCATAATTATACGATTTATGCCAAACTATAAGCAATACCTGTACTTAATATATATACAATAGCCGTTTAGTACTTGTGGCGTTAAAATGTATGGATATTGGCAGAAATGACAAAATGTAAAGTAGCCGTTTCTGGATATTTCTCGGTTTGAACAATCGTCACCATTAGCCTGTACGAGTGCTGCTATCTGAGTCTATCCACTGCTGGATATAGACCTTATCTAATGCCTTCCACCATGTGCGATCCTCTGCTTTCCGCATCCACCCGCTTCTGACCGTTTCCTTGAGGTCATCGGTTCATTTAGAGGATTTACAACATTCATAAGACAATATACCTATAATAAAAATCATCGTTTAATGTGCAATGATTGTAATTTGTGATCATGTCCGCCTAAGCTAACGAAAATTGAAAATTTTACTAACGCAATTCATTCTTGTTCAATTTACGTAATACTATTACTTACAAATGCTCAAAGCGTTGGTGTATTCATATACATAAAATAATTTGATAATAGTCGAAGAAATAGTTTTTTTTTACAATATAGCTCAGCATTATGGCTCCACGTCGACTGATGTTACTCATAAACGAGAAGAGTAGCTCAAATCGCATTGGCAACGGACAAGAGACCTAAGTGTCCTGTCAGTTGACATTACCATGCTGGCCCGCAAGATGCTTCTTCACGCTTGAAGGATCCGATATTAAAGAAAGAGGAAACATGTGACGGTTTCCAAAAGCAGTGATTGTCATAATTAAAAGAACGGTAAAGATATAATAATTCTAGTAAAAAATTGTATAGGATTGAGATCAACTTCGTCTCTTTTAAGTATATTCTTTATCCAGATTTATTAACATGATGAGCACAGGATTTGATTGTCACAAAAATATGATAAATGTAAATTAATATTATGTGTAATTTGAAACTATGTAACTAATATTACTTAATAAATAGGTATTTACAATATCGGTTATATTAGCCTAATAACTTAGTACTTACAATGTATCGTATATGACCTGTGACCTACGTTCGATTGGTTAATGTACAAAACAAATTGTATAGATGCAAGTAAGTATAAAATTTATACTTATAGGTGGTTATTTTCTGTAAACTTAATTAAAAAGTAAGCTAATGAAGTTTTAACTATAATACACCATTAAGAAACATATTTAAAAAAATATATATTGATTAAGATAGGTGGTCGGTGCCGCGGTGGTTGGAACAGAAATCTAAATAATATGGTGGTTAACCAATGGCTACTTTGGTACCAAGGGTCGCAACCTATATTCCCAAAAAAGACAAACATTTGTCTACATGAATGTAGTATCTGTCTTATTTCATAAATTAAAAAAATATATAATATAGGTATTTATCAGTTATCTAGTATAAGCTTTACTTAGTTTAGTACTAAAAAGTACTGTGCAATTTATACAGAAATAATTTATAGCCGTATTAAAGTTATTCGAATAGATAATTAAATTAAGGTTTGAGCTACCTTCTATAATATATCCTCGCATATAGACATAGTAAAAAATATCCATCTGTATGTACAAAGTTAGATACTGACTAGGTGACACAACCAAAGCACTGTTCAAAGAAATATCACTATGATCGTGACTATGCATATTTTGAGCATCAATAAAGGATAGCGTCGATAAAATGATCATTAAATTTAATATCTCCATATTCCAACAATACAATCTATTCGTTAGATAAATTTGTGTTCGGTAAATCGATACGCATACCTACTCGTATATCAAAAGTTGCATGTATTTGTTTCCAAAGGGCGCAGGTCAAGCCTGTAATTGCATGAATCAATTGATTAGCATGGAAATTAATTGTGTATCTTAGTTATTACAACGCGTACTACAAAATTTATCGCTTCGATTACGTTTGCCTAGCAATAAAGCTGATCGCTAGGTTAAATGTGAAGGGAAACAAATCTGTCGATTTAATGCAAAATAATAAAAATATCGTAAATATGTTATTCTATTCGACGTGAAGTAATCATTGTGAGGAGCTGGCGTCTATTTGCTGTATTTTTGTGAGGAGCTGGCGTCTATTTGCTGTATTTTACGTTTGTATTTTAATAGCGTATTCACATAATACAAACAAGTAAATTCAACTGAAATCATTATGAATTCAATCGAAGTAGGTCCGCTGTTGAGGAGCTCGATGACGTTGTTTCACGTGTCAGTCATCGATCACGTACGTTAAGCAACTTCGACCGCAGCTTGTCTATGGATGGGTTTATTTATCTCGTGCTCCTTCGTGCCTCGAAGGGCATGTTAAGCAATCGGTCCTGGCTGGTATGCCAGTCGCTTTACTTTAGTACATGTGAGATAACTCACATGAAATAAATATTTTTTGTTAATTAATATGATGGTCCAATGTCCTTACAAAGCGGCGGAAATGCTGAATACTGAAGACAGAGGATCACCTTTGGTGGAAAGCAGTCGGCAAGGTCTATATCCAGCATTAATTATTTATATGCCTATTGAAGATGGTGATGAAAATGAATATAATATGACGATTATGTACTACATAATGCATTCTAACTTAGTGAATATCGAAAGGCACATGATAAACAATTAAACTTAATAACAATAGAAATGTTCTCATAATACAGTAGGAAACGTCATCTCAACTATAGCACATACCGCATTGGATCTAAATAAAGATGGATTAATAATAGATGACATTGACTCTTCAAAGTCATGCCAATTATAAGGTAATATAAATAATATACTATACAACATTATGTCACGTTACAACAATATATATTTCGTTAGTTTTTATTTAGGTTTGATAAAGAAAACAATATTTTATGCTACATGATGAGAATAGGCTAGACGACAATGATAAAAAAATATAAAAAATACTTATCAGTGTCATAAAATATACAAGACTAGAACGATCTGCGATCTTGAAATTTTAATAACTTATATCCGACTTGTTCTACGATCGATCAAAGTGTAGTGGGAAAGTCTAATTTAAAAGAATGAAATTATAAAATTAAATATTAACTTTGGAAAAACAATCAAAAATACTATAACTTTTGTTATGGCACTAACTACCTAAACGCAGTATTTCACATATATGCTATTAGTAATAGCTGTCGTACAAATTTCTGTTTTAACGTATACAAAATACATAAGTGTGACGTCATAATTCAGTAGCCTTTTGTATGGAGCGTTTTCGGGAAAGTCCAAAATTGTGATTTTCAAGTTATCATATCTCGAGAAGTTTTTATGCTATCGACGTAATTCTTTCACCTTTTAGTTATATTATTGTGACGACCTTAAATAACAAATCGAAAGAAAAAATAGTCGTCTAGCCTATTGTAGCCATTGCCATCGTGATACTCCTTAACTTTTTAGTTACGTACTAATCAACGTAACAACTCAAAACGTTGTCTGTGACTTTCATAATATGAAAAAGATTGTTACCAACAATAGTTTCATTTAAGGTCTCATTGTGCCAAATAATGATATATGTTTTTATAAAATATATGTATGTATATATATTTAAACTTCATATACAAATGAACAAAGAAAAAACGACTCCAAACATTACTCTACATTTATGTACTCTTTAAACATTATAGTTATGAGACGCTTTAGGTTGATAATGATGAAAAAAATATGGGACCAATCTGGAAGTATACTCTTTCAAATAAAAAAAGTTTTTTTTTTCAAATCGGTTTATAAATCACGGAGTAATTAAGTAACAAACATTAAAAAAAAATACAGCCGAATTGAGAACCTCCTCCTTTTTTGGATTTTGGAGTCGGTTAAAAATATACACAGATAGACATATACTACGGTTATTTAGGGATAAAACATGATAGGTATGCACAAGGGTCGATTCGTTATCTATGGAAATGCATTAGTGTTACACAATGACAAATCTCGATATAGTATAAAAACTTCTACAGAGTTTATAGGATTTAACAACATCTTTAGCGGTAAAACGAACTTCGCCTGCACGTGGCACTGCTGATTACCAAACGAGGCTCTGGCGAAAGAAAGATAAGGCACACATCTAAAAAGAGGTGGTACATTTCAGGACACCTTGATAGTTGGTTTGATGACATTAATGATGATTAACTTCTAGCTAGAAGTTGATCTAGTTAATCTATTGTGTGATTCAGTGCAAAGTATTTTTCGTTGAAGAAGTGTTGTAACTCCGAAAGAGAGCCAGTTAGACGGAGAAGTTAAAACTTACTGATCGCTGATAAGTCATGCCGGTATATACCTACTATCGATAGTAAACGCATGCAATTATCGGCTGCTTTGGCCATCTCTGATTGAAACACGGGTCGCAGATATGGCATTTTTTTTTCTTGATATCTAAAACTAATAACTCATTGGTGACGGAAGCACGCAAAGTAGTGTATATCATATTACCCGTAAATTTGACTTCCGCAACATAACACCTGAATCAATTAAGTTTCTTAAATAATAAAAGAGGGCAATGTACTTAATGATTGAATTATGTTAAGTATGTTGTTTACTAAATTGTTAAACCATAAATATTGTAATGCTCACAAACTGTATTTGTCTTATATACCGGATGACACTGAACTCAGAGTAACCAGAACTTATTTATTTATTACATACAATTATTATATATTACGGTTAGGTATATATGCGCATAATAATGTCTTTAGGTAACAACAATTTATATGACTTCCAAGACATACAAGTATTTGAGAAAAAAAAACAGATATTTTGTTTTATTGTAAATTGATGAATAATTGCTATTATTATTAATTATTGTAAATGATGAAATACATAATAAGAAAAGTGTATGTTAATTACAAAATTAAATAAAGTATGTCAAGGTAATCAATTAAATTATGAATAAATATATATAGCTATATACGAGCCCAGTGGTCGAATGGCAAGCAACGGCCACTTTGACTTCGAGGCCGCGGGTTCGAGCCCTGTACAAGGCAAATATTTGTGTGAATGAACATGTCTGCTTGTTTTGGTCTAGGTGTTTCCTATATATTTAATTAAAACAAAATGTATTTATGTATTAATTCAGTTATCTAGTACCATTTGTTTAGTTCCACAAATATTTATTTATTTATAATTTTGACGGATGCTACAAACTTACAAAAACCAATATACCCCTGTAACAATTGTACATCATCAATACTATGCGATATTTTCAGTAACGCACTTCGTTCTGGGCCTCACTGCATAAATAAATATATCAAGTAATTGACACAACTACTTTGTATTACTGACTACATCAAATAAGTCTATGGATAATTCTTGAATGAATCTATTCTGGATAGTGGTATAACAAGAGAGCTCGCCAAAAATATCAGTTCATCTACTTCTAGACCAACAAACAGCAAGTCAATCGTAGGTGGTAATTGTGCATCTGCTCAGGATAAATCTCTCATCGGCGAAGTGCGATAACGTGCGCGAAGAACTAACGATTTGGTATTTATACATACCTCTCGTCGGGTGAACACACTAACATAGAAGCAACAATAAACATATCGACCATCGCCTTTATCTCACTTCCTATCATATGCTTTCAATATATTTTGACGTAAATCTGAGGTTATAGAATGCATGTGATTCCGATTTAGTCAACCGTGAATACGAACAACAATTTTGTATATAACGTGATATAACAGAACTTGGTTGCCGATTGCCTCTTTAAGTTCGAGTAGTGTTTGAACAGTTCTGAATTTTTAAAACACCATACGTCTCTTAATACGAAAATCATGAAGCGACCTAATTCTCATTCAAAAATGGCTCGTGAGTCACGAGACTTCCTGATCGAATGGTGCACTTATGTTGTGAACTCGATTGAGTAACCCGATGTTTATTGACTCTGTCGATAAACATTCGCGAGAGTTCGACACTGTCAGTCATATTTACGAATTTCCACGCGTATATTGTAATGTGAAAATTTTAAATTCTAAACTCCCGCGCGCCGTGTTTGTGTTAAAAAGACAGAGAAAAAGACATTTGCATGCGTTTGATGATAAAATTACATATGAACGGATGACGGCCGGCGCCACATTTCTATGAACAATGAAATGGTATGGAAATGGCGCCAAACGAGCGATCATAACCTGCGCACGCGCGGTCCATAAAACTGAGCCCAGTGTGCAGTTTACGACGCTGCCTGTGATTGTGTCACGCCCTTGCTTAATGAATGTATACTTTTTCGTTTTTATCTCGGCCTGTAATTAAATAATATGATCTTGTTTTGATTCAGATCGAGGCTAATAAATGCCGCCTTGTGTTGTAAAAGTATTTATGTTTACATATTTTGTATTGAATTGTACACATTTCATCCGGCATTCATATTATACGTGGTGAAGTTATCGATATTCTTCGGGATCTCGTCCAAGATAAAAAATAACAAATATCGCTAAGCGATACTTATTGTTTGTTTGTCATTTTTTATTGTATAATCATAAGTTATGCTCTTAATTATACACAATATGGTTTACAAAGGCAGCCTTATTCTTTTGAGGAATCTATTGCAGCTAACTTTTGACTTTCCTAAGTGAAGCAATGAAGGATGGTGAATATAATGAAATATGAGAGTGTTCGACATAACTCTCAGAGTCAGCAAGGTGAAATGGCAATGCCACATTTGCCAGTAAACAGAGGATCGTATATGGTTGTATATCGAGCAGTGGGAGTGTGTAGTCTAGACTGATAATTATGTTGATAACCAGAAAATATACCTAAAGGTGTACTAAACATGGTGTTTATTCAGAAACAGGTAATTCTAATTACATGATTCAAAGGATACCCATTCAATAATTTCATGAAATATTTTGATATCTTACAACTGAATAAACCATTGACAAATTTTAAGTACCTCTGAACGAAACTAGGTTCTGGTTTGGTTTGATATTTCTTTCAGTGCAGTTGAGTTTTAATTTAGTAGACTTTTATGTAACTTATTTGTATTTTTTTTTATCAGTGATGTAAGATCGGCAAGGAAGCCTATGCACCGATATTACTCATTTCTGAGTTCATATGCATTGTAGAGATTCATGCATAGCTAAATACATAACACGCTGTGCAATGCGCTAATGAGCTTTCGTATAAAACCTAACAAGGAACCATCTGTGCGGCATGCCATCACTGGCAACAGTGGCGAGGCGACACACCCTATACGAAGACTATTCGAGACATTGCATACCTATCATCTTATCATAGAGGAGTTCGATGACGTCGTTGCGCGTGTCAGTCTAATCGAAAACGCAGGTTAAGCAACGTCGACTGCAGCCTGTCTTTGGATGGGTTTATGTATCTTGAGCTCCTCCGTGCTTCGGAGGGCACGTGAAGCCGTCGGTCCCGGCTGTTGTCATTAGATGACAGTCGTTAAGCCAAATGAAGGGCTTTAGGGCGACTTGAAAACACTGGCCTCCGCCAACCCGCAATTGAGCAGCGTGGTAGAGTATGCTCTAAACCACTCCGATTGAGGAGAGACTCGTATCCCAACAGTGAGATGATTATGGGTTGATACCGATACCTATCATAATGTTACACATAACTATCGCAGTTTCTCCAAAATAATTACCATATAAACCAACCATTATCATTGCAATCTATCTGACGTTGAACGTAACCCTAATTATATACTAAATAATAATCTAATTAGTTGATCAAATTTTATACGAGATTTGCGACAAAATTACTCGGCCTAATCTAAAATAATTTATTACTACGCATGTCAGGGCTTATGATTAATTTAATTAGAATAAACTTATCATTGGTTTGTAAATGCGTTGGCTAGCAAGCACGCGACACAACCAAATTTGTTTAGCGTACGCCTGGCGCCAGTCTACTTTCCAAGTAGCCTTCGAGTCTCGACTACGACCTTTTACGTTTACGCACATAAAGCTGTAATTCCGTCGCCACGACAAGACAAGAATTGTAATCTACTCTGACCTTTTATTACTACATATAAATTCCTAATTAAAAGGGGATTGTCTGTTATTTGCATATAAAACAATTTATATTCATTACAAGCGGCCGCCCGCGACTTCGTCAGCGTGGACTTTGGAGTAGCGACCCACCTCAGCTTCACACGGGTGCAATGTAGATACTTCTCCACTACCTCAATATTCATGTATTACGTATATAAACCTTCCTCTTAAATCAGTCTATTTATTGATGACAATCGCCTTAAAATCGATTGCGTAGTTTGAAAGATCTAAGTGTACAGACGGCGGGAAGCGACTTTGTTTTATACTATGTAAAGATAACAGAAACTCTTCTACTATTAGACGTGTGTTTTCCGCGAACGGAATATTGAGTAAACAAAAAAAATCTTCACTCTTATCTTTTACATGACAGAATTTGTAGAATAGTACTTTTATATTAGTATTTATTATACGTCTAATATCAATACTACCTAATCGTTTATAATCTAAATAACTCAGTGGAAGTAATTAATAACTTTGGTCTGTGCTAAATATCTCCATTGAAAACAATTTATCAACCTCTATCTCAAGGAAATATCCTTGTATTAATTATTTCTTTCCTTTTCTAATTATTTTAACGTAGTAGTACAAGTAGCTTTGCGAATAAATTTCTTATAAGGAAGATAGTACCACCAGAGCCATAGCACAGAGAATGTTCGGTGATCATTTCTTTGTTTGTATCATTAAGAAAACTTTTCCAAGAAAAAATATCCATCACTATTATCTCTCTATTTATTACTAGAATAATGTGAAAATTATTAAGTAAATAGAAAAGACATTGTACATAACTTTACAAGGGATCAAATTTACTGATTTATGAAAGTTTAAGAGATATAAATAAGAATCAAATAAATAAATATTTCTGGACAATTTACACAGCTAAAGGCTAAAGGTCGCGCAGCGAGCGATTGAGAGGGCTATGGTTGGGGTTTCCTTGAGGGATCGAATCCGTAACGAAAAAATTCGACGGAGAACCAAAGTTGTCGACATAGACTTTGCATATGGAGTGCCCGCGACCTCGGAGCCAAGGTAGCCATTGCTAGCCATTCGACCACCGAGCTCGTCCATATATCTCTTGTAATATTTGTATGATATGATTGAGAGGTAAACCAAAAATTTTATTTATGATCTATCTGTACCAAATTTTGTTTATGATGCGCGCTATGCAGTGATAAAGGAATTTGAATATCTCAATAACTCCTCCTTTTATACCTACAAAGTCCTATGTAAATATTAGTTCATAAAGTTTATCTATAAATATTCTACAGAAAAGTTACACATTATTTAACCTACATTATGCATGTAGACTCTAATATCGTATGCGTTTTATTAGCCGATAATTTTAAATTAACGGTTTTGCAATTCTATTAGCACTTAGTGTAATTAAATTGAGCTCCCTGCCTTACATATCTGCATAATGACCGATCATATTGTGCGATAGTTTGCTAATCCGTCGCCAGTGGCTATTACTCTATTAGGTAAGTAATTACTAGGTTCATTAAATACTTAACTCATGTGAACACAGCATATTAAAAATATTTTGAAATCCAGACAACTTATATGAGAACATATTTGTAGAATGCCGTCGGTGTGAATAAAGGCGATATGAGACTCACTGAAAAATACTTATTAGGTCTGTGATCGGATCAGTGTTGGTTAAATTCTACATTTAAAAAATATATATTAGAGCTTAATTCTAATGTCTATTTTATTCGTCCAATCATAGGTATTTTTGGTGCGTTTCATATCGCCTTCATATACTTGTTTTTGTTGTTTAAATTTTCTAAAACAAAATTATGACATATATTTTTATCATAACGTAAACATAAACATTAAAATCAACTTTCAAATAAATACCTACTAATGTTTCTGGACAAATTACACAGCGCCATACTAAGTAAAAAATTTACACCCTACCCACCCTAAGTAAAAAAATTACTTCAAGGATAAGTTTAATATATAAAATACCCAGAGCGAGGCAAACAGACATGTTAATTCACAAATGGTTGTCATGTACGGCAATCCAACCTGCAACCTTTGCTGCCAAAGTAGTCATTAACCACTGACCGGACAAACAAAGAAATATGATTTAAAAGAATTATAAAAACAAGTATTCGTTTCTAGAAATAGGCAGTTACAGGTTAAATAAAAAACTTTTATTAAAATGTTCACCACGGACATATGTGATGTTTACTCATGTTTATGAAACAAGCTTCTCACAGCAAACCCGTCATAAACAAAATTACCCTGTTATGCAGGGTATACTTACCTCTGTCGGTGAATCAGATCACAAAGCGTCATATAACGAGGTGATAATATATAAACGCAACCTCGCGTAATTTCAGCTGCATCTATAGATAACCGCCCGCAGTCGAAGCACGCAACATGAGAAATAAAAACATATGCAAATAGGGTTGTGTCTCGATATGTCTGATATAAAAAAAATAATAATTTTATTTCATAACTACTTTAACTATGACTGACGTAGACCTAGGAATTTTCGCTACGCTTCAAAAACCTGGTGGGGTAAAGGACAAAGAATGAATATACGCATATTTTTACGCTACAAGAACGCATTTATGCTTAGAATCCACGGCTCACGGACTTTGTCGTTGTATAAGATCCCGCTTCTTTCTTAATTATTTGTAACTTTTGACTGAATGCAAATTTGTATATAAACAAAAGTAGTTTATCATAGTTTTATGTGTCATGTCTAGTTAAATGACTTAGTGCGTATATTTTTTCCACTAAATGAATTAATTTGAGAAAAAATTGGTAATTCTGTAAAGTCGGTTTACGGACGATAATTTTACGTGATAACGTCATAAGAAGTCATCGGCCGTGGGCCGTCACAAGCCGAACGCTTAGGCCGATCGTGCCTCTCTATCGCTTGTTCCGCGCTCTCGCTTGCAAGCTCAGCTCAGGCGGAACGTGTCAATGAGTTATGCTTTATCGTGCATGCATCCATTATGCACCGATTTATAAAACGTTATCACGTCATAAATATATAATATTAAGTATTTTTTACATAAGTACATTGCACATGTTTAATTGACTAAATTCTATACTATCACTATAGTTTTGTATATAAATAAATGCGAATATAATTTATACATTTTAATTTAAATCTTCATAAAATAAGTGGCAGCCCTATGTACACATGCGTTACCATTTGTTCACATTAACCCGTATATTCGTGGCGCCAACGTCCTGCGTTTCCAATGCACGCTGCACTTAGACCAAAACATATGTCAGCGATTAGATATTACGTGTCTGTTTTTATTATAATTGTCTTAGATATAGCACCTCACCTTTAAAATACGTTACGATTGAACCTATTTTTGTACGTCAACGTTAATTTCAATAACAGCGAATAAACTTTAGATAGGAAATTGGCAATTATAATTAAATTGTAAATATATAGTTTTTTTTTTATATAAGAGGGAGAGAGGCAAACAATATTACACTGTAATGTAATGTAAACCATTTCAATTTTCACTCAAAAACTGAAATGTTTACATATGAAAAAAGAAGTTATTTTTTTTTATATATAATAATTTTTCATATGTATGTCTATGCTGTGTTATGCTGTGTGAAACAGCGATGGGTGCTTTGATTTTGATGAAATTTAAATCAATTCAGTTTAAAACTACTTGACAGGTCCAAACAATGATGTTATATTTCTATAGATATGCCACGAAGCGTCAAATACGAACACCCGAAAAGTGAACCAAATTATCTTATCTCACAATTTATTTAAACAGGTAAAAATGCCGTCATCTGTATTTCAAAAATGCAAAATTTATATTGATAAAATAATTAAAGCCCAAGAGGTTATATATCACACGAAAGTACACAATAATAATTGATTTTAATACGTACTTTAATAAATTTCAAATATTTGCAAGAAAATATGCCGGCATTTTCGCTCGGTGAGAAAAAGAGATAGCAAATATATTCAATCACTGATATGATAAAAATATATGGCAATAGTCTATGTCCCGAACTCAGCGGGAACCGTTTTCTGATGCAATTTAGTATGGGTATGTCATATTTATAATCGAAAATTCGTTGACAACAATATGAATTCAGCATTATTTGAGATATTGACTTTAACACAAACTAAATATGATGACGAAACTACATGGATAAGGGGGTAATGTACAAAGAACTCACGTGTTTACTGGGCATCAGCTAGCAAATTGAACATTGGTCTATAATATAATATACCTAGCTCGTCTGATACATTTATAGTCAGGGATGTCCTGACTATAAAAAGTATCAACTAATAGTATTCCAATAATTCTAGCAATCTGCTATAGTAGGAGTTAGACGTGGAGTTATGTCAATAGCTATATAACTTGGAGATATGAGTACATAGTTCCATTACTATCAGAGAATATCCTGACTATAAAAAATATTAACTAATCATATTCCATTAAATTTAGTAATCTGCTAAAGTGGGAGTCGGACGTTGAGCTATGTCAATAGCTACGCCTCGCCCTAATATCCTGATGACATAATACGTAGCTATCACAGAATATCCTGGCTATAAGAAACTTTCAAGTAATCATGTATGAATAACAATACTTTTTATAGTCAGGATATTCTTTGATGGTTATATATTACAACTTCGGAATATTACGAAATAGCTCCATTTCTGATTCCCATTTTATTAGATTGCTACATTTATTGGAAAATCAACTTCCTTCAGCAGTACCTATTCCCAAACGATACGACAGGAGAGCCTCAAGAACAGAGTCAATATTTTCCTTAATATGCTGGTAACGGATCAGCGAGCCTTGGCGTTGCTGATCTCCATGATGATTGCTTTCCATCAGTTGACCCAATAAAATAGATAGAGATAAAAAAGATCTAGCAATTTATTAAGCTCGGGTCCGAAGTAGAGTTATGTCAATAGCAATGTCTATATAGAAGTTATCAATAAATATCCTAACTACTTATAAAAAGTATAATATGGTTATAATCCAATAAATCCAGCAGTCGAGAAAAATACGTGCTATGTCAATAGTTATATCCTAATATTCTGAAATTTTAACCAAAAAGTTATGATAGAAGCAAGTGTGCCCGTATCCTAAAGACCTAGTTGCGATACAGCCAATGCCATTACATTAATAAATAAAACCACATAAAGGTAATCGCGCATTTTATATGGCCTATTAATGAGTTGTCAGAATTATGCATATTCATAAATTTGCATTAGTTTACTTTGAGATTCTCCCGCGGCGCCAGTCATAAAATTCGTTTATTTAGTTACGAAACATGCAAATTCATGTGGCTCCGTCTAAGTATTTTTTCTTATTATTTTTTCTTGTGGTATTATTTCTACTGGTCTCTTCGATTCGATATAATGTATGTATATGACCGAAGACTAGACTTGTCCAACCAACTCAGAAAGCTCTTGAGAAGTGATCAATAGTACTGGATCAGTACAACTAACGATAAGTGATGTTAACAGTGGGTAATGTCGTCGTCAACCTTTGCTCATCCCACTGCTGAGATATGGGTCTCTCCTCAATTGAAGGGGTTGAGAGCATACTCCACCACACTGCGGTTTGGCGGAGGCCAGTGATTTCAAGCTGCCATCATCGAATGGCAACAGCCGGACCGATGGCTTAACGTGCCCTCCGAAGCACGGAAGAACTCGAGATAGGGTAGCTAAAAGTGTTCCCCTGATTAAAAAATATTTCTATACTACTAACTAGCTGACCCGAAAGACGTTACCGGTGTTCCTAACTATGAATATTGAATTCGAATTGGTTTTGCACACGCACACTAAACCACTATGGTTCAGTTTGCTTAAACCTTTTTTTTTTATACTACGTCGGGTGGCAGACAAGCATACGGTCCGCCTGATGTGACCGTTTCATATCAGGCGGACCGTATGCTTGTACTTACGGTAGCCATAAGAACGGTGGAGGTTCATTCCCCAGTCGGGTAGCATACAATTAACTGCTCCCTACCTCTCTTTTCGCCAAAGCTTCGTTTGTCAGTCAGCAGGGTGCACGTCGTGCAGTTGAAGTTGGTTTTGGCTCAAAGATGTTGATGAACCAGTTACACCCTAAAACCTTCACATATTTCGCTCAATTTCATAGATAAGATAGAATATGCTGTATTTACATAATACAAATTTAAAGTACAGTGAATCAATAAATTATTACAGACTTGTATATTTTTTTTTCTTTCATAGGAAAGGTTCCTATGAAAGAAAAAAAATAAGGGTAATATACTCCTGACAATAATAAACACAACAAAAAAGAAGAAAATTGTTCCATCTGTTCATGCATGATGCGATGACCAAAGGAATTGGAGATTTAGGTTTAGATATATAGATGTGACAAATAAGCATTCGATCTGCCTTAAGGTAAGCAACCATCATAGGCTATGGACGCTTCCAAATCCCTTGAAGAATACCAGGAGCTGTAGGCTTCTGGGAAAACTTCCAGAGGCAATTTACTTCACAATTATTCCAAGAATATCAATGTTTCTGAATCAGAATCATTCATATACTGAATGTAGGTTACGATAACAAGATAATAAATTAATTATACTCACCCATACACATTCGACATTATTGAAGTTTGCAAAATGTATGTCAAATTAAACTAACATTTCGCCGCAAACAGATACTCGTGGGTGATTATTTTTTCAAAACTATTTCAATATTAAAAAAATCATTAAATTCAGTGATCATTACATTATCTTGACGAACTCGGTGGTGGAATGGTTAGCAATGGCCACTTTGACTCCAAGGTCGCGGGTTCGATTCCCGCACAAGACAAACATTTGTGTGCATGAACATGTCTGTTTGTCTTGGTCTCGGTGTTTTCTATGTATTTTATGCATGTATTAACAAAAAAAAAATGTATTTAAATATATTTATCAGTTTCGCTTAATTTGGGACTAGATGGCGCTGTGTAAATTGTGCAGAAATATAAATATTTATTTAAAAAAAGAAGAAAATTTATTTTCCATTTATTATTTATTTTATTTTAACTTCTATTTATTTTCCATGTTTCATCAAAATGGGGAGCCCTACCGCCTAAGCTGAAGCTGATATCGGATTTACAGACACGATTTCGAATTTATAATATTAGTATCTAGTATGGATTAGCGCGAGTACTTCAAAAACTAATAAATTCTATTTCGTTGTCAAGCGAACCTAATAATAGTAGTTTATGAAACTGTTGCATAATAAGGGTTCTTACAATACGAGTGTGAGTTTATAACATGCGCCGAAGGCGAATAGATCACACGAGTATTTTAAGACCTAATTATGTGCAGTTTCATACACTACTTTATCTAATCTCATGAAATATATGATAATAATATTTTAAATACAACCATGAAGTTAATTTAACAGCTTTATTTCTTACTTATAAATCCATTTGCAGATCGAGCATGCGTAGTGCGCATGCGCGACGCGCCGCGCGGCTCCGCGTTCACAGATTATGTAGCAAAATTTTGCAAAGTTGCAATGTATTTGCATTGCAACCTGTTTAAAATACCTGTATCCAAGGCTGAAGCAGTATCGAAATGGAAAAAAAGTTATTTTGATAGCTTGTGCGTAAAGACTGTCATTACTCGTGTGGTCTATTATAACATTCGCCTTCGGCTCATGTTATAAACTCACACTGGGATTTTAATAACCCTTATTATGCAACAGTTTCATAAACTACTATTAAGTTACGTTGCGTGGGTAAATTGATATATACCAACCAAATTTCATCAAAATCGAACTTCATATCTATATATAGATACTTATTATATACGCCACCAACCCGCAGTTGAGCAGCGTGGTGGAGTATGCTCTAAACCCCAGCGATTTAAGGGAGATCCGTATCACAACATTGGGATGATTATGGGCTGATGTCGACTTATTATACGAGTATATATATGCAAAGAATCTTTTTATTCGCCCCAACTCGATTTATAATAAAATTCAATTAATAATACAAACAGAAACAATACAAACATAGTGTGAAAGTTAAAAGTAATTAATTAACAGCATCGCAAATTTTCAGTACAATATTTACTGGAACTAGTGCCATAGACAAATAAAAATAGCTCATGGACGAAGGCAAAAATAAACGAAGCTCTTTCAAATCTATAAACATAGTAGCTTCCGCCCGCGGGTTGACCCGCGTGAATGTCGATTATCGCGCCAAACGATAGCTAGTCTATGTCCTTCCTGGGAATATAAAAATCTGATTCAAACCTTTCAGCCGTTTCAAACCTTTCAGCCTTTCAGTCGTGATAAGATCGCAAGCAGACAGACTTTCGCATACTACTAGCTGACGTGTGAAACTTAGTCTGCGTAGCGTAAAAGAGACATATGGTCATACAGGTGTATAGTTGATGTATGACTGAAGGTTTATAGCCTTCCTCGATAAACGGGCTGTCTAACATTAAAATAGTTTTTCAATTAGAACCAGTAGTTCTTGACATTAGTGAGTACAAACAAACAAATAAATGTTCCAGACATAAATTATTTAATGCTTTTTTTTAATTTCGATCTTTTTAGCTATATTAGAACTAAATGTCTAAAGCTATCTAAATAAATACTTTGAAACTCGAATAGTTCATGAATTTAGTTACAAGATTTACTATATTAGACGGGATTACTTAATTACGAAGTACTATTACTTATACTCTGGTGATAGCCATAGAAATAAGGTGATCTCGAAGAAGAAGATTGTTTAATTGGACATACGCAAACAAAATTTTGAACAGGTAAAGCGACACGAGTCGCCTTAGTGAATTGTAAAAAAAGTCTCATATTTGGATAATTTAAATTAAAAATAAAATGGAAAGTTGTCTCCCTACATAATTGTTAAATACATCTATTCCGCAGCATCCGTTATTACAAATTACAGTAATTTAAGTATTTACAAAACGCGTAGTTATAACTGGCTTTTTGGTGCTAGTTAGATCATCTCTATTTTTTTTACATATAAAATATATTAATAAAACGGCTGAGGTGAATCCCCAGGCTATTATCATGTATATTAATATAAAAAAATAAAACAAAACCCCTTCTCTTCGACTTTGACGTCTGACGTCCCCAGATCAGAAAGAAGGCAAATAAATTTTTCATTTTACATTTAAGTACCGTTGATGGATCGACCGTAAAATTGCTCCAGCACTTTTCAATAATATCCTAAACGTATAAACAAACAATCTTATACTTTATATATATATTAGCATGATATAAAGCGTGTCCTCGAGCGGCGCCGACGCCCCGGGCGCCGCGACGCCGCCGGCGCTTGTTTGCGTACCATGTATCGTATGCTCACTATTTACGCAAATACCACTCTCATTGTTCCACAAACACCGTTAAATTATGGCAGTGTTATGCCGTCATATGAACACGAATTTAGTCGCAGGAACTTCTACTTTTACTTCATTTTAATTAACCAAACGACACATCGTAACAGGGCGAAAGGAAAATCATGTGATTTTTTTACCCGACTGCCGAAGGAGGGTTATGTTTTTCGAGCGTATGTATGTATTTATGACTTATTATTTGGCACGCTCTACAGCCTAAACCGTTTGACAGATTTCAACATAAGAGGTGTAGTTTGATTCGTCTTAGCCACGCGAGTGATATAGGCTATATCAAATATAAAAAATAATAATATGGCGGCTGTGAGCCGCAAAATTTTTAATTAACTTAACTTGTTTATAGGTGATATTGTATACATCGGGTAGCAAACAACCATACCCATTAACTCACACAAGAATTAAAAGCATATGTATGTTGGTATATAAATAATTAATAATTAATGTTGACAAATAACAATTGACTCTTTGTACTAACTCCGCGTTTGATAAAATTAGTTTAATATCTTCGTTAACGAACTTATTATCGATTTTTTATTTCAAGTGTGGCTTTAGTTTAGGGTATGAATTAATGAAATAATTTTAAGAAACTAGTTACTACATAGTATTAAAAATTAGTTAGTATGGTGTTGGGTATCGTTGGTTTAGTTTCTCAAAAATATATTGTGAGTGTGAAAACACCATTTTTCAATTGTAAATTAAAAATGGTAACATTTTAAATTCATCTGTCCTGCGTAACTGTTTTGTCTATACATATACAACGTGTGTATGCGTATACATATTATAATATATAACTATTTAACAAGATATTTTTTAAATATGTGTAAAGGCTCCGTTGACGAAATATTGAGCTTTAAAGCGTTAATTTTTGTTCGAGCCGAGTGTCTCGTTTTTATTTCAATGGTACTCTACTCAGAAACGTAGTGTTAATAGTATATGACCCAGATGATTAGTAAACTACCCAGATATTTGAAACCTGTCAATTTAATAAAATATATATTATTTATACAAATTCAAACATAGTGCTACGTGTGCCACACAGTAAATGTGACCTGTCATGTTATAAGTAGGTACATATTTGGTTTATTGGCAACATTTTAAATTCACCTGTCGTGCGTAACTGTATTGTCTACACATATATAATGTGTGTAAGTGTATACATAGTATGATATGTAACTATTTAACAAGATATTTTTTTAAATTATACATGTGTAGACGCAGCGGCTTCTGCAGAATGCCTCAAACGGCGTAAATATAGTAATTTAAGCAACAGTTACATGTTTGAGCTGTTTGGGGTAGAAACCTTGGGGCCGTGGGACCCGTCAGCCCTCAAATTATTTAAAGACTTTTCTCAAAAATTGGTCGACACGTCCTGTTACCAGATGGCTGGTTGCTCAGCAAATTAGTATCGCTATCCAGCGAGGTAATGCTGCCAGTCCCCTGGGGACTGTCATGACCTGTCATGTTATAAGTAGGTACATATTTGGTTTATTGGCAACATTTTAAATTCACCTGTCGTGCGTAACTGTATTGTCTACACATATATAATGTGTGTAAGTGTATACATAGTATGATATGTAACTATTTAACAAGATATTTTTTTAAATTATACATGTGTAGACGCAGCGGCTTCTGCAGAATGCCTCAAACGGCGTAAATATAGTAATTTAAGCAACAGTTACATGTTTGAGCTGTTTGGGGTAGAAACCTTGGGGCCGTGGGACCCGTCAGCCCTCAAATTATTTAAAGACTTTTCTCAAAAATTGGTCGACACGTCCTGTTACCAGATGGCTGGTTGCTCAGCAAATTAGTATCGCTATCCAGCGAGGTAATGCTGCCAGTCCCCTGGGGACACTGCCGACAGGCAACGATCTTGGGGATATTTTTGATCTCTAAGTAAATTTCTGTTCATTTTATTTACCGCGTAACTTTTTCTTTTCTTTATAAATAAAATATATAGGTATTTAGATTAGTTTTTTAAATACTATTGTTGTTTACAAATCTACGATTTGACATGTTATTAGTTTATATCATCATCACCATCATTTCAGCCAAAGAGCACTCACTGCTGAACATCGGGCTCCCCCATAGACTCTCACTACGGTTTTCTACCATTTGCATCTATCGGCAATCTTTGAGAGATTATCGGTCCATCTAGTAGGGGGCCGTCCGCCGCTGTATTTTCCGGTTCGTGGTCGCCATTCCAGAAGCTGCCATTGGCCGACAGTTCTGCATGCTATGTGGCCTGCCCACTATCACTTCAGCCTGCTATTCCTTATCGCTATGTCGGTAATTCTAGCTCCACTACGGACATATTCATTCCTATTGACGACGTCAGTAGTCGAATGGCTAACAATGACCACTTTGACGCCGACGTCGCGGGTTCGATCTCCATACAAGATAAATATTTGTGTGCATGAACATGTCTGTTTGTCTTGGCCTGGGTGTTTTTTATGTATTATATGTATGTAGATATTTACAAAAAAAAATATTCATGTATTATAGCAGTTATCCAGTACCCATAGTATAAGCTTTTCTTAGTTTGGAACTAGATGGTGGTGTGTAACTTGTCCAGGAATATTTATTTATTTATTCCTGAGTTTATCACGTAGATATCTCACTCTAAGCATAGCTCTCTCCATCACAAGCTATGAGGCCAGTAATAAGGGACCACATCTCTGTGTCGTTATGCCATCACTGGCAACACACTCTGGTCAAAGACTTTCGTCTTAAGACAGTGATATATGAAGTCGTTTCAGTACTTTATATAATATGATTTATTTGGCAATTATAAAAAAGACCAACATTCCTTAATCTTCGTAGCTTAAAGCTTCGTCAATGGTTATTTTCAGAATACTGATACTTGTTCACTTGAAACTTTATTGACAACATAATTATTGTCTTTTTTATTATAATTTTGTACAACAAGCGGACTTAATGCTAACATCATTCTCTAGGCTTAACCTGTAACCACAGGACTGGAGAAAGTCACATATCGATCTGTACTACAATAAATTGTTGTTTCATTTTCTTTCTTTTTTTATTATAGGTTCGTACAGACTTGGTAAAAACTAGTAACAATTCGCTCATCCGCTGCAATATAGTCACAATTTACATTTATATCGTTTTTACACTACATTATTAAATTGAACAATAATATAAAAAAGGTGCTTCTAAAATCTTATGTGCCTGTAGAGAAGAGTTAGAAAGTAGATTATTAGTATATTAAAGTAAATACCCAAAAGATGTTCGAGTAATGTATGATAACTTTAGTTATGTCGTTGTTGTACCAAATTTTTAATGGGCGAAATCTCACACAAACTTTTTAACCGGATATTTTTTGTAATGCAGTTATTCTTAAGTTTGATTTTATTTTTAAAAATTATTTTGCGTAAGATAATCGAATTCGGACAAAACATAATTTTAAAAGTAACATTTTCATATTTTAAAAAATCCTGTGACGTAATGTTGATTTTCGTCAGATCCTTCTTTTTCTCATCGAACTTTTTCCTAGATCGATTCGAATAATCGATCTAGGAAAAAGTTCAATCGATTCTTACGATAAATCTTTGCTTCAAAGATCAAAAACCTTTATTTACTATTAGCATCAGCCCTATTTTTTTGAGCTGTTGAAATGTTATTGAGTAATAAACAAACTGGACAACACAAAACAAATTATTCGCGTGTTTGCACCCACTACTTCCTTCCCGTAGAGAATCATTAGCAAATCTATTTACGACCATCAATTGACCAAACTAGTTTCTAAATTTGGCAATGTCGTTATTACTCCCACGGTTGACCGATATAATAGTCATTTGACCATATAAAAATGTATATACATATAAATGTAGGCTAAATTTACACTATCGAACTGTTAACATTTGAACACCAACTATACCTAAGATATTGATTTCTGAAGACATTCATTGTCTTAATACGGGTACTTAAGTGAAAATTATACATAAACGAAATATTTCATATAAATATTTGATCAGCATATAGAAAAATCCCACGTCTACTGGATGCAAGTTCTAAAAAAAATTACATATAAATTAAAATAAACAGAAATAATGAATGTATATCATCATATGCCGTAGTATCCATGTTAATATTGTAGGACCTATTAGACGATGAGATAATCAGACTGTCTATCATAGTTTCATCTCACTTACACCTAACTAATACTAGCGAGACGGCACCATGTTAGACTGTCAGTAAACGTCGGAATGTAATAAATATTCTTGGATAATCCTGGACAAATTTACACATCGCCATCCAGTCCGAAAAAGTAAAGCTTATAATGTGGGTACTAGATAACTAATACAATTCTTAAATACATTTTTTTAAATACGTTCTTATAATACATAGAAAACACCCGGACCAAAGCAAACAGACATGTACACGCACACAAATATTTTTCTTATGCGGGGATCGAACCCGCGACCTCGGTGACAAAGTAGCCATTCGACTAGGCTCGTATAATAGATCCTTAAGTGATATATACGAATATTTAATGCCGTAAATGGGGTGAATAAATCTGTATATTACGATTTCATGCCTAACACATGATTCTGGCACATTCAAGTGAAATTTAGTATGTAGCCTTTGCTTGAATCCTGTCCTATACATTCCCTCGATTTCGCCCAAACAAACACGTAGACAAAAAGCTATGAAAGAATGCTTATTTTGACGAGCCCGGTGGCCAAATGGCTAGCAATGGCTACTTTGACTCTGAGGTTGGGGGTTCAATCCCCGCACAAGACAAATATTTGTGTGCATAAACATTTTCTGTATTATTATTATATTACATATTTCTCTTGGTCTGTTTTCTATGTATTATATGTATGCATTTACAAAAAAAAATGTATTTAAGTATAATATCAGTTATCTAGTACTCATAGTACAAGCATTGCTTAGTTTGGGACTAGATGGCCGTGTGTAATTTGTCCAGGAATATTTATTTATTTATTTATTTTATTGGCCTTTGGCTTATTAATAAACATGTCACAGACATAAATCTACAATATGTAGATAAGTCAAATGTCAATTGCATAGGTCGCATTGCCGACTCCATTTCTGTTTAAGGTAATTCAGAAAAGCCGGACCCTGGTCGCTCGCAGGCGAGTCACGCAGTTTGCACCACAAACCAGCCTATTACTCACGATAAGCTTGCACAGTAACCGCATTCACCTAACGCTCCCTCATTAGCCAACATTAAAATAATAACAAGCACAGCACTTGCGGCAAACATCCATCCATTCGTTCCGTTCAACATACGCCGAACACGTTCAATGTAATCGAAATTATTCCACGTTTAGAAAGACATGGCCTATTTACGTGTTTTATATGACAATGTATGCGAATGTAATGTATAATGACATGTGTAATGTATATAAAAAGCCATGACAAGAAAACGAAGTAATTAAAAAAAAAAAAACAATTTCGACATCAAAACGATTTCTTTTCGCGTAAAAGCGCAAACGAAGTTATGCAGCAGGGAATGTATTACGAAGGCAGAGACACCGATCTCGAAAATAAAACGTCGATTGTACGCGGCATCAGCGTGCACAAATAAAATTCCTCGGAGGCACATGCAGTACCCTGAATTAGATACACTCGTGATCGACTGCTCAGCGATGTGGGCCCGATAGACCGTGAACGACGCACAGTTAAAACCATTGGAAGTTTGTTTCAGCCTTTTCCCGTCATGTAGGTACGCAATAAAGTAAATTATTTTTATTAATGCCAACACCAACAGGTGGAGATACAATTAAAAATATTAATCTTATAGTAATCGTATAACATCAGGGCTTTATTAAAAGCACTATAAACTATATTATTGCAGTCAGCGGCCGGCAGACGGCCAACTGGAGTTCTCACAAAGGCAACAGTGAATCAGATTTGATGCGTTTTATAGTTACGAGCCTCGGATAGACTTTACGGCCGTCTTGGAGTTGCACCGATTATACCAACGTGTTAAGGTTTTTTTTTACATATAAATCGATATTTATCGATATATCCTCTTGTGTAATAATAATAATATCCTATAACCCTGATGCTAAATAAACAAGGCTGTCCCTGTGCTTAAAACAGGTGCATAGTATATTTCAGAGTGCAAGAAAATATACCTTCCTACGCGAAAAAATACGTGTCATAGAATCGAGCATTACTTAAAATTTAAATTGATTGGACATAAAACTGCGGGCGGTGCGAGTCGTTAATCCGCGCAAGCTTTTCCCGCTGTCTCCAGAAAATGACTTAAGAAATGTAAAAGAGCGCGTACGTTGACATCGTCGTATTTGTTCGCAAAAAAAATTGTGTTGTAAGTTGTGTTCGCTAAAAAGGCGCGCAGACGGCGTCGCGGCGACGGGTCGACGGCCGCGCCCGGAATAACCATCACCAGCAGCTATATTTGCAGCAGCGGAGCGGGAGCAGGGGGGCGCACCAGCGCGTGCCATTTCTGCACCACCGCCCGGTGCATCTGAGTAATGCCATTGTAATGCTCTCGATATAGTCCTAATGACTGGACGCGGCAGGCAGACGCGGCGTCGGCGACGTCGTCGCTGGGACTATGGCCTCGCCGCTCTACACACACTTCGCGTTTCACTGCCTCTTTTCACTATTCATACTCGATTATGACCGAGAAATGAGAATACCAGAGAGTATACATTGTCGTTAGTTCATTTTATAAATTCATCGTGAAGAAAACGCAAAGATGAACTGCAGCGGGTGCGAACGACAGACGACCCAGTACTATACCTAATGTATATTGATGAGAGTTAACTCGTGGGAGCCACCGCTCGCCAGCCGACTGTCATTTGTCATCGCCAGTTCCTGTCACATCGCATACGCATACTTTCTTACATTCCGCAATTACCTTTTAAAGTCGGCAAATTGCCGATTGTACAAAAAACATGCGCTTAATGGAATGGCAGACAAAAACTCATCTTTAGGTATGCAGAGACAGAAATTATAAAGCGTGAATTCTTTTATCTGGGATGTAATAAAACTTTATTGTCTATGCCGTCATTTTTATACTGAAAACGTATAATTTATTAATATAACTGAACAGTCCTATAATATATTCTATTAATAATGCGTTATTTCTGTCTATCATATTAATTGACCAAAACTGTGGAAGTGTCATGTTACACAAGCGGTACGAGTCGCCCGAAAATGGCATATTAATGTCCGCCATCAAAGAGAATATGCCTACAAAAGTCCATAAAATGGATGTCGTTCACTCGTTTCCACATGTGCGGATAGTTTTCGCGACAGATGGCCTGTGAGTCACTAACCTGTTACTGTTACCGTCAGCTTACGTTTCCAATATCATCGATACGAACGACTTATAAATCATCATTTGCAAAATGTTATCAAGAGGCCGAAAAACTATTAACGTTAAATGGACGTATTTATTAGCTCCTAATAAACCGTTCCGCTTTGTAACGAGTATCATGTATCCAGCCGAAAAAGGCATGACATCAGTCAGTTTACATGAAGCCCAATACAAAAGTGACATCATTAATTTAGAAAATGGAATATCATGGAGGCTGCTGATGAGCTCGTAATGAAGATCACGTGTCGTAGCGGGACTGTAAACGCTGAAGCATGGAGGTCGATCTTACGCGGCGCTCTCGATATCGCATCACCTCACTGTCTTTCATTTTGTTATCGTGTTTACGATAAAATTATCAAGTTTCTGTTAGTGCAAACATAGATCGGTCCCGTGCTAGCTGCCTGCCTAATTAAATACAGAATACACGAACCGGCCCGCTGCCTGTGCATCATTAATATTGTTCAAGTCACCGTCTCGATTGCTTACAGACTACCGCTATCGCGATGCTCTTTAAATGTAGCTTTTTAGGGTTCCGTATCCAAAGGGTAAAACACCATATACCTATTAGTGAGACTCCGCTGTCCGTCCGTCCGTCCGTCTGTCACCAGGCTGTATCTCATGAATCGTGATAGTTACACAGTCGAAATTTTCACATAATATGATGTATTTCTGTTGCCGCTATAACAACAAACATTTTAATTTAACAGGCATGACTATTTTGCCGCTTTTATAGATAATGGTACGGAACTCTTCGTGCGCAAGTCCGACTCGCACTTGGCCGGTTTTTTTTAATTCTCAAGTCATATTCTTTAACTCACTGATACCTTTTTTATACTACTTGGATGTTAAATAGACATTATGTCCACCTGATGGCATGGAAATCTATGCTGACAGCGCAACGAGTCCTCTGCAACTTACTAATAACCTCAATCTCTCACTAGCATTTTTTAAATGCAGAAGATAAAGTCTATCCGGATAATTTTAGAGCAAGTATCCCTTTACTCTGTTAGAACCGAGTGATGTCTGTTCTCAATTCACACTCGTTGCAGAAATTCTGACAATTTTTTTAGACATCAACTTATGGCAGGTTCTATATTATGTTATACTTCACAGAAAATTTCAATTTCTGTAGTATACTTAGGTGAGATTAGTGTGAGATAAAAACAGACCTAAGAATACTTTTTTAGGGTTTTCTTTACCAAATTTCCATCGATTCAGTGTGTAATGAATGATATCTTGTCAATGAAAAATTTTATTGGATTTCGGCGAACGAAGTGTCTCCACCCATTTAAATGGAATTGTGCCATATTGTCCATAAGCAAGACCATACATTCGCCAAGTAAACATTTACAGTGGTTTAACAAGAAACTTAACTAATATGTATTAGTACTCACAATTAGCAACATCCCCTGGGCAAATCTTGCAGCATCTGCCCGGTAGCAGGACAGGCTCATCACAAGACGGCACTGGGCATTCTTTCTTGATGTTTCGGCAGTGAACTTTCGCTACCAAACGTCGTTTTTTTTGTACCTGTTGACATTAATGTTTAAATTAAATGTTGCCCTTTAAATAGATACTACAAACGAAATATTATCTTATATTGTCCCTTTATTTAACCTAAGGTGACGTATGGTCCTATCCGATCCTTATCGTTAATCAGTTTCACCAATTCAGGTGTACAAATTTTTTGGCACACCTTACCGCGCAGATACCCCAGTGCTAGGTGCATTGGGCGCAGAGATTTTGACTCTGGACTGTTGGGCTGATCCACAGACTAAAGGTCGCGAGCGATGGAAAGTCATGCTAAGGGTTTCTCTAAAGAATCGAATCCGGAACGAATTTGACGGAGAAGCATTAATTTAATTTAATTTAATTATTGACGGCAGATTTTTTTTTATACTACGTAATGAAAAAATAATAATGGTTCGTTTTGTAATCCTTACTTCCTTACTAATATTATAAATGCGAAAGTAACTCTGTCTGTCTGTCTGTCTGTCTGTCTGTCTGTCCTGCTTTCACGGCAAAACTACTGAACCGATTTAAATGAAATTTGGTACACAGATAGTTTAGAGCCTGAGGAAGGACATAGGCTACTTTTTAATGCAAAAAAACGGTTGTAAGGGGTTAAAAGGGGGGGTGAAAGATTGTATGGAAATATCGTTATTTTTAGAGCTAGAAGCTTGAAACTTATTTTTTAGGCTGTTGATTCGATATCCTTACTAATATTACTTCCTTACTAATATTATAAATGCGAAAGTAACTCTGTCTGTCTGTCTGTCTGTCTGTCCTGCTTTCACGGCAAAACTACTGAACTGATTTAAATGAAATTTGGTACACAGATAGTTTAGAGCCTGAGGAAGGACATAGGCTACTTTTTAATGCAAAAAAAGGGTTGTAAGGGGTTAAAAGGGGGGGTGAAAGATTGTATGGAAATATCGTTATTTTTAGAGCTAGAAGCTTGAAACTTATTTTTTAGGCTGTTGATTCGATATCCTTATCCTTACTTCCTTATCCTTACTTCCTTACTAATATTATAAATGCGAAAGTAACTCTGTCTGTCTGTCTGTCTGTCTGTCTGTCCTGCTTTCACGGCAAAACTACTGAACCGATTTAAATGAAATTTGGTACACAGATAGTTTAGAGCCTGAGGAAGGACATAGGCTACTTTTTAATGCAAAAAAAGGGTTGTAAGGGGTTAAAAGGGGGGGTGAAAGATTGTATGGAAATATCGTTATTTTTAGAGCTAGAAGCTTGAAACTTATTTTTTAGGCTGTTGATTCGATATAAATAAATATGACATTCAAAGTTTGTAAAAGTTTTACCCACACGGGGGTAAAATAACAATAGGGAATAGGGGATGAAAGTTTGTATGGAAATATGTAAGGTATAAATGAATGTTTTATAAGTTTGTTTGCCAAGAGACAAAATATTAGTGCTATCCTGATGTAGATAACATTTACGCAGTCATTACAAAATGAGAAACTGAAATTAACGCGAGTAAAAAACTTGCCAAGCATCGCGCCGTACTAGAGATGGGCAAAATGCCGGGCATTTACAATAAATGTCCAAAAAATAGTTATAAATTCCCTATTTATGCCCAAAACTAGGCATTTATTGGGCATTTACAGGTTCTTACTGGGCACTTATTGTAAATGCCAGGCATTTTGCCTATCTCAACGCCGTACACCACCCGTACACATTGAAAGCTGCCACGCGGGGGTCAGGGAGCGGGCCGGGGGTCGTTACGCGGCGTGGTACCACATGAGTAAAAAACGGTGGTACGGCACAGAAAAAATATGCCCAAGTGGGCTTGCCCAAACGTGCAGACACGTGACAATTATTATTTTTTCCGCTACAAATGCATTATTATTCACTGCACATTGTTTACAATTCGATTTGCTTACTTTAGTAGATAAGTTATTAAATATTTTTTTCTTTAGTTGGGTCATTGTTTTATTTATTTCATTCGTTAAAAGTAGATTACTTTCGAGTTTAATTAGATGTTATTACGTCATTTTTTTTTGTTGCACATTTGTATGCTAGGCAGGTACCTAAGAACGGTAAGTTAATTGCCCTCACCAAATAAACAGTACTTTTTTGAGCATTGTACAAACAAAGCATTTGACCATCTGTGAATGTAAACAAAAGATAAGAAAGCTTAATAGTTTTATGAATGAGTCTTTATGCCTTTGCATGCCGACTCAAGAAGTCGCAATATCCGAAAGGGATTTCTAGGAATCGGTTACAAATGGTTCATAAAAACAAGTTCTTAAGTACAAGTGTAAAAAGTTATACTTAGTATAGAGATTTTGTTTATTTGGGTCAATAAAATTAGTTAAATTTAATTCATTTGGGTTTATAATTTTTTTTAAATAGGTTTTTATACAATGAAATAAAATACTTAAATAAGTTATTTTCATAATAAGAAGTTTTGTTTTCTGTGTTTACGGTTAAAAGCAAAATAAAGTGTAAATAGTTATAGGGGTATAGCGCACTCGGTTCTAAAACTACCATTGAACTTAGCTGATGAGGACATGCCGGTATGTAACATTAGCAAAAGCAGTGAGCGCGGAAGAAAGTTGCAGCTGTGTAAGCTGTTGGTTGGGATGAATGTTCAATGTTCCACAAAAGAGCTATATAAGCACTAGATGGCACACTGCAACTCATATAAGTATTAATACGTATGTGTCTTATTTGTAAAATAATTAGCCGAAATATTTAAAAATGCTGCCCAAAGACACTATTCCACGCGGACGAAGTCGCGGGCACAGCTAGTAATACTTATATTGTAATCTTTCTGTTAATTGCAAAATTGGTTCAATATATGTGTGTGTGTGTGTGCGTGTGTGTTGTGTGTGTATGTGTTTGTGTTTGTGTGTATATAGTTATGTGTGTGTGTGTGTATGTAGATATGTGTGTGTGTGTATATATATATGTGTGTGTGTGTGTGTTTTAGATTACTTTTAGTTTAATTTAGTTTTTAAGTATATTTATAATGAATTAATTCATTTACATATATTACTAGCTGTTACCCGCGGCTTCGCCCGCGTAGTCCAGGGATGCAGGATTATCCGCTGGGTCAATCTAAAGATTGTCTGAAAATTTAGTTGAAATCGATCCAGCCGATTCGGCGTCTATACGGAACATACCATACATACTTTCTCTTTTATAGGTATAGATAGATATAATTATTCTAAGGATTAGTATGTATAACTGTACTGTATGTAGGTACATATATACCAGCTAAAGTAGTCGCATTACATTTGTCTGATCGTTTGCATGTTTGCCACTCGATGTGACATAAAAAACTTGTTGACGAAGAAAACAGTTTTCTCGACAAGTTCAAAACCTCGTAAATTAAATTGTAAATGTTCAATGTATTTATTCAAGTAGCCATTACTCTAATCTACAAATGGCTTGTATCTCTCACAGATATATCTTGTCGCGATGTTCAATTAATGCAAATGTGAATACATACTTAATTCATTTATCAGTGAGTGACGTTAAACGATTGACCTTATTAAGATGCAATCTTAGGAACATTGTTCCAGTTAACTGAACCAAACCATAAACAAACAAATGAATAACTCGATTTGACCTAAATTAATAAATGACAGGCGAACATTACAGAAGTACGTTTTTATGATGTCGATATCGTCTCCAGCAAAACGGAATTATCATCATCAACACTTAAAGGGACCCCAGCAACCAAGTTAATTATGTATGAGAATTGCTAAAAATATTATTTTAATAATATTACTATTATAACTTTTTGACTTTGTAGTAAAAAAGTTCTCTATGCAAATGGTATAAATAGCACTGCCACTTTTCAGCCGATTTGTAAAGTTTCACTGCAGATAATTATGGGTCCTCCCAACATTATGCAATATATAATAATAAACGCCACGTAATAATAAACGGTAAGAAGCGCATAAATTCCAAATGAAAAGTACTATTTCGAGAAGAAAACAAAATGTTTATGGCGTAACCTGCTGGAGCAAAATAAATAATTTTTTTATTCAGAACTTTGTTTAATGGGGTATCGAAAGCCAATAAGATCGTAGCATCAGTGTGCACTAAATATAAACATCATCTTGTAAAAATAACCACTATACAGCCAGTGCAAAGTTTGAGTTCTAACAATTAACACTAATTCAATATGTGATTGATTAATTATGGTCTAACTAAAACCAATGAACGCGCATAGTGAAACTGTAGCCTCGTGATAGAGTGGCTACCAATGGCTACTTCGGCTCCGAGGTCGCGGGTTCGATCCCCGCAAGAAACAAACATTTCTGTGCATATTAAACATGTCTGTTGTCTTGGTCTTTAATACCCTAAGTACGAGCTTTGCTTAATTTCAGGATAAATGGAGATGTTTATTTTTTCAGGAATATTCAAATTCATCAAGAAACACAGCAGTGCGTAGATGTGGACCGCCTAACGAGATTCTCCCAAGTGACCACAGCATGGAGTTCTTCAAAAAGGGCGTGAAGAAGTTTTTACAGAGTTGCCAATGCATGTGTGATGCCCCTGGTGTTATAGGCTGCGGTAACTGCTTACCATCAGGCACGCCGTAAGCTTGTTTTCCACCTTAGTGATAACAAAGATACAGCCATGTATAGAATCGAAATCTACTTACGGGCACACATTCACATACGATGCAATACATGACGCCAAAGGGCGGACCCAGGTCCGCATACCACGTACTCCCCAACTCTTTCGGTTGTTTGCCGAACTGACATTCTGTAACAACAGAAAAAGCAATTTAATTAATACAGTTGTGAATTAATACAGGATTAAGAGTAGGGAGTCCAAGTTACATCACAGCCCACAACATGTCGCTATTAATGCCTGTCTAAATATCAACATTATGGTTGTAGTTACAGGTTCAGTAGGCTCGCAGGACGCCCATTCTGTGTTCGATCCGATGGGAGATTAACTTTGCTTAACATGTACATAAGCCTAGGATATATCTATCTATATATTTATACGCACATTGGGTTTTTAGACGTTTAATAGCTCCATTCAGAAAGAGCACTTGCGCGATTGACACCACAGTGTTAAGGTGGCTTAATTGTGGTGGGTAGTTTGGTTAGGATTAGTTAGACGAAAGGGCCAGAACAAATTAGTAGGAGTAAGAAGCTTTTGGTATTTGACCTGGCCTGTAATAAAATTTAACACTATTATTTGGAAACGAGCATTAATACAGTGATATAGTAACTAATGGTTTGACTTTAACCACATAGTAGGTAACTCATTCGAGACGTAACTTAGTCATGGTTTTTAGAACAACTTAAGTTTAACGACCTTGTTTATGCTGACAAAACACACTACTGTATAAAATCAACAAGCCTGAGTCATTATCTACTTTCGACGATTATATTAAATCAATATATATATATCGGAAAATTAAGAAGTACTCAAGATAACAGTAAAGCATTTGTTTCTAGTAATGTCTGCACTCTATCAGCAGTAGGTACCTATCAGCTCTGCGTCCCTAACGAAAGTACGAAAACCTAATTACAAAGACCATTAGACAAATATAAGCAAAATACCTCATAAAAATCCATTAAAAAAAATTCACTCACGTCACTAACGAACTGTTCAAAGTTTAATAGAATAAGGTATTAGCACCCGTGTTGATAACAACACGTGTAATGATTAGACAAAGTAGACAAATGTAGCAGTATCTCAACTCCAACTGTCAAATAAGGCACACACGTTGCACGGTTATAAGGCTGAACCACATCGCCGACTTAATTGTAAGACGTTGTATTCAACGTCTCACAATAACGACATCGCACGGTAGTTTTTCTTATCGCATACAGAATTATAAGAAGTTTCTTCAAAGTTTCATGAGACAATGAGATAAATCTGTATTTCTAGCGAGACATGATCACATTGCGCATAGTACTTGGGCATTACGATGCCACAAAGCAATGATGTAGTCTCGCCTTATATACTATCAAATTTGCGACGCATTGTTTTTTTTTTTATACTACGTCGGGAGGCAGACAAGCATACGGCCCGCCTGATGTGAAGCGGTTACCGTAACCGTATTAACGCTCGCAACATCACTTGCGCACTTGCGCGCCGCCACCTCCGCTGCCAACGCAGCAGCTCCTACTTTTCTGGTGACCTCACTCACTCGCAGGAACACAACAACCCTCAAGGTAATTGTTATTTGACTGCGGTATTCTGTGTGGTGGAGGTACATTCCCCTGTCGGGTAGCTTACAATTACGCTCCCTATCTCTCTTTTCGCCAGAGCTTCGTTTGTCAGTCAGCAGGGTGCACCACGTGCAGGTGAAGTTGGCTTTGGTTCAAAGATGTTGATAAACCACTTACACCCCTTAGTAGCAGTCATTCTCGCTTAGTAGCAGCGCCGCACGGTTTTTGCCTCCGTCTGAAAATTAGCGTCTCAACTCTGCTGTGGTCTGTGATATTATGCTGAAACGAAGTAATTTTTTTCACACCACAGCACTGTTTTGTTGTTTGAATTTTATAATCAATAATATTATTTACATTTTTAATTAAGTTCCATATAATCCCAGTGACATTTTAATGCTATTTTACAATGATTTCACTAATAGACTAGTGATGTATGATTTTATTTTTGACAAATTGAATGTTAATTGATCAATTTTAAATGTTTTGAAGCAAATAATTAGGCTAAAATTTGTTCCATTTGCATGCTATTTATAATGGCTGGTGATTTCTTTTACAATAACATATGTTATAATGTTACCTATTTATTTCAAATAAATTATTTATTTTGTAATTTTTGTTTGAATATAGTCTAAAAATTACAACTTTGTTTTTACAAAAATTGTAGCAAAATATTTTGGTTTTTTTTATGTGAGCGCGTGTATTTCAGTCTTTTACAGAGTTAGTATACTACTCTATATATTTGCTGTGTTATACTTAGCGGAGGGAGAGCAAGCACTGGTTAACAAGTTACATATTGCATTTACATACCGCACTCGACTACATCTAAAAATAAAAGTTGCAGGCGTAAAAACAGAGCAAGCCTACGGAACTTGACTTGTCCTATGTGCGTATGATGCAGTGACCACCACTTACTTTTTTTTATTAATGATAATATTTTTAAACTATTATGTACCAGAATTCGTTGCATGTCGCATACGGGATAGTATACTATTCTGATTTGGTAGCAACAAGGGAGAGTTACCAAGCGTTCAGACGATTTTGCTATTCATGTTATTGGAATCGATGTGATAGGTAACAACTCAATGTTTTAGTTCCGCAATATTGTTAGATATTTGTCATATTGATGTCTCTCACATTGCTAGGATGTGAAATCAAAATCTAAAAGTTTCTTACTCCTACCAATTTCTTCTGATTAAATTCGTTGTGAATTCCAAAGCAGCCGTAGTTTTACCCCCGGGACTGCAATGGACTTCACTGTTCATTTCCTTTTTGGCGGTCGCCCCTGTTAATCCGGGCTACACAGGAGACGAGGATAGTGGTGGAGAGAGGAGGATAGTGGTGGAAAAGTGTGATAGGCCCAAAAAAAACCTATGAATTTTCTGTTATTTAAAAATGATTCTTTCGTGTGTTTGGCGTCAGTTTGGCTACACTGCTGGGATATAAATCTCCGTTCAAATGAACAACTTTAGAGTCCTCATCTACCATCGATCTCCTCAAGACGTCAGTACCACAAAAAATAACAACAAAAAAGAAGATACATAGTACACATAGTATCTTTTGGCTGAAATTTATAATACAATGTTCTTAACATAAAACTCCTGTATATCTAAAAGTGTACAAATGGCCACTTTGGCACAGAACTCAGATGTAAGCACCTCCCATTTCATTTGTTTTATCAACAAATCTAGTTACATAATATACAAATAACAAGGATTACTATTTGAAGAAGTTAAATAAAAAAAATTAAGTCATGAAGTGAAAAGAATGAAGAAGTCGGTGCCGTGCGCTCTATCTACTTTATTGCAATATTTTAATTGCCAATATCTTTCAGGCACAACTCTACCCTTCTTAACAAAATTGATTCTAAGACTAATTGAGGAACTCACTAACAATTCAATTAATTTATCAATGTTGATAGAGCTATCAAATACGAATAAAAGAAACACGTAGCAGTGAAATAAAGTTGCCAAAGAAACGAATCGCCAATTCGCTTCAAACAGACGGGCACCGATTACGTGTCGTAGATTCATTATCAGATGCGTCAGGTCGATAAGGTGGCCGGGTCTCTATAAATAGTCGTCACTGTTATCTCTCTCGTAACTATTTAATTAACCTCACTCTTCGAGTGCACTGATAACGGACGCGACATGTTGCGTGAGAACATATTGATCTTTATATCAATTGTTCCTTCAATACAAGGCAATTTAGTCGAGTGGTGCAAACGCGCCTTTTAAAATGGTGCAATGGGCGCATGACGCCAATAATGAGGAAGGAGGGTGGCGGCGCCGGCAATCAGGATGCAACAATCACGACGCTTTTATGCGTGAACATAGGCTTGTCTGCTTGGCAGCCAGCTTATTTCATATTGATTACTCTGTAATATCCGTGTGACAAATTCAAGGATATTTTTTTCTCTAAAGCCGTACCTATACTCTTTCCTTACCTATAAATCAGTGCCAAGAAAACGTCACCGTCGCCACTCCCGCTCAATCTTTGAATACGTGACCGTTGCCAGATTTGTTCTCCACGCCTATTTCACGAGGTTATTCTACGCGCATCTTTTTAGATCCCAAAAAACATATGAAAATATAATCTCTGACACGATTTAGGCATATAAAGCGAGGCGGGACATCGCGTAACCTTCTCTCGGTTTCTCGGAAACGTTGGCTATCCGCCAGAAATGCTTCGCCAGAGAAATGAAGTATTGGCGGCGACCGTCCTATACTTCTTTCACGAACTTTTTATGCATTTTTTACCCGATTTGAATAAATATTTATACTTCTTTTACAGAAATATATTTGGGTGTGGCCGTTGTAGCAGCGCGCAAAGCCCCGCGGTTATTGCACTTTGTGATATTGTCATAGATCACAATAAATGTAAGCTACATTTTAAAGGCCCAGAAGTGACAATGGATATGGTCAACTCATTGAAGCATGTGCAAGTCGATTCAATAAATCCTCTACATAAAAGGGTTGAAAGAGGCGAATGCCGTATTTCAGCGAGCGTGGGTTGCGCATAAATTGTTCGCTCCGAATTAGCCTTAAGCAGGATATTTTGACATTCGTGTAGCCATTGCATTGGCTAGTTTACACTCGTTACTTGATTTTCATCTCGAACACGTCACGAATCGAAGCCAAGGATCTGTGTGATGTAGTAACCACACGTGACGCCGCTTTTGATGTGTCCGATGAATACAAAAAGTTGACGGTCAATCCGACGATCCACGATGCGGCTTAATCTGTGACTCATGAGCAGCCGTTGTAGTAGCGACGTCTAGCTGACGTATTCGCCGCAAACATCGGTCTGACGCGGATTAAGCGATTTGGATCAATCATTCTATTTTTTCAATTAACACGCCTCTTACACGCGCGCTCCTTATACCTAACACACGATCATTATCTTCATAGAAATGACAAGCAAAATCCGTCTTACATGATTATTTCTACGTAGGTAAGTATTACACGTTTATTTATTACCACTGTATGTACACATTTCATCCGGGGAAAGTTAAAAAAACAAATAATAAATCAGACTTAAAACCAAAATTAGGTCAACGCGCAAATGCTAGGCTACTAATTTGAAACCCACTATTTTTTAAAGTATATGGAATAAATAGTTATTTATTCAGCTCAATAAAGCTAGCTAGTTCTTATTTTTGGTTTTTAACATTTACTTTTTTCACTTGCCTATTCACAATATAATTTTCAAGCATTATCCGTTCTAATGATAAATCGATTTCCGATTCAGTCAAAATATTCGAAGGCCGTGTGGTTTCCGGCAGACTAGAATAGAATCACTCTGTCTCTTGGATGTCGTACAAGGCGACTAAGGGAAATACATTATAAAACATCGATCAGGCCTCCCCAACCCGTCTGGCCAGCGTGGGGAGTGTAGGCCAAATCATCCTTCTGTCTAGGACGGACGAGAGAGGGTCGTGCTCCTGTAGTGGAGACTAAAACGATAATGATGATTCGCATGACTTATGGCATAAGATACTCGTAATTTTTGGAATTATTTTTCTTGCCATTTTTACAATCACCCATATCGACTGCGCTCTATCAATAAGTTATACGAGGCCAAAGACGCCACTACTATTATATGGGTCTGCCCCGACTCTACATTGAGAATTAACTATACTTGGTGTTTGGTGTATTCCTTGTCTTATGAGTTCACAATTTTTTTTATCAACTACCATATCCATATAGACTTTATTTACCATATCCACGATTTCCTAAATCTATGTAAAGTGTCAGGTGTGTGAGGCTGCGGCGAGGCGCGCGTATTATGTAAAGTGCGGGGATATCGAGTGTCGCCAACAGGTGTCTATTTGTCTATCGCTGATGTTAATAAGAATTACTGTAACGCGTCTGTTTAATTATTCACTCTAATAAATTGTGTTTGTCGCTTCTTCTTCGCTACACTGATGTGAGATGTGTGTAATCGCCATAATAGTTTGATCGAAGTAAATTAACGCTACAAAATGATACTAAATAAAAGTAATTTACTGGTGATACTTACAGTTCTTTCGTTTATAGTTTTTACTGAATGTAATATGTATGATTAAAGTTACAGTTTCCAGCGGGGTTACCAGCAATTCTCCTTGCATTGCAAACATTATAATCATGTTGCATCAGGCGGACCGTATATGTAGGTACTTATTTGTCGCCCGGCGAACTAGATATAACTAACACGACCACTGCATACAAAACTATAGTCTACAAACAAATATCAAAAGGAAACTTATGACACATTAAAGTTATTACAGAGACAGTGGCATATTGTTGCATTAGTTACCAAATATTCAGTGGGAACGGAATATCCTAAAGTGCCATACAGGATCTAAGTATATTGATACTATAATTCAATTCTTTAACTGTGTTACATTTGAAAAAATGACGTTAAAATACATTAAGACTGTCTTTGTGATTGCATGGCAAGCCCTACTGACTGATCTGTCAACTCACTACTCAAACCACTGAATGGATCGGGTTGAAATTTGGCATATAGTGATTATGACGTAGGCATTCGCTAAGAAAGGAATTTTGAAAACTCTCACGAGATACCTACCTGAATACACGCATATGACGCAGTCGCGGACACATGCTATAGAATCTATATGAATGCCAATTAAATTCATCATATTCGCTCATCTGTTCCTACTCGCAGAAGACTAACAAATGTCCATCAATCAGTTCATTCGTTCCACCCTCACAACGTTTCGTGTTGTAGTAGGATAGTAAGTAGTAAGAACCACCCCTACCCTTAATAAATCTAAATATCTCATATATGAGTAAATAGTAATCGTCATTCATATTTAACAGCCACACACCAATTTTTAATCGGATTATAACTTGATGGTTATCGGACATTCGTTTTGAACACAACACTTTTTAATCTAGACTTATAGCCACTGCCATTTCAGTAATCGGATGTTTATTGATGAATAAGAATTACTTATGCAAGTTTTGTGACTAATCTATAGCGTACGAATTTTGGCGCGAACGTCAACCGGGGTATTAAACTATTATGTAATCTGTGGTAATAGCGTCGGAGTTTCTCCCCGGACTTTTTGGCGCGAACTTGGTGGTCTTGGTGTGCGCGGTTGTGCTTATAAACAAATTTTCATAATTTAATGTATAATGATATTGATTCACTATAGAGATAGTGTATTATGGTGCAAGTAATCATTTGAATGCATAAAATTAGTAAAATCTTTGATTGACAATGTTTGAATCGGGGCTGCCAGTCATTCCAAGATGTTTTCTACTGTTTTGCACTATGCAAAATAGAGAAACAAGAAGATTACGATATTTCGGAATGTTCCCGAATCCATGTGATAATATATAGAAAAAATGCAAAGATAGGCTCAAAAAGACATTGATTCCAGAGCTGTAAAGCTATTTGATAAAAAAATGTTTTCCTCATTTCTGGATAAATAAATAAAATTTCTTATACAGATAGGTATTACAACTCATAACCGATTAAACCCACTTTTGAACGAAATAATCAGGCAAAAATAAGTAGTTACTTATTACCAACGTCGTTAGTCAAAAACAGTATTGACCGATTTTTGTAGTCAAAAGTGGTTTTAACGGATTTAAAGTTCAGCCTAGATAATCTAAGCTTAAATAAATAATCTGATTCAATTTCCGAAATGTAGACGCTCCGAGGTTATGACTAATTAAACATCGCGTATCTCGCAAGCAAGTCGAGCCTCACTCGCTTCGCTCGCACGGCTTGAGTGTAACATAAACATCTACATTAAAACTTAGTATAGATCTATGCTTAAAAATTAAAAACTTAAATAAAGAACCGACATCATCACTTTTCTGAATTGTCTACAATCTTAGAGGAAGTCTACAATAAAGGTACAATATGAAATAAACACAAAATTAATAATAAATAAATAAATATTTGTAGACAATTTACACAGCGCCATCTAGTCCCAAAGTACCCATAACACCAGCTTTGCGCTTAGCAAAGCTGGTGTTATGTTTACTAGACAACTACTTAAATACATTACTAATAAATGTACTTAAATACATTTTTTTTTGTACCTAAATACATACTTATAATACATAGAAATCACCCCGACCAACACAAACAGACGTGTTCATGAACTCAAATGTTTGTCTTGTGCGAGAATCGAACCCGCGACCTCGGAGTCAAAGTGGCCATTGCTAACCATTCGATCACCGAGCTCGTCAAATGTCAAAACATTAAATTGGGTTGTTTCCAATGTTTAAAAATTGTACAAATAAATTAACAATATCGTAAAATACACAAAACTATAAAGATCTGCAAACTTTCATTCTAATATCTTCAGTCAGACTTTTTTTAGCGTCGATCAAAGTTTGGCGGGAAAGTCCATTTTAAAAGTATGAAATTATTAAAAAATAATATTTCCATTGGAGAAGCAATAAAAAATGCTATAACTTTTATTATGATACTAATCACATAAACGTAATATTTAACATAGCTGTCGTACAAATTTCTGATTTGATGCATACAAAATACAGATCTGTGACGTCATAATTCAGTAGTCTTTTGTATGGAGCGTTTTGGGGCAGTCTAAAAATTGTGATTTTCAAATTACCATATCTCGAGAGATTTTTGTGCTATCGAAGTAATTCTTTCACCTATGGTTATATTATGGAGACGTCCCTACATATCAAACAGAAAAAAATGTTAGTCAAATACCCAATTGTGCGCTTCCATAGGTCGCATGTATGAATGGAGTTTTAAATCATCAGAACCCGTTGATTGCCCGCAGCAGTCGTTGTCGTAAACTTGATTTCGTTATAATTATACATTTATATTGAAACTCTTAATGGAGACAAAATAATCATGTAGCATTAGGCTGTCGCGACATGCAGACGTCGCGCGACATCGCACGCAAATCCACCAGACATTATCAAACATTCATACCTGTAGGTCATTTTATAATTATAATTGTTTAAGTCTACCATAATGGAGAAGAAAAGTTTCTGAATTTACTCGAACTGCAAAATCATTAAACTATCATCATCGTCATTATCAAGACTGATACCAGCAGTTGGTAGAGACCTGGATATATGCCTTCCCAATGCTTTCCATCATATTATGCGATCCTCCACTTTCCACATTCATCCACTACTAGCGACTTTTTATACTTATTCTTAACTTCAAAAAAATTCGGTGTTTTGTTTTGTTTCGGTGACTTTGTTTTGTTTCTTAAAACAATTTCACTTTTTTTAATTCACAAAACTTACAAGACTGTCTCTACCAGAATAATTCAGGTCAATCTCAGGGCATTGACGTTAGCAGTGTTTACAAATTTATTTTTTAACTACAATCTGCTCGTTTACTTTTGTAGTTCTATGGTAAAATCTTTCATATTATGTCGAACATCTAATAAACTTTTATTAGCAGTCCTGGGGGCCTACTTGAAGAAGAAGAAGAAGAAACATTTACTAGCTAGCCTGCTCCCGTCTAAGTAGAATCATAGCAATAAATAGGTACCGCTTAGGCCGGAAATCGTAAATCTAAGATCGATTACTGTAATCCCTTAATGTTAGTAATGGATTTTGGGAATCGAATTCCTGTGTAGGCTAGTGATGTCTTTAACTTATCTACAGCCCAACTTTCTCTGAATCCTGAATTCCTGATACCATAAACTTGAATACATCTTTAAATTTGCTACCAAACGGGCAAAAAATCGAATGATAGCAAAATCGGGGATTCAGTTTGGCGTTGTAGGTTCGAATCTAAGCTCTACATCCAAAATTCAACCACACTACTGGATAGCTGAAGAGTCAAAGTATTTATTACGCTAAGTAAGGACTGTTGAACATTGCGTGCGGGGGAGGGAAAAGCGCTGCCATTTTGAGATAATTTTAGTGACACACAGCCGTGTCCATAACACAGCCACACCCCATTTTTTTTCTAGAGTACACATCTATACATATAAAATCTCGTGTCATGGTGTTTATGATTCCACTCCTCCAAAACGATTCGACCGATTTTTATGATTTTTTTATGTATATTTAGTAGCCATATTAACGCTCGCAACAAAAAATATCGCTCGCGCGCCGCTACGCCCGCTGCCATCGCAGCAACTCTTGCGTTTCTGCTGACCTCACTCACTCGCAGGAACACAACAACCCTCAAAGGAATTGTTATGTGGCTGCGGTATTCAGTGAGGTGGAGGTCCTTCCCCAGTCGGGCAGCTTACAAAATACGCTATGCCCTACCTCTCATGTCGCCAGAGCCTCGTTTGTCTGTTAGCAGGGTGCACCACGCGCAGGTGAGGTTGGCTTTGGTTCAAAGATGTTGATGAATCACCAAATAAAATAAAGTCACGATTTTTTTGACGTGTTAACGTCGTATAAATCGGTGAACGCCGGCTGCACGTAGGAAAAAGCATGACTCATTGTCACGTTCCGCCTGAGCTGAGCGTGCAAGCGAGAGCGCGGAACAAGCCATAGAGAGGCACTATCGGCCTAAGCGTTCGGCTTGTGACGCATATAACTCTCTTCCACTCCATCGGCCAATGTTTTCTTATGACGTTATCACGTAAAATTATCATCAGTAAAGGGACTTTACTGACAACCAATTTTTTTATATAAAATATTCGACATAATCTAAGGTATAATGTTGACTCGTAAATATACATAAATAAAGTGTGAAGAAATATGCGTTCAAAATTTAATGTTGTAAAAGCAGACAGAGCTGTCGAAATGATGGCTATATCATGGTTCAACGACCTTTTTTTGAAGTTTTATGATACGTTAGTTGTATGTTTTATAAACAGAATAAAAACTAGGATTAATTTTAAAGTGAAAGCCGGGGCTGAATTGGGGCAATGTCAAAAATATTCTTGTAATAACTGCAATTATGGAGGTAATTTCATTAACGTGAATAATTCGTTTGTCGGCAATGAGCGCACGGAATATGCGAAATTATCAAGCGCCAGTGACTTTTTCCTGTTTTCGTTACATGATGTCCATTCCTTAAATATCAGACGTACGTCCAGCACGCTAACGGTAACACTCTTTACATAAAGAAACACTTGTGCAGACACCTACTTTTAAAGCTCATCGTCATTCAGCAGCCCGCATCTACGAAAGAAAGGTAGGGTATTTGTGAGCTGCCTGACTGGGGAAATACCTCCCTTCACAGAATACTGCAGCCAAATAATAATTCCCTTGACGGTTCCTACGAGTGAGTGATGGTGGCGGCGTGCGAGCGATAATTCATGTTGCGAGCATTAATATATCATCAAGACGTAGTCAAATAGAGAGTAACGCTATAATATGGAATCCGTATGAGGCCAAATACATACTGATGGTAGAGAAGTTACAGAGGAAATTTGTGCGGTGGTTTTATCGTAAGCAATATGGGTACAGTGTAGGTTATCCCAATGTTTATCCCAGCGCTTTTTTGCTTGGTATGGTTGGATATGGCAATCTTGAGGTTAGACGTAATGTCCGACTTCTTGAGGTTGTGTTTGAACTACTTAGGGGTAGTAAAAATTATGCAACTGTTTTAGAACAAATTAATTTTAATGTTCCTGATAATTACTATCGGTCCCGGTCACATAGATTATTCACGCTTTTCCTCTTATTCCTCTTTGTAGAACGCAAATGGGTAGCCATGCACCGCTTCCTCTAGCACTGCGCTTACTCAACGACGTTGTGTCTGAACGCTTGCTCGATTTGTTTGTTTGCTCGCCTGCAGAATTTCGCAGGGTGACAACAGAATATTTAGAAAGCGCGATTACATAATAATGATGTCCTATTCAGTTTAATTTGATTTAATTTTATTTAATTTGATTTGTTTTAATTTAATTTGATATGTTTTCATTTAATTTGATATGTTTTAATTTAATTTGATATGTTTTAATTTAATTTAGTTTGATTTAATTTTATTTAAGTTTATTGTGCTATTTAATTTAATTCATTTATGTCTTATTGATTTATTATGTCTTATGATTATTTATACTGTTATCTTTTTTGTTTATGTTATGTAGCCTTTGACAAGCGCATTGGCTTGCTGTAATTGTCAAAAGGAAGTCAATAAATAAATAAATAAATAAATAAATAAATATAGCTACGGTAATCGGTTCACATCTGGCGGGTCATATGCATATCTGCCACCCGGCGCAGTATATTAAAAAAAATGTACCCACTGGTGAAATTGGGAATTTTACTAATGCTTTTCACTATATATGATCCTTTGTTTTCCGCGTTCAGTTGCTTCCAGCTGCTTTTTTGTTATCATAGGTTGAACTAGAGTTGGGCGCCCAACGCTTTGTCACACCGTACGCCTTCTCCACTCTAGAAGATTCCTTCTCCAGCTGTCATTGCCGACCCGGTAGATGTCGCCGGCTCACTGTCACTTCAGCTTCCTGATTTTGAGAGCTGTGTGAACAAATTTGGTTCATTGTCGAACTCGCGGTTTTAGAGAAACCCTGAGATTGATCTCCATCTCTCACTGTTCGACTTTTAGCTTGTGCCCGAATTTCTCTTCACAAAATCATAGCAGGAAGGAGGCACTGGTTGAAGTATTCAGTCTTCGATCAAAGGGGTGTTTGTTTGGTAAGGATATACCGAATTTTTCCAAAAGTTTTTCATACTAGAAACCTTAAGATTTTTTTCACTATATAAATTGCTCTATATAAATTGCTAATAAGAATGAACTTGGCTCGACATAAGATCTCACGTTATACCTACTAGTCTTTTTTTACTACCTATTTCTTTTATTTTACCAGCAAATTAAATCCACGTAACTCGATTGAAGAAACTACTACAAAACCTGTATTTCTGCATCAGACTATTTGAATAAGTATCCGTGAATTCAATCATAGTTTAGTTTATCGTTTCGCAGCAAGAAACCACTTTAGATATAACTTAAGAGTACTTGTATAGAAATTGAATAGTTTGCATTTCCATTTATAATAATTATCTAATAAAAATACTGAGAACTGTTCATATACGAATGTGATAGATACAGTTTTTTTCCCTACGTGGGAACCGTGGGAACTGTCTGGAACTATAGTTATATAATCTGTGCATTATGTACCTATAGTTCCATATTTCTTTTGATTGTTTTAGGGTACATAAAAAAACGACACTTAATCGCTTTGCCATCCGTCTGTATCTCTGTTTGTCTGTTAAGTCAAGACCCTTTATGTTAGGAATTCGTGAACGTATCAATATAAAATTAACATGAAATAAATATTGTCTACCTCTCCTTGAAGCTGCAAAAGAATTCTATCGGCATAATCATTGTTTTAAATTTCTTCCGATTTATATAACCGTATCTTTGGTCTTTCCCATTATGTAGAATCATGGAATTAGGCGAAAAGTAATGTCTTATATAACACATTTCTCATAAAAGTCACAATTAAGAAAGACAAACAGACGAATCTAGAAACTCGTAATTAGATGTGATGAAATATTTGTACTCAGTCACATATACAATTATAGTCACCAGTGGACGACCTAAAGAGGCCAGGTCCAGTGTCAATACAAAACTAGAAGAACTGGTATCTGAACAGGCAGTGTCGGGCCTCACAACCGATTTGATTAATCATTTTTATATTTCGGACGATACTAGGATCGTTGATCTTTAGCAGATATCGAAAGTAAAACTCTATGTACACAAGAAAGTGGTTTGTCACTTCTGACAAAACTTCCTAACAAACGCAAATATCACCAAGGTTGATCTTATATCATTTTAACCGACTTCAAACGAAGAGGTTCTCTGTTTGACCCGTATCTATGTATTGAATGTGCTTATCTTAAGAACTGCCCTACTATGAATCCTTTCAAACACTCGGTTGGATGAAAGAGATCTCTTTCAGAGATAATCCCGCCTTTTTACTGTTTAATTTATTTGTCTACTTATTTCTTTGTATTGTTTTGTGGTATAATAAAGATATACTACATACATACATATATACTACCAATCCGTTTTAGTTGGGGTTTTCGTTATTCGACTGAATATTTTTCTAAGAAGCTTTTAGTATGTAAAATATTGTCCAAGTCTATAAGACACCAGAACCATAGTAAAAAATATATGAATATGGGCGACGATGAAGTAATAAACACCTAACAGTTTCTGTACCTATTAAGGTTTTAAGCTTTATAAATAGTAAATTGTTTATTTTGCGAGAAACTTCGCTTTACAGGCAAGTGATACAGGTAACCGCAACAAAGAAACTGATAGACGTATTCGACTTGGCTTGGCACCATTCGAGAAACACGCACCGCAATACCGTAAACTCTAAGATATCTTCGACCATTCCGCCATGAACTCCAACGCGGAAACTTATACTCTGACCGTTGGGCTGGTCCGTAAACTGAAAGACGCACAGCGAACAATGGAAAGTGCTTTGCTTTACTCGGTATTTCTCTAAGGAATCGAATTTGAAAGAAATTTAAGTAAATTCTACGGAAAATTAAAGTTGTTAACTTAAAGTCTCAGAGTCAACAAGTGACAGTCAGTGGGCCTCTGACCAAATTAGGTTGTACCCGATATCTGCTAAGTCAGACAGCACAAGGGGAATAAAAGTCCTAGACTGGAGGTCAGTATAAGGCAAAGAATATTGGAAAGACCATTAAAAAAAAAACCGGACAAGTGTGAATCGGACTCGCCCACCGAGGGTTCCGTAGGTACGTAGTATCATTATTAAATTTGATATTTTTCATTATAAATAAGAAATAATGCGTCGAAAAAATAAAATAAAATATATTTTGCAAAAAGAACATCAAGCCCTTTCATATGGTACCCCATTTGAACTAGTAGTTTCAATTTGAAATTTCGACACCCTATAAAAAATATAGACCCCCTCTTTTTTAAGATCTATTTACAAATGTATAGTTTTGAGATTTATTCCTGTACTTGTAGTCTATAACGATGTTACTTGCCAAATTTCATAGTTCTAGGTCAACGGGAAGTACCCTATAGGTTTTGATTCCCTTGAGTGTGTCGAAATATGCGTTTTTTGCTGAATAAACGGCCGTAACTTTGTTCTACGTAAACTTAGCAGTTTGATTTTTTTACAATTTCATGGGACCGTAGACCTGAGTATACATTTCAAATTTCAGCTTGATACCTTCACGCATTCTCGACATAGAAATTCTTGACAGACAGACAGACGGACAACAAAGTGATCTTATAAGGGTTCCGTTTTTCCTTTTGAGGTACGGAACCCTAAAAATTACCTCAAAGGAGACGCCGGGAGGGGCTGAATCACTATTATAAACATACATTAGGAATCTGTCTATCCACTACGACTACCTCTAGTAGTGGTAGTGGATAGACAGTCATAAACTGATGAAAATAAAATAAGCAATGTTCATAAATCGACTTTTAGAAAGCGTTATAGTAATTCTATGCAATATTTTATTACACTTTCATAAAAGCTAGAAATTAACCGATCAGCTAAAATTATAAAACTGAGCGACTATTTATACTAACTTGTCGACTAAAGATGACATAAACAACCAAATCTAACCTAACAACTTATCTAATTCATTAAAGCCAAAGCCAACCTCGTTTGCACGTAGTGCAGCCTGCTGACTAGCGAAAGAGGCTCTGGCGTAAGTGAGGTAGGGTACAACATATTTGTAAGCTGCCCGACTGGAGAAGTACCGCCACCTCACAGAATACCGCAGCCAAATAACAATTCCTTTGAAGTTGTATTCCTGCGAGTGAGTGAGGTCACCTGAGAAGAAGAAGTTGCTGCGTTGGCAGTGAGGGTGGCGGCACACGAGCGATATTTCATGTTGCAAGCGTTAATATATCCACAGTAACTGCTTCACATCAGGCGGGTCATATGCTTGTTTCCACCCAATGTATGTAGTTATTATAATATTTCAATTGCATTTCATATAGGTAATTCCTGTACAGCAGTTAATTTTTAATGTAAACATTGCTATAATTTTCCCCATTATTCCCTTTTTTTATTTGAACAAAAATTAGATTTTTTTGCAAATATTTTTTTATGATCATTTTAAAATGCCCAAAAGATCAAGATCTCAACTTTCTAGAAATAATTCTCAAGTGAGGGCATCAAAAATACGTCATCATGGAGAATCTTCATCAGAAACTGAAAATCGTCTTGCAAGTCAGAGAGAATTTCTGAAATTTTTGTTAAATACCCGTGCGAAACCGGGGCCGCTAGTGTAGTATAAAAAAGAACATATTGAATACGTCGTCTTTCTTACGAAAGAGTAACTTTCAGCGATCATTAAACACATATAAACGTCCGTAATACTCGGCTCTGAATTAGATTAGACATAATACACTCACTTTTAATACAAACAGCATGTGTTCGTGCATGTAACAAGTAATTTAAAAACAAAACATTATAGTTGTAAATGTTTATCAGACGACATTGGCGAGGTATAAAATCGTCAGTTTATTAACACGTTCCCTGCGCCATCACTTTCAAAAAACTTTCAGCTGGTGCTTTGGAGACCTAAAAGATCTCCAAACTAACCTACCATTTGGTGCGTTTGAGACCTAATCGGTCTCCTAAAGATACAGTTTTCAAAATAGTTTATATCTTCCAAAAAAAACAATCAAATATATTTTGAAGTTTTTGTGGGTGAAAGATAGCCTATTGTTTTATATTTTGCTAGGTTCGCACGCAGTTATGACATTTGAATAAACTACAAATACCAAAAAAAAAAAGATATCGATTGTATCTCGTACCGCAACGGAAGGTAGTTCAATATGTGTAGTAAGTAGTGATGGGAATAAAATAATATCTCAGTTGTCGATTGAAAAAGTTTTATTAATTATGCAAAGTGTTTTTCATTAAAACATGGTAAGCACATTGATTGCTTGCATTGCGCGCAAATGGTAACAATTCGTTTAGTTTTTTTAGAAGCGTCAGTGCTGTTTAATGTGCGTCGTAATTTTTCGTAACAACCCACACAACGTCTTTTTTTGTCGCCACGTTGGAAAACATGATCAGTACATCTTCCTTCGGGTAATTCTGTAATAAAGTGCATTGTATAAATAAACAGCATGCAACTATGTCAGTGAAGTAAATGCGATGGAATCTAATTTTATTAGTTTCGTTATTCGAGTGTCTTATGTATATTTTTGTTCTTAGGCTGTTGTTGCTTTAAAAAAATATACGGAGGTATTAAATAAAAGCTGCATGTCACAGGTCTCTTGTAAGTTTACTATAACAACGTTTTTGTTTTAATAACCATTGTATAACAAAAATGATAATCAACACGTAGGTATATACGCGAGTGTTATTTCGCAGCGACCTCCCACGTCGATGCTAGGACAACACTAAAACGAGTCACGCAGCGCCCGCGCCGCCCACCTTCCCTCTCTTGCGTCTACGAGGCGTACGATTCCACGAGTACCGACATATCTCCTAACGCAAGGAATGAAAATAATTACAGTACTGTGCGTTAGGGACCTAATCCATCTCAAATTTATTTTTTAATGTCCTTGAATTCATCTTTAAGTAGGAAGCAAATATGTATATTTGTCCTACTCATACCTAAAGAACTTTACACGTTAGATCCTCCCGCAAGGAGTGAAACAACACTATTATATTCAACGCACAATACAAAAGTCCTGCAAGAGATCTGATAGATCTCGTAATGCAACGAACGTGTTAATAGAGTCTCGTTTCCCTCAACTTTTATTTATTATTGTAGACTTCATTGACTGGGGCCGGCGCCTGCTTGTCGCAATTGTGACTGGTTCTTCTCGTTCTATATGTCCATAATTCAACTTATATATATTTGTATATGTGTTCATTTCCAGTGTACCTGATTAAAATGCAAGAAGGCGGCGTAAAGGCCGTTTACATTGTCGAACCAATTAGTAGGAACCATAAAAGTCATACAAATCATTCTGTTTCCTTATTGAGTCTTTTTGGTGACCGCCCGCGTGATCTTTATTCACTTTTAATTTTCAAAAGAGTTATATTGAGACAGTTTTACGAGGTGTAGACAGTTTAAGTGGTACAAGGGATTCTTAAAACGAATTTCAACGCCATATTCGGTGAGTCTGGCTACTCTGGCCAGACGGACTCGTAACAACTGTTAGACCAGTGTTTTTCAATCTTTTTGAATACGGGACCCCTATACAAGTTAAAAATTTCTAGCAACCCCCTCCTCCCTCCCCCTTCTTCCTCCTCCTCCAAACTTCAACAATTCAGCTGGCTATGAAAGCTTTAAAATTGGTAGTGCTTTCGATTTTGTTGACATAAAAATTAAGAAGAGAAAAAGGCTTCCATTGGAAAAAGATTTGCTTAAAAATTTGATGAATTATTGAACAATAATCAGGCCTGCTTACGTTTTTATATTGTAGCATATGACCTACAAACATTTGCTTGATTGCAAACATTGCCAGCATTAAAATTGTTAGTTATTTTGATTTTATCGACATAAAAATTAAGAATAGAAAAAGGTGGGAATCCTTTCGAAAATATTTTGATTGAAAATGTTTGTTTCCCCCCGAGACCCCCCCCCCCCCCCCCCCTGGAGGTCGCCACCCATAGTTTGAAAATCACTGTGTTAGACGACACTACGCGCCGTACGGCAGTTCAGCTTCACTTGACTAGGCATCTGTTTAGGCTTTTAATGCCTTACTGCCATATTGCTGTCCCTCACATTGCTAAGAGGGGAAGTCAAATTCTAAAAGCTTCCTACTCCTAGTAATTTCTTCTGATTAAATTCGTTATGAGTACCAAGGCAGCCGTAGTTTTACCTCCGGGACTGCAATGGACTTCACTGTTCATTGCCTTTTTAGGCGGTCGCCGCTGTTAATCCTGGCTACACAGGAGACACAGTGGTGGGAATGTGTGGTGGGCCCCCGTCCGACTACGCGCCGTATTAACATTACTAGTAGGTATACTTAATAGTCTGTTATTGAGGCAGGAGCGAATAGTGGCTGTGAGCCAACTTACTCCACAAAAATATCGCATATAATTTATTGGATATAATTCTAGGAATACTTGAGGAGTGACAGTATCTTACAGTTGCACCTCATAAAAACAAACTCACTAAATATTTCGCGAACATGTATCGCTGTCGCGGGTTCGAGACTGAATTAGCCACCAATGCATATTATGTTTCTTAGGGAAATTATACATTTATGTCTTCCTGAAATAAATGGGGGAATTTAATTCTGTCTGTCGACCTTTATGTTCTAGAAGGTCATTATAGTCTGAGATCGAAGCGCTGTATCTATTAGATGTGCCTTTAACAATGTTTTAAATTAAAGTTACGTCATTGAAACTTGCATGAAGATAATATTAATAACAACATCATTCCATAGTTAAGTTAACATTAGCAAAAAAGAAATTATAATAATTATAGCGTAATGTGTTAACATTACCTGCTTATAGGCAATGTTATATTAATTAATTACTAATGCGGTACATATTAGTAGTTATTTTGTGAGCATAATTATTATTTTCTCTAAAATGCTCTTGTTGCGTGTCGTATCACCTTCAATGAATATATCGGCATCGATGGCGTCGTTGCGTGTCAGTCTAATGGTACGTGCAGGTGAGGCTGGCTTTGGTTCTAAATATGATAAGCGACTTATACCTCCCATGCTATTTTTTAAGAAGCAAAATTATTGCCGTAAAACGAAAAAAAGGAAGGAGTATAGGCTGACAACGTATGCCCGTTTTCTCCGCTCTCATACATAAAAAAACGGCTATACTATTAATTTAACATACATATGTAGGCAGATCGAGGAAATGCCACCAAAAATCGTTTGCGTTGTTGAAAAACGCATGACTAAAAAATAAACTGCGGATGTCAATAAAAGCAATTACGCGCATACCTCATTATACAAGCGCAACGGCTAGTTTCCATAATGCACGCAGAGCCTTCCGCCCACGGCGTGCATAACACATGCCTACATGCCTGCATGGGTACGCCTACGCGGATCAAACGCCGCCTCACCTACCAACAGTTATCAATCAGACGACCAGAATGCTAATTTTAATTGTGCCCCAGCGGGTCGCTGTCGTGATTATTATGATCTCAATTTATCTGCGACTAGCGAATACCCGCAACTTTGTTTACTCTGTTAATTTACCAGACTAAATCTTACGGCCGTGTGGTTTCCGGCAGACTAGAATAGAATCACTCCGTTTCTTCCCGTGGATGTCGTACAAGGCGACTAAGGGAAATACATTATCAAATATCGATCAGGCCTCCCCAACTCATTTGGCCAGCGTGGGGAGTGTAGGCCAAATCCTCCTTCCGTCTAGGACGGACGAGAGAGGGTCGTGCTCCTGTAGTGGAGTCTAAAATGGACCTGATGATTAATAAAAAAAATACAACCACGAGTGACGTACTGAAAAGGCAGCTTTGTAAAAATACATGATGATGATGAAATCTTACGGAGATATGAGGTAAGGATGGCTCGAGCTGTTCATGGATGTTTATGCCGAGTTTTTTACTGTTTTTACTTGCTCCGAAGCACGGAGGAGCTCTAGATAAATAAATCTATCCATGGACAGGCTACGACCGACATTGCTTAACTTGCGTGTTCGATTAGACTAACACACGCAACGACGCCACCGAGTTCCTCAATTATAATATGTATAAAAAAAAATATGTTAGTGTAGATATTTATTCTAATTATATTTGTTTACATCAAGTATATCTTGATGGAAAGGTTACATCATAAATATAATTATCATAATATAATTGATAATTACTAGAGATTATATTAACGCTAATGGGCTGTATTAATGTAAAACATGAAGGAAACACTTAATAAAATAAATAAAAAATATAATTGGTGAGATCACAATATTGTTGTAAGACACAAGAACCTATAGGCAATGGCAGACAATCCATATAAAAACAGAACGTCACGTATAAAAATATACATTGAAACCAGCAAATCGCTAACAATAAATAGGCTAGACGACAATGATCTAAAATTATAAAAAATATTTATCAGTATCGTAAAATATACAAAACTAGAACGATCTTGAAATTTTAATAACTTATGTCCTACTTGTTTTATGGTCGATCAAAGTTTGGTAGGAAAACCCAATTTTAAGTATGAAATTATTAATATTAACTTTGGAAAAACAGTAAAAAATACTATAAATTTTGTTACGGCACTAGCTACATAATTAATATGTTAAGCTGTCGTACAAATTATCTAGATGTGCCTTTTGTATGAAGCGTTTTCGGGAAAGTCGAAAATTGTGATTTGCAAGTTATCATATTAACTCGAGAAGTTTTTATGCTATCGTTGTAATTCTTTCATTTATTATGCACCTATTATTATATATATTATAAAGACATTTATATATATTATAAAGACAATATATTATAAAGACATTACAAGGAAACAATTGACGTCTAGCGTATTATAATATTTTTTCCATTAGCTGACTGTATGTATACCTATAAGTTTGCAACATATCGCAAACGCATGCCGCACGGGGCGTGCTAGCCAATTCGCACGCACTGCACTAGCACATAGGGTGGGAGACCGCCAATTATGAATAACTAGCTTTACTACTATGTTAATAAGACTTGAGATTTTTCCTCAGCGATTTCACCAGGCGAGTATACTCATTAATGGTTTTGTGGCTCCGTTATCAGCCGTCGTAGAAAGCCTATCAACAGGTTCACTTAACTCGCCTCGCGTTTACGCAAGTGTCTGTAGTTGTGACATTGTAAATTGTATACGTGATACCAGAAAGAGATGGGTTAATTCGAAGTAATGTATCAATCGAAAGAATCGAGTCGGTGTGAAATACATATATCCATTTAGTTCTCGAGAAAATATTCAGAATACTATTCTATTATTTCGAATACCTCGACGACTGGCCCATTCATATTCTCTCTTTGATCATTTGGAGATCGCTCAGTCAACTGGCCATTCACGAATAGAAACGAGACATACAACTCATGTTCGACTGAACAAGGACTCGAATCAACTTAGTCGAATGCGAATAGCTCAATTGCTGCCAAGCTTTTCGCATTCAACAGAACGTGATTTCGACGTTCAGTTAAATGCGAAAAGCGTGCGAGTCCGATACGTAGCTTCAGCAAACTGGTAAAGAAAAGCATTCGAATGGATCGAAATAAACGAATCAACATTTCGAATTAGCCCACCGATATGTACAGTGATAAGAGCAGACGGAGGAGTCAGATTTATGCGATCTCTCACACGGAGAAATGTAATAAGTTTCGTTGATATAATGCGGTAACTTCATTGAAACATGACATAATATTTAACTTAACAATAGTACTCACTCTTTTAATGTTTGGTTTTTATGGGTTCCGTACCCAAAGAGTAAAACGGACCCTATTACTGATGACATGAACCGGACATGAACAGTGATAGTTAGACAGTTAAAATTTTCACAGATGGTATATTTCTGTTGCCGTTATAACAACAAGCCGGTTTGATTATACTACATCGGGTGGCAGACAAGCATACGGCCTGCCTAATGTGAAGTGACTACAGAAGCCATAGTAACGCTCGCACTCACTCACAGGAATAAAACGACCCTCAAGGGAATTGTTACTTGGCTGCGTTATTCTGTGAGATGGAGTTACCGAAAACATATTGAGTCCTTTTCAATTGTGTTTGAATTTAAAAGGTGATAAAAAAAATTGACGTGATATCGTCCTCTAAATCGATGAACGGACGTTCATGCATGCATGCATGAAAAAGCAACAAGCCGGTTTGATTATACTACATCGGGTGGCAGACAAGCATACGGCCTGCCTAATGTGAAGTGACTACAGAAGCCATAGTAACGCTCGCACTCACTCACAGGAATAAAACGACCCTCAAGGGAATTGTTACTTGGCTGCGTTATTCTGTGAGATGGAGTTACCGAAAACATATTGAGTCCTTTTCAATTGTGTTTGAATTTAAAAGGTGATAAAAAAAAATTGACGTGATATCGTCCTCTAAATCGATGAACGGACGTTCATGCATGCATGCATGAAAAAGCATGACTTATTGTCACGTTCCGCCTGAGCCGTGGGTGCAAGCGAGAGCGCGGAACATGCGTTAGATAGAGAGCTTTTCCACTCTATCGGTGTTTTCTTATGACGTTATCACGTAAAATTATCATCCTTAAACCTTCTATCACTAATATAGAACTGTAAACCGACTTTACTGACTACCAATTTTTTTTATTACATTTTCTCACGAAACGAAACTATATAGGATAAAAATATTATAGTACTGTACATTACATATATGACTATTCATATTCTATATCTAAATCGTTATGCCTTTCCACGTGCAGAGAAGTCCACGTGCTCTAGAGACTTGAGACAATGTAACTACATTGTCTCAAATCTTTAGCTCAGCTTCTTCGATCATTATTAAAGATCGAAGCTTAGTTTATACCAGGAACTCATTACTAGAACAAGTTAACGCTCACGTGCGACACTTTCATTTAACCCAAAGTCTCTTACGCACGGGTAGGGTAAATTAATAGAGTAGCGTTATATTTGACTAGAGATTTCATTGTTACATTCTTAGCGCGCTGGTAGCTCCCCAATTGTACTCCTACTCTACCAGTAGTATATCTACCCGATATTACTCTACATATGTACGTCAGGTTTATGTGTTTAAAGTGAGTAGTAATAAGGGTTGTCTGTAAAGTGGGTTTACGAACGATAATTTTACGTGATAACATCATAAGAAAAACATCGGCCGATGAAGTGGAAGAGAGATAGATGCGTCACAAGCCGCACTCTCGCTTGCTCGCTCGGCTCAGGCGGTAAGGGACAATGAGTCATGCTTTTTCGTGCGTGCACCCGGCGTTCATCGATTTATAAAACCTTATCACGTTGAAGAATTGACATCACCTTTTGAACGTGACCGTCAACTTACATCTCTACTTTTGACAGACCAATCGATGGACACAAAGGTGAGGTCATAACGTAGAGTTTTCCCTAATTCGGTCCAGAACGCTAAAAAAATTATTAAAACATCTATATTAGTGTGCTGTTGACAGAAGTTTATAAATGCCGCGCCGATTATGGAAACGACCAAAATAGTGCAAAGAGAAAAAAAGAACTCTCAAAAGAAATTCCCAGACGGATTTTGTTGCACATTTTATTGTGGCAAAAATATTGTACGCGAAGCAAACGACGATCCGAGACATAAACACTACATCAACGCCGTCTCGAGCAAAAATGTTTGAAACTTGAACTTTCTTGATGGTGGTTTTTCAGCACGGACCGGGGCGAGACGGTGGTCGCGCGACGCGCGTGGGTTCGGCCCCGTTTCCTGGGCTAAATATAATTTCACTTGATCATTTAATTATATGGAGATTAATGGGCGGGCGAAGATGCCAACATTTACGTTAATAAACTGTACAATATGGTGTGAAACATTTACTATGGAGCGAGGCGTCTCAGCACTGGCCATTGTTTATGTTGACATTTGTTCAGCCGGCCGTCTTGTATACACGGCGGCAACTAAGTCGAATAAACGCTGCTACCCGTCGATGTATTTTGATTATAAATAATATATTATATACAGATCATGACATTAAATATTGTACACACAAAAAACATATTAATAATAAAAAAAATATAACCACGACTGACGTACTGAAAAGGCAGCTTTGTAAAAAAAACATTTACGCAGCCTTGTAATGAACACTAGTCTTTTGTTAATTGCCGCAACAATTTAGGCTCGCCTTTTCGCTTACCATCAGGCGAAGAGAGATATATGCGTCACAAGCCGAACGCTTAGGCCGATCGTGCCTCTCTATCGCGTGTACCGCGCTCTCGCTTGCCCGCTCGGCTCAGGCGGAATGTGACAATGAGTCATGCTTTTTCGTGCGTGCAACCGGCGTTCATCAATTTATAAGTCGTTATCACGTCAAAAAACATGACGTTATTTTATAATATTGTATAGAAATAATTGCCATAAAAATATTTCACAACAATGACAGCAACATAGTTAACCAAAATTCCCTAAAACAATATAAGCCAAAAAACCCATCAATTATTAGATAATTGGAAAATACTCAAGCTAAGTTCTCTTGGTCTTCCTTATATAAACATGTGAATTATTCACGTCTGCTATAATCTAAGCTAAACCGATTACAAAACAAACATTTGCTATGCACTTATCGAGTTCGCCGATCAAGATCAACAATCAAAATCAACTGGACCAATATTAATCAAATATTTGAATTTGAAATGACTCGTACAAATTGCTCGGCGGTGGCTCTCATTTTGCATTTTAACTAAATGTAAATATTTATTTAATACTAATGAGATACGATCTTGTGAACCGTGTACCAATTCATTATTAACGCACCTTTATATTTTATAGTAATTATCTATTAATCGTTGTGATACACCGCGGCAACTACATACGATTGCGGCGTCGTTAATACCTACTACTATCACATAAACAAATGCCATTTGTACAATGCGTAAATGCATGTGTGTGCGTGCGGGTCGTTGACCCAACAGTGGTCCGATTCCCGTAATATTCAATAGTTACGTTATCGTAGCGGTTTACCATTTGACACACGATGATTATTAGATTCGAGTTTTTTACGTATACATTTTCCCCGTATATTCAACACTCATTCACATGAGAACAATTCCACGTTATAGTTGTACGTTATAATTAAATGGGATGATCCTTGGGCAAATGAGTTTCGAGTGTATATGGGTAAACTAGTAAACTTGAAAAATTACAATTGGGTAAGTAGTCGTCATGTGCTAGTATCCAACGTGCTTCTACGACTAAGTCGTTACGTTATCGTAAGAGCGTGATGATCGTACACACGACGGCGCAGCGTCAGCGTTTTTGGGTTCTCTGAAGCTACTGCAGTATGAAGACTCGCCGTCAGTACTGCGGCGCCAAGCGCCATGAGCTGATACAAATCCAAAGAAGACTTGTGCAGCGGCGCCGCGGCGGCGGCGGTGTGCGACTTGATGTGTAATCGGCCTACTGATTGAACATTTACAGGAATTGAAGCACTGTTGCAGATTCGCCTCACAGGAGAGAGAGGGTAAAAGGTCTCGAAAGAGAGACAAGCGAGTATTCATACTATACGTAAGTATTATTACTTATATCACAGATAATATAAGTACTATTACACTGTGGTTGTGGCACACGAGGCGCCACAAGATAAGTACGAAAGATAGCTATTGTTATCATTTAAACGATACACGTGTATTTATTTTACGCATTTTTTGTTATTATAATACAAAATATATCTTAAAATATACGTCGCGAATGTGACGCTATGGCGTAATGCGAAATTATATGTTAGCTTTCGCCAGCAATTTGTAATAATTTGTATACTCGTGTTCCTTCTGTCCCGGTATCTGATCGGAATTTTCAAAAATCCTTTCTTATTGTATTCCTAAGTCGTAATAGTATTTTTTGTACCTTTCGTGACGATCCATTCAGTGATTTTGCTATGTGTTGCACGTTTAATCAATCAGTGGCCTAACCTTTGCCTTTTGTATACTGACGAGTATGTCATATGCCAATATCTGCTTATATATGCACGTGCATAATGTGCCAATCATTCCCTTAATACTGTACTAGAGTGTAAGCAATAACTATTTATGAATTTTCTTCTTGTGCGTAAATGATACGTTCTATGGAATAAGCACCGATTACACTGATGAGTACCTACGTATAACAAAAAAAAAATTAAAAGCTTATTAAATTAAATTACACTCTCTCTGATCACGCTGACACTATCTAACTATTTTCTATTTCATAGCCCTAAACATAAATAACAACGTGACATCTCATAAACCCATAAACGCAATTCGATATATCTTGTAACTTTGCTGAATCCCGTCGTACTACTTGACGTAAAAACGAATAGAAATTATAATTATATTATATATTCGATTTACATATCGATAACAAGGCAGCCAACTTTCACCTCAATCTTCAACAGTGCTCATAACTGGCATATTTATCTCACTAAATATATCACGCCATAAAAATTAGATACAGTTATCGAAAGAATAATTACCGATTCACACAATCAATCTGATTAGATATCGTATCGAGTACTATCCAATTTTCGCAAAATTATCGAAAATAGTAATGATAAACTTTATCCATTCGTACTCATAAGTAATGAACAGATATCGAATTGATTATGCAATAAATCCATATTAAACGAATATTTATCTTGATATAAATTAAAAGGAAAATAAACATTACGCATTATAAAACTGTACATGTAAGTAATTTATAATGTCATAAAACTAATTTTAGACTATTTATACATACTTGAGTACCAAAGGAAGCGAACAGTTATTAAATATCGGGTTAACCAAGCAATCACAGGGCTGCCGCTACGTAAAGATTCTCTTACACCCGTAACTATACGCAATTGACTAATCCGTATTTTCTTTTTTAGGGCTCGTATTCGTAATCTGATGGTGAATCCAAAGACATTGTATAATTTTGGTGAACCCACACCGAAGTTACTTTTTGACGGAAATACGTATTTAAAATTGCTTCCATAGGGAGGTAATTAAAAAAAACGAATGATAACAAAATCACGGGATACAGTTTTGCAGCTACAAATCTATGATCTCCATCCAAAATTCAGTCCCACCACTGGATAGATGAAGAATCAAAGAATTTATTATTTATTAAAAAAGTAAGAAAAAACCGGCCAAGTGTGAGACAGACTCGCGCACGAAGGGTTCCGTACCATCTATAAAAACGGCAAATAAATCACGTTTGTTGTATGGGTTGCATATAAACAAATATTTAAGTGGAGCTCCCTTAAATATTCGTTTTATTTTAATTTAATTACTTGTTTTTAAAGCTAATATATATAGTTAAATATTCTGTGAATATTTCAAGCGTCTACTTGTTGCCGTTATTAATATCAAGCAAAATAATCACGTTTGTTGTATGGGAGTCCATTCCATATTAATTGTATTTAGTTTTAGTTTTAGCGGGAACAGAAACACATCATCTGTGAAAATTTCAGCTGTCTAACTATCACGGTTCATGAGATACAGCCTGGTGACAAACGAACGAACGGACGGACAGCGAAGTCTCAGTAATAGGGTTCGTTTTACCCTATGGTAGCCGGTTCTCATCTATGGAATCGCGACTTGGTGCCACAAGCATCACTCTAGAACCTTATATATACCTCTATTCTTTGTTGCATAACTAAAAAAATAAAACAATTTGAAGTTACACAGATGAATACAAAGGTGAAGTACTACGAGAGATATCTTCCCGCCAAAAAAAAGGAACTTTTGTTGCACAAAGTATATTTTAATAGAGAGAATATTAGTGAGCATTAAACAAACAAGTGACTCATACACAAAACAGCAAAATGGTAGCGAAAAAAGGGTAGCGAAATTAAAATGGCAGGTAACTCGAAAGCAGACCGTTCAATACAATACTCTTTATTGCACCAACAATAAAGATATAACAAACAATAAAGATATAAAAATTATCGCTACGCAATCTCTTCACATCAGGCGGGTCGTGTGCTTTTCTGCCACCGGACGTAGTACAAAAAAAAGAAATGGGAAAAATATTACTTTTTTCATATCTACAGTTTTTTTTAATATTTAAGTAACAATATTCAAATTTACAGGAAATTATGAAAACTATACAAGTTGTATAGTTTTCACAATTTCCTTACTAAGTATATACTATGAATTACTTGTACTGTGATATAACCGAACCGATTATTTTCGGTTGTTTTTTTTTATACCACTAAAGTGACAGACAAGCATACGGCCAGCCTGATGGAAAGCAGTTACCGTAGTCTATGGATGCCTGTAACACCAGAGGCATCACGTGCGCGTTGCCGACCCTGTAAAAACCTCTTTACGCCCTTTTTGAAGAACCCCATACTGTAATCTCCTGGGAAAACCTCAACAGGCAGTTCATTCCACAGCTTAGTAGTACGTGGAAGAAAACTCCGCTGGAATCGCACAGTACGTGACCACTTCGGTTCCAATGTGTGAGGATGAATTCCCTGTCGATGGCGAGCGGTGCGACTGTAGAAGGAGGCCGTGGGCATCATGTCAAACAACTCCTCTGAACACACCCCATTGTATAATCGGTAGAACACGCAAAGGGAAGCAAAATCTCTTCTCAGACTCAAAAGTTCTAAACCGTCCGTCAATTTGGATTCGTTAACAATCCTCACAGCGCGTCTTTGGATTGAGTCACAAGGTGCAAGCTGGTATCCAGGCGCTCCCGCCCATAGATGACAACAGTACTCCATATGCGGCCATACTTGAGCTTTTCAACTCGCGGCAAAGGCCTTTGCCGCGAGTTGAAATACTGCTTCGCTCTGTTAAGCACACCTAGCGTCTTCGATGCCAGCTTGACCTTCTCCTCCAGATGACATCGAAACTGAACGTCGCTGGAGATTTCAACTCCTAGAATCCCAATAGATTTTGCGATGGTGAGGAGTTATTGTATATGTATTGTTATTACTCTTTAGAGTCAAAATATCAATTTATTGTACTGTCTTTTTTTACTCTTACAGCCTACAGGGTGGAGTCGGCTAGAAGAGATCTCTTATGTAGATAATAAGCTCATCTTTGTACGTTTTAATAAATTTATGAGCATTATCAATACTAATATTATAAAGCTGAAGAGTTTGTTTGTTTGGTTGAACGTACTATTCTCAGAAACAACTCGTTCGATTTGAAAAAATGTTTTCCTGTTTAATAGTCCATTTATCGAGTAAGGCTTTAGGCTATAATAACATCATGGTACAATCAATAAGAGCGGAGCAACAATGAGAAATGTTACAAAACGGGGGAAAATTATTCTTTTTGAGAGCTTCCGTTGCGTGCGCTGCGTAAACGGTTAAAGTTACCCAACAATCATGAATGACAGAATTATTCACCTTGAAAAAACCTAAGAAAAAGTCCGCGATGGCGTATGTCTAACTTTTAAAATTGGCTCACTATAACCGTTTTAATTGTAATGCTACACTTCACTCTCAATCCTGTCTGTCTCTCACGCAGACGAAATAGCGTGGGTCAGCTAGTATAATATAAAATGAATAAATAGCATGTTATTTTTAAACACTATCTTTTATCAATGAAGTTGTCCTACAATACGGTAAACTACTTATGCCTAATCTTGTGTACCTAGAAACGCGGTTATCTCTTGAAAATATTGTACCTACTTATCGTTCAATCAAATTTACTATTTTTTTCTTTACTATCTACATTACATTATCTGCATTACAAATATTACAATAAGTTTCTTGTTACTTCTAAAATCAACTACATGAATCACTTTAAGATATACAATATATATTACAACACAATATATGAATATTCGGGATGTAAGTGGTTCATCAACATCTTTGAACCAAAGCCAAATTCACCTGCACGCGGTGCACCCTGCTGACTGACAAACGAAGCCCTGGCGAAAAGAGAGGTAGGGAGCGTAATTGTAAGCTACCTGACTGGGTAATGTACCTCCACCTCTCAGAATACCGCAGCCAAATAACAATTCCCTTGAGGGTATTTGTGCGATCCTGCGAGTGACTGAGGTCACCAGAAATGAAGGAGATAATGCGATGGGAGCGGGGGTGACGGCGCGCGAGCGATACTTTATGTTGCGAGCGTTAATATGGCTACGGTAACCGCTTCACATCAGGCGGGCCGTATGCTTGTCTGCCACCCGACACGTAGTATAATAAAAAAACATAAATACAATATCCAACAATTTCTTCTGTCGTGTGGTCAAACAATCATGTTTACCGCGATGGTGTAGTAGATGTTTTGGTTGCGTTATGTAATTGAAACTCTATTTCTTTTTTTTCAGTAAAAGTAATATAGGTTCCTTGAGACATTGATAACATGGTTCTCAATATTTAAAGTAATTGTCATTAAATAAATCATTAGATCTCTGTGTTCAGTGTTCCGTGAAAGTCCTAGGCTTAGTCCCATCTATGGACGACGTTGCCTAACTTGTGTATTCGATTAGGCTGACACGCGCAACGACGCCACCGAGCTCCTGTTTGGTATAGATACAATTATAGTATTATATGTGATATAGGTATAGAACTTTATAAGAAATGACTAAAGCAAGACCTAATTATATGATTCATAAAATAAAAACCATGCGACGAATTTTGGCACACTGCCAACAATATTTTATAGAGTAGTAGAAGTAATACTGATAGATGTAAATAACTCAAACACTGTGAAATCAAAGTATGAAAGTCTAAAGGCGTGGTCTATGGTTCAGAAGTCGTTTTCGCTTAAAATAATGATGATGATGATGATACCAATGCCGAAGCTTTGATAACCTTTAGTGAAAAAAGTAAAGTAAAAGTATAAAAATAAATTTATTTTCTAAAATAATGTTTAGAGATTAATGATAAAAGATATTAATTTTTGAAAAAAAAAAGGCGGGGAGATGTTTTTTTTTCCATAAAAAAAAATATTCATAATATTCTGGCAAGTTGGCCGTAATCAACTATTTAAATAATAATTTTTAATCAAATTTGCCGAACAATATAATTATTTGTCCATGCAATAATGATCATCGTCCTGATTTTGTTTTAATTTAACCATTTCTATACAAATTTATTTATATATACCATACGAAATATTATACGACCATACGAAAGAAGTTACACAAAATATTATATCTATGTTTACGTTTTGCGTGACTTCTACGTTAGTGCTATTATGTAAGCCGCTTTAGATGTTGTCTATTACAGAATGTATTTTAACATTACATATTTATAATATTATATTATATTAATTCCACCTTTTGTGCCCTTATTTTGTGGTCAATAATCAATAAGTACTCCGCCAACTAAGTTGAGCAGCAGCAAGCAGCTTAGTGGAGTATTCTCTGAATCCCTTCGATTGAGGGGAGACCCGTATCCCAGCAGTGGGATGAATAAGGGTTGACGACGACGAAAGAATAAGTAAGAGTCTTCAAACTTTAGTCCAAAGTTGTGCAAGAAACAAACCAACATATTTTCAGATTTATAATATTACTAACAATATTATTTCAAAGATGTGACGAAAGAGACGAGCTGAGACGTCGGCTAAAAGCGTTATTTATACGTGTTTGGTGACAGACCGCTCTCTGCGCCTGTGACCGCCCTAATTAAAATGTAAATTTGGAACCCCCGCTTTAGAATTAATCTAAATTAATCCTGTAGACACAACTTTGTAATATATAGCAACACAGGAACTGTCACGTTTTTAAATTTATTGATTCAATTAGAAATAAACAATATCCATGAGATTGGACCGAATTTTATAAATATCAGGTGTTTGGGAATTGGATATGCAAGATTTTATTTTTATTTTGATATTATTTATGTATGTATGATATCATGTAACATGTATGGCTGTGTAACAACACAGAAACTGTTACAATTTAAAATCTATTTATTCAATCTGGAATAACGTATACAGCAATAAAAAGAAAAGAAAAAGAGTAGGAAGACACCACAACTGAAAAAATTACAATTTATATAAATTTCAAAAGTCAAAACAGTAACACAAAATCATGCATAAACATGTACTTATATGCAAAAGCAATTTCTTTCGAGAATCGAGTGTAATTGGATAGAAATTAAACTAGGTGCTAAATAAATCGTTAGTTTTCATAATATATCAGATATTCAACTTACTCTAAACTACAATAATTTATTTAATTAATTACCTAAACACTTTATTGATAACAATCTGTAATGTATAAAAAATGAATCCCTATTTCCTTTGGACACGTCATTGCGCGTTAACAGCTGGAACGATTTCGTTAATTCTTTATTTGTTGTGTTTGTTATTATTCTTAGCAGAAAGTTCTTAAAGAAAAATAAAAAGAAAATTGCGTGGAAAATTAGAACATTTATGGCGTTTGACGAAATTGCCAGTCATTTGAGGAGCTTACCCGAAACCAATTCAAATTCCATATTCATAGTTAGACAGGACACAGGACAATGTCTATAATGTCAGCCTAATACAATGTGTAATACAAAAGGCGTACTTAAAAAACATTCTCGCAGCTACTTAAAAAACCAGTCACCTTCGGGAAATGCAGACATACACACAAATGTTGTTTAAAATAAGGAAAAGATTTAACACTATTTTGACATACACAGTGATTAGTAGTAAGGATATTATACATAAACACTTGTATCTATACATAATTAAGTAAATATACATAGATATATATATATAGATATAAACACACAATACACTCGAGTGAACTGTTTAAAAGATTTTTGAATTCTTTCGCAGATCAGGTAGGATAATCTTCATATTTCACTAAAGACTAGGATAGCCCGTCGCCAACTGTTAAGTATGATACATTACCTACGCTACGAGCTAGCCCGCTCACACGACCTGACAGCCCTGAGCTACGTGAGCACTATGCGGTCAGCTTGCGGGTGGTGCTTTCCATTTTATTACAAGTTGACAAGGTAAAAAATAACAATAAAAAAATAGTATACTATTTTTTACTAATTGTTATATTAATTATAAAACAATTGCATTTGCAAATAGTATAGATAAATAATTATTCACTCTACAAAACAAATATATATAATATAAATATAAAATTATTCCAGTACCGAAGTACTGGAATCAATTATTCAGCCAGCCTTGAGCTATTAAAGGTCAAAATGATGACAATAATGTGATAAATTGTCACGATAAGATAAGATAAACATCTCACAATATTTCGCCTTCCAGTTATTCACATAAGAGGAAGCCTATGTTTTGAACACTTTCAATCAGCTCTCAATAAATTACACTTTCTTCAGCCTTCCATTCATGGACACCAATGTTTTCTCATTATTATATTCCATTTCTCGAATAGTATCTACCATCCAATTATGACTATTTCTAATCTGCCTTCTGATTGTGTGAATGTGGTTGTTTATTACTTTTGCAAGACACAATTTCATTATTTGTAATACTTTCTCAAGAGTTTCTTAACAAGATTGCTGTATTTTGCTTCAGTAAGTGCAAGTCAGGCGGCCATACATAACCAGCGTAGACTATTATAAAAGGAATTTTAAAAAATTACTTACATTTATTAAAGTTATAAAAAAGACAATAAAAGCAATACGTTTCCAGCAGGTTTCTACCGAAAACAGTAATGTGATGTGTAAGAATAAAAACTGATTTTGCTGTGATTTTAGAATCTCAGGTTAAATAGAAACAGACACAAATTAGATGCATTAATATGACGTTTGGTAAACAGCTCAAAACAAAGTATACCCAAGCTCTCTCCTAAGATTAGACACAAAAAAAGGTCTACAAATGAGACATAGGCCCACAACACTTTCCCACCATAGTATCTATGGTAAATAGGTAATAGCCAAGAAACAAGTATAGCTCCACCTTAGTAAAGCCAGCATTATCGTACATCAGAAAGAACTGATTCTAATTGTGCATACCGCTGCAATTGTTCGAACAAATTAAAAATAATTCAAATACCGCGTAAACATCAACGATACTAAAAAAAACTCCAATTCAGTAAAGTTAAATGCCTGTTGGATTTTTGATTTTGGATTAATGCATAGTAAAACAATTATCACCAGAGATTCTCAAAGATGGAAACAACACTGTTATGGTGTTTGTGGAGAAAATAACGCTATTAGATCAAGAGTTTTAAAAAGAAAATGAGTTTAAACACCTGGTAATTCTCTTCGCTACAGGAAAAGGATACGGAAAATCTCCATGGAAAATGTGAGTGAGATGGGCGTGTCGTGCAAGTTTGAGTAATGATCGGGCGGGAACTCGTGCTGGCGCGGGCGCGCCGCATCGCGTCGCCTGTGCTGACGCGCTAGGATTTGAATACAATGCCGCGATAGCTCAGGGCCGCCCGCGTGCACGCATGCATAATTCCCTTCTTTATTTAAAATCTGCCACATTCTCCCCGCGCCTGATACATCTTTGAATCTGTTAACAATGCGTTGACATATTAAAGGAGCGATTTTCATACCAATTGGCCTTCAATTGCAATTAATAATCTGTCGGCTGGCGGGCTCGGAGTTATTGACTTCGTGCGTATTCCTTCCATTAAGGCTTAACGATCAATCTCCAAGGCTACATTCCCGCCGCGACCTGGCACGGCGGCGTCTAGTTGTGGCAGGCCGCATATCACAATAAAGTTTCTGTAACTGTAGTGAGTGGCTAACACAAACGTCGGCATAAACATGTCTGGAATGAAGATAAACTCGCCGTTGAATAGTTTGAAATATTATCACGCCTGGAGTGGTGACGGTGGGTGTCACCGTCCAGGCTGCCTGCGCCCACTCGAACATGCACTCACTATTTACCATCTCTCTTTGATGAACGCTATCGCGTCTTTCAGTGGTGACTTTGTTTGCTGGAGTGACGTTAGTGATAAGTTTACATAAAGCTTTTAGATGTCGCTCTACGCATTTGATGGTTCGTAAACGTAAATGTTTATTCTGAACTGGGAAATTTTAGTTTATCAGAATTGAAATAGCATAATGTGCATAAACATGTCTCTATGCCGGGGCTGGTGATTCAGGTATGAATGGAGAGTACGTGAGCGCGCGGTCGATCCCCAACCAGGTGGACTGACACGATCAAATCTGTCACAAGGACCCCGATGACTGAATGTGAAACCAAGCGGCCAACAAGATTGATGGATCGCGAGAGCAACGACTACAATAGAGACTGGACAGTTCATGGCCACGACAACTCTGCAAAGAGTGACCAACTAAGAAGAAGAATGTGCATAAGTATTAGGCTACAATTCCGAGAAATATTGGTGATAAATGAACGATCTACTACAACACTAAAGCCTAGGCATTCTGATAGCACAATAAGTCACGCATAAAAAAAACCGTAGACAATGGAAAGAGGCTTGCGGGCCGCTGCGTCCTCGATATCGGCTCGCAACCGACATCGCGGCTGATGCCTATTTGGGGATCAGAAGGCCCTATTTGGAAGGCTGCGTTTCGAGTCGCGATCCGTATCGCAGAGACCGGCCATCAACGACCCGTCACTTTCCGACCTTATTTATGGAACTTTTATAGTTCATTAATATTATTCATCCAATAATACTCGATTGTACTATTTTTAACTAACAAGTATGATTCACTCCGACTTTTGTAAATGGGATGCACATAAAAACTGCAGTAGACCGAGAAATTGTTTTCATTGTAAAATGTACAAGACAAACATTTGTGTGCATAAACATATGTGTTTGTGTAGGCCTGGGTGTTTTCTATGTATTATATCGACGCTTCCGGATACAAAGGTCGTAAAAGCCATTTTGGCTTTTTGGCAAATGGCTTTTACGACCTTTGTACCCAGAAGCGTCGATATGTATGTATTTACAAAAAAAAAAGTATATATATATATATATATATATATATTATATATAGTTTTATCATAAGCTAATGAGGTAGGTACATTCAATAGTAGATCAAGCGTTACACTTTAACCTTTGTACCGTGCTTATGTCGGTCTGATTAAATATGTTTTTGTAGTGCAACTGTAGCTAGCGCCTTATGCACGCTTCGCTGTACATATTAACAAACATTACCATTAATAAAGGAAGTAGACAGAAATTATAAATGAAAGTATAGGTTAGTCATATTATGTGGCTGGATTCTTCTAAATGTGTGCGGGATAGAATGATTGATTCAATGTAACATTCATAAAAATACTTGTATGAAAAGAACAGAAAATCCTTACATTATGTCGTCGTTAATAGACTTATGTACCGGAAACCGCCAAAGCCAAATCTTTCCAAACGGCCCATCCATATATTTGCTTAAATAGGTTGAGCTAAAATAAAGTATCTAGACATTTACAACCACGAACATCATTTATGCACACCACTGTAGGTAATATCCGAACGTTTTCGTGACCCAATTCTTATGACTATTTCAGAATTGGTAATCTCAAAACAGTTACCATCCAAATTCAATTTTTAATACTGACTCTCGTTGCTAATAACTGAATGAAAATCTTCTTCATAGCAGTTTTGTTATCTGACTAATGATAATTATCTATATATTATACGTGAAGCAAAAACTTTGTACCCCTTTTCGCGAAAATTGCGCATGATCCGGAAAGATCTAAGGCAAACTCTTAAGAAAAACTCCAAGCATTGCTCTTTCCATCGCTCGCTGTGCGACTTTTAGTCTGTGAACCAGCCCAACTGTCAACGTCTAAGTCTCTGCACCGTAGGTCATAGCTTATTTATGAATATAGCCATCAGGCTATATTGCATCAGCAATATCATCAAAATTATCATCAATATCAGTTGGGAGAATAAATTGTGAAAACCAAACAGACAAAAAGTGTCGATAAATTAAACAAACAATTACTACCTGTATTTGGAAAACCGCCGATTAATTAAGTCTTTTGGTAGCTACCACTTTATACTGTTTTTTTTTTTTGGATTATAAATCTTTGTAGGCATCTAAATATAGAGACACCCCACCTAAGTAAACTATACATAGGATTTGCGTCAGTGCAATAAACGTTTAAAGTCATGATGATCTCAAGAGGCTGTAAACATACAATCACGAATATTATATTTTTGTTGCTTTGTTGACGCTATGCAGCACGGTTTAGCACTTCACATGTGTCGAGCAAATAAAGTGTGACCTCGGCCACGCCGAGCCATAAGCGCAGAAATGTGATGAGCTATTACAACTGTCTATAAAATTATTAACAACTAAAATAAAATAATACACCAAATATACAATGTTAGGAAATATTCGTGGTGGATAGTTGAGCTACTATCCACCACGAATATTTCCTAATAAATAATGCATTCAAAACGTCTTCTTGGTGCAAATATGAACTTGAATTGCATAAGTTGAATTGGACATGGATAAAAATGTGATTCCATTTGTTTCACCTGCCATTAAATGTAAGTATATTATGTATAACAGATAACACCAACACATTGGAATGTATGCGGATTTTACCATCTTTCAACTAAAGCCAACCTCACCGGCCATTTGGTTACTGCAATAAACAATTCATAGATAGATTTTGTGCGAGTGAGTGAGGTTACCAAGAGTTTTTTTTATACCACTAAATTGGAAAACAAGCTTACGACCCGCCTGATGGAACGCAGTTACCTATGAACTATGCCTAAAAACGCCTGTGAGACCACGCGCATCACGCTTGTGATGCGCCTGGTGAGTGGTAACGTTGCCGACTCTGTAAACACCTCTACACGCCCTTTTTAAAGAATCCCATATTGTAGTCCCTTCGACAAGCAATTCATTCCACACCTTGACAGTACTTTGCTACAAATATAGCAATTGGATATCAAAAATAGTCCTGGACAAGCCGCATAGCAACACATTGCCATAATATGAGCGAGTCTACCACTAAGTGCGTATTTATTGTGATGGATTTCAGTCTGCCGCCACTTGGAATACATCAAGTAACAAGTACCCATAAAATAAATACATTGTAGCACTCATACACATACCTGCACGTCATCACAAACCTATTTTGCTGTGACCAAATTACGTCGTCTGTACCGTTTTCTACGCATTCCGCTCTAATACCAAATACCTCGTAAAACGTCTGTGTATCCGCGTAAAATGTGCTAGAAAATTTATGAACTAACATACATTATGTCGTTAAAACCACGCAGACGTTGATACATTTTTTCCGTATTTGAAATATTATTTCTAAAGCAGAGAAACGTTTCTCTGCTTTAGAAATAATATTTCACACAAATAAATGTTTATATTTTTTTGTTTAAATTTTCATTACTAGGTTTAGCTTACGGTTTTGCTTATAATTTATTAGGAAAAACATCGTTGTAATTTCACCAAAATATATTTAACTTCATGAGCAGCTCGATGGTGTCGTTGCGCGTGTCAGTCTAACCAAACACGCAAGTTAAGCAACCGTAGCCTGTCAATGGATGGGTTTATATTATCTCGAGCACCTCAGTGCTTCGGAGGCCACATTAAGCCATCGATCCCGGCAGTTGTCATTACATGACAGTCGTTAAGTTAAGTCAGTGGCCTTTGGGCGGCTTGAAAACACCGGCCTCTGCCAACCCGCAGTTGAGCAGCGTGGTGGAGTAAGCTCTAAACCCTTCAATTGAGAGGAGACCCGTATTCCAGCAGTGGGATGAGTAAGAGTTGACGACGTAACGACGTCTATATATAAGTTTGTACGATTTTTTAACACTTGGGATAGCTACGCTAAATATTTGTACTATGATTTGACTTCACTAACGCGTTTCAATCGTTTACGCGTGATAGAGTACTAATAGCATCGATAAATAGTATCCGTACACTTTTATTTATAGAGATTATAATTAGTCCATGGGATATTAGATTATTTTCTAACTGTTCTGTGTGTTCCGTACGCGGGATTCATATTTGGATTACTTTATTTCCGTTACACAAACACGAACGAGTAAATCAATTTTGAATTTGGGGGTTACTTTTATATACTTACTACATAAATTACAAAATTAATACACATTAATGCATAATATATATTAAAGTATATCATTTTTGTATATATTTACAATTTGGAATACTGTTCTGTACATTTCATTAAAATTAATCTATATTAATAAAAGGCTTTGTCCTCACTGACTGACTGACTGACTGACTGACTGACTCACTAATCAACGCACAGCCCAAACCGCTGGGTCTAGAGATTCCAAATTTGGCAAGTAGTTTCCTTATGACGTCTAGGGGTGCACTAAGAAAGGATTTTTCAAAATTCATCCCCTAAGGGGGTGAAACGAGGGTCCAAAGTTTGTATGGGGAAACCAGATTAGTTGGACTATTTTATCCGAAACTTTACACGAGTACTCCTATAGATAAATGAGTAAACACGTGTTTCAAGATTTTTCAAAATTCAACCCCAAAAGGGGTGAAATGGGGTGAAAAAGTCTGAAAATCGACATGGGTATTGTTTTTATGGTTTATCGGGTCACTGATTACGAAAAGAACAGCTATTTTATAATCCAACATAGCCGACGTGACATGAAATCTCCCCTAATGGGGTGCGATGGGGTTGAAATGTCATAATATCAATATGGGTGTTGATTCTATGGTTTTCTGGGACGTCAATTACGAAAATGGCATCGATTTGAAAATATAACATAGTGGACACGAAATATGTAATTTCGTGTCCACTATGTTATATTTTTCAAATTTTACCCCTAAGAGGGTGAAACGGAGGTCCAAAGTTTGTATGAGGAAACGAGATTAGTTGGACTATTTTATCGTAAAAAAAGGAGTAAAATGGGGTCAAAAAGATTTTTTTATACTACGTCGGGTACAAGCATACGGTCCGCCTGATGTGAAGCGGGTACCGTAGCCATATTAACGCTTCCAACATAAAATATCGCTTGCACGCCGCCACCCCCGCTGCCAACGCAGCATCTCCTTCCTATCTGCTAACCTCACTCACTCGCAGGAACACAACAAACCTCAAGGGAATTGTAATTGGCTGCGGTATTCTGTGAGGTGGAGGTACATTCACCAGCTGGGTAGCTTACAATTACGCTCCCTACCTCTCTTTTCGCCAGAGCTTCGTTTGTCAGTCAGCAGGGTGCTCCGCGTGTAGGTGAAGTTGGCTTTGATTCAAAGATGTTGATAAACCACTTACATCCCAAGTCTGAAAATCATCAAGGATATTATTGTTTTTATATTTTTATCGCTTACCTCATCCCTGTAGTCACCCCCAGAGGTTGTCCATCGCGCCCGTAGGGCGTAAAAAAAAACTGCGTCCTTCAAATGAAGCTACATCTGGTGCCAAAAACTAATTGAAAAACCTATTCTAAGTACCGACTTTATGGGGTATACCTACTTAATATAAGAATTTCGGTATTTTTCAAAGAATGACGTCAAGATTGACTAAATTTATACTTGTGGAAGGTGTGATGATGCCCTATACCATTATAGCTGTGGAAGGTGATGGAGCTGGCCTGTTCCGCTCCATCTCCTACCACTTTCATGGAACGGGGGTGTATCATCAGGAGGTTCGTGCCACCATTGTTCACGTGTTCAACAACTGGAAAGATGAGTTGTTGAGTGAGGACAGTAAGGGATGCGCTGTTGAGGAATCTCTCTTTATACCCCGCATTCCCATTATTCCATCAGACCACCCCGTTCAATTTAAGAGATTTCAATTTCCCATAAAGGTGTTTCGCTATGACCATTAACAAAGCTCAGGGGCAGTCTCTAAAGGTCGCTGTGGTTGATTTGATACAGGACTGCTTCTCTCATGATCAGTTGTATGTAGCTTGCTCAAGAGTAAGTTCTCCTGGAAGCCTTGCAATTTTGGCTCCTGGTGCGAATGCCAAAAATATTGTTTACCGGGACGTCTTAACCTAAATGGTGTATGTTTGTAATAATGGTCAATACGAAACAGTCCTTTATGGGGAAAAAATGAAATATCTGGAATCTAAATAAAAATAGACGCAAATCAGGAGTGTTCCCGTAGCGAAGCACGGGTACTTTGCTAGTAATTAATAATGGAATAAATCAGTATATTATTTTCGACATAGAATATTATTCCATGTCAACCTTTATACCGGTATAAAACTCGAATTGCACATTTGAACAAGACAAGCATATACATTTGTAAAAGTCGTGCACATTTTAAAGATATGCATACTTTAACGCAGTGCATGCACTTATGTACAGTCACATATTATGACAGATGGCATCTTATGAGTATCATAACATAACATAACACTCCGATAAGACGGTACTAAGTTTCATATCGGCGGATGATATCTCTGTTTATGACAGGCGACATGAGCCGGCACCGCGAAGGCCTTGTATGCTCTCCGTACACGTGCCGATAAACAGAATTTGCTCATTAAAAAGTATCCCGCAGTGTAATTAGTATACAGGGAATGACGAATAAAACAAAGTTGGCAACTCTCACGGTCGCCGGCGCCTCGTGACTGCTCTTACGGAGTCATCACGAAATTTTACACTCATACTGCATCTCATTGAGTGACTGTTATGAAAGGCCTCGTAAGTGACAGTGCCTTTTAAGGAGAGTCGGGCTCGCTTTATGAACTGACCGGCGCGGTAACCCCCAAAGCGGCACTCGATTCATATGCATTAGGTTGGTACTTATGTACTATTGCGTTATACCGCAAAAAAAGACTTAATCACTAACGGTGCTAACATAATTATTATAATTTTCAACTTATATCAAATTTATGTACAATTTGTTCAAAAACATTTTGCATTAATGAAATCGCCGTAAATAGTGCTGTTATTTCGGCACTTTTTTGTCAATGCGACATTGGTAAAATTTCTGCATTACTAGTGAAAACGGAAATCTCTTGATCTTTCATCAAAATGACATTAGTACAAAATTATGGGCATCGAAATGAGACACATAATAAATAACCATAATATGTAAGCATCGCCATCTAAAGGGGTAACGATGCTAACGTTTTAGGCACGCTGCCTCACGGACCTACTTTAGGTAGTTTTTGTTAAGATAGGTTTACACAGTTTAGTTTAGTTTTTATAGTCTGCATTATATTAAGTATTATTTTCATTACAATTAAAGAATCTAAATTGATTTATAAAAGTAACAATATTATTGTTTGTTTATTTATCATAATAAAATTATAAAATATATCCGGTCGGCGCCAAAAGTAAAGTATAAAAATTCATCTATACATCTATACAAATAAATAAAATTGGAGTGACTGTTTGTAATATTAAAATAACCGCTTTTTACTAAATGTATACACGATACATATACCAAAATATTTTTTTTTTACAAATTGACAAAATTGTCTGTGCCGGCTTTTCTCTGAAACGGCTCGAGCGATTTTGACGGAACTTTCACTGGCTGATGTAATAAGGAGTAACTTACTAAGTTACTTTTATTTTAGAAAGTTTATTTATTTTTATTAATATTCAATAAATAATAACTATTCCGCGCGGATGACTCGCGGGCACAGCTTGTATGTAATATGACTATGAGCTAAGGTCGTCGGGTCACATCCGACCGGCCCTATTCTTTTTTTTTTTTTTTTTTTATACTACGTTGGGTGGCAGACAAGCATACGGCCCGCCTGATGTGAAGCGGTTACCGTAGCCATATTAACGCTCGCAACATAAAATATCGCTCGCGCGCCGCCACCCCCGCTGCCATCGCAGCATGTCCTTCCTTTCTGGTGACCTCACTCACTCGCAGGAACACAACAGCCCTCAAGGCAACCGTTATTTGGCTGCGGTATTCTGTGAGGTGGAGGCACATTCCCCAGTCGGGTAGCTTACAATTACGCTCCCTACCTCTCTTTTCGCCAGAGCTTCGTTTGTCAGTCAACAGGGTGCACCGCGTGCAGGTGAAGTTGGCTTTGGTTCAAAGATGTTGATGAACCACTTACACCCCAAATCTTGCCGGCACTAGACGTATAAAAGCCTTTTTCGTGATGAATTCAGTTTTATTTTTTCATTTATTATTAACTTACGCTTCATTTAATTGTATCATGTTTAACATTCTACGTAACTACACTCATTCTCCACACATACTAAAAACAGTCACAGTTAAAGCGCTGTAAGTAAAAAACAAATCACTATCGACTCATCGACTCCTACAAAACGAAAATGGTAAGTCGGAATCGGCAGTTGAATCACAAGATTAATCAGCAGCAATCATTTTCTCCTCTGAGACGTAAATAGGAGAGCGCACAGCCCCGGGGTGCCATTATCGCGTCAAAAAGTAGGTTTTATCTCTCAATTTAGTGATAATTTCATAAGGCGAGAAGGCGGCGAAGGCTCGCGCGGTGGTCCGCACTCACGTCGCCAGGCACCACTAATTGCGAGCCGCGTTAAGGACTCTGAATATACTGATCGATAACACGATAATGTATTTAATGCCGGCCTGTGTCGGCTCGAAACGTTTCATTTTGTCTCGTCGACACGCCAAAATAATGACTGTTCCACTCCGATATGACTGATTAAGATTGGTCAAAAAACGTACTCAAAGTTACTGTTATTAATGCAACTATCTCTGTTACGGACTCTTTAGTTGGCACCTCGCAACTGGCCACTGACAAAGAACTATATGACCGACAAGACTGAAAAGACTATAAATAAAAAACCGGCCAAGTGCGAGTCGGACTCGCGCACGAAGGGTTCCGTACCATTATCTATAAAAACGGCACAAAAATCACGCTTGTTGTACGGGAGCCCCCCTTAAATATCTGTTTTTTTTAAAGTGAATATATAACTAGGTAAATATTATGTGAGTATTTCAAGCGTCTACCTATTGCCGTTATAAATTGTGAGAAAAATCGAGCAAAAAAAATTACGTTTGTTGTATGAGAGCCCCCTTAAATATTTATTTTATTCTGTTTTTTAGTATTTATTGTCATAGCGGCAACTGAAATACATCATTTGTGAAAATTTCAACTGTCTAACTATCACGGTTCATGAGATACAGCCTCGTGACAGAGGGGACGGACGGACGGACGGACGGACGTAGGGTTGCCAACTTCTTTTACAAGAAAAACAGTATATTAAAAGCTGCGTAGTAAAACAAACAGTATACTAAGGCCTAGTGCATGCGGAGCAGTACAATAAACAGTGCTATGGTCAAATGAATTTTTTTTCAACAGTATTAAAGCACAGAAAACAGTATAATACTGTTTTTAACAGTATGGTTGGCAACCCTAGACGGACGGACGGACGAACGGACAGCGGAGCCTTAGTAATAGGGTTACTTTTTACACATTGGGTACGGAATCCTAAAAAGGACAATCGACGACTGGACTAGGAGAACGAACCTCGAAAGTAATAAAGCCGTGAAATTAAGTTAGTTAATTGACGAGTGTCTTTAAATCTTACAATCTGTAATGATAAGGCAAGAAACTTTATGAAGGCGTTTTAAAATAGTTAATATTGTCCACAGACATAATGAAGGGAAACAGTCTAAATCACCAAATATAACAAACTTAGAATTGCCGGGCAATTCTTCGCTCTTAGCTTATTTTTTTTGTCGATAATAATGTATGTTTAAAACAGTTAATCCGGTTGTTTTATAGACTAGATACTCTTTCACATTCATAATTGGTGTACTTTACTATTTTCGTTCCAAATATCACCAATTATGTTAATAAAAAAACAACTAAAGTTATGCAATGTAAGTACAATTTCTAGCCACGCGGCACCTTCTGTGTTGTACAAGTAGTGTTTAGTCTGTTTTCCTTTATATATCTGTGTTATTATCAATATTGACAGCAAAAAGTGAAGCAGTTTTTTGATTTTACAGTTCGTGTAAAATATGAAATCGATTGCTATTTATATTTGTTTGGAGTTTACCAATGTTACAGTGAGTATAACTTACACAATGTAACTGTATTCACATCTAATTGTATGTTTTCAAGAAAAATATACGTATATGTACGTATAATTGAGTGCCCTAATAATATATCAATTACACTATTGAGTAAAATTGAGTGTTGAATTGATGTTAAGTTATTCACATGAATTATTGTTAATACAATTGTTTAGCGTCATGTAGTTGATTATTATATGTCACAAACCTGCGAAGATTTTTTTGCACACAGAAATAAATATTTTTGTGGTTGTATTTTTCGTTGAATAAATTAATAAAAATTAAACATAAAATAAAAAATAAAAATCTATTGACAAATGGACAATGGAAATACATTCTCAACTCTTTACAACCTGTTTCCAAGTCAATAAACAGTCACAATTTGTATAGAATTTATAACATTCTATATGTCACGAATCATAACATCAATACTATACAAATATCCTTCGAGAATTCCGATCGAGTCGAGAGCGCCGAGTAAATTGTAAAGCAATGCGTTAGTTCTCTCGTTGCCTCATAATCCTGAGTGGCCGAGCTAATTTGGTATTCGATGGAGGCGCCCGCTTAAGATTGAGCAGATACGAGGTGCGAGGTGCTGCGTGCCTTCACGCCCTTTGTACTCAACCCTTATACAATTTCTTTTAGTTTACAATACAAATAACTTAAACCGTGAATGTAATAAAACTCAACGTAAATTACACTCTAAGCCGTAAATGTAGGCACTGGGTTTTCTCGTCGTAAAATAATTTCATGTTTGTTTGATAAGCGATTAATGTATTTTCCTAAATCACCCAATGGCAATATTCCTTTATCTACAATATATTATAAAACTTTATGGTTTTGTAAAACTTTGTGTCATGCATTACCTACAAATATTCATTATTTTTTTAAACATAAAACTATTATTCGGGAGATGGGCGTGTCAGTTTTTTTTAATCATTCACGCCAGTTAAGCCGACCAACCTCACCGAAGCGTTATGGAGGGGTTTATTTATCTCGAATTCCTACCAGTACTTCAAAGGGTAAACAAAACATGTACACTTTTTGAAGGGTATACAAAATGTGTACACATTGAATTAAAATTGTCTTACAAGAGCAGCCCACCTCGACTTCACCCGGTTTCATATCGAAAGTTTTAAGTTACCATATCTAAAATTGCATATTCTCAAATAAAGTCTCGCCATTTCTGGTACAGACAATATAGAATAGACTACTCAAGATGGTGACGTAATTTTCCATCTTAAAAAATATTGCGTAAACAAAACTAGTGAAGTGTTCTGAGAATCTGTGATAGCAACTATTTTGACGATTGAATTCAAAGCCTCTAGAAACGAGATTATTCTTTATAAACATTACAAGCTCTAACTAGACGACATAAATAGAGGAGAGAAGAAATAAAAGCAAAGCATGTAGGTAATAAGGTTCGCGTCGGGTGTTCAGTGTTCATACAAGACCGGCGGCGCGGGCGCTACAGCTCACGGGGACGATTTAGCGCGGCGCAACGAGCACAAATTACAACCAGTTGCATAACATGCATTATTTAAGCTCGACAACCTTATAAGAAAGTAATAATGTGATAGAGGCTGCGTATGTCGCATATGGTGAGTCAGAGCGGGCGCATTGACCCCTGCACAGCCGCCGACGCACTATTCCCGTGGTGCCGATACCGATGCAACCATGGACTACATTTCATTCATCAAAATTAAGTAACCTTCGACAGAGTTATTAATTAATTATAATATGTGCAAGAAAGGACATTGCTCGGCTCATATTGGCAATGAATATTTCCCGAAGTTGAAAACCCATTTAAGTTTAGATCGATTGGTATTATATGTCGCTTCAACATCGTTTATACGTCCTGAAAACTAAACATGTGGAATTACGTACGATGGTGACTTATAAATTTTTGGGCAATGGCCTTTGTAATCAAAATATAGCCGGCATCGAAATTTTAAATCGCGTTTATCGGAATTTTTCACTCGCGTAAAAATGCCGAAATAAGCTACAAAGACGGCAGATAAATATCCTGTTCTGCACATGTTATCTCTCATCGAAATCCATTTCATTTTAAATTAAGTACCTACTTTTAAGGGCAATTAAGTAATATTTATTTCAGTAACCACCCACACCATACATTTATCCAGTTGTCTACTTAATCCGCAGCATATGCGTCGGAACATCATTCATCAGGCGATGTGCAGGCGTACATTTGCATACGGCTGGAGTAGTCTCGCGGGCGTCGACTGGAATTAAAGAGAGGGCCGATCTTATGTCGATACTGTCACATGACTAATGGAGCAGGCGCCGATCACAGATATCGGCAAATAAAAATATGCCCGGCCACCGCTGGCGGGCGGCGGCGCGGCGTCGCACTGCGTGCGCTCGCTGCGTGCGCTCGCGAGCTGCCCGCCCGCCGCATAGTCACTGTTCCCACACTCCCGTTGACTTGACGTGGAAAACACGCAGAAATACATTTAGATCTAATATATAGTATGTTAGGCATCCATTGAATTTCTATGAGAAAGTAAGTAATGAAAAGCGTATAAATATACTGTATAAACTGAAGAGTGAGTTCTGTTTGTCCGAAGTAATCGTCGAAACTACTAATCGAATCCATTGGGATTTTCACTGTAAAATTAGTTTATGGGGCTATACAGAAAGGATATTTTTTATCCCAAACTTATTTAGGGTTCCTGAAAGAAAATAAAGAAGATTTACTTCGAGGATATGAAGTAATATTTATATAATAACTTCAGTGAAAAATCACGCATGAAATTTACGCAACTCTAGTTAGTTGCATAAAATCTGTTCGTAACTTCTCGCAGAGATGCTGCCGATATTTTACTTCTACTATAGACATAATTTGCAAGATTGAAAACAAACAAGTTCAATAATTATGCAAATATTTATTTGTAATAGGTATTATAACAGGTATTACCCGGTATACAAGGAACATTAGTTTCGTTCATCTGTTTTTAGGACAAATCTTTTGTGATTGTATATAACACGTGAATGGGGGAATGTGCCGTTGGTCGAAGTTTTGTGGTAGGTTATACGCGACAGGAATATGTAATACTCGTATGGTAGGTGTGGTAGGTAATCAGGTCGTGTCAACAAGGTACGTTAACAAAATATCAGCGGCTACGGCTTGTAATTTAATAGTATCTATGCACTGGCGTTACTTACTTTGTGTTCAGATAACGGTTTATAGCAGGTTTAACCCAGATTGTGGGAACACCGGACTATACTATTAATTAGTTAGCTGTTACAAAATATATTGTGTCAAGATAGAAAATATTACACGAAGCATCCTGTGTACCTAATACGAGATACAACCTAAAACTGATATTACCAGTAACTTCATAAATCATCATCAGGTCATTTTTAGTGTCCACTACAGGTGCACGACCCTCTCGTCTGTCCCAGACAGAAGGAGGATTTGGCCTACACTCCCCACGCTGGCCAAACGGGTTGGGGAGGCCTGATCGATGTTTTATAATGTATTTCCCTTAGTCGCCTTGTACGATATCCACGGGAAGAGACGGAGTGATTCTATTCTAGTCTGCTGAAAACCACTCGGCTTCTTCATAAATATATGTATGTTTATGAACTTCATAAATATTATGTATGTAATATCGTTATTATACAAAATAATATAACGGAAACAAAAACTGTACAAAGGCTGTCTTTTTACACTTCCAGTCAATCTTTAAATATTCAGAGGACTGTGCCAAATGAGAGGGTGAAAATAATTATTAGAAACTCAATATCAATTAAATTTTACATTTATAAATTACACATCATCATCATATTTATTATATATGTGTTAAATGAAACATTCCTCTCAAGTAACTCAGGAGCATATGGATTAAAAAGTCCATTGTATATTCACGCGAGAATATGATAATATCTCATAATAATCGGCACAAGTTAAAATGCCTTCTGAACGTGGAGATATAATCTTTTTTTTCTTCAGCCAAACATGAAAGATGTTAATGTCTACGGCATTAACTTCTTTCATTTACTTTTGCAAAATATAAATTGGCCTACGAATACAAATTAAATATCATCATTCAGTATCAGAGCATAATAATAATTTATATTCATCGCGAAACATTTCACCAAAACAAAGGGCGGTTGCGCTCTGATTGACTGACTCATCAGTCTGATTAGCTGAACCGTGTATCCACAGATTCAATATTAGTTCCGTATTGTTTTAATCCGAGCAACAATTGAACAGTAATAAATTTATTAAATACCGCCCGGCTTCGCACGGGTAGAAAGTGGTGTTCTATTTTCCTCGCAATTTTTACGTCTTTTCTCTTTTAAAATTTTTAACGAAAATAAAAATATTAATAACAAAAATTAGCAGAATTGGTCAAGCCGTTCTCGAATTTTACGCTTAGCAACATCATTTATATTTATATAGATTAGCTCCTGGCCGCGACTTCGACCGCGGTAATGTCGGTTGTCGAGCCACAAGGACAAACTTTTGGTCATCCCATAGGCCATTTTCACAGGGTAAAATGTGTATTATTATTTATTCTGGACTTCCAATATGATATATGCAAAATTTTACGGCAATCACTTCAGTAACTAAGGCGTGAAAACGAGGAAACAAACTGACTTTCGCATTTATAATATTAGTAAGGATTACTCTATCAACGGCGGAGTTGAATTGCTCCATTCAACTCCGCAAGTCGGGCAATTCAACTCTACGTGGGTCACGTCCCTACTACTATTCTGTGACTATACATAGGTCTGTGTTCGATAATTTTCCCTCCAATAAACTAAATCAAAATACATTCATGCAGCCTCAATACGTAAGACCCTGGACCTGAAATTAGCTTTCCGCTGTTTCTAAATAGAAGAAGTGTATTTGCACACATTTTATGACAATGACTGTGCGTGTATTTTTATGTGTAGTATAATAAATTCAAGGTGCGAACAAAATATTGGAATCGTACGCTGGGCGGCAGTCCGTAGGCGGGCGGGCGCGCGCTGGCGCGGGCTCCCCGCTCTATCGTCTCATTTTCATGAGGTCAACCACTCGATTCTGAGTAATATCAATAGATACGCGACATTCGTCTGCAGAATTTTCCGTAGATAAATATCTATTATCAGCATGTAGTTGTATGTTTACTTGTAATAAAATTAATTAGCAATATGTAACTCACTTACTTGCTAATGCACTTCATACTTACAAGTATTAGTTATTAGTATCATGCGTAGAAATAAATAATCATGGCCAGTAGAGTCGATATTGAATGAGTGTAACTAGTGATCCAAGACGTTTGACGTCAGTCAATAGTCATGGACGTCAAGGGCGGCAGACGACGTTACGTGGCGATCGCTTTGGGTCCGGACGTACGCGTCTCGCGCCTGCCGCGTTGAGGTCTTGCCAAATTAGTGGTGCAAACGCGCGAGTGCAGCAGCCGGCAGCCGCAGACGCCGTCGCCGACAGACGCTTCCGCAGATGGCCGACACACGGCCATCACTACTAAATATACCTCACAGATCGAGAGACACTCCGCCGCCGACGCCGCCAATACCACGCTACGGATGTCCCAAACTAAAACTGCGCACCCATTTCATAGCCTTTGTCAGCCTTTATAAAATAAAGTTCAACAACCCAACGTGAACGGGAATGACGCTTCACCTAGATATATGCGGTATGTGGTTTAATATCTACTGAGATCGACATAAATCGCTAGGATTATTGCCAAGTAGAAAATCATTTTAATATATTGGACGCGCGGAATTCACTTTGACAATATTTTGACAGTGTGCGGTCCTGGGGATTTAGAGACGTCGGCGTCGAAGCACTCTCGAGCTTTTTATATCGTTTTTATTTTCTTCTCGTTTCTAACGACATCTATATTTACCACTTTACATATTCCATTTGGAATGTATCTATCATAATAAACACTATGTACTAGTACATACAACACTATATGATTACTTATTATCTACACACGTATTAGGTACTTATTAGGGATGCGACATGTTTTTTGATAGTAACATGACCAGATCCTGTGCAATATATGTAGTTCCACAGTACGTGTAGATTCGTTAATGGAGTTGAGGTTGCCAACAACAACAAAACTCATGTAATATCGTTATGCTAACGAACCACCATCAAATGTCATGTAACTCGCCATACTCGATCCAGATTCTTATGCATTAGTGTTGTAACTATAATGTCATATTGAGATTATACCTCAATTTACAGGTTGACATGTAAGAGACTCACCACGCTCTTTAGAGAAAAGGTCAACCTCGTTTGCACGTGGTGCACCCTGCCGACTAGAGAAAGAGGCTCTGGCAAAAGAAAGGTACAGTATCCTGTACCTGTCAGTCTCCTAGTATCCGTAGCCATATTAACACTCGGAACGTCAAATATTGTTCGCGCATCGCTACCCCCGCTGCCAACGCAGCAATTTCATTCTTTCTGGTGATCTAGCTCACTCGCAGAAACAACAAACCTCAAGGGAATTGTTATTTGGCTGCAGTATTCTGTGAAGCGGAGGTACTTCCCTAGTTGGATTGGCAGTATCCTGTACCTGTCAGTATCCTGTACCTTTCTTTTGCCAGAGCTTCTTTCACTAGTCGGCAGGGTGCACCACGTGAAAACGAGGTTGACTTTTTCTCTAAAGAGCGTGGTGAATCTCTTACAAGTAGGGCATGCAATTCGAGTATTCGTTTTATTCGAGTATTCACACTTGTTTAATATTCGAATACTATAAACTTAGTATTCGAGGTTTCTGAGTTTTTCGAATAGTATAAAATTTAATACTATGTAACCGCTTCACATCAGGTGTGCCGTATGCTTATCCGCCACCCGACGTAGTATGAAAAAAAGCTCTATACAAATGCATGCTACGGGCAAGCGCGCTCTATCGACTTGGCGTGTTGTGTTTGATGAGTTATGTAACCGTATACATAATAAATGGTGACACCCTAAGCAGTTTTCAAATTCAAGATTAACTTTCATATATAACAACATATTTCTCACATTGCTAAGAGGGGAAGTCAAATTCCAAAAGCTTCCTATTCCTACTAATTTCTTCTGATTAAATTCGTTGTGAGTTCCAAGGCAGCCGTAGTTTTACCCCTGGGACTGCAATGGACTTCATTGTTCATTGCCTTGTTTGGCGGTCGCCGCTGTTAATCCTGGCTACACAGGAGATACAGTGGTGGGAATGTGTGGTGGGCCCCCGTCCCTAAAAAAAATATAACAACATAATTCATGGTTGTTTTATCACTAACTTGCTTCTGCCCGGGACTATATGCCCGGTATTCACATGACCGCGTTAAAAAAGTATCCCATGTACTAATTTAGGTTATAATCTGAATGAAAAACATTCAAATCGGTCCCGATCAAATTGAGTAAGCAACATCCAAACATACAAACAGTTATAATATTAGTAGGAAGTAAGATAGGAGGTTTTTCCCGCGTGCTATCAAGCTGTGGAATGAACATCACTACTGTCAAGGTTTTCCAAGGAGACTAAGGAGCATCATTGTTTGCCAACTACTTAGTATAAAAAAAGAAAATCTGTATTTATTCTGTGTAATATAAAAAATATATAGAGGAACTGACTGACTGATCGATCTACGCATAGCTCTAATGGAAAGGATTTTTTTTTAATTCTCACGGTACACCGCGTATATGAAGCCGCGAGCGAAAGCTAGTGAATTTATAACATTTAACAGAAGAATTATAAATAATAAAACCAAATGCGAGTCGAACTCGCGCACGAAGGGTTCCGCGTACCATTATCTATAAAAACGGCAAAGAAATCACATTTTTATTTTTATTTAATTGTTTCTTTTTAAAGTGAATATATAACTAAATATTAAGTGAGTATTTCAAGCGTCTTACTATTGCCGTTATCAATTGCGAGCAAAAACGAGCAAAAAAGTCACGTTTGTCGTATGGGAGCCCCCTTTAATATTTAATTTATTCTATTTTTTAGTATTTGTTGTTATAGCGGCAACAGAAATACATCATCTGTGAAAATTTCAACTGTCTAACTATCACGGTTAATGAGATACAGCCTGGTGACAGACGGACGGACGGACCGACGAACGGACGGACAGCGGAGCCTTAGTAATAGGGTTCCTTTTTACCCTTTGGGTACGGAACCCTAAAAAATCGCTTAAATCTTTTTTGCTTTTGACAACTAACAACAAAGTCGTACGTCGTCGTCATAGTCGTATCCTAAAGTTTGACAGAAATTGACAGATGAAAATTATTCAGTATACAGTTGACGTTTTAAAGTGCGAATTAGGCGTCCTTAATTAGAACAGATGATATTTTGTGTAAAGTAAATATTGTGTTTTGCGAAGTTGGCGTTTTACTGAAATGTAACTGGTAATAACCAGAATTTGACATTTTACGAACAATTGACATTTCCGGTTTATGGCATTACGCGTTGAAAATTGCGAATAAGTTGCTGCAAGGTAAGTCCAACGTCGTCGCACATTCTGAGTTGCAGCAAGCACTGCAGGCACAGGACGCCGTCGCCTCCGGACAAGAGAAACGGCGCCGCCGGTGGCCATCTAAGGAGTTCAACTGTACAACCGGACCGACAGCCCTCCTATTTAGATATGAACGAACAGCTCGTATTTTCGTTTCGGTTACTTAATTCTATCTCGCTTCACGTAAGCAAGTTGAGAGTGTAACTCAGACTATAAGTAATTTCATAGCAATGAATGTATGTTCATGGCACTATTTTACGATTGTGTTTCCTCCTTCTTACAATATCGGAACCTTCAAGCAAAGCGTGATGAAGCATCTTGCGGGCCAGTATGGCAATGTCGACTGACTGGACACTAAGGTCTCTTGTCTGTTGCCGACGCGATTCGTACTTATCTTCTCGCTTAACATCAGGCGAAGTCGAGCCATTATGCTGGATTTTAGTAAGGAATTTAGTACTACCACAAACAACAGCCAGAACTTGCTGGTGAGCAAAGCGGAGGATTGCATATACTCGATCGCATATGGAAGTCATTAGAGAAGACCTATATCCAGTATAGATACCTAGATAGGTTGTGGTGGTAATTATCGGTTACTTATATACGTTTATTTATTTTAAAATTTTGAAAATTTTACTGCCTTTTCCATATAGTCTTCCATAACTCTGAGTTCTTATAACCTAGGACTGTCTTTTACACACTCGCTTTCTAGAAACATATGCAGCCAAAACTCCATACAAATCGGATCTGTAACTATTGTTAAATCGCTAACATACATGCATACGGGTCAAATAGAAAAATCATTTGTGAAGTTCATTAAAAATTTGCGCGAATTGTATTTCACGTGCACAGCATACTTGTATGTCTCTTAAATATGCCTTGTGAGTACCAAAACACACATTGCTTGACTTTCTCCATTATCAACGCTCGCGCATTGTGTTCTTTCTGGAACACTGAGCGCTGAAACAATGGTATGTCGCAGGAAAACATTCATCAGACACGAGGTCTGTATTTAATACGCGCCCATTGCGTATACGAGGTCATCGCACCGTCATTATAACTCAATCGCCTATTTCAAACGCACTAGAGTAGGTACAGATGTTCGACATTTTCCCTGCAGTGAAACCAGCTGACTATATTCTACTCCTCTCACTAAAGGATGAGGGTCTGTTGTTTGGACTCCGGCAGCAGACAGTGAGACGCTCTTTGTATCGTCATAAGCTCTAGTTATAGTACATGTTCACATACTTATTGACAGTAATTTAGTTAGTTTCATCAATTATAGACTACAATTCGATGAACATCTTTCATGCTGCTCCAGCGGACATTCCAGTAAAAAGATATAACAAAAAAACGTGTACCACTTGATTTGAAAGTTGAAAAGTTATAAAAGGCATTGGTACATAGTTAGTGGTTGAGGATCTAACTGAAGCAACAAAAATGTATGTTTGACCTTCCCTCCAACCGCATGAAAACTCTGAAATGAGATGACAGTAAAAATCCCTTAAATAGTTATTACAGCGTCAAAAACTCTTGTTCCATTTTTATTTTATTTTATAATCATAAATGTACAATAGAATAGAATAGAATACACTTTATTGCACCAATATAACAAGAATACACACAAGAAACTTGCAAAAATTAAAAGTACAAAAGGCGGTCTTATCGCTAAAAGCAATCTCTTCCAAACAACCCTTAGAAGACTAACATGATAAAATTAGGTAGGCGGCGCATTATTCATTGTTAAAAAATATGTACATACATATATTTTTATAGCATATGTACATATGTTTATAATAATATTTCTTCACTATCATGTAAAGTAATTTTAAAATGATCTTTTTAATTTTCGCCAATTTATTCTTGAATATCAGTTTTATACAATAATCCATAGACCAACAAATGTCATTGAAATAAAGTATCAGCGGCACACAAATATTACAAAATAACCTCTACACAACATCTACGAAATACTACTATAAACTACAGTATATTTACATGTATACTTCCCAGTTAGTGCATCCCCTCAATGACTTGTAATAATAAATTGCACATCGAGTGAACGCCGTATAAAATAAAACTGAAATTGTTTCCTACGGTCGGCGACGACGTAATAAAACGATCCTTTAGCAAGAAGCGACCACTAATTATACTCTTTCGTGCCATCTAGAAAAGTGCAGAACCGGTCATAATATAAAGGAATCCCTAGGAATATTTCTTAGGTAAAATAAAATGAAAATATGTTAAATTTGTATTATACCGATTTGCATTCTGAATACCATCGCATTCAGGCAGATATCGTTCGATTTTGTTAAAACCTGCGCAATTTTATAGTCTCCGCGTAAATGAGCTTGGTATTAGCATAATAAGATGTGATTTTGAAAAAACTACTGATCGTTTACTTAGAGGACTTGAGCAAACTGTCGGCGAAGCAAGCTGTTCGATATGAAAGTCACACAAGCGTGTGTTCAAACGCGTTTCACGAGCGATTGCGACGAGTGCCCGTATCCATTACGCGGTGCATGAACAAACAATCTCTCATCGAGCCGTTATCGCCATTAACCATACATATATTAAGTGCATATTGGCGAGAAGTACCTACTTAAGACAACCTCCGTCGCCGCCGGGACTATGCTAACAAAGCAAGTATGTAATAAATAGATGGTTCATTACTTAATAATTACCGATTGATACCTAAATACATGAAGCATTATCATATTTTTACACTTACCTACACTAGCTTAATAATAATATGGTATTAAACAATACTATATATAAGCTTTTCATTATATAGTACTGTACTCAATAAAATGAACAGAATAAAACAAAACTCGAAAAGCTAGTTTTATCTTTAAAGGATATACCACGAAGTGTCCTATTATACAAAAGTGGGAGAGCCTGACGAGGCCCACGGTAGCGTACAGCTAAGGTAGACTTTGTGCAAGACCCGTTTGTAGTAGCCCAGGGAGAACTGACCCAGAACAGAGGAACGTGAGCGATCCAAAAAGCACTAGCACTTATATCTATGTACGCTCTCATCCTTCAATCCTTTTCATCATCTGATCTCTCATCCCCATCCTACTCTCCAACATTTAAATTCAAAAAGCACCACACTTACGTCCTAAGTTAGTTTAATATTAAGTACTAAGTAACTATAAGTGACGTGATTATTACTCCAGATTTGAAGAACAAAATGATAGAGCTAAACCAGAAACTACGGGTCATTAGTATATATATTACGTCGTGACTTAAATATTAGTATATAATAGTACTATTACTTATACTGTGATATAATTAAGATGTACTCCGGATTTTCACAGAAATACTACAACCGGCGTATGACTGTATGTTATCGAAACCGTGGGAACATTTTCAATATAAATTATTAAACTATGAAAGGATTAAAAATAAATTGATATTTTCACATTTAATAGTATCAGTCCCCTGCATCAACCCATATTAAGCCCACTGCTGGGTGATCTCCTCATCGATTTTTGAGCATGCTCTACCACGCTACTTAGCTGTGGGTTGGCAGAGGTCAAGTTTTCGTGACTTAAATATTTTTGAACAACAATTCTTTTTCACTGTTAAGTGTCAGTCTATTACTATTACGAAATGTATGTGTCAACCCTAAGGAGGTAGTGCGTAATGCGTGTACAACCGGACCGACTGACATTGACTGAAAGCACAGTATAAGTAAGAGTACTAACGTACTGAAAGCCTAACTTTGATTTTATTCAATGGCACAAAACTGTCCAAACTGCAGCAGTGGGTAATCTCTAGAAACGTGACATTTGGCGCCTAGGCTCAGAAAGTGATTCTGAGTGCGACATTTGGCAAATAATGACAAAGCCTGTACTCGAAGTGGTGGGCTATGGACCTTAGGTGTATATAACGTTACGAGTAGTTTACTCTAGTATGACTCAGCACGCTCATACGTGCATCTCGGCATGATTCTTACTCATTGTTGATAATGTGTTGCTTTGTGATTGTTAGCTCACACTCTTTTAGATTATGTGCCAAATGCCATAACGTTAGGTAACTGGGCAGTCTCGACTGAATTAATGACATTATGGATAAACTTTCGATCGATAATTCTGCTTCCTACTTCCTGTCTACTCTTCTTTATTATTATTTTTTATATGAGAGGGGGGCAAACGAGCATGTGGGTCACCTGATGGAAAGCAATCACCACTGCCGACGGAGATCAGCAACACCAAAGGATCGCCGATCAATTGCCAGCCTACTTAGTACTTAGTTGCTAGTCTTCTACTTCTTTCTTTACCGCGATTTGCTTTAATTATTTTCATTGTTTATTTCCACATTTGTTTAAACATTATGTGACGCATGTTATTTAAAAAATCAAAAGCAATGGGATAAGAGAGGCACACGTATTTCTAATATAATGTATACTTGTAATAAATAATATCATTTGTATACATTAGGGTTTTGTGTCGTTTACGTCCATTGACTTTAATCTTTATCAGATCATCCGTCCATCTAGTGGGAGGGCCCTCAAATTACCTAAAAAATCTTTGAAATCGTATGTATAAGGTTGTATAAATGATGTGTTATAAAAAAACATGTGCATAAAATATTATTAAGACAAATCCATGTAACATATGCTACAATTTTCGAATTTTTGCATTTTGCGTACAATAAAAATTAACTTAAATATCGATGCAATGTGCATATACCAGTATAATGATCAATATTCAAATTGATACGAGTTTAACACGCACATTATAATTTTATTATCTAGAAAAACTCGTTACGACTTCGATGGCAATAGTGATTTTTAATTATAATAATTAATTGCTAATTTATGCCTTTGTCAAGTAAACAAACGATTACAAGGCCCCTTGACACCTGTTTCGATACAATAAACTTTGAAACCGTATTTCTTAATGAATTTTAGTCGGAATTGTGTAATCTTAGCCTTTATATTTTAGTGTTTTTTCGCCTTATGTTCATTAACATTCAAGCAAAATATGTTCTTTTATATTTTTTTGTTCTGATTATATTGATGTAAGAAGTGTTTTTTTACAACTGTGGCTAGATATTAAACAGCTCATAAAATATAATACTGAACAGGACTAACAAAATACATTTTTACCATTAGTGCTTTTGACCATATTCACCAAATCGATGTCCTTTTTCCAACTAGATGAGTTCGATAGTCTTATCTTAGAATGAGTCAAGTGGTGCAGCACCGATGAAAGCGCGTCATTCTGGATCTTTTGTACACTCCTTGACCCTGAATGTGATGTTAATAGATTACGTAGTACCACAACAATTAGCAGGTAACAATTAACATATATTAAAAATGACTATATTTATCTAAAGGCTTTAATCCTTGATATCTTGATATAGAAATAAATTAATTAAAAGAAGAGATAACGATAGGAAAAGAGAGTATTTTCAACAGCCTACAACGAGATATATTAAATTCAGTATAATATTAGAGTAATGTTGCAAGAAGGTAAAGTAGTAAGAAATAATTTTGGAAATTCACGCGGGATACTGAAGTAACATAAGTACATAATAACAATGGAGTTAGTTACAGGCAAAATAAATTAGTAAGTAAATTGTTATTTCGAAAGAAATTAAAATCTGGATGAAACGTAACAAGATGCCCATCATCTTGGATTTGGCCAAAGTTTTTTATTAGTTTAGTTAATTTATGAATGTCTCTGAAAACTACTCAAATAAGAAAAAGGAAGATAAAGAAAAAAATCTAATCGCCGCCGTCTCGAAATTAGTTATGGAGCTAATTTACGGTGTCACAAAAATGTATATAATATTTGAGAAAAGAGATATTTGAGATGTGCCATAATATTTTTGAAGTCAATGGTTTGGGTAGACTGTACCTATATTATCGATGTGGTGTTTAATTATGCTGTGATAACATATTAGGTGACAAGATAGGTATACAAGATATTTCCCGGACCAACTAGACATAATGGACGTGAGCTGTGCATATTGCGCAGTTAATCTCAATGTTTACGAGACAATACAAATTACTACACACACACAAGATTGTATTACACGTGTTATGTCATGGTAGTAGTGAAATTCTATACCTGTACACATGACCTAGCTCGTATGACACGCTATCCAAGTCATTAGACTAACAAAATACTGTGGTTACTACCAACTACATAAATTTGCGATTTTTTACGTCATATATGTTGGTCCAAGATTATTAAGTCTACTAAATGAAGTCGTTGATAATGCGAATGCATTACTTATAATGATAGCACATTAAGGCAGCAACAAGAGGCGCGGCGTAGCGGCGGATGCACGTGCGCCCGCGCAATGGACTAGCGTGCTGAAGCGCGCCATGCACTTCCGACTCACATTCATTCCCGCGCCATTCATACAACTGCGTCATTCATTTAATTCAAGTTCATAACGAGAGCTCCCGTACGTAGGAGGACCAACGTAACTGGCCTGACACACCCCGCCCGCTGGCGACATTATCCAATTTTTATTAGTATCAATCAAAACAAACACTCGATTCCATGACCGCCGCATCGCGGTGAGCCAGAAAAAGCCCATAAAATAAATCGGAACTTTCAAGTTTTGAAACCGTATTTATCGCTTCTCGGTATTCACGCCGGCGCTTTAAATTCTCTAAGGTGCGCAATATTTCATGGATCCTTAAAAGTAAACTTCTAATTAAATGCAAGCGGACGCATCTCCGACACCGGACGTGGTCCTCAGGAACGCGGACAGTTACAAAATGGTCGAATTTAATCGAGACAAGGTGTAGGTGCCGCGCGAGGCGACGACGGCGGCGGCAGCGGCGGCCGCGTGGCGCCGAGATGCTATCGAACGCAACATCCCACCGTACCATACTTTTCTAACTTTTTGGATTGTCGGGTCGCGCGGGGGCGTATTGTGTGCAATTGTAGCACGCGAGGGCACCTCAGGCCGACGACCCGCCCGTCGCCCGCCTCGTATAATCCGACAGCGTTATGGTCGGCCCGGCGCCTTTGTTCGCTACCGGCTTAATGAGGACCCGTGGGTGGCTTATGACACGTCAGGATCTGATCATAAAGGTGCCAAAAATTCTACCTGCTGGAGGTTGCGCCGACGACATTCCTATCTCGCCTTTGAAAATTAATGCCTATTGTCTGCTTGAGCGCGCGCGAGGCGTTAGGGATTACGAATGACACACTCTTTCCGAAGAATTATGATTAGGCTCCATATTCGGGTGATATCAAAGCATGAAACCTATAGCCGAACATTTCGCTGTGACGATGATCCCTGGCGTGGCGTCGAGTTTAATTGAAATGTATGCACTCAAATTCTTTGACCCCAATTAATTTCGTGGAAGTGAGTTTGTTGGGAATTAATTAAGTGCGCTAATATTTGCCGAGAGCACGTTAGCGGTCAGCCACACACGCGGCGGCGCTTGTTGTTATTTGAGAATCATTTTGACGTAAAATTAAGTAGACGTAACGTAACCTATCTGTACTTACGTTAATCAATTCAGTTTAACTAGACATTTTTAGTAGAATTTTTGCATATCTATTCAGTAATCAGTTGTTTTTGTTATGTTGTGTTGAACAAAAATAATATTTATTATATCTTATCACAAATTTAATTTTAACCTAGTTTAGACACAATATTAAAGGGTTAGACTACCTAATATTATTTGTGAAATGCAACAATCATAGCAACCAATATGAACTCGAACCACAAATGAAAGTTGATTACAATCTTTTTTTTATCAAAATCCTGTGTCACGCTGTTTGTCCGCTACAAACTCTGAAACTACTTAACGAAATTATAAAAACAAGATCTTATCGTGTCTAAGTTTAAGTTGCAAGATAGAATAGTTTTTATCTAATTCACTTCATAAGGCGTTAAAATAGTAGAGTAGCCAAATAACAATTCCCTTGACGGTTGTTGTCTTCCTGCGAGTGAATGTGGTCACCAAAGAAAGAAGGTGCTGTGTTGGCAGTGGGGGTGGTGGCGCGCGAGCGAAATTTCATGTTACGAGCGTTAATATGTCTACGGTAACCACTTCACATCAGGCGTGCCGAAAGCTTGTCGGCCACCCAACGTGGTATAAAAAAATAGGGATGATCTCGCGGGCGACTGCTGGTATCACTATAATGACCATGAATTTCAGAGAACTTAGTTCCTTTCATAAAATTAAAGATAAGTATATCTATCTTCACCAGTACTAGGTATCCCGTGGAATTTCCACAAATTCTTTTCATTTTCACCTACGTATACAAAAAAAAACTATTACATTACAACTTTCACAAAATTATTACAAAATTTCAACGACCAGAGATTAGTTAAAAATCGAAATTTTAGACATCAATTTTACTGCGCTCAAGACTGCGTTTTCATAGTTTGTTGCAGGAATGAAATTCCAAGATCCAAATCGTATCGCCATTTGAAATGACGAGTAAGCGCTATCTTTTACCCAATAATAATTATTTTGCGCTTTTATCTATTTATGGAAATATTTGTTTTTTGGATAAAAAGTAGCTAGGGTACATAGAATAGGGTAGGGCATAATTTACCACCGCGTAAAAGTCATCAAAATCTGTTTCATTTCTGAGCGATGCGTGTACACCAGATATATACACAAAAATTAAGAAAGTGAATGCTTTGGCACACATACAACATCTCCTGAATCTCCTCACGATTGATGAGCTCTCTCATCATACTTCGCTGTGGTCCTTTATGAGATAGATATACTTCCCCATTCTCGGTCTCGCCCTCTCTTTCACCAGATACTTATTTTCTAGACGAGACGGAGCACCAAAGTGAGGTTAACTTTGGCTATAAAGATGCTGGTCAGTCTCTTAAACATTGAAGTCCTTCAGCTCTATGTAATTTTTGCATCTACGATAAAATGATGCAGAATACCTGGTTCAGTGACAGCTTAGTTCGTAATGCAATTTGAGTGCATTGCACATGACGTGACGTCATTCAGAGAATCGTTTGTTGCGCCCAGGCTCCGGGGCATTGAACCAGAAGCTGAATTGGACATAAGTGTCCTGCGATGTTGCGCGCCGCAAACATACGCAAGCGCGATTTATGACACTGCGCGTGTCAACGGTATCATCGCTTCAAACGTACAAAGTTATATCTACACTATGTAATCAATGAACTGCAAATATATTGAATTATCTGAACAAAATCTATTTTTATTATTTACTAGCAGCCCGGACAGACTTCGTTCTGTCAAAAGTTTTTTTTTACTGTTGTCCACGCAATTTTTACATTTTCGGTTTATTAAAACTTTCTGTGTGCCTGGAATATGAAAAAAAAATTGCCGAATTATTCGAGCCGTTCTCGAGTTTTGCGCTTAGCAACATTCATATTTATTTATATAGATATTCTTTAAATTTATCTATACAGAATGTTTATAATAGTACGAATTAAGTTTTAGAGGGTCATCCAGAATGGAGTCTAGTATAAAGAAAAACACATTTATAAATTACGTTATTCACCCTACATTGAAAATAAAACATAAAAAAACCCTACAAAAAAATGCTAATGTTTCTATTAAGAAACGTTATTATACGTAGCGCGATGAACGTTAAGTTAATGACTGTAATAGAAAATTATTTTTATTTTATATTTTTTTAATTATCATTAATTAAAACTGTCATCATAGTCTTAATATGGTTTGCTATTTCTTTATTATATTTTTTACTTTACAGTACATTGGATTGTTTTAAATATTTTTTCTTATGTTTAGGCTGGTAAGCTCGGTTCTAGTTGACCGCCTAAAATCTGACTTTTACTTGTACTAACATCATGTACATTATATATGCAGCGTTAAACTTGTTTCTATAAATATTTACAGAAATTATTGCATGAAAGTTCAATATCATAGCAAAACAATTACTTACAAAATGTAAATATTTATTAGTAGAGTTTGAAAACAAAACAAACAACATACCGACACTATAGCTTCAACCGATGTTATGAGGAATGGATGACTTATGTTTTGCAAAAATTTTCTTAAATGTAAAACTTCATTTCCTTACATTATCAATTTTATCACTATAATATTTTTTATTGCCATTCTCTCATCTATGAAAAAACACGTAATACGTCGGTACGTACGGCCCAATGGCAACTAAAAATATTAAAATTAATGTATTACATACGGACATAAATACGTCACCTAAAAATCATAAACAACAATAGATTGTGTGTACAATTTTTGTGTTAGTGAATCACATCGAAGATTTTTGTATAAGCAGCCCTAACAATTATGTTGAAAAATACATTCAACATTATTTGTATAATAAATAATACGATATATGCAATTTTAAATGAAACATAATATTTATCTGAAAGATTTCACATCTTTCAGATGTTGTGTATGAAGAGTATGGACAATTTGTGCTATGTCTATATTAGAGACTAGCGGCCGCCCGCGACTTCGTACGCGTGGAGTCAGTTATTTGCAAATAATTTTTAATTACATTCGAAAAAGCTAAATACCTAATGAAAGGAAAAAAATAAAAAAGTTAAAAACAATCAATATCTAGACGAATTTTTAGAATCAATGAAGTCGACGGATATTATTTTTTAAAACCTAAAGTACTTTTTATTTATATAATAAAACATCCCTCCTTATAATAGTAAGTATGTAGTTGTTTTCAATATTTTTTATACTTAAATATCATTTAAAATCCTTCTGCCATAATTACTTTAACTTCAATAACATTGGATTTTCATAAAAATTTCCAACCCCCGTTTTAAGTCCAAAAAGGGGTTGATTTCTAAAGATACATTATTAGTACACCTCCACATCATTTATAGATGTGGAGGTGTACTAATAATACCATACATTTTAAAATTCAAGTTTCTTACTTTAAAAACATAGATCTTTCATACAAACTTCCAACCCCCGTTTTAACTCCAAAAAGGGGTTGAATTCTAAAGATACATTATTAGTACACCTCCACACCATCTATGGAGCATACATTTTAAATTCAAGTCCTATTACTTTAAAAACTTAGAACTTTGTTACATATTTCCAACCCCCGTTTTAACCCCAAAAAGGGGTTGATTTCTAAAGATACATTATTAGTACACCTCCACACCATCTATGGAGCATACATTTTAAAATTCAAGTCCTATTACTTCAAAAACATAGAACTTTGATACAAATTTCCAACCCCCGTTTTAACCCCAAAAAGGGGTTGATTTCTAAAGATATATTATTAGTACACCTCCACACCATCTATAGAGCATACATTTTAAAATTCAAGTCCTATTACTTCAAAAACATAGAACTTTGATACAAATTTCCAACCCCCGTTTTAACCCCAAAAAGGGGTTGATTTCTAAAGATACATTATTAGTACACCTCCACACCATCTATAGAGCACGCATTTTAAATTTCAAGTCTCTTACTTCAAAAACATAGAACTTTCATACAAACTTCCAACCCCCGTTTCAACCCCAAAAAGGGGTTGATTTCCAAAGGTACATTATTAGTACACCTCCACACTATCTATAGAGCATACATTTTAAATTTCAAGTCTCTTGCTTCAAAAACATAGGACTTTCATACAAATTTCCAACCCCCATTCTACCCCCTTAGGGGTGCAGTATCGTAAAATCCGTTCTTAGTGGATGTCTACACCCTACAAGGAACCTACCTGCCAAATTTCAAGTTTGTAGGTGTTATAGTTTCTGAGATTTCGTGATGAGTGAGTCAGTGATTTACTCTTTTATATATATAGATAGCACAAGTTGTCCATGCTGTTTTAGTTGCGAGAAGTGCAAAGGGTAAATTACTTTGTGATATTCATCATAATCTTTGACACACACACACAAAATTATAACATAATAGCTTCCGTCCGCGGCTTCGCCCTGAATGTCGTTTATATATCGCCATACGGTCAAACTTTTGGTTATCCCCCGGGAACATAAAATGTTTTCGGAAAGTAAAAAGTATCCTATTAATTATTCTAGACATCTATATGATGTATGCAAAATTTCATTGCAATTGGTTAAATAAGTTAAAGCATGAAAGCGCAACAAACAAACAAACTCACTTTTGCATTTATAATATTAATAAGAAAGTAAGAATTTAGGTTGTTAGGCATACGCTGAGTTGTCTTAAAAATTGTTTCTTACTTTTAAAATGACACATAGAAAAGAAAAATATAAAGATGTTTATTTTTAATAGATTTATAGTATTTTTATAACAATTACAGACCTGCATCATAATATGGCGAACGATACTAGGTAAAACTACGTAGGCAATACGTTTAGAATACTATGTCTATGTTTAAATCGATACTTTATTTACGATTATTGAAATGACATCCACGACATACAATGTTGCAAACATGAACCGAATACATTTTCATTCCAAACACATCGCAGGCCCGATGTGCACAAACAATCTTATATAATATCTTGCATTCATTCGCGTTCCAGAAAACGCCGATGTATTTTAATAAGTCGGACATTTTATGATGGCCCTCTCCGCTTTTGATAGTTATGGAGATGTTTATCTAGGTGACAGGACTGGATTTCGATCCTATCTTTAACACAGGGACGTTGAAAGTGCCAAATATCGATATAAATTATATCGATATTTTAAAAAGATATATATATATATCATATTCAAAATTCGTAATTTTTTTTTATTATTAATAATTACAATGTACAGACCCCGGGGTCCGTACCTTTTGTTAACAATCGTCTATTTTATTGCCAAAATTGTCTTATAATTTAATAATTGCACGTCGCTGTTGTGCTAATAATTATACTATTGTCTAATATAATCTGTCTGTAAAAATATTTATAATTGTAATGATTTATTTTTAACAGTCTAATTCAATAAATCAATTGCCATTAGTTTTTACATAAAATCAAACTACGGACATTAGACATAATATCTTAAAATCAAGTGATAGAAAAATAAACTCATAAATTAACAGGAAGGAGAAGAGCTGTTGGAAAAAAAATATTTTCATATTTTCGTTAGTTGATATTTTATATTAATATTATCGCTGAAAATTATCGATATATCGATACTTTTTCAACAAGCCTATTTCAACAGTAAAGCGAATACTTATAAACTACAACGAATTGGAATTAAGTTGCATTTGATTTTGCCGCCATGTATACGAGTTGGCGTATTAATAAACAGCGCAATGCAATTATTAATCAAACAATTCTTGTTTATATGTATATTAATATTTAAATAAATATATGCAATGCCGATCTCACAAACGGCTCTAAAGATTTATAAAAACGTCGAACAAAACATGGCAACACGTGTCACCTATCATGATAGTACTACAAACGGCGAGCAAAACTCAGTTATCCAGGTACAGGCCCCTCTTTTCCACTGAGCAGTCTGGGTACGTGCCCAAGGCCCCGGGTTGGGGCCCCCTTGTTCCTACCAGGGGTCCTACCGCTGATGCTGAAGCCGATGACCATCGAATATTTTGATTCGAAAAATAGGTGTTAATTTTAAGTTATTGCAAAACTTCTTCAGGTTAGTCGGTAGAGTTCCAGGACTACTGCCAGCTAAGCTAAACACAAATCTAAGTTGAAGCTTGTTTTCGCAATCAAAAAAGCCGATGGGTATCGGTTTGAAGCTTTGCCGGTTGGGCCCCAGGTCCCCAACCGATAATACCGTTAAATATCGTTAACAGGGCAATATTAGAGAGGCATATCGGAATAAATCTATATTTTCAAAGTGGATGGGGGAGGGGGCATCGTCACGTGCGCAGGATTATAGATGGTCCCGTCCAGATACTATGTTTAATATATGGAATAATAATAAAAGGAAGCAAAACTGCGGTGACAATGAAATAGTATTTCCAACTAACAACTAGCATTTCTGGCAAGCCCGTCAGCATTTTCAAATTACTTTTTTATTCTGATATGTTGATGATGTGAAGCGGTTACCGTAGCCTTATTAACGCTAGCAACATGAAATATCGCTCGCGCACTGCCACCCCACAACAAACTTCAAGGAATTTGGCTGCGATATTCTGTGAGGTGGAGATACTTCCCCAGTCGGGTAGCATACAAATACGCTGTATCGTACCTCCCTTTTGCCAGAGCCTCTTTAGTTCGTCGGCAGGGTGCACCACGTGCAGGTGATGTTTGATCAGAACCGTAACAATTTTGAGAACCACTGTAATAATGCAGAAACTCAATGCACAGTTATCCTCCATCACTAGTTGTGTGGGACTTTTGCTCTGTGGAAACCGCGATTTAACGGTCACGTTTCATGGCTCTCCGCCGTAAGTCACAGCGTGGAGTATGCACTGGTTCTCGACTTTGTATACTATCTCTGTCTCTTTATAGTCTGTCTATTATGCATTTACTAATAAGGGAACAGCTTAACCAACAAAGAGATAACTACTATCCTTCTCCTATCCTACTGTAAATGTAAGTTTGTGAGGATATATCCATCCGATTTTTGTTTAGGATAAACGAATTGGGTGAAATTTGGTTATAGAATATGTTCTGGACAGGCACATAGAATACTTTTTCTATAGGTAGTGTTCACACGGGGTGAAGCCGCGTGTATAATATAGTGACAAATTAGTTTATTTATGTCTTTATTATGTATATGTTTTAGAACTTTCCTTTATATAAATGTTTTAAGTTAAATTAAACTAAAAATCTTCCAAATTATTTATAAACAATTATTGTTTAAGCCTTAATAATTTTATTATTTCTTTAAATTTGCAATTTTAAGGAATAAACCGACGAAAAGTTCGGTTTCTGCCAGTTTCGGCAAAAAAAAACTAGTTTCAGCCTTAGTTATGGTTTCGGTGCGGAAACTTTCGGCTGCGCAAAAATTCGAATGTTTGTGAATTATCAAGTATTCAATATTATCTGTCGGGGCCATTATTGAAACCAATATATGATTAAAGCTGGCATCCCGCAAGGTTCTGTGCTGTCCCTGACACTGTTTCTGCTGCATATCAATGACGTGTTATCTTTTGATGACATTCATTGCTATACGGATAAAAGTACCGGGGGCGCTTTTTACACAGGTCGTCCTCTGACTCGATCGGTCCCTCGGACCCAATTGTCAAAAATGCCAAAACAAACGGTCCTTTATGACAATTATTAAAAATGATGTCCCTATGTTACTTTAAATGAAACAAGCGATGTAAAAATACTTCATGGTTTTTGTGAAAACAATAGTGTTCTATTTTCTATAATTTTCGTTTTTAAAATGTGTGCGAACTATGTTACAGTGGTGGATGGCGCTAGTTAGCTTCTATAGTCCTCTCGTAGACAGAGGAAGCTAGGATAATAAAAATATGTCTGTGAGACCTCTTATCTATCGAATACTGTAGAACTGGCCACAAATATCGTCTCTATAGGACTAGCCTTACACAGCCGGGATCCGTCCCGGAATTCAGAAACTGAATTTAAGAATCTGAATTACGGTGTGTTTGAATTCGCCCTTAGAAATCTATTGCAAAATGAGCGTCCGGAATTCAAATTCTTCATACTCATCAGTATTTTTTCCTCAGATCGATACGAAAAATTCAGCATTTGTGTGTTGACTTAACTAGCCATCTCTTTAGGCTTGCCATAATTGCCATATTGCGGTCTCTCACATTGCTGATTGAGGGGAAGTTAAATTCCAAAAGCTTGTTACTCCTACTAATTTCTTCTGATTAAATTTGTTATGAGTTCCAAGGCAGCCGTAGTTTTATCCCTAGGACTGCAATGGACTTCACTGTTCATTGCCTTTTTTAGCGGTCACCGCTGTTGATCCTGGCTATACAAGAGACACAGAGGTGGGATGTATGCGGTGGATGGATAGGTACACAAGAGATACAGGTATGTGGTGGGCCCAAAAAATGTGTATGTGTGTAGGTGATTTGTATAGAATTTCATGCGTCCAGAATTAAGATCCATAATTTAGTTTCTGAAATTCTAAACGGATTGCAGCTGTGTAGAGCCGGCCTAAAACGACAGATAAAAGATAGAGATGAACAAAACTCTTTGCTCGCAATCAAAGCTGATTAACATGTTTATATTTAAATAACTATTTTTAACCATGAATAAGACCAGTGTTGCAATAAAACGTACCATTCCTATCAACAGTCCGATTATGAATTCAATTATAAATATATAATATAAGCAATGATCGTCATCGGGTTACGAAATAGGCTGATAACTAACAATAACAAAACGTAACTCAATGATTAGGAATAAACGTAAATAGATATAAGTTAAACTATAGCACATAGATTATGCTTACAACAAAGATATAAATATTAATCCGACTTAAACTGTACTTAAGACGGATATAGAGTATTTATAGTCACAATTTTTGAAGTAAAACTTCTTTACTTGTCTAAAGCGCACTCGGTTTTTTTACAACTAAGATGTCAAACAACCATATGACCTGCCGGATGGTAAGCATTCATCGTGGCCTGTGGACACTCGCAATACCAGAAGTATCACTCACCCGTTGCCGACACCAAAAAACCTCTTCATGCCTTCCTTGATGAACCCTGTTACAGCGTTGTTAACTCTATCATATTTAGAACACTGTATTCCTAGCTGTGTGTGTTATAAAAAAAGTAAGTAATACTTCCATACAGTATGCGTGTTCATACATAGGACGGGAGGTACAGTACGGGAGGGTTCCCGGTCTCTCGACCAAACTGGCCGCCCCTCTGAGGCGAAGGCGAATGCACACATGCATTAACGCTTTACACAACCGTCATTTGTTTATGTAATAGGAATTAACATTTGAATGGAAAAACCGGGTTATGCCCTAACGGCCTCTGGGTGGACACCATTCAAATTAAGTTTGCTAATTTGGGATTAATGAAAGTCAATTGAATTTGAAGAAACGATCCTTTTCTTTTCCGTCATGATGATTTACTTTTCCGTCAAATTTGACATTTTCAAAACTATCATATTTCAACTAATCAAAAACTTTCATACAAATCTTTAAACCCATGCAAATTTAATACTATGGAATAATGGGAAATTGAAAAACAACAGATACATTAATATTATGCAAAGCTAAATTAAATACTATTTCCGCTTAGACTTTAGATAGTACTGCTGCTACTAGTGATAAATCGACAACGATAAAATAAAGTACCTACATTGTACCCAAATTAACCCCATCATAATAATTATAAGTCAGCCTTTCTCTTTTGCAACACCGAACACCTAAGAAATTGAAAACTACGATGGCTACGGACCCCTTTAAAAAAACCGGCGAAGTGTGAGTCGGACTCTCGCTCGCAGGGCTCCGTACCATTATCTACACAAAAATCGGCAAAAAAAATCACGTTTGTTGCATGGGAGCCCCCTTAAATATTTGTTTTATTTTTATTTCATTATTTATTTTTAAAGTAAATATATAACTAAAATATTATGTGAGTATTTCAAGCCTCTACCTATTGCCGTTATCAATTGCGAGCAAAAATGAGCAAAAAAAAAAAATCACGTTTGTTGTATGGGAGCCCCCTTAAATATTTATTTTATTATGTTTTTTAGTATTTATTGTTATAGCGGCAACAGAAATACATCATCTGTGAAAATTTCAACTGTCTAACTATAATTGATACAGCCTGGTGACAGACGGACGGACGGACGGACGGACAGCGGAGCCTTAGTAATAGGGTTCCTTTTTACCCTTTGGGTACGGAACCCTAAAAAAGTGCTCAAATTGGTCTGTAATAATGTGTACCCACGGACCCCAGCGATATCGTAAGTAATTCTTCAAATTAATTTGGCACCGCTTTTCTGAAAGTTGGAAGCGTTTCTCTAATCGGGCTGCCCCTAATTATATAACGATATGCCCTTCCTTTTTACGCCTGGACTTCGTTTGTAATTGACATGGTGTACAACATGCGAATGAGCCTATTGATCTAGGATGGTTGATGAAACAAAAGTACTCTGCAAATTTAGAAGAATGTGGCTAACTCTATCAAAAATAATATTTTGTATTTGTAATCAAAAGCTTGATGACGTACTCATAAATAATATAGTATATATTGAGCAGGGCGATGGACTAGGCACTAAATCTCTTCGATTCTGGGGAGACCTGTGTCGCAGCAGAGAGATGATATGGGTTTAGAATTAGTTATATCAATCAAGATCAGTCTGTCTCAGACCTCGTTAAAAGCGTCAACCCTAAAACGTGCGTGTTAATAAAACGTGAGTTTTAGTTGGAACACGCGTTGTAGTTTTTGAGCGCTCCATACCAGTTATAAACGTTTAAGTTAAGATTTTATCGAAATCTTTCTATTGTGATAAGCATCTGAAGCGTGACGGTATCTAGAATAATTCTGCAAACCTACAGAAGTTCACAACGATTTCAAGCCACCCTTTACCTATATGCAGCAATGTTTCACAATGGAACAATAGCACCTTTCACGACCACGCGACATCGTAGCATTAAAAGGTGATAGTCGTTGTACTACTGTAGAAATATACCCAATATTATATTAACATCGGTGTCCTCTTGTAACAAATCCTTTCTACTCGCTACATACAAAGTGCTAACGGCTAGGGTTGCCAGTTGGCCAGAAAATTCGAGAAAACTTCGGAATTTTACTAAACCTTTATGAGGTCAGCTCTTATTACTTTAATTGTATTTGATTGGTGGTACCTATGATAATTATTATTAAAATTTTATTTTATTTACTTACAGAACATTATTACAAATTACCGACTTATCATTTATTCTTTCAAATTTCATAAATACAATTATTTCTAAGAAACTTAATTAAAAACTAAATTAAATTAGATTAATTTAGTTTGTAATTACAAATTATCTGTAACTTTATTTCATCTAACTTATAATTTTATAGAATAAATTAAATAAAATTTAATTAACTATGCTCAATTTTTTAGTGTATAGTCACATAGAATTAAATGTTGTTTTTAGCCAAATTTTAGTTAATTAGCAAAGTGGATTAGTTTTTGAGTTTCATAGATAACTCTACCTCTACCCTTTAGTTTAATTTAACTATAACTCTACCTTTGTAAAAAGTATTTTTCGAAAGAATATAAACTCATAATATCAATCATTCGCAAAATTCTACATAGACAATTTATAAACATCTTTTCAGGGATATCTCTACTAAAGAAGTAATTTTAACATATATATCTCTACGTACAATAACAACAAATAACGAAATCCAATGAATGAGAAAAGTCTTTACGTTACATTGTACAATTAGTTTCATTTTCCAAGTTTCTTGTGTGTATCTTTGTCATATTGGTGCAATAAAGTGTATTCTATTCTATTCTAGATCTGTGGTAGGACCAATGTAAAAATTTGATAGGTATACACGTAGGTACTACACTTTTCCAATCATTGGAAAATAGGATTTCTTTGAATAAAGATTATTTTTTATCGTTTCAACTAACCAAGTTTATTCTGCTAATTAAAGTGTCTAACTATTTTATACCACTAAGGTCGCAAACAAGCATACGACCTACCTGATAGAAAACAGTTAGAGTAGCCTATGGACACGTGAAACAGTGACATCACTAGCGCGTTGCCAATCTTGTAAAAACACTAATAACTTTTTTCTAATTCTCCGTAGTTCAGTGTCCAATTATGTTCAGTTTCAGATTCTAACAGGTCAAATATAACCTAATTTTTCTTCATATTTCGCAGTTGTATTTGACGTTTTACACTACGGAATACTTGTTGTAGCATTTGAGTTTCTTTGCATTGCATTGTTACTTATCATTATTATTATTTTTTTCACTGATCCGTTCAACAATCATGGCAATATGACACGAGGTTCGACGTTCCGCGTTGTTTTCGTGTGTACTACAATTACGCAAGCCTCGCATCTGAATTTAGCGCGCCCTTTCAGGCACCGCCCACCTTGTCATACGTCATTGAGACAATGCTACCGATACATGCTTTGTACCACAGACATTTAAGAATGTCTGTGCTTTGTACTTAAGAGTGAGTAAGATACTTTAATCGACAGTTTGTAAAAAACTAATAAGAACCTTTCATTAGGCTGTGATGACTGTATTTGGTAGAGGCATTGACGTGCATCAATGGGTACACTATAATTTCTAAGAGTTTCAGATTTTAATGAGATTATTGCGAAAGGTCTATCACATTATTAACTGCATAAAATAAACATAAAATGGGTGTGGCTGTGTCATGGATACGGCCGTGTGTTGTACGTGAATACGTAATTTGCACTGAAATTATCTCAAAATGGCAGCGCTTCCCACTCCCCCACACGCGATGTTCCATAGTCTTTACTTAGCGTAATAAATTCATTGATCCTTCACCTATCCAGTGGTGTAATTGAATTTTGGATGGAGATGATAGATTTGTAGCTGCAACACCAAACTGTATCCCCCGATTTTATTATCATTCGTTTTTTTTTTAATTGCCTGCCGATGGACGCAATTTTGAAGGCGAATTCACGTCAAAAAGTTAATAAATATATTAAAGCTTAGTGATGTATCTGCAAAACTAGATAATTAATAATGAGGTCTCTACGAGCTTCTCATTCCTATAATATTCTATGAGCTAACGAATTTAATAAAAGGACGGAAAGACCTGGCAACTGAAGAAGGAATAATCTACAAACGGCTTGCTATTTTAAACATATATTTGTGACGTATTTCTACAAGTAATCTTATGTCATCTCTTCCAAATAGAAATAGACAAATGGTAATACGATTCAAAGAATTATTTGCATTTTTCTAGACTATTGTTGTTAGATGTCCATCTAGTTTGTAATTTCTACCACGCGTGTCATCAAAAGATCGCCCAGTTCAGCACGTCCACGGTTTTTAACGTAAGTATCTCATGTCACGTCTTGTCTCGGTCGACTGTCTAGACATCGCAAATGAAGACAACTTTTTTCTTTTCTCGGTAATACGACTTTTGGCAGACTTGTTAAGATAATCTTGGCAAACATTAGCGACTTTCATCCGATGCGGAAAATGAATGAACGCTGGAAACTCTGGCCGTGAGTCACAGACTATCTACATCGAGTCCTTGATAATCATTACACGGACCTGACAAGATGATATAACAAGTGTAGCTGTATTTTAGCAGAATGCTATTTAAAATGAGCTAATATGATTAACTACCCATCAACCCGGCTACACCTCTATATAAATAGATATACAGTTAACTTGCAAATCACATCATTTAATACATTACACGCACTATATCATATAACTTCGAAAAAACTTAAAATTTATTAATTTATAAGAACTACATCAAAATTAGTTACGTTAGTAAGCAGGCAAGCAACTAGGGTGCTACATTAACGTGCTACAATTGGGGTGTACGGGACTTATCATCATATGATTAGAACTTAAGCTAACCTCAACTGTATTTAGTACACCCTGCCGACTAGCTAAGGGGCCGTCCATTAATCACGTAAGGCTCGAAAGAGGGGGAGGGGGTTCGGTAAAAATCACGAAATATCACACGGGGAGAGTTGGGGTGTAGTAAGATATCACGTGTATTATTTTTTGTCAAACGCGCGATTATTAAACCGAAAAGCGACGTGTTGAAGATCTTGACTCGCCGATGCTAGGCAACGAATGAAGTTGAAGACGATGACGGCCTACAACTCCCTGCGCATATAGTATAATAATGGTTGCAGAGTATTGATGGAGCTGCCACGATTCTGTAGCACGTCTGGCATGTTCACGCTTGTACGAACAGATAACTTTTATGCCACGATAAGGAAAAAGACAGCATCCTTTTCTTCATGACAGCATGCTTTTCAAAGGCCTCTGCTTTACAAAGCTCAAGTGCGGCCGCATATGGAGTACTGCTGTCATCTATGGGAGCACCTAAATACCAGCTGTGATGCGATTCCTAGGCGCGCTGTGAGTGTGATTGTTGACGAACGGACGGTTTAGAACCTTTGAGTCTGAGAAGAGATTTTCCGTCCCTTTGTGTGTTCTACCAATTGTACAATGGGATGTGTTCAGACGAGTTATTTGACATAATGCCCACGGCCTCCTCCTACTGTCGCACCGCTCGCCATCGATAGGGAATTCATCCTCACATATTAGAACCGAAGTGGTCACGACTGTGAGCTGTAGAATGAACTGCCTGTTGAGGTTTTCTCAGGAGACTACAATATGGGGTTCTTCAAAAAGGGCGCGCTAACGTTTTTACGCTCGTACGTGTAGGGTCGGCAACGCGCATGGGATGTTTCTGGTGTTACAGGCGTCCATACGGTACGGTAAATACTTTCCATCAGATGGACCGTATGCTTTTTTGTCACCTTAGATGGCTGTCCATTATTCACGTGATGTTTTTTTTTTGCATTTATAAACACCCCGCCTCCCCTTGGTGATACTTGGTGAGATGAAAAATCCTAAAATTTTTGGAATATTATTTTTAAATGCATATAGGTATATATAGAATTATATATATGCTGTTATATAGAATTATATAAGTACTTTACTTATATAATTCTATGTAAACTTCTCTGGAACCATACGTGACCAGTTAGGTTACAATGTGTGAGGCTGAAATTCCTGTCGATGGCGAACGGTGCGACAGTAGAAGGAGGCCATTATGTCAAATAACTCCTCTGAACAACCACAAAAAATAAATACACGTGATATCTACTACGTGTCTACACGTGATACTACACATAATACATAAACTCGGATCTAATGCTTTTTTGGGATCCAACGAAAATAAAAAAATATTATTTCTAATGGGATAGTAATAAACCGAACCAATAAAAATTACAAAACTGGGCGACTATTATACTAGCTTGGCGACTAAAAATGATTAAATCATACCAAACCTACCCTTTAATTTTTTATCGCTCTAAAGAAAATAATAATATGAATTATTACTTTCTTTTTTAATGTAGATTAAAAACCATGTTTTTTATCCTTACGCACGCTGCCCTGCGTAATCTACAAACGTAATATAGTAAAGGCCTAAAATCTTTGAGGGGAAAGCAATCGCGCAAATGTCAATTGAAGATAAGATTAAGTGATCGTATGATATTGACATGTAAAACGTATCAAGAGTGTCAAGTTAAGCTGAAGAGCAAGTACTTGTAGGATGTGTCCTTTACGATGATCCTTCACGTCAGTAAGTATAATAAAATAAAATCTAGAATAGAATATTGAATATCATTTATTTCAATAGAATATCATTTATTTGCTAGAACATACAATTATTAAGTAACATTTCATGTTACAGTCAGGTTATAGTATGTTCACCTTATACAGGGGCATGCAAATTTTCCTGTTTAAACAAATAATGCGTAATATGCTTACGTAATAAAATAAAAATTAATTCGTCTCTTTACAATTATTACAATAAAATTAGTCTAAATCTAATAAAATAGACTTATATATTAAAAGTAAAAAATGCAGTTCTCATTTATATATCTACTTGGTAGAATAAATAAAAAAATGTGTCCTTTACGAGTCACATATACTATAATAAAAAATAATATTTTCATCAAATGTAATTATTTATTTTTATTTTAATAATTGGGTTGTAAGTGGTACCATCTTGGAGCCAAAACCGACCTGCACGTGGTGCACCCTGCTAATTTACTAACGATGCTCTGGCGAAAGAGTGGTAGGGCATAGCGTAATTTTAAGCTGCCTGTCTGGGGATGTACCTCCTCAGAGAATATCGCAGCCAAATAACAATTCCCTTGAGGCTTGTTGTGTTCCTGCGAATGAGTGAGGTCAACAAAATGGAAAGAGCTGCTGCGTGGGCAGCGGAGGTGGCAGCTTGCGAGCGAATTTTCATGTTGCGAGCGTTTATATGGCTATAGTTACCGCTTCACATCAGGCGGGCTCACCGGCGGCACAACATGCATACGCTTGTTTGCCACCCGACGTAGTATAAAAAAAATGCATATCTTATTTATAAGTCTCTACCATAGAGTAAATAATAGAACAAGTCTCTACGTGACGGTATAAAGTTAAGACAGTTTCCATTTTCTTGAAATTTGTGTCTTTTGATTGTTGTAGTTAATAGGAGATCTGCAGAAACCTTTCAATAATTTATTTCATTCTAATTATCATGCAATTCAAATGTAAAATAAATTAACTAATAATAATATGTATATGCCTAAATAAGAATGCATTCTTTGTATATTTAGTATATTCGTAGTTTATACTTTTAACCACTCGTTCAGATTAAGGAAAGTCAATTATATAATAGATATTTTTAAGGTATACTATTAAAAAAATATTATTCTTGTTACAGAATATTTAATTTTTATTTAATTTCACAAGAGCGCGCCACTATAATTTTGTTAGCAGAACTCCAGCGCCGGCAAGTCACATGTTGTGTTTACATAATTTACCTCAACGAGTCTTTGCCCGATAACAGATTAGCATTGTATTTTGATTGTATCATTCTGCAAAAATAGATCTCTTGACATTTAACTCCGTTACCTGTAGTTGTCGAAACGGCACGACGTACTGTCGCTCTCACGTGGTATTGTTTTTATTATCCCAACTCGCCGCGGTATCGCCCACTGATAGCGATACGGTTATTGATAAACATACTTTAACTCAACAAGACAGGTAAACTAGAGAACGTGCCCTCGTAGTTGGAACTGACTGCGTGCACTAATTGATCGAGCCACTAGAACAGCGTAGAAACCCTCGGAATGCAATTATTTACATAAACACACGTGTCCTAACCAACCGCGGCTCTATGCAATGCGCGTTCCAAATAGCAGCCACATTCGACGACATATAGACGCGGATGAGATGCACTGTCAGACGGCAGATCGATGCGCCTTTAATTGCAGTGGGAGTGTCGGATGATATCGTTGGCAGCGAACCACTCACCGGCGGGACGGATAGTGCGTCTTGCGGGATCTTCCTCTCGCAGATTGGGTGCATGTCGCCGAGCCACGACGGGCTGCAGCGTGGCCGCCAGCGCCAGCAACAGCAGCGCAGGCAGCATCGCGGCGACCGCAAGTTACCACTAGTATTCGCACCGGGCTCGGTTCCCGGTTCGAGCTCACTATTTTGGCCGCGCGCGCGCTATGTCCGTACGAGTGCAGCGTTCGAATCGGGCGTGTTCACGAGTAGCGCACAAGCGTCGTCGTACCGCAACGGTTGAGCCGAACTGAGGCGAGCGCCGCGCCATTTCCCAGCTGCCGCGGGCGAGGGGGCGGCGCGCCCCTCGGAAAACGCGCCGCTCGGCCCACGAGGCGCGGGCGGGGAAAATTGCAGCGCCGCCATCAAGAGCCGCCCGCCCGCCGCGTCCGCACTGCCGAGCCGCCCGACGGCGCCCGATGTTGACGCTGCCGCAAGCGCATCGTTGCTCAAACAAAATAATTGGCATAAAATATTATCTCTTCTAATGCTGCTTACTTAATATCATATGTTTATAACTTGAAAATTTCAAGTAAGTACCTAGTTTAGACATTTTGGCCCCAAATTAATCAAGTTTTCATGACTGTTAATAAAACCACACTGTAATATATTTTTTGATATGTCTACTTATAATTACTACTACTATCTCCTATCAGTTTAATAGTAGGAAAAAAAGTTCAGTTCCCGTTAATGTTTACAAGGTATTCGTGTCAGACCTAGATTGCAGAAAAAGTAAGCAGAAATCATTAACATTTTACGCCAGCCACATCAAGTATACGGGTTACAATTCCCTTTAACTAGTTAAAATGTTAAAGATTTAAATAATCAGAGCATTGCTGATGAAACAATTTAGCTACGGTTAATTAAGTACCATCTACTATTTTATACATACAGAATGTAAATTCAATAGAATTTAATTATCAACGTTATATCGTAATATCTACGAATTATTCGTAGACGGCAAGTTATTTATAATTATAATTGTGTACAATACGATATTAGCGAGCACTAGCCTGCCATTTCGTTTGCGTTGAGTTAATGTTCCAAACAATTAAACAATTGCTTTCAATACATGAATGTTTTTCAACTTTGGTTAATTTAGCAGATCTGGCCTAAGCAAAATAATTAATGGTTTTTCCAAAGGTAGGTAGAGAATGCTCTTTGTATTAAGTGCGCCTTTAGTGCCCTTATTTTATGGTCAATAAAGTTTAAACAATATGGCCGGCGATTTACGAAATCCGGTAGAAGCTTATTTCGATCGACCATTTTTGATTTCGAAAATCGGCTTTTTAAATTAGTATTTTCAATTCAGTTGGTCTAAGTTTCCTATCGACTAATCAAGATTACCAATAAACCTAAGAAAAAGTGTGATTTTTCCCAATCAAAATATCCATTCCTTCAGCTTAGGCAGGAGGACCCATGTTTAGGTCCAAATCAGATGTCTTCAAAATAATTTGTAGCTCATATGTTGGCATATATGCCACAAAAGTTTTATTCAAATCCGCCCAATAATTTAGCGTATACAAACAAATAAACAAACAAACAGGTAGAGTTTTACCCTTAATTTAAAAAAAAATATCTTAATATTATTGTAACATCATTTCCTAGTAGTGTCTGGTAAATATCAAATGTAGAGACATTCCATTTTTTCCGTTTTGTTTTCATGTTTTGATTAGAGCCCATGCTATATCAATATATCTATATCAATTTTATTAGATTGAAAATCTTTATTATTTGAAAATAATAAAGATTTTCAATCTTGTATATTGAAATATTTGTTATATTAATTTCTTCTGTTGTAATTTATTATAGAAAAAGATATATAAGTTCTGAGTTAAATTTAAGTCGTTTTATTATTTTAGTTTTATTTATTTGTTTTATAAACCAAATTCACTAGAATTTATGGTTTATACTCGAAATAGTGATGATAGAGATAAATATTTATCTTACGAGGGCAATCCTAAAAATCTAATGATAACAAAATCGGGGGATGCAGTTTGGCGTTGTATGTTGTATGCTCTACATCCAAAATTCAATCACACCACTGGATAGACGAAGGATCAAAGAATTTATTATGCTAAGTAAGGACTATTGACCATCGCGTGCGGGGGAGGGGGAAGCGCTGATATTTTGAGATAATTTTAATGCATATAACGTATTCACGTACAACGCACGGCCATGTCTATGACACAGCCTTTTTTTATCCGCATAGTTTAAGTAAAATGACAATTTTTCCTATCAATATATAAAAGCGATAAATGATTTGATTTGAGACAAAACTTAAAAATTATTTAATTGATAATTGTTTTTATTCAATTGATTGGATAAATTAATTGCTCAAAATAGTCATATTCTAATTCTTTTTCTTTTTTTTTAGTTAATAGTTGACGTATAATTATTAATGACGATGATTGCAATGTATTTTATTATTCACTACTTAAATATTGTTATTACTTATTAGTTGGTGACATCATATTATTTTAATTGAATGTTAATTATGACAATTTGCCTAATGTTTTCCCACACAATATTGTATTGTTATTGGAATAAATGAATTAAATCAGGAATGTTATAGGCGCACGCCAGGACATAGATGATCCCCACAGACTGCTCCGCGCCACGCAATGATGGCAAAACTTTTATCCTGCGCGCACGTTATACTGGCTGACTGGGGAAGTCGTTGTCGGTGTGTTGTGTTGTACTGTGCGTATTTCCTAAAAGTGAAGCTTCAGTACAACCTTTAAAAACTATCCCGCACTCCATCGCATGGTGCAGAGCAATATGAAAACCGGAAAACGTCTATAATACTTAGATATTACTTTTGTGTGACTGGGCATAGAGAATTTCTAAATAATGCTCTGACCAAAAGACTGACGACGCTAACAGTTAAGATAAACTTTTTTGACGTGATAATGTCTTATAAATCGATGAACGCCAGCTGCACGTACGAAAAAGCAAGACTTTTTGTCACGTTCCGCCTGAGCCGAGCGTGCAAGCGAGAGTGCGGAGCAAGCGATAGAGAGGCACGATCGGCCTATGCGTTCGGCTTGTGATGCATCTATCGCTCTTCCACTCCATCGGAGGATGTTTTCTTATGACGTTATCACGTAAAATTAATATAAATAAAAACCATATGTTTTAACTGAACGATTACCGCAATCAAACTGTTTAAATACGTTATTTAAATGACACTTGCAACATAAGTATAACTGACGTGTTGTCACTCCGGCTGCTAGTGCAACAATTTTTGAATCTTCATGAGGACCTCAATCTCTCACGGGAACAAACAACTCTAAAAACTTGTTACTTTTCTGTGTTATAGAGGTACTTTCCTAGACTGTGTGCATTACAATGTTACTCTACATTTCTATATCCTCAGTTAATGCGCTGTTTCTATTCCTCGTACGCCATCTAACCTCCAACAAACAAACAAATAAAATAAATTAATTTTTATTATTTCTCGATCTTTGTTACATAGGAAATGTTACTGTTTACTGATAACATGTAACCATAGCAGCAGAAAGATACACGCTGATGATGATGATGATGATGACAGATAACATATTTATTACTCATGCTAAGAAAATTATAATATTGATCATCAAAATTAATTGAATGATTAACGTCATTCAGTCTTCGTTTTGTTCCACTAGGGAGACAAGAAAGCGTATGATCTGCTTGATGGAAGCAGTTATCGCAGCCTATGGACGCTTGCGACACGAAAGACATCACTCTATGTATTATGCCACATGAAGATACAACTCTAGCATATCGAAGTGCATCGGGTAGAGTTTTCGTTCAACCCAACCCAACCGAAGAAAGCCCGCATGACTCTCAGCTCTCACTTACTTTCGTTAGCTGCCGAGAAAAGTGTCGTTAGAACGATATTCTGCATATTTTTGTATCACTTTGTCCACAAACTCCACTTTAAGGTCCCGATGGAGATAGTCATTTTTGAAGTACGCGGTGCATTTACAATGCCCCTGAGTACTTTATTTTGGAAGCGCTGAATAACTTGTTTGTTACTCTTTTTCGTACAGCCCCATAACTGTACTCCATAAGTCCAAACTGGCCTAAGGACTTGCTTATATACTAATAATTTATTGTGAATCGACAGGCTAGAGTTTCTCCCAAGCAGCCAATACATGTTTATGTATCCTATCTCTAACTCCTCTCGTTTCTTCTTGACGTGAGCTTTCCAATGTAATTTCGCATCCTGGGTCATACCTAGATATTTGGCTGTATTAGCATACGGGATCTGCTGATTATTTAAAAACACTGGATGGTAGTGCGGAATTTTTGTTTGTGAAGTCAATATGAACCGATTTTGACGCATTTAGTTTAATTCGCCATTTTTGTGTCCATTTGTGAACTTTTGTGATTGCAATTTCGGTTTTCTCAACTGCTTCTTTGTGTGTGTTCCCAACAGACATTATGGCAGTGTCGTCAGCTAAAGTCGCAATTGTATTATTTTCTAATTTGGGAATATCACAAGTGTATAGTAGATACAGGACCGGACCTAAGACACTTCCTTGAGGTACCCCAGCTTTAATTTAAACAGAGACAAATATGATATAAAAAAAAAAATAAAAAAAAAGTAGTGTAGGTGTTTCAACTGTTTCTTCAACGAGTGATAAAAATATTGAAATATTCCGACTCATCCTTAGAATAAAATCCGATCTGAGTGCTTAGTGCGTAATTTTTTGGTCACATTCGAACGTGTTAACGTTTACAAGCTCGTACATATCAAAATTAGGTTGCTTACTTCAAAATGTGAACAAGTAAGCCACATAATTTTGATATGCAAGACGCGTCCTTTAAATCCACAACATGAGAGTTCTTCTCTATTTGGACGGCTTGTTTACATGGACATAATCGAACGCGAACAAAAACTCTCACTAAGCATTCTGTGTTGGCCGTGTGGTTTCCGGCAGACTAGAATAGAATCACTCCGTCTCTTCCCGTGGATGTCGTACAAGGCAACTAAGGGAAATATATTATAAAACATCGATCAGGCCTCCCCAACCCGTCTGGCCAGCGTGGGGAGTGTAGGCCAAATCCTCCTTCTGTCTGGGACGGATGAGAGAGGGTCGTGCTCCTCTGTAGTGGAGACAAAAATAACCTGATGATGATGATGATGACGCATTCTGTAATGTTGGTAGTTTACTCTCGTGCGCTTTTATTGAGAGCTATTTTAAATATCGGAAGATAAATGAGAAAAAAAAAAAAATTAAACACATGGCTGAAGAATTCATATTCCTTATCTAATCTAATTAGCTTAACTCGTTCTTGTTCCATGATCACATCGGACGCTATTCTACGGATGAGTCGATTTTGGTATTTTTTATGTGTTTTTTTTTATAGATTTCATTATTTTCTATGTGCGAATATGTTGAACTGGTGCCCTGAGGGTAGTTAATGGAACCCTGCCCTATATAGGTATATGGAATACAAAATTATAAAAAAAAAACACAACATTTTGATGCTAAAGCATCAAACAGTACACGTTTATTGGTAAGTTACTCCAGACGTGATTAGTATCGGTACGGCGACATGAAAACCAAAAAAATGCTTCGCACCATTCACGGCAAGGGTCCACCTGTTAGTGTCCGTCTGAGTCACCGGATGCCCAGCGCGTCGAACAATCGCGATGTACAAAATTGATAAAAATAATAAGTTTTCTTTTTGTTTTTTTTTTTTACTACGAGACCCGTAGTCAGAGACCATGTTTCTGTGCCACTGTAAGCCCTCAGTAACACATATTGGTTAAAAACCTACCTATACACAAATACAAAAGTACCTATAATATAAAAGCGGACTCAATATTTCTCTTCGTCCCGAGGTGCCCTTTCTTTGAGTACATCTTTGAGCTGTGTAGTACGAGACAAAAAGTTTTATAAACGTTTTGTTTGTATCTTAAAACCTATCACTGGCTCGTTTACCAGTATTTATTTATGTTATGGTTAATGTGATAAATTAGTTATTATTCGTATACTGACTAATACTTGGTCAAAGTGATAAATCATGTTTTAGTTGGATTTGACTTGATTTTTGGTTAGGTTAGGGTTTTCTTGTGTCCTGTCACCGGAAATAGGAGCTCCGTGAAGCGAAGCTCCGTCAACCTAGATGATGAATGATGTGGTGCCAAGTAGGCTTAATTATTAATAATTGACAAGTTATTACTTTGGCCAGCCATTATATATAATGACTAATTTATCACATTGGCTGTAACATATATACTCAACACTAATTCACATGACGATCATGCTATACTATATAATAATCGTAAGTTACAATTGAATGGAATGGTCCTCGTGTGAATGAGTGTCAAGTATACGTGAAAAAATTCGAATCGAGTAAGTAGCTATCGTGTAAACATATCTAAAGTGCAAATAATAATAAATAAATAAAATAAAAAATCTGGACAATTTACACAGCGCCATCTCGTCCCGAATTAAGTAACATACACTAGACAACTGATAAATGTACTGATACATTTTTTTTTTTAAATACATTCTGATAATACTTACATAGAAAACACCCAGACCAAGAGAAACAGACATGTTCATGGAGGGAGACAAATGTTTGTCTTGTGCGGGGATCGAACCCGCGGCCTCGGAGTCAAAGTAGACATTCGACCACCGAGCTCGTCTTCATAAATGGCTTCAACGCTACGATAACGATTAAACATTTCGGGGATCGGACCCTGGAAGGGGTTTCCTAGTTGAGTGCGAAAGCCGTATCATCGAATTTTGTTACTTCGAAAACCTTTCGACGACTTTTCTATAGGTACTGCGACGACTTGAGAAATCCACGTCTTGTTATTGCGATGTTTTGTTACTTTTTTACTGCGGAAACATCATACTGTGAAGCCTTGTTTAATCGACATCTTGTTACTGCGATGTTATGTTACTTAGGAGAATTTACTTTGAACAATCTTACTGCGAAAACCCGGCCCACATATTCACAAATACAAAACTATTTCAAACCGACTCAACACCACAATCAAATTCTTCAACACCACAACCAAAATCAAATCATACAAACGTAAAGTGAATAAGAAAAGTAATAAGCGTGAACGAATTGCCTAAATAACTTTATTTCGCGTCTAGAATACCGCTGAACGAACATACTGAAGAGATTCATAATAATTTACTGAATTATATCTGGTGCAAAACTCGTTTTGGCAACTGGCCCGCTAGTCATACATTTCATTTCATATCTTCAACGGACGTATAAACAGAAAATCAAAAGGTATGCCTGAATGATTAATTAACGTATATTAGTGGATACGTACATAATATATTAATATGTTATTAATATACTTAAGATATTCAGTTGCTCGGTCACACGTTCGATGACGAGTCACCAACTATGTATTTTTTCTGAATCTTAAATAATTGTTATACTTAATATGTAGAGCTAAGACCAGATCTTTTTTTTACGTGATAACGTCTTCTTTATCGATCAACGCCCACTGTACTGTTCGCATGGAAGAGCATGACTCATTGCCACGTTCCACCTGAGCCAAGCATGCAAGCGATAGCGCGGAACAAGCGATAGAGAGCCACGATCGGCCTAAGCGTTCGGCTTGTGACGCAGCTATATCTCTTCCACTCCATCGGCCGATGTTTTCTTATGACGTTGTCACGTAAAATTATCGTCCGTAAACCGACTTTACAGACAACCATTTTTTTTATTTATACCACGTCGAGTGACAAGCAAGCATACCTACAGCCCGTCTGATGTAAAGCGGTTATCGTAGCCTGTAGACGCTGGAAATAAATGAGTATTGCATCCCCGCTGTTGACTCGCAGCAACTCCTCACGTCTGGTCGGAATACAATAAATTCTCACTTAAGAATTTTGTTATTTGGCTTCGATTTTCTGTGAGAGGTATTCACAACAACATGCTCTGCCTCTATTTTCGCCTTAGCCTCTTTTGTTTATTAGCAGGAAGCACCGCATTTTTTTTTATGTGAGATAAACGAGTATGTGGCTGTCATTATGCACCATTTTAAAAACGTCTTCCAGTGCAGCGGTGACTAGTTTCAGGGAAATGAAATTCCCTTACTTACCCGCTCGAGATGGATACGGACGGTATTTGTCCCTGCATTATACAGCCCTCCCAGTAATTTGATACAGTGGTATTAGGCTCTATTTACACCGCCGCGGAATGGAACAGACTTTTTTTTTTATACTACGTCGGGTGGCAGACAAGCATACGGCCCGCCTGATGTGAAGCGGTTGCCATAGCCATATTAACGCTCGCAACATAAAATATCGCTCGCGCGCCGCCACCTCCGCTGCCAACGCAGAATCTCCTTCCTTTCTGGTGACCTCACTCACTCGCAGGAACACAACAACCCTCAAGGGAATTGTTATTTGGCTGCGGTATTCTGTGAGGTGGAGGTACATTCCCCAGTCGGGTAGCTTACAATTACGCTCCCTACCTCTCTTTTCGCCAGAGCTTCGTTTGTCAGTCAGCAGGGTGTACCGCTTGCAGGTGAAGTTGGCTTTGGTTCAAAGGTGTTGATGAACCACTTACACCTCAAAGAACTTTTTGCAACGAAATTGTACTTAGGATAAGAACTTTATGTCAATTGTATAACATAAACTTAAATACGAGCGAAAAAATGTCACGCGCCTTCCGGGGAATCCTCGCGCATTCTCGAGTATTCTCCTATCTACTGTCGGTGCTGCCTGTAGAATCCGCGGGAAGTGGCACGGGGAGTCTAATACCTGAATATCGATTATATCTTTTTTACCATTCTAGTGGTAAAAAGTCTCCCATCATTACCGAATATTAGATTAAATAAAAAGGCAAACAATGTTATTCGTAAGTATAACAATCTTATAGAATCGCACGTTTTTATACCACTTTGAAGGTTAATCCTTTCGGAAATCCAGGTCATAGTAGGTAAATAACATTACTGTGCGGATTAAATTTGCTTCAATACTCGCAACGATGACTTGCGTGGGTTCTAGGTGGCTTCTTGGACCCCATTGACATGCAAATCCCTCATAAATTACCCAACAATACGCAACCCTTCTCAACATTCCGTGTTCGTTAAAAAGACGGAAATGCCGACGTGAATACTGAAATATTATCTGTGGTCTGTGCATCGTTATAGCCATTGTCCAAATATGGATCTGTGCCGGCCCTACATGATACCTGTCATAATAAAGGCAGGCGGGTATTGATTGATAGTAGGATCAAGTTTAAAATATAAAGTGATCGAGTGACTGCACGCATTTAGTGTTGAACCGTAAATTTAAAACAACTGCGTTTGTATTATTGACATCTGGATGCCTTAACTATACATACAATAAAGACGTAACTTTTGAAATGTTTGTACGTGAATTATGCAAAAACTACGGATTGAATTTATAATCTAATTTAAAACATAATACCTACTTTCATAGATCTATCAGGTCCTTTGGTGGAACTGAGAGGCCATAACTTAAGCGTCGCGCGCCGCCAGGAACACTTTCAGGGTGGTACATTTTTACTTTTAGAGAGATGCGCCTTAACTTTCAGAGAGGTACTTGTGCATCTACAATACCTACCTGCATCTACAATAATCTACATACTAATAATATCTAATAAAATATTATCAATAATCGTATATTTTTTGGGAACAATCTGTGCCCAGTAATATTAACCCCGATCTTAACACGCCTATTTCGGTTCTCCTACTTCCTTGGCGACGTATTCAGCTCATGGAAGGTTTTTGTATCCCGTAAAATGTGCTTGCATCATGCGATCCGTCTATCTGCAGGCCTATTGCAATCACATCCATATTTTGCACGGCTGTTTAGCTACTTCGAACATTAGCAATAAATGATCGTCAACATGGCTTTCACCGTGGCCGCTGGAGAGCTTCTGGGATACTTATTCCACCGTTGCGACAAACCAACGGAAAGCAAGGGAGAAGCATTAGCTGCTGGTCTGGACATAGCGAAGACCTTCGATCGAGTATGCCATGAAGCATTTCTTGCCAAAGTTTCCTAAATTTTGTATAGGGAGACCGAGGGGATTTGAAACAAAGATGATTTGAAACAGCACCGATTTCTCCAAACTGAAAACCGTTAGCGAGTTGGTAATGTCGCTTTTGAACCACTTCGCTCCCGCTCCACCCGCTGACGTGTCAGTTAGTTAGTCAGTTCACGTCGGTGGCGTAAGTCGAGCGGTTGTGGACTTCTGCGTGCCATATGACAAAAATCGTGAAAAGTTATTTGTTGACGCTTTTTTACGATGCTTATCGTAAAAAAGCGTCAAAAAATTACTTTTCACGATTTTTTGTTTATGGTTATGGTTAAATCGATTTTTCACCACAATATTACCACTCACTACTGTTTTATGTTAGTCATTCGCAAGTGTAAAGAATACCCTATCGATTGGTACTAATATCATACGATTTCTGTCTATAGTATTTTCGAAATTGTATCAACTCCCCTCGGTCTCCCCTATTGACCGCCAGTTTTCTCACTGGGCAAGGCATTAAAGTCGTTTCTAACACAACATTTTCAGACCCATTCGTCAATCCCAATCCCACTAAGCCGTGTGTTGTCGTCCCCTGCTATTCTGCATATTAATGGATTTTTGAATGTGCACAAAAGTTGTTATCGGAGATGTTAGTGCTGATGACCACGACTGGTGAAGCGATCCCCTCAGCATGGAATCAAAATCCAAGGTACTCTCTGTATTTTGTATACAATGTCGACATATCAAGCGATGTTCAATTACGTGGCCACTTAAAGTGCAAAGCGGAACCTTCGAAAATGTGGTAATCAGTAAAGCATGACATGACAGTAAAGGTGCATCCTAGTATCTACCTGTGTTTGGTCTATTTGACATCACACAACGTAAAGCGGTTCGTATTGTCGGTAACGCAGTGGTTTCTGACCGGCTGGACTCGCTATCTACGCGCAGAGATGTCGCCTTGCTTTATGTGCTATACAGACCGCCTACAAGCCACTGCGCCAATAACTTCACTCAACCATATTCCCGAACAAAGAAAAGAGCCTATATTTTCCTAGAAAAGATCGATAAGCGATCTTTTGATTTTACTGATGGGATGAGCAATAATAAGGCTTGTATCCCATTTTTTTTTTCGATTTGTTATTTAAAGACGTCACAATAATATAAATATAGGTGAAATAATTACTTCGATAACATAAAAACTTCTCGAGATATGATAACTTGAAGATCACAATTTTGGACTATCCCGAAAACGCTCCATACAAAAGGCCACCACGTTATGACGTCACACCATGCTATTTTATATGCATTAAATCAGAAATTTGTACGACAGCTATGTTAAATATTGCGTTTATGTAGCCAGTGCCGTAACAAAAGTTATAGTATTTTTTATTGTTTCTACAATGGTAATATTTATTTTTTATAATTTCATACCTTTAAAATGTACCGTACTTATAGGTAAAGAATTTAATACAAAGGTTACCGGTCGGAATAGAGAATATATACGAGTATTGCTCGCGCACTAGTGCCCTCACTGCTAACGGATCATCTAACGTCTGATGACCTCACTCACTCACCGGAATACTCCTCTCATCCTCCAAGTTTTGTTCTTTGGCTGAGCTTTTCTCTAAGAAATACCTTAGAAGTTATTTTTAGGGTATCCGAAGGGAATACTCTAAAAATAACTTCATTGAGTTTTAAAATAGATATATGTATTGCTATAACTTACTTAAAATGTTACTTATAATTTTACTTAATAAAATTAATAATAAATATTTATATTACTTAAAAAAAAAAAAATATGTAAAGTTTATAGGGTATACATAGTTTTTTTTTTTGATCCCGATAAATTCATTTCTTGTAACTGTTTATGAAAGTTTAGTTACCTAAGTGGACGAAGGGTAAATATCAGAGGGCTCTGCTAGTAGTTAATATCGCAGCATATTTAGTAGTACTTACGCACAGTATGGACACTCCCTGCCGCTCGCAGGCATTGGCTTCACTCACCTCACCTCACACTCGAATCGGGAAAAGTTCCGACACTGCGCACACAGTTGTATTCACGCCTTGCACGAATTTAATTTTATTAAATTATAAAGTTTCTGGGGTGCGATACAACTTAAATAATTCACAAAACTCCACAGATATTTTGTTGGAACTTACAACTAGTTCCAGATACCCGGTTGTCCCAGATCCAATGTGTTGCCTAAATGGGAAGCGTAGACAAAACAATTTCAAGATAATGTGTAGCAAAAAATCCTATGTTAGTGAATCAAAGTGTGTCATCGGGAAATCCCCTACCAGAAGATATTTTTACACGGAAAGTGAATCAGTATACTAATGATAAGTTGATTTTATAAAAATCTTCAGGGATCTCATCATCAGACTCTGACTTGAATATGGGACCGCATCACAATCATACCCTTTCAAATAAAAAAAAATAGAATTTGACCATACATGCTTATAAAATTTAAGAGTTTCCCTTGATTTCCCTGGGATCCCATGATCAGATCCTGACTTGGTGAATATGGGACCACCTTGCACTCATATCCTTTCAAATAAAAAAAGAATTTTGAAAATCGGTTCACAATTCGCGAAGATATCGAAGAACATACAAAAAAAAATCTGTCGAATTGAGAACCTCCTTTTTTTGAAATCGGTTAAAAATGAAGTTTCAACTAGGCTCCCTCAGTCTCGGCCCGGCAGCCGAACGATCGCCTCGGCCATCGGAAAGTGGACTTCGATTCAAAATTGTTTTAATCAAAATATCAATAACAACTAGCTTCCACATAAAGTTCTCTTACTTATATTCGATTTAAAAGTAGGTAATTGTTTGTTTAATACGGTGAAACAAAACAAATGACGTAGTTTGTTATAAATTTTTTTCTTTACTTTACGCCTTATGTTTGCGTCACATTTTCTATTTTTTTATATATATGAGAGAGGAGCAAACGAGCATGTGGGTCACCTGATGGGAAGCAATCACCACTGCCCATGAAGATCAGCAACACCAAGGGTTGCCAATCCGTTGCCAGCCTATCCTTCCTTTCTTCAAATACCTTCTTATTGGTATTCTCTTCTCTACTCGAAGTTTGCGTGGAAAAGAATGCATAACTACATCATGTGCGAAGTTTCTTGTAGAAATCTTCTAAGATGGTCGCAGATGCGCAATTGAAGAACAGAGCTGTCGTCAATTTAAAATCTACGCTAAGCTCAAAGAAATCTTAGCATATCAATCCAGCGAAGAAGTGCAGCCTTGCCTCTGCCCCATGGAATCGATTGATCGTTAATTTAACTTTAATTTAATATAAACTTAATACGTTTGTAATAATTACATACATTACATAGTGTATCTTTGATTATTAAAATTGTTTGAAATAAATAGACGTAACATATTAAGGTTCAATTTACACTGCCGCGGAATGGAATGGAAGTTACTTTGTGCAACGAAATTGTTCATAGTACATATAATGAACTTTATGTCAATTGTATAATTTATAAACTTAAATACGAGCCAAAAAAGATCGCTCGTCTTCCACGGAATCCTCACGCATTCCCGAGAATTCCCCTAGTAGTCCGTGAGCCAGATAGTATATTTTGTCAGTCATTTCCACTCAAGCGATAACTCGTGAAATACTTCAGAGAGTTCTATTATGCCGTATTGTAAACGTCAGCTGCCGCTGCGTGGGTGGGTCGGGCAGCGGCAGCCTCTTAATTACGTAAAAAAAAATGTTTTCAGTCATTTCCTCCCGACTGAAAATTTGTTAAATGATAGTTAACGCAATTATTCGAAGATAAAAAAAGTCAGCTGGCCGTACCGTGGTGGATTATACGTCAGCTGGTCACACGAATATGCATTTTTTTTTTCGTTCAGTGATTTCCTCTTACTTGAAAATATGTCAGATGATAGCTTACATGCAACTATGAATAAATAAAAACGTCAGCTGCCTCTATGTTGGTGGAAATGTCGTAAACCGATGCAGTGAAAGGTGGCTCATGGCCCAGGCGTGAGCGCTGATCGCTTATTTAAATACGTCATGTGTGTGGTGTGGTGGTGGTGGATTATGGTCCGTGGACCATAAGCTACTATCTGCCTGTAGATTCCGCGGGAAGTAGCGCGAACGGAGAGTCGGCCGGGTTGGTCACAGCAATGGAATACGCTCGCATTCCAGCGAAGTCGTGTGCCTTCTCGCGTCATGAGGCGAAATTGACGCTCCCATTCCATTCCATTCAGCAGGGGTGTAAATTGAGCCTAAACGAATACGATATATTTAGAACAAGACAATGCTATATAATACGCGTGTAAGAGACTCAAATATACTATAATATGTCTGTGAAAGAGATATGGCCACTCTTCTCTCACCTATAACAGTGTCTCTTTCTAAATATATCATACATAACTGCTTAGTGCGATGAGCATTAGGCTTGTTTTACACGAACACTAGCAGTCTGATCGTGAAACTAAACCTACTCCTAAACGAGTATCGACAAAATTCTTAGTAATTAACTTGAGGTTTTAGTATCAAAGCAAAAATCAAACATTGGTGAGGATATTTTATTCCATAATACAGCATTAAGACAAACCGGAATGTCACATTTCGCATTTTCATTATTTTTGTTTTCATAAAAATAAAAAATAAAAACATCTATCTACCACTCTTGCCACATAGCTTTTCTCGTTGAAATGTGTTTTAACAATTTCATCTAAATTATTATAAAATGCTAAGTTATAATTAATTGTGTAGAGCAAAGTACCGCTGAGAATTCTGAGCACTGTTTCCTGTCTATCGGAAACACTTCTCAAAATGACATCGTGTTTATCTAGTACATTATACCTAAAATTACAAGTTAATGTCGGTTCACGATGAGAACTGTAAATGCAGGTTCGTCACGACGGAGCCGTTCCGACGAACGGAAACTTGTCTATCTGAACCGTTTCGAATTCAAAATACATAACAGCTTACTCTACCTAGTTAACTTCCATAAAAAATAAACTATCATCATACAATAAGTCGTTCAAGTTATAAGTGGAATATGCACATAGATGACAGTCAGGTAAACATTAGAGTCCAAAATGACAGAGCGATGTGAATAGGCTGCGGCCGGATATCGCGCAGACCCTACAGCAAAATGGTTTGCTGTTATCGAGACGCTAAGTAGAATATAATGTAAAAGTATGAAATTGACGTAACCTAACGCCAGTTTGTCATCCCATAGCTTTCAACATTGTACGTTACGTTATAAAAGCAATAGCCAGTTCGTTATAGGCCTAGGAGTGCCGGTAGTGTAATACGCGCGCCGTACAGAAACCGCGTCGCCCGACCATAGTCAGTTTATAATCGTTAAAACCTTGAAAATACCTATATATTATGAAGTGTCTCATGGGTAGCAGCCTTTCACTTTAATAATTTAACTACCGTTGGAAAAACACTGCCCGTACTTGCATAATACAAAAGGTCACTATAGGCATATTTCTACAACAAATTAAAGTCATAAGAAGTGAATTAACTTTAAATACTTTATTACGACAACTTATTCCACATTATAGTATACATATAAAACATGTTATGCTGTGATTCACTTTATCACGTGTCAGCTACATACCTATCCACATCACAATGCGCGATCACTCAACAGTGTACACTGTGTCTTCCCTTCGTTTACTGATAATTATAAACAAAATTGTAATTTTGCATTAAATTTACACACTATATTTTGTTCAACGTCATCAGGGATCGAACAAACAACGCAACTCGAAAATGGACCCTATCACCACTTCACTAAGTACGGACCCCTGCATATTTGTACACTTGCTAAGAACATAACCATTGGAAACATAATAGCGGTCACGGAGCAATCCAGGATCGGGGGAGCGCAGCGCACTCGGCGGTCGTTGCGAGCCTGCGAAGAGAATGCGATGCGAGCTCGGTCACCGGGTGACGCATCAGTAAATACATTTATGATTCCGCACATAATACATTGTATTTTATAGCAAATAAAGTTAACATATCTTAAACCATAGTCTCTTTCAGTAATCAGATTTATCTGTAAGTCGGTAGCGCACATGCGGTTAGCGGTTGGCGTTCTTGAGTTGATTGGAGAGCCAGTCCAGGCCCTCGTAGAGTCCGTCGCCGGAGGTGGCGCACGTCGCTTGGATGTACCAGTTGCGGTTGCGCAGTGAGTGCAGTCCCAGCTTGTCCGTTATCTCAGCCGCATTCATTGCATTTGGCAAATCCTACACAACAAATAAAACATATTAAAATAATATTTCAAATACTTAATTTTAATTTCAAATTACATTCACTCGCATTACATATGCATTGTTTAATTCTCCACACAAGTTCAACTCGCACTTGTCCGGTTTACATTGTTTCAATTTAATTGTAGTCATAATTAGGGCACAACTAGGAAATTTCACACAAACTCCGTATAATTAAGCCTATTACATAAACAGATGTGTTTATATCATGTCGTGCTGTACACGGCACAAATTTATGGGCGCTGAGGTATCAAACACAAACAGTCCTTTGTTCTGTAAGAGGGGATGACAACTTGAGCGAGTGGTATTCTTATTCCTTCATATTTGTTTCATTATAATGACAACCAGAAATTCTAGACTGGATATTCTTTATTTATACTACATACTCAGGAAGGAAACCCACATACAATCTGATGCAAAGCAGTTACCATAACTCATAAACACTTGCAACACAAAGAGTATCACTCGGACGTTGCCATACCCCGCTGCTACATAACACCTCTTCAGGAGATTCCTTGTATGGTATGAATTCTTGTAATAATACCTGAATAGTACGACTCACTTGCCCCCATTACGACTAGCTATAAAGTCTGACTACAAGGTGGCGCATCGGATCAGTCCCACTATTTAACATTGCGAATTACCATTAATGGTAATAATAGCACTACTTTTCCCACTATAACCACCACGCTATATTTAGATAAAGATAATTTATTTGCATAAAATATTGTTACAGAAGATTTCATGTCGTTAGGTTAGTTCTCATATTTTGCCATAGTTTGATGACGTGCAAATTTGTATACATTGAACAATATTTATACCATTCTTCAATCAATGATGTATAGTGGGACTGTCTTGGGACAAAAGTGATGTCCTCCCAGTCCCAGAATTGCCACTGCAATGGGTACTGAATAATTAATGATGGGATCGGCCAGTACTGGCGTAGAAATATTATTTCACGTTTACATATTTGATATGAAATAGTAAACTATATTCTACATCGAACTTAGTCATCGATTATATAGATAAGAAAAAATAAATCTTAGATTTCCACTTTTCACTGATATATTTTATGAGCACTGAATATTTACGTGAACTGTATTAATTTATTAACTGAATTTTACAGAATAACACTCAATACTTATGCATTAGCAGGCCACTTAAATATTCAGTAACCTGACGATTACTCACTTGAGAATTCGCCTGGGCTCGACACTGCACTTTTAAGTTTCTTTTAGAACGACCTTTTTTCGTTTACTAATTACTCCTTCGCCGCAATTTATACGAATTAATTTATATTTTAAAAACAACTAAACAAATTACAATTCCCCATGGCCATGTATATTGTATATTATACAGCTAGTAGAGCTCAATACGCTGTTTCTGCTGCATATCAATGATATGTTGTCTATTGACAGACAGCATTCATTTTTATGCGGACGATAGCACCGGCGATACTTATTACATGGGTCGTGAACAAATTGTGTCTGAAATCAAGAGCACAGTGAATATTGTCTCTGATTAGAGGCCACAAAACTTAGTCCAAATCAACCCCACTATGTAATATTGTCTCTGATTAGAGGCCACAAAACATAGTCCAAATCAACCCCACTATGTCTGAGCGTACTGCTAAGAAAACCCCATTCGCTGTGGGTCCTCAATTCCAAAACACAATCCTTACTATCGCCAAGAGTATTGGGATTCTAGGAGTTGAAAGTCTCCAGCGATGTTCAGTTTCGATGTCACTTAGAGCAGTGTTCCGCAAACTTTTTGTGTCTAAGGTACATCTAGGAAACTAAAAATTTTTGGAGGTACACCATTTTTTTTTTATACTACGTCGGGTGGCAGACAAGCATACGACCCGCCTGATGTGAAGCGGTTACCGTAGCCATATTAACGCTCGCCATCTGCCATCGCAGCATCTCCTTCCTTTCTGGTGACCTCGCTCACTCACAGGAACACAACAGCCCTCAAGGGAACCGTTATTTGGCTGCGGTATTCTGTGAGGTGGAGGCACATTCCCCAGTCGGGTAGCTTACAATTACGCTCCCTACCTCTCTTAAATATAACCATAAATATGTTCAATCAGTTTTTATTTGTGTAAGTATTTTCCTTCTTTTCTGTCCGTCTATGTAGCTTTATGTGAGAACCTTATTTTTGTGAGGCACACCAACGAATGCCCACGGTACATTAGTGTGCCGCGGCACACACTTTGCGGAACACTGGTTTAGACCACACAACTGAAGTATAACTTCTTTAGCTATCTCCTTCTCAACTTCCGTTCGCCTCGCCCGATCACACTTTTCGTAACGCTCTCGTCACGCATTCCCCAGCTTACTCCCCAAGTCAAGCGTCCGTAAAGAAGTTTGTTTACCCACTTCAAAAAAGTGTAGTCTCAGAAATTGTTACTGCAATAGGTAATGGTAATAGTGGGACCGATCTGAGTATTTTGTTCTGTTCTCTCTCGGCGTAACGTATTTGTGTATGACGTAGAATATAAAATTTAAATAATTAATTAATTTTAAAATAACTTGAACCCTTCTTCAATTGAACCGCTCTTTTTGGAAAAAATCAATTTAGGTTAATTATAAAAAAAATATAGCAATATTGTCTATGAAAGGCTGGCAAAAGTTTACTTCTTCCGCCAACAATATTTCAATTTAGTTTATAGTGTACACAGAATTAAGAACAAAATTTAAAAAAAATAAGCTATATAAAAACAAAAGGGTTTTAAAATTTCCAGCCATTTCCTTTTTATTTTCTTATTGAAGTGTTTTAAACTTAGATTTACATAGGTCTCCGCTGATTAATCTATAGATTTGAGCGTGTAGGGTGCGTTAGATATGAGTGGGCCCTTTAATTGTATTTTTTTACGATTGCTAACTGACATTGCAGATAACAAAACCGCCGGAAATACTTAATCAAATAATTACAACACATTAATTTTAGAAACAAGGTTTCAGCAATATTTGCTCCATACAACCTACACAATCAGCATCGTATTAAATAGGCATATTATGATTATTATTGGATTGAATGTATGGAATGTTAATAACTTAATTGATGAATTTGATAATATGTATGTACTTGACATGTGTGAATTGGGTTGTTTCCAATGTTTAAAAATTGTACAAATAAATTAACAATATCGTAAAATACACAAAACTATAAAGATCTGCAAACTTTCATTCTAATATCTTCAGTCAGACTTTTTTTAGCGTCGATCAAAGTTTGGCGGGAAAGTCCATTTTAAAAAGTATGAAATTATTAAAAAATAATATTTCCATTGGAGTAGCAATAAAAAATGCTATAACTTTTATTATGATAATAATTACATAAACGTAATATTTAACATAGCTGTCGTACAAATTTCTGATTTGATGCATATAAAATACAAAACTGTGACGTCATAATTCGGTAGTCTTTTGTATGGAGCGTTTTGGGGCAGTCTAAAAATTGTGATTTTCAAATTAATATATCTCGAGAGATTTTTGTGCTATCGAAGTAATTCTTTCACCTATGGTTATATTATGGAGACGTCCCTACATATCAAACAGAAAAAAATGTTAGTCAAATAGCCAATTGGATTATCAATGTTATTAATTGACATAGCGCCATCTACCGACAAACAGTCGAAGTAGAGCCAATTGAAGTTGAAGTCGACGTGTCGAAATCGATGAAATTAAAAAACTCGTCTGAAATTGAATTAAGGATCTTACTTCCGGACGCACGAATATCCATACAAAACACCTAATATGAAATCGACACTTACATTAATGACATTACACTTGGATTGTCATTTTACATAGTGATTTTTTTATATACAATTTTGCACGCCATTAAATTATGGCAAAATATGAGAACAGTCTGTAATATAATATGAAATAAGATCTTAAGTAACCATATTTTATTTTATGCAAATAAATTATCTTATCTTATGTATTTTTTAAGTCGATTCCCTAGCTAGTAATTCGGCCCATCCTTATTGTTCGGCTGAATAGTACTAAAAGTTTTCATGGTATTGAATTGTGTATGATTTGTCGTCGTCAACCCTTAATCATCCCACTGCTGGGATACGGGCCTCCTCTCAATTGAAGGAGTTTAGAGCCTACTCCACCACGTTGCTCAACCGCGGTTTGGCAGAGAAAAGTGTTTTCAAACCGCCTAAAGGCCACCTGACTTGGCTTAACGACTGTCATCTAAGGGCAACAGCCGGCACCGACGGCTTAACGTGCCCACCGAAGCACGGAGAAGCTCGAGATAAATAAACCCATCCATGGACAGGCTACGGTCTTACACTGACACGCGTAACGACGTCATCGAACTCCTCGGTATGATTAAATAAACATAAATCTCATTTCTTCGAATTTATTGTGCGAATAATCATAATAACTCAAAAATAAGTTAATGGATCACATATTTTGAAAAGTAAGCAAAACACGCACATGAAGTTTTGTTTGCTCTGCACTGCAATGATGCAGGAACAAGATCAAGTATAAAATAGGTTGCCCAGCTTCAACCAAAAAATTCATCTCATCAATTTTTCTTAGGGCCTTTTCTTTTTGTTGGCCAGCACACAAAAAGAAAAGGCACAAATCGTTAGCCCCAACTATGTGGAGCAATAGTTAGTATAGCACCAAAACCGTGTGATTGCTCTGCGACCTGATAGTGAAGTTCGTCAAATAACTATTTTCAAACAAACCAAAGCCAAGTAGGATAGAGTGTTTTGTTGTTCAAGCAAAACACTCTATCCTACTTGGCTTTGGTTTGTGCAGACGTGAATTTTAGGTATGGGAATCAAACATATCAATTATATTCTGCCGAATATTCGTATTCGATGAAATACTTCTTCAGACCATGTCTACGGACCAGTATATGAGTATTTTCTTAATGCATGTATTTTTTTCATATCTATATATTCAACGACTTTAGAACATTCCTCTTATTGTTTCAGAGTTCTCCATAAATACCAATCTACCCTCTATGCTCTGCAGCTGATCCGGGGCCGTAAAGCCGACGGGCACAGTGTAATTACCTATACTGTAACAGTGCCTTAATAGATAGAAGAGCTATCTTACCTGTTTGTTTGCAAAGATCAAAAGTACAGCATCCCGTAGTTCATCTTCACTTAACATTCTCATGAGTTCTTCACGCGCTTCGCCGATACGCTCTCGGTCATTACTGTCTACTACAAAGATGAGACCCTGAAAAAAAAAGCAAATTTGATTTCCAAAGTTCTTGCTACGAATTACTTTTGAAGTGATATTTTGTATCGAAACATACATTATGCCTAGAACATATAGAATAAAAAATGATAAGATTTTTTTTTTATATGAGAGGGAGGCAAACGAGCATGTGGGTGGGTCACCTGGTGGAAAGCAATCACCACCGCCCATAAAGATCGGCAACACTAAGGGGTCGCCGATCCGTTGCCAGCCTTTAAAGATAATAAAATTCCTCAAAAAAGTAATACAACATTCTTTTTTCTACAAAGAACTTTTACACAAACCATTAGAATCAAATTTCTATATATTCCTTTAATTTAACTTCCATAAAAAGAAACCACGTAGAATCGTAGTATCTTTCAGTGCACTTGCACGCTCAGCTCGTGTCCAGTTCAATGTTATTCATCCTTACAACACAGAACAACACTACAATAACTTTATTTTTACAGATTTTATCAAACAAAAATTACAATACATTCTAACCTTGTGATATTTAAACATGTGAATGTTTGTATGTTAGTTACTAAATTTGAAAAAAATTAACGGATTTGGATGAAATATGACAAACCGATAATTTATAACCTGAACTAGCGACCCGCCCCGGCTTCGCACGGGTGCAATGCTGATACTAAATGTACTACAGAAGGTCTTTGCGCTTTGTCCTATCCAGTCCTTCCCCAGTTATAGGCACACGCCGCCGGCTCCGCGGCCGGTACCGCCACAGCCGTTATGTCCCTGCATTTTAAATGTGTAATATCTTCTAAACTATTCATTTAAATTACATGCTGTGAAGGGCCATATTGATCTATGTTAAATGCGCAATGTATTTAAGGATTAATTCTGTATTGCTTAAAATCACTTCGTAAATAAGGCATTATTTCTTGTAAAAAGCAAAGGATAAAATAACGGTTATTGTGTGTTACCACTAAGAGATAGACATATACCATCGCGAACTTTTTTGTAGACCATTTTAAGGTGAACAATACTGTACTACATTATTTTGATCTATCTCGTTGGGTTCAGCCAGCGTTTGCAATGAAAGAGCAAAAAATGTGTTTATTTACGACATCACATTAGAAACCTCTAAATTATCAGTGTTTTTCTACTATGTTATGCATATATTATACATATAAACTTTCCAGTTGAATCACTCTATCTATTAAAAAAAACCGCATCATAATCCGTTGCGTAGTTTCAAAGATTTAAGCATACAAAGGGACATAGGGACAGAGAAAGCGACTTTGTTTTATACTATGTAGTGATTAACCAATAGAATCCTTACATATTAGCATGTATTATATAATAACAAAATTAAGTTCCTGATATACATTGTAAATTTGTAATATCTTGAATACTCAAATATTGACTTGTTTATCTATTCTTTATCATACAATATAATAATAAAATTTTTAGCTTTAAAAAAAATTCTTTATATGAAAAAATCGTTGACTTAAGTCAACGATTAAAGGGATCAGAAATATTTCCATAATTTATTGCAGAGTCTAAGGAGTACAACGTTGACAGACGCCCCAATTTTAGCGGGGCGTCCCGCTTTTTTAGGCTAAATTGTAATGAAACACCACATGTGCCGCTTTTGACTGTGGACGACAGAATTTGAATCTTTGGAAAATTATAAGCAATTTAAAATATAGCAAATTTAAAATATTTTTTACGTTATATTTAATAGCATGGAAATAATTATTATCTTTTGATTGCTAAAAAGATGCCCTACCCATCAACCTTTGGAATGTACAAAGAAAAGAGGTACAGTAATTTGCAAAAGTCCTTAGTCCATACATAGCTTAAAAACTAAAATCGCGTGCTCGCATTTGTAAGCTATCAATAGTAATATAAACCTTAATGGAACATCATAAAGTTTAAAACAATTTTCGTTACAACTTTACAGGTGCAAGTCATTTCTACCACAAATTTTATATGGACTTTTGCAAATGACTGTACATTAATTCACAGATATATAGGAAATCCTACTAATATGTATTACAAATGTGAAAATTTCTACGGATATAATTATGACGGCCTGGTGGTTGACTGGTAGCAAGCAAGAAAGCTAGCAATGGCTATTTTGATTCTGAGGTTGCGGGTTTGACTCCGCACAAGACAAACATTTGTGTGCATAGATGTCTGTTTGTCTGGGTCTGGTTGCTTTGTATGTATTTACGAAAAATATACACGTAGTAAAAGATTTTGCTTAGTTTGAGACTAACATGGCGGTGTGTAACTTGTTCAGGAATATTTATTTATTTTAAGTATTTGATTTTCTTTCACATGTATACAGGCTGATGAATTTGATGAAACTTGGCATAAAAAATATGTTCCAGATTAACACAACATACATTTTATCCAGGTACTGTCACGCGCGCTGACGCCGCTGGTAGATAGGCCTCGTTCAGTTACATGTAAAGTCAAATTGTTTGACATCTTTGTTATAATATTTGGCACAAACCTGTGTGTTCTGGAAATAATGCCTCCACAGTGGCCTGATTTTGTCTTGACCGCCGACGTCCCACACAGTGAAACTGATGTTTTTGTATTCTACAGTTTCCACATTAAACCCTGAAAATTATAAAATTAATATCTTAAGACACGAAAGAATTATTCCAACTACTTCATTATTGTACTATCGTATCAACTACCAATATATAAACAAAAACAAAAAAGTAATCATATTAATAAGAGCCTGTCCACATAGCGTGTTGCATCAGCGATGCGTTGACGCAACGCTGTCATTGCGTTGACGCAACGCTGTCACTGCGTCATTTTACACAAAGATATGCAAAGTATGCCACACGGCGCGCCACGTCGTAGCAACGCAGTCATAACGTACGCACATGTACTCATTGCCCAGCGTCGACGCGCAGATGACGCAGCACCCGTGTGGCCGGCAATGAGTTACAATTATTGCGTTGAATTAACGCAACGCACCATGTGGACGTGGCCTTAGTGTGACTAACATTTAGTAACACACTTGCGAGTCACCAAATGTGTAAAAACCTGTACACCCTTGTGTTTGTTAATAACCATCTAGGAAAATCCATCCCATAACTTTGAACAATTTTTTTATAGCAAGACAATACTAAACAAGCATATAGCCCACTGATAATATGATTACTATACAGATGCTTGCAAAACAAGGAGTACTGCTCACATGCTGGCATTTGTATTGCTATCGGCAGTATCACTCACATCTGGTATCCCCTCTCAGAGGAATATAATAATAATTCTTTAGAGTATTGTAAAACTTTCCGATTCGGACTTAATATACCATAAGGATGATAGGTCCTCTTTAGCCAGAGCCTTATTTGCTAGTTTACATGACGCAACGGGATAAGTCAGAAATTACCTAAAAGTGGCTCCATACAAAACATATTTTAAAACCGCCGTTTTAACAAGAAGATTTGGGGTGTAAGTGGTTCATCAACATCTTTTAACCAAAGCCAACTTCACCTGCACGCGGTGCTTCCTGCTGACTGACAAACGAAGCTCTGGCGAAAAGAGAGGTAGGGAGCGTAATTGTAAGCTACCCGACTGGGGAATGTACCTCCACCTCACAGAATACCGCAGCCAAATAACAACTGCGTTGGCAGCGGGGGTGGCAGCGCGCGAGCAATATTTTATGTTGCGAGCGTTAATATGGCTACGGTAACCGCTGCACATCAAGCGGGCGGTATGCTTGTCTGCCACCCGACGTAGTATTAAAAAATATATATATATGTATACAATAATACTAAACAATATTTGGATAAGTGACGCAAATATTCTTTTTTTTTTTCCTGGGGGGATGATATTTTAGAAGATTTTTTTTGCATGCTATATGTATATATAGCATGCAAAAAAAATCTTTAATTTTATTTTATCTTTAATTTTATATTCAATTTTTAATTTGCACATTTGTATCCTCCTAAGAGGGTATCCTCTTAGGAGGATACAAATGTGCAAATTAAAGCTATGTATATTGAAATATTTATGTAAAGAAAAATAGCTGTTATGGCAATTATACATAAAACCTGTGTTACATTTTAAATGTTGGATAAAATATGTAATGTAAAAATACCTCATTTTATGATAATATAATAATAGTGTTACTTATTTATTATTTTTATAGTCATTTATGAACTATGATATTACAACCTTTATGAACAGTAGCTAATGTTATTACTATTATTACAGGATTTTTTGTTCAGTGGTTGCACTAGTTGGTACATATAATCCTCTTAAACATTACAGAGTTTTACTTTGGAAATTGTTATCCATTTTTTTTGTTCAAATAAGATGCTTAAATATTTGATGAGTTTGGTGGTTGAATGGCTAGGAATAGCTACTTTGACTCTGAGGTTATGGATTTGATTCCTGCATGAGATTTATATCCATGAAAAATAATTGTTTATTTTGCGCTGGGTATATTATGTGCATGTATTTACAAAAATATTTATTTAAGTGTATTATATCAGTTGTCTAGTACCCATAGTGCATGCTTTGCTTAGTTTGCGAGGAGATGGTGATGCATAATTTGTCCAGGAATTTCAATCTATATTTGGTAATGGCCGTGTGGTTTCCAGCAGACTAGAATAGAACCACTGCGTCTCTTCCCGTGGATGTCGTACAAGGCGACTAAGGGAAATACATTATAAAACATCGATCAGGCCTCCCCAACCCATCTGGCCAGCGTGGGGAGTGTAGGCCAAATCCGCCTTCTGTCTATTATAGGCTACACTGACCAAAAATGCTGAAATATGTTGGCAGATACAGATTTGAATAGATGCAGGTTTCTGGCAAACATTCTAGCCATATGTGTCACCACACTAAGTATTAATAATACTGCCATAGAAAGTTGATGGTGTCATTGCTTTATTTTTCATGCAGGAACACAGAACCTCTAGAGAATTATTTGTATGAGCTTATGTACACTGTGTAACTACTCCTCCAGTCTGGGTCTTGCACTAGAGTGCAAGGGAAATTTGATAGAAGTATAGATACTTCTATCAAATTTCCCATTATTATTGTTGATGTGAACGTTTTTGAGAATATATAGGTGGATATTTTTTACTCTTTCATGGGTAACATCAGAACAGATTTGGATGAAATTTGACATACATATAGTTTTTGTCCAGGTACTCCGTATATTCAGGAGCCATGGGTAAAAGCAGTCTTTATAATTATGTCTTTAGTTTCAAACATTTAATGGGTCTATAAAATGAAAGCATAATAACTAGGTTAGGATTCCAAAAGTTTGGAATACCCAGAGTTAACCTATTGCTAAATTTACTTTCACCATGCTGTAACTACATAAGTTTGCCTAGAATCTATGCAAACAAGACTTTTTGACTATCTAAAAAAAAAAAATATTTTACCATGTTTCTAGTTAAAGATAACAGAAAAACAAATTTCTAATTAGAATGATTATAAGCCAAGATGACTGAACAATGTGTAAACAAAAAAGATCATGATGCAATACAAGACCTACTGATCTACTTAAATGTCCAATTAAAATGTGCCAGTTAGGTGGCACTGACCTAGACTTGGCTTTTTTTTTTATTGAGTATAAAAGTTTTTTCTTGAGATAATTAAAAAGATGCCATTGGCAAAATTCCCTTCAGATGAGTGTATAAAGAGTTCTGAATAAAAATGTGTCTTTCACAATATTTTCTACACCTTATAAGAACTAGGCCTTATGAAATTCAATCAAATTAAAACAGCCTAATCTCTTACAATCTATCTTACGGATAAATTTACAGAATTCATTATTTTTGGGGCATCATACAGTTCCCTAAAAATGAGGGTATAAAGAGTTCTGAATAAAATTGTGTCTCACAATACTTTCTACACTGTATAAGAACTAAGCCATCTGAAATTCAGGCAAATTAAAACAGCTTATCTCTTACTTATCTCTTAACAACTTATAGAATTCACTATTTTTGGGGCATAAAAAAATACAGTTCCCTAATAATAAGGGGATGGGTGGGTGTTCTGAATAAAAATGTATCTCACAATATTTTCAGATAATGGTTCTAAACCTTGTACAATGGATTCTTACTAGATTGAGATTGGTACCGGTGTAGATAACATAGCACAGCAACAGTATTACTCACCAATTGTGGGAATTGTTGTAACAATTTCGCCTAATTTAAGTTTGTATAGAATTGTGGTTTTACCAGCTGCATCCAAACCAACCATCAATATTCTCATTTCCTTTTTGCCAAATAGGCCTTTAAATAAATTTGCAAACATATTCCCCATTTTGCTGCTTTATTGATAGTCTGGAATAATAAAATAATTATTAGAACACTGGCTCTGAGTCATCCCTCGATCTACACGTTACTTCAATCAATGATAATGACATGGCAAGTCGTCGCTGGCAATTGGGAGGTTGAATCTCGATATTTACATCCTAAAAGATCACTGAATAACACTAAATAGTAAAGGTACTATAATGCAACAGCACAGCAGCCAGCCTTAGGCATGAGGCAAGGATTTTAACATAGGATAACGACACCGCTGTTGGTCTTTGGTACGGTCACCACCCTAATGTAATAATTTCATTACAACGCAAGCACACCACCATTTTTATATCACTAATAATGTAGACACAACAGAAAAAATATTCAACATAATACTTACATTTTCAAGAGGAATTAACTATATTTAAACAAGAAAAACGCTTCACTTCACTGAATTCTTTACAATTCGCTGGATGTCAAAATGGCGGCGAACGTGGAAGTAGTTCGTGCCTATGCCACGTATCGGTAAAAAGTGGCCAGTGTGAAATAAAGAAATTTAGAAATAATAATTTCTACAAAAAATGTTTAATTTCTTTATTATTTTAATCAAAAGAGATACATACATAGCGTATAAAGCGCAAACAAATAAATATATAAACTATTTATTGGATCTAACAATATTAGTTTAGATAATCATTTTTTTTTATAATGCATATTTTTTCGTGACGAGACCAAATTAGATTTACAATAGTATATTTTTGTATTTCTCGCCCCCATAAACCTGTAAATTTCATCGAAATCGTTATAGCAATGTGACATTTACAAAAATATCTCGTTTAATAATAAGCACAGTTTATGTAATAGTTGGTATAGTTAAAGTTAAGACGCAATTTGAAGTTGAACTTGTTAATACGTTTTGATTCTTTTTAACGGTAAGTAATACCGTTATAAAAAAATAATGTACCTATTCATTCGAATTCGGTTTACAATTCGGATTTTAATTCTATTTTAAACATGAATTCGAATATTACTTTGATTTTAAAGTCGAACATTAATTCGATTACGATACGGCCCGCCTGATAAAAAACAGTTACCGTAGCCTACGGACGCCTGTAAAACCAGAGGCATCACATGCGCGTTGCCGACCCTTTAGAAACCTCTTGACGCTCTTTTTGAAGAACCTTGCTATTCTAATGTGTGAGGAGGAATTCCCTGTCGATAGCGAGCGGTGCGACTGTAGAAGGAGGCCTTGGGCATCATGTCAAACAACTCCTCTGAACACACCTCTTTGTACAATCTTGGCCTTGGCCATCATGTCAAACAACTCCTCTGGGACACACCTCTTTGTATAATCGGTAGAACATAGTAGTTGAGCGACCATGGCGACAGTCATATTGTTTGTAGCTGATCAAGTCGTGATCTTTTAAGCATCTAAGGAGCCGATTATCAATCACGAGCTCCATCACCTTGTAGAGAAAGGAGGTAACAACAATAGGCCTGTAATTCGATTCGCCCTTTTTGGGCAGAGGGTACGTTCGCAGTTTTTCACAAAGACGGAACTTGCCTAGTGTAGTATGAAAGTGCATAGGTACATGACATAACTCAAGAGCATTCACTTGTAACACCAGTACACCACTGCTTAGATGTCATCTGGCCCACTCGACTTGTGAATATCGAGGGAAAACAACGCAACGCCCGCCGGACATCTATTATATATAATCTAGATCTCCAACATGGAGTTACGTCACCACGGGATAGTAGCCGGTACGGCGGCGTCTCCATCATTTAATGTCGAGTTAGAGGCAAAGAGATTGCCCAGTAGGTCGGCCTTCGCCTTCGCAAGTATTATGTAATAAAATCGAGCAAATGATGCGTTCTCAAAACTAAACCGTAACCGTAATGCTAAATTTAGCATTAAGGTTGTTTGCCAATTTCTAGAAAACGGTTGCTAGCCAGTTTTACTGGTGACGAGAGTACACGAATTACTTTGACTTTTTCTGGTTTCTGCATGTTTCATCAATGAACTTTCGGATGCATTTTATGGCGCTGTAGCTACTAAGTATTATACAATTGATTTTAAGAAAATGTGTTAATTTCCTTATCAGACCGGTTTCGCCTAAAGCATTATCAAGATAAACAGATGGTGTTTGCGTTTCTACACAAACACCATCGATAGAAATTTAGTCAGTATACCGCCGCAATTGGACAACAATATCCATCTTGATAAGTTTTCGATGCTGGTTATTTCATATAACATAATAAATTTTGCTAAAAACGTATCGATCTACCGATATTATATCGACAACCCAAATTCAATAACTGAATAGAATGCTTATTCATACCAATGAATAAGCGACTCTATTTCAAATGAAATAGTCGCTTATTCAGTTATTCAATCGCAATCTGATAGCAAAAAAATTCTCACGGTTTTACTGCTGACTTATTACACGTAATGGAGGAACCAGAAGATTCCTGACGATATTTTTCGCCATGTGATGTTCCTGAAGTCGGAAATAAGGTAAGGAAATTATAGAATGACAGACAGACATTCAATTTCAATAGTTAAATGTCTGTGATGAAAGACGGGCTCTAAAAGACATTGATTCCAGCGCCGTAAAGCCAAAATAAAACCTGATCAATCACATTGACACATTGATCGATCTGTTCTGTCACTCCACAGAGTACACTTTGTAATATATTGAAATGTCACTCACTTCAGTCACTTCATTCTGTACCGTGACCGTAGTTCTCCAAAAAATAAAATCAGCAGATTTCTTGGCAAGAACTCACAGAGTACTTTGTAATATACTGAAACAAGAATTTCAATAAGAACTCCACAAAGAAGAATTGATTTGAATCAGCAGATTGCAATCAATTTGCATTTTTGCAATACATTTTTACAATTGCAGTCTTTTGTAAAATAATCTTTGTGTTTAAAAATACAATAAAATAGCGGAGAAGTATAATTATTTACTTTTTATCATTAGTTACTCTTTGCATTTTAGCAATGGGGAAAACATCAAAAGACAAAAGAGATATTTATTATAGATTAGCCAAGGAAGAAGGATGGCGCGCTCGTAGTGCATATAAGTTATTACAAATCAATGAAGAATACAACATTTTTGACGGTGTTATAAGAGCTGTCGATCTGTGTGCAGCGCCCGGTAGCTGGAGCCAAGTGTTAACAAAAAAACTGCATCAAAACACAAAAAATGAAAGCGAAGTTAAGATTGTGGCTGTAGATTTGCAAGCAATGGCAGCATTGCCTGGAGTGAAGCAAATACAAGGGGATATTACAAAATTATCGACAGCAAATGAAATAATAAAGGAGTTCGAGGGACTCAAGGCAGATTTAGTGGTCTGTGATGGAGCGCCAGATGTTACGGGGTTACATGACATTGATGAATATGTGCAATCACAGCTACTTCTGGCAGCCTTGAATATTACCACTCATGTGCTCAAAATTGGTGGAGTATTTGTGGCCAAAATATTCAGAGGGAAAGATGTCACACTTTTGTATTCCCAGCTTAAACAGTTTTTTGAGTATGTAACTGTTTCTAAGCCAAGAAGCTCTAGAAATTCTAGCATAGAAGCATTTGTCATATGTCAAAACTATCGTCCACCAGAAGGCTACATCCCCACTATGGCGAACCCATTGTTAGACCACAAATATTGTGATTTCAATCAGTTTACTGGGCCAAACAGATTTATTGTACCCTTCAACGCTTGTGGAGATCTGAGCGCATATGACTCTGATACTTCATACTCATTGCTGTTGGAAGGACAAACAAGCTATGAATATAGAGAGCCGGTTCAAGGACCTATTAATCCACCATATAAAGAAGTGTTAGAAAAAACAAAGAATGTGCAAATAAACAAATGACTATAACATATTGTTGTTGTTATTTTTGTTTAAAATTATTTTGACACTTAAAATTCTACCATGTTCTATCCGCCCACTATCTACCATCTTCTATCTATAACCCGCCCCGAAAGCTACTCACTGACCGTAATTTGTTTTTACCATCATCCTAGCCCTCTGTCTAATGTTAGTGAAAGAAGATCAGAACCCCAATGTTCTACATCACATTACATCACGCTGTGCACACACTATGAAGTAGTGTTACCTTGACCTTGTCCACAGTCTTGTCATTAACCTTGAATTCATTGACCTTCATAATTTAAAGCCAAAATATACCTACTTATTGATATTATATCCTACTTATTGATAGTCAATTATGAAATTTTTATTTAGGGAATTTTAGAAATATATGTACATGTACAAACAAGTTAATTAAAAAAATTAAAAACCCGACTGCACCTTCAACAGATTTATTAATCACGCGTAACAATAATATTAATTCCATACAAGCAAAGCCGCAGGCAAAAACTAATATATCAAATATATATATTTGAAATCAGGTCATCGATGCCTTTATTTTGATACTCATATCAACATATTTAGAAGAAAAAAAAATTACTGCAACGACAATTTTGCGGCTCACAGTCGCCATATTGATTTTTTTTATATTTGATGTAGCCTATGTCACTCTCACAGCAAATACGAATCTAACGACACCTCTCAAGCTAAAATCCATCCAGCCGTTCAGGCTGCAGAGCATGCCAAACAATTATACATACATACATACTCTCGAAAAACATAACCCTCCTGGCGCAGTCGGGTAAGTAGGAGAAAGCCCTTGTTGTGGACCCTAGTCTAAGTCATCATATCTAATTTTGTGATCAGTGTACAAAGAAAAATTATAGTAGTGTAGCATCATCTATTTAATTAAACGTAACTTTAATAAATTATCCATTGCAACTATGTACAAGTTTTGTGTATTATTCATTTCCATTAAAGAATTTCGAAAGGAAATCTTTAGGTTTTGGTTCTTCAGTTGGTTTGAAGTATGACATAATGTGGCCTTTCTGCTTCCATATTTTTGCAGTTTCCTTAAGTTCCATTTGACCCTAAAACACAATAAAGCATTAGTCTAATACAAAATTATTTTTTTAACTAAACTCACAATATAATAAGTAGAGCTAAACACCAAACAAGCATACTGAGCACCTAAATCAAAACAGTTGCTGAAGCCTATGGATGCCTGTAACACCCCTGGTTTACTGGGCCAAACAGATTTATTGTACCCTTCAACATTTGTGGAGATCTGAGCGCATATGACTCTTGATACTTCATACTCATTGCTGTTGGAAGGACAAACAAGCTATGAATATAGAGAGCCGGTTCAAGGACCTATTAATCCACCATATAAAGAAGTGTTAGAAAAAACAAAGAATATGCAAATAAACAAATGACTATAACATATTGTTGTGTTGTTATTTTTGTTTAAAATTATTTTGACACTTATCTTACCTAGAAAATTCTACCATGTTCTATGTAATTTGTTTTTACCATCATCCTAGCCCTCTGTCTAATGTTAGTGAAAGAAGATCAGAACCTCAATGTTCTGCATCACATTACATCACGCTGTGCACAAGGGCTTCGCCAAGGGGGGGTAGGGAGGGGCAGCTGCCCCCCCTAGAGATTCTATTTATTTATAAGTTTTATTTATTTAAAACAATATAGTCCAATTAGTACCTTCCGTTCTGAAAGGCTTAAAAGTAGCTAACAAGCTGACTTCATATAATACTGTCAAACATTTTTAGGTTGATGTGTGTGAGATTAGAAACATGAGTAATATGTGCTATGATGTGACTTTGTTTTTGTATACCATATAATTACACAAGTAATAAGATTATGTAAGGTATTCATAAATACTGAATCTTACCTTTATTACTAGCATATCAATAACTCGTATATCGGTGACATCTTTGTTTTTAACAAACATTTCTTTCAATTTATTCCGACAATCTTCTTCAGATTTCGGTATATCATAATCCTTCACTGCAATTACAACAAGTACAATTAATTAAAAAAGTAACGATTGTCATCTAATAACAACTACCAGGAGCAACAGCTTATTATGTGCCCTCCAAACTACAGAGAAGTTCGAAATAAATAATATATAATAATTTTACTATACTATTATTATTTATAAACATGTATTATTATTTACTAGTGTCTCCAGACCTTAACCTATCCCTATAAAAAAATCATATCAATTCATTGTTTCCTTTCAATACGAAAGACGGACAAATGAACACACTTTCATATTTTTAACATCAGTCCATTACCTACGACTACGAAATTGTTAACATGATGAATCAGGGACAGTCAATCAATCTACTTGAGTTCATCATTAAGACTTTTATTTTTATTAGAATATCAATGACTGATGGACTGCAAGCAGAAAGTTACACGCAACTGTTTCAAAATATTTGCAGGCAGCAGCAGAATATCACCCTCTCATACATTAAAATATATTCAAATTGATATAAACGAACAAGCAGAGCTGATATGCGGAAGTACAGGCATGACAACTTGATCGATATTTTTTTATTACCTATCTCACTTTTGTTGGAATTAACTGATGCTAGATTGTTGTGAACTAGGCTGATTTTAGTGTTTTTAATATTGATAATCTAAAATTATGATGACATAACAGGTACTAACCTACGTATGGAATTTGACGATACCAAGCTTTGTAGAGGTTTAGCACGCGTTTTCTAGCCTCTGCAGGATTTGTAGACAGCACAGGTTTTACTGTTTTAGTTCCAACCTGTATAGCTTGACGCGCAGACATTGTGATCCGATTTTGTATTCCTTTTTAGATTTTTAAACGACGAAATAAATAATATTATTTCTTCATGACTGACGTTTAGTGCTGTCATCCATCATGCCAATCAAACAAAACGCTATTGTCATTTGTCAATGTCAATTTTTTTTTTTATGTGGCGATTATTCCTCACACTGTACGCGTTTAGTACTTTTCTTACTCTACTCTTTCAGCACGTTATGATGGCGTCCCTCTCGTGGTGACGTCGTACGCTTCGCTTGTATCGCTGCAGTTCCAGCACCGTGATTCCTGGTACTTGCCTGCGCCCCGAAGTCGCGTTTGTCCGCCGAGAGCCGCTGTCGTCGCGCGCGTGTGCACTCCTCCGTCGAGCCGACGCTCCGGAGTCGAGGATAGCGTCGCACCGTTGCGTCTCGCTTACTCACTAGCGCACCTAGTAAGTCGGTTAGGGTTTGGTTGTAGGAAGCCTTGGCCCGCGGTGTACTCCGTGGACTCAGGGCGGGAGCTAATTGGCGTTTTTGATAACAAAAACGTCAACTAAGTCCAACAAATGGTCTGTGTTTTTTGTTCTGTCGTATTAAGGGCTCGTACTCGTAATAGCAAAGTGAATTCAAAGTCGCCAGCTTAGGCGGGCGTGTCCCGTGTCCCGAAAGGGATGTCGAAATCGTCAGTCAGAGCCCTTCCCTGCATAAGGCGGGGAAGCCCCGCCTTATGCAGGGAAGGGCTCTTCTGCTGCTGCTCCGCACAAGTGGAAGCAAATCCGTCCTGTTGCGCCTCCAACCCAAGGCAGCTCTACTGTCCGTCTCCCTGCATTGGGATAAGCGAAGTCTACCTCAGATTTACGAAAAAATGTCTCCCCGTATACAGACAACTCCGTGGTCGATTCCCGGCTTCAGCGACATATCGAAAAACAAATAGTCAGAATAGGGATCAAAGCAGTGTCACGAGAAATACATTTTTCCCATGACACTACCAGTAGTCTCCGGAAAGAAAAATCTTCCATGATACTACTGATAGTGCTACGCAGTAGTGCCTAGGGCAAAAAAAGGAAAACTTTATACTTACTGTCTTCATATAATACGTAATTCGCCTAAAGTGTTTTGCATTATACTCGTACTATATCTAAAATAAATACTTACACGGTATTAGGAAACATAAGTTATTTCTTTATTTCTTTAAACAGTACTTATAATTTACAATCAAATTACTAAATAAAAATTAACAACTGGTGACTCATATCGACTCGATAAACGTATAAATTTAATACAAAGTTAACTCCACTAACACGTTGCACGTTTACGTACAAAATAATACCGGATAATTTACAATGGGCAGGTTTTGGCACCGTATTTAGGTGTACGCTCTGAGCTGTAGGGGTTTATCAGGAACGTGTCTTTCATTCGTCCAGGCATGAATGTAAAGTATACATCCCTAAAAACAATAAATATATTTATTATTAAAATTTTCGACGAGCTCGGTGGCGTAGCGGCATAGCGGTCAATGACGCGGCTTCGACACCAACGCTCGTGGGTTCGATTCCCACATAGGACAAACATTTATGTGAAACATGAACATGTCTGTTTGTCTTGGTCTGGGTGTTTATGTATTCTAGGTATGTACCTATTTACAAAAAATATATATTTACGTATGTTTATCAGTTGTCTTTCTTTGGGGCTAGATGGCGCTGTGTAATTTGTCTGACAACATTTATTTATTTATTATTTAAATAGTTGATTTCGGCCAACTTGCCAGAATATTATAAATATTTTAAAAATAGAAAAATTCACCTTCCGCCTATGTGGGATTTGAACCTACGATCTCTCGATTACCGATTCTCTCTTACGACTCCTTACGGCTACGGCTAATTTCTGCAGGACTTGAGAGCTCGTGCAGAATGACACGCGCGATAAGATTATAGCTTTAAACAGGTATAAATGTCAGGATTTGTTCTGATAGAGCTTCTAAAAAATCGTCGTCAACTCTTATTCATCCCACTGCTGGGATATGGGTCTCCCCTCAATTGAAGGGGTTTAGAGCAAGTATGCTCTCCCCTCCTAGGCCTCCGCTAACTCGCAGTTGAGAAGCGTGGTGGTAAGCGTGGTGGAGTACCACTGGTACCACCACGCTTCTCAACTGCGAGTTGGCGGAGGCCAGTGTTTTCAAGCCGCCTAAAGCCACTGACTTCGCTTAACGATGATTGATCCACGGTTGAACGTGCACGTTTCTAAAAAATATAATATTTATACTTACAAAAACGCTTTACTGGGGTAAGTGTCATATTTCATAGTTGACCACCAGAGACGAGTTTGTTCAACTTGCTTCATTCTGTTTCTTGTTTGAAAGTCATTTAGTAATTTCAGGAACTGGAAACAATTACAAGATGTGTCCATGATAACGATCAAATCCGATTTCAGTCCCAACTAGCACCTCCTAGGCCGCCTAATGGCTGATGAATGGAGCTTCCGCCCCTCATCTGCGTAACGAAGGTTCCTTTACACAGCGTAACGAAGCTCGCCTTCACTTCGGAGGCCGAAGACCAACCTTTACTGTTACAGCTCTCATGGTGCTTGTGGAACCTGCTTTTCATTACAGCAGACGGGGGCAGCTCCCCCGCATTTCCAGATTAAAAACAACATAAAACTTTTTATTACTGGACAGATAAGCCATCCCTAGGTTCGGGTTTATATATTTTCTTATTAGTTTTCATTTTTTATACAAAGTCGGGTGGCAAACAAGAATGCAGCCCCCATGAAGTAAAGCGGTTACCGTAGCCATATAAAGCCCTCGCTGCCCATGCAGCAATTTATTCCGTCCTGGTGACCTCACTCACGCAAATGCACACAATAATCCTCAACGGAATTGTTATTTGGCTGCAGTATTCTGTGAGGTGTAGGTACTTCTACAGTTTCAATATAGTTTTTGTTTGTTGTATAACAAAATAGTTTTTATTGATTTAGGAAAAAGAAATCGATTTCTTGATTACACCCGAGTGTAGCCTGTAACATAATTTAGACCATCGTATCGTTCTTCGCGTAATCGTAGAGTAGCTACGCCTATTGCTTGCTATATGCAGTGCTCGTACTGCGTGCAGCCAACCAAATGCGTACGCTATGGTTACGCTACGAGCAGTGTGCTAAAGACCTTACATATCTAAGTAAATTATAAACGTCAGACAAACACCATTAAGCAAGGACATAAGCTACCAGTAATACAGAAAAGCCTCAACAATTAAAAACATAACATTATTATGTGAACATTAGTAAATATTTTAAAATAGGAAATGATTCAATCTTTATTACTTACTATGAAGCTGATCACTCAAACAGTACAATAGTAATATTTTTTACGTACCAACACAAATAGAATTTATATCATTGATAATTACCAATTTCTGGACCAAGTAACGGTGAGACCAATTTATGTGTTCCAGTTGTTTCAAAGTAAATGGAATTCTGTAAGCTCGTGCTCTGAAGTCCATGTGTTTTAGGTTGAGCCATCTTCGCTGGGATTGCAATATTAAACGTTCTGAAAATAAGTATCAATTTGCGATTGAATGAACAGAATAAGCAATGTTACAAAATTTTCAGGTTATTCATTACCAACCCAATGCCACATGACTGCGTCCATGTCTTAGAAACTAACTGATAATTAATGTCGTATATAGATAATATTTAGATAGCATTTACGATGAAATTTTGTTTCATCACATCAGAGTCTCCGTCAACCTGCAGTTGAGTCTCCGCCAACCCGAAGTTGAGACTCCGCCAATCCGTAGTTGAGCCTTCGCCAACCCGCAGTTGAGCAGTGTGGTGGAGTACGCTCTAAACCCCTACGGATGAGTGGAGACCCAGATCCCAACAGTGGGATGAATAAGGATTGACGACAACGAGACGAGACGAGACATCCAGTCTGTGGCATCCACATTGCGCTGCGGTGTTGTTTTTGTAATGCGACGTAATGCAGGAATGTTACTCGTACGTGATACAAATCTCCCGGTTTTAAAAACATTTTACAAAGCTCATGTACGGCCGCATATGGAGTACTGTTGCCATCTATGGGTGGTATCGCCTAGATATCAGCTTGCACCTTGTGACTCGATTCAATGGCGTGCTGTGAGGATTGTTGACGATCCCAAATCGACAGACGTCTTTTCAGACCGTCAGACTTTAAGTCTGAGCAGTCTGAGAAGAGATTTTGCGTCCCTTTGTGTTTTCTGCCGATTGTACAATGGGGTGTGTTCAGAGGAGTTGTTTGACATGATGCCCACGTTCTCCTTCTACAATCGCACCGCTCGCCATTGACAGGGAATTTATCTTCATATACATTGGAACCTAAGTGATCTCGTACTGTGCGGTTCCAGATAACTTTTTTCCCGCGTACTGTCAAGCTGTGGAGTGAAATGCATGTCGAGGTTTTCTCAGGAGACTACAGCATTCAGGTTCTTCAAAGAGGGCGTGAAGAGGTTTTTGCAGGGTTGGCAAAGCGCGTGTGATGTCCCTGTTGTTCATAGGCTACGGTAACTGTACTTTAGTGACTACATTTTAGTGGTATATACAAAAACATAAGTGTAGGCGGTAGTCTGGGGTGGAGAGGAGTATTTTTAAGTGTTGCAAATGCTTTCTGACTTCTCTGCAACAGTTGGGACTGGTGATTATACATGCTCACAAGCATTAACAAATTAAACTAAAATAAACCTGTCCATATACAGTCTATGGTCGACTTGCGTATTCGAGGGCGGAATGAGGACGAGCTTGTTTGGTTAGTATCTGTTCTGCATCAAAGTTCCATTACAGTACATCCTAACATAACAATAAATAATAATGTAATCAATCAATAAATAATTAAGTATTTCTGAACATTCTTACATATAAAAATAAAATATTATTTTGTTTTTGTTGTGAGGATTCTTTCTGATGTGGCTTTTTTTTTCAATCGAAATATATATTTCTACGGAAGTAAAAGACCAAATTCTGGTTGTTGGAGCTGGGTAAAAACAAATTCTTGGAGCTTCGTCAACGAGTTTGTTATATTAATTGATCAAATATATTGAATAAACATACTTACTGTGTTCCTTTGGTGAAATCTTGCCTTTTACTCTTTTCCTTACCCACTCGCAAAGATTATTTAACAAATTAGCATGTGGCAAATGAGGGATTAACAAAGGGGTATCCGATAGATCAGATAAAAATGCCTAGAATTAAAGGAAATATTTATGTATATCGCATAATATTAGTAGGTACATATAACGTATTGAAAAATTATTATGTTTTAGTAGCATACCGCTAAAAGATCTTTTTCTTTCAAACCAGATGCTGATATAGTTGGCATTGATGGCTCTGGCTGTAAAAGTATTAATAATGTTGTTGGTAGGTAAACAATCAAACAGTTTCTAAAAATGATCACCGTAACGGCTCCTAATCATCAAATTACATTTGTCCCATGTTCTAACAAAAGTATTTTTTACCTACCACTAAATATATACAGTGGTAATTAGAAAATAGACAGTAACATTAACCGTTATTCTTAAGGCAAATCATTGAACTCTAGTTTAAGGAGACAAGGTCCTACTTTTCTATAAATTTTCCCTTTATGTATACCTTCTATTTTTATAACAGGCTAAACAAAACAAAGTAAAGCACCGTAGGTTCGCCGGACATCACAGCTTCTCTAACGGTATCCCTAATAAAATCTTCCATCGAATCCATTTGGTAAATTTTGGCTTCGTCAACCCAAAATGGTCCATGTTTTGTAGGTGGGTAAAAATATTTTTCCTTGACTTTCCCCTTGTTCTTAAAATCATATAAGTGAGCGCATTTACATTTTGTCTGCTTCAGATATTCTATAACAGGACCTTCCCTGCAAAATCAACAAACTTTGTGGGGTTAATTTAATAAATAACAAGCGACTCGTCTGCGTAAAAAATATTTAATAAATACAATTTTAAAGTATACACATGTAATACATAGAAAACAGCCACTACCGGGAACGATTTGGATGATTTCATATTCCTTTGACGTTTATTATCTACTATCTAATTTCAACCTTATGCGCGAACTGCAAAGAGTAACTGTGAATCTCGTTCCTATCACGGGGCCATCTCCAGAGCAGTTGGCGGTAGACCGGCACACAAATGTAGGTTTTGCGAATTCAACATTGCGGGTTCAACATTCTGCAAATTCAACATTGCGGTCCGGAAGGGTCTTGTGCGGGGATCGAATCTGCGTCCTCGTAGACAAAGTAGCCATTGCTAGCCACTCACACATCATCGGGATCGTTAATCATAGATTTGGAAATGAAACACCTTACCATTTAGTTAAACAATCACACGTGCTGTCGCATTTTTGCTGTATATTTCTCGGAAACTTCCAAAAACCGAGTATAGTAGTGACATTCTCGCCAAAAATACTGACGAGCCCACCATTGATAGGAATATATCCAGTCGGTAACAACGTGATATCTAGAAAACAAGTGATCCCAATATAAACTAAGATAAAGTCATAAAAGCCCTTGTTGGGACATAATAGTAGGTAACCAAAAATACTAACACTCTGATCTCGCTGTCGCGCGATCATTGTCGTGTATTTTTGGTTGCATGAAAAATGAAAATGCGTGGCTATATATTTTACAAATATTATATATATATATGTGTTAGGATTCCCATAAATTACCTACTCATAATGCTTAAATGTTTCTATGGTCAATGTTTTATCCAACATAATTTTTATAATATTAGATTCGCGTTAAGACTTAGAGAATTTTATTAAATTATTTTAGATGAAACCATTGACATTTCTCGGCTTGCTTAATAAAGATTATCTTAATTCCAGATTTTGTAACAGGCATAGGTAACGTACCAAGAAAAACATGCAATAGCCCTTCTTTTATATTGGTTAATCATTCACTTATCGACTGAAGCACATAGACGAAAAAATATTGTAAAGTCTTTCATAATTCCATTTCCTAATTGGTAATGTGAAATACATTTACATCGACAGCTCAAGTTTATATAATATTCTTTATTGCACAACTAATACAAAACAATAAATATTCTATAACAGGTTGATGTTACTCAGATGAATACAAAGATCAGCTTATCTCCACGAGAGATCTCTTCCAGTCAACCTTAATAAAGACAACGTAAAAAAGAAAAATATAAAATAAATAAAACTGTATTATTATTATTTAAATAGTTGTCTTGGCCAACTTGCCAGATAAATATTTTTTGAAAAATGGAAAAATTCATCTGCCCTGTACTGTATCTAAACTGTACCACCGTGTGACTGAGCCGTAAACTGAAAGTCGCACAGCGTGCGATGGAAAGAGCTATGCACTAAGGGTTTTTCTAGGGTGAACGAGAAAATTCGACGGAGAATCTCTCGTTGTCGACATAGTTCTCAGAGCAATCGGCTGGCCACATCTGCCGAGTCAGTAATGGCAGACGGAGAAGTTAAGTCCTAGAGTGGAAGCACCGTAGGCGTCAACGAAGCAGTGGGCGCCCCCTCTCTAGATGGACCGAATGTTCCATCTTCAAAGGTTGAAAGTGGCTAGATATTGAAAGCGGTGGATCACTTAAGGTAAAAGGAATTTGGAAAGGCATAAACCGCCCAATGTATAGATTCCTGGATATACATAGATCCTCAGTGAATGGATACAGGCTGATGATGAGGATTATAGTTAAAAAAAAAATAGTACGAAACGATACTCAACTGTGTATTACGTAATTTGGTCTTCCACCGGTAAAAGCAACAGGTCCCAGGTGGAACTGCATATTTTTATAAGGAGCCCTGAATTTTACTCGAGCTTTCTTTTTAAGCATTTTCAGTTTGTTAACGTATGCCACCATTTTGGGATCCGTGTTACCTGCAATTTCAACAAATTATTTCGCAAGTTACGAAAGTTGTTCTTTAGATACAAAACGGACCTGAGTAAGTCTAGAGAGAAGCCATATACGTCCAGGACTTAGGCTTATTTATACTAGGTCGGGTATTTATAACGAATACGGAAGTTACCAAATATTTTTTTAAGAAAAACAATGTAAGAAAAACACTTATACAATATTTTAAATGTAATACCACAGTATAAGTAATAGTACTACGTAGTAATACAGGAAAAGGAACAAGCAAAAGTACCATAAACGGTCGTTTATGGCATTTTTTGAATATATCTTTACATTTAGATCGTTGGGTACGTGACGTAAAAATACTTCATTGTTTTTACGAAATATCTAATGTTTGATAACTTTATAAATAAATAAATATTCCTGGACAAATTACACACTACTATCTAGTCCCAAAGTAGTACTCTAAGCAAAGATTGTATTAATAGTATTTACAATACGAGCCCGGTGGTCGAATGCTAGCAATTGGACTCCGAGGTCGCGGATTCGATCGCCGCACAAGACATCTTACAAGGCTGTTTGTCTTCAAATCTTTAAAAAAAAAAGTTTAGAACGACAAACAGCCTTGTAAGATGTCTTGTGCGGTGTTATCTACGATAACACCCAGAGCAAGACAAACAGCCTTGTAAGATGTCTTGTGCGGCGATCGAATCCTCGACCTCGGAGTCCAATTGCTAGCATTCGACCATCGGGCTCGTCGAACTTTAGTTTAGTTAATCGTTTCCAAATTAGAATTTTTATTTGGTTGCCACCACTGAATAAAAGTTATAGCTCTGCTACGTAAGTCGTCGTCGTCAAGCCTTATTCATCACACTACTGGGATACGGGCCTTTCCTCAATCGAAAGGGTTTAGAGCATACTCCACTATGCTGCCCAACTGCGGGTTGGTGGAGACTGTTGCTACATAACTACTATTATTTATTTGGTGGTACTGCGCAACAATCGCCATTATTTAAGTTGTATTCTACTTGATACATAGACAAACAAATGAGTACACGTTGATGTCTTTTACACCCGTATGCCTTCCCTATTACAGGCAATTTGATCTACACTACTTTGCGTGCTTCCGCCACCAATTATTTACGATTGGTGGCGGAAGCACGCAAAGTAGTGTAGATCAAATTGCCTGTAAATTTGACTTCCGCATAATAACACCTGAATCAATTAACTACCTTCGCTATTACCGGCATTTCGTTCGATTTCTTGTCCACACAAATTATCTAACATACGGTACGGTATCTATTTAGTAAGTTATCTTGTGACTAAATCTGCTTACTAATGCAATAAATTCTTTACTAACGCAGTGTACTAGGAGGTTCCCAGAATTTATAAGTACAAATTCTTTCAGCTTGCTGCTCTTTCCTATTTCTTTCCTTGCGTTTTGTTAACTGAAATGTAATACTTTATTAACATGGTTCAAATGTTTGTATTCTAATTAACTAAGATACGATTTATACTTACGAAATTGTGGTTTTTGCGTAGTCTCTCGTAGCTCTTTTATGAAATATAAGAAAAGACTAATTTATTATTGAATCTTACCTTGCGATATTATTAAAGTGAAATTAATCAATCAGAATAGTTACCTCCTCGGTTCTTAGTCGAAATTTATATCCAAGAGGCAATGGCTTCTTTCTTTTCTTTTCTCCTTCGTCAGGGTGTTTGCAGTAAAATGGTACATAACATTGTTGCAAATATTCTCCATAGCGGCAATCTGGCTGAAAGTTCTTTTTTTGTCCTAAAAATATGTTTTCATACATGAAATCTCTTAAAAAATGAATGATGAAATGAAAATGTCTTCGGATTAAAAATTATAGCAAGTAAATCTACTTTGTTTGACGGGCGGGGACGGATCCTTTTCTGTTCTGGTTAAATTCTCCAAGCACTCAATGCATTCATCAAGATCAATAAACACTAAACTTGACATCAATATTGTTGCGTTCATATCATAACCTAGAAAAACAATTAAGTAGTTAATTAATTACTTAGGTATGAATTAAGCTGAGCTTCGTTGTCAGTACATGGCCGCATAAGTTGAAGCCGATTACGATTGCGAAAGTCTAACGTTACCTCAAAATTATGCTAATAGTAACAAGGCGGTAGGGACGGAGACGCTCTACCGATTAAATTGAAAATGTGTATCATTCAAACAGAAGTCCAATTGGTATGCCTCTAGCATCGCCTTACTGGTGATCTGGGGCTGTACTGCCGTTAGCCGATTACCTTCGCATTTTTTGATTGCGCAAATCAAACTTTAGGTTAAATTCTCGGTAATTGTGTTTAGCTTAGCTGGTAGTAACCATAGAGCTCGACCGACTAAGCTGAAGGTGTTTGTCATTAACTTAACCCTAAGATCAAAAAAATCTGTGGTAATCGGCTGCGGCTTAGGCGGTACGGTCCCTGTATGAGCGCTCAATTTCCAATCTGCGGAAATGCTAAGCGTTACTACAACTACACTGTATTTTGTGATTACACTCAGGGTGGCATATACTCCCAGCTTGCTTCCAGATTTCTTAACGTGATGACGACGCCCAGTGCACGCCTATTTCAGACCTGAGGAATGGGCCTATGGAAGCGAATAGCCGTCATCCTCGTAATAAATTGGCAATTACCTGAGCCATACACACTAGCATAGCAATAAGTGCGCAATAAATAAACGACCCTACGAACTTGGTCATCAGTAACCAGGTCTTCCCCAACGCTTCTTCCACTTCCCCCCCCCCCCCCCCCACACTTCCCCAACAATCTCCCACAACACTTCTTCTTCGTTGATAAAGTTGCTGCCTTCACAAAACTTACAATTAATAAGTCAATACAACATAAACCCTATACATTGATAATGCTTATTCCTTGCGATTCAAATAATTAGCAAAACCACCTTGGGTACTATGTATCGTCATTGCACGAACCTATTATAAAATAAAGCCTGCCTTACGGTAATATGGAACGATTACGCTCATGACGTGATTACGTAGAGTCGTTTACCCCCATTTGGGTATCCGAAAAAGATAGGTAAGCCGGATTGGAGCACCCGATATATATTTACCTGCACCCGAAATGACAAAGCCAGTGAATTTGTACGAAAGCGTGAGTACAAGAATTCGCTCATTTGCATCAGTCGCCAATCCGAAAACTTTACATACAAATGGGGGCAAAATTACACGTCATTACATCGCATCGTTGCGATGTTGACAATGCCAAAATTTCAGACATTGTAGTAGTTTTAGTTTTTTTTATACTACGTCGGATGATAGACAAGTATACGGCCCGCCTGATGTTAAGCTGTTACTGTAGCCATAAATAAAAACGCTCGCAACGTGAAATATTGATCTCACCGCCACCTCTTCCGTAAACACAGCAACTCCTTCCTTTCTGGTGACCTCACTCACTCGCAGGAATACAACAACTCTCAAGGCAATTGTTATTTGGCAGTGGTATTCTGTAAAGTGGAGATACTTCCCGAGTCGGGCGCCTTACAAAATACACTGAGCCCGACCTTGCTTTTGACAGAGCCTCTTTCGCTAGTCGGTAGAGTGCATCACGTACAGGTGATGTTGGCTTTGGCTTGGAAGATCCTAGTGAGCTACTGACACTCTACAACAGGGTTTCCCAACCTTTTTTACATCAAGGCTCCCCGGATCACAAATAATATTATCATGCCCCCCCCCCCATAAAATTTTTCAGTAAGTAAAGTACCTACAATAAAAATCGCATTATTTTAACAACATTTATTTTTATGTAATTTGTACAAAAAGAATCACAAAATGAACTTTGACTAAATTACAACGTTTTTATCAACCAATCTATAAGAGTACTAGGGAGTATAGTGACAATACTAGTGAGATACTTGAGCTTGCATTCTCCTTACAGTGTTTACTTCATTACCGCATTGAAATTATTTTTCTATTGAAAACACAAACGTCTCAAGCCCCCCTTGACATCCCTCTACGCCCCACTAGGGGGGCGCGCCCCCCTGGTTGGGAAACCCTGCTCTACAATGTTTAGTTTATTTAATATTAATCGCATATTATGAACTTGTTCTCATAATTAAAATTTTATTTCGTAAAAATATCTCACGTGCTCTAAGTTCGCTAGGTGGCATCTTATAATAAGCCGTATACAGATTCCATATGAATATCCCAGGGTCTTCGATAGAGTCATTCATTGCCTGCATGAGGATTGATCTAGGAACTTTCAACGTGACTCCTAAATCTGAGAGCGACTGGCGTGTACGTGTGGGAACATCTTCCAGTAAATCTTGGTGAATATTTTTCTTCAGTTCACTGAGGACTTCTCTTTGGTTGCTGGATAATTCACAATACCAAGGTGGTCCTGCTTCCACTTTCAATCTTTTCAAGTTCCTTTTACCTGCATTATCAAAAGGCGAAGTATTGGAGAATGGAGAACTCGGATGATTTATAATCTGTACGAGTTTTATGTCGTCGTCAACCCTTATTCATCCCACTGCTATCGAAATATCGAAATTCTCCGTACTTCGAAAGGCACGATTTTGTGATATAACTGGCTTTAATTTTAGGGCCAAAACCAACCTTACCTGCACGTAGTGCACCCTATCGATAAGCAAAGGAAGCTTTGGCGAAAGAGAGTCAGGGCATGCCCAACCCGACTGGAAAAGTACCTTCACCTCATAGAATATTGCAGCCAAATAAACAATGCTCTTGAGAATCGATGGCTTCCTGCAAAGTGAGGTCATCGTAAGACGTAAGAGAGACGTATGCATGATGAACTGGTAGTGGGGGACTAAGTACCAGCGCGCAAGCACTATTTGTAGTTTGTATTGCGGACGTCTCTATGTCTACGGTAATCGCTTTACTTCAGGTGGACCGTACGTCAGCACCGGCGTCGTATGAAAAAACATTAATGCATGTTGTGATTAGATGACAGTCATTAAGCCAAGTCAGTGGTATTTGGGCCGCTTGAAAATACTGACTTTCGCCAACCCCCCAGTTGAGTCACAATCATGTCTTTGATTCATCGAAGAAAAAAAATTGTAAACAATACCTACCTTCACAATAAAAGTAATATTTCAGATCTCTTAAAAATTTTAACCAAGCTCCAACTTTTTCATTGTAGGGTTTTTTATTAATATTTTCTCTCATCTCTCTTTCTAGGAAAACCCATACTGGGTCTTTCTTTTTATCATAGATAATCTGAAATCAGGCCTAAGTGAATACAAGTACCCTTTAACTATGATATATGCCGGGGAAAGTTGAGGGCAAGAGATCACGCGGGCGCTCTCCAACACGATAAATAAATAAATAAATATTTCTGGACAATTTACACAGCGCTATCTAATCCCAAATTAAGCGCAAAGCTTTTGTTATGGGTACTAGATAACTGACAAATATACTTAAATATTTTTTTTTTGTAAATAAATACTTATAATACATAGAAACGCCCAGACCAAGACAAACAGACATGTTCATGCACACAAATGTTTGCCTTGTGCGGGGATCGAACCCGCACCTCGGAGTCAAAGTGGCCATTGCTAACCATTCGTTCATTCATAAACGATGGACAGATCTCATTAAATCTGGGACGCACTCCAATATCAACAATTGCTCTAGTGCCGTTAGACATAGAACTGCATGGTGGCGAATCGCAAGAACAGCGGTTACACAAGAATCGACCGAGTTGTGACCACGACCACGCTGCCAAAAATGCACGACTAAGAAGAAGAATGATATTATCAAGGTATTTTATTATGTCACAATAGTTACCTGTATGCCAATTTTTAACCTGATTCGTCAAGTGGATTGAGCTGTGAGTCACCAGTTTAAAGACTGATTTGTTTGTTGAAATGGACACAAAATTTCCTTTACGCATTCGTAGTAAAATAAATAAATATTCCTGGACAAATTACACACGGCCATCTAGTCCCAAACGAAGCAAAGCTTGTAATATGGGTACTAGATAACTGTTATGGATATATACACAAAGTACACAAAAGTAACAAACAATGTCAGTCGTAAAAAAACACATGATACCGTCTATGTCTAGTCAGTCAGTAGTTTGTCCCTTTATTGATACACCGCACAATTTCCTTTACTGATATAGTACAATGCATTATGGTTTTATTGAAATAATTTAAAGTCATTGTTGTAAATTTTCCTACAGTTGCGTTGTGTATGTGTTCTGAATGGCTTGACGTAATGTGTTGTAGTAGGGTGCGGTGGGCGTTACTGTACTGTAGCAATATCGCGAGAGGCCATTTTGGGGGTAAGGCATAAAATATGACAGATGCGCCAAGTACTTAGGTACGGTCCTTGACAGCAGAGAGGATATTATACTTAAATACATTTTTTTTGTAAATACATACATATAATACATAAAAAATACCCATACCAAGACAAACAGACATGTTCATGCACACAAATATTTGTCTTGTGCGGGGATCGAACACGCAACCTCGGAGTCAAAGTGGCCATTGCTAACCATTCGACCACCGAGCTCGTCAACTTATTTTGCCATTATTAACGGACACTCAGATTTTATTTATATATATAGACACATAGTTAATAGGCAGATATTTTGGGTGTAAGTGGCTAACCACGATCTTTTGAACCAAAGTCAACCTCACCTGCACGTGGTGCACCCTGCCGACTAGCAAAAGAGGCTCTGGCAAAAGAGAGGTAAGGTACAGCGTATTTGTAAGCTGCCCGACTGTGGAAGTACCCCACCTCAAAGAATACTGGAGTCAAATAACAATTCCCTTGAGAGTTGTTGTGTTCCTGCGAGTGAGTGAGGTCACCAGAAAGGAATGGGTTGCTACGTTGGCAGCGAGGGTGGCGGCGCGCGAGCGGTATTTCATGTTGCGAGCGTTAATATGGCAACGATAACGCTGCACGGCATAATAATATAAGCCAGGCCTTATGTCTGCCACCCGACGTAGTATAAGAAAAAAGTATATCATAGAGCTCAGTGAGGCCACATTTTTATTTGGTCTGAGGGGCCACAGTATAAATAATATCAACCGTAGCCAATCTAATAGATTGGTTCATTGAAGTGAAAACTTCTTTAGATTCGTACGGATAAAGTCTGCCGCAGGAAGGAAGAGACGAAGCGAGAGGAAGTTTTTAATTCTGTCCTGTGGTCCAGCACACAATATTTTTTATTTTATTATTGACTAGCAAAGTACCCGTGCTTCGCTACGGGAACTCTCCTGATTTGCGTCTATTTTTGTTAAGATTCCAGATATTTCATTTTTTCCCCCATAAAGGACTGTTTCGCATTGACCATTATTACAAACATACACAATTTAGGTTAAGACGTCTCGGTAAACAATATTTTTGGCATTCGCTCGCTCGTATATACCCTTTCCTTAATAACGAAACCATAGCGCGCTGTACAAATGCTAGTATAGCTCCACCTAGTGGTGAGTTAATTAAAATATAAACATAACATTTTTAGACATTTCTTGACTGGGTGCTGGTCAAAAGTTAATCAGTTACCCATAAACATCCCCCTTTTTTATTAACAACCATTCCACCAAGTCTCAAAATCGTAGGTGAATGGATTTCCAAAAATAGGGTATTTTTTTTAAACCCCTATTCAACCCCTAAGAGGGGTGAAATTTCGGAAAATCCCGTCTTAGTGCCCGCTTAAATTGTATAGGGAACACATATCCAAAGGTTCAGGTTGCTAGCTTCAGTGGTCTGGGCTGTGCGTTGATTACTGAGTCAGTTAGTCGGTCATCAGTGAGGTTAAAGCATTTTATTATCTAGCTTTTGCCCGTGACTTCGCTCGCGTGAAATTCGGGCATTATAGATTATCCAAGTCAAGTATAACACGCATCGCAACCACTTTCATGTAGCACCTTTAATTGTACTAAACCCGCCCTCGCCGCACCGCTCGCGATCGTATAAGCATTGATTAACCGATAAAATTTGAAAAATCCTTTTAAGTAATTTCGTTTCCACTATGTTATATTTTCAAATCGATGCCATTTTCGTAATTGACGTCCCAGAAAACCATAGAATCAACACCCATATTGATGTTATGACATTTCAACCCCTTCGCACCCCCATAGGGGTGATTTTATGTCATGTCGGCTATGTTGGATTATAAAATAGTTGTTGTTTTCGTAATCAGCGACCCGATAAACCATAAAAACAGTACCCATGACGATTACAGAATTTTTCACTCCATTTAACCCCTTTAAGGGTTGAATTTTGAAAAATCCTAAAACACGTGTTTACTTATTTATCTGTAGAAGTACTCGTGTAAAGTTTCGGATAAAATAGTCCAACTAATCTAGTTCCTTTGGACTTTGGACCCCCATTTCACCCCCTTAGGGGATGAATTTTGAAAAATTATTTCTTAGTGCACCCCTAGACGTCATAAGGAACCTACTTGCCAAATTTGGAATCTCTAGACCCAGCGGTTTGGGCTGTGCGTTGATTAGTGAGTCAGTCAGTCAGTCAGTGAGGACAAAGCCTTTTATTAATATAGATTGAGCTACAGTGGCACGTCAAGCTGTCGGTCCCGGCTGTTGTCGTTAGATGTCAGTCGTATGTCAGTAGCCTTTGCGCGGCTTCAAAACACTGACCTCCAATCCACACATGAACAGCGTCGTGGAGTACACTGTAAGCCCCTTCAATTAAACGGAGACATGTATTCAAGCAGTAGAATGAAATAAGTGGGCCTGAACGATCATGTCTGCTCTTCTCAATGATAGAAAGGCTCAGACTCTAGCTTAAGGCCTCTTGTAGACGCTAAGAAAAGTCGCCGGGCCTATGCAAGAATTCGTGTCGTTTCTACACACGAACTGTGTACACTGCTTCCGCGCTGACCAAGAAAAATATCATGTCTGTGCTAGACATGACGCGCGACGTTTTGCTGCAGAGCGGTGGTTTTCGTGCCTAGATCCGACAAAATTCTTGTTGTGTACATGATGAATTGGTCCTATCTGCAGTAGACACGGTGAAATTTCTTAGCGTGTACAAGAAGCCTAAGCCACAGAAGTCGTGGCATAGCTCAGAGCGATTATAAATAGGTTCTCTTTAATATGTTAAATCTCTTTGACTTTATCAAATCCTAGAGAAGAATGTGCAGAGCGGTGGAACATAGAAATAGGAATAGATCATTTTAATCTACCTTTTTCCTTAAAAATTGTTGCACAGTAAGCATTTTGTACTTTCCCATTTTGTAAACACCAAACTTTACACTAAAGATTTAGGTAATTTTTAAAACTGCAAAATTTTGACAACCGTATTCAGCAACTTTAAAATTTCAACTAAACTTTTTGAATAGAGTTCAACGAAATCTGATAGATTCTAAATAATGTTTTTAAACAGCCAGTTCTGCTACAGTAATCTCAGATAAAAAATCTACCCGACTGGGGAATGTACTTCCACCTCAAAGAATACCGCAGCTAAATAACAATTCTCTTGAAGGTTGTTGTGTTCCTGCGAGTGAGTGAGGTCAACAGAAAGGAAAGCGATGCTGCGTTGGCAGCGGAGGTGGCGGCGCGCGAGCGATATTTTATGTGGCGAGCGTTAATATGACTACGGTAACCGCTTCACATCAGGTGTATGCTGGTCTGTCAGCCGACGTAGTATAAAAAAAAAGCCGCCGCCGACGGCAACGCGTGAGTCATACCTCTGGTGTCTCAAGCGTCTATGGGCTGCGACGACTGCTTAATATCAGGCGGATCGTATGCTTGTTTGCCACCCGGGTGGTATAAACAAGAATATATATTTATAAACATTGACTCGTTCTACTATTTTTAGACCCTATGATTGCCATTGCCCCCTCATTACCACGTAATGGTCACATGGCACATATTTATGTCATTCGTCTATGGTACTTGTAACGACATCTTTCAAAACTTTGTGTGTACTTGAACTAGCCCAAAATATCTCTTAAAAAATTTATTTGCGAGTTGCTCGAGAGGATACTGTTTAATTTTTAATATCGTGTTAGAATTTATTTGACTTCGTAATAATAATTATCTACACTACTTCCTACTCCGAAAAGTGTTCTTTGGAACAATGGCTGCACAAGAGGCTATGAATGCGGCCTGTAAATGCGTAAGGCCTATAATTTCCACTGATTTCTGGCAGGCGCGGAGGCGCGTTCTCGGTCTCTATAGAGCATTCTACCGTTTCATTCCTTATATAGGTATGTTTTATAAGCAGAAAAGAATTCAGATAAATAATAGTTTTCATTAAACTCACATTGTTATGTAGGTGATTTTGTAGAAGTCACGAAGTGGTCTTTGAAAGTAATTCGACCTTACAGAATGTAAGAGAAGCATCTTCAGTTACAAATATTGTCTATCGAGGTTTTCCCAATTGACTACAGTATGGTTCTTCAAAAAAGGGTGTGAAAAGAATTTTACAGGATCGACAACGTCCGGGTGATGCTCCTAGTGTTGCCAATGTCCATATGCTGTGATGACCGCTTCCAATCTGGCGAGCCGTATACTTGTATACCACCTTAGTTGTATAAGAAAAGATAGACATGATCAGCGGCATTCCCGCGTAAAACAATTTAATTTTCCTAACATTGATCTTTTTTATACTACGTTGTATAAATATCAAACAAACTTACAGCTTGCCTAATATAAAGCGGTTTCTGTAGCAGTACAGCATATATATGTCATACAGCATAGACAGTACAAGAGATCCTTGCATTGCAGGTCTATACACGCCTGCAATGCAAGGATCTCTTGTACTGTCATCCCTCTGCTAACACAGCGTCTCATCACGAATGCTGACCTCACTCAATCGCAGTATCACTATTAGTAGTAATCCATGCCACATTATGTAAGGCACCCGACATGTCACCTTTATAAAAAATAAAAAAAAAATAGGTATGTTTTTATTTCAGTAAAAAATTTTGATATTCCTAAAACCGAAGAGGATTGCCGACAGATGATTAGGTGTTATTTCTACAAAAATGCGTATATCACAGATATTCGTGTCATAGATATATTAGTTCTCAAGGTAAATTCAAATCTTTACTTTAATTTCGATAAATACATAACCTTTAAAAATAGTAGATTTTTATACTGTTTTTGGTGTGGGACAAACTCTAAATTCGGGCAAAAAAATCTTTTATGCAAACATGATTTCCAAGTTGTATGAAAAAGGGTAAAAAAAAATTACTCACTTTAAAGGACTTTGAGTATGTGGGTTATATTATTAGAAAATATCAAATCAAGTCACATGTGACGTAGAAAAGCTATTTTCTTCAATGCATGATGTGGACATTTCCAGGGTTACATGGAACTGAAGGAGATTAGTTATCAGTGGCAGCAGAAACACCACGTCATGGCACATTGGAATCCGACCGCAGAACCACAGCCGTGCGACTTCATAGGTAAGTTCTTAGCGGGAGTTGACTAATGCCAATAAGTGCGAGGAAAACTATATAATCATCGGAAAAACTATGAGTATAGAGACAATTAACACTTTTATTTTAAATATGTACTTAAATTATTTTTGTTAACTTACTAAATTATTTAAAAAATATTTAATAAATATGTACCACTACAAAAAATTACTTTATTTGCCCGCAATTTCATTAATTCCTACTCATAAAAATTTACTCATTAAAGAAATATTTACTTAAGTATGCACTTGACTAATATTAATTCCATTAAAAGTAAAAAGTTATTACTTTCCGTTCAGCATGTCTCTCACCAATATGGTAATAAGTATCATTCTTTTCTATTAATCGTTTGAAATTCAGCATTCAGTCTAGCTCAGTTTCATGCTTTTTGTGCAAAATTTCCACGAAGAAAGTCTCATCTCATCTTATATAATAGTTCGCGGTAAAAGGTCCAGAGATAGGTAGGTATGTGTTTATCTCTGGATCTTTTGAGCCGTGAAAACCTTAAAAAGATGTCGCTCCAGCGCTGCCAGTGTTGGCAAAATCGAAAAAAAGAGCCAGAAATCAAACAAGGGTATTAAATAAGTAAAAACATGACTAACAAATTCAAAATTTATTGATCACGTTCATTCCAAATCACTTGCCTTCCAAAGGCTCATTTAACTATTATACTAGCATGCTCCTGTAACTATCGCAAATGTTAACTATTTTATTTAATATATTATTATTTATATCAACTTTTACTTAATAAGTAAAACTGAAATAAGAAACTTTTGTAGATCAATATGATAACGTGACATAAAAAAAACAGTTAACATTTCCAATTCTATATTAAGTACAATGAGTTAAATTATTGAATAATATAATAAATATTATACATACAGCAATATAACAATTTGCGTGAAAAGTAACACTGAAAGCGTACGTAACATTTTGGTATAACTTATCATTCACAACCGTAAATTTTTATGACATTTGTATAAATATAATACTTCCCTATTGTATACGCATAGACTTCATGAAAATAACTATCTCATCATGAACAGTTTATTAATAGCTTCTTAATAAATTTAATAAAATTGGACACTTGCCATAATAGCAGTGTTGTTGGCGACGACACAGAGGCACTAACTTTATGCCTCTGTATTTCTGTGTTGCCTACATTGATAGTAGCTACCAACAAAAAGGCTACGTACATTGAAGTTAATTACAGGTCCAGGGGTAAATAACGGCCGCTTTGGAATAGTACTGAATTGAATGAGAAGAAATTAGAGTAAGAACGTTTGGAATTTGACTTCCCCGTTTGGTAATGCGGGAGACAGCTAAAGGCAATGTCAGCCTAGAAAGATATTGATTTAGAAATAAAATAAATAGCATAAAACATGTCTAAAATGTAACTCGTCTAACTTTTTACAATTATTGCGAATTTTTCATCAGTAAAAAATTAAAACGGTACTTCAGTTAAGTAAAAACTATGATGCCATAGGTTTTAGTACATTTTTATATTAAAAATAACGAAAGACCTGCATCTTAGATGTATGTGACATAAATCACTAATTTGACTAAGTTGCCACCATCCTTATTGGCGCAATCTTGGCGATGAAAGAAATCGTTAGTAGGCAAATTTTGATATGCATGTATTTTTATATACTCACAAATGTCAAGAAGACCCTTACGACGCCTTAGATTAAAACAATTTTTGTTTTAATCTAAGTACGACGCATCTATTATGGCAACAGCATAATATAAGAACTTCTAGTAGGCCGACGTCTTTGATGTTCATGCCGCTTTAGTCTAGACATACGCCCTTAAAACATATTAAATAGTTATTATAAAATGATAAAGTTAAAACAAATGAAATATTTAAAATGTGTCATCTAACGGCGTATACCGAGTATCATAGAGTAGACGTTATGGCTACTCGACGCCTGCCCTTACTGCCTACGCCCCGCACGATTGGTCCGTCTGTTTGGATCTAAGTTTACATCTCCGTTAAATGCCTGGTAGTAAAAGGAGCGTCGAAAGTTATCTATGCTGCGGCAGTACTAAAGCTTGTAGCATCAGGGATGTCACTCGTTCATTGTTTGGAAGTATGATGCACTATTAATTACCTAATTGTAATTTTAACACTTATATTTATGCTTTGGTTATTATAACATGGACACTGAGTCCATTTATAATCTATACTAACATTTCAATAAATTAAGTGTTTTATTAAATTATATTGTAGAGCCATGATAACTTTAAAACAATCTCGTTGCATTCATTATACAATAACAATATATTTACAGTATTAGCTTAACCCAAAATTTGTTTGTCTTGAAATATCAGTGTCCATTATAATATGTATAAACAATATTAAAAAATTATAATATTTGTCTTTACAATGAATGTTCGTGATTTCTTCACGGTTCCTATGTCAACGCATGTATGCTCATAATTTTGATATCAAAATTATATTATTTTAATATTGTGATATCAAAATTTTGTAATTACAAACGTATTTACAAAATTACAAATTTTGTAATTACAAAATTATGCCAGTCATGCGTCAACTACAGTTATGAAATTTGATCTTGATAAATATATTATTTACACAAATGTTATTATATATTTAATAAATAGTTACGTATTTTATATATTTTACAAGTTTCGGAGTCCCTGCTCTAGACGGGAGAGCATCATTATTTTTTATCAATATAATTACACTTAGTAATGGTTTATACTTATATTAGTTACTACATTATAGGTTATTGTTAATACAAAAGTACTTTATGTACATACACGTTTTCCACAGTTACAACTGTTACTTCCTTTTTCCATTTTTTTTTTTTTTACAAAATGTATATTATTAATTTTGTAACCATATTCCTATTTTTTATATTATGTCTATATTAGAAAGAATAAGCAACTATATAATGTATTTTACACGTATGTGATGTAGGAGATATAATATTCGTATTTTTATATTTATGACTTATATAGGTATTTTGTATTTATTCCTTCAACAATTTTTAACTGGATACGTACGTGAGTTGTTAGATATTATTTTAAAAAAAATATTCATGGAAATTTCCTACAAATAAAGCATATGCTTGCCTAAACATACTATGACAAAATGTCTCATAAGCAATCAGGAACACTCTCTCGACGGCTACCACTTGTCTTTAAATATACCATTACATCTAATGAGGTCTTGCTCAGTGAGGTACGTATTACAACAGCATCTTCACAAATTCTGAAAATTAAAATAAACACTATATTAGCGGATGAATAGAAATCCCACAATTCTTTATTCGTTTGCTACAACACTACACCCTCTTCTATGGCCACACAAGAACACGAAAGATCCACCAAAGAACACAAAGAAAGGCGACTCAGGAACACAAAAGTGTTTTTCCAAGCAATATACTTTGTATATACGTCGTCAACCCTTACTCATCCCACTGCTGGGATACGGGTCTCCCATCAATTGAAGGGATTTAGAGCTTACTCCACCACGCTGCTCAACTGCGGGTTGGCGGAGGCCAGTGTTTTCAAGCCGCCAAAAGGCCACTGACTTAGCTTAACGACTGTCATCTAATGACAATAGCCGGGATCGACGACTTAACGTGCCCTTCGAAGCACGGACGAATTCGATATAATAGAAACCCATCCATGGACAGGTTATGGTTGACGTTACTTAACTTACGTGTTCGATTAGAGTGAAACGGACAAAGATGCCATCGTGCTCCTCACTTTTTATCACATCACTTTTTATAAATTCTCATCTATTTAGGCTGTGTATGCCACGACGAGTGCCAAACAAGCATACGACCTGTGTTTTTATAGCGGCTACCGTATAAATCCATTCAATAGAAATATTTCTCGAACTGGTCCGCTGCTAACACAGCATGTCCTCGTATCTGATAACCTTACTCACTTGAAAAAACAAAGCTCAGCTCCTCAGAGTATTGTTATTTGGCTGCAGTCTTCTGTGAAATGGAGCTATTCGACCAGTCGGGCTCAATAAGCTTTAGCTTTCTTTCACCAAAGCCTCGTTTGCTTATCAGCAGTTATATTAGCTTGGACTTTAGAGATCATAGGAAATTACATATACTCTATAATTTTATGTTACATACCTTCATAATCGATCCTTCCATCGTGGTCGATGTCTCCGAGCGCGAGCACTTGGTTGAGCTGCGCGTCCGTCACCGGCTCGCCAATCATTTCGAGGGCCGTTCGGAGCTCGTCCCTTGTTATGTACCCGTTATCGTCGCGATCGAACACTCTGGAAAATAATTTTAAAAATTTGTTCAACGGTGTTGTACAGTTGGCGCCTACGTTCGAGGCAGTCGGGGTATGAGGAGTGCACGAGGTGAGCAGGCGGGCACCCCAGTACTCCCACGCTTGTGACGCCCGCGCACCAGTGCCGCGCTATGAGGTGTCCCGCTAATCTTTCATGTCGATATTTGTTCTACACGTTCGCGTGCGTTCGTGTTTCTTTGATTCTTGGGTTGTTCATATTTTGAAACGTGTTGGTATTCAAAGTCAAGCGCGAAATGTAGTAAAAACGTGGTATGCAATGCATAGTAAGTAAATTTTTAAATGTTTAATCCACTATCGATTGATTGATATACTAAATTCCAGACGAATGCGCCGCACTAGCCGCATCCTTGCGCCCGTCACAAACGTAGTCCCCATCTGTGCATTGGGTCAAATAAGTTTCCTACTTTTAGATCGACATTCGTCATGCGAATGTATATTTATTTTCGAGTGAAAATGGAACGTTCATTTTCACTCTCGAAAATAATATGAGATCAGCCTTAGCAACATTTACGTTTATTAGGTTTTTGGCCGTACATACAGCAGTTTGTAGAGCGTAGCACTTCCAATATAAGATTGTTCGGCGTATGCGAAAACCGTACATAGAATTTCGTTGGACCCTCTTATATTGGTGTACAAATGTTATGCTCTACAAGCTTGTTGCCTGTACAAATTCCTATGCTTAAAAGATTACGTAGTAACGTAGATATGGTTCTACATACATCTTCTATGTACATCTACGGTAAACCCGAATGCTAAACATTAATGCGTGTGCGGTGTGAAGGACCATTCATCAAAATTCTTTGAAACTATGTTTACCTTCAGTGAACATCCTAATCGAAATATACAACTTGGAATAAGATACTGTGAAAGTATAATAAGCGAGTTATAACTCTCGAAAAGTTGGACCCTCGGAAGGCATGTGGCCGTACAAAAGTCCACCTACATCTAATAAAACTAACATTACGAAATAGTCTTTAGGTTAAATCTAAGTGAATCCCAAACAAAATTTGTAGAGCAAAGATAGTGGGATCAATAGGGGTCGTAGCGATTCATCATATTATTTAGCATAATCACGAATCGCTATAATTAAAGTTATACTATTTACAAAACCGTATGTGTTTACACATGATATTGCGTTTAGTTATACGCTAGTGTTATTGCATTTCAACGACGCGGGAATGTCATTGTTGATAAAGGTTTATATTCTGGATTTATTATAATTTTAGTTTATATGAAATCCACCTTAATTTTCGGTCAACGATCGGGGATTGTCATCATGCGCTGAGGTATGGCTAATTAAATTGTATGATTATGTATTTAAGATAATAATATTGTTTGGTCTATCACCATTGTTTATGGTTTTCATGCAGTATTTTTTGCGACTGGCAACTTCGATAGAGAACCTTGACGAACATAGTTTACAGTTTTTATTGAAGAAAAGAAAAAGTTTTTTTTTCAGGAGAGGAAGGAATTTTCCATCGAAGATCATCCCATCTCCGTCCAGGGAACAAGGCCTGTCTCTGGACCTATGAAGTTGTGATTGGGACCTACGGATCGATTGTGGAAATATTTCCACGTCGATGGCGGCCGGCGCGCTAGTGTTGGCGCTAAGTTGCGAAGACCTCGGTGTTTCCCCGTAAGACTGCAGGTACAGGGGACCTATTATGTCGCATGCTGCCCTGGCATGCGGCGACGCCGAAAGGGTTTCATCAGCTCCCATCTTCACGCCGTCTCAGGGTGTTGCCAGGTGGTGATTTCAACACGACGGTGTGCATAAGCGTTATTGCTGCAATATTGCAGCAATATCGTTGATGCGTTCTTCATTACCTACGTAAGTGCGTATTATTTCGTATTTGTGTTGGCCAACAAGTAATATCAGTGCGCGCGTCCAGTGACCATCACCCATCGTGTTATGGACTCCGACGTACCTATACCATATCCTACGTTAGAGTAGTAGATTGTGCATGTACCTATGTACTCATGTTAATAATAAATTTGTGTGTTTATAAAAATTGTACTAATTTCAAAACCCAAAAGCGACCCCAGCAACCTTAGGCTATCTACATGGCACAGTCCTTGAACTAAAGGTCTAATATCTTCTACGAGAGCCTATCCGTAAGCATTCTTGCTTTATTTCTAAATATTTTGTAGTATGTAAAAATTTCAATTGTAAAAAAAAATTTTTGTGTCTAGGTCGGGACTGCCATCTGACTCCGTAGGGTCGGCCTGGGCACCTTTAAACCCCCATCTTAAATTTATATACTATAGATAGGGTTCAGATTGTTTAGTTTATCTACTGATAAAGTTCATCAAATTATGTACTTACTTAAACGCCGCTAACAGATCTCTTGTGATTTCCTCCTCCGAGTCGCCCCCGCTCGCACTTACGTCCATCCCTTGTAGTGCTTGTATTTTGGTCACCCACTGCATGAACTCGTTCTCATCTATTAAACCGTTGCCTGAAAACAACACAGAAAGTAACTCAAAATGGGGTTTGCTCAGTGGCGGACTAAGGCTAAAGCGGGCCCAAGACAACATTGTATATCCGGGCCTACTAAAGAATCTTCAAAAATATAAATTAATTAGAAATTATAAACTTAATTTTCGGGCCCCAAAAATTACGGGCCCTTGGCACGTGCCTAGTTTGCCTAGGCCTTAGTTCGCTTCTGGGTTTGCTAAAGCCTTTGGTCTTGTTAGAAAAGTAAGAAGAAAATTGAACCATGTTTTGCAGAACAGATCCAACCGGCAAACTATGACAGATTGAGAGATATACGTAGCGAGAAACTTCAAATCGAGTTTTATATATTCGCAACGGATTCTAGCAGTTTGATAACGTATGCTTCCCAAAACGTATACTGCGTGATATATAGATAGATAGATAACTTTTTTATTTGCACACTGAACACACAAAATACAGAAACTTAAAATAATTCTAATAATAAAACAGAACTTGGAATGGAACACAACTCCAGTCCAACCGCGAGCCATCATCTAATAATATTAGAGCTCACAAACTAACCGAAGCCCCATCCCCCGCTCCGTTGTTCGGCGTGTGTTGCAGTGATACAAACAGGCAACAACTCAATGTTGGACTTCCTCAGAGAGCAAAACACTGATTTTCAGTTATTGCCTTAGAGTAGGTGCTGGGGGCATCCAAACGCGACAAACGTGTCAGCCAAGATACCACATATTTGAAAGACATTATACTTAATAGGAATACACAGTACAATAAAATTCATCTACAAAATCAACCTTTATGTTATTGATAATACTATATACGATAACTAAATATACGATAATAAATTCCGCATACAGAGTCACCATTGCCTAAGCGATTACACCGAACGGTTTTTTTTTATTTTTATTAAACTTTAAATAGCTTTAACTTCAAAGTAACAAAATGTTGGGTGGTGTATTCTGCATAACCAAGGTCCAATTTTAATCGCAAGCTGAGAGTTAGGTAACACTAACAATTTTTAAAAGCTCTGATTAATTATTTTAAAAGCTCATTATTATAGCTATCCGCGTGATTGGAAAACCAGCTAAACTTTTAAAATACATAACTATTAGGTACATGCTTAGTTTTCTGACGTGCGGTATTTATATGCTCACAAGTATTTTGTAGGTGTATGCGGCTCACCACTATCTTTAGAGCCATAGCTTACACGTGGTGCACCCTGACGACTAGCGAAAGAGGTTCTGGCAAAAGAGAGGTAGGGTACAGCGTATTTGTAAGTTGTCTCACTGTCGAAGTACCTCCACCTCACAACACCTCACCGCAGCCAAATAAAAATTTCTTTCAGGGTTGTTGTGTTCCTGTGAGTGAGTGAGGTGACCAGAAAGGAAGGAGCTGCTACGTTGGCAGCATTGAAGTGATATTTCGCGTTAATATGGCTACGGTAACCGCTTCACATCAGGCGGGCCGTATGTTCGTCTGCCACGCAGTATAAAAAAAAAGAACTCTACGCAAGCGGCTAACTCGTGCAGTAGCTAGTCAAGGTATAAAACCAATGAATAGGTACAAATGTTTTATTATAACAGCACTGACGTTTTATTTCTAAATCGTTTAAAATAATGTAATTAAAGGAAGGCACGTTTAAAATTCCATGTTTAATTGGTAGGGCGGCACATTCTAACCTTCACCAAAATGATATTCACCTACGACTGCCAACATAATTGCACACGGCTAGTTAGCATACAAGAAGGACGTATTCTTACTTTTATAAACCCATTGGAATAATTATATAGAGCTACTGAATACCTAGTAGTAGCAGTATATCATCAATTCAATGTCTGAACCTACCTGCCAACAAATAACGAGGTCCTGGCGTAAAATAAGGGCATGTTCGTCCTCCACAAGATTAGAGTGAAGTAGCCAAATAATAATAGACAATAGGTTCATTGTATTCCTGCAAGTGAGTGTGACCGCCAGACGTGAGTATGCAACAGTAATGGCACGTTATAGAAAGAAGCATGATTCCTCGTATTACAAGCATGCATAGTATAGGCTACGGTAACGATAATCCGTAGCTTGTTTGGAACATGACGTACTATACAAAAAATCAGTTTGTGGAAGCTACTAGAAACGAAGAAGAAATTTGATATATAAATATTGACGACTAGCTGACCCGACAGACGTAGTCCTGTCTTCTATTGAATTTGAATTGTTTTCGCGCAATCTGTCAAATGACGCTGTTCTGTCAAAGGACATAAAGTTACGTTTGAAAAATTAATATGACGAATTATTGTTTTCTTTAATAATAACCTTCTCCTGACAATAACAAATACAACATAAAAAGAAATAGCGAAGTCGGTCCAGCCATTCACACGTGAATGCTGTGACCTAGCTAAATATGGATTCATTCTATATAAAGTAATATTGCTATTATTCATTTTTATATTATATATATATACATATATAACTCGATCGTGGTATATATATATATATATATATATATGTGCATACCACAAAGTGCCCAAAGGGATATATATATATATATATATATATATATATATAGATATCCCTTTGGGCACTTTGTGGCTCAGACGTGCCGTATAGGTAGTAATTTGTTGATCAATTTTCACTTGTTGATCCGGACCTCTTTTGTTGATCCAATGCCAGCTGAACATAAATATGTAGCTCCCTTCAGAGCCACAAGTGTCACGATGAGAAATAATAATAATTATGGGATTTTTATACAAATCTACCTTTTTGGCGTATGAGCAGTTGTTGATCCAATTCAAATGGGCCAATCAGGGCGCAGCATTTGCCAAAGGCTTCCTCATTGGCACATTTGGGCTACTATATGACTGTCTACAGTAACTAGTTAGTATTTCAAATTCCCTCAAAGTAGTAGAGAATCTTGTCTTAAAAAAAACGTGTGGCATGAGTTGTGTTGAGTTGATTTGAGTGTAGTTGAGTGTTGAGCTGAGTTCAGTTTTGAGTTGAGTTTTGAGTTGAGTTTTGAGTTGAATTTTGAGTTGAGTTTTGAGTTGAGTTTTGAGTTGAGTTTTGAGTTGAGTTTTGATCTGAGTTTTGAGTTGAGATTTGAGTAGTTTTGCGTTGAGTTTTGAGTTGATTCAAGTTTTGAGTTGAGTATTGAGTAGAGTTTTGCGTTGAGTTTTGAGTTGATTCGAGTTTTGAGTTGAGTTTTGAGTTCAGTTTTGAGCCGAGTTTAAAGTTGAGTTTTGAGTTGAGTTTTGAGTTGAGTTTTGAGTTGATTCAAGTTTTGAGTTGAGTATTGAGTAGAGTTTTGCGTTGAGTTTTGAGTTGATTCGAGTTTTGAGTTGATTCGAGTTGATTCGAGTTTTGAGTTGAGTTTTGAGTTCAGTTTTGAGCTGAGTTTAGAGTTGAGTTTTGAGGTGAGTTGGGTTTTGAGTTGAGTTTTGAGTTGATTCGAGTTTTGAATTTAGTTTTGAGTTGAGTTTTGAGATGAGTTTTGCGTTGAGTTTTTAGTTGATTGGAGTTTTTAGTTGAGTTATGAGTTGATTCGCGTTTTGAGTTGAGTATTGAGTAGTTTTGCGTTGAGTTTTGAGTTGATTCGAGTTTTGAGTTGAGTTTTGAGTTCAGTTTTGAGCTGAGTTTTGAGCTGAGTTTTGTTGTGAGTTTTGAGGTGAGTTTTGGGGTGAGTTTTGAGCTGAGTATTGAGTTGAGTTTTGAGTTCAGTTATGAGTTGAGTTTTGAGGTGAGTTGAGTTTTATGTTGAGTTGAGTGTTGAGTGGAGTTGAGTGTTGAGTGAAGTTGAGTGTTGAGTTGAGTTTTGAGTTCAGTTTTGAGTCGAGTTTTGAGTTCAGTTATGAGTTGAGTTTTGAGGTGAGTTGAGTTTTATGTTGAGTTGAGTGTTGAGTGGAGTTGAGTGTTGAGTTGAGTTGAGTGTTGAGTGAAGTTGAGTGTTGAGTTGAGTTTTGAGTCGAGTTTTGAGTTCAGTTTTCAGTTGTTTTGAGTTGAGTTTTGTGTTGAGTTGAGTTTTGAGTTCAGTTTTGAGTCGAGTTTTGAGTTCAGTTTTAGGTTGTTTTGAGTTGAGTTTTGAGTTGATTCGAGTTTTGAGTTGTTTTGAGTTGAATTTTAAGTTGTTTTGAGTTGAGTTTTGTGTTCAGATTTGAGTTGAGTTTTGAGTTCAGTTTTGAGTTGAGTTTTACACTATTTATACCTAATTATTTATACCTATTATTTATACCTAGCTCTTTACGTTTTATAAAGAAGAAAAACTTAAAGAGCTAAAAAGAAAAAGAAATTATGAACGTCAGGGCATATTATCAACGTTAGAAAGATTTAAAGAAAAATGAAAAAATAAGTTGATAACAAATGCTATGCAATAGCTTTACCGCGGCAGTCCCCGAGTGCCACACGTTTATTTATTTAACTCGTTTGCTCGTCCGTGCTCGTCCGTGCTCGCTCGTGCTGGTCCGTGCTCGTCCATGCTTATTAACTCAACTCAACTCAACCCCCAACTCAACTGAACTCAACCCCCAACTCGACCCTCAACTCGATCTTCAACTCGACCCCCCAACTCGACTCAGAACTCGACATCTAACACGACCCCCAACTCGACTCCCACCTCGACATCCAACTCGAACCCCAATTCGACCCCCAACTCGATCCCCAACACGACCCCCAACTCGACCCCCAACTCGACCCCCAACTCGATCCCTAACTCGACCGCCAATTCGACCCCCAACTGGACTCACAATTCGATCTCCAACTCGACCCCCAACTCGACCCCCAACTCGACTCACAATTCGACCCCCATCTCGACCCTCAACTCGATCCCCAACACGACCCCCAACTCGAACTCCAACTCGACCCCCAACTCGACCTCCAACTCGATCCCTAACTCGACCGCCAACTCGACCCCCAACTCGATTCTCAACTCGATCCCCAACTCGACCCCCAACTCGACTCAGAACTCGACATCCAACACGACCCCCAACTCGACTCCCACCTCGACATCCAACTCGAACCCCAATTCGACCCCCAACTCGATCCGCAACTCAACCCTCAGCTCGACCCCCAACACGACCCCCAACTCGAAGCCCAACTCGACCCCCAACTCGACCCCCAACTCGACTTACAATTCGACACCCAACACGACTCCCAACTCGACCCTAACTCGACCCCCACCTCGACATCTAACTCAAACACCCATTCGACCCCCAACTCGACTCCCAACTCGATCCCCAACTCGACCCCCAACTCGACCCCCAACACGACCCCCAACTCGACTCAGAACTCGACATCCAACACGACCCCCAACGCGACCCCCAACTCGACCCCCACCTCGACATCCAACTCGATCCCCAATTTGACCCCCAACTCGATCCCCTACACGACCCCCAACTCGACCCCCAACTCGACCCCCAACTCGATCCCCAACTCGACCCCCAACTTGACTCACAATTCGACCCCCAACTCGACCCCCAACTCGACCCCCAACTCGATCCCTAACTCGACCGCCAATTCGACCCCCAACTCGACTCACAATTCGACCCCCAACTCGACCCCCAACTCGATCTCCAACTCGATCTCCAACTCGATCCCCAACTCGACCCCCAACTCGATCTCCAACTCGACCCCCAACTCGACCCCCAACTCGACTCACAATTCGACCCCCATCTCGACCCTCAACTCGATCCCCAACACGACCTCCAACTCGATCCCTAACTCGACCGCCAACTCGACCCCCAACTCGACTCACAATTCGACCCCCAACTAGACCCCCAACTCGGTCCCCAACACGACCCTCAACTCGACCCCCAACTCAACCCCGCTATTCGGAAAATATGTTAAACTCGCATCAGGACACGTGAATTGATGGAAAATTCGTAAGGCGGAGGGAGAGAAGACCACCGGCGCGGCGTAGGAAAGGAAGTAACATCTCTTTCTGCCGCGCGGCAAAAATGTATGCAGTCATCGCAGCCTATGAACTCAACGACAACAGAGGCATCACTCATACGTTGCAACTGTAAAAACTCCTTCACGCCTTTCTTGAAAAACCCCATACTCAATGTCCTGGGAAAACCAAAGGGCGCGAGGTGCGGTGTAAGGTGCTACCACCGCACCTCCACCGTTACACCCGAGGCGGATCTTTTTTTTTTATACTACGTCGTGGCAGACAAGCATACGGCCCGCCTGATGTGAAGCGGTTACGTAGCCATATTTCTGGTGACCTCACTCACTCGCAGGAACACAACTGCCCTCAAGGGAACCGTTATTTGGCTGCGGTATTCTGTGAGGTGGAGGTACATTCACCAGTCGGGTAGCTTACAATTTCGCTCCCTACCTCTCTTTTCGCCAGAGCTTCGTTTGTCAGTCAGCAGGGTGCACCGCGTGCAGGTGAAGTTGGCTTTGGTTCAAAGATGTTGATGAACCACTTACACCCCTAAACTTACAATGTATGGAGCATTGCGAATATTAAATATCTAGATTAGGTATAACATATTCATAATTGATCGACCGTTACCGTATCGGTACCTATTCGGATCAAAACAAGTATTACTGGAAGTACGAGTATATAAGCCTCCCCAACCCGTCTGGCCAGCGTGGGGAGTGCAGGCCAAATCCTCCTTCCGTTTAGGACGGACGAGAGAGGGTCGTGCTCCTGTAGTGGAGACTAAAATGGACCTGATGATGATGATGACGAGTATATATATTGATCAACACAAGTAATTGATTTTTGAAATATATACAGAGCCAAAAAGTCTTCGTGCATTTAAAAAATTTTGTCGTTACGGATCGACTATTGCATGAAATTGTTGAAAAAATATGTATGGAGTATAATGTACTATCGACGAATACATTTGGCAACAGCGCATAATAGAATGCGACGTTGCCATTTAGCCCGAGAAATACGCAACTGGATTCAAGTTATTCGGTGCAAAAGGTGGAGTCGGCAATGTACGGGGTGGTGGCGGGATCAACTTAGTGTGCAAAGAGGTGTTTATATATATATATTATATATATATATATATATATTATATATATATGAATAATAGCAATATTACTTTTTCTCAAGGATAAGATAGTACTCGTATGAAGAACTAAGTACCATATGCGCATAAGCTTTTTAACACTACAACAGTTTTGAATTATGTTTAAATACCCTTTTACTACAAACGAGGATGCGATAAATACACCATAAAATCTCGCGGCTTCATGAATAAAGGGAGAGGCAGCATATATGTAATGTAACAAAATTTCATGCGACAATCAACAAAAGGGCTGGTGTCGTTAAATCATAATTAGCGCTGTGGAAGGGAAACAGTCGTTAAGTCATGACGTCAGCAGTTCGCATTGCTTACAACATTAGTTTCCAGTTAATTATTCTTCTAATATATAAAACTACGTCATATCAATAATTTATTAAAGAATATCCCTACGAATAGGTATCATTTTACAGCCGCCACTATAATCTACTTGACGTTCTTGGCGTTTGCACAACGTTATCCGTTAATAGAATCAGTGACTCACGTACTATGTTATATTTTTGCCTTTCAATATACCATAATTAAGATTCTTGGAAATTATATTCCTCGTATAGATAATACATAGGTACCATTGTACCTTCTGTGACATTCACATGTTAGTGTTAGTCATTGTATATGGTAATAGCACAGTAATGACATAGTAGTGTGTTAATAAAATGAAGATACTGCATTAAAGTGACTATGGTTTTTTTTTATTGCAAGTACCAGGGGCCCTACCGGCTAAGCTGAAGTCGATTACCATGGGATTTTTTGGTTGCGAAAATCAAACTTCAGCCACAGTATAAGTAATAGTACTACGTACGTGCTTCAGCTTAGATTTATGGTACTTGTGTTTAGCTTAGCTGTTAGAAACCCTGGAGCTCTATCGACTAAGCTGAAGATGTTTGTCAATAGCTTAAACGTACTATACTTCGAATCAAAATATTCCTAGAAGTGGAAAATTCTAGAAGTGGAAACCTCGTATGGGGCGATAAAGCGTCGGACGCCAACTAGATGGACTGACGACCTCAACGGCCGGAAGCAGTTGGATGCGGAAAGCAGAGGATCACATGTGGTGGAAGGCATTAGAAAAGGCCTATGTCCAGCAGTGGATAGAGGCTGATGATGATGGCGATAACTAACTACCTTGCAACAATACCTACCCAGTCATGTTTTCTCACTCTGAATTCATGTACAAGACGTTGAAAATTTCTTTTGTGCGCGTTAGTAACAGAATAGCATAATTCTTGTTTTAGAAACAATGCCGGCCGTTACAATCGGTGACAAAATAAATAAATAAATATTCCTAGACAAATTACACACCGCCATCTAATCCCAAATTAAGCAAAGCTTGTACATGGTTACTAGATAACTGATATACGTAGTTAAACACATTTTTTTACACAGAAAACCAAGGCAGACATGTTCATGCACTCAAATATTTGTCTTGTGCAAGGATCGAACGCGCGACCTCGGATCCAAAGTAGCCATACAATGTAAATTGTTTATATTTTCAAAATTTATTGCGTTATTGTTTACGAAAGTTTTATATTGTTGTTGATTGATATTCTTGAATTAACTAATTAATGGATTGTCTGTTTAAATGCCGTTGTCGGAAAATAGCAAATCTTTATCCGACGGACAATACTTGATAAAGTCAATTTCTCTAATTGATCCTGGAGCTTAACGAAGTCGTAACCTTGGCACCGCGCGAGGTCGCCCTCGCCGCCGGAAGCCGCCCGCCCTACGCGCCGCACGCTATTTTACAATAACCTCCTGAAGTAAATGTGAATAAATTAACTATACTGATTATACGATCAATTGTTTACCTTTATTTTGCTTTATATTGCGCTATGAAATAATTACGCGAAGTATTTTTTTATACCAAGCTGTGTGCTAAACAAGCTTATTGCCCGTCTGATGCAAAGCGGTTACTGTAGCCTATTGGTGTTTGCAATACAAGGATGATTGCTCGCGGGTTGACTCAATCGCAGAAAACAAAACGGCGGCAACTGTGAAGTGAAAGTACTTTCATAGACGGTCCCGATATGCTCTACGTTTCTTTTGTCAGAACCTCGCCAGGGTGCACCATATGCAGTTAAGGTTAGCTTTAGCTCTAAAAGATTACTGAGCTACTTATACCCCAATATTAAATAGTCTATGTCGTTACAAAAGTTTAGACCACAAAAATTTGATTCTATTAATATTTTATAGAGCTTCTCGCTTTAAAAATTGTTTATAGCTTATCGTTAGCCACTACGTTATAGTGCCAACAACAATACGGATGCTACGCTAAATAAACGTAAACATATTAAATTTAGCTAGTTGATGACTCGCGTATATCATCGGCAGTAGCAATCTGTCGCGGATTGTCCACTTCAAGTGTGTTATATATTACGATTGTATGAAAACACATGTCATATTTGGCAAGAATTCAAATCAATGCGAAGTGGGGGCAATGCTCATTTCCACAAGGACATATATTTTTGAAAACTATTTTGATGCCACCTTGTGTTCCATTTAGTTACCGTAATCACGAGTGATCGGCGAGAATTTGTTGTAAGGTTAACCTCGGCCTTCATTTTATGTTTCCGTAGCTACATATATACCTAAGTTTCAGTAATCAATAAACCTACACATACGTAAATAATCTAAGTTACTGTCTTCGAATTATCTCTTTTTTTTTTAATAAATATACTTATGGATTAATTACAATCCGCCATCTGACTAGATGGTGGTTGCTGATCTCCATGGGCGGTGGTGACTGCTTTCCATCAATTGAGCCAAATACTCGTTTGCCCCCTACCTTAAAAGTCCTACGTTTTTACTGCTAGAGAGATAAATATGATTTATTAACATAATATGTTAAATAATTATATAATTCATTATTAATCATAATATATTAAATATATGAATGTTTATGTTGTTAATTCATATCCAAAAAAATGTTTACACTAATTTTCAATCAATCAAAATCCAAACCTTCCTACCTGCTGTAGGATACGCGCAAAGATTTTTTTTAGCTTTTATACTATGTAGTAGGTCTGGCGATCACGGGCTCTCCCTCTACTGTTTTGTCACATAAATTAATTTAACACATAAATACTGGGATGGCCCAGAAATGACGACTCGACAATAACAATAGATACTATTTAGATAGTAAATATAAATTACACAGTTCGCATCATTTACGATTAGATTGTGTTTGCACTAATAGATAATTTATATAATATCTTTCGTCACGCATGATTGTGTGATAATGGAAAATTATGTTTTGAACGCAAGACTTAGTTTCAATCTTTACAACGTAGTTACTCTTTTACTTACTACCTATTAAGCTAAGGTAATGATTATCGCGGCTGATTATAATGAAAAACGTCTTTAAAGTAGGTAGTAGTTACTGCCACCGCCTGCCACAAAACAGTGCGTGAGACTTTGGAATTTATGTAAAGTAACATTAAAGTTGAACTCATTTGCCCTTAGTTCAAGGAAAAATAGGTTCAATTTGTTGTCGTTTCAGTAAATTACGTTCATTCTCATAGCTGATATCTTACACAAATTGTTCCCAATTACATTTCCTGCGTACTACAAGATAGAATTCAAATTTGTGTACTCCTTCGTATTTATTTTTAAGGGGTACACGCCACACTAATTGGGACTGTCTTATACTATTAAACAATCAATACATCAATTTCTATGCTATATGCCATGACGATCTCGTAATCAGCTCTAAGGATTTCGATGATATTTACAATGTAGGATTTAAAATGGATCTAGTTAGGTGTAAGTTCTGTAAAAATCTATTTTCTCTTAAAACCTAGAAATGCTCAACAGATATTACTTCTGACTCCATATTTGTTACTAGGTAAGCAAGACCATAAAAATTACTTTGGCACAACACAAATATTACATTATTAAGAGTCGTAAGCATGTTTACAGAGTTAGAGGATATATTGTGAAAGAAACAGAGTTTGAGGGTATATTGTACATTTTCTTTAGAGAATATAGTATAACTAACCAGTTTTACTAGCATCCTTGATGAGATCAGAGATGAGGTCGTCACTGACTTCGATGCCCAGGTTTCGCAGCATGAACTGCAGTTCCGCAGGCGTCACGTGACCGTCGCTGTCACGGTCCAAAAGACCGAACGCTGTCCGGAGGTCTGGAATAAAGAACATTTTTGAAATTATCATCCACGAAAATTTTTATATAAAAACTTTACAGTTATTTTCACAAATCTGCCATTCGCTGGCTAGGTTACATCCAGCTGGGCACAGAAGCATTTATCTCCTGTGTCCAAGTTAGTTTGTTTGTAATATATCAAACATAAGAATTTTAATAATATAATGTGTACAAAGCCTATCAAATGCCTGCAAGAGATCTCTACCAGCTAACCTTAGAGTGTTGAAAAGTACAAGTTATGGAGTCAAATTTCCCATGTTTTCCATAGTATTATAGGGTTGGAGAAATAGTTTACGGGATAGAAGCGTAGATGAATAGTTATACTTGTTTCCTGCCTTATGCATTATAAACATATATGTTATGTATACGAGTATATTAGATGAATACGAAGTGCAATCTTAAGATACACTGGTTTATGTTAACAACCAGCTAGCTGGGGCACGTCCATTTGTTATTCGTTTCCCAACGATTTCTTTTATGCAACGGGGAATGTTATTCACCATCATGACTTGAAGAATATATATATTAATAATTATATATTAACAATTATAATTACTGTTTAATATATTTTATAAGTACTCGTATAAATTAATTTAGATAAACTCCAGTTATATTGAGGAGCTCGATGGAGTCGTTGCGCGTTTCAGTCTAATCGATCACGCAAGTTAAACAACGACGACCATAGCCTGCCTATGAACGAGTTTATTTATCTCGAGCTTCTCCGTGCTTGGGAGGGCACGTTAAGTTGTCGATTCCGGTTGTTGTCACGAAATCAGAGTCGTTAAGTCAAAGTAAATGGCCTTTGGGCGGTTTCAAACCACTGACCTACGCCAACTGGCGGTTGAACAGCGTGGTGGAATATGCTCTAAGCCCTTCGAGTGACGGGAGACCCGTATTTTATTTAGATTTCTATGACTTTGGCTTTAAATATCGTGATGAGCCGCTTACACCCTAAAATATTATTTTTATCAAATCTATTTTTTCACTAATTTCCAAGGTGTACCTTGGAAATTTGTGAAAATCGACATTTACTGGTGAATATTAACAGTCACCGATCTTGGACATTTAAGGTAATAATTACGAAATGTACATACAAATCAATTGTAATTGTTGTATTATTTGATAATTAAAAAAGACCCCTATTTGGCAAGTTTCACAGAATATTATTTATAAAAAGTGTCAGGCGTCTAAGTGACCACAAGGGCCCAATGGCTGAATAAATAATTTCATATACTAGTTATTTTAATACTGTATGTAATTATTATAAAACATAAAATCAATTACAGATACTTTCCATGAAAGTCTTCCTATCACTGTTTTATCAATTTCTAGACCGATATTATCTTAACTATCTGCACTATCGATGGATAGTCATCATGTTATCATATAAATTATATCTAGTCAATGATGAGGGTCAATGATAATAAAAGACACAAAGTGTTGATACACTTATGTCAACATAATATCACTGATCAGATATTGGTATTCAATCTATATTCAAGCCTTGAAAAAATAATTAACAATTTAACCTTACGGGGACAGTAGACGCCATATTGATTTGAAGCGTTTAGTCGTAATCATTTATTTTGTAAAGAAATACATAATTTATTTTGATTTATGTCTTACTATCTTCCACACGCGGTTTCGCACGCGTTTACTTTTTTTAAATAAGTAGTTTCATATATCCTACCTAATACCTTTGAGAATATGTGAACAAAGTTTCATAATGATCGGTTGAGGAGTGAGTTTCGGTGTGTAAGCGTAACAAACAAACTCACATTCACATTTGTAATATTAGTAGAATACTAATGATGATATTAAAAGACATCCAAACGTACTCGTTGGTATAATTAGTGCCAAAAAATCCAGTTGTAACCACGAGACTTGTAAATTATTGTATCTCTTTATATAATATGTTGCGGAATAAATGTTTTCAACATACAACCATATTTTTTATTTTATTATTGGGCTAAAAATTATGAATTAGAAGACATTTCTTGCAATTAACGCAGGTGACATGCCCACAAAATTATCTCGGCGGCTGACATCTTACTTGAGCATTGTTTTATATGGTTTGTATAAATATATCACAAGTTAATTGTCTGATTATTGTTATTTAACAATTGTTTTTTAATTTAAAAATTTGTAAAATTAAAAAACTTATACAATTTATACTCACAAAATTCATTATTCTTCTTTGACATATTGAAAGAAAATATCACAAAATTACTGAGTATTGTGAAATTTTACATTGCAATACAATCTTTTCTTTCAGCGTCGTATCACACAAGGCGTTTTTAAGAAAATGCGAGGCTGTCATCGTATAACATCATATACATCGACAATATTGACAAAAGATTACGTGTATCACACTTTCTTATCTCACAGCTCACATTTTAGACAATGTCCTTTAACACACGCTATCACATAATAAATTATAATAGGTACCAACATACTCGTACATGTTTACAATCTTATCTCGTGAAAAAAACCACTGTGGTAATCCATAATCCTTCTTTTGAGAGATAAAGTATTAAGTATTAATTTGTAGTATTTTCTGTCATAGACTGATAAACGCGGGTTAAAAGTTAGATCGCCTGCAAAGAATTATCAGTTATCAGTATCACATCACTATAAGTACTAGTGGTTGCCCACTGGTCGAAATTCGAGCATAAAATAAACAAAAGAGTATATATACGTAATACATGGTTGTTTTTTTTTAATAAATTTAATCTATTTTTTATACACAATTAAAAAAATATTAGCATCCTGCACTCCTTCTCTATTTCAAAATTACCCTTAGTAACCACCTGAAATCATTAACTTATCAGCAAACTGAAGACCTGCTCATACCTATAAAATAAGAGAAGCCTTATAGACAGCAACACACACATTTACGATTTGCTCGATCACTGCAGTCACCTAATAGCAATTACACAACTCATTAAGCAAAACACCTACACTGTACACACTCGTCAACACACACAACTTCTACAACTCACACACACTCACACACACACTGACAAACAAGCACGAGCGCGCATGCTCGCGCACATCTTCACACACTCACATACACACACTCATACACACACACACACACACCACAGATAACAAAAACAACACCTTCTGAGATCTCGCTTGGACGCCACTTGGCCATCTCGGGCAATTACAACTAGACATCCTAAGGGAGGGGCCTGGTGACCTGTAACACAGGTTTTTTTTTTCAAAACCTACTTCAGGCACCAGTCTCTCACTTAAAATGGCTTAGCATTTAAGGAAACGAAAATTTTGTTTAGAAATTTAAGTTTAGTTTATAAGCCTTTTATTGTGGGAGGAAATAAAGATTTATTTATTATTATATATTATTATTTAAACGTGTACGCGAGAAAATTCATGCCTACTCCTTTGTCCGCGCAATTTTAGTAAAAAGGGGTACAAAGTTTATGCTTCATGTATTAATAATTATTATGAAGAAACTTTGATTATTGAATTAACAAACCTATTTACAGCATAAACTTAGGATTCTTCGCTTCAGAAGACAGGCGATGGAAAAGAGAGAAAGAAAGTGTATGTTCGAGCGAGATAGTGAATGAAACGATTTTTGCCCGTCATAAGAACATTTATGAACCGACGACGGCCTTTGCCATTATATAAGCTCCAGCTTGTTTATAACTTATTTGAAAAGGAATATCATAAATTTATGTACAACGTCCAGTTACTCGTATAGGTCATTTGATATAAAAAATGTAGAATATTATGCATTTTTAAGCAAGTACATTTTACATGTTTTCTTGTTTTTACACCACCACATTCATCCTACTACTGGGATACGGGTCTCCATTTTAATCGAAAGGGTTTAGAGGGTACTCCACCAAGCTGCTCAACTGTGAGTTAGCGGAGGCTAGTGTTTTCAAGCCGCCTAAAGGACAGTGGCCTTGACTTAACGACTATCATCTAATGACAACAGTCGGGACTGACGGCTTACGTGCTCTCCGAAACACGGAGAAGCTCGATATAAACAAACCCATCCCTAGACAAGCTATGGCCGACGTCACATAACTTGTGTGTTCGATTAAACTGACGATGCTATCGTGCTCCTCAAACACACATCACATAATAGGCTATTTGACTAACATTTTTTTCGGTTTGTTATGTAGGGACGTCTCCATAACATAACCGTGAAAGAATTACTTCGATAGCACAAAAAACTTATATGATAGATATGTTAATTTGAAAATCACAATTTTTAGACTGCCCCAAACGCTCCATACAAAAGACTACCGAATTATGACGTCACAGGTTTGTATTTTGTTTGCATCAAATCAGAAATTAGTACGACAGCTATGTTAAATATTACGTTTATGTAAGAAAGTTTGCAAATCTTTATAGTTTTGTGTATTTTACGTTATTGTTAATTTATTTGTACAATTTTTAAACATTGGAAAATAGCCTATTGCGTAACATCGTGTTCTTACACGATCGCAATTTTTTTTTAATTGTGCACAAAAAATACACAAAACCAATAAAAAAACATTACACACACTACCATGTATTTGACACACACACGCATATAAACTCTAATGTTTATTGTTAAAGTCATCCATCATTGTTATGGTCGAATTTCGACCACTTGGCGACCACTAGTAATACAAATAACAAATACGTGAATTTCTGTATAAAGTTCCCTCCATTTTCGTCTAGAACTAAGCATGTGTGCTCACATGTATACACACAAATTTTTGGTCTCATTTTAGTCTGTCGATTGCCAGTTTTTACTATCTTCTTTTATGTGACTTTATGGCAACAAACGAGTAATCAAGATACCTATGGATTTTCTTTTATTTTTTCCTCAAATTATCATTTATGGCTCAGATCGTGTTACCTATAGATATGTGATTTGAAACCACTGGCTATTGGTCCTGATCTGTCCTACGTAATGATACGAATATTAGTTTCACTTCGTACCTATTTATTTCATAGTTCCCGAAATATCACACACCTATATTGTGTGTTCGTGGAACGCGAATTTTTGTTACTTTGACTCATTTTCCCGGATTCATTTATTAGATAGCATTCCTTGGCTCCGTTCTGAAGCCAACGGCCCAGCGATGATTAAAATTTAAAAATTGTTTTTTATAATATAAAATAGGTCATGTGCGTACTACACATGACGGATAGCGGACGAGGAGAAGACGTTTATGACTGTTATTTAAATAGTGATGAGAGATAAAATGTAATTTTCATTTTCTATTTTTTTGTGTCTTTTCTAGAAAATATAATAAGCATAGTTGAGAGAATGAGAGTTAAAAATGTTTTAAAGAAAAATCCGAATGGAAATACATAAACACTAAAATAATAACTAGCTCCAGTTTGAATATGTATCGCTGTTTTGCCAAACTAAGAATAATAGGAATAATATATAGGCAGGGCAACTTACGGCGAGCTGTGGTGAGTAACAACACCACCGGCTTTTTTTTACATATTTTTAATTATAACGGTAATTTATGTAAAATAAACATCTGCATGTATGAAAATACTGATAGTGTGATTATAAAGATTAAGAATAATTCCACTAGTATATAACCACTTTTAACGCAAATTAATTCTATTCTATTCTACCGAATCTGTAGCTAATCGGTCAGCGCATTCGTCTCCGGCGTGTCTTCGTCGGTCGGAGTGGAAAGTCAAAAAAGCCCGTATGACTCTCATCTCTGGCTTATCTTCATTGGCCGTCTTAAGTTAGTAACTTCTGAGAATGCGCAGCACACCTTTCGATACCCCTGAGTCACTCACGCTGGTGTCGCCTCAGGCCGATTTTCTGGCATTTCGGAGGTAAATAACGATTGATAACGGTAATTATTGTTGGCGGACGCCGACAATAATTACCGTTATCAGCTTTCCCTCCTCTCCCTGTTTTGTATAGACCAATATCTAAACAGCCAAGATCTCATTCTCTGTAGCCCATTTATTTTCCATCACATTTTGCATAACGTCTGCCGTGAACCGTTCTATAGATAAACTAGCTGCTGGCTTCGCACGGGTAGAAAGTGTTGTTTTCTTTTCCTCGCAATTTTTATGTCTTTTCTCTCCATAAGAACCTTCCTTATACCGTTCTCGAATTTTGCGCTTAGCAACATTCATTTTAATATGGGACCACCTGGACAGTGGGTACACTGTCCAGGTGGTCCCATATTAAAATGCTTTTGCATCAAGTTTGGAACACCTGATGCAGAACAAACCTAAATTTATTTTGTGCATCAGGTGTTCCAAATCTTGGATTTTTATACCTCAACAAAGAAATGCTCATCAGGCTGAACAACTTTTGCTAAGGCGTCATTTTTATATTTCTTATAGTTTACCGGAACTATTATGGCTCTGCATCAGGTGTTCCAAATCTTGGATTTTTATACCTCAACAAAAAATGCTCATCAGGCTGAACAACTTTTGCTAAGGCGTCAATTTTAAAATTCTTATAGTTTACCGGAACCATTATGGTTCTGCATCAGGTGTTCTAAATCTTGGATTTTTATACCTCAACAAAAAATACTCATCAGGCTGAAGAACTTTTGCTAAGGCGTCATTTTTATATTTCTTATAGTTTAGCTAAACCATTATGGTTCTGCATTAGGTGTTCCAAATCTTGGATTTTTATACCTCAACAAAGAAATGCTCATCAGGCTGAACAACTTTTGCTAAGGCGTCATTTTTATATTTCTTATAGTTTACCGGAACCATTATGGTTCTGCATCAGGTGTTCCAAATCTTGGATTTTTATACCTCAACAAAAAATGCTCATCAGGCTGAACAACTTTTGCTAAGGCGTCATTTTTATATTTCTTATAGTTTAGCTGAACCATTATGGTTCTGCATCAGGTGTTCCAAATCTTGGATTTTTATACCTCAACAAAAAATGCTCATCAGGCTGAACAACTTTTGCTAAGGCGTCATTTTTATATTTCTTATAGTTTAGCTGAACCATTATGGTTCTGCATCAGGTGTTCCAAATCTTGGATTTTTATACCGAGATGGAAATTTCGTGTCCACGTTTTCAAATCGATGCCATTTTCGTAATTGACGTCTCAGAAAACCATAGAATCAACACCCATATTGATATTATGACATTTCAACCCCATCGCACCCCCACAGGAGTGCTCTTGTGTCACGTCGGTTATGCTAGATTATAAAATAGCTGTTGTTTTCGGAATCAGCGACCCGATAAACCATAAAAACAATACCCATAACGATTTTCAGACGTTTGCACCTCATTTCACCCCTTTAGGGGTTGAATTTTGAAAGATCCTGAAACACGTGTTTACTCATTTATCTACAGAAGTGCTCCTGTAAAGTTTCGTAAAAAATAGTCCAACTAATCTTGGTTCCCCATACAAACTTTGGACCCCCGTTTCACCCCCTTAGGGGTTGAATTTTCCAAATTCCCGTCTTAGTGAGCACCTACGTTCTAAAAGGAACCCCCTTGCAAAATTTGAGACTCCTAGCACTTGCAGTTTCGGAGATTTCGTGATGAGTGAGTGATTTACTCTTTTATATATATAGATTTCGGATTGGGTCACGGCAGGTGTACAACATTACATCAAACTTTTCAAAGGGGACCTCTACGCGTTGGAACCATATCCCCGCACACGGCTATCAAAGGACCGGGCATGACCCGTGTATTGCAGAAAGATAATATGAATAATAGGGTACGTTCAGGTACAGTGCCCATTTTGGTATCTTTCATCATCTGTTAATTAATATTAATAATAGGTAGGGGAAAAAGTCTTTTCGCATTATAGTATGTATGAACTTGTAATAAAATCTCTTTGGTTATACCATTTGTATCTAGCAGGTTTTGATATCTATAAAAAGTTTAAATTTTAAAAAAGATAATTCCAAATTCAAATTAGGTAAATGTGTGATTTTCATTTGTTTTTTTTACTGTCAAGATGAGTGAATCTAATGAAGAAATTCGATACATTTTAAAATTTTACTTCAAAAAAGGTAAAAATTCAACGCAAGCTGCGAAAAAAAATTGTGATTATTATGGACCTAGTGCAGTGTCTGTGAGAGTAGCACAAATTTGGTTTAAGCGTTTTCAATCCGGAAATTTTGATGTCAAAGATGCACGTCGCTCTGGTCGCCCTGTTACGGATAAAATGGATGCCATTTCTGAAAAAGTGGAGCAAGATCAGTAGTGACGACGTAGCTGAAGAACTAGGAATTGACCACATAACAGTTTTGGCGCATAAAAAGGTCGTGGTCAAAGACCGGCCAGGCTTCAGAGACTCTGGCGAAACCCGGGTTAACCCGCAACAAGGTGATGCTGTGTGTATGGTGGGATTGGAAGGGAAGATATTCATTATGAGCTGTTACCGCCAGGCAGGACTATCGATTCTGAACTCTACTGTGAACAACTGATGAGATTAAAGCAAAAAGTTGAGAGAAAGCGGCCGGAATTAATTAATAGAAGGGGTGTGATTTTTCATCATGATAACGCTAAACCTCACACATCTTTAGCCACTCAGCAAAAATTAAGAGAGTTTGACTAGGAGGTGTTAATGCATCCGCCGTATAGTCCTGACCTTGCACCTTCTGATTTCCACCTGTTTCGGTCTCTTAAGAATTCTTTAGGCAATGTCAGGTTAACATCACGAGAAGACTGCCAAAACCACTTGTCGCGGTTTTTTGAACAGAAGTCCCATAATTTCTATAGTAATGGGATCATGTCTCTACCTACAAGATGACAAAAAGTTATCGAACATAATGGCACCTACATACTTTAGTTAAATGTAAATAAACTTTATTAAAAAATGTTTTGAATTTTCATATAAAATACGAAAAGACTTTTTCCCCAACCTAATATTAACGGAAACTGTCAAATCTCTTAGTGTTAAAAAATCTCCCGAGAGCAAAGAGCAAGAATAAAGTGAAATACTGGTGGTCCCTGGGCTCTATTGGCTCTAAAGCCAAATGGAATTCTGTTATTGAAAATGCTAATAGAAAAACTAACTGTGCCTTAGAAAAACTAAGGAAACGTTGATGGTAAAGGATGGGAAACTAAAAAAACTGAAACTACTAATTTTCAAAATATATGTAATTAACAAAAATGTAGAGATAGAGGTAAAACCAAACTTAAATAGGAATTACCCTGGGTGGAACGGGAGAGACGCATGAGGAAGTTAAAGTTTTGGGTATATGCTTTATAATGTGAATGAGAGGTTTTGGAATGGCTGCTCAAGTTATTGGGACTGATAATATGGTACGTATGGTAAAGGGTTGGCAAAAGAGAAAAAAGATGGCCCGTAAATTTAATGACACAAAAGGAAATGAAAAGTAAAGGAAATAGTATGATGAGAGAGAAAAAGGAATATATATATATATATATATATATATATATATATATATGGCAAGGAAAAAAGTGATGGTAACTATGGAGAGTAAAATAAGTTAAAAAGTGATAGGACGTTATATTGATCATCTAGCTAGTATTTTTTAAATGTGTCTTTTTAAGCCTCAAACGATTTCAAATTTGCTTAGATGTGCCTGGCTACGAATATAAATAGAATGATTACTAAATATTAAACTATGTAAATTTTACCCGTTCTGCAAATGGCTTGAAATTATGCGCATTTTGCACGTGGGCATGTTACATTTCAACGGCTTATTACCGCACATTTCTCAGAGCGATGCGCTATGCGGTGATGGTCCACGGCCATTGTCACTGCAGCCTTGCTGCATTGCCAAATGCATCAGTTTCCCTATTTATATTCGTAGTATAACTCACAAATATTTCAACAACATTGCAACATGACTTTATGTAGATGTCAACATAGTTATAAATTATGTTCATTGATTTTATGCTGAAATGGTTTTTTTTAAATCGTTCACATAACGCAACTAAAAGCTGTACGAAGTTGTCCTCGTCAATATGAATATGGTCAGGTCTAAATTTGAAATGTAACACCAGGAAATGACAAAAGTGTAAAAAGCGGCAGTTTTTAGCACTTTTACTTGCTATTTTTATATACGTAACGTTTAAACAGCAGTGAAAATCGCATCAAAATCAGTCTAATTTTTTAGGAGTAATTGCAGATGCGGAACGCAACATTGTTTTATAGTTTAAAGAAAAAAGACATAGGTCAATATACGCACAAATTACGCACAATTTTCAGATGAGATAATACGCTGTCGATATTGAGCACCATCGATATTATTTGTCAATTTGTAGTACGTTCGATATCGTGTCCCATCGATATAGCATACCATCGATGGACCTTTCGATGCTAGAAATCCAGACCCCTTTAAAGGTGGTAGAACACTTATTTTTCGTCTTGAATTCGGGCTTGAATTGCTACACCAAAAATTACTTTTCTTGCATTCAATGGGCTTATTCCGTTTATTAATCCTAAGATGGATACTCAAAAAGGTCCATCTATCCACTCTGAAAAGTAAGATATATGAATTCCGATTATCAATCCAGTTTTGGGTAGATAAATGGACACGTGTTTCTGCGTATCCACCTTACCCTATTTTAAGGTAAATACACTGAAGAAGCCAACCTAGGCCTCTATGCAGATTATTAATTACCGGCAGTTTGAGGCTGGTCTTAGGTTTCTGTAACACCGAGTCCGAGAGGGGACGCGAGTTCAATTCCCATCAAGACAAATTCTATATAAGTTTGTCTTAAAAGTTTAGATACTTTATTAAAAAAAAGTATTTAAATTGTTCATCAGTTATCCAGTACTCAACGTGCAAGATTCCTTTATTGCCCTTGGCACTACTGCTTGGCACTATCAGTAGATCGCTTTTTGCAATTTTGGACTAGAAACCGCTATGTAAAACTACCTTCCAGATTATTTGTTTGTTTATTTAAAAGCTACAAATCATGTATGTGATTAATTGTCGGAATTTCAAGAATTTCAAGAAAATGTACCGATTAGATAAATTATTATCAATAAGACATTATTTCCTTTGTAGATTAGATTTATAAAATAATAACAAAACAATACGAATACGTAAAAATTCTACTAAATACAAGACATTCATTGAACACACAAGGCGTGAATGAAACTTATTAAGAAAAAATAGGAATAAAAAGTTCCGTAGCAGCAAGTAACATAATATAATAGTTACGATTTATACGTATTAAAAAGAAACTACTTACTAGATCTCGTTCAAACCAATTTTCGGTGGAAGTTTGCATGGTAATGTACACCATATATATTTTTTAGTTTTATCATTTTAGAAGTTACAATTAGAAACCTCAATACTATCATTTTTGAAGACCTATCCATAGATACCCCACACCTTCCTTGAGGGTTTGATGAAAAAAAAAATTCGAGTTTCAGTTCTAAGTATGGGGAACCCCCAAAATTTATTGTTTTTTTTTTCTATTTTTGTGTGAAAATCTTAATGCGGTTCACAAAATACATCAACTCGTACTTACAAAGTTTCAACAGTATAGTTCTTATAGTTTCGGAAAAAAGTACTGTGACATACGGACGGACAGACAGACAGACAAACATGACGAATCCATAAGGGTTCCGTTTTTTGCCATTTGGCTATGGAACCCTAAAAACTGGCGACGTGCCCCGGCTTTATACTTCTAGTTTCAGATTTAATTAATTTTATAGTCGGATCTCTTCCTTCTGGTGGGCCTATAAAAACGGTTTTTTATACCACTAAAGTGGCAAACAAACATACGGCCCGCCTGATGGAAAGCAGTTACCGTAGTCTATAAATGCCTGTAAAACCAGGGGCATCAGACGCGCGTTGCCGACCCCGTAAAGACCTCTTCACGCCTTATATGAAGAATCCTCATATTATTTTTACACAATGTACAAGCGTTCCTTGATAAGACCAGCCCCCTTACCACCATCTCTTAATGCGATTCAATAATTGAATAGATTGCTTATTCATAGCAATGAATAAGCGACTCTATTCCATTTGAAATAGAGTCGCTTATTCATTGGAATGAATAAGCATTCTACTCAGTTATTGAATCGCAATAAGTGATGGTGGTAAGGGGGCTGTCTATTGGTCAAAACCGTAGCAATATCCGTAACATAGCTTCTTATAGTGTCCTGAACAAAAACAAACTCAACTGTTAATTTGTAATTATCTAGTGAAGTGCTTGTTTTTAACTTACGTTCATAATGCACGAGAGGTAGTAATTGTTGAGTGATTATGAGTATAAAGTTTGTAATTAGCAAACAAAGTTTTAAACAATGTTATGAACGATAGATCTGATAACGTTTTATGGGGATTTGTACTAGATAAAAAATTCGAACGACGGAAATCTAATGTCCCATTTTAAATCTCAAATTTGACTGATCTGAAACAAGTACAATTGTTTTTGTTGAGTGGAAGTAGTGGAACACTTATATACGCCGGAAAGTCACTCTTGGAAATTAATAGGCTCCAAAACCACTAAACTGATTTTGATGAAACTTGTCCCAATGAATGACATACACATCCTTGAGGTTTGTGTCGAAAAAAATTAAGATCGATCATGTCCTTGAGGAATGATCATCAAATACATTTTCCATTGAAATCAATGGAAAACATACACTGTGCAAATCAGTCAGCCTCGATTTCGGCCCCATGGGCTAGAATCCGGACTAGTAGCATTTGAGCAGAAACATGTATACGACCCACATGATAGTGATACTTTTGTTAGAAAACTGCTACAAGCGCATGACACCAAGAGAATTTCTACTTTTATTGCATGTACAATATGACCAGTCGGTGCTTAGCTTTGTTTGTTTCGTTTGATCTGGAGGAAGTGATATATCAATGTGAATTGCCAACAATGTGCCAGGAAGATTATTCGGAGAATAATTTTAAATCAACAATAACTATAATTAGAAACAAGAATAAACTATAATTAGAAACAAGAATGTTGGGGTGTAAGCGGTTCATCGACACATTTGAACCAAAGCCAACTTCACCTGCACGCGGTGCACCCTGCTGACTGACAAACGAAGCTCTGGCGAAAAGAGAGGTAGGGAGCGTAATTGTAAGCTACTCGACTGGGGAATGTACCTCCACCTCAAAGAATACCGCAGCCAAATAACAATTCCCTTGAGGGTTGTTGTGTTGCTGCGAGTGAGGGAGGTCACCAGTAAGGAAGGAGATGCAGCGTTGGCAGCGGAGGTGGCGGCGCGCGAGCAATATTTTATGTTGCGAGCGTTAATATGGCTACGGCAACCGCTTCACATCAGGCGGGCCGTATGCTTGTCTGTCACACGAAATAGTATAAAATAAAAACATTTTTTTTAATACATTTACACAATTAAAGAGTTTGTACTTTTGTTTGTAATAAATGAACTCAAAAACTATTGGACCGATTTTAACAATTCTTACACTAATAGAGTACTTCATTATTATTGAGTAACATATGCTATATTATTAATCGAGTTAAATTAGGGATCCCTACGAAAATTCTACAATAACCCAAGGTGTAAAAAAATTAAACATGTTACAATAACTACTTACATCGCCTGCTACAACTACTGATGATAGAATAAAAAACATCGGACGCGCAGCATGCTCCACCATAACGAAATTTATTTATTTATTTATTTTGGCCACTTTCCCGAATTGATATCGGAAAACGAAGGTCACTTTACAGTATTACTTTTTGATGCTCTACACGAATCCGAAGTCAGAAATTTTGAACGACCGGACGATTTTATAAGCTCAATAAATTTCGCTGAAAATGTAGTATTAGAGAACAAGTCAATATCTACAAAAAAGTTCGCGACATCATATGTGTAACTGTTATAGTTACGTCATTATAACTACATTTTACATGTAAAAAGATAATGAAAATAAAATCTCTTAAACTGTGTACGAAACTATAGTGCTTCGAAACCAGTTGCGATCGAAACCTTTTTCGTCCTTGTAGGAAACCAGTTAACAATATTTTTTTTAGGTTGTTGGGGTGAAAGTGGTTCATCGACATCTTTGAACCAAAGCCAACCTCACCCGCACGTGGTGCACCCTGCTGACTGGAAAACCTGGCCAAAAAAAGAGAAGGCATACCGATTTTTTAAGCTGTTCGACTGGGAAAGTGCGTCCACCTCAATACCGCAGCCAAATAACAATTCCCTTGAGGGTTGTTGTGTTCCTGCGAGTGAGTGAGGTCATCTGACTGATCCGATGCTGGTAACGGATCGGCGACCCCTTGGTGTTGCTGATCTCCATAGGCGGTGGTGATAGCTTCTCATCAGGTAACCCACATACTCGCTTGCCCCCCTCTCAATAAAAAAATAACAAATACGAAAAAGTATTTGATCGCTACTGGTTTTGTACAAGGACGAAAAAGGTTTCGATCGCAACTGGTTACGAAGCCCCTATTTTCACACACGGCCGAAGGGGTTAAAGTTAGACCACTTTGTTCTTATCTTGGTATTTATCCTTACCTAAATAGATTTATTAAGGTAACGATAAATACCAAAATCTTCGTAGTAAATGCTGTTTCTGTAGCTTACTTTTTTAACACGCTTTTATTAGGTCGACCTGTCTGTATGTAACTAACTATATAATGGAATCTAAGGTAAGTAATTTAACCATCTTCCAAGGATCGTAGCGTAATGAAAATTGGCAGCTGTATGTAGTTCTGATGACAATACAATAATATGGTACTGTCGAACTGATCTGATGATGGAGCCGGAAGATATGAACTGGAACTTCATGATGGAACATCGTATCATAGCTGTTTTTGGATTTCTTAGAAAAGTCTTGTAATTAACTTTGACCACGATTAGGTTTCAAGGTCTGATGATGAAGCCGGAAGATAGGCACTGGCATTCCATGATGGAATATCGTATATGATACGATACGTCGTGTTTGCACTTGTGAGAAAGGCCACGTAATGGACTTTGAACACGATCATGTTTCAAGGTTTATCAGGAATAATACAACCTCACCTGCACGTGGTGCCAGCTGCTGACTGCCAAACGAGGCTCTGGCAAAAAAAGAGGTATATAGGGCATAGCGTATTTTTTAAGGTGCTCGACTGGGGAAGTACCTCCACTTCACTGTATTCCGCACCCAAATGACAGTTCCCTTGAGGGTTGTTGTGTTCCTGCGAGTGAGTGAGGTCACCAGAAAGGAAGCAAGGAAGGAGTATAGGCTGGCAATGGATCGGCGACCTCTTGGGCGCTTTCATAGCACATCAAACTAAAAAGTGAAAAATAAATATAGTTTAAGAAAACTAACAAAACACGCCTTTAAAGCACATCAAAATAAAAAGTGCAAAATAATTCTATAAACAAGCTGAAAATAATAATGAGTAAAAAATACTAGCATTATTGTGAAAAAAGCGTGGCCTTTTTTGTCGTATATCGAGCAACTTAAAATAACAATAAACTAACAAACTATTGTGATTGTATTGTAATAAAAGCGTGGGGTGCTTAAAAAGAAAAGTAAAATATGGCACAAAGCGCCCCACGCTTTTTTACAATAATGCTAGTATTTTTTACTCATTATTATTTTCAGCTCGTATTAAGAATTATTTTTCACTTTTTAGTTTGATGTGCTTTAAAAGCGTGTTTTTTTAGTTTTTTTTTAAACTATATTTATTAATGATTGAAATCGGACATTATTTAAAAATATAATCAGAACAAATTACTAAGGAGATAAATACTGCGGCGCGCAATGGGTGACAGAGAGGATACCGAGACATGGGAGAGAGGAATGATATTTTTTTACCAAACAAGCATACGACTTGATTGTAAGCAGTTATCGCAGTCTGTAAAGTCAAATTTAACTTTCAAGATTTGATTACAAACGCTGCAGTGACACTTAATAAAAAATTATTAATCGTGCCAATTACTTTAAAAAATGTTTAGTTGATGTAAATTCTAAAGCGGTATAATGTTTATTGTTACCCTTTTGAACCCTACGTATTTTTTACAAGTGATTAATGTCATTTTGTATAAAACTGTATTATTGTATATTACCTCATTATTTCTACATTAAAACAGTTTATTTTAGTAAATAAAAACGATGAAATAAATGACCTGTCATTATACCAGACAGAATAATTATTTCTAAATATATAATATAATTTGTAACTATTTCATATTACCACAGTTACTGATATTTCATGATACATTACTCATTACATATTTTTCTATCGTTATTTGCTACTGCTTATTGGACATTTTTCCCATTAAAATAACTACAAGATTATTTGCGAATAACTAGTTTATGAAACAACTCCTGCTGCGTAATGATAGTCGGAGTTATATAATTTATGATTTTCGGGGAAAAAAATATCGGCTGAGCCAGCTTCACAGTGATCCGTATTCAATTTCGTAATAATAGGACTAAATTGAAAATAGTATATTGCAAATTTATATCTAAAGTTGTGTACGGTATGGTAGCACATTGGTTCTAATGTTTTTCGATATAATATTATAAATCTATTATTTATATAATGTATGTATGTGTGTGTATACATGTACCTATGTTTACATGCATGTGCCTATATGTATGTATCTATATGTATATGTATATTTGTATGTATGTATATTCGTATAATGTAAATGCGTGTGTGAAAACTAAATTGTGAAATAGGTGATAAGGTACGATGGGACTGACATGTCTTTATAAGACCAAAGTCCCTAAACTAAATAAAGAAAAAAATTGATTCTCTGTAAAGTCGGTTTACAGACTAGAATTTTACGTGATAACGTTATAAGAAAACATCCGCCAATGGAGTGGAAGAGAGATAGATGCGTCACAAGCCGAACGCTTACGCCAATCGTGCCTCTCTATCGCTTGTTCCGCGCTCTCGCTTGCACGCTCGGCTCAGGCGGAACATGACGATGAGTCATGCTTTTTCGTACGTACAGTTGGTGTTCATCGATTTATAAGACATTATGACGTCAAAAAAAGAATATTGACTAATTCTATATTCTATACATAAGAAATTAGTTTTATTTACTTAATGTTCTCAAACTTTGTTTACATTATTACTTAGCCGAATCCTTTTTAAAATATTGTCAAAGTTAGATACCAGAACGTGCAATAACAAAGCACTAGATTTTCAGAACACATTATAAAGTCAATAGAATGTTAATATCACACTACCATGAACTTATTTGTTTTTATGAACACAACCAGTCCTACTCATAATACTAAAGTGTGAAAACTGTCTACTCATTAGCACACATTGACCTTTAAAGCCATTTGCGAAAATGCCCGTGTAATGGATGTTCCTAGAACGTGGTGTTGATTTCAACCTTTCCCCACATAAACAGAGCTATTGATATATATGACATGTGTTGTGTGTGCTCGATACAATGTATATTGAAGTTGCTGTACACAGCGTGGGTCGAAGGTGATATCGTGTCTTTGTATGTCTCGTGTATAGCGTATTCAAACAATATCTGTTTATGTCTGTTAATTTTGTACTTTTTTAGGAAGTGGTTAATCAATAAAACATTACATTTCATGTCTTTGTATCGTCATCAACACTTATTCCACCCACTGCTGGTATACGGGTCTCCTCACAATCGTATGGGTTTAGATTAGAGCATACTCTGAATCCCATGAAGACACAAGTTTGCCCGTTTACCACAAAAAAAAACCGTTTGTCGTAGCCCCGAGATTGGAAAGTATTTTTTTTATAGGAGAAAGGGACAAACGAGTATGTTGGTCATCTGGTGGAAAGCAACACCAAGGGGTCGCCGATCCGTTGCCAGCCTTTTAAGGGACATCAGGTAGCCATCTGACGCTGAATGTGAGTACAATTACACTAGGCATACAGAGTGCGTCGGGAAGTAAGCGTGTGACGAGCATCGAGATTGGGGTGATTGCTAGGTCCTCGATGCTTGGGAACCCGAACGTCGGTTGACACAAGTTACTCGACTTGAGAGTGCCGAAGTAGTCTGCTTGCAGGCGAAAGGGGAGTAAGACCTGCTACCAATCCGCTTCAGTGCCTGGTTGGTTTACTGGGCACGATAGCAGGGCGGGTAAAGCTATTAGGACATAGGGCCGTTGCTCAAGTGGATTGAGTTGCGGGTTGAATTCCTATGCCTACAGCTATTGTAAGTACCTATTAGGTATTAGGTAGTAACAAAACGAATTACGCCAGTGACTTCAAAATTCGCACGGGTAAAATGTTATTTCCCATTAGAACCGGAGTGGTCACATACTGTACGGTTTCCTAAAAGTTTTCAATATTGAGCTCTCGAGTTGTGGAATGAACTGTCTGACAAGGTTTTCCCACGAGACTACTATAGATAGTATAAAATAATAATATAAAAATAACTGTTTTTAGAATTTTGTAGAGGTATCTAATATCAGAATCAAGTTAATCAAGTGTTATCAAGCTCGTAGTTATGTGGTGAACAGTGCAGGTATTAATGACATAGAAACAGACTTTATCACTATAAACATGATTAATGTCTGTTTCTGTATCTACAATGTCTACATTTAATGTAAACTATCCAATACGTAAAGTAAATAATAAATAACCTCGGCCGTAATAATAAATAATCACGGTTACGCGCTTTTGTATCAGCAGCGGTAAACGCGGCTAGGATCAAAGCTACGAAGACCACCACGAGTAACCGAGTATTAGCTTGTAGGTTGTAGCTAGTGCTACGAAGAGCTACGAACTTAAAAGTTACTTTTCCCCGTGTAAGTGTAAGTAATAAGCGTAGCAGCTACGCATTTGGGGTCAAGGCTACGCCTACGCTCTAGTACTAGAAATTAGCATTGCGCTACGCGTTTAAGACGCGTCCGTTGCGCTGATTTAGCAATTATTAAGATCAAAGGATAAACTGACATTTTTGATAATCTATACCCGCATCCATTTCCTGAAATTAATAAAAATCTATAAAATTATAATAATTTATATCATGATGTTTTAGCTAAAAAGCGTAAAAGAAGTACTTTCTACAAATGTATATAAACTTCTGTGCCCGGCTTCGCCTGCGTGGTCACACCATGATAAAAAGTATCCTATGAGTTAATCTAAAATATATTTCTGTATACCAAATTTAATTAAATTTATATATAAACCAGTTAAATCAAAGAAAAACACGTTTAATCCACGAAAGCTTGATTATTTGTCATTTGTTTTAAGTTTTCAGAGATTTAAAAAAAGATAATAAATTAATTGTGATAGTTTTATATCCTTTCGTATCGTAAGGACATTAAAGTAAAACGCCCTATGAGCACAACATCCTAAAAGCTAAAGGATCTATAAGCAGCTCGTCCTATTCGGGAACGCGGCTATACGACGTAATGGCACCGAATATTTGTTTAATTTAAAATAAATATAGTTTAAAAAAAACTAAAAAAAACACGCTTTAAAGCACATCAAACTAAAAAGTGAAAAATAATTCTTCATACAAGGTGAAAATAATAATGAGTAAAAAATACTAGCATTATAGTGAAATAAGCGTGGGTCGCCGATTCATTGCCAGCCTATACTCCTTCCTTGCCTTCTTTCTGGTGCACCACGTGCAGGTGAGGTTGTATTGAACAATACAACCTCACCAGAAAGCGATAAGTTTGTTATAACCTTGAAACCTGATCGTGTTCAAAGTCCATTACGTGGCCTTTCTCACAAGTGCAAACACGACTATGATACGATATTCCATCATGGAATGCCAGTGCCTATCTTCCGGCTTCATCATCAGACCTTGAAACCTAATCGCGGTCAAAGTTAATTACAAGACTTTTCTAAGAAATCCAAAAACAGCTATGATACGATGTTCCATCATAAAGTTCCAGTTCATATCTTCCGGCTCCATCATCATATCAGTTCGACAGTACCAAATTATTGTTTTGTCATCAGAACTACATACAGCTGCCAATTTTCATTACGCAACGATCTTTGGAAGATGGTTAAATTAGTTGCGTTAGATTCCATTACATAGTTTGTTACATACAGGTCGACCTAATAAAAGCGTATTAAAAATCCTACCATTATTTCAGATGCACATGAAATAATAAATACACTTATGGCAGTAGTTCATGTCAAATGAGACCGTATGCTAGTTTGCCACCTTAATAATATAAAATAATATTATGAGGACTAATTGAAAAACTAAACTAAGGAGTATATGGCGTTCTAGATGGCATAAAAGAATTACTTTCTATAAATATACAATAATGTCCTCAATGAAAATCTGAAGACAATATTTTTTATGTGAAATACAATATACTGTTGGCATCGGCTGGATCGGCCAAAATTATTTGGCTTTAAAAGTATTTTTTTCAGAAATCTAAAATAGAAATACCAGACAAGTATGACTCGAAGTTTGTTTCGGACTAACGGTTTCGTACCGCCATAACCACCACAAACAAATTTATATAATTGTTTGGATACTTACAAAAATATTTTAAAGTATAGATTTCGTACAGAAATCAGGCAAATGTATTTATTGTGAATTTAGAAAGAGTAATTCAGCAAATTCTCGAATCAGCTGAATTTGCTGATAATACTTAATATTTATGTATATAACACTGTTACATACATATATGTTATAGCAAAAACTGCGATTTCATTTATATTTTTACATATACCAAATTGTTATAGTTTACAAAAATATATAGAAATATATATACCGATGTACTTGTATTAGATAAAGTTACAGTAGTAAATTGGTAATCCAGTTTCTTTTCTATATTACTTTAATTCAAGTATAATAGGTAGGTCTAAATTTAATATATAAAGTAAAAGATCTAATTTAAGATCATTGCCAGTTTATTCTAGAGCAAAATAATAAAGTATGATCTAAAAATAAAAGTAAACTCACTATTGAGCATAGCTTCACTAGGCGCTGGCACCTGGGGGCGCTCGTCGATCGGCGACTGTTTCTTCTTGTTCTTCTTCTCGTCATCTTGCTGCAAAATGGATTCACTTTCGTTATCAGACATAAACACAACATATATTATTCACTACAATTAATAAAATCAGCCAAAGCCGCTAATATCCCGTTGTTTTATCAACTATCGTGTAGTACGACTGTAAGAAAGTATTACCCGCTGATACTGATTATTTTTATCAATAGCTACGTTATCAATCTTGTCATATATGTGTTTTATCGTGCTGCTGTCAGATCAATGAATATCTAAAGTTATTGAATAATATAGCATGGCGCGCAGGTTTGCAAGGTGTACAAAAGAAGTAAAAGATTCAGTTTTCCAAACGTACTGTTAGTCACTGTACACCTGTGGCCTTTGTGCCAACTACACGCAAAGAGCATACAACGTCTTACGAGTGCAGTACAACAATGGTTTCAAGGCACTATTGGGGCTACCGCGCTTCTGTAGTGCTTCACAAATGTTTGCAGATGCCCGCACGGATGACTTTCATGCGATCTGTAAGCGTTTAGAATCACTACTGCAGCGGACGTGAGAGAGCACTAATAGTGTCCTGAAAACAGTTGCATCTCGTGTTGACTATCTCATTATTAGACAGTGGTCGGCTAATATATTATAATAAATGTGTCTTCCTAATAACAACAGTTTACTGATACTATCATACTTAATATTGATAAATATATTATAATTATTATATTACTAGCTGACCATGCAAACGTTCTTTTGCCATAAAAAATAAATAACAACCTATTCTCAGACCTACTGAAGATACATATTAAATTTCAGCGAAATCGTTCAAGTCGTTTCGGAAGAGTATGGTAACTAACACTGTGACACGAGAATTTTATGTATTAGATTAATAATAACAAAGAACCAGGAAATACGCCCATATAAAATGCATTTTTAAAACTCTATACAGCTTGGTAAAAGTAACATGTACCTTGCTTTTATGCTAGACATTTTAAGTTGGCGCTTCGAGACATAAAATATAACCATTTTGTTGCATCGAGAGCCGGCAAACGGAAGCTCTGCTCCTACCTACGCTCCGGTAATTTTGCTCGTCTTATGTAGCTTTCGCTCAAGACTTACAAGTTTCACGAATGTGCTTTTTAAACATTGCCCTTAAATATTAACTGTTGGCTTGTGTTGCTGACGTTGCTGTATAAAGTAGTCCTAAAATTATTATAAACACTTAACCCGAACTTGCATGCATGATTCCCGTTGTTATTATCATTTATATTTATGTGTTAAAAATAAGTTTTAAATTTTATTCATAATATGATGATAAGCAACGCGAAGTTTATAAGTTATTAAAGTAGAAACTTGTATTACTCCATGTACTGTACTGTGGCAGTGAACCTTTTCATATAATATGCATGTGGACTGAGTGCTCCTTTCTTCAATCCTTACGAAATTCGGATTTACAGATACCTAGCTATAATTAGTTACGTAGGTTGAGGCATAGACTATAGTCATCCTTATCATATCCGATTTAATATACTTGCTATCTCTATTCTTCACCGATCACAAAATGACACTAATTTTTCTAGCAAAAATGTGAAATTATCTTGTAAAGTGCGTGTTCAAATCAATTATTATTGTGTAATTTCGTGTGATATGTAATCTCTTGAGATTTAATTACTTTATCAACATAAATTATACATTTTCGAAATACAAAACACGGCATTTTTACGCATTTTAATCAATTTAACATTGCTTATAGATATTACGCATTACTGTTCGTTTCTGGCTTGTAGTACAAAACTAGTGAACATAAACCTCGTAGTAATTAATAAACTAGACCTGGAAACAATCCTACCGTGATTTACATTTTGACGCATGATACTTGTTTACATCCCACACAAACATTAAATTATAAATTTTAAAATCCATTTACTGGTGATATATTCTCTATGTTTCTACTAAAAGTTCGCAAGGGACTGATGCCAAGATTACTACGTATATTGGTTCACTAACCATGCCAAATGCTATTGGTGATTTCATTATGACCTAATTTAATAAAGCAACCTTGATGATCGATATATAAATGTGAATAATATATTCTGATTTTGTTGTCATCATACAAGTCATTATAGCATCGTTTTATTATTTCGCCTTTATATATGCGTATAATATATTACTATCATTAATCTCTCAATAACGATAACTATCCCGGACAACTGACTGATAGACTTCCGTAGGAATACATATTATGTCTCAAACACATCCAGACAGCAGATGATTGATGTAAAGTATCGCTGCAACCCGCTCACAAACTATACGGAGATACTACGCATAACCCGCTATATGAGACATTTATGGTACAACATACCCATAAGAAAGTCTTCGCAGGCGTAGATTATAAAGTTTATTGGACCATGGACGAAAGATTTGGACTATAGATAAGAGGTTATTACGTATACGTAAAAAAGGGTCGGGCGCCTGTGATATCTGGCACATGTTATCACTATCGCGGGAGTCACTGGCTGATTGCTCATTCACTGGGTGGGCCTACGAATTGCGTGGAATTGCCAACATAAATCGGCCGGTAGCAACATCGTTGTGAGTGACATGGTCAAAACATGTGTTATGCGTCTTCCAAAGTTATCACAATTTATTACAGGTTAAAATAATTAGTTTCACCGCGGTGTCTGTAATCAAATGTAAAAAAGACACTGGGAGGTCAAATTTAACTTACAAAGTTAAATTTGATCCACCTCCCATGAATAGTGACGTAAATGCTATCATTTTTAATTCAATACGGCGTCCGCCACAAAATGGTGATTTATAATTTCCACATTTAAACCCCTAAAAACCCCCGTAAAACTTTTATTTATTGTTTTCTTTTTTATTAACAGCTAAAAAAAGAAATCATTTGTTTATTCTGGTTTGTATGCATTTTTACCAGCTTTTGTTTAGTTTCACCGCGGCGTCTGTAATCAAATCTTGCATGTTAAATTAGACCCATTTCCTAATGTCCAATTGGGCTGAAATTTAGCACGCTAGTTACACGTTTGTTTCCGGTGACAATCCAAGTTTATCTAAATGCCGCCATGATATATCCAAGAATAGTAATTCAATATAGCGGCCGCTACAAAATAACGATTTACGATTTCTTCATTAACCCCTACGATTACGGTATCAAACGAAAGGGTTTGATGAATTAACTATTTAGTTTTTTCTTGTCAACAAAAAAACTTTTGATTGTAATTGTTTTTTTATATTATCTAGATAATGAAATTATTATAGAGCAAATTAATTACCCCATAGTCGCCGGCAAAACTATCTGGATGAAATAAAAAGGCATTTTGCATTTTACGTATTCTACATCACAAATGTAAAAGCTAGTCCTTATTATACGACATCTAGGTCGCTTGTCCAGCAGTTCAACAAGACGAAGTTACTACTACGCTTAGTTAATACATTTTGCATATTTCTGTCTATCAAGATAGGAGTCTCAGCGGTGGCGGTATTAGGGTTTACACCGCCATGCCACCCGCTATAACTATAAACGTCATAGACTTGTAACTAATCTACGTTTTATGGATGTTTAGCATGGTTGGCATGGCAAATATGAGATAGAGAATGTCAAGATTTTATATAGCGTTGTCATATAACCTTTATTTGTTTTACTTTGTCAATGTTATGTGTATTTATTGTATAACTAGCTGACCCGACAGACTGAAAACAGAATGAATATTGAATTGAAATTGATCTCGCGCAATCTGTCAAATGACTGACAGTTTTGTCAAACTGACATAAATTTACATTAGAAAAGTTAATAATAATAACCTTCTACTGACAATAACAAATACAACATAAAAAGAATTCCCAAAATTGTTTCATCCGCTCACGCGTGATGCGATTACAAAGTAAAATAAAGATTCATTTATATTACCAACTTTTGGTTTACTATAGTTACCAAAAGTTGGTAATCCAATAAATAAATATAATTGATTTACTCATCATTGTGATTTCCTTTGACAAAACTAGTACGTGAGACATGAAACATAGGTACGTGAGACATAAAACAAAAAACATAGGTATGTATATCTGTCTCATTTCCTTACATGATGATAACGTAAGTTAATATTAATCTTGTATGAATAAGATGAAAACTATCGATTTGTTTATAATTTTCTCTCGTGACACAGTCACTCTGTCATTAGGATGAAATCCATGCTGTCATCTAAACTATAATATACACATAAACATAGAAATGTATCTATCTACCGATGTATAAAGGCCTTTCCTAATGTTTTCCACACTATATACAATCCTCCGAAACCGATCCTCCGTCACGTGAACAGAGAAATTTATAAAAAACTTGATATCCTTTGCATTCACGCCAGACAAAGAGCAACTTACGCCAGCACCATGCAGGGGATTGAGACAGATTGACTTGATTTTTTGCTTCGCGTCACCTGCTGTTAGTTTCTATGAAAATCACAATAATGAGCGAATCAGTTAAATCATCATCTTTATCAGCCTGTATCTATCCACTGATGAATAAAGGCCTTTCCTAACGTTTTCCACTATAAAAGGTTCCTCCAAAACCGATCCTCCGTCACATGAACAGAGAAGTTTATAAACAACTTGATAGTTTCATTTGCATTCACACTAGACAAAGAGCAACTTACGCCAGCACCATGCAGGGGATTGAGACAGATTGACTTGATTTTTTGCTTCGCGTTGATTTTTTGTTTTTATTTCTATGAAAATCACAATAATTCGCGAATCAGCCTGTATCTATCCACTGATGGCCTTCCCTAATGTTTTCTGCATATGCGATCTTTTGAATCAGTTATATGACAGTGCTATATATATAAAATCTGACCTATTCTCTATCTCACATTTTCCACTCCCGGCAGGCGTCTATGAAACGTGACGTGACCAAGGACGTGACTCAGTCGTCCTGTCAAGGTCAGTCTTACAAGGCTTCAGCCGCGTGACAGCGGTAAAAAGCATTTTATATGTTAATCCAAAACACTCTATGCCAAATTTCATCCAATTCAGCCGTGCAGACATGAAAAAGATACCTAGGTATATTAACTTTATGGTAACAAACATCCAGTTTATAATATTAATAGGATTAGGTGATCCTACTGAAATATTTAATAAAATTGCATAGAAAAAAAAACTTTTCACGATTTCTTATACCACTAAGCTAGTAAACAAGCATACTGCCCTCCTCCTGCTTACATAATTGTTAACTACGAGGAGAGTAGTATACGCGTTAATACGCGTCATTTATTTTTCCCATGAAAACGTTATTCGGATTTCGAATCGACCCCGCCATTTCCAAATTTGCTATAACAACGAACAACCAAAAAAGAGGGGTGTTATATACATGTCTGTTTGTCTTGATCTCGGCGTTTTCTATGTATTATATGTATGTATTTACAAAAAAAATGTATTTAAATATAATATCAATTGTCTAGTATCCATAGTAAAAACTTTGCTAAGTTTGTGACTAGATTTATTTTACATACGTTAATACTGTTAACGTGTGTAAAAACACGTAACAGTGTCACACGTTAACACTAATATGTGTTTTTTCATCACTTTTATTTGTGTCTTGTCATCGTAGCAACCGGGTGAACCAGTTTCGATTTAGTTTTTTTAAAGGTGAGTTTATCGAATATTACTAAAATTTCAAGTAATTCCCACCATTTGACGGATAGTGGTAGAAGAGAGCTCATCAGCTCTTTTCTACCTTTTAGCATTTTATTAACGCATATGTGTAACTTCCACGCATTTGTTCAGTTCGAAATTATCGAAATTCTCTAAAAAAAAATATCATAGCCATTCGCTCATAGACACAACAAAACGTATTAGAGAAACGGTTTTCATTTCTAGGTAGCCCCCAAAAGCCAGGTAATCGATCTCTTATTGAATAAGCTTCTAGCAAACCCATTGAATTTGGACTCATTTGGTTTTATATTAACAAGCCCAACATTATTTTACGAGGGTTTGATGATTGACACTGAAGGTGGATAGGGAAACTAATCAATAGGCTTGTATCCCATTTTTTTTTTCGATTTGTTTTTTAAAGACGTCACAATAATATAAATATAGGTGAAATAATTACTTCCATTGCATAAAAACTTCTCGAGATATGATAACTTGAAGATCACGATTTTGGACTATCCCGAAAACGCTCCATACAAAAGGCCACCATGTTAGACGTCACACCGTGCTATTTTTTATGCATTAAATCAGGAAATTTGTACGACAGCTATGTTAAATATTGCGTTTATGTAGCCAGTGCCGTAATAAAAGTTATAGTATTTTTTATTGTTTCTACAATGGTAATATTTATTTTTTATAATTTCATACCTTTAAAATGGACTTTCCCACCAAACTTTGACCGAACATAAAACACGTCGGACATAAGTTATTAAAATTTTAAGATCGCAGATCGTTCTAGTTGTATGTATTTTACGTTACTGATAGTGAGTTTTTATAATTTTGTAACATGGGCAACAAGCCTATTGTCATTAGATGAAACGTATCGAGTTTGGGCTAATTGTGTATGTAGATCAGTACGTACTATCAACACTTACAGCTTTGTGCTTAAATATGAAGCATCAACAAATCGACATAATTTTTCGGATATTTGAGAACAGGAAAGGGGCAGTTGCAGGAAAGAGATAAAATGGATTACTTAAGATGCAAATCATTTAAGTGTATTGGATTTGATCGGCTTGAGTGTAGTGACAACACAACAGTATTAGCTAATATTTTCAGCCATGTTAATCAGATATTTTGAATTTTATAATGTTCGTATAGGGTTCTGCGAAGAAAAAGGAGAACGAGAAAGAAAAGCGGAAATGTGACGTTTTCAGAATAATAACAACATAAAGGCATTGTAGGAGTATTACTTATTGAGTAGTATTACGCGTTGAGTGCTCACTCGGCCGATATTTCAACTATATTCCAATGTATTTGATTTTCTCGTGTGCGTTTCAGTTCACTAACGTCTTGAAACCCATTGTATCCCTAAGAATATCGGGTTGTGGGACATCTCGCCCACGCAAAAACTTGTCTGCGGGCCAAATGTCTACTTTTTAAAATGTACATGGGTAGATTCGCCCGGACCAGTTGAGAAGAACGGGCCAGGTCTATTAAAAACTAAAGGGATATTTCGCCAAAATTGTATATTTTTAATTAAACATCAAGTAGATCTGCTAGTTATGACATCAAATAACAATTACTATAACAAAAAAAAAACCGGCCAAGTGCGAGTCGAACTCGCCCACCGAGGGTTCCGTACGTCATTATAAATTTGATGATTTTCATCATAAATAAGAATTAATGCGTCGAAAAAAATAAATAAAATATATTTTGCAATGTGTACATCAAGCCCTTTCATATGATACCCCATTTGAACTAGTAGTTTCAATTTGAAATTTCGACACCCTATAAAAAATATAGACCCCCTATATTTTAAGATCTATTTACAAATGTACAGTTTTGAGATTTATTCCTGTACTTGTAGTCTATAACGATGTTACTTGCCAAATTTCATAGTTCTAGGTCAACGAGAAGTACTCTATAGGTTTTGATTCCCTTGAGTATGTCGAAATATGCGTTTTTTGCTGAATAAACGGCCGTAACTTTTTTCTACGTAAACTTAGCAGTTTGATTTTTTTTTTAACTTCATGGGACCGTAGACCTGAGTTCAAATTTCAGCTTGATACCTCCACGCATTCTCGACATAGAAATTCTTGACAGACAGACAGACAGACAGACAGACAGACAGACAGACAGACAGACAGACAGACAGACAGACGGACAACAAAGTGATCTTATAAGGGTTCCGTTTTTCCTTTTGAGGTTCGGAACCCTAAAAATATTATAAGTATCTAATAATCATCACAAATTTATAAGTAAAATAAACGTCTTTTATTTTTCCATCAAATATCAATTATTACAACAAAAAAAGAAATTATAAGTATCTAATCATCATCACAAATTTATAAGTACAAAGTAAAATAAAAGCAAGTTTCTTACAAAATTACACATTAACGATGTAGCATTACAGGTTTACGTGTTTATTACATTAGTTTACAAATTACATAGTTTTTCAATGCAGTGTCCTATACTTATTTCTTGGTCCACTAATTCTTTTAAAACTGTAGTTATCCTAGTGTTCGTTAATTTTGGGACATCTTTTTTTTTACTGATGAACCCCTTTTGCCTATAAAGCCCAAAATAATAGTTCGAGTCCTTTTGCAACTTATCTAATAATGTTGCTATATTTGGTTTTGCTTGAATCTTTTTATTTAATCTACCGTTCCAGGATTCAACAGAGTTATTTGTTCTATGTTCAACTTTATAAAAACACCATTTATTAGAAAATTGAGACTTCGTGTCCAGCCATGTGTTTTCAAAATATTTGTTAAACTCGTTAATTTTATCGTTTTGTGCACTCTCACCCTTAATATACAACCAACCATCCATTATCATTTCTCCAGGAAGATGGCATAATGCCACACAACGTTTAATATGAGATCTAAACTTTTTTTATTTCCAATTTCTCCGCCTTTCTCCACAAATAACGACTAAAATGAAAGGAACAGCCTTGTATTTTGGAACTTGGGAAAACTTCGAAAACTGCAGCCATAGCGCTAGCCTCGTAGTCTAGTGTCACCGTCATTTAAACGTTTGGTTTAAATGACGGTACTTGGCTTTTCAAAACCGAAAACAAAATTTTATAAGTTTTTGTTTCTTATTGGGTAGTAGTGCATATACAGCGGGTAGAATACTATTGGTACCATCGGTGCTATTTAAGTCTACATGTATGGTGTAAAGTTGCGTAAATGGTGGCGAAACACATGTAAAAGTTCCATCCATAAAAACATGCTTACTTTTGCTAAAGGGGAAGCAAAAATTAGAATCCTGCAACTATTCTCACAATAGTCAGCTAGAAGAAACTTTTGAAATTTTCCCGGAACTTTAACATTCTGAACTCTTAAAAAACGAGTTTTATTTATTTGTAAGGCATCACTGAAAAGTGAAAATATTTCGGAACAAATTAATTCGTAATGATTGAAATGATTAGATTCACATAAACTTATTACGTGAATCTAATCATTTCAATCATTATACATCTTAAACGATATTTGCTACATATTACACTATCCATACTATGACATACATCATGAAATAAATAATAACAAAATTCTCCATGAGGCATCAGCACGGGGTGATGTAAAATGGTGGTGGTGGTAATTCCGCTTTGATTTAAAATAAATCAGGTAACGCTGCTCCCACATGAAACGAATCTAATGAATGGCATTTCATTATGTTGTAATCCGACAAATGGTTTAGGCTGTAGACCGTGCCAAAGAATTAGACACACATAACATATCATCATCTTCATCAGACTATATCTACCTACTACTCGATATAGGCCCTCCCCAATGCTTTCCACTAAATACGATCTTCCGCCTTCCACTTATAACCGTTTTCTTGAGGCCGTCGCACCAACTAGCTAGAAAAAGGGCGTCCAACGCTCCGTAGTCCCACGCGCGCCCTCAGCTCTAATACCTTCCACCCCATCTGCCATCACTGACTCGACAGATATGGCCGGCCCATTGCCACTTCAGCTTGCCAATTCTAAAGGCAACAAGTTTGGTTCTCTATTGAATTTCTTCTTCATTCCGGAAACATCGTAGCCAAGCATAGCCCACTCCATCGCTCGCTGCACGACCGTTAGCATGTGCACTAGCCCGATGGTCAGTGTCCAAGTCAAATAACATATGGTTGAAAAATATTACCTACCATACTTCGGCAGTCTGGTAAAAACAAGCTACGCAATTTGAGATGCACTGGCTCCACACCGCCATCATATCAGTGACCCAAGATAGCTTGCCATAATACTAATCTTAATCAGTGACCCAAAAGGGACCGGCGCCTTAGTACTTTGCCCTGGAGTAAAACTAAAGCCGTGCCAAAGCTGAGCAAATGATAGAATACGATTAATAACATCTAAAAAAAACAACAGATTTATCACTGTATTTCGTAATAGTAAGTACTAGTGTGTGACCGAGTGAAGTTTGCATAGAAATAGCTTATGTCGCGTTTGGCACTGCGTCAAATTCACGACACGGTCAGTAAACACCTCAGCGACGCTCTGGAGCTTTGTGAAAAAAATATGACATTCCGAACCCCCGGGTAAATAAACCGTGCCGTGATATATGGATGTGTAAAGAAGATGACTAGTTTTATACACATGTTCGCCATCTTCAAAGAACGCCCTAAATCAACCTGTTTAATTGTTAAACAAACACTCCCATCACAATAACAAGGCAATATATCAACACTTCTAAAATTAACGTACCGTAAGTAAATGGTCCTAGGTAGCCTCATGCAGTATAAAAAAACACTTTATTCTGTCAGAACAACATATGAACATTACATTGGAACGACAAAGAACCACCTGCCTGACAGAAAAGGACCCATCTCAGCTAAATGTTGCAGTTAAGACTGCTATGCTGTTTTTCAGATATATCTACACTCTACAGTATATTTATATATTTGGAGTACCTGTATATATTTCCTAGTCTTTCGCCCTTGACAGAACCGTTCAGCGATCATAGCTATTGTTTGTATGTCACAAACTCACAACGGGCAGTGGATGTCGCAATTCATCACCACTTCTCCCTGTTTGCAGCATCACGACAATATTGAACGAGAGAGAAACCAGTAGCGGACTTAATAATGTCCGTTCAATTTATTTGGTACTACCTCAACTCGACTACGAGGACAGCGAGCTACCACTTGCCTTACACCACTTTACACTCCATTGACATTTACCATCCATACACACGCCCAAACATTTTGAGAATTCGTAGTTTCACAATCAACGACGCAATAATTAGAAACGGACAAATTTATGTCGAATAATCTGGTTGAATGTTGCAGCAACAGTTAAATCAACACGAAATCAATGAGTTCATTGATGATAGAAGAAATATTGGTAACGGACCTGTAGACTAAACATCATAGGAATGAGCCTGTCCTCGAAGTATTGCACATCAAAGAGAATTATAGACGCTATTTCGTGTCAGTCAATTCCAGCCATCAGATACGTGACGCAACTGGAAGGAAATTTCTATAGTATAGGGCAATAAAAGCATATAGCTCTTCTATCAGAAATTGACTATACTTATTGACCTTTATTCAAATAGATGCTATAAAGAATAAACAACTTTTGACGTGAATACGTCTTTAAAATTGCTTCCATAGGAAGGATATTAAAAAAAAAAGAATGATAACAAAATCCGGGGATACAGTTTGGAGTTACAGCTACAAATCTATCATCTCCATCCATAATTCAATCACACCACTGGATAGATGAAGGATCAAAGAATTTATTACGCTAAATAAGGACTATGGAACATCGCTTGCGGGGGAGGTGGAAGCGCTACCATTTTGATATAATTTTAGTGCATATAACGTATTCACGTACAAAACACGGCCATGCCCATGACACAGTCACACCCCTTTTTTTAATATACATCGACTTCCTAATAAAAAGAATTTACCATCGAAATAAAATTTGTGTAATCACCTTCGAAACAAAAACACAAAAAATACTTTTCAACTATAAAATACATTTGACTTCATAATTTTTCCCCTTTCAATAATACTCGCGATGAAAATTTTGTAATTGGTAGAGGCAGACGAGGCCTTGACAAGATCTGTAAGAGGGTCCCTACATCATTACATGTTAAGTGAATGCAGTATGTTTGAAATTTCATAGTAGCGAAGCGAATGTTTTCCAACATACGCTAAATATTTGACACGGTCCTGTAGTCAAACGAGGAGAATGGCTTTGAGGGATTCCACACATTGTCACTGTGAAGTGAGGGCGAGCAACGCTATATTGACAAAATAAGACAACCTTTACGAATTCCCGTCTGCATTGTTATAGAAACTATACTACGCGTCCTTCTATCCACATACTTAATATTACTATTTGAAACCACTGCACTGATGCGATTTGTGGACAGGAAAACTTGAAAGCAGGGACTTTACGGTAACCGAATGGAGTGTTATGAACAGTGTTTTTCATTTCTGTTTTTAAAGTGAAACAGAAAGAAAGTGTTACACTTTGAATCTGTTTTCCGAAATACCGGTTTATAAGTGTTAATAACTGTTACAGTCAATAAGGTTTACATTGGCATAACTATACCGATTGCAACAGCTCACGCGGCGTTGCGGTATTGTTAAGTACGTAGGTAAGTATGGTGCGTAGGTACACACGTCTAGAAAAATGTAGAAACAGTTTTCTAACAGATTGGTAACAGAAACGTTATATCTGTTACACTTTATAAGTGTTACTAGCGAAACAGGTTTAAAACACGCCAATAAGTGTTACAGGAATAATTCTGTAACAGATTGAATATGTTACCGTTATGAATGTGTATCCTTTATGAAGGTGTTTTTGAGTCCCTGCTTGAAAGTTGCTGGAATCAACATTGAATTGGGAAATGACTGGAAATTGGTTTTATTCATTAGTCAATGTCAATTTGTTCGAAACAAATACGACATTAGTTCCTTCAAGAATCGAGAGAAAGATATCTTTTCTTTATATTACCTCAGTTGAAAGGCTGGAGATCGGTGAACCTTTGCTATGCTGATTATGGGTAATCGTGATTTCTTTGCTATCAGGTCATGCTCGTCGCCCTCTCTTATATAAGAGGTAGGTATATTATATTATTACGAGAATACCAACCGAAACATTTGTCAGATCGAGAATAGATCAGGAAATAATTTTGCTAAAATTTTAACGTCAATAGACATTTGTTTTAGTAGAAAAGTAGTAAAAAAAAACCGGACAAGTGCGAGTCGGACTCGCGCACCGAGGGTTCCGTAGGTACGTAGTATCATTATTAAATTTGATATTTTTCATTATAAATAAGAAATAATGCGTCGAAAAAAATATATTTCGCAATGTGTACATCAAGCCCTTTCATATGATACCCCATTTGAACTAGTAGTTTCAATTTGAAATTTCGACACCCTATAAAAAATATAGACCCCCTATTTTTTAAGATCTATTTACAAATGTATAGTTTTGAGATTTATTCCTGTACTTGTAGTCTATAACGATGTTACTTGCCAAATTTCATAGTTCTAGGTCAACGGGAAGTACCCTATAGGTTTTGATTCCCTTGAGTGTGTCGAAATATGCGTTTTTTGCTGAATAAACGGCCGTAACTTTTTTCTACGTAAACTTAGCAGTTTGATTTTTTTTTAACTTCATGGGACCGTAGACCTGAGTATACAGTTCAAATTTCAGCTTGATACCTCCACGCATTCTCGACATAGAAATTCTTGACAGACAGACAGACAGACAGACAGACAGACAGACAGACAGACAGACAGACAGACAGACGGACAACAAAGTGATCTTATAAGGGTTCCGTTTTTCCTTTTGAGGTTCGGAACCCTAAAAAGGGAAATTAATGTTATATCTTCGACCTAAGTACCAACGTTACGAGTAAATCGTTTATAAAAATTAAATAAAAAAAAAACCGGACAAGTGCGAGTCGGACTCGCCCACCGAGGGTTCCGTAGGTACGTAGTATCATTATTAAATTTGATATTTTTCATTATAAATAAGAAATAATGCGTCGAAAAAAATAAATAAGATATATTTTGCAATGTGTACATCAAGCCCTTTCATATGATACCCCATTTGAACTAGTAGTTTCAATTTGAAATTTCGACACCCTATAAAAAATATAGACCCCCTATTTTTTTAGATCTATTTACAAATGTATAGTTTTGAGATTTATTCCTGTACTTGTAGTCTATAACGATGTTACTTGCCAAATTTCATAGTTCTAGGTCAACGGGAAGTACCCTATAGGTTTTGATTCCTTTGAGTGTGTCGAAATATGCGTTTTTTGCTGAATAAACGGCCGTAACTTTTTTCTACGTAAACTTAGCAGTTTGATTTTTTTTTAACTTCATGGGACCGTAGACCTGTGTATACAGTTCAAATTTCAGCTTGATACCTCCACGCATTCTCGACATAGAAATGTTTGACAGACAGACAGACAGACAGACAGACAGACAGACGGACAACAAAGTGATCTTATAAGGGTTCCGTTTTTCCTTTTGAGGTTCGGAACCCTAAAAATAAATGAGAGACGCAAACATTAAAAAAAAAATGTCGGTTAGGGTCCGTCCATTAATCACGTGAGGTTTTTTTTTGCAATTTTAACACCCCCCCTCCCCCTTGGTGATACTTGGTGAGGTTTTGGACAACCCCCCCTCCCCCCCCTAAAATCACGTGTATTTTTTGTAGCTACAAAGAATCTTAAAACTAAAGGATTTTTGTTATATCACTAAGGTGACAAACAAGCATACGGTCCGCCTGATGGAAAGCTGTTACTGTACCCTATGGACGCCTATTTTTTTTTATTTTTTTTATATGAGAGGGGGGCAAGCGAGCATGTGGGTCACCTGATGGAAAGCAATCACCACCGCCCATAGAAATCAGCAACACCAAAGGGTCACCGATCCGTTGCCAGCCTTTTAAGGGAAATATAGACTCTGTTCTTGAAGGCCCCCATGTCGTATTTATTTGGGAATGCCGCTGGAGGAAGTTGATTCCACAATTTCACAGTTCGTGGTAGAAAATGTCTCAAAAAGCGTACTGTACTGTAGTAGATCGCCAAATATCGAGATGATGAGGATGGAATTTTAATTTATGGCGAGTTGTACGATAGTGGAACTCAGCGGCAGGTATCAAATCAAATAGCTCATCCGAGCACTCCCCGTTATATAATTTATATAGAACGCAATGAGATGCAACATCTCTGCGTGTAGAGAGAGACTCCAGCCGATCAGAAATCATTGGGTCACCGACGATTCGAACAGCTCTTCGTTGTATGCGGTCAAATGGAGCAAGTAAGTACTGGGACGCACCAGCCCAGAGATGTGAACAGTATTCCATATGAGGCCTAACTTGGGCTTTATACAGTTGAAGGCGATGGTGTGGTGTAAAATACCGTCTGGCTTTACAGATGATGCCAATTTTCCTAGAGGTCAATTTGGCCTTGCACTCCAAGTGACCACGGAACTGAACATCGCTCGAAATGTCAACACCCAAGATACCAATGCTGGAGCTAATAATAAGGGGAGTACCTTCCAATCTGGGAGATACAACAAAAGGGGACTTTTTTGCGGTAAACGCACAAACTTGTGTCTTTGAGGGATTCAGTTGGACTAAGTTCAGTCTACACCAATCAGAGACGTGTCCAAGAGACGTCTCCATCTCAGACACAAGTTTTGTTCGGTACTCATCGACGCTATCCCGAGAAACATTGCATAGACCACTGTATCTTGCGTCCAAGGTACTGTCATCTGCATAGCAATGGATGCCGCATACATGCAGCAAGTCATTGATATGCAGAAGAAACAATGTGGGGGACAATACGCAGCCTTGTGGCACACCAGCGTTCAGGGATAATGGATCGGAACGTGCACCGTCAATCACAACTTTAATGATCCGCCCAGTAAGAAAGCTGGCAATCCATGTGCAGAGTCTCTCCGGTAACCCAAAAGAAGGAAGCTTGGATAGTAGTGCCTTATGCCACACCCGATCAAAGGCTTTTGCGATATCCAGACTAGCAGCCAAAGCCTCGCCCTTGCTTTCCACTGTCTCCGCCCAACGGTGAGTCAAATATACCAGAAGATCACCAGCCGAACAACCTTGACGAAAGCCATATTGGCGATCATTAATCAGCTGGTGATCCTCTAAGTATGCCATCAACTGTTGGTTGATGATATTTTCCATTATTTTGGAAAACAAGGATGTTATAGCAATGGGCCTGTAGTTGGACGGATCTGAGCAAACACCTTTTTTAGGGATCGGGTGAACCAAAGCCTCCTTCCACGAGCTGGGGACCACGCCAAGCGAGTACGAGTCCCGAAATAGGCGGGTTAGAATTGGGGCTAACTCCGCGGCACACATTTTCAAAACAACGGATGGAATGCCATCCGGCCCACTCGACTTATGGATGTCCAGGGAGAAAAGCGCTCTACGCACGGCTCTTTGCCTGAACTTAACTTCTGGCATAGAGCTCTCACACCGAGGGATGGTAGGTGGTGTGGCTCCCCGATCATCCAGAGTCGAGTTAGATGCAAAAAGAAACCCTAGAAGATCGGTTTTTTCCTTTGCAGTATGGGCCAGCGAGTCATCCATCCGCTGCAATGGTGGAAACGACGACTGACAAAAGTTACCTTGAACGGCTTTGGCGAGCGACCAGAATGCACGAGACCCAGAGGGCAAACGCACTAGTCTCTCGCCAATTTCGCTAATAAATCTGGACTTTGCCTTCGCGATACAACCCTTCAACGATCTGAAATCAGAGTTGTATTTTTTTTTAAGTACGCCGGTATTTGGATCTCCAGTTGCCCGAGCATTGGACCAGGCACGGTAGGAATCTTGCTTCTGACGCGACGCGGCTCTGCAAGACCCACCGAACCATGGTCGAGATTTGCCGCCAATGGGCACCGCAGAATTGGGAATAAATAGTTCCATACCCTGCAGAACCACATCAGCGACAGCATTTGCACAGACACTGGGATCATCCAGCGAGAAGCAAACTGGTCCCCAAGGATAGGAAGCTAGGAAGTCACGCAGCCCATCCCAATCTGCTGACCTAAAATGCCACACACGACAGATACCTGCTGTACGCGGTCGCTTTTGGTGTATGAGTGGCACCACACATCTTATCAGGCAATGATCTGAGGAACCAAGAGGGGCGCCAATAGACACGCGATAGTTATCCGGGTGGGAGGTCAGCAGAAGATCCAAAAGGGATGGCTCATGGTTCTCCACATCCGGTACCCTTGTAGGTGAAGAGACCAGCTGCGTTAGACCATATGCCAAGGCAAAGTCATGAAAAGATCTTCCAGCATGGTCAGTAGAGCGTGACCCAAGCCATTCGACGTGGTGGGCATTGAAATCACCCATAACCACAATCTCGGCAGAAGGCATTTGCTGGAGTAGGCTGTCAGTCGTCGTTTGGATGTGCTCAATAAGGCGCTCCGTTTCGGCGTTACCGCTGTGGGACCTGTAGAGGCACGCGTAGATACGAATATGGTCGTCAAAATCTGCGCGCAGCCACATAATTGACAGGCCCCTCTCTTCAAGACTGCCAAGACGTCGACAACAGATATCCTCCCTAACGTACGCGCACACACCGGCTCGTGGCACAAAATTGTGTTCCAGTATGTACCCTGGGTAGCGCAGATACGAGATGTCGGATGGTGGGGATATCTGTGTCTCAGTCAAAAAGAGCAAGGCTGGCTTAGCCGTCTCAAGGTGCTGGTGGACGGCATTCAGGTTGGAGTGAAGCCCCCTTATGTTACACAGCTCGATATGGAGCTCAGGGGAACATGCTGTCCTCTTCTTACACTTGCTCCTGGCAGAGATACAGAGCGGCATAGTGCCCGCCCCAGAATACGTCGGGCGGCCTGAGTAGTGAGAGTGGGACTCAGGGAGGGATTCTCCTTCACCAACGGTGACGGTACCCTCCTGGGGTATTCTTCTTCCTAATGCCACTGCCATATCCAGAGTCGAGGTTTTTGGTTTGGGCTCCGGGTCTCAACACTCACCGCACGAAACGCAATAGCAAGCTACTACTTCACGCCGGTTTTCTGTGAGAGAGTGGTACTGCCCCGGACGAGCCGGCCCAATTACGAGCTGCACTCAATCTCCATAACTTGACCGCGACCATGTCATGGACACTAAATGACTCCAGCTTAGCTCTACCCCTTTAGAAAAAAATATGCCTATACCACCAGAAACATCACTTGCGCGTTGCCGACCCTACACGTATGAGCGTAAAAATGTTTTCACGTCCTCCTTTTCAAGAACCCCACGTTGACGTTGTAGTCTCCTGAGAAAACTTCCACAGGCAGTTCATACCACAGCTTGATAGTACGGAACTTCTCTGGAACCGCACAGTACGTGACCTCTTCGGTTCTAATATATGAGGATGAATTCACTGTCGATGGCGAGCGGTGCAACAGTAGGAGGAGGCCGTGGGTATTATGTCAAATGTGGTGACCCCTTATCGTTGCATAAAAGTTCTGCCCCTTACCACCAACTCTTATTGCGATTTAATAACTGACTAGAATGCTTATTCATACCAATGAATAAACGACTCATTTCAAATTGAATAGTCCCTTATTCAATGGTATGAATAAGCATTCTATTCAGTTATTGAATCGCAATAAGAGTTGGTGGTAAGGGGCCTGTTCGCGCAAGCATGAACATGGCAGGCGCGCTACAGAATCGTGGCAGCTCCATCAATACTCTGAAACCATTATTATACTGTATGCGCAGTAGTGATGTAACGAATGTCAATTTCTAGACATTCGCGAATGCGAATGCGAATATCTGCCGTCGATATTCGCGAATGCGAAACGAATATTGACTTTTGTATTTGGCGCCATTGGTCTTTGGCTTTATTTTGACAGCCTAGTTGGCGTGCGAGTTACACGCACACATTTGTAATTATTTGCATCTACTTCAGAGCATTGTCGAGCCGATCCGAAGAAGGCCGATTGCTGTTTGATTTACGAGTGATGTTTATTGTTTATTTAACAAAAAATCCTAACAGAAGATAAGGTTTTAAAATAAATATATAAGAAGTTGATACTTATTTCTCTATTTAATTTACCTTTTTGTAATTGAAAATCTTAATTATTTTTAGGACGTTAATATTCGCAAAACATTCGCATAAAATTGCGAATGCGAATGTCGAGAAATATGCGAATATTCGCGAATGCGAATATTCGCGAATGCGAATGCGAATACGAATATTCGGTACATCACTAAATGCGCAGGGAGTTGTAGGCCGTCATCGTCTTCAACTTCGCTCATTGCCTAGCATCGGCGAGTCAATGTCTTCAACACGCCGCTTTTCGGTTTAGAAATCGCGCGTTTGACAAAAAAATAAATACACGTGATATTTTACTACACCCCCCCTCCCCCCTTGTGATATTTCGTGATTTTTACCGAACCCCTCCCCCCCCTTTTGAACCTCACGTGATTAATGGACGGCCCCTTATTTGTTAGTTTGTACACGCAACACGCAAAAAGCACTCATTGAATTCTAATTCTAATTCATCATCAACTTCATCACATTGAAATATGTATTTTGAAGTATAAAGTATTTCTACATTGCGTGAGATTTCAATAGCAAACCAATGCTTTATAATAAAAATGCACTTCAATAAGTGCATTTTTATAATTATCTTCTTCTTATGTAATGGCTGGCTTTTATAGATATTTATAGGTATAGACCAATAAAAGGCAACCGTTACTGACTGATCTATCAACGTACAGCTCAAACCACTACAATCGTATTGAAATTTAGCATAAAGGTAGAAATTTTGTTGGAGGCGAATGCCTACGACAAAATTTAGTAGTAGTAGTAATAACTAAAAAAAATTTTTAAAATTCCAACGGGATACAGGGATACGCGCGTACGAAGCCGCGTGCGCAACATAATAGATTTTTCTTAGATCAGCCCGCAACGATTGCCTTTAATAGATACAGAAGATTAAAACACTAGCATTTGCTTACCTTTCTTCTACTCCTTGATGTAGTTGCCATACCCTGAAAATAAAAGACAATAAATTATCATACCAACAGAAAAAAAGCAATATAGGTACCTAACGCGTTTTTCGGCAGATGAATCACCAAGGTAGTTGAACGATCAGACACCAATTAGTAAAATCATAGACTAAGTAGAATTCGCTTTTAATTAAATATCCTTAACAATTTTAAGTTGTTTAAAAACCTTTGTCTTTATCTTACGAGATAAATTTATTATTAGTTTATGCAAACGACATATAAAAAAGACTGTGAGTGCCAGAATGCTGAATTTCAAAATAGACAACACAAATGTTTACCTTTTATATGCAGCTTTTAATGCAGCTCTTTGTATACAGGTGCATATACTACTTGATAAATAAATATTTAGAGCTGAAAGTTCTGCGCTCCTGGCCGCTCATAAATGTTTGAATTTAGAAGGTTATATTTTTAAAAACAAAAAAAAACTCATCCTAAAATATTTTTTGTCGGGAAGACACTCGTTTTGTTTTTATTGCAAGATTACACAATATTGTTTTTACGACATGGTCATTATCTATGTTGCAATTATCTATGTTTACATTAATATTATAAAGAGAGAAGATTTGTATATTCCGACTCATTCGTGCCGATGTGATCATGGAACAAAATAGTGTCTAGCTAGCTAGACTTGTTAGTCTTAAATATGAACCACTATCAATCACTATCATCAACCACTCTCAACCATTATCAAAGACTGTCTATCACTATCAACTACTATGAATCATTATCAACCACTATCAATCACTATCAACTACTCACAATCAATTTCAACCACTATCACTGAAATTATGCTGCAGTTGTTGTTGCTTGACCTGCGTCATTACAAAACTAAAACCAACCAAGAAATAATCTAATATTTGGCTGCGGTCAACGTTTCTTAACCTGTGTTATTACAAAACCAAAATTAATCAAAAAATAATCTGGAATCAGGCAACGCTCGATGTTGCTTAACTTGTGTTATTATAAAACCCAAAACCAACCAAGAAATAATCCAAAGTTTGGCTGCGGTCTACATTGCTTGACTTGTGTTATTACAAAACCGAAATCTACCAAGAAATTGTCTGAAGACTAAAGTCGACGTTGCTTGACTTGTGTTATTACAAAACCAAGTAAGAAATAATCTGAAATTATGCCATAGTCGATGTCACATGACTTGTCGACAACCGTTATTCATCCTACAGCTGGGATACAGGGCTCCCCTCAATCGAAGGGTTTTACAGCATACGCCACACGTGCATACAATAGGCTATTTTCCAACGTTTAAAAATTGTATAAATTATTTAACAATATAATACAATATTTTACAATACACAAAACTATAAAGATCTGCAAACTTTCATTCTAATATCTTCCGTCCGACTTATTTTAGGGTCGATCAAAGTTTGGCGAGAAAGTCCATTTTAAAAGTATGAAATTATTAAAAAAAATATTTTCATTGGAGAAGCAATAAGAAATACTATAACTTTTATTATGGCACTAATTACATAAACGTAATATTAAACATAGCTGTCGTACAAATTCAGATTTGATGCATACAAAATACAAACCTGTCACGTCATAACTCGCTAGCCTATTGTATGGAGCGTTTTCAGGACAGTCCAAAATTGTGATTTTCAAATTAACATATCTCGAGAGATTTTTGTGCTATCGAAGTAATTCTTTCACCTATGGTTATATTATTGAGACGTCCCTACGTATCAAACCGAAAAAAATGTTAGTCAAATAGCCTATTGATGAGCTCGGTGGTCGAATGGTTAGCAATGGTCACTTTGACTCCGAGGTCGTAGGTTCGGTCCCCGCACAAGACAAATATTTGTGCGCATGAACATGTCTGTTGGTCTTGGTCTGGGTATATATGTATATGTATGTATTTACAAAAAAAATGTATTAAAGTAGGTATTATATCAGTTATCTAGTACCCATAGTACAAGCTTTGCTTAGTTTGGGGCTAGATGGCCGTGTGTAATTTGTCCAGGCATATTTTATTATTATACAACACAGCGTGTGTTGTACGCACACTTCTAATTATTTCCGATTTTTGGCTTTAGCCCCATCTAAAGTCACAGTAGTTTTTTTACGGTTTGTATAAAATGGCGGACGGACAAAGTAATGCTATCCCTCATAGCATTACTTTGTCCGTCCAAATCCAATCCAATATCCAAAAAATTCCAAAAAAAAATTTTAGATTATATGTGAATAAGTGTCACAACATTTTTTTTTTTTTTGGTTAGTAAAACCTAGTAGTATCTAGATTTCAGGTATTGACTATCACGTATATATTATAGGATAGGCAATATTGAGAAGCTTTCGATTACAATTATGGATTTACGGTATGGAGCGATATGGTTGGTATGCAATAAAATGCCTTGTTGGATGACATGCCATTCCTTTTACCCACATAAAATAAAAGCGTGACATACTGCGTGAAATACTTCTCGTGCGCCTTGCATTCAAGTTTTGTTCATATTTATACCAATATCACTTTAAAAATGAGAAATCTCAGCTGCGTGAGGCTTTGTATGCCTTTTTGAACAGTCTATGTATTCATTGTTATGCTATAAAAGATTATTTAAAAATCTTGTCGTTTGTATTTTTATTAAGAAAATTAGTCTATTTGGGACACGACTCATGAATTATTAGGCTCGATTCAGTACGTAATCAGTCAGTACGGGACAATTAGAAAGTTTTGAGAAACTGAAAAACTAATTTGTGTGTATTTTCGTTAAATGTTTGGTAACTAAGAATTTATTTATAGACAGTAGTAGATATCGATTTTTGGTCTATAAATTTTATAACAATATTAAGATCCATCTGGCTGGCAAAAAATCGACCCAACTAATCGAAGGTCGAGTTCAAAAAGATCTATCTTCGATAAAATGGAATCGTAATCGGAATTGTAATGTTCAGCACATTCGTATCGGTACCCACAATACAGAATAGTGTGGGTACCACTGGTAAAAAAAAAGATAAGTCTAATAAACAACATATATTTCAAACGTTTACATGTATTTCAGGCAAATGTGTACATAGTATGTAATTGTTTAAATTGTTAATCTACCAAACACAGACAAACAAATTGACACACAAATTATCAACTTTTTTACAATATGTACTGAATGAGCAAGTTCAAAATACCGGTTTTGAAGTTGCCCGTTTAATTAGAATCTTTGCAAATGATAAAAGTTTCTAGTAAGTGTGTTATCAACACGCACAGTTTTAATGTGATTTTCAGTCACACCGGTAACGAGCTGTAGCGAAAATCACGTTGTAAACTGATGAGTCAATGGGAAACGAAGAGCCAGCGCTGCTGACGCCGCGCGAGGTTATCTAGATACTTAGTATTATTACTATTACTTATACTGTGGCGAACTTCGATTATTAATATTAATGATCGAAGGTGGCGAAGCGAATATAATTCTTGACATCAGCGATGTGAACAGAACATCGTACTCATGTCTATTTTATTATTTACGTATTACTTTATTTTATATCAGTACATAAACATCCCGTGATACGATGTTTGTCCATGATAAATTCGAAACCATATAACCGAAATACATGATTTTTTGCACATTATGTGTGATAGGATCCAACTGGAGAGATTAGATAGTTTTTGTTTAATTCATCCCATTAGGCTTTAAAATAGGGAATGAAAATTTATACGAAAGGAAACGCAGACGAAGTAGGCGACGGCTATTCATTCATATATATATTTTTCCTAACCAGAGGGACACAACACGCCTCCCCAACCCGTCTGGCCAGCGTGGGGAGTGTAGGCCAAATCCTCCTTCTGTCTGGGACGGATGAGAGAGGGTCGTGCTCCTGTAATGGAGACTAAAATGACCTGATGATGATGATGATGATGAAAGGGACACAACAGGGATGCAAGTTGTAAATAAAATGTCGATATATCGGCCTAGAAAGTCGTTTTATCGATATAATATCGATATTATGCTCTTTCTTTTTAAAAAATACTTAAGAGAATGTATAAAAGAGTATGTGGATATATACATCTACTAGCGGCCCGGTACGTGCTTCGCTACGTATAAAGTGAAATAATTTGTACTGTCAACACTGAAAAAAGTTTCAATTTGACAGCACAATCCCTACCAGAAAAAAGTTTAAATTTGACAGCAATATCCCCATTAACAAAATGTGAAAAATGTGATAAATGGAAAACCGCTCTACCGATTTTGTGCAAACTTCACATAAACCATCTACTAAATAGTCCGAACAAAGCCTAAACATTTGGTTTGGATAGGTGATAAAAATCAATGCCAATTTTTATATATATATATATATAATAATTATATATATAGATCTATATATATAAAAATCAATGCCAATTTTCGTTGTAATTTTATAACTCAAGAACGGGCTCACCTATCCAAACCAAATGTTTAGGCTTTGTTCGGACTATTTAGTAGATGGTTTATGTGAAGTTTGCACAAAATCGGTAGAGCGGTTCTTCATTTATCACATTTTTTGTAACAAATGAATTCAATAAATGGCGGATCATTTTGCTAATGGGGATTTTGCTGTCAAATTGAAACTTTTTTCAGTGTTGACAGTACAATCATGTTGTTATGTCATTCATGCCTTCATTTCATTTTGGACGTGCTTCGACTTTATGTTGCCTGTTCCAGAGCCGTTTGTTTATTCATGCTCAAAATGGAAAAACAAAAAATATTGTTTATCCAAATGTTTTGGATTAAATTTTAAAATAGCTAGCAATTAATAAAATATTTTTTTGTTTGAATAAATGAATTTGATGTTCCAATTAAATTTTTTTAGTATTTCACTTTATACGTAGCGAAGCACGTACCGGGCCGCTAGTACATATATAGTATATATATATATATACTTTTTAGTATGTATATATATATATATACTTTTTAGTTATATCAAACGTTCATTGGATATGTAATTTCTTATCTCCATCAGTGAATCTGTTAAATTAATTTAATGATAATAAAAATAATAATGGGTTTGGGGCCCCATCTAGTTAGTGGCGAGCCAACGCCTGCGGTAGTAACGAGAAATAGAAGCAGTCATGGCAGGCGGCCGTGTCTCTTCTGCAGAAAATTGCCCAGTGTTAACTACACCAAAATCATCCTTATAACTCATTTATTCTTTAACACACTTTGGAATAGTTACCATGCCTATCGAAACCTGCTCACTGGGAACAATATACCCAATATTGTTCCCATTACCCAACATTACATCAAACTTCTCAAAGGGGCCTCTACGCGTTAGATCGTGGATATGGATCTAACGCGACGTGCGCGTTAGATCCACATCCGCGCACGCGCACGCCTACCAAATGACCGGATTTATCCCTGATTTTAAGGGAGATAATAATTCTTTATTTAACAAAAGATTTTACACTAAGGTTTTATTTATTGTAAATTAACTGGATTCCAAACTAGGATACCCTGTGTCGTGTAATCCAGGACCCTTCCCAATACAAATAGCGTGCCTGAGAGTAAATATCCCCCCCCCCCCCCCCCACCTAGCATGTCTGTCTTTTAAGATTAGGTATCTATAACCTTTTTAATAGTAATCCTATGCTACGCTTCACTCTTATTATACCCTGTCACACGCAGACAAACAAAGTTGCGCGGGTCATCCAGTAAAATATATAAATAAGTTGGTATCCATAAATTCCTTGATTATTTTTTATTTATGTGTTTCATAAATTTGCACACATATCTACCGTCCTGAATTTACTCTATTTACAACCAGTGGAGAACATAACATAGGTTGATTGGAAGAGCTGGATTCTTCACCCATAATGGTACCCAATTTGTAATAATAAATTAGCATAATAAAATAGAAAACATTTCCCAGTTTTCTGTACCGGCCATTGAAATGATAATTCTGATAGTCCAGTTACCAGCGTTTCACTCGATTTAGTAACTAACTAAACGATTTTGGTCGGGCTCTAACGATATTTAGGTTCGACATTTTGAGATTTTCGATATTGATATGGGCGGATCTTCGATATCGATAAATATTTATATTTTTGGGCGTAGATATATCGATATAAATCGGTTATTCGGTACTTGCATTTGCATTGAGGTGCATCCCTAGTCCACAACATTTTTACATCACTTAGCTTATTTATAGTTTGTGGAACTGACATTGTCTCAGAAGGTTATGTTAAATACATATTGTAGGCATTTCGTGAGGTTCGATTGAGCTCAGATAACCGTATTTAAAATGTTAATTCGTTAGACGCTTTCCAGACTCTCGCGAGAAGACTCATCGTGCTTATCGTCGAGACATCCCGAAAACATAGCATGTCCAAGAAATTTTTTGTAGCTGTTGAATAAACCGGCAAAAGCGGACAATCGATTAAAGTAAAATAATAAATCGTTATTCTAAGGCCACTAAATATAACCAATTTAAGGAGACATCGTACGCCAACACAATTTTGTACAGGAAGAGACCTACGAGTCTGCCTGAATTGCAAGAAATGTATCGAATGTATCATATCATTAAAAGAAAATATCTTAAAAAGATTTTTTTTTAATATTAAAAAAAACGGCGAAGCTGTTATTCTGTAGATTAGTATAAAAAAATAAAAATTTATGTCTACCGTTACATCTACCGTCCTCTTAATGGTAGACATAAAACAACACAACAATGCCAATATAAAAATTTCCTAGAAAATGAGCATAACCTCTCACACGTTAACATGTTAAATTAACATGAACGACAGTAATAAAACTACTTACATAATGTTTGAGGCGCAGTAATCGGACACGAATGCTTTTAAATACGCGGCCCCAATGACAACGCGAATTCATCTTCTAAACAGTTCCCGTTACCTGACCGTGTTCTTGATTTCGGGACAAGTTTCAATCAGAAATAGCAGGAGCAGTGGCCGAGTTCCCCGATTGTGTTTCTATCATCTATTTATAATCGCCAAACCGAACAGTCTGATACGTGCCGTAGATACAATTGCCACCTCCTAACACTGCACAACACAAAACAACAGCGGAATTACTCATAACTCTGTTTTACAAACGCGCGATTGTGTAGTCGCGAGCTTGGATCCCGTTCAATATAACAAAACCTACGCGTTCCACGGTTCCGTGTGTGAAATTATTACAATAACGAACTACTGAACTACTAGACATGTATTGTCACACCTAATATAAACGTTACCATGACATAATAAAACAACCATTGCAATATTGACTAGCCTTTGTTGATCTCGCAGTCGGGAGCCCTACCGCCGAAACTGAAGCCGATTACCATCTGATTTTTCGATTTCAAATATCAAACTTTACCTTAGATTGGTGGTAATTGTGTTCAGCATAACTAGTAGAAACCCTTGAGATTTACCGACTGTGCTGAAGATGTTTGTCAATAACTAAAACGTAAGACCTATGTTTCAAATCAAATATTCGATGGTAATTGGCTTCAACTTCGGCGGTAGGGCCCCGGGTTTGTTAACAATTACTACTATTTGTGTCTTACTTACTTTTGGCACAGCGACCCAAAATTAGTATTGGCGTCCGATTCGACATCCCCCATTTTTTTCGAACTTGTATGTAGAGCATCTCATCAGATGTAATTGTAGGCTCCTCTATGTTAAATCACCGCACTCATCACTCACACCGTGGTCTCTTATCCTATGGACATGACCAAGACAGTGAAGTCTTTGAGCTTTTGTCTACCCTCTCGCGTTAGGGTCAGTGAGCAGTTCCTTAATTTCGTTATTCTTTGAGATTCTCCAATTTGCATTGGGTTATCTTACGGAATATTTTCCGTTCCGCTAGCAGAATGTTACCTTATACGTTTAGTGTCAGTGGCCAGGCCTCACATCCATTCTTATATATTTTGATTGTTCTGTTTAGTTAGAAGGCTATTCACCAACAATTTCAAAAGGGCTGCGGTGCAACGTGCATTCTGAATCTTGTTGTCAATTTCTGTGTCACGTGTTTTGTGTCCTAACCTAAATTTGTAGTTTGACATCTAGGTCTTATGGTTCAACTATCTCTCAAACAAATCTCTGTAGTTATTTCAGTTCCGAAAATTTCTGCTCTCACTGTTTTATTCTACACAATTTTTCAGAACTGTCAGCTGTCTGAATGGAAAACTATGTTTGCGATATTTCTAAAAATTCTTTACAAAATTTCGTAAAAACGAAACAGCATAACTTTGTGACTTTGCCAACAATAACTGAGTGTCGAGAATCTGTTTAGATAGCTGTACTTACAGATATAATTTGTTCAAGTACCAATGAACACTTATTGAATGTATAAGTATTCTTTCATTGCACACAATATTGCATTTGTCATTGTCGTAGTAAGTTAATAAGTATACAAGGTAAACGCAGTGTTACGACAATAAAAATTCCACAAAAATTTAACATAACAAATGCCAAGCATTACGACGTGGCGGCACGCGACATCGTCAGGTTGAAATTGTACACCAGTCAATAACTCAATTTGCCTTTTGTTTGTAATACCGAAAATCACTATCTAGTACGATATAATCTTGTGATTTATTTCTACCATAATATTATGCGTTCATCTTTTCGCAGTAAGCATTGGAGAAGAGGTATAACATGCAGTGAGTACAAGCTGATAATGATGAAGATGAATCTTGTAAATGCCATGTTTCGTTACCTAAATATTTAAAATACTATAGCTATTTAAGAGACTATTATATTATACATGTCAACTACCGAGTTCGTTCACAGAAACTACAGTATAATCCACAATTCACTAACGTCGTTACGTACGTCTCATCATGCTTCATTCCTACATAGGCCACTGACGACGGAGACTAGAAATACTCCTAACATATAAATAAATATTTTTCAACAATTTATACAGCGCCATCTAGTCCCAAATTAAGCGCAAAGCTGCTGCTACGAGTACACAACTGATAAATGTACTTAAATACATTTTTTTGTAAATATAATGTTATAAAAGCACTTGTACTGTTCCACGTTATTATATTTAATATTACTAATATAATCGGGCATCCTCCGCATAATTTCTAAAATTAAATTAAAATTATAAATATTTAACAATATCTAAAAATACACAAAATTGAAAGGATCTTATACCTTTAACTTACGTCCAACTTGTTTTATAGTCGATCTAAGTTTTGGTGGGAAAGCCCATTTTGAAAGAATAAAATTATTGAACGTTAGTTTGCGTTAGTACGCAATATTTAACATAGCTGACTTTCTGAAGCGAATGACGTCACAATTTAGTGTTCTATAGAGCAGATTGGAGTGTTTTTTTTTTTAAACTACGTCGGGTGGCAGACAAGCATACGGCCCGCCTGATGTGAAGCGGTTACCGTAACCGTATTAACGCTCGCAACATAATATATCACTTGCGCGCCACCACCCTCGCTGCAACGCAGCATCTCCTTCCTTTCTAGTGACCTCACTCACTCGCAGGAACACAACTACCCTCAAGGGAGTTGTTATTTGGCTGCGGTATTCTGTAAGGTGGAGGTACATTCCCCAGTCGGGTAGCTTACAATTACGCTCCCTACCTCTCTTTTCGCCAGCGCTTCGTTTGTCAGTCAGCAGGGTGCAACGCGTGCAGGTGAAGTTGGCTTTGGTTCAAAGGTGTTGATGAACCACTTACACCCCAAGCGTTGTTGTCGGAAAAGCAACAAGGAAGTCCAAAATTACCCTTTTATTTAAATTTATTTAGGTATCCTAGCTCGAGAAGTTTTTGAAGCTGTCGAAGTAATTGTTTCACTTATAGTTTCAGTACTGTGATTTCTTTAAATAACAAACCGAAAAAAAAATGTGTGCTTACCCATTCCTATAGCCCGTTATTAGAATCTTTGATCATTATAATAATCATTGTTACAAAATACAGCTTTATGTAAATATTTTTTCAGTAGCTTCAAAATTTATTTAACCTTTTTCGTCGTTATTAATCCCATTTTCTGTGGTTTCTCAAATCCTTAATGACGCCAGAGTATTGGTATATCGGTTAGATTCCTACTTCCAGTTCCGAAATCACTTTGAAGTAGTGTTGTAATCTCACTCATCTCAGGGTTAAAGCACAATGTAGGTTTGGATCTCGACGCAACTCAAAAGTTATGGTAAAATAGATAAGGCAGCGGGGGTGGCGACAATCGAGCGATATTTCATGTTACGAGTTAATATGCCTACGGTAACCGGCGTTCATATTACAAGGGGGCCGTATGCTTTTCTGCCACTTGCCGTAGTATTATATATACAACGTGTAACTCCAAGTACGCAAAACCTCAAACACCCCAACTGATTTTTATTATTATAAATTGATATATAATAATTTCTAGTAAACTAAGTAATAATTTCGAAAAAAAAAATTCTCGGAGATATGAACACTTTTTGTTTTCCTAATAATTCTAAGCGCTTTCTTATCAAAAAGACGCGCCAATGGCTACGATAGGCAAATATTAAAGAGAGCAAGCATCGTGTCAATGACGCGTAAGCGCCGCTCTCTGTACGGCGCTTAAGACTTTTTGGACGCGGCGGTATTACGTTTGTTTAACTACTTCACATTTTTACCACAGACATTCAATTTCAATTTTACCACGCTTGATTGTCGAGCGCAATTTAATAATAGACACGGCAATTAAAATAATAATTATTATTTTTCAAAACCAGTCACTTTAAAAATGAATGAAAATTATGGAATTGACTACTCATGATTCTGAACAAACTATTTTTAGGTTTTGCGTACTTGAAGTTTTACACGTTGTATAAAAGAACTGAAAAGAGGAGTTCGATGACATCGGTTTCGTGTCAGTCTAACTAATCGACCACGCAAGTTAAGCAACGCCGACCGTAATCTGTACATGGATGGATTTATTTATCTCGAACTCCTACGTGCTTCGGCGGCACGTTAAGCCGTCGGCCCCGGCGGTTGTCATAAGATGACAGTCGTTAAGCCAAGTCTTTGAGCGGCTTGAAAACACTGGCCTCCGCCAACTCGTAGTTGAGCAGCATGGTGGAGTACGCTCTAAACCCTGTCGAATGAACGGAGACCCATATCCCTATGCTGGAACGATTAAGGGATGAAGAATACGTCGATATTAGAATTGAAATGTTCGCGTAATACGCTCCGTAACTGTTTACGTGCCGTGCTATAAAGAAAATAAAATTGTATCTTAATATCTACCTAATTCCCATATATTATCTTCGAAATTTGCAATAAGAAAACCTATTGTAAATATGTACGTTGAAATATAAAATAGGTTTTCTTATAGCAAGTTTCAAAGTGTATCCTTAACGATATCGAAACGCGGCCTTCATTCCATATTGTTATTCACCTTTCGTTACCTAATGTTGTTATTCTAATATTCCTCAAATTTCATTTCTCAGACACATGTATTTTTATAGATATAGAAATAACGCATAGCTTCTGAATAAGGAAACTTCCCTCATATATGCTATGTATCGTAGGAGTAATAAGTTCGTTTGCCAACATTGCCAATTTATTGCTAACTAACCCGGCAGACGTTGTCCTGCCTAAACCTTACCCGATATACCCCGAACAATCCACCAAAGTTTCATTGCAATCGGATGAACGGTAAACGAATACATCGAGGACAAACATTCATTTAAATTTATAAGTAATTTTTTTTTTTTTTTTTTTTTTTTTTTTTTTTTTTTTTTTTTTTTACTACGTCGGGTGGCAGACAAGCATACGGCCCGCCTGATGTGAAGCGGTAACCGTAGCAATATTAACGCACGCAACATAAAATATCGCTCGCGCGCCGCCACCCCCGCTGCCATCGCAGCATCTCCTTCCTTTCTGGTGACCTCACTCACTCGCAGGAACACAACAGCCCTCAAGGGAACCGTTATTTGGCTGCGGTATTCTGTGAGGTGGAGGTACATTCCCCAGTCAGGTAGCTTACAATTACGCTCCCTACCTCTCTTTTCGCCAGAGCTTCGTTTGTCAGTCAGCAGGGTGCACCGCGTGCAGGTGAAGTTGGCTTTGGTTCAAAGATGTTGATGAACCACTTACACCCCAATTATGATAAGACTGGAAATAACTAATTATGTGTGTGCTGAAGATACAAATAAATATTTCATTCATTCATTTTTATTTTTAAAGATTGAGCAATCGGCCATTAGTGACCAGAAGAAGAAAAAGAAAATCATTTATTTGCACAAACAAGTTAAACCGACACATATAATATATAAGAAAAAATTAAAGTACTGTGCAATGTCGCAAAATGGTCCCAACTCAGCATAAAAACTGAAATCTGTAGCACTGAAAGCAGACTCGGCACTGATTTTCAGTTAGGACCAGTTGCGATATCACGGACATACATGCACAAAAATCAACAAAAGAAGTGACAGTACTTGGATAGTACAGAAAATATTAACTGATCAATTCTTGTATTTAAGGTGTAATCAATGGCACTAAACTCATGATTTGGTGGATTTTGGTGACCGATACGCCACCGAGCTCGTCGTATGGAATGTATTCGCATAGACATTTTGTTAAATAACACATAAATTTTGACTTTCAAAATATTACCTTGAAAGGGGATCAGATTTCAATACGTCCCTTACATTGGTCAAGCAAATGAAATTAAGTGTTTACTTGTTAATTACTACCTACATACTATCGCTACTTGATCGCCACTTTGTGAAATAAGAAGTAATAAAAGTTAGTTTAGAACCAACTATTTATAACCATTTAATCGAAATTTAAAATCAAATATGTAATTAGTAATTACGTACTGTAGTTAATGTGCCTTATACATACTTTGAACATTTTCGCATCAACTAAGAATTATTTTATATATAATGTAGATAAACAATTACTGTATAAAACCACCATCTTGTTCAATACACGTGAATACACAGCGCAGCACGTGCTTCCGAACACGTCAAAAAGGCCCGTGCTCTCTCTTCGCAGTTGGCGCACATCTTGATTGATGTGCCCACAAGCACAAATTCCACCACACGAAGAAGCTGTGTCCGTCAAGTCGTGTGAGCGATATTACATGTTGGGAGCATTAACATGACCATGATAACCGCTTTACATCAAGCGGGCCGTAACCCGGAATAGCTACCAGGAAGGTTTGCGATGGTAGCGAATTTTTGCATTTTATATTTTACTGCTGTCAAATCGCAGTGTGGCGCCATCTACCTATTAAGTATTACACTACTAAACAAAAATTCGCCACCATCACAAACCTTCCTGGCAGCTCAGTTGGAAGACCACTCGACCGGTAATCGAGAGGTCGTGGGTTGAAATCCCACCTAGGCTAGGCGAGGTGACTTTTCCATTTTTAAAATATTTATGTGTCGCACATTATTATGATTTCCTTAGAAAAACCAGCACGTGACGGGAAACAAAAAATCCTATAAAAGCTTAATTAATAGATTACTTATCTATCTAATATGCCTATAATATCTCTTATAATAATATCTTTTCTCTTTTTCTTGTGTGAATGCGATAGAGACTACCAAATTGTCCATGGTTTTCTCTGTCTACGTGCCGTACCATACTTCTGCAATTCTACAAACCTTAATGACGTGCGGAATACGTTTACTTGGGGTGATGGTGACTAAGCATAATAATTTCCAAGATTCCATCGGAAGGTTTATGTTGTTTGTAAAGGGCAACGCCAGCGAAGCGAGTGGACGATCGATGCGGTCAACCTTACGTGATCCTCACCTTGCACCCTTACGAATAGCTGACGTGTGCTCGCTGCCCGTCCAGTTAGGGGTCACCTACTACAATTGCCATTACCTTATTTTTTTATTTATTCTTTACTATTCTGATATTATTGATTTTTTTTATTTCAATATTTATGATTTACTAGCTGTTACCGGCGGCTTCGCTCGCGTGGTCCAGGGGCGCTGCCATTCATTTGTGTATATTTTTTTCTTGTTGCAATTTTTTTACTTCGTGGGATAAAACGTAGTACCAATATGTACAAATTTTAATCATCATGGTCTGCGGATGAATTTATTTACTTTAACACTTATAATATTAGCACCACATAAATGTTTGATCGAAAAACTACACAAAACATTGATAAGATTCCTTTCGACGTGATAGAAGGACAAATTATTACAAAATTTGTTTTTTATCCTATGGAAATAAGATGTTTTTCCGGGATAAAAAGTAGCTTATGTCACTGTGCAGACCGTAAACTATCCTGGTTAAAAAAATCATGTCGGTACTTAGGTTCCTTTCTACGTGATAGAAGGACAAATAATTGCAAAGTTTATTTTTTATCCCATGGAAATAAGATGTTTTTCCGGGATAAAAAGTAGCCTATGTCACTGTCCAGACCGTAAACTATCCCCGTTAAAAAAATCATGTCGGTACGTCCTTTCGACGTGATAGAAGGATAAATGATTACAAAGTTTATTTTTTAGCCCATGGAAATAAGATGTTTTTCCGGGAATAAAAGTAGCATATGTCACTCTCCAGACCATAAACTATCTCCGTTAAAAAAATCATTTCCGAACGTAGATTCCTTTCGATGTAAAAGAGGGACATTTTATCCCATGGAAATAAGATGTTTTTCCGGGATAAAGAGTAGCTTATGTCACTGTCCAGGCCATAAATTATCTCCAAAAAAAAAATCATGTCAATCCGTTCGTTACTTTCGACGGGAAAGAAGAACAAACAAACAAACTCACTTTCACATTTATAATATTAGTAAAAAATATTTTTTTTATCCCATGGAACTAAGATGTTTTTCCGGGATAAAAAGTAGCTTATGTCACTGTCCAGACCATAAACTATCCCCGTTAAAAAAATCATGTCCGTACGTAGATTCCTTTCGACGTAAAAGAAGGACAAATGATTATAAACTTTATTTTTTCCCGTGGGAATAAGATGTTTTTCCGGGATAAAAAGTAGCCTATGTCACTCTCCAGGCCATAAATTATCTCCAAAAAAAAAATCATGTCAATCCGTTCGTTACTTTCGACGGGAAAGAAGAACAAACAAACAAACTCACTTTCACATTTATAATATTAGTAAAAAATATTTTTTTTATCCCATGGAACTAAGATGTTTTTCCGGGATAAAAAGTAGCTTATGTCACTGTCCAGACCATAAACTATCCCCGTTAAAAAAATCATGTCCGTACGTAGATTCCTTTCGACGTAAAAGAAGGACAAATGATTATAAACTTTATTTTTTCCCGTGGGAATAAGATGTTTTTCCGGGATAAAAAGTAGCCTATGTCACTCACCAGGCCATAAACTATTTCCAAAAAAAAATTATGTCAATCCGTTCGTTACTTTCGACGTGAAAGAAGGACAAACACACTTTCACATTTATAATATTAGTATGGAAGTATGAATTTAAAATAAGCTGAATTCCCGACTAACTTTTAACTTTTTTTACAATACAAGTTTATTATTTTCAAAAATAATATTCAAGCTTATTTTCTTAAGAATTTATCCAAGCAATAATCAATCTTTTGCAATTCCGTATATAAATGATGTAGTCGTCGTCAAACCTTATTCATCCCACTGCTGAGATATGGGCCTCCCCACAAATGAAAAGGTTTAGTTAGAGCATACTCCTCCACGCTGCTCAACGGCGGGTTGACGGAGGCCTGTATTTTCAAGCCGCCTAAAGGTCCTATCTTGGCTTAACGACTGCCATGTTAACAACCGGGGCCGACATCTTAACGTGCCCTCCGAAGCACGGAGGCGATCATTATAATATAAACCCACCCATGGACAGGCTACGGTCGATGTTACTTAACTTGCGTGCTCGATTAGACTGTCACGTGCAACCACGCCGTTGAGCTCCTCCTTATATGTATATAAATTATGTATAATGTTTATGTATATATAGTATAATAGCTCATATGTATGTATCGTATCATTCCCTTGAGACGAGAAGCGATTGAGGACGAGAAAGCGTCCGGCCAAAGATGAATAGATGACCTATTCATCTTTGGCCGGACGCTTTCTCGTCCTATCGAGGTCTCAACTTTCCTGCCTCATCTGCTATCACTGATTTGGCAGATATGGTTTTAATTACGATGCTCAAATGTCTAGAAGAGTCATTCTAGAATAGTCAGTCATCATAAATGAAAGGAAATAAATTTAAATATTCAGTGGCATAAAAATATCATTAACTTTCAAGGATTTCACCTTCTGGCGTGCTTTCAAAATAATTATTACTTATTATATTAATATTATAAGGCTAATGTGCCTATTCTAACATTTTGAAATCGTTATCAAAAAGAACAAAATCAATTAGGAGAGAATTTATTGCAATAATGAGAATTTATATAAACCATAGTGAATTTTTAAGTATTAGAAAATTTCTTATAAGCCCGGAGCTATATAATATCAAGCAACGAAATATAATAGTATAGGATCCCACCTTAAAATCACCTTCACCGGGCTGGTTAATGGATGAAAAGTATTTTATATTCAATTATAAATGTCAATAAATATATTGCAAATGGGTAGGCTAAAAAATTTCAGTCCAGAATATGATTAATTACTAATTAAAAAAATGTTTTTTTGTAACATTTCACTGGTCGGTTAATAGACAAATTCCATACCAATCGAAAGTATGAAGCCCATAGAATATGCAAACGCTAGGCTGACTATTTTTTTCCCATCACAACTCTTGGGTAGGCAGGTATAAACAGGTAAATCGATACTAGTAACTTGCACCGGTCTGGTTAATGAATTAAAGTTAAATTAAAGTAAAGATTATTTCGTTACGAACACAATGGTATAGTACCGCCCGGGAAGTAAAAACTTCGTTTGTGTAACGCTGCGACCACAGTTGCGAGAGCACTTTACTGTCTTAGTATAAAGCTGCACACTCATGCATGGAATGTGTATTAAAATCAAAGTCGGTAGATATATGACGCCTAGACTTTTTTTAACTTCCGCATGAAAATTTTTATTAACGAAATTTTGGTATTATTTTACTACTTTTGCATGACACGAGCTTATACATAGAGGAAATATGCGTAGTAAAGTGATATTTTTGGTTCATTTTCGTCAAGTAATGTTTATACAGCATAATAAAGCTTAAGCAGGTAAAGCAGATGTTTGGGAATGAATTTAGTGATGTGCCGAGTCGGCTATTTTTGGTATTCGAATATTTTGGTATTCGTTAAAAAAAGAATCGAATTAGGATTCGAGTCGGAAGACTCGGACAGGTATTCGAGTACTGGCACGAGTATTCGAATACTACTGAAGTATTCGAATACTCGTGCCAGTACTCGAATCTTTCGGACTCGAGTACTTTTTGAATGGAACATTGTAGTTTGCTTTTGACGACAAATCCTAATATTTCATCACAAATCGTATATGAACGATAGTATATGTCAATAATAACAACAGATTATTGTATAATCATTCATTTAATCATAATATAATCATCCTTTGGTAATTATGTATGGCTTTGGCATGACATATTAAAGCTAACAACTAATATTTGTCAATTGGAATTTTTAACTTTATAATTATGTATACCAAAAAAGTTCTATAGTTCTAGAAGCACGATTTACTCGCTTTGATAAGATTTTACTATATGTATATAAGCCAGTGAGAACACTAAAGTTATTGCAACTAAAAAAACTTTGAAATTATATAAAAATAATATTAAGAAAAAAAAAATAAGAACAATTATGTTCAAAACGTAAACGTAAAATGATAACTTTCAATAAAGAAATAATTAAATCATTAATATCTCATTAAACTGACTGACCGTGACCGTTCGGGTAGGAAACACACATAAACACGTTCAAACCTGCAACGATTCACCTCATCAACACTTCGCGTGGCGTGAATCGTGATTAACTTCACAATGCTCTTTAAAGTGGAGTGGGCATTCAAAATTCGACTGTATGCTTGAAGTCAGAAGGTTGCTATTAAAGTACACGACTTAGTATTCGAATACCGTAAGTACTCGAAACCTGTATTCGAGTATTGTGGATCCGAATACAGTATTTTATATACTCGAGTACGTGAGTACCTGCTAGGTATTCGAGTCAGTACTCGAGTCAGTCTGACTCGGCACATCTCTAGAATGAATGTTTAAACAGTCGGCTAAAATATAAAGCAATATAGCGAAAAACAAATACAATTACGCCATAAAATTGCACTTTTTAAAATTCGACAACTGGAATTCGAGACAAATTTTTCGCAGACTACCCTATACCATCGTGGTTGTAACGAAATAATCTTTACTTTAATTTAACTCTAATTCATTAACCATACCGGTGCAAGTTACTAGTATCGATTTACCTGTTTATACTTGCCTACCCAAGAGTTGTGACGGGAAAAAAATAGTCAACCTAGCGTTTGCCTATTCTATGGGCTTCATACTTTCGATTGGTATGGAATTTGTCTATTAACCGAACCAGTGAAATGTTTAAACAAAAAAAAACATTTTTTTAATTATTAATTAATCATATTCTGGACTGAAATTGTTTAGCCTACCCATTTGCAATGTATTTATTGACATTTTTATTTGAATATAAAATACTTTTCATCCATTAACCAGCCCGGTGAAGGTGATTTTAAGGTGGGATCTTAGACTATAATTACTTGCTAATTACACCACGAATGAATACCTGTGTTAAACGATAGTTTATTATGCTCCATAGTAACTTAAAAAAATGAAATTGTTGATGCTGTTAATTGTTGGCACTTGGTGGAACATTATTAACAATTTGTTGTTGTAAAGCACTTATACTGTCCCGCTTAATTAAATTTACTAATGGTCGCCCAATGGTCGAATGGTCGATAATTAATTTAAATAATGAGTGTGCGAAATTTCATAATCCTCCGTCCGCACAATTTTCGTAAAACGGGGTACAAAGTTTTTTTTTCACGTATTAATGTATGTATATATTTATACCGACCGGTTTCGCCTTAAGGTATTATCAAGGTAAATTAGTTTACCTTGATAATACCTCAAAGCGAAATCGTAAAAAATTGATAAAACATAAGTTGTTGAAGTAAAATTTGAGGAAAACGACCGCTTTTGGCACATTCCACTACAACAACTACCGAGTATAACATTATATCAGTTTTATGAGTTATAAAAAACAACGGGGCTTAATAAACAATTGTATTAGACAGTTTTATGACTCGTGTATTTTGCGAATTTTACACATTTTAAATTTAATACATTGTTCAATCGAGTGACGCTAGTTTTGCAGCCATAAGAAGTAATCTAATTAATTAACCCCCGCTCGTATAGGACACCGTGTTTATTTTCGAAAGTTCTCGTTTCTTCTTCCTCTTCTTCATACACCCTTATTCATTCCACTTACTGGGATACCGGTCTCTCTTCAATCGATTTAGAGAATAGTCCACCACCCTGCTAAACTGCGGGTTGGTTTGGCCAGTGTTTTAAAACCGCCTAAAGGCCATTGGCTTGGCTTAACGACTGTCACCTAGCAAACAGCTGGAACCGATGGCTTAACGTGCCCTCCGAAGCACGGAGGAGCTTGAGATAAATAATCCCATCCATCGACAGGCTACGCCTACAGCACTCGTATCGTTCCATATAAATTAGTACCTACCTACTTAATGCAAAGAGATATAACTGTTATAATACTGAATGTCTATGATTTCATGTTTTTAATAACAAATCGAAATAATTATGTGCTACTTACTGCTACAAATAAAACAATAAATACAAATAACACAATTGATTACAATTAGTATGTAGAAATCATTGTCGAGTCTGCCTAATTTGTAAAATGTGACATACTCGTAGATGTAAATTCATACATTATACCGATTAAAAAAATTATTTCGAAGATTCCACAGATAACTATAAATTACAACATCTGATGATTGAAAATAAAATAAAAACGTAAATTAATTTACAAATTGCTTAATGATTACAACTATATTATGGTGTAAATAAATCTATGTTCCGTATTTTAGAAATTTCCAGAAATATTCTAGAAAATCATCGCATTACGATAACATAAAGCTTAAAAATTAAACAAAATAAGCTTCGTATTATTTCACGAAAAAATAAGTTACGACTAACTTCTACTTACTTACATTTATAGTTATAGTTCCATATTATCTGTGTCCGCGACTTCACGTTGACACCAGTATAAAAAAAAAATAGTAAATGGCTATTGAAAAAACCGCATACAAAACGCTTACATACAGTTGACGAATTCTTTTAATATCAAAAAATACTCAAGTTTGTCGTTGTATGGAGTAATTAAAATTGTAACTATAAATATTTGCATGCTATTATATAATATGGCTAAATAGGCATACGCAACTTCACTTTTACGATTCAACCGCATTTAATGTACGGGTACACGCATTTATTGTATGTATGTATTTATTGCAAATTAGCTGACCGACTACGTTATCCTGCCTTTTTAAAAATGAATATTGAATTCGAATTGTTTTTATGACTGACAGTAATGTCAACGACATAAAGTTACATAAGAAAAGTTAATACTGACGTTCAGTTTTCTTAAATTTTCTATTTTTCATGCAATTTTCTTATTTTTACATCAAAAAAAGAATTAGCGGAATCACGCGTTCATTTTTATATAAATAAATAAATCATTTGTATTTAGACAGTTCCATAGTAGAAAGACATAGACTGTTCAATCCAGACGATCCGTGAGATCAAAGAAGATCCGCTGACTGAACCACAGAATAAGAAATAGTTCTGGTAACTGAACTCTTATTTTATAGGTTCGTCTAGGTATAAATTAATTTGAAACTATTTAGTAATTTTGAGTGGTTATATGTACATACGTATTTATGTTGTATATTCTATTTTCCGGCATCCAAGGTATCTTAAATATTGTCTCGAGATATAAATATTAGAAACTATCACCACTGCTAATGTTGCAAGCATCTATAGACTAAAATAATTGCTTACCTTACGTAATGCATAAAGAATGAAAACAAACTTTGATTCCTATATCGGCAGGAGTATGCTGTGATACTATAAAAAGTTATATATAATATAATGTATAAACTTTGGCTTGCTAAAAAAATATTATATTTAAATATGTCAGTTTAAGCGTAATAGGTTAACTAACGATAAGTAATATGTGATAAAAAAAATTGGCAAACCAACCAACCAACTTTCGGGGCCCGATGTCCTACCGATTTGTCAAACTGGTAGAACTACGATATACCACTATATTCTCGTGGTCCTACTGCACTAGGGCGATTAACACCTTGGAGCATAGTAAAAAAAGTATCCTATACATTAAATAGTAGTGTAGTATTATAGCTAAGTAATGCTTTTGTGAAAGTTTTCAATTCACGACACGAGTATACATCACTTGGGAGCTTTGTCACCTCTCAACATAGAAACTATGTGAAAGACCCCCAGAGTTTGGGTGAGAACTGACGAAGGCTTGCACAATAGCACAACATTAGTATAAACAACTTGTACATAGTTATTATATATTGAAGATATTAATTCTGCAATTTATTTACACATTTGCAACAAAAAAGGTAAATTATAAATTACCACCACTAATCATCGCGTATTAGGTAAATTTTATACCATAAAAGCGTAAAGCAAACATGCAATTGATTAATTAGCAAAGCAGTAATATAATAATTGTAATATACATGTCATTATTACATTTATTATGAAAAAATAATTTATATAGATACATGTGAGAAAATATACTTTTTGTAGAAATGTTCCTTAATTGAAATTGGTGGAATTATTAATTTGATAACTGTTCCTATTAAGGTAAATGCCGAAAATAAGACATTATTTTACTGATAATCTACTAAGATACTTACAGATTGGAACATAATTGCGTCTTTTATCTCTCAACTAAAATAAAGAAATTCATAACAGTCACTGTCGTTTAAATATCTTGAAACTCGAGATTTCAATGTTCTTGAACCGTTATGTATTTGGTCAATTTGACAATTTAAACGATAATTAATATAAATTAAAAGCATTTAGTGTCACTGTCTCTCAACATTGTCTTATGATGTGAGAAATTAACTCACATTTTTACGGATTACGTCACGGACGATGAGTAAAGAAATCTTGAATGTCAACGAATGTACGATACAAACCATCGCATCGCCGAATCAAACAATACTTATCATTGTAATCAACTACTATTAATGTAAACAAGCCAATTATTGTAAACACGTGGACAAGATATTTGAACCAAACATCGCATCAATAAAGTAATAAACACACCAGCTCTCTCACGACAAGACTAACGTCATATCTATTTAACCTGCCCACTTGTGTTTTACAACTGTGTCACTTGTTAAGCTAGTATGGTGACTGTAGTTTTAGCAACTGTGAGATATTTAATTATGTGAGTACCTATATTTGATGTAATCTGCGAAGGAGTGATGCCGTCGAGCACGTTGACGCGGCGCGGCCGGTCAGTGGGACTATGGACTATGTCGCTCGTGGTAGCCGCCTTGCAGAGACACAGCACGAGTGCGGTGTCGCTGCCTTTGTACGTCGCGCGTCGGCAGGCGTTTAATGCGCGGGTATTTCGGTAGATCACAGCAGCCATCGGACAAATCGCGACCGTGCGACCCGGCCTCAACGAGCACTCTAATAATAAACTTGTTTATGTTTTTTATTCTCCATGACTTTTATTCTGACACCACGTTACCTACCGTCACTAACTTTCGGGAATCGTGAAGGCCTCGCTGAGCGACCTCGAGGGCCACGTGCGCCTCGAAATAGACAGGCGACGCGACACTAGGAATTACAAACATTTGTATAGGGAATTATCGAGAGCGGTGAGCGTGCAACGGCGCCAAATTTTGTATGTTACGACGAGTGCGACGTGAATAGTGCAGCGTTTTATCACACTGTTGAATGTAGGCGGACAGCGCGGTAGCGGCGGTGGTGGCAGTAGCGGCGACTGCGGCGATTGGTACATACCGAGATAGTATCAGAAATGGCGTTGCAGAAGGCGCCAAAGCCGGTGGGCGCGGAAGATGCGGTGGTCGGGCTGGTCGGCGGGCTGCCGGTCGGCCGCTCCATGTCGCGGTGTGCCCCGGCGGTCGGCGGAGCACTGCCGCCGCGCACGGCTCGCGCCCTCGCGTTACATAAACCTCGATGCTTGCCCGCTGCCCGCTCCCACCTGTCTGTTGTCGCTACGTTCTGGCACCACATGCAACCCACAACAATAACACTAAACAATTATAGACACGTTATTTTAAGAACACTCAACGCTTACGAGTGAAACTAATTTGACTATTTGTCCCAACATAGCGTGTAATTAAACAACGTGTGAAACTCTAACGACGATAAATTATGTGTTATCGTCGATCATCAAAAGTGGAAGTGTTGACAGGAGTTCTCACATTGTTTGATACAAGGTTAAGAACACAAACGTAAATTAGCATGCCAATTTTATAAATTAACTAAAATTACAAATGTATGTAATGTATAAAATATATAAATCGCTTTCTTTCAGATAAATTATTAAAGTTGAGTTTAGTTTATTTTCAGGTCGTCGTCTCCTTCATCAGATGGGTAGTGAAGGCAAAGACATTTAGTGAAGCAAAAAAAGAACTACTCCCCTAAAGAGCTTTCAGCTCCGTGGCCGTTTTATAGTTTATGTTTTATTCATTGTTCGATATACCTATACCTGAAACTTATACTTTTATACATAAAAAAAAACAAAAACGGCATTTGTAAAAAAATACATAAAGTAGTTATGTAATTGCAATTGATAAAGTATGTTATATTAACTTACTAGCTGTTACCCGCGGCTTCGCCCGCCTGATCCAGAGGAGCTGTCATTGATTTGTGTATATTTTTCGTGGGATAAAAAGTAGTACCAATATGTACAAATTTTAATGATGATCGGCTGCATAGTTAAGGCGTGAAGAAATAACAAACAAACGAATTTACTTACTTTAACACTTATAATATTGGTATGGATGGAACGCCCACCCACACTCAAGACAAAAAAATTGTTCACCACATAAATGTTTGCCCTCTACGGGGATCGAATTATTTTTTTACGCGAGAATAAAATGTTTTTTCCTGGTTAAAAAGTAACCTATGTCACTCTCCATACCGGAAACTATCCCCTGATGAAAAATCATGTCGGTACTTACGTTCCTTTCGAAGTGATAGAACGAGAAATTATTACAAACTTTATTTTTTCCCATGGGATTAATATGTTTTCCGGGATAAAAAGTAGCTTACGCCACTCTCCAAACCGTAAACTATCCCCATTTAAAAAATCATGTCGGTATTTAGGTTCCTTTCGACATAAAAGAAGGACGACAAATGATTACAAAGTTTATTTTTTCCCATGGGATTAAGATGTTTTTCTATGATAAAAAGTTAGGCTACTTTTTCGGTACTTAGGTTCCTTTCGACGTGAAAGAAGGACAAATGATTATAAACTTTTTTTTCTGTAGGAATAAGATGTTTTTCCGGGATAAAGAGTATTCTATGTCACTCTCTAGGCCTTAAAATATCTTCAAAAAAAAATCATGTCAATCCGTTTGTTATTTTCGCCATAAAAGAAGGACAAACACACATTTATAATATTAGTATGGATTATATTGGAACGAATTGCTACTAATAGTCATAAAGTGGGCATAGAATTAAACATATTTACAATTTAGGTTAATATTCATTTACATACTTAATAATGGTTTTAATAAATATTATAAATGTGAAAGTGTGTTTGTTTGTTTGTTTGTTTGTTTGTTTGTTTGTCCTTCTTTCACGTCGAAAGTAACGAACGGATTGATATGTTTTTTTTTTTGGAGATAGTTTATGGCCTGGAAAGAGACATAGACTACTTTTTATCCCGGAAAAACATCTTATTCCCACAGGAAAAAATAAAGTCAGTATTTCCATGGGATAAAAATAAACTTTGTAATCATTTGTCCTTCTATCATGTCGAAAGGAACCTAAGTACCGACATGATTTTTTTAACGGGGATAGTTTACGGTCTGGAGAGTGACTTATGCTACTTTTTATCCCGGAAAAACATCTTATTTCCATGGGATAAAATATAAACTTCGTAATTATTTGTCCTTCTATCATGTCGAAAGGAACCTAAGTACCGATATGATTTTTTATCGGGGATAGTTTACGGTCGGAGAGTGACATAAGCTACTTTTTATACTTTTTATCCAGGAAAAACATCTTATTCCCATGGGACAAAATAAACTTTGCAATCATTTGTCCTTCTATCACATCGAAAAGAACCTAAGTACTGACATGATTTTTAACAGGGGATAGTTTCCAGTCTGGATAGTGACGTAGGCTACTTTTGCAATGGAAATGGAAAAACATACAATATTGTTTACAATAGCGTAATATAATTTGTGTATATATATATATACACACATATGTATATATATGTTTTGTATTTGGTTTTCGATCCTTCAGCGTCAGAGGTTCGCGGGTTCAATCCCCGCAGACGGCAAACATTTATGTGGTGAACATTTTTTTTATCTTGAGTGTGGGCGTTCCATCCATACTAATACTTTATGTGTTAAAGTAAGTAAATTCGTTTATTTGTTATTTCTTTTTTTTTTCTTTTTTCTCGTTTGTTTGTTATTTCGCCTTGACTATGCAGCCGATCATCATTAAAATTTGTACATATTGGTACAACTTTTTATCCCACGAAGTAAAAAAATTACAAAAGGAAAAAAATATACACAAATCAATGGCAGCTCCCCTATACCACGCGGGCGAAGCCGCGGGTAACAGCTAGTGATCCATATAAACAAAGCAATTCTATTTACTTTGCCGTGGCGAAACAAGACTGAATTGACACAGCATTCTTTATAATGCAACTGTTCAAACAAAAAATTACAGACACGACTTTCCACAATACCGATATGGTTATAAAAGAAAATGGCTCATAAATGCATGGATTCTTACTGATAATCATCATCGTGTTAGAATGTCCATTCGAATATGTGCGATTATTTACCTACTGATCGTGTTTTATTTACTAGTAGTTCGGTGTTCAAGAGTGAAAAGAGTTGTTGGGGGAATGGCGGTTCCTTGTGGTAGTTATCAGTATTTTATTTTAAATAAAAGTATAATACGCAGTGAAAGAATGAATAATTGTCTATTTGGACGTCTCTACAGTCAGGTAAAAGACACACAGTGTTTAAAACGAACCTAGATAGGACAAGACCATCGCATAAAAAAAACATACACATGTCAATTTTGTCCAATGCGCGCTGTAGTTATTCACATCTACCACGTAAATTTTTGACTAAGTATTTATATGTATTATTTGCGCTCACGTAACGGTGGAATTTTCTGTACTTATATCATCGTCATTATCATCACCATCATCATCAGCCTATATAGTATCTATCAATTGCATGGGCCTTCCTTAATGCCTACCACCATATGCGATCATCCACTTTCCGCATCCAGCCGCTACCGGCCATTCCCTTGAGGAAAAAACAGAACTAGCATGTAAACGAGAATAGTAAAATAAATTAAACTTATAAATAAAACAATATAGAAATTGTAGATCATTTTGCTGGTCAATGTCACATTACGTAATACCTTACGGACGCCTCTAGTATGCACATGTTTCATGAGAATTTTAAAAAATCCTGTATCCGTCTACATTATACAGCTTTCTTCATTTATCAGGCATTCGCCACTTTTACTAATTACCGTACCCTTTTTTATTTCGTTAATTTGTCTTAAAAATATGAAACACGTTAAAAATAAATTTTAAAAGACATCTCCAAATGTTTGGTCGGCTAATCACGCGATCAGGAGGGCTGACTTATTTCTCGCCCAGCGAATAAGCATTGCCATCCAGGGTGGCACTGCTGCTATCCTTCTGGGCATTTTTACCCTTTGATGGCGATGTGGAAAAAATTTTTCACGCTATTTTGATTATTAATATAAATTAGTTTTTGTTATTTCGTACTATTCGCTTTTGTTATTTCACTTAGACAAGTGTTACATTTTTTTATATATTAGCTCAGCATATTGGCCCCACTTCGCCTGATGGTAAGCGAAAAGAGGAGCCCCAATCGCATCGTTTATATGTACATAAATAATAATCTTACTTTTTTGTATTTTTTTTAACTACTAACATCTCGGTAGGACTTAATGATATTTATTTACAGGCTGGTTCTATTGAGTGGATATTTTCTGATATGATACACATTGCTTAATACCCTTTGAAATGTTGAATGAACCAAATTAAATCCGCACGTCATAAAAAAATACTGGCAAATTTTAACATTAATTTGGTGTGTTTTCACTTAATGTTACGAAAAAAACTACTTATCTGAGGCCTATATTGACGTCAATACGTCTTTATATGTTTTTAAAATTGCTTTAATAGCGAGGCAATAAAAAAAACGAATGATAACAAAATCGGGGGATACAGTTTGTTGCTGCAGCTACATATCTATCATCTCCATCCAAAATCCAATCACACCACTGGATAGATGAAGGATCAAAGAATTTATTAACATAAGTAAGGACTATGGAACTTCGCGTGCGGGGTAGAGGAAAGCGCTACCATTTTGAGATAATTTTAGTGCATATAACGTATTCATGTACAACACATGGCCGTGTCAATGCTACACCACATTTTTTTGTTTACTTACTAGATACGGATGCCTACTAACATATAAACATATAGAAACATATAAAAAAAATTGCACTGCTTAAATTTGACATTATCATGATTAAATAAGCCTGAATACGTAAAATCTAGATAACCGGAGAATAGCTTTTATAAGAGCAATAGCCTCCTGTAGGTATACGAAATTTCCAGCTTCATACATTCAGAGATTAGAATTACATGTTCATAGGTCAGTCAACGACAGTCGGGCACTTTGTTTTGCTTTATGTTTATTATATTTTTTATTCCTCTTGGGTGCCATATATTTTTTATTCCTCTTGAGTGCCATATTCGGCCCGCGTGATGTAAAGCGTACAAATGCCTGATGTATTACCGTAGCCTATACATGCCGACAATAAACGCGTATTGCTCTCGTGCTGGCACCACCACTACTAACGCAGTAACGCAGCATCTCCTCACAATAACAAAATGCTTCAAACTGACATCGACCGTCCCCTTAACTACGGTCTCCTATATTCTAGGGGGCAATATATAGGGTAGAGTATCATTTTCTTCACTCCTATCACTAAGCCAAGCCGGAGAACCAAAGTGACCGACATAGCTCTCAGAGTCAGCGAGTTGAAGTGGCAGTGGGCTGACCACATCTGCCGACACAGCAATGGCAGATGGGTGAGGATAGTCCCAGAATGGAGGCCACGTATGGGGCGACGAAACGTAGGGCGTCTCTAGATGGACCGACGACCTCAAAAAAGTGGCTGGTAGCGGTTGGATGCGGAAAGCGGAGGATCGCTTATGGTGGAAAGTATTGGGAAAGGCCTAACAGCCATCCAACAGTGGGTAGATACAGGCTGATAATGATGATCACTAAGCAATTCTTTTCAATGGCGGTGCTATTTTTGTACATAAAACTGGCTTACCATTTCTAAGAATATTTCATTAGAAATTATAACTGCTTAATAAGACTTCGCCCTTTTGGAATTAATTTATTTAAGTAGCTTATGACCTCCTCCAGGGTTTCTGATTGCGAGCCACAGTTCAATTACGATATCAAAATTACAATGGATTAGGTGTGCAAACTTGCATGCACAATTTACATCTGAATTTAAATCAATAACTGAACTTTATGTAGTTGGTGTCAATAATATAAAGAACCTGAGGCGACCGCACTTTGCACCGCATTATTATCATTATTATTGCCCGTTTAATAGTGCAAGATATCGCAGCGAATATTATTATGAGTATATCGACTCATCCGAAAAATAGAGTCCGATGTGATCATGGAGCAAAAACGCGTATATCCAATTCATATTGAATTACAGAAAATTCTAAATACGTACATCTGTAGGATTCATATCCTACAGATGTACGTATTTAGAATTTTCTTATCTCATTTATATTCCGATATTTAGTCGAGTAACGTTCAATCCAACATCAGCTGCCTACAAAAATTTCATGAAGTGGACTATCAACATTAAAGATCGAACTTTATTCAACGGATGACTCGATATATACTAGGTGTCCCGGTATCCCGTGGGATTTTCAAAAATCCTTTCCTACGTCGTAATAGCTACCTATACGAGTATATGCCAAATTTAAATCTCCGTCCGCTCCGTCCGCTCAGTTCAGCTTTGAATTGATAGATCAGTAACTGCTGCCTTTTACAGAATAAGATACTTTTTATATTTTGCCTACATACACCTTCGATCATGAATAAACTTATTCTTTTTTTTTATTTTATGTTTAAAACATTTCTATCATTTTAAAGAATATTGTGTATGTTCTATATAATGATCGAAATGTTTTAAACATAAAATAAAAAAAATCAGCAAGCTCTCATCTATATTACTTATACTGTGCTATAGCAATATGATTTTATTTTTAATTATAATCACTGACATGTCACGCTAATAGACCAGTGTTTGTCAAATAACACGTTTTTTTTAAAATTATTATTATACTACGTCAGGTGGCAGACAAGCATACGGCCCGCTTGATGTTAAGCGGTTACCGTAGCCTTATTAACGCTCGCAACATATAATATCGCTCGCGCGCCGCCATTCCCGCTGCCAACGCAGCATCTCCTTCCTTACTGGTGACCTCACTCACTCGCAGGAACACAACAACCCTCAAGGGAATTGTTATTTGGCTGCGGTATTCTGTGACGTGGAGGTACATTCCCCAGTCGGATAGCTTACAATTACGCTCTCTACCTATCTAAAAAACACGCGGAACGCTCGATGATCGCTTGACTAAAATGATAGATAAGTTAATCAGTAATAAACCAATACGCAACTAATAATGCAATAAGGAGTAGGAGTCGTAAAAATCTCATTGGAAACCACTTTTATTACAGGGACACAGCCAAGAGTGCTATCTTTACGAAATTCCACCGACAATCAACACTTATGCGGAGCGCTCCTCGTAACAGCGGAGTACGCGCTAACGGCAGCTCATTGCGTTTACTTCGAGCCTCAGCAGTACTTCCTACAACTCAATAACTATTGCGTTGATGATAATGATTATCCACGGGCTCAAGTGCTCGATATCATTACAAACGAACAATATGACAAGTAAGTAGTATACACGGCAGATCCAAATACATTCCACGTATACGCGATCAAACTAAAATAATAGAAATTGGTCGATCTTGTATATTACATTTTCTTTATTGAGTGACAAGTAAAAATAGTGACGTGCTGTTAGAAAAGTAAAAACAATAAATTTATAAAAAGAATGTGCTATGGAGTTCTGCACACCGCGCGTAAGCTTTCAGACAAGTGATTCGGACGCTTTACGTAATTTACTTTCAGTCTCCATGTGATAAATGAAATGAAAATACATTAATGCAAATTACGAATCGCTCGGCGTATTCAATCTCAACCAGATATTAGACTCGTAAACAATACAAGCAGTTCATATATGTAATTAGACTGTGAGGGGTCAATTAAGGGTGGATCTACATTATAGACTTTTTAGAATGCAGCCAAGAGACACGCGGCTATGATGGTACCCTAGCCAGCCACCATACAACGACCAAAAAAAATTGGTAGCTCCTCACACCACCCACAATTATTTTGTTTGGCATTGACTTGACTTTAGAGTACTATCTAATATACTTAACGACCTCGGAGCACTACATGGCACTACCGACAACTGTCTATTGGTCGTTATCTAAGGTATGCACTGATATTTTTAGAAATGTGAAACTAATTTGTTTGCTTATTAGGAACATTTCTATTCAGTTTGTTATTCATTAGTTAGTAGAATACTTTCAATTAATATCTCATGTCAACATGGTTCGGAAATAAGCAAAATAGTTCTATAGAATGGCTTCATTAACTAATAATATACTAGTCGTTCGCATTGATTTCCAAATTTCGATATCTCAAACACAAGTGAACCGATATGCCCAGTAAACACGTCTATTATCTACTTATCTTTGGATCAATGGTTCGAGAGTAATAGCGCCACATTTATATTATTATCTATATTTGGGCTCGCCTCGTTCTTCAGAGACAAAGCCAACCTCAAATGCACGTGGTGCACCCAGTATAAGAGGTGCATAGTGCTTAGTAATTTTGCGGTGTAGTGGTTCATGAACATCTATGAACCAAAGCCAACTTCACCTGCTCGCGGTGCACCCTGCTGACTGACAAACGAAGCTCTTGCGAAAAGAGAGGTAAGGAGCGTAATTCTAAGCTTCCCGACTGGGGAATGTACAAATAACAATTCCCTTGAGGCTTGTTGTGTTCCTGCGAGTGAGTGAGGTCACCAGAAAGGAAGGAGATGCTGCGTTGTCAGCGGGGGTGGCGGCGCGCGATCGATATTTTATGTTGCAAGCGTTAATAGGGCTACGGTAACCGCTACACATCGGCGGGCCGTATGCTTGTCTGCCTACGTTAACATCAATATGTCTAACAACATTGTATCAATTTTATTCTTAAATCTATCAAGTTTTGGGGTGTAAGTGATTCATCAACACCTATGAACCAAAGCCATCCTTACCTGCACGTAATACACCCTGCTAACTGGCAAACGGGGCTCTGGCGGAAAAAGAGGTAGGGTATAGCGTATTTTCTAAGCTGCCTAACTGAGGAAGTACCTCCAACTCACAGAATACCGCACCCAAATAACAATTCCGTTGAGAGTTGTTGTATTTCTGCGGGAGGTCACCAGAAAGAAACAAAGGAAGGAATATAGACTGGTAACGGTCGGCGACTCTTTGGTGCTGTTGATCTCCATGGGCGGTGGTGATTGCTTTCCATCACGTGACCCACATACTCGTTTGCCCCCTCTCATATAAAAAAAAAGTTTATTATTAAACTACTTATATAAAGTAGTTGATTACACTTAGGTATATAAAGTAACAGTAATCGGAAAATAAATTAAGTAAAAAGAAGATATATAGTCGAACTTACAGCCTCCTTCTTTTTTAAAGGCGGTTAAAAACCAAACAGAGTACTCGTGCACTGCGGTCTTGCATCTCCCGCCAGTGACCTCGTATGTTAAACGACGTTGCAGAACGTGGACCGAATAAATCTTGCTTCATTTCTTCCCAACTTTCTAGCTACATCAATTATAAAAGTCAACTTAAATACACGACAGGCATTATTATTTAAATATTTGATTCCGGCCAACTTATCAGAATAATGATGGCAAGAGACCGGACGGTATGACTTTGGTTCCTTGGAGGATGGGGCGGCCCTTAGTTTGGGACGCAAGTTGTGCTGATACACTTGCACCGTCTCATCTTCTCAGGACACAAAATAGGGCTGGCGCGGCGGCTGAATCTGCTGAATGCCTCAAAAGGCGCAAATATAGTAGCCTCGATAGCGGTTATATATTTGAGCCATTTGGGGTAGAAACGTTGGGGCCATGGGGGCCGAGTGCCAAAAAAATTTTTAAAGAACTTTCGTCGCATCTGGTCGAAACATCTCGTGACCAAAATGCTGGCCTCTACTTTGCACAAAGAATAAAATTAGTGTTGCGATCCAACGAGGCAACGGGGCCAGCATATTGGGAACTTTGCCTACGAGCAGCGGTTTATTAGATTTTTTTTTTTTTAGTTTATTTTAATTAGTTTTAATTTAGATGTATTTATTTATTTATTAATTTTAAGATTAGAGTATTTTTAGTTAATTTAGTTTGTAGTGTAAATTTATATTATAACAATGTTTTGTTTTTAATTTAATTCAATAAACTAAAAGGTTTTAAATCAGAATAATATAAATATTTAAAAAACCAGCCAAGTGTTCCGTACCATAATCAATAAAAATGGCAAAAAAAATCACGTTTGTTCTATGGGAGCCCCCCTTAAATATTTGTTTTATTTTAATTTTATTATTTATTTTTAAAGTAAATATATAACTAAATATTATGTGAGTATTTCAAACGTCTACTTATTGCCGTTATCAATTGCGAACAAAAACGAGCAAATAATCACGTTTGTTGTATGGGAGCCCCCTAAAATATTTATTTTATTCAATTTTTTAGTATTTGTTGTTATAGCGGCAACAGAAATACATCATCTGTGAAAATTTCAATTGTCTAACTATCACGGTTCATGAGATACAGCCTGGTGACAGACGGACGGACGGACGGACGGACAGCGGAGCCTTAGTAATAGGGTTCCTTTTTACCATTTGGGTACGGAACCCTAAAAAATGGAAAAATTCACCTCCCCCGCCTAGGTGGGATGTGAACGCTTAGGTGGAATATGTCGAGTGCTCTTCCAACTGAGTTACCAGGAATGTTTGTGATTGTGACGAATTTTTGTATATTATATTTTCTGCTTTGTAGTCGCAGTATGGCGCCTACCTACCTATAAAGTATCGTTGCAGATGAAATTCGGCTATTTTGATAACATGAAACTTATTAAATAATTATTATTTAAATAGTTGATTTCGGCCAACTTGCCAGAATATTATAAATATTAAAAAAAATGGTAAAATTCATCTCCCCGCCTAGGTGAGGGAGCTGTCATTTTCCATTTTTAAAATAGTTATAAAACGACAGGCATGCCAAAAAATCCTAAGCGATTGCCACTGATGGCGGAAACATGGTCATAAATAATAATAATAGATTTATTTCACACATAGTCCACAAATTTTGTTAGTTTGTGATTTAGTAACAATTTTGTCCTTAGACTACATTAGTACTGTCATTAAGATACAGAGTTCATTGGTATATTTATTTTAATTGCCCTGTGCTTATCCTGGGGCTCTACCGCCGAGGTTGAAGCCAATTCCCACCGAATATCTTGATTCGAAAAATAGGTCTTACGTTTAAGTTATTGTCAAACGCCTTCAGCGTTGTCGGTAGAGCTACGTCGTTTCTACCAGCTAAGATAATCACAAGTAGCATAAATCTAAGTTGAAGTTTGATTTTCGCAATCAAAAAATCCGATGGTAACCGGCTTAAGCTTCGACGGTAGGGTCCCCGATCCAGTGTTGCTGGATTGGACAGTGAAACCGCGCAGCAATGGACTTCAGAATGCTGTTACAACTCTTTTTTTTTGGGAACAAACAGTCATATACAGATCACAGAGTCACAGTAAACAGAAATTTTAACTGATATTTACAAAAGACCTAACAGTGCCGAAAAGCATACATTATATAACAGTGTATCAAGTTCAAGATAAGACGCGTATTTTACAAAATATACCTACCTACCTGGATTCGTTTTTTATTTGCCAGAATAAGTTTTTTGTACAATAGGCTATTTGACTAACATTTTTTTCGGTTTGATATATAGGGACGTCTCCATAATATAACCATAGGTGAAAGAATTACTTCGATAGCACAAAAATCTCTCGAGATATGTTAATTTGAAAATATCAATTTTTAGACTGCCCCAAAACGCTCCATACAAAAGACTACCGAATTATGACGTCACAGGTTTGTATTTTGTATGCATCAAATCAGAAATTTGTACGGTAGCTATGTTAAATAATATTACGTTTATGTAATTAGTTTCATAATAAAAGTTATAGCATTTTTTATTGCTTCTCCAATGGAAATATTATTTTTTAATAATTTCATACTTTTAAAATGGATTTTCCAGCCAAACTTTGATCGACGCTAAAAAAAAGTCTGACTGAAGATATTAGAATGAAAGTTTGCAGATCTTTATAGTTTTGTGTATTTTACGATATTGTTAAGTAATGTATACAATTTTTAAACATTGGAAAATAGCCTATTATCAATTTGTCAATATGTTACATATTATTCTGCCATCAATAATGGCGTGCAAATATTAAAATCATAGTATGTAATTGAACTGTATAAATCACTGATAAATAAATCATTATACTTGTACAAGATAAATAAATGTCAAGTTATATACAACGTGTAACTCCAAGTACGAAAAACCTCAAACACCCCAACTGAGTTTTATTATTATAAATTGACAGATATATGTAATAATTTCGAAAAAAAAAATGTTCTCGGAGATATGAACACTTTTTTGTTTTCCTAATAATTCTAATAGTTTCCGAGCTCTGTCGCGCTTTTTTATCAAAAAGACGCGCCAATGACTACGATAGGCAAATATTAATATTAAAGAGCGAGCATCGCGTCAATGACGCGTAAGCGCCGCTCTCTGCACGGCGCTTAAGACTTTTTGGACGCGGCGGTATTACGTTTGTTTACCTACTTCACATTTTCTCGCTTGATTGTCGAGCGCAATTTAAAAATAGACATGGCATTTAAAAATTATTATTATTATTCAAAACCAGTTAGGTACTTTAAAAATGGATGAAAAATATGGAATTGATTCTACTCATGATTCTGAACAAACTATTTTTAGGTTTTGCGTACTTGAAGTTACACATTGTATATGTCAATCTGAATTAAATATAAATTATAATTATGTCAAACTGAAATATAGAACATTATTACACTAAAATATGTAATAAATAATTGTCTAAGTAGGGTATGATCTATAATCTATTGTGTATATATCTCTTGTGTAGTGGCTGCATTATAAAATCTATTAATTTAACTTTTGCGTAGTAACGTTGGATTAATTAACTGAATATTCCATTTTATTAACGCATTAATTTTATTTATTCTTTCCTATTTGACTTCCACATATCATGAGTATTTACTTTAAGAATCATTCAACTAGATCATTAATCAATCATACAATGGTGGTAACTTATTTGTTATTGCTTAGTCGGTTGAATATACAAAGCCCAAATTTTGGGGTGTAGTGGCTTACCACGATCTTTAGAGCCAAGGTCAACATCACCTACACGTGGTACTACCTGCCGATACGAAAAAGGCTTTGACAAAAGAGAGGTTGAGTACAGCGTATTTGTAAGTTGTCCGACTGGGGAAATACCTCCGCCTCATAAATTACCGCAGTCAAATAACAATCTTCTTGAGATTTGTTGTGTTCTTGCGAATGGTTGAGGGTACCAGAAAGGAAGAAGTTGTTTCGTTTGCAGCGGGGGTGGTGCGCAAGCAAAATTTCATGGTGCGAACGTTAACATGGTTCCGGTAACTGCTTCTCATCAGGCGAGCCGTATGCTTGTCTGCCACCCAACGTAGTATACAAAAATCTATTTACATTGAAGTAATTATGTTGGTGTTGAGTTGTTTTGATTTAGGTTAAATTACCCCAATGCCAATTTAACCTAAATCAAAACAACTCAAGAATCAATTACATGGAGTGAGTCACACATAACGTATCGAACATAGGTAAGACTGGAGGATTGCCAAGGCTGTGTCACAACGACATCTGAATTTGGGCATCTATATTGAAAACAAATTGGATTCAATATCATATTTTTCTCAACAATACGATTGCTTTTTGAGAATACCTTTTTTTATTAAACCATCAGCCTCGTGCAGACTGTAAAAACTAGATAAGACAAGCCACATTTTGCTTTCCCGTTTTGACGCGGTGTGCAGTCTAATGGACAATATCTTAAAAGCCGGGTATCCACTAGAGGCAGCCTCGGGTCGAGCGGCTCTCCTGAAGCAACTCGCCTCAAGCTGATCCGCAACGTGGCTTGAGCCTTTGCCTCTCAGCCTCGACTTGAAGCAAACAGCCTCAAACTGAGGCTATTTGCTTCAAGTCGAGACTGCTCGACCAGAGGGATAGGGCCTCTAGTGGATACGCGGCTTAATACATCGAATTACAGACAGGGCACTAGTCTCACCGCTCGCAATGAATGAACAAGAAGCTAGTAGAATCGATATGTTAACAACACGCGTCTGGCCGGCCTGGGATGCTTGGCTTTTATACTATCAATAAGCCACGATTCATGTCGGTAGCCACAAGTAGCCAGCCTAGTGTTCTTTTAATGTATCATGCGATGGCAGTTGAACTCATAGTGTAAGATTGACTATTGCTATGCAAGATACAAGTCCGACCCCATATGGTTCATGCTGTTTTCACTCTTGAGTGGGAACAACGAGATATCTTGGGCCCTGTTACCGTTCGAAGACTAAATGTGAAAATTGTTCCTTTGCCACGAACCGTCGAGTTGTGGAGTGAACTTTCTTGACAAAGAGGTTTTTGCAGGGCAGCAATGACCGCTACGCAAGAACGTATCGTACTTGCGTGTATCCCTGGAGTTGCATGTGTCCATTGTCTGCGTAAAACTGTTTTGTGTAGAAATATTTTCTTTTTACATCTTTAGTAGTACAGAAAATATTCGAATATAGGCATGTTGTGTTTTCAGGATAACAGGAGCCCACGACATCTCCATTCTGCTGATAGACCTTGATATGAATGACACTACATGGCTCGACCACCCAGTATTGCCTGTGTCATCGTTTGGAATAGCAGGTACCTCATTCAATATAATATCAACTATCTTAATAACCTTGAAATGCTAACATCGACATCAGATTTGAGCCTTTCTACTCTTGAACACTTACTAGGTAGCCTCTTTTGGTATTGTATTCAGGTAGTAATCGAGGCTTACACCAATAATTATATAAGCCGCCTGATAATGAGATAAATCCTCCATCAAATAAATTCTTACTCCTCCAACAAATTCACTCAATTTTTGCTCTCCATATTCCTTCATCCATCTTATATATCATCTCCATATAGCTTCGGATATTCCAGCGGATTAGATGCCACTAAATGCTGGAACAATATACCTCCGACATAGCGATTTCTCAACAATAAAAATCTTAATACATTTCTTCATGATTCAAAGACTCACAACCTTAACTCTTAGAAATAAACCTAAACTGCGTATTATACCAACAAACCGACTTGCTAGAACCGGTAGGTCTTCTGTTGTAAACTTCATTCGATTTATCGAAATTCTATATGTATATAATAATAATATCTATGTCTAATAACTGTACAAATGTGAAAGCTTGTGAAGATTTTTGTATGTTTGTGTCAATCACGTGTAAATGACTGAGGCAATTATTCCTGTACAAATTGCACATTGCCATATACTCGTAGTCCCAAACTATGCAAAGCTTTTACTATAGGTAATAAATAACTGATATTATACTTGAAAATATTTTTTTGTAAATACACACATATATACATAACAACACCCAGACTAAGATAAACAGACATGTTCATGAACACAAATATTTGTCTTGTGCTGGGATTGAACCCGTGACCGCTGAGTCAAAGCCATCCGACTACCGGGCTCATCGAATTATCTTACCTACGTATAGAATATGTTCATGTTTTTTATCCCGGTAGTGTTCATGCGGGCTTGAAACCAAGTGTATAAGCATGATTCAAAGTCTTGGACTTCGACAAAGACCGACAATCTAAGTAATGAAGGCAACACTACCGGGATAAAAAACGTGACCATATTCTTTAGGTATAATCATTTGACGAGCCCGATGGTCGAATGGCTACGAGTAGCAATGGCCTCTTTGACTCTGAGGTCGCGGTTCGATCCTAGCACAAGACAAATATTTGTGTGCATGAACATAATGTTTGTCTTAGTCTGAGTGTTTTAATGTATGTATTTACAATTATTGTAAATACATACATACATATACATTAAAAACACGAAGAATATGACAAACATATTTAAGTATAATATCAATTAACTAGTTACAGAATTGTAAACAATCCTATATAAAATATCTCCTTTTGATGTCAGTTCAAAACAAAAGACGCAGTAATAGAATGTATCAATCATGTATATCCCGCCGGCATTCATCAATCTTGCAATTCGTTTTAAGTGTCCAACTGTCCAATATCACTGCATGTTGCATTTTCAGACAACGATAATTTCAGGTGAATGTACGATATACGGTTACGGCTATAAAGATGTCGACACAAAAGAGATGTCTGAAACATTGTCGGCTGCTGAAGTGAGGATAATGTCTTTGGACGAGTGTGGACAAAACTTAGGGCAATATATCGCTCCGCAATATAACAGCGGAATGATTTGTGCGATCGGCGACGGCGGCGACACGTGCCAGGTAATTAGAGTTCATGTCAAGCGTTTTAAGATGCTTTTTGCACTAGCATCGTTATTAAAAAAGATCATAGCTCATACTAAAGAGATCTCTGAAACATTGTCGGCTGCTAAACTGTATTTGAACTAATTAGCGTTCATCTCAAAGGTTTTGAATGATGAAGCTTCTTAAAAGCTTTCTGCACTAGCATCCCTGTTAAAAAAATTCATAGCGCATAAACATAGGTTTATTTGGTGCACCCTGTGGATTAATTGATGAAACTTTGGGTGTAAGAGTAAGGTTGCCAACCGTCCTGTTTTCCCAGGACATGTACTGGTTTTTGGATTCACCTGGGGTGGCCTGGATACACTTTAAGCAGCGTCCTGCGTTTTTAAAGTTTCCTGATTGATAAATGTTGATACATTTTACACCTAGGTAAGCACATTAAATTATTAACGACAATCAAAATGCTAATGAACAACTAAAATAAGTGCCTAGGTTACCAATTTCATAGAAGAATTTGAAGGATTTCAAATATTTTTTAATCTACTGAGGTGACAAACAAGCATACGAACCACCTGTAATGGCAATGATGTTGGCAGCAATAATATTTGATTACCTTTTTATTATTTTCATTGAACCTGTTATCATTTAATACTTATTTGACTATTGCTGGTTTAATAATGCATCTTGTGTTTAGGTTCGCTGGTAGAAATCATGGAGCTCTACCGACTAAGCTGAAGATGTTTGTCAATAACTAAAACGTAAGACCTAGTTTTCGAATCAAAATATTCGATGGTAATCGGCTTCAGCTTCGGCGGTAGGGCCCCTGTTTTTTAACTGAATTGCCCTGGTTTTTCCAACTTCAAATCCTTGTTTCTGAATTTTGTGTTGGCAACCCTATGTAAGGTTAAAGAGTTGCGCTAGCGCGCTACCATCTTAATATTATTTGTGTACACTAATATAGGTACTCCGCAGATATTTGAACACCAATAGTACCCGGCAGATGTCCGAAGGGTCTTATCATCTTGAGAGGTCAAGTCAACCTCACCTGTACGAGGCGCACTTTGTCGATCAGCAAACGAGGCTCTAGTGAAAGAAGCACAGCATGTCGAGCCAAACTGGGAAAGTAGATACGTCTACCTCAAAGAATACCGTAACCCAATACCCTTGAGGATTTTTCTGTTAGCGAGTAAGTCGGATCACAGGAAGTAAAAAGTTGCTGCGCTAGCAGCGGGAGTGCCAGCACACGACTGAGATAGACTTCGAAACAGCTGGACCGATTTCAACGAAATTTTCAGACAATCCTTTGATTGACCCAGCGGATAATCCTGCACCCCTGGACTACGCGGGCGAAGCCGCGGGTAACAGCTAGTATATCATATATTATAAGTATAGATTATGATATCTCCTAAGATATTGATTGAAATCGAGTGATATCAAGGACAATTTTATGAATAATTAAATACTTGTGATTGATTACTGATTAACAACATATTTATTTGGATTACTTTTTCGCAAATAATGCATTAGTTACAAACAAATTTGATTACCATAAAAAAAAGTTATAGTATGTTAATCTTAACAGATAGACATATGCTGTCGCGGACTTTTTTTTAGCACTTTTAAAGAGGAACAATTCCATCATACATGATTTTTGCGTAACTTCAACCTTCGCAAGTTGTATGACTGTTTATTTAGCATGTAAACTTTATTTAATCCATACCAATATATAATAATGCGAAAGTGTGTCTGTTACCTTTTCACTAATAAATGAAATATTGGGAGGAAAACGGCTCTTTTGGCAAATTTTACTTCAACAACTTAATAACATAAAATAGATAAAAGTACATACTGTGACGTAATATTGCACTCGATTGTTGTTGTTCACTCGAATGGCCTAATGTAGCAGCAAAGGCGGCCTTAGAAGTGCAAACTAAAACTAAAATTAGCCAACGCAACATTACCGTTATACTATTCTAACTCCATTATAAATATTACTGACTGAGTAAAGTATAAAATTATATATATAAAGTGTACTCACCGTTCCAAATCTCATTGCCTCCAAGCTTACTATCTCATTGCCTACAAGGTCTCCGAGCCGAGATGTGGTCTTGCATTTGTAGTAATTTGTACTACAATTTGTTCTGTGCGTGGGAGTAGTGATGTCAATATCCTGCTTATGAGGTAATGGCCTAACGAGCACAATAGGACATGTTGTAAAAATTTTAACAAGTTGGCGTAAAGAGGGTTTTACAGTGTTGGCAACGTGTGTCATGCTTCTGGCGTCCCAAACGTTCATAGGCAGCGATGACTAAGTACCATCAGGATGGTCGTATACTTGTTTACTGTAGCGACATAAAAATATGCGTTTTTGTGCAGCCTTAACTTGGGATTCAGGCAGTCAACAAAATATTAATATTGTGTTCCTGCGAGTGAGTGTGCTCACCAGAAAGAAAGAAAGGAATATAGGCTGGCAACAGATCGGCGACCCCTTGGTGTTGCTGATCTCATGGGCGGTGGTGATTGCTTTCCATCAGGTGACCCACATGCTTGTTTGCCCTTCTCTTATATGTATATAAAAAAAGAATAAGAACGGTACAAAAGTCGAAGTGTCAAGGTTAAAGTGCTGTTAGCCGTACTGTACTAGTACATATTTAATTCTGATATCAGTTGAAATTGTACCAATGTACTATAGTATGACAAATTTCGTGCGAGTGGATTGTTGCCAAAGGAAAATAGTGGATTGTTGTACAGGGGCGCCGGCTTTTAGAAAACCTCATGGGTGCTCATGCTCATTTGATGACTCGAAAAAAAAGAAGTGTGAGACCCAACACAAATATCTGTTTCATCAGCAAACATTTGTGTTGGTCTCAACCGGTGCTCTAAACCACTGCGCTAAACGGGTCGTCGGGTAATGAAAAAGCGCCCATCCCTAAAAGGCCATTACTGATCTGTTTCTTGATGTCTATTCTCAGGGGGTGCTCGGCACCCACTGTTTATTTCTCATGGGTGCTCGAGCCCCCGAGCACCCACGGAGTAGGCGCCCCTGGGTATGTAGGAACTAAACCACTGACTTCTTACAGGGTGACTCAGGTGGTCCAATGATGTGCAATGAGTATGTACAAGGAATCTGCAGCTACGGCCTGCACTGCGGCGTGAAAGGTCTACCTGGCGTGTACACCAGCATCGGGCCCCACATAAAATGGATACGACAGATTATGGGACTTTCACAATAAATTTTATACATAAATTCTTATCCTAACGTTTACTATTAAACGAGCTATACTTGTATATGCCTTACAGCTAAATTCAAAATTAATAAAATCATTGGAATAATAAAACTACAATAATAAAACGACCTTAATTTAACTTCACTAATACTACGTTAGTACTATTACTTATACTGTGCTAATACCACACCCCGGCCACTTCATACAAATGTTATCATTTACTACTGCGTAAACAAAGACGTCTGTGCAGAGTGACCGTGCGTACGGCGCAATCAAACTGTTCCAGCCCCCCTAGGCAAGTGTAATTCGTAGCGTAACGAACGTTAGATAGGTACGTGACATTTGTCAAAATCGAACATAAGAATTGACAAATGTCACGTAATCTATCTAACGTTCGTTACGCTACGAATTACACTTGGCTAGGGGGGCAGTTCCAGATTCGTCTCGAGAGCCTCAGAGGAGAGGGGAGGTCGATACTGTACGTAGTACTATTACTTATACTCTGCTAATACTCGCGAGATGGCACCGTGATAGAATATCTAAAAAGTAATAATGTAATAAGCCCTTGTGAGAAAAACCTATCAAACACTTCGATCATTATGATCGAAGATCTTACATAGAATTTAAGCCGACGTACCCCGAGCCTATGATAGCCAATTATTATTATTTATTTTTTTATACTACGTCAGGTGGCAGACAAGCATACGGCTCGCCTGATGTGAAGCGGTTACCGTAGCCATATTAACACACGCGACAACCATATTAACACACGTAAAATATCGCTCGCGCGCCGCCACCACCGCTGCCATCGCAATATGTTCCTTCCCTTCTGGTGACCTCACTCACTCGCAGGAACGCGACCCTCAAGGGAATTGTTATTTGGCTGCGGTATTCCGTGAGGTGGAGGTACATTCCCCAGTCCGGTAGCTTACTATTACGCTCCCTATCTCTCTTCGCCAGAGCTTCGTTTGTCAGTCAGCAGGATGCACCGCTTGCAGGTGAAGTTGGGTTTGGTTCAAACACGTTGATACACCACTTACACCCCCTTTATTAAACCTGAATGTCACATAATCTAGTTTCAAATAAAAAGTCATTTGGACCGTAATAACATATTATATTCAACAACCATTTTTCTATACATTTTAAGCAATTTTCTGAATATATATTCGCAGTTACACATTTTAAAATCATACATAACACAACCAGATATAATTTAAGGACCCGTAAATATTGCGGAAATCAATTTGTATAACAATGGTATAAACTTAACTTGCAAACTTTGTTTCTAAACAGTGATTTATATTAAAAACCTCATTTTAATAAAAATAATACCATTGTTTACAAATATTCATATTGCTTTGTAAATACAAACATACTAAAATGATTCAAAGTAATGAAGCCGTTTCTCACTAACTGTAATTTTTATAAGGCATATTTAAACTAAGGTGAACTATACGTTTTCCAAGTGTAATACGATGTATAGCAAAGTAATCCTATTATATACATAGGTAGTCTGAACTGCAACAACAGGCTAGTTGACAATGTTTTTTTTTTTGTTTCGTTATAGCCAGCCAATATTATTATTCATTAGCATAAAATCTTCTCGAGAAGTTCTCAAAAAGAGATATATCTCGAAAATCACAATTTTAGAGTTTCCCGAAACCGCTTCGTAGAAAAGGCTACTAAGCTATGATGTCACACCTATGTGTTTTGTATGCATTAAATCAGAAATCTAATACGACAGATCTGTTAAATATTGTTTATATGTAGTTAATGCCATGACAAAAGTTATAGTATTTTTAATCCTTTGGTAATATATTTTTATATATTTTTTTTTAATGGACCTAAGTTATTAAAATGACACGTCGCAGATCGTTTTAACTTTGAGTTTTTACGATCTTCATAAATATTTTTTTATAATTTCAGAACATTGTCATGTAGCCTATTCACAGTATAGCGAAATTTCTTCCCAAGAACATGCAAATCTATACAAGATCAAGTGCTAAGAAACACACCAATGACGTTAACTGAACTACAAAAATTGTATTTTGTACACATACCGCAAAATACGGTTGATTCATTTGTCACTGACAACATCAAAGTGCGCCGACGGAACTTAACCGACTAAGTGCAGAATGTCACAAAACTTACTTAGGTACAAAGACACAATTAAGTTTCTCTAACCAAGCGAAGCTTAACAGTAATGCGAACAGCGAATTTACACAACATCCAATATTTTTATTCATTTTTCACTGGATATACATATCCCAAAAACATTTATTAAACACAATACTTAGCTAACATAATGAAACAATTGAATAAAATATTCGAAATACCATTGCGTCAACCGACAATTTCACATAGAAATAAACAATACTAAGTCGATGACTACGGCATAACTACTATAAGTCTATAAAGTCACTTAAAAATATAACGAAAACCTAATAAGATACAGAAAGCTCTAGGAACATGTCGAGTCTTAATGAGTCAAGTAAGGTCTGAGCAGAAGAAAAATTGTGACATCTAGTTAGACACTAAAATTCTCCTTCGGACTCCTGTCTCCCCTGACAGCCCGCCTCGAGGAGACATCAGTACTTCTGCAGTACTGGCGTCTCCGCAAGGCTGAGGAGACATCCGAACTTACTTTTGAATTATATTTTTAGTACTCGTATATCTCCTGTAACTGGCCACTTGCAAATAAGTAAGTAGCCGTACTTGTAATGTTTATTGGGGAGACGCCAGTACCGTAGAAGTCCTGATGTCTCACCCAGGGGGGCCGTCAAGGGAAACAGGAGTCCGAAAGGAAAAATTCCTGCGGAGACTTTTGTCCGCCGAAATAGATCGTTTACAACTGCACACGAGTCTAAGGTCTCGTTGAGTTGAGGAGGAATTGAACAATTGGCGATGCAGTTGTAAGCGATTTAAGCGCAGACCAAGTATTTCATCTAGATGGACACTAAAAGGCCTGCGAAGACTTCCGCGGACTTTATGTCCTCCAAAACAGATCGCTTACAACCTCACACGAGTCTGAGGTCCCTCGTCTGCATTATTCAATTGACGATGCAGTTGTAAGCGATTTATCTTGACAGACATCAAGCACAGCCCAAGTATTTCACCTAGATAGACACTAAAAGGCCTGTGAAGACTTCCGCGGACTTTGTCCTTCAAAAAAAGTCGCTTACAACCTCACAGGAGTCTGAGGTCCCTGGTCTGCATTGTTCAATTGACGATGCTGTTGTAAGCGATTTATCTTGGCAGACAAAAAAGCACAGAATAAGTATATAGTAGACATGGGCTGTGGGGAGCATGTCAGTAAAGCAAGCAGTAAGCGTCCGAACGGCCTAACTTGGTATTGGTATGGTCAATCGCATACATTTTTTATCGTGTATCTTGGTAAATTGATTTTATATGCTTTAATCTGATTTATGCTTTTATAACACAATCTCTATACAACCATATTCAACAATTTCAATACGAAGTTGTGTGTAGTAGTTTAGAACGCTTGGTTTCCATACTAATCTAATTGTATACCTTTTCCCTTTGATTTCACTTCCCCGCAAAAAAATTAACGGACATAAGTCCATCATCTGCGCAGGACTTTAGCGTATTAGTAATGTCACAATTTTATTCTTACAAAATGAAGAGGGAAAATTATTAACACATTTTTCCGTTACATATAAAACAAATATGTTGCCATTTATGTGCTCCAAGTGAAAAATCACTTAAATATATACATATCTACTGTAGGTATATAATGTATACACATACTATATAAACCTTTTTTACATGTTATTGTTCCCCAAATTATATTTGGAAGGAATCATTATTCATTAATGATAAATTATTGTATCGTATAATTTGTACTTAATATCTTTTAAGAGTATATTCGTTGAAAATGAATCGAAACACACATGGAAATTATTCATAACAGAGATAGGACACATCAGTCGTAAAGGAAGCTATATTTAGTATGGTGTTTATTTGTTTTTACCAATGAACCTGAGTCCACATCAGCACACGTGCGGCAATTAGAGATCTACGTTTCCATGCCACGCACGCAAATCGTGTACCTCCGTCATATATACTCCATAATATACACTTATCAAATTATGATAACAGCTCGCGTTGTAGACGGAAATAAATGCATTCTCGTAAAAATCACGGCATTTAAAGCTCGTCTAAAAGTTCCCGCCCGTCCTTATACATTTGCTAAGTAATTAGGGATCAATTCCGAAATAAAGTAAAAAGAAACTTACGTGTATATACGTATAGGGTGCAAAATAATTTAATATGTCATTTTTAGGATTAAGATCGGTATATGAAATTTTAGACAGAAATCTCAGCTAATGTGTTGACAGTCAACACGCTTACTACATACAATATTACATATCAAATATATTACATATCAAAATACCATCGATGTTGGGGAATGATCCTTGAAGTCGTATCCGTAGTGCAAACAAAAAGAAAATACCTCGTTGCTTTGATATATAAAGTACATGAAAATTTGCAATTCAAAACAATTGAAATTTGTTCATCAAAAGTGAATTTTCAAAGTCTCATACTTCAAAGTAAAGGAAACTTTGAATTAAGACCGGGACCCTACCGCCGAAGCAGAAGCCGATTACCATCGGATTTTTTAATTGAGAAATACAAACTTCAACTTAGATTTATGCTACTTGTGTTTAGCTTAGCTGGTATAAACGATGGAGTTATTCTACCGACTAAGGTGAAGGTGGCAATACCTTAAACGTAAGACCATTTTTCGAATCAAGATATGCGGTGGTAATCGGCTTCAGCTAAGGCAGTAGGGCCCCTGAGTTTGCTTTGATATATAAAGTACATAAAACTTTGCAACTTTTAGCAATTAAAAACAATTAGAACTTGTTCATAAAAAAATAATTTCCAAAGTTTCCTACATACTTGTAAATATAGGGAACTTTGAATTAAAACTTGACTAGTCAAGTCTTTATTCAAAGTTTCCTATATTTACACAATACTGTGATACCTAGGTATCACAGTATTGTTTACAGACAAACTATTAAAATTAAATTAACTAGATGGTGAACATGCTTTTTACTATATAGTTAATTTTCAGTCGTGTAACCAGCTTTCAGTAGGGAAAAGGAATAATAATAACAATATTAATTAACTAACTAAGTATGATACACGTGGCGTAAAGGTTTCACACCCTCCGTCGCTGGATATCATATTCTCAAAAGACCACATTCGTAAACCACCACATTCGCCAAACACGATATTCGTAAAACATATTCTCAAAATATCATGATCTTATATGTATATTATATAAGACCACATTCGTAAAACACAACATTCTCCAAACATAAGAAATAATTTATCAGGATAGGAATTATTTTTTTGTTTTGTACACTCGTGACGGTGGTATTGGTCTTCATTTAGACGACTGACGAATTACATGGTCATATAACTCTATCGAGAAAATATGTAAGTACTATTACTAAACATGACGACGACGTATCAAAAATTAAATTTTGGTGATTTTGTATGTTCCATAAAGTTAACATACCTAGCGGAATAGAGGAACAAACGACTGTGCGAGTGAGATATCACTAGCAGTCTCACTGTAGGGTAGAAACAGATACGTGATAAATATATGTGGAAGCCTTTTTGATTTGTGTTTGTGCAATAGTGTTCCAGTGTTAAATAATTGATTATTGTACAACATAGCGTAAAAATCTCGAAGATATCCATTTAACATTTAAATATCTTTATGTTTATTTTTACCAATCTGCTATAAATTTCTTGCACTGAGTATTATTATACCAGAAGGAAATAATAATACTCAGTGCAAGAAATTTATAGCAGATTTTATACATCTCGCATAATTAAACGCTTATAGAAATAAGCGTTTAATTATGCGAGATGTAAAAAATACACCAGAAAAATAAAGAATTTACGAAAATTTTGTGTAGGAAAATAATTTTCATTTTATACTAGGTTAAATATCGATAGATTATTCAAATTATCGATATTTTTCATTGCCTATTATCACAAAGTAAACAAATATGATCCTTTGTTGTATGCGACGTTTAGATATGAATTATTGATAGTGGAATACTTAATCAAGTCAAGTGTCATGTTTAGATACATACCTATTCCCTAAGATGACAGTTTAACCGATCATTGGGTAGTTTCTGCCGAATAGTATGCGACCCTATGTAATTTAATGTCGTCTTTCATCTGAAAGACGACATTAAATTACCATCCTGTTATCCGAGTTAATGGGGAATCTTCCCCATTAACTCGGAGTTAATGGGGAATCTTCCCCATTAACTCGGATAACAGGAATCCATGGGCTTGGATCAATCACCCGTCCGAATTGGAGTCCTAAGAAAAAAATATACATTTGGACTACATTTGAGAAAAAACTGGTCCAATTGCCAGACGCGATGCGAATTTATACGAAATCTGCGATTCAAATAAATAATTAAAAATATTTTCGGTCTCTATTTTTATGAATCATTCTAGAATTTCTGTTTTTAAATTATACCCGTGCTTAGTCCCATGCCATCAGAGTTTATTATCTAGTTAGGTATCTAGCTAAGATACATCTCTGACACAAAGACGTAAATAAATTTACGCACATAAGTGTAATTCAATTTCGGTTTCATTTGACAGCTTATGTTCGTCCTTCTATTCCGCTATGTATATTAACTTTATTGTATTTCCATAAATGTAGTGAAGTTTATATGTATAGTGAACTCAGGACTTTTTCTCGTGATTTATATTAAATCCGGTGTTCATTTGGAAGGTAGGTTTATTGACCTATCCGTGTGTTGTGTTATTTTATTACATAACACACAGATGTACGCACAACACAAAAGTACACCTACTTTTTTTCTTTTTGTTTTTATATAGACAACGCTATTCTTCATCAGGAACGCTATTAATGATTCCTGTTATTTAATATAACATCATTTATAAATTATTGAAACAGTAAACAGTACACATAATATTATACGTCAATGTTTGTCAAGAAGTCCGTGACCCATCAAGATATAATTTCAATGGAGCTTAGTGGACAAAGGGACAATTTCAATGCATATCATGGTTTACATATTTTATTTTTTATTTTATTGAAAGGCTACTCTTTCACTTTGGGACAGACTAGAACACAGAATACTATCCCTCACTCACTCAACTGCTCATTACAACTACTGGAAATAATATTTTAGATTATAAAGTGGACGTCATGATAGTATCAATCATTTCTTTTATACCACGAAAATGCCAAACAGGCTTAGCTAACTATGTGAAGGTCAAATATTCCTCCTTGCTTCTAAAAGTAAATAGAACCGTCAAACAAACAAACGTCATTAAGTACGTCGATTCAAACAATGGAAAAACGTAGTTACTGCATACCATAAAGCAATAAACATTATAGCATGATAAGGAAACGACGTGACATGACTTCGAAGGCATCACGTGAACACATCATGTTCTCCAAACGAAACCCTGCTTTGGTAGCACACTGAGATCGCAGTTAGGCGCATTGATCATCAAGAGGATTGATAGCGCTAGAAATTTAATTACCTATTACAAACCAGGGATGTAACGGAACGGAGGTAATTTTATCGGAACCGAAGGCGGAGTCGGAGTTTTTAAATTTGATTTATCGGAGTCGGAGGCCGCAAAAATCAAAACAAATATCTATAACCTATGAACGTGTCGTGTGCCTAACAAACTAACAACAAGTGAAAAAATAATTGACGATAGAGCGCACGTAGCGGGAGTCGGGGGGATTCCCCGCGCGACATGTTATGAACCCGTTGAGTTCATAACAGTCGACTCAGGCCGCATTAAAACCTCCGATTTAAAAGTGTCGGAGCCGAAGTCGGAACCGAAGGTGTAATAATAATCGGAAGTTCCGACTTAACGGAGCCGGAGTCGAAGCTCCGTAACATCCCTGTACAAACAATGTAAATTTATATTTGGACTAATTAAACGACCGCTGCTATCTACCGCCTAACAGTATTGCCGATAGCTTTCCATTTTACATGTTCATAATTATAACTACCGCTTCGTTTATAGCTTTCAATGATTTAAATTACATCTAAGATTATAGCCCATTAATAAACTAATAAGCCTCCAAAATCGAAAGCTATAGCAATGGTAAAAGTAATAGTGTTAGGCGGTAAATATGCAAGCCACGCTTCCCTCCGACTTAGTCGTACTACGTCGGTCGCAGATAAGCATACAGCCCGCCTGATGTAAAGCGGTAACCGTAGTCTATTTCCCGTTCCAGCAGGAATTTCGGGATAAAACTATACCTATAAAACACGCGACAATGCGACTAGTACTTTGATCTTTTTTAATACATATTTTAATTTTTTTAATATAATTGAACTAAATACACACAACTAGAAAGGTAATGTTTTTTAAACTTTGTATGTATATTCTAGCGGAAACATCCTCTTAGATGAGATTTTGTTCACAGGATGTGACCACATAAATCCTTCTTTCCTTCAAACTTTGTGACAAAGTCAACTATTAAAGTATGATCGATTGATTTATGTAGGCGGCATCCTGAAAATGAACCGTGCCGACTAATTCCCACTAATTAACGCTATGCCTAAGACTACTCCTCCAATTTAGACTGAACTTAAGACCACATGAACCACGACCTTCCTTCTGATGTCGGCGTGGTCGCGGAACTCTTTGGTGTTTTAGGACTCTTCGGAGTTTCGGGTTCTGACTTGTTTTCTGCCCCTTCTTCTTTGCTTTCAGCATTATCAATGGTTGTTTTAAGCTGAAAATTTAATTAATATTGTTTTAAAAATTGGTTGGGGAAGAGAATAGTTGAATTCACCGCGATTTGAATTCAGCATTAGATAAAAATAGCAGGTTTATATAAAATATAAAAATATAGCAGGTAAAAGTTGAAAACCAGTGGTCTGCTCAACGAGCATACATTTCACCGAGCTCCTTTATGTATGTATTAAAAGCATGTGTGTCGTAGTCATACATTTTTGTATGACTGTACAAAAAGATATATGACTGTAACATACCTACATGTCACCCTTCCTGTACTGTCATATAATACACCTCAACTCAATCTCAAGAAGTTTGTAACTATTGTACTTAATGTGTATGTAGCAGTTATATGTAACACATAAACATTTTATCTTAAAAATATATTTATTTGCATAAAACATGAGTAATGTCACATGCAGTGGTTATTGGGGTGTCAGTGGTTCATCAACATCTTTGAACCAAAGCCAACTTCACCTGCACGCGGTGCACCCTGCTGACTGACAAACGAAGCTCTGGCGAAAAGAGAGGGAGCGTAATTGTAAGCTACCTGACTGGGGAATGTACCTCCACCTCACATAATACCGCAGCCAAATAACAATTCGCTTGAGGGTTGTTGTGTTCCTGCGAGTGAGTGAGGTCACCAGAAAGGAAGGAGATGCTGCGTTGGCAGCGGGGGTGGCGGCGCGCGAACGATATTTTATGTTGCGAGCGTTAATATGGCTACGGTAACCGCTTCACATCAGGCGGACCGTATGCTTGTCTGCCACCCGACGTAGTATAAAAAAAAAAAAAAAAAAAAAAAAATGCAGTTGCATGAAAGATTTATACTTATTTTATTTTATCTATTAGAATAGGTACACCAACAGCATCCATATCAAAAATGTATAATATAAGCTCTTGATCCTTCTCGGCGTACAAATTTTGAGAGAAGAAGAATAATTTCATTAAAAAGAAACAATCTATAAACAATATAGTCAAATAACAAAGTCTATAAATTTAAATGCAATGTCAATTGAATTAAAATACAATGTTAAATATAAACATAACGCCGTTTCTTTCACAGCTATATTAGATCTCACCTTCATATTTGTCTGTGCTTGCATTTCTCGTTCGTACTCCCTTACGTCCTCTATGGTCATATTAAACCACTCGTCCATCCAAGCAAATGCTTGACGATGACCAAGGAGCAGAATCTCTCGTATTGCCTGTAATAATAAATAAATAAATAAATATTCCTGAACGGATTACACACTGCCATATAGTCCCAAACTAAGCAAAGCTTAGGTGTGCTATGGGTACTATGTAACTGATATAATTTTTAAATATTTTTTTTTGTAAATACATACATATAAAACACCCACACCTAGACAAAAAGACATGTTCATGCACACATATATTTGCCTTGTGCGGGGATCGAACCCGCGACTTCGGGGTCAAAGTGGCCATTGCTTGCCATTCGACCACCGAGCTCGTCATATACTCGTAGATCGTCGTCAATAGAGACATTATAATTAATAAAACATATCAATTCGTCAATACGATGGCAGCAAATGAGCACACGCGGAGTGAACCAATCTTAAAAATATCAAGAGTAGGTGGTCCATCTATAGCAGATGCCAGCCAAGCAACACGACCCTTGAGGATTGTTTGTTTCTATGAGAAAGTCAGGTCAGACTTAAGGAAATGCTGCCGAGATGGGTGACTTGTAAGCGTCTATAGATAGGCTACGGCAATCGTTTTACATCAGGCAGAAAGTACACTTGTTTCCCAGAAGACTACAGCGTGTTTTTTTTTAAAGGGAGAAAATATTTACACATTGTGAAAGATGCCCCTGAACCTCTACGCGTACATAGGTTGCCGTAGCTGCCTTACGTCAGACGTACAATATCGTCAGGGTCACCAGTTTAATGTGGTAGAGAAGCTATGAATGATATCTGTTTGTAGATTAACAATACAGTTTTTCTTTTTAGATCATAATATTTTACAATGAATAATGACAGAAACAATTTTAGGACAAGTAAATAGAAAGCGAACGCACGACGCGTTCTATGACTACGCTAAACTTTTTATATGTTGGGGGTACCGCCACATGCTTGTTTGCAACGTAGTAGTATATCTATAGCGCATCACGGTCATACAATTTATATATGGTACTTACTCCTTGCACATACTCCTCGACTTTAGTCTGCAAGCCCCAAACTTCGAACTTAACATCGACTAATTTGTAACAGCACATTATAGGCTTGTGGGTATCTCGCCAGCCTTCCACCAGCGGTCCTCGGCCAGTCTTTTCAGATTTGTAGAACTTGGGGTCCTCAGCTTCTTTATAATGGTGGGGTTTTATCTCATCATATGCTATATCTAGGAAGTCAACTTCTCTCTGCTCCAATTCTTCCGGAGTTAATCCTAAGCACTAAAAATATTTACATGAACATAAATTACTAGAAATACATTTTCATACGAAATGCAAGTATTTTTGTGTTAACTCAAAACTTGTACTGTGTAAACCAGTGCCATATTTAGCTGAACTACAGTATAAATAATAGTACTACGTACAGTGTAGCCACTTCCTGCCGCTCTCGTATCGACCTCACCTCCCTTCCGAGACGAATCTGGAACAGTTTGTATGGCGCCGCACGCACACAAGTTCATTCTCGCTCTGAATAGACGTCATTATTTATGTAATAGTAAACGACGCGACATTTGTATGGATTGGCCGGGATGTGGCTGAACTGTGTATATTTAAATTTGTTATTTTGGATGTTTATAATTTTTTTGAATTATCCATGTGAGTGATTTTTAATTTTCCTAGAATTGAGACCTAGCTAAATCAATTTTGATATATAAATTGATATCACTAAATAGTACAAAACAAAGTCATTATCCGCATCTGTCTGTTACTTTGAAACTACTAGATTTTCACTGTCATCATGTATCTACTGAACCGATTTTAAAAATTCTTCTACTAAAAGAAAGCCACGTTATTTGTGAGTGTCATAGGCTGATATTAAGCCGAAAAATTTAGTTTTTTTGTAAAAATGTTTACCGTTCAACGAAGTGGGCACGGGTCAGCTAGTTTACTATAAAGACGTGCCATAGACGAATATCACGTCAGTAAGAATTGGCTACAAAGCGCTTACTCAATACCTACGCAAGTAAACATGCAGTACGCAAAGAAAGGAAAAGAACGCAAACACACAGGAAAGCATCTACAACTTTTTGATAATTGTTTTTGTCAGCGCTAACGTTTTGCCTCGACAGTACGTGGCGCTTGCTTTGGCAGGTAAAACGTATTTATAGGTAAAAACATCTTAGGTCCTTTAAAGAATTTGTTCACAAGTTTACATGTAATACATCTATATTATTCTACACAGGCGAAGGGGCGGATTCAGTCAACCTTTAAGTCCCAGAAAGGAATCTTTGAAAAAAGAATTATAATCTAATGTACTTACATTGTCGTTGGTACCATTGTTGTCTTCGTATCGAGTCTGGATTGCAATAGAAAACTTGGGAATGAAGGAACACTAAAATCATTCAAATAATTATTAGCCCCTTGACCACATTTTTTATTATAGATTATATCGATCAGTCCTAACTTTAAAGTAGGTATATTCTTCTACAAAAAATCAGTTTTAGACCTTTTTTTCTCTTGCGGCACCTTTTGTTTTTTTCCCATCAGGCGGGCCGTATAATCGTATTACCACTAAGGTATGGTATAAAATAACATCGATTTTTCACAAATTTTACTTCAACAACTAGAGTAGGTATAATGTTTTATATATTTTTTGACTTTATGGATAAATAATTTTTTGTTTCAATCGTGTCACGCTATTCTAATCAGTCCATCAGCAGGAACTACTTTAAATTAACATTTCTAATTGAGTGCTATGCTTATACATATTTTATATGCAAAAAGGCGAAAAACCGAATTGAATACGTCTTCTAATAAATAATCTGTATTCAATATCGATGCTTATAGATGGGATTACACCCTCGAGCTACTCGTGTGAAGCCATGGCGGGTACCTTGTAGCTACTAACAGGTTTACTGCGCCCAAGATAATGTTACGCACTAAGTATATATATAGACTATTTATACTTACTGTGTATTCTGTGAAAGTTGATGCACGCACATGAAAAAGAAAATAGAAGCAATCACAATTATTTCAGTAACTTATTATCGCAACAAATTGTTAACTTACTAAAAATAATTACCAGTTATAGTGTAAGGGTAGTAATTCCATGCTTTTTCAGTCACATAAAATATTTTAGGTATTAGAGACTGCAGCCAGTATGGCAAATGGCTGAAATCAAATAATGTTAGCATTAGCTATGCAACTTTGTTGTTGCAGGGTTAGGGGTTGTTGCATTTACTTATAATATAATTAATAAAATAAAATATTTTTGAAGTAAAACTTCTTTACACACGCTTGATTTGGGCTGGTAAATGCGTGACGAGAGCTTTACGAAAGCGGCGAACGGAAATTGAGAGGGAGATATAAGTTCGTACAGCTAAAGAAGTTTTACTTCAGTCGTGTGGTCTAAAGCACACGATTTTTAGGGTTCCGTATCCAAAGGGTAAAAAGGAAGCCTATTACTAAGGGTGTCCGTCCGTCCGTCTCTCACCAGGCTGTATCTCATGAACCGTGATAGTTAGACAGTTGAAATTTTCACAGATGATGTATTTCTGTTGCCGCTATAACAACAAATACTAAAAAACAGAATAAAATAAATATTTAAGGGGGTTCCCATACAACAAACGTGATTTTTTTGCTCGTTTTTGCTCGCAATTGATAACGGTAATAGGTAGACGCTTGAAATACTCACATAATAATATTTAGTAATATATTCACTTGTAAAATAAATAATTAAATAAAAATAAAACAATATCTTGACTTTTCTTTAATGGTACTAGAGATACAAAGTTGTGTCACTTGTACCATCAATGGTACTAGTCAATGGTACTACTGATCCTAAGGGAAATTTAAGGGCTCCCATACAACAAACGTGATTTTTTTTGCCGTTTTTATAGATAATGGTACGGAACCCTTCGTGCACGAGTCCGACTCGTACTTGGCCGGTTTTTATTTTTTAATCTGTCGGTTATACAAAATACAAGAATTTAAATGACTATCAAGTGTCAGACAATATTTAATCCCTGACCAAGAAATCCCTGTTCATTAAGACCATTACAGAGAGCCCAAACAGGATGTCTTTACTGTATATTGGCGAGGTGTCCTGCAGATTCCTGATCCAACTCCAGTAATGTTCAAGCCTTTACAATATCATCCCACCCCGGCCACTCCATACAAATGTCGCGTCCTACTACATAAACAATTGGGTCTGTGCAGAGCGTGTGTGCAACGTCATACAAACAATTTCAGATTCGTTTCGTCTCGTTCGAGAGCTTGGAGATAGCATTAGCTATGCAACTTTGTTGTTGCAGGGTTAGGGGTTGTTGCAGTTACTTATAATATAATTAATAAAATATTTTTGAAGTAAAACTTCTTTACGCACGTTTGATTTGGGCTGATAAATGCGTGACGAGAGCTTTACGAAAACGGCGAACGGAAATTGAGAGGGAGATATATAACTTATATCTCCCTCTCAATTTCCGTACAGCTAAAGAAGTTTTACTTCAGTCGTGTGGTCTAAAGCACACGATTTTTAGGGTTCCGTACCAAAAGGGTAAAAAGGAAATGGCAACAATACGAGAGAGCGGCAGGGAGTATCCATACTGTAGTACTATTACTTATACTGTGATATCGTAGCAACTTAATTGTTGAAGCCCTTTGTCTACTTACAACTGGTCCTCTCGTGTGATTGAATGTCGAGTCACACCCTGGTCACCCAATACAAATGTCGCGTCGTTTATTACTACATGAAAACTTTTCCATATTCGTCTCAGAGGGGAGGTGAGATCAGTACGAGAGAGCGGCAGGAAATGGCCATACTGTATGTAGTACTACTATTACTTATACTGTGGTTGAGTATACGAGAAAAAAGTATATGTGAAAACTGCGAATACAATTGTTGTTGTGTGAATGTAGCCGAAGGGCTAGTTGCTACAGTATCGTAACGGTTGAACATGATTTGGATCACTGGCGAAGCTATAGCATCAGACCAAGTTAGCTTGTTTTTTTTTTTCAATATAGAATCTGTCAAACCTGTGCAATTTACTCATATTCCTTCATAAAATAGAAAGGACTTCAAATGGCGATGACGATCTTCAAATGGCTGGTAAGATTTTTATATTGACATTGCACTTACTCATTATAATATTAATACAAACTAAATTGAACAATTACAATTTAATTTATATTTATATTATACATAATTAATAAATGCAATGTCAATATTACAATATTATGTATGCCAAATAGATAACGTCAAACAGGGATCGAAAAGGTTCGTAAAATACCGGTAAAGTACCGGTACTTAGAGGTTCTGATACTAGAACCCGTACCGGAACCTAAATCTGGAAACTGGACCGAAACCTATATTTTACAGGTTCTTCTTTAAATCCTGTCCGAACTTGAATTAAACTTAGAGTACGTCCACGAGGCGCGTTACGCCGTCGTAACGTAATAATTTTGGCGCATTGCCGGCCAATCAGGCGCTACATCAAACACTACTTCGTCAGTCCTTGCCCGCATACAACGAAGAGCAGTTCCCACATGATCGCTTGCCCCCCTCTCATATAAAAAAAAAGTTCGAATCGTCGGTGACACAATGAACTCGGATCGATTGGCCTCTCTCTCTACACGCAGAAATGTAGCGTCTCTTTGCGTTCTATACAAATTATATCACGGGGAGTGCTTGAATGAGCTGTTTGATTTGATACCTGCCGCTGAATTCCACTATCGTACAACTCGCCATAAATTAAAATTCCATCCATATCATCTTGATAATTGGCGATCTACTACAGTACGTTTCCTAAGATATTTTGTACCACGAACGGTGAAAATGTGGAATCAACATCCCTCAGCGGTATTTCCGAACTAACATGGGTGCCTTAAAAGACAGAGTCTTTATTTCCCTTAAAAGGCTGGCAACAGCTCGGCGACCCCTTGGTGTTGCTGATCTCCATGGGCGGTGGTGATTGCTTTCCACCAAGTGACCCACAAGCTCGTTTGCCCCCCTCTCATAAAAAAATGTTTTGAAGGAGTGTAGGTTTGAGCATGATTCTGCGATTTATGAGCGCTCAATCAAAAATCAAAGGAAATTCCCATACTTGGAATTATGGGAAATTCCCATACTTGGAAGTACTTGGAAGTATGGGAATTATTATTGTTAATGTTATTATTACAAACAGTAGTAGAAAATTAAAGTTGCGTTCCATTATTCCAAGCTGTCTACTGTCAGCTGCAAGAAATAAGAAATATGTCAGACACGGTCGAACGTATCCCTTCTTCTTAAGGAACCTTTAATTTGGAACCGGTATATTGGAACCTTTATTCAGAACCGGTTCTTCGGAACCGGAACCGAACCGGAACCTGAACCGGAACCGTATCGAAAAGATGAACCTTTTTACAAACCGAAATGACGAACCGGAACCCAAATTTGTACCGGTTTTCAATCCCTGACGTCAAATAATTACAATCTAATAGTTGTCGTGTGAACACAGCCAAATTGTTTCAACAACTACATTGCTACGATTAATAAAATAAATAAAAAAATGTGACGATTGAACATTACCGGAATCCGACACCCTGATTATAATCATGTGACGAAACTGTCACAGAAAGATTTTACCTCATGTTTAACCTTTTGTTTGTGCCATGGGAAAAATACAACCATTTTTTAGATTAAAAAAACACACATTAAAAAATGTTAACTTGTTTGTATATACAACAATTTTTTTTGTTTGTGGTTATCGTAGGGTGCTGAAAATATTCACCTGGACAAATGTATTCGTTTCTCAGTGTATTGGCCAGTGCCATTTTTTTCGTCATTAACCTCCTCATTAGCCACAACCTCCACCCCCTCTCCATTGCTTGATTGCTCAAAACTATGGCGAGCTATCATATATAGTTGGCCTATTTGATACTGCAAAAATAAATATTTGGCAATCAAAAATGCATGCCTAAAACTTCAAATTATAATTAACAACGACAGTTAAATCCATGTATTGTCATCTACACAATTGGACCACATCACTGGGGTGTAGCTAGGGCATGCATTTTGCCCGATACATCCACACAAAAGAACACGGGGAAGTGAGCTCGTAGAAAGCGGTAGTAACGCGACCGTAGCCCCAGAGGAAGGCACGACTGACGAAGGCAAGCCGTACCTACAGAGCTCCACCCCAAGCAGCACACAACAAGCGCCCAACACAAAAAGCTCTGGGCCTGAAAGTGCAGGCACCGGCCACCGGACGAAAACCCCACAGGGGGGGACGACCGGAAGCCAAACGCCTCACCGACAGGCACGCCCAGAACAACACGGCACAACACACCCTCTCCCTACGACAAGGAGCGACCTGACTCCCCCACCAAGCGTTGCACAACTGCAACCGCCTTGGCTGGGGAAGAGCCAGGAACAACGCGACGAGTAAATAGGGAGAGATCACAAACACTCACAAACACACAGGCACACTCACACTAACACATGAACACAAACAGAAACACACCACAAACACACACACAAAAAATAAGAATAGTTCAAGTTAATCTTCATCATTGCCGCGATGCCATGATGGAGTTCTGCAGACACGTGGTAGATGAAAAAATAGATATCGCACTACTGCAAGAGCCATACGTCGTAAAAGGACGAATCTCAGGGCTCAGCTCCCTAGGAGGAGAGATCATCTATCACGAAACGGGTGAGTCAACTCCTAGGGCATGCATATATGCCAGCAGTAGGGTAAGATCGTTAGGAATAATAAAAGCAGATTGTTACAGTGACCTTGCCAGCGCCACAGCAACAATACAGCTCAACACAGGCAAAAAAGAGAGGGTGATTCTGGTCTCCGCGTATCTACCAAGCGATAAAGACTATAGACCACCATCGCTAGAAATGGAAGAAATAATAAGAAAATACCAAGGTAAGAACATTCCTATTATTCTAGGTTGTGACGCCAACGCCCACCACGTGGTGTGGGGCAGCACGGACTGCAATAAAAAAGGTGACTTACTTCTGGACTTTATCAGTGCAACAGGCTTAGACATACTGAATGTGGGCAATACTCCCACATTCGTAACCGAAGCCAGAAGAGAAGTGCTGGATATCACTATTGCAACAGACAATATAAGCCGGCACATCACAGACTGGAAAGTAGACGAAAGAGATTCCAAGTCGGATCACAGACGAATAACCTTCAGTCTGGGAGCCAAAATCGAGAAAACCTTATTTAGGAACGCGAGGAAAACCGACTGGACGATATATGAACAGCACATTAAAAAGTGGAGTCCAGGCGACCATAACTCGTTAAAAGATACCACAGACATCGAAAGAGAAGCCAACCGACTAGAGGAGGCCATGAGGGAGGCATACCACAAGGCATGTCCACTTAAGGAGATCAGACCAGGAAAGGGACAACCCTGGTGGACAAAAGCACTAGAAAAGAAAAGGAAAAAGACCAGACAAGCTCTCAGGACGGCCCAGAAAAAGGGCGACGCCGAAAGCTGGCTCACATACAAGAAAGAAAGAAACACATTCAAGAAAGAATGCAGAAGGGAGAACAACAAAAGCTGGAAAGCATTCTGCGAAGGAGTTGAAAAATATCCTGACGCAGCGCGACTAGTGAAAATGTTCTCCAAAACGAACACCTGCAAACTAGGAAGCATTAAGAACGGAGACGAATTAATAACGGACCCGGGAAAGATACTGGAAGTGATGCTGGAGACACACTTTCCAGAATGCGAGGCATACAAAGGTGACGAAACGCCAATCGATACGAATCCCACAGCGGACACGGAGGAAAAGGCACTAATCACAAAAGAGCATTTACTATGGAGTGTCAGGTCATTTCAGCCATACAAGGCAGCAGGACCGGACGAGATCTTCCCGAAAATGCTACAAATAGCTATCAAGTACATAAGCGATGATCTTCTGACCCTGTATAACTGCAGCATCAGAAAGAAATACATCCCAAAGAAGTGGAGAGAAATAAGAGCTGTCTTCTTACCGAAACCAGGCAAGGCGACGTACCAAGAGGCTAAAAGCTTCCGATGTATTAGCCTGTCTTCGTTTCTACTCAAGACCCTAGAGAAGATCTTAGATAGGATAATCAGAGAACAAATAGCTAGCAGCGGATCTCCACTCCACAACAACCAACACGCATACATGGACGGCAAGTCGACTGAGACAGCACTCCATAACTTGGTTAACAGAGTGCAGAGATCAATAAGTAACACAGAATACGCACTGGGTTGCTTCTTCGACGTTGAGGGCGCTTTCGACAAAGCAACCCCGGCCTCGATAGAGGAAACCCTAAATCGTGAAGGCATAGACAAAGACATATCAGAATGGGTGAAATGTATGCTAAAACACCGGCTGATACAGGCAGAGATAGCAGGAACAAAGCACACGGTGATAGCAAGAAGAGGCTTCCCACAAGGAGGATGCTTATCTCCACTACTGTGGTGCCTGCTAATAGACGAACTAGTTAACAAGATTAACAGAATGCACATATACACACAGGTATACTCTGATGATGGGGTGCTTCTGATCACAGGCAAAGTCCTAAGTGTCATGTGTAACATCATGAACAGAGGTCTGAAAGTAGCACTAGAATGGTGCAGGAACAAAGGCCTCAACCTGAATCCTGACAAAACCAAACTAGTTCTTTTTACTAAGAAAAGGAAAATAGGACGGACTGAACCGGTACGACTAGACAACCATGACCTGGAAGTAGTAAGGGAAGTCAAATATCTGGGAGTTACACTGGACAGCAAACTGACCTTCAAGACTCACATAAGTAATACATGCTCAAAGGCAAAAATAGCCATGATGCAATGCAAAAGAGCAATAGGAAGAAGCTGGGGTATGAAACCAGCCACAGCACTATGGATCTACAAGGCAATAATTATGCCAAGAATCCTACACGGTGCCCTGGTATGGTGGCATAAAGCCTGCGACATACAGAGGAACAAACAAGAACTAGACAAAGTTCAAAGACTGGCGGCCCTGATAACCACCGGCGCGATGAGGACTACACCCACGGCCGCGCTGGAGATCATACTGGGTCTGAACCCATTGGACTTAGAAGTAAAAAAGAGAGCCACTGAACAATGGTTCAAACTAAGAAGCACGGGTCTCTGGACTGGCAACACCATGGATGAGGGCCACGCAAAGATCAGTCAAGACTACGAAGGAAAGCTCTCAATGATCTTTTCAAACAACGATTTGATAAGAAAGGAAAGGATCTTTGACAAGAAATATAGAATACACATAGGACTGAGAGAAGACTGGAAGATGGACACCAGTGGTACCATCTGCTACACAGACGGCTCCAGGAAAGAAACAACCAAGCTCTCTGGCTCCGGAGTACACATAAAATGTGAAGACGGAACAGAAACAAATAGGTCAATACCCCTAGGAAAGTATGCAAGTGTCTTCCAAGCAGAAATCTATGCCATCATGATATGCGCAGAAATGGTAGGCTCCATGAATAACACGGGAAAAGTCACCATATACAGCGACAGCCAGGCAGCGCTGAAGGCACTTGCAAAGACAGAAACAACATCAGCAATTGTCAAAGAGTGCAAAAATGCATTAGAAAAACTGTCCAAGACAGCTGATGTGACGATTGCCTGGGTACCCGGACATGAGGGCAACACGGGCAACGAAATAGCTGATGAACTGGCCAAGAAAGGGGCTGACGAAAACCAGGTGGGCCCGGAGCCAAGGCTACAAATCGCCCACAAAATCAGCCGAAGAACCGTAGTAGAGACCAACCAAAGATGGGAGTCCTCGACAGTCATGAGACAGTCGAAGATCTTCATCAAAGGCCTAGACAAAAAAAGGACCAGCCAACTGATGAAACTCTCCAGAGGCAACATGAGGCTCGTCATAGAAGTGTTAACAGGACACTGCCGACTGAACAGGCACCTGACACTAATAGGCGTGAAAACAAACCCCAAATGCCCAGAGTGCATGGATGACGACGAAACAAGCTTCCACCTGCTTGCCGAGTGCCCCATGTACTCACGGATAAGATGGGAGACCATGGGGGTGGACACGTTAGAGAAAGAAGACCTGGAAGACCTGAAGGTGGAACAGATCGTAAGGTTTTGCAAGGAAACAGGTAGGTTCGACGGAACGCCGCGATTGCCGGATAAACCCACATCCTCCCCCAAAAGGGAGGACCAGGGGAAATGGGTGAAATGGCCTCAGGAAAGGCTGATCACCCGCCCGACAATCGGCGTCCCCGTTGGAAATAATAATAGGGCATGCAATATTCGCCCGATTTTAGTATTAGATTTTTACGAATATCATGATTCATACTATTCGAGTTATTCTAGTTTTACGATTTTTTCGAATATCTTCTTTACATAGTATAAAATAAAGTCACAACCTCTGTCTGTGCGCTTAGATCTTTTAAACTACGCAACGGATTTTAATGCTGTTTTCAGCAATAGATAAACAAATAAATAAATATTTCTGGACAATTTATACCACGCCATCTAGTCCCAAATTAAAACTATGGGTACTGAATAAGTGATAAATGTAAATAAATACTTTTTTTCTTTTTTTTTTAAATAATGCATATATCGATAGTGGAAATATCAATTAACGTAAGGGACATTTTAGCTAAAATGAGTTATATATACCACTAGATTCAGAATCTTCTGCTCTATCTAATGGTATACTTGAAATTTTGATATTGCTAAAAAAATGTCCCTTACCTTACACATTATTTGGTTCTTTTTGTATGATTCTTCAAAAAAAATGATGTATGGGACGTTTTAGTCGTTTTTGTAAACCAATCTGTCCCTTACTTTAAATAGTTATCACCAGGTTGAAATAACATTTAACCTTACTTTACTTTATTTAGTAAAAAAACTGTGGAATATATATAATAATATAAAACTAAGGAAGTCTAATAATAATACGATATTATGTTTAAATAAATAAGTCATTATTACTGTTTTTCACTGTCTGAATTACATACTTTTTGAATTAGTTTGTTAACAGACCTTGGTCATTTGTGAGAATATTTATGAATAAGTATAATATAAAGAACAAGTTGATTTTTGTAGTTACTGTTAAAAGATTGGGATCAAGAGATCCAAAGATGGATAATATTGATATTTGTATAAACGAGTAATCAATAAACCTATTGGTAGGTAACTTTTTAAAGTTTCGAAATACTTTTTTGTTTACAACAGTTAAACTTTGTTTTTAACAATTTTTTTTATAAGGACATAGTCATTTCTTTGTTGATATTTGGTATTGCTGACATGAAAATATCTAAATATAAGATTTGATATGTATGGTATGATTGCTTTATTTAATAATAATTATCACAAAATCTCATACATTTATATTTGTTTATTGTTTCATATGTAAGTGACACTGTAAGTGTTTTAAATAAGAAATAAAGATATTTTAAATCGAATTTAATATCCAGTATAATCAGTTATGCTGTAACATTTCTAGATAACTTATTAACGAGGCTCTAGCTTGTTCTAAAAGATCACTGATATAATATGTTTACATCTACGATCTTTTAGAATACACATATTTTTATGTCAATGATCTTTCAGAATCTAAATATTAGTTGTTTTGAAATATTTTTGAATAAAAAAAATAGTATAAAAGCAGGCAAAGACAACAAATAATATTAACATTCTTTGCTAAATAGGGCGACTTACATTAAGGTTCAGTATAAAAATTGGCAGTTACAGTAATATTAATACTATTACCCTATTGATGGATGCCCCTTACATCGCATGTAATGTATCACATTGTAAAATTTGGGTAATGTAAGGTACAATCAAGTTCAAAATTTTAATGTAACTGTCAATCTATCTTTGAAACTATAATATTTTCTTAATTTTAACGTTTATAACATGAAAGAAGGGAAAAATCTAAGATATTTTGCCATAGAAACCATTGGAATTAGATCTCTCTAGAAAAATATACAGAGAGATGAACGAAAAAAAAACGTTTTTTGGCTCTCTTGAAAAGTCGTGTTATGTCCCTTACAGTAATTGATATTTCCACTATCGATATATAAATAATGCAATACTTAGAAAACACCCAGACCAAGACAAACAAGACATGTTTATGCACACAAATGTTTGACTTGAGCTGGGATTGTTGGCTGAGCCTGTGCAATCTCTGGTTTTCAATCTGGTATCAGAGAGTTTTGTGGCATGTTAATGTCTTTATTTGTTGGATTTTGTTTAAAACGGCGGATGACGGTGTCAGTCATTCATCCTCGCGCGCGCAACCCCCTGAGGACGATTGGATACACGCACAGATCAAAAAGCTGCGTTCGCAAATTTTGTTGCTATCATTTTGCTAGTTATTTAATATGCAATTTTATACTATTCTAAAACTAAAACTCGAATACTTATAGTATTCGAATATAAAACAAGGGCGAATACGCGAATAAAACGAATACTCGAATTGCATGCCCTAAGTGTAGCTCACAATATTTATTAAGTAACCATACCACACCATAATAAAGTTCTAATACAAAACTGTATTTATTGATATAACTTATTTATCATTTGTAAGACATGAACATGTCACTAGTGTTGACTAGTGGTGTGGTTTCCCAATAAAAAAATGTAAACAACACACTCGGTGAGCTCCAATGGTGTTGGCGACAACACATGAATAAATCAATTTACCTGTGATAAGATTTCTTATTTTTCTGTTGTATTTGGAAGCAATTTACAATATTTAAACACACAAGTCAGCAATTTATTCATTTTTGTATTTGATTTAGGACTGAGCTCATTCAGAATCATATCGGGAACAGATTCGGATCCAAGGGATCCATCACAATAATTTAAATTATGATAATAATTAATGATGATGATGCAAATATAAGGCCAGTTTTATTAATTGTCTACCCTTGGTGTCTACCTAGGTAGACAGAAAAATAACGAACGTGCGGGATGTTTCGTTCAAGGCTAAAACGAACATTGTTTATTAGATGCCGACATTGTGTCCAGTCTCTACAAGAACAATGTTCAATGATTTTGAATGACATACTGCCTTTTTTTTCTTCCTTCCAAAATACATTTTTTATCGAAAGCTAATGAAAACATGTTAGAAGCGTAATAATCCTAACCTAATAGGTGATTATTACAAATAATGCACTTACTTCTTTTACTTCCATAGGCATGCATATTCGGTATTCTTTAGAAAGTACCATTATACTTGTATTGTAACAAAATTTTCGTTAAATCAACGAATGATTATTTTATTAGAACGAAATCCACAAGAAAACAATACAATCAAATCAAGACGTCAACTCAGTGTTACCGTACTCACATTACAAAATGTACTAAAATAAATAATAATATATATTTTTTTTTGATCTGTCATCAACTCATTATTGATTACATAAATCTAACTAATATTGTGTTATATTGATTACTATAAAATCATATATCATAGGCTACAGCTAATGCGCCCTAGTGCATCGACCTACCGGGCATATCGACACAGGATTGAGAGTCTCTCGCCTAGTAATCCAACCAGTCAAAGATATTTTGGGTGTAAGTAGCAAACCACGATCTTTAGAGCCAAAGCTATATTTATCTGCACGTGGTGCATTCTGCCATCTAACGATAAAGGCACGCGCAAAAGAAAGGTAGGAATTCCCTTGAGGGTTGTTGTATTCTGTGAGTGAGTGAGGTCACCAAAAAGGATGTAGTCGCTGCGTTGACAGAGAGGGTGTCAGAGCGCGAGCCGATTTCATTTTGCAAGCGTTAATATGGCTACGGTGACCATTTCACATCAGGCGGGCATGACATATTATATAACAAAAAAATTACCAACCTCGTTATCGCGTCCAGTAAACCAACCAGTACACAAACAATTTGGTAGGGGATCTTACTCCCCTTTCACCAAACAGAGTGTTTTACCAAACAGAGTATTTGGTCACTCTTAATTCGAGTAGCTCGTGGCGACCGACGATGCTCAGCTTCCCAATCATCGAGGCCCTACCTACACTCCAACTTTCCCTTCTTGAACATACAGTGCGACACAAAAGAGTAGACAAAAATAGGGGCGCCACTTTCTTCGCAAGAACAGTTCTCACATGGCAACCCTTGAGCACTTTTGTATGAAAAAAGACAATGTTGCTATTGTTAATAAATTTAGTTCCCTTTCTACTCTTTTGTGTTCCACTGTACTAAAATACTGCTAGTTTGGTCTGAAACTACTAAAATAGTAGCAAAACCACTAAAAACAACAACACTTAAACGTCAAGTAGTAAGCCCCACTGGGACTAGGGAATGGATAAAATATTCGATAATAATTTTAAAATAATATATGTATATATTGAATTATAATTATTATCATTAATATTTTTAATATATATATTCATATATTCTTTAATTATAAATTACAAAATACTAAACTAAAACTAATATAAATAGAGTGTGAAATAAATTAGTTAGGCTTCTAGATTAGTTTTAGTTTTTTAATGTTGATATATCGCTATTCGATATATCAACATTAAACTTGGGTAAATAAATATTACTGTGATATTCGATATAATATTGTATCATATTCAAAATTTTTAAGAGCTGTGCTCCTAACCCGCATAATTATGTTTCCGTATCCGACCTACCATTCCGACTGTCTGTACTGTGGTTCTTTTGACGTGAATACCGCTTTATAATTCCTTCAATATGGAGGCAATTCAAAAAAACGATCATGGTAACAAAATCGGCGGATACAATTCGGTGTAAAAGCTACGTTTATCCACTGGTTATAAGATTTTTTTTATACTACCCCGTGTGGAAGACATGCATACGGCCCGCCTGATGTGAAGCAACGATTACTACGTTAGTACTATTACTACGTTAGTACTATTACTTATACTGTGGTATTACCGTAGCCGTATTTACGCTAACATCGCTCACGCGCCGCCACCCCCGCTGCCGATACAGCAAATCCTTCCTTCTTAGCAACCTCACTCACTCACAGGAACACAACAACCGTCAAGAATTTAATTGTTATTTGGCTGTAATTAGTCTTCTGTGACGGGAATACTTTCACATCATACAGCTTACAATTACACTTTACCTACCTCTTTTTCGCCAGAACTCTGCTGACGACTACGAGCCTCGCCTCGTTAGTCAGTCAGCATGGTGCGCCACGCGCAGGTGAGGTTGGCTTGACATGCCTCTATTTATTCATAACAAGTACATAATAATAAGTGTTTTTTGGCCCCAACCAATTTGCAATCAAAAATATCAGGATACCATATGTACAGCAAATAATATAAATGAAATGGCTCACTAAATATTTAGGAACAAAGGCAATTACTTCTGCTCGTGGTGCACCCTACAGATGCGTTTGCTAAATGCGGTTTTAAAGAAAGAGGGCACAACAATAGTGTATTAGGAGAAGCGCAAATTGAAGTAGGAACAACTATTACCTATACTGTGGTAGGAAGTACTGCTAGTCAATTCAAAATCAGGCAATTTTAGGCTACTTTTGAATATAATTAGAATTGAGTGATTTTAGGCTAGTCAGAAACTTATATAGAGATTTTATATCTTTTAATTTAATAAGATCTTTTGTATTTATTATTGTACTTGACATTTATCAATTTATTTCCCAGACTAATTTATTCATAAACTAGCGACCCGCCCCGGCTTCGCACGGGTGCAATGCTGATACTAAATGTACTACAGAAGGTCTTTGCGCTTTGTCCTATCCCGTCCTTCCCCAGTTATAGGCACACGCCGCCGCCGGCTCCGCGGCCGGTACCGCCACAGCCGTTATGTCCCTGCATTTTAAATGTATATCTTCTAAACTATTCATTTAAATTACATGCTGTGAAGGGCCATATTGATCTATATTAAATGCGCAATGTATTTAAGGTACTTAATTGGATAAGGATTAATTCTGTATTGCTTAAAATCGCTTCGTAAATAAGGCATTATTTCTTGTAAAAAGCAAAGGATAAAATAACGGTTATTGTGTGTTACCACTAAGAGATAGACATATACCATCGCGAACTTTTTTGTAGACCATTTTAAGGTGAACAATACTGTACTACATTATTTTGATCTATCTCGTTGGGTTCAGCCAGCGTTTGCAATGAAAGAGCAAAAAAATGTGTTTATTTACGACATCACATTAGAAACCTCTAAATTATCAGTGTTTTTCTACTATGTTATGCATATATTATACATATAAACTTTCCAGTTGAATCACTCTATCTATTAAAAAAAACCGCATCATAATCCGTTGCGTAGTTTCAAAGATTTAAGCATACAAAGGGACATAGGGACAGAGAAAGCGACTTTGTTTTATACTATGTAGTGAGTAGTGATAAAGCATGAGGATATTGAGGGTACTGTGGTAGTAGTAAAACTCAACTTTATGTTTAACATTTACATGAATATAATATTTTTTTGTAAAAATTTTAAATAAATAAAATGTAAACAATGTAATTGTCACAGCTATGGCTATAAATCTGTATTATAACTGTGTAATATTTTTTAATAAACATAAACATATGCTAAATCATCATAATCATAAGTTCTCTTCAAGAATAAATCTACAAGAGAAACACCTGTAATAGAATGAAGGCCAGTGTTAATTGGGAGTGCTGTTAATGTTATATAAATTATTTTCCCAGGTTCTAAGGAATCCAATTTCTTGCTTGAAATGCCACACCATAGCAAGCTGGTATCTTGAAGGGTACGTAATTTTAAGATTAGGTTGAGGGTTCTCTCACTGGCATTTACTATCTTACATTTAAAACTGAAAGGTTCATCAACATGTACTTTGTTAGGGAGATTTTCATATGTTAGCCTGATGTCACCATAATCAGGTGTCATCCTCTGCAACTGGCTGGTTTGAAGTCTGCCTTTTTCACCTAAATTAGACCTCCAAACAATATCTAGTTTACCAATATTTTTTGCAGCTGCCAATAACTTTATTTCTCTAGATACATTCTCCCTCGGAGTCAGGCAGTACAAATACTGACAACTTTCTTGCGGTTGAAGCAATGTAACATCTCCAAACACAGACTGACCATGTTCATCTTCATTTAATGATTTAACAATGAATTGCTGTGAGCTTTCAAGTGATACTTGCTCCAATGTAATAGTTCCTGAAGTGATATTCTGTACCTGAGCTTCAAGATATACATCATCAGACTCTGCATTATAAAATTTTGTTTTAACATCTAATGGTTTCATAACCTCGAATTTAAAGAACTTCCTGAATGAAGCTAATGTGTTATAATTAGACATATAAGTTACTTCACAAACTAAAATATGAGTACCAAGGTCCTTAACTTCATGGTGTATTACATCACTTAGCGTTCCATCTACATCCAGCATTGTGGGAGTTTGACTTTGCTGCGTGGTGAGTGGTATTCTTTGTGAATTTGTTTGCAAATCTGCCTTTATGGAGACACTTTGAACTGGTTGATTTGTCTCATTATGAACACAAACGTAACAGGAGAATGTTTCGCCCAGATAAATATTTCCAAAGCTCTGTGGCAATAACAAAAATTGACCAGCAGCAAGCGTTTCCATTTGAGTTACTGAAGTAGCATCGTCTTTTAAATAGTTGTTCAGGATATTCCCAGGTAAATCTTTGGAGTCGCAAGTTACGATTTTAGGGCTCATTAGGGCAGGTTTTGTTAATCGCATCACCTTCAATGCAACTAGATGCTCCACAACTTCCTTCAGATCCATGGCGAGGTCGCTACGTTTAATCTAGATATCTTTACAGCAGACACGCAAACCAAATGCTGTCAAAGCACAAATCTAATAAAATTCGCACAGCACTCACCCCTTTATGCTTGTTTTTTTTTAACGTTTTCTTTATGAAATATTAATCATTCTTAACCGAGTTATATCTAATCTATTTATCTGTCCAAGAGTGCTGATTTAATTCATTTCATTTCTAGTATTTATTGCGAGAGGTTTGATCGATCGACCGGATCGAGACGATATAGGTATTCCACCTCGCGTGGTGTCACAACAAGAGAGAAGTTAGTTATTCCAATTGTTCTGTTCGATAAGGAGAGGAGACTCAATTTAATCCTTGATCTTACATTACATTACTTTATTTTGTAGGAATATTAATTTTATCAACCACAAACGAAACCATGCCAAAAACTACCAAAGAAGAAATAAATAAAGGCTTTGTTTATTAAATGGGTTTACGGCTCTGGAATCAATGTTCTTTAGAGCTCGTACTTGTTTAGTATCTTTATCTTTTATGTGGCATAATACTCAATGTAAAGATGTGCACGTGAAGAGCGCCAAATACAGCAACTATAATATACATTAATGTATGAACATCCCGGAATGTATAACTTTACATTATCATAAATTAGGTATCACACACGCAGCAGGTAATGTATTGTAGTTATATAATTTTCATAGATTCCACTTAACCCTTTAACCGCCACGAGCGGATTAATCCGCCAAATATTTTCGTGCCCATTTCGCCAAGGACGGATTTTTACGCTTAAATACCACTACTCAGTAAATCTGCCTTTTTGTTTAATAGCTCTGTATTATATAAAAATAGTGTTCATTACTTGATAAATAGATAATGAAGTTATTATTTACAATTGATTACACTTAAGTTTCTTTATTATAGGACTTAAAATTAATGTCTAAAGTTAAATAAATTACTGATAGTATTTTTAGAAAAGTGTATTGATGTCTAGCGCCACGGCCGGAAAATTCCGTTAGTAGGGATGGGGCATAAACAATGATCGACAGATACAAAAATCCACATAAATCAAACTATTTCTGTTTATACTGACTTATTTATTATAAAACAAATAAAGCAATTGTTACTGTAGAAATAAATGAGTTTATTTTATTTTGTTTTAAATGAATAAAGCCCAAAACTGTCAGTGAATGAACAAAACTGAATTGACAAGTCCCATCCCTAGTCTGCATGTTTTTGAACGAATGTTATATGTATTCCTGTAGCCACGAGCGGAGAAACACGCTCGCTTCTGACGTCATAAAAGAGTGCCGCCTTCTGGAATTTTCCATTAGTGTTGTGCTGCATTATACGTGTTTCATAAGTGTCATCGATACAATTTTCTTTATACGCTTTTGTTTCATTGTTTTACCAAAATACTTACTAATACAAGTAATTTTTCGAGTTATGGAGGGAAAATAGGTACCAAAATGGCTTGGAGGGACTCACTTTTTTTTTTTTTTTATAATACGTCGTGTGGCAGACAAGCATATGGCCCGCCTGATGTGAAGCAGTTACCGTAACCGTATTAACGCTCGCAACATAATATATCACTTGCGCGCCGCCACCCCCGCTGCCAACGCAGCATCTCCTTCTTTTCCGGTGACCTCACTCACTCACAGGAACACAACAACCCTCAACGGAATTGTTATTTGGCTGCGGTATTCTGTGAGGTGGAGGTACATTCCCCAGTCGGGTAGCTTACAATTACGCACCCTACCTCTCTTTTCGCCAGAGCTTCGTTTGTCAGTCAGCAGGGTGCACCACGTGCAGGTGAAGTTGGCTTTGGTTCAAAGATGTTGATAAACCACTTACACCCCAAAATTCTCAGTGATTATTTCGACTAATAGAGGGTTGAGATTTCGAGTAATGGAGGTTTTGGTGTTTGAAGGGAAGGGAACAGAGGCCCAATTCTCGTAATAAAATTCTCAACGGCATCGTAACGACTTCGCCCGCTCCCTCTCTGGCACGTTTTAAAACAGATAAACCAAAGAGGGACGAGACCAAGTCGTTCCGGTGCCGTTGGGAATTTCATTACGAGAATCGGGCCTCTGAACATTTCTTCGAGATTTAGAGGTTTTCGACTTATCGAGGTTCTACTGTGTTATAAATAAAATTATTAAATTACAAAGTAACGCTTTCCATATGTTAAGATATTTAAATTAAACTGAAAGCGTTCGAAAGAGATGCATTTCCAATATCGATATATATACTGAACATCTCTATTAGTTGTAGGTATTTATTTATCGTTTTACTGTGCCTGGCGCTGGGGGCACGACAAGTGATATTAAGTAAAGCGTTTAAAAGGTTAATTTATTCAAATCAAATTAAATTATATAAGACAACTTTCTACTAACTAAATTTTATTTAGTCATGTCATGTGTGTTGTAATTATTAATTATTTTAATTTGTAATTATTAACTCATAGTAATGAATTAAAAAAAAAACAAGTGTGCTTTGCAACACGACTGTAGTAAAACTTCTATATAGTCTACTAACCTAGTTTTGAGAAATAAATGTCAACCATAACTTATATCTCCCTCTCAACTTCTGTTTGCCGTTTCCGTAACGCTCTCGTCACGCATTCACCAGCTTGCTCCCCAAGTCAAGCGTGCGTAAAGAAGATTTACTAAAAAAATATATATAATTCGATAACTGGACTTGTTTAAATCAACTGAAATTTTTACTCTACTCCCATTATTCAACATGGAGAATTATAGTTGTAGTTAATATAACGTAAAATCATAAAATAAAGGCATAGCTGAAGTTAATAATATATTTTTATTGACACACGTCAAACCATAGGCTAGTCATACAATAGATTTTTTAATATGAAAGAGTTTGTAACATTCCTCCCCTCTCACCTTAAGTCACATCTCCTCTATAAGGCGGCGAGGAGGTCTGGTCGTGCGTTGTGCACGGTGCAACACTGGACCTGAGCTATCACCTGAATGTGGTGTCACGAAGCCCGTTCCGTTTAAGGATGATGGTGGGGTACTCGTTATCGGGTTTAGAGGCTCTAAATAGTGATTGTCTGAGTCTCGATTTGTCCCTGAACATGGCAGCATTGCAGGCAACAAGTTTTCAATTTCAGTGGAATCTCTTCCTAGCGGTGAGCATGAAGTTGCTGATGACGGCTGATCGGGCTGACTATTTACAGGTGAATTCAAAGCTGGTGTCGGTAAACAAGCAGCTGGCAGCTCTGGTAATCGAGACCGAATGTGAAAATAATATATTATAATATGAAATATAATTCTCCATGTTTTCTTTCAGCTATAAAATAATGTAACATAATAACAATAAAAAGCCAACCCTATCCTGTACGTGGTGTGCACCTTGCTGATTGCTTTTCATTGGATCGTTCCTCAAAATGGCCCTTTTGGCCACGTAATGTTTATTTTTTATTACCTGATTTAAAAATAATGTTACTTCATTGCTTTGAGTATTAATCCACTGGAGATGCCATAACGAAACTCTTCGAACAAATTTTTTCACCACTTTTAGCGGGGGGCGAGGTAAACACGTACAGCACACCACCGAAAGATGATATTAACTCGCAGACACAAATTTTGCTGTTGCGATAAACGCACACTACAAAAAAATCAACACATCAAAAATTACACGCCCTCAGACACAGTTTTCACGTAACTATGTAGCACACATACGAAAAAGATAGTGATGGGGCACATCTGAAGAATGATTCAAATCAGTTTGATGAATGAACTGAATTGTCTTATACTATTTATTATAAAATGAATAAGAAATAATCCATTCAAATGAATGAATTCGATATAGCAACATGTCATTGAAACAGGTGCTGAATTAAACCAATATGAACTTTATTCATAATGTCAGAAAGATGAGAAAGTTAACAGTAGGCCGCAATGTCTAATCATGAACGTCCGCGTAGCACATCTCTTGCATATTCCTATTGCGTATTCTCTTCGCTTCTCACATACAACAGACAACAGCGGCAACAGCGCCTGCGTGTCTTGTCTGTCTACCTTTTGCGCGTTGTCAATAACAACCAACAGCAGTTTATAATGGTAACAGCATCGTTGAGTGTTCAATAATGTGTTATTCGCAGCAAAACTTTGCATTACGTAATTTGTTTTTTTATATACTACGTCGGGTGGCAGACAAGCATACGGCCCGCCTGATGTGAAGCGATTACCGTAGCCATATTAATGCTCGCAACATAAAATATCGCTCGCGCCAGCGCGCGTGCGATATTTTAGAAGAAAGGAAGGAAGGAAAAGAAAGGAAGGAGACCCCGCTGCGTTGGCAGATGGGGTCACCACCCCCGCTGCCAACGCAGCATCTCTTTCCTTTCTGGTGACCTAACACACTCGCAGGAACACAACAACCCTCAAGGGAAGTGTTATTTGGCTGCGGTATTCTGTGAGGTGGAGGTACATTCCCCAGTCGGGTAGCTTACAATTACGCTCCCTACCTCTCTTTTCGCCAGAACTTCGTTTGTCAGTCAACAGGGTGCAACGTGTGCAGGTAAGTTGGCTTTGGTTCAAAGATGTTGATGAACCTCTTATACCCCAAAATGTTATTGGTATTGTAATAGCGACCATTCTATGAATTATTATCAGTAATTTTTTTTCTCACACAGAGAAAAGGTAAATGACCTCTGCGCTTTCGGGCTTAGGTAGGACCGACAAAATTACTTCAATTTTATCGTCGCATTTTGCGATAGACAGAATCAATTACCTAGTTAATTTAGCTAAGCAATTTTGACGTATTTAAAAGATTGATATCAGTTATTTACAATCATTTAATGGTTAACATGTTTTATCATAATTTAGTTACTTGTCTTTATTTACATTATTAAATAATTAACTCACCCTGCAGTCCAACAAAGTCCAAAATGTTGTTCAGGCAAATACTTTTAAAACACAGATCACTTCACTTGCACTACACGTATTGTAATTTTTTTTCAAAGTGACCACCTTTCTGAGCAATATAAAGTTCTGTTCGCTTAATATGATTGTTTTTAGAGATATTAAAATACGTCTTTCTGCTATAACGGCGTCGAGGGTTGCACTAACTATGCGATCTTTCAAATCTTGCACACTGACTGGTTCAGTCACAAATACTCGTTTTTTTAATTTCACTCCTCAGAAAAGAGTCCACCGGTGTGAGGTCCTAGGAACGTGCTGGCCACAGTACTGGCCAACCTCGTCCGATCTGGCTATTTAAATATTCATGAACTACATGATGGTAGTGTGGTGGACCGTAGAGTCGTAGTCGTAGATAGTCTTGTGGGTACGGCTTTCTACAAGGAAGACCTTGGGCTTCTGCTTCCTTGGGAGTGAGCAGGAGCGCGAAATTGGCCAACCGCCCCTAACGCCATTTCGAAGTAGGTATGAACTACGAACACAACAATACGCGCGCAAAAAAAATCTCTTTCACTATTGTTTCTCATTTAGCAGTGAATAACAAACTGAACTGGCGCGCGAGTGGGGGTGCGAGTAAGTTTTAGGGATGTTTGTCGCCAAGAGAGCTAGGCGCGCGATGTTGTTGTTGTTGTTGACCAAGTGTTATGATTATTGAGGATATTTTTTCCAAAAATTTCGAATACTACATTTATTGTTTTTTATTGCGTAAAAATGTTGTAAGAGAATGTTTAAATCAGTCCTGAAAGTTTATCCGATATAATAAATTTCACGGTGTATAGAGATCTTTTAGAAATCTAAAAGGACATACAATTATATTAAATAAAGTCTATAAATAATAGTATCTGTATAACGTATACACTCTTATTCCCACACTAAATGTATTGCTTTTACCTACTTTTTTTTTAGCCAACAATTCTTTTCATTTTCAAACAAAATTTCAATATCTTATGTCCAGAGAAAGGTAATTTTTCTAATTCACCTTACAAGATTTAAATGTAACATACATTTACACCTACTATTTAATCTTATCTATTAAAAAAACTGATTTGGAGTAATTGAATGAGTGAATGATTCATTCAAATATTGAATCGCACATTGAATGATATTACTACACAATTCACAATTTTTCGAGAAAAATCTCGCGTCACGCGACACGGAGCGATGAAAAAAGTTTCTTTCGCCATTGGAAAAATGGCGGTGAAGCCGAAGCGACTATACTAATTTAGATAACGTGTTTGACCAGTTGACCAATGTACTTTACCGGAGGGGTTCGCCCGCGTATGGCATCTCCAGTGGCATAATACTCAAAGATTTCAGTGGATTGATGGGAAGGTACAGGTTTGTAAACTAATCTCCTAAGATTTTGTTCATGTGAATGTGTACTTTATTTAAATTATTTCTAAAATTGGAGTTAGCGACCTAGTTTTTAAGATTTTTCTAGTCGTTAGGCCAAGTCAGTGGCATTTAGGCGGCTTGACAACACTGGCCTCCGCCAACCCGCAGTTGAGCAGCGTGGTGGAGTATACTCTAAACTCCTTCGATTGAGAGGAGGCCCGTATCCCAACAGTGTCATGAATTAAGGTTGACGACGAGTGTTGTATATGTGTGCGTTCCTGAAGAGCATTTTGTATGTAGTTTTACAGAGTTTTACTCTTGTACTCTCTATATTTTGTGGTGTTTCTTACTCAGAAAATAACGATGCATGCAAAATACTAGTCAAAATTGCATTCTCTTGTTATATGACTAATCCTCAGTACTGCTGTCTAGCACGACTTTTTGAAACAACTCTACATCGGTGTTCTAAACACTATTATTCTAACCTGACGATATTTTTCAGTCTATCAGCTTAATAAAAAATAATCTTAGACTGAAGAAGAGTGCTTGCCAATGCAACAAAGCAAGAAAGTAGGTGTCAATGTCAAAATAATAATGAATAAAGACAGACAATTAATATAACGTAACATAGATAATTATAGAAAATAATTCTAAATGAAATAAACTGGAATTGGAATAAATTGTTGCATTTTACCAATTATGTCGAGTTTCTAGCGTAATACAAAGTTATTTTTTAGTAAACATTTCGCCTCCAGAATGAGATAAGATTAATAAACTAACTGGAGTTATAATACAGGAAGGATATCAATAGTTGCGTAGGTTTCTGATGTGGCCCAATCATGTTGGGTAAAACTCGCGTTAGTCTATCAGCAATTTTTTAATGAAAGTAAAAGTGTGTTATAGTGATATATTTCGTTGATAAGCTAATAAACATGGCATATCAAACTTTGTTGCAAGAATATATGCTCATACCTCCGGTGACAAGAGCATACACCACCGCTTGTGTTGTCACAACCTTGGCAGTCGTAAGTATCTACCCGCTAATCTACATTAAACCACCCAATAATTGGTCAGTGGGTAGCTTTTGGGTGTTTTACATTAATTATTAGATTTTTTGATATCATGCAGTTTATCATATTGTTCTCTTGTATTGGCCTTTACATTCATTACAATCTTCATAAACATTACACAAGGCATCTTCTACAATAAACGCAAATTGATACTGTGTTTTATTAAGAGATGCTGCATTTTTACATGCATAAGATACATGTGTATGCCAGGCAGTGGTAATGATGATACGCTACTCATTCAATATTTTTGTACAAGATTTCTTTGCTTTTTGTTCATATTTCTTATCTTATTTGCTTAACCGTAATTAGTTGGTTTAGACAGTAAGGGAATGCCTTAAGCTTTGATGAAATAACAGAGTTGCTAATACATTTGATGAGTTATTTGAGTGTGCAAAATATGAAGCAAACCATTCAAATACCATATTATTATTATTATTATTATTATTTCCAACGGGGACGCCGGCTGTCGGGCGGGTGATCAGCCTTACCTGAGGCCATTTCACCCATTTCCCCTGGTCCTCCCTTTTGGGGGAGGATGTGGGTTTATCCGGCAATCACGGCGTTCCGTCGAACCTACCTGTTTCCTTGCAAAACCTTACGATCTGTTCCACCTTCAGGTCTTCTAGGTCTTCTTTGCCTAACGTGTCCACCCCCATGGTCTCCCATCTTATCCGTGAGTACATGGGGCACTCGGCAAGCAGGTGGAAGCTTGTTTCGTCATTATCCATGCACTCTGGGCATTTGGGGTTGGTATTCACGCCTATTAGTGTCAGGTGCCTGTTCAATCGGCAGTGTCCTGTTAACACTTCTATGACGAGCCTCATGTTGCCTCTGGAGAGTTTCATCAGTTGGCTGGTCCTTCTTTTGTCTAGGCCTTTGATGAAGATCTTCGACTGTCTCATGTCTGTCGAGGACTCCCATCTTTGGTTGGTCTCTACTACTGTTCTTTGGCTGATTACTCCCTTTGTTATTTTGTGGGCGATTGGTAGCCTTGGCTCCGGGCCCACCTGGTTTTCGTCAGCCCCTTTCCTGGCCAGTTCATCAGCTATTTCGTTGCCCGTATTACCCTCATGTCCGGGTACCCAGGCAATCGTCACATCAGCTGTTCTGGACAGCCTTTCTAATGCATTTTTGCATTCTTTGACAATTGCTGATGTTGTTTCTGTTTTAGCAAGTGCCTTCAGCGCTGCCTGGCTGTCGCTGTAGATGGTGACTTTTCCCGTATTGTTTAGGGAGCCTACCATTTCTGCGCATTCCTTTATAGCAAAGATTTCTGCTTGGAAGACACTTGCATACTTTCCTAGAGGTATTGACCTGTTTGTTTCTGTTCCGTCTTCACATTTTATGTGTATTCCGGAGCCAGAGAGCTTGGTTGTTTCCTTTCTGGAGCCGTCTGTGTAGCAGATGGTGCCACTGGTGTCCATCTTCCAGTCGTCTCTCGGTCCTATGTGTATTCTATATTTCTTGTCAAAGATCCTTTCCTTTCTTATCAAATCGTTGTTTGAAAAGATCATTGAGAGCTTTCCTTCGTACTCTTGACTGATCTTAGCATGGCCCTCATCCATGGTGTTGCCAATTCAAATACCATAAGTACTGGAGTACTGAGTATCCAAGTTCTTTATTTTGAGTACTCAAGTATCTAATTGATATTCGAGTCAGTACTTGTGTCAGACTGATTTAGCACATCTCTAATCAAATGTATGTTAGACAAAGTTATTAGATGAGTGGCATACCACCCAAAACTGTCCTAGGTTGAAATGATACACTAGTATGTAGTTTTTTAGAAAAATGATTAATAATTTTTTTTCTTGGTCATCTGATGGAAAGCGATCACCACCGCCCATGGAGATCAGCAACACCAAGGGGTCTCTGATCCGTTGCATTGCCAACCAACATGTTCCTTTCTTTCTTGTGATCTCACTCACTCACAGGAACACAACAACCCTCAAGGGAATTATTATTTAGCTGTGGTATTTTGTGAGGTGGAGGTACTTCCCCAGTCGGGCAGCTTAAAAAATGTGCTATGCCCTACCTCTCTTTTCGCCAGAGCCTCGTTTGTCGGTCAGCAGGGTGCACCACGTGCAGGCTGCTTTGATTCAAAGATGTTGATGAACCAATTACACCTCAAAGATGTTGGTGAACCACTTACACACTTCTCACAGGACAGCAAATTGTACTTTGTGGCTTTCTGCACTGTCTGTCGCAATGTATGTATGTGGTCTACTGTACTGTAGCATTTACGAAACACAGCCTTCTCTGGTGTCCGGTAGTCATTGAACCTTCGAGTGAGATTATTCATGACAACCCTTGAAAACAGATTATATATATGGCTCAGGAGTGAGGTTGGTCTATAGTTTTGTTAACAGTTTTGTCAAATTCAATGTAATGTAATGAATTTAATTAAGGTCTCCCTCACATCGAAAGTGCAGGTCAATGTGAATTTGCTTCCATGCTACCTGGAAGTGTTTAAGTAAGCCGCGTCACTTCCACGCCGTGACTTTCGACGTGAGAAAGGGTTTAAATGCTGGCTTTTGTGACTTTCAAACGATACTAAATTCATTGTTGAACACTAAATTTGATAAAATAATGGTCCAATGACCTTAAGAAAGCGGCTGAATGCGGAAGGCGTAGGATCGTATTTGGAGGAAAGCATAGGGGAAGGCTTACATGAAGCAGTGGGTGGAATACATGATGATGATAATAAAATAAAAAAAAGTACCACTGAAACATCTCTTCTGTCTGTATAAAATTTCGTATGGTAGGCCAACAGATGTGTCCAGGTGTGTATTATTTTCTATGAAAATTTATAATATATTTTGTGTTTTCTTTTTATTCCAGCAATTAGATCTAGTATCACCATTTCAATTATACTTCAATCCTATTCTCATATTGAAGAAATATCAACTATGGAGGCTGTTGAGTACATTCCTCTTCTTTGGAAATTTAGGATTCAACTTCTTTTTCAATATGATATTTACATATAGGTATTGTAGAATGTTGGAGGAAGGATCATTCAGAGGGAGAACTGCTGATTTCGTTGTTATGTTTATATTTGGAGGAGTTTTGATGATTGTATCCTTTATAACACTTAAATTGATTAACTAGAATAGGTGGCTCCTTTTGGTGGTGGAAGCTTTATTTGGATCTGATGATGAAATACATATAAAGTTTGTTAATTGTAGTGTCATATACATAATAATCTTACATATTGAATAATTCTTATATGTATATTTGTTCCGTGTGAGGTGTCACTGTCGCAGCATCACCTCACATTTGACGACTTTACTCATTTGCAGGAACACAACAACTTTGCATTGTTATTTGGCTGCAGCTTTCTGTGAGGTGAAGGTACTTCTCCAGTCGAGCTCAAAATACCCTATCTGCCGCCAAAGTAGATTATTGAACACAAATAATTGACTATGAAAGGTTGTACCTTTCATATCTACAGTAATGGGTCAAAAGTACGGTACCACTACACCGCGGCCACTCCATACATATGTCACGTCGTTCACTATTACATAAACAATGACGTATGTACAGCGCGAGAATGAGTGTGTGTGGGTGCAGCGCCATACAAACTGCTCCATATTTGTCTCAGAGGGGAGATGAGGTCGATACGAGAGAGCGGCAGGGCGTGGTCATACTGTACGTAGTACTGTTACTTATATTGTGGTACCACCTGCCCTACCTTTAACATTGCATGTATAAAATATGTATTAATTACGATGTTAAAAGTTTTTTATTTTATTTTTTAGCTCTAATCATTCCCTAGAAATTAATTTAAGGAAAATTTAATATTATAATAAATGTGTGTTTTATTCCAAATTAGAGGTAAGGTGCTGCACTTATGACCCTTGACTGTTCATACATTCATGGATACACTATTTGAATTCCAACATGGCCTTGTTCCTTATCATATCAATCACTTGACAAAGCAATATGTCATTTCCCATTTACTGCCCATTATTGTAGATAATAATGCAAATGTATTTCATATAATGTCATATATTGCCTATTCAACAGTTATATCTTAATATATTGACTGGATGAATTCCTTAATATATATACAGTTATGTGCTTTCTTCGTTAATTTGTTATTTTTAGGGCAAGCTTTCACTATAATGATTGTCTATGTATGGTCGAGGAGAAACGTCTTTGTGCGCATGAACTTTTTCGGTCTCATGAATTTCCAGGTAAAACTTTAATTATGAATGTGTAAGCTGTACGTAATACATACATATTAAATAAAATAAATTGAAATGGCTGGCTATGTATAATAATGTGGTAATTGTCTCCTATAAGCGGATAAGTTTATTTGCAAGCTATACCTTCAATAAGCATTGCTATTTATATCATTCAGCAAATCTTTGAAACATTAGAACCGATTTGATGTAATTTGATGTATGGTACGGCTATAACTTGAGCGCCATAATGAAAAATTTGTTACCTAACTCCTCGCCAGCGAGATGTTCTAGCCCAAGTGGCCGAAATCGAGGTTGAGTTTTCCATTGCTTTCAATGGAAAATGTATTATTTGATTATCATCCTCAAGGACATGATCGATCTCAATTTTCTGAAAATAAGAATATATTTTCGACACAAACCTCAAGCACGTCGAGGTCTTCGAGTTTCATCAAAATCAGTTCAGTGGTTTGACTTTTCGGCGTATATAAGAGTTTCGCTCGCTCCACTCAATAATGACGAGTAAATATGCATGCATGTTTGTTTGTTACTGTGTATGTACTTAAGACATATATTTGGATGAACATATACTTGGCATGCTGAGTTTATTTACAATAGTTCATATACCTCATATTTCTGTAATATATGCAGAATGGACAGAAGGTAGAAGAAAAATATACATTACTGAATAAAAAATCACGATCAATAAAGCTAATAATACTTTATAATAAAATTTCAGGCCCCATATCTTCCATGGGTTTTGCTTGGCTTTTCTGTGCTACTCGGAAATGCCATTTCTGTGGATTTAGTTGGAATGGCCATTGGCCATATTTATTTCTTCATGGAAGATGTTTTGCCTCGACAAAATGGAGGTCAAAAATTATTGAAGACTCCCAAGTTCCTGTAAGTGTCTTCAATTCCATACATTTATATAGGTATTGAGCACATTGTTGTCTAGGTGATATTTTTAAGTAAAAGAAACATAAAATAGGAACTCATTAGCGTCGCTGCGCGTGTCATTCTAATCGAACATGCAATTATTTTTTTATCTTACGTCGTTTGGCAGACAAGCATACGGCCCGCCTGATGTGAAGCGGTTACCGTAGTTAACATATTAACGCTTGCAACATAAAATATTGCTCGCGCGCCGCCACCCCCGTTTCCAACGCAGCATCTCCTTCCTTTCTTTCTGGTGACCTCACTCACTCGCAGGAACACAACAATTGTTTTTTGGCTGCGGTATTCTGTGAGGTGGAGGTACATTCCCCAGTCGGGTAGTTAGCGTAATTGTAAGCTTACAATTACGCTGCCTACCTCTCTTTTAGCCAGAGCTTCGTTTATCAGTCAGCAGGGTGCACCACGTGCAGGTGAAGTTGGCTTTGGTTCAAAAATCTTGATGAACCACTTACACCCCAAAAGTTATTAAGCAAGTTAAGCAACATCGGCCGTAACCTGCCCATGGATGGGTTAATTTATGTCGAGCTCGTCTATGCTTCGTAGGGCACGTTAAGCCGTCGGTTCTGGCTGTTGTCATTAGATGACAGTCGTTAAACCATGTCAGTGGTCTATAGGCAGCTAGAAAACACTGGCCTCCGCCAACCCGCAATAGAGCAGCGTGGTGGAGTATGCTCTAAACCCCTTCGATTGAATGGAGGTCCCGTATCCCAGCAGTAGAATGAATAAGGGTTGACGACGAAAAGAAACATTTATTTTGTTTTTTAGACACATACAAAAGAGCTTAATTATATTCATGTACTAGCTGACCCGAAGACGTTGCCCTGTCTTCCTAATTAGGAATATTCAATTCGAATCGGTTTCGCACACGCTGTCAAATGACTGACAGTTCTGTCACACGCTATTATGGTATGGTATCAAATTTACTTCTTGTTGTTTTTAGACTTTTTCAGGCAATTTTTGATTTTTTTTCTCTCCGTAAGAACCATCCTTGTACTTCAAGGAATATTAAAAAAAAAAGAATTAACGAAATCGGTTCAGCTGTACTCGAGATTTGCGCTTAGCAACAGTTTCAGCGATTCATTTTTATAGAAGATAGATTAAGCGCAAGTGAATAGTTATAACAGAAGTGATTTACGTATGCAGCTCAGTTTATAGAATTATATTCAAGTATATTTAAAATAATGTATTTAAATACATTTATCAGTTGTTTAGTACTCGTAGTACAGGTTTTGCTTAGTTTGGGACTAGATGGCGCTGTGTAATTTGCCTACAAATACTTTTACATTGAAGTATAACTTTATACGAGGACGCCCGCGACGTGTTATCCAAGCGTCGACATTCGGAAGCGTCGAAATCACTGTTCACAACTACTCCAATATTCTAACGTAATATTAACGAAAATTTTGTTATTATTTCAGCAAAAGGCTCTTCGACCCCCCTGAAGAGCAAGAGTATGTTCCTCTACCAGAATTAGCCAACATCCGACCAGGAGGCTTCGACTGGAACCAACGGTTTGATTAGTGAAAATGGATACAGCCAAATAATTCAGTATAAGTTGTATAGTGTTTTGTTATTATATAAAAGTAATATATTGGACTGGGTGCAAACATTCATAACTAAATAGTACCTAACTATGATTCATGTAGAAAACTGAAGATAAGAAAATATGATTGTGAATTTATATACAAAACCTATTGGTCTAAAATAATAAATCTACATATATTGATAAGTATATAAATATGTACAAAGTCGATACGAACTCAACATAAGTTTGTTTGGTGATTTAATAGTTTCTTTCTTAGTTCATAGGATATTTTGTGAATACATTTCCTATTATTAATATGATGTATTGTTTCATTGTATTACGATCGCTTACAGAAAGAGACAGCTCTAATGAGGGCTATCTCGTATGAATTCACCGCTAGAGGCGCTAGATCACAGAATCCTTCTGCATTCGATTCGTCGGCTTCTGATGACGTCATCAGAATTTTCTAGGATTTCTGAGGTTCCTTCCGATTCGGCTCGGATATGTGTGCGAGGTGTCATAAGATTTCATATAAAGAATTCTAAAATTTGGCTCATTCGGATCGGATAGATGTGCATTCACCATTTATGAAACGGTTACTAATATTTATTTTTATTTATAGTAAATGTTGTGAGTATTTCCAATAACTGAGAAATATGACTTATGGGTCAATGTCAGTGCTTTGAGACGGTTTTATTATTCGGAAACGCATGTCCTCCTTTTTTCTTCACACAAAACGGCACTTCTTCGTTCTTCGCAAAACACTGCAGTATGCTCGATATTTTTGCGGTACAATTATTAAGGGTGTGCCTTATTTCGGCACTGCCCAGGTCTCAGATCTTGATTTTAACTAGACAAAAAATTAGTCGTTAATTTGTCGCCCAAAGCAAAAAATTTGTCGGTCTCCCGTTAAAGAGTTATAAGGTTTTATTTGTGGCAGTGCCGAAATAAGCTTATTTCGGCACTGCCCACTCGGGATCTATTAAACTACAAAACATAGCGAAGATATGATTTTCTCCAGAATTAGTCGTCAATTTGTCGAATTCAGACACCAAGTATCAGAATTAGTCGACGTCCCGTTAAAAAGTTATAAATACTTCTTTGTGGCAGTGCCGAAATAAGCCTTATTTCGGCACTGCCCAAAAAAACTACACCACCTAGCGAAAATAAGATTTCACCCAGATGTTGCCTTGAATTTGTCGAAATTTGTCGGATATAAAACACAACTAGTCGATGCGTAATTAAAAAGTTACACGCATTTTAATAATTCACGTTGTAGTCAGAGAGCCTAACGTAGGCAGAGTAGAATAACACCACCCCATTCACATATGGCTATCGTAAAAAGCAACTAATGTAGTGCTAAAGAACACTTAAAGCATTCGTAGATCAGAAAACAGTATCATGCATTGACAAGCTTTGCCAGACTCTGAAAAAGGAAGGAAATAAAACGTTTACTGTTGCATTTTGTGCATGATATAATTTGATGCAAGATCTCGGACTATACTTATTATGAGAATTATTAAAATGCGTGTAACTTTTTAATTACGCATCGACCAGTTGTGTTTTATATCCGACAAATTCAAGGCAACATCTGGGTGAAATCAGATTTTCGCTAGGTGGTGTAGTTTTTTTGGGCAGTGCCGAAATAAGGCTTATTTCGGCACTGCCACAAAGAAGTACTTATAACTTTTTAACGGGACGTCGACTAATTTTGATACTTGGTGTCTGAATTCGACAAATTGACGACTAATTCTGGAGAAAATCATATATTCGCTATGTTTTGTAGTTTAATAGATCCCGAGTGGGCAGTGCCGAAATAAGCTTATTTCGGCACTGCCACAAATAAAACCTTATAACTCTTTAACGGGAGACCGACAAATTTTTTGCTTTGGGCGACAAATTTCGACAAATTAACGACTATTTTTTTGTCTAGTTAAAATCAAGATCTGAGACCTGGGCAGTGCCGAAATAAGGCACACTTATTAAGGTAAAGATATAATCTAAATGTAGTTTTTATTCCCATATTTATAACCATTAACTTATTAACAATGACTTCACATTAGAACGTTTAATTTAATCTACAATACACAAAACATATGTTAAATGATTACGATAGAATTTATCGCGCGGTTATTTACCCGCCGCCCATCTCTACTTACGCCTTAAAAATGTATAAACAAATAAATATATGAATAAATAAAAGTCCTGTGCCCGACCCACTTCGGCTTGCCGGTAGATTGCGTAAGTTTTTGCAGACGTATCGCTGGTGACTCCCACTTGGTCAAAAAACTGCCACGTAAAAGTTGCTCAACAAGATTATTGAGCAACTTCTTACAAGTGTCCATTGACTGTTGGATTGTTTACCACCTGAGTAGTACAAAAAATGTACTTTTTTTTTTTTATACTACTTCGGTTGGCAGACAAGCATACGGCCCGTCTGATGTGAAGCGGTTACCGTAGCCATATTAACGCTCGCAACAATAAATATCGCTCGCGCGCCGCCACCCCCGCTGCCATCGCAGCAACTCTTGCGTTTCTGGTGACCTCATTCACTCGCAGGAACACAACAACCCTCAAGGGAACTGTTATTTGGCTGCGGTATTCTGTGAGGTGGAGGTCCTTCCCCAGTCGGGCAGCTTACAAAATACGCTATGCCCTACCTCTCTTATCGCCAGAGCCTCGTTTGTCTGTTAGCAGGGTGCACCACGCGCAGGTGAGGTTGGCTTTGGTTCAGAGATGTTGATGAACCACTTAACACCCCAAAAAACTTTAAAGTAATGATATAAAAAACGGCCAAAATGAGCATTTTCAATTCAAAATAGGTATGCACATTGGGATTCTTGGCGTCGAGATCTCCAAAGACATTCAGTTCCGACGTCACCTAGGGGAGAAGCACGGGAAGCTATGGTTCCAGAGGAGCATCCTACGGCGAGGTCTCAGATTATGGGACGAATTCTCTATGAAAGTTTTTCCACGAGACTACACTGACTGTAGGTCATCAGGCAGGTTGTACGCTTGTTTGCAACCCTAGTGGTATAAAAAATACTTATAGGCCCGCTAAGATTGCTTGAAACTGGCGGACCGTCATGTTTTTTTTTTCTATCGCGTTGGTAGCCAGACGAGTAGGAATACTTACGCGAATCTCTTTTAGCTAAAGTAATAATTGAAACTAAAATATTTTTATGATCAGCTTGTTTATTTTAAACCTTTTCACATCAATTTAGCACAGATTATTTTTATCAAAACATTGGCATTTTAATCATTTTCAGATAATTTAAATAGATCGATAGATAGTGAGTAACCTCACTTGGACATTCTTCAGGAAATTGGAGTTGTTAACGCTGGCAGCGTGGAGGCGTATGAAGTACATCGCTGACCTAAAAACAAGTCGTGAATAATGTCGCAAAAAACAAGTAATTAAACTTCGTAAACGCGCTGCCACTGCGCCAGTATATCGGATATTTTACTTACAATTTAAATGGTTGATGATTTTTTAATTATGGCGATAAATATTTTATTCCGAAATTGTATCTAAAATTTAATGACAAGGACGATACTAGGCGAGAAGCAACACGTAATAAAATTGCACAAAAAGAAATAAAATTATTACATAAAACCGTTAGTCAATGATCGTTTAGAAATATGAATTCGTAACATCTTATATCTACACAGTTACAACAAGAATACTAACACTATATCAGTCTTCGTTCAAACATTAAAACATCCATCTCCAAATATCAAATGCCATAACCATTGTTTAATCCCCTCATCGTATATCAGTGGTTTAACCCATAGCGTGCCACGGTCCCATGGTGGGTGCAGCGGCCGTACAGCGCTTGGTACAGAATTGACAGGTGGCGGCACACATACATTTTAAACTGCAAATTATGCGCGTCTGTATCATTACATACATTATTCTAGAAGATTGGGAACACCCCAATATTTATAGGCATTTTACTTTTTGTGATAGATGGAATTACCACCAGTCTTACAAGATCGCTGTCACAGAAAATGATTGAGAAAAAAGGGATTTTCGAGCTTTCTGTGGGGAGAGCCATCTTTTAGGATTCGCGGTAATGAGCCCTTCTGTCACCAAAAAAGTAAAACACCTTCAATTTTGAGTTGTGTTGTGCCCATGTATTATTGAGAGTATGAATATTGTGTACATATGCGTAGCCCAGGCAATGTCAGTGCCGGCTCGCTAGTTATTTATAAATCATAATCATCACTCAACGGTTATATGTTTATAAATAAGTGTGAAATTTGCGCACAATATTAAATAAAGGTAATAAATGATATTATATATCATAAGATTGGCAATCACAATTTACGAGTGTATTATAGTGATCCTACCATTCAGTGTACATATACCTATTTTATCGATCAAATGAAGGTTATCATGACAGATCGTAATGACCAAGCTGAGGCTACCTACTTACAATAAACAACATAAAAGTACAGTCATCCAAAAATATGAACAGTTTACAAAACACACTCACTTTCAAATAATAACAAAATGTAACGAAGACAATTCAACTAGACACATGTTCAATAAAATATGATCATTCCTGTTCGTTCAATGTAGTTTAGATACATGTAAATAAAAAGCGCCTATTACACATCCTATGTAGATTAGTGAGCAAACAAACACAATGAATCAATCCGTCAATCAGCTTCATACAATATATCAAGACCGTCATTGAATTGGACGCTGTTATGCACAATAGAACCAACCGACAAACTATACCAAATTGATAATATACATAGCGAGAAACTTCAAATCGAGTTTATATTTGCAACAGATTCTAACAGTTTGACAAATGTTTCCCAAAATTTTACTGCATAATATTTTTATTCATATTAAACTTTATTTAGCTTTTAACTTAAAAGTATCAAATAGTCGGTTGGATCTATTCTACATAACAGGGTCGAATTTAACTACAGAAAATCCTATGTTATAGGCGCTAAATAATACATTGTAATTCTTTTCATTCATCAAAATTATATTACAAATTTAATTAAAAAAATAACACGTAACTCACTCACTATACAGTGACTAGTGTTGTATGCTGTCATTTGCAAATCAGGGGCCCCACCGTCGCAGCTGAAGCCGATTACCATCGAATATTTTGAGTCGGAAAAATAGGGTCTTACGTTTTAGTTATTGAAGAAGAAAACCATTTATTGGAACATTACACAGCACTATACAAACAAGTCAAACAGACACAATTATTATAGAAAAAAAAAATAAAGTACTGTGCAATGTCGCAAAATGGTCCCAACTCAGTATAAAAACCGAAATCTGTATTGTATTTCCAAACTTCTTCACCTTAGTCAGTAAAGCTCCAGAGGTTGTACCAGCTAGGCTACACACACAAATACCATAAATCTAAGCTAAAGTTTGATATTCGCAATCAAACAAACCAATGAGAATCGGCTTCAGCTTAACCAATTGGGCCCCAGATCCAGTTTACAACCAGAATATTAGATCATGTATTCACAACACTACGAAAAATAATGCAATCGTCAGCAATATAAAATTTTGTGTTCAGCGTAAATGTGTCCTTAATAGAGATGGGCAAAATGCCGGGCTTTTACGATAAATACCCAAAAGTACTTATAAATTCCCTATTTATGCCCAAAACTAGGCATTTACAATAAGTACCTACTGGGCACTTATTATAAATGCCTGGCAGTTTGCCCATCTTTAGTCCTGAATGAGTGAATAGCATTCACAAACATGACCCAGTTGATTTTTGGTGTCGTTGTATATCACTAATTCTACTAATTATGCAGAAGTCTTCGACAAAACAGATGCCTAAAATCTTATCTAAATCACATGGTGACATTTTTATAGTGCTACTATTGCAAGTAGCACCGTTATGTCGTCTGGTTTTCCTCCTGAAACAATTGGAATATAAATTATTTTTTTATGAATCATCAATACGATTACTTGTGACTACAGTACAGCTAAAAACTCCCCTATGAAATATTGGTCATAGTAGACGGAGCGGATTATATCAGACATAGGTTACATACGCCGACACCGAAATGGCGACAATACAAATGCGGTCTTTCGATGTGTGTTACGTTGCACTACGGTTGAGTATAGACACCCCAGCTACTGCATACAAATGCCGCGTTGTTCATACATGGTACTAGTACATAAACAAATAAGATGTTGCAACGCGTGAGTTCATGTGCGTGCGGGGTCGAAAAAACTATTCCAGATTTTTTGAAGTGTAAGTGGTACATCAACATCTTTGAACCAATGCGAATGTCACCTGCACATGGTGCACACTACTGATTAACAAACGAGGCTCTAACTAATAGATAGGTAGGGCATAGAGTATTTTATTAGCTGCCCGACTGGGGAAGTACCTCTACCTTAAAGAATACCGCAACCAAATAACAATTCCCTTGAAGGTTGTTGTGTTCCTGCGAGTAAGCGAGGTTCTCGGAAAGGAAGGAGTTGCTGCTGAGTTAATAATAAATAGTGGTAACAATATCTTATTGCGGAGATGTTTATTGATTTGAGAGTATACCGTATATTCAGGACGCCAAGCGCCGGTATGTGCGCAACTCATGTGATAACTTATCAGTGTCAGTCTGAACGGCCTCATGCGATACAATCTTCAGTGATTACAGCAATGTTCCATTTTATTAAAAGGTTAGATGATTGGTTGTTCTAAATTTTTATATAGTATACATAACCCTTCTCTAATAAAAATAAATTGTTTCATACTTTTTAATATTATTTAAAATGTTTCAATATATATCCACTTAATTTCTTCAACTTCCGCTTGATAGTTAGTTCAAAAAAATGTGCATTCCATGTTCCTGAGATCAGCGCGTTCCACCAAACAAACATACTCATCAGTTTTATATACTCTTATATAGATTTGCCCCTAAAAATTTGTTATGATACTCAAGTTCAATCAATTATTTAAGTAACACGTCCGTGTTTGGATCACACATTCACGTGTACATTAAATTTCAACTTAATTTGTAATTTGTTCAGTATATTCAGACAAATTGGCTGTGACAAACACAAGTGTACAAGTCAGCATGTAGAAGGTTTTCATTCGGTCGTACGAAACTTAAAAAAAACAAATAGAAAACTAACCTATAGCGTCAATTCCATTCTGCCTCGCACTCTTAGCGAATGGTGACATATAGCAGCCGTCGAAGGAGAGATTGCGGGCCATCCACGCGATGGAGTTGGCCACGGCCTGCAGACGTTCAGCGTCGCCTGACAGGCTTTGCGCGCGGCGCATCTCGGCCACCAGCACCGGCTCGGGCACGTTGTCGAACACACCGTCGGTAGCTACCAGAATCACGTCACCGCATTCCACCGGGAACTCGGATGTTTCTGCTGACTCTGGTCTATAAAAAAACATATGTATTGTTAGAACATGGGTATACACTGCTCGAACTTGTGTTGGATAATTTGTAGGTAGGCAGTTCCAAGTTATATTGGGTTGGGTCTGAATTTCATCGAAAACTTTAGAGCGATGCTTTATGTTATATTCAATACCAATACCACGCACTATACACGTCCGCAACCAACTGGTACATAATGCGTTTGAGCTGTTAACTTTAAGGGTTTTCAAATCGTGGCACGAGATTTTTTCCTATTTTTCTGTTTATTATTTTAGTTAGAAGAAAATACCTATTCTATATTTTTACCATATTTTTTTCAAATATTTTATTTATGTCTTTTTGCAAGTTATGATTGTGACGCACGCACGCCCGGTAACACACGCTCATTTTCGCTCTTTACAGATGACATTGTTTAGGTAATAGTGAATGACGCGACATTTATATGGAGTGGGCGGAGTGTGGTATCGAGATAAAAAGTATATTACATGCGATTTTTTTTTAAATATAAACATTTAAATTTATTTTACCCGGCTGACGAAGGGAGGGTTATGTTGTTTGAACATAGAAAGAACGTATTTTCTTTGGCACGTTCTACCTACAGCCTAAATCGCTTGACGGATTTCAACATATCATCAAATTCGCCACAGCTGTGAGATTGCCATAGGTTATATTATTTCAATATGGTACACACGAAAAAAAAATTTGGAGGATAATAAAAAAAAAAGATAGAATTTTCCAGGGTGGTTTTTTATTTCGGTTAAAAATTTCTTGTTTACTGATATATCTAATTTGACTAAGGTCATGTAAAATTTCATTCAAATCGATTCAATCGTGATAAGGCAAGATCCAGATATCAGATCCACAGATCTAAATCGACAGGCAGATAGATTTGCACATTTATATATTAGTATCCAATAGCTAGACTATTGGATTCACTGAACTGCACCTAAACATTTTAATTATGTTTCCATAAAAAACATACGATCGATCACAGTATGTCATTTTGTATATATGGAAATATCGCTCTTTTGATAACAGCTGTCGTGTTGTTATTATTATTTTTTATTATAACTTACTTGCTAAAAGAATTTTCAACGTATCGCTAAATGAATTAACATCAATATAATGCACTGATAGCAATATACAGTGTGTTATCCTTATCTCCTTGTACGTTGACAATGTTTGCCAGCAGACATGCGAATCTTCGCAGTAAGAGACATGATTAACATTAAATCTCTGAGCGTCACCGTGTAGATAATAATAACGTACAAGGATGTCTATATGCAGAAATTATATATACCTACTTACACATTGGAGTATTGCTGATTACAGGGCCACAAATCTATCGCAATTTTGTGACAGCAACAATTTAAAACCTCCCATCAACTTTCTCTTCATAAATCCGTGAAGCAAATCAGCGCGTAGAAAATTCTTAGCACAATTAGGTAAGTGAAACTTTTGAAACTACGTTGTACCTATTTGTAACAAGCGTGCAGCCTCAATTTGTTATTTTTCATTGCGCAGGTTAGTTGATCCGTGGCGTGCCATACAACGGAACAGTGTACTGTGACTTAGGCCCCCACCGCAAGGCTTATGAAGATGGTCTAATACAAACGAGACATGATATAAGACAATGCAGATAATACCTTGTGTGTAATCAAGTCGTCTGAAGACTGAAGGCCATTGTCTTTCCTCAACATGGTTACAGCGACAACAAACAGTATCACACCCCGGACACTCCAAACAAACATCGCACGTTAACTACATAAACAATGGCATCTGTACAGAGCGAGAATGAGCGTGTGTGCGTGCAGCGCCATACAAACTGTTCAAGATTGTCTCAGAGGGGAGGTGAGGTCGATACGAGAGAGCGGCAGGGAGTGACGATGCTGCATGTAGTGCTATTACTTATACTGTGGTATAATCTTCTGTCTTCTTCTATCTTCTTGTGTATATGATACGCGCGTACGAAGTCGCGGGCGCAAGCTAGTTAATCATAAATCCTATTCTTGTTCTGAAGGTAATCATGTTCAGTAAGAAATTATTCAAGCATACATAAGATTTTACTAAGATTTTCCTCTTAACAGAAATAAAAGTCCTTTTCAATAGAAATCAGCAATGTTGTAAACAAATATGGCCGACAAACACCAACACCAGCTTGTCCATGGCCTTAGTGACGTGGATACAACCCAATTTTCTTTTCTGGAATGAATAAATGTTTTTAACTGCCTAAAACTATTCATACAGATTTAGATGGACAAAAAAATGACATGGCAGTTTGATAAGCACCATGAATTTAAATTATCTCTAAAAACAGTTCATATCAAAATTTTTGTGAAAGCAATGAACCTACCACTATTGATATGCGAAATATTATAAGAACTAATATTGAATTCATTGGATAACATTCTAGGAAACTTATCCAGAGACATGGGCAGGACTGTAACAGTACAGTCTCGGCGCTTAAAAGTGGTGCCTCGTGGCCTCGGGCCTCGGACATGAGATTACATGGCTCGACATGATAGATAGCAGAATACTGTTTGCAAAGAACCTTATTATGTGGGAGCAATTGCTCTTGCTGAGAAGTGGACCAACGTAGTTCCGTAAAAAGATAACTATGTTGGGAAGCATCATAAACATTATTATTTCATAAAATTAAACCAAGCACGTGAGAGCTGGCAACTATCCAATGAGCTAAAAATTCTAATATTAGTGCATGCAGAAATACAACAGCGCTGATTGTGGAATGAGCACATGACTACTGATCCCGAGGGAGAATTGGTCTCATGACTGTGGAAATCGTAAAAATATCACATAAATTATAGATGCGAGAAACGGTAAACATGTGTTTAAAACGTCCCATGTGACGGTTACACGAAGTTTCAATATATTCATTGTTTTATATACAAGTACCACCTATCTATGTATTGTATACTCGTAATATACTATTGTCACCTTTACTATTTCGCAGGTTGCGTGCCATCAACTCTTACGTCTATGGGCTATATAAAGATTTTTGGATATTTTTCTTTGTTTAATGTATGTTTATTTGTGAAGTGAAAGCTTTCGTCATGTTTATCTAACTAAAGTGCCTGTCTCCTTGCCAACAATCTGTTAGGCCCGTTTGAAATAATGTATGTAATTACATATCATGGCAATGTATAAAGATGTTAGATAAAATGAATCTATATTCTATCTGTGAATAAATATGTGCATATACATAAAACTGAATTCTGTCTTGTTTGAGGTACGGAAAAGGATCATCGGAACAACTAATTGGAAAGTACGCTGTAAAATTAGTTTATATGGCTACACATAAGATACTTTAAATCCTAAAAATACTTATCGTACCTCCGTAAAAATTAAAAACACATTAAATTATAAAAAAAAAAATGTAGTTCATGGATGACCTAGCAGATAACAGCTGGTGTAGTTTGTTATATGTATATAGTTCACGTATATTTGGTATACAAGTAACTGCAGATTTACGAGAATATAATTAAAATAGAACATTTTAATTACAACATATTTTATAATGAACAATTAGAAAAGAAGGCTGGCAACGGATCGACGACCCCGTGGTGTTACTTGGTGATCTCCAAGGGCCGTGGTGATTGCTTTCACCAGGTAACCCAACTACTCGTTTGACCCCTCTTATATAAAAAAAGACATGATTATTGTCCCGTGCAGCTGTACTACAGTTCTTTGTATTATAAAATAAGGAAAGCTATTAGAAACATCATCGGGGTGAACATTTTCCTCGAATCTTTTCATATTGTGCAGACCGTGCAGTCCGTATTTTACCGTACTTTGTACAACGGAATAAGGAAGGCAGTATCCAAAACAACTTTTGCGTGACCGTTTTCCTTGTTGTGCAGTCATGTTTTTGGAAGCTATTATGAATCTACTTTCAGAAATATTTTGGGGTGTAAGTGGTTTATCGACATCTTTGAACCAAAGTCAACTTCACCTGCACGCGGTGCACCCTGCTGACTGACAAACGAAGCTCTGGCGAAAAGAGAGGTAGGGAGCGTAATCGTAAGCTACCCGACTGGGGAATGTACCTTCACCTCACAGAATACCGCAGCCAAATTCCCTTGAGGGTTGTTGTGTTCCTGCGAGTGAGTAAGGTCACCAGAAAGGAAGGAGATGCTGCGTTGGCAGCGGGGTTGGCGGCGCGCGAGCGATATTTTATGTTGCGAGCGTTAATATGGCTACGGTAACCGCTTCAGATCAGGCGGGCCGTATGCTTGTCTGCCACCCGACGTAGTATAAAAAAAAGACAGGTGTTCTATTTGATTTTCATCATTCAAGATTTCTAATGCTATACGACACACATTGGCTTAAAGTTTTTTTTCTTACGATAATACTTTAATACCCGTATAATTTGTATACTCGTGTATACATTGGCGATTTTCCAATACATCTCTTTTGTCTCAACCTCACAGAATTTTCGTGTAAACAAGAACCTTTTTTAAATTTAAAACACACAGAACATTTAAATACAGAGATCACGATCTCACAAACAGTCCAGACAGGCAAGTACGAATGTGCATAAAAAAAGACGGCCTTTATTATACTTATAGCTACAGTACATAATTGTCAGTGTGACATACAAACATTAGAAAAGGCCTTGACTGAAATACACTCATTATCGGTATTGAAATAACCTTTAACTTATTTTGTAAACCTTTAGCCTTTATCTACTGTTGATTGCGTCGAGTTTTGCATTATATTAGGGTTACCGAGCTTTCACATAAGATATCTTTTAAACAAAGATGGACTTAATTTAAAAAATGGACAATAGTGTAGAACTAACATTGCTCTTGAATCACCGAGCCGAACCACGCACCCCCGGACAATCCATACAAATATCGCGGCGGTAATTACTACATAATCTATGACGTCTGTGCATAGCATGAATGAGCGTGTGCGTGAGGCCTTCCAGATTCGTCTCAGAAAAAAGCTGAGATCGACACCAGAGGGCGGCAGGGAGTGTCCATACTGTACGTAGTATTATCACTTATGCTGTAACCGAGCTATACTTTCCGGATAGAGGTGCCTTGTAGGCTCACTCGTTTTGTATATTGACACGGTATACATTGTATGCACACACAACCACATAACCACCAAGATTTTCACTAGCCTTCACTAATTGGGCAGGTCTTATTTTTATTTATAAACTTTATTGACCACAAATTATTTATAAGGGTACAAAAGGCGGACTTAACGCTAAAAGCATTCTCTACCAGTGGACCTTCGGGACAAGCAGAAAATCATGAATGCGGTTCTGAAGAATCAAAACAAAAGCAGATTTAACTACTAAAATATAATACTACAAGTAATAAAATAGTATTTATAATTGCTGCAGAAAATATAATAAACATACATAGAAATACATAAATTCTTCGATGATGATGAATCAAAAAATGTTATGTGTCTAAAACAGCATTACATAAATTTAAGCTCTAAAATAGATCAGCTTTGGGCCTAAAAGCTGTAAGACAGCAACCTCGCTTGTTTACGATTACGACCAAGATATCTTGGCAACGCTTTATCCATACTAAACTATGATACGATACCCCCCAATCTGCAGTACCCGTAGATCTAATGAAAGAAAAAAGAAAGCTTTTCTAAATATTAACACAACCAATAAAAAAATCTTCATAGAAATAGGCAACCGTTTCCCTGTGACAACACGACTCCATCGGTCCTTGACGTTGATGAAGTTAAAATGTCTGTACAGATATTTTAAAATGTTTTGCATTTTTATTATACAATTCCATATATCATCCATGTACCTATTATTTTTTATTTATTGACATATTTTGCCATGTTTGAAAGTGGCAGCAATAGAATCAAACTTTGAAGTGAACTGACACGTCAATAGAATTGACCATGGGAGAAACAGTTCTGTCGTAAGGTTACTACTCCGGCCAATTTGAGAGTCCCCAGCGACTTATTTGTGGTGATATGGCAGACCCGGTGGGTTGAAAGTGTTTAAGAACTCTACTCGATAATTAACCGCATTGTCAGTGTTGACCGTATCTATTCACTTGTAAACAATTTGTTGTCCTCCATAGGAGTTTAGTAAAGTCTCATAAACAACTGCGGCTTGGTCATTCTTTAGAGCCAGTATAGCTCTCTCGACATTTCCTAGATGAACGATGATGAAATTTTTTAACTCAGGTTTTCAACTTTTGTTCTATAGTGCACAGATCGGTAGGATCAGGGAAATCACCGATGCAAAGTTTTTGCAAAAGCTCCGAAAATTGGCCGGCGGAAACATTATCTTCATCGTATTTCTTGTTAGTTTTAAAATCTTGAGTGACCAAAATGACGATCATTTACGACACGCTTTTATCACATCGGCACGTATTCCCCTTGGAACTATTGGTCAGGAGTTCAGTAATATGTCATTAATGACCTCTGCTCGGTCGTTTGTATGTTTGCCCCGAATTTCACGCGAGCGAAGCCGCGGGCAAAAGCTAGTCATCCATGTACCTAGTATTTTATTGCTATCTCAAATTCAGCGCCTCTTAATATTTCATTATACATAATATAATGTGTAGATAATTATGTATTCAAGAAGATAATACAAGATATATGATACCTATGTAATAAAAAATATATTTGTATAATAACATTGTGTTTGTCCTATTTGCCTTGGAAAAGTTTTAAATCAGATATCAAAATCATTTATTCGTGGAATACAGTTGGTTACAGATCTTATTCTTTTCTTGTGTAGGTACAATGTATTCAGTCGGTTATCACTTACCAGGCGTACAAATATACATGTCAAAATGCATAGTACTTATATAGTACATAGTAGTAGTATTAAACAGTATATGTATAAAATGAAATTACTATTACTTACTTATTTGGCCTTTCTTTGGTTGACTGGAAGAGATCTCAGATAGGATAAGTCCGCCATTGTACAAATTCTGTTGTGTGTTTCGTGTACCTACTTATTTTGTTATAGTGCAATAAGGTTTGTATAAACAAACAAACAAGATAAAATTGTCACGGCTGAAAGGCTCGGATAAATGTAAATACATATAAACTGCATTACAGAATTACTTTTCTGTTTCGCCTTATCATTAACATTGTGAGCTGTGGCTTTTGTCCTATTGAACAGGCACGTTGTTTTGATCGGCCGATGACTGCGTTAGCATTCCAAAGGGTCGGCAGAGACCAAGCGGGTAAACTCTTTCATTGTTTACACCGATAATCCAATTACCTTTTAAATTCAGTTGCTCTAAATGTCACACGGTACGAACGAAAGTAGCACATTGAGCAGTAACACTAAGTAGTAGTGCAGAAAAATACTTTAGTTTTTTGAAACCAAAGTATTTTCCGCACTAGTTGTGAAAAGTACTTTTATCTTTACTAGTGGTCGCCCGTGGTCGAAATTCGACCATAGTTAATTTAAATTATGACTTTAACAATAAACAAAAGAGTATATATGCGAGTGTGTGTCAAATACCTACATGGTGGTGTGTGTAATGTTTTTTATTGATTTAATCAATTTTTCAGGCATAATTAAAAAAATATTTTTTAATTATGCCTAAAAAATAAGCGTATTAAAAAAATACTTTTTTTTGCACTGTTTCTCTATATAAATAAATTTTATGTGGGCGAAATTTCATACTCCTCCATCCGCACAATTTTTGTAAAAAGGGGTACAAAGTTTTCGCTTTATATTATTTAGATTTCTACATAAAGGTATTTAAAAGTTTACAATCCAGTTTATAATTGCAAAATTGTAAGAAACTCTGTATTTATAATTTAACTCCTATTTTGTTACTGTGTTTTCATCACAAAATAAAAACGTGCAGGCTGGCAAAGGACTATTGTTTTTTAACACAATTACCTATCGCAATACCGACCGACTATTTAGCCAACGAGGCTCTGGCGAAAGAGAGATAGGGCATGTCGGGCCGGACTCGAACTGGGGAAGTACCTCTACGTTTCGAGATAATCGCGATTTTGTGTCTTTTTCACAGTTTTTGACACATGATTTATAAATAAAAGACAATTTTATTGTCGGCAATTTTATATTTTTTGGATCAGTTTGTTCTTTATTTATTACTTAATCTACTCTCAACTCTCTCTTAAAGTATAAATATATAAAAAATAAAAACTAAGTATTCATATTTCCCACTATAGTTAGCTACCCATTATGGGCTAGTTGTTTAGTTTTCCCACATTGCAATAATTCTGCATTTAGTTGATGTTTTGGTGAGGGAAAAATAAACAATAGCAATTATTCATAATCGGAAGTATGTGGAATTTGGCAGAAAAAAATAAAATTAACACATTTTGACAACTACGTAAACTAAATAACTCATTTTATTTAAGTTATGTAACACTTCGCTGATTGTAAATCATAATTATTGAATTGGTGAGGGAAAAATAAACAATAGCAATTATTCATAATCGTAAGTATGTGGAATTTGGCAGAAAAAAATAAAATTAACACATTTTAACAACTACGTAAACTAAATAACTCATTTTATTTAAGTTATGTAACACTTCGCTGATTGTAAATCATAATTATTGAATTTTATATTGGGTTAATTATCTTTCCTTCTACACATTTTTGATATTTTAAGCTTATTAATTTTTCCATTTGAAATAAAAAAATGAAGATATTTCTGAAAGGGAAAGAGGTATAAACATTGTCACTGATATATTATTATGCGCTATAAATTGGTTGTCACGAAAATGGCAAATAGTGAATTTGGCCAAAATCGTAGTTAGTCACTTTTCCACCTACGCAGACGATACTTGTACTAAAATATACGTAGTATACTAGTTGTGCCTGCGACTTCGCCTGCATGAATGTCTATTATCGCACCAAAAGGTAAGGATTTTAATCGTGAAAAGTTAACAAAAGCACAGACAGACACACTTTCCATTATACTAGCTGTTTTCAAAGGGATTCGAGTATATAATGATATTATGGTCTATTCGAGCATTCTGAAAAAACTGAATGACTAGAAGATTCCACACTGTCGAACGCCTTTTTGTAATTAATGAAGGCCAACCCGAACGTGTCCGGAATTCTGTGGCTTTCTCGATCACGATTCTCAGTCAGAATATGGTCCATTCCTATGTTCGCAGTGCTACGTCAGAATCCGGTCCGTACAAAAGATAAATATTTTTTGTAAGTTTAAATAGATGAGATAATAAATTGATTAGACGAATTATTTATCTAAATTATTACACTGCCCTTTTAGAATAATAAGACAACGCCTGTAATGCCCCAGGTGTTATATTACGTGCATAGGCTGTGGTAACTGCTTACCATCAGCCGTATGATTATTTACCACCACATTGTATAAAAAAACGTTGGTATTAAATTAACATTGGTATTGGTCCTTCTATAAATCATTCGTTTAGGACTTTAAGTGTGTCAATAAATTGTACCTCCGGCTTCCTTACGAGTAGGTCCATAATAGTCATGAAAAGGGGCCTATAATAAAACATGTTTACCACCTATCTATATATATAAAAGAGTAAATCACTCACTCACTCATCACGAAATCTCAGAAACTACAAGTGCTAGGAGTGTCAAATAGGTGTAGGTAGGTGTAGGTGCTCACTAAGACGGGAATTTGGAAAATTCAACCCCTAAGGGGGTGAAACGGGGGTCCAAAGTTTGTATGGGGAACCAAGATTAGTTAAACTATTTTATACGAAACTTAACTTGAGCACTTCTGTAGATAAATGAGTAAACACGTGTTTCAGGATTTTTCAAAATTCAACCCCTAAAGGGGTGAAATGAGGTGCAAACGTCTGAAAATCGTTATGGGTATTGTTTTTATGGTTTATCGGGTCGCTGATTCCGAAAACAACAGCTATTTTATAATCTAACATAACCGACGTGACACAAGAGCACTCCTGTGGGGGTGCGATGGGGTTGAAATGTCATAATATCAATATGGGTGTTGATTCTATGGTTTTCTGAGACGTCAATTACGAAAATGGCATCGATTTGAAAACGTTGACACGAAATTTCCATCTCGATATAAAAATCCAAGATTTGGAACACCCTGATGCAGAACCATAAAGGTTCAGCTAAACTATAAGAAATGTAAAAATGACGCCTTAGCAAAAGTTGTTCAGCCTGATGAGTATTTTTTATTGAGGTATAAAAATCCAATATTTGGAACACCTGATGCAGATCCATAATGGTTCAGCTAAACTATAAGAAGTATAAAAATGACGCCTTAGCAAAAGTTGTTCAGCCTGATGAGTATTTTTTGTTGAGGTATAAAAATCCAAGATTTAGAACACCTGATGCAGATCCATAATGGTTCCGGTAAACTATAAGAAATATAAAATTGACGCCCTAGCAAAAGTTGTTCAACTTGATCTGCATTTTTTGTTGAGGTATAAAAATCCAAGATTTGGAACACCCTGATGCAGAACCATAAAGGTTCAGCTAAACTATAAGAAATATAAAAATGACGCCTTAGCAAAAGTTGTTTAGCCTGATGAGTATTTTTTGTTGAGGTATAAAAATCCAAGATGCAGATCCATAATGGTTCCGGTAAACTAATAAGAAATATAAAATTGACGCCTTAGCAAAAGTTGTTCAACTTGATCAGCATTTTTTGTTGAGGTATAAAAATCCAAGATTTGGAACACCCTGATGCAGAACCATAAAGGTTCAGCTAAACTATAAGAAATATAAAAATGACGCCTTAGCAAAAGTTGTTCAGCCTGATGAGTATTTTTTGTTGAGGTATTAAAATCCAAGATTTGGAACACGTTATGCAGAATCATAATGGTTCAGCTAAACTATAAGAAATATAAAAATGACGCCTTAGCAAAAGTTGTTCAGCCTGATGAGCATTTTTTGATGAGGTATATAAATCCAAGATTTGGAACACCTGATGCAGAACCATAACGGTTACGGTAAACTATAAGAAATATAAAATTGACGCCTTTGCAAAAGTTGTTCAACTTGATGAGTATTTTTTGTTGAGGTATAAAAATCCTAGATTTGGAACACCTGATGCAGAACCATAATGGTTCAGCTAAACTATAAGTAATATAAAAATGACGCCTTAGCAAAAGTTGTTCAGCCTGATGAGTATTTTTTAATTGAGGTACAAAAATCCAATATTTGGAACACCTGATGCAGAACAAAGCTAAATTTATTTGCATAAACAACATGGTGTATACAATAAATTATAGTTAAAAAAAATAACTAAAAAAACACGCTATAATAGTTAATACAACACAATAAATAGTTTAACAAAATATTGATTGTATTGTAAAAAAATAACCGCGCGGTGCTACTTTTATGCTTACCTGCTACAAGTTAGACGCAATCGTTTTATTTATTTACAAAGGTAACGTGGTCTATTTAGTCAGTTTATTATAGACATGTACGCTAAAACTGAAATGGAACGATTGGTATATATTCGCACAAACCAGAAGAATGCGTGCATTTGTGGGACGCTATGTAGAAAGATTTTGTGATGCAAAGTCTTTTAAACAACGAGGGGAAACTGTTTTTCTTAGATGCTTCACGAGGGACTGAAAAAACATACTTGACGAGAGCAATCATCGCTGAAATCAGGCGCCAAAATAATATCTCACAGCAGTATCGCCAGGTATTGCAGCCATATATTACTTCTAGGCGGAATGACGCAAATACGATGTTCAATATTATACTCGATTTATACAGAACGGAAATACCGACATGCTTTGTGACACTAAACTGTGACAAAGCGAAAATGTTTCAGGATGGCTGTCTAATCGTTTCAGATGAATGCGAAAAAAAAACAATAAGGCAGTAGAAGCTGTAGATAGAACTTTACGTGCCCAAGAGTTTTCAAAAATATTATTAAAATTTAGGGAAGATCTCCTTCCTGAAGTAAAGTCAATGTTTAGCAGCGAAATTTGTATAATTGAAGCTGAGATTCTCACTGGGAGTGGTGCCGATGAAACTGTATTTATTCCGCGTATACCACTCTTCCTTCTTACGTGTGGTTTCCGGCAGACTAGAATAGAATGACTCCGTCTCTTCCCGTGGATGTTGTACAAGGCGACTATGAGAATAGTTTTTGTCCCAGAAATTACCTATTATTGTTGTTTATTGTACCTGTAGGGCGGTTCTATTTTCGACTGTGTGTATTTTTTTAAATTCAATCATTTCTCCGTCAATTGTACAGCAATTTTAATAATTCTTATTCGTTTGAGAGGGTACACTCTCCAGGTGGTCGCATATTAAAATGAATGTTGCTAAGCGCAAAACTCGAGAACGGCTCGACCAATCCTGCTAATTTTTATTTTAATATTTTCGTTAAGGTATAAGGAAGGTTCTTATGTACATAAAAAATGCGAGGAAACGAAAACAACACTTTCTACCCGTGCGAAGCCGGGGCGGGCAGCTAGTTATTGTATATAGAGATTGAGTTTATTTATGCGTTCAAAATGGGAACACTAACAGATTGCGAGTAGTAAGTAGTTTAGTATTCGGGTACGAGGTCAACGCGAACTCATAGGGGCAGCGTTTTGACGAAGCTTTGTATTCTACACGTTAACTACGATAATCTCCCTAATATAATTATGTCATATCTATCCTATATATAATAGTAAATAAATAAAATTCCTGGACAAATTACACACTGCCATCTAGTCCCAAAGCAAAAAATATTTTATTCTATTAAAGAGTTCTTAGAATATAAAGAATAGACATTCGTAATTGATGCATGGATTAAATTTCTTATGATTTATTGTTTAATATATATTAATGAAATAATGTAATTGTTATGAATTTAATTGACATAATAATTTATAAAATTAAAATATTTGACATGGTAATTTATATTAAAAATATTAGTAATATAAAAAGATAACATACTAAATGATTCTTGTAAGATTTGCATGCTATTGAAAATGGCTAAATAGGTTTAAGCAACTTTGTCATACTATCTAACATCTCATTTACTGTTACCCTATTTAACGCAAATAAAGATTATGATTATGATTAAGCAAGCTTGTAACTATGGGTACTAGATAACTGACTACTATACTTGAATATATATTTTTAAAATACATACATGTAATACACAGAAAAGACCCAGACCAAGGCAAACACACATGTTCATGCTCACAAATGTTTGTCATATGCGGGGATCGAACCCGCGACCTCGGAGTCAAAGTGGCCATTGCTAACTATTCGACCACCGAGCTCGTCATTAAAGCTTAACGAATCAAATGGTACCAAACACATGCAGTGACGTTCCGATAATTTTTGTCTATTTTTTTTCATCATCAGTCGCATTTTTCTTTTTTCAATTTTTTTTATATATGTACAATTAAGATGGCGAACAAGAACACGACCTGCCTGCTGGTTAAGCAGTCTTGGTCAAGCCTATGGAAGCTAGATTGTAAGCGTCTTTCTTAATTTTTCCTATATCCTATCGTAATTAGTATTATAAATGTGAAAGTGTTTCTGTCTGACGGTTTGTTAAGTTTTCACGATCTAACGACTGAACAGATTTTAATGAAAGACATAGAGGAAGGACACAAGCGCGATAACCGACATTTATGCGTGCAAAGCCGCGGTCGGCTAGTAATATATAAAATGTATAAAAATAAGCAGATAAATAAATAAATAAAAAAGGAAACGAAATCGGTTGATAAATAAAGGTATATTGATAGTTTGAAAATTTTGCTGCCGAAGTCCACTGGGAACTTGCGGGGCTATGCGATATTCGCGGGGCTTGATTACATTTTCTAGGGGCATCCGAAATTTTAGAATCTTAAAATGTGTGATAGGCGAAATCATATTGTCACTGAATCACTAACCTATCACTAAGGACGTTCCTGTCGTGGCCAGGCGGCGGTAGACTGAGCTGGTAGGGAGTGTTGAAGTAGTGCTGCTGTTCGTGTGACCGGTGGACGACGCGCCCGCCGCGTACCACCATGTACCCACTGTCGCCGATGTTCGCTGCCCGCATCACACTCTCGTTGCGGTCTAGGATCATTACGCACGCTGTGCTACTGCCTGTAACAAATACATACTTTTTGCTCAAAATCCATCATCACCATGAAATAAAATAATAACACCCCTATCAATTTTGTTCTTCTTTCTTTATTTGATCAATAAAGAAAGAAGAACAAAACTGATAACTAGTTCTTGCTAATTTTTCAAATCTGCGTGTATAGACTAGATACTAGTTGTTTCAGCCGGATTTCACGGATTACAGAGAGCACTTCCGTAATCTTACAGTTACGTTATTATCTCATTTATTTATATTTCTCCAATTTTTTACATTTTTAAATCTAAATCATATATAAAAAAAAAATACATTTAAAAATATAAAAAAGGGGCACCCATCGATAGCGGGGCGAAGACCCAAGCTACCGGTGGTCAGGGCTCCAGAGTGAGGAATCTCCTCACAATGCGGGCCGTGTCCAGAAGAACCGCCTTCTGTATCCGGCTCTTGACCCAACCGCCAAGCGAGAGCCTCTCGAGGTGACGGTCGAGACTCTTCGCTATAAGACCGTTTACGGACACAACTATCGGAACAATTATCGTTGAGTCCACATGCCACATGGCGGTAACCTCGTGTGCCAAGTCCAAGTACTTAGAAAGTTTCTCTTTCTCGGCCTTAACGAGGTTCTCGTCATGGGGAATGGTAACATCAACGAGAATTGCACGCCTTCTCTCTCGGTCTATTACCACGATATCAGGTCTATTGGCAATAATAGTCCTGTCTGTGATAATAGACCGATCCCAGTAGAGCGTGACATTACCATTCTCAAGAACTGGTGCTGGTGCATACTTATAATATGGTACCTCGGAACTGACGAGGCCATATCTAAGAGCAAGTTGCTGGTGTACGATCCTAGCTACTTGATTGTGTCTGTGCAAGTACTCGCCGTTAGCAAGATGGAGTTAAGTTATGTTATTATTATTATTATTACATACATAGAATATGTCAAAAAATGACCTATTTTACATTTTTGAACTACTTGCACGGAAAACACTAATGATAAATCTCATATTATTAAACACTAGCTTGCACCCGCGACGGAAATGCTTTGATAGATCCGTTAGTAACGCTTGTCTATTATGGTGAACGAAATAAAGAAATAATTATTTATTCATATTTATTTGGTGCGTTTACTACAAGTTCGCGTTCAACGGGCATGAGCGTGTAAACGGGTAGCTCGAGCCTGTGCCCGTGCTTATGTTCGTGAATATCATGCGTGTGATGGATCGCGGAGGCGCACCGGGCTGCGGCCGCTTGCTGGGCTGCGTACACACGTACGTACGTACACTCGGGACTATTATAGATACCGAAGACTGAAACATTATTTTTTTTTAACTGAAACAAGTTTTAACAAGATAACCATTTACAATGTTGATTGCGTTTTTACATTACTGCATCAATGTAGGTATATAAAACAACACAATGCTGTAATATCTGTAAAAAGTTGTTGCATAGTAAAGAAATACATACATGCTTTTACAAAAAAATACATACGTACTTACCTAGTATAGGTTTCTTGTGTTCAAGTAACTCATAATATGACTTGGCTAGCAAGTCGCTGGGTTCTGATAGTTTAAAGTGGCCCATTTGGACCAGCCGCTCACACGTCCTCATGAGATACGAGGAGAATTCGCCCGGATCGATGCCGTACGCACGCCAGCCTCCCACGCCATCTGCGACTCCTGCCAAACAAGAAGAAGTACTTAGTAGATTGTTTTATACTACGTCGGATGGAAGACATACGGCCCGCCTGATGTAAAGCGGTTACCGTAGCCATATTAACGATCGCAACATGAAATATTGCTCGCGCGCCGCCACCAGGCTACCAACGCAACAACTTCTTCCTTTCTGGTGACTTTATTCATTCGCAGGAACACAACAACCCTCAAAGGAATTGTTACTTGGCTGCGGTATCCTATGAGGTGGAGGTACTTCCCCAGTCGGGCAGCTAAAAATACGCGAATACGAAAACATCAGTTTGCTTTATTTGTCATATGGACAACCAGTGGCGGCTCTACCTTAAGCACAGCCTTAGGTGAGCTCGAGCGCTGAACCACCAATTCAAAAGATTTAAAATTTACTGTTGACCTCACTCACTCGCAGGGATACAACAAATTGATTGTTGGGATTGGGAATTGTTATTTGGCTGCGGTATTCTGTGAGGTGGAGGTACATTCCCCAGTCGGGTAGCTTAGAAATTACGCTCCCTACCTCTCTTTTCGCCAGAGCTTCGATTGTCAGTCAGCAGGGTGCACCGCGTGCAGGTGAAGATGGCTTTGGTTCAAAGATGTTTGACGAAATTGGCATGGTTGGTCATGTCTCAGGATCGGCTAAATGTACATGTGTTCAGTATTGAAAAAAAAATATAGAAACAATACCCGATTTTAATAAAACGGTGATTGAACATTTTTCACTTCAGAAAAATGTCGTTGCATACATTTAATGTATAAAAAACTAGCTGTCCCGGCGAACTTCGTACCGCCTAACAATCAATGAATGTCGTGGTACATATTAGCTGAACTAAATTTATGATTTTATGGAATTAAAACAATGAATAGTAGAAAATAATAGAGAAGCTCGATGGCGGCATTGCGCGTGTCAGTCTAATTGAACACGCAAGTTAAGGCGAGGATATATGTGAATTGGGCTTCATTAAAACCTTTTTTCTCCGTAATCTTTAAAGAAAAAAAAACGAAAAAAAAATATCTTAATCTACATCATATAAAGCATATTCTCTTCGGTTCAAAATACTAAAAAAAATATTTTAAATATCTGAATAAAATATGCAAAGTAACCTCTGTTTTCGTAGTTATTACCTTTTTTCTCCTAATCTATCAATCGTGAGATTTTTCTAATTTCATCGGCCTATTATATAATAGAACACCGAGGGAACCTTCGGCTTATTTTTGCAAATAACTTTACTATTTATTTTTAAAGGATATTTTACGACATCGATACTCGCAAATCGCGTGCGTTGGCAACTAACCAGTGTGGGACGAGACGTTGTGCTTAACGGACCTGTGTCACTTTTTTCCGTAAACGGCGCAAACTGCACTATTTATCCGTTGCTAGTGATCATCAATTTGGAAATTGTATATTTTGTTGATTGCTAGTAGTAGACGAGTTCATTAGTGCGTGCAAATATATGATTATTTTTTAGTGTGTAGTAATAGGGTTGAACCTACATACATAATAACATTAAAGTCATTACTGTTTTCTTACTGTCATAGTAGACAAACAGCAATATCAAATTAATTTAGTTGGTAGGTGGAACAAAATGGATGATAATTAGGTATAACAGGTAGGTATCGCCCATTTGTCCCTCTATGTATCCGTCCGCCCGTCCATGTCTGTCCGTCTGACTCTATCCTTCCAAGTCCGTACGCCCTTGGAAAACTAGAAAACTTATCGAGTAGATCGAGATAGTGGAAAATTGTAAAATAACTACGGAACCCTAAATTACATAAATAAAATATTTTAAAAATACCATTAAAAGAAAGGACTTATCTTGGACTGCTGCTTAGCATGTCAAGGCGAACTTATGGCTACTAGTATATACATTATATCTATCCTATGCAGTACAAACGTACACCTATCCTATACCACAATAGACTTATAACCAGTACTTTGACTTCATACTAGCGCCCAAATCGGCGCACGCACACAGCCAAGCGTCATTTACATTGATGAAGCATTGAGATCGACCAACATACGACCGAGATCCTCCAGCGATTCAGCCAATATGACCACGTCGTCGGCAAACCGAAGGTGTGAGATGTACTCGCCATTCACACTGACGCCCCGTCTTAAATACGTCTTCCAGAGCAGCGGTGAATAGTTTCGGTGAAATGACATCCCCTTGACGTACTCCCCGCTGCAGCAGGATAGGTTTAGACTGCTGGTCCTGGACGCGGACTGTCATTGTCGCAGCGCTATACAACCATCTCAGCATCTCGATATAGCGGTGGTCAACTTGGCACCGCTGTAAGGATCCCAGAACAGACCAAGTTTCGATGGAGTCGAAGACTTTCTCGTAATCAAAAGCCACACAGAATGGCAAATTGTACTCTGTGGTTTTCTGCACAAACTGCCGCAATGTATATATGTGGTACACGGTACTATAGCCTTTACGAAACCCAGCCTGTTCCGGTGGCAGGTAGTCATCAAGCCTTCGGGCGAGACGTTTCGTGATAACGCTTGAAAACAGCTTGCACACGTGGGTCAGGATTGAGATCGGTCTATAATTCTTCAATAAGGTTTTATCACCTTTTTTGAAGAACAAGACGACCAAACTCCTGGTTCACGCGACTGGTGCGGTCCCATTTGAATGACGGAATTAAACAGACGTTGTAGTTCCTTTAGAACCGGAGTTCCTCCAACTTTCAACAATTCTGTTGTAATTTCTTCCTCACCGGGAAGCCTTACCATTTTTCAGCTGTTCAAGGGCTATCCTAATCTCACCCATGCTGATGTCTGGAATATCCTCGGTTTCGTGTCGTGTTAGCGGGGCTCGGCGATCCCTTACACGAGCAGCTGGTGTAGGGACAGGTGCATGTGCAGCATAGAGTTTGCCGTAAAATCTCTCCACCTCTGCGAAGATCTCTGACTTAGAAGACACGACTCGACCATCGTCTAATTTGAGCTTCGACAGATATGCTCTTTCAGCAGAAGGCCGAGAAAAGACTTTCAGCCCTTTGTTGCGCGCTATCACGTCCTCAACTCGTTTGGCATTGAAGACGCGATAGTCCCGCCGTATCAGCCTTCTGCCTCGTCCATGTCCGCAGTGGTTTTTAACGAGTTGAATCGGTTTTGAAGTTCCAGTTGGAACTTTTCCGAAGCTTGAGTGATTTGAGGAAGAGTTGGACGTAGATTCGACTTTATCATACGGGCTCTTTCGAGTTTATAGCTGATATTTAGGGTGCCTCGTACAAGTCGGTGGTCGCTACCGGTATCAAACCTATTAACCACCGAGACATCCCTAAATATCCGCCTTTTATCCGTTATGATAAAGTCGATCTCATTCCTAGTCACATTGTTGGGGCTATGCCAGGTCCATTTCCCTGGGGCTTCTTTTTCAAGAACGAGTTCATCAAAAAGAGCCCCTCCGTTTGGAGGAAATTTACCAGGTATTTGCCCCCTGTGGTTCCTCGACCCCAAACCAAACCCTCCGACGACCGATTCATCGCATTCTTGTACTCCCACCTTGGCGTTGAAGTCCCCGACAACAACTGTGAAGTGGGTCTTGGTGGTATTATGTATGGCCTTTGAAATGTCTTCATACATGGCCTCGACCTCTTCATCCTGGTGTGTCGACGTTGGAGCATATACCTGTACTACTTTCAAAGAGTATTTCTCTTCGTCAGTTTTAGTACAAGATATGCTACCCTCGCCGACACACTGGATACCTCCACTACGTTATTGACGAGAGCTTTATGAACGAGAAACCCGACACCTCCCTGGGAGAGCTGGTCTCCTTCACGGTAGTAGAAGAGGTTGCCAGATTCGAGTATCACGGTATCCTCTCCCTCTCGTCGGATTTCCGGCAGACCCAGAATCTGGCATTTGACTGACCTCAGTTCTACTTCCAGCTCTCCTACATCCTCGTCACGCCTCAGTGTCCTTGTATTAAACGTGCCAATGGTCAGTCAGTTGTTGGTGGTAGCCTGCCAACCGGAGATCGTTCGCACTCCCCGCCCTGCCGGAACCGATACCGCCACGTTGGCATGGGATAGCAGGGCTGCCGGGTACTGGGGGCCATAGTCAAAGTCAAAGTCAAAGTCAAAGTCAAAATTCTTTATTCTGTGGGCCCTCGCGGGCACTTAGACACGTCTTTTACAATTAGGTATATTTTTTTATCTACCATATATTTTGGTTTGTGTGCATTGGTGAGTAATGCCCTTAAGTCGCCATGCTGGGGCAGGCGGGTTGGCGACTATCGCCAGAGCCTCGTCCGCTTATCGGCAGGGTGCACCACGTGCAGGTGAGGTTGGCTTTGGCTCCGCAGATGGTAGTGAGCCTCTTACACCCCACTGATTATAAATTACTTACTGTTACTGATTATAACTTAATAAATAAATAATCATTAAATTAACATGTTTTATTCCTAATCCTAAAACTACACTTATACAATAAACATCTAGACACGTTTGCTTTAGTTTTTGTAGATGCCAACCCCAACGCTCCGTCGAGCAGTAGGTATACATTTCAAAAATACGTCGGAGTCAAACTACTGGTTCTCAGTGTATTGAGCCTATAATACACTATTATTTCTAAGCGCAGCGCGTAAATATTGTCAGGGGGTGCGGGGCCCGCGCGGGGCTTTTTCACCGGTAACGTCCGATCGAGGAAGGTCACCGGCGTATATCCAGCTCTTAAGCAACGTCGACCGTAGCCTGTACACGGATGGGTTTATATTACCTCGAGCTCCTCCGTGATTCGAAAGACACGTTAAGCCGTCGGTCCCGGTTGTTATCATTAGCTCATCTTGAGCTCCTCCGTGCTTCGGAAGGCACGTTAAGCCGTCGGTCCCGGTTGTTATCATTAGCTCATCTTGAGCTCCTCCGTGCTTCGGAAGGCACGTTAAGCCATCGGTCCCGGTTGTTATCATTAGCTCATCTTGAGCTCCTACGTGCTTCGGAAGGCACGTTAAGCCGTCGGTCCCGGTTGTTATCATTAGCTCATCTTGAGCTCCTCCGTGCTTCGGAAGGCACGTTAAGCCGTCGGTCCCGGTTGTTATCATTAGCTCATCTTGAGCTCCTCCGTGCTTCGGAAGGCACGTTTAGCCGTCGGTCCCGGTTGTTATCATTAGCTCATCTTGAGCTCCTCCGTGCTTCGGAAGGCACGTTAAGCTGTCGGTCCCGGTTGTTATCATTTAATGACAGTCGTTAAGTTAAGTCAGTGGCCTTAGGCGGTTCGAAAACACTGGCCTCCGCCAACCCGCAGTTGAGCAGCGTGTTGGAGTACGCTCTAAACCCCTTCGGTTGAGGGAAGACCCGTATCCATAAAAACTGAAGATTTCATAAAAATAAAGATTTCCTTATTGTTAATTTTTTTTTTTAAAAACGTTTTGTTTTATTTTTTTTAGTTTTGAAATAGGTTTTATCATTTTGGTGATTTGTAATTGTCATTTCTTTTGATGTTTACTCTGATTTGATTCTTGCGCTCGAACCCCATGGGAAAAGCGTTTTCACCCCTATCGATTTGACATTTTTAAATTTTCATAACAAATCACAGGCAACTTTCGCGACATAAAAGTGACACCAATCGATTTGACGTTTTGATATTTGACAACCAATAAATATCGTAATCCCTTTTTCAACTGACACTTTCATTTGTATGGGAAAATGTTTTTTCTTTTATTTTATTTTTTCGAGAATTTTCCAATGTTTTTAAGAGTTATTCTGCTATTCGGGACGGAAACAAATCCAACAAATCAAAAACCATGGCAATCGGTCCAGCCGTTCTCGAGTTATAAGTGTTGTAACAAACACGACTTTCTTTTATATATATAGATTAACATATGTTATGTAATTTTTGTTTTGTTGAAATTTCTAATTTTATATACTTCTAGAGCAAGTAAAGTGCACCACCAGTTCGATAACCCACCAGCCGCAAACCGCAAGTTTAGGTAGTACAGATAAGTGAGACGAACTTCTTAGCTTCCATGGATTCACCGTGCGGGTGCCGGGTCCATCGTGTGGCAGAGAGAGAAACCCAAGCAGATCCCGAGACTTGTGACACGGGTGTAGGTTTAAGGGGCCCCTTTCCGACGTACATCAACACTCACCTTCACTACTTGTGTTTCTCTCCCTGCCCTGCCAAATCTGGTATGAACCTGCTAATGCAGCTTTAGATACTCGTTCTAGTATAGAACTTACTGCACTTCTGGACAAGCCAAGGTCTTTCAGCAGGTTATAGAGAGATTTTGCTGGTATACCTCTCGCTCCTACTTCTACAGCGTATAGATTAACTACATAGCCGCTTTTTGTTAATTCGTTTAGGAGGTCATAATATTTGTTTTGTTTTATCGCGTGGTCTTTGGGTATGTTAGTTTCCCACGGTACGGTAAGCTCTACAAGTACTATACGTTTTGTAGCTCTGGAGAAAAGGAAAATGTCCGGTCTGGATGTCGAAACAACCACATCTTCTGGGATTTTATAGTGCTTTTCATACGTGTCCATTAAAATAGTCCAGTCAGGTGCTGCACTGAGGATTGAGTAAGGCTTGTTCTTGGAGTTTGAAGTTGAGCCTCCTTTTATAAAGTTAATTTGTCTTTTGTTTGTCGTTAATCCTTTTTGGGCTCTAGCTATTGAAAGGCTTATGGCTTCACGTATGATTTGAAGTACTCTGTCATGGCGATGTGAGTAATGACCCCTATCAAGGAGCACCTTGCATCCCACCAATAGGTGCCTTGCTGTACATATCGCCTCTCCACAGGTATAGCAACATTTTTCAGAGGCTTTTCCCCACCTAACTAAGTTACTCTGGTCAGGGAGGGTCATTTGAAATGCATTAAGATAGAATTTTAATAAGGCAGGAGACCAGTCATACAGCAAGGTGCGCCACTTCAGAGCTAACGGGATGCAAAACTCGCCTATGGTTAACCACTCACTTTGCATTTCTAAATTCATAGCGTGCACTTTGTAACTGTCATTTTCGTCTTGTTGTAGAAAGGTTTTTACTATGTCTCGGTCTTCCCTTTTCTTTCTCGCGCCCAACCCAGCTCTATTTGCCTGTGCACCTACCATAAATTGTTTGTGGAATTGAAGTCTAGATTCTAGGTCTGTGGCATTTTTGTCTTTTGGGAGAGATTTAACTAATTCGTCTTGCGACTTTTGCAAAACATGCGTTTTTGTAACTCTCAGGTGTTTATAGAGTTCAGAAGGTTTCTTTAATTTCAGCCCAAAACTATTGTGATCCCTAAATAGAGTCGAGGGATCAGCCGGATGTGCCAGTCCGAACCATGACTTTAATATCTTTATGACATTAGCATCTAACTTTGCCAAGAGGGTTTTACCGAAGTCATATACTAGGAAAGGCCAAGTGAGACGTGATGTGAGATAGTTGTCGTATATCCATGCTTTTTTAATATTACTGATAGGCTGTTGGTCTACCTTATTGAGGTCGTTAATGAAATTTCTCAAAAAAACAAGTTTGTGTTTTTTTACGTAAGTTGGGTAAAACAAGCGGACAGCCTACGATCTGTATACTACATATTATTTAATACGAGAGCTTGTGAGTATGGATGTTTGTTTATCTTTCACAGGTGAACGGTGAACAGATTTTGATGAAATTTGGAATACACATAGAATCTAAATTGGCACATGGGTATATTTTATCTTAAGACTATAATTACGTGGACGAAGCGGCGGGCTGAAACTAATACTATATATAATCCCACTTGTAACATTTGTAAAAAAGGTCTCGCACCCACTGAATATGGCCATCATATCACTCAAAAAAATTGATATTGTATGTCAATAGACGGAAATGATACTGCCTCCTGACCCTAATTATAGATGACGCGTATGTCACACGCGACCTTACGACACTCAGATAAAATACATCGTGTTTTTATACTCTTTCTTTTCAGACTTCTTTACTTGCAAATGGAAATGCAAATATCAGTCCACATCTGCTGTAGAATGAATTTGAATTTCAAAATAACTTAAATCAACGACTGTCACAATGAATATTTTGTAGTTTCAATAATGTCAGACCAAATATATTGTTTGGGGACGGTTCAGCCCATTTCTGACATAAATTTTGGTTTCAGTCAGCCTGATTCCATTGTCTCCTGGCAGAAAGGAATATAGATGAATGAAGGAGAAAATAAAGTTGACCAAACTATTCAATGTCATTGAATTGAACCTGATGTCAATGAATTTAAATTCAAAATTTTTAATTATTTATAACTATGACATAATGCAACCTATTATATTTTTTATAACGCTGTTCTTAAAAAAACTATTTATGGGCATTTCTCTGTAAACTGGGTAACTCATTGTCTCGGGTCAATATCATATAAAAAGTATATATTAATACATATTTTGTATATAACTATAAATGATAATGACCTAATCTACCTCTGTTCAGTGTACAATGTGCTCTAAAATAAAGTTTATTATATGAAAAAATATTACATAGTCCTCTAAAAACCGTCCCCTGACATGCCATATAGTCACTTCAGATTTAATTTATTATCACAATAGCTATAGGAAATTGATCAAATTGGTATTATTCAAACAATATTATGTGATTCTAATGAGAACCTGCTTATTTTTAACTAATATTATTTTATAACACTAAAAAAGTAAATTAAAGTTTGTCTCCGCATTTTATGAACAGTTGTTTATATTTTAAATTATGCACCACGTAATCTAAAGGTTATATGATTGCAATGCTGTATGAAATGAAATACAACCGATCTGAAAATTGCACTGTTGCCATAATTCGTTTTGGATGCCATTTTATTTAGTACTGTACAAACATAGCCCTGCAGAACTGATGTTGTATATTTATTTATGTACTTTAATGATACCTTACAAATTTTATATTGTTATAATAGATAAATTATCCCTGTGTACAGCAGACTAACATAGCTCAATTACATTTTGTGATACTTCTCAATGATATCAAATTAAACAGTCCTCTGACAACAGCCCCCTGCTCCTCAATAGGACAGGTAAAGGTTTCCACAGAAAATAGTATTGGCAAATATTACTAATTGTGATATAAATACGACAGAAAATATTCCTGGTTCTGTCATATCAAAGTCATCTCAAATGTCAACACCTAAAGTTGCTGAAATAATTATAAAATAAAAAAAAATGAGAGAAGATTATAATACTGAGACATAAATTAAAAAATAAAAGATAAGAAATAAATTTAAAAAAAACCGGACAAGTGCGAGTCGGACTCGCCCACCGAGGGTTCCGTACGTAGTATCAAATTAAATTTGTTATTTTTCATTATAAATAAGGAATAATGCGTCGAAAAAATAAATAAAATATATTTTGCAATGTGTACATCAATCCCTTTCATATGATACCCCATTTGAACTAGTAGTTTCAATTTGAAATTTCGACACCCTATAAAAAATATAGACCCCCTATTTTTTAAGATCTATTTACAAATGTATAGTTTTGAGATTTATTCCTGTACTTGTAGTCTATAACGATGTTACTTGCCAAATTTCATAGTTCTAGGTCAACGGGAAGTACCCTATAGGTTTTGATTCCCTTGAGAATGTCGAAATATGCGTTTTTTGCTGAATAAACGGCCGTAACTTTTTTTTACGTAAACTTAGCGGTTTGATTATTTTACTACTTCATGGGACCGTAAACCTGAGTATACAGTTCAAATTTCAGCTTGATACCTCCACGCATTCTCGATGTAGAAATTCTTGACAGACAGACAGACAGACGGACAACAAAGTGATCTTATAAGGGTTCCGTTTTTCCTTTTGAGGTACGGAACCCTAAAAAGATAAAACTCAATATTTTCTAAATTAATTGTATTATTTATGGTTCATCTGCCATTTATTATTAAATAGATGAATATATATTCCCTAAGTAGGATTTATTTGATAATATATCAATATTATCAAAAAAGTTGCCTAGACAGATTTCTTGAAATAGTTGCCCAGTTTACAGAGAAACACCCTTATACTACCAAATTTTGTAACAAACTAATTATCATGAATAATAAATAAGAGCACTTCTAAATTAGGTAAAGACCCTTCCAATTATTTTCTCAGCTTCCTGTATCAATTTCTCATTAATTTATGCTTTTCATATTCTATGTCTAGGTGTCAGAATTTCTGACACATTGTCACTAGTAATTACTAGGGTATGGCCATAACTAGCTGCTCTCTCAAATCAACCTCACTTCCCCTCTGAATTGAATCAGGAACAACTGTTTGGCACCACATGCACATACAATCGTTCACACAGCATTTACTGTTTATGTAATATTTAACGATGCAATATCCTACTATTGGTTTTGCTGTTAAACTTTTTTTTCAATTTTGTTTAGTTATACAACTTACAATAATTAGCAGAGTTGTGTAACATTAGGAAATATGAGAATTCTGTAAAAAGGTAAGACATACCTTCACCTGTTGTTTTAATCATCATCTTTTACAGATAACCAGAGGATGCTTCACATAGAAGCATAGCATGTGACACAGAAACAAAATCCAGTTGCATGTTTTGTTTAATTTGCTGGGCATTTTTAGGGTGTGAGTAGTTCACCAACTTTGAGCCAAAACCAACTTCACTAGTACATTTAACATCCTGCTAACTGATAATCGAGGCTCTGGCATAAGGGCTCAGTGAATTTATAATCTGCCCAACTGGGGAAGTACCTCCACCTCACAGAATACTGCAGCATTAATAATAATTCTTTGAGGGTTTTTGTGTTCCTGTGAATCAGTGAGGTCACTAGGAAGGAAGGAGTTACTGCGGTGGCAGCAAATTTATTTATTTGAATGTGTGATTTAGCCTAGCCAAAAACTATCAAGTTTTTGACTAGGCTAAGTCCATTGCTGACCTCTTGGATGACCCCTCAGCACCGTGGGTTGGTTAAGATCGAAAATATAGGACAGAAGTATGTGTATCTGTGGTAGAAGACACAAATTTCATTCTGAGAAACTACTCTTTGATTTTGACAGCACAGCCCTACCTAACCCATAAACATAATTGTTTTTCTATTTAGATATTTACTATTGTCATATTTGTTTATAGGTTCTGAATAATAAAATATTGAGAGTCCCCCTCAAAACTATAAGTTTTAGTAATAGAATCAAGATATGATGAATGATTTAATAAAACTATGGCTATAAGGCATGCAAATGGTTCAGTATATATTGCATCAAGTATGAGAACAAAACGTCCAACGTAAATGTAGGTATATTAACTTATGGTATTAGATGATGTGTCCCATCTAGTCCCAAACTAAGCAAAGCTTGTATTATGGGTCAGGCCAAAACAAACAAGACATGTTTATGCACACAAATATTTGTGTTGGGCAGGGATCGGACTTGCAACCTCGGAGGCTAAGATACTGGCCCTTGCTAGCCATTCAACCACCAGGCTAGTCTACAATCATATCATAGATGATGAGCATGAGTATTCTGAGAACAACTCTGTCAACAATAGTGACAATAATTAATAATTATAAGGGTCATTCTAAGTTAAGAGGTAATTCGTTGTATGAAATGGCGGCACGGCTTTTTTTATATATTTTTACTTAAGTTACATTTTTTTTTTATGGAAACTGCTAAGTTGAAAACATTTACAAAGTGGCCAGTCAATTTGTTGGTTTTATCTCGTTTTATAAGTGACCAGGGGAAATGCACAGTACAGGGGAGATACAAGATGTACAGAAAAAAAGATTGTAGCGTGCTCATAGGGAACGCTACAGAGTTATCCTTTTTATTTGTTGGGTGAACTGTGTATTGCAAAATAAACTCGTAAATCCTTGTATTCGGACCCCTAATATATTTCTTTAATAAAAAGGACGGTATGCAATGCATAAAAATACATTTTTCTAAAATATAATATATTGATCCTAGTGTGGTGTCATATTATGAAAACGTTATTTTTCAAAATTAAAATGTCGCCTAAATTAATAAATATATAATTTATTTATAATTCTAAAATTAAAACTGAGAAAATGTTAAAAGTTGAAGAAGAAGATTTGCGTGGCTAGCATCTGGCAACTTTTTTCGTCATTCTTCCTTTCCGTTCGAACATGGCTTGACAATAGTCGATTTTTGATCAATTTTAAAAGAAAATATTTAAAAATTGGGTGTTTGTGGTCGAAATGGCCCGATGTTATAAATAATTTATAATATATAGCGCCTTGGCGTTTGAGCAAGGCTGGTAAGCGTTTTTCGTTTTGGTTAAATGTCGATCCGCATCGCGACCCCACGCGTGGATATTAAAATGAAAATTTGTTCTTTTCAGAATGCACATTTGAGTGCATAACATGTGTATCGCATTAGATTTTTAAAGAAGGGCGCATGATTCAATGCGGTAAGTTATTTTTTTTCTTAATTTTTAGGACGCGTCACTTCAAAGTTCAAAGTCCGAATCTCATGGAGGTTATTTTGTTTTCAGCCCTCTACCTTCGATTTCAACTTCAAGTTCACTTCAATTTCAATTTCAACTTCTCTTCATCTTACCTCCACTCTATTCTACTCTACGCAGCCTTATCTCCACCCTTATTTATTTGGATCGGCTCTTCTAACTTTTTCCCTGCCCAAATCTACTTCTTAATTCTTACTTCAAAATGTTGTATTGATGATGTGACTCTGAATTGGTTGATGCGTGTTGCGTAAATGTAATTCTATTGTAGTTAAGGGCTATGTTCTCTGTAACTGTTTCAAAACAAATCTTGGCCCATAAGCGTACCGCTGTATCTCATTATATATAATATAATTGTGTATCAATTTGTTTTCTTATTGCAATATACAGATCAATCAAGTTCTGATGTATTATTGAACTATACGCTCTGCTTTGATATATATTTTTTTCACGGCCAGTTGCCCACAGATTTCGTATGGCATTTAACCCGACTTGAGATTAATAGTTCAATGATCTACGCTGTGTTATGAAGGGTATAACCAACGCAACGACCGTCAACCTAGGCGCCCGAAAATTGTGAGTAGAATACTCTTTACTTTTATTATCTTTTAACAGCTTTATATAAATTTGGGTTGACGGCAGCCTGATCATCTTGGCCACTGACTATAATCTCTTGTTTAAATGAAACCCCATTGATCATATACATACTTTAATTTCCATTAACCCTTTTTTTAAAACGCCCCAATAGTCCGGTCTTGTGTTTTTTAAAACCGTGACAATTTGGCGCAGTCTTGTTTATTTAAAACATGACAATTGGCAGTCGAACAGGGACTTGATTTATTAAAAACTTGATATTTTGAATATAATTATATAAAAATTTATGAAAACTTTAATACTTGATAATTGAATTTACTGAAAATATTGGGTAACCAATGAAATCCATATGAGGTCTGGGACAACTTGGTCTTAACTTTGATATTTAACTTTCTTGTTAGCCGTGACTGTTTTCTAAATAGTTACTTGGTTATTTTTATATGGTATTCCTTTGAATACATATTTATACTTTGTCGTTGACAAACTTTTGTTATTTTGGTGAAGCGAGCAGATGGTATTTGGCTAACTTTATAAAGTATTTTTGAAATGTAACATTTGAGTTATATTTTATATGATGAAGATGACAGATAGGGAGTTATTTATTGAATAAACATTGTTTATATCTTTGTTTGCAACCTTATCTTATACTTTGTATTTTTTTGATCAATTGTTTCAACTGACATATATATAAACATTTCTTGTTATGTGAACCATTTTTTCAACAGGTAAAGAGTGTGACTTGTACTTATACTTGTAACCTATGTGTACAACGTTTGTTCATATGTGACAACTTTCATTTTGAATTTGGAAAAAAAAATATTATAAAACAAAGTTAAAACATATTACTACACATTGTTAACACTTCAATTGCTGAATATATTTCATAGTGCTACAGCTTATTGCGAATTAATGCTATTTTCTTAAATACATAAATACATTACTAGCTTAACATCAGGAGTGACACATTTTGTATGAAAAATTTTCAACGCTTGAACATTTTGGTGAATTTAAGTAAATACTAAGTAAATATGTTAAAAAATATAGAAAATTGTTTTCAAAAGTGATAGATTTGATGTGACTTCATATTGCTACTTGCTTATTCATAATTAGTTTGAAATTTCACACATTACATAACCTAAAAAGAAAAAGTTACATTGTTGGTTGATGTTTGTACAACTTTGCTGTGAATATTATCAAAAATATAAAGCTTGCTCATTGCATTTGAACATTATAACAAAACAATTATATTGGAAGTGTAATTTAACTAAACAACATACTTATAAACATTGAAAAATACTTGGACATAACCGATTTGAAACATTGCTGATATTTTGAGTTTTGCAAAGCCTAATTAGCTTGTGCTGTGCTTTCTTACTTGGCTTATATGTGAATGTATACTGTATTCATAAAGGTGTATACACACTTACGCTTGTGTATATTTTAAATTTATTTAATTTGCTAACTTTGAAAGATGGATGATAAGTCGAATGATTCTAACACTAAGTCTGATATGCAGGCTATGGATGTTAACATGCCTTCGCTTAACAATATTAATATACAACCTCAGACCCAGCAGCGGAATCAGGACGATTTACCACCCGCTACGGAAATTCGAAATATGATAGATTTAGAAAATGTTATTGAACCTAATGTTATATTGAACGCACCACATTCGGAACAAGTGAATTTAAATTCAGTGAACTTAAATACTGCATACCATAATTCAACAAACATTAACAGTGCTTCTCCACATATGAATTCTTATTCTTGCTATCAAAAACGTTTTGATTTCACAAAATTGGGATTAGTTTTTAACGGTAGGACTTGCCCTATGGAATTTTTTACTCGTTTGGATGAATTAGGTCCTGTTAAAGGTTTTACTAAAGAACAGTGCTTTTTAGCTATACCTGTGCTTCTTTCTGACATTGCCTTGAAATGGTATAGAGGAAGGAAGGACTGTATTTTCAATTGGGATCAGTTTAGATATGAAGTAATTGAACAGTTTGCGCCAATAGATTTGAATTATAAGTTGGAATATGAAATTCGTACTAGAACACAGAAATCATCTGAAACTTTGTCGGAATTTATTATTGAATTGATGGATATGTCTGCTAAATTGAATAGTCCATTGTCGGAGTTTACCTTGATTCAAATTATAAAACATAACATGCTACCGGAATATTCGTATCATCTGGTAGGTAGGTCAGTTACGACTATTAATCGACTTTTACAGTTAGGCAGAGAGATCGAATCTCTTCGTCCTGTTGATCAAAATTTAAATGTTAAGAGGCCTACAACTTTTAAGACAGAGCCCAATATTAGGATGAGTGTTGTGTCTTCACCACGAACTGAAGCCATTTGTTTAAAGTGCAAAAAGTCTGGTCATAATTACAAAGAGTGTAGAAAGTTTCCGGCTGTTCAGTGTTTCAAGTGTGGACAACCGAATGTTTTGACTAGGAACTGCAGTAGGTGCAATCCTGTTAGTAAGAATGTTTCAGTTTTGGATAGTGGCGTTGCTGCTTGTGAATCTTGCGGTTCAAAAAACGCATGAGGGCCAGTTGTGTCCAACTTCTTTCTACAAAAAGTGAGCGGATCACAGCTGGAGAAATTTATAATTCTATTGAAACCTGTAACAAATCATCATCATCATCATCTGTCAATAATGTCAGTAATTCTCAAATTAATTTAGTTTCTCAAATTGCTTCGTTTTTGAAATTTAAAAACTTAGATAGTAGACCTTACATCTCATTTTCGATTAGAGGTCATGAATTTTTAGGATTATTGGATAGCGGTGCACAGATTAGTGTACTTGGTAATAATTCGCACCGAACTTTTCAAGATTTGGGATTTGTGTTACAAGAATCTTCTTTTATTGCTACCACAGCTGACGGCAAATGTCAACAAGTTCTTGGGTACATGCAATTGCCAGTTAAATGTGCAAAACGGACTAAGCTTATCAAATTTATTGTTATACCTTCTATAACTAGTGATGTTATTCTGGGTATAGATTTTTGGGTATCGTTTGGAATCTTTAATAAATTATCTAAAGAAGTATCTTTTGTGAACTCTAGTGGTCAACCTTTTGAAATATCACCTATTATTTCTGCTAATAACTTGTTACCTGAGGAAAAATCTCGTTTAGATCATATTGTGGAATTATTTAAAGATATCTCTTATGAAAACAAGGGACTAGGTAGGACCGACCTTGTGCAACATAAAATTGTCACTACGGGTGAACCTATTAAGCAGAGATATTACCCTTTGAGCCCCGCTAGATCCAAAGCACTTAATGTTGAAATCGATCGTATGTTAGAGGAAGGTATCATACAACCTTCAAAATCACCTTGGAGTAGTCCACTTGTATTAGTAACAAAGAAAGATGGTAGTCTTAGAGTTTGTTTAGATTCACGTAAATTAAATTCAGTTACTGTTAAGGATTCTTATCCACTTCCTTATATTTCTAGAATACTTGTTAACCTTAGAGATGCTAGATTTTTATCATCAATTGATCTTTCTAAAGCTTTTTATCAAATTTTATTGGAAGAAACGTCACGAGAAAAGACAGCTTTTGTTGTTCCCGGCAGAGGTCTATTTGAATTCGTTAGGATGCCATTTGGTGTGACAAATGCACCGGCGGAATTGCAGAGACTCTCTGATCGCTTGTTTGGACCTGAATTTGACGATAATATATTCTGTTTCTTGGATGATCTTATATTGATATCTCGCGACTTCGAAAGTCACTTAGTTTTACTTCATAAAGTTTATAAAAGATTGAAGGATGCTGGACTTACCATTAACTTATCAAAATCAGAATTCTGCAAGGAAAGATTGCGATACTTAGGATATGTTGTTGATGAGGATGGACTACATACTGATCCAACTAAATTAGAAGCCATAAAGAATTTTCCTACACCGAAATCAGTCAAAAATGTTAGAAGTTTTATAGGAATGTGCTCATATTATCGTAGATTTATTGCTAACTTTTCTAATCTTGTTGCCCCTTTAACCAAATTAACTGGAGGTAAAAGGAATGCTAAAGTAAAATTTTCTTGGAATGAAGATGCAGCTGAATCATTTAATAGTTTGAAAACTGCTTTAATTACCGCTCCGGTATTACAGTGCCCTAATTTTGACAAAAAGTTCTATGTGCATTGCGACGCTAGTGGAAACGGCGTTGGTAGTGTTTTAATGCAGGAAGATGACTCTGGTCAGTCTCATCCTATAGCGTATTTTTCTAAAATGTTATCTAGAGCTGAACAAAATTATAGTGTAACTGAAAGAGAACTTTTAGCTGTTTTATTATCAATTGAACATTTTAGACCTTATATTGAAGGAACAGATTTCACTGTAGTTACAGATCATGCTAGCTTAAAATGGCTGATGAACTTGTCCAATCCTTCTGGTAGACTCGCCAGATGGGCAGCTCGTTTGTCTCAATACAAATTTGATGTAGTACATAAAAAGGGTAGTTTACATACTGTACCTGATGCTTTATCTCGAGTCGAAATCTCTTCTATTGTTGTTTGCCCCGATGATATCCATGATCCGTGGTATTCTAAGATGTTTGTCGAGTGTCAAAAATATCCATCGAAGTTTGGAACATTTAAAGTCGAAAATGAAGTTTTATATAAGTATACTCGCCCAAGGAATTCTTTATCACAGAACTTAGCTTGGAAAATCGTTATACCTAAAGAACATGTTTTAGAAACAATTCGTAATAATCACGATGATGTTAATTCTGCTCATTTTGGCATTCACAAAACTCTTGAGAAGATTAAAGTACACTATTTTTGGCCTAAGATGTTTAAAGATATTAGAGATTATATAGTCCGATGTGACGTTTGTAAAGCGTATAAACATTCTAATTCTGCACCATTAGGATTGATGACCAACCCTAAGCTTGTTAATCGACCTATGACTATGCTGTCGATGGACATCATAGGACCTTTACCGCGTTCTTATTCTGGACATAATTTCATTCTGTCAATAGTAGATGTTTTCACAAAATTTTGTTGGATTTTTCCAATGTATACTGCTACGGCACAAACTATAGTCAAAATACTAGAAAAAGAAATATTTTTAAAATTTGGATGTCCTAAAACTATAATTTGTGACAATGGTACTCAGTTTACTTCAAAATTATTTACAGACTTTATAGAAGGTTACAATATTCCTAAAGTTTTCTACAATTCTTTATACACACCTCAGAACAACCCAGTTGAAAGGTTCAATAAGACGATTGAAACTTGTTTATCCTGTTATGTTGAAACTGATCATAGGACTTGGTCTAAATATTTGCCACATGTCCAGTCTGCTATTAATAGCACTATTAATTTAGTTACAGGCTATACGCCTAATTTTCTTATGTTTGGAAGGGAGACAATTTTAGATGGTTCTTTATATAAATTTTCTTCCTCTGATTCTTCAGAGAATTTAATTATTGGGAGTAGGTCTGACTATTCTGAATTATTATCTACTTTAGAAAATATTTTTGATAAAACTGTATCAAACTTAATTAAAGCATATAAAAAGAATGCTTCTTATTATAATATTGGACGGAAAAGCATTTCTTTTTGTGCTGGCGATATTGTATGGAGGAGGAACTTCGTTCAGTCGAATGCTCAGCACTATTTTTCCGCTAAATTAGCACCTAAATTTGTTAAGTGTGAAGTTGTAGAGAAAGTTTCTAATAACGTTTATTTGTTGAAGGACTTAGTCAAAAATACCCTTGGTAATTATCATGTTAAAGATATTCTTAAAATATAAAATTTCGTTACGGAGGTATTGTTACCAACTCGTTAGCTCGTTTGTGGTATCTTGGTATGGGTCTTGATAGATGATGTATGAATGTGCTTTGAAAGGACTGACCCAGGTTGATAGGTGATGAATGTAGGACGCCTTGGTATACACCATTACACTTAAGCTACGCTCTGTACCTTCTGTATGTTCTTCAAGATTCGGTTTCTTTTCTAAAATTAAAAGCTGAAAATAGTGAGGTGCATATTCCAACACAAAAAGGACTATCATTTATTATTATTTTTTGTATATTTTGTACAATATTTTTTTGTCGGATCATTGTTTTCCGAATTTTTTTGTTAAGTCGATGTTTTGTCTTGTGCATACATACTTACCTACTTATGTGAGTTGTGTGTCACATGTTTTTCTTTGTTTTGTGTTTTAGGGTAAGTTTAAACCCGGACATGACTTTATTTGCTAGCTAGCCAATCTCTTGATTTGGACTTAATTGGATTCGACTTAACTCTGAGCGTTTCATTTGCGAAATTAGCTCACATTACTCTGAGCGTTTCATTTGCGAAATTAGCTCACATTATTTTGGTGTCTCCGGACCCACTTTTTTTAACACACCTTGTGTTATTTACGCCTTGTCGGACGATTCTACCATGTCCTTTGACATGTGTTTTTGTGTTGGTTAGTTTGTAAATTCCGAGGCCAGGGTGCTGACCGGAATTTGCCGGTAGTAAATTAACCACGCTTTTTGTTTTCCATGTCCTTTGACATGTTTTGTTTATCGTGTCTTTCGACATATTTTTTTGTGTTGGTTGGTTCGTAAATTTCGAGGCGAGGGTGCTGACCGGAATTTGCCAGTAGCAGATTGACCACACGTTTGTTTTGCATGTCTTTCCGACATGTTCTTTTGAGCATTTCATTTGCGAAATTCGCTCACATTATTTTGAGATTGGTAGGAGTTTTGTTATGTCCTTTGACTTAACTTAGAGCATTTCATTTGCGAAATTCGCTCACATTATTTTGAGATTGATAGGAGTTTTTTTTTTTATATGTCCTTTTTTGACATATTGTGTTGATTTGGTTTGCTAATAGGAGGCTACACTTCGGGCCCATCCTATTACGCCGGTCGGATACCGATCACACTTTTGTTTTTCATGTTTTTCAACATGCTTCCTCTTATATGTCCTTTGGCATATTTTTTTTTTGTAGTTAGTGGGAGTTTTGTTTTGTCGGCTTTGGTTCGCTGATAGGAGGCTACTCTTTGGGCCCATCCTATTACGCCAGTAGTAAATCAGGCCACAATTCTTGTTAGTTTATGTTCATACTTTAGTTTGTTTTTCCTTTTTAAATTTCAACCAGATTGTTGCAATGCAATAACACTGTGTTGGGTTGTTTTTGGTCATCATGTTAGGTTATCTTCTGTTGGAACATTTTTGTTGGGTTGCCAGTTCAGGGTGTTTGAACTGACTGAGCTGCGCCGGTAGTACCTCGACGGAGTGTTTCCATGGTTGGTGTCTTCCAGCATCTAGATGCATGTCTAGTGCAGGATAGGTGTAGTAGCCTACGTGTTTTGTTTTGTTTATTTGAATTTAATTTCATTATTTTTTTATTTACATTTACCTCTGGGAAGGATGTTTTTAAAAAAATTTTAGAAACTCCGTTTCTAAAATTTTTTTTTTCCCAGAATGGGTGAAATGTAGCGTGCTCATAGGGAACGCTACAGAGTTATCCTTTTTATTTGTTGGGTGAACTGTGTATTGCAAAATAAACTCGTAAATCCTTGTATTCGGACCCCTAATATATTTCTTTAATAAAAAGGACGGTATGCAATGCATAAAAATACATTTTTCTAAAATATAATATATTGATCCTAGTGTGGTGTCATATTATGAAAACGTTATTTTTCAAAATTAAAATGTCGCCTAAATTAATAAATATATAATTTATTTATAATTCTAAAATTAAAACTGAGAAAATGTTAAAAGTTGAAGAAGAAGATTTGCGTGGCTAGCATCTGGCAACTTTTTTCGTCATTCTTCCTTTCCGTTCGAACATGGCTTGACAATAGTCGATTTTTGATCAATTTTAAAAGAAAATATTTAAAAATTGGGTGTTTGTGGTCGAAATGGCCCGATGTTATAAATAATTTATAATATATAGCGCCTTGGCGTTTGAGCAAGGCTGGTAAGCGTTTTTCGTTTTGGTTAAATGTCGATCCGCATCGCGACCCCACGCGTGGATATTAAAATGAAAATTTGTTCTTTTCAGAATGCACATTTGAGTGCATAACATGTGTATCGCATTAGATTTTTAAAGAAGGGCGCATGATTCAATGCGGTAAGTTATTTTTTTTCTTAATTTTTAGGACGCGTCACTTCAAAGTTCAAAGTCCGAATCTCATGGAGGTTATTTTGTTTTCAGCCCTCTACCTTCGATTTCAACTTCAAGTTCACTTCAATTTCAATTTCAACTTCTCTTCATCTTACCTCCACTCTATTCTACTCTACGCAGCCTTATCTCCACCCTTATTTATTTGGATCGGCTCTTCTAACTTTTTCCCTGCCCAAATCTACTTCTTAATTCTTACTTCAAAATGTTGTATTGATGATGTGACTCTGAATTGGTTGATGCGTGTTGCGTAAATGTAATTCTATTGTAGTTAAGGGCTATGTTCTCTGTAACTGTTTCAAAACAAATCTTGGCCCATAAGCGTACCGCTGTATCTCATTATATATAATATAATTGTGTATCAATTTGTTTTCTTATTGCAATATACAGATCAATCAAGTTCTGATGTATTATTGAACTATACGCTCTGCTTTGATATATATTTTTTTCACGGCCAGTTGCCCACAGATTTCGTATGGCATTTAACCCGACTTGAGATTAATAGTTCAATGATCTACGCTGTGTTATGAAGGGTATAACCAACGCAACGACCGTCAACCTAGGCGCCCGAAAATTGTGAGTAGAATACTCTTTACTTTTATTATCTTTTAACAGCTTTATATAAATTTGGGTTGACGGCAGCCTGATCATCTTGGCCACTGACTATAATCTCTTGTTTAAATGAAACCCCATTGATCATATACATACTTTAATTTCCATTAACCCTTTTTTTAAAACGCCCCAATAGTCCGGTCTTGTGTTTTTTAAAACCGTGACAATTTGGCGCAGTCTTGTTTATTTAAAACATGACAAGATAAACAAAAAAAAAACAAGGTTATTTTTCAGTCTTGATTTCTTGCTTATGTTACTCAAAGGTTTTATTTTCATTTCTTTCGATAAAACATCAATTTTTTTTACTATTTTCCCGCTTAACACTCTCCTAAAGACTCTTCTTTCTTGGTTGGTGGTGAGATTAGAAAAATTTTCATTAAGTTGTTGAGTAGCAACGTCACTGAAAAGCAGTTTCTTCTTTATAGTTTCTTTGTGGGCTGCACTTACAAGTGAATTTACTTTAGTGTTGGGTGTGATAATTGGTGGTTTTTTCATCCGTTGTATTTCTTTTTTGTAGCGTTGGATTGCAGACTTAAGTTGAGCTATTTCATCCGCTTGTTTTTTTATCTTCAGGTTTCTTGCTTTTCTTGCTCGAGTTGACTTTTGCTGTGCTGCCTGCGCTCGCCTGTTTATATTTTGAGGAGGCGGTGGGCCTTCATTATCCGAACATGGTGATGTTACAAAAGCATTACTTATATTAGGTCTTTACCTATGAAATTGCCGTTTTGTATGAAAAAAAATTTTAATGTATTTTTTATTTGTATTAATCGAAGTAATCACCCATGCAATCAATACATCTTTGCCAACGCAGTGGCAGTTTATTGATGCCCTTTTTCAAGAAATTAGCTGGACGGGAGGCAACAAATTCTTCAAAGGCATTTTGTACTGCCTCTCGGGTATTGAATTTTTTTCCCGCCAAGAAGTTATCCAAATTCTGGAAAAAGTAGTAGTCTGTAGGCGCAAGGTCTGGCGAGTAGGGTGGATGACGGAGAGCTTCCAACCCCAGTTCTGGCTACTTGGAGACCGTCTGCAGTGCAGTATGAGGTCGCGCGTTGTCGTGCAGGAGCAGCGGAAACGAGCGATTGACCAATGCTGGTTGGAGACGTGCCAGCTTCTCCATCATTGTGTTCAGTTCTTCGCAGTACACATCTGCAGTGATGCTCACCCCGTTTGGTAAGAAGCTGTGATGAATCACACCGGCGCTAGACCACCAAACAGTGACCATCACTTTTCTAGGGGTAAGTTTTCGTTTAGGGCATTGTTTAGGTGCTGAACCAGGAGCAACCAACCAACTTGCTGAGCGCTTGCGGTTATCAAACAGAATCCAGTTTTCATCGCAGCTAACAATGCAGTGCAAAATTTCTTCATTTGTGTGTCTGTTGAGCAGTGCAAGGCACGTCTCGACGCGTACTTCGCGCTGGCGATCATTGAGTTCGTGGGGCACCCATTTGTCAAGTTTTTTTACCTTGCCAATTTGACGCAAATGGACCAATAATGTTTTGACGCTGACGTCGAAAGCTGCTGCTAATTCAGCCGTAGATTGTGTATCATCAGCTTCCACAATCGCCTTTAATTCGTCATTGTCGACCAAAGTCCAAGAATGCCATGTTATTAAAATAAAATTAATTTGAAATTAGAATTCTTAGCTAAACAAAAATTATTTTGATTTGAAATGGCCAGTACTGCAAAACGGTAATTTCAAAGACCCATAAATTACATTATAGGTAAATATTTTTTGTTATCATTTCATCGTTATTAATTCCTAATCCATTTATTGAATGATATAAAAATGTATCAAATTGCAGCTAATAAACAATACATAATGACAATAAATAATGCAAGTCTACATTTATGATAGCAGTATGAAACTTACCAATAACATCCGCATTGTTATAATTTGTGGAAAACCATGCATCGTCTCCAAATTGACCTTTACGGGTTCTGCCATTAGCAATGTCTTTAGGAAAACCACATACCACCGACACTAAGTAAGGATGTTTTTTGTTCGATAAGTTTACTTCAGCAGCACTAGATAAATTTGAAATCCCATTTCTAATAGCACGTGATACCACTCTGCCTGTCCAAAATATTGACTGCATCATTCATGTGTTCTGTACTTTGACACCAGCCATTCACAATCGCACAATCACGCATGACACCATGGTCATTATAATAAAGCGAAAAAAATAGGACTCGCTACAATAACTAGAAACACAATTATGTATTTTCAGGCACACACTACAAATTTAATGAAGGCGCATTTTGGTACGTCTCGACTTCATTAGCTACTTCATGTCATGTCTTGTGACTTTGTGACCGAGCAACCATAACCAATGAACTCAATGGAAACCAAACCACACACACTTGGTCATACACACTGACTGACTGTCTGTTTCGACACTTCTGACAGCTATTCTACTGACTGACTGACAGACAGTACTGACAACAAAAACAAATTGACAGTGATGACCATAGAATTTTGTACACTCTACAATACGTCTGTAATAGCCCTGCCATACACTCGTCGAGTGGCGAGGGAAGTAGCGAGGGAAGTAGGCAGGAACGTAGTGTGGCCACGTTACTCATCTTGCCGCTCGTCTTGCTCCTCGCCTTGCCCATCATTCCCTGTTTTGTCGGTTTTTTGGGCGCGAATCAAAGGACCGGCAATGTGAACGCGAGTGTCCGGCCACATAATCGCGTCGGACGCATTTCGCATCGAGCGCTCGGGCGCGTAACACGCGACATATTTTTTAAATCTATTTTTTAAAATCATGTCTGTCATTAACATTTCCCTATAAGAGCTGGTAGCAAAAAAGAAATGTTTGATGGCATGTTTTAGACCGTTAGTTCATAAAAAAAAGCTTCGTTTCGCTATAATAAAAATGCATATCGCGGACGCTGCCACAGCTTCAACGTCCATTGTATAGCAAAGGCGAATGTCCAAGTGCGGAGCGTCGCGAATAATTGCGCGAGTAGAGCAGTGTGTGGGCAGTGAGGGAAACATCGCGGCAGCGCGAGGAGCAAGGCGATGAGCAGCGCGAGGAGCATAGTGTGGCGGCGGGGTATCAGAGATAAAAAACTATACTTACAATAGACATATTCGGCATTATATATGACAACTTTGAGATTGGCGGTAGGTAAATATATAAATAAATCCGATGAGTATTTCTTACGAATTTTCGGTTGGGAATTTGAAATCGAATTCTGATTCCAATACTGATTCCGATTTTAGTTCCAATTCTGATTCGATTGAAGTTTCGGTTAAGATCCCAGTTACATACGGACCCGGTTATGGGTAACGATTATAAGTGAAAACAATAGATTCACACAATTTTCGACTTTCTTGTATGTAGTAGATTTTTTATTGATATCGTGTTTATTAACATTTTCCGCTACAAGTACAAATATTTAAAAATGTCAATAAGGATGAAATTCGCTTTAAACTCACAGACATTCAATTATTGAATGTCTGCGTTTAAACTGTATTTTCTTTTTATGTGAGACGGGGGCAAACGAGCATATGGGTCACCTGGTGGAAAGCAATCACCACCGCCCATGGAGACCAGCGACACCAAGGGGTCGCCGATCCGTTGCCAGCCTTTTAAGAAAATAAAAACTCTGTTCTTGAAGGCACCCATGTCGTAGTTGTTCGGAAATACCGCTGAGGGAAGTTGATTCCACAGTTTCACTGTTCGTGGTGAAACGTACTATAGTAGATCGCCAATTATCAAGATGATAGGGATGGAATTTTAATTTATCGCGAGTTGTACTATAGTGGAATTCAGCGGCAGGTATCAAATCAAACAGCTCATCCGAGCACTGCCCGTGATATAATTTGTATAGAACGCAAAGAGACGCTAGCGGTAAACGCACCTGTGACTTGGAGGGATTTAGCTGCACCAAATTCAATCTACCCCAATCCGAGACGTGTCCAAGTGACGTCTCAATCTCAGACACAAGTTTTGTTCGGTACTCATCGACGCAATCCCGTCAAACATTACCTTGGCCAGTGTATCTTACGTCCACTGTACTGTCATCCGCATAGCAATGAACATTGTGTATAGGCAGTCATTGATATGCAGAAGAAACAGCGTGGGGGACAATACACAGCCTTGCGGTACGCCAGCATTCAAGGGTAGTGGGTCCGAGCGTGTTCTGTCAACTACAACCCTGATGCTACGCTCAGTTAGAAAACTGGCAATCCATATGCAAATCTTCTCAGGTAGCCCAAAGGAAGGAAGCTTGGAAAGTAATGCTTTATGCCACACCCGATCGAAAGCTTTTTCTACGTCCAGACAAGCAGCCAATGCCTCGCCCTTGCTTTCCACTGACTCCGCCCAACGGTGAGTCCAGTATACCAGAAGTTAACCAGCTGAGCGACCACGGCGAAAACCATATTGGCGATAATTTATCAGCTGGTGATCCACTAAGTAGGCTGCCAGTTGTTTGTTAATAATAGTTTCCATGATTTTAGAAAATAAGGAAGTTATCGCAATGGGCCTATAATTGGACGGATATGAGCAAGTGCCTTTATTAGGGATCGGGTGGACTAAAGCCTCCTTCCATGAGCCACGCCAAGTGAGTAGGAGTACCGAAATAGGAGTGTTAAAATTGGAGCCAACTCTGGAGCACATGTTTTTAAAACAATAGGTGGAATGCCATCCGGCCCACTCCACTTATGGATGTCCACGGAGAAGAGTGCTCTACGGACAGCTCTTTGCGAGAACTTAATGTCTGGCATAGAGCTCTCACACCGTGGGATGGTTGGCGGTGTTGCTCCTTGAACATCGAGTCGAGTTAGACGCAAAGAGAAATCCCAGGAGATCGGTATCCCTTGCAGTATGGGCCAGTGAGTCATCCACTAGGTGCAATGGTGGAAACGACGACCGACAAAAGTTACCTTGAACAGCTCTGGCGAGCGACCAGAACGCACGGGACCCAGAGGGCAAGCGCACTAATCTCTCGCAAATTTTGCTAATGAATTTGGACTTTGCCTTGGCGATGCAGCCCTTAAAGTACCTTGAGGCAGCGTTGTAATTTTTTTTGAGGACACCGGTATTTGCATCTCCAGCTGCCTGAGCCTCGGATCTGACTCGGTAACTAAGAATCCTGCTTATGACGCAACGCGGCTTTGCAAGACCCATCGAACCATGGTCGAGATTTGCCACCAATGGGCACTGCAGTAATTAGGAATAAAAAGTTCCATGCCCTGCAGAATCACATCAGCGACAGCATTAGCACAGGCGCTGGGATCTTCCAGTGAAAAGCAAATCCTTCCCCAAGGGTGTAGGAGGCCAGGAAACTACGCATCCCATCCCAATCTGCTGACCTAAAATGCCACACACGACGTGTGCCGGCTGTGCGCGGTCGCCTTTAGCGTGTGAGTGGCACAATACTTTTTATGACGCAATGATCCGAAGACCCAAGAGGGGTGCCAACAGACACACGATAATTTTCAGGGTGGGAGATCAGCTGAAGATACAAAAGGGACGCCATATGCTCCAACACATCCGGCACCCGCGTGGGCGAGGAAACCAGCTGTGTCAGACCATATGCCAAGGCAAAGTCATGGAAAGTTCTTCCAGCATGGTCAGTTGATCTAGATCCTAGCCATTCGACGTGGTGGGCATTAAAATCACCCAGTACCACAATCTCTGCAGAAGGCATCTACTGGAGTATACTATCAGTCGTCGTCTGTATGTGCACCACAAGACGCTCCGTTTCGACATTTCCGCTGATAGACCTGTAGAGGCACGCGTAAATATAAGTGCGGTCCTCAAAATCTGCGCGCAGCCACATAATTGACAGGTCCCTCGCTTCAAGACTGCCAAGACGTCGACAACAGATATCCTCCCGAATGTACGCGCAAACAACGGCTCGTGGCACAAAGTGATGTTCCACTTTGTACCCTGGGTAACGCAGATATGAGATATCAGCAGGGGGGAATATCTGAGTCTCCGTCAAAAAGAGTATGGCCGGCCAAGCCGTCTCTAGATGATGGTGGACAGCATTGATGTTGGAGTTAAGTCCCCTAACGTTACAGAGCTCAACGCAGAGCTCAGGGGGTAGTGCCACCGCACTCTTCTTGTGTTTGCTCCCGGCAGAAATATAGAGCGGCGTAATGCCCGCCCCAGAATGCGTCGGGCGGCCTGAGCAGTCGTGCTCAGGGAGGGACTCTCCGTCACCAACGGTGACAGTACGCTCCTGGGGTTTTGTTCTTTTTATTACCGCTGCTATATTTAGAGTTGGGGTATTTGGATTGGGCTCCGGGTCTCAACGCTCACTGTACGAAACGCAATAGTGCGAGCTATTACTTCACGCCAGTCTTCTGCGTGAGAGTGCTACTGCCTCGGAAGAGCCGGCCCAGTTACGAGCTGTATTCATTCAATGTCCAAAACTTGACCGCGATCATGTTCTAGACACTAAACGACTACAGCTTGGCTCTATCACTTCAGGAAAAAGGCTACTCGTTTAGCACCACCCAGGGGTCACGTGCAGGGAAACTAGGGTAAAGCCTGTGGACGTGAGTAGCATCAACCCCCAAATTTTCATCTTGGGAAACGATTCTAAGTCGAAAATAGCTGATTCATACAATTGTCACCCTTATTTATATTTGAAATTTGGTTGATTTTTTTTGTTGAATTCTGGTTTATTGAACTCACTCCCGTTAAAAATATTAATATTTTAAAATGTCAATAAGATTGATAATCGCCTGAATCCATGTTTTTATATTGGTCCTCAACGATCCTAAATTGAAAAAAACTGATTCAGGCAATTTCGACCGCACGCTGAACGAAAACCGGATCCATAACTTAAGCAGAAGCGGAACCGAAACCTGTATCGGAACTGGAACGGAACTAGATTGAAATAGAAATTTATTGTCAGACTAGGAATCAGAATTCAATAGTAAATTCCCAACATACCTTGTACATACACGGTGAAATTTACGTGGTTGTTTTCCCGGATAAGGATGATTTGCCTTCAGCAGTACTATCAAGTCATAGAGTTAAATTTGAAAAATACAAATGTTTCTTTATTTTCAAATAAATAAAAAAATATTCCGAACTCGAAAGCGTGAGAAACAATAGTACGAGCCCTCGCAGCGCGATGCCGAAAGTGCCGAAAGGTCTCCGTCTGCCTGCGCGCGCATCTTTTGTAATGCGCGCGCCGCCTGCTTTGTATACGCCGGCCGGATCGTGCCGAGCGTCGCAGTCGCACCGGCGAAGCGGAAGCGTCTAGTTAGTCGACCCGCCGGTTCCGTGCGAGTTACACGCGAAACACGCATTGCGCGCGGGCGCGACGATGGACCGCCACTACGTTTATTCCAATTTGGAATACCTTTCTATGGTGCAATTATACGCTAGGGCTAATTCTGACTCTCATGCCGCCGTACGACTTTATGCTGATCCGTGACATTTAGAGTCGCTCCGTCTTCGTGGAAATTTGGACCCCCAAGTACCAAGGCTCGGACGATCGTAGCGGCGACGCAGCGCCTCCTCGATCACGGGCAGTTCCGGCCGCCGGCGCATGCACAGGGTAGAGGTCAACCCCATTACGCCCCAGAGCTCGACGAGGACATCATCGAGTATTTCGAACGGGACTCTCGACCAAGTACGCGCATGGCTGCGACGACCTTTGGCGTAAGCCAATATTACGTGTGGAAACTTCTACATAGTGAAAAATTGCATCCATACCACTTTCGTAAAGTTCATACCCTCCACGAAAATGACGCAACGGCCAGAATTGCTTTTTGTGAGTGGCTAATTCAAAATGATAATGCCACTATTTTGATACCATTAGACGTGATAGAGACACCTTATTAAAACTAAAAGACAATCAAATAAAACGTGCACGACTGTGTATTGAACGCAGTGGTTTACACTTTGAACAATTACTTCGATACCGCGAAGTATAAATGCGTACGAATCCTGCCGTTTATCAGTAGAGCAGGTAAGTTGACTAAAATCATTGTAAATAATTTGATTCCAATTTTTTAAATACTAATTACCTTAATTACTCGTCTATGATGATGGCATTTCGATGCTTCAACACAGATATTTTCTTTTCTAAAGCTGGTTTTAAGTTTTATGTGTATAGTAAATAACATAATACGGTTAATAAAGGAGGTAAAAGTATTTATGACGGTCCTAAGCCCGTAAAGTATGAAGGAAAAATTGGATTATTTTAGTATTTTGTACTTCATAGCATTTTATAACTAAGTAGACAAACATTCAATCAGCTGGGTGCGAGAGGTTAATGAACGCGCACGGTGGCGCGCCAGCCGTTGCCCCCGCGCTCACGTGTCTGTGTCTGTGCGAGCGGTCCTACTATTGTTTCGCGCTTACTTTCGAGTTCCGTTTTTCACATTTGTTAATTTGTTACTTTTTGTTTGGAATAAAAAAAAATATTACGTATGTATAGTACTACTAAAGGCAAATCATTCTGCCGCGGGAAAACAACCACGTTAATTTCACCGTGTATACTTAAACTATACTCGTACTCTACTCATAACATGCCATGTGAAACTTATTAACAAAATGTCTATGACCGGAGGGACGGAACGGAGGTGCACTTGCACTTCCTGTCAAATTACATTGTATACTTTCTTTCATAATAAATGCTAGAATTTAAATATATTTTTAGAATTGATTCTTTTAGAATAATCTTGGACATTGTCACCAGTCACAATTGTTTAAATAAATTTAAGTACTTATTTGGATATATTGCAGAATTTCCCAGATCATTCAAGAAATTTTGAGAACAATTTTTAACATTCTGAACCTCAAATTCAAAATATTCTAGACCTAATATTCTAAATAAACTGGAATATTCTAAAAAAAAATCACCAGTTCATCACTCATAAACGCACAGATCTTGAGTCTATGAGGCGTACAATATCTCAGAAAAAAAAATGAAATATCTAAAAAACGTTTTATTAATGTAACTCACAATCGCGCTTATCACCACTCAGCATAATCTCAAGTTTATAAGAGACCCATGCATACTTCTATCCTTTTCTCACCTACGGGGTCAGAAAGAGATAGAAGTATCTCATCGCACATTTTTGCCTCCACGTCCTCACACTTCCACACACCATAACCAAACTCCTTGCAAGTGCAGACCAAGGGCTGCAACCATAAGTGAATGGCATTGCATAATACGACTTCACTGTAAAACTTTTAATTTAATCGACAATGCACAAAACGTACGTTAAATTGACTAAAACGATAGAGGCTTATCAATAACGCTATACGTTTTATCTTCTGCCTTCGTAAATTTGACCATATCTCTTTATATCGGTCTCAACTTAAATGGCTCCCTATTCGTCAACGAAGGCAACAGAGATTGCTCTGCGTACTTCACACTATTCTCAATAGTCCTTTCTCTCCGGAATACTTAAAGTGCAAGTTTCAATTTCTCTGTGACTCTCATAGCCTTCAACTTCGTTCTGACAATACTCGTCAACTTTTCATTCCATTATTTCACTCTGGCTTTATGTCTGATTCCTTCACACTTCAAGCTTCACGTCTCTGGAACGCGCTGCCTGTATCGCTTAGAAGGATTCCAAATAAATTTAATTTTAAAAAGAAAATCTATACTCACCTTTTAGATGGTTTAATAAAGTACTGATCATCATTTTCCTATGTCTATGTATGTGTATGTATGTTTATTATAAAACAATATGTATGTATGTTTATTATTATTATTTTGTAAAGAATATAATATTATTTTACTTGATTATTTATCATCTCTATTTTCGAGATCTTATTTTCTTTCATTTGCTTTAGAACCGCATTTATGAATTTCTGCTATTCCCGAAGGTTGACTGGTAGAGAATGCTTTTAGCGTTAAGTCCGCCTTTTGTACCCTTATGTAATTTTGTGGTCAATAAAGTTTAAAATAATAATAAATAATAATAGAGTTTTATCGCTAAAGTATGGCTATCGCTGTTATGTACCGCAAAAATAGTGTAATTCAGTTTTACCCTACGTTTCGGGTATATATCCGGGTCAATTCACCGTTTTTACCCGCTTTGAGAATTTTCCGGGTACAATCCCACCTGTTTCGCACATTATTGTTTTTTTTTAAGCTATTGCATAGCTTCTATCGCGGGCCTTAGCGCGGGGACCGAATCCAGAAATTTCGTAACGAAAAAACCTCACGCTCCCCACGGGCAAGGAGGTGTGGCTTGAAGGCCGTGCATCGTCTAACGTCGTTTCAGTTCGGCAGTCTTCGACACGGCGTTGTGTGCGTTCGATTAGACGTATTGTACGACTCTACGAAACTCGTTTTATTTATTTAATAATAGAAAAATTTGTTTTCTTATCGGTCACCACGCTCAAAAAGTGTAACTTGAATTAATATCAAAGAAAAAGCAATACTGCATGAATAAAATAAATAAATAAAATTATAATTGCATAAGTTGATACAAAATGCTATGCAATAGCTTTACCGCGGCAGTCCCCGAGTGCCACACGTCTTTTTTCATAAACTGGTATGTTATGTGACGCAAAACAAAAAATTGTATCGGTCTGTCCCATTTTCGTACATGATGATATAAAGACAAAGAGGCGTGGCTATACAATACAAAACATTTTTTTTATACAAAAGAAGCTAAAATGGAAGAAAATATTTTACGTAAAGCATCAAGTGAAAATTTCTTCTTTTTTTTTCTTGTGATAAGTAATCTCACATGCTTCTGCTGGGAACGTAGAACAGTTATTATAAAATTTTATTGCGCAGAAATTTAGATTTCTACAATCTATGTAAAATACGTCCATAGGTTGTGATGACTGCTTACCACCAGGCCGGTCGTGTGCTTTTTTGTCACCCTAGTGGTTTATATAAAATGTTCAAAATATCGGAAACGTATGTTTTTGTACTACATCGGGTGGCATATAAGTATACATCCCGCCTAATGTGAAGTGGTTACCGTACCCATGTTAACGCTCGTAACGTGAATTATAGCTTGCAGGTCTCCACCTTCGCTGCCACCGTAGCAACTTCTTTCTTTCTAGTGACCTCAGTAGGGTTGTAAAATTACGTAATTTCACCCAAATCGCTGGTAAATTACGGTAATTTACGAAAATTACGGTAAAATTTGTTACGTAACTGCCATGTTTAAAATTTTGATTTGTTGAAATGCCATGTGCATATTGTTGCGAAATAGAATGTAAGCGCCCTAGGATTGCAAAATACGTAATTTTCCCCAAAAGTCTTGTAAAATACCGGCGTACTACTACAGTATTACTATTTCTATACAGCAGCGCATCGAATTTCAAGTGGGACGATGCCGCCGCCCGCGTAGGGGTCCACTAACTTAGAAACCGTTTGACTGACGACTGACTGACGAAATAAACAAACTAATAATGATTCGAGCTAATTTAAAATACACTCAAACAGAAACTTTGAAATGGATATGTTTGACTTTGACACTGATGACGAATAATTAGACACAGAAGACGAATCAGTGGATCCTTTTAACATTGTAACTCAAGTCTTTTTTTTAGGGTTCCGTACCCAAAGGGTAAAAAGGAACCCTATTACTAAGGTTCCGCTGTCCGTCCGTCCGTCCGTCCGTCCGTCTGTCACCAGGCTGTATCTCAGCTGATGTAATAGGAATACATCATCTTCACAGGTGATATATTTCTATTGCCGCTGTAACAACAAATACAAAAAAAATAGAATAAATTAAATATTAAAGAGGGCTCCCATACAACAAACGTGATTTTTTTGCTAGTTTTTGCTCGCAATTGATAACGGCAATAGGTAGACGCTTGAAATACTCACATAATTTTTAGTTATACATATATTCACTTTAAAAAGAAATAATTAAATAAGACTAAAACAAATATTTAAGAGAGCTCCCATACAACAAACGTGATTTATTTGCCGTTTTTATAAATAATGGTACGGAACCCTTCGTGCTCTTCGAACTTGGCCGGTTTTTTATGTCTACCACTATGGTGGAAGACAAACAGACGGCCCGCCTGGTGGTAAGGTTACCGCTGCCTACAGACTTATACATAATTATGATTCCTTGTGATTATATTGTATATTACATACTAATCAATAAATAGAAAATATTTATTTCTTTGTAATGATTATATCACCAATATTGTACTGCAAGACCATTAAACTTACTTAAGTACTACAAATTCAAGTTTTATTTTCGATATCATCTGCAAATGGTAATTTATGGACACAGTCTCGTTTATCTAAGTCACTCAGATAAACAAAAGTGTGTGATTGAGTGTAATATTCGTTTTTTACCAAAAGTTACCGTATTTTACGTAAAATATCGGAAAATGACGTTTAATATGATATTTTACCATATTTTACCACGGTAATTTTACCGCTTTACATCCCTAGACCTCAGTCCTTCGCAGGAACACAACAACTCTCAAAATTGTTATTTAGTCTGCGATATGGGGTACACATGCGCAAAACAGTACTTTGAAATGTATTGCCATATGCATGACATATCGTACCGCGTCATATGGCATTATAGCAGTACTCCGAACATGACACATGACATAGCGCGCTATGCGTACTGTTACGAACGTTCTATAATACTTATGTCGTTTTGTACTGAATGCAATAGATACTCCGAACATGACTCATGACTAGTGTCCGACCGAATGTTCGGTTTCGGTTTCGGTTTCGGTCGAGTTTCGGCAAAAATAACGAGTTTCGGTTTAGTTTCGGTTTCGGCGGCAAACCTGCCGAAACTACGACCGAAACCGAAACTTCATTCGGGAGTTCCCGCGCTGTGCTTGGTCATGTTCGGCGCAGTAAATTCCATCCAAAATCCAAGCGACGAAGACATTTTACCGCGTCCACGTGCCTAATCATGTCGTGACTTGTTTGCGTTTGCAGTGCGTTTTGTTTGTTGTTTGTGAGTTTTCGTGTGATTTGTTTTGAATTCGGTAAGTTTTATCATGTGATATTATATTAAGGGTACCTAGGTAGTAAACATAATAATTTAGTATAACAAACTAATGCATAGATTATAGTAGAATCGAGTCTAACATAACTATCTGAATATTATGTGGTTAATTTAACTCATTCGGTAATGCTATACGTAAACAAACAATAGTTAGGTAGGTACTTGATACTTACTATAGTGCATTAGTGGTGATAATATTAAAGACTAGCGGCCCGTCCCGGCTTCGCACAGGTGGACAATTTAGTAAAAAATATAGCCTATGTTACTCAGAGATAATGTAGCATTCTAATGGTGAAAGAATTGTCGAAATCCGTCCAGTAGTTTTTGAGTTTATTCGTAACAAACATACAAAAATACAATGTTACCGTCCCGGCTTTGCACGGATAGCCATATTTTATTTTTATTTTTTACATTTCTTTCTGTTTTTTTTTGTTGTTTTTTTTTATATTTTTAGGGCTCCGTACCTCAAAAGGAAAAACGGAACCCTTATAAGAGCACTTTGTTGTCCGTCTGTCTGTCTGTCAAGAATTTCTATGAGAATGCGTGGAGGTATCAAGCTGAAATTTGAACTGTATACTCAGATCTACGGACCCATGAAGTTGTAAAAAAATCAAACTGCTAAGTTTACGTAGAAAAAAGTTACGGCCGTTTATTCAGCAAAAAACGCATATTTCGACACAATCAAGGGAATCAAAACCTATAGGGTACTTCCCGTTGACCTAGAACTATGAAATTTGGCAAGTAACATCGTTATAGACTACAAGTACAGGAATAAATCTCAAAACTATACATTTGTAAATAGATCTTAAAAAATAGGAGGTCTATATTTTTTATAGGGTGTCGAAATTTCAAATTGAAACTACTAGTTCAAATGGGGTATCATATCAAAGGGCTTGATGTACACATTGCAAAATATATATTTTTTTTTCGACGCATTATTTCTTATTTATAATGAAAAAAATATCAAATTTAATAATGATACTACATACCTACGGAACCCTCGGGGGGCGAGTCCGACTCGCACTTGTCCGGTTTTTTTTAAACGCAATTTAACCAACTCTTTTTCCCAGCGACTATCGAATCAAATTTTAGAATACGTACATGAATATATGGTGTCACGGGCTTTTAGTAGATTACAATAATGTCTACAAATCAGTAGTATTGTTCTATCATCAATAGTTTTTGCAGCGACAGCAAAGGATGATTTGATTTTTTAATACTTTAGGCGTTTTCCTAGACAATATTGCAATTCTCGTCATAACTTTTAAACAGTGCTTCCGATTTTAATGAATTAAAAAGGATTTTACTTCTATATAGACACCCTTGATGATAAAACTATATATTTGGATAAGGGTAAATATCTTGAGAGGAATTTGACCCACTTTTGTTTTTGTTGGAACATTAATTGAAAAATAGAACACAAAACCTCTTATTGTGACTTAAATATAGGTCTTGGATATATGGTCTTGCAAATTTTTTTGTAGATTTTATTAAGGCCTATAAATCCGTAATACATTGTTTTGTTATAACATCAACAGTTTTCACATCGCACGTCAAGAAAGAATTTTGTTCTATACCTTGTGTTACAATATTGCAATTTTCTTACGGATCCCTAATTTTTTCGAAATTAAAATATAGCCTATGTTACTCCCTGATATAGTAGCTTCCTATTGGTGAAAGAATTTTTGAAATCGGTCCAGTAGTTTCGGAGCCTATTCGTTACAAACAAACAAACAAAAAAACAAACAAATCTTACCTCTTTATAATATTAGTATAGATATAGATTTAGAGTTTCAACGTTCAATTTAATAATTATAACCAAGTATCTAGCAATTATAACGTAACGTATTTTTTTTTATAATACGTCGGTTGGCAGACAAGCATACGGCCCGCCTGATGTGAAGCGGTTACCGTAGCCATATAAACGATCGCAACATAAAATATCGCTCGCGCGCTGCCTCCCCCGCTGCAGACGGAGCATCTCCTCCCTTTCTGATGACCTCACTCACTCGCAGGAACACAACACTCCTCAAGGGACTTGTTATTTGGCTGCGGTATTATGTGAGGTGGAGGTACATTCCCCATTTCTTTGGATCCATTCATTCGGGTAGCTTACAATTACGCTCCCTACCTCTCTTTTCGCCAGAGCTTCGTTTTCAGTTAGCAGGGTGCACCACGTGCAGGTGAAGTTAGCTTTCATTCAGAAATGTTGATGAACCACTTACACCCCCAATTATAAGAAAAGTACCTACAGTTACATAATTGTTTCGTAAAAGTTTTGGTTTCGGTTTCGGTTTCGGCCGAAACTGAGACTGTTGCCGAAATTCGGTTTCGGTTTCGGTTTCGGTCGTAAAAACCAGTTTCGGTCGGACACTACCATGACATGGCGCGCTATGCGTACTGTTGCGAACGCTCTCTATTACCTATGTCGTATTGTACTGAATGTAATAAATAGACCTTTGGTTATTTTAAACATGCCGAAGAACGTTACGTACTGCCCTGCCCTGTAATGTACGCAAGTTTAGTATTTGACAAAGTTGATTTCCGTTCATACTTTCTAATTAATTAACAAAATATAATCTATAAACAGCAGTGATTTAATTCATAATCTAAATAATTTTAGACGCACCACGAAAACATGTCAACAATGAGTTAGCTGCACTGTCTTCTAATGATTATATCTATATGATTGATAAAACGACGATGATTACTGGCGTATTTAAAAATCAACTATGTATAACGATTTTTTCTTTTTCGAGTTTCAAATTATTTAAAGCAATAACAGACTAAAGAAAAGAATGCGCCAAAGTAAAGAAATATAAACCTTATACAAGGTTGATTACAGTTCCATATTACTTATACTGTGGTTCCATATCAAAATTCCAGTAAAAAACGTGGGCGTGACAGAGACGGAAAACTCTCGCTCGCACTATTACTCGTACTCGAACGTGCCCGCGCCGAGCGGCCGCCGTCCGACCGTGTGACGTCCTGCGTACTGTGTACTGTTTAGGGTCATGCTATATGTTGCCAGGTACTGGGTACTGTTACAGTACGCGGTCGAGTTATATTACGCGTCATGCATTACTCGCAGTACTTACACATCTCTAATATGGGGCCATCCACAATTTACGTCACACGTTAAGGGGTAGGGAGAGGGTCGACGAAGTGTGATATTGTGTGACAAGGGGGTGGGAATGGTTCTAAATTTCGTGACGTGACATTTCAAAATCTATTTTAAGTGTTAAAACCACAGACATTCAATTATAATTGAATGTCTGTGGTTAAAACACGAACTTTGAACTATTATGAGCCATATTACATTTGCACGCTGACGAGCTCTCGCGCAGTACTAATTATTACTAAACCCGCGAAGGCCGCCGGTGCATCGTTTTTTGTAGTAATTTTGAAGTTATATTTATCGTTTTTATTGAAATAAGATGATAAATTCATGCTACAAAGTTCATCATGAAGTAACAATTATTCTCGTATAAATTTTGCTCAATAATATTATCGTTTATTCGAGAAATTAATAGTTTACTTAAAGCGATTTTCGAAGTTTTTTGGTTAAAAGAATGTTTTTTTTTCTATATTAAATCCACAGACATTCAATTATATTAAATCAATGATATTTCAAAATTCCGAGGCCGCTATGTACTATACGACTATGTAACGGTCGGCGGCTTACAAATATGCTGAACCCTACCTTTTGCCAGAGCCTCTTTCGCTAATCAGCAAGGTGCATAGCGTGCAGGCGAGGTTGACTTTGGTTCTAAAGACCTTGGTGCGTCATAACGGTTTTCATATGATAACCCTTTAACTACTAAGCAAGACTGAAAAAGTCAATGTTCCATTCAGTGCCGTGCGTGCGTGCATTGGGAACGGCATAAACGGCAATACGGTTTTCTGAGGACAGCACTAGATCTAAATAATCTGTGGAACTATTGATCCATAAACAATGATTCCGGCTTGCCTGACGTTTCAATTTAGTTGTGATCTATGGATGGAAGGCGTTGTAGAAGAAAGCTCATCTTCTTGGTCTTTCTTTTGGTCGGTGTAAATCTAATGACGGCAGCCGATTGATTTATTGTACTTCAAAGGTGATTGACTCTAATCCCAAATTTTAGATTAGTGCTAGTGTACAAGAAGTATCTTTTTTCTATTGAAGTGTAAAGAAAAGGCATAAAACTGGTGTTCGATAAGTCACTTGGCAATATGCCTGCCGTCAGGGGCGATGGAATGCGAGGACTCGCAGTGTTCATATCTGATATAAGAAACTGTAAAAGTAAAGAAGCGGAAATAAAGAGAATTAACAAAGAACTGGCAAATATAAGAAGCAAGTTCAAAGGTGACAAAACTCTCGATGGCTATCAAAAGAAAAAGTATGTCTGCAAACTTCTGTTTATATTCCTGCTGGGCCACGACATTGATTTCGGGCATATGGAGGCAGTAAATCTGCTTTCATCCAACAAATATTCAGAAAAGCAGATAGGGTATCTGTTCATTTCTGTTTTGGTCAATACAAACAGTGACCTTATTAAGCTCATCATCCAGAGCATTAAAAATGACCTGCAATCTCGTAATCCGATTCACGTCAATCTTGCATTGCAATGCATCGCAAATATTGGCAGTAAAGATATGGCGGAGGCTTTTGGTACTGAAATACCCAAATTACTTGTGTCTGGCGATACAATGGATGTTGTGAAGCAGTCAGCTGCGTTGTGTCTTCTTCGCCTCTTTCGCAAATCACCAGAAATAATTCCAGGTGGTGAGTGGACATCCAGAATCATCCACCTATTAAATGACCCCCATATGGGGGTGGTAACAGCGGCTACGTCTCTCATTGATGCTCTTGTAAAAAAGAATCCAGAGGAGTATAAAGGATGTGTAACATTAGCTGTTGCCAGATTGAGCCGTATCGTTACAGCTAGTTATACCGATTTACAAGATTACACTTATTACTTTGTGCCTGCCCCCTGGCTGTCGGTGAAATTGTTAAGATTGCTGCAGAATTACACCCCTCCATCTGAAGAGCCTGGTGTAAGAGGCCGTCTTTCTGAATGCTTGGAAACAATTTTTAACAAAGCTCAAGAACCACCAAAATCAAAGAAAGTGCAACATTCAAATGCGAAAAATGCAGTTCTCTTTGAAGCTATAAGTCTTATAATTCACAATGACAGTGAACCAAACTTGTTAGTTCGTGCCTGCAACCAGTTAGGCCAGTTTCTCAGCAACCGGGAGACCAATCTTCGTTACTTAGCACTTGAATCTATGTGCCATCTGGCTACTTCAGAATTTTCACATGAAGCTGTCAAAAAGCATCAGGAAGTAGTTATACTATCTATGAAAATGGAAAAAGATGTGTCAGTTCGTCAGCAAGCTGTCGATTTACTCTATGCAATGTGTGACAAGACAAATGCTGAAGAAATTGTACAAGAGATGCTAGCATATTTAGAAACTGCAGACTACTCTATCAGGGAAGAAATGGTATTGAAGGTTGCTATATTGGCAGAAAAGTATGCTACAGATTTCACTTGGTATGTTGATGTTATTCTCAATCTTATAAGAATTGCAGGTGATTATGTCTCTGAGGAAGTTTGGTATAGAGTAATACAAATTGTTATAAATAGGGAAGAAGTGCAAGGATATGCAGCTAAAACAGTTTTTGAAGCTTTACAGGCACCCACATGCCATGAAAACATGGTAAAGGTTGGTGGATATATTCTTGGTGAATTTGGTAACCTGATCGCTGGGGATACTCGGTCCTCACCTCAAGTTCAATTTGAGTTGCTTCATTCCAAATATCACTTATGCTCAGCTGCAACTCGAGCTCTCTTGCTGTCCACTTACATTAAATTAGTGAATCTGTTCCCGGAGATTAAAAATCGTGTACAAGAAGTGTTTCGAGCTGATTCCAATCTTCGATCGGCAGATGTGGAATTGCAACAAAGAGCATCTGAATATTTACAACTAAGCATAGTTGCTAGCTCTGATGTATTGGCAACAGTTCTTGAGGAAATGCCTGCATTCCCAGAGAGAGAATCCTCAATACTTGCTGTTTTGAAAAAGAAGAAACCTGGCCGTATTCCTGATGAAATCAGGGATTCAAAAAGCCCCCAGCCACCTACAGCACCTACTGCCATCATTAACGCCACAAACATTACCAACAATAGTTCCAGTGCAGATCTCCTTGGGCTATCCACACCACCAGGAACTACTGCTCCCACTGCTGGTAATGGATTACTTGATGTGCTTGGAGACTTATACACGTCCCCTAAAACAAGTTCTGGTGCAGTGCAACAGAATAATATTAAAAAGTTCTTATTTAAAAATAATGGTGTGCTGTTTGAGAATGATTTGATACAGATAGGAGTCAAAAGCGAGTATAGACAGAACCTGGGTAGAATTGGTTTATTTTATGGAAATAAAACCCAGTTTCCAATACAGAATGTCCGTCCTGAATTGCACTGGACTGATCATCATAAGTTGAATGTACAAATGAAACCCATGGAGCCTGTACTTGAAGCTGGAGCACAAATTCAACAAATGTTGACAGCAGAATGCATTGAAGATTTTGCAGATGTACCGAGTATGTCCATTTCTTTTATGTTCAATAATGTACCTCAAAAAATCACTATGAAGCTTCCTCTTACTTTAAATAAATTTTTTGAACCTACGGAAATGAATGGAGAATCATTCTTTGCTAGGTGGAAAAATTTAGGTGGTGAGCAACAAAGAGCGCAAAAGATATTCAAGGCTCAAGGTTCCATTGATTTATCAGCTGCTCGTACAAAACTGGCTGGGTTTGGGATGCAGTTGCTGGATGGCATAGATCCTAATCCAGACAACTTTGTATGTGCTGGGATTGTGCACACCAGAGTCCAACAAGTGGGATGTCTCATGAGATTAGAACCCAATAAACAAGCTCAAATGTTTAGACTGACTGTACGATCTAGCAAGGAATCAGTCTCACAAGAAATTTGCGATCTGTTAGCTGATCAGTTTTGAATACATTATTATATAAAGGACCACTATTAAGAACAACTATGTAAGACAATGAAATTGATGTAATGCTAATACTATAGCTTAGATTTTCATAGTTGAATTATTTTGGACTACCACAAGTACTTTGCAGTCCATTAGTTGAATGATGCAATACACTTGTGAACTTTGCACTAATGTGGTATGATGTAAAATCTCTTGTACAATTTTGAATTTAGTTTATGAGTAATTATTGAAAATTTAGAAAGTGTTTTATATGCTGAGTCAAATTTTTTTTAGTTCCATTATGAAACATGAAATTTTTCTCAGATAAGATAGCTAATGAAAATGCAAGCTCTACCTATAAATAAAGTCTAATTGAGGCTTTTAGTTTTCTCGTATTTTTTTACCTTAAAATTCTCTATAATCAATTTATGAAATTGATCATTAAATGTTGATCATTTTTATCACTTCAGAAAACAGTGTTTTATCAATGGTTAAGTTTTTGTTATATGTATGTAATATATTAATACAAATGTGGTATTTCATTATACCAAATGCTTTATTTGTATATAAGATTTGGATAGTTGAAACATCATACTCAATTATGTATTCAGTGTTAAAATGTATCTCAAAAATGGATAGGCATCTATTTCCTAGAAATGTGGTTACTGTAATATGAATGTTTCTGATAATATGTTATACAATGTAATGTAGGAAATGTGATTATACCAAAGTAGTATAATAATTTGGCTGTTAAATGTCATTTTGTATCAAAATTTATATTGGTTGGAGTTTATATATTAGTATACTCAAAATTTTGGAAAATCTCCCACATTCGCACGCTTTCAGCTTGAGTATTGGAGTGTGCCCGCATCGAGTTATTTGGTGATTTGAGCGGGCGATTTTCCAAACTTTCAGTGTAAATTGTCTTAAGTGTCTCAAATGGTACTCTACGAAAGTAATGGTAAGATTTACGAAATATATGATACAAATGAAATTATTAATATAATCAGTTAAATATAATATTAATACCCATTGCATTCTACCTATTGAAATACACTGATGAGCTATAAAAATCGGGTCAGTAACTTCTAATTAAATTATATAGTAAATGATGTTAGTGTATCTTATTGCTTTTGGAGATCCTTTTTTTTATCATTAAGTTTCATACTGCTATTATTGTATCAGTTTCCATAATATTATTTTTTTAACTGATCCGATTTTATTGCTTGTATGTAGAATTGAATGTTTTTGGTCAGTCATGTATACCTTATAGTTATTTATGTGTAGTTCCTGATAATGGATAAACTACTAGATATATACACATGGAGGTATTTCTCTCCTGTCTTATCATGTTAGTTTCGTGTATATTTAATATAAAGTCCTATTATATACGTATTGTTTTTTTACATTCACAGACATTCCTGTGTACAGTAAGTTAAAATTATTGAGACCTGTGATTGAAAGTTGAAATTTATACCTATTTGCCAATCTCAATGGTGTGCATGTTGTATTACCATACTACTGGTATATAGGTAGTTTGTTATAACTATCAATATTCAGTTTTGTGTTATCTATCTATCGTCAAGGCTCGTATATCATCAACGGACGCGGTCGGGCAGAGATGTGGAACGAATGTAGACCCCACTAATTTAATAGATAATAATGAAATACTATGAAAATAATGTTAGATCAGATTCCGTAGTGTAATTTCAAATGTTCACATGTTATGTAATGACTGTTTTAATATCAGTTGAATATAGGAATCTCACGGCACTAGACGATTATTTTCTTATTTACCATGCTAATAGTTATAAAAAGTAGATTTAGATTACTTAGAATTACGGACATGAAATGTTGTTATAACTTTAACGGTAGCATGCTAAGGCTTACTTTGCATGATAGTTTGTATAAGAGATCAATAATATATCATTTGAAACATTTATGTATCATCTTGTTAAGAATGTGGTAACTTATATGTATATTATGAAATTTAACGGAGCAAAATATAGATGCTTATATGGTACATATACAATGCATTAATTATTACGTCTAATGTATGATATGAGTATCGGCATGTACAATATCACATGAGTTTGGGTGTGATTCAGTAATAGTGATTAGGTGTTTGTTCTCGCGCTTCAAAATCATATTGTAATTGTCTAAAATAAATATTTATCCGATACATATTTAACAACGTATTCTAATTTTTTTAACCTCATATTAATGTTTTCATTTTTGGAACAGCTGCACTCTCACGTCCGCCATTCATATTTCTATCCAGACTAGCCAGGAACCACAAAATAAACTTTTTTTTATAAATACCACGTCGGGTGACAATCAACCATACAGCCCGCCTGATGCGAAGTTGTTATCGTGGCCATATTACGCAACGTGAAACACGCAACGTGAAATATCACTCTCGAACCACCACTCGCTGCCAACGCAGCAACTTCTCTCCTGCTGACCTAACTCACTCGCAGGAACACAACCCTTAAGATAACTGTTATTTGATGGGGTATTCTGTGACGTACTTCCCCAGTCAGTCTGCTTACAAATACGCTGTACCCTACTTCTCTTTCGCTAGGCGGTGGGGTGCACCGCGTGCAGGTAAGGTTGGTTTTGACTCAAGATCGTAGTGAGAAACTTACACCCCAAATACAACTAGGAACGGATCAAACAATTTTCATCAAAATAGCAATGTTCAGTAAATTTTGTTACGATGAATGCCTTCTATCTTTGGCACACCGTGTAATTTTACAGTACCTACGCCTTGAGTTTGCTGCAAGCAGTACGACAGCGTGTTCAGCTGGTACAACTCTTCATCAACTTCACATACTGACGTTTCGGCGCGGCGGCGCGGCCCGACGACGGCCCGTGTGCTGAAGCCGTCGTAAATTAAACTACCAATTTTAAGTTACTGATTAATGCTGCATTATACCCACTTTTTTGTATCATAAAGGTGGCAAACAAGCACACAGCCTTCGCCTAAGTCTGTAAGCGCTACGCCTAAGTATAAAGAGGTAACCGAAGCCTATCGATAGATCAATCAATAAAGGTATTCTTCGTGTGCTGCCCCCCCGAAGTTAACGCAGCAACTCTTTATCACCAGTGACCTCACAGGAACACAATAGCAGCGTTTTACCTGAAAATAAAACGCTTATTAAATACTTACCTTATTTGAAGCTTATTTGCTTTGAGAAAGGCCCTTCCGGTTTTTCGCCTATTTGCCTCCTTTGCTACCCGTATACAGCTGTCTCTTTCGCACATCCGGTTCACCCCTACTACCAACCAGTGGGCAGACGAGAGGAAGTGGGGACTTGCTCGACCGTCTTAGCTCATTGAGTCGAAAACGCCAGGCAGAAATTAAAGATAAGCTTCAAATAAGGTAAGTATTTAATAAGCGTTTTATTTTCAGGTAAAACGCTGCTATTAAATAATTGACCGTTATTTGAAGCTTATTTGCTTTGAGACATGTTTGTTATCGCCTGGCTGGTTGGTAGGTACGCCAATGTGAAGCGGTTGTAAAAGATAATATGCTCACAGAGGTATAAAAGCTTAGGTATCGATCTTGGTTCCAATTCGATTATTCGATAATATATGCATCTAGTACATACATCAGGATACGATCTAAATCATCGTCGTAAATGCACAATAATGACTAGTAATAACTATCACTGCTAAATTTCTGTGAATCAATTTATAAGTCAGAGACAGCATTACTTCCAGTATATAATGCTGTCAACTCTCCAGACTGCACTAGCTAAAAAGTAATATATGGTCCCCAGGAACATTCTTAGCCCAGCTCTTGGAGGGCACGGTGGTTCTAATGCTGCCCAGGAATACCAACCATTGTTTCGGCTACGGACAATAAGGTTTTTAACCAATTAGCAACAGTCACTGATCGGGATGCAAGCTTGCACGAGCCCCTCATATTAATAAATAAATATGAAAAGCCTTTCACAAGTTTCATAACTGACAATAACAAATACCAAATTGCAAGCTCTTCGTCCATAATTCCCTTGTAATGCTTCGTCGATATGAAGCCAAAATGATGGAAGCCTGAAATCGTAAAAAGGTCTCCCGTCATAGGAGGAGAGTGTCTGTATGCATAAACATAAAGCACTGGTTTCATCGTCAATGTATCTTTGTAAATAAACTAATCAGTCAATATAATAATCGCGTTTATGTGTTATCCACTGTATTAAATAAATAGATTAAAAAAAAAAACTTAAGCGCTCTTTTAATAAAGCATAAGAACGTAAAAAAAAAAAATACCAAACCTCTGTGTTTTTCTATGTAGCACTGAAGTAGACACTACCATTTTATATAACATTATATTGAGGCATGCAAGCATCTCGACCAGACAAGTCTGCTAGGTTACAAGGCAAAAATGAACCGTTGGGACGTAATAAGGCAGTTTTGTTCATTTTATATTAACCTAACCGTTAATTTATAATAAGTAAGATAAGTCATACCCTCACCTAGATTATATCAGATAATAGGGAATGCATAGTGCATGTAATCCCGATTGCATACTTAACAAGGCATAGGAGTTTCTCAATGCAACAAATCTAGGTTAAGATTATGATGATATGATTTACTGTGTACTTATAAGTAATTATAAATTTATACCATTCGGATTATTTCGAACATTATGTTACTTTGAAGCGTCTATTTCTTATCTCGTATCAAATATAAGCAATATCTTACTTAAGCGTACGACTTTACAACACTAATAAAATTAGAAGTAGAAGAATTCGTCACTAGTACAACCCTTCCTCGTAGCACAGTAGGAAAAAGCACTCGATTGCTCATCGAGAGGTCGCAGGTTCAAGCCCCACCTAACTGAGACAGGTGAATTTTTTTCACTTTAAAAAATGAAGAATAGCTATCAGATTGTCGTTCTGGCTAGTACCCTAGATTGTGTTAGAAACTGACATACTTATAGTAGTATAATCATCTAATGGTAATGTGACTGTTGTTCCTGCGGTTTCCAGGCCCCAAAGTTTGATGCCTTCGTATGTAATTACGAGACGTGCATGAGGTGGCAGAGGAATCTTATGCATTGTGATGATTTTGTAATTACCAACTGAGCTTCTCTCAAATTGTCTCACGTAGAAACATCTGGTATGTGGCATCTTTAATAAGATGTTTATAAACGCAAAGCAGCATTTCTGAGACAGTCTGACTGTTCTGAGTCTTGGTACAACCGAGGTTGCAGTCCAACAATTCCACAATGCTATGGGGGTCTTGTTTAGTGCCTAAGGCCACAAAGTGTGAATGTAGTATTAATGCAGGCTTTGTTGGATTGACCTGCCTGTCAAGCTACTGCATCTATGCAGGATATTGTTCTGACTATATTACTTACTGATTTTAGTGATCCACCAAAATTAGTCTATATTTTAAGAAACACTAGCTGATAGTATTTTAAGATATAAAAACCTGGATGAACCAGCTTGACATTGCGGTACAAAAGTACCTACCGCTATGTGGAATAACATGGTGCCCTTTATTTTCTAGTGGCTTACAAGCATAGCTATCCGATAGCATTGTATATCTTTATTGTACCCTTGTCATCGAACCACTAGTCATTTGAGATCGTATCACATACGTCATCGTAGCGTATTATTTTTATATACAAGTACAAGCCTTCTATTTTGAGTGACTGCTTTGCTACCCAGTAAGACTTTCTATATTTTGACGGGGCAAAAGGCAGACCACTTTTTATAATAGTTAACCTTTGTAAACGAATCTTATAAACCGTTAGTGAAATAAAGAAATTAGCAAAGGTTTATTTTCCGCATTCAGCGGGTTGTAGAATCTTTAGGATATATATGTATGTATAATAACAATCGGAACCGGATTTTATAATATTCGTACTGAAATTGATGCTGAAAATTTTTAAATTGGACGATGTGATCCGTTGCTTTATAAATATCACAAAAATTGTTCAAATGAATCTCGGTACACATAATCACATCTAAATGAATGTCTGATTTCACATTTAAGATAACCATCGTCATTGCCTTTGTGGCAACAGTGCCAGCGTGCAAATGATTTGCCCTTAATTGTATTTATCTCAAGGCAATTCAATACCATTTTATTATAACAGGAGAAAACCAGGAGCACTTATTTTGTTAACATGGTCTGAACTCTAACTGTTAAAACTTACTGTTTTATTACCGGAGTTAAACTTGGAAGATGTTTCAGTGTACATCCTTTCATTTATACTGACCACTTTAGTTCTGTTAGCTTCTAGCTTTTTATCAAACTAAAGGATTCTGTTAGATTGCTTCCAACAGAAGAACGATTAGCTGTACTTTAATTCCGCTATTGTGAATAAAGATTTCTATAACAACCCTTCGAGGATTGATTATAAGCATGGGAAGTGTGCGATGGCGATGGGGCACAACATCCACGTAACATACCCTGCGAGGGTATTTAAGATAATGATATGTCCTTGCGGGGACGACTACTATACGAAACCTGCGGGGGTTAATTATAAGCATAGGGATTGTGTGACAGCATTCACCACAGAATTAATAATAAAAGGAATTATTAGTTCTATGACATTCCTCTTACTATTAGGTCCGTGACATTTACGTAACATACCCTGCGAGGGTATATTAGATAATGATGCGTCCTTGCAGGGGACGCCTATTATAACAATCCTGCGAGGTTTAATTATAAGCATAGGTAATGTGCTTCAGGGCACAATATTCACGTAATATACCCTGCAAAGGTATTCATCTTGCACGGGACTACTACTATAACAACACTGCGGGGTTAATTATATGTATAAGAAATATGCGTCGGGGCACAACGTTCACGTAACATACCTACCCTGCGAGGGTATTTAAGATAGTGATGCGTCCTTGCGGGGGACGACTATTAATACAACCCTGCGAGGGTTGTTTATTAGCAAATGTATAACAGAGCTCAATATTCACGTAACATACCCTGCGAGGGTATTTAAGATAGTGATGCGACCTTGCGAAGGACGACTATTAATACATACCTGCGAGTGTTGTTTATTAGCATGTCAAATGTAGGTACAAACGGAGCACAATATTCACGTAACCTACCCTGAGAGGGTATATAAGATAGTGATGCATCTTTGCGGGGGACGACTATTAATACAACCCTGCGAGGGTTATTTATTAGCATGTTAAATGTACAACTGAGCACAATATTCACGTAACATACCCTTTGAGGGTATTTAAGATACTGATGCGTCCTTACGGGGGACGACTATTTATCCAACCCTGCGGGGGTTGTTTATTATCATGTGAGATGCGCAACTGAGCACAATTTTCACGTAACATACCCTGCGAGGGTATTTAAGACAATGATGAGTCTACCCCTGTGAGGGATGACACACTGGCTTATTTAATTCTGCTTGCGAAGCAGATTTATTAATGACAGTAGTAACCAATGTTTCTGCATTGTGAATCTCCAACATATGAATCTCCAACGTGTGTGTCATATGAATTGTGAATCTCCAACGAAAAGCAAGCAAAGCCGTCATTTTTATTTGAATGTATGCTTCCATTAATTGCAAAAGGTCTGATGAAACCCTGTAATCAAATCTCATAAGACACAAAGATAAAATCATTACTAACGGTATGATATGTCTAAGCTGAAGCTAAGTTCAGTACGTTCTGCAACAACAGCTGAAAAGGTAAAGGTTAGAGTACTTGCATCCTCATAAGTTTCCGTTGGCCGCCCCCTCCCCCTTTTTTGGGGCGGTTACACTGCTTAATCATATAAAAGAACTTCTAGACAAACATGCTATTACTAGAACGCGGCGTTTTTTATTTTCACTGTCATTATTATAGTCAATTATGGTGGAATGCGATTCCGGTGAAAAGCCATTGCTGTGATCCATAATCACCATTTTATGTATCTATGTGTGTAGGATGTCTATACTCTTAGTAAATATAAAATCCTATTGAGAAATATGAAACTTTCTACATAAATACAAGAAACGCACTGATCAAATGTCTTATAAATATATCCTAATTTAAACGATAACACAGTTAATTAAAATAAAAGCGTAACTGCGTAATAAAATTCTGCTACTTCCGTAATGTATGTGTAGCAAATTTATAACATCTAGCGGTAAAACCAACTAATTTCAAACGGGTGTAGCAATAATTTATATTTCAATAACCAAATAACAAAAAATATGAAATTCGAACGGTAACACCGTTAACGTAATCGAAATTAAAACGTAACTGTAACTGTAACAAGCACCTGTACTGAAACGTGTGTGTATTAAACAGATTAATAAATTGAGACGGTTTTGGTAAAACCATCGTCATTATTTAAATGGAGGCAAACTGCAGTTGTAATAATAATGAAAATTGCTACTTACAAGACCGGACATTTTGTAACAAACACTATTAAAAAATTACTTGCGTCCTTAGACGACTGCACTCGGCGAAAAACAGGACGCCAATGAGCTAAGACGGTCGAGCAAGTCCCCAGTCCCCACTTCCTCTCGTCTGCCCACTGGTTGGTAGTAGGGGTGAACCGGATGTGCGAAAGAGACAGCTGTATACGGGTAGCAAAGGAGGCAAATAGGCGAAAAACCGGAAGGGCCTTTCTCAAAGCAAATAAGCTTCAAATAACGGTCAATTATTTAACAATAAATCTGTGACAATACTTAAGGGAATGGATATTTGGCTGCGATCTTCTATGAGGTGGAGGAATTTAACCAATCGGTGAATATAGCGAAGCAGTAGCACAGCAGTAGTATCGACGGAGCTTCTAGCATATCTATAATTGGTTTGGGGTCTCCTAACACAGGCAATAGATTCGTAGAAGGAGACCCCGGCCACGATATAATGTAACTACCTATCTTGTAATTTACTGAATAAAGTATTTGTATTTTTGTATAATGTCGTCGAATTCACCAACACCCTTGATCCGCTACAGCTACGCAGAGATATTGTAGTTTCAGTGTCATCTACCGTATCTATCATGGGGAACGTTCCGTTATAGCTCTTTAATCTGATCCCTGTTTCTCCATTTCTCAGAACTCACAACGAATTGAATCAGAAGAAATTAGTAGAAGTAGAAAGCTTTTGGAATTTGACTTCCCTTCTTAGCAATGTGAGAGACAGCAATATGGCAAATAAGGCATTAAAAGCCTAAAGAGATTGCAAGTGAAGCTCAACTGCCGTTAGAAAATAATAATAATATGTAATATGAATTGCAAAATCGTCTGAACGGTACGGTTGGTAATTCTTCCTTGTTGCTACCAAATCTGAATAGTATACTACCCCGGATTCAACCACTGCCGGCACATGTGTTTTTAGTGAGACACTGCTCATAATAATAAAGTAAGTACATATTATAAATAATATAAGTGAAAGTTACACGCATATAGCAGTTTCTCGCTCTAAATATATCGTATCTACTTAGTGTATCATACGCCACCATACAGGTACAATTTGAAGATAAATAAAAAAATAATATTTATTAGGTTATAAACGTTTATTTTTACACTTATGAATAGTTACTACTAGTACACAGCGGTGTAAAAACTTAATCTAGAGAACTTATCAGTATTCCAGGGAGTCAAACCGGGCGGACAAATACATTCCTCTTTGAGTGAAAGTAGGCATTTATTTATTTATTAAATTTATACTTACATCTAACTCCAAATTGAATGTAACCAAATCGCGAAAATCTTGTGTATCACATATATTCGGCTACACTGAATATATTATTACAGCCATAAATATAGTACACGCAAAGAAAGTTTAAGTTAACTATGTTGGCACTGTACAAAATATAAAGTAATGGGCCGAGAACTAGGCCTTACACTACCTATGTAAATCAGGATAGATACCTACCTAATGTATTCTAAACTTATACTTTTTAACGTTAAGGATTTCAGGCACTGGCTCATACACATATTTTTGTACTGTACTTTGATATTATTTTTCCCCGGATCCAAAAGGGATGTTACAAGTATGTCTGTCTATGTCATCCTAGCTTCAATCATTTTAATTAGATTTTTCGTATAACATTTCATAATATTATATTAAGTACAATACATATACAACAGATGATAATTACTCTACATGAAAAGTTAATTTTTTTTAGTTCGTACAACAATAAATTTGCAGGTAGACTTTCAGATATACATACATATTCGTGAAGCTTGTAAAGTAAAAGAACTGAACATAAAACCTGAACGACAAAGTGGGAGTGAAAATTTTGATAGTAAATGAGAGTTGTTCAACGAAATTGAAGATTATGAGAGTCGCAGTGATACTGAAATTTGCATTTCAAGCATCCTGCAAAATGGATATTCAGGAGAAAACTGTAAATATAGCGTTATGTCGATGTTGACGGACGGGAAGCGATCCAAGCTTGAACCAGTAGCTAAAAATAAAATAAAATATTCTGAACATAGAAAATAAATCGAACAGAATTGTTAATAGCCGGTCCAGCTAATGTGTTGTTTAGATCAGAATACCGTGTGTATTCTGATCTAAACAACACCATAATAAAGAGATTAAACCAATATGATACTTTGTATTTTTAGTTGTGTATGAATCGACGTTCATAATCGGTACTGGTGAACGCCCAGTCTGACTCATTACCCATACATTGTATCTATATATACACAGTAGGTATATTCTTATCACATCTTCATATAAGCTAATCAAACCATTCTTCCACATTTGGTGAGTTTTCCAATACGTCATTTGATTCACTGTAACAAAATTATGCCTTATTAATTGTTGAAATGCAGTATTCTTCAAAATATATGTGAAGGACTTGTTTTAGAGCAGTGTTCCTGAATTATAGTGTTATTACGATTTACTAGCGACCGCCTGCCGTTCGTCTGCATGGATTTCAGAAAACAAACAATTATTGATATATAGCGAAATAACAATTCCCTTGAGGATTGTTGTGTTCCTGCGAGGGAGTGAAATCACCAGAAAGTAAGGAAGGAGTACAGCCTGGCAACGGATCGGCGGGACCTTGGTGTTGCTGATCTCCATGGGCGGTGGTGATTGCTTTCCATCAGGTGACCCACATGCTCGTTTGCACCCTCTCATATAAAAAATAAATAAAATACTGCCTGTTCTATTCGGCGTAACAAGACAAAAGATACACCAGATTTTAAGACAGTGAGATCTCCAGTATTACAATGCTTCTATAAAAACCTAAGACCCTAAAAATAAAACAAATTTAAAAATGTGTGTGAGTTTGCCTTCTTTCAGGGCTTAACATTTTTGACGAAATGTGTAAAAAAAAATAGGTTGCACCCCGAGGAAGAGCAGTGGCTTCTTCCCCGAACCGGAGCTGCGTGCAAAAGTTTGTTATGCTTACTCTATTATAAAAGCACTTGTACTGTTTCACGTAAATTTATTTTCAACGACCGGTTTCGCCGTTACAGCGTTACTAAGTTGGTATTTATTCGCTCTGTGGTGTTTCTTTTTAACCGACATCAGATTAAAGATAAATATTATTTTTCTTAAATCTGAGTACATCACACACACCATTTCGCTTTCATAATGACTTAAAGACGAAACCGGCAAAAATAAATTTAATTATTATTATAGTGGAACAGTGCTTTAATAACAGATGTTGGCCACCTAAAATGCAACACGAAAATCAATTACACTCCGCAGAGATGAAGATGCACAGGTGAAGGTGCAGGTGGTGTAACTAGGCTGAACCATGTCAGAAACACACACATAAGAGGCATCTTCAAAGTGAGACCTATCCCGGAAAAACTACAGGAGAGCCGTCTGCGGTGATACAGACACGTTATGAGGCGGCCATCCGACCACATGACCAGAAAAGTATTAGATATCGAAACTAAACCCCGAGAACGAGAAAGACCCCGATTCACATGGATGTCCGTAGTAGATAAGAACCTCAAAGAAACCTAAGTCAACAAAGAGACGACCCTGGACCGAGCTGCCTGGAGACCCATGATACGAATAAAATGGGAAAGGACCAGACAAAGAAGAGGAACAGTGTTACAGTGCTTTAATAAATAACAGAATGTTTAAAATATTCCGTCAAGTACCAACAATCAACATTGTAATGCATAATGTACGCCCAATGATAATCTTTTGTGTGCTTTTAGTTATTTCGAACTAGCTGGTATCCGAGGCTTCGCTCGCGTGGTCATTATTTTAATAAAACTTTTTCCTGTGGGAATAACATATTTTTCCCGGATAAATAGTAGTCTATGTCACTCTCCCGACCTTCCGACTATCCAGGTAAAAAAATCATATAAATCCATTGATACCTTTCGACGTGAAAGAAGGAGAAACAAAAATACTTTCAAATTTATAATATTGATGGGTAGGTACTATGTAGCCTAGTCAACGAATAATTTGTGGATGGAAAAGTCGAAAGCAGAAACTTTGACTTAGGAACTTTGTTTGGACTAGTTAGGAGATAAACATACTAAAAGTCCTTACCCCTCCGTGGTGAGCCCGAGTGGGGGGAGCACAAAGAAGGTCCCGTTTTTTGGTTTTTTGCTTATTTCTCGAAAACGGTGCTTCGTACGAAATTTTGTTGTACTACTTAATAAAAGCTAATTAAATTCTCTACAACTTTGTCTTTTGCACTTTGTATCTATCTTCTATCATTGCCAAGCTATGAGTTTCTAAAAGTGGTCGATTTTCAAAAATGTGTTCTACACTCTTTTAGTTATTAAGAGAGGTCTCCTTCTGTTTCGCTCAATACCAACTTAAAAAGCATAAGTTTCCATTTTCTCTTATGTCAGCATGCGATGAAGTGGGGTTCGAAAATACCTCTGCGGCTTGACGGAGCTCAGGTTTTTTCAAGTACATTTTACAAAAACTAACTTTGCTTCTCCGAACTGCAGTAGAAGTAGTGTCGCATCCCGTGAAGGCGTGTAGAAATAATATGTCTTTCAGGCCTAGCTGTTGCAATTCCTGACTTGAATAATAGGTGGTAGGTACTTTACCTCTGTTAGGCTTGACAAAGATAATATCATGGTCTGGTGGAGTCCTTGCTATAAGCAGAACTACCAAGTAAAAATAAGAAATGATTTTAGTAAATTTGTACTGCACTGTTACAATGTGCTCCAGAGAAAAAAATACACTTTTGAAAATCGACCACTTTTAGAAGCTCATAGCTTGGCAATGATAGAAGATAGATTCAAAGTGCAAAAGACAAAGTTGTAGAGAATTTAATTAGCTTTTATTATGTAGTACAACAAAATTTCGTACGAAGCACCGTTTTCGAGAAGTAAGCAAAAAACCAAAAAACGGGACCTTCTTTGTGCTCCCCCCCCTCGGGCTCACCTCGGAGGGGTAAGGACTTTTAGTATGTTTATCTCCTAACTAGTCCAAACAAAGTTACTAAGTCAAAATTTCTGCTTTCGACTTTTCCATCCACACTCCCTTTGTAAGCATTCATTGACCAGACTAATGTAGGTATTTTTGTTTTGTACCTGCTATGTAGGTACATTAACTGTGTGAAGAACATACAAAAAAAAACAACAAAAAATGTAAATGAGAACGTTATCCTATTTTAAGTATGTGTTATCGGTCTGAATTTCCGAGAATAGTGCTGTATAATTAGCAACTAAATGTATTAGTCAGATTGACTAAATGTGACTTAAATGCGACCAATTAGTCTATCAGAGCATCTTTCATCAAAGTGCAAGTGCTCAGATTTCAGAGATAGCCCCAATGTGGCAAAACTAAGATTATGTTATATTCTTTGGATGTTTGGAACGAAGAGTCTCATCCAAAATTATATTTAAACATATAAGTGTATTACCTACGTAATATATATTTTGGCGATAGCCAATCGCGATTCAAAACCCTTGATATTGATGGTCCAATAGTTTTTCTTCAGGTCGCACAATATGGTGTACGGCAATTTTATTTTTGTATCATTTAGTCGCATTGCTAATGTTACCCGGAATATCACAAGGTAAAGCTATATCTGTAGCAGAATTATCAGCGTTCTTAGTTCATTCATTAGAACAAAACATTTCGCTGAGCTATAGCCATTTTGTGTTACTGCAGCACAAATATGATTCTTTGTGTGTTTTTTTTAACAATATATTTCACTTTAGTGTATAAGTAAATACATATTATAAGACTGGAAAGAACTAATTATCAGTGTGCTGGAGATACAAATAAATGTTTCATTCCTTCATTACCTAACCTACCTCACACATCTAATTTGGTGAAATATAGAAACTCTACACACATACTTAAACCCTGAAAACATAACACTCCTTTTTTTTGGAGCAGTAGTGTAAAAAAACGTAAACACCTACGAGTATATTAGTTACTAGAGATAATTTACATCCTATTCAAATATTTTGAATGCAAATTATGTGTTTGTTTGCAGTGCCTTGATAACGCAATATGATAACGGATCGACATGATTGATGCATAGAAATAAAAGCCGAAGAGCGTTATATCACAGTATAAGTAATAGTACTAACGTACAGTATGGACACTCTCTGCCGCTCTCACTAGTCGACCTCACCTCCCCTATGGAACCGATTTGGAACCGTTCGCAAGGAATGCCACAACGTACGAATTGACGTCGCTTGTATTTTATTCTCCATTCAGTTTAAAATAATATGCGAGTATGTAAAAGATGAGAGTTATTTGTGCAGTGGATGGATGTCTCAACACATGGAAAGTAAAAAAAAAAACAATTTGGATGGATGGATGGATGGACGGACGGATTGATGGATGGATGGATGGTTGGATGGATTGATGGATTGATGGATGGATGGATGGATGGATGGATTGATGGATGGATGGATGGATTGATGGATGGATGGATGGATGGGTGGATGGGTGGATGGATGGGTGGATAGGTGGATGGATGGGTGGATGGGTGGATGGGTGGATGGATGGATGGGTGGGTGGGTGGATGGATGGATGGATGGATGGGTGGATGGATGGATGGATGGGTGGATGGATGGATGGATGGGTGGATGGATGGATGGATGGGTGGATGGATGGATGAGTGGATGGATGGGTGGATGGATGGATGGGTGGATGGATGGATGGATGGGTGGATGGATGGGTGGATGGGTGCATGGGTGGATGGGTGGATGGGTGGATGGATGGATGGATGGATAGATGAATGGATATGGATGGATGGATGGATGGATGAACGAGCAAACGAGCGATACGAAGTTGAACGAAACGAGTTGATAAAAAATGCTATGCAATAGCTTTACCGCGGTAGTCCCCGAGTGACACACGTTTTTTTTTTCTTCACTACGCCCACCTGATGTGAAGCGGTTACCGTAACCATATTAACGCTCGCAACATTAAATATCGCTGGCGCGCTGCCATCCCCGCTGCCAACGCAGCAACTCCATCCTGTCTGGTGACCTCACTCACTCGCAGGAACACAACAACCCTCAAGGAAATTGTTATTTGACTGCGGTATTCTGTGAGGTGGTGGTACTTCGTCAGTCAGGCTGCTTAAAAAATACGCTATGTCCTACCTCTCTTTTCGTCAGAGCCTTGTCTGTCAGTCAGCAGGGTGTACCCCGTGCAGGTAAGATTGACTTTGGTTCAAAGATGTTGATGAACCTCTTACACCCCCTTACATGTCCGACTAATAATTGTATAATGTCAGCCCTAGAGAACGTCACTCAAACATAGGCACGTGTACAGACGTCATTTGGTTACTACATGCAAAAGCGCCATTTTTGTATGGAGTGGCCGGGGTTTGGTTATATTAAGTTTTAAGAGGAATATAAGAGCTAACTAGAGCGCTATTATTGAATAAAAAACCATTCGCAAGCGATTATGAACACGAAACTTATACATTATTATTATAGTCACAAAGACAATGAAGTATTTTACATCACATAACAACATAGGAAAACATTTAAGATGCAAATAATATTTATATAGGATAGGTGCAAATTTTCTAATTTTTTTGGCAAATATTTGAAAGTATATGAAAGATTTACGATGTTTTATTTTAATATCTTACGTCCGACATGTTTTATGGTCGATCGATACACAGTATAAGTAATAGTACTCTTTTTACTATGCTTATGGTGTCATTCTTTGGGCAAATAAATAGCTCTCATGCTGAACACATATTCATTCTACAAAAAAAGTGTGTAAGAATTATTGCCAACATGGAATGCATTCAAAGCTGCAAAGAACATTTTAAAATATATGCATGTATATTTTATTATATGCATGTAAATTCGTACGAAAATACCCACATTTTTTTCCAAATAGCCTAGTCAACGAATAATTTGTGGATGGAAAAGTCGAAAGCAGAAACTTTGACTTAGGAACTTTGTTTGGACTAGTTAGGAGATAAACATACTAAAAGTCCTTACCCCTCCGAGGTGAGCCCGAGGGAGGGGAGCACAAAGAAGGTCCCGTTTTTTGGTTTTTTGCTTACATCTCGAAAACGGTGCTTCGTACGAAATTTTGTTGTAGTACATAATAAAAGCTAATTAAATTCTCTACAACTTTGTCTTTTGCACTTTGTATCTATCTTCTATCATTGCCAAGCTATGAGTTTCTAAAAGTGGTCGATTTTCAAAAATGTGTTCTACACTCTTTTAGTTATTAAGAGAGGTCTCCTTCTGTTTCGCTCCAAACCAACTTAAAAAGCATAAGTTTCCATTTTCTCTTATGTCAGCATGCGATGAAGTGGGGTTCGAGAACACCTCTGCGGCTTGACGGAGCTCAGGTTTTTTCAAGTACAGTTTACAAAAACCAACTTTGCTTCTCCGAACTGCAGTAGAAGTAGTGTCGCATCCCGTGAAGGCGTGTAGAAATAATATGTCTTTCAGGCCTAGCTGTTGCAATTCCTGACTTGAATAATAGGTGGTAGGTACTTTACCTCTGCTAGGCTTGACAAAGATAATATCATGGTCAGGTGGAGTCCTTGCTATAAGCAGAACTACCAAGTAAAAATAAGAAATGATTTTGGTAAATTTGTACTGCACTGTTACAATGTGCTCCAGAGAAAAAAATACACTTTTGAAAATCGACCACTTTTAGAAGCTCATAGCTTGGCAATGATAGAAGATAGATTCAAAGTGCAAAAGACAAAGTTGTAGAGAATTTAATTAGCTTTTATTATGTAGTACAACAAAATTTCGTACGAAGCACCGTTTTCGAGAAGTAAGCAAAAAACCAAAAAACGGGACCTTCTTTGTGCTCCCCCCCCCCTCGGGCTCACCTCGGAGGGGTAAGGACTTTTAGTATGTTTATCTCCTAACTAGTCCAAACAATGTTACTAAGTCAAAATTTCTGCTTTCGACTTTTCCATCCACACTCCCCTTGTGAGCATTCATTGACCAAACTAAAAAGTCAGCATACATACCCTACAACATCCACTACGACAAAAAAAAATAATTATGTTTACCTAAATCTACTTTAAAATTGCACAGTACTAGTCCCAATTGTTATGGCCGTAAAATTCTATAATAAAATCCCCGAAAACATAAAAAGCGAACCATCGGTTAGAGTCTTTGAACGGTTGCTAAGAACATTGCTCACTATTATAATAAATGCTATTATACATTAGACGAATTCTTTAACGCCAAGAACATCGGTCTGCCTGCCTTAAAAAATTGTTATGCCAGAATTATCCTGTGAATTTTCTTATACCATCTTTAATAATTACACATATGAATGCAATAAATAAATAAAAAAAATGGTGGGGAAAGTCCATTTTAAAATGAAGAAATTAATAAATACGTCATATGTGTAGTAGGCTTTTGTATGGAGCAGATTGAAGCGTTTTCGGAGAAGCAACGGGAATGTAAAAAAATGTGGTTTTCAAGTTATCAATATCTCGAGACGTTTTTATGAATCGAATTATTCATCCACAGTAGTAATTATTTCACATATCAGTGTATTATCTCGACGAGCTCTGTGGTCGAATGTTTAGCAATGGCCACTTTGACTCTGAGTTTGCGGATTCGATTCCCGCACAAGACAAATATTCACAGAATACCGCAGTCAAATAACAATTCCCTTGAGGGTTGTTGTGTTCCTGCGAGTGAGTGAGGTCACCAGAAAGGAAGGAGATGCTGCCTTGGCAGCGGGGGTGGCGGCGCGCGAGCGATATTTTATGTTGTGAGTGTTAATATGGCTACGGTAACCGCTGTACATCAAGCGGGCCGTATGCTTGTCTGCCACCCGATATAGTATAAAAAATATATATATATATTTGTGTGCATGAATATGTTTGTTTGTCTTGGTCTGGGTATTTTCTATGTATTATTATGTATGTATTTACAAAATGTATTTAAGTATAACATCAGTTAATGTCAGTTATCTAGAACCCATAGTACAAGCTTTGTTTAGTTCGGGATTAGATGGCGGTGTGTAAATTGTCCAGGAATATTTATTGATCTATTATGGTATATTACCATCGTCATTTTACTCTTTACCATCGTTTGCAAAGTGTGGTTTTTAAGGTTCTGGTTTTTATACAACCGTGAAGCTAGGTAAAATACTGCTGACATAAGAAAAAATAAATGATCATTTACCCCAGCTCATCCTGTCCTGTTCATAAACGCACAATAAGAGTCGCACATAACGCTTTTTCTGTCGCTAAATACTCAGTTTCTATCGCAAAGCGACTGTCGCATCCGCAATGTACTTGAGGGAATGTCATCCACCTATGACTTTCCCTGCAATACATTTCGAATTTAGAAACAATATGGTGTGCTCATTAAGACCGTAGGATCGCGCTGGATGCAAGCCGCTTCCAACCGGTCTTATTGGAGATCTAGAGGGGAGGCCTATGTCCAGCAGTGGACTTTAAATGGCTGAGATGATGATGATGATGGTGTGCTATAAATGACCTTTTATTTTTGACTACATCTTTAAAATTGCTTCCATAGCGAGGTAATTAAAAAAAAACCGGACAAGTGCGAGTCGGACTCGCCCACCGAGGGTTCCGTACGCAGGATCATTATAAATTTTATATTTTTCATTATAAATAAGAAATAATGCGTCTGAAAAAATAAATAAAATATATTTTGCAATGTGCTCATCAAGCCCTTTCATATTATACCCCATTTGAACTAGTAGCTTCAATTTGAAGTTTCGACCTCCTATAAAAAATATAAACCCCCTATTTTTTAAGATTTAATTATAAATGTATAGTTTTGAGATTTATTCTTGTACTTGTAGTCTATAATGATGTTACTTGCCAAATTTCATAGTTCTAGGTCAACGGGAAGTACCCTATAGGTTTTGATTCCCTTGAGAATGTGTCGAAATATGCGTTTTTTGCTCAAAAAACGGCCATAACTTTTTTTTACGTAAACTTAGCAGTTTGATTTTTTTACAACTTCATGGGCCCGTATACCTGAGTATACAGTTTAAATTTCAGCTTGATACCTCCACGCGTTTTCGACTTAGAGGCTCTTGACAGACAGACGGACAACAAAGTGATCTTATAAGGGTTCCGTTTTTCCTTTTGAGGTACGGAACCCTAAAAAACGAATGATAACAAAATCGGGGGATACAGTTTGGTGTTACAAATTATCATGTAAATTAAAAATGCAATTACACCTTTGGATAGATGAAGGATCAAAGAATTTATTATGCTAAGTAAGGACTATGGAACATCGCGTGCGGGGAAGGGGAAGCGCTGTCATTTTGAGATAATTACAGTGTATATAAGGTATTCACGTACAACACACGTCCGTGTCCATGACACAGGCGCACCCAATTTTTTTTTTACGTGAATCGTACTTGAACAGCAGTCTTCCTCTTAAAGTCGCGTAGACTATATAAGCGAAATAATATTAATAATAATAATAATAAATAAATATTAATAATAATAATAAAAATAAATAATAATAAAAATAAATAAATAATATTAATAATAATAATAAAAATAAATAAGTCCGCAGGGCAGCTTGTGTGGCGAGCTGTTGTGTGAGTAGCGACACCACGGACCCGAGTCTCCAGAGAGTCGGTCAGGGCCTTCGTCTCCGACGTGTCTTCATCGGTCGGAGTGTAAACACAAGAAGGCCCGCAGGACTCTCAGCTCTGGCTTGCCTTCATTGGCCGTCCAGAGAGGAGCCGCTAGAGCTATATGCTCCAGGGGTGGAAGTGTTAAAGGGCATCACGCCGCGAGTAACTTCGGAGAAAGCGCAGCACACCTCTCGACATCCCTGAGTCACTCACACCGGTGTTGCCCCCGGCCGTTTTCCTGGCATTTCGGGGGCCCATCTAGTGAGTGGCAAGCCACCGCCTGCCGCAAATAACTAGCAATAAAAGCAGTTATGGCAGGCGTCCGTCCCTCTTCTGTAATAGCCCGGTATTAAGTTCACCCAGATCTCATCTCCATAGCCCATTTATTTTCCATCACACTTCGCAATAGTCTCAACGCCTGCCGAGACCTGCTCATGGGTATATCGTTCCATTGACATATCCTGGAGCGGGTCACGGCGGGCGTACAACATCACATCAAACTTCTCAAAGGGGCCTCTACGCGTTGGATCCATATCCCCGCGCATGCCTATCAAATGACCGGACCTGACCCGTGAGTTAAGAGAGATACATATAATAATAAAAAAAAATAAAAAAAACTTGTCACTGTCACGCTATGTACATTTTGTAAATATTTTTATTTATTTGTTTTTCTTCAACAGTACGTATGTTATTCCATTTAAAATATATATTTAATAGAAGACAAAACCGATACATAAATAATTTCGACTTAAAATAGAACACCACAGAAAATATTTCATTTTCAATATCAATGACGGAATGACATATACCTAGTTGTCAATATAGATATCAAACAATCAAAATATTTTAATGGATTCGTGAGTGTTGTGAAGATGAAGGAAATAAAGAGAGATGATTACAAGGTCAAAGAGACGAGGTACGAACGCACGCCCACCACCACGGCCCGCCTCGTCTAGCTCCACGACGTCGGAGGAGCAATATGCGACACCTCCGACTTCCAACGTGTCGAGCGACGATGGCGAGCCGCCGCCGCCCCCGTCGCCGCCGAGACCTGCGCGACGAAGAGGACGGCCACCACTGCCGGCCAGCTTGGGACCTTCGAGGCAACCTGCCCCGCGACAGGCCCCCGCTACCGGTGGTGTAGTGCGACGCATGAGGTGGACTGATACAATCAATGAAAACGTCATGCGCGCCTACTTTGGGGCTACAGAGGGAGGGACTAATCTCAGTGCGTACCGTACTCGGATGTTTCCTTTGTTTCAGGCGCTTGAACCAACCGTTACCGTCTCTGTGCAACGCCTGTCGGATCAGGTTAGGGCTATCCAACGATGTCGGTTGCTGGATGAGCCTATACTTGAGCGACTTCGCCAGGAAACGCGCTCTGTTCATAGAGTCGTCGAGGTAAGTCAAACTCTCCCTGCTACGATGCCGAATATAGTGCATTCGACATCGGCGCAGACGGAGGATAGACAAATACCAGACGACTACGTGAACACAAGCGCGGATCTAACCCAGGATAATGAGCAAGTGAGGAGAGCATTGGATGAGGCGATCTCTATGTATCGCTCTACACCAATTGCCGAAAGACCGCGTTTACCACGTTTACCCGTGCATAAACGAAATATGGCGCTTGTGGGGGCTATAGACCGATTGCTAGATCCATATTTGGAATCTAGCCAAAACCTAGCTGATACTCACTCGATTCTCTATTGCGCAGCCATCGCAGTTTGTCGCGTGGCTCGGGTCAAATTTCCGGATTATGATCGAGCACCGCGACCTGCTGCCGTACCTGCATGGCACATGAGAATCGAGCGGCGTATCAGCGCGGCTAGGGCCCTCATTGGCAAGCTAATCTGCTTTAGGTCGGGGAATAATCGCCCGAGAATTATGCGCTTTGTGCACCAGGCATTCGCTGGGGCCAATATAAGGCCCCAAGACTACATGCACAGGGTCACAGAGCGCATAGACTTCCTAAAGCAGAAAGTGTATGCATGGGCAAACCGTATTCGTCGGTACAGGCAGCGTGTAGATAGGTACCATCAGAATCGCCTCTTCCAATGTGATCAAAGGAAAGTATACCGGACTTGGGAGAGACCCACCAGTTGAGTGGTTGATGGACAGCTTCCAAATGCTGATGCCATGACACAATTCTGGCAAAACATTTGGTCGATGCCTGTCAACCACACCGAGGGAACATGGACTGAGGTTGTTGAGCGGGCGTGTGAGTCGATCGGAAACATGGAGGCTATATCCATTAGCCCTCAGGACGTTAGTTGTGCAATCCGACCTGCACATAACTGGAAAGCTCCAGGACCGGACGGATTGCACAACTTTTGGCTTAAGTGGTTCCGTCACTCACATGCCCTCTTAGCAACTCAGTTCCAAGAAGCTGTCGAAACGGGCTCTCTACCAAGTTTCATGACGACTGGTATTACTTTCCTGCTCTATAAGAACGGCAGTACCACGGAAGCAAAAAACTATAGACCCATTACGTGCTTGCCAACAACATACAAGCTCCTTACATCCATTCTGACATCAAAAATTGCTAAACATATTGAGTTTAATAATGTTTTAGCCATTGCTCAGAATGGATGTAGGGCTGGGTCCCGTGGTACTAAAGAGCTTCTCCTCATCGATATGACCATTTGCCAACAGGTCCGCCGAAACAGGAAGAACCTGTTCGCCGCCTGGATTGACTATAAAAAGGCCTATGATTCGGTGCCTCATTCATGGCTAAGACGGGTGCTAGAGCTGTATAAAGTAGATACAACTTTATGCACCTTTCTTGGTTCGTGTATGGGGCAGTGGACCACAGTGCTTTGTCAACCGGGGGGTGTGGTTTCTCCTGCATTGGCGAACCCTATAAGGATACAACGTGGTATTTTCCAGGGTGACAGCCTCAGTCCATTGTGGTTCTGCCTAGCCCTCAATCCACTTAGCACCCTGTTAAGGGATTCAGGGTTGGGCATCCGACTTCATAGAGGGGGTGAGATCATTTCTCATCTGCTGTACATGGATGACCTCAAGTTGTTTGCACCAAATAAGCCAGAACTTCTGGAGTTACTGAGAGTAACTGAAACTTTCAGCGGCGCCATTGGTATGGAGTTTGGTGTCGACAAATGTGCGGTCATTAATGTACAGCGGGGTAGGGTTGTAAATTCAGATGGTTTACAACTCTCAGAGACAATGTTCCTCAGATCCCTCTCTGAAGTCGAAACCTACAAGTACCTTGGTATGTCGGAGGCTTTGGGTATAGCCAGCGGGGACATAAAACAATCGGTGATGGACCGATTCTTTGGTCGCCTGACAAAAGTACTGAAAAGTCTTTTGTCAGGTGGTAACAAGGTTCGGGCTTTCAACGGTTGGGTTATGCCCCTGCTGATATATACCTTCGGCATACTAAGGTGGTCTCAGACTGAATTGGACGCCCTGGATGTAAAGATCCGAAAACTGCTTACCACGTATCGTATGCATCACCCGCGATCGTCGGTGATGAGATTGTACATCCCACGGAAGTGTGGGGGCCGCGGCTTTTTAAATGCCAAAAACCTACACAACCGTGAGGTGTGCAATCTTAGGGAATATTTCCTACACTGTGATAGCGGGATGCACCGCGACGTGGTAGCAGTTGATAAGGGCTTTACGCCACTATCCTTGGCAAACGAAAACTGGCGCAAACCACCTGTACTTACTACCCAGAGCCGCATGGATATATGGAAGAGCAAGGAGCTACATGGGCGATTCTACCGGGCTCTTAACGGGCCTGATGTAGACTCGTCCGCATCGGTGGCCTGGCTACGTTTCGGTGATCTCTTTGGAGAAACTGAAGGTTTTGTCTGTGCAATTATGGACGAAGTTATCAAGACGAATAACTACCGGAAATATATCCTGAAGGACGGTACGGTCGACATTTGTCGAGCATGCCACCGTCCCGGTGAGTCACTCAGGCATATTGTTTCCGGTTGTTCTCATCTTGCTAACGGCGAGTACTTGCACAGACATAATCAAGTAGCTAGGATTATACACCAGCAACTTGCTCTTAAATATCGCCTTGTGAGCTCTGAGGTACCATACTACAGGTATGTACCTGCGCCAGTTCTCGAGAACGGTAGTGTCACGCTCTACTGGGACCGGTCTATTATCACTGACAGGACTATTGTTGCCAATAGACCTGATATCGTGTTAATAGACCGGGAGACGAGTCGTGCAGTTCTCGTTGACGTCACCATTCCCCATGACGAGAACCTCGTGAAGGCCGAAAAAGAGAAACTTTCGAAGTACTTGGACTTGGCCCATGAGGTTACCGCCATGTGGCATGTGGACTCAGCGATAATTGTACCGATAGTTGTAACAGTGAACGGACTTATAGCGAAGAGTCTCGACCGTCACCTCGAGAGGCTCTCGCTTGGCGGTTGGGTCAAGAGCCGGATACAAAAGGCGGTTCTTCTGGACACGGCCCGCATTGTGAGGAGATTCCTTTTTCTGGAGCCCTGACCACCGGTAGCTTGGGTCTTCGCTCCGCTACCGGCGGGTGCCCCTCTTTTTTATATTTTTAAATGTATATATTTTTTTTATTTATTGATATTTAAAAATGTAATAAATAGGAGATATAAAAGGAATAAATGATTATAATAATAATAATCATTTATTCTCAGACATTCTCGTCCATAAAATGTTAGTAACAAAATTATCTTAAAAAATAATGTTAGTATTATATATTATTTCAAAGTGAATTACATATAAAAGTAACATGCCCCTGAACCGAGTAGCACACAACAAAGCTAGCTACTTGACTGCGTGCAGTCGAATCCAACGAGCCAGCATCGGTGAGTCCCACCGGTCCGCGAACGCGCGTATGATGCTGTTGGGACTACCACGTACCCGCCGGAGTAGGGAGGCGCAACGCTTGCGCATGATCGCTGCGAAGCCGTCTGTGTGTGCCTCCGCGAACATGGAGGAGGCGCTGCAGTAACGCGGCAGTCCCATCAGCACCCGGAACGTGTTATTATACTGCACGCGCAAGTCGCTGTATGCCCTCTGCGTATAATCAACCCACAAACTGCATGTGTAGAAGGATTGGCAAAATGCTTTGAAAAGCGTGACCTTAACTTGTTTAGTACATCTTGCAAATCTGCGGGCCAACATATTACAGCGAACAGACAGCGACCTCCGCTCCCTTTCAATATCTAAATTATCTTTTAGATCCTCTGTGACCCAGTGGCCTAAATACTTAAAACGTTCTACTTTTTTTTAAGCTAAAACCACAAAGCTTAATATGTGGTATATTAGTGTAACGTTTGTGATCTGGTCTGAATATCATGAATTCGCTTTTATCTACGTTGTACTTAAGCCCCTGAGCCGTTGCATAAGATTCACAGATATTAATGAGCCTCTTCAAAGCACCACTTGATGGGCTCAGCAGCACCATATCATCTGCGTAACTAATATTGTTCATACATACTCCGTCTATGTGGCAGCCAATACCGGTACTGCTAAGCTCATCAATTAGTCTATTTATATACAGGTTGAAAAGAGTAGGAGAGCTCACACCTCCCTGTCTCACACCACAATCCAACCGATACTCCTCTGAGAAAGTGCCTGCCCATCTTACTTTATTGTTTTGGTTTCTATACCAGTACTTGAAAATAGATATAATTTCCTCGGGCACGTTAGTCTCTGATTTCATCTTATTCCATAGAATATCATAGGATACGAGGTCATATGCCTTTGATAAATCTAAATAACAAGCATACACTGGTGTCTTCCTTGCAGTATAGTATTGAACAGTCTGCTTGAGGCACAGGATAGCACTCTCGGTGGAAAGGCCTGATTTAAACCCAAACTGAGCATCATTTAGTGAGACGTGCTCATCCAAATGCCCACGAAGCAGACCATCCAGCACCTTTGCAATCACTGTGGCAAGGGAAATCGGCCTATAGTTAGACATATCTGAAGCGTCACCGGTTTTATTTTTTATAATGGGTACCACTATTGTGCGCATCAGTTTTTCAGGTAAATAACCATGTCCCATACAAAGATTAAAAAGTAAAGATAAAACTCGAGGCATGTGGACGCCTGCATGCTGAAGGTGCTCGATGCTGAGGTTATCGTGCCCTGGAGATTTTCCCCTCACCATACCATTAATTATTTTTGATACCATATTGGCGGTGAAAAACACACCACGCTTAGGACTACACACCTCAGCATCAGACACCGACCGCGCCGGTTCCAACGGTGATTTAACTTTAAAGTGCTGCCTAAACACATTGGCGATGTCACCGGGCTCATGGACTCCTGCCACACTCGCGGGAAGGCTCAACTTATGTTTCATTTTATTGGTGTTTTTCCAGAACTGACTGAATTTATTGTTCTTATGATATTCAGCAATGATATCCATTTTTATTTGTTCCTGGTTATTTTGACACCATTTCAATTTTGATTTAAAAACGCGTCTAGATTCGCACATATCATTATAAATGACGCCACATGCAGGTCTGCCATGATCTTCCCATGCATGAAAACAAAGCAGAGCCCTCTCGCGAGCGCTACGAACGTGTTTATTCCAGCCTGGCAAGTATTTAGTTATTTACGTCCCCCCTGTCTCTTAGCTCGATAGCTACAAATTGCGGCCTCAGTAAGTACATCTATGATATTGTCATACATTTTATCTATCGATGCTCGGTGAGAGCTATCATTACACATACCACTACAACATTTAGCAAATTCCACTGGGAAGTCTAACGATTTTAGCCGTGAGTGACACTCGCTATGATATTTAGATATTTGATAACTATTTCGTTCCCCCCATGTGACTTTATTTACACAGATGATCGGTGCAATTTTCTTGATCTTGTTAAATTATTAAAATTACAATTTATTAGTACAGGATAGTGATCAGACCAGTAGGTGTCATACACAATAGATATAGAACAAACGGTGGCCCGGGCGGCAGCCGTCACCAGGCAGTGATCGAGCCAGCGGCGATACCCATGCGCGTCACTCACAAACGTATGACTATCCGAGGGCAATAAGTCCATACCTACACACGGCCACAATTGTTCAGAGCAGAAAGATAAAAGTTCTGAGTGAAAAGACTCACCAGGATGCGCGTTGTAGTCCCCCAGCATAAATACTGAGTCCACACTATGACTCTCAATAATGGCAGTCATCTCACCCAGACATTCCGTAAATTCCACCAAGTTCTCACTAGAATCGGTAGGCATGTACACCGAAAACACCATAACACAACGATCACTAAGCTCGATCTTTATCGCCGCGAGCCGTACACTGTTACACTTCACTATTGTTACCATACGAAACATAGTTTTTCTCCAGAGTAGGGCCACTCCGCCATATGGTCTCCCTCGCAGCACGCCAGCCGATGTATCGACAGCAGAGGTGCCGGTGAACGCGAACTCGTCGTGAATACTCCCTAGGAAAGTGAGGTTATGTGGCAGAAGCCAGGTCTCCTGCAGCGCGACCACATCGGCCGACCGACACAGCCTTCGCACACACTCCACAGATCTCATAACATTTTTGCAATTAAAGCTTACTAGTTTCGTGTCACTAATCATGGAGTGTTCAGATGATTCCCCCTCTCGCGGTATCTGAAGTCAATAAAGCGCCTGTAGGCCACTCCTTCCGGCCAAAAATCTTCAGTCATAAACAATTCTAATTTATATTTAGGTACAAATATCTTGTAAGATTCGTAATCTTTTGACATTTTCATATTCATCTTTTCGACATTTACATCAATATCCGTTCTTTTCTTTATGTATTCAGTGATGTCACATACGGCCACTCCCTTTGCGACATTATAAATATATACGGGAATTTTTGTTTCCGCCGCTCTGAAATTATTTCCAGGCTCTATAACAGCTTTACCTCTATTTCCCGCAAAACGATTACGCATTCTTTTTTTCTGCACACGAATCCATTCTTCACTCTGCTTCTGCGGTTTCCACTCTCCTTCTCTAACGACTTCTGCCATAGATTTCGATTTTAAAGTGACAGAATCGACACCGACCGGGGCGACCGTGTCCCGCATTTTTAACCGACCGGTTTACAGTAGACGTCGCTAGCGATAGCGGCGGTTCGATCAACTGAGCCGGGTGAGTCATCGTAGCCGCCTCCGTTTCTTGTCGTGTAAGGTTGTCGAGTTGCGGTGAGGAATGACTACCCTCCGATGAAAAAAGTTTGTGCCCCATATCTCGATATGTTGTTTCTCTTAAAGATATATCTTGTTGTTCACTCTCTTTAGTTATGTGGGGCAATCCCATAGGTCCGCTATGGCACTCAAAACTGTCAATCAAACACGCTCCGCGTCTTTGGTTGACGCTTCTCTCGTAATTATTTACCACCGACGTATGTTTCAAATATTGATAAATAATTTGAGATAATATTAATTGTTGATAAATAATAATATATATATTTATACTACGTGCAGTGGCAGACAAGCATACGACCCGCCTGATGTGAAGCGGCTACCTTAGCCATAATATATAATAAATACCGTTCGCTACTTCCGCTGCCAACGCAGGTACTTCCCTAGTTGGGCAGCTTATAAATATCACAGTACAGTACCCTGCCTGTATCCTACCTCTCTTAGCCTGACCATTTTTCGCATATCGGCAGAGTGCACCACATGCAGTTGAGGTTAGCTTCGGCTCTAAAGATACATATTACACTGTCTATAGACTACGGTAACCCTTTTACATCAGGCGGGCAGTATGAATGTTTGGCATCCAACGTGAAATAAAAAAGTAATACCTACTATATAATAGATAAATAAATTAGTAAGTAACTGGGCGACCAAACATTGCTCGTCGTTTTTTTTACGAGAAAACAATTTTTCTCCGAATTGAGAGCTAGATAGATCGACTTTTGCTCCTATAAACATGTGTACATATTGAAAATTTCATCGAAATCATTAGAGACGATTGGGAGATTATTGTGGCATATAATAATATATTATTTTGACATACAAGACTCGCTCGTTAATTGTTGTCGTACAATATATTGGTTTGGAACCGGATCAACATTTCTTCACCTCATTGCTCGCTGGATCAAACCGGTGACGTAACTGCTAGGTTTTTCCGCTGGCCGTCGTCACCTGCTTCCTGTTTGATGTTGATCGTGAAAACGCACGGTTTGAATTACGTCTTTGATCACTATTTATTATATGAGATGAATATGATAGCCATAGATAGCAATTGATGAAGAGGAAGAAGAAAATAATCAGCAATAAAAAAGAAAGAAATCCGCCTCCGCGTAAACTTTGAGACGTAAGGTCCGCGGCGATAGGTCCTCGCGCCGTCTCCTCATGAACGTCGAGACATAAGCACAAAATACAGGGAGTACAGAAGTAAAGGTACATACAAAACGCTGTCCAAGAACGCACACACAGACAACGCTCATCGTTATCAGCCTGTATCTACCCACTGCTGGATATAAGCCTTTCCCATCTTTGATTTCCACCATATGCGATCCTCCGCTTTCCGCATCCAACCGCCACCAGCCACTTTTTTGAGGTCGTCGGTCTATCTAGAGCAGGGGTTACCAACCGGTGGTCCGCGGACCACCAGTGGTGGTCGTGAGAGGTAATAATATGGTCCGTGATACAAACTTATAATGAAAAAGAGGTTAGCACTATCATATAAAATACTAACAAGTCGAGTTATAATAAAGGATTTATATGACACTTGGGGACTCCTACAAAAACCGCGTAGTGGTCCGCCAACAAAAAAAACCGGACAAGTGCGAGTCGGACTCGCCCACCGAGGGTTCCGTAGGTACGTAGTATCATTATTAAATTTGATATTTTTCATTATAAATAAGCAATAATGCGTCGAAAAAAATAAATAAAATATATTTTGCAATGTGTACATCAAGCCCTTTCATATGATACCCCATTTGAACTAGTAGTTTCAATTTGAAATTTCGACACTCTATAAAAAATATAGACCCCCTATTTTTTTAGATCTATTTACAAATGTATAGTTTTGAGATTTATTCCTGTATTTGTAGTCTATAACGATGTTACTTGCCAAATTTCATAGTTCTAGGTCAACGGGAAGTACCCCATAGGTTTTGATTCCTTTGAGTGTGTCGAAATATGCGTTTTTTGCTGAATAAACGGCCGTAACTTTTTTCTACGTAAACTTAGCAGTTTGATTTTTTTTTAACTTCATGGGACCGTAGACTTGTGTATACAGTTCAAATTTCAGCTTGATACCTCCACGCATTCTCGACATAGAAATGTTTGACAGACAGACAGACAGACAGACAGACAGACAGACGGACAACAAAGTGATCTTATAAGGGTTCCGTTTTTCCTTTTGAGGTTCGGAACCCTAAGAAAGGTTGGGAAACACTGATCTAGGGACTTTCCTCCCCCATCAGCCATCGCTGACTCGGCAGATGTGGCCAGCCCACTGCCACTTCAAATCGCTGACTATTTTTTTTTTAATCCTACGTCGGGTCGCAGACAAGCATACGGCCCGCTTGATGTGAAGCGGTTACCGTAGCCGTATTAATGTTGCGAACATAAAAAAATCGCTCGCGCGCCACCACCCCCGCTGCCAACGCAGCATCTCCTTCCTGTCTGGGTGACCTCACTCACTCGCAAGAACACAACAACCCTCAAGGGAATTGTTATTTGGCTGCGGTATTCTGTGAGGTGGAGGTACATTCCCCAGTCGGGTAGCTTACAATTAAGCTCCCTACGTCTCTCAGCAGTACGTCTCTCCCTACGTCTCTACGTCAGTCAGCAGGGTGTACCGCGTGCAGGTGAAGTTGGCTTTGGTTCAAAGATGTTGATGAACCACTTACACCCCAAAGACTCTGAGAGCTATGTCGACCACTTTGCATCTTCGTCGTATTTCTTCGTTTGAGATTCGATCCCTTAGAGAGAAACTCCAAGTATTGCTCTCTCCATTACTCGCTGTGCAAGTTTTAGTCTGTGAATCAGCCCAACGGTCAGCGTCCAAGTCTCTGCACCATACGTCATAGCGGGGAGGACGCACTGATTGAAGACTTTGGTCTTCAAGCACTGGGGTATATTGGTGAGGTAGACAACGCACACGGACACAAAATATCGAGCCATGCCCGACTATTACTGTCTGTCGACCTATGCAGACGCAAATACAACGTGAACATTGAAAGAAAGTAAAATCATTATAACTTCTCAGTCAGTGGATGCCTAAATTAAATTTTAAACAGTAAATACTTACTTTTTAAGCTACCAGTTGTTTTAGAAAAGTAAACAGAAAATATTAGTCTGTATATAGTGGTGTCTTAAAATTTATAATTGTCTAGTGTCGTAAATAATTAGTTCAAAGTTATGAGGGTATACAAATTCCTAAGGAAGCTGGAAGGCTTAAATAATACTGATAAAGTAGGCACCTACGTTTTATCAAATACCTACCTACTTTTTTTTAACAAAAACCAAAAAATATATTTTGTACAATACTTTTATTTGTGTTCACATTTCACCACTTTTTCTGATTGCTTATTTATGTAATGTTTAGTTTATTATCTCTGAATCAAAAAGGTATAACTAAAGATTTCAATAAATATAAGCAAGATATAGTTTGTTATCATAAATCCAGGTTATATTGTGGCAGAAAACCGATCATTATGAAACAGTGGAGTTCCTTTGGCTGAATAATGATGATAAATTTTTAAATATTTTTTATGGATAAGTTCGTTAGACGAAAAGAAAGATGCGAGTTGTCTGTAACAACTCCATCTTTGACGGGGGATGATGGCGTGCGAGCGTGACTTTATATTGGAACTTTGCAAACGACAATAGGCTACAATCACTGCTTCAGTTAACAGCAGGTGAGCAGTGTACTTGTATTTGTAAAAATTATACTGAGTATTTCCTAATAACAACGATAATAAGATGTATTATCTTTATTTATTTATTTTATACGAGGGGGAAACGAACATACTATCTCTGTATCTAGTATCTGGTAACTCGTAGGAACACAACAACCCTTAAGGGAATTGTTATCTGTGAGGCGGAGGTACTTCCCCTGTCAGGCAGCTTAATAAATACGCTATGCCTTAGCTCTCTATTTATTACTCGGTTGTTACGTAGTATCTCATAAAGTTATGAAAAATAATGGACTCGCCTGTGACAGAAAATAGATAATATTTTAAATTTTCATAAATGACTTGCCAGACACGAGCACAGCGTCTGTTATTCGCGATGATTTAAAACTTTTTCTAAGAATAGGTGAAGAGGCTGATTGTGGGCTATTTCAGCGGGACATTAATAATGTGTTGCGTTGGAGTGAAAATGTGTGGAGATCTGTCCTTTCGCGAACATATCGTTGGAGTCTGCACGGCAGCATTTCGAAATTTAGGTTTTGTAGTGCGGCAAGCACAACATTTTAATAGCGTAACAGCCATCAAGACACTTTACAATGCGCTTGTTCGTAGTAAATTAGAGATTAACGCTGTAATATGGAATCCGTATGAGGCCAAATACATACTAATGGTAGAGAAGTTACAGAGGAAATTTGTGCGGTGACTTTATATTTTGCGCTTTATATTTTTATGAAATTTGTGCGGTAACTCAACGGCGTTGTGTCTTTACGCTCGCTCGATTTGTTTGTTTGCTCGCCTGCAGAATTTCGCAGAGTGACAACATAATATAACATAATAATGTACTATGTATTTGGTTTAATTTAATTTGATTTGTTTTTAATTTGACTTGATTTAATTTAATTATGTTATTTAATCTTTTCTTATGTTATTAAATTTAATTTTTTTAATATGTAGCCTTTGACAAGCGCATTGGCTTGCTGTAATGCTTGTCAAAAGGAAGTAAATAAATAAATCAATATTACATCTAGGTACTAGTCGTTCGTCGCGAACTCAAAAGCTACAGCTCCGATTACATCGCACAGTAAGCACGTGAACTGCATGTACATTATTTACCTATCCACAAAATTTCATCAAAAACGAGTAAGTTATCTAGCGAAATACTTATTTTCACTACAGAACTATTTCGTTGTTCAACGAATTTAAAAATTGTATTAACATTTCCTACAAAAATCATACAAAAAACAGTTTTATTTTTCACATTTATGTTATCAGGACCTGATTCAATAACCGTAAGAATCCGCGTCTCGGTATTTTGACTACCCTAGTACTTCACGCGAGTCTTGTTATGAAGAATGAAGTAGATATATGAGGTTGACTTCTGTACTCTCTGTATTTTGTGACGTATGCACGAGGACGGCGAGCACGCACAGCTCGCAGTTCGAGAGCTTATCCCGAAGTGATGCGATGCCGCTACGATGCCTATTCGCGTGAGTTGCAATATGGAGTTTTATACAAATCTAACTATGAACGAACCTAGTTGAGGCGATGCCGCTCCGTTTCAGAGCTAATATAAATCGACGGGCCCTATGCAACACATCGAAAGGCATTTTTAAGTACTTTACAGTATTCAAAGATAGATACATTATGACATTATTTTTTAAATATGAAACGTACATTAACCCTGCTACATCTAAAAATAATAAGTAGTATTTAAGCACTGATTACGTTATACACATTTAAATGTACGAGTATATATGGAAGTTTTTAGGGTTCCGTACCTCAGAAGGAAAAACGGAACCCTTATAAGATCACTTTGTTGTCCGTCTGTCTGTCTGTATGTCTGTCAAGACTCTCTATGTCTAGAATGCGTGGAGGTATCAAGCTGAAATTTGAACTGTATACTCAGGTCTACGGTCCCATGAAGTTGTAAAAAAATCAAACTGCTAAGTTTACGTAAAAAAAAGTTACGGCCGTTAATTCAGCAAAAAACGCATATTTCGACACATTCTCAAGGGAATCAAAACCTATAGGGTACTTCCCGTTGACCAAGAACTATGAAATTTGGCAAGTAACATCGTTATAGACTACAAGTATAAGAATAAATCGCAAAAGTATACATTTGTAATTAAATTTTAAAAAATAGGGGGTCTATATTTTTTATAGGGGGTCGAATTTTCAAATTGAAGCTACTAGTTCAAATGGGGTATCATATGAAAGGGCTTGACGTGCACATTGCAAAATATATTTTATTTATTTTTTCCGACGCATTATTTCTTATTTATAATGAAAAATATCAAATTTATAATGATCCTACGTACGGAACCCTCGGTGGGCGAGTCCGACTCGCACTTGTCCGGTTTTTTTTATTTTATTTAGAGGATATGTTTCGATGATTTACGTGGGGACCATCGATATGTACGGCAACCATTAATTGTATAGGATTAAAATGTATACCTGTCTAATGAGGGATCATTGCTGAACATTTCAGTCGGTACAGTCGGAGGAGCGCGCTCCGGCAACAACTCCAAGTAAGACTGTCTCGACTGCAGATGGCGCTCAACTTCTTCAGGAGTCATGTGCCCGTCGCTGGTGGAGAGACTGAACCCGAGGGCCGGGGACGACTTCGACATCATGGCGCCACCGGCTTGATGCTTCATGAAATATAAATGTAGAAATTAATATTAATCTGTGTCTAAGGCCGGCCTTATACAGCTGGAATCCGTCACAGAATTCAGAAACTTAATTTAAGATACTGAAATGAAAATGATGTGAGTTTGCTCCTTAGAAATGTATGGAAAGATGTGCATCTAGAAGTCAGATTCTTAAATTCTTCATACTCGTCACGTTAGTATTTTTAATCTGAAAAAATCACCATCGTGTGTGGTGAATAGGTGCTTCGTAAGATCCTTAATTCAGTTTCCGAATTCCATGAGCGATTCCTGCAGTGTAAGTCGATTTTAGTATTCGATTTATACGAATATCATGATTCATACTATTCGAATTATTCGAGTTTTACGAGTTTTTCGAATATCTTCTTTACATAGTATAAAATAAAGTCGCAACCGCTGTCTGTGCGCTTAGATCTTTTAAACTACAAGAAGGAGAAGCAACGGATTTTAATGCTGTTTTCAGCAATAGATAAACAAATAAATAAATATTTCATGACAATTTACGCCGCGCCATTTAGTCCCAAATTAAAACTATGGGTAGGTACTAGATAAGAGAAAAATATAACTTTTTTTTTTTTTGTAAATAAATGCATTTTTACTTAGAAAACACCCAGACCAAGACAAACAAAAACAAGACATATTTATGCACACAAATGTTTGACTTGAACTGGGATTGTTGGCTGAGTCTGTGCAATCTCTGGTTTTCTATCTGGTATCAGAGAGTTTTGTAGCATGTTATTGTGTCTTTATTTGTAGGATTTTATTTAAAATGGCGGATGATGGCATCAGTTATTCATCCCCGCGCGCGCAACCCCCCGAGAACGATTGGATACACGCACAGATCAAAAAGCTGCGTTCGCAAATTTTGTTGCTATCATTTTGCTAGTTATTTAATATGCAATTTTATACTATTCGTAAAACTCGGAAACCACGAATACTATGTTTTATAGTATTCGAATATAAAACAAGGGCGAATACTCAAATAAAACGAATACTCGAATTGCATGCCCTAATTGTAGCGCTGTGTGCGGGAAAGATTTGAGGAAATTGAATTGGAAATTTTTGAGGAAATGAAAAAGGGATATTCAACTAGTGAAACACCTAAAGTATTAAGGTTTCACTTAAAAAAAAATAGACTAAGTTTAATGGGAATGTGGTAAAAATGTTCTACTTGTCTGAGTGTCTCCAGGAGGTTTTTTCTGGATTGGTAATCTGAAGTGATACTTTTTGCATGCACTTATAGACAGCTATAACTGTTTTCTATCACGCCTTATGCTATATAACGTTGCTAGTGTAAATCCCAAACTAAGCGTATAGTAGGTAGTATCATAATATCACTTACAAGATGTGTGATATTTGGAGTCTTTTTCGGAGCAACCGCTCTTTTCCTTTTAACAGCATTTGGTCCCTTAAGTATAGATGGTGTAGACAAGTTTTGGTGAACAGCACCTGTTTCCATCTTTTTCCTGAAATACCAAAGCAACATATTATTACTAAAACCACACCCTATTTGAACCATAGCCCTACCGCCTAAGCTGAAACTGATTACAATCAGATTTTTTGATTGCGAATATTTAACATCAACTTAATTTAGTGCTAATAGATATAAACTTAGCCAGTAAGGACGGAAGCGTTCTACCGACTAAACAGAAGATATTTACCGCAAACTTAAAGTAAATCAGCTTCAGCTTCAATGGTAGGCCCCCAGGATTGTAGCAAATATCAGCATCAGCATATTATCAGGGGGTTTTTTCTATCAATATTAATTAATACTGATCCTAAGCTGATATTTATATAGATAGTTGTGGATATAGATACACAACTATATGTAGGTAAACCTTGCCATGATGCCTACTCAAGTAAGAGAAATTTGTCTCGGGATAAATGGCTGATACTAGATCCTTCCAATTTCTATTGTAAGTTGGTAATTTGACCACTATAGACTTTTCATGAGTTTTATCTTCATTGTCACTGAAGTTAAGGAGCAGTGAATCCAATAAAACTCCTATTAATCACATTCATTTTCATTTCAAGATTTCTTTTAGAATTTGGAGTATAAGAAGTTCACCAACATCTTAGAAACAAAGCGTGGTGTATTCTTCCAGTTAGCAAAAGAGTAGGTAAAGGAGCGGTAAGTACATGCCGAGCTCAACTAAGGAAGTACCTTACATTATTTGCTCCTGTTAGCGAATGTTGAGTTCTTGCAAGTGAGTGGGTTTAAAATTCATTTTGACTGAGGCCCAACCAAAGGACCAAACCACACACTCGCAGGCAACTATGTAATTTGTGATAGTAATGATCAATATAAAAACAATGGAAATAACAACAAGACATTTTACAGACAGAAAACAAAAAAACAATATACCTTTTTAAGGCATCAATCCTATTGTATTCAGCATCATCAGATGATTCTGTGTCTTCACTCTCAGATGTAGAGCTCTCATGTTTCTCGTACTGTAATAATCTATCTAGTAGGAAACTTCGATCTCGAGATACTTTAAGCAGTCTTTTTTGACTGCACCTTAACGCATCTTGAAAGCATTCATTTTCCTGGAAATAATAATTAAAGATTTTGTATAACAAATACACTTAAGTGTAATAATATTTAAATATTATTATTATTTTGTAAGTTGCAACATTATTGCATTAAAACCTATGGTTTTCAATTATATTGTATATATTACATATAATAATTAGACATTGTTTACATATTACATAATAAGAGATGTGCATTGTGGACATATTCCATAATCAATGCTGCACATCCCTTCTTTCCACAATGTGAATAATTAGGGGAGCTGCTTTTTCTCATATCCTCATTTCTTTTAATTATAAACCCATTCAATGGAATGTATCCAAATAGTATAAATATCTATATTGTTTATGGTCTCACACACATTATAATGTTCACATCTTCAGTTATTAACAGTAACATACAGAGGCAGTTCACTTTAACAAACACTGGTGCAGTGCACACCCACAAAAAATATTGAATAAGTTTTGTATTACCATTTGAAGAGCAGGGAATTTTACGAACAAAGCATTTCATTAGAAACAACAATAATTTCGAGTTTCTTTTCAGCACATGAGAAATAGATTTGTAATAACAGATATTCATTTTGAAGATCTGTTATTACAAATCTATTTGTCAATCTCCTTAGTCCAAGACCTTAAAAACTATCAAAAAATATCATGCTAACCCATTAGTTCATTTTAATATGAAACAAGGACAAACAACCAAATAATTGGAGCTTCACATATGTGGACATTATTATAACAAAACTTCTTATTTTCCCGTGGGAATAAAATGTTTTTCCAGCATAAAAAGTAGCCTATGTCACTCTCTAGACTTTCTATCTCTCATAACTATCCACATGAAAAAAATCATATCAATCCATTGATTGCTCTCGACGAGGAAGGGCAAACAAACACACTTTCACATTTATAATATTAGTATGGATAGCTATATTATGTTTAAATTCAAATTTCAAAGAACAACTCAAGAAAAAAATTCATGAGCTACCTCTGGTAACCTCACATATTTGCACTTGGAAATAAGACGGGACTTACGTAAATTAGGTATTTAAGTTTCTTCTTTAAGGCGAGATATTGAGCTCTATAATTGGGCTCGGGATCTGGTTCACTGCTACTGTCACTGGAGTAATTTCGTGAGTCCCGTGCAGAAGTACCCGCAGGCGTACCGCTGCTCACGCTGGCTGCCTCGCTCGCTTGCATATTTGCAATAGAGCGACAGTACCACCCATCCAACATCTTCTACGATTTTAAAAAAGGATCGATGATAAAATGCAGATAAGTAACAATGTAAACAACACCAAAAACAACTTATTTTATCAAATATACACGATAAGCTACCTTCGTATAATTTTCGGACGCCAGTATTGCTAATTCGCTTTACTTAAATGACAAGAAACAAATCTAATTTCTAATATTGAGGTTGCAATTTTAAGCTTTTAAATTATTTTGTTTTTGAGACAGAACAAACAGGACAAAACCGATAAAACGGAACGAGGTGACAGGTAAGAAAACGCTATAGCGCTGACACTGACAGCATGACAGTCAACTACAGATTCTTTCTTTTCTTTGTTTCGTTTGGTAATCACCGTCAGTCGAATATTATTTTTGTCGTTATTAAATTCGTAACGAAAAATAGCATGGTTGTAGTGACAACCAAGTTATTTTAAGCGCGATTGACACATTAAAATAACTTGGTTGTATTGTTTGGGCGGCGAAGAAAGGGTTCTCCGAACAACGCAGACAGAGGCCATCAAATATCCGCCTGAATATACAACAGCACACTCCAGCACGAATCTATGAAGCTACAAAGTTTTCTTCTAGCTTGTAACCTGAATATTGAAATCTGGCAGTCGTACAATTTGGGTCTTCGTAAGAAACATTTAAGCCGGCGTAGCTGTCTCCTGGGCAGCACTCAGGTTACCTCTGCGCGCTGATAGAAAAATCCATACATTTAGCTGAAACTGCGAATTTTAAAAATAATTTTAGTAACAAATGGTTATGTTCAATATTTAAAGTGTTATTTAGACAATCAATTGTTGGGTATAAAATCCACATACACCAGCTCAATCAAAAGAAAATCGTATTAAGCATTCCAAACTTTAGCCCGAAACTTCGGATTTTCACTTCGGAGTGCCTACTCCGTGATACCACAAATGCCTTGATACCACAAATACAGTGAAACCTGGTTAAGTGAGACTTCAAGGGACCTGTAAATTTGTCTCACATATAGAGGTATTCCACTTACCCAGTGTCTCAGATATCCAGGTATAAATAAATATCTGTCCCATTTACAGAGGGTTCCATTAATAGAGGTCAGAATACAGATTATTTCAGTAATAGAGGTGCGATTATTCAATAAAGTTACATATTTTTTAATTATTATATGTGAGTTTTAATATTTATTGGATATCAAAAAATCAATATTAAAGGTAATAAATATATCAAACAAAAATATTCAACCACGTTTTTTTTACAAGTAGTCTTCGATCACTAAATTAATGATCAAAGCAAATAGTACAAAAATGTAAACAAAATGTATCAATTATGAAAATTGGTCATTTTAGTTTATCTTTTGGTCCGTCCGATGTTTTTCAATGTTATAAATTTTATCAAGTACCTATGCTTTGGTCACCAATTGATGTCATTTCAAAAAAGTAACAAATTGAAATCCAAAATAGCCCAAATTAGAGAGGTGATAAATTGATGTCTCAGTTACAGAGGTTAATGCATATAAAATTCAATCGCTGTCTTAGTTATAGAGGTAACTATGACTATAAAATCGAAAGGACGAATCCCAGATATAGAGGTTTGCTTCGTCCCACTAACAGAGGTAATTCAGTGCCAAAGTGTTGGGACCTCAGCATGTGTTCCAGTTATGGAGGTTTCTCACTTATCCAGGTCCCACTTAACCAAGTTTCACTGTATATTCGTGAATTCGACTTCGAAACTCAGCAGAGGAAGATTTATCGTTCCTCGGTGTGTAACCTTTATCTGAAAGTCAAAAATAGTGATTGCTTTTGTATCGGTCGACCGCTGAAATGCCCCTTGAAACGAACTTGAAATTTGAATATGTAATACACATAGTACAATGTGTAATAGTATATTCCATCATCAAATCATCTTAATATTATTTTTACATGTAGCAGGCTTCATATTCACTCCCTATTTTGCTAATAATGTCTTAAACTAACACTGAAACGGTTTACTGTAAAGTACCTAAAATGACTTTCGATGTTTTACGTAGGGGCCGTTATGTATTTAAACATTAAATTTTTATGCGTAACAAACGTATTTATTAAATATGGGTACGCTACCGTCGACAAACCATTTCCGAACGCATGAAGCAGAACGTCATTGATTTAAATTTTAAATATTTTTGCCACCAGGTGCCGCAGTAAGTACGTAAATTGGTATTTAGGCACTTGACAATTTCAGTTTTGAAATTTTACGTCTTACATTACATGGTACAGTTTGAATTTTAGAATTGTATTATGCAATGACATATACTCAGTAAGCAATGTATTTTATATAAATTGAATTTCAACAATTAATTTGTTTGGTACAATATCGAAATACAAGATTATTATTCCACAATATTCCATAGATACCGTTCAACCCAGTTTTAATAAGAATTTGACGCTCTTTTAAAGTCGGTCGCCTTTTAAGAGGACTTCGTCCTCTCCGAATGGAAATTAGTCAAAATTGAACCTTACGTCTACCGCATGTGCTCTTTCAGCTGAGTGTAGCCGTGCTCGTCGCGGTCAATTGTTGGCGAATTGATTCCTCGTGTTGTGATGGCTCTCGGTAGTGAAGTGAATGATAACCCTTCTAAAAATGCTGCCCAAAAAGTGAAAAAATGTCCAGTCGCTAATATCGAGAGCGAAAAAAGTGGTAACGACAATGTCAGTAAAGGTAAGTTTATAATGGTCATACATGCCCTCAGTTATGTAACGTCGAGTTTTTAGTACTTAGTAACAATTTGTCTAAACTTTTTCGTAGGTGTCCTATTGCTTGCTTAGAGTGCAATAAGTCATGTGACTACTGTGACAATCATGTGATCTGATCACTCTGTTCACTGATAACCATGTGCATCCATTTCCTTGGTGCTTATTACTTAAATAAATTGATATAAAAAATGACATTGAAGCTAAGAATTTGTAATTACTTGCCCATTATTAATGAGAATATAGTCGTATCGATCATAAGTTGCGTAAATGATAACAACCATTACACAACTTGTCGTCATGCACTTATAATATAGCTCAAATTCTAGCTTTACCTGCATACTTATTGCAATATCAGGTGCATTGTCCTTACGTACGTAATAATACTCGTATTATGTTGATTACTGTGTACAGTATTTACTTTGTTGAATACACTGTCCTCAGTTTTCTTAGTTTAATATCTTGAAAATTTAAATTATTTGTAATAACACTGACCTTTAACTAGTGTAATAATTAATTTATAATTTGTCATTTTAAATTATTTTTTTTGCTAATGTAACAACAAAGGTATTATAAAAGGCAACTCTACTTCTTTTTTCCTTTTTTTAATATTATGTATCATGAGCATTAATGTTTTTAATATTGTTCACACAAATAAAATAATTTTTGTTTTGAATATATTCTGCAAGACCCGATTTCTTATCAGCCATTTTAGATTTACTTTTAAATTTTCTGACACAAGGCATGTGATTTTATGAATTTGTCCAAATTTAAGGGAATGCATATTCATTACTACCATAGTGATTTATAATGGAAAATCCTTTTTTCTATTGCATATTATTAGTTTATGAAATCCTACAGGTTTTTTTATTATATATTTTTTATTATATATAAAGAGAGAGCACTTTGGTATGAAATTTTCTTTCTTAACAGTACAAGCCTACTATTAAAGGATTACATATTATTATTTTATTTAACAGTTTGGTGAAAAATACTTTTTTTATCTAAATAATAAGTCATCATCATCATCATCAGGTCATTTTAGTCTCCACTACAGGAGCACGACACTCTCTCGTCCGTCCCAGGCAGGAGGATTTGGCCTGCATTCCCCATGCTGGCCGGACGGGTTAGGGAGGCCTGATCGATGTTTTATAATGTATTTCCCTTAGTCGCCTTGTACGACATCCACGGGAAGAGACAGAGTGTTTCTATTCTAGTCTGCCGGAAACCACATGGCCAATAAAACATAAAAATAATAAGTATTGAATGAATATTTGTTATTAACATTCAACAGATATAATTTATATACTAATGTTAATTAAAAAAGTAATCTTATTTTCAATAAAGAAATACATATGCAACTAGGGCAGTGGGCATAGCTTACTTACTTAGACAATAATATATGTATGTGACATTGTCATCGTCATCAGCCCTTATTTATCCCACTGTTGCACACAAAGGAGTTTAGAGCATACTCCACCACAGTGCTGAACTGCGGGTTGGTGAAGGGTTATCGCTTATCTAATAATAATTGTGTAACTCATCTTGATGTTGAGTTGTTATTTTATAATGAGTAATATTTTATACAGCACAGTGAGTGTTGTTTCAGAAATCACCTTGTTCCTATTAGGATTATTATTTATTTATACAGATACTATACAATATGTATCAAGTTGTTGGACATGTTTCCACCAGGACAGAGTAATGTTATTTTCAGCATCAAATGGCTTCTCATTTAATATCTGAATTTCTATTACTGCTAGTGTAGTTCTAAGTATTATGATGATGGCACTACACATTGACTTCTTCTGCATTTTCCATCAGGAGAGATAAAGCAATTTTGGTAGGTCTTCCTATCAGGCTATTCATTATTCTTTTCAAATATTATACAGTATTGTGTCAAATTGTGGAATGTTTCCACCAGCACAGACTAATATTACTTTTGTCATTAATCTTGGTGGTACTTACTTACACATTCCTGCATTGTCCATCAGGAGATATTAACCAATTTTGGTGGATCTTCCTATCAGGCTATTATTCTGTTACACAGTATTATATCAAATTGTGGAATATTTCTATCAGCTCAGACTCTTTTGCCTTCAATTATGATGGTACTTACACTTTGTCTCCTCCTACATTTTCAATCAGGAGAGATATAAAGCAGCTTTGGTAGGTCTTCCTATAAGGCTATTAATTCTTCTGTACAAATATATACACAATCGGCTGCAACCCATAATCATCCCACTGTTGGGATTTGTATCACCTTATCCATTGAGGGTTTTATAGCATAATCCACCATGCTGCTCAACTACAGGTTGGTGGAGACTAACGCTATATACCTAATACTAATATAATATGTATCAAATAATGAGCATTATACAATATTGTATCAAATTATGGAATGTTTCCACCGGCACAGACTAATGTTACATTCGCCATCAAAGGGTTTCTAGTTTAATCCCTTGATTTTCATTGCTGCTGCTGTATTATTATTCATTGAGATGATGGTACTTCCACTTGGTTTTCTGCAGTTTCCATCTGGAGAGATGAAGTAATTTTAATATGTCTTATTATTAGACTTATCATTTATTCGTTAATTTATAACTTCTGGAATATGTTTTAGAGTACAAACTTATGTTAATATTATTTTCATATTCCATTGCTAGTGTCGTGCCAAGTATTGTGATGAGATGATGGTAGTTATTCTTTCGATGAGGAAATATGAAGCGATTTTGGTAGTAACATTAAAAAATAATTCCAATCCAGTTTGAGTAAGAATTTTTATAGCTTGATGATATACAAGTGGCCCTAGTGACCTATATGAATGATGATATAATGTAATATAATATGTATCTTTCCTACTTTTTATTGATACCATATTATTGCCTACATCGCATGATAACAAATTGTTATCATTTTCATTTGACTTATTTTTATATCTTAACCATGTATAAAGAGCGCCTGAGGACTTCGCCCGCGTGACATAAAGAGGTTAAGTTAGAAAGACCAGACAATTTTTAATCTCCATAGTGTTGAGACTTGAAGCAGTTCCTGTGAATCTATTTAATGAATCTAAATGACTTTTACTCAATAATTTAAGACATACAAACTGCACTACACAGACACTACAACAAGTGTAAATACATTTTTCTTTTAGTAATACCAGTAATACTACTGCTTTTGTGTGTGATTTGTTATATACCTTTTTTTATACATTTTTCCGTAGTCAATTTTACAAGTTCAAAACCATGAAAAATATAGATAAAGCTCCTAAAAATATTGGAATGACACCTACAAAAATGTATTTTAAGGATATTATTGCACATAAAAATCTGCAAAAATATTTTAATATTAAAATAACAAAAAGGTATTTAGTTGTTGTTGTTCTTTTTTTGCATATAATTAAATACTATTAATATTTATGAAATTTAAAAAAAATAATTCGTAAAGATGAGGAAATTTTCTATTTAAAAGTCCCTATTCCCAGAAGACTCCATATATTATTTTATAATTTTTATTTAGCGGTGAAAATGGAGACCTATTTTCACGGAAATGTGGATCGTATGTGTGCTCAAATGCGTCGCAAAAAAAGCGTCAGTTAAACAGTGGCACAATAGTTTTTATACGCATATTTTTAGGAGCATTTTTTCTAGTTTACGTGGTTTTGTGCTTGGCAAATGGACATTAGTCCATTTAGCTTAAATGCTTATACCATATTTAACCATTTACAATAAGCATTTAAGCTAAATCGGCATCAATATGATTTGAGATATTCCAAAATAAATATTTGACAAAAATCAATCCTAGTGAAGTTGTTTTAAGTTGATTGTTTTTCAGATATTTTGATGGACAAGTCAAATAATTTTGATGCTGACTGTATAAACCACTTTCTGTTGGCTTTTTAATAATCACTTATGTTCTTTGATCATTTATATTGCTTCAAAAATCGCCGTCAGTAACCTCGGTGCTCGTGCAAAGTGCTCTGGTTTTCACCGGTTTGTATGATATTATATCACATCATTATCGTTAATTTTATCAAGCTTATAATTATCTTTATCCAGCTTAAAATTAAAATTACCAGTATCATCTATCAAAATATAGGTATAGTAATCAATAGCGATCGGAATTAAATGAGCTGTTTTATGTAGTTTTGGAACCTCTTCTAATAAATTTGTTGTGCTCACGGGATTTAAAAATATTATTAAAATTAAATTGTATTCTAGCTTCGGATGTGTGTGGGGAATAGCTTGAACTATGAACTTCCATAATGTTACGTTCATACCTTTGTTTTTTTTAAATTATGTGTTTAATTTTCACAGTGTTGTAGTACTAAGTAGGTATATAAAACTCGCGGCGTGTGCAAAATACGCCGTACTACAGTTGTATGTAAGAAATGTGACATTTATGAGAACTTTGTTCTTGAACTGTATTCCATCATTATATTCTATAATATATGACTGTAAAATATCAAGCTCCAAGGGCAGATAATATCTACAAAAAAAAAAACAGTAGATATTATCTACTGTTTTAAGGTGTATATATAATGTATAATCTAAGAACACACTTTTTAGAATATAGGGAAGAGCTTGAGGCTATATTTACACAACCAGCTTGCTTTAATGCCTTCCATATTGCTGTATCTCATATTGTCAAGAGGAGAAGTGAAATTCCAAAGCTTGCCACTCCTACTAATTTCGTCTGTAATTTTCGTTAAGAGTTTCAAAGTAGCCGTACTAAAGCCGGGACTGCAGTGGAGTTCACTGTTCATTGCATTTGCGGTCGCCATTATTATATTCTCGACTATACAAGAGACACAATGGTGGGCGTGTGTGGTGGGGCTGTTCCGAACAGTATCGCACTACTAGCTGTTAGGGGATAAACAACAAAGGTAGGGGTAGGAGTTTGGCAGAGTACTTGATGTTGTTCTGTCTTTATTATACAAAAGTTGCAGAACACAGTAGAAATAACACGATTAAACAAATTTGTACAAAGGCGGACTTATCCCATAGAGGGATCTCTTCCAACCAACCTTTGAGCATCTGAGATGACATAGTTAACAAATAGGCACTTCATGGTTTTCATTAATTTTACTTGCACCCATTTCCAGAATCTTAATTAGATACGCATTTGTTAATGCCTCAAGTGTTAATTTTGCACAACATATTTTACACAAACTTTTCAATGAAATAGAGTGATTGTTCATTAATACAAGTACAGAGAGTACCAAAATCTTTCGTATCGCATGAGCACAGATTAAGTAACAGTGCCTACAGCGGTATGAAGATAAGGTATCGCGTCATTGAAATCGCTTGATTCTTTCTCAAACATAACGCTTAAAAGAGATGATGATGACGAATGAATACCTGCCATTTTTTTGTAGATCATATTTTTATATGGTGACAAGCAAGCGTACATTCCACCTGTCTTGAAGCGGTGACCATAACCTATAGACAGACACAGCAATGCCCTTCATTGTAGCACTCATTCACAGGTCTCTAGGTTACGGTTGTCGTAGAGGTAAGTACACGTGTACCTACGTCCCTAATCGTGCAGCTTATAAATTAGGGTGTGCCTTATCGTCTTTCGTCAAAGTCTCGTTTGTTAATTTTGTAAGGTCGGCCACGTGAAGTTGCTTTTAGCTCGTTAGCTAAGTTAGTTAGCTGGTATGATGGCAAGTCATATAAAATTCTTATTTGTTTTTTCTTTTCTGAAAATCTACCACCTGCCAACATGTCATGCCTACTTGACCTGTTGGCAGCTGGTAGACTTCTACTCCTAAGTTCTTCTGCAGCTTCGTACTAATTTCTTCTGATTAAATTCGTTGTGAGTTCCAAGGCAGCAGTAGACGTTTACCCCCGGGACTGCAGTAGATTTCATTGTTCATTGCCTTTTGCTGTTAATCCTGGCTACACACGAAACACAGTGGTGGGAATGTGTGTGTGTGTGTGTGCGAATGACCCCCGACTTGATTAAAAAAAAGGTAATGCCTAATTGTCATATATACAAACATTCCGAGTGACGTCTTTTAAACATTAATTCATGTTAGCTAGGTGGCTAGGGTCAGTTTCACTGGAATAACTTTTTGTTCCCAACTTGTAAAAATATACTACGATTAAAGTACATTTTTTGTTACGCTTCCTCTGATCTTTAACCCCTGCATCGTTATAACAAGCTCGCAGACTTTACGTAGTACTGTAAACACACAGGATAATAGTCATTGTGCCTTGAAAACAACCCTCAGTTAAGTTAGTTTTCGATATGGCAGATCGAGATGGTAGTCTTTATGTAGTACCACAGTATAAGTAATAGTACTTAGGGCAGTATGGCCACTCCCTGCCATTCTCTCGTGTCGACCTCACCTCCCCTTTGAGACAAATCTGGAACAGTTTGTATGGCGCCGCACGCACACACGATCATTCATGCTCTGCCCAGACGTCTTTGTATGTTTATGTAGTAGTAAAAGACCCGACATTTGTACGGAGTGGCCGGGGTGTGATATTACTGAAAACACAGAGTATACTATTATTGTATTTTAAAAACTCCACAGTTAGATAACTTTTTGATAAGATAGGAAATTATAATCAGAAAATTATAAATTTTATTTCAAAACCTAAATGATGCGGCTTAATCAGCGTATTGTGTCGGAGTTGGAGGTGTGCATATGTTACGGTCAATATAATAAATTGTCACACCTAGCTTGACTAAGCCCCGCTTTCCAGTGACAGGACACAAGAAATCCCGAACCTATCCAAAACTCAACTGAAATTTAACCAAAACACGTTTTATTACATTGCCCAAGGGTCGCTCAGTCAGTGAATAGTCACAAATTTATTGTACTGACCAAAAAATATATATCTCATTGTGTAATTCGTCCAGGAATGTTTATAGATTTATTGAAAAGTTAAGTACTTTTAGCTTAACTGGGGGAAACTACTATTTTGGTAAACAATCTTCATTTCAGTAAACAAGTATGAGAATCTCGAATTATCTAGACTGTTCTAGACCAAAACTAAGCAAGTACTATTATTATTTCTCTGCCATTACCTAGTGTGATGTATTGATAAAATATTATTGTGCAACCGAAAAAAGTTTAATCACTGCCTGTATGTAGGTACGTGAAGATTCATTTTCGGTCGCTACGTAAGTTCTAGATAATCAATCAAGGCCACGAGTTACTCCGTTCGAACTACTGCTGATGCAATTTCATTTTGCGCGTATTTTTTTTTAGTAAATGTTTTTTTATACTACCCTGGATACTTGCAAGAAGAGTATACGGCCCATCTACTGTAAACTGGTTACCGATGAAGCTGGCAACAAGGAATATCGTTCGCGTGCCGATACCCTCGCTGTTGCTGGCTGCTCTCGCAGTATCTCCTCACGTCTAGTTTTGATGACTTTACTTACTCGCAGGAACACAATCCTCAGGGTATTGTTATTTGTCTTCGGTCTTCTGTGAGGGGGGAGGTACTTCCCCAGTTGGGGTTGACATGCCCTACCTCTTTCGCCAGAGCCTCGGTTACCACATGAGGTAAGGTTGGCTTTGGTTCCACAGATGGTGGTATGCCATTTACAACCCACATATGATTACTAGCGGACCTGAGCAACTGCGTCTGTGTGTGATAGAGAAAGGGTTGAGAGTAAAGCGTTTATTGTTAAAAAGGTTATAGTGAGCCAATTTTAAAAGATATACATACATATGCTATTACGGTCCTTTTTTTTAACTTTTTAAGAGGAACAATTCCACCATACATGATTGTTGTATAACTTTAACCGTTTACGCGGCGCACGCAACGGAACTAACGGAAGCTCTCAAAAGGATTATTTTTCCCTGTTTTTGCAACGTTTGCATTGGTCGTAGTATGATGTCATTTAGCCTTCCTCGAAAAATTTATTATGGCTATCCAACATTAAAATATTTTTTCAATTCGAACCAGTCGTTACTGAGATTTGCGCTTTCAACCAGACAAACAAACAATCTATAATATTAGTATTTGGTATTAGGGTCCCTGATGAGATAATTTAAATTGAACATCAACGATGTCGGATTGGCTCAATGTACCTACATTGACCTTATATTGACTAATCCTACATCAGTGTGGGCAAGAATGTTCTTTGAATTAATTACCGCATCTCACCGACTCTCTTGGATTAGGGAACGACTGGCATATTTGCTAACAGAAAACCCCTAAAAAAAGATTTATTTTTCATAAAATTATTATTTATTATCGTGAAACTTTTATTTCGCTAAAGCATTTTGCAACGTTGTTCCATATTACATGCTCTGGGAGCTATTACCAGTAACTGCTTTCCATCAGGCAAGCGACTTTTTTGTTATTTTATTTTAATGGTTTAAAAAAAGAAACGATCGTTGTTGATTGTGTGATTGAAGACACACCGTGTGGTGATGAAATCGCCAGTGGAGATGTGTTCTAGCACGTTCTAGCAAAACTAGATCGATATAATTGGCGACACAATGACGGCGAGGTTCTAAAATTGACCAGGAATGTAAGTTAAAGTGAACGTTTTATAAATTACTTATTAGCTTCTAGTTAGCCCGCGTCTTCGCCTTCTGTTAACACAGTTACTGATCGTATCCTATTTATGTCAATCCAGGTCATATTCTATACTTACCAAACATCCAAATTATTTGGATTTGGATGTATAGCCGTTTACCCATGAAAAGTTTGAGACATCCATACATCCATTCTCCCAAACTTTCTTAATTATAATATTAGTAGGTAATAGGATTATAATATTAGTAGAATACATGGTTACGTGGTTTCCAAAAAAGGTAACATGACAATGTTTTAAGAACCCAACCATAGATAAAAGTACTAAAGTGTAAAAATCGACTCCTCTTATTGTTGAAGACGATAAAAATGTAGCAAGGGACCCGAGCCATAATAACGAATCGAATGACACCTTATTTATCAAAATCAGACGAATAATTTAGACACTATATAACATTACATACATAGATTGCTACCTAACTCTTCGTTTTGGCTTCGCCGAGTAAAAACATTTAAGCGATGTTGTAGGGTAATAATAGTTTGGTATGTGTAGGTAGAGTAATAGGGTTTCGTTGGATATATTGCTAGCCTGGCGATGTACTGGCAGCTATGTGATTGATCCGTGATATACAATTTATACAAGTTGATAAGAATTTATTTGATTTGATTTCTGCTCGAATGATAAGGAATCCATATTGCTGCCTATCGTCGTTGCTATGTAGTTTTGTTAACTGTAGTTTCATAAAAGTAAAAAGTTTACTTAATAACATGAATGCAATTTGAAGATAATCTTCTAATTGCATTCAGTATTTTAATTATCCCCCAATATTTTTTCGCGGACGCTGTATTAAATTACACCCGAACTTATGTTACTCTCACTGAGAGGAATCCAATCCGTCAAACGGTGACAAAAAAATTACATATTGTATATACATACTAGATAAACATTGCCCTCCTTTGACAGTCTGGTAAAAACATAACTATTTTACAAGCTTTTATTTACTTTACTCGTAAATCTTGCAGTTGAGTTTGAACAATTCTACTGAAATTTATTTCTGGTGGCAGTCCATTAAGCAATACTTAATTGTCTGGGATACGGGTCTCCCCTCAATCGAAGTGGTTTAGAGCATACTTCACCACTGATCGACTGCGGGTTAGCGAAGAATAAATGTCATATGCATTTTATAATGGCATTAGAATGTTTAGGATAAATCTTACAAATTGTTAGAAGGTTCTTTTGTAAGTTACAACGGAATTTTTAATCGGTTCCTTATATGAAGACTGAATGCCGCTCCTGCCAGGTTGTACATTGATAGATAAGATCTACTCAAAAAATCTGACACTGATACTCATGTCATAAGAAACAAGTAAGTGTGCCAAATTTAGGATCAATCAAACACTGAAAAGTGGGCCAGATTTTACTTGAAAGGTTTGATTACATTGTTTTGACAACCAACAAGGTTGATTTGACAACCAGCTTGTAGAATATACTACAATTAAGTACATTTTTTGTTACGCTTCCTTGTGACCTTTAACCCCTGCATCGTTATAACACGCGCGCAGTCTTTACGTAGTACTGTAACTACTGTAAACACACACGATAATGTCATTGTGCTTTGAAAACAACTGGTCACTTAGGTTAGTTTTTGATAAAAGATAGGAAATTATATCTAACAAATTAAATAATGTATTTCAAAATAGGTACCCCAAATTATGCGGCTCAACCAGCATATTGTATCGGAATCGGAGGTGTACCTAAGTGACAAACTTACGAGGTGTAAAACTGAATGCCGCTCCTGTCAGGTTGTACATTGACAGGTCAGACCTGGTAAAAAAATCTGATACTGATGTCACGAGAATCAAGCAAGTGTGCCAAATTTAGGCTCAAACAAACACTGAAAAGTGGGCCAAATTTTACTTGCAATGTTTGATTAGAGTCGCCGCGGCGAAACTAAATAAAATCTTATAAAAATGGTGGCTGGTTCCCGTAGTTACATAACATACTCAATGTGGTATATATTAAGATATTAACCTATGGACATAAGATATATATTATATCTATTATGAACAAACATGTATCTATTATGAACAAACGACAAAGACTACCTACCTTTGCTGACGACATAGTGTGTTGGTTTAGCACATTTCTGTAGATGTCAAGTCGTGACCAAGCAATTCGAGAAAAAGTAACGTAGTAGTTGACTACATAACTTCAGTTTGCATTTATGATAATATTTAAATAGATTATTATTACCAAGGTGTATTTAATGCGTCGTGTTGAATGTTTGCGTGTTACACCACAGCCTGCATACTCTGAAGTTACATTGGAATAATGATGAACTATAAGAAGAATCAACAAACGTCTCCTAAATCTTATCGCCATCCAGCATCAACCTATATATAAATCATAATCTATATATATAAAAGAGTAAATCACTCACTCATCACGAAATCTCAGAAACTACAAGTGCTAGGAGTCTCAAATTTTGCAAGGGGGTTCCTTTTAGGACGTAGGTGCTCACTAAGACGGGAATTTGGAAAATTCAACTCCTAAGGGGGTGAAACGGAGGTCCAAAGTTTGTATGGGGAACCAAGATTAGTTGGACTATTTTATAAGAAACTTTACAGGAGCACTTCTGTAGATAAATGAGTAAACACGTGTTTCAGGATTTTTCAAAATTCAATCCCTAAAGGGGTGAAATGAGGTGCAAACGTCTGAAAAACGTTATGGGTATTGTTTTTATGGTTTATCGGGTCGCTGATTCCGAAAACAACAGCTATTTTATAATCTAACATAACCGACGTGACACAAGAGCACTCCTGAGGGGGTGCGATGGGGTTGAAATGTCATAATATCAATATGGGTGTTGATTCTATGGTTTTCTGAGACGTCAATTACGAAAATGGCATCGATTTGAAAACGTTGACACGAAATTTCCATATCGGTATAAAAATCCAAGATTTGGAACACCTGATGCAGAACCATAAAGGTTCAGCGAAACTATAAGAAATATAAAAATGACGCCTCAGCAAAAGTTGTTCAGCCTGATGAGCATGTTTTATTGAGGTATAAAATCCAAGATTTGGAACACCTGATGCAGATCCATAATGGTTCAGCTAAACTATAAGAAATATAAAAATGACGCCTTAGCAAAAGTTGTTCAGCCTGATGAGTATTTTGTTAAGGTATAAAATCCAAAATTTAGAACACCTGATGCAGAACCATAATGGTTCCGGTAAACTATAAGAAATATAAAATTGTCGCCTTAGCAAAAGTTGTTCAACTTGATCAGCATTTTTTGTTGAGGTATAAAAATCCTAGATTTGGAACACCTGATGCTGAACCATAATGGTTCCGGTAAACTATAAGAAATATAAAGAGGAGGTTCTCAATTCGGTTGTATTTCTTTTTTTTAACGTTTGTTACTTCATTACTCCGTCATTTATAAACCGATTTGAAAAAAACTTTTTTTATGTTATTTGAAAGAGTATACTTCCAAATCGGTCCACTTTTTTTCATATCATAATATTCAATTCTGATAGTGTTTTTAATTTTTTAGTGGTGCTCACGATTGTAGAGAGTCGGTTTTTTTTTGTTAACCCTTTAACCGCCACGAGCGGATTAATCCGCCAAATATTTTCGTGCCCATTTCGCCAAGGACGGATTTTGACGCTCAAATACCACTACTCAGTAAATCTGCCTTTTTGTTTAATAGCACTGTATTATATAAAAATAGTGTTCATTACTTGATAAATAGATAATGAAGTTATTATTTACAATTGATTACACTTAAGTTTCTTTATTATAGGACTTAAAATTAATGTCTAAAGTTAAATAAATTACTGATAGTATTTTTAGAAGAGTGTATTGATGTCTAGCGCCACGGCCGGAAAATTCCGTTAGTAGGGATGGGGCATAAACAATGATTGACAGATACAAAAATCCACATAAATCAAACTATTTCTGTTTATACTGACTTATTTATTATAAAACAAATAAAGCAATTGTTACTGTAGAAATAAATGAGTTTATTTTATTTTGTTTTAAATGAATAAAGCCCAAAACTGTCAGTGAATGAACAAAACTGAATTGTTAATTCCCATCCCTAGTCTGCATGTTTTTGAACGAATGTTCTAAGTATTCCTGTAGCCACGAGCGGAGAAACACGCTCGCTTCTGACGTCATAAAAGAGTGCCGCCTTCTGGAATTTTCCATTAGTGTTGTGCTGCATTATACGTGTTTCATAAGTGTCATCGATACAATTTTCTTTATACGCTTTTGTTTCATTGTTTTACCAAAATACTTACTAATACAAGTAATTTTTCGAGTTATGGAGGGAAAATAGGTACCAAAATGGCTTGGAGGGACTCACTTTTTTTTTTTTTTTTTATAATACGTCGTGTGGCAGACAAGCATACGGCCCGCCTGATGTGAAGCAGTTACCGTAACCGTATTAACGCTCGCAACATAATGTATCACTTGCGCGCCGCCACCCCCGCTGCCAACGCAGCATCTCCTTCTTTTCCGGTGACCTCACTCACTCACAGGAACACAACAACCCTCAACGGAATTGTTATTTGGCTGCGGTATTCTGTGAGGTGAAGGTACATTCCCCAGTCGGGTAGCTTACAATTACGCTCCCTACCTCTCTTTTCGCCAGAGCTTCGTTTGTCAGTCAGCAGGGTGCACCACGTGCAGGTGAAGTTGGCTTTGGTTCAAATATGTTGATAATCCACTTACACCCCAAAATTCTCAGTGATTATTTCGACTAATAGATGGTTGAGATTTCGAGTAATGGAGGTTTTGGTGTTTGAAGGGAAGGGAACAGAGACCCAATTTTCGTAATAAAATTCTCAACGGCATCGTAACGACTTCGCCCGCTCCCTCTCTGGCACGTTATAAAATAGATAAACCAAAGAGGGACGAGACCAAGTCGTTCCGGTGCCGTTGGGAATTTCATTACGAGAATCGGGCCTCTGAACATTTCTTCGAGATTTAGAGGTTTTCGACTTATCGAGGTTCGACTTATAGAGGTTCTACTGTGTTATAAATAAAATTATTAAATTACAAAGTAACGCTTTCCATATGTTAAGATATTTAAATTAAACTGTAAGCGTTCGAAAGAGATGCATTTCCAATATCGATATATATACTGAACATCTCTATTAGTTGTAGGTATTTATTTATCGTTTTACTGTGCCTGGCGCTGGGGGCACGACAAGTGATATTAAGTAAAGCGTTTAAAAGGTTAAAGTTATTAGGAGATGAATTAGATAAAAACTACCTCAAATTGTTTGACATTCTTTGTCACGTGTTTTATTTTTCCTACTGTTGGTATTTTTTACATGCTTTTAGTTAACTGTTACACAATTGTTATACAACCTATCTACCCGATAATGGGTAAAATATACCTTCGCATTAATGTGTAAAAATGTTCAGTAAAAATGTTCAATCATAAAAAATGTCCAACCATAATCCCTTTCTATAGGTCCAAGGCTTCATAGAATCCCCAGTGGCACGTCGACTCTACCTGTCGACATTATTTTTCATCACCGTTGATTGAGAGAGAGAGAGAGAGATTTGAGCACAGATTAAGGCCAAAAGGTCTCAATCTGTGCTCAAAACAACCTAAATTATATATATTCTTTGTTTTGAATCCATGATTGGGAATGACGGTTTTTAAAATTTCTCTGAGGATAACGGGATATAGCTGGGTAAGCTGTGGTTGGCTTGCTAGTATGTAATATATCCATTTATGACATTATTATCAAAATATTTTTTTTTAACCAATTAGGCGCGTCAAAACCGTTACCATTCACATTATATGCTCTCTTGGCCTCAGATTATAGCGATAGCGTCATAGTTCCACCACTGAGTGATAAATGATCGATAAATTATAATTATGTTAATCAGTGTTTAATTGTTTCCATTACGTTCCAATTAACGGTTTCTAAATCGAGTTTGGGCGAAAATACCTATATATCGTTTCATGTGGTGCGCCTTGATAACTCTCGATTATTGGACCGTTAATCCGATTTCGATAGAATTTATTGGTTATGTAGATAATATACCTACTTACACACAATTCGCATGTTTATTGAGAACTTACTGGTTATCTTAATCGGTTCGGTAATTTTTATAATTTTAACAAAAAAAAAACCGACTCCAGCCATTTCTCTACATTTATGTATGTAGATACAGGCTGATGATGAAAAAAATATGGGACTAATCTGGAAGTATACTCTTACAAATAAAAAAAAAATCTTTTTTCAAATCGGTTTATAAATAACGGAGTAATGAAATAACAAACCTAACAGTGATGATGATGAAAAAAATATGGGGCCAATCTGGAAGTGTAACTCTTTCAAATAAAAATTGTTTTTTCAAATCGGTTTATAAATCACGGAGTAATTAAGTAATAAACATTTAAAAAAAATACAGCCGATTTGAGAACCTCCTCCTTTTTTGGAGTCGGTTAAAAATAACGAAAAATTGGATGAGATCTCTATTTGTCAATCAATCAATTTGATGTTAAAATAAAAACAGTAGAAACCCTAGTTTCCATATGAATAATCGGGAAAAACAACGTATGTATGTATGTATAAGAAATGTTTATTTACAGAAAATAGTTTGATATAGTCTAAGTCTATATTTCTCTCAAGTCATGCCCATTTTTAACCGACTTCTTAAAAAGGAGGAGGTTCTCAATTCGACTGAATATTTTTATTGTATGTATGTTCCTCGATATCTTCGCAAATTGTGAACCGATTTTCATAATTATTTTTTTATTTGAAAGGGTATGATTGCAAGATGGTCCCATATTCTTCAAGTCAGGATCTAAAGGGATACCCTTAAAAAAAAAAAATACTCCAACCACAATGTTGCGGCTCACAGCCGACATATTGTTTTTTTTTTATATTTGATATAGCCTATGTCACTCGCGTGATTAAGACGAATCTAACGACACCTCTTATGTTGAAATCTGTCAAACGGTTTAGGCTGTAGAGCGTGCCAAATAATAAGACATACATACATACACACACACACATATATATATATATATATATATATATATATATATATATATATATACACATACATACATACATACATACATACGCTCGAAAGACATAACCCTTCTTCGGCAGTCGGGTAAAAAGAGGACATTTATTGTTTTTTCCGTGAATGACTTCTTCGTATGTTATTTCAGGTCGCAGCGAATGACTAGTATATTACTCTTTGGTCTAGTAATGGAAAGATAGCGCGATCTGTTTGCATCCGTCCATGACAATCTATACTTATCCATGATATTATTTAGACAACAATGGTGTCTTCCGGATTCATTTTATTATATTTACCTTCATGGTATAATGTTTAGTCTACAATTAGCCCTTTGGTTTGAGTTTGCCCAGGGGGTCGTTGGCACGCTCGGGTCTATGTTTGCCGAGTCTCATATCAGTGAAACCTGCCTGTCGGTTAGCGTTTATCTCAGTTATTTTACATTACCCTATAGCATAGTAGATATATAGATCAGTACAGCAACTCTATGTAAATGCCGGAGATCTGCGTATTTTGGTGCATTTTTAACCGACGAAAAAACGGAGGAGGTTCTCAATTCGACGCGTATATTTTTTGTTTTTTTTTTATGTATGATCATGCTCAACTTTTTATAGAGTGTCCGATTTTTATAATTCTTTTTTTATTGGAAAAGGTATACCCCAAAGTTGGTCCCATATAAATTTGGAAAAAAAAATTCAACCCTAAGGGTAGGAAAACAGAGGATGATTGATTGTTCACTCACTGATTGTAATGTAAAACCACGCATAACTTTTCACAGAGTAGTCCGATTTTGATAATTATTTTTTTATTGGAAAGAGTATACCCCGAAGTTAGTCCCAAATAAATTAGGAAAAAAAAAATCAATCCTAAGGGTAGGAAAACAGGAGATGATTTATAGTTCATTCACAGATTTTAATGCTGAGTTGTGTATTACAAAAAAAAAACAAGTTTGCGGTGCAAGTGGTTCATCAACATCTTTGAACCAAAGTCAACTTCACCTGCACGTGGTGCACCCTGCTGACTGACAAACGAAGCTCTGGCGAAAAGAGTGATAGGGAGCGTAATTGTAATCTACCGGACTGGAATATGTACAACCTCCACCTCACAGAATACCGCAGCCAAATAACAATTTCCTTGAGGGTTGTTGTGTTCCTGCGAGTGAGTGAGGTCACCAGAAAGGAACGAGTTGCTGCGCTGGCAGCGAGGGTGGCGGCGCACGAGCAATACGTTATGTTGCGAGCGTTAATATGGCTATGGTAACTGCTTCACATCAGGCTTGTCTGCCACCCGATGTAGTTTAAAAGAAAACCTCACCAAGAACGAGTTTCAGACCAGCTATTTTAAAAGTAATCAAAAATTAAGCCTGTAGTAATTAGTACATTACAGCCACAAAAAATATTAAATAAAAAAAATTTAACAAAAAAATTAAACCGCCGAAAAAAATGAAAAGCAAAAAATAATAAACTTTGTTTTTATTGACCTTAATAACTAAGTTCTTAAACTAATTTAAGTACACATAAGTAATTTTGAGTCAGCGCCTGTACTGTCTGTACTTTGTGGGTTGTTTTCGCCCTCAGTTGTATAAAAAAATGTATAGGTTTTAATTGTTGTAATAAGAAAAGCCGACTTCATTGTAGTCGACAAATTGAGTCAACGCTTTTACACCGTTGTTTATATCTAAATGTGTCAACCTCAATCATGTCTCTTTTCTTTGAAACACTTTTTATACATCTTTATAAGAAGAAACTGACTGACTGACATATCAACGCACAATCCAAACCGCTGGGTATAGAGATTCCAAATTGGCACAGGTTCCTTATGAGTTCTAGAGGTGCAAAAATTAAGAAATTTTGAAATTTCCCGCGGGATACCGGGATACGCGCGCGGGATAGTGCAAGCTAGTAATATCGTAATTTAGTAACTACGTGTAAAACAATCTTGATGAATTATTAGTATGGTTCAAAATCCACTTTTAGTACATTTGTGTTATCGCAAACATTAAAAGATTGATTGCCGTTGAATTATGATTGGGGCCACTACATTGTAGTGATATCGGGCAGTTCAGCGCGGTGTCAGGCTGCTGGGGTACGGTGGTTCTAATTTAAAACAGCCGGAAATACTGTTTGCTTACTAAACTGGAGCGAGTCGCTTGAGCTCGAGCATCGCCTGTACAGACACATGACATTTTTTTTAAATCTTGTATACTGTTACACGACTAATTCTTGTATAATAAGGATGTAAAACAAAGAAGATTAAAAATAATTTGTATACGAGGACTTCTGCGAGACTTGAAATTACACTAGAGCTAATAACCTTGTCGTTTGTCTTTAAAATAATTGATGATATTTGTAATTTTGGAGCAAACATAGTAAACAACAGTACATACAAATGTGAAAGCGTATATAAAACATGTATGAAAATTATAAGCTACAGACGAAAATTACTATGATTTGTATTAAACCGCACCTTTGCCTATTAATCTGTTAAATCTGAATCGAATCTTGTGTAATATGTTACAGTCAAAACTCACAACCTGTCAAAACTTCTTTTGACCGAAAAAAGGCAGATATTTAAAATATTTTTATAATGATCAATTTATGACAATTCAATAGCTACAGTTTATAAAAAATATTCTTTTTTACCAGTCAATTAAAAGTAATGATGAAAAAACAGCAGACAAACAAACATGAAAATATAATCCTGAAAACATTATATAAACTCCTTTTTATCGGCAGTCTTGATAAAAACTGACTGATAAATACTTATAAGTAAATAACTGACTGTAAATCTGAGTAAATCAAAGTTTAATGCATTTTCAATCCAGCAGTTTATATGTAGATTTATAAGAGTAAATAAAACATAAATCTCTCAGTAATTTATTTTGATTTGGTTTTGCCGAATGACGAAAATACAAAACGGTCGGGCGTGTACAGATTGCCTAATGAAGCCCGATCAATCCAATTAGGATAATTTTGTGTTAGCTTTATAGACACTAGTCCAAAGTACATTCTATTATGAGAATAACAGAACAACGCATTGAGTCGACGACATCGTGCGTCCCATTCATTATTGACCCTGTCTATTGTAATGAATGTAATGGCATCAGTAAATATTGAGCGTCTGTGATGTGATGTGAATCGGAAGCGATCCATGCGGTGTCGCGCGTGCCCGACCAGCCAATTCATGCAAACGAATGCATTTTGTCCGTTGCTGCACTCGCTGCAGCTATTTTGTAATGTCACTTATTATTACCCCGCCGCCGCCAGCTACAACGATTTGATAACAACTTCTTATTATTAACTAAGAGATTATATTTATCAGTTTGGTAAATTTATCCTTTAGTTATTTTCGTAATAAAATAGTTTTGATGGAAAAATAAGAATAAATCGAACAAATATTTTGTTGATTTATCAAAGCTTAGCTAAGCTTGAGACGTATTCTATATCCACTATATTTGTAATTAATATAAATGTATCTAAAAGTTTGTGAGAACCGATGTTTGTTACTTTTACCAGACTGCGGCCACTTCATACAAATGTCGCGTCGTGAACTATTACATAAATTATGCCGTCTGTGCAGGGCGTTAATGTGCGTGTAGGGTGTGGTGCCTTACAATCTGTTCCAGATTTGTCTCAGAGGGGAGTTGAGGTCGATATGAGAGAGGGGCAGGGACTGGCCATACTGTACATAGTATTTTTTTCATATGAGGGGGGGGGGGGGGCGAACTCTCTTGGGGGGGGGAAGCATGTGGGTCACCTGATGAAAAGCAACCCCACTGACCATGGAGATCAGTGACACCAAGGGGTTGCCGATCCGTTGCCAGCCTACCCTCCTTCCATTCTTTCTGACGACCTCACTCACTCGCTGGAATACAACAATTCTCACGGGAATTGTTATTTGGCTGCGGTATTCTTTAAGGTGGAGGTACTTCCCCAGTTGGCCAGCTTAAAAATAGATGTTGATGAACCACTTATACCCCAAACTACTATTAGTTATACTGTACTTTTACGGCTATTTTTTTATTCTGTGCTTTTACACGGGTTATTATAGGATTTGGATGAAATTAGGAACATAAAATACATATTTGGAATTTTGGATACTTTTTACTAGTGACGTTAAAAAGTACGAGTATGTGTCCGCGTGGGTGAAGAAGTGATTTTGTTATAAATAATAGATCATTTAATTGTTGTGCAAACTTCTGCAAACATACACTTAGCGATAGATATAGAATTTATTTTGTTTTTGAATGAGTTTTAGATAAATAAAATAATAAATAAATATTTCTGGACAATTTACACAGCGCCATCTAATCCCAAATTAAGCGCAAAGCTTGTGTTATGGGTACTAGACAACTGATAAATGTACTTAAATACATTTTTTTTTTGTAAATACATACTTATATTACATAGAAAACATCCAGACCAAGATAAACAGACATTTCATGCACACAAATGTTTGTCTTGTGCGGGAATCGAACCCGTGACCTCGGAGTCAAAGTGGCCATTGCTAACCATTCGACCACCGAGCTCGTCAAATATAATAATATAATAAGATAGTTTAAACTTCTCAAAGGGGCCTCTTCGCGTTGGATCCATATCCCCGCGCACGCCTTTCAAATGACCGGGCTTGACCCGTGATTAAAAAGAGATACGTATCCCTTTCAGACCCACGATGAAACTAAACGAGACAGTGTTAAAAAAATTCGATATTCTTTATCGTTGGGGATCACACAAAACAAAAACTAAACATTTTCAGTGATAGAATGTTGTTTTCATGACTTTTCAGGGGGCGTACAATTATATCATCTTGGGCCTTACTCATTAAATGTCACAATTGTGACGGTCACAATTGTGTCCATGTGGGCCATACTACCTACTTGCCACTAATAAATGTTTCTATTATATTAAGGTGAATATCAATAAAATAACTCGAAAAGTGTTTAGTAAGTTATTTATTTAATAATATTTCATTAGGTGTGCATTGCGGTTTCATTTGCTGCCCGATTTCAGCCTTATAATATTGCGCAGTTGAGATTGCAAACTTTTCAAACAGTTCGGCATCAAAATAATTTTCGAAGTAATTTGGGCGGTTCATTACATGAACGTTCTTGAGCTCGACTAGTAGCCTAGTAGTCTTTCCTCGAAATCATTTTTTTGTCCATTTGCCGTCATTTTGATTTGGGGCCGCCCACAAAGATGAAAGTGGAACATCATCCTCGGACGAGTCAGCATCTTCTTCATCTGGCGCATATGCAACATCATCATCTTCATCAACGTCTTCCAAGTCAGACTGGTCCAGTAACTCCCCAATTGCGTCATCATTGAGGCTAAATAGTGATCTCGCCATTGCAATGTATTTATACTTGGGCCCAAAGTGATACAATTGTGACTCTAAACTTCAGTGCCACTTCCCTTTGAGAATTACCTAAAAATACAAACAAATGTATTCACTGTTACGTAGAAAAGTTTATAATTAACAATAAATCACAATAATAACGTGACAATTGCATAATTTTACAATAATTTTAATTACTCACCTGCAGCGAGACCCCAAACAACACTAACGGCGAAATGAATGAGTTTAAATTTGAAATTCGCGACGCTTGCTATCTGTTTCACTCACACCAATAGATAGAGCATATCCGTCACAAACGTGTGGCCGTGGGCCCGATCACTTACGCCTTGAATTACCGCCAAAATTTTACTTCAACTTAACGTCACAATTGTGTTGGGCTGAGCTGAAAGGGATAATAAGATAGTACTTATAAATGTTTCCTTGTGTAATTGAATTTAACCTTTTTAAATTAATACTTGAGAGAAATCCCCTGTCTATTGTCTTGTTTGTAAATATGTCAATTTTTTTTAAAAGCACAAAGATCACAGTGAAGTCATAAAATTTATGGTTATCGTTTATTTGTAATTGTTATACCTAGATTTAGTATTTTTGCTATTTTTCAAAGTGTTACGATTAACCCGGAAAGTTAAGGTCAAGGGAAGGTTTCAAACAATAATCCGTATGTGTTTAAAGGTTAAATAATTCATTCACTGTCGCCGGGTTTCGACGAGCCGTCTCTTTGCATAATTCATAGACGCTACCGTTGCGTTTTCAAGCTGGTAAATAAAGAACGTTCTGTTTATCTGAATTTGAAATCGACTCTAATCTCGTCACCGTATGTGATTTGTCGAGCGATGTTTTTAACAAGATTTACAAGGTTTTATATAACAGAGCTCTAAGGAAGTAGCATTTGTATAAGTTAATCTTGTTATCTTGTATTACCTTGGACTGTTTTAACTCCCTACCAAAAAGTGGAGTTAGTACTTTGTATGTATCTGCGCCATCGATCATGTAACGGGACGTGGGCCCACCACACAATCCCACCACTGTATCTCCCGTGTAGCCAGGATTAACAGAGACCGCCAAAAAAGACAATGAACAGTGAAGTTCAGTCCCGGGGGTTAAATTACGGCTGCCTTGGAACTTACAACGCATTTAATCAGAAGAAATTAGTAGAAGTAAGAAGCTTTTGGAATTTGACTTCCCTCTTAGCAATGTGAGAGACAGCAATATGGCATTAATAAGGCAATAATTAGGCTTCTAAAGAGATGGCTAGTCAAGTGAAGCTCAACTGCCATCCAATATAAATGTTCAAAAGGCATGAATGAATCAATTTCGGTGTATAATATTTATGAATAATTTTAGCTATGGTTAGTGAAAATCGGTTCAATGTTTCTCAACATATCGTCATTATAGAATGATAACTTCATACCCTCATATTAAATAATCTTACTAGTCCTTAATAGAGTAAAATATTGCTTCTAGCAAAGTTTATAACGCACTTACGAGTATCTTGCTATGCAAATGCATTTATTATTTAATATTCCAAATAATAACGCCATTCATTATTTCACTATTTCTCGTCAATGACGAGTGAAAATCTCATAGATCAGAACATAGATACAGGCAGACACAACTTGAACAAATTTTGGCAAGAAATCCCAAATAATTTAGTTTTTGTACATACAGCGTTAGCTTGGCTATACAAAAATCGATAACATATATGAAAATTTTCAGGGTTAGATCTATTCTTTCCAAAAAAATGTTATGTTATATTAATCATCATCATCAGGTCATTTTAGTCTCCACTACAGGAGCACGACCCTCTCTCGTCCGTCCTAGACGGAAGGAGGATTTGGCCTACACACCTTTTTTATATTAATACCTACTACTAATGATTACAATCCCCTACCACCGAAGCTGAAGTCGATCACCATCGCATATTTTGTTTCGAAATAGCCTTACGTTTAAGTTATCGACAAACATCTTCAGCTTAGTTGGTAGAGCTGCAGGGTTAACAGGGTTATCAGTAACACTACTGCTCTACTAACACTAAGCTAAACACAATTACCATAAATCTAAGCCGAAGTTTGATTTTCGCTTTCAAAAAATCCAATGGGAATCGAGTTCAGCTTAGCCAGTAGGGCTCCAGTGGGGCTACCGCCGAAGCTGCAGCCGTTTACCATCGCATATTTTGATTCGAAAAATTGGTACGTTTTACCTATTCTTCTTTAGACATCTTCAGCTTAGTCGGTAGAGCTTGAGGGCTTCTACTAGCTAACCTAAACACAACTACCAGAAATTTAAACTGAAGTTTGATTTTCGCAATCAAATAAGCCGATTACAGTCAGGGTGCTAAGAGTATATCAATTTATATAAATTGATGTTAAACAGCCATTCCCCGGGATTTATCCGTGTAGAATAGTTTAATGTGTACATATATCTTCCGAAAGAAATTCTCTGAATTTCTCTGCAAAATGCATCAAAGTCAGTTGTGTAATTTAATAGAAATATGCGGAAAAATAGACGAGGTCGACGAATTTTCTTTGTACTATTTGGTGATTCTAATTTTATGCTTGAAGAAAACGTACGAGTATCTATTCTCTGTAGATACTGCGCTCTGACGATAATGTGTCTCTCCCTCTACAAGTTAATGAAACTTGTATAATTTTCGTGTCAGGTATAATGAAACTGATATACCTACACCAAAGCGGAAAGAAATTGTGTCAACGTCTCGTTATCACGATTTTGATTTACTGCTTATCTCGAGTCACAGGCGCTTGTGTATGTTATCTTGTTTGGATACGTTACGAAAGATAACATCAACATTTTTGGTAATAATCCAGTTAGGTATCTTCTCAGGACTGATTGATAAATATATTTTTTAGATATAATTTTTTTTGCTCCATGTTATCTATGTAATATCTACTAGGAGCACGAATCAAAAATTTTATCAATAAAATACTAAATCTCATTGAATTTCAACAAGTGCATAGCTGCGAATTGTAACTATAACGCCAACACACGTATGAGTTTCTAAATCGAGTACGCAAGTTACTAGAGGTTCATGAACTTTTTGGTCCCCCTTGAGTATATATTTTCTGATTTTCGTAGACCCTGCCCTATTACATTTTTTTATGCTACGTGGGTTGGCAGACAAGCCTACGGTAAGCATACGGCCTACCTGATGTAAAGCTGTTACCGTAGCCATATTGACGCTCGCAACATTAAATATCGCTCGCGCGCTGCCACCGTCGCTGCCATATCAGCAACTCCTTCCTTTCTGGTGATCTCACTCACTCGCAGGAACACAACAAACATCAAGGGAATTGTTATTTGGCTGCGGCATTCTGTGAGATGGAAGTACTTCCCCAGTCGGGCAGCTTATACACTACCTTACCTCTCTTTAAAATGTATTTCATTGACTCATTGCACGTTAGAATCGGCTCTCGAGGGTCGATATAGATAGATCACTTTCAGAATGGATGTGCTAAACATACTATGCAGAAGATACGCGATGGAAATTTGGCGTAATTACGTTTGCAATACGTTTTGAATTATCAAAGACTCATTTGATTACGTCGGAAAATACGTCGTGTTTTTTATAATAACAGTTATAATCACTCCGAACTTTGAACGCGTGATTTTTGTATGGTGTGTATAGATATTAATAGTTAAAATAAAATACAATGATATTAAAGTCTAATTGCTGATCACAACGTTCAATTACTATTTCTGTTACTATTTTATGTCAGTAGAATTTCTATAATAATCAGCTTTTTATAAAAACTGTTATAATCACACCGAACTTTGGACGCGTAATTTTTGTATGATGTGTATAGATATTAATATGTAGTTAAAATTAAATACAATGATATAAAACTCTAATTGCCGATCACAACGTTCAATTACTATTTCTATTACTGTTTTATTCAGTGGAATTTCTAAAAACTACTTCATTGTAACCGCTGCCATAACTCCACGCATATTGAAACTAATTATATGTCCTTCTAAATATCGGATGTTGTATTCATAAAGCATCATAAAGGTTCATTAACGTGTTATTATGACCAATTGTCAATGTTTTCTTTATCATGTTTGTATTCTGAACCATAGTTGATTGTGATCTAGGCCACGTTGTATATTATCGATATTGTGCCAGTTAATAGTTTGATGATTTCTACAGCTGAATTACATAATCGTTCGCTACAACCTCGAACTAATCACCTTATTGAAACGTAATTAAAAGCGTAAAAATATTTATTTACCGTTATTGCATGCGTTATTTTAGTCTTGCATCATTATTCGTTAATTTAGATAAAATTATTTTTTTTATTGCGATTTGGTAATTAAAGTAATCGTCTACTTAGCAAGTTTGTTAACTAGTCGATCGATGTGATTGATTTAAAATGTTAAGTAACAAATAATTACAAAATAATTTCAAATATATTTCATGAATTTTGATCCTTTTGTTTTAAACGATTTCTTCCGAGATTCATAGTTGAGACGACATTCAAAACGATTAATTTGTACAAGCTTGAGAACGAATAAAAAAAATATTACATTAGCTCGAGCAGTGCAGATGATGCGTCGACGACGTCGATGGCGTCTATTGTTGGCGGCATCCCGTTGCCGTCTATTATTGACTCGCTGCTGGAGATAGTTGGCATTGCGCCAGCGCAGACCACGTGGTTCGTCGTCACGGGACGAAGCGCGCGTTATGTTATGCCCCCCGTGCATTGCGTTTATACCATCGCTTTAGAGTAGTTGTCAGCCCAAATAGACAGCTGCTTACAGTACCACAGCCACTACGTCATTTAATATTTTACTACTATATTAGTTTTTATGGCATCGAGGCAATCCTCGATCCCCGAATGACGCTAGTAAGGAATGATATTGGAAACTCCACTCACATGATTTTCAGTGTAATCAGTTTCAGTATAAGGAAAAGTAGCACTTTGCTGGATTACCCGTTAGTTCGCCTTGTATTTTACATTGGTTATTAAACTAACAGAATATTAAAAGAATATATATCACATACCTACTGTATTTATAACTAGCGACCTGCCCCGGTTACGAACATCTGGGATTTTCCCCGTTTTTGCAACATATTTCATTGATGATCTGTTACTATTTATCGCAACGTGATGTTGTATAGCCTTCCTCGATAAATGGGCTATCCAACCCTAAAACATTTTTTCAATTTCAACCTGTAGTTCAAGGCTTTATACTATAAGTATAGATGAGTCTCTCGACTTCATTCTTGTGCATATCGTGTATATCGGTACCTAGTGAGAATTTTGCAAAATCCATTCGTTGTCGTATGCCTAACATGTTTGTGCCAAATTTCACAGATTTCTCAAGTGGTTTGAGTTGTGAATTGATAGTCAGCCGCTTTTTTCTTTTAAAAATATTCGGATTAGATGTGCAAGTTGATGACGATGTTTGTATGTTTGTGAAAGAATGTTTCTGTCCAAATCCTTCCAGCCGTTTACGCGTGTCAATCACGCTTAAACGACTGACCAGATTTGGATCAAATTTGGCACACATACAAAATACTATTCCGTAATAACGTATTGTTTGTCTCTGCAATGCCGCGGTAAAAATCTAGTTAAAATTTGAGTTATGGATTTAAATACCTACAAGTGATATATTCTAAGCCTCTCACATGATGTGTCTGCATCTACGGTTGTATTTTAATCTTAGTATCTGCCTTGTTATTTTCAAAGTCATCGAGAGGAAATCGCTCCGCGATATATCTGCCTCTCGTACAATATCTTGTGTTGTTTCTAATATAATTAAGCAAGTTATCTTATTTGTTACAGTTGATAAACAGGATAAACAGACACAGAAGATGAAGAAAGAAGTTAGCGTGAAGGTATCGTGCAGCAACGGGCACGTTCCAACGCCCAATGGGCGTGCGGACGACGAGGGCGGCGGCGGAACTACAGCCGCGCCGCGAGTCTCGTATGCGGCCGCGGCGCGCAAACCGCCCTCGCCACACTCCAATAACACCCCAGCACCTTTCCCCTTAAATACAGGTTAGTATCTATTTACACGAGGCTACATAAGCTTATAATTTTGTTGAGCAAGTAATCGAAGCCATATTTTTCAGAATCACAGAAAAACAAAATTATTGATAAGTCATCACAACAGAAATCCGTCGAAATCGTACCAAAAGTCAACGGAGATTCATCAATATCCAGTGACGATATTCAAAAAGATAAAATAAGTACCAAAGAAACAATAGTGAATGGAACAGAAAACACAAGTGAGAACATTCTTAACGGTGATCCAAAAAAAGATACAGATTGTGATATTAGTAGTAGTGATAATACTAAAGTAGTAACTAATGGAATTAATAGTGATTCAGATGAAACTAAATCGAGTAAGTCTGATGAAGGACAGGAGGCTGTTTTACCCACAGTTTGTCCAGTAAGAGGTTCTGACGGCAAACATATATCTGATAAAAAGAAAGAAAATAAAAAGACTAAAATGAGTGACAAGCATAGTGATTTGGATAAGAAAAAAGATACCGTTAAAACCAAAACTCCTGAAATCTTGAAAGATAACGATGCAAAGGATATTGAGAATATGGTAGAGAAAGTTAATGGAGAAAGCAGTAAAATGGTGAACGGAGAAAAAGATAGGGAATCTACTCCAAGTGAAGATGGTGATGATAAAAAACGGGATGCTGAAGTTGTGTTCATTCAAGATATGGGTTTCACTGTCAAAATTGTGAGCCCTGGGGCAGAGTCCCTAGATATACAGGTATTTAGTCATATGTATTATATTATTCTATATATCTATATTTCCCTAATATCCAAGTAATAATTGATACTAGGTCTCAGTTAGTTATGTGGCTATAATTAACATTTACAGGTTTCCAGCATGGAGCTTGTTCAGGAAATACATCAGGTCTTGATGGATCGCGAAGATACATGCCATAGAACTTGTTTTTCGTTACAACTGGACGGAGTGACGTTAGACAATTTTGCCGAATTGAAAAACATCGAAGGCCTAAAGGAAGGATCAGTAATCAAAGTAAATAAACTGTTATGTACTAGCTGAAATAGTCAAGAGTAGACTTCAAATTTATTTATCATGTTATATTTATGTATAGGTTGTTGAAGAACCGTACACAATGCGCGAAGCCCGAATTCACGTTCGTCACGTTAGAGACCTTCTGAAATCTATTGATTATACTGATGCATATGCTGGTCAAGAATGCAGTTCTCTCGCCTTCCTCAATGTCATAACACAGGGTGATATACTAGGTAACACATTTTGTTCTATACATTAGCTTTTAGCAATACACCTGTGTTTAATGTTAAAGCAATGTACAACTTCTTATTCAGAAAAAAAGAAATCTCGGCCTGAAAGTGTGGATTGCACGCCGCCCGACTACATAATGCCGGGAAGTACTGAAAGGCCGCTATTGCCTCTGCATCCTGGTCTCACCAAGGAGAATAAGGCGCCACAATGTCTGAAGGTAATTTAATATACTGAACTTTGTATCAATTGGAACAAATAATGTACATATTATTGTGATTTAATTATTGTTTCTTCTCTACTAATGTTTCGATTTCTTTCGTCGAAATTTTGTATGAAAAGTATTTTTTTTTTCATTTTTATCCCAAAGAATTACTGTAAGCAATTATTATAATGCATACAGACATAACATGGATCTGTAATACTACTGTTTGAAAACAGAGCAAGAACTGTTTAGAAACAGGTAGAGAGTAACCACGGCGTATAATCGGTTCCTCGCCAGGTACTGACGACATCCGGGTGGAACCCGCCGCCTGGCCCGCGCAAGATGTGCGGAGACCTGCTCTATCTCCATGTTATCACGCTCGAAGACCGCCACTTTCACATCACGGCGTGCCCGCGAGGATTCTACCTCAACCAGTAACTATTCTATTAATACTACTAGAACCATGAAATAAGACACGGACTGTTTGTTTATTGTCTTTGTGTCGGTTTGACTGTGTGGATAGATGTGGATACGGTTTCTTTCTTGTCGAAAATCATTAACTAAGTTTCGTCAAAGTCATAAAAGTATATAGCGTCTCTTTATTTATTTCAATGTTTACAGTCTGCAATAGCTTGGTATATTTAACGGATTTACAGACATAATACTACTTAGAATATATTTTTTTTTAAGTGAAAATTTCTTTAGCGGTGTTGTGCACTTTTTGGGATAGGTAAAAAATGTTAAACTCGCGACAGGATCACGAGTCCTGATCGAAAATTAGTAAATTCAACTTTAAGCAAAGATGATACGATTGAGAATTCTTTGAATATTTTAATGATTCGAAATGACAGTTCGCAAGACAAAGCTGCTTGACTACAAAATCCAACTTTAAGCAAGGACGATACGATTGAGATTGCTTTGAATAGTTTATGTTTGTGTACGATAGCGCAATAAATGAATATTGTATTTTACCACATAGATGATACAGTACATTGTACTGTTATACTGATAAATAAAGCAATTCGTGCGAAATTATTTCCCAAACATTCTAAAATAATAAAAAATGCACAACTTTAATGTTCAAGTTTTCTCTTCTATCGGCACTCCCGGAGAGCAACCCTCTTTTTTTATTACTTTATTGTTTGTAGAACCAAATAATGATTATTGCGTTAATCGAGAAACGTCATTGTTTTGCACACAGCCCTTATCTGTAAAGTGAAATGGGTCATGTTAAGTAATGTAGGTGTAAGAGCAAACAGAATTATCTCTGCCATTCCAATGCTTACGTCAACGATATGCTCGATCAATGAGTATGTATTGAACATATTGGTGTTCAAGTTTCATCAGCGTATTTTTAGCGTGATACTTATAATATCCTCATAATATCATTTAGGCTCATATTATGTCGTACTTATAGGTAACACTTACTATGTTAGAACAACTTGTTTATATATATATATATATATATATATAATAAAGCCATTTGTCTATTTGTCTACATTACCCTATAAAATGGGTAATATAAAATTGGTCGGTTTAGGAGTTAGTCAACCTCATATGTCGTCAACCCTTACTCTTCCCATTGTAGTCTCCCCTCAACGAAGGGGTTTAGAGTATACTTCACCACGCTGCGGATTGGCGGAGATCTCATATATACAGAATAGTAATATAATTGTTGTTGTAAAATGTACATTAATAGCAAAGTTCAAAACAATGTATTAGGTTGGGGAAAAAGTCTTTTCGTATTTTATATGAAAATTCAAAACATTTTTTATTAAAGTTTATTTACATTTAACTAAAGTATGTAGGTGCCATTTTGTTCGATAACTTTTTGCCATCTTGTAGGTAGAGACATGATCCCATTACTATAGAAATTTTGGGACTTCTGTTCAAAAAACCACGACAAGTGGTTTTGGCAGTCTTCTCGTGATGTTAACCTGACATTGCCTAAAGAATTCTGAAGAGACCGAAACAGGTGGAAATCAGAAGGTGCAAGGTCAGGACTATACGGCGGATGCATTAACACCTTCCAGTCAAACTCTCTTAATTTTTGCTGAGTGGCTAAAGATGTGTGAGGTCTAGCGTTATCATGATGAAAAATCACACTCCTTCTGTTAATTAATTCCGGCCGCTTTCTCTCAACTTTTTGCTTTAATCTCATCAGTTGTTCACAGTAGAGTTCAGAATCGATAGTCCTGCCTGGCGGTAACAGCTCATAATGAATAATGCCCTTCCAATCCCACCATACACACAGCATCACCTTATTGCGGGTTAACCCGGGTTTTGCCAGAGTCTGTGAAGCCTGACCGGCCTTTGACCACGACCTTTTTCGCACGTTCTTGTCGTACGTGATCCACTTTTCATCACCAGTTATAAGCTTCTTCAAAAACGGTTCGCTTTCATTACGTCGTAGTAAAGAATCGCAAATGAGTACACGGTTCATTAAGTTTCTTTCAGTGAGATCGTGAGGCACCCAAATATCGAGCTTTTTAGTGTACCCAGCTTTTTTCAAATGCGCCAAAACTGTTTTGTGGTCAATTCCTAATTCTTCAGCTACGTCGTAACTACTGATATGCTGATCTTGCTCCACTTTTTCAAAAATGGCATCCATTTTATTCGTAACAGGGCGACCAGAGCGACGTGCATCTTTCACATCAAAATTTCCTGATTGAAAACGCTTAAACCAAATTTGTGCTACTCTCACAGACACTGCACTAGATCCATAAACGTCACAAATTTTTTTCGCAGCTTGCGTTGCATTTGTACTTTTTTTGTAGTAAAATTTAAAAATGAATCGAATTTCTTCATTAAATTCACTCATCTTGACAGTAAAAAAAACAAATGAAAATCACACATTTACCTAATTTGAATTTGGAATTATCTTTTATAAAATTTTAACTTTTTAAAGATATCAAAACCTGCTAGATACAAATGGTATAACCAAAGAGATTTTATTACAAGTTCATACATACTAAAATGCGAAAAGACTTTTTCCCCTACCTATTATAGGTTTTATTTATAGGTGTTAACGGTTTCCTAGAAGGCAATACTTTAAAAAATCTAATGAAAGTGTACAAAACGCGCCATAATTTCATGTTTTGTCTGAAACCACTTAAGTTAATTCGTTATGCAAATTGTGTTCATTCTTTTTTCGGTTAACAATTATCTGTATTGTTTTGCAAATTAGTTACAAATAATGTAATAAGTTGCTTTGTAGTCTCAAGGAGATTTTCTACGGAAAATAGGCCATACCTCACAATTAATTTGCCACAAGTTACTCGTAGTAATAGACAGTGCAATCCCTATGTTTATCCGACCGCAAGAGCTTCTTTGAGTGCATCTTTGTAGAACCTTTTCTATATGGCAAGTTTGGATGTTTATAGTGTTGGGTAAATTCTAATGATTGAGATATCTTTTTTTTTATACTACGTCGAATGGCAAACAAGCATACGGCCCGCCTGTTGTGAAGCAGTTACCGTAGCTATATTGCTCACGCGCCGTCACCCCCGCTGCCAACACAGCTAGTCCTTCCTTTCTGGTGACCTCACAAGAACACAACTACCCTCGTGGGAATTGTTATTTGGCTGCGGTATTCTGTGAGTTGGAGGTACTTCCCCAGTCGCACCTTACAAATACGCTGTACCCTACCTCTCTTTTGCCAGAACATCTTTCGCTATTCGACAGGGTGCACCACGTGCAGGTGAGGTTAGTCTAAAGGTCGTGGTGAGCCACTTGCACCCCAAATATCAATACAAAAAATATACAATGATATTGTTAACTACGCTACCTATTGATGAACTACGATATAAGAAAGCTCCTTGTAGCCGTGAATAAAAAACCGTATCGTAGCAAAATTTTTTTATATATCTTTTACACTACCATACGATTATTTATCTAAAGAGGCTCCATATTAGCAGCTACAAGAGCCTTATACTAAAAATTTGCTAACTCTGACCAAAAGAAAATCTCTTTTCTCCTCCATCATCAGACCTTGATCACCATTTATCTATAACCTGTTCATTGAAACCACTACATTAGGCCCAAATATGATACCTCTTAATATAATTTGTGTATTTCGGTATCCAGAAAATTCGAGATGTTGCAACGTCACACTATAGTTACCACGTTCTTTTATCCATTTCTCATGATGCTCGTAACTCTTCATTATCTAGAAAAAAGCTGACGAAATGACTGAACATTTTTTTTTAATCATAACTAAAAACACTCGATCAAGTCATGTTTCAAATACTTAAATAAAAAATGTCCTAGTTCGAGCGGCTTGGTGTTTGGCGCAGTCGGTATTATTTAAAGGCAACTTCTAATTTTTATAGATTTACTTTAACCGTTATTTTTACCACCACTAGGTCCACCGAAGAAGTGTTCAACCCGCGTCCCTCCAGCCCGTCCCTTCTGTGCCATTCCTTGATTGAGTTGCTGAGCATCGTGTCGCCGGCGTTTAAGAGAAATTTCGCCCTGGTACAAAAACGGCGCATGCAAAAGCATCCCTTCGAGAGAGTTGCCACGCCTTATCAGGTGTATCAGTGGGCATCGCCCGTACTCGATCATACTGTTGATGCGATTCGTGCTGAGGATAGTAAGTATTTTTATTTTTTATTTTATTGTTTCCGTCTTTGGTATACATCAGTTATATAACCGCCACGTTATACAGCTTTTACAACTGCACAAACAAATGTGCACGGCGTGAATATTTATGTGTGCATACTGTCTATATATTTAAAACAAACTCTGGTTAGTTACACCATTTATAAGTCAAGAATGGGTGAACCGATTTTTATGACTTTTGATTTGTTGGATTTGTCTCCGCTCCGAATAGCAGAATCACTGTTAAATAAAACATCCGAATAAATAACAAAAATAAATATATGAAGAAGTTCAAAATCTATGAGAAACATTCATTTTCTCATAGATTTTGAATGGAACGGATTTTTGCTATTACCAGAACAGACTGACTGATTCTGATGCGGTACTAAGTTCTCCGGGCAAGTAAGTACCGAATAAAGTGTCTGAGAGAACTGACAGTAGGTGATTAGGTGACATTCTAAACATTACTTAATCGATGGCTTTTTCGAACCACTGCCTTAGGTGATAACATCATTATTGGTTCTGATTGACTTTTATATCACATAAGCAGGAATGGTAAGTCAAGTAAGGTCAAGCGACAAACGTTCACTTTTCTGAAGCCGGTCGGACCTCACATGTGCAAATTCTTTATTGTTTCTTCTTGTTTTGTGTGATTTCTAACGATATTTATTTGTATTATTATTAGCGTTCTCGTCGAAGCTTGGCTACGAAGAGCACATCCCTGGCCAAACCCGCGATTGGAACGAGGAGTTGCAGACTACACGCGAGCTACCGCGCGCCACGTTACCGGAGCGGTTGCTACGCGAACGCGCCATTTTCAAAGTAAGCAATATCACACTATTCCCGCGTAGTAAATACACTGAACTGTTTTTGTAGATATCTTACCGAATAATATATTATTTATTCGGTAAAATTTTATCAATTAAGCCATTTCGTCGTCGCAGAGTCACTTCTAAGCATAGTCGCCTACTCAGACACATATGCTGAAATAAAATAAATAGCATTGTCATTGGCGGGAACACCAAAGTCGTCATGAAGAAGAAGTTGAATTGAATTCGGTAAAAATCAAACAAAAAAACAAATAAATTCCCGTGAGAAGGTGTAATAGTACTTGGCATTAGAGACAATAGTTTCACGGTCGTGTGGTTCTCTACAATTTAGCACATTAGCACGGTTGCGGTGCGAAGCCGGTGCGTTTTCGAGGTTTTTTTTCCATTGCTTGTCTTTTTAACTGACTCCAAGGACTCAAAATTGTAGAACCGTTTCCAAGGTAGCAATGTATAAAATAACTTTATATGTATGTATGCATGAATTGCTCATTTAAAGATAAAAGATTACCTAATCCAATTACATTTTAAGGCACGTAATGTTATCACTCTAAATTTCGTTTTATTATCCTGCTATGGGACTTACTACGAGTAATTATGCTTGATAATATGAATTCAAATTACATAATGTTGATTCATTAATATGAAAGGATAAGAGTTACACTGTTTCATTATTTGACCAAATTTATGCACAATCATGTTAAATATTATGCCAAGATAGTAATTATGCCAAGACTTTTATTCCACCCTACGCTATTAAACTCTTGTATTTAATATGTAAATAAATTAATATATCAATGCCTTAATAAGGGATATCCATTTAACAATTAGTGTATCTATATAAATATGTATATAGAAGAATTCGCGCATTAGTAAAATAATATAATATCAGGGCACCGTTTGCAACCGTGCCTCGACTTTTCAACATAGCCAAAACTATTTTCCTGGTAATCTTTGACCTTTTAATAGGTTTCCTGATATTTCGTATCTCAAAGATATACCAAAAATTTTCTGACGTTTCTCGACTACTTATTATATTTCTAGTGAGCAAAGACTGCGAAATTTAAAGAACAACATGTCCTACGTCATAGCATAATCTTGGACGTCATATATGCGGTGCTATTGTTTTTATTTTATTTATTATTGCAAACTGGCAAGGGAAAATTTCTGTCGCTTCATAATGTCAGTCTCTCCTTATTCACAGTATAACTAATAGTACTACAGTACATCCACTACCTGCCGTCTCTCGTATCGAGCTCACCTCAGTGTATGGCGTCGCACGCACACACGCTCATTCTCGCGCTGTGCAGAAATCATTATTTATGTAGTAGTGAACAACGCGACATTTGTATAGAGTGGCCGGGGTGTGTCTTAGGCTTATGTGCTATAGTTGTGTTCTATAAAAGATTGGCACGCAGAACCGGTTTGAATTATATTGTACTTATCGTGATCCTGCTCTTTGATTGTGACATGCTCTCTGGTTATGGTAACTGCCCTATAATTTCGTTGTACCGTTTTTTTTTTAGGTGCATAGTGATTTCGTAGCGGCGGCAACTCGCGGCGCCATGGCTGTAGTAGACGGGAACGTGATGGCCATCAACCCCGGCGAAGAACCCAAAATGCAGATGTTCATTTGGAATAACATCTTCTTCTCGCTGGGCTTCGATGTCCGCGACCACTATAAAGACCTTGGTGGTGATGCCGCTGCCTTTGTCGCACCCGTAAGTATTTCAATGTGCACAAATTTGAAAAAAGTTAGTGATTGGTTTTTGTGGAAGATTTATACTATATACTATAGAAGATGAAGAAGTAACGATGGAGGATTGTGGTGGATTATTATCTGCATATTAACATTTATCCCAACCGATTCCATGTCGTAAAGTTTGCAATCATGCAAGCTGCACCTAAGAATTCATTTGAGCGGTGCTACTATTGAGTAGGCGTATTAATTTATCATTTTTTTCATTTATTAGTTTTGTACAGAAGATTAAAAGGCGTGTAAGTAACCACGAATTTTAGAGCCAAAGCCAGCCTCACCTTTCGCTAGTCGGCAGGCTGCACGTCGTGCCTGTTAACTAGCGAAAGAGGCTGAGGCAAAGAGATGTAGAGCGCAGCTTATTTGTAAGCTGCCCGACTGAGTAAGAACCTCCACCTCACAGAATACCGTAGCCAAATAACAATCCACTTTAGGGTTATTGTGCTCCTGCAAGAGAGTGAGGTCACCAGAGAGGAAGTAGTTGCTTCGTTGGTAGCGAAAATGTCGGTGCTATCTTTCATGACGCGAGCGTTAATATGGCTACGATAACCGCTTTACATCAAGCGGGCCGTATGCTTGTCTATCACTCGACGTAGTATAAAAAAAGTTTTTTTTTTATTCAGCGTAACGACTTGCAAGGCGTGCGCGTATACAGCGCAGTGGACACTAGCGGGCTGCACACGTTGGGCACCGTGGTGGTGGACTACCGCGGCTACCGCGTCACAGCCCAGTCCATCATCCCCGGCATACTGGAGAAAGAGCAGGAGCAGAGCGTCGTCTACGGCAGCATTGACTTCGGGACCACTGTACTGTCGCATCCCAAGTATATGGATTTGGTAAGTCGTACCAACCAAAGAAAATTATAGGGTGTTTTTTTTTTGGTAGAGTTCTTTCTTTTATAAAATACTAGCTGACCTCACAGACGTTGGCCTATCTAAACCTTACCACCCAGTATACCCAGAATATCCCACCAAAGTTTCATTGCAATCGGATGAGCGGTAAACGAATGCATAAAGGGCATACAGACAAACATTCATTTTTTTATAGAAAAATATTTTTATTGTATTTATTTGTCTTTGGAAGATTTGCATAATACTTGCAATGTAGTACAATCCCGTTCATAGTTGTGGTCAAGTCACTTCAAGTTATTATTTAAATTTGATATATATCAATTAACAATTTTGATTAGTGGTCCATCTAGGTCCACTAGACCCAGTCCGAGGGAGGAGGGGGATGTCATGACCCTCCTTCTGGATCCGCCCTTGGACTTAGCTTAACCATTGTCATCAAATGACAACAGCCGGCACCGACGGCTTAATGTACCTACCCTCCGAAGTTCGAAATGGTAACAATGAAATTTGTTACAGTTGAGCAAGGCCGGGCAACAGTTGAAGATAATGCCTCACTCTGTTATATCGGCGAATGGCGAGACTGTGGAGCTGTGCTCTAGCGTCGAGTGCAAGGGCATCATCGGCAACGACGGCCGACACTACATACTTGACTTGCTGCGCACTTTCCCGCCAGACGTCAACTTCCTACAATGTATGACTCTTATTTGTATTCACACATACACACATCTAGTCTAACTAAACTTTGCACTATAGTAGTGTAGTTAGTAGTTATTGTAGACACATTGATAGTTTCTATAGCATTCACACTGGAAAAAGAGTATATGCCATCATCATGTAATAATAATAATAATAAATATTTCTTGACAATTTACACAGGGCCATCTAGTCCTAAATTAAGCGCAAAGCTTGTTCTATGGGTACTAGACAAGTAATAAATGTACTTAAATACATTTTTTTTTTGTAAATACATACTTATAATACATAGAAAACACCCCGACCAAGGCAAGCAAACATGTTCATGCACACAAAGTTTATCTTGTGTGGGGATCGAACCCGCGACCTTGGGGTCAAAGTAGCCACCACCACAAATATTCAACCACCGGGCTCGTCATTTTCTTACACTACTTTAGATTAATGCGGGTTCGATTACAAGCTTTTAAACCCTCCTCCGATGCAGTGGCGGACTAAGGCTAAAGCGGGCCCTAGGCAACATTGTATTTCCAGGCCTACTAAAGAAGTTTTCACTTCAAAAATAAAAATTAAAAACAAAATTTTCGGGCCCCAAAAATTACGGACCCTAGGCACGTGCCTAGGTTGCCTAGGCCTTAGTCCGCCTCTGCTCCGATTTTATCAATGTGCAATAATCATTGGTATAGCACAGGCCTGTCCAAACCATATACAGTACCGGGCCATAACAAATTACTAAATAGATTAGCGGGCCGCAGAAACATATACCTACTTGACATTTTTACTACCAACTTTAAAAGTTTAAGCTTAGTTATAACTATTTAGTTATAAAACTTAAATATTTCTAAAAATATATAATTTTCAGTCAGATTCGTTGTACAAAACCTATAACGGTAAAAAATTGTATAAAAACAGATAAATGAAAAACACGTCACGGGCCGCACAAATATTAGCCGAGGGCCGCATGCGGCCCGCGGGCCGTGCCTTGGACAGTCCTGGTATAGCTGATCGAAGGCACCTTCGACATATCTGCATAAACATTTATTTGTAAATACCCATGTACATAGCAAATAATTAGATTCTTAGTTTTATCATTTGATTGCAACAAATACCGATGTAGAAAAGTCCACTTTTTGTTCCACTCGTTGCTATCTCGATGATAAACACATAAAAGCGAATGCCATTAACAATTTGTGTTCCTTGTCTTTTCAGTGGAAGATGATGATTTGAGGGAGGATATCAAATCAATGGGATTCCCAATAATTCATAAGCACAAATTGTGTTGTCTTAGACAGGAATTAGTAGATAGTTTTGTTGAGTAAGTATATTATTAGCAATCAAATATTTTATTTAAATGTTAAAATATTTCTGACGTTTGAATTGTTTGTTTGTAGGGCTCGATATTTCATGTTCATTCGATATGCTGCCTTCCACCTTCAACAATTGAGTGCCAAACGGCAGAAGGATTCAGAACAGAAGGCAATTGAACCAAATAAAGAAGACGATGTTAAAGTTCCTGATACGGAATCAAAGGAAAACAAGCGAGATAACAAAAGTCAAGAAAAGGAACTCAAAGATAAAAAACAAAAGAAAGACGAGAAGAAAGAAAGTGCCAAAAAAGGAGAAACCAAGAAAGAGGTTGAAAGTGAACAGGAAATTAAAGAAGAAAAGACCAAAGATGACGAGCTTTTATTGAATGAAAATTATTCGGAAATTGATACAGACGTTGCCAAAAAGATTGTTGAAAGTATTACAGATTCAATGTGTAGCGGAGATAAGAAGGAGAGTGATTGTAAGTCGATCTAAATATTATATCATTTACTTACTACTCATTTATTTATAATTATTTTATTGATTTGTATTTTTTTCTTTTCTCTATTATGTATTAGAGATTATCATCAAGTAACTGGCTAAAAAAACCGTAATTGAAATATGATAATTTTCCAGGTGGTTTCTGTTGACATGAAATTATAAATAAACAAAGATCACAGGGAACCATAATATATACATAGTTAGAATGCGTATTGTTTATATATTTAGGATCCAAATAGTACTCGTAGTTACAATATGAAGTATTTAAACAATAGTAATAAATTTAATACCTAGTTAACAAAAGGGAATCGCTACTATATCACATTCTGAGCAGAACAGATTATAAAATAAATGGTTGAACAAGGATTAGGCTACTTGAAAATAATAATTATTTATATAGTTGATTTCGGCTAACTTGCAAGAGTATTATATATAAGTATTTTAAAAATAGAAAAATTCACCTCTCCCGCCTAGGTGCAATTCGAATCCACGACCTCTCGTTTACCGGTCGAGTGCTTCTTCCAACTGAGTTACCAGCAGTGGCGTAACTTACCCTAGGAGGGACCTATAAAAATTTGGTGGAGGGCTCTTTTACCCAAACACTTCAACACTAAGGGGTCTATATCTACCCGAACCGAACACGCTGGGGGCCCTTATAGCCCGGGGGGCTCCGTATCATTGAAACTGATACGGCGGTAGCTACGTCCCCGGTTCTCAGGAAGGTTTGGTACGTGTAGGACCAAAAACTAATACATTCCGCTGTCTTTTGTGGAATAAAAAAATAACCAGCTTCGTGTAGAATACCACATTGACTTTATTTACAGCAGGTGAACGTTCCCGAGCTGTCGTAGCGGCCGCTGCGAAGGCGGTGGCGTCTCTAAAGGAGTCTGAGTTCGATGTTCGTTTCAATCCGGATGTGTACTCGGCCGGCATCAAGCACGCGGCCTCTCCCGAGCAGCTGGCCAAACAAAGACATCTGGTCAAGGAAGCCGCCGCTTTTCTGCTCACCACACAGATTCCAGCATTTGTAAGTCTGTCATCTATACATAAATTTAAGGGTAAAGAGACTTTTTGGCGGATGTTTCTAATCAAATTTTCTAATTTACTGTTTATTGATAATTGTAATGGTGTATTACGATGTAAGTGATCATTATTGTGCGTAAATTAGAGGTATTTTTCAATATGTACATAAAAAAGTACAAAACAGTAGTAAAATTGCACTCTAGGTTTTGCTGTTGAGGTTTGACTGAAATTGAAAAAGAGAACATTCATGACGACATTGCCGAAAATGGCACGTCCCTGAAGCCAAGATAATTGTGAAGAAATAGTTAAAGTCGTGCTCTGAAGGATCAGCATCCAGGGTTGTAAAACTAGTAATAACAAAAAAATAAGTGTACAGTGCTACAAGGATAAGTATGAACGTGAGTGACGTTTGTAGGAGGGCGTTGCTGTGACTTTCGGGTTGCCAATTAGGGAAAATCTCCTTACTTCAAGGGAATTTTTACATATCCTAATTAAGACATTTAAAATGCTCAATCTTAGGTGGGCAGAAGTTAATTACTTTAAACTAATTCTGTTATGAACACAATATTATAGTATTTTAGTTAAGTTTTAAAAATAACGATACGGCCCAGATAAAAAGTTAATTAAAATGATTATAGTAATTTCGTACCTATCTTGGGGTGTAAGTGATTCATCAACACCTTTGAACCAAGGCAAATCTCACCTGTACGTGGTGCACCCTGCTGACTGCCAGACGAGGCTCTGGCGAAAAGAGAGGTAGAGCAAAGCGTATATTTTAAGCTGACCGACCCGGGAAGTACCTCCTCAAATAAAAAATCTAACAACGATCTGTGAAATGAAGGAATGATGAGTATGTGAAATAAAAAAAAACATATACAATTTAGATTTTATTTATATATTACATAGGATACATACATATTTATTTTCAAAATGCACTTTCTCAGTGTTTCCCGACTGCCTTTGAAATTTATTTCTTCTTTTAGTACAGCGAGAAACTTATTGACAGTTGGAATTTCTTTTTTCATTGCAGAAAACTCGTGAATCTTTCTTAAAACTCCACTTTGCCTTCTTTGGCAATGTTTGATACAGTGTGTAAAAAAAAAAAACACCTGAAAATAATTTAAATATATAAATATTTACGTATAACCACAGTATAAGTAATAGTACTAACGTACAGTATGGACACTCTCTGCCGCTCTCACTAGTCGACCTCACCTCCCCTATGGAACCGATTTGGAACCGTTCGCAATGGATGCAACGTCCTACAAATTGACGTCGCTCGTATTTTATTCTCCATTCTGTTTAAAAGATGGAAGTTACTTGTGCAGTGGATGGATATCTCAACACATGGAATATCAAAAAAATAAATTTATTCGATTCCTTTGGATGAAATAAAGTACAGATTTTTTTATAAATTACCTAAAAAGCATGCGGCAGCCATAGTTTCATCATAACTAATTCATGTCTGTCAAAGTAGGATACAAGATACAATTAATACGAGATGAGAAAAGGATAGCATTATGTCTCAAAGAGCAAGTGAGTGCGCAGACGCGGAAGTGACATTGCTGTCACTTGAGTTATGGTGGTTTATTGTTTACAATTTTCTTATTTACGAGTGCATTTAAATATTTATTGTGCGTGATCTCATGGGTGGTATTAGTTTTAAATTACGTTTGTTCCATGTGAATATGAAAATGAATCAAATCATTGCGCATGCATTTATATGAATAGTAAAAAGCTACAATTAGTAAGAATGAAATGGTTTGACCATTACAATGAACCGGTATTCGGAAGGCGAACGTTTGATTTAGTGGTGATTAGAAAATATAAAATGTTGGGTAAGTTAGCAATGGCAATTATACAAGGCGTTTTATAAATATTGGCTGAAGTCGGTGTAATGTATTTACTATGTTTTTTTTTTCTTCACTACGCCCACCTGATGTGAAGCGGTTACCGTAACCATATTAACGGTCGCAACATTAAATATCGCTCGCGCGCTGCCATCCTCGCTGCCAACGCAGCAACTCCATCGTCTCTGGTGACCTCACTCACTCGCAGGAACACAACATCCCTCAAGGAAATTGTTATTTGACTGCGGTATTCGGTGAGATGGTGGTACTTTGTCAGTCGGGTTGTTTAAAAAATACGCTATGTCCTACCTCTCTTTTCGTCAGAGCCTCGTCTGTCAGTCAGCAGAGTGTACCCCGTGCAGGTAAGATTGACTTTGGTTCAAAGATGTTGATGAACCACTTACACCCCCTTACATGTCCGACTAATAATTGAATAATGTCAGCCCTAGAGAACGTCACTCAAACATAGGCACGTGTACAGACGTCATTTGGTTACTACATGCAAAAGTGCCATTTTTGTATGGAGTGGCCGGGGTTTGGTATAACATAATAAACCAAATAAAACTGTTTACTGTGGAACAAAGTGGGAATTTAAGATAAACACACATGTCTGGCAACATTTACCTGTAGCAGCAGCCACTCGCTCGTGAACCTTTTCAAAAGGAATTAATGAGCCGTTTTTTTGTTTTTCTTTTACAAAAATCTCCTTCACCTTTAACACAGCGTCCCTGACACCACTTCGTAAAACTTTCGGCATGATAATCGTACTATAGTAATAAAATATACTTTAAAATCGCACCACAACATTCAATGGTGATGAACTGTCAAAATAGACGTCTTACAAGATGGCGGCTTTAGTTCCGTTTTCTGCCACGTTCATTTATATCCTTGTAGCACTGTACACGCACGGTATAGGCAAAGAATGAGGAATGCTATATTTTTTATTATGTACTACATACATTGGTACAGTTATAACTCACAGCTTATCATCTGCCATTTTTTTTTCGTTCCAATCATGGAATTCAATAAATAAGAAATCATTAGGCGAAACAAAAAGCCCGACTGAAAATTCTAGCATTGGTTTTTGTTTATTATCTTGTATTTTTTTTAACGCACAATGAAATAACATTATGTGCTTTTATAAGAACAATAGAACCTAAAACAGTTGCGTATTGTATAGAATTTTGGTTTGTCTGTCTGTATGTTTGTAGCGCATCACGCAAAAACTGTTGTAGGTTTCACAGTAATATTGTTGGGAGATATAACTTAAAATCAGATGCATATTTCATCAAATTAAAAGCCTAGTTATTGATAGTAATTGTTTACTTTATGAACAAGCAGACGATGTCGCGTACGTCGCCGTCCACTAGTTAAAAATATTAGCTTATTCGTACGACGGTCAGAGGCTTACCCTCATTTATGTTTGCGTCATTAAAAATATTAGCTTTGACTTAAAGAGGCTTATTGGGGTTTCACGATGAGGCAACGCTATTATCGTCTTATACGAGTATATGGGGACATTGACCCCTGTTTGCTGTTAAGGCAAAGTCCAACTGTGGCGGTCTAGTGGTCAGAGTTCCTAGTTCTGCGTTCTGCGTTCACAATTGTGAACGGACCAATTGGTCTAGTAATCTGGTGTTCAGTAATCCTCACCTTTCTCTACCTATTACTTGCACAATTTCTGTCCAACCATTTGCCTTTTTTTGACGATTTTTATACTCCTTGTCTCCTCAAATCATAGAGGAAACGTTCTCGTCTCGTACTGACTCAATGAAAGTTGCGACCTTCCAGTTTTTGACAAAAAATGGAACTTGGTCAGAACGTGCGTTCTGTTTGACCACTGCGGCAAAGAGTAAAGTAAGTATAGTGGAAAAGAGTGGCAACTCTGAAAATTTCTTGCATGTATGGAAAGTGCTGCTCCAAGGCAAACATTTGGTTACTAAAGCTATGCCTATACGTACCTAGGTATAATACCATGTCGTATTTATATATAGGTACCTATCAAGTGAAGTATCAGTTAAAACTGATTTTAGAGTTTTTCGAATCGGGCGCCTTTAGTCTCGCCTGCCAATTTGTTATAGGTAAGAACGCACGATGTAAGGTCAACTACCTATCACAAATTCGCTAGCTAGACTAGACATGCCCGACTCGAAACTCCAAAATCAGTTTTAACCAATACTTCACTTGATAGATTCTCTTGTATTTACACTATCATAACTTCAGTTGAATAATAGAAGTACTTGGATTGAATTTAGATATTTATTATGTTGAAAATTATCAAAATTCTGTCAAAGTACTTCTATCTAGTCGGATATCCAGCAAGGAAATGTAACTCCACGACGGGGACATAGTAAGAGGTTAGGTAGGTCAGAGGGGCAAGATGGCCGTCGAATTAGTACCCATACGGTTTGATAGATAGCGCAGCTTTATATAAAATCGACGTTCTTCGAACATAACTGGCCCTGCACTGCGGTCTGATTGTTTTACTGTGTGTAAATGCCTAAGACCCCGTATAGATTAAAGTGAACGCCTTACTTAACACTGCGACAATCTAGCGGTCAGAGTTCCGAGTTCTGCGTTCCGCGCTCACTATAATGTACCGTAGCCATATTAACGCTCGCAACATGAAATAGCGCTCGCCCGCCGCCACCTTCGCAGCCAATGGAGCAATTCCTTCCTTCCTGGTATATCGTATTGTTGTGTGTGTATAGGTCCGCGAGTGCCTGGAGCACACGTCGACGCCGATGGACGGCGCGGGGCTGACGGAGGCGCTGCACGCGCGCGGCATCAACGTGCGCTACCTGGGCCGCGTGGCCGCCGCGCTGCGCCCGCACCCGCACCTCGCCTACCTGCACGGCATCGCCGTCGGCGAGCTCGTGCTGCGCGCCGCCAAACACATCTACACCGCCTACCTGCAGGTACGAGTACGTGTGGAGCGCGAACACATCGCATTTTGAGGGAGACGTGAATTTTGGCTCTGAATATTTAGTATTTTTTTTTTTATATATTTTTTTTATATTTTTAATATTTAGATGCTGGAAAACGAAATAATGAAGAATAAAATTGTTATTCTCGTGGTTGAAAGAAGTAGAAGAAGATAATTAAAAAGAGATAGAGGATAGAAAACTGTAAGGATGCATAAAAACGTCCCGTGCGTGTGTATGTTCGATCTATAGTGTTGCGGGTGAAGTAAGACCAGTGTTGAGTAGTGAACAATAGATTTATTACAAACTAAATAACAGATATACGAATACTCGTATTTATGATTTTTAGAACAAAGGAATGATAATATTAACTTAGACTGTATGCGGAGTACGTGATGTATTTTCCGATTGTCAGCACGATGATAGCACATCGCTACAACCTTCGAAAGTAGACCTAAAGATGACTTCCTTCTTTATGTCACGTATCGGTCCAAAGGCTGATTCCTATTCGTACTCCATGTCCAGGGTTGCGAGGCGATGGTAGCGGGGGCGGGCGTGGCGCACTTCCTGAACTGCCTGGTGGGCGGGTGCGCGGCGGCGGGCGGCGGCGGCGCGGAGGGCCCGGCGCCGGCGCGCGCGCCCCGCGCCCCGCGCTCGCGCCGCGCGCGCAACAAGCACCACGCCGCGCCGCACGCGCACCACGCCGCGCCGCACTCGCCGCCCGCGCAGCACTGGCAGACGCTCACGCACAAGTCGCTCTTTGCACACATCAAACAGGAACTCAAGGTAACGCGACCTGTCTAATCGATAACTTCTGTGCATACGTGTGACGCATAACTGATCCCCGTCGTATGGACGGTATGCGTATATAATGTGTAAACCTTTCGTCTCGTTTGCATATCGACAGGGTGCACATTAAACAGGTAATATAAACTTTATTGATTCTGCGTGAACCTGACTTCGTAATGAAAACAAAGAATGGCACTCTGGGAGCGGAGAGCAAAGGTCGACGACGAACCTACCAATTGTGCATAGATAAATAGACCGTTGTCGGTTACGGTATCGGTGTCGCGAGTTCAATGATTTTTTCCGATCTCAAAAAATGCCCAACGCACCTAAAGAAGTTTTCACTTAAAAAAAACAACATTAAAAGTATTGTATGCAAGACAAGAGATGAAGCACATTATTTAAGAAGATCCGTCAAATTCAATTCATTATTATTTTATTAATCTTTATCAACCTAGTAGAAATTAAAATAACTACTTAACATTTCAGGCATATTGGGGTTACGAATTAAAAGCTGAGAATATGGAAGATGTTATAGAAAAACATGGACTCCAGAAAATATCATTGCTCAGGTAAATTATAAATAAAATTTCTTTAATTAACAATTTAAAATGTATTTGTGGTACGTAGGCTAATAAAAATAATTGTGTGTTACAGGTCGTTTGCGCTCAAAGTAGGTTTACAGATTATGTTGCGCGAATATGACTTCGACAACAAGAACAAGCCTACATTCAATGGATCTGACATCATGAATATTTTCCCTGTTGTTAAACATATCAATCCAAGGGTAAGCATTAAATACTTATATAAATTCGACTACATCTATTTATTAATGCCAAGCAACATTCTCTCACAAATCAGACTTTTTACACTGTCACATACATATGTCATATGACTCAAAGATGGTGGTGAGCCACTCGGGCCCTAAAACTTAATACTGTACGTATAAAGCTCTACAACGGATATTTGTACAACACTACGTTTTGTGGCGAAAATTAATCATCATTTTATGACTAAGTAGTGGTCGCCCAGTGGTCGAAATTCGATCATAATTAATTTAAATTATGACTTTATCAATAAACAAAAGAGTAATATGCGTGTGTGTGTCAAGCACATGGTAGCGTGTGTAATTTTTTTTTTCATTGTTTTATGTATTTTTTATGCGTGAATTAAAAAATATATTAGCAATCTGCATTCCTTCTCAATATAAAATATAAGTGTGCGAAATTTCATACTCCTCCGTCCGCGAAATTTTCGTAAAAAGTGGTACAAAGTTTTTGTTTCAGATATTAATAGGTATATAGATTTAACGCCTAGGCAGATTATGACTGAGATTCTGTTTCCATAGTAGCTACGGTTTTCAAGATAACGGATTTTAAGCACGTCAAATATAATACTATAATTTCTTGCAGGCATCAGACGCCTACAATTTCTACACAACTGGCCAGAATAAAATCCAAGCGGGTGCTGTGAATGAAGGGCACGAGATGATCGCCGAAGCGTTGAATCTGTTGAATAATGTGTACGGCGCGATGCACGGCGAGATCGCCCAGTGCCTTCGCATGGTGGCGCGGCTGTGCTACGTGACTGGGGACCATCGGGACGCCATGGCCTACCAACAGAAGGCTGTTCTCATGTCCGAGCGAGTCAATGGCATTGACCATCCTTACACAATTACTGAATATGTAAGTGTATTTTAAAAGATTGATTTACTATGCAAACACTTTTAATACTGGGGCAATCTGAAGTAATTATATGAATTATTCATCCACCCACCTAGGCAGGTAGGAATTTCATCTGTAACGATGGACTGCTATGCCTTGTTTAGTAGTGTAATACTTAATAGATAGATGGCGCCACACTGCGACTACACAGCAGCAAATATAAAATGCAAAAATTCGTCACCATCATAAACCATCCTGGTAGCCCAGTTGGAAGAGCACTCATCAGGTCATCGAGTGGTCGTGGGTTCATATCCCATCTAGGCGGGGGAGGTGAACTTTTCATTTTCAAAAATATTTATAATATTTTGGCAAGTTGGCCAACACAACATGATTTTAATATTTTTTTTATATAGAAATTGCTTGGTTAGTTGTCCATGGTGGACAGGCAACAGTTTTTCAGTTTCATATAGTAACAGCCGTTTGTAAATGCGAATTTTCTTTGAAATAATACTAAATTTAATACATTCGATTCGTCTTGATAATTTGTAATAATTTTGTTATAGTCACACCTCGCTCTGTATTGCTTTGCGAACGGGCAAGTAAGCACAGCGTTGAAGTTACTGTACCGCGCCCGATACCTCGCGCTTCTTGTCTGCGGAGAAAACCACCCTGAGATGGCGCTGCTTGATGTAAGTTTTAAGTTTAAGTACCTTTTGAGACCGATATCATGTTTCGATGATTTTTATTAATTACCTCGCCTTTCTCCGCCAACCCGCAGTTCAGCAGCGTGGTGGAGTAAGCTCTAAACCTCTTCGATTGTATCCCAGTAGTGGGATGAAAAAGGGTTGTCGACGACGACCTTGAAATGTTACATGAATAGCTTTTATGGTAATCCATATTGACATTACATGGCAAGCAAATTACATTTCGATATAAAAATATCTATATTTTGGTATAGATTAGAGATGTGCCGTATCTGGCAATATTGCCTAAAGTAAAAGTATATTACGGTGAATTTTGGGAATATTGTCGATCGCATAAATGCTTCTCGAGATAATTATGTTAATTTGAAAATCACATAATTATATATCATCACTCAACACATGTTAATTTGAAAATCACATAATTATATATAATCACATAAAAGAAAACGCTCTATACCAGGGGTCTCCAAACTTTAAACCTTAACACTATAATGTTTTTTTCAGTGTGAGTTCCAAGGGCCAATACTCTATCCAAAAATTTTGCAATCGAAGCTTTGACTGACTGACTGACTTAAACAGAGTTTTCTTAAAATATCGCAATCATAATCCTAGTGTTGACACGACATCGATTTCTGACATTGATATAGAGTTGGTGTACGATGTCGTCTAAGTGTGTGGTGTGTATAATGCACAGAGTAACATCGCGCTGATCCTGCACGCGGTGGGCGAGTTCGAGCTGTCGCTGCGGTTCGCGGAGCGCGCGCTGGCCGTGACGGCGGCGGCGCACGGCGCGCGCTCGCTCAAGGCCGCCGTGGCCCGCCACCTGCTGGCGCGCACGCTCTCCTGCCTCGGGGACTTCCGCACCGCGCTGCAGCACGAGAAGGAGACCTACTCCATATACAAACAGCTGGTCAGTACTCTTCATATAAAGTTTGAAGCAAGACGATTTTTTTAAATTCTTATTGGATAGTGAGATACGCGCGTGCGAACGTATGTGGTCGTGAATGTTTGACGATGTTACATCGTGTACGTGTGACATGTATAAATAGTATGTTTTCATCGATCATGAGTTGGGACAGATTGGATGGATCATGTATTGGACGATAGAGTAGTGCTGCCAATAGACTTATGGGGGTAGACGCCTACGGATTGTGGTTTAGTAAGATGTTGTTTGTGTTCAGCTGGGCGAGCAGCACGAGAAGACGCGCGAGTCGTCGGAGTGCCTGCGCCACCTGACGCAGCAGGCCGTGGTGCTCCAGAAGCGCATGGCGGAGGCGTACGCGCGCGCGCCGCACGCGCACCCGCAGCCGCCGCCGCTGCACATACAGCCGCCCGGGATGGCTTCCGTCATCGACATGCTCAACCTCATCAACGGAATACTATTCGTCCAGATCAGGTAAAATGTTCACGAAACACGTGAAAGGCTCGCTACAAGAATTGGTCGACAATGCGTGTTGTCTCTGGTGTTTTAACCGTCCTTAGTCTATGTTGACGGTTTGCTATCGAGCATGTCGTATGCGTGTTTGCCAATTTGATGGTATAATGAAAAACCTCACATAAACAGAAATGACAACCATATCGATGTTGAAATAAGAGTCTACAAAAATTCATTTTTTTGTTGATTCGTGACACATGTTAGGCCGGCTATTAGCGTAGCGACGAGTCTGCGATTCTCTCTTTAACTCAGCTCCCCTCGATCACTCCTGTCGCTCACGCATATTTTTTGTAAAAAATTGTTTCAATTTTTTACAACCAGATATCCCTTAATTTTTTTTTCTAACATCTATATGAGTTAGGAGCGTGTCTACTAAAACTTTCAAATATTAAAATGACATTAAAATTTTAGCCGTCACGACATCGAGCAGTTCAAGGCTGAGATTGAGAAGCGTCAGCTGAAGGACCTCCCGCTGCCGGAGGTGCTGAGCGAGCTGAGCGGGAAGGCGGCTGCGGGGGAGCAGCGCGAACAGCGGGAGCAGGGGGAGCAGAGCGAGCAGAGCGAGGCGGGCTCGGCGGAGAGTTGAAAGGCCGCCGCCGCCTCTGGACTGTGTTTAGTGAGTAAGGGCGGCCGCCGGCGGGCGCGGGGCGGCGCGCAGGTAGCACAGCATGTTCCACTCCTATTGGACATATACATTGTTACTTTATAATTATTGATTGATGATATTGTTCCTTATCTATGAATGTATGCCGTAGTGGATAGTGTGCTAAGGTTTGATGTAGATTTTTTGTTAGTCAAATTTTGAGGATATTATTTTGATGAAATAAATTAAGTGTTTAAATTTTTATGAATTCTCGCAGTGCAATAAATACATATTATTTATGCATGTGAAAATATTTTCGTTTCGCTCAAATCACGCAGACGTAGGTTTAATTTAATGCTTCCGTTCAAATCACAAATTACGGACATCCAAAGTAGTGCAATTTCTATGTAGTGATAATAGCAATAAGTTTTGGTTGTGAACCCGAGCGCGCGCGGTCGCATGTCACGGTGCTGGTGCTACGCCGACTTGTCCTACGTGTATAATGATTTTATGAATTGTTAGTGTCGAGTATTATTTTTTTTTAGCGCGGAAGTATATTGTTGAAGTACCCATAGTCGTAGATATTCGGTTATATTGTGATTGAAATGTAACAGGATTCGATGTCTCGAGTTCGTAATCACTGATGTTCGATGTTATCTGCGTGCAAAGGTTTATTTTATGAACAATCCGTTACAGTTTTGTATGTTATTTACGAACAACACTGCCTCTATTGTTATTTTAGTTTCAGATTTTAGTGTTTAGTGCCATATAATGTAGTGAGTGTAAGTTCTTTTATGTGTAATATTTCAGTTAAACTGTGATATAGAACGTTTATCAATTTTTATCATCGATTCACTTGCCTTGTCTGTGAGATAGAGATAAACCTTTTAAAACGGTAAATATCCGTTATAAATCTATTTAAACCTTAAAATATAATAAAAGTCGCCCCACTGGTCTTCAGACTCGAAAAAATTTATGACTATTATACTCGAAATTTTTTATGACTATATCTATCATATTTTTTTTTAATCCAAGCCAGCGAGTACGCTATCTAAGTTTTTTTTAATTGACACATCAACTGCGTAAACATGAACAGTTATGAAATTAATAGAAATTTGCTAAAAACAAATTAAGGTTACTACTGCACTTTACCTTTTTAAAGATTACTCGTAAATAAGCTAAAACTATGATGTTTATACAATACGGAATCAAATTCTATAACAAATCGCCGGGGCTCCCGGTAGCTGGCAATACTTCAATAAAGTCTAGACATCACATTTTCGGGTCTGAGAATCCATTATGAAACGTTCATGTCGATGCATGCATATAACATGTAAATATTACATATTCTTGTCCTTTGACAATAATCTTGTATAATATATCCATGATAGGCATATACACCCATGGACCTGTCAGAGCCGGCTTGCTTACATACATGGTTCGATAAATTATGCTAGTCACTGCAGCTTGGAATGTTTACGTATGTGGAATATATTGTTGATATTTTGCTAATGTCGTTATTTCTTACAAAAAGGGAAATTGTTGTATATAAATGTATACTTTGCAATAGTTATTTCACACATTTTATCCACTCAGATTTAGCTCTGATCGTTCGACCCTGGTTCAACATCCGCTCAGCAATTTGTCAATGTGGCTATCTAGGCTGAATTTGAACCGGATAAATGTGCCTTATTCTGCGATGTTTGTCTTAAATGTTAAGGCGGACGCGTACTAGAGCCGCTGCGGCCACGGAACTGGTTGATTGTAAAACTTAAATTACATAGAAATGGATAGTCGATGCGACTGGCGCTTTTGTACAATAAAATAAATTAAAGCCAATTAGTAATGAGCTGTGTAAACTTTTTTAACAAGTACTTAAGCAATTATTGTCACATTCATTGTTGTTTCGCTGTGTAGACTCTTATGATATTTTATAAACTAGAAGTTAACTGTTTTTATGCCTAAAATATAATAAACAATTAATTTATATCGTATGCAGCCAGTCGGGACGTGTCCGTTGCCGTATCTGCACTAATGCGAGTTTGCTTATAAGGTAAGACTGCACTACGCGGCACGGTGCGACAAAATATTGTTTGTATAAATCATTATAAGGTATACGCCGCAATACGCGACGCGGCACTGCGCAGTGTTGACAAACTAATCAAAATGTTGTCTCGTGCCGCCGAGAGTAGTTCACATTTATGAGCAAATTGTTGTCGTTGTTCATTTCATTAGCAATAAGTATCACCATTGGTAATGTACGGTTCTAGGACGTGCATATATAGGTAGGGGTTGTTGAGATTGCACCCGATACCGTTTATTAGCGGGGCGAATGCCCTCAGATGCTTTTGGCTGTTGAGTATCATTATCAGGTCCGAATATGTTTCACGTTATATAATATTTACTGAAATAGTTACCTCCTATTTGTATTTCAATTCATTACTTTGATATCAATGCTGACAAGTTTGTGGGAAGTAACTATCAGTGTTCAATTATCTGATTGCAAGCAGAATGTAGTATGTTGTACGATGAAGTATGTGCCTAAGCAAACAATAATCATGTTGTTGTTGTTACATTTCTTTAACAATATGATGACCATGTAAATACGGCGCTGTTCGTAGTATACTAATAAAATCGTTTTTAAAATAAACTTGTTTTATTTGTCTCTTATAAATATAGTGTTAATTATAAACCGCTTTTTGACGTAAATACGACTTTAAAATTGCTTCCATAAGAATACAATTCAAAGAAATGAATGGTAACAAAATCGGATGTTACAGTTTAGTGTTGCAGCTACAAATCTATCATCATCTACATCCAAAGTTCAATCACACCACTACTGGATAGATGAAGGATCAAAGAATTTATTACGCTAAAGTTTGATTCTTTTTTATCCTTCAATTCCTTTGACCCTTCATCTATCCAGTGGTAGTATAGTCCTTATTATGGAACATCGCGTGCGCGGGAGGATGAAGCGCTGCCATTTTGAGATATTCTTAGTGCATATAATGTATTCACGTATACACTGCCGTGTCCGTGACAAAGCCACACCCCATTTTTTGTGTATTCAGAAGGCCTTTCACCATCAAGCAAGATACATGATACAAGATGTCTGATGTGGCATTGTCCCGGGATTGCCATTTTGCGCTTTCAGTCGAACTTGAATGCCAAAAACAATATATAATCTGGTTTTAGGGATCAGAAAATCTAGATATCAATGTTATATAAATTATTTTACCAATTGCGGATTGATCAGACTCGTGGATGATGCTCATATTCCTTCATAAAATAGAAAAGAGCCGATCATGTTCAAACTGCTGGACAGATTTTCTTGACTCATAGCTAAGAAGACTCACCTCTAAAAAAAACTAAATCTGCATTGCGCCGCAGTCGGAGAATAACGCGGCGTGAGGACCGAATACCGATTACAACTAGTGATAATTTACGATATTTATCATTTATTATTAGCCAATAACTATGCCAATTGACAGCGCTTTCGGGGGCGGCCTCATCCGTCAAACACGTCGATAGCCGCCAGATTTTCCCGAAAAAGTTTTATTACCAAGCTGTGTGATACGTAGTGTAGAAGGATAATTGTACCTCCAAACATACAAATGATTCAGATTACTTAGTAATAAAAATTTCGGTACGCTTTTTCGATTGCGCATTTCTGTCGCTTAGTGCATAGGCAACAAAATCGATATTCTTTTATTTTTGCACCTCCCCATCGGGACAGCGCGAGGGGTGGGGACCGATGACTAGAGCGATGTTTTAAATCATTTTTGGACTATTCCAATCCGGTATGCCCCACTATCTATCCATATCCATGGATCATGAGTGGGAAAGGAATAAGTGTTTAATAGATTATGGTTCCACTTTAAACCTCAATTAGCCATTTTGCATAACGAATGACCAGTTGTTACTGAAACGTTATAGAAAAGTTATAGATATTTTTCATAATTAGCTTAATGTTTTATTCTCTATTTCTTAATAATGGCAACTAGTAATTCTAAATGAAATGACTAATGGGGATAGAAGGAGGTGCTGTTCCAATTATTTTATGAGTCCAAACCAACCTCACCTTTACGTGGTCCATCCTGATGAATAGATACTAACAGCTCGGGTGAAAGTCGTAAAGCGTAGCAATGTTTTACACTGAAAAGTGGTGTGCCTTATTTCGGCACTGCCCAGGTCTCAGAATCTCAGATCAGATTTTAACTAGACAAAAAATTAGTCGTTAATTTGTCGCCCAAAGCAAAAAATTTGTCGATCTCCCGTTAAAGAGTTATCTATGGTTTATTTTGTGGCAGTGCCGAAATAAGCTTATTTCGGCACAGCCCACTTGGGATCTATTAAACTACAAAACATAGCTAAGATATGATTATCCCCAGAATTAGTCGTCAATTTGTCGAATTCATACACCAAGTATCAGAATTAGTCGACCTCCCGTTAAATAGTTATAAGTATTTATTTGTGACAGTGCCGAAACAAGCCTTATTTCGACACTGCCCAAAACAACTACACCACCTAGCGAAAATCTGGTTTCACCCAGATGTTGCCTTGAATTTGTCGGAAATAAAACACAACTGGTCGATGCGTAATTAAAAAGTTACACGCATTTTAATAATTCACGTTGTAGTCAGAGAGCCTAACGTAGGCAGAGTAGAATAACACCACCCCATTCACATATGGCTATCGTAAAAAGCAACTAATGTAGTGCTAAAGAACACCTAAAGCATTCGTAGATCAGAAAACAGTTGCATGCATTGACAAACTTTGCCAGACTCTGAAAAAGGAAGGAAATAAAACGTTTACTGTTGCATTTTGTGCATGATATAATTTTGATGCAAGATCTCGGACTATACTTATTATGAGAATTATTAAAATGCGTGTAACTTTTTAATTACGCATCGACCAGTTGTGTTTTATATCCGACAAATTTCGACAAATTCAAGGCAACATCTGGGTGAAATCAGATTTTCGCTAGGTGTAGTTTTTTTGGGCAGTGCCGAAATAAGGCTTATTTCGGCACTGCCACAAAAAAATACTTATAACTTTTTAACGGGAGGTAGTCGACCTCCCGTTTCTGATACTTGGTGTCTGAATTCGACAAATTGACGACTAATTCTGGGGAAAATCATATCTTCGCTATGTTTTGTAGTTCATTAGATCCCGAGTGGGCAGTGCCGAAATAAGCTTATTTCGGCACTGCCACAAAAAAACCCTTATAACTCTTTAACGGGAGACCGACAATTTTTTTGCTTTGGGCGACAAATTAACGACAAATTTTTTGTCTAGTTAAAATAAAGATCTGAGACCTGGGCAGTGCCGAAATAAGGCACACTGAAAAGTGGAAATACTTCAAAGGAATACTGAATTTAAATGATGACGGGATGGCAACACAAATAAAACTATTTTGTAGGAATAAATATTTATAATTTAAAAATATTGTTACAAAATAACAAGCATACTTATTTAGACGTATATTCCTCAGTTGAGTCATGTAAATAAAAACAATTTTAAATATTAGGTTCTAAAGTATAAACGTTTTTCCTAAAATCTATGGATTACTGGCTAGCGTTGGGCAAATTCGAGATGCTTTAACAAAAGTAGCATTTTACAATTTCTTTTGAAAACAATTGAATTGTTTTTTGATCGTCCAGACTACATAGATTGACACATTCGTCCATAAATGGACGATGGTGTCCTCGCGACTAAGTCCGCAAAAAAAAGAAATATTCCTGGACAAATTACACACCGCGATCTAGTACTAAACCAAGTCTAGGCTTCGAGCTAAATGCAAGGAGATGAGTGGAATGCTCCAAAAAAATCGAAAGCTCCAAAAAAATAATTTTATTTCTTTCTATAGAAAATTTAATAAAAAAAATCATAGGCGCAGAGAAGTGATTTAGTGCATGGGGCTTAAATGTGAGTAAAGGACTGTGTCTCATTCTCGGATCACTAACTGATCATATGCCTGTAATGGACACCTATACAAGATGAAACTTGTCAATAGGCAATATGATGCCCTAGCAAACGAATGGTATTCCTAGGATAGCCAATGACTGGAGGATTATACGTTCTCCCCAATCAGTGGTGTATTGAATTACACGGAACATATCTCTATAAGGGCAAGGAGAGTGACTAAAGGAACTGGGAGGGAGATTCAAGAGAGTCGATGCTGCAGTAGTGGGCTCTTTTTAAGATTATGTATTTACCTAAAAACACACAACATCGATTGTGAAGAATGTTTGTGATCTTACCCTTTCTCTCGCTATGTTGGTAGAATACCTGCCAGCTACCAGTGAGGGCAGACAATCAGGACAGACAATCTTCGTCAAAAAGGTTTTCTTGAAGCGTGTACCTTTGCCAGTCTAACATCTAATCATAGCATTTTGTGTTTTCCCGCTAAGAAGCTTGAAAATCTTTATCGTAATAAAAGTAGTGTTTATCACGAAAATTGATTGTGAATTCGCGTTATTAGTGCGTGTTAGTAGTGATAATATTCGGTAAAGTAAAAATGAGCAAGGAAAACTTCCAACTTCTATCGGAGGGAAACGAAGTTCTACATCCAATTCCGACAGCGAACTCTGATTCGGAGTTAAAGGGCGAATCATCACGTCCACCAAACAAGAGATCGAGAAGAAACCAGGCAAGTAGGTACCTACTGGACTCGACCCACGGGAGGATACATTAATCACTCATGTGAGCAACCTCACCAAGTATATAGAACGTTGCATACACATAACTAGTCCTGGTTCAGTGTCATCTAGCAATCTACGAAAGTAATAAGTAAAAAAATCAGTTGCGGAAGAGGATCGAACCTCTTCTGCAATGGAATTTAGTTTTGTGTCATATTCAGACCATAACTGATGGTACAAAAGTAATAAAATTTGCACCACAAAACCGCGTTGATGCTCACTGAGCTCCAACACTTTCATTCTGATGAATGAAAAGAGGTAAAATATTCAAAGTCACTGCAAGCCTTTCTAGCTAAACCAGGTTTCATTAATTAAAATTAAATGATGAATTATGTCATTTTAATAAAGGCAAAGATTATTCAGTCACTACCAGACAGACAGAGTAATGGCTGGATTAACCGATGGCCTGCAAGAACATAAAGAAATAATTCATTATAATTTGCAAGAAATTATCAACTGGGCTAACAACTAGCCAAATGAATGAATAAATAAATCCCATTAGCTTGTTTGACAAAACAGTAATGTTGTTAGGCCTAACTCTCAGAATTAAAGAAATATGGAACAAATATTAGGTTGGGGAAAAAGTCTTTTCGTATTTTATATGAAAATTCAAAACATTTTTTACTAAAGTTTATTTACATTTAACTAAAGTATGTAGGTTAGGGTGGGTCAAAAAATTTTTTTTTCGATTTTGAAATAAGCTCAGCGATAAAAAGGTGCCAAATGGTGTGTTTAATTTATGTTTAAAGTTTTATTACATTATTTTAAGTTTTATTGCCTCCGGATTGTGATTGAAGTTTTATATAAAGTAGACATTTGACATCAAATTCAAACTACTAATACTAATACTCTTAACAAGTTATTCGTGTCTAGTTTTATGTGTAATAGTTTTTAGTAACGATAAATAGAAAATAGAGTCGTTGATTAGTTGAGCTCAAGGGCAAAGTAGTAGTAGTAAGAGAGGGGTGTGTGCAAAAATCTTCTCAAGTCTCACCCAAAAATACCTTATAACAAGTTGCAAAAATTTCGCCTTGTGAGTAAAGTATTGTTTGATTTTGCAGTTTGCAGTTGATTTTGCTTTACTATCAAAAACATGTGATAGATTTGGAGTGTCAGACAGGGCAGGATCAGCTATCGCATCAGCAGTTTTGCAAGCATCTATATCACAAGTAATAGACAAAAATAAGCTACGTCGAGAACGAAAAAATACTAGAGAAATTATAATTTCACAACAGACACACAAGTTCCACAAGTTTCGCATATACTATGATAGATGGAAGAAAAGACCAAACTTTGAGTATAACTGAAAAAGATGGCAAAAAAAATAGACGACAAATACTTGAAGAGCATATTTCTTTGATAAAAAAACCTCACTCGCTTTTTAGGTTACGTTACACCTGCTTCCGCACTTCAAAATGTGTAGAACAAGAAATATTCAAGTTTTTCTTAAATGCGAATATATCAACGGATTATTTGATTGCAATCGGAAGTGATGGCACTAATACAAATGTTGGCAAATACGGAGTTGTTATACGGATGCTAGAAAAAAGACTGAATAGACCCTTGCAGTGGATTATATGTCTTTTACATATGAATGAACTGCCATTTGTTTGAACACCTAGATGGAAAAACCTCTGATCCACGGACACTTTCGGGGACAATCGGGAAAGAACTTGAAAACTGCGAAAAAAGGCCCGCAACTAAATTTCAACCCATTTCGACGAATTTACCAGAGGTTTCTGCTGACGATATCAGTGCAGACCAGAAATACTTGTACAAAATAGTTGAAGCAGATTTTATAGGTATAAACGTACCTAACGGTATAGCACACAAATGACCAGACAAAATGTCACATGCCCGATGGCTAACCCATGCCAGCAGGATTCTCCGTCTGTATGTTTCAGTAGAGACTGCTTCTGCAAATCTAACTACTCTTACAACGTACTCTTATGACGTCAAGGTTTACGTTCCAGTATGGTTTTCTATAAAAAATAATCCCAGCTGTAAGATGGATCACGACTCAAACTTATCGAGCTAACCCGATATTTACGAACCACTTTGAAAGCCAGTAATTCAACGAAACAGCTATTTCGCATATCCGGCAAACTTTATGCTTGCAATGTTGACACGTCCCCAGCCGCAAATTCGTGCCAGCCAAATTTTCATACCTAGATCGACAACATCAGAAAAAATGCGTCTGTTTCAGTTACGAAAGATAAACTTCAATGCTTTAACATCATGACCTTTTGGATTGGCAAGAAAATATCAGTGAGCCACCGATATTAAAATCTGTATCCGAAGAAAAATCTGTTATTGTTTAAGGAAAAGGAGAAATAGCGTTATTACGCCTTCCTTGTCACACACAAGCAGTGGAACGGGCAGTCAAAGCCGTGACAGAAGCTTCAGCGTCTTCGGGCAATAAAACAATAAGAGAAGGATTCATCAAAGCCCAGATAGATTCGAGAAAAACAATGCCGAAATTCGACAGCAATAAGGATTTTGCCAAACACTAAGCCCTTCACTGTAATTATTATTTTTGTTGTAAAAGCTATTTTCAATGTTAGTTCCTTTTTAATAAATATATTTACTACTGATTTAAATCTTTTATTTGTAATTATAATGATGAATAGTGTAACTTTGTATGCTATGCGGTTGTGCGTTTTTAATGACTTTTTTGATTATTTACACATGGAACCGGAGGCAGAAGATTAATTCCGATTACTACTAAACTTTATAATGTAATTACACTCATGATTTGGCACTCTTTTATTACTGTGCTCGTAAGAAATTTGAGGTTTTTTTTTTCTCCATACATAAGTGACCCACCCTAATGTAGGTGCCATTTTGTTCGATAACTTTTTGCCATCTTGTAGGTAGAGACATGATCCCATTACTATAGAAATTTTGGGACTTCTGTTCAAAAAACCACGACAAGTGGTTTTGGCAGTCTTCTCGTGATGTTAACCTGACATTGCCTAAAGAATTCTGAAGAGACCGAAACAGGTGGAAATCAGAAGGTGCAAGGTCAGGACTATACGGCGGAAGCATTAACACCTTCCAGTCAAACTCTCTTAATTTTTGCTGAGTGGCTAAAGATGTGTGAGGTCTAGCGTTATCATGATGAAAAATCACACTCCTTCTGTTAATTAATTCCGGCCGCTTTCTCTCAACTTTTTCCTTTAATCTCATCAGTTGTTCACAGTAGAGTTCAGAATCGATAGTCCTGCCTGGCGGTAACAGCTCATAATGAATAATGCCCTTCCAATCCCACCATACACACAGCATCACCTTATTGCGGGTTAACCCGGGTTTTGCCAGAGTCTGTGAAGCCTGACCGGCCTTTGACCACGACCTTTTTCGCACGTTCTTGTCGTACGTGATCCACTTTTCATCACCAGTTATAAGCTTTTTCAAAAACGGTTCGCTTTCATTACGTCGTAGTAAAGAATCGCAAATGAGTACACGGTTCATTAAGTTTCTTTCAGTGAGATCGTGAGGCACCCAAATATCGAGCTTTTTAGTGTACCCAGCTTTTTTCAAATGCGCCAAAACTGTTTTGTGGTCAATTCCTAATTCTTCAGCTACGTCGTAACTACTGATATGCTGATCTTGCTCCACTTTTTCAAAAATGGCATCCATTTTATCCGTAACAGGGCGACCAGAGCGACGTGCATCTTTCACATCAAAATTTCCTGATTGAAAACGCTTAAACCAAATTTGTGCTACTCTCACAGACACTGCACTAGATCCATAAACGTCACAAATTTTTTTCGCAGCTTGCGTTGCATTTTTACTTTTTTTGTAGTAAAATTTTAAAATGAATCGAATTTCTTCATTAGATTCACTCATCTTGACAGTAAAAAAAACAAATGAAAATCACACATTTACCTAATTTGAATTTGGAATTATCTTTTTTAAAATTTAAACTTTTTAAAGATATCAAAACCTGCCAGATACAAATGGTATAACCAAAGAGATTTTATTACAAGTTCATACATACTAAAATGCGAAAAGACTTTTTCCCCTACCTATTATTACAAACTGCAGAAAACGTTCCGAGTGCATCGAGGTTAGGCTGGACAGAATTATTATTAACATTCCAAATAAAAATTTGCAGCATACATTAAGAAAAGTACCGCTAAGTGCAGAATATCTGTTTGATCATGGTGCTTTAATGCCATTAGTACAATCCCTCGGGGGGGACTAACTCTTAGCTTAATATGCCTACTTATTAAAAAAAAAAAAAACCAGTTGCGAGAAAACGACCAGCTACGACAGTTACATCTGGTCAATATTCTCATGTAGCCCGTTTAGTGCCATCTACTTTTGTCCGTAATAATAATTATAAAGAAATAATACATAAAACAAAACCAAAGAAGAAAGCATCAAAGCCCACAATACTTCCTTTTGCAACAAAGATAGAAAATGACTATTCCCAACAGGTTTTCAAGGGGTCCTCCGCTTACAGAACTTTCTTCCAGCATGGAAAATGATAGGTGCAAGCAAATTTATTTTGAAGATTGTTTCAGGAAGCCGAATACCATTTATAAGTGCTCCTGAATTACCCTTTCACAAGAGTGAAAAAATTATACAGCACTAAATCACACCGACATGCCAAAAATAATACAAGATTTGAAAGATCAGGAAGTCTTAGAGAAACCAGCACATGCTAGCCCGAGTTTCCTGTATAAAATGTTTCTTGTACCTTGTAAAGAGCTGAGCACAAACAACTGCGGAAGTTTATTACCCAAAGTCAATATTACAACCAGCTTAACAGGTGTTTTGTACTCCAGGTGATCCCTAAACTCTAGTTTAGGGATCACCTGGAGTACAAAATTGAACAATATGTACCTGGGAAAACGAAAAAAAGAAAGATAGCAGAATCAATAACAAGAATGTTGTTTCAACCATATTCCAACTTGAAACTAGTACAAAATATTATAATAAGGCTAATTAAATTTTGTGATTCCAAAGGATCACATTCATTTCTTTCCAGATATTCCTGAAACGTTTTCGATGCAATCAAAATGTGAAGGTGATGTTGCCTCTTCAAATCCGGAACGATTTAAATTGGTGGAGGAATGCAGTTCAAAACAGATCCTTTCTGCACCAACGTTCATACACCCACTTCCTGAGAACCGATGCCGTGGACACAGGCTGGGGAGCTCAGTTAAATGAGACTCTTTATGTCAGAAACGTGGACGTCAGAACAGAGAAAAAGGCACTCGAATTGAAAAGAGCTGTTCGCAGTATATGAAACAAAAAAGCAGGACATGACCATTTATTTATAACTATTGTTGGCAAATCACACCCCACCTCTAAAACAGTCATTGGTGGTTGGGTCAGATCTGTGCTAAAAGAAGCTGACATATCAACATCACCTAGATCATTTAGGTCCGCTGGTTGGATAAGCAGCCTTCTAGAGGGTCTAGAGGGAACTGTAAAAGTACAATTCTTTGAAAAAATATTATTGTAAAGAAGTAGGGAAGAAAACTAATAGATCTCTATCATTATTTAATTATTTTCAATTAATTCAGGAATAAGTTCCTAAGGTGATTGTTTTACTTTAAAATATTTATTCATTTTTTTCTGGTGAAGACACTATGATTATATGGAAGACTGGCAGAGGTAACCACACTTCATAAAAATCTTTTCGACGAAGATTGTGCTGCTCTCACTGGTGACTGGCGAGTATTCTACCAACATAGCAGGAGAAAAGGGTAAGATCACAAAATCATTCTTCATATTTGATGTTGTGTCTTATTTTTTCAATATATAATAACAATTTTGTTGAAATTCAAAATATTATATTTTGCAATAGGTTGCCAAGTGTTGTCAGTGTGTAGCTCATTTACTTTTTTTATTAATGGTTTTACGGCCCCGGATACACGTCCTTGAATGCCAAACTTACGTATTATTTCTTTATCGTATCTTCAATTACCTCAAGAGCAAAACCGATAGTGCAATTTACTGCTGTTTTACATAAATTTAGGGAACAGGTCAGTAGCGGCGACATACACTTTTAATCAAAGATTCCACGAACTTTATAAGCACAAGTTGACTCAAAAAGTCCAGTTCATTTCCTAGCACGGGGCCGAGGTCGCGGGCGGGCGCGGGGGCGCGGGCGCGGCCGCCGGCGCCGCACGCGGGGCGCGCGCCCTCGCTCCAGCTGCGCCGCCACCAGCTCGGCCAGAGCACCCTGCTCCGCCAACATCGACAGGAACGTGCAGATAAACTCGTCGTAGTTGTGTGTCCGTCGGCAGTCGTCCACCTGCATGTTACGACACCTAACTCAACCATCTTATTTATTGAAAGCTAACGACTCAAGCAAACAGAAAAATATTGATTATAGCGGAAACAACTCGAAGTAAACGAACTATTAATTTATAACTTTCCTATTCGTTTCAATAGTTGGTTTATCATATTTTCGATCCTTGTACATTTGAAATGGTTATGACATATTACATGTCCATAGATGGGTTTAATTCGAGCTCCTCCGTGCTTCGGAGGGAACGTTAAGTCGTCGGTCCCGGCTGATGACATTAGATGGCAGTCACTAAGCTAAATCAGTGGCCTTTAGGCGGCTTGAAAACACTGCCGCCTACGCCGACCCGCAGTTGAGCAGTGTGGTGTAGTATGCTCATCATAAACCCTTCCATTTGAGGGGAGACCCGTATCCCAGCAGTAGGATGAGTAAGAGTTGACGACGAAATATTATACAATGGCTGCTATTAATGAAATCTTAAAATATTCAAGAGGTGAAAAAATTCAAAACTATTCACTTTTTATTTAAAAAAATATTATTGAGATAATTAAGTTATTTACTTAAGTTTTTGTTAAGTTCAGGGATATAGTATGTTTTCATTTCAATGCTCCTTGGTACTTACTACTTCAATCGTCAATACTTACGACTCTAATTTTTGGACCTACCTTATACATGTCCCGTTTGTCGTTTTCATCATTTAAGCTCTGCTGGCACGACTGGACCTCGGCGACGATGCTGCTCATGAGAGCGTTCAGTTCAGTATGTGTCAACAACAATTTCCTTAACTTGAAAGGTTGGTCCGGCGTTATCTCGCAACACATTAGGATCGGCGAATCATTGCTTTTCACTAACGCTGTGGTTGATGTGGGATATATCTGAAATATACATTATTATATTAACATAGCTAAAATCAGATGACAAAGTAAGATACTGAACCCAATTTCATTTTTATGCAGTTTTTTCAATCATATTCGTCGATTGCTACGCTACTATTTAATACTATGTCATATCCATCTATGTAGGGTGCATTTCGAATGAGTATATCAAGCAAAAAAAAACTATTCTTCAATGTAAATAACTTTAACGATGGAACTGATCTCTTGAGTACAAAGAATACAAAGTCATGCTTGATTTTCTCAAGACCTGGGCATATAGAATAACTTCATCCCATTTAAAACAGGCACGTAGACATTGAGTTGTGGAGGCCAGCCCAGCTGATCTCTTGTATAGGGAGTACGGAATTTTTCTTTTGGTTTGATAGTTCTAAAGTATTCCAAGAAAATATCACAGAAATATTTTGACTAGTAATAACAGGAAATTGTGAAGCAGGCTACAATCATAAACACAGATCAAGCTGTAAATAAGTGAATATTCACTTCACACGTAATTTAAACATAAATACTCACATCTCCTAGAATCTCATTATCCCTGCTTATTGTAAAAAACTTTACAACTGCACCTTGTTCAACAGGATTGACTGAAAGGAAAAAGAACATACTATGATTTTATTCTAATACTTCTTCTGTCTGAGGTGGACACAAAATTTTGGTTGAAAAGAAATAACTCTCACAGTAATAGTATAACCAGTTGATTTTGGATAAGCAGGGTGTCCACTGCTAATGTTCGAAAAAAATCCCTGACTTTTCCCTGACTTTCCATGACAATTTTTTCAAAATTCCCTGACCAACTATGTATATTCATTTTACAGAAAAATAAAATACAATATATATTTTTGAAATACTTTAAAGTGCTTTAAATTTTACAGTATTTTTGGCAATTTTTTAAACTAAATGATATTTAAAATTGTTTTAAACGGACATTTTCCGTTGATAATCAATAATATTTTGACTGGAAGCATCCTCGAGTTTTGTTGGCTTCACTATCTTTGCCATTAGGGTTCTTATTAACTCCACAATGGCAGTGTACAAAAATGGCGTAAGTGGTTTCTCGCTTTGAAATCGTTTTAAAAAAGGTTCGCAGTCAGATATAACCGACCTTACAGCTGCCAGTTGGGCTTTGAGCAAAGGATCTTTCATTGCAGCATTTAACTTTTTTTATTGTGTGTTTATTTTGCTGTCTGGAAACATTCTTTTAAAGGCAGCAGTGCTTCTGTCGCGGAAGTGTGGAACTACTGCAAATGGGGTTTTCTTAGCGGTGAACGCGCAGACTTGTGTCTTAGAGTTAGTGAAGTCTATGAAAAATCTGATGCAAATGAGGCGTTTAATGTGTTTTATGATATATTTAAACTGTTCTATGACTTATGTTTTCCGATAGAGAGAAAAAAAATATCAAGTATACGTAAACAAAAATGGATAACACGCGGCATAAGAAAGTGCAGCAAGCGCAAACGTCAATTACTTTGGGAATATCGTTTGAATCCTAATATTAAGACTAAAACTAAATTTAAACAACTCTCATATCGCCTCCACAAAATAATAAAATCAACAAAAAAAGCACAAAACACCCATTACATTAATAGCTCTAATAATATATCAAAGGCAACTTGGAACGTTATTAACAGCTCAAAGTTAAATCTGCCCAGGGACGATATAGTACATATCAAAGAAAATAATAGAAGAATAGCCAAGCCAATAGATATAGCACGAGCATTCAATAACTTTTTTGTTGACGAAATTATATCCAAAAAGAGTACAAAATGTAAGACGACTTTGACGAGTTTTAATTCTAATTCTTTGTTTATGAGGCCAGTAATACCACATGATATTTACCTAATAATTAAATCACTAAAAAACACGAATAGCACTGGCTACGATGGCATTAATACAAAAGTATTGAAACTTGTGGCTGATGTTATCGCCCCAATACTGGCTTTTATTATTAATATTTGTATAGTAATAGGGGAATACCCTGAAAAACTTAAATTAACAGTTATTAAGCCAACCTTCAAGAAAGAAGACAGAGAAAATATGAGATGCTATAGACCTGTCGCCTTAATACCTGTATTTTCAAAGGTATTTGAAAAAGTTATTTACGAGGCACTTAATACTTTTTTTGAAAAACAAAATTTATTTACAGAAGAACAAAAAGGATTCAGAAGAAGTAAAACTGTAAATATGGCAATCTATGACTTTCTCTACAAAATACTCACATGTGTAGACAAAAAGACACAGGTCACTGCATTGTACATGGATATGACCAGGGCTTTTGATTTCGTTGATTATGACATTTTATTTGATAAATTAAACAAATATGGAGTTAGAGGTAATATTCTCAATTTAATTAAATCGTATCTGAATAATAGGAAACAAGTGACTCAGATTAAAAGATTATGTGTCCGAACTAAAATTGAAAAATCTTATACTTCAAATCCAAAGGAAGTAAAATATGGAGTCCCACAGGGAAGTGTACTAGGGCCTCTTTTGTTCCTTATATACATTAATGATCTTCCAAAATCGACAGACCGTCCAATGGTGTTATTTGCGGACGATAGTACTATAATTTTTGAATGTGAAAATGTACATACATATGAATCTCAAATAAATCAAACATTGATTCAAGTAATACAGTGGTTGCAAAATAATAATTTAATCGTAAATCTAGACAAAACTAAATCAATGACATTCACACAGAGACCACGGAAAAATATAATTAATCTTGACATCAAATACTTAGGACATTCAATTGAAGAGACAAATGTGACAAAGTTTCTTGGACTATATATTGATAATAAAATGACTTGGGAATCACATATTGACCACATCTGTAAAAGGCTAAATCAATTCTCCTACGCTTTATATATGCTAAATAAGGTGGCTAATCAGGCAGCACTGCTCACAGCGTATCATGGATATGTTGCGTCCACCTTACGATATGGTCTCATTTTCTGGGGCAACTCAACTGGGAAAGTGAAAGTATTTAAAGCACAAAAAAAGTGCATAAGGGCAATATTTAGACTTGACTCTACAGAATCATGTGCACCATATTTCAAGCGATTGAATATTCTTACATTACCTGCAATGTACATATACGAGTTGTCAGTTTTTGTGAAATCAAATTTACATAAATTCGATTTTATAAGTTCCCAACGAAATAAGGATAAAATCCGGCACACGTCACACAACACAGCCATGTTTAGTGGGAGCGTCTGTGGAATGGCTCCTAAAATATATAACAAACTACCAAAAAATATTAAAGAATTGACATTAAATAAATTTAAAAAGAAATTGACATTGTTTTTGACACTTAAATGTTATTATTCTGTAAATGATTTTTTAAATGACATTTTATGATTGTACGGACTATTTTATAATACTTTTTTTGTGTAACTAGATTCTAAGTTTTATTTCATGTTTTATATAATTTGCATGTCTCAAAGAAGACAAAATGTATATGGGAAAATAATATTATGTCATCTTATGTACCTACATTTTGCGCAAATAAAATGATTGATTGATTGATTGATAGAGGGGTTAAATCGCACTAAGTTCTGTCGCCCCCAGTCGGACACTCTACTTAGTGTGCCCTCGATTTCCGACACAAGTTGTTCGCGGCTCTCCTCCACCAGAGAGCGGGGAATATTAGCGCGGCCCGTGTAATAAGTGTCCCCGGTGCTGTCGTCGGCATAGCAATGAATGCTGTCAATAGATAACATATTGATATGCAGCAAAAACAGCGTTGGGGATAATACAGAGCCTTGCGGGACGCCAGCATTAATGTCCATGCTATCGGAGCAACTACCATCAACAACGGCTCTAATGCTTTTGCTGAACAAAAAACTAGCGACCCATTCGCATAAACCCTCTGGTAGACCGTATGCAGGCAATTTCGAAAGAAGACTACGGTGCCAGACCCGAACGAACGCCTTCGCAATATCCAGACTGACCGCCAATGCCTCACCTTGACACAGCTGAAGCCCAGCGATGTGTAAGATACACTAGAAGATCACCAGTCGAGCGACCATGACGAAAGCCGTATTGATGGTCGCTGATTAAATCGTGCTCTTCTAGGTATTTTAGGAGCCGGTTGTTAATGATGCGCTCCATTACCTTGGAGAGAAGGGAGGTAATGGCGATAGGCCTGTAATTCGATGGGTCTGATCTGTCACCCTTTTTGGGCACAGGGTGCACGTTCGCAGTGTTCCACGATGAAGGAACTTGTCTGGTGGAATAGGAGAGCGCGAAAAGGCGCGTAACACAGGACACAGCTTTAGCACCACTGCCGGAATGCCATCTGACCCACTCGACTTATGAACGTCGAGGGATAGTAATGCCCGCCGAACATCTCATTGAGAAAACGAGATTTCCGGCATAAAATCACCACACCGCGGGATGGAAGGCGGTGCGGCGTCCCCTTCGTTCAAAGTCGAGTTTGAGGCCAAGAGATTCCCCAGCAGATCGGCTTTCTCCTTAGCACTATGGGTCAGACTACCATCCTGGTTTCGGAGTGGTGGAAACGACGACTGACAAAAGTTTCCCTCATTTTGTACATTGTTTAGCACTCATTTTAGCACTGTTGTCCGTTTACTATATTAAGTATATTAATAGCATTCACAGTGAACTGCTCACTAGTCTGCAATCTATAATCAAATCAATAAATAATTATAAAAAAGGAATACAAATAAAGATAACTTATAATTTGCACTTTCACATCCATATTAGAAAATATATTATTTTACTGAACCAAAAAAGTACAACTATTAATACAAAAAGGAGTAATCTAGTTATGACAAAAAAAATCATAACATAGTTCACTCTAATCCTGAAAAAAAAACTATATGAAAGTAATGTAATTATGAACAAAATTATAAAAAATAGAAAACTAAAAAGGAGTAATTTAATTATGACTAAAAACGAAGTCATAATGTAGATCACTACAAACCTGAAAAAAAAAATGCTTCGATAGTCAAGTTAAGGGTCTTTCTAGAGCATAAATTAATTATATCCCTCATTTTACAATCACTGGGAAATTTTGGGAGACAAACAGTGTTTTGGGAGACAAAATCTCAATTTCTCCCTGACTTTCCAGATGACCCCTCTATTTCACTGACTTTCCCTGACTGCTTTGAGCTTCCCTGACTTTTCCCTGATTTTCCCTGACTTTCCAGAATGTGGACACCCTGATAAGTCTCCAGAATGAAATTTAATATATATTGAACCAGTTATGTTCACAATGTTTTGTTTTAATTAGTATACTGTAGACTTTCCTTAACTAGATGAATTGTCAGTCTAGTAAAGATCGCAAGGAGCTGATGATCAGGGTTGGCATGATTAAAACAAGTTTGAAATAGTCTAAAAATGAAATACTATATAGTTAATTGATTTGAAATTAACGGCCTAACTAAACTAAAAAGAAAAAAATATAAAAAAATAAACACTTTAAAACATTTTGCTTTAAAAAATAAAAAAAACCGGACAAGTGCGAGTCGGACTCGCCCACCGAGGGTTCCGTAGGTACGTAGTATCATTATTAAATTTGATATTTTTCATTATAAATAAGAAATAATGCGTCGAAAAAAATAAATAAAATATATTTTGCAATGTGTACATCAAGCCCTTTCATATGATACCCCATTTGAACTAGTAGTTTCAATTTGAAATTTCGACACCCTATAAAAATATAGACCCCCTATTTTTTAAGATCTATTTACAATTGTATAGTTTTGAGATTTATTCCTGTACTTGTAGTCTATAACGATGTTACTTGCCAAATTTCATAGTTCTAGGTCAACGGGAAGTACCCTATAGGTTTTGATTCCCTTGAGTGTGTCGAAATATGCGTTTTTTGCTGAATAAACGGCCGTAACTTTTTTCTACGTAAACTTAGCAGTTTGATTTTTTTTTAACTTCATGGGACCGTAGACCTGAGTATACAGTTCAAATTTCAACTTGATACCTCCACGCATTCTCGACATAGAAATTCTTGACAGACAGACAGACAGACAGACAGACGGACAACAAAGTGATCTTATAAGGGTTCCGTTTTTCCTTTTGAGGTTCGGAACCCTAAAAATATATATTTGATTGGCAAGAGTTGCGCTATGTGCAGGGGAAAATGTACATAATTACAAAGCTCGTATATGTGTGAGTTACTCCACACAGTGCCTAAGGGTTAATTTCCACTGAAGGAGCAGCTACCGGCAGCTGGTTTTTCAACCAATGCCAGTTTGAATATTATCTATGTGAGTAAAAAGATCAGATGACAAAGGATGGTCGGCGCCATGAGGCTTCACGAGCCTTCTAGTGACTAGTCCCGAAGATAGTCACTTGCTCTTAAGTCCGCTACTGGAATTGATTTTTATGCTCCAGGTATTAACCAAAACCCATGAAGTGAAACAAGGTCATAATAACCTTCAAATAAAAGGTAAACATACCTAGAATAAGACTGTTATCTTGTTGAGGCCGATCTGTTGCCCCAATCTCGATAGTGATAGGCAGCGTGTAGTCCATGTCATACAGCTGTACTTGAGCAGACTCCAGCGCCGAGAGGATGTTCTCTTCACTTATCTGCACCATGCTATCACTCAATGAACTTTCATTACAATTTTGTATTAAATTTCCTTGCTCTGTAATATAGGAAACATATTATTGCATTAATTACAGATGTATATTTTGTATAAAAATATTTTTTTTTATCTTAATTTTTAGACATTGCTTTTTTTTATACTACGTCGGGTGGCAGACAAGCATACGCCCCGCCTGATGTGAAGTGGTTACCGTAGCCATATTAACGCTCGCAACATAAAATATCGCTCGCGCGCCGCCACCCCCGCTGCCAGCGCAGCATCTCCTTCCTTTCTGGTGACGTCACTCACTTGCAGGAACACAACCTTCAATGGAATTGTTATTTGGCTGCGGTATTCTATGTGGTGGAGTACATTCCCCAGTTGGATAGCTTACAATTACGTTTGTCAGTCAGCAGGGTGCACCGCTTGCAGGTGAAGTTGGCTTTGGTTCAAAGATGTTATCAACATCTTTGAACCACTTACACCCCAAAAAGTTTGACTATGTCAACCTCATAGGGAATGTCATGCTGTTTACTCCTCAGATTTACTCTGTATCCTTGATGGCAAGTGACACAGAGGTAGAATTTCTTTGCATCACTTCAATGAGGATCACCTTAGAAAGTGCCATTACATAAGTTTGTGTTTCGGCATATTTTAAGATAAATGACATACCACTGTATTCTCTCTTTGCCAGCAAATGCCTTAAGTGTTTGCCTATTTTTGAAATAGCTTCTTTAATACGCTTTTGGTTGAGCTCAAGTGCGTTAAGTTTTTGTGTTAATGCTATTCTTCTATCAGGCACAACCGCCATCAAGTTGAATCTGAAAATAATACAAACTTCTTGTTTACCGTACCTGCAGTATCTATTAAAAGCTAAGCTAACAATGTAGAATGCTGCAACATTGGCAGATGATACAGTGATTCTGACATCTCACTCTAACGCCTTACAAAGAAACCTAAATTAATTTCTTCGTGGCTTAAAAAGTGGAGATTTTTTTTTAAATACTATCGGGTGGCAGACAAGCATATGGACCCACCTGATGTGAAGTGGTTACCATAGCCATATCAATGCTCACAACATGAAATATTGTGTGAAGTGGAGGTACTTCCCCAGTCGGGCAGTTTACAAATATGCACCCTACCTATCTTTCACCAGAGCCTCTTTTGCTAGTCGGAAAATAGGGATTTTATTGAATTCAAAATATAAGTAGATTCACCTGATATCATGAACTTGTTCACCAGCATCTCTGCCAAGTCTCTCAGCCATGACTCTCCTGAACTTGTCTGTCCAGTCCTCATCAGTAGCCCATGGACCATGATCAGTTGGATATGGCTTTAGCCCATCCAGCTCAAATAAATGGCCATTTATTGGTACAAAACTAACAAAGTGGTATGCTTCCCCTGAAATGTTTAACATTTTAAAATTATGTAAATGAAATTTTGTTTATGTATGACTGCTACGATTGTATTAAAGTCATAGATTGACTTTTGTAAATCTATTACATAATATGACATTACAATAGTATATAAGTAAGTAATAAGAAAAACATGTGAGGATGCTTTCATCAAGGTCTAAATTAAGGACAATAATTTAAATTTTTATCAGAAATGTTATAATGGTTTGTTCCAAAGCTGTGCTGCTTTGTACAAGAGTTGATAAAAGCAGCTGTTTCTTACTACAGTATAGTACTCTGTAGTCTATTTTTTTATACTAAGTCTCATTGACATGCAGGTAAGGTTGGCTTTGACTCAAAGTTAGTATTGAGTGAGTGTACGCATAGTTCATACGGTAATCAAGCACAATGTAAGCCAGTGTTTCCCATTTGCCGGGTCGCGACCCAGTACCGGTACATCAAAATAAAATACCGGGTCGCAACATTTCCGCATTGTTTTGAAAATAATACCTACTATCGATCGACGCATCGTGAATATTCTTACGATACCAAAATATGTAGTATTAATAAAACATTTTTACTATTAATAAATTTGTATTATTTTACTTAATGGAACCAGCTCTGGTTTTAAAAGTATAAAGGGTCACGAAGGGGCAGTGTGAAAATGACCAGGCCATGGCAGAACAATGTTTGGGAAACACTGATGTAAGCAAACAAACAAGATAAGCTAACTGATGTAAAGCAATAACCATAACCTGTATCTACTTGATAGATCAATTTATTTGATACGTACTACCAAGCTGTGGAATGAACTGCCTGTTGAGGTTTTCCCAGGAGACTACAGATTGAAGTTCTTCAAAAAGGGCGTAAAGAGGTTTTTACAGAGTCGGCAACGTGCATGTGATGCCTCTGGTGTTGCAGGCGTCCATAGGCTGCGGTAACTGCTTTCCATCAGGCGAACCATATGCTTGTTTGTCACCTTATTAGTATAAAAAAAAAATTGATGTGCTTTACTTAATTACATTCAATTTAATGACTACAAACATTTTGATAATTACCTGTAAAGCGACCTGTGGAGACTCCAGCATTCTTATCAGTCTTCTTTCGAGCCTGTGGGATGGCATGGGAGTTATGAGCACAGGCAAGCTCTGGAGTGTTGCCAATGGCCCAGCCTTTGTTTTCCGGATTCATGCCCAGCGTGTGATGCTAGATAATGTCAAATTAATTGTCATCACATTATTCATTTAAATAACTAGAAATGATATGCAAGAAATGTTAGACCACTATTTACCAATGTTTTTCTCTATTTTTACAATATTTATTTATATAAAGTATGTGATATATCTGAAGTACCAGGTCAACCATATTTGAGGACAGATAGTATAATCACAGATTAGTTTAATGGGCAGATGTCTATCTCTGGTATAACGACTCTTCATTTTTTTTTAAATTAACCGAACTAAATGTAAGTAGTGTTATTATGAGAAATTACTTAACTCAATTTATTAGAAATGCACACTGCAGCACACTGGAACTGCAATATTAATATATGTGTACTATCACAACATTGTTTTCATGCAAATAAGATAATAAATGGTATTTGGTAGAGAATAGAACTACGATATTTGTAAACGAACGAACCTTTAATCTGCTTAATGTTTCTCCGAGGTGAAGGTTAGGACAATTCAACAATATAGACAGCAGCGCGTGGGTGGCACAGCTATTCGGCACCATTTGTTGGGCAAAGAATATATTATTTATTGTCTCCTCGTCGCGTACGAAGCTCTCTATCTGTTCCACAAATTTTCGCCGAGACCTTCTTTCTTCTATCCATCTGAATAAGAATATAAAACCATATACAGGGCTTTCGAGCGGTTTATGCAAGTCGTAAATCTCTTCTACTTGGACGCCTTTAACTCCAAAGTCTTCTAGCAACAAGGTGAAAAGTCCTGGATCACTTTCTAGTTCCAGCCATCCCTCTGTTAAACTGTTCAACTCCACCGGCATATTTTTCATAGATATTAGCGTAAATTTTACAATATTCTTGTGCAGTGTCAATCACTACAAACACAAAACGCAATTAATTTCGTATTGGTATTTCTAACCGAACAGCTTCGATCATGAATACAACATTACAAAGAAGGTACTCTGTGATGAATACTACCGAACCCAGAGAATTCTTCAACAACAAATAAACACAGAGCATTTCAGAGCAAAGCAAACAAAAAACCTCACTCAATTCACAAAAAAAATTTTTTTTTTCTTCACAACCAAAAAAAATAATTCTACAATACCTATTGTGTTGAACAGAGTTGCCAGATACTGTATAATATATATTACAATTACATACACACCAGCCTTTGAGTATAAATCGACTGGAGATGCCATACGCGGGCGATCCCCTCCGGCAAAGTACATTGGTCAACTGGTCATACACGTTATATAAAACTACTTAAAGTCGCTTCACTGTCATTTTGCATCGCTCCGTGTCGCGTGATTTTTCTCTCGAAAAATGGTGAGTTGTGCAGTATTATCGTGCAAAAGACGATCTGATAGCTTAAATTCGCAACAAGATCGCGTTTTCTATCATAGGTAAGTATTTTTACTAACTATTAAATGTGTATTAAAGTACAATCTCCATTTAAAGTAAAAACCGTTGCGATACGTAAACGACAGAGAAATGTAAACATGAATACAGTGGTACAGGCTTTAGGGATGTGACAAAGTCAAAAAAGCGATTCAACATTTGAATGAATCATTCACTCATTCAATTACTGCAGTTCGTATAATAGTCAGATTTTTATTAGATATTGTATTAAATAGTAGGTATAGATGTATGTTACATTTTAATCTTGTAAGGTGAATTAGAAAAATTACCTTTCTCTGGACATACGATGTTGAAATTTTGTCTGAAAATGAAAAGAATTGTTGGCTAAAAAAAAGTAGGTAAAAGCAATACATTTAGTGTGGGACTATGAGTGTATACGTTATACAGATACTATTATTCATAGGCTTTATTTAATATAATTGTATTTCCTTTTAGATTTCCAAAAGATCCCTATATAAAAGAAAAATGGAGAAAATTTTGTAATGACGAAAATGATTCTTGGAAACCTACACATACAAGTGTTATCTGTTCGGAGCACTTTACCATAGTAAAAATAGAGAAGTAAGGTAACTTCATACAAACGCACCGAGCGCGGTTTGTATGTGAGCGCGCCCGTACGTAATGGCTGTCGCACGCACACACTGACAACATTTGTAGGAGTTTATATGGAGCGCCAGTCGGGGTCAGGGCTGCGTCGTACGCAAAACCGTCCGTTCCCACGCAAGATTCGCGCCTGCGCTGACGTTCGTTAATAATTTTAAAATTTAGGTACCTACCTACGTCGTATATAACTACAAATACGTTAAAGATGGCTACAAAGTCGACTGGCCATAAAAAAAACATTGCAGTATTCATGGATGTCTCGGATACCCTAACCATTCGGCCACCGACACTCCTAATAATCACATTATACGTGTGTAAATTAAAAAGTAATAAAAATAGTTTAGTGTAAAAAATAATATATAATAGGTACTTAATAAAAATATATTTTCATAATAATTTAGATTATTTGAATAAATATTATGATTCAGTAAAGCTACGTTTTAATTAATCCTATTCCTATTTAGACCGTAATTTTTCTAATCACTAAACAGATAACATGAAGTAGGTTTTATCAGATGGTAGGAGTCCGCCTGGGTGAGGACAACAGCCTTATCTATTACTGCCGCCAAGCAACAATGCTTGCATTGTTGTGTTTTGTGTTCCGGTTTGAAGGACAACGCACCTGCGATTCTGCATTTTTGTTGCCAACAGCTTGAATGCGTGAATCGTGGATGTTATGGGCGACAGTTACCGCTCACCATCAGATGGGCTGTCTGCTCGTTTGTCACTGAGTAAGCATGCATTAAAATGTAGGTAATGAAAAAATTCCAGTCACTCCTGGTGTATGTACAAAAATAATTATTTTTATTCTTTTTAGATTTCCACACCCAAAGGGTAAAAACGGGACCCTATTACTAAGACTCCGGTGTCCGTCTGCCTGTCCGTCTGTCACCAAGGGCTGTAAGTATCTCATGAAACGTGGTAGCTAGACAGTTAAAATTTTCACAAATGATGTATTTCTGTTGGCGCTATAATAACAAATACTAAAAACAGAATAAAATTAATATTTAAGGGGGGCTCCCATACAACAAACGTGATTGTGTGTCGTTTTTGGTACGGAACCCTTCGTGACCGAGTCCGACTCGCACTTGGCCGGTCTTTTGTTACAGATCCCTAAGACTTACCCTACTTAATTTTGTATTTTGTACCTTACTTAATTTTGTATAATAGAGATTGACTAAGTATTTTTGACGGTTGAATAAGCTATTAAGCGACAGCCCTATGTGTTTAGGCTATTATCTCCCGCTCGGGGCTTGAGTTGTACTACTTCTCTATTTTTATTATGACTTTACTCCGGAAAGCTACAAAAATGCTAATAACAGAAAGACATTGATTGAAGGTGCAATACCTTCTTTGCGACTCTATCCTTGTTTGGTGAGTCAGTATTTCTTTGTTTTTCTTAAATCTTTGACTACTTCAATATATGTAGTAGGTATACATTTAATTTTTAAACCCGGGTATTTTTCCGATAAAATCAAATGAAGGATAAAAATTTAAATATTGCTCCATTTTTGCCCCACAAATCCATTTCAAAATTTGTAAAAAAAAAGTAGACCCCAAGAAATGTATTCGTCACGTATACAATAAACTTATTCATTTTAAAAATCAATAAAAATACTAATTAATGAAAACCGTCTTAATCGGGTTTTAGAAATCCCTACATGAGAATTTAATTTAAATAAATATGTGGCCATTCTAATTAAATTAACAATTTGTTTTATTGCTTTCCCTTTGCTCATTCATATGTTTAAATAACTTTATATGTGGGGACAGATGACCCTTACTTATTATAATATAATTTCATATACATAGGTTCTCACAAATACCAATGTACTTTATATAATACTAGCTACGCCCCGCGGCTTCACCTGCGTTAGAAAAGTATCCTATGCTATTCCCCGGGACTCAAACTATCTCCATACCAAATTTCATCTAAATCCGTTTAGCCGTTATTGCGTGATTGAGTAACAATCAAAGATCTAAACATCCAAATGAAGATGTTTGGATCTTTGTAAAGATAAATATATTTAATAAACTTCCCTGGATTTCAACTGGCCTAAAAAAATGTTACAAAACAAACAGGTCACTCCGTTATAAATATTATAAAAATAAAACTGAAATAAATCGTAATAAATATATAAATTACAATAAACTACTTAAAAAATGTACAAACCTGTCCAAAAGAATCACAAACATAAAACATATAGCTAATAGTAAAAACATAAGTAAAGCCACGTGGACAGTAATTAATAATGAAACAAAAAATAAACAATCAAGAAAATTTATTAATAAAATTGAACATAATGGTGAGACAATAACTACAGCTTCGGACATTGCCTTAACTTTTAATAAATATTTCACAAACTTAAGTAATAAAAGTAATATAAAAAAAAGTTGTAGTTATAACATTCATAACCTTAATAATCTTAATAACACTATTTTCTTAAATTCTGTAAGTGAAGAATATGTATGTAAAATAATAATGAACTTAAAAAATACCCAATCTGAAGGATACGACTCTGTTTGTACTAAAGTAATAAAAAGTTGTAAAGAGGAATTAAGCTCGGTATTAACTTATTTAGTCAATCTCTCACTAGAATGTGGGGCATTTCCAGACAAACTAAAAATTTCAGTAATCAAGCCCATACATAAAAAAGGGGATAGCACTAATATGGGTAACTATCGACCTATTACTTTAATAACTATATTTGCAAAAATCTTTGAATTGGTGATACTTGATAAATTAAATTCGTTCTTTACAAAATTTAAGGTTATACACCCAAATCAATACGGCTTCCGAAAAAACATGTCCACAACGCTTGCTGCATTCAATTTAGTAAATGACATAACCCAACATGTTAATGAAAAGAAATATACGACGGTGATCTTTCTAGATATGACTAGAGGTTTCGATCTAGTCTCGCATGATCTCCTGTTGTCGAAGTTAGAAAGACATGGAATAAGAGGACCAGCGCAGAGGTGGCTGAAATCCTATCTGGAAAATAGGCAACAGTTTGTTGAAATAAACCATCTTGATGCCAAATCCATAGTACAGGCATATAAATCAGACCTTGAGCGAAATAATTATGGAGTTCCTCAAGGAAGCATATTAGGACCACTGTTATTCCTAGTATATATAAATGACCTGCCTGACATTACAAATAATAAAACTATATTATTCGCAGATGACTTATCCGTTATAGTTACTTCTGACAAAGACTCGACATTATTGCAACATAAATCTGACATTAAAAACACATTGACATGTATTATTGAATGGTTACACAAAAATAACCTAGAAATTAATTTGGACAAGACAAAAATTATGAATTTTAATAACTTTAAAAATTATGACATTACGATAGATATTGATGGACAAATTCTACGGAATGCTACTGTAGTGACATTCCTAGGTATAATGTTAAACTCTAAGTTAACTTGGAAAGAACAAATCGAGAAAGTGTGCTCTAAACTAAGTAGATTTCCCTTCGCACTCTACAAACTGACAAAAGTGGCTTCTAAACATATTGCACTCACAGCCTACCGTGCATATGTAGAATCCACAATCAGGTATGGGCTTTTGCTCTGGGGAAATGGTATTTATATAAATAGAGTTCTTGTGGCCCAAAAGAGGTGCATACGAGCCATGTGTGGTATAGCACCTGATGTTTCCTGTAGACCCTATTTTAAGTCTCTGAATGTACTACCTTTACCTATGTCTTTATATATGCGAAATTGGCAAGTTTGTTAAACAAAATAAACATATATTCTCACTAGCTAAAGACCAATCACAAAGAAGTTTGAGAAATCCTAATAAATTAGTTTCAAGTTTAGTACCACGAAGTAGTCGCCTGTTAAAAAATTCTTACATGATGTGTCAAAAAATTTGCAATAATATACCAAATGATATAAAAGAGCTACCACTTAACAAATTTTAAAAAACATTTAGTAAATGGCTACTAGAAAAAACGTTTTATACGGTTGACGAATTCTTAAATTATTTAAAAAAATAAGATCTCGTGTTATGTCGATGCATGGAGTAAAAACGTGAAAATTGTGACTATAAATATTTGCATGCTATTATATAATATGGCTAAATAGGCATAAGCAACTTTTTAATTTAATATCCAACCGCATTTATTGTACCCACCCTATTTATTGCAAATAAATCATTTGTATTTGTATTTGGATGTTCACATTTAAAATATTAAATAAGGATATCTGTTAAAAAATCAATTGACAATATTTCATGTTCTCAAACAGGGTTTTGTCCAATAAAATCAAATAAAGGATAAGAAATTATTTAAGCAACTGTATGAAGGGATACAAGTGCGTAGCTGGGTTTTTAGATGGGCGTACGCTCTTTTCTTGAAGGTTGTTTCCACTGACCTCTATACTACAAGTACGTACGTAGTCCAGCGTACTCGTATAATAGAAGACAGTGGTTGTATCAGCCCGGTAAAACCGCGGGCGATAGTTCATACCACAGTTTAGCTGCACGAGAGTGCTAATGACACAAAGACACATAAATACAGACAGACATACATACAAACAAACATATTTTTTGAATAATATCTTTAATGTACAGTATTTTCACTTTTACAATTTTATAATAAATAGTATAAGACAATTCAGTTCATTCATCAAACTGATTTGACTCATTCTTCAGATGTGCCCCATCACTAACTTTTTCGTATGTGTGCTGCATAGTTACATGAAAACTGTGTCTGTGGGCGGGTAATTTTTGATGTGTTGATTTTTTTTGTAGTGTGCGTTTATCGCAACAGCAAAATTTGTGAATGCGAATTAATTACATCTTTTGGTGATGTGCTGTACGTGTTTACCTCGCCCCCCGCTAAAAATGGTGAAAAAATTTGTTCGAAGAGTTTCGTTATGGCATCTCCAGTCGATTTATACTCAAAGACACCAGCGCGTGTGTGGGTGTTTGTTGTTTGCTTTTTGTTAGCTGATTGGCAAACCGCAGAAAAATTGCATTATCGGTTTTACTGTTGATTTATTACAAGAGAAATAAGAAGATTCCTGACGATATTTTCTGCATTTCCTGAAGCCCGGATTAACATAGACACAAAGACATTGATGGCTCTAAAGAATACTGATTCTAGAGCCAAAAAGCCTATTATTAAAATAAAGAATTTTTGACTGAATAATTCGGCATGTCAATTTGTTTGACACATTATGTTTTTTTATTAATAGTTTGACGGCCTAAATACGAATCTTTTGCATGTGAGGATTGGAGGACCATGTCATGTCTCAAATTCGAGAAATAGGTTTATCAAAGATTAGTATTAGTCTTATGAGAAATGTGGAACGAGTCTTGACATTTGTAGTAAAATATTAAAGAAAATACGGCTTTAGAGGGGTGGTCTAACAAATACGATACTCCGTTTTCCGTATCCAGCCACTTTGAACCGCTTTCTTAAAGTCATCGGACCATCTAGAAGGGCGTCCAACGCTTTGTCGTTCTACGCGCAGCCTCCACTCTAATACCTTCCTCATCCTCCATCTGCCATCACTTACTCGGTAGATGTGACCGGCACATTGCCACTTCAGCTTCCAAACTCTAAAGGCTCTCGACAACTTTGGTTCTCTGTCGAATCTTTCATTCGGGATTCGATCCCTCAAAGAAACCTCGAGTATAACCATCTCTATCGCTAGCTGTGCGACCTTTAGCCTATGGATTGGATCAGTCCGATGGTCAGCGTCCACAGGTTGGCAATTGAGCATACACAGCTAAAACCTAGGCATCATCTTCATCCTAGGCATCGAAAAAAGCCAAAATAGTACATATGTAGGTACTATGTTATAGTTACCTATCTTACTGATAATAAAACTATGAAAATTTGTGAGGCTAGGCTGGGTGTATCGAGATCGACATGGTTACTCTTTCACGGTGAACGGATTTGGATGTAAATTGACCTATTACTTACCTAAATTACTTAAAGAATAACTATTTCAAACGATACATAGGATACGTTTTCATACCGGTAGGTAGGTACTGACTTCATACGGGGCGAGACCTTGGGCAAAGGTTAGTGTGTTTATAAATAAACTCTATTTTTAGGGTTCCGTAGTAAAAAAGTATTCCTATAGTTTCGATTACCGGTCGAGTGCTCTTTCCAACTGAGCTACCACCAGGAAGAGGTCGTGAGTTCGAATCTAGGCGGGCGAGGTAAATTTTTCCATTTTTAAAATATTTATAACATTCTGGCAAGTTGGCCGAAATGAACTATTTAAATAATAATTAGATTACAGGGGCGCTATCGACTAACCTGAAGCCGATTAGGTTTTTGATTGCAAAATTCAAACTTCAACTTAGATTTACGGTATTTGTGTTTATCTTAGCCGGTAGAAACCCTAGTGCTCTTCCGACTAAGCTGAAGATATTTATCAATAATTAAAACCTATGACCTATTTTTCAAAACAAAATATTCGTTGGTAATGGCTTTTCACATAAAAATACAACAGCAGAAAAATAAAATGACATTTTTATCATTCAACAGCAGCACTTCGCAGCTGGTATCACCTTTATCCATACTAATATTATAATTTTTTTTAACCGATTTTGATGAAATTTGGTATGGAGATAGTTTAAGACCCGAGGAAGGACACAGGATAGTTTTTATCCTGGAAATCCCCCCTCCCCCAATGGGGGTACAAAGTATTTTTTCTCCTATAGAGGGCGCTGTATGATGGGCTATCGGCCAACAGATGGCGCCACAAGTCGTGCTATAGGTTGTTTTGTTGTCTATGAGCTATTGGGCAACAGATGGTGCCACAAGTCGCGCTATAGGTTATTTTTTTGTTAAATGTGATCTATCATACTAATATTATAAATAAGAGTTTGTTTGTTTGATAATACATGATTTTTTTAATGGGGATAGTTTACGGTCTCGAGAGTGACATAGGATAAACAGTAGTTTATCCTGGTAAAACATCTTAATCCCATGAAAAAAAAAACTTTGTAATAATTTGTCCTTTTTTAGGGTTCCGTACCCAAAGGGTAAAAAGGAACCCTATTACTAAGGCTCCGCTGTCCGTCCGTCCGTCTGTCACCAGGCTGTATCTCATGAACCGTGATAGTTAGACGGTTGAAATTTTCACAGATGATGTATTTCTGTTGCCACTTTATCAACAAATACTAAAATACAGAATAAAATAAATATTTAAGGGGGCTCCCATACAACAAACGTGATTTTTTTTGCCCGCAATTGGTAACGGCAATAGGTAGACGCTTGAAATACTCACATAATATTTGGTTATTTATTCACTTTAAAAATAAATAAAAATAAAACAAATATTTAAGGGGGGCTCCCATACAACAAACGTGATTTTTTTTGCCGTTTTTATACACAATGGTACGGAACTCTTCGGTCGCGAGTCCGACTCGCACTTGGCCGGTTTATTTTACTTTGAAAGGAACATAGGAACATATATCCATAAATTTCGTCACACGTTAAGGGGGAGAGAGGGGGTCGATGAAGTGTGATATTGTGTGACAAGGGGGTGGGAGGGGTCCTAAATTTCGTGACGTGACATTTCAAAATCTATAATAATCTATGTGTTACCACGAACTTTGAACTTTTAACGAAAAACTCAAAAACATTTACAACTCTAGATATAAATTTACAAAATATGTGACGTCACACTAGGGAGGGGGGGAAACTCAGAAATGTGACCAGCTGTGACAAGGACGGGGGGAGGGGTCAAAAAATCATGAAATTCGTGTGACGTAATTTATGGATGGCCCCTAAGTACCGACATGTTTTTTTTAACGGGGATAGTTACGGTCTGGAGAGTTGTTATTTCTTCACGCCTTAACTATACAGCCGATCATCATTAAAATTTGAACCTGAAAACCTACTTTTTATCCCACGAAGTAAAAAAATACAAGAAAAAAATATACATATATCAATTGCAGCTCCCCTGGACCACGCGAGCGAAGCCGCGGGTAACAGCTAGTAATACATATATGTAATACTTTAATGAGCTTACGCATAGCGGATTCATGGCTGAATAAATCTGTCTACAACATAGAACTATGACCACCTATGTTTACAACGTTAAAAATTTTGTACTCAATCGCAACAGAAACTTATTTTTTGGCTTTTTTTTGTAGAACCAAGAATACTTAATAGCATAGACTTACGATTCTTCACTATCTTCTTCAACACTCTTTATTCATCCCTCTACTGAGATAGAGGTCCCATCAATGGATTCTCAACTGCGGGTTGGGCGGAGGCCAGTGTTTTCAAGTCGGCCTTTAGGCGACTTGAAAACACTGGCCTCCAGTGTTTTCAAGTCGCCTAAAGGCCGCTACCTACTTGGTTTTTAGGCGGCTTCAAAACACTTGGCTTATCGTACCTCATTCTGCGCTATGCTACTACAGCTTTTCGTACTGTTACGCGACGAAGCTTGAGAGTCTTTTTAAAAAAAACTGATTAATTTCGCGTAACCGATTTATTCTGGGATTACAATTAATCACTTCAACACAACAGAACATTAAGTATTATAAGGAATATATCGACATAAAATATTATAAGGAATATATCTTTAGGCAACCGCTCGGAAAGAAAGTTGAAGACGGACTGGCCGCCGAGCTTGCTCCCAGACAGGCTAAGGAGAGAGATTGCTTAGCAAGCTCGGAGGTTATGTATAGTCAGCACTAATGCCAACATATATAGGATATAACACCTCCCCCTTTAAGAGGGGACTTTGGGGTAGATTCAAAGTCTCCATTTAAATTCTAGTTCTAAGTGGAGCAACAGGGTTGGTCATTTCTATTTCAGGGTCATGTATGTCTGTCGTGTCTTCTATTTCAGGAGTAGGTTGGTGCTTTGGCTTATTTATATTAAAATTAAGTTTGAAGGGACGATTGCTGCCGGATTTACAAATTTTCTTAAAAATAAAGTAAAATAAAAATACTAAAAATAAACTTAACAATACAATAGTTATTACAGAATAGTGTGTCCCATATTTCACAATATGCAGGTTTTGTTGGTATTCTAAAGCCTCTAAGTCCTTTAGCAGGGATTTGATCTTTGCATTACCCTGGGGACCGAAATCATCTAGGTCTATATTTTGTAAATGTACAGAGGGTACATTAGCTGTAGGCTTGTTTAGTTTAACAGAGTTACAGCAGGTGTCATTAACTATACTAAAATCGGGGAAATGGTTAATAGGTGAGGTTATATTCAGAACATTGTACTTTGGTCTTAATGTGGTACTTTTACAGTAACCTATACAAATCTTGGGTATAGTGAGTATACCAGTACCCAAAACATTTGTTTCATATAATTTAGAATTTAGACAGTCAATTGTTATTCTTACAGGTTCTGATTGTACATAAATCCACTTATTATTCACTAATGGTTTCCAAATATCTAGTGTTCCTAATATCACTTTTGTTTCGCACTGGGAAGGTTTCTCACTGTTTACTTTTGTTAATAATTCACTTTCACATATTGGCCTTGCGTCAGAAGAATACACATTTCCGATGTCACATATGTAGTAACCGGGGGTCACTTGTTTGCAGGTATTAAGGTCATCCAGAGTACAATAATACGTTTTGTCTTTGGTCATCGCTATATATTTGCTAGTTGGTGTAATTAAGTTAAAACTATCTGGTTCCTGAGAGTTATATGGCATAGGTAATGCAATATTGTGAAAAAGTACATACTCTCTAGTATTTACTAGCGGTACTTGCAATACAAATACAATCCTATTACTAACATAATAACATACTAACTTAGATATACTTGAAATAACATGTATTGAATTAATATCTAGAGTTACAGGTAGCTCAAGGTCACTGGGCAGATGTCTGTAGTTACTGGCAAGCTCTTGATGCAATTGGCTCGGTGTTATTATAGCAGGGTGCAAGATATTTTGGCTGGTGAATAGAATACTATTTGTTATATCTTCTAGTTGGAATGACAGTGTAAGTATTGATGTTTCGAGTGAATCGAATACCTTATTAAGATTGGTAAGTATTTGCAATTCATTGGTGATATTTGATATATTTTTTAGATTTAGGAAAAGCTTGTCAATAGCTTCCTTAAGAGTGTCTTCATTATCTTTAATCTTAAGTAATGTTTTATTATATTGTGCTAATACAGATGTAGTCACTAAGATATTTTCTTTCATAAGTTTAGTTAACTGCTTACCATTATTCTGTAACTTAACTATAGCCTCCTCGTAATTTAGACCATCATTTTCATCTAAAGTGCCAAAAATTTGTTTAAATATTGTTCCTATACCTCCTATCCATGCACTACGTTTAACTTTCTTATCAACTAGATGTGAAATAGACTCAAACTCTTTACTCATATCCTGAAATCGAGCCATCAGCGGCTGTATCCAGCTATTACATTCTATGAAAACCTGTTGAGCTTGAGTTTCCTTGCACAATGATTTTGTATTTTCTAAAGCAGTCCTAATATTTTGTACATGAGGTTGGAAATGTGAGATATCCACTGGAATTATTATTTTTAATTCAGCGCTATTAATTTTAAGTTCTCCCAAGTAGTCGTAGTAGAGGCCTGCACTGGAGGTTATTGGCTGGATAAAACTTCCATGAGATTGCCCTCGAGCTAAGCTGCAAATAATAGTTAATGTTATTACTAGCTAAGCTAATCTAATTGAATGTACTGTATATGTTTTATTTATTTAATTATATATACTTTTATTTCTTATATTACTAGAGTTTAATTTATACTTTACAGGTCTACTACAGTAGTAGTAGTAGCAGGTTTGACCTGGTCATAATGGTGAGTAATATGACGTCGGTTGATTAACAAGGTAAGTGTATTATTACCATTAATCTTAACAACCTTATAAGGTCCTTTCCAGAGAGGTGAAAGGGCTTTACGCATTCTTAGGTGGTTCTTTAAATATACATAGTCGCCTATTTTGTATTTAGTTGGGCGAGTATGTGAGTCATAGTATGTTTTAGATGATTCCTTAGATTTCCTTATAAGGTCTAAGGCCTTTTCACGCGAGTATTTTAACCGGTTTTGAAGCATGCGGACATAGTCAGGATATGTTGCTCCTGATGATTCTTCGTAGATGGAAGTCGGAAGCACTGGTTTGCTGCCAAATATTAACTCATAAGGTGTGAAATGAGTAGTTGAATGTACCGTAGTGTTGTAGGTAAGCATTGCTGTATATACGTAACGGGGCCAATTGGTTTGTTCCGCGTCAGTGAAAGATCTGAGGTATTCTTTGAGAGTGGAGTGACTCCGTTCTAGGGCACCCTGAGTTTGAGGATGATAGGGTGATGCCCATAGGTTTTTTATTTTAAGAAATTCACAAGTTTTCTTGAAGAGTTCGGAGGTAAAATTAGTTCCCTGGTCTGTGAGGATAGTTCTAGGGATACCGAATATAGATATATAGTGGAGTAGGCACTCACTGGTTTCCTCAGCGGTAGTACTACGAATCGGATATGCGGATGAGAATTTAGTAAGGTCATCTTGTATTGTTAATATATATTTTAGTTTTGCAGGTCCAGCTTCTGGAAGCGGCCCTACGATATCAAGAGATATACGCTGGCAAGGTTCAGTGGATGTGCTGGTGATTTGCATAGGAGCACGATTCACTTGTCTGAGGGCTTTGTTAGTTTGGCACTGAGGGCATTTCTTTACAAAGTTCTCAATGTCACTACGCATATTCTTCCAGTAGAAGGATTCTTGTATTCGCCTTAACATGCGGTTCATGCCAAGATGTCCAGCAATTGGGATATCATGGTTTTCCCTAAGAATTTTTGGGATTTCGGAAAGTGAGGGGTATATAATTCTATCCTTGTAAATATGAATATTGATTCCTGTGTTATTAAACAGATAGAGTAACATATTGTATATTTTAACAAACTGATGGGTATCGAAGGGGTTCTTAAATTCTGTAATTGCTATATCAGAAAGGGTGTCTTCATCATAGCTTACAATTAGTTCATTCCTTAGGGTTTTGAGACTTGCATAAATATCTTTGTAACTAGATTTATCAAAATGGTATACTTTGAAGAAAAGAAAATAATATGTTTTATTATTGTGGGTGCATGAAATATAGGAGTTTAAAGTTCTTTCTTTGTTTAGGATTTCAGAATTATCAGGAATACTTTCAAGGACAGCTTGTATAAAAGGATTGGATTCATCCATGTCAATAGAAGTAGGAAGAATTATGACCTTATGTTCAGATTTAGTGATATCCTTGTTATGCTCTCGAATATTTGTACGGAAAGAGCTATCTTTACTTGACATTGCTTTTAGAAAAGCAGGATAATCGTCATCGGGTAAGTTTGAACAATTACTAGTGATAGGATCACTTCTAGTTTGGACTTCAGGAGGTGAAGGGTTATCCGGTAATGCCAAGTTATTTGTGTCTCTAGGATTAGGGTTAGGATTACCACGAGCTGGTGAGTTTACTTCCGGTATAGGTGAGTTGGATTCACCGAAGTCAATAGGATCTACAGATTGCGGCCCTAATTCATCTGGATTAAATGAAGCTGGGGATACTAACAAGTCCATTAGGTCCCTGTCTAATTCTGTAGGAGGTAGAGTGGATTCTTCTTCCACGAGATTAGGAGTCTGATTAGGTTCCGTTTGTACAGGATTAACCGGATATCGGGATAAAGCATCAGCATTTGTATTTATTTTGCCCTTTTTATACTTAATATCATATTCGAATTCCTCTAGTTTGAGACGCCAACGAATAAGCCGTGATCCGGGGTCTTTACATCTGAATAACCATTCTAAAGGTTTATGGTCAGTGACCACAGTGAAACGATGACCATATAGGTAAGGCCTGAAGGTTTTAGTGCCGAAGATTACGGCGAGGCATTCCTTCTCAGTTACACTGTAGTTACATTCTGCTTTGTTCAGTGTGCGAGAAGCATATGCGACAGGGCGGTCCTGTCCTATAGGGCCCTGAGATAATATAGCTGAAATTGCATAATTAGAAGCATCACATGTTAAAAGGAATGGTTGTGTGAAATCTGGATATGCCAGGATTGGGGCAGTGATAAGTTTTTGCTTTAAGGATTCAAAGGCTAGCTGTTGTTCGTTTAACCACTTGAATGGGCTATCCTTCTTTAAGAGAGATGTGAGAGGTTTGGCTAACTTAGCGAATTCTGGTATGAACCTTCTATAATAGGATACTAACCCCAGAAAAGATTTTATATCTTTAGGAGATTGAGGGGTAGGAAATTCGGAAACGGATTTAGTTTTCTCTGGATTAGGTTTAACACCGTATTCACTAATGACGTGACCTAAATATGCTACTTCTTTCCGTAGGAATTCACATTTCTCTGGTTGAAGTTTTAAATTGAATTTACGAAGTCTTTCAAAGACGGCCTTGAGGTTATCAATGTGAGAGTCAAGGTCGTATGAATATAGGACTATGTCATCTAGGTATACAAAACATCGTGAACCTTGCAATCCGGATAGGCAAGTATTCATTAGTTTCTGAAAAGTAGAAGGGGCATTTTTGAGCCCGAAGGGCATACGATTGAACTGGAAGTGCCCATGAGGAACGGAGAATGCAGTTTTAGGTGCATCATCGGGAGAAATGAGTATTTGGTGAAAACCGGAAGTAAGGTCCAACGTAGAGAAATATTTACTACGACCTAGTTGGTCTAAGATCTCAGAGATTTGGGGAATAGGATATGTCTCCCCGATCGTTATATCGTTAAGCTTTCGATAATCAATGACGACTCGCCACTGCGGTCGCCCTTGTGAATCGGATTTCTTAGGGACTACCCAAATGGGAGAGCTCCAAGGAGATGAGGAAGGTTCAATAATTTTTTGATCCAGCATCTTTTGGATTTGGCCTTCTACTTCCTTTTTATGACACTCAGGAAAACGATAGGATTTAGTATGGACAGGGACGTCGGTATTAGTTTTAATTTGATGCTCTAGAGCAGTAGTATAAGAGAGATTATCGTTTGGTAAGTGGAAAATATCGGAGTATTGACTACACAGGTCTACAAGTGCGTCAGCCTCTTCCTCATTGAGGTGTGAGGTACGAAGGGAGTTCAATACTTCATCGGTGCGGTTCGAAGTACTGGAATGATTGTTAGAAATCTGAATTGCGTTTATAGGCAATGGTGTAAGTTTGAGATTTAAATTCGATTTTAAATTGATAGGATTTTCTGACACATTGGCTACTGTGATATTGATTCTCTTATTTTGTTTAACTTTGACAATACAATTTGATACTAATAGAGAATCGGATATATGCTGGTTATTAATAATACCCTCGTTTATTTCGGGGTTTTGCACCGTGCACTCGATGACAGTCTCGGTGCGAGGGGGAATGATATAGAAAGGTTCGAAAAAGTGGAGTTTGATACTGAGTCTACCAACTCTGAGAGTATCTTGGGTGTAGTCTATGCTACATCCGAAGGAGGTAAGAAAGTCTGAGCCTATAATACCGTCATACGGTAGGTTGATGTCTTTAATGACATGGAATTTGTGAGATAAAGATTTTTTTTCAGACACCTTTAGTCCGAGAGAAAAGTGCCCTAGGGTGGAGGTCGTTTCCTCCCCCGGGTCGATACCTTTGAGCTTAATTGGTTCCCGTTTTAGGGTTGGTTGCTTTTGGATGCATGACTGCTTTATAAGGCTAATAGCCGAGCCTGAGTCTACCAACAGGCTTAGAGGTATATTAGATACCTGAGACTGAAGGAGAACATGAGGCACCAGTCTCTTCGGAGGCGTGGGTTCGTATCCCACCGCTGCACACTGGTTCAGAAAAAGTAAAAAATGGAATTAGGGATTTTTGAATTTTTTTCGATGGTATCATGTGCAAAATGTCACTAGTAACATATTTTGTATCTTCCATTTTTCTTAAAAATGCATAGTTTCAGCTTTAAATAAACTTTTATATTATTTTTGTATGAAACGTTTATTTCATACGAGTTTATTACAAAATGTTTTACTTTGTTAAAGATGATTACATATAGCTTATATAGGGTTATTCTAGTAGAAGCTCATACAGTAACATCTTTGTCCCAGTGCGTCCCCGTTTACAAGGAAAATACAACTAAATATTCGATATACCTCAGGATATTATTTTCGTATAATATGTGTTAGTTTATATAATTCAATAATAAAATGACATTTTATTGCATCTTGCTTTAAAATAAATAGGTTTAGTTAGTATTTTATTTTGATTTCGTATGTTACATATCTAAATATGAATAATACAAAACTATCCACATTAGTACAAAACTGTGTTTTCATACAAGATTACGTACTGTGATACTGTATTTCATCTTTGTTTTTATTTGTTGAAAAAGTATTTATCATGTGTACTTCAAATGGATCTTTTTTTAATAATGAAGGAAACGAATAGTTTTCCTAAACCTGAAGTTTTACTTATTAGGATTTTGTCGAGATTTCATTGGTGCTTTTCCGAAGACGAGAACATTCTCAAATTCGAAGGGTTATGTTTGATGACATTATCGAAACTGTCTAAATGGCAGCTTCAATAATGTCATGTCATTCAGGCAATTGTTGTTTGCGGAATAGTATTAAAATTGATAGTACACCTATTCTGGATACATAGTCTTTCTGAGATGTGAACTATATGTCTACTTGGTCGTTCTGATATCTTGATCTTCTGATAGTAACCCCTATTTTACCATCTTACCACAAAATTATAGAGGCTAAGAAGTTGTGCTATCTGCCAGAAAAAGAAATAGATTTATCGGATAGTGGTGTCAAAATAAGTTTACAATCTCTTCTTGATATAACTGTTCGTAGACTCGCTCCTCTAGTCACTACAAAGTTCTGTGATATTGATAATGATAAGCAAGTACAACTAATTAGTAAATGAGGAATGGATGGAGCTTCAAGTCAAAGTACTTATAGGCAGATCACTGAAGAATCTGCATATATTGACGATTCAAGTATTTTCATGTCTTCCTTGGTTCCTTTAGAGTTACTATGTGGTAATAATGTTCTTTGGGAAAACAAACAATCATCTTCAAAAATGTCACGTAGACCTCTATTTTTTAAATTCGCCAAAGAAAATTCGCTTAATATTAAAGAGGAGACGGAAAAAAATAGACGGAATTTAAAAAATTGAATCCATCTTATTTAAAAGAAAGTGTTTCAGTTACACATCAGCTACTTAAGACTATAGTTGATGGGGAAAAAATCTTATTTATCTGAAACTTCCAACCAAGTCTGCGACATAATTATGCAAAGCAATACCTTCTGAAATTAATAAATGAATAAAATTGAAAGATAGGAATTTAAGTACTGATGTGTACAAGTATGGCCTTTCATGATTGCACTCATGGATACGTTGCATGGAGACTATATTACATATTGCTTATAGAATATAATTTAAAACTTGAACTGCAAGAGGAGATAAACAAGCAATTATGGAGAAACGAAAATCTGAAATACAAAAACGTTTTCGAGATGAAACTGGATTGCTTATAGATATAGTAAAGCAAGCATCTAACAATGGATATACAGCGCGTAGATTTTTTTGCAGATCCTCAAAAAACATCCGCGATTACTGGAGTAAATGAAGATCTAATTGCAAGATTCGCCATATTACTAAGGGCTCTGGCTTCAGGTGAGCAAATAGACCCCCAAAAATTTACTCAATACGCATGGAAAACTCAGTTGTTTGTCCAGCTATACGATATCCGACTGAAGTAAAATTTTTGCTAGCTTCAACAGTTGAAGAAGTCGATGAACCTTTTGAATTTGTCAGATCCATTATATTGTTGATGATCCATTATATTCTTCAACAAACGTTGAACAATAATGTTTAGCGCCTAAGTATATTTAATTTCCTTAATATGTATTTAAAATAACATGTCATTTGTACATATACACACTTTACTTGCGTATTAATTAGTACTAAATTAAAGGGTACTTATCGCTTAAACGGGGACGCACTGGGACAAAGTTGTTACTGTATGAGCTTCTACTAATATAACCCTATATAAGCTATATGTAATCATCTTTAACAAAGTAAAACATTTTGTAATAAACTCGTATGAAATATACATTTCATAGAAAAATAATATAAAAGTTTATTTAAAGCTGAAACTATGCATTTTTAAGAAAAATGGAAGATACAAAATATGTTACTAGTAACATTTTGCACATGATACCATCGAAAAAAATTCAAAAATCCCTAATTCCATTTTTTACTTTTTCTGAACCAGTGTGCGCTGCCACCAAAATGTTACGCGACGAAGCTTGAGAGTCTTTTTAAAAAAAACTGATTAATTTCGCGTAACCGATTTATTCTGGGATTACAATTAATCACTTCAACACAACAGAACATTAAGTATTATAAGGAATATATCGACATAAAATATTATAAGGAATATATCTTTAGGCAACCGCTCGGAAAGAAAGTTGAAGACGGACTGGCCGCCGAGCTTGCTCCCAGACAGGCTAAGGAGAGAGATTGCTTAGCAAGCTCGGAGGTTATGTATAGTCAGCACTAATGCCAACATATATAGGATATAACAGTACGTAAGTGAAACTCTTATAGTTGCGTGCAGTCTGCGGGAACTAAGCAGAAGGATCTTTTACATAACGCTCATTTGGTGCAACAGTGAAGAAGTCATTAAAGTTAACATAATATTTTTATTTTTTATTTTTCTTATTAGTAATGACATTTTAGACGTACCTTTCTATTACTGTTGTATACAATAAAATGTTATTTGGTTCAACAATCATAGAAGCGATATAAGTGCAATATCGTGACTTCTGACAATATTCCAGCGTTATATTGTGGCGATGGTTAGAATACGTATGATAAATAAAAATAATAAATACAACAGTATTGTTTCAACAACATTTATTTTCAATGTACCTACATTAATAACTTCTTTTTATTTTGTACAATGTACAAATAATAAATGCACAAGTTCAGCATCGTAAAATTTTAAATAAGAGACATATAGGTAAGTACGCAAATACAACACAAATCTTTATGTTGAACACAGGTATATAGAGCACATTATACTTTATCAGTCTCACCAAGCCCTGTACAATAATTAAAACAAACATTATATATCTTTCTCTTTTAAATTATGAATTTTAAATAAAAAGTGAATAAATAACGTCACGTCAATTTAAATAATAAGGTCAATTTATATTCTACGATATCAATTATTAATAACGTCATTCTATTCCAAAGTGTCATTCAAATATTCATTTACAGAATAACATTATAACAACTTATTCTTAAAGGTAGCTTATTAAATATGGTACGATCCATTCCAAAAATGCTTTTCTAACCAATTACTAAATTCTGTGCATATTGTTTTCTTATATGATTTACCTTTTTCCTAATGTCACACAATTTAGTAAAAAGATTTAGATTTGTTTTATAAACTTTTTTTATTAACTTAAAATGAGGTAAACAGCTATCCTTCCAGCTATCGTTTCCAGACCACAAATCGACCTTAAGGCACGCACAATTGAAAAAATTGGTCCCATGTTTTTTATTCGCCATTTTGACTCTCATCTTGAAATTGTAGTCTAGAATTAAATCGACCTTAAGGCACGCACAATTGAAAAAATTGGTCCCATGTTTTTTATTCGCCATTTTGACTCTCATCTTGAAATTGTAGTCTAGAATTAAGAATGTTACTAGGTATGCCAAATCGCTTGAAATGTTGTCTCAGTGAAGCCTGTAAGTATACAAACACACTAGTTTTTGTTGTAGTCAAAAATACCTAGTAGTTTTGATTTTATAGGCATTCAAAGTTTCGAAAAATATCGAGTCCCGCTAACAGTCTTGTGACGTCATTTTACAACGCATCGCACGGGCCACGGCCACGGCTCGCTTAGTATTAGGGATGTGACATTCTAATTATAGTATTTAATTAATTATTATAATAATTTAAATTTAAAATAAATTTAAAATTAAATAAAATTAATTTTAATAAAATTTATAATAAATTTAATTAATTATTATTATATAGTATTTAATTAATTATTTAATTGTAATTATAGTATTTAGGTATAATTTCAACGGCATGGGCGCGCGACCGCCAGCGGACTGAGTGAGCCAGACTAAGCGTGTTGTACGATGACGTCACACAGCCCGCGTCGTACGGTTACAACTTCTTTTACTTCTAAATCGGAAACTAACTGACATATCGAAGTAATTCTTTCACTAGTATTTTTTATTTTTGACAGAGAATATGGAGTGCTAATCAAAATTAGTTAACGTTCTCCATTATTGCAATGGAGTATTTCATTTACGTAAGTAGTTTGTCAATCATGTTGAAACAAGCTTTAACACCCACGTAAAGTTGTATTTACAGTAAGAACAATTTTTACTATTTTAGAGATAATGATCTCTGCCGATACTTCCCTCTCTGGTCGAAGGTTTATCAAGTTGTGTACACAATCAAAAACGTTATATTTAAAAACCCTACTTTTGGCGAATCAAGTAATCCTCATGAAATTCTCAAGTCTGTATAGATAGATTGTTTGAGTTATTGAAATACTTGCAAATTGACACCAAATATTGTATGCGAATATACCATAGGTCTCATATAAATTGGACGGAAAACTTGATCTTGTTCGTGTTAGCCTGCTTGCGAGAAGTTTGACCATCTGGAAAAATGATTCCTGTTGGACAATATTAGTTTGACTACCCAGTTTGACACGTGTACGAAGGGGCCGTCATACGACAAATCACTAAGTTAGGTATTGACATACATACTACAATTAAACGTGAAGGTAGGTAGTGGTAGATTCTTCAATATGTACATTTGTAACGAATAAATAACAATAAATTATCCTTCATTTGTTTAAGAAACATAATTTACTGAGCATCGTATCTAATAAGAATGGCACATAACGTATTAAGAATGGTACAACAGTATAGAGACAATGTACGACGTTACATGTAAAATTGTCGAGAAAAAAAAAATATGTATTAACTTTTAAATTAAATTAATTATCGAAGATATGAAATTAAAGCAACGACGATTACTAGATTTAAATGGAAACTAAAAGAATAGCTTGTGACCAATGCATTCTATAGCACAAATGAATTTTTAAACAATGTTAAGCAATGCTAGGTTTTTATGTTTGTTAAGTGGTACATAAAAATGTATGAATCGAAATTAATATAATAAATTGACTTATTAGATTATGTAAAGACACGAACAATAATTATTACGAACAGACTTAAATTAGATTTCAATTTGTTATTATACATATGATTTTATATTCATCATTTGACATAATTTTTCAATGTACCTATATATTTTGCATGCCGCATTGGTGAGCATGTTGAACTATATTTAATATTAATATTGATCGATTGACATTTTGTATATATACCATGTTTAAGCAAATTAACGATTATGTTATTATTATACAAAACTCTTTTATTATGAACATTTAGTATAGTAATTAATTATTACAATTTCCATAATATCACATAAGTACAATAACTTGTAAGTCCTCCAGCCTACTAATAAAATAAAATAAATTGTTTCATGCTAGGATATGTACCATGTGGGTATCGTACGATTACAATGAAAAATGATACTGCAACATTGGCGAAATATCGACAATATCACCAGTGTACTTAGTCTGATTAACTTATTAGTCTCATCACATGAAACAACAGTCGATTTTAGGTGACACAGTTGTCCGGTCGAGCCTTCATCTGATGGCGTGCGTTGGATTGTAAGGCGGCGGCGGTGTTTTTGGGATTTGCGAGCGGTGCACTGCGACGAAGTCAGGGTTCTGCAAATGAAGTGCGGGTGATGGTAGTGTGTCTGGCTGGCCAGTAATTATGGCAGCTTCGGCCAGGTAATGCGGCGGTAGCGGCTGCTCCAGCCGCGCGCTGCTCGTGGCCGGCAGCAGCCTTGCTGGATTCAGCTTGATAGCGTCGTAATATGTGGGCGGTGCACCAGCTATAGACTCGTAGTCGGGCGGTTTCTGCTGCATTGTCTCTTCGTCTGGCATCGATATTACGTGGACGGGGTCGTCAATCTGTATTAAACATAGATCAATAACGAATCAAAGTTTAAGCAATCGACTGGTGAATTTAGATATTGTGCCAAACGTGTAACAGAGACATTATGCCAAATTTACTCGATGCCCATGCAACGAAAATAAAAGCAGCATTTGTAGTGTGCCTAATAAATTAAATTACAGAATCATTTTTAAATTTCTTGCTTATAAAATACTGTTTATTTAACGCTACTACAAGTATTGAATTGAAGCTCTTGGGCGAGTATTCATTAGTAAAATTGAATGCAGCGCAAAATTGGATTTTGACTGGAGAAATCCTCTAGTAAAAACTACCCGGTTGCTGCGACATTAAAACTGTTAACTGATTTTATTCGACTCGATAAGACCGAGAAATGATCGGTCACCATAGTAAGTAACAGACGTTATTGTAAAAAATCAAAGTAAACCTATTTATTATATATTATGTAAACCTATTATTATTATATATAATATCGACAAAAACAGTATTTTAAACCTAAAAATTTGAATAATAATATTAGAGTGAATAGTGATATGTGAGTCTATATCATATTTATGTACATCTGACACATGATAATAACATGAACTATCGTACATCAAAACAACAAAACAGTATTTTAAACATAAAAATTTGAAAAATAATATTGGAGTGATTTGTGAGCTTATATCATATTTATGAACATCTGACACATGATAATAACATGAACTATGCACTATCGTACATCAAAACAACAAAACAGAATTTTAAACCTAAAACTTTGAAAAATAATATTAGAGTGATCTATGAGCATATATCATATTTATGAACATCTGACACATGATAATAACATGAACTATGAACTATCGTACATCAAAACAACAAAACAGAATTTTAAACCTAAAAATTTGATAAATAATATTAGAGTGATTTGTGAGCTTATATCATATTTATGAACATCTGACACATGATAATAACATGAACTATGAACTATCGTACATCAAAACAACAAAACAGAATTTTAAACCTATAATAATGAATAATAATATTAGAGTGACTTGTGAGTTTATATCATATTTATGAACATCTGACACATGATAATAACATGAACTATCAACTATCGTACATCAAAACAACAAAACAGAATCTTAAACCTAAACATTTGAAAAATAATATTGGAGTGATTTGTGAGCTTATATCATATTAATTAACATCTGACACATGATAATAACATAAATTATCGTACATCAAAACAAAAATACAGTATTTTAAACCAAAAAATTAGAATAATAATATGAGAGTGATTTGCGAGTTTATATCATAATTATGTAGGTACATCTGACAAATAATAATAATACATAACAAACTATCATACAATAAAACTGAACTGAGAACAAATTAAAGCTAATATTTTTGTTAGCGTACCCACACTGTATATGTATTATACAATTGAAATGCTATCAAACGCAACGTCCACGTATCGATATACGATCCGGCAAATTTATTACGCATCGTGAACCAACCTCATGATGACTGTGCGGTTATTGAGTTTAAGCTGCCACAGTAAAAGCACTGCGTATATATACAGCAGGTACGGGATGGTGCATGGACTGTGGGTAGTCTTTAATCAGGCCCGGCCAGTTTATTATTATGGATTTTAAACCAACCTGATGTGTATCAGGCGAGGCGCAGTCATTTTGCGGTTGCCTCGCAGGCGATCGCAGCCAGCAGTACATTGCTGCGCAGATGAGTAGTGCGCCGGCGACGATAAACGCGACGCCCACGTAGCGCACGGATTCTGCGTAGTCTTCCGCCAGACCCAGCCAAATTATCAGCGCGCCAGCGCACAGCAACACCATGCCATACCTGTATTGCCTCTGTGATGGTCTACCCTTGTCTTTTTTTTATACCACGTCGAGTGGCAGACAAGTATACGGCCCGCATGTTGTGTAGCGGTTACCGTAGCCATATTAACGCTCGTAACATGTAATATCGCTCGTGTGCCGCCTGGTTGGCTGCGGTACTCTTGAGGTGGAGGTACTTCCCCAGTTGGGTAGCTTACAAGTACGCTGTACCCTACCTCTCTTTAGCCACAGGCTCTTTCGCTAGTCGGCAGGGTGCACCACGAGCAGGTGAAGTTAAGCCACACACACAGCTCACCTCAAAATTTTCCAGCTTATATACTTCCAGAATATATACGCCTTGCCGCGCCGCCGCCATTCGCGGCAAACAGAGCGTGCGCCCGCGCCGCTACGCAGCTCACTTGGCGGCCGGAAGCCCGTTCGAACTCGGTGCGCCATGGCTCAATTTTTGGTTAACTCAGTGAGCCAGCTCAGTAAGCTGATAAGCTGCTCTCGCACTACTGAGTTGCCGCACGAAATTTGACTGAGTTACCCTTGTCTATATCCAAAGATACGAATGGTCCTCTCACGGATGAAGTTGTGGAGATAAATTCTCCACAACTTCATCCGATTATTATCTACTAGCTGATGCCCGCGACTTCGTTCGCGTGGACTTTATGATTTCGGCGTATTAATACAAATACGAACTAATGTAGATACATAAGAAAATATTTGTTTTACGTTAAAAGTCAATATATTTTTTTTGTTTAAGATATACACCATAGTTTAAAAAATAAAATTAAGGGAGTCTTTCCTTCGGGAGCTAATATGATCGGACCTGAAGTGTCAATAACTCTCGAGAAAGCCACGTAAAGTTGGCCATGCGAAAAACAACCAGTCCTAAGCTTGTCACCAGCGAATTTTAGTAATTTTTTTATTGTCATAGCAAAGCAAGTGGTCACAGACAACTGCGTACGTTTAAAATTAAAATGGATTTTTTTTTGGAGAAGAGTGGTGGATCTGGTATACGCGAAATAAATACAGTTTCACCGGCACCACTCCCAGTGAGAATATCAGCTTCAATTATATTGCGCTGCCATTGACTTTACTTCAGAAAGGAGATCTTCCCCAAATTTTAATAATATTCTTGAAAACTCTTGGGCACGTAAAGTTCTATCTACAGCTTCTAGTGCCTTACTGTTAGCCATTTCGCATTCATCTCAAACGATTAGACAGCAATCCTGAAACACCTTCGCTTTGTCACAGTTTCGTGTCACAGAGCATGTCGTTGTTTCAATTCTGTTTAAATCGAGTATGATATTGAACATTGTATTTGCGTCCTTTCGCCTAGTAGTAACGTGGCTGCAATACCTGGCGATGCTGCTGCGAGATCTTAATTTGGCGCCTGATTTCAGTGTGGATTGCTCTCGTCAGGTATGTTTTACCAGTCCCTCCTGGAGTAATTAAGAAAAACAGTTTCCCCTCGTTGCTTAAAACACTTTCCACCACCAAATCAAATAAACTCTAATCTTGCTACATAGCGTCCCGCAAATGCACGTATTCTTCTGGTTTGTGCGAATATATACCAATCGTTCCATTTCAATTTTAGCGTACACGTCTATAATAAACTGACTAAATAGACCACGTTACCCTTGTAAATAAAATAAAACGATTGCGTCTAACTTGTAGCAGGTAAGAATAAAAGTTGCACCCCGCGGTTTTTTTTTACAATACATTCAATATTTTGTTAATCTATTTATTGTAATCTATGTATTGTAATAAATAGATTAAAAAAAAATTAAAAAAACACGCTATAATAGCAAATAGAACTAAAAAAGTTACTTAAAAACTTTTTTAGTTCTATTGGCTATTATAGCGTGTCTTTTTACTTTTTTTAAAAACTATATTTTTTTGTAAACACGTGTTGTTTATGCAAATAAATTTAACTTTGTTCTGCATCAGGTGTTCCAAATCTTGGATTTTTATACCTCAACCAAAAAAGCTCATCAGGCTGAACAACTTTTGCTAAGGAGTCATTTTTAAATTTCTTATAGTTTACCTGAACCATTATGGTTCTGCATCAGGTGTTCCAAATCTTGGATTTTTTAAATCTCAAGAAAAAATGCTCATCAGATTGAACAACTTTTGCTAAGGCGCCATTTTTATATTTCTTATAGTTTACCTGAACCATTAAGGTTCTGCATCAGGTGTTCCAAATCTTGGATTTTTATACCTCAACAGAAAATGCTCATCAGGCTGGACAACTTTTGCTAAGGCGTCATTTTTATATTTCTTATAGTTTACCTGAACCATTATTGTTCTGCATCAGGTGTTCCAAATCTTGGATTTTTATACCTCAACAGAAAATGCTCATCAGGCTGAACAACTTTTGCTAAGGCGTAATTTTTATATTTCTTTTAGTTTACCTGAACCATATTGTTCTGCATCAGGTGATCCAAATCTTGGATTTTTATACCTCAACAGAAAATGCTCATCAAGCTGAACAACTTTTGCTAAGGTGTCATTTTTATATTTCTTATAGTTTACCTGAACCATTAAGGTTCTGCATCAGGTGTTCCAAATCTTGGATTTTTATACCTCAACAGAAAATGCTCTCATCAGGCTGAACAACTTTTGCTAAGGCGTCATTTTTATATTTCTTATAGTTTACCTGAACCATTAAGGTTCTACATCAGGTGTTCCAAATCTTGGATTTTTATACCTCAACAGAAAATGCTCATCAGGCTGAACAACTTTTGCTAAGGCGTAATTTTTATATTTCTTATAGTTTACCTGAACCATTATTGTTCTGCATCAGGTGGTCCAAATCTTGGATTTTTATACCTCAACAGAAAATGCTCATCAAGCTGAACAACTTTTGCTAAGGTGTCATTTTTATATTTCTTATAGTTTACCTGAACCATTAAGGTTATGCATCAGGTGTTCCAAATCTTGGATTTTTATACCTCAACAGAAAATGCTCATCAGGCTGAACAACTTTTGCTAAGACGTCATTTTTATATTTCTTATAGTTTACCTGAACCATTATGGTGCTGCATCAGGTGTTCCACTTTCCAAAATCAATTATACCCTATATTTTGCCCAGGCTTAACAGCTATATAACAAAAAAAGTTTCATTCGAATCCGTCCAGTACTTCCAGAGATTAGCGTGTACAAACAGACAAACAGACAAACAGACAAACAGACAGACATTTTTTTTTAAATTCTTACTATATTACTATATCTCCATCGCCTCCAATTGTTTTTTTGTAAATATATTCAATGTACAGACACATTATTTTTACTGTTTTATTATATGTATATAGATTTATTTTGTCTCCTCTTCAAAATGACTGTTACAAATGAGTTGAGTATGATGTGTGCAATGTGCACACATGCTTACGTGTTATTCAAAAATTTATACAGAAATTCACGTAATTGTTATTTTTTTTTAAGTGAGTTCTTACGAATGCTGACTAAATTGTATTGAACGCAATACGTTTTGCATCATTTTTTTTTTACAAACCTTCTGTAAATGACAGCTTCGTTACATTGGTGATGTATATACAAATAAATATATACAAATAAATATGTGATGTAAAAATACATAATTACAGTGCTACAAGGATATATATGAACGTGAGTGACGTTTGTAGGAGGGCGTTGCTGTGACTTTCGGGTTGCCAATTAGGGAAAATCTCCTTACTTCAAGGGAATTTTTATATATCCTAATTAAGACATTTAAAATGCTCAATCTTAGCTGGGCAGAAGTTAATTACTTTAAATTAATTCTGTAATGACCACCATATTATAGTATTTTAGTTAAGTTTATTAAATAACGATACGGCCCAGATAAAAAGTTAATTAAAAAGATTATAGTAATTTCGTACCTATCTTGGGGTGGCCAAGGCAAATCTCACCTGTACGTGGTGCACCCTGCTGACTGACAGACGAGGCTCTGGCGAAAAGTGAGGTAGAGCAAAGCGTATATTTTAAGCTGACCGACTCGGGAGGTACCTCCTCAAATAAAAAATAAAAAAATCTAACAACGATCTGTGAAATGAAGGAATGAGGAATATGTGAAATAAAAAAACAACATATACAATTTAGATTTTATTTATATATTACATAGGATACATACATATTTATTAAAATATGGTCATCAATCATGTATCTATTTATTGTTCATTATGAACAATAATTTTGCACGAAAGGAACTTATTAGAATCCACAAGGATTTATGAAAAGACACGTCTTACAAAACTCGAGAATCTTTCTTGTAACAATTTTACTGCATGATGCCTTAGCCACATTGCCTTCTTTGACAATGTTTGATACAGTGTGTAAAGTAACACCTGAAAATAATTTAAATTCATAAATATTTACGTATAACATAATAAACCAAATAAAACTGTTTACTGTGGAACAAAGTGGGAATTTAAGGTAAACACACATCTCTGGCAACATTTACCTGTAACAGCAGCGACTCGCTCGTGAACATTTTCAAAAGGAATTAATGGGCCGTTTTTTTGTTTTTCCTTTTAACACAACCTCCCTGACACCACTTCGTAAAACTTTCGGCATGATAATCGTAATAAATTAACAAAATATACTTTAAAATCGCACCACAACATTCAACGGTGAAGAACTGTCAAAAGTGACGTCTTACAAGATGGCGGCTTTAGTTCCGTTTCACGTTCACGTTCATTTAGATCCTTGTAGCACTGTACTCTGTATTTTTTTCACAAAATACCATTTTAACCAGGCATTGCTATATAGTAGAATAAGCAAAAAATAAGGCATAAATTAAATTTACATTACAATTCAGGTAATAAATTTTGGTGTACTAATCTGTTTTGTAATTTATGTATTGTAATAAATTTGGTAACTGTAGAATCAACTTCCCTCAGCGGTATTTCCTAAATTAATTACGACATGGGAGACTTCAAGAACAGTTTTTATTTGCCTTAAAAGGTTGGCAACGGATCGGCAACACCAAGGGGTCGCCCCCTTTTGGTGCTGCTGATCTTTATAGGCGGTAGACGGTGGTGATCGCTTTGCCCCCCTTCGCTTTTTGATTTTATTTGAACTCTCATATAAAAAAAAACTTTTATAAACGGAATGTATTAAAGAATATATCATATAAATAATATTAACTTGTAGTTGTTTTCGGATCCGCCTGCGTATTTTTTACATATAACTATCGCGTGGTAAAACAGCATTCGACGCGGTTGATATTGCAGGCTTAGGCATTTGCAATCCTTTACCATATTGGGGTAAAAAAAAATAGTCTTAAAAATGATAGCCTGTAAAAGTGTCAAAATCGGCTCCACCATTACGAAGGATACTCCTGGTTGAACGAATTTTCACGACTTTCGCAAATACATAATACACTATAATGACAATACTATAATAACGTGCCAATATCCATATTGCAGTTTGTTAAAAAAAAGAAGCCACTATTTCATACCCAGTACAGTAGACAGGCACTTTTATTTTACGTGTATGGAATATAGACGTTCAAACTAATTGCACAGTTTTGCACAGCCTAGGCAACGCTCGGCGCTCAATGTTGTACCAGTCGTCCAATGGAGATGTCTGTATTAACGAAAAACTCAATGTAGAACAGTATATATAAAGCGTTGCCTAGCAACCTTTATGAGAAAGGAATTTAGAACCAACATTAAAATTTCCTTATTTACTTTTTTTTTTTATTTACTTTTTTTTATCCTTAATAACTTAAAATAATTATAATAACACTAGTATTTGCTTGTGATTTATTGCTAGTATATTAAGAAAAATAAAAATAAAAGTAAGTTTTAGTTAATAACTAGCTGTCCCGGCGAACTTCGTACCGCCTAACAGTCAATGAATGTCGTGATGTACATATATATATGAACAAAATTTATGATTTCTTGAAATTAATACAATGAATAATATAAAATAATAGAGAAGCACGATGGCGTGAGGCACGTGTCAGTCTAATTGTACACGCAAGTTAAGCAACGTCAACCGTAGCCTGTTCATGGATGAGTTTAAGTTATCTCGAGCTCGTCCGTGCTTCGGAAGGCACGTTAAGCCGTCGGTCCTGGTGTTTATCATTAGATGGCAGTCCTTAAGCCAAGTTAGTGGCCCAACCCGTAGTTGAGCAGCGTGTTGGAGTATGCTCTAAACATCTTCCGTTGAGGGAAGACCCGTATCCCAGCAGTGGGTAAATAATAAGTTCAGTACTTTACAATGTCACAAAAAAAGTACCAATTGACAACAATAAATATTTCAATCCACAAAACAAATCACAGACAACATTCGCGACGTAAAAGTGAGACCAATCGATTTGACATTTACATAACAATCAATAAATATTCCAATCCTTTTTAACTGGCACTATTTGTATGGGAAAACGTTTTTTCTTTTATTTAATTCTTTCGTCAATTTTTCAATGTTTTTAATACTTTCCCGACCAAGACACGACATTATTTTATATATTATATAGATTTATGGAGCTTGATTTAAATTTCTGAACGCACGCATAAATATTTTAGAACCAATAAATCAGCCTGGCGCAACTCAAAGTAAAAAAACGACTCTATGAATCGGAAGCGAATTTGGTACAAATTCTGATTGTTTTCGCTTCCATTTCATACATATTAGAATTACGCTATTTGTATGGCACATCAGTCTCTTAAAACGTAGTGGTTACATTCTCTTTGCAATAAATATTTAAATCCACAAAACTGTTTTCAAAACAAATCACAGCCAACTTTCAAGACGTAAAAATGAGACCAATAGAGTTAACATTTGTTTTTAATCTATGACATTTGTTCTATAATGAGCATAATATACATTTCTGAACGCACGCATACATTTGGCGTACGCACGTACGACAACGTCACATTTGACAGCTACGACAACCACGAACATTTTGTATGGGAAAATGTTTTTTCTTTTATTTTATTTTTTCGAGAATTTTCCAATGTTTTTAAGAGTTATTCTGCTATTCGGGACGGAAACAAATCCAACAAATCAAAAACCATGGCAATCGGTCCAGCCGTTCTCGAGTTATAAGTGTTGTAACAAACACGACTTTCTTTTATATATATAGATATACGTAGGTCACACTAAAAGTTTTGCGTAACTTAAAAAAACAACATGTTATAACCAAAATATTATGTTTATTGCTTTTCAAAATATTCTCCTTTACATTTTAAACATTTTTTCATGCGACCGAACCATTTTTAGGGTTCCGTACCTCAAAAGGAAAAACGGAACCCTTATAAGATCACTTTGTTGTCCGTCTGTCTGTCTGTCTGTCTGTCAAGAATTTCTACATCGAGAATGCGTGGAGGTATCAAGCTGAAATTTGAACTGTATACTCAGGTCTACGGTCCCATGAAGTAGTAAAATAATCAAACTGCTAAGTTTACGTAAAAAAAAGTTACGGCCGTTTATTCAGCAAAAAATGCATATTTCGACATTCTCAAGGGAATCAAAACCTATAGGGTACTTCCCGTTCACCTAGAACTATGAAATTTGGCAAGTAACATCGTTATAGACTACAAGTACAGGAATAAATCTCAAAACTATACATTTGTAAATAGATCTTAAAAAATAGGGGGTCTATATTTTTTATGGGGTGTCGAAATTTCAAATTGAAACTACTAGTTCAAATGGGGTATCATATGAAAGGGATTGAATTGCAAAATATATTTTATTTATTTTTTTCGACGCATTATTTCTTATTTATAATTAAAAATATCAAATTTAATATTGATACTACGTACGGAACCCTCGGTGGGCGAGTCCGACTCGCACTTGTCCGGTTTTTTAAAACAGGAAGACCACAGAAGGCATGTTATCGTTTCCTTTTTAATATAACAATTCACGTCGTAAACCATTTTCCTGGCTTGCCGTGTTAAAACTTTATTTTTAGGCATTTTTTGCACTACGATGTACTAAATACGAAAAACAATTTGTACGCAACAGTACCCAAGAGACACGAGACGCGCGGACGCAGGGTGGGAGGTAAAGTGCGACTGATCAACCAATTACGCGTCGGTATTGTCGCGCCGGCCCCCCTCACTCCTCTGCCCCGCCAAATAGACGGGTCAGAAGCAGGTCGTCCCATTCGCAACTCGTCACGCATTCGGAACTCGTCCCATTCGCAGCTTGTCCCATTCTCATTTCGTCCCGTTCGCGTCTCGCCCCATTCGCAGCTCGTCCCGTTCGTAGCTCGTCCCGTTCGCATCTCGTCCTATTCGCAGCTCGTCCCATTTTTATTTTATTACAACTTGTGGTATCGTTAACGATTACCAGGATGTTAATTTGAATGTTTGCAAAAAAAAAAACATTAAGCCGTTTGACGTAACATTATAGCCCAGGGAGTGATTCGTCAAACGGCTTAATGTTTTTTTTTTTTTTATGAATTAAGGAATTTGAATAATATTATTTTTTGTAAAATGTTGTGTAAGCACGGGGTCCTATTGGGAATTTTTGTTGTGGGTAAACGGCTTAATGGTTTTTTTATGAATTAAAGAATTTGAATATTCTTATTTTATAAAATGTTGTATATATAAGCACGGACACCTATGGGGATTTTTGTTGTATTTTTTAAAATAATTTTGTTTGCCTTTTTATTATACATAGGTAATTTTGATAATTCAGGGTAATTTTGATTAAAGTCATTGCTTTTCACCTTAATAATATTTTTTAAGAAAATAAATGATTTGCAGTATTTTTTATTATTTAGTTAGTCATATACCCAATGCGAGCAAAGACCGTACAAGTAGTGAATGGGACGAGTTGCGTAAAAAAATTGAGGATAGGACGAGTTGCAAATGGGACGAGACGCGAACGGGACTAGCTGCGAATGGGACGAGACGCGAACGGGACTAATTGAGAATGGGACAAGTTGCGAATGGGACAAGTAGCAATATGGACGAGTTGCGAATGGGACGATCTGCTTCTGACCCCAAATAGACCTAGGAACTAAACACTGCGCATGCCCCTTCTACTTTTGCCGAGCGATCTTAAACCACCGCGCGACCTGTACTACATTTATTTGCAACATAATAAAAATTATCCCGAAAGTTGCGTGCATTGTACATGTCATTTTACAGTATGCTTTGTAAAATGATAGAAAAATTTGGGTTGTAGAGTCATTTAACATTTCTGAAAGGTTGAAAAATATTTTAAACAAGAACAAAAAATATATAATATAAAGTAATAATGTGATAAATTGTAAAATATATTGTATTATTGATATAATAACCTATATTAATAGTAACATTAAAATGGTTTTCATTAAATTCCACTTTAACTTTAGTATAAACATAGCAATCGTGTGGGACTACTGCATACCGAGTATCTAGGCAAAAGACGACACACGCTTTATCTCTCTCGAAAGATGCAATATCTCTGTCGAGGGTGGTATTGCTCTTGTGAATTCTAGTGAAAGATTATTCTGTAGAAAATGCTGTCTTATCAAGACAGGACAAAATAGCATGTACAATAAAAAAACATTCCCATTGGTATGATGTTACATTTTATCAGAATAATTTAGATTACATAGGGGTATTATGTAAGAATAGGCTTTTAATAGAAACTATAAAGTAAAAATTCGGTCTTACCGGATTTTGGGCAATCAATATACTAAATTGGTAAACATTGACCATTCTACCTATACAATAGACCTTGTTCTGTAACATTATTCTAGGTTGAGACCACAATGTAGGTAAAACACAGCCTATAAATTTGATACGGGCAATAATTTTGTAGTACGGTGGTCATCATTTTGCCCAAAGTAAAATTAAAAAGGATTAGATTCAAATTTTGTAATTTTCCATATCTCACATGTTGCTGCAAACTTATAATTATATTGGAACTTTTACTTTATTATAAAATTTATACTTTAGCTATATTGGGTGACTGAGTATGCTCATGTTCTTAATGAAAAGTTGGGTATATTCATGATTTTTTCATTAAATTATTGGCTCACCTGCAGGCTATTTTGCATGGAAATGGTTGTACATGGCAGATTGTTACTCAGCAATTCAAAAATGCCAAATTATTTGAAGAGATCTAGTTTTCATAGTAAAAATTTCTGGACTCCTTAATGTTAAAGAGATGTTTTCATAGATTAGTGCTTCTGTAGAACATACAGATTTTTTAGGTTTATAAAAAGCTTTTTTTTTTGTTTTAACATATAATTATGAAAAATTAAAAGAAAAAAAATATGTATTAGATAAATGTCAGCTAATTTTGTACTCTGTCTGTCTGACTGTCACTAATAATTCACTATTTTGCTGTGTGGGAGAGGCTATGTATGTACGTAGTACTATTACATATACGTATGTAAATCATATTTACCCAATTATCATCATCGTTACAGGCGGCTCGTCAAAAAGTTTCTTGGGTGTTCATTTCTAAATGTTCATTAACTATAGTAGTAGTAGGTAATAAACCATAAGATACGATTACAATCAGTATTTATTTACAATCTATGATTTTTGTATGGTGTATACTTACAAAGTTCACCATACACAAAAACCATTAATCCACTACACACACAAAACGCAATGCATTTATTTACGTATTTCTACTACTGAACAGAGAATTCAACTTGAACACATACAATTAACAAACAGTGAAACACAGTAAACAAACTCACTGAAAAATGGTAAACAAACATTATAGGGTTGCCAGATGCTCGAATGCCGAAGTTGCCAAATTTGAAGTAGATACTAAATAGCCCAAATCGCCCAATACGGCCAATCCTAAATGCAATACGGATTTTGATACAGAAAACTCCATTTTAGAATTCAAAGAAAACTTAAACTCTGTGCTGTCATGTCGTGTCTCCATTAGAGGGTGTATCCAAATTCTGTGTTTATTTTTTCGATTATATTTTCTACGATAGTATAAATAAATAACTGTTCCTGCGAGTGAGTAAGGTCACCAGAAAGGATTGAGATGCTACGTTGGCAGCGGGGTGGCCGCGCGCTAGCTACATTTTATGTTGCGAGCGTTAATATGGCTACGGCACAGTATTACTATTTTTCATATAAATCTGTGGCTACGGTAACCGCTTCACATCATAAAAAAAAAAAATCACAAAGTAAAGATTTAAGTAGCCCTAAAAAATTTCTTATTCACCCCACAGTCTTTTCTAATAACCCCGGATGGAAGGTAAACAGAAATCGAACCGTAAAATGGGGTGAATAGAATTCACGGGGGGAACAGACAATATAACTTGATATTAGCAAACCCCGGCCACTCCATACAAAAATGGCGCTTTTGCATGTAGTAACCAAATGACGTCTGTACACGTGTCTATGTTTGAGTGACGTTCTCTAGGGCTGACATTTAGTCGGACATGTAAGGGGGTGTAAGTGGTTCATCAACATCTTTGAACCAAAGTCAATCTTACCTGCACGGGGTACACCCTGCTGACTGACAGACGAGGCTCTGACGAAAAGAGAGGTAGGACATAGCGTATTTTTTAAGCAGCCCGACTGACGAAGTACCACCACCTCACAGAATACCGCAGTCAAATAACAATTTCCTTGAGGATTGTTGTGTTCCTGCGAGTGAGTGAGGTCACCAGAGAGGATGGAGTTACTTCGTTGGCAGCGGGGATGGCAGCGCGCGAGCGATATTTAATGTTGCGAGCGTTAATATGGTTACGGTAACCGCTTCACATCACACACAGGTGGGCGTAGTGAAGAAAAAAAAACATAGTAAATACACTACTCTGACTTCAGCCAATATTTACAAAACGCCTTGTTTAATTGCCATTGCTACCTTACCCAAAATTTTATATTTTCTAATCACCACTAAATCGATTGTTCGCCTTCCGAACACCGGTTCATTGTAATGGTCAAACCATTTCATTCTCACTAATTGTAGCTTTTTACTATTCATATATATGCGTAATGATTTGATTCATTTTCATATTCGCATGGAATAAACGTAATTTAAAACTAATACCACACATGACATCACGCGCAATAAACATTGAAATGTAAATAAGAAAATTGTAAATATTAACAATAAACCACCATAACTCAAGTGACAGCAATGTCATATCCGCGTCTGCGCACTCACTTGCTCTTTGAGACATAAACCTGCTATAACGCTATCCTTTTCTCATCTCGTATTAATTGTATCTTGTATCCTACTTTGACAGACATGAATTAGTTATGATGAAACTATGGCTACCGCATGCTTTTTAGGTAATTTATAAAAAAAATCTATACTTTATTTCAAAAAGGGATCGAATTGATTTCTTTTTTTGATTTCCATGTGTTGAAACATCCGTCCACTGCACAAGTCACTCCCATCTTTATTTTGCTGAATGAAAAATAAAACACGAGCGACGTCAATTCGCACGTTGTGGCATTCCTTGCGAACGGTTCCAAATCGGTTCCATAGGGGAGGTGAGGTCGACTAGTGAGAGCGGCAGAGAGTGTCCATACTGTACGTTAGTACTATTACTTATACTGTGATATTAGTTTAAACCGTTTGAATGGCAAATTCAGCCATCTCAACAAAAATCCCGAAATATTACTAATTTCGACGTATATTTTACTTTCGTCTGGCAATTTTTAAAATGTGGCAACATTGTTAAAATATACAAAAACTGAACACTGAAAAGTTGACAACCAAACGGTCTCATGACACCGTGTAATTTTACCTCCCGCTAAATATTCGTTTAATGTTGTTATAGTTATAAATTTTGCTTGAGATTACTACCTGCGCTATTGTGAATTACTTTACAACTACTATTGAGGCAAACCCCGGCCACTCCATACAAAAATGGCACTTTTGCATGTAGTAACCAAATGACGTCTGTACACGTGCCTATGTTTGAGTGACGTTCTCTAGGGCTGACATCATTCAATTATTAGTCGGACATGTAAGGGGGTGTAAGTGGTTCATCAACATCTTTGAACCAAAGTCAATCTTACCTGCACGGGGTACACCCTGCTGACTGACAGACGAGGCTCTGACGAAAAGAGAGGTAGGACATAGCGTATTTTTTAAACAACCCGACTGACGAAGTACCACCATGTCACAGAATACCACAGTCAAATAACAATTTCCTTGAGGGTTGTTGTGTTCCTGCGAGTGAGTGAGGTCACCAGAGACGATGGAGTTGCTGCGTTGGCAGCGAGGATGGCAGCGCGCGAGCGATATTTAATGTTGCGACCGTTAATATGGTTACGGTAACCGCTTCACATCAGGTGGACGTAGTGAAGAAAAAAAAACATAGTAAACACACTACACTGACTTCAGCCAATATTTGCTAACTTACCCAAAATTTTATATTTTCTAATCACCACTAAATCAAACGTTCGCCTTCCGAACACCGGTTCATTGTAATGGTCAAACCCTTTCATTCTTACTAATTGTAGCTTTTTACTATTTATATAAATGCATGCGCAATGATTTGATTCATTTTCATATTCACATGGAACAAACGTAATTTAAAACTAATACCACACATGAGATCACGCACATAAACATTTAAATGTACTCGTAAATAAGAAAATTGTAAACAATCAACCACCATAACTCAAGTGACAGCAATGTCACTTTCGCGTCTGCGCACTCACTTGCTCTTTGAGACATATAATGCTATCCTTTTCTCATCTCGTATTAATTGTATCTTGTGTCCTACTTTGACAGACATGAATTAGTTATGATGAAACTATGGCTGCCGCATGCTTTTTAGGTAATTTATAAAAAAATCTGTACTTTATTTCATCCATAGGGATCGAATAAATTTATTTTTTTGATTTTCCATGTGTTGAGATATCCATCCACTGCACAAGTAACTTCCATCTTTTAAACTGAATGGAGAATAAAATACGAGCGACGTCAATTTGTAGGACGTTGCATCCATTGCGAACGGTTCCAAATCGGTTCCATAGGGGAGGTGAGGTCGACTAGTGAGAGCGGCAGAGAGTGTCCATACTGTACGTTAGTACTATTACCTATACTGTGATTGAGGTAAGAATTCGATTTATTACAAGAAATTTACTTTATTTCTCAGGAGAGTATATTTCATTAATTTTCGGGGTGATTAAATACGACAATGGGGTGATATAACACCTAGAAAGTTAATAGTCTCAGGAATGGGGTCAATAGATGCAGAAGTGGGGTGGATCATCACAAAATAGGGGTGGTTAGTAATACTGTAGACAGGGTTGTCACAATGTTTCAGTAAACCCGCATTTATACATTCGCACGAGTGGCGAGGCGAATGGCGAGTGACGCTTGTGTGAACGGCGCACTTGCTATTCGCCTCGTCATTCGCCTTGCCACTGGCGCGCTCGCGTCGGAAGTGGTATTCCGTATACGAATCAAAGAACGCTAGTGTCGAACGCGAGGTGTCCGTTTATACATTCGCCTGCATTCAGTTGACGGCTAGCGCCCGGCCCGACAGAATGTATGAATTTATGTTTATTGTTACGTATGATCTACGATATTTTCGTGAATTGTAAATCGATTCTCAAAATTCTTATTTTTATTTGAAAGGGTATGGTCGCCAGGTGGTCCCTGGTTCACCAAGTCAGGTCCTGATGATGAGAACTCAGAGAAATCGAGGGAAACTCTTGAATTTTATAAGCTCGTAAGTACCGTTCTTTTAAAATTATAATTTTCCTGTATACGTAACGTTCAAGTACTAAGGAGTACTTTGAATTTTTTATTAGTCTATTAAATATTACTTACTTTGTTTTATTACCCAATTGAAATATTTTTTTTTTCAATACCTACTTGAGTTTCACTTGCCTAGTACCTACCACCCATTTACGTAAAATTTAAATCAGGAAAACAAATCACAAAGTGGTAGCCCTAAAAAAATTTCTTATTCATCCCACAGTCGTTTCTAATGACCCCGAATGGAAGGTAAATAGAAATCGTACATATTTTATTAGTTTAAAAAAAAAGCTGTAGCATATTAAGCGATAAATTCTAGGTCTATAACTCAAGACTCGAATAGTACACACTTGTAAAGTCATGTATTTATCCGGGAATATTACGGAAACCGATACGAAAGTTTAAAAACGTATCTATTCACCCCGTTACACGGTACACTTCACTTAAAATGAGCACTATTTAGGATTTCTATTTACACGATAGTTCGGCAATACGTTCAAATCAAACAATACATATAAATAAGGTAGATTATGAATAAAAAAAGTAATCAGTAATATCAATATTAATGTTTGTCTTGTTCAAAATCAATGACCCAAAATAGACGAGAATATTGTTTAAATATAGGGTAGACGTGAAGAAGCACATTTAAAATGTGTTTCTAGCGTTTTTCGCCTATTTTCATCAATTAGGTATTATATAATAATTAATAAATAATCATTCGGGTAAGCTTTTGTTTAGGATGTTGATCGTTTTCGTATCGTTCAATTCTCGCGAACTTTTGTTTAGACAATAACAATATGATGATCCTTGTCGCCCAGCGGGAATCTAAACTAACCCAATCGGCGACAAATGAAATTTGTCACCTCTACGGGGTCTCATGCAACCCAATTGACGACAAATAGCCTAATCTGGCAACCTTCGTGATGAAGAAATATTCGTCTATTTTTGACTTTGACAATTTAGATCTATTGTACAAGTCAATATAATTATTTGACATAGTATTTTTTTTTATAAATAGTTTGACAGCCCTGGATACGAATTCTTTAGAGTCTCTTGTTGTTCTTCAGCTTCGATCATTAATACTAGAACTACACAATCAATACCCAAAAACACATCTTCATCAAAACAGATCTTAAATAACAATCTGGGACTACTTTTACTTAGACATATTCGAACGCTTCGATTGTAAACAAGCTAAACTGTTCGTTTAAAAATTGTAATAAACACACTTCTACGACACTGAAAAGAGATCAGATTTCGTATTTTCAACAAATATGTAGGTAATTAATTACTGACTTTGTTTATTGTTTAAAAACTTAACGTAAATTATTCTATTTATCTATATTTGAAATCGAAAGGCTCAGTTTACATCGCCTTGGAATGGAATGGATGCGAATTTTTTGACTTTTTCACCAGAAGACGCGCGACCTTTTATGGCTCGTATTTAAGTTCATATGGTAAACAATTGACAGTTCATTTATATAAGAACAATTTCGTTGTAAAACGTTGCTTCTATTCTGTGGCGCAGCGGTGTAAATTGATCCTAATATTTGGAGAAAAATTTAGACGATTGAATTTGATATGCAGTTATTAGATGAATCATTTTGTCGAATTATATATTGGCTTTGTTTCGAAATAAATAAAGTTGCCAGTGTACATCTTTTTTAGTTTATTTTTTGTTGAAAATACAATCAATGTCGTTCAGTTCAGCAATGCAAAATATTAAACTTAATGGTTGCAATGAGAAAGTCCCTAAAATTAAAAAAAAAAATAAGGTATTGATTTTATTTTAACAGAATATACTCAGGGGGCCCTACCGCCGAAGTTGAAGCCGATTACCATCGTATAATTTAACTAAAAAAATAGGTCGTATTTTTAAGTTATTGACAAACATCTTCAGCATAGTCGGTAGAGCTCCAAAGTCTCAACAAGCTAATCTAAACACAAGTACCATAAATCTAAGTTGAAGTAACTATTACTTATACTAAGGTTGAATTTTGATTTTCGAAATAAAACAATCCGATGGTATTCGGCTTCAGCTTCGGCGGTAGGGCCCCTGGTTATGGAATAAATTACCTACCGAGGTTTTCCCAAAAGACTACAGGGTTCTTCAAGAAATTCTTTTGTGGCAAGCATCCATAGCCTGCGATGACTGCTTACCAGGCGTTTCCCATGCTTGTTTACTATCATATATTGTTGTATAATAAAATAAGCTTATCAAATAATATAAATGTATCGGAATACTGTACTACTAACTTGGTATCTGTAATATAAAGTTAGTATTACTGCGATAAATTTATACTATTTTGTAGTTTATAGTGCGTATCTAATATCTGTGATAGGGGAGCCCAAGAGGGGATTTTACGCGTTAGAAAATCATTTAAGGGGAAACCTTACACCTTGTAATGTACCCCTACCCTATAAGAGCCTTTAATATAGGGGCGTACGTTCAGGACAGCCGACCAGATTAGTAAAAGAAATGACCCTCTGAAAAACTCGGGCGCGTCAGATTAAGACAAAATAAGTTATGTACCTATTAGAGAAAAGTGTATATTTCAATAATCTGACGATTTGAGCTTGGCATAATTAAATGGGCAAATCACAAAGGCCAAAAACAACGCGCATGCGCACTACGTATGCTCGATCTGCAAATGGATTTAAAAGTAAGAAATGAAGCTGTTAAATTAACTTCGTGGTTTTATTTGAAATATTATTATCATCTATTTCATGAGATTAGATAAAATAGTGTATGAAACTGCACATAATTAGGTCTTAAAATACTCATGTGACGCTATTATCACATTCGCCTTCGGCTTATGTGATAAACTCACACTCGTATTTTAAGAGCCCTTAATAAACAACAGTTTCATAAACTACTATTTTATTACATCTAGTAATTGAAAAAAAAAAAAAGTTTTAAAATCAATTAGATTTTCTTTCAATTCAGATTAACAATATTCCTCCATATAATTGTCAGATTATCATTGAGGACAACTCGGACATCATGTTGAACCATCTGTATAAAAATCTGACGTGCTCGAGTATTTCGAGGTCCTATTTTTTTTACATTTTCTAATATCCCAAATCGTCAGTCATTTGAATAGGATACTTTATTTTAGTTCACTTAACATTTCTGATTTTTTTTCTACCCCTTTTTACAGCCACGCTCCACTAATTAGACTTGTGTAGTTCCTGAGTGAGTAGTTCAATTGTACCAGTTCACCATACAAGCCGGTTCTTGTCACTCACTCTTTCTTGTCCCATGTAGTTCACTGCGTCATTTAGTTCAATGAGTGACAAAGAGTAAAAAGAACGGAAATACATAAAGCGTACGAGCTAGAATGAGAGAGATACGTTGTAATGCCAAAATTGCTGATAGAGAGCGAAAAGGACGGAAGATTCTGAAATTGTTCGTGATAAAACGAGACAGATAGTTTCGTGCGTGGTTGACTGACCGAATTAGAACTCTAAGGCTAAGGACATAAGAACCATAAGCTGTTAGCGAAAATATGCTATAGTAGTAGTACAAGGCTCAATTTTTATATTAATTATTATTTTAACTACTAAATAATTTCTTTTTACTCAAGCTTGACAATCCTAAGCCTGTGAAAAGTTTGAAGGAAAATCAATATTTGGAAGGAAATTTATAAAATATTTAATTAGTTATACTTATTTAATACAAAAATACAATATCATCAAAATGATGCAATAGAACATAGAAGAATGTAGAAAGAATCAGTCAACAGAACTACTGAGTCGATTGAATCAAAGATACATTGAACTAAACGAACTAAATGAGTCAAAAGAACTACAGAAGCAATTGAACTAAATGAACTAAATGAACTAGATGAGTGATATAGTTCATTTGCGTCAAAAGAACTGCATCTTTCTTTTCAGTTCAGTGAACTGCTTTGCGCAAGTCTACCACTAATTATTCATCAAAGCCTTTCTGATCACCGAGAGATATTAGTCAGATGAATATGTACCTATCTCTCGGTGATCAGAAAGGCATTGCTCGTATATACCTACTATAAATATCTGACGCGCTCGAGTATTTCCATGTGACTGTTTTGTTTGTTAAACACAATTTTGAAAATTTGTACACGCTCTCCCCCCACTAAAACGAAAAATTTTATATAAACTTTCGTTCATTTTAGGACCTAATCTTCACGATCCAACAGGTCCCCATGACGCTTTAGTAACTGCAAATTTAGCATCTAGGCCTCTATACTATTATTGCGATAAATTTATATTATTTTATATCTAAGTTAATCAAGACCATACTCTATTGGTGTGCCAAATCTCATCCAAATTTATACATACATACATACGTATGTATATACGACCGTTTATTTCGTTTCGTAAAATTTGGCAGTTGGTTGTCTAGGAGACATTACCTAACAATTTTGCATTTGGAGACTGAGCTGCAGTAAAGGGATCTCAATGCCTTCGTAAGTTTGTAGATGTTACACAAAAATAATGACGCTGTTCATCACTGATCGTCGCTGGTTTAAAAAAAATACCGGACAAGTGCGAGTCGGACTCGCCCACCGAGGGTTTCCTTACGTAGGATCATTATAAATAGATTATAAATAAGAAATAATGCGTCGGAAAAAATAAATAAGATATATTTTGCAATGTGCATTTGAACTAGTAGCTTCAATTTGAAATTTTGACCCCGTATAAAAAATATAGACTCCCTATTTTTTAACATTTAATTACAATATAGTTTTGAGATTTATTCTTGTACTTGTAGTCTATAACGATGTTACTTGCGAAATTTCAAAGTTCTAGGTCGACGGGAAGTAGGTAGTTACATGTGTTTTGATTCCCTTGAGTATGTGTCGAAATATGCGTTTTTTGCTGAATCAAAGGCCGTGTCTTTTTTTTTTACATAAACTTAACAGTTTGATTTTTTATAACTTCATGGGACCGTGGACCTGAGTATTCAGTTAAAATTTCAGCTTCATACCTCCACGCATTCTCGACATAGAGGGTCTTGACAGACAGACGGACAACAAAGTGATCTTATAAGGGTTCCGTTTTTCCTTTTGAGGTACGGAACCCTAAAAAAGCAATCAGTCTAGCAAAATCGCACGTAGGAGGAAATAATATTGTTACATTCGATCGTTAATACTAGTACCTATTAATGATCGAAGATCGTTACTGGATAACGTTATTTCCTCGACCCTTTTCTCATCAAATATTGATACTGAATAATGTTTATAATATGTACCGGTATCATTTAGTAACCTTATTTCTAGGTATTGTTATTTTAAAATACTGATATTTCAATCTCCCTGATTTCAATCCTTGATCTATATCTTTATTACCTTTGTCCTGGCTTCAGTGACATGCTGAAAAGCCAATTTCAAATGCATGTGGTGCACCCTGGTGACTGGCTAACGCGGTTCTGGCGCAAGAAAGGTACATATCGAACCCGACTGGGGAAGTATACTTCTGAGGATTGTTGTGTTCCTGCGAGTGACTGAGGTCACCAGGTGTAAGGATAAGGCGCTGCGTTAGTAGCAGGTGTGATAGCGCGCGAGCAATACACCATATGTAGGCTACGGTTAACGATTTAAGGCTCGTTTTCATTGGTCGATAAGTCGGTCGTTAGCCCGAATGCGGGGACTCCCCGCATGCGGGCTAATGACTAATGAAATTCAATGGTCGATAACTCGGTCGATTAAATGCGTACCGGGGACTCCCCGCATTCGGGCTAACGACCGACTTATCGACCAATGAAAACGAGCCTTAAATCGTTAACCGTAGCCTACATATGGTGTATTGCTCGCGCGCTATCACACCTGCTACTAACGCAGCGCTACTAATCGGGATCGGGGAACGACCAATGAAATTTATCAGTCGGTGCATGCGGTGCGCGGGGACGATGACTTTTTCAGTAAGTCACAAATGTTCCATGGCTGGTACGTCGATTTAGTGCCAATCTCTCAAAACAGCTGTCTAAAATGAAATCTGCGGTGCAGAATATTCCTACGGCCCGCATGCGAGCCCCATTGACTAATGAAAACGGTTCCCGTATGCGGGCTCTATGGCATGCTTAAACAGAAATCTCCCGCACCCAGCATTCGGGCAATAACAACCAATGAAAAAGCCTTTAGGCGGGTCGTAGTACGTTTGGCACCCGGCGTGGTATAAAAAAAATCGTTTTACATTATAACGTAATTACTAAAAAAACGGATAGTGCACGTTTACTACTACTGATTTTGCCTTCCGAAGCATGAAGGAGCCGGAGACAAATAAACCCATCCATGGACAGGTTACGGTGAACGTTGCTGTTAAGTAACGTCGATCGTATACGCATACAACGTATACGTGTACAATACGTATGATAAATAAATACAACAATATTGTTTCAACAACATTTATTTTGTATGTACATTCATAACTTCTTTTTATTTTGTACAATGTACAAATAATAAATGCACAACTTCAGCATTGTAAAATTCTAAATAAGAGACATACAGGCACGCACAATTATATTCAGCTGGTACAACGCACACGTAAACATTTATATATTGGTCCCATGTTTTAATTACTTGAAAGCTCGTAATAGGTAACTTTTACATATGCACTTGTATTGCTTTAATATATCTGCTCCACTTTATGATTTAGGCCAAATAGAGAAGAGAATGACGCCGCGGTTTAGTTTATATTCAATACTATATTTTATTGTATGGTAATAAACTCCGCCAACTCGCAGTTGAGCAGCATGGTGGAGTAAACCCTCTACGATTGGCGGTAGATCCGTATCCCAGCAGTGGGATGATTAAGGTTCGATGACATCTTAATAAGCAGTCAATCGTAATGATTGGAATAGAGGCCCTACCGTCGCAGCTGAAGCCGATTACCATCTGATTTTTTGATCGTGATCTTGAGTTTAAGTTATTGACAGATATCTTCAGCTTTAATGGTAGAACTCTATGATTTCTACCAGCTAAGCTAAACATAATTACCGCCAGTCTAACCAAAAGTTTGATTTTAGCAATCAAAAAATCCGATGGTAATCGACTTCAGCTTCGGCGGAAGCCCCAGGTCATTGGAATATCAAATCGATATTCCAATGTTCATCTAACTTCAAATCAACTGCGGTTAGAATGCTTTTGAAGTAGATAGGTACTTATAGCCTTGTGATAATCTAACATTGCTGTAATTATAACTTTATACTCTTGAAATTGTAGTCTAGAATTATTGCAATGGAGTACAGAGCGACACAAAAAAGTAGACACAAACAGCGGCGCCACTTTCTTCGTAAGAACAGTTCTCACATGGCAACCCTTGTGTAAAAAACACACTCTAGTTCCCTTTCTACTCTTTTGTGTTCCATTGTACTTTATATGCGTAAGCACTAGGGCATGAATCTCGGAATCTCGGAATATCGTAATATCGGAATCTCGGAGACGATTTCCGATATTATAAATTCCGATACTGAGTGACCCAATATCGTAATATCGAAGTCAGACAAATTCAGTTTTTTTTTTGTTTTTGAATAAAGTTAATAAGAGCGCCACAAGTGAGCCAATATGTGACGTTGTTGTAAACATGTTGAAACGCCTTAAATATAAAGAAAATCCAACTAGTATCATCGCCGACACAGAAACAGAGACGGAATCAACGACAACTGCTTTATTATCTTCCGATGAAGATGATAAACCCTTAGCTCGTCACGCTACAACGAGTAAGTAAACCCTCCAACAGGAACTGGAGAAGGAACTGGAAAAGTGCAAAGAAAAGACGAGAATCCTATCCTCGTCAGTCAAATTTGATCTTTTGGGATTTGTAATGACTACAAAAAGTAATATACCACAACAGAGGTGAAAGAGGAGTTTATCTGACGCAGGCCTACACTTACCTTACATGAGTTTGGTCTACCAGTATTGAAAGTGTACGTGTTTTTCGTCAGCCGGTTATTTTTGTAATAAAATACGAAGTTCACCGACAAAATGCTTGAAGCTTTGTCGTTTTGAGAATGTATTGCAAAAAAAAACGTGCCTTTAAAAAATAAGCCTAGTCTTCATTTCTAATAATTAATAGTCATTCCTAATAATTGTTGATTTCGCTGTTATTCCCTCTTCTTCTTCGTTACGCTTTTGACAGAGCGCTCGAGCGGTCGTGGTCGTCATGTCATACCCTCGACTCTACCCTGAACCACAAGGCGTTCGATGGAGTCACCTTCGCGTTTTGAGGCGTGCCCGAAGAATTTTAGTATACGCGATTGTACTAGAACAGATAATCACTGCTTGATGCCGAGTTGTTGAAGTATGGAGACATTTGTGCGATCGTGGACCGAATCCACGATACTCCGAGCATTCGTCTCCAGCACCACATCTCTAAAGCGTTGATCTTTTTCTTTTCCACTTTCACACACTTTTTCAATCCACGTCTCTGTATGGTATAAAAATATGGGGAAGACTAAAGTTATTACGAGCCGGGTCTTAGTGGCTTTAGTTAAGTTCCTGTTCTTCCATATTTCTTTCAACTTGTCCATTGTGTTTCTTGCTATAGCCATGCGTCTCTTTACTTCATGCACGCAGCCACCGCTGTTCATTACAAGAGAGCCAAGGTATATATAGGACTGGACCACTTCACAGTTTGCGATCTGTGTTACTTCTGGCATGTTACTGATGGCGGGATCCACGATCATTATTTTGGTCTTAGTACGATTGATCTTTATTCCGAACTCTAGGTTTACGCGTTCCATTCTGAGAAGTAGTTCTTCCATACGACATTTATTAGTTGCAAACAAGGTGCAATCCTGTATCCACCAACTGCTACACCGCAATCCTTCAAAGTGATTCTCATTATAAGTTCTGTGTATACTTATATTAAACAAGAGCGGTGATATTATGCATTCTTGGCGGACACCGGCACTGAGGTGGAAGTTAATTGACAAAATGTCATCTGTCCGTACCGAGGCTGTTCCTTCTTCATACAAACGTCTAATAAGGTGAACTAGATGTTTTGGTGTCCTATTGCTAACAGCGTATTCCAGAGCTTTGGCCATTTCACCAAATCAAACGCTTTGGAGAAGTCAACAAAGCAGATATAAGTTGGCTTGTTGAATTCTCGTGCCTAACAATGAGTATTTGCTCTCGAGTGCCCTTCCCCCTTACAAAACCAGTCTGTTCCGGAGCAATCTCCTTAGACAGATAAGCTTTGCCTTTCATTTTGAATATGTAACAAGATCTTGCTAGAATGTGATATAAGTGCAATAAGGCGGTAGTTGTTACATTTCTTAGTTGACCCCTCTTTGTGTAACGGGGTGAAGACTGTATGAGTCCATTTACCAGGCCATATTCCGGTTTTCCATATCTTATTACAGATAGTGTATATAATTTGTGAGCCGTGCTCTCCCAGGGCTCGTATGGTTTCGATTGGGATCGCTTCTCTGCCCGTCGCTTTTCCGTTTTTGAGGTGGTTTATAGCGGCTTCAACCTCTCGTATAAGTATGGAGGGCTCCAGTTCCTCCCTCTCAGGGTCCGCGCTGGGAAAGTTCTTGCATCGTGGATCTTCAAATAGGGACTGACAATAACCTTTCCAAGTCTCTGAGATTTTATCTAGTTCTGTCACTATATTGCCACTAGTCTTCGATGGCCCATGTTTTCGATGACAGTAATTTTGTAATGATGCGAAGTTTATGGTACAAATGTTATTCCTAAATGTTGATTTTGCTTCGATATTTTCATTTGATATGTTATTGATGTTGATTATGAGTTCGTTTAATTAGTAATGTACTTATAATAATATCGAGAAATCTGTGATTTAATAAAAAACTAAAAAAATCCACAAAGTTTTGTGTCAAATTAAAGAATTTGATCTAAAATATTATGTTTACTGTATCCAACCCAACTTTATGAGGATGTATAACGCATTTGTGAAATTCCGATATTAATATCGGAATTCCGATATTAAGATCTAATATCGGAAATCAGTATCGGAATTGAAAACTTTCCGATATTACATGCCCTAGTAAGCACGTATTTGTTTTTTTGGATTATACCAATACTGTTCAAAAGGCTCGGCAGTGAGAGGCTAGTGTAGCTAATTATGATATGCACACAGTAGGTATACTAAATTGTACTACTATTTATTTGTAATGTTTTATGAGTACTTGTAGATACCATTTAGAATAAGATTACGTCATTCAAAATTGTACGGATAATTCATACTAAAAATTGTATCGCCACTCAAAGTAAGTAACATTAAATAAAAATTCGTCATAGTAAAGTCTGCCCAGGAAGGCTCGACAGAGTTAACGATAGATATTATCTCATTCATTTTCAGATTCAAAACTGCTTCGTGGCTGCAATCATGTTTAAACAGGGTTTAACACCCATGTAAAGTAGTATTTACAGTAAGAACAATTTTTACTTACTAATTAACTATTGACAGTTAGCGACAATAATCATTATCTCTGTCGATATTTCCCGCTCTGGACGAATTTTTATCAAGTTGTGCAATCAGAATATGTACAAGTTACAAATTATTATTCCATACGTGTTCTTTAAATAGTTACAATTGTTATTCGAAGACTAGAATCGAAAAACGGAACAGAATTACTTGCTAGAAAAATAATGATTTTCTTTAGTGACGACATGCAATGTACGTCACCAATGTTCCATGTTATGGCGGCTGTACATAATCAGGTTTTTCGTCCAGTTTGCATGAGGCTTGATCCATTTGGCGTCGTCCGCTGACGCTACTAACTTTTATTTGTAATCAAATTCTAAATTAAAATCTACGAAATCGGATATAAGAAAACCTTTGCATAAACTTAATCAAGAATTGAGGATACTTCGAAAATTTTCCGTAGTTAATTATTTACAAATTAATGGAAGAATTATTTAAAACTTCAATCATTTGTAACTTCACTGAATCGGAAGCAAAACTTTATAATTAAAGACGCTACATTGACAAGCTTCAAGCAATACGCATGCAAGTCTGTATAGATTGTTTGAGTTATTGAAATACTTGCAACAATAAATCAAATATTGTCTCATATAAATTGGACGGAAAACTTGATTATGTTATTTGCCTGCCATTACGTGTCATACGACAAATCACTAAATTAGGTATTTACATAATACAATTAAACGTGAAGGTAAGTAGTAGTAGATTCTTCAATATTTGTAACAAATAAATAACATATAGACTGGTAAATTATCCTTCATTTGTTTAAGTGAAACATAATTTACCGAGCATAAGTTTGTGTACCATGAACACTCGTGGATCAGGTGGAAGATATTTATAAATATTAGATATGGTAGCTTTAACACTTAACAATAGTGCTAATGATGCTATTCCAGTGATATCATAATGTATCTAATAAGGATGGCACAGTGCTACTACTGAATCTAGAGTCCATCTAAATTGCGTAGATAGACATAACGAACGAGGTTACATTTAAACATTATATGTTATGTTAGCAGACGCGTCATTTGGTTAGCGGAATATATAAATATTGGAAGAGATTTTTTAACTTACACTTAAACTATACATATCGTTAACAAAACTTTTATACAAAACTCCTTCATTATGTACATCATGTAGGTACAGTAACTAATTTTTACAACTTCCATAATATCACATAAGTACAATCGCATCTAAGTCCTCCAGCCTACTAATTAAATAAAATCAATCGTTTCATGCTTGGATATGTACCGTACGATTACAATAATATAATAATACCGCAACATTGGCGAAATATCGACAATATCACCAGTGTACTTAGTCTGATTAACTTATTAGTCTCATCACATGAAACAGCAGTCGATTTAAAGTGACACAGTCGTTCGGCCGAGCCTTCATCTGATGGCGTGCGTTGGATTGTAAGGCGGCGGCGGTGTTTTTGGGATTTGCGACCGGTGCACTGCGGCAATAGCAGGGTGCTGCAAGTGAAGCACTGGTGGCGGTGGCGTGTCTGGCTGGCCAGGGATGATGGTAGCGTCGACCAGGTGGTGCGGCGGTGGCGGCGGGGGCGGCTGCTCTAGCCGCGCGCTGCTCGTGGCCGGCAGCAGCCTCGCTGGATTCAGTTTGATAGCGTCGTCATATGTGGGCGGTGCACCAGCTACAGAATCGTAGTCGGGCGGTTTCTGCTGCATTGTCTCTTCGTCTGGCATCGATATTACGTGGATGGGGTCGTCAATCTGTAATTTTATTAAACATAGATCAATAACGAATCAAAGTTTAAGCAATCGACTGGTGAATTTAGACATTGTGCCAAACGTGTAACTGAGACATTGTGCCAAATATAACTCGATGCCCATGCAACCAAAATAAAAGCAGCATTTGTAGCGTGTCTACCAAACAAACTACAGAATCATTTTTAAATATCTTGCATATAAAAAAACTGTGTATTTAACGCTACTACAAGTATTGGATTGTAGCTCTTGGCCGAGTTTTAATTCATAAAATTGAATGCCGCGCTAAATTGGATATTGACTGGAGAAATCCTCTTGTAAAAACTTCCCGGTTACTGCGACAATAAGATTGTGTAAACAATCTGTTTAACATTATTCAGCATAAAATTGATTCTCTCTTGATTGATGCTATGGAAAGATATTAAGTAGAGATTAATTAGGTACCTATTAAGTAGTTAATTCAAAAAGTAATTACTTGTTATGGAAAAAATAAATTGATGTTTAAAGAAGAAAAAGTAAGTTACCTACTTACAATAAAGAATGATTAATGTACTATAGGTACGCTGAACTCTACCTATAGAGATTCCATACTTATTTAAAATGATAATTGAATATGTTAGCTTTGACCTGGATACGTAGTCCATAAAAGCTCCGATATTTTACAGCCTGATCTGCATCCTAACTAATGCTAAGTATAAATGCGATCTTGTATTATTTGAACGCCTTTCACGCTTAACTGCTAACCCGATTTTTTTAAATTTGATTGAACCTGGAGAAGGTTAGATAAGCTATTCTTCCGAACTATACATGAAGGGCGAGCGGAATGTAATGAATATATGTATAACCTTCAATTTATATATTATTACTTAGATATTTCACAAAAAGAGTAGCGTCTTGGCGATGGTGCACGTCCACGTAGCAGGCTCGGTCTGTATAGTTTTCCATCAGATCCAGCCAATTTATTATGCATTGTGAACAAACTTGTGGTGTGTGGTGACTATGTGCTTAGTAAGCTTAAGCTACCACAGCCAAAAGTAATGCGTATATATATTTATATAAGTATCTATATATATAAAAGAAAGTCGTGTTTGTTACAACACTTATAACTCGAGAACGGCTGGACCGATTGCCATGGTTTTTGATTTGTTGGATTTGTTTCCGTCCCGAATAGCAGGTTAACTCTTAAAAACATTGGAAAATTCTCGAAAAAATAAAATAAAAGAAAAAACATTTTCCCATACAAAATGTTCGTGGTTGCGTCAGCCTGGTACTCAAGGTAAAAAAACGACTCTATGAATCGGAAGCGAATTTGGTACAAATTCTGTTTGTTTTCGCTCCCATTTCATACATTTAGAATTTACGCTATTTGTATGGCACATCCGTCTCTTAAAACGTAGTGGTTACATTCTCTTTGGTTGTCGTAGCTGTCAAATGTGACGTTGTCGTACGTGCGTACGCCAAATGTATGCGTGCGTTCAGAAATGTATATTAAGCTCATTATAGAACAAATGTCATAGATTAAAAACAAATGTTAACTCTATTGGTCTCATTTTTACGTCTTGAAAGTTGGCTGTGATTTGTTTTGAAAACAGTTTTGTGGATTTAAATATTTATTGGTTCTAAAATATTTATGCGTACGTTCAGAAATTTAAATCAAGCTCCATAAATCTATATAATATATAAAATAATGTCGTGTCTTGGTCGGGAAAGTATTAACATTGACATTAAATTTAACATTGAAAAATTGACGAAAGAATTAAATAAAAGAAAAAACGTTTTCCCATACAAATAGTGCCCAGTTAAAAAGGATTGGAATATTTATTAATATATTATTGAATATTTTAAAAATATTGAAAGTTGTCTGTGATTAGTTATGAAAATTTAAAATGTCAAATCGATAGGGGTGAAAACGCTTTTCCCATGGGGTTCGAGCGCAAGAATCAAATCAGAGTAAACATCAAAAGAAATGACAATTACAAATCACCAAAATGATAAAACCTATTTCAAAACTAAAAAAAATACCTAAAACAAAACGTTTTTTTTTTTAAATTTAACAATAAGGAAATCTTTATTTTTATGAAATCTTCAGTTTTTATGGATACGGGTCTTCCCTCAACCGAAGGGGTTTAGAGCGTACTCCAACACGCTGCTCAACTGCGGGTTGGCGGAGGCCAGTGTTTTCGAACCGCCTAAAGGTCACTGACTTAACTTAACGACTGTCATTAAATGATAACAACCGGGACCGACAGCTTAACGTGCCTTCCGAAGCACGGAGGAGCTCAAGATGAGCTAATGATAACAACCGGGACCGACGGCTTAACGTGCCTTCCGAAGCACGGAGGAGCTCAAGATGAGCTAATGATAACAACCGGGACCGACGGCTTAACGTGCCTTCCGAAGCACGGAGGAGCTCAAGATGAGCTAATGATAACAACCGGGACCGACGGCTTAACGTGCCTTCCGAAGCACAGAGGAGCTCAAGATGAGCTAATGATAACAACCGGGACCGACGGCTTAACGTGCCTTCCGAAGCACGGAGGAGCTCAAGATGAGCTAATGATAACAACCGGGACCGATGGCTTAACGTGTCTTTCGAATCACGGAGGAGCTCGAGGTAATATAAACCCATCCGTGTACAGGCTACGGTCGACGTTGCTTAACTTGCGTGTTCAATTAGACTGGCACGCGCAATGACGCCATCGAGCTTCTCTATTATTTTCTACTATTCATTGTTTTAATTCCATAAAATCATAAATTTAGTTCAGCTAATATGTACCACGACATTCATTGATTGTTAGGCGGTACGAAGTTCGCCGGGACAGCTAGTGTATATATACATATACAGCAGGTACGTGACGATGCACATAATAACCACGTTGTGTATGGGCTTTGGGCAGACTTTTATCGCGCTTAGCCAGTTTATTAATATGGGTTTAAAAACCAACCTGATGTGTATCAGGTGAAGCGCGATCATTCGGCGGCTGCCTCGCAGGCGACTGCAGCCAGCAGCACATCGCTGCGCAGATGAGCAGCGCGCCGGCGACGATGCACGCGACGCCCACGTAGCGCACGGGTTCTGCGTAGTCTTCCGCCAGACCCAGCCAATTTATTAGCGCGCCAGCGCACAGCAACACCATGCCATACCTGTATGGCCTCTGTGATTGTCTACCCTCGTCTAGTGACATGCCTGGAAAAAACGAAAAGAATATGCATTAACAAATAATATAATAAAAATGTCGGTACCAGAGTACGTGCTTGTAGCGGTCTACATAAAGTATAGGCTTACTACTTATTCTATACATACTCGGACTCTTACTTATGACATGTTCGCCGCGCATACATCATGTCTACTATATATTTGGTCTGTGGCGCTGTCTGTAAGCGCTAATCTCAGGAACCATTTTTCATATTTGAATTATTCGATATACTTATTTGTAATTTACTTTATAAAAAGGAGGTTCCGTTTTGGTTACGGTTTTCGTGTATATAGGTTTTAGTGTATAAAGCATTGTCATAGACAAGGATGCAGAGCTGTAGGAGTAAATCAATGAAATTTTCATTGAATTCGGTCGTGCATTCCGAGTGTTTTCATAGGGTGTGAATGATATGATGATTTGAATATAATGTATGCCCAATCGATACACATATTTCTTCCCCAGCGATTCGAGAATTGAACCCACGACTACTATTTTTAGCTACGTGGCCAGTACGGTAGTCTCTGTTGAAGTAAACATTAGACAGAGAGACGTAACAGATTGATATAAGCTGAATATTGCTGTGCAATAAACAGAATTTAGAATTTCGAGGAATAGTTTTAGCGAAAGGTTTTCGTAACTTGATCGCCATATCTATTAAAATAAGGGTAGTAATAAAGCGAGGACCTAAAATTATAAAACTGGGCGATTATTGCACTAACATACCAAACCTAATATATCCCAGTATTCAGTAGCCCATTTAGTAATAATTTGTGAGTAAAATATATATTTTTTTAAATAATATTTAAAATACAGAATACATAGATGTAGATGAGGTAATATTGGCAAACGACAATAAAATTTTAACAAAAATGAATTGCACTAGTATGTATACAATGAGCATACATGATTACATCTAAGACAAAAAAATATACGGAAATTCATGTATTTGATATTATTTTAATGTGAGTTCGTATTATTTCGGATGAATGCTGAGTAGATTGTATTGAAGGCAATATTTTTTCGCATTTATTTTTGTATAAAACATTTCTATTGCAAATGTTCCGTAACATTGATTAAAAACAACGTAAGATGTCTATCATAAAAATACATATTACTCTGTATATATATATATTTTGTTCCAATAAACGGCAGTAATAACGTAATTCCGATATTGAATCCAATTTCAATAGCAATTGAAAACCAATAGTTCGTTCCCTAATAAGTAAGTGTATTTAATATAACAATACTAAATTGACTTTTTCTATATTAGGATGTCCTATGACTAAACATAATTCACACGGTATGACACAATGAGCTGACCATAAAAATAATATTTTCTAAGATTTAAAAGTATGAATCATCGTGTTAGTAATTTTTAAATGGTACTTCCTACAATTAGTGGTAAATTTACATTTAATTCTGTTTCAATGGGAGACACTGGATCTACGGTACAGAAACTAATAGCTACTATTGAACTGGTCGCACAACGTGTGATAGAATCAGTTATGCTCGGGGTTTCTCTAAGGCACCGAATTCGAAACCAGGAAATTTGACGAAGAATCAGAATTGTTTAAAGTTAATGAATCAGTGTTGCCAGATGAGGGAAGAAAATTATCGGATACGGAAACCAGAATGGTGAACGTTATTAAGCCTATACATGTACCTAGCAGTGATGATGATTTAAATTTTGGTATGCCTGAGTAACTATAATCATGTAACAGAACATAATGTAATAAGTAGGTAGTATATATTTTAGATCTTGTATCTTCTAGCAAGCTTACCGCAACCGCAAGTGGTTATTATATTCGCATCCGTAACACGGATTATTCCGGATAAGTAGGCTGTTCCGTAAACTAGTTATTCATCAAAACGTGGAAAGTGTCCATTGCGGCTTTAGTAGGCCAATGGCGGCCCGTAACGGGACCCCTCATTCACAACATCGCGGCTCGACGATAAAACGAAAGTTGGGAAAGTTCACAATTAGATGATACATCGACAATTTGAAGAGTAATTCGGGCCAGTAAAACTTAATGTCGATATGACTAGCGGCTGAAAGGTCAGACTGTTTGTTCGCACTAAATTGTCACTGTTTTGAATACTTTCCGTCACGAATCGCCAACGATACTTAAGAAAATCAAAATATTTCAAGATCACTCATTTATGGTTAGTGCAAATAAAGACTTGATTAACATCTCGTCAAAATAAGGTTGTTGTTTGAGGAAACAATCGATTTTTATTCAAGAGGCTACAGAGGATAACATTACAGTGAGCAATTCGAGGTTTTAAACGTCGTCGGGGCATCGGTGATCGAGGCCGCGTGCAAAGACAATGGTCTCTCAACGAAGTGGGTCAAGTTCGCGGTGTGCGCTGGAGTGGCGACTTTGGTCACGGTTTGCAATATTCGAAAATCCACGCAAAAATATCCTCGCATAGTTCTAAAATATTCTAGTAAATTTATTTCATTTTTATTTTTTAGTAAGTAGATATTTATATTTTTAGGTGTTCGCTAGTTATGCATCATAAAATTTCGTTTCTCCGCCAATCCACATTTGACTAACGTGATCGGGAATGCTCTAAACCTCTTCGATTGAGTGGGGACCTGTATTTCCAAAAGTGGCATGATTATGGGTTGATGTCGTCGAAGGCGAAGCAAAAAGTAGGGTTATGATTTTGACTGGTATGTATGTGTGTGGGTATGTATGTTTCGAGTTCTTCATCTATTCCCTCATAACATGACAATAAATAAATAAATAAAAATAAAAAAATTAAATTATTAATAAAAACTTTAATATGCAACACAGCAAAATAAACATTGAGTAGTTTGTACGTAATCAGATGTGAATGATAGGTAATAGAAATGATAATATGAGAAACATTTTATGTGAAATGAAATTCTATAAAACAATTTGTCTATGTAATAACGCACAAATATATTTTGAATAAAACCTACCAGCTGATAGGAATAACAACTACCAAGTGATTAAGTCCCACTTTCCACTATCCCACTAATGTAAGAAAAATGAAAGTCTGCGATTATATTTGAATGTTTAAGACCCGAACATGCAAAAACGGCTGAACGAATTGAAATGAAATTTAGCATTCAGATATAATATTTCATTACCATATAGGATAGTTCTAATCTGTCTAGTCAAAAATATTTCAATCAAGTTCAATGTAGGTAATCATAGATTTATTCGTTATACAACTTACACATTTGCAACCGTTCAGATGGTGTTGTCCAGTATCCAGATGAATACACTGATATCCAAGCCATTATAATACGTATTGCATAATATTTGTCACATGAATAAAGTTAGGACGCAATGACTTCGTTTTTACCGCAATTCAAGTCTAAGTCCGGGTAACGGATATGTACAAGTACCTATGTTATTTTTGGTCACTTTATAATATATTTAAGTATGAGGCGATGAGGTGATAAACATTTTTTTTTATATTATATTAGAATAATTATAATTTATACACAACACAGCACTAGAACCACACGAGCACCCCACATCACTGAAAATGTCTACTTAAAAAAATATTCTATAAATTGATGTCGTCTCGTAAGATATGCGTAAGATGCATTTGTTTTATCAAGAGATACCGTATCGGATAACCGATAGGACCTAGTTCAGATGAGTTAATAGATGTTTATGTAGGCAGATAGATAATAAATATCGCGAAAATGTTGGTGTCAAGTCGACTGATGGAGATTTTGACTTCACGCTTGAAGATTGTGTAAACCTTAGAATAAATAAACTATCATGGTCAGGATAGTGTCGGATTGATGATTTTGTACTTAACTTTTCATTTTGTTATCTCTGCGATCTGGCTATATTCTAAAGGTATTTTATTCTATCAAGAGACTTTAAAAGTCGTAGTTGAGATATGTATCGTTTACAAGTATCTACTACCTATATATTTACCATAACAATTTGGCGTTCAGCGATCATTTGCGGTAAAGCAGGTAACTAAGCTACATCCTCATCACGTTATTCATTCATGTTAATGACATATATAAATAACAAACAATATATACCTAAATAACATTTTTTTTTAAATTCTAAAATCATTTCTGGTTTTCTATGGTTGACTGGAAGAAATCCATAATGGGATAAGTCCGCCATTGTATGATAAAATCTGTTGTGTTTTTTTATTTTTGTAATTGTCTATTTCTGTTTTTATTGTACAATAAAGTTTTTACTATATTATACTATAATAACAAATTGCTCTTTATAAAGTGTAAAAAAAGGCGACAACTGAGATTTTCTTTGTGAGTATATTTTACAAACAAGAAGTATTGTACCCCAAGCTCTCAAGTTGCGGAATGAACTCCTTGCCAAGGTGCTCTCAGGAGACTACAGTATGTGGTTCTTTAACAGTCGGTAACGCAACGTAGGTAACTTTTTACAAGGTGATGCCTATTGTGTCGCAAGGGTTCATAGGCTACGATGACTGCTTACTATCAGGCAGGTCGTAGGCTTGTTTGTTAAGATACCAATCAAGATTTCCATTAAAAAAATTAAGAAGTAAACACGTCAAACACATAGTGTTACGCTATTGTCAAACATGCGGTGAAAATACATTATTTGAGAAATGCGTAAGATTTTCAGGATAAGTATTATACATTATTATAGAATGATTGATTTAATTGTAGTCGTTCATTATTTCGTAATGTCTTCCTTGGGTAGGCTTCAGCGATTACGATAAGATCAACGGATTTAATCTAGGATTAAACAAAACCACTGCAGCTTGGCCTGCGACACTTGTAAGCTGTCTCGCCCACACGACGAGCGGCGCGCGGGGCTTCGCTAGCTGCCGGCTGCAAGGCGATAATATTAGCTAAGTGGATTAACACTGTACATGGTACAGCTAGACGTTGGAAAGCAATTCTCTCGAATCTCGATTTCGACATACAGTATTATGTATATTGGGGGTGTAAGAGATTCATCCACATCTTTGAAACAAAGAAAACCTCACTTGCACGTGGTGCAGCCTGCTGACTGACAAACGAGGCTCTGGCGAAAAGAGAGGTACGGCATAGCGTATGTTTAAAGCTGCCCGACTGGGGAATTACCTTCACCTCACAGAATACCACAGCTAAATTACAATTCCCTTGAGGGTTGTTGTGTTACTGCAAGTGAGTGAGGTCACCAGAAAGAAAGGAAGGAAGGAGTATAGGCTGGCAATGGATCGGCGACCCCTTGGTGTTGCTGATCTCCATGGGGGGTGGTGATTGCTTTCCATCAGGTGATTCACATAATTGTTTGCTCCCCTTTCAAATAAAAAAAATATATAAAATAAAAGTTTTTGATGACTATGGTACACGCATAGTAATAACGTTAAAATTCTGCTAAGAAAGCAAATAAAAATGAAATATTAAATTAAATATAATTGAAAATTAAATTAAATACCTATTCCCCCATGGGTATATTATGAAAATGCTTAGGAAAGAGCTTAATGAGTTTCTTAAATATATTTTTTTTCTTTGTTGCTTTGCTTTACAATTAAATATAAATAAAAATAATTAAACTATCACCGGTTAGAAACTTAGAAGTGAACACTATCGCAGTCTCGGTTCAGTAGTTCGAGACATAACATTACGAAGCGATAAATAAGTAGGGGGTTTTTATAAAATTTATTTTAAGGCTTACCTATTTCAGGTTCTTATAACTCAATTTCAACACTTTTGATCAAAATTCAGACTTACATATATCTACTTACTTTTCTTTCTTCTAATTTTGTTATTTTATTACTTTTAACAATGTTTACTTTATTACAATGATTAGATTATATAATACCTGTGTAAATGTTAATAAATGAACTAAATCCTACTAACGTTATAAACGTATATACTTTCACGCGTTAACCGCTGAACGAAATTGGGTGGAATAATTACCAGTTATTGTTTATCCCGTTAACCAATTCGCGGTGAAGCCCCGGGAAGAAGTATGAAATAATATGTCAACTTCGCAAGTTGGTTGAAAGTATTTCCGAGCCAGATAAATCTCAAAACATCCACAAAAATCCATTGCATCGTTTTAAAAACAATATCATCAATGGCTAAGAAAAGCATGTTGATTAGATAAAGACGGATAGACTCATCATAAAATCATGATTGATTACAATGCTTGCAGCAAAACAAAACATATTGTATTATGACTTTCTGTCTGTAATGATATTCATGTTAAATCCTAAAAATTAAGCAATGGCTGGTTTTTTTTTTTTGTTTTTTTATGAGAGGGTAGCAAACGAGCATGTGGGTCACCTGATGGAAAGCAATCACCACCGCCCATGGAGATCAGCAATACCAAGGGGTCGCCGATCCATTGCCAGCCTATTCTCCTTCCTTTCTTTGTTTCTGGTGACCTGACTCACTCGCAGGAACACAACAACCCTCAAGGGAATTGTTATTTGGCTGCGGTATTTTGTGAGGTGGAGGTACTTCCCCAGTCGGGCAGCTTAAATATACGCTATGCCCTACCACTCTTTTCGCCAGGGCCTCGTTTGTCTGTCAGCAGGGTGCACCGCGTGCAGGTGAGGTTGGCTTTGGTTCAAAGATGCTGATGAACCACTTACGCCCCAGACTGGCTGGACGTGAAATTCGATAGACGACGCACAATTTCTCTCCATTTTCATTAGTTTATTACAAGACACCGTTAGCAGTGAGTTTTATTTTATTTGAATGTAGGTCGCACATTGAACGACTGGTGATTTTTTTTCGGCTTATTCTGTGCTGAGAACTTGTAGGTATAATTGTATTTGGCTCAAAAATTATGTAAAAATCTGTTAGAATTAGAACAATAATTTTTGTCATAGATTAGTACCTACTTACTACTATGCTTTAGAAATAAAGTTGATTGTATACTAACAAACGATATCGTGCTAAAGTTTATATTACATGTTACATTATATTAATACTACCACAGAATAATATGTACTATGTAGTTATAGAAAATGGGCAATTTAAAGCAATTTGTCCCACACCAAACTCAAAATCATCTTTTTATCATTATATATTTATCATGGCAGATAGAACAAACAGTAATTTTGCTATATCAAATGAAAGTAGTAATGAAAGGTCGTTGCAATTTATTTCACATATTTATGTAAGTAGTTTTTAAACTCACCTCGCAATCGTGATTTCTTTCAAATATTTAGACAACCATCCAAAACACTAAAAAAGTAAAATGATGAGAATTTTGCCGCTTATTGTTGCAAATTTGCTGTATCACGAGGAACACGAAATCGATTTCATACACTCCTTACTGAGATTCAAATATTTAACAACTTAAAAAAATACATTGAAATAAGTAATACATCCGTGAAGGAACTGCAATCACATAGAATCTATGTGATCGCAGTTCATTCACGGATGATCTATGTCATAGATAAAGACATTGACCTTAAACTTAAACTTTTAGTGCTTTTTTTTGGTCGGAAACTGAATGTGTATGTTACACAATGCTACAAAATCTATTTATAAAATTCAAAGTTTTAATGTTGAAGAATTTGATGTACTCTTTATCGATTATGTAATGAATAGTACGTGGAAGTGACGCAATTCTGAATTATCATAATGCGTATCTACTTACATGCTAAAAATCATAGCTAAAAATAGGTCCATTATAGCATTTATAGCACAAAAGACGGCCCGTCTAATGGCTCTGCCTATTTGTACGAACTTAATTCGATATGCGAGGTGTTATGGTGTTTATTACTACAGTGGTATTACAATAGCATAAGTACAAAATACTGTTAAGTTTACTTAACAATATTTTATAAAAAAAAGTAATTTGTTTAGCAATTTTTCACAATTACATTATAAATTTTAAAACTAATGACTCTTTCCGTCGGTAACCTTTGTGTCAATTATATATTTTATTATTATTTAAATAAAGCCTACGTTACTTCTGGATAATGTAGTTTTCTAATGGTGATTAATAATTAAAATCGGTTCAATATTTTCAGAGTTAATTAATTGCAAACGAACTACCATTCCTTCTTTATAACGACAAACATACATAACTTCTATATACGAATAATATTAGTATAGATACTCGTATAGAAGTTAAATACTTCAGCTGTGTAGACAAATAAACCGGTGAACACTTATTTCAGTTTTGACTTCTTAAGTCATTCCTCTGATGATTTAGTGAGGTATTGAGATTATCTTAGTGTCGTTTTGCTTACGCGCTTACTGCCTACTATACTAGCGAGACAGCACTAAGATGCCAGTCTTAATACCTTATATTGTAATAGGCTTTATTTTTTTGTCAGATGATAAGAATTAACCTGCTCTTGATGTCAGCATCCACATTATGATGCCACAATAGAGATAGGCAAAACGCCGGGCATTTACGAAAAATTCCCATTACATAACTTAAGTACATGTAAATGCCCAATAAATGTATAATTTATGGGCATAAATAGCAACTTGTATGGACTTATTGGGAATGTATTGTGGCCAAGAATGACATGTGTCAGACAGATCGCTCTGATTTTCCTGGCACGGCGTGTATACTGGCTAACGGAAAACAACAATTAAAATATCGAGATATGTAAGACGATATAGAAGTACAGTTATATAATAGTAGCATCATTAATATAATGATAATGATTAGTTTTTTCTCATGAATAACAATGCCCTTCTTGGGCTAACAGTGTATTAGACCGTTATGGTGTTAAAACCGTGAATATTATTTTTATTTTCTCTTATAAAATTAAATAGAGATTTTATATTTAATGAATACAGATAAAGTGATGCCAAATATTTTTCATTCCACATTTTTTATACCACTAAAGTGGCAAACAAGCATACGGCCTGCCTGATGAAAAGCTGTTACTGTAGCCGGTAATACCAGAGGCATCACATGCGTGTTGCCAACCCTGTAAAAACCACTTCACACCCACAAATCGAAATAATTTATACTAAGCGTAGAGAATAATCTGCGGTTTAAACTGGTGCAGTTTAAACATTACAAGAAAATTAAACGACTCAAACTTATTTTCATGAGTGGCGAAAAAAAAAACAAAAACATAGTTACGAACCTCGGATCGTTGATAGAGGCAGCCTGAATTGCACTAGGCCGCTTATGTACTGGTACTGAAATGTCTATATATTTTTTTGTACATATTGCTAAAATATAAAATGTTAAATATTTTAATCAAGCTCAAATGTACACACAGGCATTTTATAACACGGTCGCAACGATATAGTAAGCAAGGACGAATGATGTGACTTGAATAACAAGCAAATTGATATGCATGAAACTTGAAATAGCCAATAACATTAAACTATATGTGTTCTTTGAACTTTATTGTGTTATGTATAAAAGAATCAACTACCATTTTAACCCAGCCTATAGATATCTACCTGCTGCTGAATATTGGCTTCCCCAATGCTTTCTATTATAAGCGACCCTTGCCCTTTTTAACCGACTCCAGAAAGGAGGAGGTTCTCAATTCGGCTGTATTTTTTTTTAATGTTTGTTACTTTATTACTCCGTGATTTATAAACCAATTTGAATAAAACTTCTTGAGAGGATGAGATAGTTCGCGGCGAAGAGGTTTAGCTCGAGGTAAAGCTTCTGTTAACCAGAGGGGCAATTCTCGTAATTAAAATATAGTCAAAATTCAGTTTCGATCCAGTCTCGATCTCACAAATGTCACATTTGGTATTCTCGTAACACAAATATGTAATTTCAAAATTAAATTTAAGCGTGATTATGTCGAAATATGAGTAAAAATTAAACAAACTAAGAATGTTACTTTGCCAACAACAAGAATTGATAATAATTAATTAATGAATCAATCAATTATCAAGTATATAATTTTAGTCAATTCATAATTCAATCTCGATTCGGTCAACTTTCAATCTGCGTTCGTAGAAAAATTACGAGAATTGGCATTGGGTTTGTTTTTTTTATAAATGTATTTAGGGGTCTAAATACATTTATAAAAAAATCAAAGGTCGGCATAACCTTTACCGACAGTGTTAAAACAAATAATAATCAAAGTGCGAAAGCAGGCGCATGCTCTGGGTCCTTACCACAAGCTCTAAACGCAGGAATAAAACTATGATGGTTGCGTATTTATCAATGAATTTCATTCATAAATTCGCAACCATGATGGTTCCATTCCTGCGTTTAGAGCTTGTGGTAAGGCCCCTGGTGGCAGTTGCTAACCCGCCTGCCTAGTCGTGGCGACTTATGGCCATTTCCTATCAATGACTGAAAAAGGAAAAAAAATATCATAATTATTTATAATGAACTGTGTTCACTATGACAATAAAATTTTAATATTTGCGTTTTTTTGTCGCATCTTTTTTATTTTTTATGGGTTTGAATAATCTTCTTATACGCTTTACATACTTTGCTAATACCATGCGTCTCCCTGTTACAACAGGGAGGGCCATACATATCGGTCAGTATGGGCAAAGTACGTAAGGATACTTTACGTACTTTTTCCATACTGACCGATCTCCACTTGCTACGTATTTCCATAATTCATATCACAGTTCAGATGTATAATTTATATCCGTAAATATGGAAACCGGGCCACTAGCGCATTGTCTGTACACAATGTTCTTTAATCAAGATGCACGACGACGTTGCATGTATAATCAACATCTTATCGGTGGTGTTCTCGTATGTATCTAGTACAGTTGGTCTCGTAATTATTTTGAGTACCACTGTCCACTACACGTATACCACTATTAGCGTCAGCCAAGCAGCATTAGTAAGATGCACCTTCACTGTGGTGCAAGTGGTTAAATTGTATATAGATATATATAATAGGTATTAGTATTACTTATAAGTGTTCATTACAAAAATAATGTATGGTCGATCATACTACAATATTATATGACATTCATATCAACCTTGGAATAACAATAAGACAATAGCATTTATGAATCAGTAATTAATTAAGGGGACACCAGCCGCCAAAATAATTTTATATGATGAAACCATTACGGGGAGGACAGGTTGGAGGCACTTCTTTATCCCATAGCGGTCACACAATAAGTAGGACTTTTCTCCCCATCTGCCATTAATGGCTAAGCAGAGATACGATATGACTTCAGCTTGCTGTCTCTGAGTCCTATGTCGACACCGTTGGTTCTCGGTCGAATTTCCGGGTTCCAGATTTGATCTCTTAGAAAATGATTTTAGATAAATGTTTTTAGATGCAAATAAAAACATATTTATGTATGGATATCAAAGTAATAAAAACACTATAACTATCAATTACTGTTATGATATAAAACACAAACTCTGCATGCACCTGTCTAGCTGGGTTTTCTTCATTAAACCTAAACGAAAGCTAATGAAATAATAACATAAAATTACACGATGATATCGTTGATAATAAAATAGTATGTTAGAATATAGCAATGGTCAACTAAAGTGAGATTAGACATGAATTGATTTATTAATATTATTTACTAGGCCGGATTCTAGACCACAGGGCCGAAATCGAGATTGAGTGGAGCGAGTAGATTCGCAGAGTGTAGAGTATTTTCCATTGATTTCAATGGAAAATGTATTTGATGATCATTCCTCATGGACATGATAGGACGAGCTCGGTGGCGTAGCGGTCAATAACGCGGCTTCGACACCAACGCTCGTGGGTTCGATTCCCACATAGGACAAACATTTGTGTGCATGAACATGTCTGTTTGTCTTAGTCTGGGTGTTTTCTATGTATCATAAGTATGTATTTACAAAAAAAAATGTATTTACGTATGTTTATCAGTTGTCTAGTACCCATAACACAAGCTTCGCTTACTTTGGGGCTAGATGGCGCTGTGTAATTTGTCTGACAATATTTATATACAATATTATTATTTATGATCGATCAAATTTTTTTTTCGATACAAACCTCAAGCATGTCGAGGTCTTTAATTGTGATAAGTTTTATCAAAATCGCTTCAGTGGTTTTGGAGCCTATTAGTACGGGGATGGTAAGCTAAATATGTGCTTTTAATTTTTTAAGGCGTACTTCTGTTTGATACAAACAATATTGTTTGAAAATTAATTTTGTACAGTTGTAATAATATTATAAATGACAGAACTTGGAATTGGATGAAATTTGACACACTAATAGAATATGTGGATTGAAACATAGGACAATTTTTATCACGATAGCGTTCATATAACCGCGGCCAGTACTATGTATGTATATAAGTTAAAAAACAAGATTTTATATAAAAAAGAGTTAATAATTCTGTCAGAGCATTAACTGATTGTACATTTTGTTCCTACACGTAATAACCAACCTAATATCCATAAGCAATGAGGTATCTTTTATTAGGATAGAAAATAGGTACATACAATTTAAACTACTCATAGGATAAGTACTAATTGTATCATTCTTTGTATGCCCATGTTGTTTAAGACGCAATCTAAGGCATATTATGCAAATAATGAGACTTTATGTAACAATCTCATACAGAAAAACAAGGTTATTTTTGCCTAATGTCAGCATAACCAGTTCCGTGAACTTGATATTTGAACGTAGACGTGGGTTGCCCATAATCATTGCACTGGCATTTTTCATATCAATGATTATATTATCTACCCTGTTACTGATAAAATCGAATGTTATTTGTGTTTATTTCCGTAAAAGTAGCTAAAGATTTGTATTTGTAGTATATCTTTTAGATTTTTAATATAATCCAGCCGCTTTCTAAGGGCCATCTAGAAGTCTAGCTATGTACAAGTATATATTATTTTATATTGTGTTATGTTATATTGTCGCTGCATTGTGGTATTCTCTCGGTACTCTTTGCCTATTAATGTTAAGATCTGTGTAAAAATATATAAAAAAATAATTGCCAAGAAGCTGGTCTTGACTTCGTCACCACAAAGGGCTGGCCAATATCTAAGTAAAAATATTTCTATACAACGTGAAAATGCGGCCAGCCTTTTGGCTACAATCCCCGAAAGATGTCGGGACAATTAATATATGTAATGATATTTTTTATTTTTTCTGTGTATTTTAATATAATTTTAATCTAGTATGTAATTTTAGTTTTCTAATTTCATTATTTATATATACTTTCTATAAAAAAAAAAAAATATTAACTTAACCTTTTGAAACTGAGTATAATAAGGACACTCAGTCAGAACCGTAATAAGTAAAGTAATTATATAATTATATTGAAACTAAAAAGCATATATTCAGCGAATTTAACGTTTATCGATCGACGCTTATCTCGGTTGTATACCCGCGGTATTTTCGTCCTGTAAATTGTGAAGCGAGCCAAGTGATGGCACCGTAGACAGCCGGGCAGGTGACTACTGGAGTGAGAATCAATTTAGGATGCTTCTAATTTTAGAAACAACAGGAAAATGTATCTTGACAACATGATGATAACTGTAGCTTTCGGGGGAGAAATGTAGACGCAAAATGAATGAATAATGCAAAGTAATGCTCTTGCAAAATGATTGAATAATACAGAGTAAACAAATGTTTCTATGTTTTCATTGGAGAATGATTTAGGAATTATCAAAAAAAAAAAAAAATAGGATTCTTGATAATCCTTACTAATATTAGAATTACGAATGTGCATTTGTTTGTTTGTTCGCTTCCACGCTTTAACTACTGAACCGATTGCCATGTTTTTTTTTTCATACAAGATATTAGACGTTCAGAATAAATAACACGATACCTTTCATCCTGAAAAAATAGGATATACTCGTAGGAGGAAATGTTCCCGAGGAACGATCAAAAGTTTAGAATCAAGCGGTCGAAGCCGCGTTTGGAAGCTAGTTAATAAATAAAGGCACATTATATGTTAAGCTATGCTAGTCATTTGCCGCAAACGGCGATCACGCGATATTTTACTCCAATATATTTATTTTTAATCTACGTCGTGTGGCAATCAACCACACGTCCCGCCTGATGTGAAGTAGTTACTGTAGCCATATAAAGACTAGCAACATAAAAGATCGCGCTGCCAGCGCAACTCCTTCCAACCTGGTGACCTCACTCACTCGCAGAAACACAACAACTATTAACGAAATTATTATTTGGCTGCGATATTCTGTGAGGAGAAGGTACTTCCCCAGATGGGCAGCTTAAAATTACGCTGTGCCCTATCTATCTTTCATCAGAGCCTCGTTAGGATATCAGCAGAGTGCACCATGTGCAGGTGAGGTTGGTTTTGGCTCAAAGATAGTGGTGAATTTTTATAATCTTGGTGCCTAACAAATTTATCGAATATGATACTTAAGGTGTGTGAATGCGTATGCATTCTTATACCTTTAGTACTAAGTTCTTTTTAGTAGACAGTATTGTCTACTTATCCACTAAATTTTATCAAAATCGGAACAAGAGTTTGACACAAAAATGTCGCAATATTAAATTGCAAATGCACGACCATTAATTTGACAATTGAATTATTGCACATATTTTGATGTCCAACGAGCATAAAAATTGGGTCTTCATTTCCTACATAAGTACCTACTTACTACAGTTTAATCAAAAAGTGGCGGTTATCGGCAGTTATCGCAACATAAATATTTTTTTTGCCACAGCTTCATTTACAGACTTTCTCGCCGTATCTAATCGTATATTGAACTCAAATTGCACCAATTAATAATAAAAAGTTTTTTCTTCCAACTATGCTTTAATTTCATCACAATCACACTAAAAACTCAGTACAAAACGAGTCTTTAATGCTCTAGAGCAATAAAAATGTATGAAATTTCATTATTGCACAGTTTTTTTTAATCGCACCAAAAGGTGCCAATCTCAATGGATTAGCTCTATTCAGCCAGCCGATATCAATACTTTTTTTTCGTACGTATTATTCGTTTCTATCCTACTTGTTCCAAATTTAAAAAATGATTGCTGCTAACTCTGAGTTAAAAATGAAAGAAATTTAAAAAAGTGATTTGGCGGGAACTTTGTTAATTTTGCTTGACAATATTTTTGGAAACGATAAAAGTGTGATACTATCTGATTTTGAGTGCTTCGGCTTCGAATTAAAATGGAATCATCTAGCGACACATTAACTCCGGAAAACATTCTAAATGAAGCCGACAGTGTTATAGAAACTTCTATTTTAACTGTTTGATATGAGTTTCTTTTATCTACTATTCCTATAGGTATTAGTTGAAAGAAAAGCAGATTATGCACCTCGCCCTAAGTAATTTATGTTGCCCTCGTGCCTGTTAGATTAGAGCCCTCGCTAACGCTCGGGCTCTAAATCAGGCACTCGGTGCAATAATAAATTACTTTGTGCTCGATGCAATAATCTACTATTATTGACATCTAGCATCTGCTACCGGGATAAAAAGTTTGTTTGTATAATCTTTATTGCATTATAATAATAATACACGTAGTAATTAACCACTAACATAATGACGGACTTATCCCATCAGGGATCTCTTCCAGTCAACCACAGAATACTCACAGGAGACCGAAGTTTAGCGAGGCAGTTGTATTTAGCAGAATGTAAATAAATAATGATTAGGTATTCTATGTGAGAATCCAGATTCCTATTTTATATCAGAGTATTATTATGCCAAATATCAGTCAAATGCGATCAGCCATTTACGCGTGAAAGAAACAAACATACATATACTAGAATAATTATTTCATAGTTATAATATATCAAATTTAATTTCAGAAAGAAAATCTATCCTTGCTTTACAGACAATGTGTCAAATCATATAATGTATGCACTACAGGAGCACGACCCTCTCTCGTCTGTCCAAGACAGAAGGAGGATTTGGCCTACACTCCCCACGCTGGCCAAACGGGTTGGGGAGGCCTGATCGATGTTTTATAATGTATTTCCCTTAGTCGCCTTGTACGACATCCACGGGAAGAGACGGAGTGATTCTATTCTAGTCTGCCGGAAACCACACGGCAATATCCATCCTCACAATCAGCAAAAAGACATAGGATTTGTATAATTCTCCGCTGTAGTCGGAGAGAAGCGGAGACTCCTTACTCTATGGAAAAGAAGTGTTTAATTTACTGAAAAACAATTGACATTGATTATATTCTAGGAAAACGTTGTTTATTCAGCTGTCGTCTTGGCTGGTTTAGCACTGCATGGCGCACAATTCGCCAACGAAACTTTTGCAGCTGAGTAGTGTTACGACAAATTTTAATAGGCACGTTTTATTTATCTGCTGTGATTAACTAATCTGTCTAAATTTAAAAAGACAATTGGGTATTTTGGCGCAATTCGATGGTAATCTGTAAACTGTGCCCATGGCCGACGATGACCGCAAAGTTCACTGAACCACTACGGAACGGCGTCGAAAAGTCAACTATTTTAAAGCACCGCCTCATTTTTGGCTCAATATTTCAACAACAAATCGTAAATTCTTGGCTCGTTTTCATTTTTATTGAATCTTTTTAAGATTTTGCGAAAACTAGTGACAGAAATTAAGAACCAATTAAATGAACCCATTTTGCACTTGCAGCAAACACGAATGAGGATACTGTGATTACTCTTTACATAACTTGTTTATACCACTAAGGGGAAAGCATATGATCCGCCTGATTGCAAGCGGTAGTAGTCTATGGATGTTTGTAAAACCAGAGATATTACTAACGCGTTGCTGGCTCTAGTCTCTTCACGCCCCTGTTTGTAAAACCCTAGCCTTTTTCGCAAGACTGCTGTTGTTGTTGTTGTTGTTGTAAATATCTTTATTGTACAAAATAGTTTCAGTACACAGAATAATAAGAAATGTTGACATACAATTTGTACAAAGGCGGACTTATCCTGTAACTGCTGTAGTCTCCTGGAAAAACCTCGACCTCCTGGGAATACCTATCTTGTTTACAATACTTATCTATATTCACCGTCAACCGTTACTCATTTCCCACTGCTAAGATACGTGTTTCCCCTCAATCGAACAGGTTTAGAGCACATCTTTATCTATGTTACTGCGTTTCAAAAGCAAAACAACAGTCGTATCGTACGAAACAAACAATGACATATTTTTAAAGATAATGAAGAGATGAATGTTTGTGTATGCTTTTAATAATTCACGACAAAAATAACAAACACTGAGTAATAAATTAGCGATAGTCAGTACCGTGAACAACTTGTATTTTGTCAATAAGTGTGTTTCAATTTTGTGCCAAAACTTCGAACCTTCGAACGTTTCAATCACAATTATGTATTGACTTATTGAATTATTTATTTTTTAACACATTGGTTGTTTCGAAATTTTTCTCAGGTGGTATATGTGTATCATGGTGTGTAATCAGGGAGTGATATGTGTAGGATTTGATAGCAAGGCACTGTCAACACTGCGTCCGTCATATTTTCCGATGCCGCGGTATTTTTTGTTTTTCGTTTGTTTCCAATAATTTATTAAGTGTATATGTTTATAAATCTGCTCTTGGTGAAGTTGTGTTCATAGCTGCTTATTAAAATGCCGTTAAGCGCTCGTGCTTATCTGGATTTGTTGATGTTGTATGCTGAATGCATCTGTAACGGCAACAAAACAATATAGCAATACAGAAAGAAACAAATGTGCCTAACGTATCCAGGGATCCCTAGAATTATTTTAAGAGCCTATGTTCGTGTCTCAAATAACAGACCAATCCTGCCTCCTACGGTTACTCGCCTTAGGGTTGTCAGAAGTGAGAATTTATTTTGAAGAAAAAAACTTAAAAGAAGGGGTATATTTGTAACTATTACAGATCGACTAAAGAACATTAATATCACACCATATTGTTGGGAATGTCGTTCGTCATTTTCCATCTGGTATAGCATGCAGTTAACTGTCGTGTAGCGTCTATAAATCGCGACTTACTACTAATACTATATTTTATAGTAGCTTCAATTAGTTACGGGACAAATCGATCGCATTGATAGGTAAGGTCATTTGGTAGTGACATGAGTGAGACCTAGCACGTGAATTGACACGCTACTTAAAATTAAAAATTTATATCCGTATTGTTTGAGTATGTATGTAATACTTGAATATCGTCACTTCTATATCAAACACAGGAAATAAATATTTTCAGGAAAATTACGCAACAGTCCTACAACGTCGAATATTTAGGAAAAAAAAATGATTTAAAATTATATAATGTATTTAATTTTAAGACATAGTCTAAGACATAGACTTTTGCAGATTTCATCGCACAATATTATTTTGTATTTTGACTGTATGTTTTATACAATATCTTATCTTATCATATCGTGAGGAGCTCGATGACATTGTTGCGCGTGTCAGTCTAATCGATCACGCAAATTAAACAACGTCGGCCGTAGCCAGTTTATGCATGGTTTATTTATCTCGAACTCATCCTTGCTTCAGAGGGCACGTTGAACCGTCGCTCCCGGCTGTTGTCTAGTGCCGCCCAAAGGCCACTGACTTGGCTTAACGCCTAAGTCAGTGGCCTTTGGGCGGCTTAAAAACACTGTGTATCGTGGTGCGTGGAGTAGCGTGGTGGAGTAAGCTCTAAACCCCTTTGATTCAGGGGAAATCTCATATGTCAGTGTCTCGTATGGTATCTCGATCTTAGAAATCTCGTATGGTGAACATGAGTTAATACAATATAATAATTTAACTATCTCGTACTGTAAATGCTAACGACTACAAAGTTGTTACAGTAAGTAGGTACGTCAAGGTTTTGTCCGCATTATTTTTTAATGTTAATAAAATATTAACATATTTTTATTCATTCTATTGGGTTTTATTAATTTAGTCATATCTACATACATACATAATGGAAGTGGGTTGTGAAATGGGTAAAAATCTGAAAGTGAAGTTACAACGGCAAATGGCTTTGCTTGCACATTTTTCTACAGAATCGCTTTTTAATTAAATGTCACGTCGTTACGAGGAGCCTCTCCGCTAGGATGTTTCTTCCTTGAGGCAGGGGAGGCAGCCTTACCAGATATACTGACAATTTAATTGGTAAAGTTTTATCAGGGAACTCGGGGAGCCGATGGCTCTAAAACCCACGCTACAGCTCTCGTCATGAATCTAAGGGAGAGCCTAAGGGATTTCAGCTCAGCAGTGACTGTCACGTCCTCTGAAAATGATGAGCATCCATATTTATAGCAGTATACAAACGTAACAAGAAATTTTTAACCAAAATCAAAAACCAAACTGCAAAATTCTAACAATGTTTTTGTTGTTATGCACCATTTTTTTTTGTGGACGCCACAATAAATATTAGTATGTCCTATGTTACTCACAAAGCTGAGATGAATCTAATGCCACTCATATATTCTAATGCGTCAAGCGGTTTAGGGTGTAAAGCGTGCCAAAGAGTGCACATACACTCGAAAAACATAACCCTCCCTTCTTTATCAGTCGGCTAAAATACAGAATTACAGACCAGAAGGTCAATTCCCGTAATTATTTTACGATCACTGAGTGAAAATTGACCGAATCAAGATTATATCGCGAATTGACTAAAAATGATATATTGGGTTTTATTAACTAATTGTTATCAGTTCTTATTGTTTTCAAACTAACATTTTTAGTTTGTTTAATTTTTTGATATAATCCCACTTAAATTAAACTTTGAAGTTTTATATTGTAATACGAGAATACCAAATTTGATATTTATGAGATCGAGACTGGATCGAAACTGAATTTTGACTATATTTTAATTAGGACAATTGCCCTTCTGTGCCCAAGCGGCGTAATGTTATGTAAATATTATATCTGATCCGATGAATGTGACTCGTCGGACTATATCTGATGCCTACTGTAGGTATTACCGAAGTCCACATTTCACTGTAAATTATTCAAATTAAAATTTTGACATATTATTCATAAAAAATTATATTTCATAAAAAACCGAATGATGTGTGTAATAGTGCCCGATATAATAATTTATGTTAATCTTTTATTGACTTAAGAACATACAAAAAATTGGATTTATTGTAGGTTCTCACCCAGATAGATAGGTAGACCCATCTAGATAATATTTTCAATAAATATTCATCCTATTTTTTTGGGACAAAGTGACTTTAAATGTCTATTACAGTTTGATGAGACTAAATATGTGTGACAACATTATAATATCTTTCACCAGTAACCGACCACCTTTAAATGAATAAATTCATTATAAGAGTATTTAATATCGTTATTTTTATTTGTGAGAGAGTACAGTCCGGATACGAGTTTCCCGTCATGGAGATAGTTATAGTAACGCAAATAAACTCTGTACAAACCCAAGCTATCAGAATCGGTACATACCTACATAATATTTATATACGAGAAGATTATTCGATTTCTAAAATCGATAATTAAAATGTTTCTAATAGAAACATATATTAGTCATCAGACGGTTGACGGAATCAATATTAGATATTAAGCAAGTAGAATTGATTAGTATATTGGACAGTGTAAATTCTCTTATTTTAAAGTGGTATAATGAAAATCTACTAAATTGTAAATCCGCACCTTACATTAATGTAAATACATAATATAGTCATAATAATTATACTAATATAATACATAATAATAATATTTTGTTTTATTAAATAGCTTTTTAGGATAGCCATTTATGTCAAGCAAATATCATGCACAGAATTATTTTATGCGGTTTTACAAGGATCACCCAAGTAATATGTATATCAATATTTTTCTAAAAATGTATTTATTATAAAACAAAATAATAATAATATTTATTTTATTTATATATGTATTTTATTAAAGTCCAAACCTTACCCATTGCATTAATCACAAAAAGAAGACAAAAAAGTGTAGTCTTTACCTGTAACAAAAAAATAGAAATAATTAATAACGATAATAAATTTTGTAATGTCAGATTAGAATATTGCGAATAAACCAAATAGTTAATGTATATACGGGAGGGACTAAACTCTAAGCCGAAACAATGATAATAGAAAGGGTACCTATTGTGCTGTCTACACGGCTCCTTAGTATATACAATGGCAGTACGGCCATTTGCAGACGCAGGAGATTGTTCACAGTCGAGCGGTGCGGTTGGACGCGCCGCAAACGCAACAGGCGTGAACGAGTACCGCTGTACACTAACTCACGCACCGTGACTATCGCTAGCAAATTTGAGGGAAAACTATACATATTAAAACGACGAGTTTAATTAAGTGACCCAAATGTAAAATAATTTGAATAATTTATTAGTTTAAAAATATTGATCACCCGTTACACCTGTACTTGGGCCCTACCGCCCAAGCTGAAGCCGATTAAAATCGGATTTTTTGATTGCGAAAATCTAATTTCATCTGTAATTAGTGCTAATAGTAATAAACCTAGGCGGTAGAGACAGGGGCGCTCTACAGATTAAACTGATAATAGATCACAAATTTAAACAGAAGTTTTTCACAATCAGAAAAGCCACTGGAAGTCGGCTTCAGATTAGGCGGTCGGCCCCTTGGCTTGCATGTGATATTTCTCAGATGCAAACGACCGTTTTGAGTTTGCAATGATCATATTATCTTGGTATCTCTAGTCATATCAGGAAGTCTTAGAATCACAAAATCGATTTAAATCTTTAAAAAATTGCATTGTGATGATTTTATACAAAAATCCATTCCTATTTAAGTTGCGAGCGTAGCTTTCAGGTATTACATAAGCACTAAATACATAGTTCACGTTGTTTGTTAACTTTATATTTCACTATGGTATATATTTGTATATTTGAACACCTTGTATACCAACTACGCCACGAAAATGATAATATCAAAGACCATTACGCGTTTCGTCGTGTATGAAAATTTGCGACGTCGATTTAGTCCACTTTCATCACTTATGCTATTTTAAATCATGTCTCGCACGGTTGTAATTCAATAAGTACTGCTTAATGTCGCAAGAAGGCCTCAGAACTCACGACAGAGCGATTTAATATAGGTGGGTGGCTTAATGTCGCGCTTGGATATTGTTACTAGTATAGATATTGTTACTTACATGACTCATGACATGACTCGTGCCTTCACGGTTTTCGATTGTCTAAAGTGCCGTCAAACAGAAATAATATCGTTAAAATGATGTAAGATTATTTTCAAGCGAGGTCATGTAGTTTGAAATAAATGAGGAACCTTTGTCTGACACAAAGAAAAGACACAAAACAGTTCATGTACGGTCAACCTCACGTGTTTCACATTTCCAATGTAAAAGGGTCCCACGATATGCTACAGAGACTACGTACGTCTCATGGCTACGCGGGACCATTTTATAATGGAAGTGTAACGCTCTATGTGCGTTGATTGAATCTATCTAAAGGCCAATTTCTATACTACTTTCTTAATTTCATAAATGAAGTGCTACGAAGCTACGTAATGCTACGAATAGTAAATTACTATTAAGTTAATGGAGTTTTGAGGTTAGTCACTAATTAAAGAAATGGTAACAACCTTACTTGTTATTTAGTCATTGAACTCTCATTTTGCCACCTCTACTGTTATATCCTATAGCATCCATCTATTTGTATAGCACAAATAGATGGATGCTATAGGATATAACAGTAGAGTTTCAATTTAAAATGCTCATTATTTTTAAAATTTTGTTACAGGGTTTTATTGTCTCAATCGTGATATGAGACGTTGAAAGTTATAAAAAATTGAGACATTGAAGGCTGTAATCTATTACAAGCCTTCAATAGATAAAATAATGATCGTGTAGAATCGAAAGGTATAGTGAAAGTATATAGGCGATAGGCCCCTGTGATTTATAGTTTTGATCCTCGTGAAAACCTAAATCATTCTATCATAATATGGCTATTGAACGAGGAAAAGTAAAGTATTTCAAGTTTGATTATTAAAGATAATAATTATTAAAGAGACACGACAGACTTTCCCCGATTTTACATGACTGACTAAGTAGGCAGGGTTATGTTTTTCGAGTTCAAGTATCTAGATTTCTTAGGCACGCTCTACAGTCTAAACCGCTTGATGAATTTTAAGATATGAGTTGTCATTCGATCGTCCCAACTGTGAAAGTGAGATAGGGTACATAATATCAATATGGGGTCCGCTTAAAAAAAAACTGGAGGATATCAAAAAATATATTAGATTTTTTTGTTTAGGTTAATAATGTCTTGTTATTTATGCATTGAGTATTAAATGTAGTTTGCCGTAATAGTATTTGTTCACTTTAATCGACAAAAAAATTGTATGTAAAAAAATGCGTAGTACAAATAAAAATAGTCTTCATACACTTATCCACAGAGATCCATCAAGGTATCTTTTCAGTGGATCTCATTGGACAAAGGGTACGCAACGTACTGCGCATCTACTTGATAAAATATCTTTGTGGGCATCATTGGTCGGACTTAAGACTATGATAATTGTAATAATAGTCATACCGTCACACGTATACAAATACGTATACGTGATGTTTCCTTAGTACATTGCTTTAAGATATTTTAAAATAATGTATATTTTACAAAATGATATACAAATAAATAAATGCAAAGTATACCGTTAGTGATAGACTAAACGAATATATTATATGTGCCTAACATCTTTATAAACATGCTTATATTTTTATTTACACGAAAAATAGCGGCACCCGTGTCTCAAGTACACAAAGAAACCAGAAGTTCTGTTGTTCCAAAATTACAACAATAAGTGCGTCGTAAATTTTTAATGAACGTCAATACTCGTATATTCGACACGAATATCCATTTAACAGCAACACTCGGTTAAACTATTTACAGTTATTAATTTTATAATAAACTTATTAAAACAATTTCGGAAAACAAAGATTCTCAAAGTTTCTGCATTTATTAGACAAGTAAAATATTTTGAAGGCAAATTAACTTTTATATCGGCAGCTGTACTTATATGGAGGTGTACACACTGTATCTTATATGTAGAAGTTCGAATCGCGTCGCGTTGTTGCGCGACGTGATGCAACGCGGCCTGTTTATATGTAGATGGTGTTAAATACCTCGACCTCCTCTATGATTCGGAGAGCACGTTAAGTCATCGGTTCCGGCTGTGGTAATTAGTTAAGACAAATCAGTTTGGAGGGCTTGAAAACACTAGTCCACCGACGACAATACGCAGTTGAGAAACAGGTTCGCACTGAACTCGTTCAATTTGAAGGCAGATATCCCAGCAGTGGGATGAATATGCATTGATGACGAAACAATCTTATGCCGGATATGAGACTATATTGTAATTACAATATAATACAAATTATCATAAATTTCAGTGGTAAGTGTTTAATAAAACAACCTTCGCTAAAGATATTGTAATACCATTGCTAAACTTTATTTCATTCAGCTTTATGGTAGATATTTGGTAATACCGATTTAAAATCTTCATGCTATCATAATAAGATTCAGAATTGTATATACTTATGTATAACTAACTTATTATTTATGTTAACACCTATGTAAATGAATGTAACATATTAGCTCAGGTGCAGGCTCAGTTAGAGCTAACAATATGTGGATGTTATTAACATATAGTGGAAAGTCGTGTTAAACTACATACTAACAAAAACTTTCTTCATTTTTTATGTTTTTAGGTTATTATTAATGAGTCTTTTGACACTAATGTAGGTAAAGAAAGGCGAAAACTAGACAGCAGAGGTGGTTACCAACTCTCAATAATAAACATGGAATTATTAAGTACTATCGTACAATATCGGAAAACCAAAATGCAATACCTTATATAGAGAAAGAACTGCAGTCTACTTTTTGTCATATACTCTGAATAATTTCAACAAAAAATATATATTGAATGTAGTTTAATAAAAAAACCTAAACGAGCCAGACGTGCGTTAAAAAACATATGTGGTGTAGTTAAACAGGTAATTTATTTAATTATGCGACTAAATTTTAGGTTCTTTAGAAGGTTTCAATCAACGAGGTTTTTACTTGATTAAGGAGAACAACGATAGTTACACACTTTAATAAATAAAAATTGTTTCTGTATGTACATGTATTTTCTATAGCAATAAGTATATAAAATGTCCAAGTACACTGTTAAAATTGAAACACTTTCGTACACTACACAATAATAGTATAACTTCATAAAAGAGAAAGTGTTCGTTTAAAACTCTATCACATTCACATTAAACACAATGACATTTTGATGATGAAATGATGTGCCGAAAATGTGTTTCAAAATTACACATTATGTAGCAAACAGCAAATTACATATTATATTGTTATTAACATTTGTAAAGATTAGAAAAAAATAATCTCGCATGAAAATCAAATGTATCTATGTACATGAAATCGAATCGTATGTATATGGCTCATGGCTCACGATATTTATGTAGGCCGTTAGGGCCTTAGGGGGTGCCTTGGTGGATGGCGAGCAGGACCCCACTCTTGCAGAGGCGCGAGGCTTCTAGGGACAACATGAGAAAAAAAATGTGCATGTGCACAACGTCACAATACTTGGATTCTGACGAGCCCCATGGTCGAAAAATCACTAGATTTCGAGGTCACGGGTTCGACCCCCGTACAAGAAAAACATTTGTGTGCATGAACGAACATGTCTGTTTGTCTTGGTCTTGGTGTTTTTCATATATTTTAGTAAGTATTTACCAAACAATGTGTTAAGTACATATATCTGTTATAGTACACTTAGTACAAGCTTTTGTTAAGTTTGGGACTAGAAGACGCTATATAATGTATCCAGGAATATTTATAAAAAAAAACTCATAATATAAAAAAAAAAACACTATGATAATATTACAACTCCTCAGGAGCTTTCTGGCATCTTATTTATTTGCAGAAACATAACAACCATCTGAGGATTTGTTACTTTGTACAAAGCAAGGGCTTCGCCTAATATTTGCCGTTCAAAGCCTTAATTTTAATAATGCCGCTAATATGTAGAAATAATAATTATGTAGAAATACTTATCTATAATATTACTAACACGTTTATCTTAAGATACGGTCTCAGTCTGCTGACCTTTCGACCCGGAAATGATATGTCCGTTCTTAACCTTGCCTACGTGCAGTAGGCTTAAATGAAGCCTTATATACGTCTGTACTTAGCACTCCCATGTCGTATGGCCCTAACACGCAAGAAATAAACTATAATTATATACCACATTTCAAGTATGCAAATGAATAATGTACGTAAAGTAACGCAAGTTTGTTTCATGGTTTGAAACAATTATATAGGGTGTAATTGAATTAATTTGCTTATAAGAGTACCGTGCGGTGCTTTAACATAATAATAAGTATGTTAAGGCACCGGATGGTACTCGTCATTACAAACATTTTTTTTTTACAAAGGGTCAAAAGAATTTGCTCCCATAGTAATATGGGAGCAACTTCAAAACCTACAACAAAAATTTATCGTTTCATACTAACTGGTCCATTAGCTTTTTTTTATATTCCGCCGGGTGCCAAACAAGTATACGGTCCGCCTAATGTAAATCGGTTACAGCAACCTAGTAACGCTTATAATGCAATATTGCACTAGCGTTGGCACACCAGATATAACGCAGTATTATTTCCTTACTCTCCTTTTGCGTTTTTATCACAAAGTAAAAAAAAATGTTTAAGCTTGTTTTCGAACTTGGACTCATAGTAAAAGTTGATTGTAAATATATACATGTATATGTGTGTGTGTGTGTGTGTGTATGTATATAGATATATAGATAGCCATCATTGCAAACAAATTTTACTATACTATAATATAATGTACTAACTATATATGTACTATAGCTCCATTAAAATATTGCTAATGAGTTCAAATATATCTTGTACATGTGTAGCTATTTTGATTAGAGCACAGTATAAGTAATAGTACAGAGTCAATTTTCGAATAAATATGATAAACCACTGCCAAAATAAATGAGATAGAAAAATGTAAATATATGTAGATAATTCACACCCAATCGTGGTTTACGTCACATCGATATGTATTTACTACGCCTAATCGAACGTGCCGCGGAAATCAATGGTCGCTATTATAAGTGTGTATCTACTACAAACATTCTGGCACGTCTCTGTTCGCACAAGTATCCATAAAAAAACAATTACGAAGACTTACATACAAATGGAATGCTACGAATAGATTCTACGAATTATAACTCATAAAACATCACAGACACACACACATTTAATTTAATCTAAAAAATACACAAAAATGTCAATAACATTTGTAAATTATAAAAAGAAATTACCGAGTGAAACGTCGTCGCCTCCGACGGGCCTCCCCTCAATCGAAGAAGAAGGGGTTTAGAGATACTCCACACGTAGAGGCCAGTGTATTCAAGCCGCCCAAAGGCCACTGACTTGACTTAACTACTGTCATCTAATGTCAACAACTGGGACCGACGGCTTAACGTACCCTGCGAAGCAAGGAGGAGCGCGAGATAAATAATCCCATCCATGGACAGGCTACGGTCGACGTTGCTTAATTTGCATGATCGATTAGACTGACACGCGCAAAGATTCCATCGAGCTCCTCTTCCTTCCTCGGGTAAAACGTAACGTACGAATTATGAAATGAACATGAAGTTGATGTTACCACCTTAAACGAAGTGTTTTTGAGCAAAAAACTTTACGCCTGTGGGAATAGCTAGAGCAATTTTTTCTCACGTATACTGTGCTAACGTTGCACTTTATCTTCTAATGGACAGGAGCACTCCACTTGGGGTCCGTTGGGAATATCAATGCCGTCATATACATAATGGATTTAGTTTCCTTGTGTGTCAGTTACCATAAAGAGGCCTCACTTTCACTTAAAATATCATGCACGCCTTCTACAGCGAGCAGGACTTACGTGTGGGCCTACAGACAAATGTTTATTGTTCTGCGTGTGCGGCTGTATTTTCACAATCGAAATAAATAACATTATTACAAACCAAATCAAAAGAAGAAATCAATTTATTATAAGTATGTACAATATTATAATATAACTTATTGATTGGTCGTGTGGTTTCCGGCAGACTAGAATAGAATCACTCTGTCTCTTCCCGTGGATGTCGTACCAGGCGACTAATGGAAATACATTATCAAAAATCGATCAGGCCTCCCCAACCCGTCTGGCCAGCGTGGGGAGTGTAGGCTAAATCCTCGGGCTGTATATTTCTACGCCACAAGGTAGTATAAAAAGGAGTTATTTTTATATGCGTACTTTTGCATATTTAAAGGTTCCAGTATGTTAGGTATAAAATATTTTTTTTGCGTATATTTTTTCGGAAGGTAAACTCAGTAAGTGTATTTTTATAAACGGTATGCACGACTGGAACCAATTTACGAGCAAAAAAGTCTATACAAGACAAAATTATCGACAAAAATACATTGGCTACCTTTACTTATAGAAGTTTTTAGATCTCTGATCGTCGCGGCGGTGAATATCGTTACCTTGAGGAGAAGAGCGTTGACCTTCAGTTGGGCTCATGTCGCCCAAATTGCCCAAACTCCAAATATGACAGGAAAATGTTCAAAAACTGGCGTCGGTATTTGAATATCAGCGATACTTTTGTAGTATCGTCTTTTCCTGTAATTGACATCATTACGAGTAATGACCAGAATTTTTATAATAGGTACATCATTTGAAATACGTATATATACACCTAACTATAAATGTTTATTTGGAAGAATATCAGCATTTCTTGATATTGCCATTGATGGTACTAGAGATACAAAGTTGTGTCACTTGTACCATCAATAGTACTAGTCAATGGTACTACTGATCCGGAGGGTTAATTTTCAAGCAAGTTGCACTATAATCAAAACGAGTGTTTAAGAGTAAATTGATAACTAAACGGTTAGTTAATAAATAATAGTTAACTAGAGTTAACTGGTTAAAATGAACCGAAAAACCTTTAGAACATAAGCTCTGAAAGCCTTATAAATTATGTTTTAAATTATTATTATATTTATGTAATATTTATGTAATATTTACCATTACAGCACGGCAGGAAAGAAAAATGTGTGAAATTGTATGAAACACTTTTAATTGTCTTTCCACGATAATGTCAAACCGTGCGCAATTCCATACATTTTGCTACTCTATTTCACCGTGACGATAAAATTGTTGCCGACTATGGTACTCGTAAATCAAAAAGTGATCTACGAATAATGACGTCGCAGGGCACACTAAGTTGATAATGAAATATTTCGTATCGAATTATGACTCGCCGATATCTAATCGGATTAAATTATTGTACAACAATATAATGATAAATATTCTTATAGATTGTTTGTTATCATTTATGGTAATAATTAAAATATTATTAATGGTTGTAGTAAATAGGTCAACGAATAGTGTCGAATACTTAGATATTTTTTTATACCACTGGGGTGGAAAACAAGCGTAAAACCTGCCTGATGATAAGGAGTCACACCTTTCTTGAAAAACCCCATAGTGGTCATTGGACCACTATGGGGTTCTTCAAGAAAGGTGAATTTCTAAGAAACATTGAAGCTTCAATGTTTCTTCTGACGTATTATTTATTTTTGGTCTGTTTATAATTTTGCGCAGTGTTTTCCTAAATGTACTGTTTAGAGGAAAATAAACCCAATGAGATTTGACGCACTATTTTTGATATTGGTATGAAGGACAGTAAATATGTTAAAACTATCTCTGCCTATTCTGTTTATACTCGTTTTATTAAAATAACTACATTTACCTACTTCGCTCATGGGTATACAAAGTTTATTTTTAAAGCATAAATTATTACGTATTTTATCAGTCTGTCTAATAAATATTTGAACTGAAAATCACTGAAAAAATAAATAATTCTTCTACGTTTGTTTTTATCTATTCGAACTAATCTATGAAACCGATAAATTGATTTGAATGAAGTTACTAGTAAATAAAATCGATGTCTTTATCTGGATTACAGAACGTTGCGGCCATTGTAGACGAAACCTCCGGTGGTTCCGTAACGTATCCGGCAACGCGTGCGCCGCCCGGTGCCGGCATCAAGGTGAACTTTCCAGACGTCACAATGTAACTGAATTAAGCCCGAAATACGCAGTATAATAATACCAGCTTACCTGTAGAAAAAACCTTGATGTAGCATAGTTTATAAATAGACGAATGTAAACTGCCCGTTTTTAAGGGCAGTTTCCGTAAAATTATCTGAATAGCAAATCTGGGACCCTATGTTTTAGCTCAGATGGAAGAAACCATAGAGCTCTACCGACTAAGCTGAAGATATTTGTCAATAACTTTAAGACCAATTTTTGGAACAAAAATATCCGGTGGTAATCGGCTTCAGCCGTAAGTTAAGTTAAGTTAAGGTAGGGTCACAGTCAGAATAATATACTCTAGTAGGGTCCCTGTATCTATCAGGCACCGGTTTGACTGATGTGTCAATGCATGGCACAACTCAAGCTACTGCACGGATAAGTTTGAAATTTTACAATAATTGGCATACATGTTGCAATTATGACGTAGGCAGTCGCTAAGAAACAACTAAAAAAATCCCTTGGGATACGGGAATACGCACGTACAAAGTCGCGGGCGCAAGCTAATAATTTTATATTTGGTGAATTTGTTTCAACATCCTAATTTATAACAGACAAAATATATCTCTGTTTCTACGCAGTAGATTATGTTGGCCGGAGCAACGTTACAACTTCGCTTACATTTTGTAAAAACAAAAACAGCCAGCTGGTATTTTCATTGTAGGTATTCTATATCGACTGACCGCTTTTAGCGGCCACGAAGTTTCGATCAGATATCAACTTGCGCGATATTGATAGGCACTATTATTTTTTACATGGTGGCGTTATGGCACGCTACTGTATTTTTTATTATTTCCAATTCACGGAGTTATTATTACTGTAGGTACCCTTTTGATAAAATTCTTGGATTGAACACCAGTGATATATACATTCGCTTGTTATCAACTTTATATAATTTCTACGTGAGAATACATTGCAATCTCTGTGTATGTGAAATACGATGAAGTTTATGAAGTCAATATTGATTCATCATCTCTTATGAATTATAGCTCAGTTACTTATAGACAGTTAAATCAGTATATTCACTTCTACGTTGATACTATATACTGATAAAATTTTGCTGTATTAGTTACAGAGTAACTGGGTGATTGAGCTTTGCTTGGAGTAGTACTTTGATGTGTTTTTCTTTCAGAATTTAGCTGGGCAAATTTTTTTCTCGTAAACTTCTATAATGTGATTGGTTAAAACCAATTATAAGATCGTGGTAGCATATATTTGTACGCGTATAGGCCACTGCCTGTGTGTGTGTAATATAAATATGTTTGAGTATATGTGTGGTAACCTGATAGGTGGGAAAACAAGCATACGGCCTGCCTGAAAAACAGTTACCGCAACCTATAGACGCTTGCAACACCAGATGCATTACACTCGCACTGCCGACCCTGTCAAAAGGCTTCAGTTCAGGCCCTTTTTGACGAACCCCATAATGTAATCTCTTTTGAAAACCTCGACAGGCAGTTTATTCCACAACTTGATAGCACGTGGGAGAAAATCTCTCAAGAACCACACAGTACGTGACCACTTCGGTTCTAATTTTTATGGATGAATTCCCTGACGATTGCAAGCGTTGCGACTAATGAGGCCGTGGACATCATGTCATACTACTCCTCTGAACACACCCATTGTACAGTCATCAAACATTGTACAACCGGTAGAACACACAAAAGGACGCAAAGTCTCTTCTCAGACTTAATGGTTCTAAACCGTCTGTTTGTTTGAAATCGTCAACGATTAATCACAGTTCGCTTATGAATCCTGTCTCAAGGTGCAAGCTGGTGCCTATTGGTGACATCAGTACTCCATATGAGACCGTACTTGAAACGCAGAAGCCTTTGCTGCGAAATGAAGTACTGCTTGAGCACACCTAGTTTTTTCGACGCCAGCTTAACTTCTTCCCCTCCAGGTGACACCGAAACTGAATATCGCTGGAGACTTCAATTTCAAGAATCCCACGTTTGGAAACATTACCAAGTTAAAGATTTCATAGAAGCCAGATGACTTTTCTTAGTAGGTGATGACTCAGGCACAGATGAATTAGTGTCAAAGAAAACACATATGTTTATTGTATATACAGTTGCCAGTTCTACATTGTTAAGAAAACATAATATCTTGAAGGTTGCTATCCCCTTGAGTCGATTATTATTATGTAGATGTGCATATTATGCATACCGGGAAAGAAGACCCATTCAGCCGCTTATAGGCTTCGATCGTGCCTTTATCTTCAGCGCTCACTTCACTCTTCAGTTGCATAAACATCGATACCGTCAATTTGTATTATCGTCAAAAGGTACTGAATCGGAAAGGGGAATAACCTCAAGTGGTACTTCTAAATACTGCAATCATCTGATAACAGTATCGTTTAAACATTCGAATACACAAAATATGGCTGGTGTCTCTACTCTTAGCTCAAAGGTGTGTGTTTGATATCTTTTTGAGTATAATCTGTAGCATAATAGCTCCTAAATGCGTTCATTGTTATCAATATAGTATTTAATTTATTTGGATAGCTAGTTTAACCAGAATTGATAACGTTTCAGTGCTTTACAACATGCAATTAGATAGAGAGTCGGGGGTTTTTACAAATTTACATTCGCAATATCAGTAGGCAAGGCTTAAGAATTGGCATGTGTGTCTTTGAAGATTGGTGTCATTATTAGCATTAGCAGGTAGTACTGATACGTAGTGTTATTGTCTACGAGTAGTACACAATAGGTACTACTATTCTGTGACATAACTTTCACTTCGACGCTGAATCACCGACGACATGCTCTATCTTCTATGCCGACGAATTCAACTCTGAAAAATTGTCCGAACTTCGCTACATTATAGTCCGTGTAACATATTAGAAAGTATTGCGAGTTACTTGTACGGATCTCACTAATATTAGAGACGTTCCTCTTTCACGATTATAATGCTGAACAGATTATATTTGACGAACAGGCAGAATATGAACTAATTAAAAAGAAACCCTTTAATCCGATAATGTGTTTGTGAGTGATGCCGCGAGCACAAGCTAGTTCTAGTTATGTTAATTTATCTGTTACCGAAATATACGCACAATTTATAAAAATATTTATTTTAAATACAAAAAAATTTAGGTTTTAAGGATGTTTTATGTAGGTGCTTATAAAATACTAAATTTTGCAATACCCAAAATGTGCCCGTATGAGACATTTTGTATGTGACTCAGATGGTAGTAATTACGTATGTAGTAATAATATGTAGTTCAACAAATGATGAACTTGTCATCTTTTTGTTCGTCACAGGTTTACTAGTCGAACGGGGTTTCCCATATAAAACATAACGGTAAAACAAGTGATATTATTCTGTTACTAACGGCAATCATGCCTGAAATCAGTCTGTGTATATATCGTAAGTTTAAAGTTTTAAGAGTTCAGGTCTATATAGAAAAGTGTAGGTGTATATAGAAAATTGTAGACCGGTCAATAATTCGGAGTAATTGTGTTTGGGAGAGGTATGGGTATTTTTGGTTAGGTTAAGGTTTTCCTGTGATTTTGAACTTTAAGCAGTCACGGTGACCTATCTGACGACAAGTAGGTTTATAATTGACTGCTGTCATTATGTTAAATAATTTATGTAGTTATTATACACACAAGTGATTATTAATACAAATTTATTACCGTAACATATTATGCATATAAGGTAAATCTCAACAATAATAAATCGTGGTTACTAACGGACGGATTGCTACACGATTGCGTAAGAATATTTTTTATAATCATCTATATATATTGTGATTCATCAAACTTATCTGCTGAAGAAGCTAAAAGGAAAATGCATTAAGGTAATTACAACTATGTATCTACCTAAGCAACTTTAGGTCTGTTGACGTCAATTCATTGAAAACCAATTATGTTTTAGTGAAATAAATAAGACATCCATCTTCCATACTAATGTATAAATGTGTAGGTGTGTCTATCTGACACTCTAACACCTTTTCACGACTAAATTTCTGAACCGCTTTGAATGAAATTTGGGACAGGCTCTATTTTAGTGCGATAATAGACATTCATGCGGGAGTATATTGCACCCATTATTTAATACTTAGTTAAAATGTCCCAAAGGTAAACTGGGAGACAATGTTTTTGCATCTGTATGTCCACAGAACATAAAAAACAGTGTATGTCTGTAACCCCCTAGAATATTGCAAAAGCGGTTTTAGTTAAGCTTTTAGTTCATAAAATATATCGTCATTTAGTTACTTATAATCCAATTGTGGTTGGATTTTGGAAACATTACTTATTAAACGGCGGTGCCTCAATCAGTAAATAAAATCTACCGATTATAAATTAATTTTATAATTATAGATTAAATTACACGTTTTTACATTACCACACAAATATTTCTATGAAAGTATCTTCTTGATATTCCCATGTTAAATACTGTCATTATTTATTAAACACCATCTGTTTACCTTGATAATGTCTTAAGGCGAAACAGGGGTCCTACCGCCGAAGCTGTAGCCGATTACCATCGGCTTTTTTGATGATGCGAAAATGAATGCATGGCATGGGGAAATGAGACTACTGCTTACATTCTTGGTAATTATGTTTAGCTCAGCTGGTAGAAACCCTAGAACTCTACTGACTAAGTGTAAGATGTTCGTCAATAACTTAAAACTAAGATCAAATTTTTGGAATCAAAAAACTCGATGGTAATCGGCTTCAGCTTCGGCGGTAGGCACCCAGGTTGGTAAAAATAAATTTAATTAAGTGGAACAGTACAAGTGCTTTATAAATAACAAATATTTTTATTACTTTATATATTATTATACATTTTAAGTGCTAGTATTTTAATATGTAGGTATATCTGTGTAATAATATGTAGGTATAAATTAATTTGAAATTATCTATGAGTAGAATATAGCACAGCCACTTTAAGTATCAAGTACTCGTACTAAAACATATATATTAAAAAATGTAAATACCTGTTTGTTGGCTCAGGAGTTATTCAGTTAACACCAAGTATAAATCCCAGCACTATTTTGTCTTCAGTTTGTTATGGAGCACGTATAATATCAACACTAATGTCTTATTGACAAACAATAAAATATAATGCGATGCGCGAGTAAGTACACTTAAATATTGTTTGTTATCAGTTAATTGTTGCGGTAAAAAGGCTCGTTTACACTGACAGCGACCGACTCCCTCGACGTACCATATACATATGGAGGTGTGTGTCGGTTCGCACTATAGTTATATGTCTGTCGCATATTGACACTACAACCGTCGAACAATGACGCATGGGCCGTGACGACCCCTATAGATAAAGCTTTTTTACTCCTACTCCACGTCATCTGACGTCACGAAACTCGCCTTCTGGTCAAATTTCGCTAGTGAAAGTAACTACACATTGACCTATGACTTTTGTGTAACATATACGTCACTTATACGTAGTTAATTGGACAATTTGACGGTAAGAGGTCAGGTGACGTAAGATAAAAAACAAGGTTGAAATATTCTTTAGAACCTTTAAGACACTGGATTGTGTTCAGTGATCATCCAATTTGTCCAAATTTCATAGTGGTATTTTTTACTTTTTTTCTATCTCACTCCTCTCCCATTTCACATCCAATAAACTTACCCCTCTCTCTAATACCCACCCATTTTTTTGTTCTGCCTTATGTCAAATTTCACATTTAACTTCAACAGACGTTAAGTGACAAGCACCTTTTTGCTGATCTTAAATAAGCAAACCTTGTCCCTGTTACTGCTAAGTATGTGCTTCTGTGCAAGTCCGTATATTTTTGGCTGCTCTTTGCTGTTATCTTCCGTATTTCTGAAGATTATTCTCTAAATAAATAAATATATACAGTTCACAAAATTTGTAGTCTTTATAATGTTTTACTTATTATAGAACATAAAAACGACGAGATAATTATAACCTCCTTTTTATAGGGTATATGTTAGCACGAAGAGTCTAACCTGGGGCCTTACCGCCAAAGCTGAAGCCGATTACCATCAGATTTTTTGAATATGACAATGACACAACTGCTTAAATTATTGGTATTTATTTTTAGCTCAGCTGGGAGAAAACCTAGAGCTCTACTGATTAAGCTAGAAAAGTTTGTCAATAACTTAAGCCTAAGACTATTTTTGGAATAAAAAAAATCTGATGGTAATAGGCTTCAGATACGGCGGAAGGGCCCCTGGTCCGGACAGAAATAAATATTTGAGGCAAAATTCAATACACAACAATAGCTTCACAGGCTGTTAATGAATTAGTTCCGAGAGATGGATTTATTAAACATTTTTTTTTTGTTTTATATTCATTAATTCAGTCCCCTTTATTTAAAATAATATTCGATAAAAGTGACAAATAATTAAGTTTCGACGGAGTAAAATTTAATTAACAAATATAAATAAAATTGTCATTTAAATGAATGTGCGATGAATTTTCCGACGGGAAACAAGATTGCAGTTGCATCGATGATAGCGGACAGGCAATTGCAATCTCTGTATGATAGACTGATGACCATGATGTTGTTCATGAATGGAGTCACGTATGCAGCTACTAAGTGTACTATATAAAGGCTATGTAAATTATGATACAAATAATATTTACGTCTACTCAATTATCCTCTCGAGCTGGATGACATTATAATCATAGAAGTATTATCACATTATAGACGTAATAGTACTGATATATTTGATAAAAAACCGATTGACATCGAAGTGTATCCGTTTTATTTTTCTACAACTACAGTGGTAAGTCCGAAATTAACATTAAGTAAAGAAAAACAAGAAAATTACTTGCATGGAGCCTTAAGTTGGACTTGTTAGCATTTTATACGTACAAATGTTGAGGACGTAAATATAATATATTTCTAGAACTCTCAGTAAGAGTACCTCTGGGTCTGTCCTGGGTCCTGTGGCCAATTCTACATACATAAATACAAAACCCATAACATTACACACGTACCCATGTCGATGTCCTATTAGTCTTTATTACATAATGCCATAATACACACGACAAGAACAACAAGATCTGATTCTACTAAAATGTTTTCTATGTGTCTACTATGTGAAACTATAATATTAAAAATAATAACTCGAAGATATTACAAAATCTCTCAAATCAAGCCATCCCAACCAACCGAATTGGCTCACCTATTGTGGAGATTAGCGTACAAAGAATCCAAAACAGCCAAAATGTCCGATATTGTGAGATGTATCGATCAATTTTTACCCGCGACCTTCGATATCCCGTGTGATTTTCTAACAATTCTTTCTTATATGCAAAACACACTAACAAACATATTTTATACTAAATTTCAAATGCCTCGGATCCACGATTTAGGCTGTGTGTCGCTCTGTCAATCAGAGCTTTGTCTTTTATATTTAAACATAGGAAATTTTGCGTTCAAAGAACTGTATTCGTTTATCGATATCCAAAGAACGATCGATATGTCATCTACCGGATTAAATATAGAAGTGTCTAATCACGCGCGCACTAATATAATTAGCAGGGAGCTTCCTCGTCGATGGAAATAGCAAGGAATATTTTGTGCGCTGGTGCTAACGCGACAGACACACCTCCACTATTGTATGGTACTTGGATCTATTCCTGGCCAGTGTTAATGACTTCACGGATACAGCCGCAAGATGACATTTAGGTCACTGTATTGTCAACGACGACGCTAAAATCTCTATAAATGAAAGACAAACATTGTGAATTACTGAGTAAACGTCCAAATTGAGCGGTGTTGACGACAATAAATATGGATCTATTTTTAATAAAAATCACGCCTTTGGTCGAATGAGGTAAAACATAGGTGAAAATTTCCACTGTAATAACATCATTGAGTACCTAGATACAGTAATGCTTATAGCTGACATCTTAGTACTGTGAAGTGGTATCTAATCTGGAATCCAATTGAAAGTAAGAAGCAAGTATTTTCAATTTCATACACATGGATGTTACTGGCCATTTGAAATTATTTTTATTTTATCTATGAGCTTATTACTTGCTGCATTTCACACAGAAATTTTTTGATTAGGTATGTGCAGCGTATCAAATTAATATATTTTTTAATTTAAATATTCGATTGATAGATAATTGAATTTCATTGTTTTTTGTTGACTGCATGGCGGTAATGTTGTAAAGAAAAAAACAAACTAGTAGACTTCTATGTTAAACCGTGATTTACGTAGTTATTTATAAGCCAAGAAAATTTGAACTTTGCTCCAATTTGACGTCCCCGTTTCTTGTAAAATAGTTTTCAGTTAAAGCTGATGTTATTACCATTGACGTGTCCTGATTTTGTAGTTTGACACCTCACAAAAGATTGATAATGTTTGTCGTTTACTGGAAGCGTGTCAAAGGGCATTGTATTTAAATTCAGACCATTTGTCAACGTTGTAAGAATATATTTTCCCTTAATATAAAGGGTTGGTCCGCTGACCCAGTTTACCATTCAGCAAGAAATAAGAATTAACTCAACCGTCATTATAAGCATTGTATTATGACAACAACTTTATGAAATTTTACGATTGTTTTGCAATTCAGATTAATGGTATTGTATATAGCTAATTTATTTTTACGAGTTTCTACAAAGGAATAAAGTAATAAATGATATTAATATGAAAAGAAAACTTGTAAAAAACCGTTTAGACAATTAAAAAAAAGTGGTAGACAGAGATTACCTATTAATTACCTATTAGGCAAAATAATTTCAGAAATCTTTACTAATATTATAAAAGCGAAATTTTGTATGTATGGATGTTTGTTACTCTTTCACGGGTAAACGGCTAAACGAATTTTGATGAAATTTGGCGTACATATTAAATATGTTCTGGATTAATACATAGTATACTTTTTATCCATGTACTGTATTCACGCGGCGCGAAGCCGCGGGTAAAAACTAGTGTTATATAATATATCTTTGTCATCATCATCAGGTCATTTTAGTCTCCACTATAGAAGCACGACCCTCTCTCGTCTGTCACAGACAGAAGGAGGATTTGGCCTACACTCCCCACGCTGGCCGGGTTGGGGAGGCCTGATCGATGTTTGGTAATGTATTTCCCTTAGTCGCCTTGTACGACATCCACGGGAAGAGACGGAGTGATTCTATTCTAGTTTGCCGGAAACCACACGGCCATGAAATTGCCAAACAACAATTCCTTTGAGGGTTGCTGTATTCCTGCGAGTGAGTAAGGTCACCAGAAAGGAAGGAGTTGCTGCGTTGGCAGCGGCGGTGGCGGCGCACGAGCTCTATTTCATGTTGCGTGCGTTAATATGGCTACGCTAACCACTTTGCATCAGGCGGGCCGTATGCTTGTCTGCCACCCCGCGTAGTATAAAAAAATGATGACATTGGTACAATTTCTGCATGTTTCTGTGAATAATATTACAGTTATTTTGTTATTGCTGTATTGAGGCCATATAAGTATAACTTGATTTTCCACTGTCAGCTCAGCACTCATAAGACAGTAACAATAAAAAAAATATATTCCCGGACAAATTATTAACGACAATAATAATATTACCTACATATCATTATAAACTTTCACGGTTATTTACATCACTACTGCATATACGGGATTTAACTTAGAGTCTATTATTCTGTGATTTAACGCCCGTCGTCGTCCCGTGACCATGTCGTCCGCAAATCCCATATATACCTATACTCAAATATACCTATATTCAAATATTATACCTATAAAGATTCTAGTAAACTTCATACATAGTATGTATAGTATATATTATAAAGGATGAGTTCACGAGTGATATTAGTGCACGATAATACTTACTTAAAATGTACGTAAATAATCGTATAAATAATAGATGAGAATCATATTTTGTAATCCGTCTCCATTACTAATGAGGCAATGATTTGTAACAACGAGAAAGCAATTCAAAAGTAACAAAAACAGTCGAGTCGTTCGTCTAGAACTCTTGACTGTCGCTGTTGATTACAAGGTGAAGAAGCTTGAATGTGTCTTTCACCCGGCTCAGCCCCTTTGACACGGGGTTCGATCAATCGATAGGGCTTATCAAAAATTAATGGAGAAAGCGGAGTAATCCATCGTTGAATTATTCACAGATCCTATCATTAGTGTTCATTTGCATTATACAATGACAAGACAGTTGACGGGGAAATGTTTCGATACAATCAATTTATATGAACATAATTGATTAGAACACTCTGTTATCTTTTGGTCGGTTATGTACGAGTGATATACATTTATAATGTAAAGTGGACGATTATGGACCTATTGAATAAATAATATTGTATTCCTGTTGTTAACTGGACAAATCTAGTTAACAACACGCACCTTTAGAAGACCCGCCAACCCGCAGTTCAGTAGCGTGGTGGAGTACACTCTAAACCCCTTTGAATGAGTGGAGTTTCATATTACAACAAGAAAGATGGGATGAGTAAGGGTTGACGTTGATCCTCAGAAGACTGTAGGGACCATTCCCAACAGTCTTCTATGGGTGCGTTTTCACTAGTAGGGATGAGCGAAAGACGTGTAGGTACTTGCATCGCGGAAACGAAATGGTATGCAATTAGATTTGTATGGCCAAGCGTGCCGAACCTACACAACGTCAGGCAAACAATATGAGTATACTCTCATGTTGTGAATTTATAAGACGCGTGTTACATATAAAAATTATGTGGCTTACTTGCTCACATTTTGAGGTGAGCAACCCAGGTAATTTGAGTATGTAACACGCGTCTGGTAAATTAACAATATGAAACTTTTTCTCAATTTGGTCGGCTTGTAAATGTTAAACGTTCGAATGTGACCAAAAACTGACACTAAGTACTCTGTAATACCAAGTAACAACTCATACTATATATCTATACATCAATCCTAACAAACTGTAGCGTTCATAATATTAGAGTTTTTGTCATACCTTAGGTAAGGTGCCATTAATATGATAACAACTGCATTAAACTATGATATGTTCACTTATTGTATGATTAAAAATGTTCACATAGGAAAGCACGCCTACTGCATGAAACTACTTCTTACACTATAGCCATTATAGCTGGAAATATAAAATTATAGTCACACACGTCACACTGTTAGACGGACCCGGCGGCGGCGGACGGTATGCAGACGTCTCGACCGTGTGAGGTGTACGTACACGCAAACTCTGCGTAAGTTTCTTATCTAACCACGCAACACTATAAACTGTTAATCGATTCTCTACGGGCGTGACTCATATAAAATACGAGTTTTATTTAAAATCATTATGCAATATATTTTTACACAACAAAATATGCATGCCGGTCGTCCTATGGTCGACAACTTATTTTGCTGAAATTCTTTCGATGAAGTAAAAGACCGAGCTACATAGAACATAAATAAGTTATAATTACTTACAAAATCCAATACCATATCGGTACATAACATTATAATCGAGAAAGTTTTTAAGGATGGTGTTTGGATATTGTTACTCTTTCAAATGCACACGGCTGAACGTATTTGGATGTTTAGTATACACCATCCATCGACTGGATTAATGTATGGGATATTTTTATACCGGAATTGTATTTACGCAGAGCGAAACTGCAGGCAAATCTGACAGCATTATATATACCTAGCGATGCAACTGCCTTTGCCTCTACAGTTAGGTGTGTTTCTACAATGATGGACACTGATACCATGTTGCTCGGCTCTTATACATATTAGCACACTCCGGCACCCCGGCCAGGCCTTAAGAAAGTCGCGTCGTTTACTACTACGTAAACAACGTCTGTGAGCGTAAATGAGCGTGTGTGCGTGCGGCGCCATACAAACTGTTCCAAGATTCGTCTCAGAGGGAGGTGAGGACGACACGAGAGAGCGGCTAGGAGTGACCACACTCTACGTAGTACTATTACTTATACTGTGGCATTAGTATAGTTTTTTTATAAGAAAATCGTCTAGATGTAATGCTGATTTTAAGAGAAGAAGTGGCATACAAATCCATGCAATCACAAAGACAAACAATGACAGACGCTCGCCGGGAACTTCCTTTTATCTACGTATTGATGACAAACGAATGGCGCTTAGTGTCTCATTCGAATACAGTAAGAGCGTTTGTCCACTTCTCCGTCATGGCTCCGGCGTTTTACCTAACCGAATTAGCGGCCTACGTATTTGTATGGAACATTTGTCCACGCGTTCGAGATTCGACTTCCGGATTTTTGACAAAGCGATGGCCGTTATTTCGGTGCGTCAAATTAAAATCAAAATGAAAAAACCGGACAAGTGCGAGTCGGACTCGCCCACCGAGGGTTCCGTAGGTACGTAGTATCATTATTAAATTTGATTTTTTCATTATAAATAAGAAATAATGCGTCGAAAAAATTAAATAACATATATTTTGCAATGTGTACATCAAGCCCTTTCATATGATACCCCATTTGAACTAGTAGTTTCAATTTGAAATTTCGACACCCTATAAAAAATATAGACCCCCTATTTTTTAAGATCTATTTACAAATGTATAGTTTTGAGATTTATTCCTGTACTTGTAGTCTATAACGATGTTATTTGCCAAATTTCATAGTTCTAGGTCAACGGGAAGTACCCTATAGGTTTTGATTCCCTTGAGTGTGTCGAAATATGCGTTTTTTGCTGAATAAACGGCCGTAACTTTTTTCTACGTAAACTTAGCAGTTTGATTTTTTTACAACTTCATGGGACCGTAGACCTGAGTATACAGTTCAAATTTCAGCTTGATACCTCCACGCATTCTCGACATAGAAATTCTTGACAGACAGACAGACGGACAACAAAGTGATCTTATAAGGGTTCCGTTTTTCCTTTTGAGGTACGGAACCCTAAAAGTGATTTAATATGTTCTTTTACAACATAACATTCAAATTTAAAATAAGTGTAAACAAAAAAAAAACTACTAAAAACTTAGTTTCGCTCATCAAGCTCTTTAATTTGATACCAATAATAGACGAGCTCGGTGGTTGAATGGTTAGCAATGGCCACTTTGACTCCGAGTCGCGGGTTCGATCCCCCCACAAGACAAATATTTGTGTACATGAACATATCTGTTTGTCTTGGTCTGGGTATTTTCTATGTATTATATGTATGTATTTACAAAAACTGATGACCAGTGATGACTTACGGCATTGAAACGTGGTCCCTCACTATGGGACTTATGAACAAGCTCAAAGTAGCCCAACGAGCTATGGAGAGGGCTATGCTCGGAGTCTCTCTGCGAGATCGAATGAGAAATGAGGAGATCCGTAGAAGAACCAAGGTTACCGACATAGCCCAGCGGATTAGCAAGTTGAAGTGGCAGTGGGCAGGGCACATAGCACGGAGGACGGATGACCGATGGGGTCGAAAGGTTCTCGAGTGGAGACCACGTACCGGCAAGCGCAGCGTAGGACGTCCACCCACAAGGTGGACAGACGACCTCATTAAGACCGTAGGATCGCGCTGGATGCAAGCCGCTTCCAACCGGTCTTATTGGAGATCTAGAGGGGAGGCCTATGTCCAGCAGTGGACTTTCAATGGCTGAGATGATGATGATGATGATGATGATTTACAAAAAAATATTTAAGTATTATATCAGTTATCTAGTACAAGCTTTGCTTAGTTTGGGTGTGGTTTGGGACTAGATGGCGGTGTGTAATTTGTCCAGGAATATTTATTTATTTATAATTAATATCTATTTTGTCGCGGCCTTCATATTGGATTAAAACAATATATATTCATGGAAATAAAAGGAATTAAAAATGTCGTCAATTAGATAATGCATTGTCAGGAGAATTAAAAGAACGTGCCTCATGAATGAATATGAGCTCAATCTGACACTGAGAAATACGTCAAATCTAACTTATAAGATTTGATTATACAGACACCACGGTGAAACTAAATAGAAGCTTGTAAAACTGCTTGTTCATGAATGAGCCCATTCTGAATGACCGTTAACTAGTACCCATAAATTGTGATAGGTGGGCTGCGGTGCATCCAAGTTCCGTTTTCTTTGAAACAGTTGCGTGAACCGCCGACATTTGATGGTCGACCCGAATTGCTTAGAATAAAGTGTGAATGAACGTCGTTAAATGCAATTTATCGTGTGCAGCATTCAATACTTTCCGGTAATAAGACCCTGCACGGACGCTATTATGCAACACACAATAGATATTATACAATGCGAGGCTGTGATTGCAATGCAAGTGTTTTATTACAGTAGATCACACTAATAGCAACACTAGCAGCCTAGAGACCTAGTTTTATCAATAAACTGAATTGCTTCCGAATCACACACTAGCTGACTGTCATATAACGTACACAAAGTAATTACACAAAATTATTTTTCAGGTTACATAAGGTTACCGGCTTACCGCAAGTATCAATTTGGGTAATTATTGTTTGTGTTTGTTATCCATGTAGGTACTATTGGAAATTGTCGTACTTGCGTGTTCAATGACATGTAATATCGTTATGTGTATAGCGGTAGCACCTTGATATAGAACCAAGATTAAAACAATAAAATATTTTTTTATAGCTTTTGTTACCTGTGTATTAAAAAAAATAATGAAAACTTAACTTACTGTGTTTCGTTCAACAAGGCGTTTATTTTGACACCCATTAATAGGAGTTAATTTGGAAATTACAAATCGACTTTTTGTGGCGGCCATATTGGATTAAAAAATATTTTTAATTGATTAATTGGGCGGTATTTGGGTAATCATGCATTGTCACGAAAATCCAACGAGAGTGCCAAGTTTCGGCTTAATCGGACACTGGACACATAAAAGCTTGTAGAAATAAGAAATTGGACTAACAAGACGCTAAGATCAAACTAAGATCCCTACCACCTAAGCTGAAGCCGATTGCGATTTTTTGATTGCGAAAATCTACCTTCATTTTAAATGGGTGTTAAATTAGTCATAATAACCTTAGCCGGTAGGGGCGGAAACGCTCTACCGATTTAACTGAAGATGTTTATCATTAAATTAAATATAACTCCGATTTTCGCAGACAAACAGTTAGTGTCATTATTGTATTTATTATTATTACAATTTTAGAACTAATATAAGAAAAAGCATGAAATATGAAGTATTTAACGGTATACTTAAACGTAGTAACGAGAACAAGCAAAAAATGTAGCCATTCTTTCACGTTAAAAGGGTAGGCGAGAGAAGCTCTGTTAATTTGCCTGCGACAGTGCCCGGTCACGCGAATGTTTCATTTTTAATGTCCCGCTGGACGCCTGTCTCAACTCTTTATGTGTCGACAATCCATTGTTGCACAGATTTTAAACGCCAGAACTATTTTAATTTTTAATAGCTTGTAAACGAAATAATTGAATTTGTCAAACACTTGTACTACAACATTTTTACAGATTCAACTATTATAGGAAACTATAAGTATAAAAATATGCTAAATATACGACCAGATTCCAGTTTTTTGAAACATCAATACGAACTCTGACGAACGGTATTTTATAGAAAAGTATAGGCTAGCTGGCCAAATTTCATGATTGGCCTTTCTGTTAAATAAAACTGTATTTCTTTAGGATACAACTACAGTATAAGTAATAGTACTAACGTAATACCACAAATCGTGCATTAAATAAGGTGATAGCGCAAAATAAAAAAATAGTATGTACGTAGTAAGTAGTGACAGTAAATCTAAATGCATAATATGCATTTAGATTTACTATATATTATATTATATAGTTTGTCTATCTGTAACAAGAACGTTACTGTAAGGAAATCAGTATCATCCCGGGAACGCGTAACGGGCTCATTGATTCAGTTCCCACTAATATTTGTTATTTTACGCTATTATCTACAGCAGAGAGATTGAAACAGTTTTGTTCGGTACAGAAAATATGTCTTATGATTAGTATGAATTTTATGGTCCCGTTGAAAGCCCCGTTGCATATTGCATGTCTGCAAGTCGATTATAGTTCGCTTTGGGAATCTGGGATCTACACTATCGAACAATGGTGTAGATGAATTGAGGCATTAAAGTCAAAATTTATTATTACAGAGACATAAAAGTTAAGTTTTCTAGTCTAGTGCCACTTATATCCGTTGACACCCCTGAAAATCATGGGCAGAACCATAAAATGTTACAACATGGCTCTACCTACATTGTTCCATCTACAGCAATCTTGACCAGGGGCCCTACCGCCCGAAGCTGAAGCCGATTACAATCGGATTTTTTGATTGCGAAAATAGATCTTAGATTTACGTCAATGACAAACATCTTCAGCCTAGTCGGTAAAGCTCTAGGATTTCTACCAGGTAAGCTTAACACAGTTACCACCAATCTAAGCTGAAGTTTCATATTCACAATCAAAAAATACTTCGGCGGTGAGTCCCCAGGTCGTTGTTCCATGAATAAGTAAAGTAGGTAAATAGTAAAAATAATTAATAAATGAGGTTAATATTCAGGCACACATAACCTAGATCATTCAAAAGATTGTCTGGGCCTGTAAACAAAAACATGTACGAGTACATGAAATGAATACAGCTACTTTGTATTTACATAATTTTTACTTTCCGCGGCCAAGGAAAATGGAATAAGTAGGTTCATGTAATGTGTTTGTAGACTACAAACATTCAGATGTTTCAGTGACGTGATATAGGTATATCTGATTCATAATTATTTCAAAAGTACCTAATCTATATATCTTTACTGACTGGCTTGCGCCCGCGACTTCGTTCGCGGAAATTCTTTATTAACAGTTGCCTACTTCATAACTGTTACCTGTAGGTGTGCCAAATTATATCCTGATATATCCAGTGATTTGAGCTGTGCATTGATAGATCAGTCAGCAATAATATCGACTTACTCAGATAATTTTATTAAATAAATAATTTACTTCAGACTTCATGAATCGAATAATTAGATTCCAAAAATAGGTCATAGTGTTAAAATATTGATAAACATCTTCCGCTGCGTCGGTAGAGCTTCAGGGTTTTTACTTAAGCTAAGCAAAGTTAAACACAATAACCACTAACTTAATCTGAAGTTTGATTTTCGCATAAAGCGATCGAACAATTCCCATTGAAGCTTCAGCTTTGCAGGTTACATTATTGGTAAGTGTGCTTAATTTAGCTGGTCCTCCGCCAACCCACAGTTGAGCAGCGTGTTGGAGTATGCTCTAAATCCATTCGACAGACGGAAGATCCGTATCCCACCAGTGGGAAGACTATGGGTTGATGCCGATTAGCTGGCAAACGATGCTTCTCTACCGATTAAGCTAAAATGTTTGTAATTGTCTTAAATATATGACATATTTTTGGAATCAAAATTCATGAATTAAACATACACACGTACCTTTACAACATTCACAACGAGTGTTAAATACCAAAGATACATAACTACTAGAACAAGTATTACACACGCACGATTACCTTCGTAGCCAGCGTCTTTGCATTTAAATTACATACTTATTTTTTTCTTCGATCAACCGCAATAACAATTTAAACTGTCTGTGGCATACTAGCAACATCATCAGCCTAATTTTGCGCTAAATAAAAAGTGAAACTAAGAGAAACTTTGCTTCTCCAATTGATGAAATGTTCATGGACTTAGTTAAAATGTTATTATGTTGAGTACTTTGTTGAAGAATTTTTTTTTACGCGAATACGTCTTTGAATTTGTTACCATAGGGGGGCAAAACAAAAAATCTAATGATAACAAAACAGGGTGATACAGTTTGGCGTTGTAGTTTTGAATTTATGCTCTAGATCCAAAATTCAATCACACCTTCCAAAAGCTTTCTACTCCTACTAATTCCTTCTGATTAAATTCGTTGTGAGTTCCAAGGCAGCTGTTTTACCCCCGGGACTGCAGTACATTTCATTGTTCATGGCCTTTTTTGGTGGTTGCCGCTGTTAATCGTGGCTATACAGGAGACACAGTGGTGTGCCATCGTCCCGTTATATTTTTCATCATGAAAGTGTTCATGAGCTCTATCAAATAGTATTAATAATAGTTTATAATAAACCGGATCTATACGATAAATCGATGTTTCTATCTACCATACATTTAGTATGACCACATGGCACTCATAAACAGTTAGTAAGATATTAAAATTACTCGTGTATTTCCTATCTATTGTAATTATTGATACAAGTACAACATGTATCTAGTTATTAACAAGTGCATAGTTTATATATTATAATAGAAGCTAGAGGGTGTCGTTGTGCGTGACAATCTGATCGATCACGCAAGTCAAGTAACGTCGACCGTAGGCTATCCATGGATGGGTTTATTTACGGCTGGGTTTATGGACGGTCGGACTCGGCTGTTGTCGTTAGATAACAGTGGTTAAGCCAAGTCAGTGGCTTTTAGGCGGATTGAAAACATTGACCTCCGTCAACCAGTAGTTGAGCAGCATGGTGGTGTATGCTCTAAACCCCCTTCGATTGAGGGGAGACCCGTATACCAGCAGTGGGATGAATAAGGGTTGACTACGATCCGAAAATTCGATGTTTCTATCTACCATACATTTAGTATGACGACATAGCACTCATTTAAAGGCAGTGAGATATTAAAATTACACGTGTATTTCCTATGTATATATTTCCTATGTAATCATTGATACAAGTACAACATATATCTGGTTATTAACAAGTGCAAAGTATTATAATATACTACCTACGTGAATGATAAAAATCTCACTCTACGTGTACCGTGTCGTCATAGCAAATGTATGGTAGAAGGAAACATTGAAATTCCGGATAGGTCCAGTTTATTTTATAAATCACTAATTGACCTGACAGACGTTGTCCTGCCTTCTTAACAATTAATATTGGTTTCATTCTTTTTTTTATACTACGTCGGGTGGAAAATAATGCCTGCCTGATGTAACCCTGCGGTTACTGTTGCCATATAAACGCTTGTAGTATGAAAAATCGCCGACGGCTGCCCTACGCACTGCCAACGCCGCATCTCGTTCCTTTCTGGTGACCTCACTCAGTGACAAGAACACAAAAACAACGGAATTGTTATTTTGCTTCGGTATTCCGTGAGATGGAGGTACTTCCCTAGTCGGGCAGCTTCTTTTGTTTATTAGCATTGTGATGAGCTGCTTGCGTCAAAATTTCATTACGATGTTCCATATGTTCTTGGGAATGTTATAGTATGTAGTAATAAAAAAAATATGCAACCAGACTATTCTTAAGTGGTAGGTAAAATTATATAAGTAGTAGATCAGGAAATGATAATTGCGCTTCATAGTTAACAGCTATTCAATTAATAAGTACCACGTAGGTAGTTCTTATCTATCGTGGCAGACCGATGAGACAGACGTCATGATAGATATCGATATAATGAGCACTCGAGATATTGAAATTTCTTTGATTGACACTAGGGGTAATCTACAAAATATGACGTAAGGCCGTATTCGGAAAGAAAACAGGTAGCCTGCGCTGATTAGCATTAGTGATAATGCTTATCGGAACTGGGGGGCTAGCCAAATGGCAGTTTGCGAAGTAGAAAAGCGTAGCGATCGCTAATTTGAACTCTGGAGCTCATACAAAAATGTTCGAATTGACAAATGTCACGTGATCTATCTAACGTTCGTTACGCTACGAATTACACTTGGCTAAGGCGGCAGGGGCCCTACCGCCGCCGATGCTGAAGCCGATTACCATCGAATATTTTGATTCCAAATATTGGTCTTACATTTAAGTTATGGACAAACATCTTCAGTTTAGTCGGTAGACCTCCAGGGTTTCTACCAGCTAAGCTAAACACAAGTAGCATAAATGTAAGTTATACTTAGTTTGCTTTTCGCAATGAAAAAATTTGTTGGTAATCGGCTTCAGCTTCTGCGGTAGGGCCCCAGGTCAGCGGGGGTAATCGGCCCAAAGTGTCGAGTTTCTATACAATGTGCCTAGCCAGTACCGTTAAGCGCCGAATGTCGCAGACGGTTTGGTCTGTTGGTGTATCGGGCTAGCTTAGCGTAGGTAGATCGACTGCCTGCCTGTTTACTTTCTGAATTTTTAGGCGTTACACTATAATTATAGATTTTTTTTTTATAAAGTATATGTACGTTTCAAGCGGTTACTGTAGTTCATAGGACACACGCTTGCAATACTAAGAGCATTGCTGGCGCGCTGATACCCCTGGTAGCGCAGTAGTTCTTCCATCTAATTTGCTAACTTGCCGGAACTCAACAATCCTCAAGTACTCTACTAAATTTAATATAATCCTAATCGCAACTGGGTAATATCAGGAACAAAATAAATGTTAAGGTTCATGATTCGAATCATAGCTCAGCCCATTCTAAGCCCATTATCACATTGAATACATAACATACAGTTTCATATATATCAGTATTGAAAAGTAGAATAAAATGTGATGGATTGTGAAGGTTTCCGCACCGCGGCCTGAGGCACTGGCGGCATTGTCCCCAACGAGCCTGCCCTTCAGCGCCCTACGTCCTGAAAGGTTACTTAAGGGCAATTAACAGGGTCGTTGGAAGCGCTATATAAGGGATATTTTGAAGTTTATATATTATTAATTCTGATGGCTCTATTGATGAACTGAAATACGGTTTTACAGAATTGTCAATTGCGGATCTGGCCTTGCACGTATTTGGCTATTTGTATATCGGGCTAAATGCGTTTATTGACTGTTTGCATTTTTGGTCATATGCGTTGTTTGGGTTTAGGCATGAATTACCCGTGATATTAAAAAAAAAAACTGTATTGTTTATAAACTTATTGTGGATGGAAATAAAAGTTTGTTGTTTGTATGTAAAACTTTATTACACACAATTTCATAATACAAAAGAAAAGAATAGAAAGTTAATACATCGGGGGATTTATCCTATAAGGGACCTCTTCCAATCAACCATAGAATATCGAAAGGACACCTTGGTCTGGCTAGGTTTAATTTATTACTATCCGCGATAAAGATATTTGCTTCATATTTTTGAATCAGAACGATTCAAAAATATGAAGCAAATATCTTTATCGCGGATAAGGCTATTTTTCACTTCTTTCATTCGATTAATAACTTAGGCAAAGTTCGCTAGACCGTGAAGTCTATTCACTAGGTACTTAATTCATGGACAGGCACTATTTTTTATTAACGTCAATTGCTTTACTGTCCATTAATTTTATCTATAGGAATGAAATAAACGAAATCTTATGGAAAACTTGAATAGTTAGTAAAATCAAAACACTGCCATAAAGTAATCAAATACTCTTTCTTATACATCATGGCAAAAAAAGTCTGCCAGTAAGGAGTTGTTTGCCACAACGAATACATTCAATTCAAGTGTATGCAACAGCACCCTCCTTTTTACAGCATCCCAAATAAGCTACCTGCTCATAATAAGATAGCTATTTATATTGATTTCAGGTAAAATAAAAATGTAACAGTGTGGTAGAAAATCTAACTTGCCTGTAAACACGCGGAAATATACACGTAGGTAATTACTCAAGTCATAAGTCATAACTTTGTATGTGATGTTTTACGATATTACGGGCGCAGTTCTTTTGTGCTCTGTTTTAATTTAACTGCTAATTTTAAGGGCGATCTCACGTACGCATTGTCAATATAACGTGTCAGACCATTTGATAGTCATAATACCTATCTATAGTGATGTTGGTCTCAAATGACAGGATAGTTAGACTCTTTCAGCACAACTATTGTGTAATTGTTACCTATGATTAGGTAATCCGCGAGTTAGAGAAGTATACGTAACCGACTTCATGAAAAGTTGCCTGGAAGAGAGAGGCGATAAGATCGCCTTTGTACTTAGTACTTGTAACTTTTTACTATTTATGTATTTCTTTCTGTTTTGTGCAATATAGAGTTTTTTATACTACGCCGGACGGCAGACAGGCATACGACCAACCTGATGTGAAGCGGTTACCGTAGCCATGTTAACGCTCGCAATATGAAATATCGCTCGTGCGCCGGCACTCCTGCTGCCACCTGACCTCACTCACTAGCAGGAACATAACAGCTCTCAAGGGAATTATTATGGCTGCGGTATTCTGTGAGGTGGAGATATTTACCAGGTTGGGCAAATCCAGCACGTGATGCGAATCTGGGGGATCGAAACCGTGACCTTGGAGTCGAAGTAATCAAAATATTGTAAATCATTAGACCACCGAATTGGTCAATGCATGTTATAATAGTGCGACAACCGAGAAAACAGAGAATCTTGTTTGCTCAATTTTCTCTAGCGGAATACTTACTAAACAAATACTGTTGTAATGATTCCGAACTTCGGACGAAAAGATATTTAGAACGTAACTTCAATAATTCAGCAAACAAAGTTTAAAAATCTAGGCTAATAGTTATTTGAACATTCTAGAAAATCTGATAAATTTTACTATCGTTAAAAGGGCAATAAAACGAACTATGTCATCTATTCTATGTTCGAATATGTTGTTTTACGGCGCGGCGATAAAAGTGCGGCCAGTAATTACTAAGAAAAATGTGTAGCATGTTTTATGGGTGTTGGCAAGTGCTTCATAGTCACAGGTCACCTCCAATAGATTCAGAATGAAGATAACGGTCACCACACATTAATGAGAATTCGATTATCGGATCGACGTATTATCATATTTATTATGATCAGATTTTAGACCCGTGAATTGCGCAATCGGTTTATATTTTACGGTGACCCGGCAAACTTGGCAAACTGCCTCAGAACCAATAAATGTAACTGTCAAAGGATAATGTACACAACGCTATGTTCATTTCTGTTAGTGGTCAGTGATGGTGTTCAAGCTCAACTGATTAAACTTCAAAAGGCAAACCAAAGAAATATTCATCGAAATCAGTTAGGTAATAAATACCTCTAGCTGTCTAAAATAGTGATATCTCTGTTTGTCATACTCTGAGGTTTAATATTATTGAAACTCACGTGAGACATTATACTAAATTAATTAGATAAATTAAACGGGTCACTCACGTCTTTTTTGTCGGGAAAGCCGACTAGTTTCGATCTCAAAAGGAGACCTTCTTCAGGGCGAATGTCCAGACACGTCCACCCTTTGTCTCTCGCGCTCTCTGAGGTTTACTTCATTGCATAACAAAGTAAAATTATGGATACAGGCTTTTGCTAAATTAAATTGTATCAATTGGTATACCTAATTAATTGGTCAGTAAACAAATTACTCCACTATCTAAAACAAAACAGAAATACCGGGTTCCAATTATAGTTTTGTTTTTATGTCATACAATTGTCGTCTCCATCAAAGTAAATTAAAACAAATCGGTCCGATATTTACTTACAACAATTTCCTTATAAAGAAATGTTACCTTATGATAGTTATAATACTTGAATCTGTGTTGTACCGTAGCGGTCCTAAATTTGCCATTATTAATTTTCTTGTAAAGGAATGCTACCGTAGTTGGTATAATACCCTTAAATACCGTAATATACAGCTGTATAATACGGTGCTATACAGTAGTTTTACAACTCTACATTAGACTAGGCGTTCCCTGCAACACCAGCGCATTCTTTTGGTTAGATGACCTCGAGCGAGTACAAAACATTAACCTGCGGTATCTATTTAGGAAGTTATCTGTATACGTAGGCCCCAATAAATCAACGATCAATGCCATTAAGTAATATCAGTAGTGTACCGAGTACGGGTCGATATTGTGAAAGTCATTGTGAGTTTAGAATCCTTTCAACGTCGTGTTAGTACGAAGAATAGCCCAGAGGAAACCAACGAATCATCGTGACATTAGCGTTGTGATTCGACCTAATATACGAATATAATACGTAGTCACATTCAAGTGCTTTCTAATCTGAAGAAATTACTGTGCTGTATAGTCGGCCACGGCATACTCTTTGGTTCTCAATATTTATAAAATCCTACTACATTTTTTAGCATAAAATATATGGTAGGTAATAAGAATAAAAATAATTTTTGAACAATTTACACAGCTTCTAGTCCAAAATTAAGCCCAAAGCTATGGGAATATAATAATATAGACAACTGATAAATGTACTTAAATACATTTTTTTTTGTAAATACATACTTATAATATAATAGAAAATACGCAGACCAAGAAGAACAGACATGTTCATAAATACAAATATTTATATTGTGCGTGGATCGAACCTGCGACCTCGGAGTCAAAGTAGCCATTCCTAGCCATTCGACCACCGGGCTCGTCATATAGTAGTTTTCTGTAATTTATTTTGTAGCCTTAATCATTCTTTAGAAATTAATTTAAGGAAATTCAAATATCATAATAAACATTTATGACTCTTGACTGTAAATACGTACATATTTTGAGTTTTTATACGTACTTATGGAAACAACATAATTATGTTTGCTCGATTCAACTATCAATCTATGAGATCATTAACTATATCCATACTGTTGTTTCGAGGTTAGAATAACCAACAATTTAATCATATAAAATTGCTACCATTTTTATCGAGTTTTTTACTTTGTTCGATAATTGCTGTAATGAAATATAATATTCAGAACAAATCGTAACTTATTTCAATAGCTTGTGAGAACTCAAGATTCTGTTATTAGGTGAATTGGTTGATATAATTGCTATGTGAATTATTTTATCGAAAGTAACTGCCAAGTCATTTATTAATTAGAACGTGGTATAATTATATATATTTTTATTATCGAAAATTACCGAATATAAGGTTATTATAGTAGGTAGGTACATAAGTAATTAATCGCGAAATTAAAATAAAATACCGACTAACGAACCTATTAAACACAACTTTCGTGCACGTAATATTTGTAGATGTAGTTGAATATAATAAATTATTTAAAATAAATCGTACGATTACAAAATAAAAGCACGCAATGTTTAAATATCAAAGTTTTTTTTTTTATATATTTGTAACTATATTTATTCTGTGACTATATACTAATTAAGTTAAGTTTTAAAACTAATTTAAGTTTTAAAACAAGTTACTTATATATTTATCCGTGTTATTTCTTTTATGTACAATAAAGTTTCTACAACAACTATAAATATACAAACCAAAGCCCAAAACTGACAGTTCGACGCACATACAGCTAAAGTCCGAGAAATTTAAAATTTGATTCTGTTAGTGCGTAAAGTGAAATTCCCAAAGGACGAAAGTGTATATATACACTTTAGACGAAAGTGTATATACGAGTATACACTTTCGTTTGCGACTGCGCGCGGAAGCTAATACAATTTATTTATTTTTTAATATAAGAGTACGTAATAATATATTTTAACAACAGGTTGTTCTTGTATCTATTGTTTACAGGATTTTATGCTCAAAAGATGCTAAATATATAAAAATAAACTTTATTAATGTATATAAATGAAAGTGAATATTGCTAAGCGCCATATTCGAGAGATCAATTCTGCGAATTTTTGTTTTAATATTTTCGTTAATAAAACACCTCTTTCTACCTGTGCGAAGCTGGGGCGAGTAATGATTTCAACAGCATTGTTGCTAATCATTTGCGGGGTACGTTCATGCTCCTTCTAACGATTAACTTTAAACAGAATATTCGTTACTATGAGTTTTAATTTCAAGAAACAATAAATAAAACAAATAAGTTAACCCCAGTACAAAAGTAATAAACTGCGCATATAAAATTGTAAAACCGGGCGACTGTTATGCTAACCTAACCTAATCTAGTATCCCAGTCGCCCAGTTAGTATTTTTAGTCGCTCAATTTTTTATTTTCTTTATATAAATGTTAAAAAAAACGCAACGTTATTCTGTCATGACACTTATGACTCCTGCTCTATTTATGTAAATGCTTGCAAAGGCGATGAGTATTTTATTGGGCTAATTTGGCCCGGCCTAAGCAGCTTCATTAGGTCGGAGGTCGAGCAGATGCAATGGGGAACATTATTGAGGCCCGTAGTTAACTCGACTAATAAAACTGAAAATGATTTGACATTGATCTCGTGCGATTTACATTCAATATACACCTACAACTAATAATGTATTTTTGAGAACAACCATTTGTTGATGGCGACGTTCACCTAACGTTCGATTTATCTCCAACTCCCTTTTATGAAATTTCGCACATTGTATTAATTTGGTCCAACTTGATATGTAGGGATAGTTTTTATCTAATATCTCCTAAGGGTTAAAATAGGGGATGAAAATTTGTCCATGCAGAGGAAGTCGCAGGGGACTACTAGTGAAATATAAAAATGTATTCAGTTTGTCCGGGATAACTTTCGGAACCACTATCAAATTTTAATAGGATTTTCCTTAAAATGTATTTTTTTTAGTAAAAATTCACCCTTATCCGCTAACATTGCTAGCGTTACTCACAAACTTGTACAAACGTTTTTCATTAGAAAAACGGTATTTATTATTAGTATCTGTTGAAACTTCTAGATGGGGTAATTCATTAGAATTACCCCATCTAGAAGTTTCAATAAATCTTAGCCGATGGATACGTATAATTGTTCTTCAATTGAATTGTTCTGTATGATTGAAATGATGGAGCGCAGCGTCTGGGCCATTTTTTGATAAGCTTATTTTTATATCTTTACTATCAAAATTGTGATTACGCACGCAGTACGCACGCAGTACGCAGTACGCGGACCTATTCGTGCTTTTAAGTGACTGCAACAGAAAATGTTATAACCACATAATAAATAACACTACTTCATGTACAAACGAGTGTATTATAATAGCAAACGATTATATATGAAGTTGTTCACCTCCAAACCTGTTTCACACAAGTTAACATATATAATCTCATTTTAAATCTAGAATTAACCCAAATCCTACGGAATGTAATACGTAGCACCTTATAATTAGTTCCTTGCAGTCAAACAAATAAACAGTCAAAATCACGTCAAAACGTTTATTTGTTGGTATAATTTTATCACATAAAATCATTACATACCTTCTCGTAGGTACAGACGGCTAAGAAAGTACTCTAACGGCCTCCGTTCACTAGACGATCGACAGCGACTGCGACCATATTGGTTGCAGCGACCAACTATTTACATTACTATGCGACCAGCTGGTTGTAAGATAGCAAATAATAGTCATTGGTAGTAGCTGCGATCATAGTTGCGGTCGCGGTTGCTTAGTGCGCGGAGGCCGTAAATCTACGTAATATTACATAAGTATATTAAACAAAGTCGGGTTTGTTCGAACACTTATAACTCGAGAACAGCTGGGCAAATTTTCATGGTTTTTAATTGTCAGGGTAGACAGCACTGTCTCCGATACAACCAGACACCACACAGATAAAGCATACACTGGTTTCACTTGACACCAAATAGAGCAGTTGATAATGATACTTGTAGCTCGAAAACACGTTTTTACTTTCGGTGTCTCGATCATACTTCTCTATCCTGTAGGAACCTTCAAAACATTATCTACCTTATCTGTTCGACTCCTTATCAACCTATACGAGTATTTAGCGATTTTGTACGAGGTATCACGGTATTCGATGATAATTTTGAAAAAATCGGCTTTGGTTCTTGCCTGCATCATAATCAAATAAAAATCATTCTAGATTTGAGGTAGTTGTTGACGGATCAATTTAGAATTTTTCTTTTTATATATTACTAGCAAATCTAGCAATCTGGCATGGCTTTGCACAGATAGCTAACCCGGCAACTCTACAGGTTAATTCACAAATATCATCATACCGATAGCTTATTTTCGATGAAAGTTTATCTATAATGGTTCTTAATATCCTATTGGTGAAATCCTATTAGTGAAGATCGTACGAAAATCTTTCAATCGTTCTACATGCGTCCCTCCGTAATTCTACCCCTGTGATTGTAATGATCTTCACTACTTATGTTGTCTTTTGGTAGTAGTCTCTAAAAGTCATGTCAATCTTGCTGAGTTAATATATTTTAATTGTAAATGTTGTAATATAACTTCTTATTTCTTATATAAACCTTGTATCTTCAGATATTAATTTCCTTTTCTCTACTAGTTATTATGTTTTTGCTGTTATTCCTGTAAAAAAGTGTTTAATTACCTAATTGCATAAAAATGTATAGATTTCCTCTACGCATCTCTCAACATAAAATTGTGATTCTTACCGTAGCAATTTATATACTATTATTTCTAATTGATAATTTATAATTTCTTTTATCATTTTCACTCGCTAAACCTTCCAAATTTCTTTATTTATTGATAAAATTTAATATTTTCAACTTTTGGTTATGTTGACAGATGACAATTTACGTTTTGTTTATTTTTACTTTTTAACTACCAAAACCATAGATTTGTTCAAAATATCACTGTGATCTATGGATTTTCGTCCTTAAAATACTAGCAACTGAAAAATAAACTGTAATAATTTAATTCAAAATTTAAATATTTTAGATTGAAGAACAGAACACACGACCCGGCTATATAACCCGGATCACCCTTATAGATGCATTCAGTCAAGAAACAGTCGTCAAGAAGCCACAGTCACGTTAAGCCTCTCTAGGGGTGGCACCCCAACCTACCTGGTGGAGAGCTCTGTCCGAGGGGTCATCTATACCCCGAAGACCCCTGATCTAACTCTTCACTCTTCACTCATCATATCATATTATCTCCATTGGGGTCAACTACTACGTGCTCTGGTCGGGTTTATGTCAAACCCGGCCCTACCAGTCCAGTCCAGCTGGGCTGGCTGCCCGCTGGAACACTAACAGGACCTAACTATCAACTTGTGTTTGGACCACTTCTGGCGCTGCTCCTCGAAGCTTTGAACTTTACCCGATTAGTGAAAACGACTGACGACTGCAACGGACTGAACTTTCATATTATTATTTTTTTTATTTGATGTTTTTTTTAATTTTTACCTTCAAAAATAAATGTATTAATTTTTAATTGACGTTTCCTTGTAACGTTATAGTTTGGCGCCCAATAGTTTTCTGACCCTGACCCTACCTTTAGTCTCTATCACTCCAATTTAGGGTTCACTTCATTTCTCATCTCATACCTTAACTATCTAATCTATATATATCTTATTTTTTTTCAGCCTCTTAACTTTTTCTTCGATTAGGTATACTTTACAGTAGTTATTTACACACTCGTTGGGTGGGGGGTACAACACTTACTCAAACCTGCGCCAAGCGTCCAACCAGTATAAGTCTTTTTTTTTTTTTTTATTTATTTATTACAATCTTTATAATATAAACATCTCAATACATTTTTCCAGTATAATATAAACTTAAATTAAGTTTTTCCCTATACTGGTCTTCATCTCCGGTCAATACAACAATTGAGGTAACATCAGTATATTAACATGTAGGTAAACCATATAAATACAAACAATCAAGTCGGTAGGCAAACATCTTTCTCCATAGGCGAGTAAAACTACAGGTAGGAACAGAGTACTGGTGTGTGTGCGTGTGAGGGGTCTGTTGATAAGCATAATGACGGTTGCATGTACAGCGTGTTGCTTTATTTTGCGTAGTTAATAATGCAAACTAGGTGTAGGTCGGTTTGGTTTGTGGTCTGTTGTTAGTTTTTATACATTTTTACATTATTTATTCATTCAGATTATTTATATAATAGTTTTTTAATTTAAATTTAATGTTTTTTTCGTTAATTACATTTTTTAGACTATTCGGTAATTGATTAATCAAAAAAGGTACTTTGTATGAAAGCATATTTTTGCCATATAAATTATTAAATCGCGGTAAGCATAGTTTGGGGTTTGAGGCGTTTCTCGTCATTATATTCTTGGCAGTATTTTTTTGTTCTGGTTTTGGAAAATTGTGAAACTGTTCAACCAAAAGCGTATACTTAATTTTATCATATATAGGCATTAATTTGCAGTGATAAAATAGACCTTCATTATTATCTTTGAATTTTTGTTTTATTTTGAATGGCACTATCAATTTTAAAATTCTCAATTGTAATTCGTATATTCTATTCAGATGTGATTTGAATGTGCGACCATAACTACTCAACCCATATGAAATGATCGACTCACCTAACGCTTTGTACAAGGATAAGGCAGTGTAATATGGAATTTTATATTTTATAATAGAAAAATTGGCTAATATTGACCTTAGTTTGGCACACACATGGCTTATGTGATCGGTCCATTTCATTCTGTCATCAATAATTAGGCCTAAATAGGTATGTTTGCTAACTAGTTCTATGGGGGAGCAGTCACATACATTTTTAGTATCGTGAAAGCATTTGTGATCATGAGCAATAAGATTAAGCTGGTTAGATTGTCTATTTTGACTTGAGCTCAAGTGCATCAGTTTGGTTTTATCTGTATTGATTTTTAGGCCAGCGTCATGCGACCATTTTAGCAGATTATTAAAGTCATCTTGGAGACGTTGCACTGCTGAACTTATATCCTTATCTGCTATTAGCAAGCAAGTGTCATCCGCAAATTGATAAATTTCGCCATGATGTATTACGTTTGGAAGAGTATTTACGTAGGTGAGGTAGTGTAGAGGACCGATCACCGAGCCCTGCGCTGTACCTTCAGTGACAAAAATTTGGTCACTCAGAGTATCTCCCACTTTGACTCGATACGATCTACGGTGTAAATACTCCTGGCACCATTTCCATACATTCCCTCGAACTCCACATTCGTTCAAACCATCTAGCAATACATCATGACAAAGTGTATCAAATGCTCTGCTATAATCAATAAATATGACTAGTACCTGCATTTTATTATTAAGGTGTTGAAATATAGAATCGGTAAATTTTGACAACAGCTGTGTAGTGTTTTTTCCAGGTTGGAATCCATACTGAGAGTCGGTTAGTATATTATTCACCTTATAGAAATGTTGTATCTGCCTAGTAATATATTTTTCTACTATTTTATTAATTGTTGGTAGGATAGTAATTGGTCTATAATTTTCATGAATACTTTTACAGCCTTTTTTATGCACCGGTCTAACGATTCCAGTTTTGAGGTCGTCTGGGTATTTACCTGTACTTATACACAAGTTAATAAATTTTGCTAATAGTGGAGCAATGCTATCAAATATATATTTAATTTCTATTGTCCTTATTTTGTCCACGCCCGGTGATTTCTTATGATTAAGTTCTTTAATTATTTTATTTAAATTATAGGCCGATGCGCTCCGGAACCGCATAGTGACATTAGCTGGGGTGCTATAGCTACTACAATCTAGTAAGCGGCTGTGACACTTTTGTGTACTGTGTTTCACATTATTATTAAATGAATTTGCAAATCTATTCGCAATGTCAGTATTAGATATTCCCGGTTTGCTGAACGAACTTATAATTACATTATCTACACTCTGTTTTATTCTCCCTGTGATTGAGTTCAATAACTGCCACAAGTGCCTTGGGTCTTTTTTATTGATTATAATTTCATTTTTAATGTATTCATTTTTTGTTTTCTGTATTAATTTGTTAGCGTAATTTCTTGCTTTATTATATTTTGTTTTTATTATTAAATTACTAGTATCTTGTAACCATTCTTTAAACAATTTATCTCTATAATTGCACGCGTACATAGTTTTTTTATTAATCCATTTATTCTTATCGTTTTTTAAATTTGTTTTTATTTTTTTGATTATTTCAGATTTTTTATAACAGTCATTGACATTATCGGATATATACTTATATATTTCTAAAGGGCATGTATTATTACACGCGCTCTGCCAGTCCACTTCACCAAGTAATTTACTTAATTTTGTATTGTCATAATGTTTATAAATGATCGCATCCTGTATAGTATGCGCCGGCGGACCAATGCTTGCTAGAACAACTGCGCGGTGGTCGGCCAGTACTGTAGCTAACGCGGCTGTGTACAGATCTTGTGTGCGTGATCTCGTAAAAATGTGATCTATACAAGTTTTGCTTATTTTATTGTCACAAGTTTCGATACGAGTGTAATTCGAGATCCCGCACAGAAGCCCGTAATTACATAACATGCTGCGGTATTTATGTGTTACAGGGGAGTCTTTCTTCAGATCTATGTTAACATCACCGAGTATCGTTAAGTCATGCTGTGTTTGTATTTTACTATTAATTACATTGCTCAGTTCCTCGATAAATAGGTGCTTACTAGTACTTGGCGGACGGTATATGCCACAAACAGTTGCGGAGTACTTTTTAGATGTGTTAATGTTTAGCATTAAACATTCAAAGTGCTGTGATGTTATATTTATTGGCGAAGTTTTATGTTTGTTATTTATGTATATTATTATACCTCCGCCTTTTTGATTTTTTCGTAATTTAGTGTACATATGATAGCCATTTATATTATATAAGCAGCTTATCGACTCGGTGATGTTAGCTTCAGTTATTACAATAACATCTACACAGACATTGCTCGTGTGAATGTAATGTTCGAGAGCGGAAAAGTTTTTTATCATGGATCTGATATTTATATGCATGCACAAAAGGTTAATTAATTTAGTAGGTATAAATGTTAGGAAATCATTTATGTTTGTACAATTCGTGAGTTCATTTATGATATCAGTATCGAGTAACGTAGCCATTTTTATTTACGAAAATATTGTTAGGTACATCTATAAAAAAGTATGTGTGAGTGCAATTACCCTATTAGCTTATTGATATCGCCTTCCGACCTGATTATTATACTATTCTCTTTTTCCTCTTTACGTACTCTGATGATTCCTTTTTTGCACCAAATGTATCTGTAGGTATCTTTTAGTTTCTGCTTCGCTTCCCATAGTAACGATTTGGTATGTGGGGTTAATGCTTCACGTATATATATAGGCAATTCTTCTGTGTTCTTGGATATATCAGGCAAGATATCTGAGGGAAATAACTTATTAGATTTTGCTTTTTCTAACCAATTTTCCTGGGTAGTCACTTTTGCAAACTTGATATGTATCAATGAAGGTCGGTCCTTTTTTCCTGCTGAACGATTGACTACTTCCACATCCTCAGAAGGCACCTGCAACTTAAGAGCTATCTTTTTTACAACCTCCATCAAAGACTCATCTTCATTATGGGGTACATTCGCTATTTCGATATTTCTGTTCAACTCCTTTTGCTCCAAATCATGTACTCGTTGTTCTAAAGTACCAATACGAGTCTGTAGGTGGTTATTTTTGTTGCTCAGCTCAGTGTTTTTTTTCCGGAGATCTTGTATAGTCTGCTTGAAAGCTTCCATATTATCTATCATTTCGTCCACTTTATCCGTGTGAAATTGTAGCGATTGATGGATTTGTTTCATTTCTTTGGACAGAGCCTTTTCTATCTCTACGTATATGTCATTTAGCAACTTCTTGGTATCAAGCTGCAGCCTTTGGTCGCCTGCGGAACATCCCGGATTACTCTGGATGACTTCTTCTTCCTCATCATCATCTGGGATGAATATTGAGCGGCGTTTTGGAGACAATTCCTGACATTCTTCGCAAGACCAGTCCAGATTGTTATTGGCGCGTAGGGCATTACGTTGCTTGGTAGTAAGTCCAGAGCACTCCATGACGACATGCACATGCTTTTCACATTTGCTGCACTCAACTCCTGGAGCTCTTTTAGAGATAATTTTATTGCACTTATCACACTTATGCATATTGGTTGAGGGTAGATGATACCTATGTACAGGACAGATTGACGTATGTGCTATTCGTACGGATGCCGAACGATTTCTTGGACAGGTCATTCTGATTGTTACAGTAGAATATACTGTGCAATCTTAATACTCAATCCTGTGCGCTTCCTAACCAGCAGAGTATTCTACTCGACTAGTCTGGACGGGTGGACTCAGGACCTTTAGCCTACATACACCTATAGTTAGGGGGACACTTTTAGTAAACCAAGTTTGCTTGTCGGGTTTCACGCGTTTGTAATTTTTTTCTTTTCTGTTTCCTTTTGACCAAAAACTAGGTAGTAATTAAAAAAAAAATAATCTAATATTAACTTCAAAGTCGGTTAGATAGTCGGTAAAAAAAAAAAACTAATATTAACTTCAAAGTCGGTTAATCTAATTTTAAATTAAAACTAATTATGGCTAGACCTATTTCTTACGAATTATTGAATAAAGCTGAACTTCAGTATGAAATTCAAATTCGGTTAGAAGAACCTTCTGATTCCGTTTTAAAACTAAAAAAACAACTCTCAAAAATCTATTCTCCTCCACAAAATATCTCTGAATCTCCTTTTGAAGTCCAAGACGACTTAACTCAAATTTTAAATACAATTAAATATCTTGAAGTTAAAGTCGCACAAATTGAATCAGGAAACCATACTTACTTAAAAAAAGTTATAACCTTTCTTAACCACCTCTTCTATAGAATAAAACGAATTGATATTGACTTAGCTCCGGAACTTAAAGATAATTTAACAGAAATTCAAACAAAATTTTCAAATTTAGAACATCGTATGGAGTCTTTTATAGATCAATCTGAAGTCTATCAATCCTGCTCGGAACAGGAGATTCCTTCATCTAATTTAGAAAAAAATACTAATTCAGAACAACCTCAAACTAGTAATTATGTTATTCAATCCGATAGAAATATGTTAGAAATTAAAAAATTTGCTTTTAACGGGAAAAGTTGCCCTAGATCATTTCTCCAAAAAATAGAAGAATTTAGAATTTCTCGTAATATCAAAAAGGAACAATTGATACAACAGGCTTTTGAAATTTTTACTGATAACGCATTGCATTGGTTTAGATTCCAAAAATCGAGAAATAATAATCTTAACTGGGATGAAATATCTTCTCTTTTAATTCGTGATTTTGGCGAATTCGACTATGATTTTAAATTATTAAACACTATTAGAAACAGAACTCAAGGAAAAGATGAATCTATCGTAGTTTATATTTCTTTAATGCATGGAATGTTTGCTCGACTTTCAAAAAAACTTACAGAGCAAGAACAACTAGATATTTTACTTAGGAATATTCGTCCATGTTATTCTATATTCATAGCCTTAAATGAAATCAATAATATCGATTCTTTGATTAACGCCTGTCATAATTACGAAAAAATCTTAGACAAAGATCGCAATTTTCGAGAACCTAATTCTGAACCTAATCCACTAACGACTGAATTTAATTATAAATCCAAACCGTGTTCTAGTCAGCCAGTAAACTCTTCGAAACCTGATTATAATTGGAATAACGCTCTATCTAAAGAAAGTCCTAATACTACCAAAAATGATTTTTGCGTACGTTGTCGTATATACGGCCATAGACTTAATAATTGCCGAAAACCAAAATTTTTGATTTGCTTTAAATGTGGTTTAAAAGGCGTTAAAACTCCTGAATGCCCTAAATGCTCTAATAAATACAAAATTACTAATTCTAATAATACTGATAATTCAAAAAAACTAAAAAAGGACTTCGATAAAAATTTTGATCCTATAGATTGGCAAAATTGGTTAAACTCTTTACGAAACTTTTTTCAATGTTATAATACTACTTCTATCACTTATGACGACGAAAAAGATTATAAAAGACCTTTTATTAATATATCTATTAATAACAAATTATTTTCGGGTTTATTATATAGTGGTAGTTCAGTAACAATTTTAGGTAATAACTCATACCTTGAAATGTTAAAACTTGGTTATAGTTTATCGAAGTCTGATTTAATAACTATTTCTACTGCCAATAATGATAAATTAAAATCTCTAGGTCATATAAACCTACCTATAACTTTTAATAAACAAACACATTTAATTAAAGCTTACGTTTTTCAAAAAATAACTCCGTCTCTAATACTTGGCATTGATTTTTGGAAAAAATTTAACTTATTACCTCAAATTCTTTCTAATACTTTAGATTTCAATTCTAAAAAATGCTTTTCTTTAACTTCAGAAAACAAAGTTTTTACTCTAGATCACTTGTCTGATTCAGATAAAATAATTGCAAACGATATTATTGATAGATTTAAAAATATTTCTTATGAACTAAAAGGCAAATTAGGCCGTACAAATTTAATATCTCATCATATAAATACCGGTAATAACCTACCTATTAAACAACGATGTTATAGACTTTCGCCTGAAAAACAACGCGCTCTAATTAAAGAAGTAGATAAAATGATTGAATGGAATGTTATAGAAAAATGTGAAAGCCCATGGTTATCTCCAGTAATTATTACTCCGAAAAAAAATGGCGAATGGCGTTTTTGCATTGATAGTAGAAAACTTAATTCTATAACAAAACAAGACGCGTATAGCCTTATTCTTATTCTTTATTGCACATTACAAAAAATAAAAGGTTACAAGAGTATACGTAAGTGGTATGCAAAGGCGAGCTTATCTCTAATAGAGATCTCTTCCAGCCAACCTTCAGCAGTGGGAGAGTATGTTGAGTAGCGGTTAGAGGTAGCTATGTGCCTGAAATTATTAAATATATTATATAACATAACGCGATATTGTGTATATCGTAATCTATATAAGTATATATACATATTCCTAAATACACACATATTAAATACATAAATACCTATACATATAAATACATACATACATACTATTTAGACATATCAGATAAATAGTAATCTTTCAATTTTTTCTTAAAAGAATAGACGGATGGGCTGTTGCGAATATGCAAGGGCAATTTATTCCATAACTGAGTAGCGCAGTAGGTGAACGAATTGTAAAAAAATTTTGTATGCGCAGTAGGAAGCAGCAGCGTTTTGGTGTGACACGGACGACGAGGGCGCGAGATAGGGGGAAGGAGATTAAAACGGGAACGGAGGTAGATTGGAGCAGAAGAATTATTAAGGATCTTGTAAAGAAAAGTCAGGATATGGAAATTGTGTCGACTGCGGATGGGAAGCCATTTGAGCCGGGCGCGGTACTCACTAACGTGGTCAGTTTTTTTCAGTCCGAATATAAACCTGATTGCAAGATTCTGTAAGCGTTCTAATTTATTTAAGAGCTGTTCATTCGCATCAAGATAACATATATCAGCGTAGTCGAGGAGGGGAAGTAGGAGAGTATTACTGAGCATGACTTTAGTGGAGAGGGGGAGAAAGTTTTGAAGACGTCTAAGAGAGTGGAAAGAATGATGCATACGCTTGCTGACCTCATTAATATGAGCAGACCAGGATAGATTACAGTCAAGAATAAGACCTAAGTTTTTGGACTTTGAGGAGTAGGGTATGTCGATACCATTATATTGTACCTTAGGTACCGAGCAAAGTTTGGGTATTAACCGGCTACTACCAATGATCATTGCTTGTGATTTCAGAGGGTTAACTAACAAGCCAAATGATTTAGCCCATTCCCCAATAGCATCAAGATCTGCGTTAAGTAATCTAATTGCCGAGCAAACGTCTGATGGTGCAAAACGTCGGTACATCTGTAGATCATCTGCATAAAGGTGATATGACGATGAAATGACATGGACAATTTGGTTGATAAAGACAAAGAAAAGGAGAGGTGATAATACACTACCCTGTGGTACACCAGCTTTTAACGTGGACCAACTAGAGAAAGTGTCATCAAGTTTAATACATTGGTGTCGATCTCGAAGATAGGAATCAAACCATGAGATTGCGGAAGAAGAGACGTTAAGTGCGCTAAGAGTACCGAGAAGGATATCAAAATCCACTGAGTTGAAGGCACTGCTAAAGTCCAACAACACAATAACAGTAAGCTCTTGATTATGTTAATAGCCTTCCATTTGTAAACGAAATAATCGATAGTCTTAAAAATGCAAAATTCTTATCTAGCATAGATATCGCTAAAGCCTTTTGGGAGATCCCCCTTAACGATTCTGATAGGGATAAGACCGCCTTTTACGTACCAGGTAGAGGATTGTATAGATTTGTTGTCATGCCTTTTGGTTTGACAAACGCTCCAAAAACTCAACAAAGACTTATGGATGCGTTATTTACACCCGAATTTGACAATAAAGTATTCTGCTATTTAGACGATATAATTATTATATCGGAAACATTCGAGGAACATATCTCTCTTCTTCTTAAAGTTCTCGAAAAACTAACTTTCGCTAATTTAACTATTAATTTCGAGAAAAGTAAGTTCTTTAGAAAAGAACTTAAATATTTAGGATATGTTATCGATGAAAACGGTCTTAGAGCAGATCCTTCCAAAATTCAGGCAATCCTAGATTACCCTACTCCTTCTTCTCGTAAGGAAGTTCGCCGTTTCCTTGGCACTTGCAGCTGGTTTCGTAGATTTATACCTAATTTCAGCACTATTGCTACACCTCTAAATAAGTTAACTGCTTCGGGCAAAAATGCCCCTAAATTTTGTTGGAATCCAGATGCTGACATAGCTTTTCAAAAACTCAAGGAAGCTTTAATAACAACCCCTGTTCTCGCTTGTCCAGACTTTGACCAATCATTCACTGTTCATTGTGATGCTTCAAGTTATGGGATAGGGGCGATGCTAACACAAATACAGAAAGGCGCTGAAGTTGTCATTGCTTACATGAGCAGATCTCTTAATAAAAACGAAATAAATTACTCGACAACTGAAAGAGAAACTTTATCGGTTATAACAGCTTTAGAACATTGGCGTTGTTACATTGATAACGGCAAACCGTTTACAGTTTACACTGATCATGCCGCACTTAAATGGTTTCTTAATCTTTCCAACCCTTCAGGTAGACTCGCTAGATGGGGTCTCCGACTATCTTGTTTTAATTTTATTTTAAAACACAAAAGGGGTAAAGATAACATCGTACCAGATTTTCTATCACGTTCGCCAGTAGAAGGTGACAAATCTTCTCCAATTTTCGTTAACCCTATATCAACTAATAATAATAATAGAGCAAACTCTGACTTAGAAATTTACAACAAAATCTTTCTTGGCTGTCAAAATAACTCGGATAGTTATCCTAATTATACAATTAAAGACAATAAACTATATCGATATATACATTCTCCACAAAACCTTACAAATGATTTTGACTGGAAAGAGGTACCGTCACCTGCCAATAGAGACTCTATAATATTAGCTAATCATGGCTCTAATAATGAACCTCATTTAGGAATATTTAAAACATTTAAGAAACTATCCTTACACTATTACTGGCCAAATATGTTCAGAAATATCGCGAAAATAATTTCTAATTGCGAAACATGTCTAGCATATAAACATCCTAATCACTCGCCTTACGGTTTAATGGGTAAACCAAAAGTGTGCAGTAGACCTTTTCAAACGTTATCGTTAGACCTAATGGGTCCTTTACCAATGTCCAGACGTCGGAATCAATATATTTTAGTCGTTAACTGTCTCTTTACTAAATATACGTTAATTTTTCCTCTTAAGCGTGCTACAACTAGCAACATTATATCAAATCTTGAAAATCACGTCTTTTTAGTACATGGAATTCCACAATCTATTATAATGGATAACGGTACTCAATTCCAATCTCGTGAATTCCATAATTTTCTAGAAAAATACAATATTCCATTTGTTTCTTACTCTCCATTATATTGTCCGCAAGTTAACCCTACAGAACGTTACAATAGAACTATTATCACGGCATTAGCTTCTCTCGTAGGAGACGATCACAGAACTTGGGATTTATTCTTACCCAAAATTCAATTTGCAATAAATAATTCGGTCAATATAGTAACAGGTTTCTCTCCTGCTTATTTAGTTTTTGGTCGAGAAATTATTACTTGTGGCTCTCAATATACTAATATACAAAACTTAGACGAACTTACCGTATTGCCTAGAGACATTTATACAAGCAATCTGGGTTTACTTTCTAATATATTTGATAAAGTTCAATTAGCATTGCACGTTGCTCATGATAAAAATGCTTCGAGATATAATCTTAGACACACATTTAAAACATTTAATGTCGGTGACGTCATTTGGCGTAAGAACTATGTTTTGAGCAATGCTGGTTGTTACTTTAGTGCAAAGCTAGCACCTAAATTTATCAAAACTAAAGTAATCGAAAAGCTATCACCTTTGGTTTATGTTCTTGAAGATCCTGATGGATCTAGGGCCAAATGGCATATTAAAGATATAAAACTGTAAATATTTATTTAACTTTAATATTATTTATATATCTTCGTCATTCATACCTCATTGTAATTATACCATCATAATAAGTTCGATTTAATTCCTGGCCTATTATAAATCGAATAATTATTTTTTAAAGTTTTATACTTTTCCTCTAAAATGTGTTTGCACTTCGCAAATACATCTATTACAATGATGTATTTAATAATACATTATCTTCTTCTAATACTCTCACTAACTAATAGTGAAGGTATTAACTCTTGACCTCTAAAAGGCCAATTTCTTCTTCTACAAAGAGAAGTTCTTTTTCATTGTACATATCGCTAATTCCATTCTTAAAGGTGCGGTTGACAACACCTCAAAAATAAGCCAAGCTGTCATATTTTAATTCATATGGGTCTTATAAAGGTGCGGTTGACTACACCTCAAAAATAAGCCAAGCTGTCACGTTTCAAGTATTAACATTGGAGTAGGCGTCATTGAATGTGAACCCTACCCCTAGCTATGTATGATAGACGTGTGTTAGGGAATTATGAATGATAGACGAACGACAGGATTGTTGATACTTTATTTTATTTAACCTTGTGAAAAAATTTTGTCAGTAATTTTTTTTTTCTCGTAAGGGGGGGGATAATGTAATATAACTTCTTATTTCTTATATAAACCTTGTATCTTCAGATATTAATTTCCTTTTCTCTACTAGTTATTATGTTTTTGCTGTTATTCCTGTAAAAAAGTGTTTAATTACCTAATTGCATAAAAATGTATAGATTTCCTCTACGCATCTCTCAACATAAAATTGTGATTCTTACCGTAGCAATTTATATACTATTATTTCTAATTGATAATTTATAATTTCTTTTATCATTTTCACTCGCTAAACCTTCCAAATTTCTTTATTTATTGATAAAATTTAATATTTTCAACTTTTGGTTATGTTGACAGATGACAATTTACGTTTTGTTTATTTTTACTTTTTAACTACCAAAACCATAGATTTGTTCAAAATATCACTGTGATCTATGGATTTTCGTCCTTAAAATACTAGCAACTGAAAAATAAACTGTAATAATTTAATTCAAAATTTAAATATTTTAGATTGAAGAACAGAACACACGACCCGGCTATATAACCCGGATCACCCTTATAGATGCATTCAGTCAAGAAACAGTCGTCAAGAAGCCACAGTCACGTTAAGCCTCTCTAGGGGTGGCACCCCAACCTACCTGGTGGAGAGCTCTGTCCGAGGGGTCATCTATACCCCGAAGACCCCTGATCTAACTCTTCACTCTTCACTCATCATATCATATTATCTCCATTGGGGTCAACTACTACGTGCTCTGGTCGGGTTTATGTCAAACCCGGCCCTACCAGTCCAGTCCAGCTGGGCTGGCTGCCCGCTGGAACACTAACAGGACCTAACTATCAACTTGTGTTTGGACCACTTCTGGCGCTGCTCCTCGAAGCTTTGAACTTTACCCGATTAGTGAAAACGACTGACGACTGCAACGGACTGAACTTTCATATTATTATTTTTTTTATTTGATGTTTTTTTTAATTTTTACCTTCAAAAATAAATGTATTAATTTTTAATTGACGTTTCCTTGTAACGTTATAATGTACGTCTAAATCTACTTAAACAAGGTTAATTACTACATTAGACATTAGGACGAAATTATAAGAGACGTTTACAATTTACGCCATTGAAGAAATAAGGAAGCGAAGTCAACCTTCCGAGTTTCTATCACTTGCTATAATATATTTTTTAATATATTTGCTCGAAAATGTTTCTTTCCGAGGTCGTAAAAATGGCTCAAAAATCGTGCAATATTGCGCACAGTAAAAAAAATACTTGGATAGGTAAAGTAACTTATTTCATTTTTAAACTTAGGATGGATTAAATTAATATTTGGCCACCAAAGAGTATTATCATTTTTAAAAGTGATTACACTTATTTGAAAATATTTTAACAGATTTGACTGTATCAATTTCAAAATATAAATTAAAGTAGCAGTGTGGTAGCAGGGTAGATTTCTATTAGCTACTTATACTGTAGTAGTTAAATGTGTCGGAATATGCAAATATGCAAAAGTTGATCGTTGGCACTTGGTGGAACCACAGATCAAGTTTATTGTTATTTCCGTGGGTGAAACATTATTGACATGCTGTTATTAATAAAATACTTGTTATTCCACGTTATTAAATTTATTTTTTATCACATAATGTATCAAAAACAAATTTAATAATGTAAACTTAAAGTTTTTTTTTAGAAACATAAAGTTGGCAAACAAGTATAAGGCTTGTTTGATGGTGTAGACATTGTAGACAATAAATAAGAACAACACCAGAGGCATCATTCACCCATTACCGACACAGTGTTTACTAATATTCAAATCCATACCTAACGTATATCGTATTTCTTGAAGAATCCCATGTAATCTTCGGAGAACCTAAAATTTTAACTTTTAATAGACCCTTCTGATGAATAAATTTTGTTGGTGTTTTAAACAATAACTTCAGTGTTTTATACTGGTCTATTTTTTAACACTAAAATTATTGTAAGCTTTGCACGAAAATTTCTAACAAATACGAGTATAATAATTTTCAATGAAACTGTACCATCGAGATCAGACATTATGATATGATTGTGGTAAATATCTAAATTGATCGTACTAGTTCTTCAACGCAAGAGACGCACAATGTCCACGCAATAAGTTATTTTACGTTGACAATTGCTTTTGACCATTGAAGTTGCTCTACCGAGCTACCGAGTCGAATGAATTTCTCGGGACGTTTCGTATGGGCTGAGCGAACTGTGACAGATTGCGCGCAATCAAAAATAATAACTCGATGAGGACATTGTTTTAACATTTGAATTGGTTCATTTAGCGTGACACTACTTCTGGATGGCAGCAGTAATTAAAAATAATTTTAACATTTGTCACTGAAGGTTAACGTGCAAACTTCCGCGTATCGAAGAGGTTATAAAATCGCAAATTCGTGACGATGTTGATCGTTTTCCTGTTATAGTCATATAAATTATCCATACAAAGGAAACAGGTTTGTTAAAATGGTCACATAATTAATTGAATAAAATTATAACTCAATTTAAAAATAACAAAGAAACGTTTCAGATAAATCACTAATAAATCTGTCAGGAAGTATCGTTTACTTCTTTTTACGATTTAAATATTATTAAGAATTTTTTCTCCATTTTAACATGGGCGTCGCCAAGAGGGGGTAGGAAGGGGCAGCTCCCCCCCCCCCCCCCCCTAGAGATTCTATTTATTTATAAGTTTTATTTATTGTACAGTCAAGAACTCGTGAAGCCTTACACGGTAGACTCTGAACCGTTATTATTACAATCGCTATAGATGTAAGGCTCGTACTACAAGTGAAAAGCTTCATGTGCTCTCGACTTTACCTATAATTCATACTTTTCCATATCAACTTGCCCCCCCCCCCCCCCCCCCCCCAAGCCATCGGCTGGCGACGACCTTGTCAACAACCCTTACTTATATGCTGGGATATGGTTCTCCCCTCAATCATAATCAGAAACCAGCTAATTGTATTGCAAAACGCCTTAATTCAAATGACTACAGCATGAGGTTATACTGTGGTTATACAAGATAGGCACGAAGATGTTTTTACAGGGTCGGTAACGCAAGAGTACCTCTGTTATAGCGAGCGTCCATTGGCTGTGATGACTGCTTGTCATTAGGCGGGTCGTATGCTTGTTTGCCACGTTAGTTGTGGATATAATAAGTATACGACCGGCCGACAATGTTGTTTATAAAAAAAGAAACACTTGATGTTGGGCATAAGATATACTAAAATCCATATAATTAATTAAACGGTAAAGTTTCCGAGATCAAACAATTTACGCGAACGAACTCACGGTTACAGTTACTATAGTACGATATAATAATAACGTCGCGTCGTCTACCTCACGTACACAGCCGTCGCCGCCGTCGCGTCGGTCGGATGATCGCTCAGGTTAGCCTTGTTGGCGACAACATGGCCAATGTAACGTACAACAAGTTCACTCGCCCGTACCTCGTGGATTCGCATATATCTTGATAATATATATCATAATCGCTTTTAAGGTGTTGGAAGGGTGGCCTAATATTTTGTTGAATTTTTGTGGGGACAATAGCATAACATAACAGGCTTTGTTATTTTCGCTTATTACGTTTGTGATCTGTAAAAATGCAGTGATACCTTATATAGACTGAATGCAGAACTATGTAGAGTGCATAACAGTCGCGTCGCTGGATAGTGGGGTCCCGTGGAGCAGTATTCCTTCTGTCAATTTATGTCTCCTAATCGAAGTATGAAAGCCATTTTAGCAAGATCAATAGATTGCGCCCCTTTTCGTACTAGTAGTACCTATGTTGCTTCATTTAACAAAATATTGAAAGTATGCAATGTATTTTTAACGCCAAATGTTTCTAAACGTCTTAGCGAATAAGCGGGCAGGGTTTAATAGTAGTTTGGCTTCCCGTTTTGACAAAGTTTGAGAGCCACGCGTATTTAGTCCCGCATGGCGATTTGTCATACTTAAAAATCCGCGAGCGGGTAACTGAGCTAGCACAAATCAGCATGCGGATTATAAAATACATATGATTCTAAAAACTCTATGTAGTTGCCAGTCAATGTTTTCAAAATTATAACTTATTTTCAAGATTTTTTTTTTATTCGCATCTCATCAGCCTTTATTTACTTTTAATGCTCATGTCGCCCATGTTTGGTGTAGATTCTAATGCACGTGATAGAGCTAAGGTCGATACTCGCCCCATTGCACTAATGACCAGTGGTGACGGTATCACATTATCATACGGCATTAGTGATAATATTATTCTGCTGCCTGAACTGCCAGAACAAAAGAAATACCAATACAACAACAAGTCACAAGAACAACAACAGGAATTTATTCTGTATTAAATCTTAAGCTGAACAAAGACTACACGGCCACAGTCGGTACGGAACTTTGTTCTTTTTGCCTACTTCCATATTACCTACTAAATTGTACATGTAGATAAAACACGTTTTTTTATTTTGAAATAATGATAAAGGTATAAAAAGAATATTAATAATAATAGTTATATGGAACTTAAGGAAATCGAGACTGCCTGTCTTTTTAATACAAGTGACATATTTGATGACATATTTATTATATATTTACTTAATGTACAATAATATACGTATGTCGGATATGTCTTTTCAATTAAAAGTTTGTTATTGCTATCTTTATAATAATATCAGTTCACCAGTTTAATCGTGAAAGACGTACAAATACGCAATCACACTTTCGCAAGTATAATAATATCTATAAGTATGTAGTTTTGTATGCTAATTCATTATTATCTCAATTTGATTTTTTATACGAGAGAAGGGCAAACGAGCATGTGGATCACCTGGTGGAAAACAATCATCACCGCCCATGGAGATCAGCAACACCAAGGGATCGCCGATCCGTTGCCAGCCTTTTAAGAGAAATAAAGATTCTATCCTTGAAGGCTCCCACGTCGTAATTGTTCGGAAATGCCGCTGTTATCACTATCTTATAGATAGAAATATCATTATTAGTTGTCAAATAGTACTTCTAAGCCGGTAAGTGCAATCGTACAAAAATCTAGTAATTTTATCTTTAATAAAACAGCGTTTTATCTTAATCACATTGTTGGCAATTGTAAGATAGCTATAATCTATCTATAATCTACGTTGTAAGTACATACATATTATTGTGAAATTGTAACAAGCTTGTATCTGTTGTTTTACAAGTAAGTTTTCAAAACATAGTAGGAATTTAGGTAAACATTCTGAGCTAAATATCAATAATATTAATATTTTAACAAAAATATATGTATTAAATAAGTACGATAATATACTGGTTCCCTGAGAAAACAAAAGACATTCACCAAGTTTCAAGTAAGTACATAATGTACGCGTGGACGCAGGCTCGACGTGCCAAATGAGACCTTTGTGGCACGTTTGAAAACTTTTACTCCAGGAAAACATGATATTCCATTATTCCCATCTCTATGTCAGCCAAACTTGTGTTATTAGAATATGCATAAGATAAAAGACATTTGCATGAACTCTATATTATCAAGGTCATTGATCCTAGTAGCTCGTTCATACATTATGTTTGAAAAAATCTTTCATTAGGTGAACATTTTTGGCTTAAATGCAATGAATATTTTTCACAGAATAGTAAATAAATAAGTAATAACCCACTTGTTATTACTAATCATTATTTATTTAATTGTTAATTTGCGACAACAATTCTATATCTACATAAGAAATAAGTTCATTCGCTTCTAAGCCAATTTTTTTTTAATGAAATATCCTTCCAAATATGGTCAAGCTACTAGAATCAATTGCCTTTAACGAGTAATTCTTGTATATATTTATGTAAATATATACGAGTATGCCACGAAGATTTCATTAATGGCTATAATGATTAAGATGTAATTTACAATATTGAGGTTTCCGGGGACGGCAAATGGTTCTAGCTATGGCTCATCTCTAGTTAACTTTGTTTTTATAAAAAAAAACCCGAAGTAGAATATTTTATATGGATGTCATTACGACGAATGTAAATACGGATTTTCTACATTACCTAAATGTAAATCCATATTTCGTCCATATAGCGAAGTCGTTTGTTAAAAAGTACTAATTAGCTATTTTTTTTTTTGTTATTTTGCGTCCTTTTAGGTATTCCCTTCCCATTGTACTGTTTGTACAATGAGGAGTGTTCAGAGGAGTTGTTTGACATAATGCCCACGGCTTCCTTCTACAATCGCAACGCGCTTACCATCGACAGGGAATTCATCCTCAAACATTTTAACCGAAGTGGTCACCTACAATGCGGTTCCAGAGAAGTTTTCTTCCACGTACTATCAAGCTGTAGAATGAACTGGCTGTTGATGTTTTCCCTGGAGACTACAGCATGGGTTTCTTGAAAAAGGGCGTGATGAGTACTTTCCATCAGGCGGGCCGTATGTTTGTTTTCCTCCTTAGTGGTATAAAAAAATATTAATCAACATGCACACAAAGAACGTTGTGATAGGTTATGTGACACTTTATCAAATTTACATGATGTTGAACTCTTAAGTCATATAATCGAGGTGAAAATTCCCCGCAGCAGAGCGTTGATCACATCAAAATATTCCTAGACAGGAAATCAACGTGGATATCAAATTCTCGGAAGAAATTGGATTTTCGGCACGTACAGTCGCGCCCAGGTTAAATTGATATCTAATGGGTTATATTTTCATCATAACGGTACATTTGAATTGTAATCGAAAATTATATCTGTAGCATTAGTTACTGGCAATTTAATTAGTACTAGCTTCCGCCCGCGGCTTAGCCCGCGATTACGAAAACGTCTTTTCAATTTTTGGATTAATATATAGTCTATGACACTTACAGATAATGTGGTTTTGTACTGGTGAATTAATTTTTAAAATCGGTTCAGTAAATCAGAGTAGATCCAGAGATACCCTACAACCTCACAAACTTTACCTCTTTATGATACTCGCAGTATAGATTAGCTTATGTAGTACTACTTCGTGCGCGTGGGTAAAATAAACAAATTATTAATATCTCCACTTCTATTTGGCGCCTCAAGACGAATCATGTCCCAGCAATGATGTTATACAATTTCTATAGATTAGGCATACCCATACTAAATTACGTCAGAGGTAGGGACATTAACTATAGCCATCCTTATCATATCAGCGATTTAATATACTTGCTATCTATTTTCCTCGGCGAGCGAAAATGGCGACAATTTTGCTTGGAAAAAAAATATATTAACTAAAGTACTTGTTAATTTATTATTGTGTACTTTCGTGCGATACATAATCTCTTGGGCTTTAATTATTTTATCAACATAAGTTATGTATTTTCAAAATACAGAAGATGACATTTTTACCCATTTCAATAAATTGCGAGGTAAGACAATTGGCTCACGTTTCGGGTGTAAGTTTTTGACGCTTAGTGACATATCTATAGAAATATAACATCATTGTGGCCAAAATTCTAATTTATTCTTTGAATAATATAACTGTGAAAATGGTATTTAATTTGATGCAGTAGATTTTTTCAATTTTTAGGGTTCCGAACCTCAAAAGGAAAAACGGAACCCTTATAAGATCACTTTGTTGTCCGTCTGTCTGTCTGTCTGTCTGTCTGTCTGTCTGTCTGTCTGTCAAGAATTTCTATGTCGAGAATGCGTGGAGGTATCAAGCTGAAATTTGAACTGTATACTCAGGTCTACGGTCCCATGAAGTTAAAAAAAAATCAAACTGCTAAGTTTACGTAGAAAAAAGTTACGGCCGTTTATTCAGCAAAAAACGCATATTTCGACACACTCAAAGGAATCAAAACCTATAGGGTACTTCCCGTTGACCTAGAACTATGAAATTTGGCAAGTAACATCGTTATAGACTACAAGTACAGGAATAAATCTCAAAACTGTACATTTGTAAATAGATCTTAAAAAATAGGGGGTCTATATTTTTTATAGGGTGTCGAAATTTCAAATTAAAACTACTAGTTCAAATGGGGTATCATATGAAAGGGCTTGATGTACACATTGCAAAATATATTTTATTTATTTTTTTCGACGCATTATTTCTTATTTATAATGAAAAATATCAAATTTAATAATGATACTACGTACCTACGGAACCCTCGGTGGGCGAGTCCGACTCGCACTTGTCCGGTTTTTTTTTATATAGGTATATATATAGATTAAAAAAATACCCGGAATATCCAGACATTTGACATATTCGACAGTAGAAATGAAATTTTGAGAAACTAACGTCAAAATAGACAGTTATTATGTGTAAAGATCAAACTGACTGCCGGCTAAAAAGTGGTCAAATAGTTCCGAAAAAAAATCCAAGCAAACTGTAAATGTTACTAATCTTCTAATATTTTAAACGTACAAATTATTGTCAATCAATCACTTATTTGGCCCACTGTATAGGTCGACCGTAGATCAGGGGCCCTACCGCCGAAGCTGAAGCCGATTACCATCGGATTTTTTGATAGCCAAAATAGATCTTAGGTTTAAGTTAATGACAAACATCTTCAGCTTAGACGATAAAGCTCTATGGTTTCTACCAGCTAAGCTAAATCCAATTACCGTCAATCTAAGCTAAAGTTTGATTTTCACAGTCAAAAAATTCGATGGTAATCGCCTTCAGCTTCGGCGGTAAGGCCCCTGGTGTACCAGAAACACTACAAAATCTCTGCTACGATGACATAAAGACGGACCAAATGATATCATGAAGCCTATTGCTATCAATGGCGCCACGGAATCGTAACTGATAAATTGATTGAGTAACGTATTGGCAATCAGGAGACATACCAAATTTAATGATTTTGTATTCAGAGAGTTAGGGGCACTCAACAAACCAAATCTTTTATATACTTTTCATTACGAAATAACCCTGAAGATTTTTTGCGGCAATTGCATTGTAAAGTACGCTGTATATAAATATCTCATATTTTTAGCTTCACAGATAGTTTCTTTAAAAAATATTTCTCAAAGTTAATGAGGCCAGTCTAAGGCCGTTACTCATTAAGAGGTTGTTGCCTTCTGGAAGCAATTGTTTATGATTGTTATGAATTAACGAGTAAGGTCACAATTAGTAACACCTCTGATTTCGGCTTCATGATCACAATTACCTCATATCATCTTCATTGAAAAATGATCTTGAAGCTAGATATAGACTCGGAATAACAAGCTCACACAATTTTATCTTTTGTTTCGTAAAATAAACGTATTTACAAATTGTTGAATATAAGACGTAAGATCCAAGGTTTCTTCGGGACATTGAACGACGACGACGTTTCTCATATACATATACGTACTACATAATCTACATGTTCATAATTGCCTAGTTATATTTTCTAAACTAGTGACTATCAAACTTTGGGCGACCCCCGAGGGGGTCACTAAGTTACATACGGGGCTCGCCGGGGAAAATGCAAAGGATTGTAGATCATACGTTACAGTAAAAAAAAGTAAGCAGGTCTGATTCTTGTTCAATAATTCATCTACTCAAATCTTTTACCAATTAAAGCCTATTTCTTTTCCTAATTTTATGTTCACCATTAGAGACCTAATTTAGTTCACCTAAGAACAAAGTCGGTAGCAAATGGCATTAACATTTTTACCGCTTTCATAGCTAGCTGAATTGTCTAAGTTTCTTCATGAATGGAGAGGGAAAGGGTGTGTAGGTGGTCGCCAGAAATTTTTAATATGTAAAGGGGTCCCGTTTTCATAAAGATTGAAAAACACAATTCTAAGCCATACGAAAAGTCGGAAATCATTATAAAGCCTGTTAAGCAAACAAGCAAATGTATTGGACGCAAAAAGTATGCTTTGCATTGTCACCTTGATGAGGATATTGGCCACGTCCCGCACTGCCTGGCATTGTGTCTCCACAGTTACGTGTGCAGTTACCAATGTTACCGCATACATTTAGTAAACAAAGCCTTCTTTACTTACATGGAGATTAGCTTCGGAAAATAATTGCCTTACAGGTTACATTACGTGACTGACCCACATTCTGACGAGGAAAAGCCTCTATTAAAGCATTTTCTCTTCGCTGCAAAATGCAAATTATAAACAATAAAACGCCTTGCAAGGTGGATTAAAATAGTAAATGTTTTAAAGATTAAAATAAATCTCTGTTCTGTTTGCCAGTTTATTAAGTAGGGCTTCATTATGATCGATAAAAAATAGTAATATTGGTCGACAAGATTACCTTGTCTCAAAGATATAGACAGCCTTGTCTGAATGGAAATACTCGAAGGCATGTGGGATTTTGTTTCATTCTGTTTGTTTACCTAAAACTGAACTGTGATGTTCTAATCCCCTCCGTTATGTATATACAAGAGTTCGGATAAAGACACATTGTTTATCTATATTTATTAAATAGAACTAAGTAATGTACAAAGAAAAGGAAACAAAAGAAAAAAATATTGCTATTTCGTTTTACTTCAATATCCGTTTTAATTCTTCTGCTTGGAACTCTCTCCGTGAAAAGATATTAAAGTTAATTAAATTTCGGAATATAATTTCTATCAGCTCCACAGCTCCATAGCAATAAAAGAGATCTATGAATTCCACACTTGTATACCTACATGCTAATTTATAGTACTGTACGAGTTGTATGATTTGGAAGGTTTTATACGTAAATACATATAGGATCGTGATTAAATAATATTGATAAGTATCAAAAGATTTGTAATGACAAGTTGATTTGACAAGTTTAACAATTTCCTATGCCGCCGGGGCGGCGATTTGGAAGGTTAGTTACAAAAGGCCAGTCACGTCCTTTAAATAGCACGCATGGTTGGGCTAACGTGCTACAGACATGCAATCTAGACTGCGGTATACCTGATTTGTCCACACAGGACGTAAACTTGACCTTAGATGTAATGTTTACGGCGTATAAGTCGTTCTCAATTAGCATGACTCAGGCAAAGCAGATTATGATCTCAGACAATTAGAATCACGGCAAATACAAATAAATTGATTGCACTACACATACAGTGCCCGATTTAAACCTAAACACAAGGTATAAGGGTAAGATTTTAAAGTTTTTTTTTATGACAATTTACACAGCGCCATCTAGTCCCACATTAAGCTTAAAGCTTGTGTTATGGGTACTAGACAACTGATCAATAAAAGTACTTAATTTTTTTTTTGTAAATACATACTTATAATACCTACATAGAAAACACCTTGACTAAGACAATAGACATGTTCATGCACACAAATGTTTGTCTTGTGCGGGAATCGAACCCGCGACCTCGGAGACAAAGTGGCCATTGCTAATCATTCGACCGCCGAACTCGTCTTAAAATTAAAGTAATTCTTTATTAAGAATTCAAGTAGGATGAGTTCCTTAATATTAAAAGTAAGTAGGTATTTAGCGTATTTATTCCTTTATGTATATGATCCATTGTTTAAGATTATAAACGGTTTTTATACTACTAAAGAGACAAACATACTACTATTTTTTTTTTTTTTTTATACTTCGTCGGGTGGCAGACAAGCACACGGCCCGCCTGATGTGAAGCGTTTACCGCAGCCATATTAACGCTCGCAACATAAAATATCGCTCGCGCGCCGCCACCCCCGCTGCCAACGCAGCATCTCCTTCATTTCTGGTGACCTCACTCACTCGCAGAAACACAACAACCCTCAAGGGAATTGTTATTTGGCTGCGGTATTCTGTGAGGTGGAGGTACATTCCCCAGTCGGGTAGCTTACAATTACGCTCCCTACCTCTCTTTTCGCCAGAGCTTCGTTTGTCAGTCAGCAGGGTGCACCGCGTGCAGGTGAAGTTGGCTTTGGTTCATAGATATTGAGGAACCACTTACACCCCGTACTAAACATAAACATACTACTACTAATCAGCTACTGCAGCTTATTGACTCCTGCAATACAGGGGCATCATTTGCGCATTTCCGACCCTGTAAAATCATCTTCATACCCTTTTTGAAGAACCCCATGCTGTAATCACCGGGGAAAATCTAGACAGGGAGTCCAAGCTTAAAAGTTGAATAAGATACGTTGATAATAACCTACCCTACCTAATAAAGGACGATCAAAAAATGAAAAACTTTATTTTGATAGAAGGTAGCATTGAAACAGAAGAGCGCGAAAAAGCCAACGCTCGGTCTAAAGAGCTGGAGATCAGAGTAAAAAGATACAAAATACGACCGTAGTTTGCTCGTATCGTATAACAATGCAAATTGTAGGAATTGCAAAACTTACAAATGTCATTGTGGGAAACAGAATATCATAATTCATATAGGATTACAACTCGGCGGCGGTAAAGGTGTCAAGGTGTAATGTGATGCGCTCGCGAAGGATTGGTGCAATGAAAACTTGCTCAGCTAGAAACTCGCGAAGGAAGTCAGACAGAAGTAGTTTTCATTCCATCGTTTATGAAGGTTGCCGAATCGCAACAAGTTTATAAATAAATCCTTCATTCATTAGTGACCCTGAATCTTAGCGAGGCGGAGATACGTTCTCTCCGTTTTATCTCGAGTTTGATTTAGAAATAACAATCGTATTACTGATGATAGCAGCCATTGATTTTAGGGTCACTTTCTACGTAATACTGCATTTATGAAGGTAGGTATATGATGCACTTTTAACTGCAGTCGTATCGGTAATTATATGATGTGCAAGCCCGCATCGAGATTCTGCCTTGACACGTTTGCTTATTTATAGCAGCCGATAGTGTCGATCATGGTAGGTTTTTACGAACATTATATTTCTTATAAAATACGAATTTATTGGTTATTTATTAAATTTTGAGGGGACATGTAGATTATATACTATACTATTTTGTGATTAATTTATACTATAGTGAAAAAAAAATACTATTTTATCAATATCGCGAGGTTGAATAGACAACAAAAAGGCCTTTCGACCAACCAACTTTCATTTTTATAAAGGTTTTTAGTTTCATAAAGGTTGTATAACCTTTATGAAACAAGGTAGGTAGTTTTTCAGTAAGATATAAAGTTCACAAATTATAAATAAATAAATGAGTGCAAGTTTTTGCCAACAATCTGTTTTGCAGTTTGGCGATCTACTATAATAAAGCAACTATGTATTAAAACTTGATAATAAATAAAAATTAATAACGAATAGAATTAATCATTATTTATATTTATTTTATACTAAATTTGAGCTTATTTTTATGTAAATAAGTATTTATTTTCTTATGTTTTCTTTTATAGTAAATTTGAGATTATTTAAGCAAGGTGAGCAATTAGAGTAAGGAAATTATAAGAAAAGAAATAAACATTAATTTATGTTACTAATGAATGTGAGTAGAAGTACTGTTCTTTTACTGTTTGTCTAATGAGAGCGATTAAAAAATATATATAATGAAAGTTGAAACTGTTTTCAAATAAATAATGCGCGTAAACTCCCGCGTTCCTATTATGACAGTGGTGGTCTAAATTAGAAAGGACGAAGCGTAATGTTCCTTCTTGCTGTGTGGGTGTGCCGTGTTTAGTATGCTGTGCTATTAGAAAGTGCGCCGAGGACCTTACCTGCGCCGCAAGAGTTCCTCCAGAAGTCATAGAATTTGCTGCATGAACACATCTCGGATGAACGTCACTACGTAGGTACTAGTGCCAATGTATTTTTAAACTTCACTTGTAGATTACAGTTTCGCAATCCTTCAACTGAGCGTATTCGCAAGATTCAGTAAAAGTTAACAGTCGAGAAAAACTATTTATCGACGAGTAAACAGTACGTAAACATGTCAATATAACGGCTCAGAAGGCGGTGTCTGTACCGTTCCGTAGAAAGCGGGTGCGTGGTAGCGGACGCGGGCCAACCGTCATCGTTTACGTACGATGCGTTCTTCGAGCGTCGCGTGTCCGACGCGATGCGGGCGGCGACTGCGCGGCGTACGTCCTATCAATGCGGGCGCCCTCCTGCGACTGCCGCGCGAAATAAACACCCGCGCTACTACCGACTGGCCGGCTGCTGAGCCAACCCACGGCGCCGGATATAATAAACCGGAGGGAAATGGACAGATTTGCTACCGAATGATGAGATTGACGGAGATTTGATGGTCTTTTAGACTCATTAACGACATGCCGAAAAGGTAACCTACGTATCTTCTATACCCGGCCTGAACGTTATACTAATAATATACGAGTTGAATTTTAACCATTCTCATGACATTGCATGAAATGATGGTTAATATATCATACAATAAATATTTGTACGCACATGAAATGATAAATAAATTAACGTAGTAACAAAGGACCCCATAAATGGTACTGGCGGAGTACGCCTAAAATAACCATACAAAAGAGTTCAACGATCTAACATGTAAGTTCCAGGTTTGACATTTCTGTAGTAATTGATGTATGGGTTTATTTTTTATATATTATAAAACTCAATTACCCTAACGACTGTCATTTGAATGTTAATTCATCCGCCCATAAAACATCAGCAACACCAAAGCGTCAACCAAAAATCCATTGCCTTTGTAAGGAAACATCCTCTTTTCTTTTGAAGGCTCGGTGCGGTTCTGTCGTATCATATTATAGCTTTGTCCAATAAGTAGTATAACTTTATACTCTCATATAGTACTAAAATTTCCGTCATTAATTATAATATAACGACATAATAATGTCGTTATATATTGATACCCGGATGTCGATGAAATCGTACTCTTGCATTACATGATGAAATCTTATATTAATTTACTTTCTTCGAATTAGTCATTGTGTATCAGTCTGTTTGTATCTGGGATTTCCGCTTTCTCCTGTGTTAATTAATAACAGGTAGTAGAGCATCTAAAATTATGAAACTTGGCAAACCTAACGTAATCTGTTATATTAATCGATTAACTCCACTTGCCCATTTAGTAATTATTACTCACTTATCGGTTCAAACCCTTCAAACATGAACGTACGACCCAAAAAATGGCCCCGAGTTCCCAGCGGGCTAACAGCACCCAGCAATAGCAGCAGCGTGGGTTCCAGTTGGTCCAGGGGTGCGAAGAATCTCTGGGAGAATGCAAGCTGCTCCAAAAACAAAAATACTATGTTGTACATATGTGAATATAATGTTAGAACTTTAGCTGCACAAAAGACCTACAGGAAGGCTACAGATGAGGTGGAAAGACGACATAGTTGCTGTAGCGGGCCACAACTGGATGTCAATTGCCCAAAATAGAACAAAATGGAGAGGATTGAAGGAGGCCTACACCAAAAAATTGGTTGAATGAGGCTTAAGATGATGATGATGAAGATGATTATTATTTTTCTAATAATAACATTCTACACTATTTCGGCGTTCTCAAAAAGGATCACTCAATCCAGTTGCACATGTCAATTCAATGATCTCTGCCTTGATCCGACTTCCTTATAAGCGTTTTTGGTTCGGTGATAATTGGAACGCTCACCGATTGGCCGATTATTTTATTAATACTAAAGATTTGCAAGCTATAGACATAGGAATAATAGACAAAGGAGTTCTACTGCCACTGATACCCAGATTTACGGTTTCAATCGTAATAGTTTAGCTTCTACTCCAGCCTTCGTCTCCTGAAAATTTTGTATTTCTGTTGGCGCTATAACAACAAATACTAAAAACAGAATAAAATAAATATTTAAGTGGGCTCCCATACAACAAACATGATTTTTTTGCTCGTTTTTTGTTTGTCGTTTTTGGTACGTAACCCTTCGTGACCGCGTCCGATTCGCACTTGGCCGGTTTCTTGTTACAGATCCCTAATACTTACCCTACTTAATTTTGTATTTTATACCTTACTTACTAATGAGATTGACTAAGAATTTTTGACGGTTGAATAAACTATTAAGCGACAGCCCTACGTGTTTAGGCTATTATCGCCCGCTCGGGGTTTGAGACGTCTTACTATTCTATTTTTACTATGCCTGAACACAGTACATGGATAGAAAATATCCCATGCGTTAATCCAGAATATAAGCTTTATGTATGGCAAATAGCATTCAGCCGTTTGTCCATGAAAGTCTTATTTTAATATGCATTACACAGTTATTTCAATAGTATCATATAATAAACACAAAGTATCCAGTAAAGTGATTTTAATAATACACTGAATTTAAATAGAATCACATATCATGTCCCAATTAAAAATAAAATATTTACCTTGCTTAAACGATATTTTGTTAAATATATTAAGATAAAGTCGTCTAAGTATGGTATCAGTAATTAATTTCAATAGTGGATAAGCTTGTTACGGGCTCGGATAAATAACAGGTTGGACGGCGTGTATTATAAAATGCGATTGTATCGTTCTTTCTTATACATGTACGTTTTAAGTTCGAAGGCCGTGCGGCTTGTCGTAGTGATCGGGAAGTGGCTATGTTGTATAACGTAGCTGACCGCCAACAGTTTTATGTAAAAAGCGGAATTAAAATAAAAGAAACAGTTATTTTTTTTTAATATACACTAGAGCATACTCCACCACGTTGCTCAACTGCGGTTAGCAGAGATTTCAATTTCGCAAATCGTATTTGTGGCGGAAAGCACGGGGGCTTTCCGAAATGTGGCCGGCTTATTGCCACTTCTGCTTGCATACTCTCAAGGCTATGTCGACAACTTTGGTTCTGCGATAATTTTTTTCGCTCCAGATTTTATCCCTTAGAGAAACTCCGAGCATAGCCCTCTCCATCGCTTGCTGCACGACCTTTAGCCTATGGACCAGCCCGATGGTCAGTGTCTCTGCACCATAGATCATTGCAGAGAAGACGCACTGGTTGAAGTCTTTAGTCTTCAAACATTGGGGTATATGTATGGTGAAGATGTGCCAAAGGTTTCTGAAAGTTTGTTATAAGTTTGCTACCGGTGTCTCGATTGTGATCTAATAAATACGTGAGCAAAGTTGAAACAACGTTTTTTAGTTTGTTGGACTATAAGATGGGTTTAATAGTTTTCAGAGCATGAAAGTAAATAATAGGCTATTATTTCCAGTCCGTTACTTCAGTTTTGATGAAAATGGTAGATCGTGAAGCACTGTATTCAGTCATTATTTTTTGAGATACCAAAATTAGGATGTGAAAGCAATTACGAGCTATAATCTCAAGGTTGGCAACTACATAGTTATTATATTAACTTTATGGTTATTTTATTACATTTTACTCGGTCTTATTGATACTTTTAGGTTATTATAAATAAATATTCCTGGACAAATTACACACTGCCATCTAGTCTTAAACTAAACAAAGCTAGGTACTAACTAGATAACTGATAATATACTTAAATACATTTTTGTTTTGTAAATCCATACATATAATGCATAGAAAACAAAATGTTCATGCACACAAATATTTTTTTGTGCGGGGATCGAACCCGCGACCCCAGAGTCAAAATGACCATTGCCAGCCATTCGACCACCGGGCTAGTCAACTCTAGTGATGTGTCGTCGACGATTTTACAGTCCACGCAACGAGACCGTTTACCGTCGACGATGAACTAGTTTAAAAAAAAAACAGTCTAATTTCGACTAGTTTACGTCGTCGACTAGTGGTGGGTGGGTCGTCGACGATTTTACAGTCGACGCAACGAGACCGTTTACGATGAACTAGTTTACTGACTGCCGCCGCGGTAAAGCTGATTGCATTTTTTATTTGTTTGTTTGGTTTTGGTTTTGTTTTTGGTTTTGGTTTTGGTTTTGGTTTTGGTTTTGGTTTTGGTTTTGGTTTTGGTTTCGTTACGGAATTTCTTGATTCGGTCGATGCGCTCAAAGCCCGCGATAAAAGCTATGCAATAAAAACAGTCTAATTTTCGACTAGTTTACGTCGTCATCGTTAAGACTATTTCTTGACTTAAACGATTGGTAAACGTAAACGAAATAAAATCTCATTTGTCAAGTCACTAGACGAGACGAGAGGATCGCGACGCGACGCAACGGACTCATCAACCAGTCGACGAATAAACTACATAGTTTATCTGTGAACTGTAAACTAGTTTAATCGTTCACGCACAAAAAACAGTCTAAAAAAACGGTTCGTTCATTCAACGCCCATCCCTAGTCAACTCGTTTATTAAGTCGTTATTAAATTAATAGTCATATTTTGTAGAAGAATACGAGAAACTAGATACTTGTAAAAATTTGGGTAAACGACTTTCAGGATAGTTTTCATAATTTTTATGTAACTTAAATAAATGTTGTTCAAAATGGTTTGCAAAATGTATGATGCAAAAATAAACTCACACACATAAATTTCGAATATGTTCGATTATTCTTGCAATTTTTTGTTGTTAATAATGTCTCTAAATGTAGAAACGTCCTTTTAGGGTTCGGTACCTCAAAAGGAAAAACGGAACCCTTATAAGATCACTTTGTTGTCCGTCTGTCTGTCTGTCTGTTTGTCTGTCTGTCTGTCAAGACCCTCTATGTCGAGAATGCGTGGAGATATCAAGCTGAAATTTGAATTGTATACTCAGGTCTACGGTCTCATGAAGTTGTAAAAAAATCAAACTGCTAAGTTTACGTAAAAAAAAGTAATGAAATTTGGCAAGTAACATCGTTACAGACTACAAGTACAAGAATAAATCTCAAAACTATACATTTGTAATTAAATCTTGAAAAATAGGGGGTATATATTTTTTTTATAGGAGGTCGAAATTTCAAATTGAAACTACTAGTTCAAATGGGATATCATAATGAAAGGGCTTGATGTGCACATTGCAAAATATATTTTATTCATTTTTTCCGACGCATTATTTCTTATTTATAATGAAAAATATCAAATTTATAATGATCCTACGTACGGAACCCTCGGTGGGCGAGTCCGACTCGCACTTGTCCGGATTTTTATACTACATCGCGTGACAGACAAGCATACGTCTGATGTGAAGTGTTTACCGTAGCTATCTTAATACTGGCAACATGAAAAATCGCTCACGCGCCGCCGTCGCTGCTGACGCAGCACTCCTTCCTCTCTGGTGACCTCACTTACTCTCCGGAACACAACAACCCTCAAGGGAATCGTTATTTGACTGAAATATTCTGTGAGATGGAGATACTTCCTCAATCGGTCAGCTCACAAATACGCTGTACTCTATCAGTCTTTCGTTAGTCGGCACGGCGTACTCGTGCAGATAAGATTGGCTTTGGCTCTAAAGATTGTGGTGAGCCACTTCCACTCCAAATTTTTATTCATAAAATTGTTTGTAATGGGTCGATCAAAGTTTGGCGGGAAAGAGCATTTTAACAGTATAAAATTATAAAAAAAAATATATTTCATTTTAGAAGCAATAAAAAATATTATAACTTTTATGATGATACTAATTACATAAACGTACAAGTACGTAAGTACATAAGTAGTACAAGTTTCTGATTTAATCCATACATAATACAAACCTGTGACGTCATAACCTAGTAGCCTGTTGTATGGAGCGTTTTCGGGAAAGTGCAAAATTGTAAATTTCAAATTAACATATCTCGAGAGATTTTTGTGCTATCAAAGTAATTCATTCACGTGTGGTTTTTATTATTGTGACGTCCTTACACATTAAACCGAAAAAAATATTGGTCAAATAGTCTATTGTGAGCGCTTGTTTGCAATTCTATGTAGGTTCTATGAAATCTTTAATGTCCAGACATCTGGTAACTTTAATATGCGAGAAAATTTTATTTTGTCATAATGAGTATATATTTAGTAGAACAGTCAAAAACTTATAGACCGTGACATTTGTAGTACAAATCGCATCACACATTAAGTAGATACGATATTCAAAGCGAGACACTGCGTGTAAGAGACAGTGGTATAGTTTCCCTTGTCACACTTATAGAAGTGTCTTGCTCTAAATATATTGTATCTGTAAGTCTAGCTTAAGATGGTCTTGCGTAGCCAAGACACGGCGTAACAGTCGTAGCTCTACGCGGATTCCCTTTTTTAATGGAAGTATTACGGAATACAAGCTGTTGACTGTACGATACAATTTATTTTAATTCGAACCCTTGAATGTTTTTGCGTCTCTTGACATATAACTTCAATATGCTATTTCATGAATGACGAATAGCTCTACCGTGAAAACATTATTTGAATGTTCCAATGTCAATTTATCAATGAAACGAGTTACTGAGAGGAGTTCGATGGAAGGAGCTCTGTGGCCTCGTTGCGCATGTCAGTCTAATCGTGCATGCAAGTTAAGGAACTTCAATCGTAACCTGTCCATGGATGAGTTTATTCATCTAGAGCTTCTCCGTGCTTTGTATGGCACGTCAAGCCGTCGGTCCCTGCTGTGATCAGTCGTAAAGTAAAGTCAGTGGAATTTGAGTGGCTTGATATGAATGAATACAGGGACTGGTCTCCGTCAGTCCTCACTTGAGCAGTATGGTGAAGTATGCTCGAAACCCCAGCTATTGTCAATCCAACTACTAGAATATGTTCCAGTAGTTAGATGAATAAGGGTTGACAACGAGTTATTTTAAATTTTACGTTTCTACATGAATAGAAAAAAACGCATTATGTTTTTTATCGAAATATTCCCCATAACAAACATCGAAACCAAATATCTTTGTTTCGATGTTTTTGAAGAATGTTTCGAAAACACACTTGCAGGAGACCCAGCTTTAGGCTATTCAGCCAAACAAAGACAAAGCCAAAGTACCTATAGTGGCCCCAATTGCTTTGACTTAGCATGTAGCTTTTACTATGGGTAATAGATATTTGATTAAACTTGTACGACCTGACGGAATATAATATATTTAGGTCATTTATATATGTCTTTGAAAATATAATATAGGTCTTTGAAAAAGAACGTTAAACACTATTGCCTCCAAATATAATACTATAAAGAAATCAGAAAAGATTTGATTTTTTCAGTACATAATATATACGTACGTACATATGTTTAATGTAGTACTGTATAATATACCCTGTAAATGTAATCTCACTATTAAATAAACATAGGTCGAGAACGGAATTAAGATAGTGAATTGTATGTATTTATTTATCCCTCAAGAAAATAACAAATAATTTTTAGGTCACTGAGTCTTACTTATACTGATATTGTTATGAAACGGCCAATATTAACAATAATTCGCGATACGACTAAACAACACTATTTTAATTGTTACTTAAATTACTTTATTGACTGCTTGAGGGACGATAAAGAGCACATAACCTGTAGGTAATTTACTATGTTAATTCAGTTCACGAGCAATGACATATATTTCCAATGGCAGTGCCATATTATTTATATCAGAAAACAAACAGTAATGTTGACAACCAGACATAACCATACATATATGTCTACATATGTAAAACGAGAAAAATAAAGAGAGAATATGAAAAATAAGAACGGGAATTAACATGATCATGCATAAGGTATTTAAATACTTTTATCATTGCCTGACGCACCGGCCGTCAGCCTGTCGACAGTCAGCCTGTGACCACGGCGGATCATGCAACGCGAAAGTTTAAACGTTAATAAAGAGAGAAGTTTTGTGTTCTTGTTGTAATGGATTCTGGACTCAAAAATGATTGCACCAACTCTCAACTCAGATAGGATTTTTCGATTGCATGAATAAAAATTCCGCTGAGAATTGTGTTTTCTTTAACCGATAGTGACCCTAGAGCACAATCGAATGAGTCAGCCTGTGCTGAATATATGCCTTTACAATGCTTTCCTTTCCGCTTTCCGCATCAAACCGATACTGGCCACTTTTTTGAGGTCGTCGGTCCATGTAGAGAGGGGGCGCCCTACGCTTTGCCTCTCCTTACGTGGCCTCCACTCTAGGACTTTCCTCCCCCCTCTGCCATTGCTGACTCGGCAGATGTAGCCAGCGTACTGCCACTGCAACTTGCTGACTCTAAGAGCTACGAGTATGTCGACCACTTTGGTTCTCCGTCGAATTTCTTCGTTCCGGATTCGATGAGGGAGCAACGTTTCTCTACGGAAACATTGCTCTCTCCATCAATAATACAATCGATACGAAGTACAAATCAATACAGAGTAATGTAAATCATACTACCTTTATTGGTAATACCACTAATTAAATACGGTAGTCACAAATATTATCATGGCAATTAAGGACCAATTAACACCAAACTATGAAAAACTAATAATTTGTATGGCACAAAAGTAACGATCGTAGTACGTAATGTTTTATGTAAACTGTAATAAAATCGTATTTTGTTTAAAGTTATATTTTAACTCGTTATTTTATATATTAGCAAATATTTTACTTTCTAGATACTTTTATAGCTAATAATTACAACAACGTTTACATCATATAACATCTAATTATATTGCTAGGACATCGTAAACAGAGCCACGTTTGAATTTATACTAGCTTCCACTCGTGGCTCTGTTCGCCTAACGTTCCGGATAGTATATTTCCTTCCCTAGGGAAACTCCCTCAAGCTCCGCTTCCCTCAAGCTACCTCCATATCGAGCATCAACATCGGTGCGGTTCAGCTGTTGAAAAAACGGGTTGCACTCCGGGAGTGCCGGCAGAAGTGAAAACTTGAACATTAACGTTGTGCATTTTTGAATATTTTGGAATGGTTAGGGAATAATTTCGCACGAATTGCTTTATTTATCTGTATAAAAGTATTATCATTTATGTGATAAAATACAATATTCATTTAGTGCGCTATCGTACACAAACATGACAATTTACATTAAGTACATTAAAAATAAACAGCAGGAGCAGGCATACATTTTCGCCGCGCGATAGATAGAGAGGGGATATCACTTCCTCTCCTACGCCGCGGCGGCGGTCTATGCTCCCTCTTACTAATTTTTGATCAGGCCACGTGTCCTGACGCAAGTTTAACAGTTTTTACCCATCCCAAAAAGTGCACAACGCCGCTAAAGAAGTTTTCACTTCAAAAATATAGAGGATAGATAAATAGGTAGCAAAAAGAACTATATAAGCATATTTCACACAAGGCTATCAAATTTTGTCAAGCTTAGAAATAAGGATTTATTGGACCACTCATCATTGAGACCAGATTGTCCACCACGTGTATGCAACGCATACTTTCTTATTTCGGCCATGTGATGAGGAGAGGAGATGGCAGCCTGGAAAGGCTTGTTATTGTTGTCAACACCGAAGGCAAGAGAGCACGTGGCCGTTCGTCCACGTTCGTCCACGTCCGTCCGTTCGCGAGGTTCCTGTGACCACGATCCTCAGCAATGAGCGACCGAGTGAAGAAGGACCAATCATTTAAATTATTATTAACTAGTTGGCCCGGCGAACTTCGTACCGCCTAATTGTCAATGAATGTCGTGATATACATATTAGTTGAACAAAATTTATGATGTCTTGAAATTAATATAATGAATAATAGAAAATAATAGAGAAGCACGATGGCGTCATTGCGCGTCAGTCTAATTGTACACGCAAGTTAAGCAACGTCAACCGTAGCCTGTCCATGGATGAGTTTATATTATCTCGAGCTCCTCCGTGCTTCGGAAGGTACGTTAATCCGTCGGTCCCGATTGTAATCATTAGATTAACTCGAGGTCCTCCGTGCTTCCGAGGGCACGTTAATCCGTCGGTCCCGGTTGTTATCATTAGATTATCTCGAGCTCCTCCGTGCTTCGGAAGGCACGTAAGACGTCGGTCCCGGTTGTTATCATTAGATTATCTCGAGCTCCTCTGTGCTTCGGAAGGCACGTAAGCCGTCGGTCCCGGTTGTTATCATTAGATTATCTCGAGCTCCTCCGTGCTTCGGAAGGCACGTTAAGCCGTCGGTCCTGGTTGTTATCATTAGATGGCAGTCGTTAAGCCAAGTGGCCTTTAGGCGGCTTGAAATTACTGGCGTCCGCCAACTCGCAGTTGAGCAGCGTGGTGGAGTATGCTCGAAACATATTCAGTTGAAGGAAGACCCGTATTTAATTTACTCAGCAGTGGGTAAATATTACCCAGCAGTGGGTAAATATTAAGTTCAGTATTTTACTATGTCACAAAATAAAGTACCATGACACTTGACAACCAATTAATATTAATTTTCAAGCATTCATTCATAAACAATTTTCAAAACAACAACGGACAACTTTCGCGACGTAAAAGTTAGACCAATCGATTTGACATTTAATTGAAAATCAATAAATATCCCAATCCGTTTTCAAATTTAATTTTTCGACAATTTTGTCAATGTTTTAATACTTATTATCCTATACCCACATTTCTGAACGCACGCATACATTTGACGTACGCACGTTAACGTCACGTTTGACAGGTCCGACATCCACGAACATTTTGTATGGAAAAATGATTTTTCTTTTATTTTATTTTTTTCGTAAATTTTCCAATGTTTTTAAGAGTTATTCTGCTATTCTGGACGGAGACAAATCCAACAAATCAAAAACCATGGCAGTCGGTCCAGCCGTTCTCGAGTTATAAGTGTTGTAACAAACACGACTTTCTTTTATATATATAGATAGGCTTGTTGCCCATGTTACAAAATTATAAAAACTCTCTATCAGTAACGTAAAATACATAAAACTAGAACGATCTGCGATCTTAAAATTTTAAAAACTTATGTCCGACGTGTTTTATGTTCGGTCAAAGTTTGGTGGGAAAGTCCATTTTAAAGGTATGAAATTATAAAAAATAAATATTACCATTGTAGAAACAATAAAAAATACTATAACTTTTGTTACGGCACTGGCTACATAAACGCAATATTTAACATAGCTGTAGTACAAAATTCTGATTTAATGCATATAAAATAGCACGGTGTGACGTCATAACGTGGTGGCCTTTTGTATGGAGCGTTTTCGGGATATTCCAAAATTGTGAACTTCACGTTATCATATCTCGAGAAGTTTTTATGCAATCGAAGTAATTATTTCACCTATACTTATATATTTGTGACGTCTTTAAAAAACAAATCGAAAAAAAAATGGGATACAAGCCTATTATAGTTGTCTTGGCCAAGTTGCCAGAAAAATATATTTTTTGAAAAATGGAAAAATTCACCTAACCTACATGCAAGTAATAAAAGTTACTTTAGCGGATTTTAGGTGAAAATCAAGAATGTGATTATCTCAATAAAAGTAATCAGACACATTACATAGTGAAACATTGCAGTTAAACTGCGAGCTTCATGTCAAACTATTTCGTTGCGCTATACTATTTTATGTTAATTTATAATGTATAGAAATAACTAGGAAGATACCTATACTATCCAGATACCATAATTAAAATCCGCTTGAGATTAAAGTGTTTTAAGTAAATATGTTTTTATTTGACGTGCCTGATCGAAGTTTCTCCGGAGCACCTCCCGTCGGCGTCGATAACCTATCGATACTACAGTTCATTGTCGTCATCGAGTAGAGCTGTGTTTGTGTAGAGTCTTAGATGTATCGAAATAAATTCAATGGATATTTATTTCTGTGCAATCAACATTTGCTTAATTTTTTTAAATGACTTAATGAATAAAAAGTTATTCATGTAATCTAAATGTAAATAGAGATTACTGATTGGTTTGTGCTGCGGTCCAACATCATCATTAATCTAAAATCTGGATTTTGGATGTTAGCTTTTTTATGACTGCGATCTGCATAAAGAGAAATTATAAATATCTGCTTTATAAGTAAGCAAATGGGTCATAATTGTTTTTAGTAGAGGTGGGCAAGATACCAAGCATTTTGAATAGATTCCCAATAAGTGCACATGTGGGGAACAATTGGGAATCAATTCAAGAAATCCAGCAGTTGGTCCACCTTTATATTTGACGAAATGTATTATAATATTGATTGAAGAACAGCCTAATTGGGGTAGTAACTTCTATATAAGACCGTGGTCGAAAACAAATTCATGAGCGAATTATTATTTTTCTCTACGAGGATGCATCTTGTCATTGTATGATAGTGGGAACACGTGAGTGATTCTTCTTATACAGCTTATATTGTACTTATGAATAGGCTACGTACACTATTTATAGTATAGCGTTTAATGCGAGCGCTTTGTTTGCCATCTAGTATAAAAATAACTCGTAAATATATTTTTCTTCTCTGCCATGAGTCGGCTTCGACAAGGCTACTTATAAAAAACCTACCACCAACCAGTAACCAGTTCATTCATAATTTTAAAGATATTTTTTAATTCTCGCCGTCCTGGTCTATCTAATAAAAGGGAAATAATAATGTTTGTTTGGTTATAGGAGTACTCGTATATTTAATATCTCTCAGGCTGTGTTGTGTAGTACGGCTCTACTACCGGCTAGAAAGTAGGAAGCAACCTTGGTTATGGCCAGTATTATTTTATTAATCATCTGATAAGAACATTGAAAAATATACGTACTATATAGCATACAATTTTTAAATATTGTTCGCGCTATAAATAACTAAATAAGTACATAACGTATAACTTTAGTTATTTACTGTACTCATAAATTGTATGAAATGATTCGGTATTCAAAGAAGTCCTTAAAGAACATTTTATTTACTTAAAAAAATCGCGTGAATATAAACCGGAAGGAAATATATATGTTAATCCATAGGACATACATTATATAGATATACATATAATTGTATTTCATATTACATAAACTCGTTCAGCCGTACGTGTGAAAGATTAACAAACATTCATTCATCTGTTAATTGTTCATTCATTTATCATCGTAACGATCTAAATAATATAGTAGGATGAGAAAGTTTATGGCGCCGATTTACATGTTTGTACATTTATAACACACTAGCTGTTACCCGCGGTTTCACTCACGTGCTCAATATTTACCTAAATAAAAAAAAAACCCTTGGGAATAAAATGTTTTAACAGTTTAAAAAGTAATCTGTGTCACACACTCCAGACCTTATACTATTATAAAAATCATGTCAATTCACTGGTTTCTTTCGACGTGAAAGAAGAACAAACCAACAAATCAACAATCACGCTTTTATATTTACAATATTAGTATGGTTCACGCGCCAACGACTGAAGCGATCTGGAAATGTTTAAGATTTGCAATGCTAATGAAAATGGTTAAATAGGTTCAAGCAACTTTGTTATACTATCTAACACCGATGATGATGATGACGATGATAAAAGAAATTTGTGACACAGATGAAGTATGTTTTGGATTTATTACATCGTTTTCGTAAATATACAACAGGGATAAATGTTGTATATTTACGAAAACGATACTGCAGACGGAAGCTAATCTTTAATCGCATGTCTGTATACCCATTTAATGAATTTTATCAAAAAATTAATGTGGGGGAATAATAAAAATAGTAATAGGGCACAAAAAACATAATTATTTTTATTGTTTGCCTATCTGGTGTCTGCATGTCTGTATGTACATGCTAATCTCCAAATCTACTGAACAAATTTTTTTACGGTTTTCCCAAAACACTCAATTTGTAACTGCGGGTTGAAAAATATTGGGAACCCCTGTGTTAAGGTAATGATATATGTAAAATCCCTTTTATAATTTATCGCAAGCAGTTCGCGGCATTATAACATTCGACGCATATGATGATAATTAATTTATGACAAATTAAATCTACTGTCAGGCACAGAACAGGACTGACTGGTTTCATGTCTCAACAATATTGTTATTGTATATTGCAATTACATCAGCCCATGGAAATAATAGGTACTGTCGTAAATTAGTCTTAGTATGCTGAAGTAGAAAAAGAGAATAGTAATTCAATCTTATATCAGTACCATAATGTTATAATAAAACACTTGTACTGTTCCACTTAATTATATTTAGTTTTACCGACCGGTTTCGCCGCTAAGGCATTATCAATTAAGTGACAACACAGGTGGGTAAATTTTTTTAGAATACCCTTTTAGCGTTTTTATTTTTGATATTTTTTGATGTTGATTGCACGGTATAAAAATGTTTTGTAGAAACACAAATACCATCTGTTTACCTTGATAATGCCTTAGCGGCGAAACCGGTCGGTAAAATTATAGTGTTTAATTTATTGCGGAAATAAGTTTTCAAAAATGCTAAATTTAGAGGATTATCCATATCAGATAGGGAAAGACAATCTAAATTAATTGGTGCCATGGCAACACACAGGTTATGGGTTCCAGCATCTTGCCAGCAGTGAGACACCACTTACCTAGTTGGCCGACATGTGCCTGCGGAGTCAAGGATGTGGCAGCAACCCTGTCTCCAGACTCCCGTCTTGACCTGTACACTTGCGACATGGTTTGTGAGACTCCACTTACCTGTAACAAAGAATATATAATATTATAGTTATGTACATAAATCATTAGTATTAGTACATTAATCAAGTAGTAGTATAGAGCTTATGGAAAGAAAGAAACATATAATATTTATTAACATCAAATATTTTTGACATAATGCCCACAGCCTCCTTCTACAGTCTCACCGCTCGCCATCGACAGGGAATTCATGCTCACACATTGGAGCCAAAGTGGTCGCGTACTATTCGGTTCCAGATAAGTTTTCTCCCGCATACTGTCAAGCTGTGGAATGAACTGCCTGTTCAGGATTTCTCAGGAGACTACAGCATGGGGTTCTTCAAAAAAGGCGTGAAGAGGTTTTTACAGGGTCGCCAAAGCGCGTGTGATGCCCCTGTTGTCACAGGCGTTCATAGTCTACGGTAACTGCTTTCCATCAGGCGGGCCGTATGCTTATTTGCCTCTTTAGTGGTATAAAAAAGATATAGGTGAAGTACGAAAATTGTCAAGTGACAAATAAAATGCAAACAGTACATAAAAAAAACATTTGATGACCATGCGCCCACCACTCAACGAATGCTGTGGCACATAAACTGATATATGCCACAATGCTGGTATCCTGTGGCGGCCACTTAGTTGCACTGACGTCACAGTCCTGTGCCAGTAGAGTTTGGGTACACAGTGGAACACAAGTAAGGCGACGCTCATCACCACTGACCACATATAAATAAAAGATATTAATATTAACAAGCTCCGGTAATTTGACTACAATGCCGGGGTTTAAATAAATAAACACTGATTTTAATACATGTATGTATGCCGGGGGATTCCTCCTCATCCTAAGAGTAAGAATATCTTTACTGCAAAGCTGAATATTGCAACAACTATATTGCATATTTCACTACATAAAATTTGCTAACTGTACCTCATAATGAAAATGTTTTAAATGCAGATTGTATCTATGTTTTGTATCCATAAACAATGTTTACATTTAGCGCATCGCAAACATTTGTGTACTCGAGATTGCATTCGAGTTTTGACGGCTTGTTTTGATATCATTTTGTTCTTGTCTACAAATGGCGGTATTCGACTACAATCTGCTACAATCACAGAAATCTGAATAACAGCGTGTTGTTATTTCGTTTTCTGTGGCTACAATTACCGCGTTGAGCTTCACAAACTAACTTCAATTACCAAGATCATACTGGTCGTTTGGTTAGCAATGTCGACTGCACGTCATGAATAGCGAGTTGCAAGCGAAAATATAAACATTACTGTATATCCTATACGTACTATTAAATGAACAGGCCAAGTTTAATACTTTATTTGTTACGATTCTGAGAAAAATCTAACTAAACTAAAGAAAATCTCGGTTCGTATTTCAATATAACGTCATTTGTTACTAATGCAATATGTTTTTATTTCAGTCTACGAACTCCGGGTACTTTGTGGTAACAATATTTTTTAAACAATATATACATATTTATATATAACTACGTGCACGTCGCTACACTACTATAATTGATTTAAACTAGGTAAGTTGACTCTCCCCCCTTCTCTACTGACCAGCTCCGACACCTCAAGCAGACCAGTCCTCTCTGGAGGCATCCGTTCACGAGTTGTCGCATAGGGCAGCCACTGCCGCACTCAACCATTTTATTGAGAATGCTATATATTAAGTACTCGACAAATCGATTACATGTCACTTTACTAGGTACACCATTCTGGGAAAAACCGTTTACCTTAAAAATACACCGCGTGAAGCCCGGTCATCCAAGTACTAAATCTTATGCATGAACAGCAAGTCTGCTGATTTTGGTTGAGTATTTTGTTGAGCGGCTATGCCTTTACGTCATGATTACATGATACCTGAATGTATTGTGGAAACGAAAATACCAACCAAAAATTAGTACTATATATTCTTTTGAATAGACATTATTATGCCAAAAGACCATTGCTGTCTTTATAACTTAATTACACAGATTCTATCACTTTAATAGAGCGCTACGGCGGATCCTGTTATCGAATACATGATTGTTTGTTTCTGATAACCCTTTAATATCAAGTTTATCATTAAAATTGTTTTATTAGATCCCAATTAACATCACATAGATAGTAGACACAGTGATTATGGCGCTTGGAAATTATTTAAATTTACGATTGTACAACTTTTCAAATGGTAATTTTGAAAACTGCAATCACAGGAGACAACCGTGACTTATACACGTAAAAGAAAATAATTTCGTGACATGTAACATATATATATGCTATTATGTGGATTCGTCTCGCCAAGACTAACTATATTTAGGTATTTGTCATATTATCACGCATGACATTGGTTGGTTATTGTATTGTTCAATAATCGATGAAGCCTGATGAAGCACATAATGCACCTATACTAGGTTGAGCAGATTGTGGCCGAGCTGTTTTCAGCGTTACGTAATCTTGAGCACGAGTAAATAAATACTATTTATACGATTTTGTTTTGTGCGTATGTGGGAAACTTCCGTGCACAATGTAAGATTAAATCAGCTGTAGAATAATACATATTTGAAGATATCACCAGTTAATAAACTCCCTGCCAAGGTCGTCCCAGGAGACTACCGTTTTTTTTATACTATGTCGGGTGGCAGACAAGCATATGGCCCGCCTGATGTGAGGCGGTTCCTTGTTGGTGACTTCACTCACTCGCAGGAACACAACCCTCCAGGGAATTGTTATTTGGCTGCAGTATGGGGTTTTTCAAGAAAAGTGTTAGGGGTTTTACCGGGTCGTTAACGCGTGAGCGTGCACCTAGTGTCGCAAGCGTCCATAGGCTGCGATGACTGCTTACCATCAGATAGTTCGTACGATAGTTTATCACCCTAGTCGTATAAAAAAAATATCACAGTTTCGAACTGTTGCCTTAATATAATTGAGTTCAGTTACCAATTTTGACGATACTGAAAATTACCATATAGTAATTGTGACGTCATATGTGCTAAACCACGTGGACGAAGTTACACAATTAATTAGGTCGACTCGAATTGACCGTACCGAATGAAATTTCGATTTAAAATAACCGAACTTTCGACTGAAGCTTCAGATTTTCATTCATGAAATTCTTCATCATTCATAAAATTGTTTGATAAATTGTAATTTAATATTTTATTTTATTGCGAAAAAGTATAATATGACCACTTACTTTTACGTGAACTTTCTATTACTCGTCTGCAAGTTTTCAATAGTTATAACTATACGACCCGTCTAATGAAAAGCGGTCACCGCAACTTATAGACGCTTGGAATTCAAGCGCATCTGTAGACGCACCAGCACTCTTGCTGCAACGCAATGTTTCCTCACGTCTGACCTCACTGATTCGCAGGAACACAACAATCCTCAAGGACATTATTACTATCTACCTACTTTTTGTTGAAGAAGCTGTGGGCTGGCCACATCTGCCGAATCAGCGAAGGCAGAAGGCGGCGGAAAAACCTAGAGTTGAGGCCACGTATGGGGCGACGAAGCATAGGGCGCCAGATGGATCGATGACCTCAAAGTGGCTGGTAGCGGTTGGATGCGGAAAGCGGAGGATCGCATTTGGTGGAAAGCATTGGGGAAGGCCTATATCCAGCAGTGTGTACAGGCCTATAATGATAATGACCTACTTTTCTGCCCTAAAACCTTGTAATATGCAAAATTATAATATAATTATTACAAACTGGTAAATGAATAGAGGAATGGTGTTTATCTATGTTATTCGTATGAAACGTCGGGCGCTATTGGCCACCTTGTTCAAATTGGGCAACCTTGACTCACTCTCCAAATAGATGAACCCTGTAACATTCCGATACTGAAAATCTGTATTGTGTTATAGTCAGTGTTGCAATCAAAACAAACATTAGCATATATTTTTAAAATGCGCGATGTCTATATGTAATTTTTTTTAAATATTTTTTTAAAACACACTGGGTGCTAAACAAGCATAAGGCTCGTCTGCTGTAAAGCGATTACCGTTTCCTCTAGCTAGACGCTTACAATACCAGGAGTATTGCTCACGCGCTGGCACTCCCGATGCTATCGCAGCATCACCTTATGTCTAGTGCGCTCACTTACTCGCAAGAACCCTACAAACCTCAAGAGTATTGTTATTTGACTACGGTCTTCAGTGAGGTGCAGGTACTTCTCCCCAGCCAGGCTAGACATGCCTCGTTAGCAAGTCGGCAGGATGTAACACGTACAGGGGAGGTTAATTTAGGCTCTAAAGATATCACTCCGCTACTATATATTTTAGTACTTTTTTTTGTAATGAGCTTTTGACGTATAATAAAAATATTATAAACGCGACATGTGTGCCCAGTGCACCGGGCAGATCGAAATTGGATTCCTTTGTTTGACCAGACGTTTTTCAATTAAAACTGCTGCAGTGCTATGATAGCCTGGCCGACCCAGCAGGGTTCCCATCAAACGGAAAATAAATTAAACGTTACATTACACTTCACTCGGGTTAGAAACATACAAAGACAAAATATCTGAATACTGAGAGTTTGAATAATATTTCAGTTCAAATCCATAGGAATATTTATATACGAACCACTATTTATATATTACTAATTTTGTTTATAGGGTTATAGCTTCGCTACCACAGTTTATTAGTTTATTGCCACGTGCGGTATCTTGTTTGTATCTGAATCTTTGCTTATGATTTTAACAGTTTAGATTCTATTTTCTGCTCGTCTCTTTAGATACTTTATCATTGACACTGCCGAAAGACAACGATCTTGGGTTTTCTTTAGTTTATAGATAAAATATATAGGTTTTAGATTAATTTTAGTAACATTTTGTACATTTTAGAAACAATAATATTTATTATAGGATACATAGTACTATTACTTATACTGTGATACAATATAAATTATACTTTATCATTTATTTAATCATATTTTATATTAATATACAGTAGAAATTATTTAATGAAACAAAAAATTAGACTGTGTTAGACTGACAAAAAGCGAAAAATGTTTTTTATTTATAAGAATATTTTATTAGAGGACGCCATAATATATCATATTAGCCATAATTATTTATTTATATTTATTTAGGACGCCAGTCCTCTAATAATAATCTGATAGTATCGCTTTCCCAACTGATATGAATCTAATCACACCTCATAAGTATATTGAAATCCATGAAACGGTTTAGGCTGCTAAGCGTGCCAAACAATTAGACATACATTTTTTATTTAATTTATTATAAGAGAAGGCGGCAAACGAGTATGTGAGTCACCTGATGGAAAACAACCACCACCGTCCATAGAGATCAGCAAGACCAAGGGGTCGCCGATCTTTTGCCAGCATTATATTTCTTCCTTTCTTACTACATACATACCATACATACTCTTAAAATACATTACCCTGCCTTCTTCGACATTCGGGTATTTTTTTTATTATAGCCAGGGATGTTATATACAAAAATTTCGTATTTTTGTTTCGGTTACGGTTACGGATATAAAATTACATATTTCGGATTATCCAATAGTTTCAGATACAGATGTTAGATTTTTTGGAATTGTAAAAGGAAAAATTTTAATACTAGGTTAACGTTTTAACCTTATAAGTATCATTTGGTACTACAATAGCTGAAAAGTGATTATTACAGCTACCCATTGATATGTATGTGCATTCGAAACCAGGATGAAGTTCTCAGCATTTTTTTATGTCGAACGATTACTTACACGTTGGCCGTGTGGTTTCCTGCAGACTAGAATAGAATCACTCGGTCTCTTCCCGTGGATGTCGTACAAGGCGACTAAGGGAAATTATACATTATAAAAATCAATCAGGCCTCCCCAACCCGTCTGGCCAGCGTGGGGAGTGTAGGCCAAATCCTCCTTCTGTCTGGGACGGACGAGAGGGTCGTGCTCCTGTAGTGGAGACTAAAACGGCCTGATGATGATGATGATTACTTACATAAATGTTTGCACCACATTTTTTACGATATTTATTTCTTATTAACATGCACATAATAAAACTTTAGCGTTCGCTCGTTACAATATTGCTTGTTTATACTATGTTTGTATATGATTCTGATCCAACTGATAGTTGTCAGGTTTAATCATCTATCTAGTCTGAAAAACCAGCAAAGTTAGCAAATCATGAGAAGTAACTTTTGGATTAAGGAAAACCATAATACCTATCTAAAACTCTAGCAATGTAGTGAAAATCATCTTTCATAATGAAATCGGTCTTTTATTTTTTTTAGGTAATTTTAATCACATAAAAATGGATGACAGATGTGGGGAATTAAATACAATGTAGGTAAAAAATGCAAGCGACCATTTATAGCAAAATAAAATCTGATGCCTTTACCACGCGATTGAGGTTATGTATTGAGTTGGAGTGATAAACATTTTCAGCGAAATTCATTGAGCTTATGAATTCGTCCGGTCGTTCTGTCTGTCTGTTGCCATGAAACTCAAAATTTAGAAATTCTGACTTCGGATTCGTGTAGAGCATCAAAAGTAGTACTGTAAAGTGACCTTGGTTTTCCGAAAAAAAGTCGTTCTGTCTGTCCTTCCGTTGCCATGAAACTAAAAATTTCGAAATTCTGACTTCGGATTCGTGTAGGTAGAGCATCAAAAAGTAGTAATGTAGAGTGAGTGGTTATCCGATATCCATTCGTGATTTCGAAAAAAAAAATTTTCGCTATGGTGGCGCATGCTGCGCGTCCGATGATTTTTGATAAGTTTGTATATTATATATGTTTATTTATATGTATGTTTGTGCCGCGAAAACTCTCGAATCCGTGCTTCGATTTTGATGAAAATTAAATTGTAGAAAAGCCCATAAATTTTTTAGGTTCGTTGGTCAATAACATCGGTTTAGTAGTTTTTGAGATATTAAAATACAATTTAAAAAAACCGCGAGTTCTCAGTTCACAGCAGCCGACTATTACTGTAACTATAAAAATATCTAAAAATAAAATACCTATAACATTGGACATTCCTATCACGTATTGTTTTTCTGACATTGCAAACCTTGAAGGCAATTTGTGTGCTACATATATTCAATACCCGAATGCTTGCCTGATAAATATGTTAATTTTTTGTCAATATCGTCTACAACCATTATTCATCCCACCGCTGGGATACGAGTGTCCCCTCAATCGAAGGGGTTTAAAGCATACTCCACCACGCTACTCAACTGCGGGTTGGCGGACGCCAGTATTTTCAAGCCGCCTAAAGGCCACTGACTTGGCTTAACGACAATCATCTAAAGACAAGAGCCGGGACCGACGGCTTAACGTGCCCTCCGAAGTTCGAATATAAGCACGAATATAATAAGATAACAGCAATATAATATAATACAAATGAACGAGTTCAGTAGCTATCGCAAAAAATACTAGAATAGATTTTTTGACGTTGCAATTGCTGCAAAAAAGTTTAATATATTAGCAACCAAGCATATAGCATAGCACATAGCATAGCATATGATGATAGTTTGGATTTACATTCATTTGGACTTGTCAAATTAGGAAGGTCCAAAAAATAATAAAAGATAAACCTTAGCCACATTTACGTTTGTTAGTAGGATTTTTTAAGTTTTGTCAAACCTGATAGTCCACTACTACTACTACTACAAGAAGCACTACAAGAAGAATTAGGATTAAGTTTCAGGGGTACTAGAGTGCACTGTACTGATCCAGAGAATTTGCAACGGACTGCGGAGGGTTAGATAAAATTATCCTGGCAATCGATATCGAACTGGCCACCCTTTTCTACAGTGTCTAGACAGACACAAAGCCATAAGGAAATAATATATATATGGCTTCGTAATTGCAGTCGACTCGTTATATGGGCGGTGTATAAATAATGGCACTATCCTACGCGTTTCTAGTGTAGTTTAAAAAAAATTCAAAGTGGAGTTGTGTCGAAAAAAAAAATTGTAGGTATTATACGACACAGTAACTCTGGAAGTATGAAATTTTGTGGGCGTAGAAAATATTGATTTAACATAGTCCGTTGGATGGTGCATTTCGTCAGTATTTTTTTATTTATTTAGCGTTTGATCGTCCATATAGTCGAATATTCTATATTCTATTTACATTTAATGAATTCAATAGTGAATATAAAGATTGCATTTGACTATTATATATTTCGAAGAATGATGAAAGCTCGGATGAAAGACTACAGAAAAAGGAGAAATATTCGAATCAGAGATAGAGAGAGTAAGATATGTCATTGCACTAGCTAGAAACTAAAGTAACAATACACGACAAGTAAATCTATCCTGCTAAACCTTCCAACTCTAGAACTGGGTGTGACTTACATATAAGACGACGCCTTGACGATTTTAAAGGGATCTGGATTTTTCTCAGCAATTACAAAATATACGAATGTAACGACTACCTGGTACTTCATGTAATGCTTCATTTTGCTAGTTGGCGCAAAATTTAGAGCGGACGCTTTACGTACTTTGCTTGTAGTTGCACGAATTATTAACTTTAATAACAGAAAAAAGAAATCGCAAAATAACCCCGTTTTAAACAAAGATTTTTATTTTAGAGACATCGGCATCAACCCATAAACATCCCACTATTAGGTTATGGGTCTCCCCTCAAATGAAGGGGTTTAGAGCATACTCCACCACGCTGCTCAACTGTCGGTTGGCGGAGATTTATAGACATACTCAAAATTTAATATATAGGTTAGTCTACACATTTCAAAATACCAGTTTGTTTTTTAAAATAGGTTATAACGAGTAGATTTTTTTGTTAGAAACAACCAGTGTGGGGTGTAAGTGGTTCATCAACATCTTTGAACCTAAGCCAACTTCACCTGCATGCGGTACACCCTGCTGACTGACAAACGAAGCTCTGGCGAAAAGAGAGGTAGGGAGCGTAAGTGCAAGCTACCCGACTGGGGAATGTACCTCCACCTCACAGAATACCGAAGCCAAATAATAAAATCCCTTGAGGGTTGTTGTGTTCCTGCGAGTGAGTGAGGTCACCAGAAAGGAAGCTGCTGGATGCTGCGTTGGCAGCGGGGGTGGCGGCGCGCGAACGATATTTGACGTTGCGAGCGTTAATATGGCGACGGTATGGACCGCTTCACATCGGGCGGGCCGTATGCTTGTCTGCCACCCGACGTAGTATACAAAAAAAAACCAGGCGCAGCGTGCCTGAAATATATCATTATCCGTCCGTAATCCGTCACCGAGCCTAACGAAAATTCCCCTGTTTTTTTATTATTTTATGACCTTTCAAGCCAGGGGCCCTACCGCCGAACCTGAAACCGATTACCACCGGGTTTTTTGATTCCAAAAATTGGTCTTAGGTTAAAGTTATTGACAAACATATTCAGCTTAGTCGTTAGAACTCTAGGGTGTCTATCATCTGATATATATCAGCTGATAATTAATTACCAATAATGTAAGCAGTAGTTTCATTTTCGCATTCAAAAATTCCAATGCTAATCGGTTTCAGCTTCGGCGGTAGGGCCCCAGCTTGGTATACATTGATCCATATTTAACTATGGACTGGACTGCCATTATCTTTATGACAGTCCAGTCAAAAAAATGCGTACTGACTACAGGAATGAATGACTGGCTTGCATGAGATAACAAAAAATAAATGAGCATCCTGTAAACATATAAATAAATGATAATGTAACTGTCTGGGTCTGGACGGTAGAGACGGGATTTATTTACAGATTACACATACAACTGTTTAGCGATCAATCAACGGCAATTAAAAGAACCTTTATTTGTTACCCATAAGATTCAAATTGAATTTACAAATAGTGTGTTTTACAAAACACACTATTTGTAGTAGTATTATTGTGTAAGTACTAATTGTAGTACTTACACAATAATTGCAAGGAATGAAAATTTTACTGCTATATGTTATAGACAATGTAAGATTCACTTATGCTTAGGCTATTCTGTCTTATTTATAAATATAAAATTCAAAGTCCTGACTGACTGACTGATATATCAACGCACAGCCCAAACCGCTGGGTCTAGAGATTTATAAATTTGGCACGTAGGTTCTTTATGTAGTTTAGGGGTATACTAAGAAAGGATTTTTCAAAATTCATCTCCTAAGATGGTGAAACGGGGGTCCAAAGTTTGTATGCGGAAACGAGATTAGTTGGACTATTTTATCCGAAACTTATTGTTTTTATGGTTTATCGGGTCGCTGATTACGAAAACAACAACTATTTTATAATCCAACATAGCCGACGTGTCATAAAATCACCCCTAAGGGGGTCCGATGGGATTGAAATTTATAAAAGAGGAATCTGAGTGTCTGACTGATATATATCAACGCACAGCCCAAACTGCTGGATCTAGAGATTCCAAATTTGGCATGTAGATTCCATATGATGTCTAAGGGTGCACTAAGAAAGGATTTTTGAAAATTCATCCCCTAAGGGGGTGAAACGGGGGTCCAAAGTTTGTATGGGGAAAGAAGATTAGTTGGACTATTTTATCCGAAACTTTACATGAGTACTTCTATACATAAATGAGTAAACACGTGTTTCAGGATTTTTCAAAATTCAACCCCTAAAGGGGTAAAATGGGGCGAAAAAGTCTGAAAATCGTCATGGGTATTGTTTTTATGGTTTATCGGGTCGCTGATTACGAAAACAACAACTATTTTATAATCCAACATAGCCGACGTGTCATAAAATCACCCCTAAGGGGGTCGGATGGGATTGAAATTTATAAAAGAGGAATCTGAGTGTCTGACTGATATATATCAACGCACAGCCCAAACTGCTGGATCTAGAGATTCCAAATTTGGCACGTAGGTTCCATATGATGTCTAGGGGTGCACTAAGAAATAATTTTTCAAAATTCATCTCCTAAGGGGGTGAAACGGGGGTTCAAAGTTTGTATGGGGAAACAATTTTAGTTGGACTCTTTTATCTGAAACTGTACACGAGTACTTCTATAAATAAATGAGTAAACACAAGTTTCAGGATTTTTCAAAATTCAAGCCATAAAGTAGTAAAACGGGCTGAAAAAGTCTGAAAATCGTCATGGGTATTCTTTTTATGGTTTATTGGGTCGCTGATTACGAAAACAACAACTATTTTATAATCCAACATAGCTGACATGACATAAAATCACCTTGTGGGGGTGCGGTGGGGTTGAAATGTCATAATATCAATATGGGTGTTGATTTTATGGTTTTCTGGGACGTCAATTACAAAAATGGCATCGATTTGAAAATATCAACCCCGAAAAGTGTAAAATGGGTCAAAAAGTCTGAAAATCGTCATGGGTATTGTTTTTATGGTTCGGGTCGCTGATTACGAAAACAACAACGATTTTAAAATTCAACGTGGCTAACGTGACCATCATCCTCTATTGAGGTGCGATGAGGTTGAAATGTCTATATATATATCATTAAATGTTTCGTTTTTACGGGTTTTCGGAACGCCAATCCATACTAATATTATAAATGCGACAGAATGTCTGTTACTCTTCACGCTTAAATCGCTGGATCGATTTAGATAGATAGATAGATAGATAGATAGAACATTTATTATATAATTTAGATGAAATTTGGTTGAGAGATAGCTTGAGTCCTGGGAAAGGACATACCTATGATAGTTTTTATTTCAGCAATTACCTATTGTTGTTATTTATTGTACCCGTAGGTGACCGTGACGTGACCATCATCCCCTATTGGCGTGCGATGGCGTTGAAATGTCTAAAATGTGGTGAAAAAGTGTGAAAATCGTCATAGGTTTTGTTTTTATGGTATATCGGGTCGCTGATTACGAAAAAAACAACTATTTTATTAGATAGTTGTTTTTTTTGGATTATTATCCAACATAGCCGACGTGACAACTCTGTAGGGCTGCAATGGGGTTGAAATGACATAATATCAATATGGGTGTTGATTCTTAGGTTATCTGGGACGTTACGACAATGGTATCGATTTGAAAATATAACGTAGTGTGTCCACTACGTTATATTTATCAATCGCTAAGGCGATTGATTTGATTTGATTGTCCGCGCAATTTTCGATTGACATTGAAATACGGAGGAGTATGAAATTTCGCACACTGATAGTTATTTACTATCAGTTTACTATCTATATTCAGTGTATATATCATCATGTTATAGTCAGTGTGCGAAATTGTATATAATGGTTCCTTCAACGTAAATTTTCCAATGAATTTGGAACCATTTCCAACATTGCACACTATTTACTGACTACAAAAAGGAAGAGAGCATATTTATAGCATAACAGGTAGGTAATTAATATTTATTTATTTAAAATACTAGTACGCAGGTTCATAATCAGTGATAATTCATTATCATTGCTGCAGTGTTTGTATTAAATATAGTAACGACCAAGCGCTTGACACACGCACTGTAGATAATGTATAGTGTGTTTACTACATGTGCCATTTATTATCAAAATAAGTTTTCATTTTATTTAGCTTCTACTCGCGTCCAATTTTGTCGTGATAAGAAATAATGTTAATTTAGATTGTGTAGGTACGAAATTTCATTTAAATCCGTTCAAGCGGTTATCCGTAATCAAGATCATAAAGGGTATTGAAATGAAAATGAGACGAAAATTTCAAATATTAGAAGCACGTATAAATCCAATTGTTTTTTTTTAATAAAACAGCTGGTGATATACTGTTAAACAAATAATCAATTTTTTCGAGATTCTTACTTTTCAAGATTCTATTACGGAGCCCATCAAACATACGTAACTTCAATTGTATACATTTATTTCCGCTATATAATTATATAACGGAAATAAATTTTATCAACGTTATAATTATAACGATGATAATAAATATTTCGCTTACCATTGATGCGTCTGTCTGTAAGCGTATCCTCCTCATCCCACCACGGCTGATCCTGTACTCTATGCATTGCTGTTCTATCGAAATTCCCATAATACTGGAATTCCATGGAAGCACGCATGCATCACTGGTATAACACACACATTCGTCAACTTTTCTTTAAAAATCGCAAATGCCGGCGACACACGTAAACTCCTTATCACAGACACCGTGTCTCGTTAAATGTTAATGCGATACTGATTTGTTATTAACTCTCCTCAAGCAGACCCAACGAGATAAATCATACGTCTGTACCTAAACAAAAACACAGGCTATTATTGACAATACAACGAATATCAGCTGTTGTCATGGAGCAGGCGTGCAAATATCTTTCTATATAAGCTGATCCTACTGGCGTTATTTGTACTTGGCGTGTGACAGTCGTCGGCAAACACTACCAGGACTCAGACAAACAGATGGGTGCGACTGATGCCGTTCCGACATTGGCGCTCTGCCTGTGCCGGAGGCGATAACTTCGTCTCTCTGACTGTGAGCAAATTCTAAACATGTATCAAATATACATTTCTTTATCTTAGGCCTTGGCATAAAAATTAAAACACGGTAACCTGTATAACTGCAGTTCTAAACTAACGAATGTAATGACAATGCTATCAAACATTGACATTTTGATATAGTGCCATAAAGAAATTAGTAGAAGACGTGCGGCTTAAATTGGTTTTACAATAAGTACGCTAAAACTTTATGATTTTTTTGGACATAGTAAATTTAATTTTGTGAAACTATGTTTCAAACTTTATTTGCTAATAGTTTTCATCGAAGTAGCTCTTACTGGTGGTCGTTGACACGACTTTTAAAAGTCATTATAACTGTTTACTACAGATACATATTCCCCTCCGTTTCACTTCCAATTCTTCCCGGTCCCCTGTGACCCTACAGTAAAAATTCTAAGTTCTAGCTTCTTTTCCTTTCTCTGCCTGGTCCTCATCATCCTTTTCCTTCATGTATCTTCATACACCATTCATACATCAAGCTTCTTTTCATCGTTGGCCCATTAGCCACCTCCTTTTGCTGATCTTTTCTCACTCATCCAATCTTATTTAGCGATTCACGGATGGCCAAAATGGCATAGATTTTGGATTAAGCGATATGGGTAATGGCTAGTTCTAGTTGGCATTATCATTAAAATGCCGCCATTTCATGAAATAGTCTGGCACTTCATGATGTAAACAACTATGCGATGGTTCACCAGCCAAGCCAGTTAGGTCATTCCGATTCAACTTTTGAGCCTTATATTACATTTGTCTGGACTTTCAAACAAGTGACTTCTGACTGTGCGAGTCGCAATCCGAAGTGCATATTTAACACATCTTGCATCACAAGTGTATGCTAATTAGAATTGTACACGAGCAAATGATAGTTCAGGTGTATGAGCACACATATCAAATGCTACGACACAACATATATGTAAATAAATACGGTAGTTTTACGTCAGGCGAACAAGCAAATTCTGTGTGTTTGTATTTATCTGAACAGAATATATAAGGTGTGTTACACATATCGATATTCGGGTCGCCATTAATCAGCACAGTCGAGCACTACATGGGAATATAGCATGTAATTGAATATTCGGGGAAAAAGGTTATTAGTCAAATTTAAACACTCGAGTAATTCTAGAAGAACGGTAAAAATCAACTGCCGACTTGTGCTAGGTGCATAAATGTGGGATGAAAATGACGTTCTTTTTTTGTCATCACTGGCTCGTCGTTATTTTAAAGGCCCTGACGATCTTCGTTTCAAAGTAGCATTGAAACTCGTGACTATGATTTTTACATGTACACACAATACAAAAACATGAGCAGAAACGACAGCCAATCAAGTACAGTTAGGACAACGCTACATAGTCGCGAATCAAAACTAGTGTCCAAATATAAAAGAAGATACCGTAAGACTAGTTAATGTTCACATAATCTCACTATCGAAACTACTTGGGCTAGGTCTAGACTCTAGGTTTTAGAAATTTGGCCATGATTTTCTTTGGCGGTGCGACGGCGTAGGCATCCGCTACGAAAGGGTTTTCAGAAATTACAACTGAATATTCAGACACCCTTAACTACGCGTGGCTAAGTGGCTAAATGGCAGCCAATATTTAGGGTTTTAAATGACAATAAACATAAATTTTGAAAAAAATACTATGGTAACTAACTACACTACGAGTACTAAATTATGAAAAAAAATATAAAAAGAAAAATGACTGCCTAACGTCGAAGCTGAAGCCGATTACCGTCGGATTTTTTGATGCCAACAATTGGTCTTCGATTAAAGTTATCGGTAAACATACCCAGTCTTAACTGGTAAACATACCCAGTCTCAGCTGGAAGAAACCCTAGAGCTCTACTAACTTATTAGTAGAGCTCTAGGGTTTCTTCCAACTGAGCTAAACATAATTACCAATAATTTAAGCAGTAGTGTTACTGTCGCATTGAAAAAATCGGATGGTAATCGGCTTCAGCTTCGGCAGTAAGCCCCCAGTTCAGATTGGGTTGAAAATTTGCATATCTAAAAGTCATTTATGTAAGTATCCGCTAACAAAGAATTTTAGAAAATTCTCAAAGGATATTGGGAGTATGATTGGTATACGCACTAAAGAAGTCAAGGGCGAAAACAAGTATTATTACTTGTATTATTAAATTACTTGTTGTTGTATTATTGAAAACAAGTATTATTACTTGTTGTTGTGTTATTAAAAACAAGTATTATTACTTGTTTTCGCCTTTGACTTCTTTAGTGCGTATACCAATCATACTCCCAATATCCTAAAGGGCAAATTATTGTAATTAATTCATAAATTTGCACTGTTATTGACACCTGCTAGCCTACACTTAAGCACATTTCGAAAGATTTATGGAAGTAACCTTGACCCGAGAGCCGGCGACGACGAGTCGGTGCTGCGCGTAAGTGAAATTCGAGCCATGGCCATAAAAATATCTACTTAATTAGGCACATTCTTTTCTAACTAAAGCGCAAAAATATAGTTGTTTTATTGTGTGATCGTCAATTTTGTTTTGTCACTGAACCGATTTTGTCTAAAGGTATAGGATGTTTGAATCAAGAGAGGTAGGGCATAGCGTATATTGTAAGCTGCCCGAATGGGGACCTTCACCCCATAGAATACAGCAGCCAAATAACAATTCCCTTGAGGATTGTTGTGTTCCTGCGAGTGAGTGAGGTGACCAAAAAGGAAGGAGTTGCTGCGTTGGTGCAGCAGCGGGGATGGGTATATTTCATATTCCTAGCGTTAATATGGCTATGGTAACCGCTTCACATCAGGCGGGCCGTAAGCTTATCTGCTACCCGACGTAGTATTAAAAAAAATTAAAGAAATTGAAGAGACTCTTTGTATGTTTGACATGATGTCCACGGCCTCCTTCTACAATCGCACCGCTCGCCATCGACAGGGAATTCATCCTCACACATTCGAGCCTAAGTGGTCGCGTACTGTACGGCTCCAGAGAAGTTTTTTCCCGCGTACTGTCAAGCTTTGGAATGAACTGCCTATCGAGGTTTTCTCAGGGGACTACAGCATGGGGTTCTTCAAAATGGGCGTGAAGAGGTTTTTACAGGGTCGGCAACGCGCATATGATACCCCTGGTGTTACTGGCGTTCACAGGATACTGTAACTGCTTTCCAGCAGGCGGGTCGTATGCTTGTTTTCCACTTTAGTGGTATAAAAAACCTGTACTCCATACGAGTAGTAGTTGTAGGCAATAGCTAGTTAGAAGTAATTCACTTTAATTTATGTATTCTTTGGCAGAATAATGGAATGAAATACCTAAATGTACAAAAGTTTTTTTTATAATGGCTCAGTATAAAGGCTCCATGTCGCCTGATGTTAAGCGAAAAGAGGAGCCAAAATCGCATCGGCAACGGACAAGAGACCTTAGTGTCCTGTCAGTTGACACTTCGTTTGAAGGATCCGATATTATAAGGAGGAAACACATGTGCAAGGAACGACAAAGGTAGGAGTTCCCGAAATTTTTAAAAGTTTTAGCTCTATGTGTATCATAGCAATTAAAAGATTTTTAATAGCTCGCGAAATTTCTTATATGAAATGAACACTTGCGAATTTTTTCGTTTTTTATTGTCATTCCCTTCAAAAATGTTTCAAATGGACATAACTACCACAATATTAAATAACCTTGAGAGACCTTCCCGTATTTATCGTGACAGGTTCATTCAACTGACGACGTACAATGTGCGTAAACTGGAAACAATACTGTTGTAATTAATTTACTAGATAGTGCCAAGAAGAGCACACGCTATCTCTCCTTGTAATCTAACCGTGTTGTTTGTGTATAGCTTATGATGGCTCAAGATCTGTCGTCATTTACAGGCGTACACCAGTCACGTAGGCATTTGCTACGACGTAGCATAGTGTTCTCAAAAAGTAAAAGTCTGATAATTACTTTCAAATAAATGAAATGAAATTTATTGTTAGTGAAGACATTTCACGTTGAACCTAGTAGTACTATTAACCCACACTAGGTAAGGCCTGTATCGTGGGCGTCAATACAGTATGACTTACTTATGAACAACTTTACGGCGATCAGTAAATGTGAATAACAACGAAACTAGCGTCACTATTGAAAAGAAAGGTCCGTCGTAAAGTCTTATTCATCCCACTGCTGGGATACGGTTCTTCCCTTAATCGAACCAGTTTAGAGAGCATACCCCATAACGCTGCTCATCTGCGGGTTGGCGGAGGTCAGTGTTTTCAAGCCGCTTAAAGGCTTAACGACTGCCATCTAATGACAACATCCGGGACCGACGGCTTAACGTGCCCTCCGAAGTACGGAGGAGCTCGAGATAAATAAACTCGTCCATGGACAGACAATACAACTAATAAACAAAAGTATAGGACGGGTTGTTGACCTAACATCCATTAGGGACGTAACGGAAAGATGGCGGAAAGGCTTGTGACAACGCTCACATATAAAGCGTGGATACAAACCACACATGGTGTGTACTAAATGTAGCAACATATATATTTTTGCGTGAATACCATTCACATATATATTTTCGGGTGATGCCCAATAAACATCTATGTGACTCAAGCCAACCTCACTTGCCCGTGATACACCCTGCTGTCCAACGAAATTTCGTTACAAAAACTCAAATCTTCACATAGGTTTCAATACAAAACCCCTGAAGGAGAAATTGGCAAAAATTGTTATTAACTCAAAAACTATAACTCTTTTTAACGTCATTGGTATAACTAGGTACTAAAAGTTAGAAATTTACCAGAAATTCGAAGACAGAAGCAAATAAATTTGGCTAGAATTAGAGAAGAAGGAGAACTCCTTCTTCTTCTTCTCTAAGTGGGGCAAATGGCGGAATAACTGCGGGAAATGGCGTAAAGGTAATAAACGTGGGAGTATATAGAAAAAAGAAAGAAAAGGCGACGAGACGCCGTTGATCTATATATATAATCTTAAACAGCGGTTCATTGAGGAGAGTAAGACTGCCTTTTGCATTTTTTAAAGTACCGAATGAAAAAAGTAATTATAAAAAATGAAAAGTTACTAAAACGGCTATTATCGTAAATTTTGTTTTCGTTTGAACTAACAAAGAACGTTTGACTAGAAAATGTATAAATATGATACCTAATATATTAAGTATATTAAAAATAAAGCAACATTTTCAGATATTTCTCATTTCTGTTGTATTTATAAACTTAATTTTGCGTATAGGACCCTGAATGGCTGAGGTCCGATGTGCACTTGGCTGGTTGGAACCAAAGCGTGCACGTAACGTATAATCTATATTATAAATAAGCGACAGGTCATTCATTCTCTGATTAAACACGAAATCTCGAAACTACTTATATTCATATTCATATTTATTTATTGCTTTCATGTGGTAAGTATACATTGATCTCAAGAAAAAAAACATGATCCTTACATTAGCCCTGCAAGGGCGTTGCGACAGTATGGATGTCATATATTAATTCATGAATTAGTTATACATTATTAAATCTTATTATTATTAAGTACAATATTATTATTATCACATCTCTCTTAAATCACGGGTCAAGCCCGGTCATTTGATAGGCGTGCGCGGGGAATATTATCACATTATTATTATCTCTCTTAAATCACGGGTCAAGCCCCGCGCACGCCTATCAATTGGATAGGTGTGCGCGGGGATATGGATCCAACGCGTAGGTGCCCCTTTGAGAAGTTTGATGTAATGTTGTATTATTACATTATTATTATTAATATTAACATTATTACATTTTACACATAATTAATCAATAAAAAATAAAATCATATTACATAATTATATATTACCGACGAGTGAGCGTTGGTAGAATCTGGCTCGTATCACCGCAATACTATGAGGCAGAGGTGTACAAAGACTGGGATCATAATGTGTTAAAATATTCGTTCAATGTATAGAAACATTTTTGTGCTAAAAATTGTTTTAGTTTTTTTACTAAATAAATTTTAGTTATAGGTTTTTTATATCCAATGGCAATTTTTTATATATTTTTACTGCCATATAGTACGGGTTACAGTTGAGCATCTTTATTCTAGAAGATGGTAGGTAAAGTCTGTCCTTGTGGCGAGTATTAACATGATGTGTATCCTTAACTTTTTTAAATAAATTAATATTTTTATAAACGAACGTAACTTGGCAGGAGATGTCGGCTAAGAACGGAAATTAGGCCGAATTAAGGGGTCTTAGGGCAGAGGCAGACGGAAGTTTATAAAGTCCTATGTTATTACACCCAGAGACATATTTTAGTGTAAAAAGTAAAATAAATAAATGTGATAATAAGCTTTTTCTTACATATATAAGTACTCAAAAAAATAATAAATCTCAAAATCTTATATATAATACTACGGTAACCGCTTCACATCAGGCGGGCCGTATGCGTGTCTGCCACCCGACGTAAGCTAAAAAAAGTAAGAAAAGAAAAACTCAGTCTCTAGGAGTCTAATGGTTTGTTTCGAATTAATTAGGGATGAAAGTTTGTTGAAAATTCTAATCCACAGGCAGAGCTCGGATAGGTCCGCTAGTATAATATTATTTCATCTGTCAAAGTATTTATCTACAGTACAGTACCGGCGTCTAGTGCAAATCATGTTGATCTACGTAATCCAGTTATCAAATACTGACCTTACATTAATGGATTTGGTACTGGGCGATAAACATTACTCGAACAGAAGGGCTAAGGGCGACCAGTCCTGATAACCTTAATAAAACACGTATTGGTCAGACAGTAAAAAGTCTAAAATGTGGAGGTCTAGTCTCGATTGATAAATACCTATTGCTTGGAGTACGTGTGTGGAAAATCGTGGGAATAACTTAAATACATTTCTATCTATACATAGTGTAAAACAAGGTTTTCAATATCAGTTAGACATTGTTCATGAACAGTTTTTACATACAACATAACCTAACTTGATATTTTATGTTTCGTGAACAATAAAACACCACCATGGCCTCTCATGTTGCAGGAGCGCTAGCAGAATCCCACGTCATGGCAGCATTAATGATATTATTCGTCGGGCCCTTTCCACCGCCGGCGTCCCAGCAGTTTTGGAACCAAACGGTCTCGTACGCGACGATGGGAAGAGACCAGACGGTATGTCATTGCTGCCATGGAAGATGGGTAGACCTTTGGTGAGGGACGCAACATGCGTCGACACCCTTGCCCCTTCCCATTTTCCATATACGTCGGGTTCTGCGGGGGCTGCTGCTGCATCAGCGGAGACCCTCAAACGGCGCAAATATTCAAACCTCATCGATAGTTATGTTTTTGAGCCGTTTGGGGTGGAAACGCTTGGCTCATGGGGTCCGAGCGCAAAAATTTTATTTAGGGACATCTCCAAACGGTTAGTCGACTCTTCCCGCGACCAGAGGGCTGGCCTATTTCTCGCTCAGCGAATAAGCATTGCCATCCTTCTGCCATTCAATGCTGCAAGCCTTCTGGCCACGTTACCCTTTGATGGCGATGCGGAAGAATTTTTTGATGCTATTTAGATATAATATTTTATTAATTTTAATTAGATTTTGTTATTTCCGTTTCTTTTTTTGTTTGTATATATAGTTAGTCATATTTAGTATTTATTTTAATTGTATATTTTATTCGAATTGGTTTCCTTAGTTACAACTTAATTAAGCAATCTTCGATCATATTTTTTTATGACTGAAACTAGTAAATCATATATTACAACTATCAGTAGCCCGCTGCTATGTCTTCGTAGGTTTCTTTCCTGAGGGACAAGATGTTTTCCCGAGTTAAAAAGTATCCAATGATCAAAAGTATCTAATAATAAAAAGTATCCCGAGTTAAAAAAAAAATGTCTAAATGTACATATATTTAGATAAATAACTTCAATTGAATCAGCATGATCGTAACAAGCATCCGATATATCAGATTTATAATAATAAACTTCTATACCTACCCCATAATCCTATCCATAGGAAGGAATCAAGCAGAGGTTTCATGAAACCTGAACCCTTTGTAGATCTCTCATATGAGACAGGCATTACGGCCATAAATGAGACAGCAAAGTCCAAGCATTTAGCTGAATGGAGGAAAATAAGTGGAATGCTTCACTCTAAGGAAACCGTCGACGAAGGCACAGTGATTTGGTAGAAACATGTACAGAAATACGATAGAAAACGGATACGTCTCATCCTTGGGGCACTGACTGGGCATTATGCCTGCCACGCCTACACAAGATGAGACTTGTCAATAGCCTAGAATGCAGAACATGCAAGGAACCTTACGAGATCACGAAGCACTTGGTGTGTCGATGTGTTGCCCTAGCTGGCAAATGAATGGTAGTCCTAGAAAGACGTGCCCAGATCAGGAGGACTACAGGCTCTTCCCAAATACTACTTACTGAAGTAAATGGAACATGTCTCCAGACAGTCAGAGGAGAGTTACAAAGGAATAGGGAGTGCACAAAAGATCCAATAGGTGCAGCAGCCCCCTTACTACCATCTCTTATTGCGATTCAATAACTAAAGATTGGTTATTCATACCAATGAATAAGCGACTCTATTTCAAATGGGAATAGAGTCGCTTATTCATTGGTATGAATACGCATTCTATTCAGTTATTGAATCGCAATAAGAGATGGTGGTAAGGGGGCAGCATTGGACCAAATTCAAGATAATATACCAACCCATTCAACGCTTTACTACCCATCTAGAATCAACTTATAAGTCAAGTCGTTTTCGAGATGTTGTGTTTAGTGTGTGAATTTATTATTTTTGTAACTAGATTTGACAAACTATATAAAAAAAACCGTTTGTATATTTATTTCTGAATGCATATTTTCGCCTTCGGCTTCGTTCGCGTGGATATCTATAATACTTATATGCTGACATGTATGCATGTAACCCCGTATGTTCCAGAATATCAAAGCTTATATACACGTACAAAAGCCCGCAACCAATAATTAGCAATTTCCTATCAGTAATGTTAGAGATTCTTGAATGAAGGAGGAAAGCATATGAAGATATGCTGCATAAGCAGCGGAGATGTATCGATCGAAGATACGCTTGTTGCCGAGTGACGTAAAAAGATTCCGAGCCTTATTTGTTACAAAATAAACTTTCCTTTAAATTTAATAAGTGGTAGAGTCGTCAATTCACAATTAAAAAAGACTGACATCATTTATAAATAGGTTATATGAATATTCTACTAAAACTGTAATTTGATAGCAGAAACCATTGACTAATATAGGTAACATATATCTAGCTTAGTATTGTTTGCTTATGTATTACTTATCTATGCCAAGAAACCAGCAAATAAACAGTAGCAGTACTCACAGGAGCAGCCCTAAATAATCCATGCATATTTGAGATATGCGGTTTCACTACACCGAACACGTTATTATCTGTATTTTTTACATGTTTATCCGCTAACTTTGGTAGGAGTGTTACCGTGTAAGACGTATTCCGCAAAACTGACAGCGATGTACAAACGAAACTATTGCGTAGCGAGAGAAGCCGATACCTTGTTAAGCCGTCTCTACACTTGTATGCGAGGCGCAGTATTGTCATTGTACAAATAATATTTCCATGTAGTATTGTTTAAAGTTGACCATTGCACTCTATATTTATCACAGAGTTAATTAATTAGTTAAATTAAACGGGTCTTTTTATTATATTCTTATTAAATTAAATTCACAAACACCTTCAGGTTAAATTATTATTATTTAAATATTTGTTTTCGGCCAACTTGCCAGAATATTATAAATATTTTCCATTTATTAAAATATTCATAATCTTGAGGTTAGTCGGTAGAGCCAGAGTTTCAACCAGGGTTTAAAAGAATAAAAAACAGGATTGTCACTTGAAAAAAGTGAACAAAATCCGAATACAATTCTGATCAGGAGCTCTGCCGGCTAGCTGAAGCCGATGACCACCGAATATTTTGTTTAGCTTAGCTGGGGCCCTACCGCCGCAGCTGAAGCCGTATACCATCGGAATTTTTGGATTCGAAAATAAAACTGCTGCTAAGATTGTTGGTCGATTTTTGGCTCAGCTGGTAGAAATCCTAGACCTCTACCGACTAAGCTGAAGATGTTTGTCAATAACTGTAACCTAAAACCAATTTTTGGAACAAAAAAACTGATGGTAATCGGCTTCAGCTTCAGCGGTAGGTCCCAGCTAAGCTAAACAAAATATTCGGTGGTCATCTGCTTCAGCTAGCCGGCAGAGCTCCTGATCAGAATTGTATTCGGATTTTTGTTCACTTTTTTCAAGTGGCAATCCTGTTTTTTATTTTTTTATTTAAACATCCAGTTTTCCATCAAGTGTAACCGGCGTCTTTATATACTTAAAATTTCGCATTTGTCAGAACAAACGTGACATGACGTAATATCACATTTCCTTATTGATAACTCATGGATTTTGGATATTAGATCGAGCATGTGTGAATTAACCACGTAAATGAACAGTAAATAATAAATAGGAAACATGACGTATCCAAATCACTTAGAATAGAATAAAAATCATTTACGTTACCTATCTAGTAAGGTGCTAATTTTTTTACACGCGAATATATATGTTACAGCGTTACAGTCAAAACTCATAACAATTTTGACTGATTTTTGCAGTCAAAAGTGGTGTGGACGGTGACATATACATTCTTATATATAACTAGCGGAGCCGCGCCAGCTTCGTCTTCTTATCTCCAATTTTACACACCCTTAGGCCCTATTCGCACGAGCGCTTTATTAACGCGGCGTTGTCGTCGAGAGCATTTTTTTTTTTATCTAGGTCCTGCTCTATTTTTATGAAAGTAAGGAGCAAAGCAGTAGAACTGACGCGCGTTGAACCGTTAAAAAAACGCACGTGTGAATCGAGCCTTATATGTATATTATGAACCTAAATACCACTTTTTATTTATATGACTTTAAAGATTCATACAAACTTCATTCACATGACAATTCCCTTGAGGGGTTGTTGTGTTATAAGTGAGTGAGGTCACCAGGAAGGAAGGGAGTTGCAGCGCTGGCAGCGAGAGTGGCGGCGCGCAAGCGATATTTCATGTTGTAAGTGCTTACTACTATTATTATTGTTGCAAGTGCTTTTATGGCTACGATACCCGCTTTACATTAGGCGGGCCGCAAACTTGTTCGCCACTAGACGTAGTATAAATACGTACGTAACGTTATGATTAAAACAAGAAATCTTTTTTTTTTCTGTTGTAAAATTAATCTTCTAGGTTAAGTACACAGCAATTTGGCAGTGACAAACAGACAATGAAGAGATTAGGTGATTATCTACATAAGTGTTCGGTTTAAATTGTTCAGAACATTATAAAATAATAACTGTATTAATTTCTTTCAACTGCCACTTGAATCAGAATACAAATTACTCGTACTTGTGTATTTTCCTTATATTCATGTCTAATATTCTGTATAGATATTCTTTATTGCATAATAACAAATGTATTTATTTATTAACATTTTGCATAGAATTATTCTATTCTGTTAACAAAATATTGTAGAAATGTTTCTGTGTTGTAGTTGTCAATTTCTGTGTTGTCAATGTGTTGTTGTTGAATAGTTTCGTGGAGATGACATTAATTTTTAATGTCATCTCCCCGAAACTATTCACCGTTTCGCTGGAAATGAACTGGATAACACGGGGCATCAATATCAACAACGAGTACACCTTTGTTTTGGCGTAGTCCTAAAGGCTGAATTGCTGTGATCTCCGGTCTTTGATGCACCACGATCTTTAGAGCCTAAGCTAACCTCACCTGCACGTGGCACACCCTGCCGACGAGCGAAAGAGGCTCTAGCAAGAGAGATAGGGTGCAGGGTATTTGACCTCCACCTCACTGGATACCGTAGCCAAATAACAATTTCCTTGAGCGAGCGTTAACATGGCTACGGTAACCACAAATTTACATCAGGCGGGCCGTATGCTTATCCGTCATCTGACGTAATATAAAAAAAGAAAAGTATTTCGTCGATGGCAGGAAATAAAGACTTTTCTGTTCTTGTGTGCGTTCTGTCGGCTAAGTTCGTTAGTAACATGTGACATGGAATTAACACTTGTGGTTGTGGCTTGGATCACGATTACTACAACCACAGGAAGATCGCAATGTTGCGGTTGTTTAGATGAATGTATATCTATGCAACAGTTAAAATAGACAAATAATATAACAATATATTCAATTTTAGATCTTACTGCATTGAGTATCTGTAACGCGTATGAGGAAACTCTTCCAGTATTCAGAACGCCCAATAATTCTATTCTATATATAGAATCCCCCAGTAATATATAAACTATTCCATTGTTAAGAATTGCGACCGATCTGAATTCGTAGATTGTTTCCGTAATTAAAACGCTTCCTTTATCATTTTAAAGCAAAAAGTTTATGTGTGTTTGTGTGTCTGACACACGGGAGGGATTTCCGCGCTATCGTCCCCGATCTCAGGGTTCTCTCTCCCGATCTCGGCTTCAGATTCGGCGGTAGGGCACCGCCGAATCTGAAGCCGATTACCATCGGACTTTTTGATCCCGAAACTAGATCTTAGGTTTAAGTTAATGACAAACATTTTCAGCTTAGTCGCAAGAGCTCTATGGTTTTGACGAGCTAAACACAATTATCGCTGATCTAAGCCAAAGTTTGATCTTCGCAATCAAAAAATCCGATGAAATCGGCCTCAGCTTTTTCGGTAGGGTCCCAGATCGCAATATGTCCACTTCAGAAAAAGCATCAAGAACAATCACTTTAAACTCATCTGTACCAAGAGACTTAGTTTCAAAAACTGCTTGCGTAAAGCTGAAAGTTTTAAAAGGAGCTATTGGGTCTTTCAATTACAAAACGCGTTTTATATGTTTAGCGTTGTTCTATGCAACAAAGAAAATTTTACGTGTTGAAATTGCATTGAATGGATGACGAAAGTTTAGGAGGTTTATGCGTTTGAAGGTGTGAGGGTAAGAAATAAACTGACTTCTAATAGCAAACTGTAATTAATGCTTATTGAGTTACAAATTAATAATATTTTTTTATAATCTGACCTGAGTGTTTTTTCTATATTGCTAGGCAACATAAAAGATATGTAGGGCCGCCACAAAAGTATTTCAGAGTACACAAACTTTTGAACAATCTTAAGAGCCATATTACATTTTGACTGTGATTTTTGCATAAAATGGCCAATTTTGGCGTTCTTGATCTCGGAAACAAAGATACATTAATAATGTTGACTTATTGAATAGTACAGAATAGCTATTGGCATAGTACGTAGCGGCCTCGCTTTTTGTAAACTTTGCTAACTTTTTAAATAAACACAAAATTGCCGAGAAAGATTTCCATAAAATGCGCGCATTCACTATTTTGAGCTCCTGGATTGTACTACTGTTCCAAACAAATCAAATAAAAAAAAATAGAATGTTATTTGTTACATAGTCGTACAGTACATAGCGGCCTCGGAATTTTGAAATATCATTTATTAAATATAGAAAAAAAACATTCCTTTAACCAAAAAAACTTCGAAAATCGCTTTAAGTAAACTATTAATTTCTCGAATAAACGATAATATTATTGAGTTTGCTCAACAAAAATTTATACGAGAAAAATTGTTACTTCATGATGAATAAACTTTGTAGCATGAATTTATTATCTTATTTCAATAATAACGATAAATATAACTTCAAAATTACTACAAAAAACGATACAACGGCGGCCTTCGCGGGTTTAGTACTGCGCGAGAGCTCGTCAGCGTGCAAATGTAATAGGGCTCTTAAGAGTTAGTCATAAATAAATTTCCTCATGAGTAACTAGAAAAATAAACATACAACCTGCTTCTATGAGCGAATGTATTCGTTAATTGAAAGTACAAAACAGTTTTTGACTCTAAGAACCGAATTTACACAGGCGAATTGCATTTCAACTGCATTCCGACTGGTAAATTACAATCGAGCTACAGTTGGCGTATAGTTCTAGCGACTGCATGCCAACCGGCTCTTCGACTGTAATCGGGCTGGATGCACGGTTGGTTGGCAGTTTTTTTTAATAAGGGGCAAACGAGCATATGCGTCACCTGATGGAAAGCAATCACCGCCGCCCATAGAGATCAGCAACACCAAGGGGTCGACGATCCGTTGGCAGCCTATACTCCTTCCTTTCTTTCTTTCTACTCACTCGCAGGAACACAACAACCCTCAAGGGAATTGTTATTTGGGTGCTGTATTCTGTGAGGGGGAGGTATATGCCCTACCTCTCTTTCCGCCAGAGCCTCGTTTGTCAGTTGGCAGGGCTTTGGTTCAAAGATGTTAATGAACTTACACCCCAAATTAAAGTTTAATTGCAGTCGTGATAGCTGCATTTAAAGAGCAAATTGGCAGTCGTCAGTGCAGCTGATATGCAGTGCGTCTGTAGAGTAGAGTCATAAACTGAATAGGTGTTGGTTTATGTAGTATATAATATTAGCATGTTATCATATCATGCGCGCTAAACAATGGCAAGAACAGATTACCTATTTGTTTAATGATTAAATCATGCGACATATTTTATATAACATCGTCATACATCTTAATAAAATAAGGTGTAAAACAAATGACAAACTCGCTCGTATTCTGTTAGATTTATCATTAGTTAATGCCTGTTTCAATAAAACATGTTAAACGATAATAAATTACGGAGGACCGTGACAAACACACGGAATTGTCTCGAATAGCTACGGTACTATTTATCTTAATTGGCTTTAAATTAACTAAGATAGGCGGTAGGTACCTACCTTTTCTACTGTTTTATGTACATTACCCAATGAGGCTTTCAATATAACATCATTGACTTTGCCTCATAAAAATCTTCAAGGTTGCCTTGAAAAATTACTGCAATAAGGCCGCCTTATTGCACGTAAACCTTTTGTTAATAATTTTAGTTTTTAATTGTATTCTATGTACTTTTTATTGTGCAAATAAAGCATATTCTATCTATCTATCTAAAAATATAATCTATCAACTAGCTGTATAATATAATATATGTATAATATACATATTTTTTTGGAATATTGACTGAAATCAGTCTCTCTAGTGAGTTCAAGTAAAACACCCTACTTTTTTTATATAAGTGTGGTGACAAACAAGCATACGACCTCCCTGTTCGTAAACAGTCATCGCAGCCTATGGATGCTCGCAACATCAGGAGCATCACTCACACGTTGCCGACCATGTAAAAATCCCTTCACGCCTTTCTAGATGAACCTTAAAAGAACTTACCAACAGTAATTATTCATAAGCAGTCATATGCAGGAAATTACATTATTTTCATATGGTTACACACATATACTACACGGTAAGTTAGTGTAACCATAGTTAATGGAAATTAAGGCGAAAACTTTTTTAAAGCTGTGCTGTAAAATTACTTACGTCAGAGGTGTTTTCAAAGAAAACAGCCATGCGTTGCAGCGGTTAAAAATTTCTTCTTTGCATAACGTATGAATACAGGAAATAAACATACATTGAACTAAAGGAAAATTACGTATTTGCATATTTATATTTTCCACTTTCAAAATACTTGTTCTTTAAAAGGTTCTTTATTGGCCTTATTTACCCATATATTAATGACTGGGTTTTCCGCCGAGATAAACTTGTTTTGCAGTCGTATTTCAGATAAAATGTTCACTAAAACACACAAAAAACACAGTGTTCTTTGGTTCGTACCTATATAATTCGACGAGCCCGGTGGTCGAATGGTTAGCAATGGCCACTTTGACTCCGAGGTCGCGGGTTCGATCCCCGCACAAGACAAATATTTCTGTGCATGAACATATCTGTTTGTCTTGGTATTTTCTATGTATTATATGTATGTATTTACAAAAAAAACGTATTTAAGTATTATATCACGTATCTAGTACCCATAGTACAAGCTTTGCTTAGTTTGGGTCTAGATGGCCGTGTGTAGTTTGTCCTGGAATATTTATTTATTTATTATTTATAAATAAGACTCCCGATATTTACCCTGTAACTCGTCATACATTTAAAGAAGCATTAACTATCTGCCTAAAATCAATCAGCTACAATGAAACAGTAGCACTGATCAGGGTCCCTACCGCCGAAGCTGAAGCCGACTACCATCGGATTTTATCAATGCGAAAATGAAACAACTTCTTACATTGTTGGTAATTATGTTTAGCTCAGCGGGAACAAACTCTAGAGCTCTACCGACTAAACTGAAGATGTTTGTCAATAACTTTAACCTAAGGCCAATTTTTGGAATCAAAAAACCTGGTGGTAATCGGCTTCAGCTTCGGCGGTAGGGTCCCAGGGGTGAACAACGACTAAAGGAGGAAATTTCTATCCAATAGTGAAGAAACTCGTACTTATGTCTGTATAAAACAGACGCTATCGAAAACTCTTGAGTGCTTAGTGCGAGTTTTTTTGTCACATTCGATCGTGTTAATGTTTACAAGCCGACCAAATTGAAAAAAGTTTCATATTTGTGAATTTACCAGACGCGTGTTACATATCCAAATTAGCCGGGTTGCTCACTTCAAAAATTGAGCAAGTAAGCCTCTTACTCTTACTCGTAATTTTGATATGTAACAAGAGTCTTATAAATTCACAACATGAGAGTTCTTCGCTATTTGGTCGGTTTGTTTACGTTGACATGATCGAACGCGAACAAAACACTCGCACTAATCACTCTGACGTCTGATATGCTTTCACGCATACGATATAATTACCTACGTCACTCACAAATACATTCTTCGTCACGTACGATTCATACTCACCGTTACATTCATATTTCACAAAGAATGCCTCTTTCATACACTAAACGTGATGTCACTGGCAACCCTAAATCATTTATATAGAAAGTGTAAATACAAATTGTACTACTAAGGAAGGTGGGGATATATATACATATATTAAAAGCAAACCCCGGCTACAAATTAATTCACTTTTAATTTACTGAATAAAGCTTTGTATTTGTATTTAGTTTACTAGCTTCTGTACGCGGCTAGATGCACGTGAGCACTTTATCGCGTTAAAAAATATTCTATACGTTGATCCAGAACATAGTATATTTGTACACCAAATTTCATCCAAATCCGTTTAGCCGTTTATGCGTGATTGAGCTCACGAATAAGCAAACTTTATCAATTTTTTCTTCGAAATAAAACTAAGGTTGAAACCATCAAAACCAATTGTAATTGTAGTTCATTCAAATGAATGTTGAAAACGACAATTTCAAACAAAACAAACTTGTTTCATTAAAAAAATAGTTGGTCTCAAATCAATAACATACAAACAAACAAAAAGTAACAATTTGTTCACCAACCCTGGTTGAAAATGTTTGAACATTCCAAATAGCAACATATTTTGCGGCATATCATTTTGTACCATGTAGTAATAAAATAATGTACCTAGTAAATACATAAATACAAGGATCTACTTACGCAATGTAGAATGAAGACACAAAAATGGACACTTAACAATACTATCACGATTTTCGAACACTTAGGCAGCACATAGAATGTTTATGAATTATTCGATATATATAACAACGTGTTTACGACTAAAACTCACAACGAACAGCCTGAGAATAAATAATAGAATAGATGCTACTAATAAGACTGTCGATATTTTCCAATGGGTATTCACTTTTTTTTTCCTACTTACGTACGTACGAGTACATAACTGGCGTGAATCACGGTCAAAAAAAGTTGAGTGTGAAATTTATAATATAGCACATATTTAAAGCAAATGTATGTTAGTATGTACCTACTTATAAATTAAGATGGAATACGTATGCTTTCTGGAATATTGGATTGATAATGGAGTGCATATTAAAATATTTTCTCGTTTTTATAGAACCATCTTTATATACCGACCCACGGCTCGGCATAAGTTATTATACAAAATAGATGTTTTCTTGTATACATTTCAATAAAATGGTTTGTGATCGTGAAAAGCTACGTTTCTAAAGCAAAATTCTATAGTTCATTTCATGGAATGATTGCAATTACGCTACGGTCTACCTCTCTTTTGCCACAGCCTTATTACATACACTTATACAGCCAACATAAGATATAGAAAAATACTTTTTCTATATAATTCCTAGCAGAAATCTGTTTCAATTAGTTATTTCTAAAAAATCTGCAAAAATGCTTACTATGCTGAAAATAACAAAGAACGACAACTAATAATATTTCCGGAGATTTACACTTCGAATGTTAATTATGAAGGTTTAGCTGCATAACTTCTCCATTCTAAAATATTTCCGCAATTCCTATTTTCATTAGATACCCAGTTCTTTTATCTGTATTTGTTATATACCCATATTAACTTTAAATATGTTCCTAGGTTTTCCTTTCTATGATGTTTTCGTTAAAAATTACGTGCCCTAAAAATCTAAAATAAGTAATGCCTGTCATTTTGCAGGAACACTGTCTATAAGGGGTTCCACGTAGTGCTATGAATACTACATCTCGTGGCTACGAAGGACCGCCATACGGGACGGCTTACTGTCTAGAAGCTGTTGTCTGTACATACTAACTACATCAAACCGTAGTATGTCCGCTTAAAGGCCGGCGCAGATGGGGGACTTTGCTCCCAGGGCTTTTTTTCCGACAAAATAGATCGCTTATAACTATATCGATTAACGCATTTGAAGGACCTTGGACTCGTGTGGTCTATTTTGGAGAACAAAAAAGTCCGTAAGTATAAAAAGTCCGACGTCTGCGCCTTTAGTGTGAAATAGTTTATGTATTGTGAATAAAACATTATTTGTAGGTAGGTAAATACAGGATGGAATTTTCCATTCCATTCAGTCATAAATCATTGTGAACCAAGTACCTAAATCTACACTTAAAATCTCGAACACCTGAGGAACACATACATTGCACAATAAGAGCAATTCTTTGTAATAGCTTTGATAATATTTAGTCTTTTAAAGAAAACAAAACAGTAGACAATTCATTATTATTACCTACTTTGCTACAACCTGCTTATGGTGTTGTTAGTCGATTTTCTTTCACTGTACCCTACCTCTTTCTCTTATCTTTAAACCATCTCCCAGTCGAGTTGGCCGTCGCTCTAATCACTTCGTTATCTAAAGATTATTTTGTTACTAATATGTCAAATCATATAATAAAGTATCAAAGTATATGTATTATTTTCTTACCGTCATCGTTGTCCTTCCCGAGGCCGATCACCAAGGCGCTTCTCATAAGATGAGCCATCTTCTTACAAAATTACCTAACTTACAATGCTGATTTTGTGCAAATTTCAATATAAACCACTAATCGAATCTTACTTACATATGAAAAACTACATAGATATATTAGATATATAGATATACGATGATATAACTACACGGTTAAAAACGAATGGATTAAGATTACATTAAACTCTTAATAGTTTACCGCACTAGTCGGTTAGAAAGGTAAAGGGCTACATCTCTGCAAACAAAACTTTAGTGAATTGCTCTTCTGTTATAGAAGAAAGCCAAACGAATGTAGCTGGTATCGTCACTGATGAATAAATGATGTAAAGTGAACGCTAACCGAAATTATAGGTCTCGTGAGGAACGAGCATAGTGAAAACTATAGAGTAGTTATCAAGTGATTAGTGACTTGTAACGATTATGATAACTTATGACAAGTTGATTTAAATTTCGACGAGATCGGTGGTCGAATGGTTAGCAATGGCCACTTTGACTCCGAGATCGCGGGTTTGATAACGCGCACAGCGCGATAACAGACATGTTCATGCACACAAATATTTGTCATGTGCGGGAGCACGTGACAAATATTTGTGTGCATGAACATGTCTGTTTGTCTTGGTGTGTTCTACGTATTATAAGTATGTATTTACATAAAAAATGTATTTAAGTACATTTATCAGTTATTTAGTATCATAACACAAGCTTTGCGCTGAATTTGGGACTAGATGGCGCTGTGTAAATTTTCCAGAAATATTTATTTTATTTATTATATTATTATTTCCTCATTATGCTCCTCCATGTGGATTGATGTGCGTGGTGGATTGAGTATAGCACCGGTATTTCAGCAGTGAGACGAATATGGGTAGACATGGAGTAACCACATTGATTGAAGTTTAATTAAATTCAATTTATGAATATTCAGATATTATTTCATCTTAATAGCACAAATAGGTCAGTCATTGAGTATTTTTAGCCTGGGTTATAAGATTTTTACGAGTTAATTACAAAACACCGTAACTGTATCAGGTACCTATGTCTTTCTTTTAAAAACAAAGATCTCTAACTGGTAGTGAAACACCACGAAAATCCGCAAATGCATAGGCTAAAATCGCAAGTACGCTAGATCACTTACCTTTTTTTATACTACTTCAGGTAGTTTTTTATACTACTTAATTAACGACAAATTTTTTGTCTAGTTACAATCAAGATCAAGACACCTGGGCTGTGCCGAAATAAGGCAGGCCAAATACACTGTACAATACCTTTCTTTTATCAGAGCCTCTTTCGCTAGTTGGTACACCCAGACTAAGACAGACAGACATGTTCATGCACACAAATATTTGTATGGGACTTGTACGGGGACCGAACACGCGACCCCGGAGTTAAAGTGGACATGATTAGCCCTTCGACCACCAGGCTCGTCAAAAATAAATAATATTTAACATTTGTCACACGTGTCACCAGTAATCAAGAGGAAAATGGTAAAGATAAATTATTGAAGTAACTGAAAATCTTTATATGGAGAGCATGATATCGAATTTATATCATAAGATTTTGTCAAAATAGCGGCTCCACTGATGTTCCAGTTCTACGGTAACATATTGACATAACCAAGCGAACAATGAAGAGCAATATGCGCGCGCGCAGACGGGCGTGTAAACAAGCGCCACCGCCAGCCACCTCAGTAGAACGTGATGAGATTTGATCAACGACGCCGCGGGCGACACCTTGAGAATAACATACTAGAATAAATATACGCCGTATTTGAGGCAAATGACACGGAAGCGAGTAATTATAGAATTCTATACATTCTTACTTTAACCTTTTCACCGGCAATGACTGATACACCAGGGGCTCAACCGCCGAAGCTGACGACGATTACCATTGGATTTTTTGATTGCGAAAATCAAACTTAAATTTCTGCTACTTAAGCTTAACTAGTAGAAACGACGGAGCTATACCGACTAAGCTAAAGGTGTTTAACGACAAATTAAACGTATGACTTATTTTTCAAATCAAAATACCTATTCGGTGGTAATCGGTTTCAGCTTCGGCGGTAGGGCCCCAGCTCCGCAGGTTGACCGTCAGCGACGGATATCATTTTAGAACATAGTATACCTTCGCGTCTCGGAAGCTTTCAGCGCTACGACAATGCCTTTTGTATTTTGCCGTAACGACGAAAAAGAAACAATGTTAAGAGTAGAATAACTTAGGTTAGATGAACAACTGGAGACCCGACTACAGCAGCCTATTGATGCTTGCTATGCGAGAATCTATTCTAAGATTAGATTAGCACAGTACATTTTTTATGCATTATCTACCAAGTCACGCTGACATTGTGGAATCAACTTCCCTCAATTTGTTCCGGAACAAATAAGTACGACTTGGGAGCCTTGGAAGTCTTAAAGAGCCTATATTCCTTTAAAAAGATGAGCAACGGATCTGTGACCTTTTGCTGTTACAAATGGTAAGCAAACACGGCAGCCCATAGATAAAACTCTATAGGCTGTGTTGCTTGCTTACCATCAAGTCGCACATAATAATTTGTTCGTATACCCCTTGTTTAAAAAAATATTTGAAGTACCAGAATTCGACGTGCATACGGTATCATCACTACATAGTATAAAACAAAGTCGCTTTCTCTGTCCCTATGTCCCCATGTATGCTTAAATCTTTGAAACTACGCAACGGATTATGATGCGGTTTTTTTTAATAGATACTCGTAGAGTGATTCAACTGGAAAGTTTATATGTATAATATATGCATAACATAGTAGAAAAACACTGATAATTTAGAGGTTTCTAATGTGATGTCGTAAATAAACACATTTTTTTGCCCTTTCATTGCAAACGCTGGCTGAACCCAACGAGATAGATCAAAATAATGTAGTACAGTATTGTTCACCTTAAAATGGTCTACAAAAAAGTTCGCGATGGTATATGTCTATCTCTTAGTGGTAACACACAATAACCGTTATTTTATCCTTTGCTTTTTACAAGAAATAATGCCTTATTTACGAAGCGATTTTAAGCAATACAGAATTAATCCTTATCCAATTAAGTACCTTAAATACATTGCGCATTTAATATAGATCAATATGGCCCTTCACAGCATGTAATTTAAATGAATAGTTTAGAAGATATTACACATTTAAAATGCAGGGACATAACGGCTGTGGCGGTACCGGCCGCGGAGCCGGCGGCGTGTGCCTATAACTGGGGAAGGACTGGATAGGACAAAGCGCAAAGACCTTCTGTAGTACATTTAGTATCAGCATTGCACCTGTGCGAAGCCGGGGCGGGTCGCTAGTCAGACTATAAAATGGTCGGACTCTCGACGAAACTGACAGATAGACGCTCGATGCATTAATTTTAATATTTAGTGTATTTCATTGGACGATGTTGGATATCTATTGGCCACTAGTTCAGACTGACTATCTGCGAGTGGTTTGCCTTAATTGTGTTTAATTAATCAATATGTTACCGGACAAATCTAGTTTCAGACCAAATTAGTTAATCGTAGAATAAACCGGTATAATACGGATAGGGTTGCCAACTTATTTTTACAAGAAAAACAGTATATTAAAAGCTGCGTAACAAAACAAACAGTATAGTAAGGCCCAGTGCATGCGGAGCAGTACAATAAACAGTGCTATGGTAAAATGAAGTATTTTTCAACAGTATTATAGCATAGAAAACAGTATAATACTGTTTTTAACAGTATGGTTGGCAACCCTAAATACGGATGCTACGCGTGTCGGGATAAACTAGTAGTAATGCCTAAATAAAAAATAATTAGGATAAACTAAATTTTATCCAAAAAACATATTACGTAAAAAGTGGCATTTTTTCTACGTTTTTATTGACCTAAGTTAAAGAAAAACGTAGAAAAATGCCACTATTTACGTAGACTTGTTATCCCAGTATTGGAGTGTTTTTATAAACCCAAAGGCTCTGCGCCATGCCTGGAAGAGTAGGTAGCACCGAAAGCAGCCCCCGGCTTTCGTTACAGCAGTAACGTAAGGCGGCCAGCAGCAGCATATATGGTGAATTGTGAGCCTCATCCAATGTTGTATATTTTGTAGTTACTGTTTGCAACTGCCAGTTGTATTAGACGGATCGCTCCACGCTAACCTAGCGTTATCAGTTTGGCTCTACCTAGCGTTTTCAGTTTGGTTCGATGACCTCAAAAAAGTCGTTCAGTCTGCGTCAAACAGATCGAAGTTCAGATATATGTAAAGCAGTCAAATCATCTGATGATCGTTATTTCATTTATATGTTCGCATTGAGGCATCCAAAGTATATATGTTAGCAATACAATTTTATATAAGCTGTCATTATGATCATTAATTTGTATACAAATAAATAAATAATTCACCGGTATTTTAGTAGGCATAACAGACATAAGTACTTTATGAAGTACCGAATTCCTGTTGTTACACGACAATTAATCAATTCTTCGGTATAGAAATTCACTTTATGTATTAATATTATGTCAAACGAAATAATACCCTATTACCAGGCAGTAAGGATTGTTTCTCTGTCATGAAATACTTATGTCTAGTATACCTGCATAGATACTGATGAACTCTAAATAGTTCACATATAATCATATAGCATATAGTCATGTTAATGATCATCCTGACAGCTTTATATAAAATTTAAAACTATGTTGCTAACATATATTATATTTACTACCTACTTTGGGAACAATACCCACGTCTACTTTGACTGCGCACATATAAATGAAATAACGATCATCAGATGATTTTGGCTACTAATAGATTCTTCGCTCTATCTGACGCTTCTGTACAAAATATCCAACATGCGATATTCACCTGGCACATCCACGATTTACAATCTTATTTTATCTTTTACCTGTACCTTCACTTTAGTTGATCGATTGCTCAATTTCACGTAAACAGAACGTTTAATATTATGTACCAACTGGAAAATTTTAAAACTAATTTGCTTGTTTACTATTCACAAGTAACAATGCTACGGACAAGTAAACTATAATCTCTACCTACCTATAGAAAGTATTCTGCTGATACCTGATATGTCCAATGCAGATTAGATTGAGTTTCAAAACAACTAGGCAACAATCATATTCATTATTTTCAAGTGCAGCCGGTTCCCTGTGATAACTGACTGGCATGCAGTTTATTATGGAAAAGCGGTCAGTTATCCTTGGGAACCGACCGTACTTATGTATTAGGAAAAAAGATTGCTTTCAACAATAAGGAGGCCTTGTTGCACATGCTCTCTAAGCAATTTTTGTATGGCATACTCGACACTCTGTGACGTACAAATAAAGCTTGTTCTGGATTCCGGACGAATTATTATATTAGAAAATATAATCATCAAAAAACTCTCTTTTTTTCTGCTATGCTACGAACGAACGTAGTCAGATGATGCTGTACTGGACGGACTGCATTTCAAATGCACTCCAACTGCCAAATTACAGTTTGGATGTTACAGTGTACACGACTGCAATGAAATGAAACTCCTAACCAATCGTGCAGCTCGATTGTAGTCGAGATGCAGTTTGTCATAGAGTGGGCCCTCTGGCAGCACGCGTTCACGAGTTGACGCACGAATGCAGCCATCATCGCCACACGTTAATCTTATTGGGAATACAACGATCCGCCACACGCCAACACCACTGCTAGCTAACCGCGGATGTGTTATCTGAATTAGTACACGTAAGAAGAAATTTTTATTGTTTATGTTCTGTGTTATAAAAAACGACATGCAAGATCCGATCACGCTTCTTTCGTCATAAAAATAAATATCGCTGGCTATGGTATCGTTGATGCCTCCTCATTTTTTGCAGTTTAAACAACTAATGGACAGCATCAAGTCGTTAATCGCTGCTGCTGTCGCAGGTTATAATAATGGTTTTTGTTGTGGGAAATATCCCATAACAAAAACCATTATTATAACCAAGCATATTATATGTATCTATACATATAAGGAGGAGCTTGATGGTATAGTTACGCGTGTCGGTCTCAATTACGCAAGCTAAGCAACGCCGACCGTAGCCTATCTATGGATGGGTTTATATGTCTCCACCGTGCTACGGAGGGGAAGTTAAGCTATCGGTCCCTGCTGTTGTCATTAGATGACAGTCGTTAACACAAGTTACCTTTGGGCGGTTTGAAAACACTGGCCTCCACCAACTTGCAGTTCAGAGTGCTTATTGCGAGTTTTTGGTCACGAATGTACAAATTTAGAAAAAGTTTCATATTGTGATTTTAACAAACGCGTGTTACTTATACAAATTAGCCGGGTTGCTCACTTCAACATATGAGCAAGTACTTAAGCCACATAATTTTGATATGTGACGTGCGTCTTCTATCGGTATAAATATGCATAAGACCCAAGCAGAAACGCGATACTCTTATACAAGAACAGGTACAATTAGTTCAGAACTGCCGTACCATCTTAATGTACGTATAAACTAGGTAAACAAAAATAAACGGTCTAATTACATTAGAACTATTATGTATGATGTCCAAACAGTGATGGTAGTAAACTTGTTGAATATTACGCAATTTCCTTGTTGTCGTCTACGTGCGTATAATATTGGACGTAAATAGATTGAGGAAGGGCTCGAGGCGTAAGGGATCTCGTTTTGAAAATTGACCCAAATTTTACAGGAAGGCCGCTGGCTGACAACTTTTCACACCCAATTAACTTTCTGATATACTTTCGTGATACGTTGTACAGGTACGTAGATATAATGCAATCTTTGCTGTAATGATAATATTCTAGTGATCGACGCCCGGCGTGGTATAAAAAAAGATATTGACGTGAATAGTGAATACGTCTTTAAAATTGCTTACATAGGGAGGCAATTAAAAAAAAAACGAACGTATTTTTAAGCTGCCCAACTTGGGAAGTGCCTCCACTTCACAGAATAACAAAATAACAATTCCAGCCAAATAACAATTCCCTTGAGGGTTGAGGGTTGTTGTTTCTGTGAATGAGCGAGGTCACTAGAAAGAAAGGAGTTGCTGCGTTGGCAGCGGGGATTGCGTGCGCGAGCGGTTGTTCATGTTGCGAGCGTTAATATGGCTACGGTAATCGTTTCATATCAGGCGGGCCGTATGCTTATCTGCCACGCCACTAAGTCTTAAAAAATGTTAAGATCGTATTTATGGCAAAAATCGCATTCAACATTCAGATAACTATGAACAGAATACATAAATTGCTCTTTATTCACACAAATTCCTTATATAATAGACGCCGGTTATATAATATACATATAATGAAACTAATTTTAAAATTTATTAACGCATCTTAACATAATCAAAACTAACGTTTCGTTTTTCAAAATTACAAATCAAATAATAAGCTCCCCTCTTTGTCATACAATTGTAATAACATGTAAAGAAAAAAAAAATGATTACATTTTTGCGTTTTGTTATTATACTTCATTACTAACAACCCAGAGTACCACTTAAATAGATTGTACCTAAGTTTACCTAGTCTTTGTAGTCAATTGTCGTTATACAACTGTAAACCAAAATATACCTGCATGTATACACTGTGTTTGGTAACCGTCGCCATGGATTCGACCTTTATAAGGCTTCGCATCTTAAGTTGGTCTATGTAAATTTATATATATATACACACAGTCAAGTCTGGCACTTGACTGTGAGTATCGAGTATAGAATAGTTTTGAATTTTCAAACGAGTTTAATACACCAAACTTACGTACAGAAATATAATAAATATATAAAGTCTTATCTAAGTAAACTCTTCCGTTATGATAAACAACTATTTTTGGGGGTGAAAATGGCTCACCATCATCTTTGACCCAAAGCCAACATTACTTGCACGTAGTGCACCCTTCTAACTCACAACCTGAGGGAGTAACTTAACCTCACAGAGCCAAATAACAGTTCCCCTCGAGATTGTTGTGTTCCTGCAAATGAGTGAGTTCACCAGGAAGGATATGCAACTTATGTAACGGGAGTAGCGGCGTGAGGGATATTTTATGTTGCGAACGTTTACATCGCCACGGTAACAGCTCTACATTTATGGTTTTGTATATCAGATGACCCACCCATATGCTCGCTTTACCCCTGAGGGGGTTTAGTAAAGTTTAGTAAGTGGAATGGTCTTTCATAATATTATACTCAAATACACAAATAGTATCTATACTTTGTGGAAAACGAAGGCGAAAAGTTGAATATTGTTTACACAACCAGTGCAATTTCAGATAGAGAGTCTTTTAAGTTCAAGTGACGAAATATTTTATAAGTACTTTTAATAAACAAAATAAAAACAACACGTGGTTCAGTCAACTATTTTATCCACATAATTTTATACATTATCGTAAATTACTTATACACTTGCCAAACCAACTTCAGCAAAGAGATAGGGATTGTACTCTAGATAAGGGTCTAGTTCCCACGAGGTAATGTATACGTCTAGAAGGGCTTCGTCTCTGCAATGTGCTATGTTTTCTGTAACAAATAAATTAAACGTACAATTTATTGACTTTTTTTTATCTCCAATTAGAATGACTATACCACTGTACAGTAATACCCCGACTTACGCTACCCCGTTTTACGCGAATTCGGAGATACGCGATTTTTCTGTTTTGCTTCAACCAATGGACCAGGGAGTCATTAAAACATTTAAAGCTTACTACACAAGGCGATCATATGCACATCTTGATAAAGCTATGAGACAAGATAGAAAGCTTTCTGTCAAAGACTTTTGGAAGCAATTCAATATTTTAGATGCTCTAAGAATTATTGGACAATCTTGGAATTAGATTTCACAAAAAACTTTGAATGGTGTCTGGAAAATGATGTGTCCATTTTATTTCATCACAGAAACTGAAGGACAGGAGGCCTCAGATCCTAAACAAATCGATGGTTTAACAGAAGAAGTGATCGATATTGCCAAATTAAGGAGCTTATAGAAATGCGTGAGCACGATCAACACATTGAACAAACTGATTTGTTAAACCCAGTTGAATCAGAAAATCAAATGACGATTTCAAACTTAACAGACGGCCTCAGTACAATTGAAAAGGGGTTACAAATTTTAGAAAAAATAGATTCCAATGAAGAGCGCGTGTCTACTACAAAACGGGAAATAAAAAAATTACTGGCATGCTACGAGGAAATTTTACATGAGAAGAAGAAAAACATAACTCATCAGGTTAGAATATATGAAGCCTTCGACATCAAAATAGCTTTAATTTGCTTTGTTTTATTTTTACAAATGTAAATTGTTTTAATTAACATTTTATTAAACATATTGTTTTCTTTAGACTCTGGTCGTGATTACACAAACTTTATACGTATTTATATTACGCGAATTCGACTTACACGGCTATCTCTAATCCCACCAATTGCGTAAGACCGGGGTATTACTGTATATAATTATTTAAATGACATCCATATGACGGCGGTCAGAGTGTAGGAAAGGGTGCGCACACGAAGTCATATAAACATGACCTTTGACCTTGACATTGAACTCTGACATAAAAGGTCATTGATCCGAGGTTATTACTTTGAGGTCATTGACCTTTGTGATGTTTGAAAGTCACGTAATTACATGAAAAAATGAGTTAAGAACAAAGTGTGCCATACAAACGTAGTTCCCCATGACCCCCTCTATCCATCCCCATTATCAGAAAAGGGGGTCATAATGACACCACTACCATCACGAAAATTTCTATGTCCCTCACGCACCCTTAGCTACACTAGCTCCGGTTTGCAACGTCTCCGGCGCTGCGGGAAGAGCAGACCCTCCGCCCGTGCGTTACGAAGAGCAGGCACGCATGCTCGCCTGCGCAGCTTCGGCTTTTTGGACACCGACGGCAGGCGCCGCCGGCGTCCAGCTTCAGCCGCTGCGGCTCACATGGTGCCTGGCCTTCGTTACGGCGGGCGGGGGCTGCTCTCCCTCCGCGCCTCCGGGTTTACAAAAACACTAGTATTGGGCAAATAAGACTGCGTAAAGTCAGGTTCAGCCAATTAGGTTTTCAGACATGTCGAACAACACAATGATGTTGTATATGAATACTTCCATAGTAGATAGTCCATACTAAAAAGTTCAGTCAAAAGTCAAGGTCAAATATCTTTGAAACTATAGCCCGCAAATATGGCAAATAACCAAAAATAATTTCCATGGTATCCTCTATACAATATAATCATAAAAAACATATGTTAATATGACATAAAAAATGAAACAAAAGCTTCCTGGAAGCACAGTTGGAAGAGCACTTGACCGGTCATCGAGAGGTTGAGGGTTCAAATACCACTTAGGCGGGCGAGGTAAATTTTTTCCATTTTAAAAAATGTTTTAATATCAGGCAAGGTGGCCGAAAACAAGTATTTAAATAATAATTAAATAATTTACCTGTAACAACAAGCTTCAGGCTATACTCTTTTTGAACCGATTTACATATTTGGTTGACATTGGCTGCAATTTCTGCAGATGTCCAAGTAAATATCACTGGCTGGTCTATTGGAGGTAACTTAGAAAGGGCTTCTAATTGTTTGTTTACTATTTCAATACCTGTAAAGAATTGATTTCTTTTAATAATATTCGAATTGGATTCTAGATGTTAGATTTGATTTGGTTTAGAGAGGGACTAGGATGTATGCAGGCTGAATAAGTTCAGCCGTGATTGTAAAATCTTCTGTACTCTCAGATAATATAATAATGCAATAAGATAGGCCATGGACACTGTGAGTGAGGCACATGACAATAAACGCATAACCCGCCGTAAATCAAAGTAATATTTTTAAATGTGTCACCCTGGAGTGCTGAATGTCTGAATATAGACAACTGAAATCGTATTTAAGCACAGAGTACTTTGTAATATACTTATTTAGGCGATACACAGCTTTGCCCAGTATGGAACATATTTACTATTGTTTTCATAGTTGAAAAATTACAAAGTTACCTTCGACAATATTTTTCATGCTGTCCAGTGTCTCCAAAAGGCCTTCTGTAAGTGGTTTAAGTTGATTGGGATAGTAATCATCAGTGCATTCGTATAATTTTAACGCTGATATACCCCTGCAAAACTTTGTTCCCTTTTCTCTGAGTCTATTCCAATCACTCAATAAGCCGTGCAGAGTAGAAACATGAGTAAACACAGTTTTCGATATACCAGGGAAATCTCTATTGGATGTTGTTATTTCTGAAAAAACACCAATTTATCAAGGGATATCTGTGATAATTATTTGTAACGAACCCTATGCTGAACTTTATACCTTTGGGTACGAAATTATGCGTCATCTCAAAGTCATTTTATTTAATCTTATCGCAATAAAATTATGTAAAGTTAAATTTGTGGATAAGTGGTTAGGTACTTATTTAGATTAAATTTATTTATCAAATCAAATCAATGCATTCTTGATCGTTGTCATTCTTATTTATTTTCTGGCAACCACTATTCAGTGCGAGCAGTGTGACCATCTCAAAATCCCTAATCCTGCTTTTTGCTTGACCAGAAACTGCCAAATCTCCCAAAGTCTAAATTAAAAACAGCCACTGTTTAAAGTAGGGTTGTAAAATTACGTAATTTTACCAAAACCGCTGGTAAATTACGGTAATTTTACGGTAATTTACGAAAATTACGGTAAAATTTGTTACGTAACTGCTATGTTTAAAATTTTGATTTGTTGAAATGCCACGTGCATATTGTTGCGAAATAGAATGTAAGCGCCCTAGGATTGCAAAATTACGTAATTTTCCCCAAAAGTCTTGTAAAATACCGGCGTACTACCACAGTATTACTATTTCTATAAAGTAGCGCATCGACTTTGAAGTGGGACGAAGCCGCCGCTCGCGTAGGGATCCACTAACTTAGAAACCGTTTGACTGACGACAAAATAAACAAACTAATAATGATTCGAGCTAATTTAAAATACACTCAAACAGAACCCGTTGAAATGGATATGTTTGACTTTGACACTGATGACGAACAATCAGACACAGAAGACGAATCAGTGGATCCTTTGATGTTACATTGTAACTCAGTCTTTTTTTTGTCTACCACTATGGTGGAAAACAAACAGACGGCCCGCCTGGTGGTAAGGTTACCGCTGCCTACAGACTTATACATAATTATTATGATTCCTTATGATTATATTGCTTATTACGTACTACTAATCAATAAATAGAATATTTATTTCTTTGTAATGATTATATCACCAATATTGTACTGTAAGACCATTAAACTTACTTAAGTACTACAAATTCAAGTTTTATTTTCGATATCATCTGCAAATGGTAATACTGGTCAACAAATTTTTTTATCAAGCAAGGTGCTTACAAATTTTGAATCACTTAACCGCATTCGAAAACCATATTTAGTTTGATTTGATCAGGTCTCGTTTTGGTTTTACAGCTACTACTCACAAAATTAAAGATTGACCGTTTTTAAGTTTCATTTTCACATTCAGAGTATTTAATATTTGAAGAGCATAGCATATATAATGTGCCGTGGGGTACCGGCAGAGTAGAATAGTACCTCCCTCTAGTACCAGGTGTCGTAGGAACCGACTGAGGTACAACGGAACCGGCTGATGGCGGTATAACCATCCAAAACAAACGTAGCTCAAATGGCACAGGGCAGGGATGGGCAGCAGCATCCCTGTCGCGAAGCTACGTTTCTGCGATCGCCACCACGCCTGCCCAGCGTGGCGATTATGGGCAAATCCCCCCTAATGAAAACTCTAAATAGGACCAGGCCCCCAGTCCCCGGCAGGTCCGCTAGTCCTGGCTCCGGTAGCGGCCAGGGAAACGACGGAGCAGGGGGTGCTAAGAATCCCCGGCAGAGACCCGGCTACAACCCCAACAGACGACTGGCCCTGGTAACACACAACGTACGCACGATGAGGACTGACGAGAAGATTGTTGAGCTGGAGGAAGAGTTGAGATGGATGCGATGGGATATTGTGGGGTTGTCCGAAGTCCGTAGAGAGGGAGAGGACACGATAACCCTACAATCCGGCAATCTCCTCTTCTACCGGGAAGGTGACCAACAGTCCCAAGGTGGTGTCGGATTTCTCGTCCACAAGGCCCTTATTAACAACGTCATTACCATCGAAAGCGTGTCGAGCAGGGTTATATACCTAATACTCAGAATATCTGAGAGATATTCGATGAAGGTCATTCAGGTATACGCACCGACCTCGTCACGCCCAGATGATGAAGTGGAGTCTATGTATGAGGACGTAAGTCGAGCCATACATACGACCAAGACCCACTTCACCGTTGTTATGGGGGACTTCAACGCTAAGTTGGGCAAGAAAAGCGATGATGAGTTGAGAGTGGGGCAATTTGGATATGGACAACGGAACCCTAGGGGACAGAGGCTGGCCGACTTTCTGGAGAAGGAGGGACTCTTCATGATGAACTCTTTCTTCCAGAAGCCGCCTCACAGGAAATGGACCTGGATAAGTCCCGATGGTTCCACGAGAAATGAGATCGATTTCATCATGACCAGCGAGAAACGAATATTCAATGATGTCTCCGTGATCCACAGGGTGAAAACCGGTAGCGATCACAGGATGGTAAGAGGCACATTGAATATTAACGTTAAACTCGAAAGGTCCCGCTTGGTGAAGTCCACGCTCCGACCTACTCGTGTAATCCGAATCCAAAACCCCGAGAACTTTCAGCTCGAACTCTCTAATCGCTTTGATTGCCTGGAGAACTTAGCATCAGTGGACGAGATTAACAACAGGCTCGTAGAAACTGTTCAAACGGTAGGTTCTAAGTTCTTTAGACCCCGCCGTTCAAATAGACCTCAGAAACTTTCCGATCACACTCTAAACCTCATGGCTGAACGACGCTCGCTGAGACTGCAGTCTTCCTATGACGCGCAGTCATACAGGCGGCTCAATAGACAAATCTCGAAATCCTTGCGGCACGATATACGTCTCTTTAATAGGAAATATATTAAAGAGACGATAGAGCGGAACAAAGGCTCCAAAGTGTTTGCAAGGAATCTGTCTATAGGGCAAAGCCAATTGACCAAGCTGAAGAGAGAAGATGGCAGTATAGCGACTAAGGCCAAGGTATTGGAGGAGATCGAAAGGTTCTATGGACAGTTATACGCTTCCGTTGCCAAGCCTGCTAACAGCGCGGCCAAAGACCCAAGAGCCAAGCTGACCCGACACTTCACCGAGGATATCCCGGACATCAGCCTGTACGAGATTAGAATGGCCCTGAATCAGCTTAAAAACAACAGGGCGCCGGGTGATGACGGAATCACGACAGAGCTTCTGAAAGCGAGTGGAACACCGGTACTAAAAGTCCTTCAGAAGCTCTTTAACACCGTCGTCCTCGAGGGCATAACGCCTGAAGCATGGAACAGAGGCGTGGTGGTGCTGTTCTTTAAGAAAGGCGACAACACCTTATTGAAGAACTATAGACCCATTTCGCTTCTGAGCCATGTTTATAAGCTGTTTTCAAGGGTCATTACGAACCGTCTCGAGCGCAGGCTTGATGACTTCCAGCCTTCCGAACAAGCCGGTTTCCGAAGAGGCTTCAGTACCATAGACCACATCCACACGCTGCGGCAGCTTATACAGAAGACCGAAGAGTATAACTTGCCACTTTGCTTAGCGTTTGTGGACTATGAGAAAGCCTTTGATTCGGTCGAGATATCGGCTGTGCTTGAGTCTCTCCAGCGATGCCGTATCGACTATCGGTACATCGAAGTGTTGAAGTGTTTGTATAATAACGCCACTATGTCGGTCCGAGTACAGGAACAGAGTTCAAAGGCGATCCCTTTGAAAAGAGGCGTAAGACAGGGAGACGTGATATCTCCGAAACTGTTTACGGCCACTTTGGAGAACGCCTTCAAGCTCCTGGAATGGAAAGGATTCGGCATCAATGTGAACGGCGAATACATCACTCACCTTCGGTTTGCCGACGATATCGTAGTCATGGCAAATTCGATGGAAGATCTCAGCACGATGCTCGAAGGCCTCAATCGAGTTTCTCAACAAGTGGGTCTTAAAATGAACATGGACAAGACGAAGGTAATGTGTAATGCCCATGTTGTACCCACTCCAATATCTGTTGAGAGCTCGGTTCTTGAAGTTGTTGACTCGTACGTCTACCTAGGACAAGTAGTCCAGTTAGGTAGGTCCAACTTCAAGAAAGAGGTCAGTCGCCGAATTCAACTCGGCTGGGCAGCGTTCGGAAAATTGCGTGATGTCTTCTCGTCCGACATACCGCAGTGCCTCAAGTCGAAAGTCTTCGACCAGTGTGTGTTACCAGTGATGACTTACGGCACTGAAACGTGGTCCCTCACTATGGGCCTTATGAACAAGCTCAAAGTAGCCCAACGAGCTATGGAGAGGGCTATGCTCGGAGTCTCTCTGCGAGATCGAATCAGAAATGAGGAGATCCGTAGAAGAACCAAGGTTACCGACATAGCCCAGCGGATTAGCAAGTTGAAGTGGCAGTGGGCAGGGCACATAGCACGGAGGACGGATGACCGATGGGGTCGAAAGGTTCTCGAGTGGAGACCACGTACCGGCAAGCGCAGCGTAGGACGTCCACCCACAAGGTGGACAGACGACCTCATTAAGACCGTAGGATCGCGCTGGATGCAAGCCGCTTCCAACCGGTCTTATTGGAGATCTAGAGGGGAGGCCTATGTCCAGCAGTGGACTTCCAATGGCTGAGATGATGATGATGAAGAGCATAGTTGTGTTTTCTGTTTTCCAAGTTAAGTGATTGTTAAATAATGTCAAGAAAGTGTAAAATTGATCCTGACAAGTTTTGTTACATTTGTGGCGACATTACTTTTAAAACTCAGCGAAGAAATTTAACGCCATTAGTAACTAAGTAATGAACAGTATTTTGGCTTTGCCATCGCACAACAAGCCGAAAAGTGGGTTCCACACATCTGACGTGTTACTTCCTAGTGGATCTTCCTAGAGGATGGGCGAAAATATCTCGATCTATGCCTTGTGCAATTAAATATATTTGGACGAATATGATTTGGACGAATCTTTTATGAAAGTGACTTCAAATTTTCACGGAAATCACCGATCAAGTGATTATAAAAGTATTATCGCGGAGCTGTTATCCACTTATAAGGCTTTGGGCTGTAATATGTCGTTGAAAATACATTTTCTACATTCATATTTAGACTTCGTTCCTGAAAATTGTGCGCCGTCAGCGATGAACACGGTGAAAGATTCCATGAAGACATTTCTACAATAGAACAACGATATCAGGGCAAGTGACTCCACTTATGTTGGCGGATTACTGTTGGACATTACAACGAGATGTCCCTGAAGCAAAATACAAAAGAAAATCATAAGGTTACTTTGACATTTAAGTATATTGCAATATGACGAAATAATTTCGTTTTGCTGATAAAAACTGAATTTTTTTATAATATTATAAAATCAAATTACAAAAAAACTATTCGTATTTGAAACATTCTAATTTTATTTCTATTATCCTTAACCTTGTTCTAAACATAACTAGACAAAAGTTTTCATGTTACATACAAAAAACGTATTTCGTTGGCCAGTGTAATTTATGGACACAGTTTCGTTTATATAAGTCACTCAGATAAACGAAAGTGTTTGATTGAGTGTAATATTCGTTTTTTACCGAAAGTTACCGTATTTTACGTAAAATATCGGAAAATGACGTAAAATATGGTATTTTACCGTATTTTACCACGGTAATTTTACCGCTTTACATCCCTAGTCTATATTTACTATCTTTATTTACTTTAGTAAATAAAGCATTACAATGTGTTGTGTATATAGATGGGCAAAATGCCAGGCATTTACAATAAGTGCCCAGTAAGTACCTGTAAATGTCCAATAAATGCTTAGTTTTGGGCGTAAATAGGGAATTTATAAGTACTTTTCGGGCATTTACGATAAATGCCCGAAAAGTGCTCTCTCTAAATAGGCATTTTGCCCATCTCTAGTTGTGTACGTTATACAGTCTATTCCAAAGTCACAACAAAAGCCGGAGTTATGCGGTAGTTTTTATATAGTCAGTGGCGTAAATACAGGGTGAATTGACCATGGGCCCCTGATGGTAAAGGTACACCACTACTTATTCTAAACGAAGTGAACCATTGTTGAAAGGGTCAAGGAACACAATCATAGTCGCAGTAAAGAACCGCATTATGGCTTAGTGCCATACTGGATGGAATTCCATCGCACGCAAGTTCTCTCTGCAAATCGCCATTTTTTCTCTTAGTGTACCTGAGACGATGAAGATCCTCAATTGGACATAAATCGGTCTCCATTAGTAAATTATTTCTTAATAATTCATAATTATGATTCCGCCGGTCTTGATTCATAAGCCCGTTTTGAATTTTTATAAATTTGCCAGAAAACGTTGAAATTTCGAATAGATACTGTTTTGAATTTATAATATGTTTCATGGTCGAATTGGGTAATTTGTCTGGTAGACTTTTGTAATCATTTTAGTATATTTCTAAATTTGGGAATTGTAACACTGTTTGGTTTGTATGACAGACATATTCTACGACATACATACATGACATGAACATGACAGACAATTGGTTGGATTGTTTGTTTGATTTGTTGAGCGTTGTTGCCGTTGTTCGATCAATTTAATGTTTTTTTGCCCGCTTACTACTTACTTAAAGAATACTTTAATTTGTAAAATTTATTGCGCTCTCTGTTTATTATTGTTTAAAATAAATTATTTTGCTTTTTATTTTACTTGATTTTTGTGTAAAGAGGAATCACTTAAAAGGTATAAGGTTAGGATACACTATGTCTGGACCTATCCAGGATGCTGTTGAAGAAGATGCAGCAGATTTACAATTCCCAAAAGGTTATTTGTTTCCTTCTGTCATTCTATCTTGTGTTATCATTTCGTAATAGTTCGTGCTTTAGAGATCACGTAAAGCCGTCGGTCCCGGTTGTTGTCATTAGGTGATAGTTGTTAAGCCAAGTCATTGCCCTTTGGTCGGCTTGAAAACGCGGTGGAGAATGCTTTATTGCTCTTCGATTCATGCGAGACCCATATCCTAGCAGTGGAATGAATATGGGTTGTTGCAGATGCAGTATGCAGTTCATAATAATACTAAATTGTTATATTTATTTTTGCAGAGTTCGAAAACGCCGAGACTCTTCTCATATCAGAAGTGGATATGTTGTTGGAACATAGGAAAGCACAGAATGAATCTGCTGAAGAGGAGCAGGAATTCTCAGAAGTCTTTATGAAGACGCTTACATACACCAATATGTTTAAGAAATTTAAAAACAAAGAAACAATTGCAGCAGTTAGAAAGTGAGTACATGCAGTTGTCATCTTCAAAAAACAATCGTATATCCTCCCCAAACATAGAAAAGTTCGTAGATACTATTGTTCTGTAATGTAGTTGTATTTCAACATGACTGATTTTATATCTAAAGGTAATTTTTGTTATAGTCTCCTTCAGTCAAAAAAACTCCACAAATTTGAAGTAGCAAGCTTAGCAAATTTATGTCCAGAGACACCTGAAGAAGCAAAGGCATTAATACCATCGCTGGAAGGACGATTTGAAGATGAAGAACTTAGAATATTACTAGATGATATACAAACAAAAAGGAGTTTACAGTACTAGAATATTATTGAATTACACACTTATATTTAAGAAGAGATTTTTATTTATCTTAAAATATACTTTCTGTATATTTCACTGTCTCCAAATAATTTATCGCGAAAATGGTAAAAGTTTATGTCAAAGTTTTGTGATAAATGTAGTGTACGACTTTATCCCTATCTTCTCACCCAATAAGTTTCTTAGTGTTAACTGATTAGGTCTAAAATACTACAATTTTCTATATCACGCTGCAGCTACCGTAGCCTATAGACGCTTAGAAACCCCGATGCTAACACAGCATTTCCTTAATAGATCTGATGGTTTGACTGACTTAAAGAAGATCTACCAGGAACACTATCCTATTGTTATTTAGCTGCAGTCGCCTGTAATTCTCCAGTCGGATATGACATGCCGTACCTCTTTTTCGCTAGAGGCCCTTTAGCTAGCCAGCAGGGTGCTTGATATGCAGGTGAGGATGGCTTAACGTAAATTCGAAAGATCACCGTTTCACACAACATCCCTAGGATTCCTGAAACGAACCAAAATTGTCAGTAAAAAGTAAAGCAACAACTAAACCAGTGAGAGTTACTGTTAGGCTAAGTTCAGATGGCCGCGCGGAACCGCGCGGGACTGTTAACGCTCGGTACAAGATCAAAGTAAACGGTGGCTATCGTTTACATGACCGCGCGGCGCGCTCCGACCCGCGCGCAAGATCTAGAACCGCGCGGGGTTCAAGTTCTACGAATCGGCAACGACCTGTTCAGTTGAGCCGCGCGAATTGAGACATACAGACGCATAGATGTAGGAAAAATGAGTAGCGAAGTCGATATCGTATCTATTGATTTACTTATTTTAACTTGTAGAAAGTCTTTCAATTAAAATAGGATGCATCCAGTATCGTCCCTTGTCTTCTTCTCAGCCTTCCGTATTTTTTTTATCCTACGTCGGGTCGGGTGGCAGACAAGCATACAACCCGCCTGATGCAAAAGCGGTTACCGTACCCATATTAACGCTCGCAACATGAAATATCGCTCGCGCACCGCCACCCCCACTGCCAACGCAGCATCTCCTTCCTTTCTTTCTTTCTGGTGACCTCACTCACTCGCAGGAACACAACAACCCTCGAGAGAATTGTTATTTGGCTGCGGTATTCCGTGAGGTGGAGGTACTTCCCCAATCGGGTAGCTTATAATTACGCTCCCTAACTCTCTTTACGCCCGAGCCTTGTTTGTCAGTCAGCAGGGCGCACCACGTGCAGGTGTGGTGGGCTTTGGCTCAAAGATGGTGAGGAGCCACTTACACCCCTAAATACCGGTATAAAATCCATAAGCAAATTGCCATCTCCACGTCCATCGTTATGCAATGTTGATCCCAGACTACCGCCCGTACATATGCCGTCATGTGAACGCTTCAACCGCACGGCGGCGACGCGCGGTGCCGCGCGGTCATGTGAACTTAGCCTTATACACACGAGCTACACTTCATAAGAAGGGTAGCTTTTTGGTATTTTAGCAGGATATTGATTCTTTAAAATTATGTTACACTTTTCTCAATCCATGGTGGCGCGACTGGAAGTGGAGAGTGCTAAGCGGCCGGACTGCTTATCAATGTTAAATCTCATATATCTTCGAGGTGACTGTAGTTTTGTAGTATGGCATTTGGCCTTGGGAGGCTAAAACATTAAAGGACCAACCATACCTAAATGTATTATTCCTGGCTAATGAGTTTAAAATTAGCTCCAGGGTACATCTGAAATATGTGTATCAACTTACTACCTACTTCCTATTAGTATTATAATGGGAAAGTTTCTGAGGATGTGTGGATAGATGTTTATTACTCCTTCAGGAGTAAACGGCTGAACGAATTTTGAAAATACTTGGCACACCTATAGAATATGTTCTGGATTGACATGGTATACTTTTTATTTAAGTACTATGTTTATGTCGTGAGGAGCTCGATGGCGTTGTTGCGCGTGTCAGTCTAATCGAACACGCCAGTTAAGCAACGTCGACCGCAGCCTGTCTATGGATGGGTTTATTTATCTCGAGGTCCTCCGTGCTTCAGAGGGCACGTTAAGCCGTCGGTCCCGGCTGTTGTCATTAGATCACAGTCGTTAAGCCAAGTCAGTGGCCTTAGGGCGGCTTGAAAACACTGTCCTCCACCAACCCGCAGTTGAGCAGCGTGGATGAGTATGCTCTGATGATTATGGGTTGATGCCGACTATGTTTATGCGGGGCGTAGCCGCGGGTAGAAGCTTTTACCCCCCTCTTCCCCCTAGTTAGCGAAGGAACGAAAAGCTACTTATCCCCTTTCTACCACGTAAAATAAGCATTGAGAACTCTCTAACTCGTTCCCAGGTCAATGTATACGCTTCTACAATAAACTTCCAAATGACGCGTTTAAATTATCCATGGGTAAATTTAAAAGATTTATCAAAACTAGACTATGTCAAAAGGCTTACTATTGTATCTCAGATTACATAAATGATAAAAGTATTTGGAAATGAATTGCTCTTGTTATGTTAATGATTGTATTTGTGTTTAATGTAACGATATTGGCAATTAAAAGAGTCGGCCTTGAGTTTCTTGCCAGTTCTTCTCAAGAAGCCCCGTCGCCGGAACTGGCACTTAAATTCACTTTCACAGATAGTGTGATGAAAGTGCATCTAAGCTCTGCGGATTTAAGTAGATAGTAATGATTTAGATACATGTCTTATATTTAATTTGTATGACGTTTCTAAGTGCTTTATAAAGTCCAAGGAATAAAGATATTTTGACTTTGACTTTGACTTTGAACCATTTTTACAAACATTAGCAAAAAAGAAGCTTACATAAATTTCTCTTTACCGTTCTCTGGAAACTACAAGTTATTCTTATTTGGTGGTTTGGTGATACAAAAAAAGGTATTATAGACTCGATGTAATTTTGTCTACGTAGCTTATTTTCTTTAGATGTTCACAAAGAGTAAATGTCCGACAAAACCGCCGCGTCTGACGAGGGATGCGTAGCGGAAGTGTCAGTCGCCGAATGGCTGCTGCATACCGACACGATCGTAAAGCGGGATGAAATAGTAGCGCGTTGTAGACGCTTCCGCTTTGCCAATGGGGCGGTTTCGCCGGGCCGTAACTAGATATCCTATATAATCCTCCTAGGTGATTCTATTGGTGAAGCTTACTGCGAGGGAGTTATTAATATGTGGTGATAATGTCGCTTCTAAAGATAAATAAAAGTCATGTATTAAATCAGTCTGTATATTGGATATGTCTGCAATACAGCAAGATACATTACAGTGAAAACAGGTAAAAGTGATAAAATATTGGAAACAAAAATAGTAATTAGAATTTCTTCTTTGAAACAAAACTATAATAAAACCATTCTTATCATTACTTAAAATGTAGATACTATTAATATTGATGTTATTTAATGCCTCTAACTAAACAAGTCTTTTGTTGGGCATTACATGTAAAAAAACTAAATGATTTTTTTTTATCAATAACCTCAACAATTTTAGATAACTAAAACTCAACAATCCTTCGATAATTTCCTTATGCCCTAATTTTGTTGCCTAAACATTATTCTTTAACAAAATGCTGAACAAAAGGCTTGCTTGAATTATAAACTTATATCAATGGGCACTTTTGGTTTAGTTTAAATGTTAGTATTTAATCTAATATCATAGTAATAAAAATTACAAACTTATCATTCATCTAAAAGCAAACTTTAAAATTATATTAACTGTCTATAAAAGAATTATTAAATCTAGGTATCTCTAGCCACGTTACTCTATACATCTTGCTTGCATATCTCCTACCCTGAACATATAAAAATATTTATGTACTTTAGGATGCCTGAATAAAGGTGTCTCTTCGAACTTCGACACATCGACGATATAAATGGTGAAACACCTTTACTGAGTACCCCCTGGTTTACTTTAAATTAATAATACGGGGATCATTTTATAGCACACATTTATTAACAGCTAATAATTTTATGGGTCACTTTACTAAAAATTACTAACTCTTAAATTAGGTAACATTTTATTGGGAGATACTTATATAAATCCTAAATTACAACCTGGACCTGTGACATAAGTTTAAAGTATTGTATATTGTTAGTAAAGCATAGTATTGTTTGTATTCGAAACGTGGGGTCTAAAAGCGACATGGAAGCTGATAGGAAGCGAGCAAATACAAAGCACGACGCTTACATGGTTACAAATGTGTGACGATCATGAACATAGTGCAACTGAACACGCAAGTTATTTTTTTAACGAAAATCAACGAGATACCTGAAAATATAGTTTTACTATGGTCAGCTAATTTAACTTTCAATATTACAACTAGATATTGCACTTATTACAGAAACATACTAACAGACATCAGGATTTTAAATACTGGCTCGGTTTTCTTTCATGTTAATATTTTTGCTCAGCGTATAGTTTAATATTTACTTCTAATTAATGTTATACACGTGATGAAGAAAACATTTTTTCTGTATTGAAAAATAACTGGTTTTTAGCACTGGACTATGGTTTTGCTTGTCACATTCACAGAAAATCTAAATGTACGTCGTTACTTATTAAAAAAAAACAAACAATTGTATCGCGAACACCCTGCTGTCACAAGTCACCCACTGTTCACTCCTAAAATGCTACTCAGCACCTTCAAAAACACTTCCCAACTTGTGGATACTGTTTACTCCGTGCATGATGTATACAAAAATACCACAGAATCACTTAATGCACTACAAAGTATCAATACCAAAAGTTGTTAAGTCACAGTCAACATTCAAACGATTCGCTTACATATCACATTTAATTACTGAATAATCAATATATACTAATATACAATTAAGCAACCGGAAATACATATTACAATCACAATACATTTTCAAATTCGGCATACATCATAAGTGTGGCTCATAATACAATTTTGATTTGAGCAATGATAGATTCAAAATACTCTATACTCCAAAGGTGAGCCGTCCAAAATATATATTTGCCGTTATAATCATTCAAAAAATATTAAAAAATAATTGCGTACGTCCAAAAGCAGATCTAACTATTTTTATGTAAGTTGTCAATCTATCAGTCTCGTTGTAAAAATGCATTTGGCCAAAACGAGAGATCCAACCGGCATGCTCGATTAATACTCTTCCTACTCAAACGGTATGAAAATAACATCGTCTGTACCCGATACAGATACTGTGACACTGACAAAAAAAAAACAACGTGTGCTTAAAGCTGGCTCTCCTGCTAGTGTTTTTTCCGAAACATTCAGTAAAACATAGAAACAAAGTCACGTGGCCATATCTTAAAAGGTTGTTTTTGTTGTAGTCTTTATTGTACAAAAGAAATTACATAAACATGATGACAAAAAGAGTTACATGTACAACGGCGGACTTGTCCCATAAGGGATCTCTTCCAGTCAACCATTCAATGATTAGTAAATAGATATCATATTTTGGCGAAAACTTAGGTACAGGAAGCCCCGTCGCCGGAACTGGCACTTAATGCCAGTTCACTTAATGTTACAAATGGCACTTACGTGGCACTTAATGTTTTCAAATTCACTTTCACATTCAAGATAGTGTGATGAAAGTGAATCTAAGCTCTGCGGATTTAGAGTAGTGTATGACGTTTCTAAGTGCTTTATAAAGTCCAAGGCAATAAAGATATTTTGATTTGATTTGACAATCTGATTATACAAATTCTTGTCAATATAATAAAATAATTATAAAATAAGATAAGGCACGCCGCTTTGTTTCGATGTTTGTGCAAAATATTTAGAAAAACATTTGCAGGGACCCAGCCTGTTTAAGACCACACGACAGAATTGAAAACTTCATCTCTCCCTTAGTTGCACGAGCGGACACTACCCGAATGAGTGTGACATAGCTGAGCGTAGCGGATTCATTCGATAAAGTGGTCGGCAACCCACAAAATAAAGTGCTCGGCGCGCCAAAAGAAGTTTTCATTTCTAAAACAACTCTACAAGGGATACCTACACATAGAAATTTCAATTTGGGAATTAGAATTTTAAAAGAACTAAATCATAAGTTAGGACGTCCAAAACAGGCACTTCATAGAGCTACTTACTACACAATTGTCAAGATACCTGTATCAAAGTACGAGTAAAGATTAAAAAATTCAGTCTATTTCTTTCATTTTCTTTCTCAAATCCCACAAGTTAAAGCTCTTTACATTAGAAAATTGGTGAAGCAATTGATTTTCGATGGCCACAAAATATTCTGGCCATCGTAGAAATTTGGTCCAAGATAATTTTATTCCCAACCACTTAACAAAAATTAAAACTTATTGAGAATTAAAGATCACTAGAATGATTATCCTTACAACAACTTCTTCCACTTTTGCTGGTGTATAGTAAGTGTTATATACATCATTTTAAATAATACATAAAAATGAGATCAAATATATATCTAGTCATATATGTGAGATGACATGGGTTAGCTGGAGGTATAAACAAACAATATTGTAACCTAAACAATTTTATCGACATACAAACTACAGCAGTAGTTTATTTCTGTGGCTTCTTTTGGTTTAAAAATCAACAGTTGTAATCGCTTTGGTTGGAATTTAATACAAGACTGTTCCTTTGGAAAGATAAATACGTTGTAATTTTTTTATTTATTTATAGAAAAGGAGGTTTTATAATCTAGAACTCTTGACTTAATAACAATTGACAATCATCCAATACTACCAGTATGAAAGGATTCATGCTGAATTACTAGAAGAACACTCTACGAATTAAATTATTGTCATAACAGAGAGTGAAGCATGACAATGCCTGTTATTTTATTACATATTCCTGTTTATGTAGTTACTTATTATTATATGAAATTAAGTCGAACATTCAAGTACGACAATCTCTAGTTTTGATTTATACAAATATAATATTTGTTATTAGACAAGCTATGTATTACTGACATGAAATTCCCAATATTGAGATGATATTTCAGTGGCATTAAAGAGTATTTCAGTTAGGTAAATTATACCGACATACGCGAATATTATTATACGAAAATGTATTACAAATGAAATGGGAAAAAGCAACCATTATAAAATTAAGAAAATAACGAAGTTATGTTGAGGCATAAAACATACAAAAAGTATATTTTCTTTTCTATATAATAGATTACATGTACATATATTGTCACGTGTACAATCCAAGAAAGGGACAGTCAGATATGTGTTGTCAACAATTAACATTTATAGCTTGTCGCAGAGCCGATGTTCTCTAAAATTAAACGAAGAATTATAATCGGTGTTCACTTCAGAAAATGGCAAGATTAAACAAATCTTTCTTCGTAGAAATACCGTCTGATTGGTTTATAGCGTGACGTCCATCTAGGGGTCGTGACGTGACTTGACGTTTCTTCTACACTCTACATCAACCCATAATCATCCCACTGTTGGGATATGGGTCTCCCTCAACCGAAGGGGTTCAGAGCATACTCCACCACGCTGCTCAACTGCGGGTTGGCGGAGTGTTTTTAACCCATTCTATGCCATTGACTTGGCTTAACGACTGTCATCTAATGACAACAGCCGGGACCGACGACTTAACGTGCCCTCCGAAGCACGAACTGCACCAAATTAGATAATAATTATTTTTTTGTGTTCGGTATTGTCAGGAATAGATTTGTATAAAACAAAAATAAAAATAAAAACATTTTTTTTAATTTCATATACGACCGATATGTATTGTCGTTAGTTCAATTTCGTGCGTTTTTCAGATTGAACGTAATTTGATTCTAAATATCGCAAGATAAATGAGTGTAATTCTAAATACGTATGTCTGAATAGTTCATGTTCCTTACCTAATCTAGTTAGCTTAACATATTTTTGTTTAATGATCTCATCAGACTCGGCTCTGTTCTACGGATGAATCTAGGCGCACCTAGGTTTGACTAGTTAAACCTAAGGTACCTCACCACCCTCTCCGATATCAAGTCGAGCCTCGCTTGTTAAGCTCGCTCGGCTTTTATTGATTACAAGCTAACCGTAACCTAACCTAGACTTGCTTTTAGAATTAACTAGTCTAACCTAGGAGATCCTAGATTTCGGGTATTGACTATATGTGATGCATCTAGTTTGAAATGTGTTTCTGATCAGTTCAATTGAATGAAACCACCCTGCACTAAATACTTATCGCGAGCTTCATACATTTTGGCGTATTTTACATTATAATCGACGGGGGTTAGATCGTACCCCGATTAATTGCGGGTTGGCAGATTATACACCAAATTTTGATGTAGGTATTTAAATTTTATGTATCCACTGTTAAGGATGTACCCTCATTTTTTTAATATTTCTTGTCGCATTCACAGATATTGAAAAATTAATACAACCAACAAGCAAAATGTCAATTTTTGCATTTTTTTTTCTTGCCCGATTCAAGTCACCTACTTTACGGCTATGGACGCAATGGAGGTTAGAATACTAAAAATGTCAAAAGTCAGGTAAAACTTTTTTTATACTACGTCGAATGGCAGACAAGCATACGACCTACCTAATGTGCAGGGGGTTCCATATTAACGCTCACAACATTAAGTCCCAGCTGCCAACTCTTTTCTGGTGCCCCCACTTATTCGCAGGAACAGCAATCCTCAAGAGAATGGTTATTTGGCTGCGGTATTCTGTGAGGTGGAGATACTTCCCCAATCGGGCAGATTACAAATACACTGTACTATACCTTTCTTTTGCTTTTTCAGAGCCTCTTTCGCTAGTATGCAGAGTCGAATCATACAAGTAAAAAATGTATGTCTAAATCGCTGGACTCAGCATTATTACTTAGTTCAGCGCCATTTGTAACCAGCAATAACCGACTGGCGAGTGCTTACGGTGAGCCATATCCCTGAATATTTTTTTAAATTCGTAATGTAAAAGTAATTTTTACGAGCTTTTATACAGTTTTACCGCGGCGTCTGTAATCAAATCTTGAGAGTTAAACCCATTTTCCAGTGTTCTCGTGGCAATGTACGATTGCCTACATGCTGTCATATTTAGCCCACTGTGAACCACACTGTTAGCTACCAATTTGATTCTAATGTGTTTTTTTCAAGTGAGAGAGGAGCAAACGAGCATGTGGGTTACCTGATGGAAAGCAATCACCACCGCTCATGGAGACCACCAACACCAAGAAGTCGTCAACCCGTAGCCAACCTATACTCCTTCCTTTCTTACTTTTTGGTGACCTCATTCACTTGCAGGAACACAACAGTCCTCAAGGGAATTGTTATTTGACTGCGATATTCTGTGAGGAGGATACTTCCCCAGTCGGGCAGGTTTAAAAATGCGCTATGCGTGCACCACGTGCAGGTGAGGTTGGCTTTGGTTCAAAGATGTTGATGAACCACTTACACCCCTAATGTGTGTGTGTGTATCTAGATGGACGTCGCGCCTATCGATCATTAAAAATATTTCAATACATGTAAGTATATTGATTTTTACCAAATAAACTCCATTTCTTATTAGGATTTTAAGTAACGACCACAAACACAGCTTCTAATACAGAAATTTGAGCGAGTCGCTGACCGTTTATAGACAGTCGAATCAACAAACAGAAAGTACTGTGTTGCCATGTATAACAAAGTACTGAAGTTTCAACTTGCCATATAATGCTTTTTGACATTGCATCTGATGAAGGAAGGGAGGGGTGAGTCAGTGGGGGGTGGATGCTGGCGACGAGGGTGATGACGACGGCTGGAGGGGTTGGAACGCGGAGCCTTTCGAGGGCCGCAATGTGAACGCTGCTACCGCTGGCTTCATCACTAACACTGGCTCTGCGTACGCACCATCCCCGGCCTTCATATTCACCTGAAAACATTCAATTTTATATAATCATATCGGCTCAGTTAATCATTGTCTAGCCTGGTGGTCGAATGGTTAGCAATGGCCATTTTCGATTCCGAGGTCGCGGGTTCGATTCTCGCATAACACAAATATTTATGTGCATGATCATATGTGTTTGTCTTCGTCTGGGTGGGTTCTATGTATCAGTTACCTAGTACTATGGGTACTAGGTAACTGATATTACACTACACAAGTACAATAAGGTTTACTTAGTTTGGGACTATATAGGCACTGTGTCATTTGTCCAGGAATATTTATAATACTAACAATAATCCAAGAAATTATTACCCAAAACAAAAAACCCACTGAAAATTCTATCAATTTTTCGCGAGAGTATATTAAATCAATATGGGGATATTGATTTAATATACTTTACGGCACTCTCACAGCTGAGACGAATCGAATGTTTTTTTCTATTTTTCTGCGTCGAGTGGTTGACAAGCATACAGCCCGCCTGATGTGAAGTGGTTACCGTAGCCATATTAACGCTCGTAACATGAAATATCGCTCGCGCGCCGCCACCCTTTCTAGTGTCCTCACTCAGTTGCAGGAACACAACAACCCTCAAGGGAATTGTTAGTTGACTGCGGTATTCTGTGAGGTGGAGGTATTTTGCCATAGCCTCTTTCGATACTCGGCAGGGCGCACCACGTTGAAAAATAGAAGATTCTTGAACAACCACCGATAAACTATAGCAATTCGTTTCATCAAGCGGATAATGCCGGCTTCTAAAACTAAAAAATACTCCCAAATTGCGATTATTCCGAAATAACATTGTATATATTTGCGACATAAAAGGTTAATTATTTATCTCTGAGGTATGGAACTATAAATATAATACTGAATATGATATCTACCTTTTCACAACCATCTGGGGGTTCCCGTGCTAAAAAACGATTTATCTGCGGCGAAGTACCAAGTTTGGACCCGTCCAAGTCTGGAGACGAACAAACACTACCGCCTGAAAACATACAAATCACTCGTAAGTAAACATATTTATCAATGATATATCCTGTCAATTGGCAAATAATAATTCGAATTAAAGTACATTAATTTCATAATAAGCTATTTTAATAAAGACAATTTCAACTGCGTCACACTAAATTAATTCTACCAAACAACCAATTTATAAATCAAGTCTACAATGAACTCTTTAAAAAGCAGCTATCCTTTTAAATAAAACGTAAAAAAAATCATGCGGGGAATGTTTAGATCATTTTAAAATCCAGTGCTTTCAAAACTATCAAGCCAGGTTCTCAATGTTTTCTTTAAATTAAATCCAGAACATGTTAGGTTCGATGAGGGCTATCGCGCATGAATTTGCCGCTAATGTAGAGTGAGGTCTCCAAAATATCACTGTTTGTGAGTGCCCTTGTCAGGTTTATTTGTATTTGTAGAAAAAGTTGAGCATATTTGCTTATAATTGTTTAATTATAGCAAATGTGAGTTACGGCTCAGTGAATCTCTGTGCTTTGAGATAACTTTATCCTTGGGAAACTTATTTTCTTCTTTTTTTTTTTTCAAACAAATCGGGACTGTACAATACTGGTATGCTGAATATTGTTGCAGTAGCGTTGTCAAGGTATAAATACGATCTAAATGTTAATTTTGTTTTCATTCTCGTATTTCGCAAACTTTTACGCTGTACTTCACGACCTCATTCGACAGTGGCGACTGATGAACACTAAAACGGTAGCCCTCATTCCAAACAGGCAACGGCATCCGTGCAATCCAAACTAATAAAAAAAAACTTCCAAAGAGTTACAATACTAAACTATGAGTTTCTATGACTGCCTTTTGGTTTGAATTTTGCTAGTATGTAGTTACAATTTTCAAGTTAAATATTTGTTTTTATAACTGGACAGATATGAGAACTAGGCTTATATTGCGGGGTAGTTTTCTAAAAGCCTTTTAATTTGATTCATAGACCTGTGGCTAGGAGTTCCGCGGACCCCCCACTGGAGAGCGACCCTCGGGATGGTGGATCTATACCCACAATTGATGTCTTACAATCTCAAAAATAGTTTCACAACTGGCAATATATATTTAATATTCACATGGGTATGTTTTATAAACGAATAGTGTTGACAGTGTAAAAAAAATATATAAGAAAACGAGAAAAAGTAGTTCAATAGACCTCAAACAAAATACGTGATAATGTAAATGAGATTATATAAATAAATATATATTCTTAGACAAATTACACAGGATTAGATGGCGGTGTATAATTTGTCCTGGAATATTTATATATTAAATTATCTAGTCGTAAACTAAGCAAAGCCTGTACTATGGATCCTAGTTGATTGCTAAATGTATTGTGTATTTTTGTAAATACCGACATATAATACATCCAGACCAAGGGAAACAGACATGTTCAGGCACACAAATGTTTAACTTGTGCGGAGTTCGAACACGCGACCTCGGAGTCAAAGTAGCCATTGCTAACCATTCCACCACCGAACCCGTATAGTTAGCCAATATATAGTCGAGAGAGTATAGTAAAGCAACAAGGAAATTTAACTATTTTAGGACAGCAGCTCTTATTTCCTTCCTCTACTCCCTCATACTCACATATTAATTAATATATCACATATCTTTGCGTCATATCCTCCTCATGTCATTTTCCTCATTCCTATAAGATTTAATTATGTTATAGGAATAAGGAAAGACCAAATCCAAAACATTCTCTTCTGGATGTCTATGAGCTGTGGTGATTGTTTATCATCAGAGAAACATTTCTGTGTATGATCTGGTCTGGATGTTTTCTATGTAAATAAAATAAAATAAAAAGTATATTATATATAAATATGATATGTAAAATAAAATAAAAATGTATGTATGTGTTATTTAGCTCCCATACAAGCTTTGCTTATTTCGGGAGGAGACGTGGTGTGTATGTATATTAGTGCAGGAATATTTAGATTGAATTAAAGTTTATTTAACAAGTATATAGTTTCTTGGGACTCAAACAGTCCCAAGAGAAATTAAATAATATACTTCAAAGAGAAAGCTATGGGTCATGAATAGGCAAAAAAAATGAGAGATTACCTGATGAATGAGCAGTATGACAGAGATCGTGCGGTGTCTGCGTATTCACGGAGCGCCGGAGAAGTTCTGCTAGGGGTGCGCGATGTCCCTCCGGTGTTACCTGAAATATATACTTTTAATTTAATTTCTTACAAGGGAATACATTACAAGAAGTGTCGTTTTCATTTCATTCATCATTAATTTCTTTTGGATATGCAGTAAGAAAAATAAATATTTTTGGTAACTATATTTTTTATTTTATTCTAGGTGAAACCATATACAGTTTTTTTGTAAAATGCTATGTCCAGCTAGCATACATAAAAACATATTAATTACCTTGTCTCGTAATCGATCAAGATGTGAAGTTTGAGTACCGCTGGCTGGGTAAAGAACAAGTCTCTCTATCTCCTGGTTGAGGCCTTCTACTGAAGAGCGTGCCGCCCGTAGTGGAACACTGCCGCTGCCGAAACGCGACCCTACCGGATATAAAAACCGGATTGAAAACTCTACATTATTGTTACACTGTTATACCTAAAGAATCAGTGGACCCAAGCGCGTAAGCGATGTAGAACCTATTTCATGCGCACTGTGGTCCAAGAGAAACTGTGATCCAATCAGTGTAAACTTACGTATCGCATACATATTAAATGTTAGCTATTAACAAAGATGTTTAATACATTGATAGCAAGGATATTCATTAGATATTGTCACAAATATATGAGAATGTGATAATTCGACAAATTTATACCTACCCTGCACTGAATAAGTGGGATAAATATATGGTATATGAAAATTAAGTTATTAAAAAATAAATATTGGCCAATGGTAACTGTTTCACATCAGGTTCTCAGTTTCTTGCCTGCCTTCACATGTAGCATAAAAAATACTCACAGTAACCTGGGCTCATAGACGGTGTAGAATAGTCGCCCGATGCAGACGGTTTATGTGGTCGTTGTAAACGGCTGCGTCGAAAGCGATCCAGTTTGTCGTCGTCAGACCCCCTGGAGGACCTACCAGACGCTCCACCACCATCGTCAGTCTGTACAACAATTCATGATAATCAGCAAGTGATTAGGGCACATAACATTAGCAAGTATCATTCTAATACAGCAGAAGTTCTTCTTCTGGATCTGGTCAATAAATTTATATAGTGAGGTAAAATCCCTTTGTTTGAAGAAACACATGCCATTGACTTCATGCTACAGATACAAAGTAGCTATTCAATAATTCGTGATACAGCAGAGATCTTTCTGAAATCAAACAGTACGCCACTATTTTGTTTTTAATGTATGAGGATGAATTCTCTACCAATAATGTATACTATGATTACAGAACGAAGCCATTAGCATCATATCATATTTATTTCAACACAGTTGTGCAGCGCATTCATTGTGCAGCTGGTAGGTAATAAGACATAACAAGTGGGCAAGTTTCTCCTCAGACAGCTATGTCCTATGAGAAACACTGTTCATATTTGTATGAACAAAAATTATATTGTTTTTCTTTTATGTTATGGAAACCTGTGTATGTTTGTCATGCTGTGTGTACTTCAATTTTGATCTTACAACTAGACCTTATACTACATAAATGAAAATTGTTATATTTGTTGTAAGACTATTTGTACACATATAAATAAATAAACTTGGCCTCTTGTTCCATTAGGAAGTAATATAGACTCCTCTCTAATACCAATAGCAATTAAGTAGTTTACATACCTGAGTAGATTTATCAACTTGCAGCTGGCTGGCGTGGAGGTAGTAATCCCTTGACCACTGCCCTTTCTGGTATAATGTGTCAAGAGATGCGGTACGCCTAATGACACTCGATCCAAATCTGCTTTTACCTGTAATTAAAACACTGTAATTAAAACGACAGATAGACAAACTCGTACTTTAGCTGTACCTACTATTGTAAACCCGTTGTGTAACACAAACTCCCGAATTGTTAATGTTATTAAGATTCACTAAAAACAACAAAGGCGTGATTGGTTTTCTCACATAAATAAATAAAAGAACCAGAGACCAATCTTCTAAAGATCACATTACCTATTTTGGTAGGGTTGGTACAGAAAGACAAATATTAAAAGAACATTTTAATTATGTGCATATCTTTGTTATTTTGATAATATACATCATAGGGTACGAAGCAAACATACAGCACCGGCCTCATGTAAAGCAGTTACCATATAGACGCTTGCGATACAAAGATCTGTTGCTCATGCACTGTCACTTCCTCTGCTAATGAAGCATCACTACATAGTATCACTACATAGTATAAAACAAAGTCGCTTTCTCTGTCCCTATGTCCCTTTGTATGCTTAAATCTTTGAAACTACGCAACGGATTATGATGCGGTTTTTTTTAATAGATAGAGTGATTCAACTGGAAAGTTTATATGTATAATATATGCATAACATAGTAGAAAAACACTGATAATTTAGAGGTTTCTAATGTGATGTCGTAAATAAACACATTTTTTTGCTCTTTCATTGCAAACGCTGGCTGAACCCAACGAGATAGATCAAAATAATGTAGTACAGTATTGTTCACCTTAAAATGGTCTACAAAAAAGTTCGCGATGATATATGTCTATCTCTTAGTGGTAACACACAATAACCGTTATTTTATCCTTTGCTTTTTACAAGAAATAATGCCTTATTTACGAAGCGATTTTAAGCAATACAGAATTAATCCTTATCCAATTAAGTACCTTAAATACATTGCGCATTTAATATAGATCAATATGGCCCTTCACAGCATGTAATTTAAATGAATAGTTTAGAAGACTAAACTATTCATTTAAATTATATAACGGCTGTGGCGGTACCGGCCGCGGAGCCGGCGGCGTGTGCCTATAACTGGGGAAGGACTGGATAGGACAAAGCGCAAGGACCTTCTGTAGTACATTTAGTATCAGCATTGCACCCGTGCGAAGCCGGGGCGGGTCGCTAGTTTCTAATAAAATAAGGCGACGTCGATTTGGAATATTGCGGCGGTGTTTATTTTTGCATAATTTATTGACTACAATAGCTTGGTACAATTCTAATTGTACCAAGCTATTGTGTAGTCAATAAATTGCCAAGGAAAACTTAATGCTAATTTCATTCTCTACCAGTCAAAGTGATATCTGTATATTGTGATTTTTTACAACACATACCCATGTGTTGTCACCTAACAAGCATATGGCCTGCATGAAGAGAAGTGAACTGCAACTATAAATTTTTTAGGCAAGGAATATCATTCTTCTTCTTAAACCACCAATATTTGTTAAAAAGCCAAATTATAATGAAACTAGTGACCATTCTAGATACTTTGTCAGTAACAAATGGTCACTATCTCTAGTCATCACAAGAAAAATTAGGAATTATTTTCTTAGGGGTCAGCACCACCCATCCCAGTCGTCCAGCCCTGTTAACAGGACAGTTGAGAAAAATTGTCTTATTGACATTGGTAGTACTGACCCATCATAAGTCATTAACAGGATGGATAGCAGCAGATCAAGTATCATAAATTCAGTAGCTACATTCTGATAGTGTTTGAAATGGGCGGAATAGAGTATTACTTACTTTTTTTCATTTACATAGGTATATGAACTCTTGTTTATTTTCACTTCATATTTATTTCTGATGCAAAATTAGCGTCATTGAAGTGAAAAATTAATTACTTGTTAAATACACAAGGAATCAAATAACTGTGTTACACAATTGTTTATTAGATTTTTAATAACTTGAAGTAAAATGTGGCCAAAATGGCTGTTTTCCGCAATTTAATTGCAAGAACTACATGATTCATAGTTTCATCAATTTTGAATGTTATAAATAAACTATGGGGCATAATAAATAATCCTGTTTTTAATAAATAAGGGGCTTAATAAATAAGGGGCTTAATAAATAAGCTTTTTTGATTACATAAGTATTTAGCGAATATTTTTACTTGATTGGCGCTAATTTTGCAGAATGATACTTATTACTCTCAGTATTATATTTTTTATTTCATCATAAAATGCCTCTTAATTTTATGTTTAAATAAAAATATATTATACTGATCTAAACAAACAGACCTAGCAAATATATAATAAATATTTTTTTTAAAAGTAGCCAATTAATAACATAGTACTAAATTATAAGAGAATTTAGGCTATTTTTAAGTAAGTTTTTAGTAGCATGATGCAGGAAGCGAAGATGCAGGAGCGTCTACATCACAATACTATGTTATCCCTGTTGGTGGTCTATATGTTGGCAGTATATATAATATGACACCATATGACTCGAATCAATTTTTTTAATGTACTAACAATCCGTATGTGGATTAAACACATCAAATTTCACTGTTGTCTTGTCCATTTTACATTTCAACACTCGTCGACCACTAATATGTTCGAGAAATATGTATTTCAATTAGTATTGTAAATAAAACAAGCTATGTGTAGCCTGATATTTAATGACACAATCATAAGCGAAGTACAACCGAAGAAGCCAACATCATCCACCTTTATTATATTCAACAAAGTAGGTATATGGATAATGAATATAAGACACCCATACTGTAGTCTCCTGGGAAAACCTGGGAAACAAGTACCTTCATATCTACCATGGAGGCAAAAACCAAGAGTAACTGTGTAGGATGTTGTGATGAGAAATTAACCATTAATTTTCTGTACTTAAAATATTATGTACTTAAAAACTACCTATTAGCTAATTTAGCTATGATTAAAAGTTGATTTTGTAGCTATGCATGTTTATGTGATCATCTGTCTATCATTTGTGGTTTTGAAAAAGGAGTATTGGAGGCTCTGCATGAAATGAAATGGATGAAATTGTCATTAGACTTATATTTCCTATCCAAGTCACTTCCAAATTATCTTGACTAAAATTTATTGCTATTTTGTACTCGCAGCCAACCTCACAATGAATAACAATAACTGTCTTGGAGATAGAAGGTATATATAAATCTAAGGCTTTATCTTCATACCTGTCCTGGATGTCATTGTCCAGTTGTATTATCTTGGGAATATAACATTACACTACTGTCAGAGAATACCTATCAGGTTTAGTACAAGATATACCATCAAGGACACACTAAAGATATCCTCATCAACAACCAATTATGTTGTTAATGAGGATCCTATGGATTTGATTCCTTGAATCGAACCACTCTAGGAGATTTACCTGGCTGATAGCCTTCGCGGTAGGTAATAGTACTGTAAATATAATCAGAAAAACAAACCTTTATAGTTGACAGCGCCAGGGCTTCGCTGTCCTGACAGGGCGTGATCCGGCGATATCCGTCGCCACACATTTGTTGGTGACAAGGTTGGACTATTTCCAGCATTCTTTTTCAATCCTCCGCTTTGTTTCATTACCGAAGATACTGGCAAAGTAGCCCGCATCGGCCCCTTGCCTACTGGGCAATCGGACTGTTTACGTACGCGTCCCGACATTTTCAACACTCGCGAAGTTACACTAATTACAAAAGCCTCCCAAATTTAACAATAAATTTACGCCTGCACGAACAAATAACCAATGTTGCTCACCGACGCCGCACAGGTTCTTTGTAGAAAGATTCCTATGCCCCGATAAACAATGCATGAAAACACAATTAAGAAGGTTTTTCATATGCACTTCGATAACTTATAGTTACAATAAAGGTTTGGCATTAATATATTGTTTGTACATATTGTTCAACTAGCACATATTTCTATAAAACAGAATTACAAAGCGAGCAAGTCACATTTTTTCTGCACAATGGATGAATGAACCTGACAGATGACATAGGACATCGCGCCATTCCTTTTCTCTTTACGATTAACACTAAAATACATTATTTGGGTCACTGATAACAACATGATTGAGCTAAAAGTAATGAAACTTTTAACAATTATTGAAAAATTACGGAAATATAAATAATTTTTAACTATTCGTTGGCATTGCAATTAACAGCTGATTACTCCGCCATGTCAGCTTGTCTATGCGACGACGCGCTTTTTGTTGCCAGTTGCTCGCAGGCCTATGTCGCCAGATATAGAATTTGAAGTACATACATAGCCCACATCGTCCAATCCGCGGGGGTCAGAAATTGTAGTCTAAACGCTTTTCACACCACGGCTGATATCAAAATCTGCAAACAAGAGTCCACTACGCGAAATTTTGATTATTTTTAGTACGCGATTATATGTTTGGAAGTCTCCAATTCAAAATTTTTGATGCCGCTGCCGCACGCAGCGCCGCGCCGATAACCTCAATCTTGCTCTCAAGTAACCCAATTGGTTGCATATTGTCCAATCTGGCAACCCTGTTATTGTGCATTGAAAATCCAGGCCTGTGAACTTGGCTATTCCCGACCGCGCACACAGTATTGCCAGATGCGATTATCTCCACAGCTCTCCGCTGACGCACTAGAGTGTGGTAAACATAACAAATGAAATACAAAAATAGTTCACATTATAGTTTTCTGTGTTTACGTACGGTCGAAACGGAAAAAATAAAATAATATCTTCTCTTCACGCAATAAATTCGTCGTATGTAGCGACTTTTTGACCTTTCCGGTAAAATGTTCACCGAAGCATTTTGTCCAATTATACTGAGTTCCGGTGGTGTTAATTAAAAAAAAATATCGTCGAAATTACTCATTTTGTGCAACAAACAACTAAACTCGCAAAGAAAATTTTTGGAAAATGGCGCCAAGGCGCCAAACCGTAAAATAGCAGAGATTTTTTTTTTGTTTTCTTCACCCATTCTGGGTAGGCAAAGGGAACTATGCCTATACAGCCAAGTTTTCAGTAGAATTTTTTTATTCATAGAAGTTTTTATAAGTCATACAAATATTTCTAAAAAGAAACTAATAATTTGTTTTATTACCAGATATAATTCAATGAATTATGTTGTTTCATTTCATATCAATAAAAAAAATCTACTGAAGACCTGGCTGTATGGGCATAGTTCCCTTTGCCTACCCAGAATGGGTAAAGAAAACAAAAAAAAAAAAAATTACGGTTGGCGCCATTTTCCAAAAATTTATTTTATTAAATTGCTTCATTTTTTCGCAACTGTATTAAAAATAGTTGTTCAACTTGTTCCGACTGTCAACCCTCACCTTCGGCTGCGCCTCGGCTCGGGTAGACATTTGTCGGAACTCTTTGCAATGACAGGCATTCCGCACTCATAAAGAAATATACTATTTACTATTAGCAGCGTCAGATAGGTAAGTAATGTTCCATATCGATAAACTTGACTAGAGTTGAAATTCACTTTCTCGATTTTAACTCTACTTGGCAGGATAAAAACTAGGAAAATTATTTGCTTCAATATTCAGTTTATATCCAAATTATATTATTACTTAGTATAATTATCACTTGCAGCTTAATGAGCTATCAACATCAATCAATCCGTTTTCATCCCACAGCCTGGACACCGGTCGACTCTCAAGCGAAGATGTTTAGAGCATAATCTAAGAAGAATTCTAAGAAGCGGAGATGCTTCCCCAGTCCGGCAGCTTATAAAATGCAAACGCCACTTTTTTCGTCAGAGCCTTGTTTGTTAGTCAGCAGGGTGCACCACGTGCATGTGAGATTAGCTTTGGTTAAAAAATGTTGATAAGCCACTTACATACGTGGTTCATCAACATCTTTAAACGAAAGCTAAAGTTAAATAATCAAACAATATTTAAGTTTGCAAGTTTTACTCAAGTAAAGTAAATTAACAAGGAATGGCAAAACAAAAAATGATCACTGCACCAGGAACTGATATGTAACCAAACTTAAAATACTACAGTAGTTATATAAACATATACACAATAACTTTGTTAAACAATTTCAATGAATTATCATCATATTGACATTATTATATAAATAATAAATACGAATTCGTAATAATCTGCAAGGAGTTAGATGCTTCCTCACATCTACTGTATCAGTTAACTCATCCAGTGGCAAGGCCGCCCATAGGCGTGCAAAAAACATCATTACTCACATGCCAAAGCCGCCCATAGGCATCTAGGTTTTGCATTTAATGTCTAGGCTAAATAGTATGTGGCAGCTGTGGGAAAAGTTCTTAATACGTAAGGCGGCAATGAATGGGTTTTAGATAACTCTGCTCTGTTTATAGCACAGATGTCGGCTATTTTAGAGCTGTGTAATAGAAAGAACAAGAATACCACCAGTCGGACGAGATACTACGTGTAATGTGTACAGCGCTGTGTCAGAGTAAGAGGACTCCTTGTATTGGAAGTGTCTATCTATCGTTTTCGGTGACCGCTTTAGATGAGCTGGGACGTATATCTGTTTGGCATGGCATGTGGTATAAAAAATAGATCGAGGTAAGGTTAGGTTAGCTTAGGTTTGGTTTCAAAATGGTTAAAAATTTCAAGTCTCGATATGCTTCCCCAGGACGGCCAGTATACTTTACTTAACAATACGGGCCAGATTTCAAATTCGTCAAAAATTTCAACAATATACTAATATATAAATGAGGTAATGGCGATACCGTTTTTTGCGATTTCGATGTTGGTTCGTTGAAGCGCATGTTCATTATACCACCCTGAACGACCCCGTTGAGGGTCTATTCCGAAATCATTTATTTTTTCAAGATGGCGGTTCCCATTAACCCGCTAGTATAAATTTTGATCATTGCTAGAACAACGTTGTGACGCAATGTATGAAAATTGTATGTATAAAGTTTGTCCGCTACGTCCATATTATATACGCTTTGGTGCCCAGAACAATGCCTGATAGCTAACGCTCACCTTATATACCGTCCATCCAAGTTGCATGTCTTTCGCCTAGTAAACCAATCAAGCGAGAGCACCTCTTCGATATTTCGCCTTTCGTGACATATTTTACACACTTTTCACCTATTTAAACAGTATGTAAACAGGCTACTTGGGTACTCTTAAGCCGAGTTGATGCCCAGAGTTAAGACCCTATGCCTATAGCTTCCGGTCATATCACAGGATTGCGAGTGTCTCACCCCGTAAACCATTCAGGAGAGAGAGAGAGGACCTTTACCCTTCCGATATCGCACCCAGTAAACCAACTAGGCACTCAAACAGTTTGGTTCGGTGCCCAGAATAGTTAGTTGTATGTGACGTGTCCTCAATTTCGTCATTGACGACTAGTAAGGGCTAAAATTAATTGCATTTTTTTCAGCGAATCAGGCTACACCACAATTTTTGGCGCGTTGACAAATAAAATGTCAAAAAATATAATTCACGTCATTGAGGTGCTGGTTTAAAAATAACATAATAAATCATTGTCAATAACATAAATAAATTGTGTAAATTTTTGCTTGACATGCAACATATACAAAATCTTACACATCAGTTGTGTTCACCAGCGGAATGTAAAAATATAAAATTTAATACATCTATTAAAAATAACATTATGTTATAAATTATGATCATCATCATCAGCCTGTATCTACCCACTGTCGAATATAAGGCTTCCCCAATGCTTTCCACCAGATACGATCCCTTCCGCATCCAGCCGCTTTCTTATGGTCATCAGACCACATCTGAGGGCGCCCAACACTTCGTCGTCCTACGCGAGGCCTCCACTCTAATACCTTCCTCCCCCATCTGCCATCACTTACTCGGCAGATGTTACCATCGATGATTAATACTAATGATATATTTTTCCGACAGTGGCGCTAGTTTCCTTGTGTGAGCAGTCTGATTGCTTTCATTCAGCTTATCGGTTGTAGGTTTACTTTTAAGGACTCCAGGTTAGAGTAAAATTACAGACCAAGTGAGCAAAATCGAGCGAGTAGAAGTACATTACGCTATCCAGCAGTCAATATAACACTACTGTATCTGTGTTAAGAGGCTTTAATGTCCTTTAGTCTCATAACATGCAAATTGTAAAATAACATATGGTTGTAACGTTCAAATCTCATAAGATGCAATACTCAAAATCTCCAAGTTGCAAAATACCTACATCTCAATATATTCAACTTGCAGAATATCGAAGTCTCAAAACATCCATGTCTCATAATAATCAATTCTTTGTATGGGTGGGTGGATGAATATAATAAATATATTTAAAAGTCAATACAAGTCAGCACAGATACTTGTCAGTGCTTTTCAGGGTTAATTTGTCAGTCATTGTCATTAAACCAGAAACAACATAAAACATACACAAACCATTTAAATATTTATATTAAAAATACATCTTAACAACCGTTACAGTTTCACCCATTTATTTGAAAGGTCAAAGTAATAAGCAAGTCAAGTTATGAATATGTCTTTTTATTTTAAATTGATTTATAAATTAATATCTTGATAAAATAATTATATATACATTTTGTTTGGAATCTAAGAAGTTTATTATGATATGTTTTAATATTATTTTACTAATCACGTTTATAAGGACGCTAATTTTGGAAAAAGTATAAGAAAAGTATGTATACTATTTATACATGAAAATTTACATGAACATTTACTCACTTAACAAATTAAAATTTATGTCTTTTTAAATTAAATTAAATTAAATTAACAATTAAAATTGCAATTACGATTTCAATTTCTAATTAATTTCTAATAACACCACTTATAAATTCACTTATATCTAAAATGAATATTATGAGACATGGAAGCTTTTGAGACTTGACTATTTTACAACTTGAACGTTTTGAGATGTAGATATTTTACAACTTGGAGGTTTCGAGACTTGGACCCTATGAGATTTGAATGTTTTGCAACCATGTGTTTTTTCTGCAACTTGACCGTTATGAGACTAAACCCAGCCTTATATATATATAAAATGAGGGCCAGACACTAAAACTATCTTGTGTTATCTCTACTTGTTTTTATTACAATTTAAGTATGTATTAGGGTACAACATTTTTAACTACATTTCTTTTTCATCTAGTATTTGTCAATGTTTTATGCACTAAAATTATCTCAAAATGGAAGCGCTTCCCTCTCCCAGCATGTGATTTCCATAGTCCTTAGCATAATAAATTCTTCATCTATCCAGTGGTGTGATTGAATTTTGGATGTAGATGATAGATTTGTAGCTGCAACACTAAATCTGTATCCCTCGATTTTGTTATAATTCGTTTTTTTTAATTGCCTCCCTATGGATGCAATTTTAAGACATATTCACATGAAAACGATAGATAAGGTATTGTTTTGTTCGTTCCAGACCCACGGCGCAACTACTATGCTCAACTGGTTGTGCCGTGGGTACTTTTGATTCCCTTCTACACAACTTGTGAGCAACTGAGAAAAAAAAAGTACCTATCGCCCAACTGACGAATTTTTGAATATCTTTCTTGATTTCCCTTTGTCTACTAAGATCCATCAAAAAGTTTTTAAATGAGATATGCGAGTTATTCAGTTGGGCGACAGGCACTTTTTTGTTCACAAGTTGTATAGAAGGGAATCAAAAGTGCCTACGACACAATCAGTTGGGCACAGTAGTTGTGCCGTGGGTCTGGAAGGGTTTTGTTATAAATAACTTAAACATTTATCATTTCATAAGTCACTCCAGTATGCAGAGGCGTTAGGTTATCTTTTTCCAACGGATGGGTTGAATTTTGTCCAAATCGTATTACATAGGTCAGATTGCAATACATCGCTTCAGATATTTTGGCCAAAGGTATTTTTTTTTTCATGAACTTCATGAACTGTCCCTTGACAGTTCATGAAGTCTTATATATATTATATATATAACAATGACGGTTATATACTGTTTTAGGCGCTGCCCATACTGCTCTGCGCAACGCGATGGTGCGCGGAAAAGCGTTTTTTTAATGTTGTACCGAAATATTTCAGTTTAAATAGAAACACGCCACACACTGACAACGCTTCTCTGCGACGGAGAAAAGCGGGTCATATACATTCGCGCGCACTGTCGCGTGGCGCGGTGCGGTGTGGCCAGTGCCTTATGTTACTTTGGTAACTATTTAGATATTTTACATTTTCACATTCAGGTGATAAATTCACATCTTTTTGCAGAAGTTTCATAAGAAATCTACGTGCTAAAATCTATACTGATACTAGCTTGCCTAGTAAATGAAATATACAAAGACATTACATACAGTACATTAATCATTACTAGTTGGGATTTGAGCAATTTTCTGCTTCTTCTCCGCGATCCACGCGTGGATCTTCTCCTTGAGCTCTGTGTTGGACTTGACTTGATCCATGGAAAGTGGAGATCGATTGAACGGATCAGTTTGATCGCTCAAGAGATGTCTGGAACAAAAATGTATTGAAGGACTGAAGGAACACTCATTTCGTTTCACACAGTATACTCTGATTTATATACGAAATAAAGTATACGGCGTAGTTGCGCGCGTTTGCAAATCGAACACGCGAGTTAAGCAACGTCGACCGTAGTCTGTCCACAGATCGGTTTATTTATCTCGAGCTCCTCCGTGCTTCGGAGGACACGTTAAGTTGTCGGTCCCGGTTTTTGTCAATAAATGACAGTCGTTAAGCCAAGTCAGTGGCCTTTAGGCGGCTTGAAAACACTGGCCCCAGTTGAGCAGCGTGGTGTAGTATGCTCCAAACCCCTTCGATGGAGGGTAGGTCCGTATCCCAGCGATGGGATAAAATAAGGATTGACGACGAGATGATCTAGCATCGAATGAGCTAGCATCGGTAATTACGGTTTCAAATTTTCTCCTAATTTTGACCATGTTAACTAACAATCGGCGAAACTGTCATTAACTCATTACCGATGCTAGCTCTTTCGAATCATTTCGTAGTCAACCCTCGACTATCAGTTGAGAATGTTGAGATTTTCAAAATAGTATAGTCGGTCCATCTTAACGGATACACTAATGACAGTGTGGTTTTTTGACCACTAGCACCAAACGGAAAAGCTGGGAGCACAAGCACACTACACATAGCAAGTCTGGTCCAAGTTCACTATTGTGACCTTACAATGTGTTCAAGAATTTTTAGCATGCTCTCGGTACTGGAGGTTATAAATATAATTTAACATATTAATTATAACAAAAAAATTATAATCTTGATAGATTTGTTGTAAAAATAATCTCTTCATGGTATTATGTTAAAAAATAATAAGAATTCAACTCTTCTACCTAGGCGGGGCCTAGGTATACATACGATCTAGGCGACCGCCAAGGTAGGGGAGATGAATTTTTCAATTTTAAAATATTTATAATTTTCTGTCAAGTTAGCCAAAATCAATTATTAAATAATTAAGTAGTTAATACACTATTCAGCGGGAACAATCTATAAACCTCCAGCTTAGTTTTCGAATCGCTTACAAGTAAAACATTTGTGTGCATGAACATGTCTGTTTGTCTTGGTCTGGGTGTTTTCTATGTATTATAAGTATGTATTTACAAAAAAAAAAAATTGGTTGCCTGTAAAGTCGGTATACGGGCGAAAGTTTTACGTGACAACGACTTTGAGTGGTAAAATGTTTTCGAGTGGAAGGGACGCATGCCTTTCACTTTTTATGTCTGTCTCTCTCGCTCTTAGAAGGGACACGCGTCCACGACACGCTTACAATGAGAGCGAGTGAAAGGCACGCGCCTTTCACTCGCTCTCATTGTAAGCGCATAACGTGACCCAGTTTCTTGAAGTGTCACCCGGCTAACCAATTTATAAGACGTTGTCACGTCAAAAATGTATTTAAGTACATTTATCAGTTGTCTAGTACCCATGACACAAGCTTTGTGCTTAATTTGGGACTAGATGGCGCTGTGTAAAATGTCAAAAAAAAAAAACTTAATTGGTCTCACTAGGTCCTATAAATAATGAACATTACACATACCTGGCAATAGTAGTTCGGTCGACAGTTGTCCTCGAACTGGGCAGTATGACGGGGTCCACCATGAGCGTGCTCATGATGGGGTCTAGGAACTCGTCCGGGGCGTTGGCGAGGATCTCCTCGTCGCGTTGCCGCTGCTCAGCGAACCCGCTCACTCGGGCAGCCACCTCTTGCAGAGAGCCGATTAGGGAGCCGCCCCCGATACGAACTGTCATAAAACAATTCTTTTGTAACCCTGTCAAATACTCAAAGAGAGAGTTGGCCGTGTGGTTTCCGGCAGACTAGAATAGAATCACTCGATCTCTTCCCGTGGATGTCGTACAAGGCGACTAAGGGAAATACATTATAAAGCATCGATCAGGTTTCCCCAACCCGTCTGGCCAGCGTGAGGAGTGTAGGTCAAGTCCTCCTTCTATCGAGACGGACGAGAGGGTCGTGCTCCTGTAGTGGAGACTAAAATGACCTGATGATGATGACTCAAAGAGTTGGCTGAAAGAGATCCCTTATAGGGACAAGTCCGCCTTTGTACTATAAATATTTATTCACGTAAATGGTTTTCAAACATTTAAATATAAACCTTCGTGAGCGGCTGTACTTGCGTGGACTTTGAGAATGTAAAATTTAGGGTGGCAAACAAGCATACGGTTTTCCTGATGTGAAGCAGTTACCGTAGTTAATCAACGCTCGCAATTTGAAATATCGCTCGCGCGCCACCATTCCCATTGCCAATGCAGCAACTCCTTCCTTCCTGTCGACCTCACTCACTCGCAGTGATAGGGTCGGCACCGCGTACGTGATATCTGTGTCGCAAGCGTCTATAGGCTGAGGTGACTGCTTACCATCAGGCAGGTCGTACGGATCTTTGTCACCCTAGTCGTAAAAAATATATTAACAATTCGGGTGCCAACTATAGGGTAATATTTTTTTTTTACATTATGATGTTAGTGCCTAGTTTGCAAAATTTGCTCACTATAATTAAATACGGCTGGATGCGGAATACGGAGCTTCGTATTTGGTGGAAAGTGTTAGGGAAGTATTATATCCAGCACTGGATATAATACTTCCCTAAGACAGATACAGAGTGATGATGATGAATTAAATATTACTTTACCAACAAGTATCACAAATTTCATGATTTTTTGCTCCCTCCCCCATCCATGTCACAGCAGATCACATTTGTGAGACTCCCCCCTCCCTAGTGTGACGTCACATATATTGCAATTTTACATCTAGAGTTGCAAATGTTTCTTAGTTTTTCGTTAATAGTTCAAAGTTCGTGTTTTAATACTTAGATTATAATATTTTGAAATGTCACGTCACGAAAGTTAGGACCCCTCCCATCCCCTTGTCACACAATGCCACACTTCGTCGACCCCCTCACTCCCCCTTAACGTGTGACGTAATTTATGGATCGCCCCTACGTTATTTTTGTAAATACACATTTTTTTTGTTGCCCTGTCTGAATATTCAATTCGAATTGGGTTCGCGCACGCTATCAAATTAATTACTGACAGTTCTGTCAAACACCATTATGATATGGTATTAAAGTTTAAATTAATTTTAAGCATTATTACGAATCGTTTATCCTCTCTGCTGTCTAGGACCGTACCTAAGTACTTGGCGCATCTGTCATTTTTTATGCGTTACCCCCAAAATGGCCTCTCGCGATATTGCCGCGTCGCATTAAAAAAAAGATAACAAAATAAAAATGTATAAAAGATATTTATAAAACTATATTATTGAAATTTGTATGGTATATGCTAACAGAATAATTATAGTTTTGCACAATTTTACCTTGTAATCTATGTTAATTCTAAGGTGAAAGTAGTATGAGCTATGTTTTCCCCGTCCACTCAAACTGTATGTCATGGAGCAAATTCTGTTGCGTTTATTATAAATAACAATTAAATTTGACAATCTCCTGATATTTACAAACTAGAATAACGTGAAACAATTGAAGGAATGTAAACAAAAACTAACAATAACACTACACAATGGGTGGCCGTGACCTTCACGAACACATGTGCGCCATAGAATAAACAAACTGTCGTTAAGTGGATGCCAGTTGAATAGCACTTGAGGATACTGTCTGTCCTTGTCATTTTTTCCTAAACGTTGTTAAAGTTTGAGCTGTACATATATAGTTTTAAAGATTAATTTCACACTCTCAAAATACGTCCGGACAGATCGACCTCCAGGAGGCGGTCGACAGATGCGCGGTTTTTGAAATCGACCTCCAGGAGGCTGGTCGACAGTTGAGAGGAATGGGAGTATAGAAAAGAGTTGTTTTTAGACTTTTTAAGGCATTTTTTTTTATTTTTTCTCTGAGTAGGAACCATCCTCGTACTTCAAGGAATATTCTAAAAAAGAATTAGCGAAATTTGTTTAGCTGTTCTTGAGATATGCGCTTAGCAACACATTCAGCGATTCATTTTTATATTATATATAGGTATAGAAGATTGCCAAAGTAGTCATTCGACCACGGGTCTCATCATGTTTAGTTATTATAGTATTTGATGAATTACCTAGTACTGTCTCGGCCAGTATGAACAGCTGCGGCGAGTATGAACGTCCATCGTCAGAGACGGCGGCACAGAACCGTTCGTTGTTCCCCAGCTCCACGTACATCCGGCAGATGTCGAGAACCGTGCTTGCTGGATCGAACTCATAATCTTTCATGTCTTTTACCTGAAAAATAAAGATATAGAAATCATTAAAACTTCAATTCCTATTTTGAGGTGTAAGTTACTCACTACTGCCGACTAGCGAAAGAGATTCTAGCGAGAGGAAGAGTACAGCGTATTTTTAAGCTGCCCGAATGGAGAAGTAACACTCCACCTCCACCTCACAGAGTACCACAGTCAAATAACAATTCTCTTGAGGGTTGTGTTTCTGCGAGTGTGGCGTGCAGCGCGCGAGCGATATTTCATGTTGCGAGTGTTAATATGATTACGGTTACCGCTTCACATCAGTCGGGCAGTATTCTTGTCTTCCACCCAACGGGGTACTAAAAAAAACACATTCGAATACCGACTTCCAGTAACCCAAGAATTTTTTGTTAGAAAATCCGATAATTGTTTCCTAGAAAAAAATATTTACATTAATGAAAATTTTCACTAACTTACTCCAATTTTATATATGACTAAAACGCTAAACAAGCATACGCCCCGAATGATGGAAAGTTTGTGTTTTATATAGTAATTGTTTCATAGAAACATATTCAATCGAATATCGAACGGGGGTGTTCGCATCTAAAATAAATAGCATCAGCAGTTTTTCAAAAAATAGCGTATTTCACAGATTTTCTAAAAACATTATACTTGCGAGTCAAACAAAGAGCTTCTTTCTTTTTTGAAGTCGGATAAAATATGGTGCCTTGATATCCTTTTTGTATTTCTTTTTAAGTATAATCATAACAAACTATATATAATTATAGTATAGAAGGTAAAGTATTGCAGTACTTTTTCTTACAACCTGAATAAATTATTATCTGAGACTTTCGTTACGTATTTAGAAATCAAATGGAACACAAACCTTAAAATTCTTCTTATTAGGCCCGACGAGATGCAGCAGGAAGTAATTGAGCATGGATGCAATGCGTTCGACGAGCGTGGGATGGCAGAAGACATACGGCGCATGCGCAGTCAAGCGTACCAACGTACGAATAGTGTCGCGGCCGAGGATGTTGTCAAACCGTGCCAACATGCCAATATGAGACAAGTTGCCAAGGTTTTGTTCCCGTTCTGATGCTGGTAAGTTTGACCATGCGCCCGATTCTCTGGAAAATATGAAGCACCTTTTGAACCAAACTTATAGCGACTTCGTCAGTGAATTTTTATGCAGGAATCTATCTGTATCTATACCAGGCAACCGAGCGTTACCAGGCGATCGAGCTTACTTAGGGGCCATCCATAAATTACGTCACACGTTAAGGGGGAGGGAGGGGTCGATGAAGTGTGACATAGTGTGACAAGGGGGTGGGAGGGGTCCTAAATTTCGTGACGTCACATTTCAAAATCTTTTATAATCTAAGTGTTAACACGAACTTTGAACTATTAACGAAAAACTCAGAAACATTTGCAACTCTAGATGTAAATTTGCAAAATATGTGACGTCACACTAGGGAGGGAGGGAGTCTCACAAATGTGACCAGCTGTGACAAGGACGGGGGGAGGGGTAAAAAAATCATGAAATTCGTGTGACGTAATTTATGGATGGCCCCTTATAGTCCGATTGTGAAATATGTTTTTTACATTTTTTTATGAAGAAAGTGTCTTTTTCTACTCTTTATGGTATGTAATATACGTACTGTGCCGTCTGCATCGTGCGTATTTGCGCCATGTTGCCAAGCGCCTCGTCCAGTAGAAATATAGCGTCATTCATAAGCAGGTTAACGAAACGTAAGAAAATCGGTGGGTGAACTGCTTCCATGTTGGCCTCTGCTTCTCTTGCTAAACGCCTGAAATTATTATAGACAAAACCAGATCGTAAATAGACAAAAGTACATTCGTACTTAAAAGGGTATGCAAATGTTCTCAATTAAATATTTCTGTGTACAAGTTCTCCCTAGGTGCTATCAACCTGTAGAATGAACTGCCTGTCGAGGTATTCTCAGGAGACTACAGCATGGGGTTCTTCAAAAAGAGCGTGAAGAGGTTTTCATAGGGTCGGTAACGCGCATGTGATGCTCCTGTTGTTGCACGTGTCCATAGAATCGGTAACTGCTTACGATCAAGCGGCCCATATGCTTGTTTATCAGTTCAGTGGTATAAAGAAAACCACTTCAGAAAGCTTAAATTCACGTATTTCATTGTTGTTTACGTATTTTTTCAACTCAGTCGCAACTGGAGGTTGGCGAACAATGTCTAAGTTATCTATTTGCAAGCAGTTTTTTTTCATACTACGTCGGTGGCAGACAAACATACGGCCCGCCTGATATATAGCGGTTACCGTAGCCATATTAACGCTCACAGCGTGAAATAGCGCTCGCGCGCCGCCATCCCCGCTGCCAACGCAGCAACTCCTTTCTTTCTGGTGACCTCACTCACTCGCAGAAACACAACAACTCTCAAGGGAATTGTTATTTGGCTGCGGTAGTCTGTGACGTGGAGGTACTTCTCAGTCGGCAGGGCGTAGGGCAGGCAGAATGCACGCAAAGTTGTGGTAAATTTGACTTCCGCAAAATAACATATGAAAGTATCTTTTTTATGAACTTGGTGTTGCTGATCTCCATGGGCGTTGGTGATTGTTTCCATCAGGTTCCATCAGGTGACATGCTCGTTTGCCCTCTCTCACATAACAAAATATATAAATAAAAACTTACGTGAATGCCTCCCTGTGCTCTTCAATGCCCCACAGGAAGTCCATGACTAGATACATGGGTCGGCGGTAGTTGAACTTCTGTTCAAATTGCACGCTCTGGCCCGTCATCTCGATACCGACGAATACGTCTAATAGACATGCCACTAACTGTAACAATTACCATATATTTCTAGAGTCCCGTAAACTACAGAGATAGGAAATACACTCCCATATCAAAATATCGAAACGTTTCATAAAAAAATATTGTTGAACGAAAATAAAAATAAACCTTGACATAATAAGACATAAATGACATAATATACTCGTAACATTACATTTATATTCTGAATTTATTTTAAAATTGCAGTTTGACTTTTGTGATAATGTATCAAAATGTTAGGAGATAAATTGGATGGAGATAAAATAGGAGGTAAAGACAAGGTCTCTGTGACAAAATAAGGTTTTATATTTTATTCATTTCAAAGTTCATTTATAACGAATTGTCAAGAGAACCCAACAATATTGCCATATTTTAGCTCAATTTAGAATGTGGGTTAAATTTAACTTGCAAAATCTTGTAAATAATAAACATTTTTTGGGGCCAAATATAATTACATTTCTTTATTATGGAAATTTATCTGGTGAGGCAGTAGTATATAGTATTTTGTTGTAATGCTGCCCTAGTATTGCGACTCACTGTACATGGACATTTCTAGAATACAGACCGGTATATTATTAAAAGCAAATGACAAACCTGTAATCTATGAGGGTGCTCTTTGAAGAGCTGTTCTCGGGAGAAAGAAGCCAAGCTGCTGAGTGGTTGCTGGTCGTCAGGGTGATTGGGCAGCATCGCTTCTAAACACTCCGCTAACCGCGCTCTGAAAACATTAATCGATATACAATAAAATTATAAATAATGTGGTTCTTGAGGTTAGCGCGGTATATCATTATGTCCACTGCTGAAATTAAGTTTATTTGTTACAGTCAATGTAATAAATTAGTCATTATTTATAATGGCTGGCAAAGTAATATATTGTCAATTATTAATAATTATGCTTACTTGGTCTCCAGCATTCTAGTCATGGGGTGAGTTGACGTCGATGAGCCTTAAAATTAGGTAGCTATGCGTTTTATAGATTACCTTAAATGTGGATTATATGTCCGTGAAGAGTCCCCCATGAAAATGAGCACGAGGGAGAGAGCGGGACGCAGCAAGCCCGCTATGTCCGCCTCTTCCGTTATAGCACCGACCGTCCGCCGCGCCATTGTTATAAGCACCACTATATTTTCTAGCACAAATTCTGGGATACATCTGAGGAAAGACATGAGCGAAGTTATGAGTTAGGATCGGCAACGTACAAGTGATACCTCGGTAGACTCAACTATAACAGCTTGTTCATTTATCCTTCACTATATCAATACTAAGTAGTATTGATAACAATGTCACTTTACGCGTTTGTCTATCTGTTTGTCTGTTAACTCCTTCTAAACTACAGGACACATTTTGATGCGGTTTTAATTGTCAGTTACTTATGTATATTTTTTGAGGAATTTTGTATATAAATTGGTTACGGCTTAAGGTAGGTGTGAACATTAACATTAGTTTAACCGGCTAAATTTAAGTGTAACCGAAGTTCTTTGACTAAAAATATATATATTTTATATTATATTGATAATTGAAATGCATAATGGACGGCTTTTAAACGTAGTAGGTGGGTTAGGTTAGGTTATTCTTGACGGGTGACTATGGTTCACTTGACTTTTCGCTAAGCTACATAAGACTGGTGATGTAAAAGGGAAAGAAAGAGTATACACTATACACGTATGTTAGAGCGAGATACAAAATTAAAACAATATATTCACGTAAGAAGCCCTAAGTAACCACAGCCTTCGTCATTATATAAGTTCCCGATTATTATCTAGTATATAAAATTATCGTGTCACAGTGTTAGTTACTTCTTCGAAACGGCTTGACCGATTTCGATGAAATTTTATATGTATATTCAGTAGGTCTGATCTATTTTTTTATGGCAAAACAACGTTTGCCGGGTCAGCTAGATAAATTATATTTGTAACTTTTAAAATTGCAATAAACAGTCAGATGGCATATGTAGCATAAAGACACAATCTCTGATTAACCTTAAAGTATCAGGCGGTGGGGTAGAGAGAGGCATCTCCACGGGAACCATGGTGGTGGGTGCATAGCTCGCCTGAGGCGCAGCTGCGTCTGGCCGCACTGCCACCTGGACCAGCCAAGTGCATGTGGTCGCTTGCAGGCGGTTGAGATTAGTCAGCATGTCATTCTCCAGGAGCGCACAGCGTAGGCTTACAAACCTGAAAAACAAAGTCTATACATAAAGTAAATTTCCATAGAATATAAAGAATTTGACGAGCTCGGTGGTCGAATGGTCAGCAATGGCCACTTTGACTCCGAGGTTGCGGGTGCGATCCCCGCACAAGACAAATATTTGTGTGCATGAACATGTCTGTTTGTCTTGGTCTGTGTGTTTACTATGTAATATTGTTGGAACTGGCTAATCACAAAACACCTGTATTCTATTTATATGTTTTTTACCATTTTTTAAATTTGACACATTGTACTTTCAAATATACTATCTTCAACTGAAGACGTATTTTTCTTAGATTCAACCACAAAATATCTATTAATACCATAAAAATTACAACACGTTATCAGCACGAAGCTCTATTAATAGGTATTCAGCGGTTTTCTAAAAGAAACGTTTGTGTTTGTGACCAAAAAGTTGTATCAATTGGAAAACGATTTTTCTTTCCGTCAACATGGCACACGGAACTGGAGATGGTACAAGTAAGTCGAATTCCTCGTCAATTCCTACATTCAGCCTTCGAAATAGAGATGGGTATCCTACGTGGAAATTTAAAATGAGAAATTATTTAATCCACGAGGATTTATGGCAAGCAGTAGCTGGTTATCCAGATGATGACCAGACGTCAGCATCTGTAAAGAAAAAGAACGATTGCAAGGCACTTGCAAAGATATGCTTGTCAGTGGACGGTGAGGCCATCATCCATGTTAGATGCGCAAAAACTGCTGCTGATGCATGGAAATCTTTGCAAAACGCGTTTGAGGACAAGGGGATGGGACGCAGACTAGCGTTGGAGCGAAAGCTTTATAGAATGTGTTTATCTGACTACGAAAACTTAGAGTTATATATAAACGCCGTTCTGTCTACCGCACAAGACTTGGCGGATATTGATAGGGTGATAGACGACTCGTCAATTGCAGCTATACTTTTAGGAGGTCTTCCACCAAGGTTTGATCCTCTTATTATGGCGCTAGAGAACTGCAACGTTAATGTCACGTCAACAGTAGTCAAGACAAAACTTTTAAATGAAATATCCAAGGAGACGTCATCAAATAATACTGTTTTACAAACCAAAGCGATAAAATGTGGACCGAAGAATAAAAAGGCAATTATTTGTTATGATTGCAAAGCCCCGGGACACAAACGGCCTGACTGTCCTATAAGGCAGAAAAAGACCGCGGAAGGCAAGATGAAGGACAGTGCTGCCTCCTTCACTGCACTTAATACGTCTGGCGATTCCAGCAACGTTTGGTACGTAGATTCTGGTGCTACTAAGCATATGACGTCACAACGGGATTGGTTTACAAACATTTCTCTGTTTGACAATGGAAAAGTTACCGTCGCTAACGGAGAACAAATTAAGTGTTGCGGGATTGGAACCATTTCGATTACGACACCTAAAGACGTAGTAAAATCTATAAATAATGTTGCTTTTGTACCTAATTTAAATGCTAATTTATTGTCTGTTCAAAAAATAGTTGAAAAGGGTTTTATAGTTGTTTTTGATAAAAGCGGTTGTAATTTTTATAAAAATGATAATTTTTGTTTTACAGGTGATTCTGTACTTCATGCTTCGCCCTGTGGAGGACTGTACACGCTTGACTGTACTGTCAATATCCCTCACAACGTGGACAATATTTGTATTGCGAACTCTATGCACTCTGACTGTCTAGACAGGTATCAACTCTGGCATAAGCGGTTAGGGCATTTGTGTCGCATAGGCATGAATCAACTTAAGAATCACGGGATAGGTGTAGACTATACCAAGGTAAACAAAAGTAGTTGCATCGCTTGTGTTCAAGGAAAACAGGCTAGAAAACCGTTTAAAAAATTAGCATCGTACAGTAAAGCGACATCCCCTTTAGAATTGATTCATAGCGATCTCTGTGGAGCGATGTCTACGACATCATTTCAGGGTAACAAGTATGTTTTAACTTTTATAGATGATTTTACACGCTTGATATTTGTTTATTTTATATCTTCGAAGACTGAAGTTATGAATAAGTTTCGTATTTTTCAAGCTTTAGTGGAAAATCAATTGGATACCCGTATAAAGTCCATTAGAACTGATGGTGGAAAAGAGTATGTAAATAAAGAGTTTGCTGATTATCTTTCTTCAAAAGGTATCGAGCATCAGACTACAACACCGTATAGTCCTCAACAAAATGGCGTTGCGGAACGCACTAATCGAACGATAGTTGAGAAGGCAAGATCGATGTTGGCCGAAAGCTCCTTACCTCAAGCATATTGGGAAGACGCATTTCAGACAGCTGTTTATTTGAAGAATAGGTCCCCTCATCGATATTTAAACGGTCAAATTCCTCTCGATAAGTGGTGTGGACGAAAAAATGATCTCCGTCATCTAAGAGTCTTCGGGTGTAGAGCTTTTGTTCATGTACCTTCATGTCAAAAGAAAAAGCTCGACGTGAAAGCCGAAGAAGCTATTTTTGTTGGTTACTCGGAAAATCCCAACACGTATATTTTTCGAGACTGTAATAATCCTAGACACATTTTAAAGTCAAGAGATGCATCATTTTTTGAGAATTATTTTACACCTTTAAAAGAAACGGAGTCATCGAATCATCAGAATGAAACGTCACCGATGCTGATATTTGATGATAATTTTGTTGACGAAAAGGATGAATTTTATGATTGTACCGATTGTCCAAGTTCTAATATCGAACCATCTACTTCTGTAAGTCCAGGGTGCGTGAATGCAGATTGTCCGTCTACTTCGGTGAGCCCCGAAGAAGTTGAACGTGATTTAGACGTAGGCTTGGATCAACAGCCAACTGAGGAACCAAGGTATCCCTCTAGGTGTAGGAAACCTCCAGATTTCCTGACCTATCAAGCTTTAATATGTTCAAATGAACCAACGAGTTACTATGAAGCTGTTCATACTGAAGATGCTCATAAGTGGATGTCAGCAATGACCGATGAGCATAACTCACTAATGAAACTTCATACCTGGGAGCTTGTGAATAGACCAAATAATAAGAAGGTCATACCATGCAAATGGGTGTACAGATTAAAAAAGGATGCTTACGGAAGCTGTACTAAGTACAAGGCAAGACTTGTGGTGAAAGGCTTTAAGCAGACGAAAGGCGTGGACTACCATGAAACCTTTGCACCGGTCATCCGTCATTCTTCCCTACGCACTTTATTTGCATTGGCTGCTGAAATGGGTTTAAAAATGTGGCACTTAGATGTCGATACCGCATTTTTAAATGGAGATTTACACGAAGAAGTTTTCATGGAACAGCCTCCTGGCTTTGCAATGAAAGGACATGAAAACAAGGTATGTCTATTGCGTAAATCTCTTTACGGGCTTAAACAGGCATCTCGAGAGTGGAACAAGAAGTTAGATGAAACCCTTTTAAAAATAGGTTTTATAGGAACTCCTTCCGAACCTTGTGTATATACAAAACTTTTTGGTAGTGAACTTGTCATTCTAGGAATTTATGTCGATGACATAATTATTTACTGTAAATCTGACTATACTTTTGACATTGTCAAAAACGATTTGCAAAAATATTTTACTTTGAAAGATCTCGGTATATTGAAATCATATTTGGGATTAGAAATCAAATGTAGTGAAGATATTATCAAAGTAAGTCAGTCGAACTATATTTTGTCAGTCTTAGATAAATTTAATATGCGCGACTGTAAGTCGGCGAGTACTCCTTTAGCTCAGAAAAAGCTAGAAAAGATAACCGATGGTGAGTCACTTGAATTACCTTACCAAAATCTGATAGGATGTCTCATGTATCTAGCAGTAAACTCACGTCCCGATATTGCATACGCAGTGAGCTACTTAAGCCAATTCAATACATGGTTTACACGTGAACATTGGCAAGCAGCAAAAAGGATACTACAATATCTTAAAGGAACAGTAGATTATTGCATAACGTATAGTAAAACTGATGAATCCTTAGTAGGATATTCTGATGCCGACTGGGCAAATTGTCCAATTGGCAGGAAGTCATACACGGGCTACGTGTTTAAGTTAGCTGGTGGACCAGTGGCATGGGAGGCGAAGAAACAACCTACGGTAGCGCTCTCGTCCACGGAAGCTGAATACATGGCACTGACGGCTGCTTCAAAGGAAGCAAGTTATTTGCGGCGTTTTATATCTGAAATTACAGGTAAATTACACTCTGTAAAGATATGGTCAGACAGTCAGAGTGCTCTAAATTTAGTACATAACCCCGTCCACCACAACAGGACGAAGCACATAGATACTCGTTTTCATTTTATTAGAGAGAAAGTGTCAAATAAGATAATTTTGTTAGAATACTTGAAAACCTGTGACATGCCTGCTGATGTTTTAACCAAACCGCTTGGGCCTGTCACACATAATAGGTGTATAGCTGGGATAGGGTTAACAAAATAATTATTTTAATTTGTTATTATTTTGTTATCCTTATTTTTCCTACCTCTTTTTTTTTTTATTCTTTATGGGGTTTTTAGATTAAGGGGGAGTGTTGGAACTGGCTAATCACAAAACACCTGTATTCTATTTATATGTTTTTTACCATTTTTTAAATTTGACACATTGTACTTTCAAATATACTATCTTCAACTGAAGACGTATTTTTCTTAGATTCAACCACAAAATATCTATTAATACCATAAAAATTACAACAAATATATGTATATATTTACAAAAAAAATGTATTTAAGTATTAAATCAGTTATCTAGTACCCATAGTACAAGCTTTGCTTAGTTTGGGACAAGATCATTCATTCATTCATACTGACCATAAAAATGATATACAAATTGTAAAAAAAAAACCAGTGCGTCGAGTCATATCGCACTAGCATAAAATTAAAGAAGTGTATGTGTCCATAAAAAGAGCCCGCTAGGGCCCAATAGCCGAAGATATATAGAATTTTAACAAGTCTTTATTTTTGAGAATTTACCTGTCTACAAGATACTGTTGATTGTTGGCACTTGGTGGAACATTATCATAATGTTATAATAATGCACTTGTACTGTTCCACGTATTTATATTTAATTTTATCGACCGGTTTCGCCGCTAAGGCATTATCAAGGTAAACACATGGTATTTTTGTACAAAGCAAAAATCAAATTATGGTATAACATTATGATTTCCTGTCTACTGTTCTTTATAATACCTGACAAAGGCGACTAAGTTGTAAGTGCTTATTAAGTTTAAGATCCATACACGGATTTTACAAAAATAGGCTGCGATGACGGGTCGTATGCCATCTTAGTTGTATAAAAAATGCAAATAAACGTGAGACTTTGACTTCCAACTACAAACTTAACACTAATCCTACATCCCTACTATAATATTATAAATATGAATGTGAGTATGTTTGTTACGCTTTCACTCCGAAACTACTCAACGGATCATCATGAAACTATGTACACATATTCTCAAAGGTTATATTATTAAAGGAAGGACATAGGATACTTTTTTATTAAAAAAAAAGAAGTAAACGCGGGCGAACCCGCGGGTGGAAGCTAGTGTATAATAAATGTGAATGGTATGTATCCATTGACGTTACTATTTCACGTGTAGTAATACATACTTAGTCATAAGGTGACGCGCTCGTTGTTGCATAGGCTCAAGCAAGTGGCGTGCGCTGGCGGCGACGTCAGCCAACGCCCGCTGCGCTCGCGCCAAGTCCTGACCACACCGCCACAGCTTTTCGGCGCAAACCCGCACGCCTAACAAAACAATCAGAGCTGCTGCATTTCTAGTTGAGATAAAGGCAAACGCGAGTGATACTACTTGTCTATGAGGGTATACACAAAATGTAAGCGACATCTACTCCTACATGTATAAGCAGTAAGTAGTACATATTATTATACGTGAATACGTCGTTAAAATTGTTTCCATAGGGAGGCAATTAAAAAGAAACGAATGATAACAAAATCGGGGGATACAGTTTGGTGTTGCAGCTACAAATCTATCATCTCCATCAAAACTTCAATCACACGACTGGATAGATGAAGAACCAAAGACTTTATTACGCTAAGTAAGGACTATGAACATCGCTATAGGTGAAAGAATTGCTTCGATAGCATAAAAACTTCTCGAGATATAATAACTTCAAAATCACAATTATGGACTTTCCCGAAAACGCTCCATACAAAAGGCTACTGAGTCATAACTCATGTATACCTACTTATAATTTCTGTTTTAATGTATACAGGTGTGACGTTAGAGGTGTGACGTCATAACATCACACCTAGGTATTTTGTACTTTTTTTTTATACTACGTCCGGTGGCAGACAAGCATACGGCCCGCCTGATGTGAAGCGGTTACCGTAGCCATATTAACGCTTGCAACATAAAATATTGCTCGCGCGCCGCCACCCCCCCTGCCAACGCAGCATCTCCTTCCTTTCTTTCTGGTGACCTCACTCACTCGCAGGAACACAACTATCCTCAAGGGAATTGTTATTTCGCTGCGGTATTCTGTGAGGTGGAGGTACATTCCCCAGTCGGGTAGCTTACAATTTACGCTCCCTACCTCTCTTTTCGCCAGAGCTTCGTTTGTCAGTCAGCAGGGTGCACCACGTGCAGGTGAAGTTGGCTTTAGTTCAAAGATCTTGATGAACCACTTACACCCCAAGACATTAAAACAGAAATTTGTAGGACAGCGATGATAAATATATCGTTTATGTAGCTAGTGCCGTAACAAAAGTTATTGTATTTTTTAGTGTTTTACCAAAGTACATTTTATCCTTTTAACTTTTCCACCAAACTTTGATCGACCATAAAACAAGTCAGACATATGTTATTAAAATTTAAAGATCGCAGATAGCTTTAGTTTTGTGTATTATAAGATACTGATATTTATTTTTTATAATTTTGGAACATAGGGCTCTGGCATATTCATAGACTGTACGTCAATATAATAAGCCTGCCATGGTCAAGTGTGCCGTCGATGCCATCAATAAGCAGTATCCACAGAATATCACTAGTTTTTGTTCGAGTAAGTTTATTGAACATACCTAGATCAATACATTTTTGTGTCATAAAGAAGCACTCGGTGACAAAGTTGTATGTTTCAGCGGTGGGTCTCTTTATAGGTAGACCATCGTCGCCCTCCCGTGCCGGTAACAGGCATGTTTCGCTGTGCAAGCAGTCCAAATGGACTGATTTCGCTGCACATTCTTCAGCCTGTAAATAGTTCAATATCTTAATGAGTTATATGACAATAGATGCATTTGGGTTTTTGTAAAACTAACAATAATAATACATTTATTTATACAAGCTTTTATTAGATGTTAATAAAAAATGACCTAAAATCTTTACGCTCATTATATCCTTTCATTTGATACCCACTTTGTAGGGGTTAATGTGAAAATAACCAATCGCCGTTTTATGGAGGGCACCACATTGGATTAAAAATGGCGGCAGTTAGGCGTTCGTGCATTGTCACGAGAACCAAAGTGTACCAAATTTCAGCTCACTGAGGACCTTGGGAAGTGAGTTAAATTTGCAAGATTTGATTGGACACTGGGACAGGTAAAACTAAACAAAAGCTTGTATCAAATAAAAATAAAAGTATTTATGTACATATATCATTTATCTAGCACCCTTTGCTTAGTTTGGGACTAGCTGGCGCTGTTTAATATGTCAAGGAATATTTATTATTTATTTACATTTAAAATTTTCCATGTCGTTTCTTTGATTTTTATTAGCTATTTTTAATTACTTACCAAAACTGCTCCATACGTCGGATCAATTTTGAGCGACTTTGGGTCATCGGGCGAGGTGCAAAATGGCTGACACAGTTGCAATAGAACAGCGCCCAAATTTAACATAAACCCGTCTGATACACAGCTCATTGTAGCAGCACTTACTTCGCCAGCCTGTCAACAATTTTTTTAATGAGATTCGAGTCAAACCCACCACCACCTCCCATGGCTCCACCTACCTCACGGTCATATGAGCCGAATCGCGAGAGATGCGCACAGCACCGTTGCTCTAAGGCTCAGATTCGAGTTAGTAATAACTTATTTGCAAGAATACTTACATAGTCACATAGTATTACAGTACAGTTTTCAAAATATACGTTGTCTTACGTGTATAACCGTAGTATTCAACCTGCATGCAGGTGTGCAAATATTTTTTTAAATGAGATTCGAGTCAGTAACGCTTGCCTACCATTCGACCACTGAGGTCGAATGGTTGGCAATGGCCACTTTGACTTCGAGGTCACGGATTCGATCCCCGCACAAGACAAATATTTGTGAGCAGGAACAAGTCTGTTTGTCTTGGGCTGGCTGATTTCTATGTATTATATCAGTTATCTAGTACCCATAGTACAAGCTTTGCTTAGTTTGGGACTAGATAGCCATGTGTAATTTGTACAGGAGTATTTATTTTATTTTATTTAAGTGAAAACTTCTTTAGCGGCGTTGTGCACGTTTTGGTATGGGTAAAAAATCTTAAACTCGCGTCAGGACACGTGGCCTGATCGATAATTCGTAAGACGGAGGGAGCGTAGACCGCCGCCGGCGCGGCGTAGGAGACGAAGTGATATCCCCCTCTCTTCCTAACGCGCGACGAAAATGTATGCCTGCTCCTGCTGTTTATTTTTAATGTAATATAAATTATCATGTTTGTGTACCACATAAATGATAGTACTTTTATACTGATAAATAAAGCAATTCGTGCGAAATTATTCCCTAACCATTCCAAAATATTAAAAAATGCACAACGTTAATGTGCAAGTTTTCACTTCTGCCGGCACTCCCGGAGTGCAACCCTTTTTTTTATATAATTTTCGTTGTTGTGCTCACGTTTATAGTATTGACAGATTTTGATCTTATTTCCGTATTCTGTGGACTGGAAGAGATCCCGGATGAGATGGTTTCCCATTGTTTGTATTTATTCCTGTTTTTTTTTTTATACTAGTCGGGTGGTGAATGACCATACAGTTGAACATACATATTTCTTTGTCCATATTATGTTTTTGTATGCAATAAAGTTAATTAAATAAACCTTTATGTGTCTTACGTTCTCGCTTGTATCTGTCTAATCGATCATCCAAGGCAAACACGGCGGTAGCTTGTCTATGGCTGGGTTTATTTATCTCGAGCATCTCCATGTTTCGGAGGGCACGTTAAGCCGTCGGTCTAGGCTGTTGTTATTAGATGCCAGGCGTTAAGGCAAAGTTAGTGGACTTTAGCCGACTTGCAAACAGTCCTCCACTCCTTTATTCTCTGTATGCTTAAAACGCAATTGGTCTATGTCCGGAACAGTGTCTAATGCGTTAAACTCTAAATCGCATTCTGCCTAACTTTCAGAATCCGGCGGCGCTATTCGACTAAAATGCATTAATACTAAAACGCGTTAGGGCTAATTCGCATTAGGCCTAAAACGAGTATTGACTAATTTCTATAATATATTTATTCGTGTAATCGAGATAAAACTGCAAAGTGGTCCATCCGTGGATTTCTACAATGTATTTTAGTGGACCTAGTGTTAAAACCATAGTGGTGGGACCACGGGTTTGTATTGATTTCCTTATTGTGAAATTATAAAGTTTAGGCAAACCGCGACTTAGTCATAAGGCGAATTAGGTTCAATGCGAAATAGGCATATTGATAAAAATAAATATCAATAGCGACTTAGACAAGTAACTACTTAGTCCAAACACGACCAAAAAAAAATTGTTAGGCAAAACGCTACATAGACCAATTGCGTTTTAAGCATACAGAGAACAAAGGCCTCCACTCACCTGCAGTTCAGCAGCTGAATACGTATACGCTTTAAATCTCTCCATTTAGGGGAGATGCGAACCCCAGAAGTGAGATAAATATGTGCCAATTTTTTTTTTTGGATGATTACTACTTAAAGCAGGTAATTATTAATTCATATACAATATCCTATGAATACCACAATGTGGAATTAGGGTTACCATCTACACTAGTTTGAATAGTATCCTGGGAAAATCGGAGCCGGATAGGTACGAGTGATTTCAACATTCGTTAACTATTGATTTACCATGATTTCATATGAAAAATGGCCTTTGATACTATTTAATTTTATTTTTTTTATACTACATCGGGTGGCAGACAAGCATACGGCCCGCCTGATAGAAAGCGTAGCTATATTAACCGACATGAAATAGCGTCGCCACCCCCACACCCCCACTGCCAACACAGCAACTCCTTTTCTGGTGACCTCTCTCACTCATAGGATACGCAACAACCCTCAAGGGAATTGTTATGTGGCTGCGGTATTCTGTGAGGTGGAGGTACGAGTACTTTCCCAGCTTACAATTACGATGTACCCTACCGCTCTTTTGCTAGAGTCTATTTCACTAGTCGGTGCGGTGCACCACGTGCAGATGAAGTTGGCTTTGCCTCTAAAGATCGTTGTAAGCTACATACACCCCATTCGTTACGTTTTTTACGCTTTAATCTTTAAACGGAGTTAATTAAATTTTGATTTGTGAGAGAGATTAAATAAAATTATTTAATCTCTGTTTGTGAGAGAGATTAAATAAAATTATTATTATTATTATTAATTATTTCGATAACTGACTGATAAAGCTCATTAACTCAGGCCACTTCAAATACGAAATTTATTTGCATTAGTAATATCATTATAATTAATATTATTTCCATTAGTATTCATTATATCAGTATTACAAATCAATATGCATTTCATTTATAATGACAAAAGTATTAAAATTAAAAGTACTTGTTGTATCATTAAGATAATTATTACCTAATTATGGTGACCTAAGACTAATAGACTAAGCAATTATAATTTTAATTACTTTTACATACCTGCATATTCCACAGCTTCCCCCTAGCGACATTCGTTTTCAAACATTTCCCAATCCAAGTCAGCAGGCGGTTTCTCATTTGTGGGCCGCCTTTGAGTAATGTTAAGAAAATTCTATGCATGTTATTCGCTAGATGAGAAGACGCGTTCCATATTGATGATTCAACCATAGATGTCGCGGCCTGAAATTAGGATTCATGTCTTAGTGCAGTAGAATTAGCAAAAAAATAAGGCATCAATTTACACTAATTGTGATGACCATAAATTCGCAACCGTTTGGGAAGTTCGAAAGATGGTGAAAACGAACAAAATCGGATATTCTTTAATAATTTTGAAACCAAAATTGTGGTACTAGTTGCGACATTCTCAAGCAATTTAGAGAGGTTGCAACATTCGGAACTTCAACTAAACTCATAAAAATGGATTTTCGCCTATAACTCCGAAGTAAAACTTATGACAGCCCGGAGAGACGGGATGACGCTGGAAAGACAGATGGCTGGTGGAAAAGACATCTGACGGATGGAAAGACATCTGACTGCTGGAAAGACAGTCGAGGGTGACGGCCTAGCGAGCCAAGCCCGGGAAACTTAAATTGCTAAAAGTCCGAAAAAGAAAAATACCCCTGGGACAGTCCGAGAGGGGGGGCGGAAGATCTGTCCACCGGTCGATAATAATGACGACCCTGGCGCGAATACGGATTTGAGATGCCCTACGTGCGGGAAAACATACAAGAGACGAGCCTGGTACAACAAGCACTTAAAGACACATGATGGTGTTGAAGCACGACAGCCGTCGGTAAGTACTTCGACAAACACTACGGATAGAGTTGACCCTCATAAATCCCAAGGTGAATCATCAAGTGAAAATTACCAGGAGTCCATTGACATCAGGACACGTCTTAGCATCCCCAGTCTAAAAAACTCCACCTGGAAAGTTCATGACCAAAACTTGGCGATCCTTTTAGAACATCCTGGATCAAAACAAGATCTAAACAGCCAAGTAGAAACTCTACAGGATACTATCTATACATACTTCTCTGAGCATTATCCACCACAAACTTATTGCGCTCAAAATAAAGAAAACACATTTAAAATGAAATTGCGGAGGAAGAAAAGAGAGTTAATAAGGAAACTTCGTGTAGCTAAAACCATGGGCGATAACCATCTAAGTCACCAACTGTCCAGGGCTCTAAGATCAATCCTCAAATTAATACAAGGTATATCACTTCAAACCACAAAAAATCGCGATAATTTTAACAGAGCTAAACATGAAGTAGACTTCGATAAAAATCCTTTTCAATACTCGAAAAACATTTTCAGGGAACAAAAGGGAAAGCTTCTCTTGACCAACGCGCAAATTTACGATCACTGTAAAAACACATACGAAGTGCCTAAACGCGGGAACTCATACGTAGATCCAAAAATCCAAAGACCTAATGATCCTCTATTTAGTTTTCAAAGTGACCCACCCAATGAAGAGGAAATAAACTACCATATTAAAAAGAAAAGTTCTAAATCTGCGCCAGGCCCCGATGGCATTCCTTACATAGTGTATAAAAAGTGTCCATCAGTTCGTAAACACATTTTAAATATATTTAGTAAGATCTGGTCAAGAAAGCAAGTCCCAGTAGCATTTGGAAAGGCAGTTTTTGTCCTCATCCCTAAAAAGGATATAGTAACTCATCCAAAAGACACCAGACCGATAGCCCTAACCAATACAATCTCAAAAATCTTTTTTAGTGTATTACAATCAAAAATGACAAAATTCATGATCAGCAATAGGTATTTCAGGCCCAATCACCAGAAAGGCTTCTTGCCTGGAATTTCTGGATGCCTGGAACACAATACATTACTAGCAGAAAGTCTGAAAGATGCCAGAACACATGAGAGGCAAATATCAGTCTGCTGGATAGACCTAGAAAACGCATTTGGTTCGGTGCAGCATGAACTTATGATATTTGCACTAAAATGGTATAACTTTCCCGATTTAATTGTTAACATAATTAACTCTTATTACTCGCATTTAAAATTCGTCATAGCAGTAAACAAGGAATACACAAAGCCACTACAATACAGTGTGGGACTATTCCAAGGGTGCTGCTTATCACCGATAGTATTTAACATAGTTATTAATATTTTAATAGACAAATTGACATCATATGAAAGGAAATGGGGCTACCGTTTTAAAATCAACAACAAGTACACTGAGTCAATCTTAGCCTTTGCTGACGACCTTGCAATACTTACACGTAATCCCAAACAGTGTCAGGAGTTGTTAAATGAAGTCGATGAGTTCTGTACATGGACGGAGGGATTGAGGGCGAAACCAAGTAAATGTTATTGTTTATGTCTGGGTAGACGAAATACCAAATACACTTCTTACGACCCGGAACTCTCCATAAGCGGCCAAAAAGTTGCTACGATTGCAGAAACAGTGCCTTTCAAATTTCTTGGTAGAAAGATAGATTACAAAGGACGCACACCATCATTGGGGGAAGTTGTCGAAAATTTCATTAACGACCTCAATAAGGTAGACCAACAGCCTATCAGTAATATTAAAAAAGCATGGATATACGACAACTATCTCACATCACGTCTCACTTGGCCTTTCCTAGTATATGACTTCGGTAAAACCCTCTTGGCAAAGTTAGATGCTAATGTCATAAAGATATTAAAGTCATGGTTCGGACTGGCACATCCGGCTGATCCCTCGACTCTATTTAGGGATCACAATAGTTTTGGGCTGAAATTAAAGAAACCTTCTGAACTCTATAAACACCTGAGAGTTACAAAAACGCATGTTTTGCAAAAGTCGCAAGACGAATTAGTTAAATCTCTCCCAAAAGACAAAAATGCCACAGACCTAGAATCTAGACTTCAATTCCACAAACAATTTATGGTAGGTGCACAGGCAAATAGAGCTGGGTTGGGCGCGAGAAAGAAAAGGGAAGACCGAGACATAGTAAAAACCTTTCTACAACAAGACGAAAATGACAGTTACAAAGTGCACGCTATGAATTTAGAAATGCAAAGTGAGTGGTTAACCATAGGCGAGTTTTGCATCCCGTTAGCTCTGAAGTGGCGCACCTTGCTGTATGACTGGTCTCCTGCCTTATTAAAATTCTATCTTAATGCCTTTCAAATGACCCTCCCTGACCAGAGTAACTTAGTTAGGTGGGGAAAAGCCTCTGAAAAATGTTGCTATACCTGTGGAGAGGCGATATGTACAGCAAGGCACCTATTGGTGGGATGCAAGGTGCTCCTTGATAGGGGTCATTACTCACATCGCCATGACAGAGTACTTCAAATCATACGTGAAGCCATAAGCCTTTCAATAGCTAGAGCCCAAAAAGGATTAACGACAAACAAAAGACAAATTAACTTTATAAAAGGAGGCTCAACTTCAAACTCCAAAAACAAGCCTTACTCAATCCTCAGTGCAGCACCTGACTGGACTATTTTAATGGACACGTATGAAAAGCACTATAAAATCCCAGAAGATGTGGTTGTTTCGACATCCAGACCGGACATTTTCCTTTTCTCCAGAGCTACAAAACGTATAGTACTTGTAGAGCTTACCGTACCGTGGGAAACTAACATACCCAAAGACCACGCGATAAAACAAAACAAATATTATGACCTCCTAAACGAATTAACAAAAAGCGGCTATGTAGTTAATCTATACGCTGTAGAAGTAGGAGCGAGAGGTATACCAGCAAAATCTCTCTATAACCTGCTGAAAGACCTTGGCTTGTCCAGAAGTGCAGTAAGTTCTATACTAGAACGAGTATCTAAAGCTGCATTAGCAGGTTCATACCAGATTTGGCAGGGCAGGGAGAAAAACAAAAGTAGTGAAGGTGAGTGTTGATGTACGTCGGAAAGGGGCCCCTTAAACCTACACCCGTGTCACAAGTCTCGGGATCTGCTTGTGTTTCTCTCTCTGCCACACGATGGACCCGGCACCCGCACGGTGAATCCATGGAAGCTAAGAAGTTCGTCTCTTCCAGTGGTAATGGTGGTATATATGGTAGTTGCGAATGGTTTGAACAATTGCATTAACTTAATGAACCGGAATGGAAATGGATGGATGTTATGCAGAATAAACTTTAAATAGCTTTAACTTAAAAGTAACAAAATGTCGGTAGGATCTGTTGTGCATAACAGGGTCCACATTACATATAATTATAAGTTTGCAGCCGCATGCGAGATACGGAATCATAAAAAATTTGATTCTAATCTTTTTTTCAAAATTTTACTGCCGAATTAGCGTAGTCAACATTATTGCTTATTTATGTAGAGGCTGTATTCTACCTACGTTGTGGTCGCAACCTAGAAGAACGTTAGGGAACATAGTCTATTTTTTAAAAGGGTCGTCTTAAAAAGTGCAATAATTACTAAATCTCAGACAGGCAATTTGTTTTCGTTTATAGACGGAAGGCATTGAAGAATATATCATACAAATAATATAAACTAGTAGATGTTTTCGGATCTGCCTGCATATTTTTTTCATATAACTAATGTCAACGTGGTAAAACAGCATTGTACGCGGTTGATATAAAGGAGTTGCAATTGTGGGCTTTGCGTTTGCAATAAATAAAATTTCTAGATAATCACAAATCTAAACTTATTTTGGTAGATTTGGTTTCTACCTGATCCATTGGGTTATCAAAGAACTCATGCCGCGATGTGGCTGTCCGTGGCAGAACTGATAGACTGAGTAGAGCTCCAAGTACTGTATCTTGATAAAGTCTTCCATTTGTTTGAATCTTTGGTTCACATGCTTCCATTAAAATAGGAGCTAAATTAGGGTTACCTGAAAATAAATAAAGGAATAAAAAATAAACATAAAGATAGATGAATAACATAAAGATTATTGAATTGAATCCTTATCTTCTCTTATGAAAAGATCCTAAATTATAATAATTATTTTTATATAATAAGTTTTAGAGTTTTGGCAAAACTACCTGGCACTAACATCAAAGAGTTTATTTAAAAAGGAATTAAAATAATTTATAACAAGTAATAACAAATGTAACATTATTTACGGGCAATATTTGTATCAATAATAAACTATATCACACTGGATTAGAATAATTTGATACTTTTCATTGTGTATATTGTGAGAATGAGTTCAGATTTTTAAATTTGGTAATATATATTTTATCGTAAATGTTCAATAGCTGAAACAATACTTCTGACTTCTATTTATCTTTCAACTAAAGTCCAAATAACTACTAATGCCTTAACAATGTCCAAGAAAAATGTGTGACTTTGTGGATCAACATGTCGAAGGACTTCTACTAATTGAACAGCAAAGTCTTGGCCTTCAAATAGAGCCGGTTGTTTCAATGCTGTAACGGCATATATCCAATTCTTCTATAGCTCTTATATTACTTGCAGGACTAAGTGGGTAGGGTTATAGTCACCTTGCAGATACATGTCGATTTTTTTATTGTATTGGATTGTTTATTATCTTATATTATCAATTTATTGTCGTTGTTAATTTGGATATACTATTATAATAAGACTGGGTTACTCACTTGCAAATAGTTGTACTGATGGTAAAATATAGATAGGCAAGCCAATTACATTAGACTTATTTATATCTGTGTGAACCCTCTGTAGTACTGGGATCATTGTGTGTTTAAGCTGAGTCTGAGTATCAGCATCTCCTGTAATATTATACATAAGGTAACAATTAACAACTGATGGCTGATGGCAAAAAAATTTTGGATTTTTTTTTTTATACTATACCGGGTGGCAGACATGCATAAGGCCCGCCTGATGTGAAGCGGTTACTGTAGTCACATTGATTTCCCAACATGAAATATCGCTCGCGTACCGCCGCCCCCACTGCCAACGCAGCAATACCTTCCTTTCTGCTGACCTCACTCACTCGCAGGAACACAACAACCCTGTATTAGGGTAGTCTGTTAGGTGGTGGTACTTCCCAAGTCAATCCGCTTATAAACATGCTGTATCCTACCTCGCTTTTGTTAGTTGGCAGGGTGCACAACGTGCAGGTGAGGTTGGCTTTGGGTCTAAAGATTGCGGTGAGCAACTTACACCCCAAATAGTGAACGGAGACTAGAAAAAGCAATGTAGCGGGCGTTATTTCAGTGAGGGCTCACTAGATGGGTAGATAACGAATTTAATAAAGATTGCAGGGATCCGATGGACGCATACAGCATAAAACCATTTATTTTGGAATTTACATAAGTACATAAAATTTAGTTTGTTTTTGAAATGTATAAGGATTACAACCAAAAGATTCCCATTCATAATGTGCAGTATAAAGAAAGGAAATCAATTAAAAGTTAATATCTAAAAGGATTAATGAGGGTGGGAGTAAATCCAAAATTTGGTTGCTTGCAGCTAGGTACATTAGACTTGTATTAATCTTGTTAAACAAATTTGCATCTATAATATACAATATTTAAACAAATTTGTTTTACCAGTGGACATTTACATGTACAAAATGCTTCAGATTATATTAGAAATGATCTTAAACAAACTTATATATTACTATTAAAAGAGGATTTAAAATGAACTTAGGAATGTATCTCAAAATGACTCAGCAAAATGTTAAGCAATTGATACAAGTTCTTTTATATCCTATTTACTCAACAGTCGTTGTCCTGTCTTCTTTACAATGAATATTGAATTCGGATTGGTTTCGTGCAATCTGTCAAAAGACTGACAGTTCTGTCAAACAACATAGTTACATTACACAGTTAAATTGGTCATTCAGTTTTCTTAAACTTTCTGCGCAACTTTCTTTTTTTTTCTTACATAAGAACCTTCTCCTGACAATAACAAACACAACATACAAAGAATTAGCTAAATTGTTCCATCTGTTCACGCGTGATGTGATGTCCAATGGAAATAGATTCATTTATATATATATAGATTTTAAAAATTAATAACACTTACCATCGGCTACAAATGCCTTAACAATGTCTAAGAAAAATGTGTGACTTTGTGGATCAACATGTCGAAGGAGTTCTACTAATTGAACAGCAAAGTCTTGGCCTTCAAATAGAGCCGGTTGCTTCAAAGCTGTAACAGCATTTCTGAAAATGAGTTCTCTCATTTTCTGTAAAGTATTCTTAACAAGCATAGAAGATCTTTGTTCATAACTTTGAAGATTTTGCAGTGAACTGAAAAGGTAGGGGAATATTTGTTTTTCAATTACATGTTCCTTGAATACTTTTGTAGTCTTCGGTATGATACTTGACTCTATATCTGGCAGTAACAGTCTTTCAAATAATGCTTGTTCCAATGCCTCTAGGTCAATGTGTATATTTGGTTTAGTGGCTTCAGCCAGCTCCTCCAAATATACTAATTGTCTGTTAGATGTTGAATGCTCTTCTATAGCGTTAGGGTTTATTGTAAAATGGAAAACATTCTCAACGATATTGTTTATAGTTTCGATGTCTTCGTCTTCCTGTGACTTTTTTGGAATGACTTGTAAATGCGTTGTACCTTCTAACTCAGAGTTACATGCACCCTTTACTTCTGAAACTCCTAGTAAACCAGCAAACGGATTATTTGGCTCCGACATTGTAATATCTTGCAGTTACACTAGTGACTTTACAAAATGTTACAACTATAACGTTAAATGTATAATTTCCTTTCCATTATGATTTAGTTAATATACACGAGCACAGCCAGTCTGTGTAAAAACACCATAAAAACCAATATTAAATTTTGTTTACGAAAAATGCTGACTTATCATCATTACGAACCCAATTGATGATAAAAAATTTTAATGACAGATCGAGAACCAGACAGAATTGATTGTCAAGATGTCATGTCCACTGGTACTGTCAGACAAGAAAATGACAATAAAGACAAGACAATAAAATGAGATTAAATGAAGTGGATTTGAATGATGAATGAATGACAGCGTAAAAAAGAATAAGATATTTTCTTTATCATATTTTTCCACCGCAGTAAAATTAAAAAAATTACAACTAGTGTTAAAAAAATTTTTTTAGTAGCCCAACAATAAAAAAAATTGTTTCGATATGAAAAATTTTTTTTTTTTAATTTTTACCGCAGTAAAAATTAATATATAAACATTTTTTTCCATATAGTAACATTCTTCTACGACAGTTTTCATACTTTTAATTTGTACCTATAGTATACTTTTAAAAAATTATTACATTATTACAATGATATTTACAGGTTTTTTAATTGAAAAGATTCAAATTATATAATGTAATTTTTAAATGTTTTAAATATATATTCGTTATAATTTCCGTTGCGTCATTTCCTTAATTCCCCATCTCATGCTACTCTAGCGCCATTGAGGAACAGTGTGATTCAATGGAACTAATCATTTTCTACCCAATTCTTTGTTTCGCTCCAGTCGTCGTCTGAAATCAATATTGCGTACTCGATTTGTTACGTCTTTATGCAGCAATGCTATGAAATATTCCATTTTTACATGGCGTATAGTAGTCGCACATAGTGAATCGTTCATTAATGTAAGATTGGTAACACTTATATTATTTACTTGCTAGGTCAATTAGGAATGCGTGCCCCCCTATATTTTTACATAAAGTGCTTTATTAGCTCGACAAGGAAATTATTACACATGTGCAATAATAATTTGATACACATTTACTTTTTTGTATCAAAATATCATGGTTTGTGAGCAAAATGTTAAAGTCCATCCAGTAATGATTATTGCATTGATTGAAAACAAAATGGCGGTGGCCTTTTTTAGTTAAAGAGACCGCCATGATTACAATACATTGAGGTTTTCTTTAACAACTAGTGCATGTCGATTTTGTTTCTGGTCTGTATATGTATAGATATGTACTAAATAACAATTATAAGTCTTCATATCATAAGGTGATGGTTTAAATGTGCAAAAATCGATATTTATTTGTATATATTTTTCTCGTGATTGTATTATATAATGCTTAAAATTCCCAATTTTTATCAAAAAATATCTTTTGATATTATCATGGTAGATATAGGGGTCGGTGTATGGGGTTTTGGGGTTACTTTGTAAATCTGTTCATGTTATAATCCTACCAAATTAAGAAGGGGCAACTAGTAGTGTAGGTTAAAATGATTAGTCACGCCAACAAATCGCGTTCTTGTGTACAAGTGTGAGTGAATGTATACACGCTCCGTGACCTCGATAAGGAAGGACACATAGATATCTTGCCGTTCTAGAAGGCTGACGTCATTCACATCGTGGCCATTCGTAGCGAGAGCGCAGCGGACAGCAAGACATTGTGAAATGTGAACGGCCACCCACTGCTTGCTTTGCTTGGTTGTATCTACATAATTTACTTGGAAAGTAGTGGCTATGAACAGTTACCGTACTGACTTCAGCCATACATGTTCACTTTTACTGCGCCATCTAAGTATTTTTGTGAATATTGGAGATCTGCCTATTCCCAATGATAATTGTTCCGACGATTATTAGGTATAGTATATAAGACAAATATGAAAAATTACTCTCAAAGTATATGATTATTATTACTCATTACATTATACAAGTATTCTCGCATAAATTGTTATTGTCGTTTAAAAAAAGTAGGGCGTAGCTCGGGAATTGTACATGTGTGAATTTTACACGATAATGTCGTTGTGTGCGTCACATAATGATATTGGTTAAGTTTTATTTCTGGTAGAGGTAGTACATTCAGATTAATTTATTCGTTATATTTGTGACAACTCACGACAATTGTCATGTTATTCCTGTTAATTTGCATTCGTGGAACTATAAATAGACCATCATTCCATTTTTCCATTAATGACTTTTTATGTTGGGCGGATAATACAACATGGCCAACATTGCTAACTGCGTCGCTTTCTAGCTTTGAGTATGACGTAACTTATTTTGACCACTACGAAGTCTTAAAATAACTAATATATGATTTTATATCAGTTCAACAATAACTATCAATAATAAAATTAGTTTTACAAGTACGTAATTAACAGGTTAAAATTTTTTTGAAACATCGAATTAAGATGGCGAACCGGAAATGCCGATGATAACACAAATTTATTTAAATATCATTTGTGTATGTCGTGATTTCGTGAACATTAACGAAAATAGTATTAGATATTGTTATGTAATTGATAGATAATTTAATAGTAAACTAGCGTTTCGCCTTAGTTTCGCGCGCGTTGTTACTTTTTACTATTTTCACACATTATCAGCACCTTATGTTCGCAAAATGTTTAATATTAATAGCAACTCGCCTTCTTAAATTATAGCTTTCTTAGACACGCAAAAAGGGCCTACATTAGTCGCTAATCACGCTTTCTATAAGGGAAAAAACTTGTGAAATATGTTCATTAGTTTCGGAGTTCTTAAAGTACAAACAACAAACATATTTTCTCTACAACGTTTGTAACCTTCTCAGACATATTTTTTTCTCTTTTTATGATTGAAGTAATTTAAATCCATATACTAGTTTCTGAGATATACAGTAGACAAATGCGTTGTGGGGATTTTTTTTATTAATACTGACTATCGCTCGTCCGCTACTTCGATATCATGAACTTTCATATAAAATATACATCCCTTATTTTAACCCATTAGGGGATGAATTAGATAAAAAACTATTCTCTGTAGTTGGGGCAAATGACACACAATGTGCAAAATTTCATTAAGATCGGTTAAATAGTTTCTCATCACGCACAAACATTGTGACGTGATTTTTTTATGTATGACACATAGGTACACACATAGGTCTTCAGATTTCTAAATTAATGTCGGTAATCTTTATAATTATTTTTTTAATTTTATCCACATTCAAATAACGTTTTATTTGTTCTGGTTGATAGGGAATTGAGACTATTGTCAGCACTTGTGTTTGATGAATTTAGGTATTTCGAAAGTACATACTTATAAAGTTATTTATTCTGCTAATACACACCTCTTAGTTTCGATGTCTTTGTGTGATAGATAATATTCTAAAAAAAAAAACACTCGCAGGAGACACTGGTTAATTCAACCAACCAGTAACCAAGTCGCGGGTACAGCTTGTTAAAAATAAAGTTATTCAATTACAACTGATTTGCAAGGGTTCTAAAACATCATGGCTAGGTTTAATTATTAAATATTAAAGAATGAATAAAGGTCTTGTAAAAACTATCTATTTAATATATTTTGTAGGTTTTGATAGAATTTGGTATCAATGTTAAGGATATTTTTATATACAACATATTTTGAAACAACACTAAAATAAAAATAAAATAAAAATGATTCATCCTACATATTATAATTAAACTTTGTTGAGGGCACTATTTTCCGGAAGTGACACCTCCATTAAGAAAAGAAACATCGTAAGCAGATTTGTGCTAATGAAAATGCATTACAATTTGCCAACAAAACAGCTTATAATTAAAGTGTAATTAAGCCAGAAATCGGTCGGTTTTTGGCTTTGTTCGGTTAGTGGCCTAGGATTTAGACTTTTGCCACTTTTGCCACAAACGGCCTTAAGCCGTAAATTTATTGAAAAAATGCTTTTAAGCATTCTACAGATATTTTAGTGATAGAATTGATTACCACAGTAATTTGATGTTTTTAACTGGGGCGCCATTTCCAGATTTGATTATAATGTGTGAGATAAATATATATATATATATATATATATATATATATATATAGTAATATCAGTGTTGTTCCAAAAATGTTACGTTTAGTACAATAAACACAATTTTTATCGAGCTCTATAGAAAATAATATTGCCCATCAACATTATTCTTTCACTGGCGGTCCAAGCTTTTTGGCATGAATTTTCAGAAAAAATATTTTAAAATATTATATAGATTTTGAAGCTGTCTGCCGTATTTAAAATTTAAACGATAAATTACATGACGACGCTCGGTATATTGAGTTTATTTGCAATTATTTATAATATCATACGTAATATAATGTTAATATTGCCCGATACAATTTGTTTTAAATCTAGTTACTTTATTACTAATTTATCCTACTAAAAATCATTCTCAACATCTAGATTAACCGTTTTATTAAGTTCAAATAAAATCGAACTACTTGTGGCGCCAAACGACTTCAAAACTTTCGCTATGAGTTTATTTATTCTTTGAAGGTTTCAATAATTAAAGTATATTTCAGTACGTAAGAAGTCGCAAAGGACCACTAAAGATATATTATGCAACAGACATGTGATATAATGTATTTGTTACATGTAATGAGAATTCGGAGGTATTTATTAGCGAACAAAGTGAAGAAATGATGAGAAATAAAACTTCGATACTTGTTATAGGCGTATATGCTCAATAATGATATAAAAATGAAATTAATGCTTGATGCTATGGCATACAGTCACATTTAATTCAAAATACTTTATAATAAAATATTTCGATTGGTACTTTAATTAGAAAGTATTGTTTTTAATTATATGTACTTAATTTTATTAATAATAAATTCAAATTTAGTATTGTTAAATCACTATTATATTTTTTTTATATAGCACATGAGTAATATTTCAGTCATTAATCACAAAATAGTAAAATGTAGGATAATAAACGAAAATAATGTTTTGCACTTGTATTTATATATACTTTTTCTCAATTCCAGTGACACCTTTATCATGGCGGAAGCAATGACGAATGTAGAAGATCTAGAAGATGGAGAGATTGAAAGTGATGGCGAAGAAGCAGTCGAATCTCAAGTCGAGGTGAAAACAGAAGAAAATGTTGAACTGCCGCAAGAGAAAGTTGAAGCACAAGAGTTTTATTATTCTAAATCAGGTAAGAAAAAGAAATCGAAGTCTAAAGGAGAACAAAAATTAAAAGAAAAAGGTAAAAAGAATCGCAAATATTCTAGTCCGACAGAAGATGATTTTGCTGGCAATATCGAAAAGGCGATAAGAAAAGCTATGAACAAAAATGACGGTGATGTCGGCGATGGAAATGATGATGGCGAAGAGCGCCGAAAACATAAAAAAAGGAAAAAATATGATGGGAAAGATGGCCCCAGTAAGAAACGGAAGAAACAGGAGTATTCAGAGGAAATGGATGAAAATGAAATGATGTGTGTAAGAGGGGCATCTCCTATTCAAAAGTTTACGGATACCTACGGAGAGGACGACAGAGACTCGTATGATTCAGAAAGTAGTCATGAATCTCGAGAACAACATCATCGAACTCAAAGAAACAGACAGAGAGAACGCAACAAAAACCATAAAAATGACCGCAGAAGAGGTCAAAATCCTATGCACGATGGAGATGGTCTTTGTTTGTATTATATGCAAGGAAAATGCCACAAAGGAGATGATTGTATTTACTCTCATGATGCCCAGCCGCCTCGTAAAATGGAACTGTGCAAATTCTATTTAATGGATTGTTGTGCGAAACGAGATAAATGTTTATACATGCATTCTGATTTCCCTTGTAAATATTATCATACTGGGCTCCCTTGCGTGTATAAAGAAGAATGTAAGTTTGCACATGGCAAACCTTTGACAGACGGATTAAAGAATATCCTTTTAAAACACATTGAGTCTGCACCAAAAGAAATATTAGGAGACTTCCCCAGATTACACAGAGAGGGTGCTTTACAAATGATTCAAACAACTCAATTAAAATTAATGCAGCAGTTTTCGGAAAATTTTGACAGCGAAGATAAAACGATACCTTCTCTCTTTGATCTAAATATACCTAATCCACAAAATTTACCGGATAATTTACAATCTACTCAGTTCAGCAACGAGAGACAGAATAAAGTTTCTCCAAAAGTGCGGCAGTCGAGATGGCAAAACGATAACTCTAATCAGAATTTTAATGTGAATGTATCACCCAATAATAATACTGGCACAACAAATGTCTTAAACATTAAAAATTTGACAGGAGTATTGACGCCAAGGCAAATCTCGGATCTTACAAAAATGGGAATAGAAAATTTAGATCAATTAGGACAGTTGACAGTATTGCAATTAAACAGTATTGGTATATCTTTAAAGCAAATAACTGAAATACAATTAAATACTATGAATATACAAAAGCTAGGTTTGATAAATACTAGTAATGAACAACAACAAGCACAACAATTTATGAGTCCTACAGCTTCTACGCAGGATTTAGATTTGCGAGTACCGCCTGTAGTCCCAGTGTCAAATAATTTAACAATTACATCTGAATTACCAGGACAGGATATTGATATGCGGTTTCACCATTCTGTACCGGTTCCAGTAAACGACGATGTAATTGCAAGTAAGAAGATGATAAAAAAAGAACCTCATGCAAATAAAGATATGATTGACATTGATCAATATACAAAAGATGCTTTAAAGTTTGCATCTAAAGATAAAGAAAATATTGACATTTCAAACGATACTTTTGAAAATGAAAAGCCCGTAATTCCGGTTGAAACAAAGGACGTAGATCACAGAGTACTTCCATTCCCAGATGATAATGTAAGGATATTGCAATCAAACTCTGAACATAATCCAGTTAAGCAGGAATTCGACACCGATATTAGATTCCTGCAGCCGGAACCTATATTCAAAAATCCAGAAAAGCGACATCGGCGCTCTACTACAGACGACGAGGATAACTTATTAATTGATGAAAAATGGTATTCCAGCGATGAAGAAAAAGGATGTAAAAAAAAGTCGCCTGTTACTTCGCCAAAGCCGGTTTCAATGTCTCCACAAATTCCAATGCCGCATGTTATAGAGCCGTCGTCAGTATTAAGTAGAATCGGCGATCTCTCTAAAATAGACATAAGTGAAGAGGTAACAAAATTATTGAATACGATGAAAAATAATTTACAGGAGAATAAGATCGAAAATAATACAGAGCAGATCGGATCTCCTAAATCGAGAGATCCCAGGTCTAGAAAATCTCCGGACAAAGTGACTGATTTAGTTAAGACTTCGAGTAAAAAACCTACACGGATATCTATTTACGAATGTGTTGATGGCGAACCTACAGATGGCCGTCGCAGAAGTGACGTAGATTTAAGACATTCTGAATATAAATTGCCTGCATTTGGCGATACCGATTTGAGACAAAGTACCAGTGGTGATATAGACTTTCGATTAGGTCTACCCTTTAAACCTATTAATAATTATACTCCTGCAACTGAAATAAATGGATCAATTAACAGTCATCCGCCTATTCCGTATAAATTAATAGCAATAGATATACCTCGACCTGATTATACGGATATTAGAAATAGCACAGCTAAATCACAAGCACTAGTTGATCCTAGATTAAGAAAAGTCTTTAGGTTATCTGTTGAAGATTCAAATAGCGATAGTGAAAAGTCCGTTAAAGCAGCTGCACCTGCAATGCCACGTGTAGATCCAAGAAGAAAGCCTAAAGAATCGGCGGAGATAGTTAGTTTAGATACAAAACCTAATACCTTAGAACTCACAAATATTCTGCAAAATTCAAATTGGTACAAAGAATTGAGTTCTACGCAAAAAATATTTGTCAATCAACATTTGGCTCCTGTAACGCAAGCAATTAAACAATACCAGCAAGAAAAATCATCTGGCAAAAAATTTGATGTTACGGTTTTGCAAAATAATTCCATATTATGCAGCATATTTACTAATTTAGGCGTATCTTTAGGAGAAAGTGGCGAGTTTGCTTATTTACCAAAACCTAAAGAAGCGTTGTTAAAAACTCCAACTAATTTCAATCAAAATCAGAACCTTTTCGGTATGAATAACAATATGTCCCTGCCTGCTGGTAACATGGACGTTGCTAATATGAATATGATGAATATGCCCGGCATGGGTTTATCGAACATGACCAATATGAACGTGGGACCTATGCATGGTTTTAATCAATCTTTGCCAGATCCTCGTAACGGGCCTACCCCTGGGTTGTTGGGTATTGCTCCTAACATTCCGCATAACTTCAACAACAATAAATTTGGTGGGCCTAATAATTTCGGTAATATGGGGTTCAATGGACCGGGGCCCGGTAACGACTTCACGTTTATGGATGGGGAACAAAACTTTCCAAGATTTCCAAACAGAGGCGGCCATCGAGGTCGCGGTAATGACAGATGGAATCGAGGAGGATCCGGGAGAGGCCATCGGGATCGAAAAAATTTTAACAGTAATTGGAAGAATGATAGACATTAAATCAATGTACATATACTTAGCTTAATTGCTGTTATAAATACAATTAATTTAAACGCGTAGCATTAGTAGTCCTTCCACATATTACGAAATGTGATCGAGGTGATAATTATTAATGACAGACTTATGTTAGGTACAGTTAATTCCTAATTTATATTATCATTGTAGGAATAAGAAGTTTCTGTGTACAAGGTCTTTTGTAAATATTTATTTTTACAAAATAAATTTATAATTAGTCAGTGTCAGTATCGTAATGTGAAAATTGTGTAAAGAATTATTAAATACTTTAATTAAGTTACAGAAAGTACTCAATAGGAGCCAAATGTTTCAAGACTGAAGGCGAGATCGGCGAGATTTTATGTTTTCTGATATGTAAAAAGATTTAATCGATTACTCTAATGAATCACTAGGGAATCGTATCCGATCTTTATCATGTTTCAAAAGACATTGAATATTGTCGAGGAAGTAGTTTCTTACGTTTTAATATAAATAACTTAGAAGCAATACGATTCGTTTATCCTCGATCTATATCTAGATTGTTAAATTACATATTTGGGCTAACTTGTATCATGGAGTAGCTGAACTAAAAATCTACTCAATTTTAAAATAAATCTATGTTTATATTTAATCCATGTGTTGATTTAGTGCCTTTTTCGTGAAGGTAGTCTCCTCGCGCCGTCGAGAATACATGACAATATGATGATCAAGCAAGAAGCAATGCGTCTTGTATGTCATAAACTGCTACAGACAATTATGAAATGATGTTTTTCAGTTACCAGCATGTCACTCGTAAGTATACTAAAATGTGTTTTACAGGTGTGATGAAAAGACATTAATATGTTTTAATTATCTGCATTTATTGCTTGTAAAACTGAAGCGATGTAGTTTGAGAAGTCTATTTTCAGTCGATTCCCCCCGTTCTTCAAGTTTATTGCAACTTGCGATACCTTGGAGAATGTGGCAGCTGAAAAAAAGTGAAAATATATTGCACATGTATTTGGTAAATAGAAATCATACCAATTGATGACCATGAAACATACCTACACATACAGTATAAGACTCTTACAATTCGTTCTGTGATGTCTGAATCTAAAAGGTGATGGATTTTCTTTTTGAAATAATACACTCCCGGACCCACCTTAGGAATTTTCATATAAGGGAAGCGATTTTTTCATTGAGACTTTATATTAACTAATGTAATGTATTTTTTTTTATATGAGAGCGGAACAAACGAGCATTATCATGTGGCCCTTTTAGAGGAGATCCTACAAAAAAAGGTTCAAATGATGGAAAGCAATCACCACCACACATGGAGATCAGCAACATCAAGGGGACACCGATCCGTTGCCAGCCTATGCTCCTTCCTTTCTTCTTTCTGGTGGACTCACTTGCAGGAACACAACAGTCGTCAAGGGAATTGTTATTTGGCTGCGGTATTCTGATAGGTGGAGGTACTTCCCCCGTCGGGCAGCTTAAAAAATACGCTACCTCTTTTCGGCAGAGCCTCGTTTGTCAGTCAGTCAGCAGGGTGCACCACGTGCAGGTCAGGTTAGCTTTGGTTCAAAAATGTTGATGAACCACTTACACCCCAAATGTAATGTAATTAATTTAGCATTGTAAGGCCACTACAACGAAAGTGCGGATGTGCTAGCTCTGAGTCCGCTCGCTAAAACTGTAAATCGATTCGCTCAATTTCACACTACCTGATAGAGTTTGTCTATATGCTGCTGTATATATAATTTCAAACGATACTAAATTCATTCAATTAGGTACATTTAATTTGATAAGATAAAAAGTCTCGCTGAAAACACCTGTATGAAATTTCGTGTGGTGGGCCGATAAATGCGTCTGAAAGTGTGAAATGGTATGAAATTAGATTTGTTTAGCACCAAGCGTGCCAAACGAACACAACAACAGACAAGCACTATTAGTATACTACTAATAACTTCGTTTTGTAATTTGTTGTATAGTATTGCGTCATAAATGCAAATTAAAATAATAAAAAAAAAACAATTTATGTATCACGAATTATTCCATATGAGAAATCCATACTAAGTTAAGCGATCGTGCGTTTACTACTATAATCTACTATAATATACTTAGTCTGTGGTATTTACCTATTGATTTTTGAATATGTTGGATTAGATACTCTCTAATGTCCTTCACAAGGGCAATTGACTCTGCCGGTGAAAAGGTCAAGGTTACGCGAGCTGCCAAGATTATTTTGTATGTGGAAACTGGTGGAAACGTTTGCGAATTGCGTTCTTATTAAAAATTCAGAATGGAAAAAAAAAATCAATTCGATATTCACTAATTTACAGTTAAAACTGGATTTTGATGCTTAGGTATTAGACATATCTTTAGATTTTTTTTAGAAATCATATAAAATATTCTAGCTAATGTCGAATATTCTAGATAATTTGATGAATTATAAGTAGTTATTCCATAAAGTAATGTGAAAAAGTAAAACATATAATTTGTGTAGGTATAGTTTAAAAAACAGTTTACGACTCAAAAGGCCTAATCTGCATTGATTTCTTCTACAGGCCCCACTGTTAAAATCTATTACATTAGCACAATGTGATTAGACTGCAATATTTTCCTTGACCTAAAATTCTGGTTATTCTGTTTTTTTCTCAATGGCGGCGCTAATGTTACCTAATGTGCTACATAAATTCTCTTTATCTAGAATGTAGCGAAATCCTATCTGTTTTTAACAAATATCATCAATAGCATCATACTGACGACTTATTGGTAACCGCGACTTTATTTTTTAAATCCACGCGTTTGATTTAAAAAAAAAAGCGGCACTTGTGGCATCCTAATTCTTATTAGAATATGGATTCATATCCCAGCTAGGTGGGGGAGATGATTTTTTCCATTTTTTAAAATATTTATAATATCCTAATTCTTGTTTAAAAATTTTATAATAGCCAAATTACTTCTTATAGCAGTAGCTATCTGCCAGTGAAATTTCCGTTAAATCGGTCTAGCTGTTTCGGAGGTTTATCTGAAGATACAGACGACAAACATACACATATAGACAGACAGGCATATAGCCTAACATTCACACAGACAGGTGTACGTAAAGAGCATTCATACTTAGGTACAGACAAACACTAGAAGTATCATCGTATCACTCGCGCTTTGCCGAGCCTGTAAAAACCTTTTCACTTTCTAATTGAAGAACCTCATGCTGTTGTCGTTTGGATAAACCTCTACCGGCAGTTCATTCCACAGTTTTAGCCCGAGGGAGTGATAGAGGAAATTCAACATAATTCCCTGCTTATAGCGAGCGCGGTGCGATTGGCAAGAGGGCTTGAGCATCATGACTAACGACTCGTCTGAACACAACCCATTGTACAGTCGTAAGAACACGCAGAGGCAAAGTTTCTCTACAGAATTAATGGCTTCATGTCTGTAAGGATGATATCGTCGAATTGAATCACAAGGCGCAAGTTGTTATTTGGGTACTTCCTCCGAGAGATGACGACAGTACCTACTCCATGTGAGCTTACACTTGTGCTTTGTAATGCAGTTGTACTGCCTCACTTCGTTGAGCACACTTACTTTCTTCGAAACTAGCTTAACTTACTTTTCCAGTAGGTACTTCTCTGCCCTTTTTTCGAAACTTGATGTCGATCATAACCCCTAAGAAAGAGAAGCCACTAAGAATCCCAATACTACTGGCGATGACAAGGGGCGTTTTGGAATTATGGATCCGCAGTAAATGGAGTTTTCTTAGCGATGAATGCGAATGCCTCCAATCGTCATACTTTAATCACAGTATACTATAGACGCTTACAATACAAGGAGTTTTACTCGCGCGCTGGCTGGCTGCAAACCTAGCATCTAAGAGCACTGGTAGGCACATAACAATCCTAAAGGTTGTTATTTGGCTCCGGTATTCTATGAGGTGGAATTACTTTCTCACTTGAGCTCGACATGCTCTAGTCGCTCTACCTCTCCTTACGACCCTCTTCACTGGTTAAATTATTTCTTATTTCATCATCATTATTAGCCTGTATCTACCAATTACATACCTACTGTTACTTTATTGAATAAAGTAGGTATTAATAAACTAACATAAGCTCAGAGCATCCATGTCGTCATTTTCGTCTGTGCAGTTGTAAAATAGTACACATTGCTTCGCATACAGCTTGGGTTGCGATACGAAGTAATTGTACAAAAGTTCCATCTCCCTTGCAGCTGCCTGTGCGGTGCTAGGTGAACATACTAGTATCACGCCGTGAACTCCAACGCGAAGTGCAGGCCAACACGATTCAAATCTGAAAGTTTCAATGCATTTTAAGAACCTTTTTTTTACGGGATGGGGGGCCCACTACACATTCCCACCACTGTATCTCCTGTGTAGCCAGGATTAACAGCGTCGACCGCCAAAAAAGGCAGTGAACAATGAAATCTATCGTCCCGGGATAAAACTACGGCTGTCTTGGAACTCAACGAATTTAATGAGAAGAAATTAGTAGAAGCTCTTTAAGCTAAGCGTCTTATAATTTAAGGTAAGCGTCTCTTCAGGAGTAAGATTTTATGAAACTATAGTAACTTGGGTTTGTATAGGTAGAAATAGCACATAAAACTCTGGCCTTCCCAAACGCGCAGTTGATCAGCGTAATCATTTTAATACTTTAGACCTAATGAATAACTAGACTTTTTGATACTGTGGACATTTTAATACTTTAGACCATATGAACCCAAAGGCTCGTCATCATCGACTTGTCATCAAGAGTGAAAAAGTAATAAATTTTGGTACTAGTCTGACAAAAGTAGAGGCTTTCTGAAATGGTAAATAATAGAGATAGTAATAAACCGAACCAATAAAATAACAAAACTGGGCGACCATTATACTAACTTGACTAAAATGATTACGTCATACCAAACCTAACCTAGAATTCCAGTCAGTCATTTAGTAATTATTAGTCGCTCATGTATATTTTCCAAATAATAAATGAAAGGTAGGTATGTACATCTTATCTTCTATAACAAAAATCTCGTGTCACGGTGTTTGTGGTCGCATTTGTCCGAAACGGCTCGTCCGATTGTTATGATTTTTTTTTGTGTATATTTGGTAGGTATGAGAATAGGTCGTAAAGTAGGCATATTTCATACCGTTAGGCTTCGATCAACCGCTAGCATTTTTTTTGTTTGGCATTAAAAATTTATATGGTAGAAAAATGTTAGCTGGTTCGCTTGTATGTAATTAAAAATTTTTAGGTACTTGTTTGCATAGATTGATTCTCATTTGTTTATTTTCGACTGTGACATGTAGGTAATCTAATCACCAAGGTTCAGGAATCTTACTTGCTGCTAAATTCCAAGAAATGACGGATTACTGTTTTTATCTTTATGATTTGATTTATCGAGCAGTTTGTTTCGGATAAATTTGAGTATTTTCCATGTAAATGCATATTTACTTATATGTAACTCATTTCCTGCGATTTTATCAACGTGGTTTATTATATTATACTATATTTTCAGCTGAATTAATAGTTTCTTTTTAATTTCCATTCACGAACTCAGAATATTTCCGTGATTAAAAGAATCATAAAGTAACCTTATAAATTCATTTATTATCCAAAGAAAATCCATTAAAACTGGAATAGCCGTTCCGAAGATTACCCCGGCCATACTAAACACTGTTGATGTTGCTTGTTTAACTGGCGCGTTGGAATAGATGGACGTGCAAAGACGCCATCAAAATCCTTTCGTGTACTATATTCTTGCAGGGTTCATCTTCAACGCAATCTCAAGAGTGGATCCAACTTTCGACTCAGGAGGTGGAGGGGTATGGGGGGTTTGTCATATAGAAGACAAAGCCTTCGCTCGCTACGCTCCTACGGTCACTCGATCTGGGTTTTTACTAGGTGCATCAGTAGCCTATGACGCCATGGATCCGCCCTTGCGCGAGCTAAGCCGCGGGCAGAAGCCTTTAAGCCATGACTTTAGCCGTTTTTTTTTTTTTTATACTACGTCGGGTGGCAGACAAGCATACGGTCCGCCTGATGTGAAGCGGTTACCGTAGCCATATTAACGCTCGCAACATAAAATATAGCTCGCACGCCGCCACCCCCACTGCAACCGCCGCATCTCCTTCCTTTCTGGTGACCTCACTCACTCGCAGGAACACAACAACCCCCAAGGGAATTGTTATTTGGCTGCGGTATTCTGTGAGGTGGAGGTACATTCCCCAGACGGGTAGCTTACAATTACGCTCCCTACCTCTCTTTTCGCCAGAGCTTCGTTTGTCAGTCAGCAGGGTGCACCGCGTGCAGGTGAAGATGGCTTTGGCTCAAAGATGTTGATGAACCACTTACACCCCGAAAACGTTTTAGTACTAAGATAAGAGGCGAGCTCACTCGTATGATAGGAGTCATCATCATCATCAGGTCATTTTAGTCTCCACTACAGGAGCACGACCCTCTCTCGTCCGTCCCAGACAAAAGGAGGATTTGTCCTACACTCCCCACAGACGGGTTGGGGAGGCCTGATCAATGTTTTATAATGTATTTCCCTTAGTCGCGATACGACATCCACGGGAAGAGACGGAGTGATTCTATTGTAGTCTGCCGGAAACCACACGGCCAATAATAGGAGTATATTAGTTATATTACATACTCGTTGGCGGTGAGTCAGCTGCATGCAGTTTCGCAGTTTAAGGTGTACTTAGAACTTACATCTATCTTCTCTATAATTTAAAAATGAGTCGCTGAATGTGTTGCTAATCGCAAATCTCGAGAACAGCTGAACCGATTTCGCTAATTCTTTTTTTAGAATATTCCTTGAAGTACGAGGATGGTTCTTAACACTAGAAAGACGGGTAAATCTGTCTACCTACAAAAACGGCGAGGGGTCAAATGACTCCTCCAATTTATTATATCTTTTTTTTATTTAAGTCCTAAAAATGGTAACTGTAGTAATAAAATAGAGTATAATTGTGATTAATTATTTAATTTACACACAATTTTTACATTTTAACATTTTCTTTACATTACAAGAGCCGCAAAGTGGATTTTTGCAAGTGTCGCATACTTTATTAGTTTTATTTTTGCACTTCTGTAATAACATTCTCGTCTTTTCCGAATTTACTTTTGATGACAATTGTATACCTAGAGATAGCTTGAACCCAGAGGAGGCATAAACACAACGCCACGTAATCTGAGAAATAATTGAAAAAATCTAAACGAAATTTTGAGGATCAGTGCTGACTTGTGTGTCAGTCTGACCGTCTGCCATAGGTCAATTTTCTCCGAATCCCTAGAATCAATTAACCTGTCGCGTGCCGCGAATAACAGCGCTGTACCAACGCAGTAGGTACTCTCCACGGGACCGCAGCACGCATGGGTATGTTGTAATTCGTTACTTAGGTACATATCTACATTTTTTTTATAAGAGAGGGTAGAAACAAGCTTTTGGGTCACCTGATGTAAAGCAATCACCACCGCTCATAGAGATCAGCAACACCAAGGAATCGCCGTCCGCGCTCTTTCCTTTCTTTCTTTCTAGTGATCTCACTTACTTACAGAAACACAACAACCCTCAAGGGAATTGTTATATGGCTGCGTTATTCTGTGAGGTGGAGGTACTTCCCCAGTCGGGCGGATTAAAAAATACGCTATGCCCTACCTCTCATTTCGCCAGACAGAGCCTCGTTTGTCAGCCAGCAGAGAGCACCATACATTTCTGTGACATACCTACGCGGGCGTATAAAGCTAATAATTAAGTTTACACTCGAAGAGTTTCTTGTACGGGAGCGAGAGTTGCTTGCCAAGCAATCACTATACGATCACTTGTGTTTGTGCTGAGTTTCACCTCTCGAAAGCAATAATTGCCCTCTAAATTTTCATCGGTCACCGCTTGTCGAGTTTCGTCATTCGAAAGCGGTTTCTCGCCAAGATTCTCGATCGTATTAGATATTGTTCAAATGTAGGTAGAGCATGGTGTCGGACATATGTATTTATATTAATATAAATAGATATACAACTAGTTTACACGTGCTTTTTATTTAATTAATTGATTTTATCATTAACTGCCTAGGATAAAAGTAAAATAATATAAATTGATTACATACCTAACTAAAAAATTGGTTGTCTGTAAATTCGGTTTACTGACGATAGTTGAACGTGACAACGTCATAAGAAAATACTGATGGAATGTTTGCATTTTTCAAAAGAAAATTTTAATGGAACGCCTCAGAGCGAGGTAACGCCGCATGAGTCATGTTTTTTCGTGCGTGCTGGCTCCATCGAATTATAAGACGTCACGTCAAAAAAAAAAAATTTTTGCAAGAGCTATGGATTCAGGACAAATGACATCAATTGAGAATTACACTAAGTAATATAAGTACTCGTCAATTCGTCAAGTCTGATATAAGTTAATACTTTCAACTTCACCTCAAAGAATACTACAGCCAAATAACAATACACTTAAGGATTGTTGTGGTCCTGTTAGTTAAAGAGGTCTCCAGACGTGAGGACACGAGGGAAATAATTAACGGGGGCACGCAACGCGAGCCTTCACGCAAGAAATTAAGAGTCAATTGGTTCTACGCTACGGTTAAACTACTTTACATTGGTATAAAGAAATACAGATTTAAGTTCTAATGTAGGGTTTTATGTAGAGCATACTTTGCTACGGTTCTTAACTACGGTACGGCTTAGCGAAGGAAAACGTACACTCGTTTGTAAATGTACTAAATAATGATTGAGTACCTCAAAAATGTCAATCATGGGCAAAAAGACTTTGAATGTAAGATTGTAATTGTCTAAAACAGTGTACTGTATAGTTAAAGATCAAAAATTTGCGACTCCTGATGGTCCAACAATGGATGCAATGGTGCTATGAGTTGAAAGTGATTCGCCACCATCTTTAGAGCCAAAGCCAACTTCACTTGCACGTGCGCACTGCCAACTAGCAAACGAGGCTCGGGCGAAAGAGAGGTAGAGCATTTGAACTCGACTGGGCCTCTACCACACAAAATATTACAGCCAAATAATAATACTCTTAAGGATTGTTGGATTTCTATAAGTGAGTGACGTCACCAGACGTGAGAAGATGCTGCGTTGGTAGAGGAAGTGTCAGGGCGCGAGCGATACTTCTTTATTGCAAGCGTTTAAATGCTAAGGTAACTGGTTTACATCCGGCTGGCCATATTTGCCATTTATCCTGGCTGAACTTTACACAACTCTCGCCTGTATTCGCCCGTCACGATCTGATGAGTAGAGCTTATTAGAAGTATCGAGACGTGGCATCCTGATTCAGTGAGACAGTGAGACAGACACTCGACAGTCTTTCAGATCTAGTAAAACTAACTAAGTACGTATTGTTTAATAAAATATTAATCCTTACTAATCCTTACTTCCTTACTAATATTATAAATGCGAAAGTAACTCTGTCTGTCTGTCTGTCTGTCTGTCTGTCCTGCTTTCACGGCAAAACTACTGAACCGATTTAAATGAAATTTGGTACACAGATAGTTTAGAGCCTGAGGAAGGACATAGGCTACTTTTTAATGCAAAAAAAGGGTTGTAAGGGGTTAAAAGGGGGGGGTGAAAGATTGTATGGAAATATCGTTATTTTTAGAGCTAGAAGCTTGAAACTTATTTTTTAGGCTGTTGATTCGATATAAATAAATATGACATTCAAAGTTTGTAAAAGTTTTACCCACACGGGGGTAAAATAACAATAGGGAATAGGGGATGAAAGTTTGTATGGAAATATGTAAGGTATAAATGAATGTTTTATAAGTTTGTTTGCCAAGAGACAAAATATTAGTGCTATCCTGATGTAGATAACATTTACGCAGTCATTACAAAATGAGAAACTGAAATTAACGCGAGTAAAAAACTTGCCAAGCATCGCGCCGTACTAGAGATGGGCAAAATGCCGGGCATTTACAATAAATGTCCAAAAAATAGTTATAAATTCCCTATTTATGCCCAAAACTAGGCATTTATTGGGCATTTACAGGTTCTTACTGGGCACTTATTGTAAATGCCAGGCATTTTGCCTATCTCAACGCCGTACACTACCCGTACACATTGAAAGCTGCCACGCGGGGGTCAGGGAGCGGGCCGGGGGTCGTTACGCGGCGTGGTACCACATGAGTAAAAAACGGTGGTACGGCACAGAAAAAATATGCCCAAGTGGGCTTGCCCAAACGTGCAGACACGTGACAATTATTATTTTTTCCGCTACAAATGCATTATTATTCACTGCACATTGTTTACAATTCGATTTGCTTACTTTAGTAGATAAGTTATTAAATATTTTTTTCTTTAGTTGGGTCATTGTTTTATTTATTTCATTCGTTAAAAGTAGATTACTTTCGAGTTTAATTAGATGTTATTACGTCATTTTTTTTTGTTGCACATTTGTATGCTAGGCAGGTACCTAAGAACGGTAAGTTAATTGCCCTCACCAAATAAACAGTACTTTTTTGAGCATTGTACAAACAAAGCATTTGACCATCTGTGAATGTAAACAAAAGATAAGAAAGCTTAATAGTTTTATGAATGAGTCTTTATGCCTTTGCATGCCGACTCAGTCAGAAGTCGCAATATCCGAAAGGGATTTCTAGGAATCGGTTACAAATGGTTCATAAAAACAAGTTCTTAAGTACAAGTGTAAAAAGTTATACTTAGTATAGAGATTTTGTTTATTTGGGTCAATAAAATTAGTTAAATTTAATTCATTTGGGTTTATAATTTTTTTTAAATAGGTTTTTATACAATTAAATAAAATACTTAAATAAGTTATTTTCATAATAAGAAGTTTTGTTTTCTGTGTTTACGGTTAAAAGCAAAATAAAGTGTAAATAGTTATAGGGGTATAGCGCACTCGGTTCTAAAACTACCATTGAACTTAGCTGATGAGGACATGCCGGTATGTAACATTAGCAAAAGCAGTGAGCGCGGAAGAAAGTTGCAGCTGTGTAAGCTGTTGGTTGGGATGAATGTTCAATGTTCCACAAAAGAGCTATATAAGCACTAGATGGCACACTGCAACTCATATAAGTATTAATACGTATGTGTCTTATTTGTAAAATAATTAGCCGAAATATTTAAAAATGCTGCCCAAAGACACTATCCACGCGGACGAAGTCGCGGGCACAGCTAGTTTAAAAAATATTTTTAAAAACAAGCTTTTATTCAATGCTCTAAAACGAAGAAAATAAATTTTGAATGCAATCAATCCCACCATTTTATTAAATTAATAAAATTTATATTGATATAAATGAAAGCTTGTTGCGAGATTTCAAACAACATCGACAAGCTTGCGACAAGCTTTTATTTATATCAATATAAATTTTATAATTTAATAAAATGGTGGGATTGATTGCATTCAAAATTTATTTTCTTCGTTTTAGAGCATTGAATAAAAGCTTGTTTTTAAAAATATTTTTTTAATGAATATTTAATTTTTTAAATTTTTGGTTTAGTCTTAATTTCTGCATTTCTAATATTGCATCATTGTTACACAGTATTGTACCAATTAGTTTTGTACTGTCCAGTTCTTCAATTAAAAGCCCGGATAGAAAGGCAAGGCCTTCATTACAACAGGGTGCGCCCTGGTTCCCTGAGGTGGTACGTTTGCGAGAATATATTATTTGACACACTATTGCCATTCAGTTCATCAGCACGGCCTCACCTTCACTTGGGTGCTTTTCCTACCGCCTCTTATTTCTAGTTGGACCTTTTTTTTTATACCACTAAAGTGGAAAAACAAGCATACGGCCCGCCTGATGGAAAGCAGTTACCATAGCCTATGAACGCCTGTAAGGTGCCAGGGGCATCACACCGCTTTGCCGCCCCGAAACCTTACTTGCGCCTGACGGAAATTCGAGTCCGGGTTTGATTTCGGAGTTTTCCTTCTCCTAGACAGGTTGCAGACCAGTGCTATCGACGCCCATCTCACCGATCTCTACAAAACTCCGTAACTCCAAGAGAGTTCTTGGGATCCTGGATCTTCATCTTTAGATCCTGGATATCAATTAACACAAGAGTGCTTGTCAAGACTATTAAAACGAGCCCAAAAAGTCGACGGCTTTATCTTTTTTAGTTTAGAAGTTCCTACGGCCACCTTCCGACGTCATCTTGAAACCCTGGCTGCCATGTAGCACAAGAGTGCTTGTCAAGACTATTCAAACGAGTCCAAACTCGACGGTTTTATCTTGTTTAGTTTAGGAGTTCCTATGGCCATCTTCCGATACGATCTTGAGACCCTGGCTGTCATGTAGCACAAGAGTGCTTGTCAGAATTATTCAAACGAGTCCAAACTCGACGGTTTATCTTGTTTAGTTTAGGAGTTCCAATGGCCACCTTCCGACTCCATCATGAGACCAGCTTCAAGGTACCATATTATTGCATTGTCACCGAAGTTACGTAAGTAAACCAAATTTCAACCTAATCTGACGACAGGAAGTGGTTCTAATTTAACTCGCAAGATTTGTCCCATAATAGCTAACAGGGCAAGTAGAATAAAAGGTTTTAAAAATGGATCTCTCAATGCAGAGAACATAACCTAGACCTAACCTAACTTAGACATGTACATAAATGTGATAGGAAACGGATGCGTCTCATGCTTGGGGCACTGACGGGCCATTATGCCTGCCACGGACACCTATATAAAATGAGACTTGTTGAGAGCCCAGAGTGCAGAACATGCAAGGAGTCTAACGAGACCATGAAACACTTAATGTGTCAATGTGACGCCCTAGCGGGCAAACGAATGGAAATCCTAGGAAAGGCATACCCGGACCTGGAGGAGTACAGGCTCTTCCCTATAAGCGGCATACTGAAGTACATGGAACATGTCTCCAGACAAGCAGGGGAGAGTGACTAAAGGATTAGGGAGAACACAAAAGATCCATGAGGGTCGACGTGTCACCGGTGCTGCAGCACTGGACCCACTCTAAGATAACCTAACTTAAAGACGACGTTTACCTACCTACAAATGAATCTACATACCTACGGATATTATACTGAAAAATGCAGAATACCTTCCCCCGTATTCGGGTTGGATTTATTTATAGGGGGGAGCTAATCCCCGCTCTCCATACACTCAAGTTTCCTGCATTATTTCTACACTGAACTGAAACTCTTTCCACCGTGTGTAATCACTATGCAAGTGAAAGGTATATTTTTGTAAAATCATAAAAGATCTGCGCCAGAATTTCACGTGACAGAGCTCTAACACACACCGCTCTAGCACAAATGAATCAGAATCACAGTATAACATGATTAACACCTGTAGTATTTATAAACTTTCGAATGCCGCGGTTTAGCAGTTGATGCAGCGCTTGGTACAGAATAGACAGGGCGCGGCACGCGAGGGGATATAGGTCAAGAGGATGATTTACTTGTGATCTCCGCTGCAATCCCAGAGCTCGATGTCAATATTAGTAACTTTCCCATTGATGCTCAAGTTTGACACTTCAAACTCCACAATCCTGACACCTTGAGTAGGTCGGGGCGGCCCTGCTTCGTCAATATTTATTGTTTCAGACAGAAAATTTGCTACCTGTGTTTTTCCACTCTGTAACCAAAATAATCACAATAAGAAACAGTCACAAGCAGAAGAATGTAACCCGGGTCATAATAATCGATGAGATGAACCGATTTAGGTGTATTTTTTGTTCTAAAGGTGACTTGATCGTGAGTGTTCTTAGCCGTTATTCCAGAAAATCCATTCAGCTTTCTGAAGATCGTCCATTCTTTTCTAGTTTATGAAGGAATATGACCAATTTCCACAGATCTGCCTGATTCTGATTCGAAATTGAAAAAATAACCAAAATAGCCCCGGTCTAATGGTGCAGTATTATCTGGAGTCTGCAGGACACCCTACTCTTCACTAACATAGGTATAGCACGGTACTCTATTTCGACTCATTTTAAAGGTTTTAATGAACAGCTTATGATGAATGGATGATGGAGCAGAAAAGAGTTATTTTCTTGGTCGTAGATGTAATAAATTTTGATTTTTTATACCATTAGGGTGGCAAACAATCATACGACCCGCCTAATAAAAAGTAGTCATCATAGCCTATGGACGCTTGCGACACCAGAGGTGTCACTAACACGTTGCCGGGGCTACAAAAACCCCTTAAGGCCCTTCTTGAAAAACCCTATACTGTAGTCTCCTAGGAAAACCATGGCAGGAAGTTTTGTTATTATTTACATTTGTTAGTTCATATTATTATTATGAATATCATCGGATCACCAGAAGACCGAATTTATCTACGGTTTTAATAATAATAAAACCTATCTACTTACTTCTGAGGGTCCAATCATTAATATTTTCAGTTTGGTAGTATGCATTTTGAGTAGACCTTTGTTTTTGGGCAGGTTTCACTTACAATAATATTAATTACTCAGAATAAACTTAAAAAATTCACTATAAACTGTTATTAATTATAAACGTAAGGCAACATAAAACTTCATCGACAGCTCGCGAAATGACATTTCTTTATTTACGACGCTATTGCCATGGTAACTCGCAGTTTGAAAACAACAGCATAGACTAGAGAGACTGCCACAGGGTAGAAAACCAGACATTTTTTAAATTTTATCTTTGTTTTAATAAAAAAAGAAATGTTATTTAAGTACATAAAGTAGTGCCACAGGAGTAACAATATTTATATTTATAATGTAGTAAGTGACAAATTTTTGCTAATTAGTTCTACTTGACCTATAAGTGCGAATTTGTATAACGCTAAATCATACAAATTTGTCGGGAAATTGTAGCACTGAAAGACTGACCCACACCCACAGACTCTACATTTGATTTTGTACTCTACGTTTGTCATCGATCGCCTACAATATGTGTGACTAGCTGCGACCCACCGCTTCACCCCGCTTGAATATAATATCTGCGTAAAAATATCCTGTGTCCATCCAGAACATATTCTATATGCCAAATTTAATCTAAATCCAGCCGTTTACAAATTAAAAAGTAACACATAACCATCCGTCATACATCCTTACAAACTTGCACATATTCACAGAACGAGCGAAGCGGGCCAGCCACCTGTGGAGTGAGGGCGATAAATAAATCGAATTGGGATGGAAAAACATTTTTTATCATGATTGTATGTATTTTTGTGTTGATAATTCCCGAATCCGTAGTCCGATTTTAATGAAATTTGGCAAGAATGTAGAAAACTAAATTACTTTATTTATGTTTTTGGGCAACGAAATCAATTCAGTAGTTTTTGGGATAACCGCGTATTGTGAAATAAAATTACGCGCAAACTTATTATTACTCTCGAACGGATGATCCGATTTTGAAAGTTGCTTATATACACACGATTCACGTAATTAGAGGGCCTTGTAATAAGTTTAGTGGTTTTTGTTGAAAAGAATTTGAAAAGGTAATCGCGAAGTATCTTTTCGCGGCGAGACTAGTAACATTAGTACGAAGTAGGATAAGTAGAGATAGATACCTAATAATAAAATAAGCCTACTTAAAATAACAGTTAATTCAGACAAAAGACAGGTCCCACCGAGATTTGAACTCGGATCGCTGGATTCAGAGTCCAGAGTGCTAACCATTACACCATGGAACCGTATATTTCAGCGCTGAAAACTTGTGTAGGGACGTGCAGTCGCGAATATAATTTTATACTAGCTAGGTTTATTTTTGTATTGCGTTTTATTTTTGTCGACTTCTGTCTGCTCAATTATTTACCACATGCCGATAGACTGGTTAAGCTAGATTAATCAATTATGTCTACTTAGTAGAAATTGTTAATGTCGTTCTCATTATCATCAATAAATTAATTTTAATTATACATTCACAGTACTATTTAGGTATTACAAACGGCTAAAAAAATTATATAAGTTTTCTACATTTGTATACTTACTATAAAATTTTGTTAGACCGTACCAACTTGGGCGTAATCAATTTGGCCGTTTGTTTGCATGATCATCTAAATAGCGTATGTAAAGCGTGTATTATACCAGGGACTAGAGAAAGAATTTATTTAGTCTATGATTATACCAATGTAAGATACAGTATAATACTATAAGATGCGGTATACGGTAACATACATATTACGGTAGAATTGGTAGAACTTGCTTTAAACTAGATTAAATATGATTTGTTGTTTTCCAGTGATTTTTTATATAATTATAATCTGCAAGACATCATTAATGTAAGCTGCAAGACATATAATTTAAGCAACTAAGTATACCTAATTCAACGATGTATATACTTAGAGGTTTCCCAAGTTAGTTAATACAGATTTGCCGATTTTTAGGCACCTAATAATCGTCTTGCTGACTAAAATAGTAATATGTATCTATTTTTGTCACACGTTGTGAGTTTACGATGTATATTTAGACAAGGTCAATAGAAATATAATGTAATTTAGTAAAACTCTGCATCCATAATTTTGCTTTGTTATTATATAATTATACCTAATTAATTTGTATGTAAACAAATTACTTCACTACCTAATGTACCTAAATGTACCTTTCCCTGATCTAAAAAATTCACTTGCAAGCATTCTTTGGTAGACTGGAAGAGATCCTTTCTGGGATAAGTCCGCCATTGTGTATGTTATTCTGTACTTGAAGTTTTATGTCTTTGTACAATAAAGTTTTACAAACAAACAAACAACAACCTAAAACTAATAAAATAATATTATAATATCTCTTTATTTAACAGTCAACACGATCCATTGGTTAATAATAACTTTACAATTATGCTAACCGTTACATTTCGGCAAGTATAATTAAATTATGATTTGAACCATTAAAATCTACGAAATAACGGAGTCCAATTTTGTATAAAAACTGTTTGTTTTGTTTTTATTTCATACATTAGTCGTTTCCACCAAAGTCAAGTGAAACAAATCAGTCTTATATTTAACTATAACAAGTTTCTTTTTAAGAGAATGCTACCTTGATAGATATAATACTTGAATTCAACTGTGTTATACCGTAGTACATGGTATTATAATCGGCCCGATATTCACCAATAACAATTTCCTTGCAAAAGAATGCTACCGTAGTATTGGTATAATCCTATCGAATTATACCTACAAGCGGCACAGACTTACCATGTATGCAGCAAAAACATTCGGGGTACAAAATTAGGAGCACAATTTTAGTAGGTCATCCTGAAACCTTATGGACATTTTTTTTATACTGTCGGGTGGCAGACAAACATACGACCCGTCTGATGTGAAGCGGTTACCGTAGCCATATTAACGCTCGCAACATAAAATATCGCTCGCGCGCCGCCACCCCCGCTGCCAACGCAGCATCTCCTTCCTTTCTGGTGACCTCATTCACTCGCAGGAACACAACAATCCTCAAGGGATTTGTTATTTGGCTGCGGTATTCTGTGAGGTGGAAGTACATTCCCCAGTCTTGCTTGCAATTACGCTCCCTACCTCTCTTTTCGCCAGAGCTTCGTTTGTCAGTCAGCAGGATGCACCGCGTGCAGGTGAAATTGGCTTTGGTTCAAAGGTGTTGATGAATCACTTACACCCCATAAACAACCCATAACTTTCCCGTCGATTTTCCGAAAACGTATATATTTTTGTAATTTCATTCATCAAGTGGATTTTCCCACCAAAACTTTGATCGCCTATAAAACAAGTTGGCTGGTAAGATATTAAAACGAAAGATGGCATCGTTCTATTTTTGAAATATTTAATATTAATTACAATATTTTTTCTATTTTTTAAATATTAAAAATTTTATACTAAACTTTATACATATATAAAATAAATTTGTTAGAAGTTATTCAAAGTATAAAAAAATATTATATATATTTTTATTTAATATAGTTTTCTTTTTATTCACACAATTATTATTTTAATAGTTAATGTAATATTGAAATTGAAAGTGATTTTTTTCATTCTATATATTATTATACATTCTAATTATATTAATATTTATACAATTTTATATTTGCATTGTTTTGCAAACTGCGAATCCTATTGTTCTCGAATTGACTACGTAATGGTTCAACGGATTTATAAGAAAATTTTAGTAATTGTAACAGGAATTTGTGCTTGAATTTCTGTAGGTACTTTCATTTGGTTTCGACATCTTGCAATGCTTAGGATCTACGCGAGCAAAGCCGTATTCAGAAGACAGTATTTAAGAAACAATTTAACTGTAAAATAAAGTTTTCTAGTTAACAACACTTACACGCGTAGTTACTCGTAAGGATAATAATCTGCAGTAAAAACAAACAAGGAAGCATTCAACGGGTCTTACATACCACTGCCTTGGTGGTTGATAACTGTTCCTAACCACCCAAGTCCCGGGAGATAATAAAAACTGCTCGTGGACCACGGACTGAGGCTTTCAAGTCCATTATTGGCGCTAGGCTTTTGAACCGTTATCTAGGATTGCTCGTACCCGGAAATCCGAAAAGAAAATTAATAGCAATTCAATGTGCCGTTACTGTTTATTGCATTGCAAAGCGTTTATTACTAATAATAAAAATAATAGTGATGTTTATATTATTGAGCAAATTTTTATCAATAATAAAATTATCTAAACAGTACTAAACATCAGTTAAATAATTAATTTATTAATTCATTGGCGATAATTAAATTTTATAAAATATAGCAATTAAAATAATTCATATAATTTAAACTATTTAATTTTTAACTTGGCAACTTGACCAATATAAAATCTAATATATAAAATTCTCGTGTCACAATGTTACCCAACCATTCTCCTCCGAAACGGCTTGACCGATTTTTATGAAATTTTGTGTGCATATCGGGTAGGTCTGAGAATAGGTTGTTATCTATTTTTAATGGCAAAACAACGTTTTCCGGCTCAGCTAGTAATTATATATAGTACTTTCATATTTCATATGAGAGAATTAAAATTCTAAAATTTAAAATAAGAATAAATTGTTATTGCAACATATTTAACATAATCATCATATAAAAAATAATAACATAATCATGAAATAAAAGGAACATAAAAATACGAAATAAAAAAAATATAAAATGCTTGATAGGAAATTATATTACGGCTGAATAATTTGTACCTAAGACTAGAAATATAAATAGATTTAAGTGGTCATTGGTAAAAATGTTGTATTATGTTGGATATATAATATTCCTACATACTTTATATTTGAGTTCAAAGAATCTTTATTAATTTCTTTTAACAACAACAAGTCTCTTATCATGAGAAACCTTAAAATCTATATAAGTACAATAATTTCTTACTCTGAATATGAGTAGCTCACAGTGGGAAAAAGAAAGTCTTTAGCATAGAATGTGCATTTTTGTTTCATTTGTTAAATAACTAAATCATTATTGCTATATTTGAACACTTGTTACGTGCCCAGAGTAATCATTAAAAAGTAATCATTAAATAAATTGTAATTAAATTTAAATCGCAAGCATAAAACAAAATGCAATAAATGTAGTACACGCAATAATGCAATAACTGCAGTAGAAATAAATTATCAATTTACATTAACTGTGGCTTCAATAATTTTTGGTATATCGCCACAGTTATGCATGGACATGACCACCTCAAAGTCTTCTAGTTATGTTTTAGAAGAAAGAAAAAAGTTAGAGTTCCAACCGCCTGCTAGTTTGTAATCACTAATTGTGGCAATAAATATCTTCGCGGACGAAAATTTTAAATCTGTCGCTTGTATAAGTAACTTGAAATATGAAACAAATACATAAATGTGAAAGTTTCTTAAGATGTTACAATAGGCTATTTGACTAACATTTTTTTCGGCTTGATATGTAGGGACGGCTCCATAATATAACCATAGGTGAAACAATAACTTCGATAGCACAAAAATCTTTCGAGATAAATATGTTATTTTAAAATCATAATTTTAATTTGAAAATTGTCCCGAAAACGCTCCATACAAAAGACTACCCAATTATGACGTCACAGGTTTGCATTTTGTATCCATCAAATCAGAAATTTGTACGATAGCTATGTTAAATATTACGTTTATGTAATTAGTATTTTAATAAAAGTTATAGCATTTTTTATTGCTTCTCCAATGGAAATATTATTTTTTAATAATTTCATACTTTTAAAATGGACTTTCCCGTCAAACTTTGATCGACCCTAAAAAAAGTCTGACTGAAGATATTAGAATGAAAGTTTGCAGATCGTTATAATTTTGTGTATTTTACGATAATGTTAAATAATTTATACAATTTTTGAACATTGTCAAATAGCTTATTGTTCAATTGCTATGACTTAATCACGAGTTAACGGCTGATGAAATTAGATTGGATATAGAATAGGGATACTTTTTATCCCAGTAGAGTGACAAAAGCTAGTAGATTTATATGTTGCTAGCGATTGCCTGCGATTTCGTCTGCGTGAACTTTCATTTCAATGCCGTAGGGGATCGTAAGGGGTTGAAAATCCAATCTTTTCTATTAACTTGGACCAAACTTCGCGCACGTGCAAAATTACATTAAGATCAGTTAAATATTTAAGAAGGCCTACTATATTTTTTATATTAGGTAAATGTATCTCAAAATTTATATTACTAAGTATACCTATTAGGTAGTATCATCTAGCCACTATTTGTCAACAATTGTGTCCATGAATATGTCTGTTTGTCTTGTGTGTGGTGTTTCTATGGATTGTATGTTTGTGTATGTATTTATAAAAAATGTATTTAAGTATAGTCAACTATCTAGTACCCATAGTACAATGTTTGCTTAGTTTGGGACTAGATGGCAGTGTGTAATTTGTCCAGGAATATATATTTCTATCATTATTTTGTTAGCTGTATCTTCAATTGGTATATTTGCAACACAAGCGCATTATAACTGATATGAACTTCGGCATAGTTTCGATTAATGAATAATAACATAGTTAATACCTTGACCAAGACAAACATACATGTTCATGCGGACAAATGTTTGTCGAATTCGCTAGCTCTGAGTCGAAATGGCCATTATTAACCATACGACCACCGAGCTCGTCCAGAATTCATAAAGATTACACACAGGAGGTCCGTTTGTTGAAGTATTACAACTATTTGAAGAGTGTAGGTTATAAGAACCATGGAATTTGTTATCTCCATCTATTTATGGTGCAACATTATCTAGACCAGTTAGTAACGGGGAGCGACCTTGCGGTCTACCAGCGAAAGCCATGTTTTGCATAATCCTGTTGCATAGAACACCGTCATTTTGCGTCCCGTTATAACATTTTGACTTAGTATCTTGCTTTCACGCCTAAAGTAACGGGCAAGTAATATAAACATCATGCCTAGTAATCTGGTATGTACGCGTATAATCGATGCAATAGCAATTAATTTCCTTTTATTGATACTATTAAAATGAGCCCGTATAGTTTTAATTAGAAGTTATACTAGTTACGCAAACTGCTTCGGAATAACGGTCTAATAGAAAGTATGTGAAAATTAATTGGTTAAATTAACAAGGTGAGATGTAAATTGAAAATATTTGAAACTGGGAATATTTTAGCTTATTATTCATATGTAAAGTTAAGGGTCATAATAAGTGCAGTATCCCACCATTATCCCCACCATTATCTTCTTTGAAGAAAACACGCATTAAAATTTGTTTAATTTATTTTGGAGTGTTGGTCATTATCTATAAATTGGCATAAGGACATTTTAATATACAACGGGACAGACTGTAACATGACATCTTACATTTATTATATTCTAATCTGGATCGCATGTAGAGAAGGTTTTTTTTCAAATGCTGTAAAAAATATGTATGTAGATTACTAAAACCGCATCATAATACGAGATCCCTATGTTTGTATTTTTAGAAAATGAAATAAAAATAAAGCCGTACAAAAATTACGAAGTACCTAAGTAGCCGTAAAAAATTAAGTCGTACTTATTATGAAATGTATTACTATTTACGATAAAACCCTATAACGATTTTAATCAAAAACTTACAGTCTTAAATTGAGTCCTCAGTTTGCGAGTAAGTACTTCATCTTTGGGTAATAACACCCACTAAACGTCTAGATTTTATCAATCTTACCATTAAGTACGTATGCATAAGAATGCTCTACAGCTCGCAACAAAACTTGGCCATAATTGAAGCATATATGCATAACATGATGTCGTCTGTCTTGCCGTACCTACGTAGTGAAAAACAATTTGCGAAATGCATAAATAAACAAAGACAGAAGCTGGACCTCATTTATATCCACTGAACCCTTGTTCATCCGTCATCGTCAAATCATTAACTGACGTTTGAAAGACGTATAAGAACTTTAATTTTTCTTATCGTGTACTCTTCAGTGAATAAACAAGGTAAATTATAAATTGATGCTTATAATTGTTTCACTGTACAATTAAGTATACGTTTGTTTTAAACTTATTTTTAAACTATTGACTACATATACAGCGATTTAGGTATAGATCAAATTTGAATCTTAGCTCAATCAATATAGCTAAGCGCGCTTTAACTACTTTGTCTAAGAGAAGGAAGTGACTTATTTTGCTCACAGACATAAGATTCCGCAAAATCTGTCCATAGATGATTGCATCCTAAAAAGTTAAAAAAATCGCTCGTCTATTAATATTAGTGAGAAGATATTATTACGTAATCACTGCGTAGGTAGATATGGGGTTTTATAACAAATTTTGTCATTTTATCCCGGTAACGCTTATGGACATTAGTAATTACAACAATAAAATTAATTCTTGTTTTCAGAAAAATCATATTATCAACCTATAGTTAAGGATAAATCCCTTCCGGTTCATATCGTCCACTTCCTAATTTAGTCTACTTCCTTTAACGTCCATTTTCTAAAAGATCCACTACTAAAAGGACTATTTTGTAAAGTCCACTTTGGTAGTCCAGTTCCTAAAATGCCTATGGTAAAATGACCACTCCCAAAAAGATAATTTCCCTAGTTCCGTACATTAGCTACTGAACAAAATTAAACAATTGTTATATCTATTGATTTTATTGAGATTTATAAATCAAATTGTAACTTGTCTAAACACATCTATGTATATTTATTTTTCTGGGATAGATTAAATACACTTTAAACAATGTCAAAGAATTGTGTTACAATTCTGACCAAATCCTCTAATTAATTTGACACCGGAATGATCATCATATGCGGCACCTACACATATTTTAGAGCAAATATTTGTACTTACTCATATTATTGCTTTTCAAACCGCTGTAAACCAAGAGGCTGGTCATATGCCTTCTTACTGATGAAATTATAAACCATCATTTTTTCAGTCTGTAAAGTGCTCCAGTTCGTAGACTATCCTTAGGTCACAGAAATATAAACACTCTTACCTTAGGTCTTATTACTTTAGATATTAGTATTATCTTTACATTGACATTCATTTGTATATTTTTGTTAGCGTAGATAGAAAAAACAATAGACAAATTGGTAGTATCCGTCGTATTCACACAAAATAAAGAGTAACTTACGCCGTCATCATCTTTTTTATGTTACCTCAGCGTTTTGACTGTGCTTCGCCTGATGATAAGCGAAAAGAGGAGCCCCAATTGCAGCGACAACTGAATAAACACTTGATAACAGTGTTTTGTCAGTTGACACTGCCATGCGGGCCCACGAGGTGCTTCTTCACGCTTCATTTGAAGGATCCCATGTTGTATAGGAAGTAGGAAACACATGTGCCGGCAAGGTGTTCCACTTTATAATGGTGCGACAAATGTAGGAGTTACCAAAGTGTTTAGTACGCGAAGAGATATTTTCAACAACGGTATAGTGATTACGCAACCCTGCACACCCTGGTTTTGTGACGGACGGGAGAGGGAAAACAGTACTTCAGAACACTCACCATGGTAGAGGCGATGCTTAGCGAGCTATGTTTCTACGTCTAAGTTGAAGAGATTGGGCATTATTAGTGAGGTGACCTCTTCGTTGCAACCTATCGAGCCTCAAGAAGATATTGGGCGGAACCGTCCCAGACATGCGATTAGTAGCCCACGTTGGACCTTGAGTCTTATAGAAAAGAGAAAGCTGGTCCGGCGCGAAGAACCGACGCACCCTGTTTAGGGCTGCGAGTTTTTTTGGAAGCTGATGAGATGATGTTCTCAATTGTAGCCATGAATGGAAATGAGACAAATTGAGACTATTTCTTGATTAGCGGTGTTGGGTTTTCAAAGAATAGCGCATGTGTTATAAATACAGCGCTATGAATATAAACATAAGGTGTCTAACATTCTATATCTTAAGCTTGCCATGACAAACCAACGTCTATAAAACGTAGAGTATTTATAAGTCCATGTTAGTTAGGAAGTTTTGTCAAAATCAATGACTTTTTGATATACGAGGTCGATTCATTGGTCAAAACTGATAGATCAGTTTTCGGGTCGACCGTCCAAATAACTACTTAGTGTAGTTTTGCTTTTAGTGCATGGTATGGTAAATTATAATTTCTAGAATGTTAGTGCTACAGAATCTCTGTCTACAGTTAGAACGATCCCGGAAGCAGTAGAACTAGTGTCGTATAAATAACATCGTAACTGTTTCCAGGCGGGTACAGAACTGGACGTGATTTCCATCGCGGCTATCTCGCTTAAATCTCAACATTAGCAAACGCTAGTTGTCTGTTGTGCAAATAGAGAACAGAATTACGTGTACCTCACTTTATATTATGCAAAAGATCCTTTAAAATAAAGGCAAGTTAAATTGAATTTCTACGAAGAGCGGTTGTTAGATGGTGCGATGCATCCACGTTTCATTAGCCGAGAGCGAAGGGCACGAAAACCAATTGATATAAAAGTAGTGAGGCTGTTCTAAGGCGTCAACTATCATTTCACTTACTGTGCCGTCCGCCCACCCGAGCCTGCGTGCATTGTACCCGGCACTGAGAATGCTCGCGAATACCGGCATTATGCAACAATGTGCATATATCTGCAATCGATTTATCAATGCACTGCTTTAGTTACGATTGAACAATGAATGCAATAATGTTATTCTATGGCAAGAATAGTAATAACAAAATGTTTATGAGGTTATACACATTGATGTTAACATGAATGATAAATGAAATGATCAATTTATAAAATTGCATAAAAATAATGCTGTAAGCTACGGCTGCATATAATTGCATTGTCAGTCAGTTCACAATCAGAGTTCGGGATAGGTAGTCACAACAAAGTTTGTTTATTTGTAAAACTTTTGTGAATAAATAATACTCCCTCCTGAGATACGTCCGCCATTATAATAATTATAATGGCGGACATATTTCAGGAGGGATTCCTGTCAACCAATGAATGCGTGAAAGTTATACATTACCCTTTATCCTCAACGACATTATTATCCTAATAATGAATAATTACATACTTATTGAAAAGGCATCTACTTGCACCGGTATTAAATAATTTCAATGTAAAATGCACTCAGTTGCAAATTCTTGTTCAGTTTATGGCCAACGGTGTCACGTTATTGCAAATAAATGACCAAATGATTCTCGTCATTATGAAAATCGAAGAGCTTGTTCATAAATGCGGTATTTATGGAAATGCTTCATAACCGTCAGTTTTGATGTTTATCAGCTTTTCTTAGGAGTCGCACGCATCTTTCGTCGGTAGCTCACTATAAATATACTAGCTTTTGCCCGCGACTTCGTACGCGTAGATGGATGAAATTCGTTCATACCCCTGTTCACCCACTTAGGGGTTGAATATCGAAAAATCGTGAAATACGTGTTTACTTATTTTCTTTTAGGGCTACATTTACAAACTTCCAATCCGAAATGCCCATTTAATATTTTTCCCTATACAAAGTTTAATACCCCTTTTAACCCCTAAGAGATTGAATTTTAGAAAATATTGAATTAGAGTTTTATTAAATTATATCAAAGAGCAATATCACGAAATTCCAAACCAGATCTGACCACAAACAAAAAAAGTTACATAGAAACGTTGATACCCCTTTTTACCCCTTAGGGGGTTGAATTTCGCAAAATCCTTTCTTATAGTGGACGTATACATCACAAAAGAAAGCCACGGTCCAAATATCACGTTTCTAGCTTCAGTAGTTTTGCCTCGGCGTTGATGAATCAGTCAGTCAGAACATGTTACTTTATATATATAAAGTAATAACAGAGTACCGGAATAAAAGTATCCTTTGTATCAATCCCGATCATATCCTACATTAGCTTGGTGCCTGCACTTCGTTCTTGTGAAAGTGTAAGGTAAGTACTTTAAATAACAATAACTTTTCCACTGAAATCATACTTCTGAGAATCAAAACTTAAAAGTTGCTCGAAGCTGAGCTTAAGAGTCCGTATCTGAAATTGCGTCGATTTTGGAAAGAAAAATTATCAACTTTTTTTCCCTCGTTTTCCAGAAAGTATACGTACTATACTGTATTTGAGTATATAATATGAAAGACCGTTCCAATTCAGACGAAAGAAACTAATTATGTTCTATATTTGATGAACAGTAATAACAGTTTTCTCGGATTTGATGAACAGTGTTCAAACAATGCCCTCGTTTCTATAGATATATTTAGGGAAATACTTAAAAAAAAAAAAAAAAAAAATGGGAACTTTTACCTCCTCGCCTAGGTGGGATTTGAATCCACCTCATCTAAATTACCGGTCACACAGTCCACAGCTGTAAATATAAATGCCAAAATTCGCCACCATCACTAACCTAGACAGTTGGAAAGAGCACTCGACAGGTAACCGAGAGGTCGTGGGTTCAACTACTACCTAGGTGGGGAAGCCAAATTGTTCCATTTTTAAAATATTCATAACAGTCGATAGAATAAGCAAATGGAAGCAACCTCTCTTCTCGCATTCGTGTATGCTTGATACCTAATTTACACGGAACGACAGAAGTACTATCTATTACTAATACTTATTTTGTCGCGAACTTTCCTTTTGATAATATCTATCTATGATAGTTTCCTCTTGGCCAGTCATGTAATTTTCATTACGAGCGAACATTGTCCAGCACGATTTTGTCCACCATTGCCGCAACGTCGAATTACTGTCATTATTTTAATAACTATTACCCACAACTTCTTCCGCGTGCGTCTTATACATTTCTTATCTTTTCGTTTGAAATATTTTTGAATTTGTATTTTTATTTTATTTTCATAGCGGTATCTATTTTCAATATAAAAATTATCCTATTCGAAGGTTTACGCGTGGAATAGAAAAAGCATTAATATAATGTCCACAAAAGGTTTTTGGAAATACAATGGCATAAGATGCACAACGCCACTACATTGTATTGTATTGTATGTACCCTTCTTCCATTTGCACCACAGTCTCCACCACATCCACATGTGGATTCGAATACTTTTATCTTAAAAAAAAAAAACTTTTATCTCCTCTTCGATTCACCTGCGGATGCTAGGATACTTTTATCTTGACTTCAATCCACATGTGGATTTATGAATAAGCATAGATTTAAAGCGGCAGTTCTATATTGTAGATTTGTTATGTTAAAAATGACAAAATGCATGTTTATTAAGAAATTCACGCAGTACAAGCTGAGCAGTAAATTAAATAGAAATGATTGTTAAGAAATATTTAAATGGGCAGTTAAATATATATTGAGCGGTAATATGACTGAACGGGCAGTTATTAGTGGCCAGTTAACAAATCGGAATTAGTCGGTAGAAAAGACATTCTGATCAGTTCTTAAAATGAGGAGTTATGGCTTTAGACCTATCTGTTTTAAATTTTATGTGTTTTATAATTATATTTTATATTTCTTGTTTATTCCAGTGTGTAAAATAAAATAAAAATTATGTATGGAAATTATGATTTTATGATATGACTAGGAAAGGCAAAACTTTAGTTTGAATTGAATTGCTTGTTACGGGAGTCGAATAAAATAAATCAACAACATAACGGTTAAGTTCCTCTCCTTTTAATGGCGGAAAGCCTCTTTTTTCAATATAAATTATGATCGACGTGTTACAGCTCACCATGAACTGCCGAACTTATCTAACTGCCCATTCCATCATTTTACTGCCCAATTATTTATTACACCGCTTAAATAAATCTTGAACCTGAATTGTAAAATGAAATAACAGCTATTTTTTTTAATTACTGTCCAAGCTTTACTGCTGCAGGAAATTAAATAACTGTCCATTATTTTTTTCAACTAATCATATTAACATCCCCAATGTAAGTAATAATAATTGTAAAATATATTCCCTTGATGTTATACTCCCTTTTCCTCTTCGATCCACCAGGTGGACTATCAACGCGGCTGTCAAGATTACGTTTTCTCGTGGCCAAAGAGTAATATAATCGGTCGTGGCTTTAGCATAAAATAAAAAAAAGGTACCTATCAGCATTAAAATTATACATCCATTCCAATGATAGTCTATATAAGCTCCATTCGGTAATATCGGAAAATAAAATTAAACGTAAACCATAACTATATCCAATAGCCAGCTCAGAGTTCGCTGCACACATTATGCAAATGCAACTATTTGTATTGTTACTCTGCAAACTTGGATTTCGCATACATATATTTAAATGAGAACATCTAGCATAATAAAGGTATCCGGGTTCATCCCGCGCACCTAGTAGTAGGCACCAAGCTAAGTATCCTAACGTTCCTAGGTCGACGACCGGGTTCAGCCGCGCAGGCAGTAGATTCGCAGGATACGATAAATTTCAATAGTGCATTGACTGCATGTACTCTATTCCAGTCCTCGTCGTTAGACTGCGGGAAGTCCGATATAAAATCTGATTTAATTGCTTCCATTTCTCAAGTTACTTCCTCTTATTAATGTTTTTATTAACTTTGTACGACACCGTCTAATATGTAACGATGTCCGTTGATAGAAATAACATTCCAAAATTTTAATAAGGTATGCTCTATAAATTCCCTTTTAAATTATTCTAAAACCAGATTCCTCGCTGTTGATTATATTTATTTATATCACATAAATTAATGTTGCAACGAACGTTACTGTCTTTGTCAGTCGTTTCTTCTCATAGATTCGGTGAAAGGTTTTTAGATTACTTGATGTGAGTCGCGCATCATTTTTAAAGCCAATGCCAACCTATCTTGCACGTGATGCATCCTTCCTACTAGCAAACGAGGCAGCGTCGGGGCGAGCAGCCTCGACTTGAAGCAAACAGCCTCAGTTTGAGGCTGCTCGCTAAGAGGCAAAGGCTCAAGCCATGTTACGGATCAGCTTGAGGCGAGTCGCCTCAGGTTAACCTGCAATGTGCGCAGATGGCACCAGACGCACGTCGAGTAGTTGCTGCTTTGATAGCAATAACCATAATTAAAATAAAGTTGATTTAAAAAAAAAAATGAAACCGACTTCAGTTGGCGAGCGCAGCTTATTGGTGGAATACCCCGGCAGACGCTGCTGCCCGTCTTCCGAGAGAAAAGTTATCGCGTGACACAAGATTCCTTAGTCGCCGTATACGACATCCAGCGCAGAGCAATGGAGTGGCACAATTTTATTCTGCCGGCTACCATAGGGCAAATTTAAGGGTTTCCCTCGATTTTGCTGGGATCCCATCATCAGACCCTGACTTGGTAAATATGGAACCACCTCGCAATTACCCTTTCAAATAAAAAAATTGAATTTGACCAGACGTGGCATCCCATCATCAGATCTTGACTTGGTGAATATGAGACCACCTGGCAATCATACCCTTTCAAATAAAAAAATAATAATGAAAATCGGTTCACAATTCGCAAAAATATCGAATTACATACATACAAAAAAAATAATCAGTCGAATTGAGAACCTCCTCCTTTTTTGAAGTCTGTTAAAAAAGAGGAAGCAACAAAAAGCTTTACAAAAGAGGAAGCGAATCCCAGAGAACACGGTGAAGCTCATATAATTTTATCAGTTTAATAGTAGTTTCGTTGTCCATTCAACCACGATTCGAGGCAACACGCTCGTCTCCTTCAAATCACGGCTCGGACTGAGGCTCCTTTGAGCACGGCACAAAAACCGACAAAATATGGCTCGGCTCGCAGCTACGAATTTGCCTCATGTCGCGGCGTGCCTCAGGTTGAGGCAGCGTCTCCACTTACGGAGCCTCGGAGCGACCCGAGGCTGCCTCTAGTGTATACGCGGCTTATCTACTACGGTACTCTCTTTACATTAAGCGGGCTGTATGCTAATTAAATGATATATATATATATATTATAAATTAAAGGTATTTTCCAGCCTGGCGCAACTCAAGGTAAAAAAACGACTCTATGAATCGGAAGCGAATTTGGTACAAATTCTGATTGTTTTCGCTTCCATTTCATACATATTAGAATTACGCTATTTGTATGGCACATCCGTCTCTTAAAACGTAGTGGTTACATTCTCTTTGGTATTTTCATACAACGCTCGCGCGCCCGCTGTCAAAGCGGCAATGCCGCGCACAGGATCCTCGCTTGGTCTTTGAGGTACGTGAGAGTTCGTCTAGGGAATTGAATTATGACTAGTGGGCACACTGGGCACCCTCGACTTCGTCCGCGTGCATTGCAGAAAAATAAACAATTATTACTCGTATTTATAACTCCTTTACTATCCGGCCTATTAAGATAAAACATAGACCAGATTTTAAAGCATAAAACAAGCATACGGCCTGACCGGGGTAGTTACCGCAGCCTATGGACGCCTGCAACACCAGGGGCATTTCATGCGCATTACTGACCCTGTAAAAACCTCTTAATGCTAGTTTAATATTAGCTAGATGATGAAAAAAGCAGCACCCTCCAGCATTTATGAGGCTACAGTAACCGCTTCACGTCATGCGGACCATATCCTTGTTTATCATCTGACGTAATATAAAATTAAAATCGGCCAAGTGCGAGTCGGACTCGCGCACTAACGGTTCCGTACCATTATCTATAAAAACGGCAAAAAAAACACGTTTGTTGTATGGGAACCTCCTTTAAATATTTGTTTTATTTTTGTTTAACTATTTATTTTTAAAGTGAATATATAACTAAATATTATGTGAGTATTTCAAGCGTCTACCTATTGCCGTTATCAATTACGAGCAAAAACGAGCAAAAAAATCACGTTTGTTGTATGGGAGCCCCTTAAATATTTATTTTATTCTGTGTTTTAGTATTTGTTGCTATAACAGAAATACACCATCTGTGAAAATTTCAACTGTCTAACTATCACGGTTCATGAGATACAGCCTGGTGACAGACGGACGGACGGACGGACGGACAGCGGAGCCGTAGTAATAGGGTTCCATTGTACCCTTTGGGTACGGAAACCTAAAAAAGAAAGAAATGAATCCAATGCACATGAATTGTACTTGTGAAGGCTGTACATTATTCGGTGTTAAATTATTTATTGACCGTACAAAATTGACACGAGCACAGTCCGCAGCCAATAAATAATACACACCCAATAATTCATGTATATGACTTCCAACTATGTATCAGGCAGGCCGTTCATTATTGGCCGTACAATATGAACTCGATTTTTTTTATCTACCTACATATCTATCTACTTCGGGTGACAGACAAGCATGAATTAGGCTACGGTAACCGCTTCATATCTAATTCACGCTCGCAATATTAAATATGGTTCGTGCGCCGCCACCCCCGCTGCCAACGCAGCAACTCCTTCCTTTCTGGTGATCTCACTCACAAGCAGGAACACAATAACCTTTAAGGGAATTGTTAATTTTCCCCAGTCGGGCAGTTTACAAATATGCTGTTCCCTAACACTCTTTTTCCAGTGACTCAGTCGCGACTCAAATCAAAATTTTAAATAAAAATATTTTATTTAAATAGAGGGAAAATTATGCTACGATACAGTTACTTAAATATAATATAGGAGACGTTCTAAACCAAGCTATGTAGCCTCTGTTTTATCAGTTGTCCCACACTAGGCAGAAATGCCTGTCTTGTGGTGATCTTCATTGTTGTGCAATGTTGTTATTATATTACTATTATAGCATATAGTCTGCAGACTATGCTATAATAGCTACCTATATGCCTAATCTTAATTTATCCGTTCGATACAATCTATATCTTATCGAATCGAATCGTCATAGTTATTACCCAGTACTCGAAGTTCTCGATCTCTTCGATTTTCGATTCAATTAACAATTCATTGATTTCAATTTCGATTCCAGAAGCTGAAGTCTTTTACCATCGATTTTTTTGATTGACAAAATGTCAATCAAAAAAATTTTCAGCTTCGGCTGTAGGGCCACTGCCGATGGTATAAATACAAGCCCAATAATAAACTTTCTGCTGATATTGATTATTTTATTACCTTCGAAAGTATTAGAAAATAAGCAGTAAACATCAATAAAGTCATGTCCGAGAGACGGTTGGGGAAGGCAATGCGTTAACATTTATTTCAATCGCCTGTATCGAATCAATGGGAGGTCCGTGCATGACGTGGTGTAATATTTTCAAGAGCAGCATGAGTACTACATCTCTTTGTGTAGGACTGCATTCTGTGGTATGCAAGCATGACTTGTATTTGTCACGTGACTTTGATGTGTTTATCTTTATTATCCAATTGATTTCGATTCTACGTCTGTGAGAGTAATTGGATTGCGAGATATTTTAATAGGTTTTATTTAAAAAAAGAACGAAATGAAGCAAAGCATCCTTTTAATTTTGAAATAAAAATATCTCAACGTCTGGGTGTCCGTTTATAGCCTTTCCACGGTAAAATTACTTATCAAATACTTCACACCTACAATCCCCCTGGAGCTGTGAAAAATTAAACTTCTAATTCAACGCAGTGATGTTTGAAATTTATAATTTCAAAAAATATCAACAATTCTCCACAAGATATTTGAAATTGTCTCCATATAGTGTGTGTAAATATAAGGGACTTTTGCCATTTGGTCGTAGACCTATTGTTTCATACAAGGTGTATGGTGTTAAGGTCCAAGTAATGTGGAAAGTGTTTTTATATAACCTCTAATGACACAGAACCCTAGTGTGCGAGTACGACTTGACTTGGCCGGTTTTTTCAATTGATACCTAAGCGTGGTTAGGCTGTCCGCCATGTTAGAAGATATTATAAGTTGTATTGTACAATTAGCACACAGTTACTTGGCAATACGTATAAGGAGAAATTTACAGTAGTATGTTCAAAATTTTTGACTATTTCGGCGTAGTTGGTTTACTTCAGACTGATTGAACAATTGTTTTTTTCAATAAGCGTCACCGCGGTGAAACTAAATAAATGCTTTGTCATCATCATCATCATCATCAGGTCATTTTAGTCTCCATTGCAGGAGCACGACCCTCTCTCGTCTGTCCCAGACAGAAGGAGGATTTGACCTACACTCCTCACGCTGGCCAAACGGGTTGGGGAGGCCTGATCGATGTTTGATAATGTATTTCCCTTAGTCGCCTTGTACGACATCCACGGGAAGAGACGAAGTGATTCTATTCTAGTCTGCCGGAATCCACACGGCAAAATGCTTTGTGTAAGCATTTATTTACATAGTTTCACCGCGGTGCCGCGGTGGCTGTAATCAAATCTTGCAAGTTAAATTTGGACGAGATGTTTGTGTATTTGTGAATTGTCACCCTCAATACATTAGAAAACGGAGCGAAATGGGTTAGAGGCAGACAAGACCAAATATTATGAAAAGGATAAATCAACCTCCAGGATACAAAATACATCTACTGTAATAATGTGTTTAACATGTGTATTTCATTGTATAACGCTCTGCATCATGACATAAAGTTGTTAAATGGAAATTATTTTAAATATCGCATAACGATCTGGATTTTAAACCATTGCTTCTACAGTGTCAAAGAATTTTGTGAATTTAAGAATCTTATTTGCATGCTTACTTGACATAGACTATTCTATAAATTTGATAACTTTATTGTGATTGAATTTTCCGTTTTATAAATGTAACATTCTTAAATATAATTAACTATATTAGATGTTAAATTAATACTTTAAAAATTTGTACGCCTGCATGCAGGCTGAATACAAGAAACAATAATGTAATACCACATAAGACCACAGTACGTCACGATGTACGGTATTGACAAATATGATTGATTGATTGACTTACTATTCTATAAAGCTGAAATTTAGTACACTCGTTTGGCTTCCGTGACAAATGTGACAATGTATGATTATCTAAATGCCTACTTTTTTTTATCTAATTGGCGCCCATCATTGCAATAGCTGTTTATAATTTCCACTTTAACCCCTATGATATGGGTATCAACTGGCTTGATGTGGGAAACTCAGTAAGTTTTTTTTTATACTTCGATGAATCCGGTGGTCGAATGGCTAGCAATATCCACTTTCACTCCAGGATCGCGGGTTCGATCCCCGTACAAAGCAAATTTTTGTGTATCTACATGAACATCTTTGTTTGTCTTCGTGTTTACTATGTATATATTTTATATAATATATATATATATATATATATATATATATATATATATATATTAAAATAAATGTATTTAAGTATAATATCAGATATCTAGTACCCATAGTACAAGCTGTGCTTAGTTTCGGACTATATGACTGTGTGTAAATTGTCCTGGTATATGTATTTATTAATTTTTAGATCTTTTTATTAACAATAAAGGCATGTTCCAAATCAAATGTTTTGTTCTTTCTTGTTTCTAATTAGCTCTGGTTTGTTTTGATTCAAAACCACTTAGCACCGTCGTAACTCCTAGCTATCATTAAAATTTATGGCATGAGTTTTTAGTTATATGACGCATGTTACAAAGAACAATTTGTGACTTTGGGTCATTTTATTGGTTTCAATTCAACATAATGCCTACTTGACGTTATGATACGTGAAAGCGGTACATTCGCGGGTGTATGTGAGTTATAATTTACATTCGCTCCGTGTCATTAAAGAAACTGTTAGTGCACTATTGTAAATATCCCTGTTTTTTGCGTCGGATAGTTAAAAGTGTTTTCTAACAACGGCTTTACAACGCCCAAGCAATAAAATTAAGCTTAATGCTGCCTCTAAATGTTAAGGCTAATATAACCCCGACGAGATTTATAGTAGAAATAAAAATAGCGGGTACCTCAATTTTATTTGTTTCTATTGTCCACAGAATAAAAGAGATAGCGAACATTCTATTTTATATCATCAAGAGCGAAATTCATATCGTTTTAATAATGTCTGGGTCGGTCGTAAATATTAGGGCGTTATATCTTATATACTTAGGTAGGTGTTATAATAATAATCGTTAATAAACGAGCTCGGTGGTCGAATGATTACCAATGACCATTTTGACCCCGAGCTTGCGGGTTCGGTCATCGCACAAGACAAATATTTGTGTCTGTTTGTCTTGGTCTGGGTGTTTTCTATATATTATATGTATGTATTTGGAAAAAAATGTATTTAAGTATAATATCAGTTATCTAGTACCCAAAGTACAAGCTTTGCTTAATTTGAGACTTTAAGGTAGTGTGTAATTTGTCCAGGAATATTTATTTATTTATTTTTATCCAAATTTCATTACAAATGACATCAGAATATTGTATTATTAGAATTGCCAAATCTCGACATTTACATGACTCTTATCTCTGTAAACTCTTATTTATATTCCAGTTCTTCACGTAAGTTATTGATTCAAAATGGCGAATCTATATTTATTGGCTATGGTATAGAGAAATCAATGCATTATTCTCTACATGTTTTTGCTCAATACTGCTATTGTAGAAAAATCACAGCTAATCACAACACAAGAACAACTACAAGAACACTCTACGGATACCTACGATATAGAAACACAACCTCAAGACGAGAAGACCTCAAGAAAATGAAGTATTTTATGCAACTTTTACACATATTAAACATTTTAGTTTCGGTTTATATGTTCGGCTTTGTTTTCATTTCTAATGGCCAGATGGCCACTAAAAATGATTGAGAGATCTCAATCTAAAATAACTTAGTTCCCAGGACAGCTTGTGCATGGAAACAAATGTTTTTGTGTATTGTTTTGCGCAGGAAACAGCATCACTTAGCTCATAAGTTACAGTTTATTTTTCTAGTGTCGAGAATGTACGCTTTATGACCAAGTATTACTCACTATCTCCCCATACAGTTTATTCACTCAGATACATTGTAAGTCATAGAGTGGCAATCAATAAGCAGTATCAAATACTTTACAGTACTTTGCTTAGAAGCTTGTTCTTATTATTATATATATTAGGGCCTGATGTACTATAGAATTGTTTAAGTACTAAGCCAGGCCTGATGTCCTATAGAGTTGGTTAAGTACTAAACCAGGATTCTGCTATGGCATCGTTAGGTTATCATTGGTTCCTGTCGGGAATCCTGCGAGTAATGCACACTGCGTGTTTGTCTTTCTAAATATGGAGTTGCATTACAATTAAGTAGAATAACAACTGGCATGAAGAGAATGAAAACTGGCATGAAGGGCTGCTTACTTTATAATGAAGCCGTACTTTATAATGAAGTATTGTACTTACGTTATTTCGAACAATTGTACTTTATACTTTTTAGAAACAAAATTACTTTCAGTTTTATTATTATCAATGTTCATATATCTAGGGCCGAGATCGTACATGAATAAAGATGCAAATCGCAAATCGTGATGTAGTTTTGGTTTTACTATGTTGTTAACACAAAAAATGTAAGCCACATTCAAGAACGAAAAAGATTTTACTAACTTATTTCTTAATTACCTAGGACAACAAAAAAACTTATATAGCAACATCAGGTAGCAACCCTACCTGATGTTGCTTTATATTTTGTTGATTATATAATTGTTGAGATTTTTAATAATCACAGACTCTGGGTCTGTGATTACTAAAAACCTCTAGTTATAGTTATGAAAAATCTTTATAGTAGGCAATTTCAAGTTCTTTTTAATAAAACTGAACTTAATTTTTCTTAATGTGTATACTCGTACATATTATTATGTCATTACAAAACATAGCTGATTTTGACAATTTTTTGTTTATTATCGATAAGAATAGTGCACGTACCGTCTGTGATGTTACTGATGTTATTATAACAAAACTTTAATGGTGGTAATATTTTAAAACTTTTCATTTTATACAAAAATAAAAAAATACAGTTATTGTGTCAACACTATCTCAATACATTTTTTTAAGTTGCAAAAAGGTAAAACGTGATTTTGCGTCCCAAAAAACGATCGATATGTTTTTGAAATATTTAAAAAATAAAATTATATTGTCAATGTGTTCGTCGCTATCTGAAGCCGATTCTTATCGCATTTTTTGAATGCAAAAATCACACTTTAGCATAGATTTGTGGAAATCATGTTCATCTTAGTTAGTAAAGCTCCAGAGTTATTACTTATTACCAGCTAAGTTAAACACAATTACCAATAACATATGCTGAAATGTGATTATTTTGCATTCAAAAAAATCAATGGACTTCAGCTCAGCCGAAGTAAGACAAGTCGAAATTGACTACAAACTGAACTCTAAGGATTTTTATAACTAGACATTTTTGGTAATCAGTTAATCACAGACCCTGGGTACAATAATTATATAATCAACAAAATATGAAGCAACATCTAATCAACTAAAATAATTGGCTATTTGACTAACATTTTTTTCTGTTTGATATGTAGGGACGTCTCCATAATATAACCATAGGTGAAAGAATTACTTCGATAGCACAAAAATCTCTCGAGATATATTAATTTGAAAATCACAATTTTTAGACTGCCCCAAAACGCTCCATACAAAAGACTACCGAATTATGACGTCACAGTTTTGTATTTTATATGCATCAAATCAGAAATTTGTACGACAGCTATGTTAAATATTACGTTTATGTAATTATTATCATAATAAAAGTTATAGCATTTTTTATTGCTACTCCAATGGAAATATTATTTTTTAATAATTTCATACTTTTAAAATGGACTTTCCCGCCAAACTTTGATCGACGCTAAAAAAAGTCTGACTGAAGATATTAGAATGAAAGTTTGCAGATCTTTATAGTTTTGTGTATTTTACGATATTGTTAATTTATTTGTACAATTTTTAAACATTGGAAACAACCCAATTCAACTACATGGCACAATAATCACCGATTTTTTATTTATGTAAATTTTAATATGCTGTATAAATCATTAGTCTAATTTGCCAGTTTCTGCAGGACGCATACGTTGTACGCAATGATGTTATCCCATACTAATATTTTGAATGTGAAAGTGTGTTTGTTAGTTTGTTTGTCCTTCTTTCACGTCGAAAGTCACAAACGTATTAACATGATTTTTTTTTTGGAGATAGTTTAAGGCCTGGTGAGTGACATAGGCTCTTCATCCCGGAAAAACATCTTATTCCCACGGGGAAAAAAAGAGTTTATAATCATTTGTCCTTCTTTCACGTCAAAAGGAACCTAAGTACGGACATGATTTTTTTATTATTATTATCTCAATCCCATGGGAAAAAATAAACTTTGTAATCATTTGTCCTTCTATCATGTCGAAAGGAACCTAAGTACCGACGAGATTTTTTAACAGGGGATAGTTTCCGGTCTGGAGAGTGACGAGTTTGAAAAGTACATAGGCTACTTTTTATCCAGGAAAAACATTTTATTCGCATGGGAAAAAATAAAGTTTATAATCATTTGTTCTTCATAACAAGAAAAAAATATACACAAATCAATGGCAGCTCCCCTGGACCACGCGGGCGAAGCCGCGGGTAACAGCTAGTATTTCTATAGATAAGCAAGCCGATGAATCTGACGTTTGTGATAATTGATTGAAATAGGTAAAAATGCCGTCTTCTATATTTCGAAAACGTATAATTTATATTGATAAAGTTATTAAAGCACAAGAGATCGCATGTTACACGAAGTACACAATAATAATACGTACTTTAGTTAATTTAATGTTTTTGCAAGTAGAATTGGCACCATTTTGCACTCGGTGAGGAAACGAGATAGCAAGTTTATTAAATCGCTGATATGATAAGGATGATGAATTTAGTATCGGTATGCCTTATATATACAAATATAAGATCATTGGTTGTACAACAGTACATATGAATATAGAATTATTAAAGAAAGTTAACACAATGCCTTTAGTCTTTTAGAATCAATACGTCATCATAATCATCATCATCATTATTACTTTCAGTCAAAGGATGCCCACTGCTGTAATAGCTCCCCACACAATTCCATAATTTGAGCTATTTAATCGGATTTGTGCTATTTGCACATGGCAAATAATGGCAAATAAGCCATTTTAAATTTAATAAAGATTCTTTTAACCTCAAATCTAGGATTAATTTTACCCACTTGACAAAGTTTAATATTACCGGTCTGTGACAGTATCCTCAACAATGACCGCATATGTATCCGGGTCATACTAATGGTCTATTGTGTCTTCACCGTTTGAAATAGTTATGTTACGCCAATTGTCTGCAGATTGTCTGTAAACAGTGTCCCGTTAGGAACGTCATATTATGTTTTACTACTGCAGTATGCATTACGCAAAGAGTGCAGTAATGTTTCTGCAAATCTTGAGTACCACTTCACTGGGCGTGTAACGATTCTCACACAAGATAAATGCGTGAACATGTTATGTTTAACTTTGTGTTTTGTTTATACTTATTAGCTGGCGCCCGCGGTTTCGTCTGCGTGAACTTCGTTTCAGTGGGAATAGGATACATATTCTCCAAGGATAAAAAGGCTATGTGCTGCTACGGACTATAATATATCTCTACGCGGTAGCGCGTGTAATGATTCTGGTTCAGGGCCCTACCGCCTAAGCTGATACTGATTACGATGGGACTTTTTGATTGCGAAAATATAACTTAATAGTAATAAGCTTTACAATAGAGCTATTAATATAATAACAATTACGACATGGGAGCCTTCAAGAACAGAGTGAATTTCGCTTAAAATGCTAGCAACGGATCGGCGACCCCTTCGTGTTGCTGATCTCCATGGGCGATGGTGATTGCTTACCACCTTTGTGCTCGTTTGCCCCCTTCTTATTAAATTAAATTAAATATTTCTGGACAATTACGGTATCTATCATTTAGGTTTTATGAAATCACACCGTAATCGAAGATTTATACAGATTTATGACAGATGAATGAAATTAAAAAATAATCAAATTCATTGTTATATTGGCGTTTATACTTGTTTGTTAGTATGGAAATTTGAATAAACTATAATTTTTTAATTACATTTCACGAGGTTTTAAACAATAAATAAATCAATAGTTATTTCTGGACAATTCCACACACACAGCGACATCTAGTCCCAAATTAAGCGTATAGCTTGTACTATGGGTACTAGACAACTGATAAATGTATTTAATACTTTTTTTTTGTAAACACATACTTATAATACATAGAAAACACCCAGACCAAGACAAACAGACATGTTAATGCACACAAATGTTTGTCTTGTGCGGGGATCGAACCCGCAACCTCGGAGTCAAAGTAGCCATTGCTAGCCATTCGACCACCGGGCTCGTCATTACCGTCTTATATATAAAAAAAAACTTTAGACGGAAGCGTGATGTCTACGAGTATCACAAGTTAAAACAGAATTACAATTATCGCAATAAAAAAACCCGATGGGGATCGGCTTTAGCTGGAACGGTAGGCCCCATGGTATTGTATGTAACATTACATTACCTTAGGCTGAGATGATTGCTTAACATCAGGAGAGTTGTATGCTTTTTATGCCCTTAGTGATATATAAAAAATATGTATTTATCGGATGTAAGTGCCTCACCACCATCTTTTAGCTAAAGCCAAACTCGTCTGCACGTGGTGCACCCTCGATATACTAACGAGGCCCTGGCGAAAGAGAGCTTGGGCATAAGATAGCTGTAAGCTGCCCGCCTGGGGAAGTACCTCCAACTCACTGAATACCGCAGTCCATAAAGAATTTCTTTGAGTTAATTTAAGGGATTAATTTTAAACCTTCTTTAGATCTAAAGCCAACATCACCTGCACGTGGTACACCCTGCCGACTAGCGAAAGAGGCTCTGGCAAAACGGAAATAGGGTACAGCCTATTTGTAGTTTCCTCGACTGGGTAAGTACAGCCTATTTGTAGTTTCCTCGACTGGGTAAGTACCTCAGCACAGAATACCGCAGCCAAATAACAATTCCCTGAGGGTTTGTTGTGTTCATGTGACTAATTCAGGTCATCAGAAAGGAAGTAGTTGCTGCCTTGGCAGCGGGAATGGCGGCGCGCAATGTTTCATGTTGAGAGCGTTAATACACCTACGGTGACCGCTTCATATAAGGCGGGTCGTAAACTCATCGACCACCCGACGTAGTATAAAAAAAAAACTGTCACGGTTATCTACATCACATTTTTCGACATAACTTTTTTTGTTATCCCGTAGAGTGCAGTGCACCACGTACTTTAGTGAGATAAATAATGGTAAGTACAAAGTTTTTGCTTCACGTATTAATATATATATATATTCCGTTCCGCCTTTCGCCCACGATTTTATACACATGTATATCGCTATCTCATGGGAATATTCAGAGATCCTTTCTTGGCGGATGCCAATGTCATGGTGCGTACCTACATGTATAGCGAATTTCTACCCGATCCGTCCAGTGGCTTGAACTGTGCATTGATAGCCAGTCACTAACGTATCCCTTTTTTTATACAGCTAAAGTAGCAACTAGTAAACGGCACCCTGATGGAAAGCAATGACCGCAGTCTATGGACGCCTATAACACTAAAAACATCACAAGCAAGTTACCGACCATATATAACCTCTTCACATCCTTTTTGAACGACTCCATGCTGTAGTTGACTGGGTAACACTACATTACACATTTTTATAACTACAACTCAGTCGCTCACGTATCCCTATTGTTTTTTTTATACAGCTAAAGTAGCTACAAGCATATGGCACCCTGATGGAAAGTAGTGACTGCAGCCTATGGACGCTTATAACACTAAAGGAAGTTACCGACTCTGTATAAACCTCTTCATATCCTTTTTGAAGGAACGTATGTAGCTCATCAGGCACTGCATATTTTTATTAAATTTGGTTGCATTTTAAACACACAATTTTAAATGTTTATAATAGTTTGATAGATAAAGATGAATATATTTCTTCACGATCATAATCAAACGTGTCTACAAAAGTATTGAATAAAAAGTAACACATACATGGGGAATTTCTTCGACATATTGCATGCGCGTATTATAAACTTACTTTGCATTGTTGCCACACGTTCACCTCGCGTCTCGCGTTGGCATTTGATAATGGGCTACAAAAACTCTACAGAGAAATAATTCAGTTTCTACATCTAACAAAACTGTGTAGAGACAACACTCGGTCGGTATCTAATTTGCATTTTATAGCAAGAAGGGACTGCTAAGCGTTCTGAGGAAATAATTATCGTGTTGTGAAGAAATTATAGCATCATTAACGTGTTACGTGAAGTGACTGGAATTAGTGAATTTCTGTGTAATGCCGCCGCGCCGGTCCGCTCTCTTTGGACACAAGAGTCGCGAGCCGGTATGCATTTCATCCATATAATGCGTTAACTTTGCAGCAAATTGTAAAATGAGAGTAATTTTAAATTTTTCATCGTTTTTCATTCTTTTTGCTTTGTAATCAGCCTGGTATTTTTAAATATCTTTGTAATACTAAGGAGACAAATTGTGCGAGAGATTTATGTGGCGAAGAAGTAATAAAATATATTTTTATTTATAAAGAAGATAATTGGTGAGCAATTTGTAAATATTGCCTTTTAACAGAAGTAAGGCATCATCATCATTATCAGCCTGTATTTATTCAGCACATCTGACGAGTACATGGCTGACAGATGCCACATGACAGTTGGGAGAGGAAAGTCATAGAGTGGAGGCCATGCAAGAGGGATGAAACGTGGAGCGTCCCTGTCTATGAGTCCTCTCTATGTTGGAGCAAAGATGTCAAAAAAGCGGCTGGATGCGGAGGATTGCATATGGTGGAAAGTATTGGAGACGACCTATTTTTTATATCAGTGGGGGTGAGCGAGCATGTGGGTTACCTGATAAACAGTAGTCACCACCGCCTACAGAAATCGACAAAACCAAGGGGACGCCGATCCGAAGCCAGTGTTTTACGGGAAAAGTTGACTCAGTTTTTGAAGCCTCCCATGTCGAATATATTTTCTAGGGAATACTGCTGAGGGAAGTTGATTTCACAATATCACAGGTCGTGGTAGAAAATTTATTGAAAAGCGTACTGTGCTAGATCGCCAATTATCAAGATGATATGGATGGAATTTATATTTTTGGCGAGTTGTACGATAATGGAACTCAGCGGCAGGTATCAAATCAAATAACTTAGCTGAGCACTCCCGGTTGCGAACTGCTCTTCGTTGTGACGTTGTGACCGATCAAATGAAGCAAGTACCTAGTATTATTGGGTCAAACTGGCCCAGACATGTGAACAGTACAGTATTATTAATGTAAAAAAAGGAAACAAAAGACTAATTATAAATAAAATATTATGTATATAACAGTCACTGCTCCACAGTTACCGTTTAGAGAAAATAAAATGAAAAGTGAGGTAATACAGGGAAGTGATATAAAAGAGAAATAAAAGCTAAGAAAATAAAGAAATCATGGTTAAGTAAGATCTTCAGACCGAACAATGAGGGCGATGCAACGAAAAATATAAGCCTAGAAAATTGTCTTATTTTTTAATTATAGACGTGAAAATCCAAATTCTAGTCATCGATCGTCGAACAAAATTTGAAAAAGCTTAAACTTACCCATGCGTTATCTAGGATAAAAATATATCGTTTTCTCCTGTCGATGAAGACGTGGGCGGAGTAGCGCGGGTAAGCTAGTTTACTTATAATTTACAATTGCTGTTCGACGATGCATTTGCACGAAGTTCATCATACTGTCAGAACACCTAAGACCATTGTATTATAAACCTTCTTATAGAGTAATATAGTTGACAACTGAATAATAGATTATGTCTCTTAAAAGTATTTGTGAAATGGGATGACTTAACAAGTGCCATAGAAATATTTCATGTTTTGTTCGAGGCTTGCTGGCTATCTGATGCAGGCACCTCGTCCCTCACGTGATAAAGTACACGAGTGATGGGTTTTGCTGGAGGCAGTGATAAATAGAACTTAGGTTTGTTTGATATTTTGTTGTTGGTAATATTTGAGGGAGGATTAATAATGAAATTTCTATAGTTAAGTTTTGTTGACGTTGAGTAGTCTAGATTGCAATCAATATGACGTCCAGTACGTAATTTGTCAGTATATATTCATCCTAGAAGCAATTATAGATATTAATTTCACAGGAATATTGATAGGGGAATTTTTAATAGATTTGAGGTGTAAGTGGTTCATCAACATCTATGAACCAAAGCCAACCTCACCTGCACGTGCTGCTGACGTAAACGAGGCTCTGACGAAAAGAGAGGTAGAACATAATGTATTTTTTAAGCTGCCCGACTGGGCTTGTTGTGTTCCTGCGAGTGAGTGAGGTCACAAGAAAGACAGAAAGGAGTATATACCAATGGATCGGCGACCCCTTGGTGTTGGTGATCTCAATGAGCGGTGGTGATTGCTTTCCATCAGGTACTTATTTGCCACCCTCTCATATAAAAAAATGCCTTCCATTCGGGACTAGAAGACAAGACTGTATTATAGTTGTTCAGATAATATCTCGTTAACATAAGTATCGTTAACATACAAGTAAGTAGATACATAAGGATACAATTCCACATCAGCTTAGGTCTACGTTACATTGTCCAGTCTTTCAATTGTCAACTACATCTGGTTAGAACCTTTCATTCCCATACAAGGTTTAGTGAAAGGTTGCAATTAGTGAGCATTATCCTACGGCTTCTATTCTCCTATGACGTTTTGCAATGTCTAGATTAGAGACAATCGTATACATAAAGTTTAATTTAAGTTATTGTACCTTGTATTTTATGCATTACACAACCTCATTCCAAAGTTTGATAAATTTTGGCGATTTCGACGTCGGTCTTTGTCAGTTTTGTATTATTTTTCCAAATATAATTAAAAAAACAATAAAACAATTCATGACCTTGACTAATACCTAAGTTCTTCTTTTATTATTTTGTTTGTTAGAAAAAAATCTGTAAAGTCGGTTTACGGACGATAATTTTACGTAATAACCTTATAAGAAAACATCGGCCGATGGAGTGGAAGAGAGATAGATGCGTCACAAGCCGAACTTCGAAGTTTCGCGCTCTCGCTTGCACGCTCGGCTCAGGCGGAATGTGACAATAAGTTATGTTTTTTCGTTCGTGCAGCCGGCATTCATCTATTTATACGACGTTGTCACGTCAAAATACTCATAAACCAAAGCAAATTGAGGGCGAGTGGATAGAAATTTACATACCCCGATTTTCGGATGTATGCAAATTGCTGAGAACAGATTGTATCAGCAAAGGACCGGGGTTCAAACTCATTTCAAGCATGTAACATACTGAACATGTAACAAACTTATCTTGCAGTACGGAGACGTAAAATATTATGCAGATGAAGCATTGATAGTGGCAGACAAGGATCAGGTGCGGTAAGAAATGTATGCGAGAACGTGGAAAAGTAATTTGAGCTACTAACATTTCTTTTAAATATACTGGACAAATTACATACACACACGGCCTACTAATTCCAAACTAAGCAACGTTTGTACTATGGGTACTAGATAACTTATATAATACTTAAATACATTTTTTTTTGTAAATACATACATTTATATTACATTGTAAACACCCAGACTAAGACAAACAGACATGTACATGCACACAAATATTTTTCTTGTGTGGGGATCGAACCAGCGACCTCGGAGTTATAATGGTAATAAGGGAAATAATGGAATGAGTGTTGTGAAATATTGTGATCTATTTTAAGGGTCCATTTATGTAGACGACGCGTGAGGCATGTCGTTTTGTACATTGTTGCATTTGTTATAGCCACAATTTAGTTTCGTAACTAGTAATAAAAAAAATATCTAATACTTTCATCTTTAGCCACTAGTTGTCAAAGACGAAGATTAGAACCCATGACCATATTAAAACTAATAAAAAGACAATTTGTACCTCATAAATTAAAACATTTTTTTTGTGAATATTACTCAGTTTTGGGGGTGTGAGTAGGCCACTACGCCTTCTTTTTCTTTCTTCTTTTTATTCTTTAAAGCCAAAGCCAACTTCACCTGCACGTGGTGCACCCAGCCGACTAGCGAATGAGGCAAAAGAGAGGTAGGGTACAGCGTATTTTATGCTGCCCGACTGAGATTTGACACAGAGGCCAAATAACAATTAGTTTGAGGGATGTTGTGTTCCTGCGAGTGAGTGAGGTCACCAGAATGGAAGCAGGCAGCGGGGGTGGCGAAGCGCGAGCGATATTTCCTGTTGCAAGCATTGATATGGCTAAGGTAACCCCGTCATATCAGGCGAGTCATGCTTGTTTGTCACCCGACGAAGAAAAGTATATGTTACGGTAAATGTGATTACTATGGTTATTATTAATAATAACTAGTAATTATTAATATTTACCTTATGAAATTAATTAGATAAATTAAACGGGTCACTCACGTCTTTTTGTCGGGAAAGCCGACTAGTTTCGATCTCAAAAGGAGACCTTCTTCAGGGCGAATGTCCAGACACGTCCACCCTTTGTCTCTCGCGCCGGACACTGCGCGCCAATGCGCGCGCCGCACGACTGGAAAGGGTGGTGGGGGGTTGAAATTCGAAAAAAAAATCCGCGAAGCTATCGAAATTAGTCGACGTCCGAATTTCAACCGTGATACCGGATGGGTATTGCCAACGGCCTGGAAACCAGTGCTCCAGTGTGATTCTAAAGAGAGTCACGATACAGTCGCCAATGCTGATACTGTCAGTTTTTACCACCACATGGTAAGCGCACTAGATGATCACGCGCCCGGAGAGATAGAAGAATTGGATCCACCGGCTGCCACTACGTCATCGTCGAAGGCAGCGCTCCACCAATCAACGCACCAAACCCCCACCACCCTTTCCAGTCGTGCGGCGCGCGCATTGGCGCGCAGTGTCCGGCGCGAGGGACAAAGGGTGGACGTGTCTGGACATTCGCCCTGAAGAAGGTCTCCCTTTGAGATCGAAACTAGTCGGCTTTCCCGACAAAAAGACGTGAGTGACCCGTTTAATTTATCTAATTAATTTAGTATAATGTCTCACGTGAGTTTTAATAATATTATTTACCTTATGATTTGGTAAATGTGATGAAAACTGTGAAATTCTTCACTTTTACTGGTTTTTTGTCAATGTAATAAATTGTCAACTATTAATAATTAAGCTTACTTGGCACCACATCATTCATCATCTAGGTTGACGGAGCTCCGTCAACTATTTCCGGTAGCAGGACACAAGAAAACCGTAACCTAACCAAAAATCAACTGAAATCTAACCAAAACATGTTTTATTACATTACCGCCTGCCTCTGTTGCTTGAAAAAAATGCTTAGCATACGTTATTTTTGAAAATTTATTACATTTACCAAAAGTAAGGTTTAATTATTAATAAAACCGGTGAAAGTGAATACATAATTCATTACTTTTGCCTTAAATTTTGGTAATTATTAATAATTTTCAATTAATCACACTTACCGTGACATATACATTGGTATAAAAGTATACATGGACATTCGTATTTAGTTTTTTAATCACCTATCCCGGAATTAGGAAAATGCTGCCACATTTTACTGGAAAGTTTTTTTTTATACTACGTCGGGTGGAAACAAGCATACGGCCCGCCTGATGTGAAGCGGTTACCGTAGCCATATTAACGCACGCAACATAAAATAGCATCTCCTTACTTTTTGGTGACCTCACTCACTCGCAGGAGCACAACAACCCTCAAGGGAATTATTTTTTGGCTGCGGTATTCTGTGAGGTGGAGGCACATTTCCCAGTAGGGTAGCTTACAATTACGCTCCCTATCTCTCTTTTCGCCGTTTGTCAGTCAGCAGGGTGCACCGCGTGCAGGTGAAGTTGTCTTTGTTTCAAAGATGTTGATGAACTACTTACACTCCGAAAAAGATATTAAAAAAAGAAAAAAAATTACTTCGCTTTTGGCAACGGGTCATTCAACCCGAAAGTTTTTTTTTATAAAGTTTAGTCGGAAAGACCATTAGTCAAATATGTATGAATTTTGAATGGCGAAATGTACACAACGTGACGCGCATCGCGCTTCTTCATAAATGAGCCCTTTGTCTAAGCTGGAATTGCCCGCGGCTTCGTTCGCACGTATCCTGGTATCCCGTGGGAATTTCTAGAAATATAGTTTTTTTTATTAGATACGTATCGATACGATCGTACGTCGACTAAGAAAAGTCTAGTTGTTAAGGTATTTATTGGGATTTAATTTCATTTTAGTTGAGGTTATTTTCTAGCTGTTACTTATTATATGGTATCAGTTGACCCGGCAAATGTTGTTTCGCCATGTAATTTAATGGAATATACTTTCGACTATCCTCATACCTACCAAATACAAAAAAAAAATGGAGTATGGACGTTTCATGGCCGTGTGTTGTAAGTGAATATATTATATGCACTAAAATTATCTCAAATTGACAGCGCTTCCCCCTCCCCGTACGCGATGTTCCATAGTCCTTACTTAGCGCAATAAATTATTTGATCAGTCGTCTATCCAGTGCTGTGATTGAATTTTGGATGGAAATGATAGATATATAGCTGTAACACCAAACTGTATTCCCAGATTTTGTTGTCGTTCGTTTTTTTGGATTGCCTTAATTTTAAACCACACGGCGTGCTTTAGACCACACGACTGAAGTAAAACTTCTTTAGCTCTACTAACTTATATCTCCCTCTCAACTTCCATTCGCCGTTTCCGTAACGTTCTCGTCACGCAGTCACCAGCTTACTCCCCAAGTTAAGCATGCGTAAAGAAGTTTTACTTCAAATAAATGTTATCAAAATTACTATTTAGATATATTAATTGATAATAATAAGATATAGATGCACTTATCATCTAATGCATGACACAAAAACGGACGAACCATTCGTCTGTGCGTAGAAATGTATAGCGTGAATAAGTTAATATTGTTACAAGACTTGGTCTGTTAAAATCATCGGTGTATTTGTTGAGCATTGGTATTTATTCTTAAGTGTAGTGGAAACATACGGTAAGGTACTGTTCGTACCATCTGACCACAAATGCGTATCACAAATAATAAATAAATAAATATATATTTCTCGTCAATTTATACAGCGCATATCTAATCCCAAAAGCTTAATGCTTGTACTATGGGTACTAGATAACTGATAAATGTACTTAAACACATTGTTTTTGTAAATATATACTTATATATAATACATAGAAAACACCCAGACCGAGACAAGTTCAACAACAAATGTTTGTCTTGTGCGGGGATCGAACCCGCGACCTCGGAGTAAAAGTAACCATTGCTAGCTATTTGACCACCAGGCTCGTCGATTAATCGTGAAAATGCAAGTTGGATATAATAAAATGAATGGCGTCGTAATTGATATTAGACCGTGCTGACACCATCAATGGATGGAATGGGAGATCCCATCGAGCACAAGAAGTGTGCGATAATATCAGATTGGACAATGAACCTCCATGGTATAAAACTATTGCTACCATTGAAGCATCGCATCTCGATCCTTATCAATTATTTATTGTTTTAAAGTTTAACTCCGACCATTACTTTCACTTGGACAGGTTTAGTTTGCCACCTTTTTTAATCATCGTCCATTCGAATCTTATCAGTCATTATTTGCGATCATAAAAATGATATATCCTTTTAATTCCAATCATACAACTGACCGTATACTCCATTAAAGATACACTTTATCGCCTATATCTGTCAACTAATGTGGACAGACATATAATATATACATATAGGTTGATGGTATTCTACAATATGTACCTATCTTATAAATATAAAAATCCCGATTCACAATGTTTGTCCTTGATAAGCAAAGAGACTAATAGAAACGATTTTTTTTTTATATAAGAGTGGGCATGTGGGTCATCTAATGGAAAGCAATTAGCAACACCAAGGGATCGTCGATCCGTTGCCAGCCTATATTAATTCCTTCCTTCCTTTCTTTCTGGTGACCTCACTCGCTCGCAGGAACACAACAACCCTCAAGGAAATTGTTATTTGGCTGCGGTATTCTGAGAGGTGGAGGTATTATATAATAAAGTTTTGCACATTGTGTGTAATTTGGTATTATATGAGGATATTGGTAGAAATAGTCTTTATATACCTATTCCACCCCCTAATGGGTTAAAATAAGGTATAAAAGTTTTAACTGACTGACTGATAGATGAACGTAGCCTTGATCGCAGGCTCCAATCTACGTAAATTTCCTTCAGTATAGTACGATATATACTACTTCTTTCAATTGATTGATACCAATCGGTCAAATTTAGTCATTGATAATGAGAAGATAAATAAGGGCAGCAATTTTTTTTTTATACTACGTCAGGTGGCAAATAAGCATACATCCTACCTGATGTGAAGCAGTTACTGTAGCCATATTAACGCTCGCAACATGAAATATCGCTAGCGTGCCGCAACCCCCGCTGCCAGCGCAGCAACTCCTTCCTTTCCTTCTGGTGACCTCACTAACTCGCAGGAACACAACAACTCCAAGGGAATTGCTATTTGGCTGCGGTATTCTGTGAGGTGGAGGTACTTCCCCAGTCTGGCAGCTTCGACACCAACGCTCGTGGGTTCGATTCCCACACAGGACAAACATTTGTGTGCATGAACATGTCTGTTTGTCTTGGTCTGGGTGTTTTCTATGTATAATAAGTATGTATTTACAAAAAAAAAATGTATTTACGTATGTTTATCAGTTGTCTAGTACCCATAACACAAGCTTCGCTTACTTTGGGGCTAGATGGCGCTGTATAGTTTGTCTGACAATATTTATTATTATTATTATTTATTATAATACACATACAGACAGTACTAAAATACATATGAACCCTGTTGGGATAGGGCATATAGATTTGGAATGGCAAATTGATTTAGGCCTTCTAACTAAATTGTATTTAGGTTTTATATGTATAGAACATATACAACCTAAATACAATTTAGTTTATCATAATATATAATATAAATTGTATTTAAGTAGGTTTTATATGTATAGAATATATAAAACCTAAATACAATTTAGTTTAGGTCAAGAAAATTTAATTATATTAAAGCTTTAGGCTATTTGGCTAGTCTTGAAATATATGTCTTTGATTTGATATGTCTTTATCTTGGGGTGTAAGTTGTTCATCAACATCTTTGAACCAAAGCCAACTTCACCTGCACGCGGTGCACCCTGCTGACTGACAAACGAAGCTCTGGCGAAAAGAGAGGTAGAGAGCGTAATTGTAAGCTACCCGACTGGGGAATGTACCTCCACCTCACAGAATACCGCAGCCAAATAACGGTTCCCTTGAGGGCTGTTGTGTTCCTGCGAGTGAGTGAGGTCACCAGAAAGGAAGGAGATGCTGCGATGGCAGCGGGGGTGGCGGCGCGCGAGCGATATTTTATGTAGCGAGCGTTAATATGGCTATGGTAACCGCTTCACATCAGGCGGGCCGTATGCTTGTATGCCACCCGACGTAGTATTAAAAAAAAAAAACCGGACAAGTGCGAGTCGGACTCGCCCACCGAGGGTTCCGTAGGTGCGTAGTATCATTATTAAATTTGATATTTTTCATTATAAATAAGAAATAATGCGTCGGAAAAAATAAATAAAATATATTTTGCAATGTGTACATCAAGCCCTTTCATATGATACCCCATTTGAACTAGTAGTTTCAATTTGAAATTTCGACACCCTATAAAAAATATAGACCCCCTATTTTTTAAGATCTATTTGCAAATGTATAGTTTTGAGATTTATTCCTGTACTTGTAGTCTATAACGATGTTACTTGCCAAATTTCATAGTTCTAGGTCAACGGGAAGTACCCTATAGCTTTTGATTCCCTTGAGTGTGTCGAAATATGCGTTTTTTGCTGAATAAACGGCCGTAACTTTTTTCTACGTAAACTTAGCAGTTTGATTATTTTACAACTTGATGGGACCGTAGACCTGAGTATACAGTTCAGACGGACGGACGGACGGACGGACGGACGGACGGACGGACGGACGGACGGACGGACGGACAGACAGACAGACAGACAGACAGACAGACGGACATATAAGTGTGTGATCTTATAAGGGTTCCGTTTTTCCTTTTGAGGTACGGAACCCTAAAAATATGTGCTAAAGTTCAAGTATGACAGTTCAATTGTTTAAATATTTCGTCTCTATTGCACAGACAATCTTAATTTTAACACTAGTTTTTACAAAACAACATAGTGAAACAATTAGTAGTAAGTGAACAAAATTTATTTTTTAATATTTGCTATCATTAGATTTTGGCTGTGTGGTTTCCGGCAGACTAGAATAAAATCACTTCGTTTCTTCCCATGGATGTCGAACAAGGCGACTAAGGGAAATACATGATCAAATATCGATCAGGCCTCCCCAACCCGTTTGGCCAGCTACGGCGTGCCCAGTGTAGGCCAAATCCTCCTTCCGTCTAGGACGGACGAGAGAGGGTCGTGATCCTGTAGTGGAGACTAAAATGGACCTGATGATGATTACTATAGCAGTTTTATTGTTTTTAGTCAAATTCTACGTATGGTGCTGAGACATGGGTGACAACCAAGGCCATTGTCCACAAACTAGGGGTTGCACAGAGAGCAATGGAAAGAAAACTAGTAGGAGTGACACTCCGGGATAAGAAAACCAACAAGTGGCTCCGGAAAAGAAGTCTGGTCTTTGATATCGCACGCCGTGTAGCAAAGCTCAAATGGCAATGGGCTGGACATATAGCCAGAAAGTCGGACTCGTGGTGCAGAACGGTTCTGGAATGGAGACCCTGGGACAGAAAAAGACCTGTCGGGCGACCACAAATGCGATGGAAGGACGACATCGTGAAGTTGGTGGGCACGAACTGGATAAATGTGGCCCAAAACAGATCAGAGTGGAGAAGACAGAAGGAGGCCTATACCAACACGGTAGAAGAAAGGCTTAGATGATGAGATGATGAGTCAAATTGTAAAGTTGTTGTACAAACTAATTTCAATCTAACATAGCTACCGGCCTAAATCAAATGTGTACTTCGAGATGTCTAATGCAGATACACTGTAGATATCTACGTCATTCAAGTGCCTTTCAGGTTGATTGCATACGCGGGAATTTGCGTTTATTCATTCTCCATTTCTCCCATCATGTGCAATAGCGAATTTAATAGTCTATAAGTCGTAACTCGTAACATAACTGATTTATTGCTGTCTAAGAGGAATGGATAAATGCAACATGCATCATGTTACCTATGCTATGTATAAATGTAGGAATTTTCCTTTATTTTTGTTAGGTTAGGTAAGTAGAGTTAGAAATGTATGGTAAAATGTATGCCGCAGTTATTTCATATGATAAGCAGGCTAAAAATTAAAAACGCTACGAGCTAACGCTACTATAAAAAAATACTAAAAATACAAACATGGTCTCCAAACGGGCCTCCCCAACCCGTCTGGCCAGCGTGGGGAGTGTAGGCCAAATCCTCCTTCTGTCTGGGACGGATGAGAGAGTGTCGTGCTCCTGTAGTGGGGACTAAAATGACCTGATGATGATGAAACATGGTCAGAGTGATTAGTGCGAGTGTTTTGTTCGCGATCGATCATGTCAACGTAAACAAACCGACCAAATAGAGAAGAACTCTCATGTTATGAATTTATAACACGCGTGTTACATATCAAAATTATGTGGCTTACTAGTTCACATTTTGAAGTGAGCAACCCGGCTATTTTGTTGGATATGTAGTACGCGTCTAGTAAAATCACATTATGAAACTTTTTCGCAATTTGTCGGCTCGTAAACGTTAACACGTTCGAATGTGACCAAAAACTAGCACTAAGCACTCCTATGGTTTAGGTAGAGGTCGTAAAAAGTAATTCTCCATAATGAGTTCTCCGAGAGAGAGAGAGAGAGATTAGTCCATTATTGATGGCCTCCACTGCAAGCGCAGATTTCTTTAGGACCCTTTTTGCTCAGAGACACAAAACTCTAGGAATTCTACTTAAATTTACGGAACTGTTTTCCATCGCCGGATCATCAGGTACTCATATCATCGGGGTGTCATACAAGCAGACAATAATTAGAGTCAATAAATAGTGTAAAAAAATTGGTTGCCTGTAAAGTCGGTATACGGGCGAAAGTTTTACGTGACAACGACTTTGAGTGGTAAAATGTTTTCGAGTGGAAGGGACGCCTTTCACTTTTTATGTCTGTCTCTCTCGCTCTTAGAAGGGACACGCGTCCACGACACGCCTACAATGAGAGCGAGTGAAAGGCACGCGCCTTTCACTCGCTCTCATTGTAAGCGCATAACGTGACCCAGTTTCTTGAAGTGTCACCCGGCTAACCAATTTATAAGACGTTGTCACGTCAAAATAATCAAATAACGTAAGTAAGTAATAACATTGAAAAATTATACTTGAAAAATTACACTCAGAAGCACCTTCTAAAGAGATTCATAACATTTTAGCTGTTCAGTCCTAAATAAACAATGTAAATTGAATATAGCAATTTAAATTCAATTGGTATATTATCATTCATCTACGAGTGTTTAATTTTCGCGGTGGTTAAAATAAAAATGTTGCGGTATTGAATGGGTCTTGTGTAAGGAGGCGGTAGTAATTGATTGCTGCGGCGAACACGATATCAGCTTATCTGAGATCGGAGCGTACGCACAATGTCCAATAAAGTAGGCGATCTTATCAGATGTTGTAAATGGATCAGTCCCAGGGCAGAGTCGCGCGTAACTCTAGACGCGGCAGTGAGGCCGACAGATTTAAGCCTCTTACTGCATTGAATAAATTATAGATTCCATGCCTACTAGCTAACTAGCTTAGCTATATATATTTTTATGAATATACAAATGGATACTATTTAACGTAACATCAAATAAATACATTGCAAACCTAACATAACCTATTTTGCACATTAAAAAATACTTATTGCACATCAAATGCAGAATTTGATAAGCGATCACATTAATTTGATGTGCAAATCAGGTTTTTTTGTGGATCAATTTAATATTTTCCTATATAAATAAGCTGAACTGAGGATATTCAAATTAATATATTATTGAAACGTAATGTACCTACTATGTATGTTTTTTTTATATGAGTGGGAGGCAAAAGCATTTGGGTCACGAGTGGAAAGCAATGATCACCGCCCATGTAGATCAGCCTCATGGACACTAAGGGGTCGCCGATCCGTTGCCGCAGCCTTTTAAGAAAAATAAAGACTCTGTTCTTGAAGGATCCCATGTCGTAATTGTTCGGAAATGTATGTATAAAACACCCACAAAAACCACTGAATTACTCGTTGGAAACTCAATGTTTGCTACCTTAGTAATTTCCGTCTGTCTAAATATTATTCTGTATGTATAAAGTAAATATTATAGGTTGTTGGTGGTCCTAATAAATAAATAAACTTGAATTATTTACTAAGGTACTAAGTCCTTGGTTTTTTGGACCAGGGGCCTTACCGTCCGTACCGTATAGGATCCCTTGTTATCATCATTATTGCTATACCTACGGAAAGATATTGTGTATGTATACAATATAATTGTAAGCACAATATCATTTTTAAGTATTTTTAATTTAAAGAAACAAATATAATAATATATTTTAATTGTAAAGCAACATATTTATCTAAACTAAGTTTAGATAAATATGTTGATAAATAAAAAGAAACTCGAATCATGTAGGCACGGTTTTCGAAGTAAGTATTGGATATACACTTTAAGTTGTATGTGATTATTTAAGAAAAAGTAATTAATTTTATCATTTATAGTTGGTTAATTAAGTCATTGAGTAGCTACATGTCTTGTGCCATAGAATTTCTCAACTCTTTATAGTTTAATCCTGTAAGTAAATTTATTGATCGTTACATAGTAATCATATAATGAAGGGGGTCATTGCAGCGAAACTAGCGCCGAAAATATTATTCTTTTTTTTTATTTATATTTCTTTTTTCTAGGTTTACTACCATCAAACCATACACATCTCACAACTTATAACAACAATAGCTTTTCAATCTAGTGAGAGGTATTGGCTTGTGGAATAATCAATACCTTGTCTATGGAGATGTGGAGTCAATACTTCGAAAGACTTCAACACTTTGCAATATGTTTTACCTAATCAGAGCTCGCTAGAAGGTTTGACTGTTCACTTTGCTATGTTTGTATGTTGGGGCAAACTTTACCAATGGAATTACATTATGAATATCATGCAATTACATTATGAATCTACTAAGAACATAAAGTAATATTACACTGTATCCAATTTCTACTTCTTTAGCATAATTATTACCTGCTATTTAAAACTCTATAACACATATCTCGTACGCATTATCTTTTTAAATAAACCGGCATCTTTATTTATTTAATACAAGAAAAAGAAACTATTAAGAGCAGGTAAAAAGCAGAACCATTTGCCGATTACAGTCCACTCCCTCTAACCACGGCGCACCGTCCTTTGATTATTATTGAAGTTTTAGCGTTATTTTGCACTTCGGTGGGTATACGCGACGAAGATATGGTAATGATACGTTAGTATAGTGGCAATTTGTCCGACAAGCTACGTTACATTCTCGGGGGTGCGTAAAAAGTAATCCTAGAGACAGATATGATCATATTATGTGCTGTAAAACCTTCGGCTGCAACGAGCGGCCGGGCCGTGTACGTAGATTGCATCGGTAATGACACTTCATATTTAAGTTTATTGGCTAAGAATTAATGATATTGTTGAGCGAAATTGGTTCAAATGGCGAGATTAAATTTTATAGCTTATGATGGGAGGAGGAGATGATGAGACTATTTGCTATGTCCCCGTAACCTATTAGTATCATCGTTTTCTCAGAAACGAGGAGCCGAGAAATCATCCATTTTTATGATTAATAGTAAATCTTCATTAAATATTCTTCAGTCATTGTTGATGCTATTGATTGTTGGCACTTGATGGAACATTATTAACATTCTGTTATTAATAAAGCACTTGTACTGTTCCATATAATTAAATTTATTTTTACCTATCGGTTTCGCCTTAAGGCATTATCAAGGTAAACAGATGGCGTCGCGATATCATTGCCTTGTTAATAAAAAAATGGTTTTTCATTCATGGTTCGATTGAAGATAACATACTAGCAAAAAAAGTAGAGTGTGAATGAAATAATAATAAGTATTATCATATAAAACAGATGACCAAATCAATTAATTAAATCTTTGTTGAACATAGTCAAAAATTCGTCCCGGTCTAGTCTCGATCTCACAAAATGTTACATAATTTGGTATTTATACCTGTATTATTGGAAACTTTAAAGTTAATGCCGTCATCATAATTCATCATCAGCCTGTATCTACCCACTGCTGGATATAAGCCTCCTCTAATGCTTTCCACCAAATACGATCCTCCGCCTTCCGCATCCAGCCGCTTTCTTAAGGTCAGTGGACCATCTAGAATCTAGAAGGAGGGTTAATATGAGTATATCAACATATGGCATGTTAAAATAAAATTTTGCTCGCATTGAGCATTGACATTACTATAAGTAAATTACTTACTTAAGTAAAGTATTAAGTAATAAATTAAACCAGTCAAATTATATTAGGTACATCTTTTTCGGTCAACTTTCATTCTGCGATTTCAGTTGAACATTACCAAAGAGACCATTACAATTTTCCGTCTATTATTTAATTGAAATCGTTTATAACATTATCGTAAGTACAGTAATATGCGCATATGCATCATTATAATGACATTACTGATTCATTTCGTCACACGCGATTTACATCCGCAGTGGATCGGTGAGATCTACCGGCCATTATTCCTTGCAATCATCGTACTTATGCGTGTGATTGACCTCAAAATTTATACTGATGGGAGGGAAAATACTATTTTTAAATTCTGCCACGCCATATTTATAATGTGACCACGGTATATCACTTCGTTGTAATAGCAATTACAGTTCTTAAACCATTTTTTGTGGTAATTTTGAACGTAATTGGCTAAACAGTTCATTAGGCCAGAAACAGACTCGTTTACCTTTATTCAGTACCAGGATCATATACATAACTAGCTTTCTGTCGCAACTTCGCCCTTGTGAATCCTGGTACCCCGAGGGAAATTATTTCCAAAAATCCTTTTTTAGGTTGGATTTGATTTTTCGGATTTTGTAAGTACCAATAACAAATAGGGGTTTTTATGTCTAAAATTAATTACTAGTCAGCTATCCCGATGAATTTACGTGAGTGACCAGTTTATTTAAGTAATTATTATTGCACGTGCATGTGAGGTTAGCTTTAGCTGCTCAAAAATATGGCAAGGTAGTTAGTAGGGTAGGTAGTAAGACTCCATGACTTAGGTGAAGGTACTTGTAGCATACTCCTTGATGTCTCTCTATTGCGTATTGACTTATTAAACATTTGCAAGTAAATGGACTGAAGCTAAAATTTTAGGGTGTAAGTGGTCCATCAGCATCTTTGAACTAAACTCATCCTTAACGTGGTGCACCCTGCTGACTGACAAACGAGGCTCTAGTGAAAAGAGAGGTAAAATATAGCGTATTTTGTAAGCTGTCCTACTATGGAAGTATCTCTGCCTCACAGAATACCACTGCCAAATAACAATTCCCTTGAGGATTGGTTTGTTCCCACGAGTGATTGAGGTCACCAGGCAGAAGGAGTTGCTGCGATGGCAGCGGGGGTCGCGGCGCGCAAGTGTTATTTCATGTTGCGATCGTTAATATGGTTGTTGCCCCCGGCGTAGTTTAAAAAAAAATAAACTTCTTTTGTATCCAAATTAAACAAAAACCTGTATTTGATGAGTTAATAGAGTTGAATGTTAAAAGCAGTAAAATCTCATCACATTTGTACCTCCACGTGTGGCGTTTAAGGCATTGAAACCTTTTTCGTTACAATCCTTATAAATCTACTATCCTATCACTGAGGAAGTTGAATTTCAAACGTAGCTTATTCTATTATAAATGATAATCTCAGGATATGCGGCAATTGAATGCCGCTTGTAGGCAGCGATTTATTTCGTATTGTCATGACACGCTGGCTGGCCATGAGCTGTCAGATATGTATCTAATGTTTATTAATCTGTAGAAACTAGAAACAGTTTTTTGTTATATATTTCATAATTGTATTTTTAGTTTAAATAAAATTGCAATTTCGAGCCGAATTTCCTTTATAAAAAATATCAATACGTGTAGATTATGAACTATATTTCCTTCCAGTTAAAATTTCATTAAATTATCAGACTTTTCAATTTTATTAATATGTATAGATATTTAGCAAAACAATCAATCAATAGTAGATAATAACTCTTAAAAAATTGCGTCTGAATACGGATGTGTATATATAATTACCACTACACCAGGTGTATTTTAGAAATGTGTGTAATTTAGAAATAATTTAATTGACATTATAATATTTGTAATTTATATTTAGAAAATATTTTGCAACGCCCTAACAGGGTTCGTGTTTGTACTAAATTCATACGTTTATAAGACCTACTCTGTAACACGAATGCAAATAAATGATGATACACCAGGTATACTACCAATGCTGGATCAAACTATAAATTATTTAAGTGTATTCAAATGGCGGCAAATAATATTGGCATTATACTGAGTGAAGCCTATTTATTTATTTTATTTGTTTATTTATTACAATCTTCCTTTTGACAAGCATTACAGTAAGTCAGTGCGCTTGTCAAAGGCTACTTATCTATTAAAACATAACTGTAATTAAATAACACATATTATACAATCGCCTTCCTAAATGTTCTGTTGTCACCCTGCGAAATTCTGCAGGCGAGCAACTATAAAAATTGAGCGAGCGTAAATACATAATGACGTTGAGTAAGCGCAGTGCTAGAGGAATCGGTGCATGGCTATCCATTTGCGTTCCTATTGAATATAATTTTTTGTTGTAAATACATACATATAATACATAGAAAACACCCAGACCAAGACAAATAGACATGTTCGCACACACAAATGTTTGTCTTGTGCGGGGATAGACCCCGCAACCTCGGAGGCAAAGTGGCCATTGCTAACCATTCAACCACCGAGCTCGTCTCGAAATGTAACACTAAATATTAATGAAAGCTCGTCACTATACTGATCACTGTGGGAAGTTTTTAAATCACATTTAGATCCAAAGACAGACAAACAAAATATTTAAATTAAATATCACAGATAATTAATTTTGAGTATTTTACGATATTATTAAATACTTATTTATAAAACTTTAGACTAGAAAATATGCCTATTTGCATATGTCCCATTCATCAGAAAGTGAATAAATATAAGATGAGTAAGAAACTTGCATTTACGATTTTATATCATTAGTAAGAGCGTGATAAGTACCTATCCTTACAGACACTAATAATTGCATAGAGGCGTCTTGGTCTCTACCAGGTTTTTAATGCTACAGCATTAAAACAGTTTTTATGTTGTTATATTGTAACAGCACGGTCTAGTCTGGATTCTTAATTCGTCGCACCAAGCACCCTAGAGCGGATCATCTGATCAAAATCTTGTTTGTAATTCATCATGCTCGGCTCGATTGACGAGTGTTCGCTACCTGAGACCATGGAAAATTATATTTTTATGTTCAACAACAGAGTACACGTGCCTGGCCACAGATGCAATGATTGTATAGTTCATAGACTAGAATACATAGGTATGTTATTCCCATGACAGGTACATTGCCAAGACTATGTTACGAGTTTGTTTGTCAAAATCTATACAAAATGCAGCCTATGACGTAGACAAGTTCAAATCATGTGACCACGTCTTTTAATGAAGAACATACTTGATGTTTTTCGACTATGTAATCTCTTCTTCTTATCCTTAACCTTTATCTACCATCAAGATGGTGTAGCCCTCTTTAAATTTTCGCCATCCGTTTCGATCTTGTGATACTTCCATGCAGTTAATACATTACCATGTAAAACAGTACGTTTTATAGACGCCTGCTTGAAGAGGCAAACATGAGATAGAGAATGCCGAAATTTTATATAGCAGTATCATAACTGTCTGGTACATTAGTGTGCTTACCATTGAAAAAACAAGCACGTGACACGAAATAGCAAATCGTATCAATCTGTCTCGTTTTTTATATGGTGATAAAGTAAACAATTTGTCTATAGTTTTCTCTGTCTATGGTATTGTTATATCAGCAAACGAGATAAAAGTTTCATAACCTACATAACTTACGTATTATTATGAAACTTTGTAATTACACGATACCATAGGCAAACTACCGAAAATAAATACTCGTACATTCATCCAGTTTTGAGATAACTTAATGTTTATAATTCGCGGTCCGGGTACTTATCTTCTTCACAGACTGTACATAGACCTTACGATTACATGTGAAACTTTTATTCATGTCCATCTTCAAATGAGCACAATTTTCTTGTACGTTAATATACTAGCTGGCGCACTCAGCTACGCCTGCGTAAATGTCGGTTATCGCGCACCAAAAGGATAAACTTTTGGTTATCCCTCGGGACCGGTTTATTTTTCGGGATGAAAGATATCCTATTATTTTTTCTGAATTTCTAATATGACGTATGCAAAATTTCACGGCAATTGGTTCAGCAGTTTCACGCTCAAATAAACAAACTCATTTTCGCATTTATAATATTAGTAAGGATATTTGTTATTTCAGGAGCAGCTCTAACGTTTTGGAATTTCTACTATGTTAGTATTTTACTTCTCAAATATTATGTATCTTTAATAGACCTATTTGTTTTTAATAGGTCTAATAATAGTCTTTAATAGGTCTCTTCCCTTGCAAAAACGCAATTTGACATTGGTGATGGATTTGAAAGTCGATCACTCAAATTGTGTTTCTATTCAAAAGTTTTGAAGTAGGTACAATGAAAAGTTTCAAATCAAACCTGTTGTTATATTTACGTTTCGAAATATTATTTTACAAATACAAAATTTCATATTTTTAATAATATACAAATAACTTATAAATAAAATACCTACTTAAATATAACTTAGAAATAAATAACTATAAATAATGAAGCCCCGCCAAATCGTTACCCACTTGAAAAGTGCCCAAAAGGCTGGCAGCATTGCCACGTTGAATGGCAATGCTAAGCCTCTGGCCGAGATATTGGCCAGCCCTTTGGTCATGTGATACTTCGATCAATCTTTTTGACAACTGTTGAAACAGTTTATGTGCTGATGGTCCCCACGGACCTAGCGTCTCTACCCCAAACGGCTAAAATATGTAGCTCTGATCCAAGCAACTATATTTTCGCCGTTTGAGGTTTTCAGCAAAAGCTGCAGCCGCACCAGCCCTAACTTCAGTGACCTGAAGATGAGACGGCGCAAGGGTGTCGACGCAGGTCCCAACCTCCAGGCCACAAGTGTCATTCCATCCGGTCTCTTCCCATCATCACGTGCAAGCCCGTTCGGTTCTAAAACCGCGGGTGTACGGATGCTGGCAAGAGCCCGGTGGATGATATTATTAAGGCTAGCGTGGCGTGGTATGCTTTTGAGACACGAAAGTCCGTGGTGACCAAGTTGATCGACAGTATCACCACAGGGGCTACGATGCGGGGCGTTTATATAAGTGCCCAAACGCAGACACACCGCTAGACGGAAGGTATCGCGATCCAACAGAGTTCCTAAATTAGGAGATGGTAATGCTTGTAGCCATAATCCAGACTCCCATTCCGCTACAGCCAGGAGACGGGCACGCTCTGCAGAATTGCTACATGTTTGTAAAAGGTTTAAAATTAATTCCAATTATATAGTTTCCAAGATTCTGACCACCCACCCGGCCCACAGCAGTATGAGCATCCAAATGAATTAGAATTTTGCTTCCATCGGTAAATTACACCACCGCTATAGTTTTTTATACCACTAAGGTGGCAAACAAGCATACGGCTCGCCTGATGGAAAGGAGTTACTGTAGCCTATGAACCCCAGTAAACCAGGCGGCAACGATGATGCCAAGCGCATTGGCGATCCTGTAAAAACCTTATCACTCCCTTTTTGAAGAACCCCATGCTGTAGTCTCCTGAGAATTTAAATATCTCTTATGTATAGATATCGGGCAAAATATATATATTTTAGACCTTAATACATATAAATAGACATTTTGATACTGAGAGAAATTTTAAATTCTAAGATACTATCAGGTAATGGAATTTGTGACGTAAAAAAATAACTTCGCGAAAACATCATTGATTTCCTCACATATTTATAGACTTATTCAAAAGTTAAGGTCCAAAATGGACTCAAGCGTGCATTTTTGCTCAACCACGATACATTTACATTCACTTACATTTATAGCGTCACTCATGCGAGTATAATGCAAAAATTTAATGTATATGCATGCACCTTCATATCTAGTTGCCTATTTAGTTTTTCAATGCAAGGTTTTATTGTAGGGTGCTAAATTACATTTCTTGTAACAGCCATGGATTTTATGTTAATCTAATATTCCTTGTGATTCTATTTCTATATTCATGGATAGCGGCCTTGCATGTAAGCAGACACCTTATAGGCGCATTTAACTTGCTTTTTATACCACTCGCGAAGCACTAGCTCGCTAAGCGTATTTAATGCCACTACAGTGGTAAATAGAGGACCTTGGTGGCGTCGTTGCGTGTGTCAGTCTATTCGAACACGCAAGTTAAGCAATGTCGACCCTAGCTTGTCCATGGTTAGGTTTATTTTTCCGGGGCTTCTTCGTGCTTCGGAGTGCAGTCGTTGGTTCCGGCTGTTGTATTATAGATGACAGTCGTTAAGCCAAGTCAGTGCCCTTTAGGCGGCTTGAAAACACTGGCCTCCGCTAACCCGCAATTAAGCGTGATAGAGTACGCTCTAAACCTCTTCAATTGAGGGGAGACCCATATCCTAGCAGTGGCATGAATAAGGGTTGACAATGGTAAATGCTCTAACAAACTGTTTTTCCTTACCCCACACTCTCCTTTCGGTCATAGAACTACACGTGCAGGCTTGCGATGTCATTATTCAACTGTTGAGAATATTTCTTCTCATACTAGAAAGTTCGGCAACTCCTACTTACCAACTTAAAACGTGAAACGCCTTGCCGGTACATATGTTTCCTCCTTCCTACATCATTAGATCCTTCAAACGAAGCGCCAAGAAGCAATTCGCGGGCTAGCATAGCAGTGTTAACTGACAGACTGTTGTCTAGTCTTTTGACGATTGCCGCAGTAATTTCCTTTTTTCACTTACCATCAGGCAAAACGAAACCACTGTGCAGGGCTAATATAAAAAAAAAAAAAACAGGCAGGCATACTTGCAATAGCAACTGAGTAGAATAGTTGTCCAATGTGAAGCGGTTATCATAACCTATAAACGGTTGCATTTGCAACGTTTTTGCGATGTTGTGGCTCACCACTATATTTGAGCTAAAGTCAATCTCACCTGCACGTGGTGCACCCGCTGATAGATTAAACAGGTTCTGGCGAAAGAGAGGTAGGGCATAGCGTAGTTATAATAACCTGGCCGACTGGGAGAGTACCTCCGCCTCGTGGAAACCGCAGCCAATCTGCCAATTTCGGTGAGGGCTGTTGTGTTCTTGCGAGTGAGTGAGGTCACCAGGAAGGTTGAAGTTGCTGCGTTGGCGTAGTGGGGGTGGCGGCGCGTGAGCAATATTTCATGTTGCGAGCGTTAATATTCCTACGGTAACCGCTTCACATCAGGCGGGTGGGTAGCGGGGCTGGCTTAACAGTAAAGTCATCAACACCAGCTCTTTGTTTTTTTTATACTACATATGAATGAAAAAACAATCATACGGCCCGCCTGATGTAAAGCGGTTAAGCGGTTACCATAGCCATATAAACGCTTGCAATACAAGGAGTATTACTCGTGCACTGACACCGCCGCTGCTAACACAGTAGGTGCTCTTCACCTAATCTAACTACTCTCTAATCTCACTTACTTGACACTTCCTCAATCTCCGCAACCCGTTGACCAAGTCCCCGGGAGGAAGAGAAGCAGAATAAGAGAGAGAGAAAGGGGTACAACGGACAATGTCCTAATAACGCGTGCATAAGACCCTAAAGGTTGTCGAGATATAAAGAGGCTTAAATTAGATAAATTGACATAAAAACGGCTCCTACTACGTATAATCGGAGGAGATAATATGTAAACTAAGCCGATCTGCGCATACTCAAGAGGAACGATATAACATCGTCTACCTTAGTGGTCAGTGATTGCGATTGGTATAAAAAAAAACCTCACTTACTCGCAGGAATACAACAATCCTCAAAGTTATTGTCATTTGGCTGCGGTCTTCTGTGAGGTGGAGGTACTTCGACAATCGGGTTCGACGTGCCCTACGTCTTTCGCCTCATTTCGCCACAGCCTCGTTAGCTAATTGACAGGGTGAACAACGTGCAGGTGAGGTTTTGACATTTGAAGATAGTGGTGAGTCACATACACTCCTACGCCTTACTCTTATTCATCAGAGCCTTATACTATGCCAGTATTATATGTCAACATAGTTATTTGAAATTAGTAATTTGTTCTGCCCACAGTTTTAACGTAACTTTAATTATTATCACACTCCGACCACTCCATACAAATATCGCGTCGTTTACTAATACATAAACAATGACGTCTGTGCAGAGCGTGAATGAGGGTGTGTGAGTGCTGCGCCGCACCAACTGTTCCACATTTGTCTCAGAGGGGAGGTGAGGTCGACACGAGAGAGCGGCAGGGAGTGGCCATACTGTACGTAGTACTATTACTTATACTGTGGTATTACGGTCCGGCTATGAAGTAACTTCGCCGCGACAACAATTTTAGCAACTCCCTGGGGTGTTCTATATAAATAAAAAGCTCATGTTTTAGGTAATGTTTATTGGAGTGCAGATGGCATTAGAAAGGGCGCGCGTGAGTTGCCGGCGCAGGCGCAGCGCGGCGTGGTCGAGGCGAGCGCGCCTCCCGTACCGCGCGCACTCCGCCACCATCGTCGTGTTGCACGACTCCTGCAACCAGCACACGACTCTTATTTATTAAGGGAATACTCGGAAACGAGCAAATACTACTCTCACTGTACTGTTAGGTATTACACTACTGAACGAAGCGACTTTATTTATAAAAGTCGACGACCTCGACAATATAACTCAGTAGCATTCAATTCGTATAAAGAATTTCGAAATACAGGATTTTGATGATATTCCCGTTATGGACCTCTGGTCATTAAGGTTATGGTCATGGCAGGCTATTAATCCTAATTTGGATTTAATTAAGTACCTATATAGTGAAAATACCATACCTTATAGTGGTTGAGCTGCACTTCGCTGTAAGGCGCTGACCACCCAGCGAAACCTGACGTGCCAATACTGGCCAGCGGGTAATGATTGAATGCTGTTAGCACTTTCTTAGTCAACATCAGACTTTTGCTGTAAAATCCAACGGGACTCACGAATGCCGAACTCACAATATGTCTTGCCAATTTAGGTACAGGTAATTCTGTCGCACATCTAGACTTGTATTGGTCATACAAATCTTTATCAATTTCTTTAAAATCTATGACTGCATTGCTTATACTATTAGTATCGACCATTAATTCTATGTCACCTATATCTAAGTTATTTATATGTTTGATCCGAACATCGTCTCGTTTGACATAAATTTTATTTTTACTGTGGACTTTCTTCTGTTCATACTTGTCCACCCCTTGCATGAAGTCAAAAAAGAAAACGTTTTGTATTAATATAGCAGAATTTTGGGTCGAATCCCAGCCTGTATCTGACAAACGTTTTATTAATTCAGGCAAAGTTCTAGCTATCTTCGGTAAAACTATTTCATCTATATCTAAAGGTATTATAAATTCTGATTCATCTTTATTTCTGTACAAGCAATCATTATAAGTAATTATGTGGTCTCTCCGTCTTTGCCATAAAGATCTATCTGGCTTATATTTAATAGGAACTTGATATAATCTAATGTAGCCTTTATCTCGGTAATGTTGCAAAATGTTCTCCGTATTCTTATGTATTTTATCGATGTATATGTCAATTACATCTACACCAAGTAGTATGTTAGTTTCAATCCATTCCACCAAATTTTGTGAAATATCTTTCTCAAAATGTATGTCTTTGACACATACTGTAAATTTACTTTTATATTTATTGTTTTTTCCTTTTGGATTTAAAACGAACGAGTTGGTGGGATCATTGCAAGGTTCTGTTACAACCGATACAACTGATGGATCATACAGGGCGTCTGTTAATGGGCAAGAAAGCAGTAGGGGAGTTTCAACATCTACTGATGTGATGTCCCATTCATGCCACCAAACCTCCAACGGTTTCGCTGCTACTACTTCAACTGTATCTTCGTATGGATTTAAATGACGCGTTTGACAAAATAATGGTTCTTCAGCAGTGAAGTTGCGACCTGCCAACAAAGAAATAAAACCGTTAGTTTATACGAGTACTTTCTAATATTTCTAAGCATAAATTTACCGTACATTACACATAATAAATTTCCAGAGATAATATTCCATTAATTCTAGTTATATAATAGTAATTTGTTTGAGTCATTTCCTTGGATGCGCGCCACGCACAGCGGTGCCACAAGGAACTGTCATTACAACGGTGCTTCGATTGCTGCCTTCACAGAGCAGGATGAAACTGCTTCCCACTAGAAACGAGTTATATTGCAAGTCAATTTGCTCTTTAGATACACTGTCCCGCAAGGTCATTTGTTTGATTTCTAATATTTGGTATCTATAATTTAGATTTTATGAAATCACACCGTAATCGAAGATTTATGACAGATGAGTGAGATTATAAAATAATCAATTTCATTGTTATCTTGGCGTTTATACTAGTAGTTAGTATGGTAATTAGAATATTTTATTTGTTAATTACGTTTCACGAATAATAACGATTTATAACTAGGAAACTAAATTAATTTATCAAATAATGGAGAAAGAACGTGTCCAAAACGTAAGTTTATCATGTACAGATAAAACCAATAAAACAGTTAAGGTATGTAAACAAAGTTTAATTTAAAATGGCGAAGGAATAGGAAAAGTGTTTTAATCCGTTTACACTACGAGTACAATATAGGAGAGGCGTTTATCTCGGCTGAGAAGGAATTTACACGACACGGACACTCGGCCCCGGTGACAAATGAGTGTGAGTTTATCGTCGCGAGCCGAGCACTGAGCACTGTCGTTCTCTGCCCACTTTCTGCTGACACTTTTGTTACCGTACACGTGATAAAATTTATAAACGCTTCTGCCCTGCCAGTTTAAAGTATATTTAGTGCAACCAGATTTTAATGAGACAACCACCGGGTAAAATATCGATGATACGTAAAACAAAAATTAAAAGAAAATAATTCTTATTGCCCGGTTCTTTTGCGATTAATTCGCGACCGACCGCTTTCATGTTGCAACTTTTTTCTGGGAAAATACGAACCAGCGAAAGGGCACCACGTCCGCTAATAATTATGGAGTTGTTTTTATCACCGTTTGAGATTTCATGGATGTCTTTATTGGGGTAGATTGCGTTTTACTTCGAGCACTAACGCATCTTTATTTTTATTATGCGCACAGGCGCTGATGGTTCACATTGACTAAATTATAACCTTGTACAATTTTGTTGCATTACAGTTTGCATTTTCTTAGGATTTCGACCGTAAAGTTTATACGACATAATCATGTTTTAAGCTCACCCATCACAAAAAGCAATATAGTTTGCACGTTTTTTGATGAGTACGTGCACTCCTGTTTATGGCAGTTATACCATCAGTTCGGCAGAGGTATCAGCCGCGTGATCTGATTGTCGTATCAGAAAAGTGTATAATTTATATAATTTTTTATAATATAAGAGTGCCCGAAGCGGCGGGCCGCCTGTGCGTGGTCGTCTATACAAACATTACTTGAAGGCATTCATTTTACTACCTAAAAATAAATTACTAAAGCACTTAAGTAATTTTGCTATACAGATGTGGAATATTGTGGTGATTTTCAAAATGCTTCATTTAATTATTATTGCAAATTTGTTCTCGTATGCCATTTTGCGTATACCTTACCTATTATTGCTCCACAAACAACACAAGGCTTTTAAATGGGTAGCGTTGAATTTTAGACCATTGCTTATAAACACCAATTAGACAATGTCAAGGCAGCGATGTAGGTACTTTTAATTAGTTTTAAATCTGTTGTTATTTTGAGGACCAGTATTCTCTAAAAGAGCTACCTATTGTTATTTTGTGAAAAATATTTTCTTCTCTCTATACATATAAAAATGAATCCCTATTTCCCTTGGTCACTACATCACGCGTGAACGGCTGGACTGATTTCGCTATTCCTTTGTATGTTGTATTTCTTATTGCCAGGCGATGAAAAACATAAGAAAGTTGGGCGAGAAATTAGAAAATTTAAGATAATTGAACCATCATATTAACTTTTCTAATGTAACTTTATGTCGTTTGACAGAACTGTCAGTCAGTTGACAGATTCCGCGAAACCAGTTCGAATTCAATATTAATTGTTAAGAAGACAGGACAACGTCTGTCGAGTCAGCAAGTAAATGTATAAAAGGTAACCGTTACTAACTATCAATCGATCTATTAACGCACAGCAAATCACTGGACGGATTGGGTTGAATCCGTAAAAAAGGATTTTTTTTAATTGTCACGGGATACCGGGATACACCCGTACAAAGAAGCGAGTGCAAGCTAGTGTCATTACAAATTACGGGTATATTGTATAACTAAGAGTTCAAACATTATACGAACCATGAAATATAGCCAGAATCCGCACATATCGCTGCGGTGTCCTCTCGTCATAGAATGCAGCATAGAGGGAGACCCTGGTGCCATCGACGCGCTGCCAGGTGGACTCAGAGAGACGCTCGGGGAACCACGTTCGATTCTGAAAGGACAATAATATGTTGTAGTTTCTGGCGTTTAGTTTTTAACAGCAGGGACCAGCTTAACGTGCCATTCGAACCACAGAGGTGTGATAAATAAACTCAATCATAGGCAAGCTGCCGGCAACGTTGCTTAACTTGCGTGATTGATTAGACCAACATGGGCAACGATGTCATCGTGCTCATTTGTTTTTACAAGCTTTTATTTGGTTTTACCGCGATGTGTGTAATTAAATCTTGCAAGTTAAATTTTACCAACTTACCAATGTCCGACTGAGCTCTAATTTAGCATACTCGTTTCATTCTCGTGACAATGTACGATTATTTAAAGGTAGTAGTTTTTAGATAGATATAATATGATTTATTTTCACAATCCAAATTAAAGTTCAACGTATAAAATTGTAATTACAGAATTGTGTAAGTCGAACTTGTGAGAGAAGTGACTATTTTGTTTACCAAAGTTATGGGTATCAAATAGAAGGGCTTGATGACCCAAATAGATTAAGTAAACTAATTACTTTTTTATTAACAGCTAATAAAAGTTTGTAATTGGCTTGAGGAGCTCGATGGTGTCATTGCATGTGTCAGTTTAATCGATCACGCAAGTTAAGTAACGTCGAACGTAGTCTGTCTGTGGATGGGTTTATTTATCTCGAGCTCCTCCATGCTTCGGAGGGCATGTTAAGCCGTCGGTTCCGGTTGTTGTCATGAGACGATAGTCCAAGTCAGTCCCATTTTAGGCGGTTTACAAACACTGGCCTTCGCCAACCCGCAGTTAAGGGTGGAGTATGATCTAAACCCCTTCGATTGAGGGGAGGCCCGTATCCTAGCAGTGGGATGAATAAGGGCTGACGACCAAAAGTTTACAAATAAAAGATACATATGCTTTTTGCTTATAATTTTTTTTTATTTAAATTAAGAATTGATTCCAACTTTGGTTCCAGATGTAATTACATGGACCTAGCTATCAATACTTAGTGACTATGAATCGATTAGGTTCCTTTCAAATCTGATATGAAGTAATCGTTATGAGCAAGATGATAAAATCGTGTTCATTAATGTTCTAATGATCTACAGCACATAGCCAGCTGGAACTGGATGTTAGAAGTTACGCTCGTGGTTAATTATAGGACATTAAAATATGCACCGTGTCCTAGGAATGCTGGTATATGGAGACGCTTAGAAAAATATGCGCAGGTGAAGAATTTTTTTTTTGTTTAGACAATTTAATTAATGAGTAGTTTCGATTGATTATACAATGTCTGTGTATTTATGGGCTGTTAGTGAGCATTTTTTTATTTATTAAAATTGTTGTGCACAATTTATATGAATATATTCTAGAAAAGCGCATCAAAATACGTCGCATGATTAAGGAGGAATTAGCGGATGAACGGATATACAGACGCGGAAAACTACACCGTTTCATATACAGATTATATATTGCATTCACTATGTATCAGTTATATATACCAGCCCTGACTTCCCATAGATAGTACTTTATTGATTTACGCGGCACATCCAATTAAAGTCGATCTCAATAAACCTAATAAAGTCGGCATGACGTTTTCCGACATCTACAACAACATATTTTTTTTATGTTACGTCGGGTGGCAGACAAGCATACGAACCGCCGGATGTGAAGCGGTTACCGTAGCCATATTAACGCTCGCAACTTAATATGTCGTTCGTATGCCGCCGCCTCCGCTGCCAACACAGCATCTCCTTCATTTCTGGTAACTTCTCTCACTCGCAGGAACAGAACAACCCTTAAGGGAATTCTTATTTGGCTGCGGTGGTGTTGTATTGCGATATGTATAGTAATGTATATATGCAATGTGTATATAGCAATAGGAATAATGCCTAAGTTCAATGTCTAACTGTAACCTCATGGTTTACTGGTTTGCTACGACATAGACGCATATCGCTTGGTCAGGTACACCCCTATGTTTTAAATAGTACCTATTAATGCGTTACTATAAAGATTCAGGTCATACACAACATCTACGAAGACTCAATCATGCGGAGACGCAGGGCATCCTCAACCAAACAACCTCTTTCAAGTTATTACAAGCCTAATTCTCGTGAATATTGTCGATGTTACGTATATTTAATTAATCATCATCATTTCAGCTGAATGGCGTTTTCCAGAGTTTGTCAGCGGTCGTCATTCCAAAACCTTCCAGTCTCATCGGCCATCAAATCTGCGTGCGTGGCCTGCCCAGTGCCACTTTAGCCTGCGAATCGTTAAAGCTATGCGCGGTAACTATATCACGGGGAGTGCTCGAATGAGCTCCTTTATTTGATACCAGCTAATATCGTACAACTCGCTGTAAATGAAAATTCCATCCTTATCATCTTAATAATTAGCGATCTACTACAGTACGTTTCCTAAGACATTTTATACCACGAACGGTGAAACTGTGGAATTGACGTATTGACGCAGGGAAAACCACGGGCAGACGCTAAGTAGCAATGCTATTAATATGTCGATTTATATTTAAACTAAACGTATAAAATTATACAGTATTAACCGGATCTTAATATAAAAATACAAACTATGAACCACAACCACAAATACGGCGCGTTGATGTCTAATCAAAGGAACGTGATGGTAGGCGCGTGTTTTTAATTTTATTTCAATTTGAAACATTGTCATTCAACGTGGCTATGCTGCCAACCTTCTGGGCACTTTACTGCTGAGCATCGATGTATATTTTAATATTTTTTAAAATAAATAGTACATAATAGTTTCTTATACTCAATGTACGCTTTATTTATTAATTTTAAACTTGATTGCACATAATATAAATTTGTATACTTACGAAAGGCGAATTTGACACGAACCTTGTCTCTCAGTTAATGTGTGAGACTCTATTACTAAGATAGTTTTAATTTTAGTTTATTTACGTTGTTCATTTAGAAGTATTCGGTTATTTTTATTCTTTGAATAAATATTACAACTTTAATAATTAAATATTCCTAGACAAATAACACACCGCTATCTAGACCCAAACTAAGCAAAGTTTATACTATGGGTACTAGATAACTGATAAATGTACTTAAATACATTTTTTGTAAATACATAGAAACACGCAGACCAAGATAAACAGACATGTTCGTGCACACAAATATTTGTCTTGAGCGGGGATCGAACCCTAACTGTATGTAACATGTTTAAAAATACATTGTTATTTGCAGAACCATCCAACTAATAATCTCTTTGAAGCAAATAGGTACAAAGATTCTTTACAAAGTAAATAATGGTTACTAGTTCCCACAGTAAAAGGGTTACGGACATAAAACCAATGTCTTCATTCGCACGCATTTCAACAGAATGTGTGAAAGCATTTCAAAGCTCTCGGTAATTGACTGGAATTACAATTTAATTAGCACAACACCATTTTGTAAATATGCAGCAGTATCGGGTATGAATCGATTGCATTTTATGTCGTAAAGTCAGGAAGCGATCGTGATTTTATAGTTTTTGAAGTCTGTGTTTTTATATTTTCTGTATGTTGACTATATTGTTTTGTAGTTTGTATAGTGCAAATAAAGCATATTTTATGATCAATCAATTTTTTTAAGAGATTAAGCTATACGAACATGAACATGTAATGTATGTATGTGTCCTATTTAAGTGCAAATAAAGAACTACTTCCTTACTTATAAAGTAAATTAGACGTCTGGACATTTTGTCGTAATTTTTCGCAGATAGTGATATTGATGATTTGATTTGATTTCATTTGATTTGATGCTTGCATTCGTAGATTCCAGCATGACCAGACATTAGTTTGTAACTATCTTTATTTCAGGACATTGTCATAGTAATCATATCATATCTTTATAATATATATTACCTTTTACTCGAGTACTAACACGGTACTAAAAAAGACTGCGTTGCCACTTCTGCGGAGTATACAGCAACTTTTATTGTATCAGGAGCTTACTGGTAACCTTAATCACTCGTAGAAGTACAAAGACTCTTTAGGGAATCATTATTACGGTGTTTCTGTCAGATGGAGGTAGTTCTCTAATCGCGCTACTCTATAATAACACCTTATATCTTTGGCCAGAGCCTCGTTTGCAAAGTAAAGTTGACGTTGGCTCTAATCATTTCGGTTTACACTCAATTAACACCCATAAACTAAGTAAATATTTGCATTGCAATCATAAGCGTACTTTGTTGATATTATATTGATGACGAAAAAAAAACCATAAGGAATGCCATTTTAAGCATTTAATTAAGTTTTATAAACAGTTTGATTTGAGAAAAGTAGTAAATATCGAACAGTATATCAAAAATCAAATCAAATCAAAAAATCAATAATATTTATTTATACAAAATGTTTGGGTCCTCCTTTAAGGCAATAATTTGCCTGTGCCATGAGGATTCGCTTCTCCTTAATAAAAGTTACATTATTGTACACTTTTTTTTATACTACGTTGGGTGGCAGACAAGCATACGGCCCGCCTGATGTGGCCATATTATCGCTCGCAACATAAAATATCACTCGCGCGCCGCCACCGCCGCTGCCAACGCAGCATCTTCTTCCTTTTTTGTGACCTCACTCACTCGCAGGAATACAACATGCATATATTATAGTGCTACCATCGACAGAAGAGTATCCGCTCTTTTGCCCCCCACGTTGAGCCCCCCGCGCCCCCCCCGCGCAAAAACGCGGCGGAACTATGCCCATTTGTTTTTTGTTCCTACCTGCCCGGCGCCGCGGGTGGTCGGGGCCCCATAAAAACGGTCATTTAGACGCAACTTTGTTATTGAGTGCCTACAAGTGGTGTTTTTTACGTTTACTAAGAACAGCACTATACAATGCCGTCTTTTGTTGTTCAACACTCGACTATAGTGTAGAATTACGATGGTCTAAACATTCTCAAGTGGTGTTTCATAGCCCTACTTGTATTCAAAAAAATACCTTATGAACTAAGGCGATAACGTATAGTTTTTTATTTAAAAATACGCTAGGGAGATAAAACCCGATGTTAATAAACAAAAACCTACACTTACCTAAACAAAATAAGTTTTTATAGCACTTGACACCGGCCCGAACATCTGGCGCCGTTAAGGCGAGTCTCTTAAACCCCTTTTTTTATTTTTTTTTCCATTGAGTTTATGATTCTTTGGCCTTAATCCGATAGCTAATATGGCGGAGAAACGAAAAAAACATAAACAAATGGGCCTGAATGTATGACAGATGAGTATTGTTCAATCTGCCCAAAACTGAACGCCAAACTGCAAATGTCGACCGTAGGTCGACACGGGCAATTCAAGCGTTTCAAGGTCGTGACGTCACTTGTCGACCGTAGGTCGACACGGGCAATTCAGCGGGTATATAAAACTCAAATGTGGTTCAAATGGCGTTTCATTTGTTTTTAATACCTATAATATAATATTGATATGTTTATAACAACATACGAGCAAGTTACATACCATACTTGGCAGTCGTATTATTTTCATATATTGCGAGTCTATCTCTAGAAATATTAGTTTCAGTGTTGGTGTTCAGCTAGTGATTTAGTGGCGAGATCATAAGCACTGCAAATGCGAGTTTCTTGTTATTCCCGTTGTGTACAGCCATATATCATACTGTCTGGTCTCTGGTATGGTCTTAGAATAATAATCTAATATATACTATCCTAAACGAGCAATCCTTGCATATAAATATATATATATCACGACAATATCGCAGAGAATTTTATCGATTTCTACGACAATTGAATGTTAGAGGTTTTTTAATCTAAAAATTGAAATGTTAATCTTCGGTAATATTTTTTATATGAGAGGGGAGCCACCGAGCATGTGGTTTACCTGACGGAAAGCAATCACCAGCGCAGAGTGCAGAGTGGAGGCCACGTATGGGGCGACGAAGCGTGGGGCGCCCCCTATCCAGAATGATCGACGACCTCAAAAAAGTGGCCGGTAGCGGTTGGATGCGGAAAGAGGAGGATCGCAAAACTATGGTGGAAAGCATTGCGCTTACCCAATAATAGGCCTTAGCCTATTTCCAGCAATGCGTGCTAATGATGATGATGATGATGAACTATAATATAACAATAATTTTATGTACAAAACAAAAGTTGTTCACATTACTAAGATAAGGTTCACCAAGGGTTTGGCCAACATACTCCAACCTGAGTTACCAACATACGCAAACCTGAGTTACTGCGCACACTTGATTTATGGCAGGCCAGTGCGCCGTGCGCGATTAGACGTGCCTTCAAACGCGTCAAATGTTTTGTTTTTTCAGCTATTCCACCCAGACTCGTTAGAGCAGAGATAATTAATGGTATGTTTTTAGACTTGTTTTTTAATGTTATATCTGGTTATACGTCGCATGACAATGATTGTACAAGACGCTGACATTGTCTCCTTTAATTACATCTTGTCAGTTTATGATTGATACTTGAATTCTAAATAAAGCACTCAGTAAAATTATTAATACAAGTTACCTATAAGTACTCGTATATAGAACCATATTAAAACTAAAAAATGCAAATAATTCTAAAACAAAATAAAATAAATTGAAACTAAATATTAATCTGTATTTATAACAGCCAACCGTTACTGAATGATCTATCAACGAACAACAAACCACTACTGGACGGATCAGGGGCCCTACCATTACTAGGCAGGATTCTAGCCCTCGGGACCGAAATCGAGGTGGAGTGAAGCGAGTAGATTCGCTAAGTGTATGTTTTTTATTTTTTTTTATTTTTTTATACTACGTATGTTTTCTTCAATGACATGATCGATCTATTTTTTTTCCGATACAAACCTCAAGCATGTCGTTGTCTTTAATTGTGACAAGTTGCATCAAAATCGGTTCAGTGGTTTTGGAGCCTATTCATTTCCAAGAATGATTTTCGGCGTGTATAAGCGTTCTGCTTGCTCCGCTCAATAATCAAAGTTTTAACATAGTTTGACACCATTGATAAAGTCACGTGGTATATTACTCGATTGCTAGCATGTACAGAAACAACATGTGAACTTGGTAAACAATGTTTAACGGTTCATGCATATGAGCTTTCATAGTGTTAAACGGCCGTAAACTAGTTCACGAGTTTACTGTCGTAGAACTAAAAAAGTAAACTTCTACGAATAAATCAGTTCACAAAACCGCTTTATTCCTGACTTGGTTTGGACAGTTAAAATGAATGAATGATGCTTTGATGATTTATTTAATGACTTGTAGAGTAAACAACTTGGAACAAAGATTAATACCAAAATATTTTAAAACCCAAATAACCCAAAATATTTTAAAAAGTAAGTAGTAAGTAATAATAGTTTAAAAATAAGCATATATATTTTATCTTTTTAAATATACAATAATAAAATATATATAATAATATAATATAATAATAAAATAAGCGGATCTGGAACTCAATAATCGGATAAATCGGATTTAAATATCGGTTATGGGTAATTATGTTAATAACGATTAAATACAATATACATATAATTAAATACAATTTACATATAATTTGAAACATGGAAAAGATAATCATGAAGTTTGAAGATGTCGAATGAAAAAAAACAGACAGAGCATTCCCCTAGACTAGTGGTTCTCAAACTTTAAGGTAGCGGATTACCAACCGAAATTTATTTATCATATGGAACCCCACATTTAATAGTTACGTACAACTAAGAGAACGTAAATCTTGACAATTCGATTCTTTACCATTGTTATGCCGTACGTAATAAGAGTTTACTGTCATGCGTGATATGCTCTTACTTGTATATAAAATCTTTGAAATAAAAAGAGAAACCGACATTTCTCGGAACCCTGATGACTCATCCCTGAAATACTAAGATTCCGCGGAACCCACTTTGGGAATCGCTGCCTTAGGCAAATAGGTTTTTGTTTTCGCAACGTTAGGTATAATCTAAATTGCTTGATTGGTTTTACGTACAATTCGTTAAGTTCTATCAATTCCTTATTTACAGTCTATTTTATTTACTACACCGATAACAGTGTGGTTCTAGAGCTCGAACAATATATGACCTGCCAATTTCCGTACAAAAATCAAGGAAAATTTTATAGGTAATTAAACTACAAAAATCTCAGCTTACTGGATTTCTTAACACTAATTAGTAAAAGCGATATTCGTTACATGACATCGAGTTTGACTTTGACTCTAAAAATAAGGGTTAAAAAAAAGTGAGTCACATGTTCTTCAAAATTATTAAAAACACAATTGCTACGTATTAGCCCCGGCGCGTGACTGGAATTTACCTCTTCTTCTTTCCTTTTTTCTTTCTATTTTTTTATACGACCAGAATGACAAACGACCCTACCTGATAGTAAGTAGTTATCGCAGCCTATTTATGGACACTTGCGACACCAGAGGCATCACTCACGCGTTGCCGATCCTTTGAAACCCTTTTGCGTCTTGCTTGAAGAACTCCATACTGTAGTCTCAAAGTAGTCTAGGGCAAACCTTGGCAAGGAAATAATTCCACAACCTGAGAGTTCTAGGTAGAAAACTCTCCTGGAACCGTACAGTACGCGACCAATTAGGTTCCAATGTGTGGGGATGGATTCTCCGTCTATGGCGAGCCGTGTTACTATAGAAGGAGGTTGTGTGCATCATATCAGACAACTCCTTTGAACTATATGCTAGATACGGTCTGTGAGCTTGGAATCGGCCACTATTCTCAGAGCTGGTCTCTGAACCGATTCAAAGGGTGCTAGCTGGTGCTTGGGTACTCACGCCCGAAGATGACAGCAGTACTCCATGTGAGGTTGCACTTGCGCCTTGTAAAGTAGAAGTCTCTGATGTGGACTGATGTTCTACTTTATTGTGTCATCTTTCTCATCTTTCTAGTTCTCCACCTCTTTCTTCTCCTAGTACCGAGAGCTCAAGCTAACTAAGTCACTCTAAACAAGTTGCATTTAAGAAAATCAATTTGATTCTTAAGGAATATCACAAAAAATTGGTTGCCTGTAAAGTCGGTATACGGGCGAAAGTTTTACGTGACAACGACTTTGAGTGGTAAAATGTTTTCGAGTGGAAGGGACGCATGCCTTTCACTTTTTATGTCTGTCTCTCTCGCTCTTAGAAGGGACGCGTGCCTCTCACTCGCTCTCAGTGCGAGCGCATAACGTGAGCGCGTTTCTTGAAGTGTCACCCGGCTAACCAATTTATAAGACGTTGTCACGTCAAAAGAGAAATGCAAACAATTGTTTATGAACGCCGTTTCCGTGGATTGGAGCCTACGTAAACATTATACATGCACTTTCGATTATTTACAGTTGCATTTCTCGTGTTTAACAGAGATATCTGATTTAAGGAAACCGACTTCTACAATTCGGCTGATTTTAAAGAAGGACCATTTCAATACATTGGATACTTTTAACCCCGATCATCCCCGATAGTATTTTGTTCGCATGGCTGCTGAGGCTGTAAACGCCCATAGGGTCCACGCGACGGCTACTTACCATCTATATTCTATGTAGGGTCGTGTGCTTGTTTGTAACTTTAGTATTAAAATAAAGCGAGTATCCAGTTTACTGCCTCCATTTTATAGATAATTTTATAACACTGATTTATTTAGGTTTATTCGTTTTTCGGCTTCTATGAGCAAGCGCTCGTAATTGTTCAATTTGCATGAAACTTATCGATGAATCAGGTTCCTGCGTTCGGTGCCAACGTCTGATTTATGGTCGTGTACTGAATACGATTAGATATCCATGTATATAGGTATCTACAAATTTGATCAGAAGTTTCTATCTATATATTTCTATTCGACACAAAATTATAGTTTTGTTCAGCGATCAGCCGTACCGTGGTCTCATTGGGAATTGATATAGAGCTGTCCAGGGTTGACCTATTTGTTGTACGAAATCGATAACATCAAAGTTCTTTAAATGTTTACTAATGGTGGTGCCATATGACCACGGGTGCACGGGTATATATTTTAGTTGACAAATAATTGACAATCAAGAAATTCGGACCAAAACATTTTCTTGTTTCGTACGATTTTCCCGTATTCGTTGAGATGTTGCCACACATTATGTACGAATAATTTGACTTTGAATTATATATATTCCCATATAATAATGATAAATGAGGGTTTATTATTCGTTAATCATATAAACCAAAACAGACGATTAACGATATAATAATAACTAACGGCCCGCCTAGCCTCTTCGTTGTGGCTCAACGTCCCGTTCCCATCACATTATAGTGAATTTCATCATAATTTTTTATTCGTTAATTTTTCCAATATATGAATCCAGCTGTTCTTGTGTAATGAGTTATAAATGGTGTAATTAATCCGAGTTTGTTTTATATATACAGATTTAGTATTTTGACTTTCCATTGTTGAGCAGGGTGTAACGATCAGTCGCAGTGTTTAGCAACCCAGTAACCGATTTGTAGTTTATGAAATGTTGTTACCGGACTTTGACAAAGGCGAGTAAAACACTTCGGACGCAATGCAATAAATAGCTTACAAGTGAATAAAAATAGCGTTTTAACGTTTGCTCGTAGCTATGTATTTCGCCAATCAAAGTACGATGGCAATAATGTAAACAACGTTCAAGCCAATACGATAGCTTTTAAAAATTCTCGCATCGTGCTACATGCACATCCTTTATAGCCGGCAGCCAGGATGTAGGGTGTCCCGTGTGAACGAGGCCTCCTAGCTTGTTTCTAACATTAATATAAGGCTAAAGGGTCATTTATATTCAGTTTGTGTATGTAGATTACGTTCTAGCGGAAATTAGAACTTGGAAACAGAAGGCCTAGAGCGGACTTTACGTCCCTACTAATATTATGACTGTGAATGTCAGTTTGTTTGTTACGTTTTTACGGGCTACTCAACCGATCATCATAAAACTTTGTACACATGTTCTCAAAGATATTAGGAAGGACGAAGGATACAAAAAGTATACTTAAAAAAAGTTATTTAAAATTAATGGATTTTCATTTAATTTATGATAGTTACTCGCCAAATTATACTTTAAGTTATAGTTTTTGAGATTTCATGGTTAATTACTTTTTAAGTTACCGTGTTAGTTTATATGTAATTTCAATTTTCTAACTTAATTATACATCCTTTCTGTTAAATTCTAGACAAATAAATAAAAAATAAGTTACCTTTATACTGAAAAACATTATTATTAATATATATATTTATGTAGGTATCTATTTTTTTTTCTATTCATTTTATCTATTTGTTTTAAACCAGATGACTCATATTTATGACACTAAATGTAGCAAGAAAAGTTTAAGAAACTGTAACCAGACTACGGTAAAAAACATTAAGGTAAAAGTCGACTCCTCTTGAAGCCGGTGAAAATGTGGCCTATGTTATTCGAACCATAATAAATACATACATAGATTATTTAATCGTTCTACGTATGTATTTATTATTATTACCCTGATCTAATATTAACTGCCTGCATAAGCCCGGTGGTCGAATGGCTATCTACTTCGACTCGGAGGTCGCGGGTTCATCTCCGCAAAAGTCAAATTTATGTGTGCAGGAACATGTCTGTTTGTCTTCATCTCGGTGTTTTCTATGTATTATATGTATGTATTTAAAAAAAACTAAGTTATCTAGTACCCATAGTACAAGCTTTGCTTAGTTAGACTAGATGGCAGTGTAATATGTCTTAAAATATTTATTTATTTATTACCTATTCATTGTGCATTTGCTATAGTCGGGTACAAGTATAGGATAGGCTTGCTTGCCCTATAACAAAATCCATTCTTAGTTGCCGTCTCCTACTGTACGCGACAAGTTTCAAGTAGTTTATGAGATTTTGAATTGAACGAGTTAGTGACCTTTCGCTTTTATATTTATAGAACATATATTTGATTGATGACCAATAATAAAATATACTTCCGCATTGTGTATAAAACCAATCAAAGTACCATGGTATTAACCTCAATAAATTATTCCGCTCCCAGTTTTTAGGAACTTATCAAACGTATCCATTAAAACATGATTTATTATTGACGCAATGCTTTTAGTTTAAAATATTCTACGGGCTATGATTAAGGTTTAATTTAATTAAATATCTATGAGAATTAAATTATTATTGTAGACGCCATAAAAGTCGTTGCGATGGGTAAATATTTATATCGGTTATAATCGTAACCGGGATATAGGCTACGATTATGTAGTAATAAAAACATGTTAAAACAATAGTATTTTAGCCGTAGCCGAATAATTGAGGATTGTTGTGTTTTTGTGAGTGAGTGAGGTTAGTCTTGAGGAGATACGTTAGCAGTAGAAGTGTAAGACATTAGGCGAACCGTAAACCTATTTGGCACCCGAAATATCTAATATCAAAAAATATTTGGTAACAAACACAACATCAAGTAGTTACCTACTTTACAACAAAGTGGAACATTGAACAATACTACGTAAACATCCAAGAAAAGGTTGGACGTGACCTCACGTAGTCAGGACTCGAACTTAATAACGGACGGTGACTGTTCCGAGCCAAACCATTCTATAGACAGTTACTTGCAGTGCCTTGTAAACCGCTTGACAGGTCATGTCATGCATGACCAAATCTCTCTTTTTCTTCTAAAGATTCTTCCAAAGATGAAAGCCGTACGAAAATCCGTACAATATTTTTTGATATTAACCCGAATTTTCTCAATCTGTAGACGCCGCGGTGTAATTGCCGCTGCGGGGGACTTTAGCAACATTAACTCTAGTTTTGATAATAGTTTATATATTATCTTGCTGATAATATATAAACTATATAATTTGGCATTCTATATAGTGCAAAAATCAGTTAAAGTATAATAAAATAATTTATTTAATAAAATGCCTAGGCATTTAAAGTGCAAGTCGTGTCTAAGTGCCTCAACAAGAGACCAATGGAAGACATTAATTTAATTTCATTTCTAAAGAATACCGAACACATAACCGGTATTGTCCGGTTAATGAATTTCTGAAAATATTATTGCCAGAGGAAGCAAGCAGAGGCAAGGGCTGTTTTCCGGTGAGATTAGAGTAGGATAGTCCCAAGCAAGTAGAGTAGACTTAGGTGGCAAAAAACTTACATGTCACCATGCCTTATATCGATGGAGTCCCGCTTCGCGGAAACAGAGGGGACTTTCAGTTGGCGGTGTACGAGGTATAACGTATAAAACAATTGGCATTTAAAAATACGGCGCTACTTTTTTTTTTTGTACATTATCTACCTGCTCCGAAACTCCTACTCCTGGGATTACTTTGAAATGATAATCCAAAATGTTGGTCGAAAGTTCTGATTTTTATTAAAATATTTCGTATGGTCTATTACAAAACGAATGTCAACATTTTTATTATGTTGTTCAGTCAATAAATCCAACCGAATGAAATTCATATCTGAATATTTCCTAAATTACGGAATATACATATATATTCCCAGCCATACATTATAACTATAAATCATATTTAATTCCCACCCATTATACATATAATGCCCAGGCAATATATAGATTGCCTAGATAGACCCGGTATTGTTCACAATAAATAGTTTTTCTAAACATTAACTAAATTATACACATTTCCCTCGCCGAATTGTCACCCAATAGAAACATACAGTTAAATAGAATCTATAAAAATACTTCTATTCCACTGCAAGCAAAACTAAGATAGGTTTATTGACGAATGTTCATAAAAATATCGCCAGTTCAGCGAATAAATTGATCAACGTTAAGAATTTATAAGAAATGCAGAAATTACTCGGCAAATAGCAATAAATCAGACTAATTGTGTGGCTTTGCAATAGCATATCGTAGTTAAACTTTATAACTAATACTCGTATTACTTGTAAATTAATCCGTTTCATCCTAATAAAATGTTCAAGGCAACGACATAAAATATTCTAATAACAGCCTTACGCTGGGTCGTTTTGTGTCGATTATGGTACCGGAGATGTGTTAAATTTAGGAATTTTATACGATTCGATCTAGAAAATATGTAAAATTAAATTATACGTTATTGTACACAGGCAAAAGTGATTGTCAATTGACAAAAGTTCTGGATACGCGCCTGAGTGTGCATCTGTATCGGCCCATAATCATCCTACTGTTGGGATATGGGTCTACCCTCATTCAAAGGGGTTTAGAGCATATTCCAAAACGCTGCTCAACTGCGGCTTGACGGAGTCTACATACATAATAGATCAATTGATAAGAAATGTCAATTCATTCTAAGAAAATGTTCCAACTACATAAAATATTTTATTAATGATTTTGTACTCGGTAGATTTACTTAGCTTTTTTTATAGTTAAAAGGTAATATACACTGATAACACCAAGTTAAATTTATACTTTATCTCAATTTTAAATACATACCTACAAATTTTTTTAGATACCTTACGACTATTAAGTAATCTGTGATCACGCAACGTTTTTTTTTAATTTTACCTTTCGTAATTTCGTTATTCCCAATGGATTAAGTAGACTCGCAGCACACGATAGTGAAGCATAATGGTTGTGACGCACAGACGGATTCACACTTCGGACAGACATGACAGTTTTATAGAAGTTATGTTTTTCGCCACTTGATTACCTACGGAAAGTGAGCAACAAATTTAATGATTAAAAGAGTGACAAAATCATATAAACTGCAAATAAAAAGAAAAAAAAGTTTGGGAACAAGTACAGGATCATTAAAAATGTGGACTCTCAGGTGTGACTAAAGGATTCTCATGCACTAAAATATGTTTTTTCAATAAATCAATGCAAGCCTTAAAATATGGTAGTCATAAAATATCGAATCAGGTGCGGCGGTAGGGATCCAATCTTACATAAAATATCCTGCGTTTGCGGTCAGCAACCGCTGTATTATTCATATATTTACCTCCCACTATCGTATTACTTCAATATATTGGGAACGTGATTTAAGAACTTTTTGTTCTTGTGATGAATCGGTGAACATCGCCGGCGAGTAATGACAGCATTATACTATAATAACACGCGAAAGATACGTGCCATCTCTTCACACGTACCAAAATATGTAATTCTATTCTTTTGTAATAATATAATTGTGGCCAATACTGCGAACCTTATTTCAATTCTTCGAAACTGTCTGCGAAAGGTGCTGTTTGTCGGCACTATAAGTAATTTGAAAATTATAGAAGTCTGCATGACAGGCCCTGGATACAGTACAACTAAAGTGTTCGTGTTCTTGTGTAGTTATTACGCTAATGCTACGTACGTAACTCTTTGGCATTAGCATAATAACTAAATAATATTTTTTTTGTAGTTATAGGTACTATTACATTTATCATATAGTTTGTGTCTTGTTATTGTCGTGTAAGCGGTTCATCAACATTCATAAACAACACCCTGCTGACTTACAAACGAAGCTTTGGCGATAAGAGAGGTAGGGAGCGTAATTGTAAGCTAAACGACTGGGGAATGTACCTTCACCTCACATAATATCGCAGCCAAATAACAATTCCCTTGAGGGTTGTTGTGTTCCTGCGAGTGAGTGAGGTCACCAGAAAGGAAGGAGATGCTGCGTTAGCAGCGGAGGTGGCGGTACGCGAGCGATATTTTAGCGAGAGTCTACGGTAACCGCTTCAGATCAGGCGGGCCGTATGCTTGTCTGCCACCTGACGTAGTATAAAAAAAATACAGTTTATGGGGTGATGAAACGTAGAGCGCTCTCTCTGAAAATGGAACGATTACCTTAGAACGAGAAAGCTGAGGATTGTATATGGTGGACAGCATTGGAGAATGTCAATATCCAGCTGAGGGTAAATAGCTGATGATAAGGATGGTGAAGAAACTACAATAATTTATAATTTATTGCCTAAAAGCCGTGCATAATGCTTAAACCATTTACTATACTACCAGTCACTAGTAGAAAAGGTAGACGTCTACTTCGCGAATAATGTCTAAATTTTGATTATGAATTAAATGATTTTATTAGATATATTTTTTCATAATACAATGGGTGGTAAACAGGAATACGACCCACCCGGCGTGAAGCGGCTACGGTAGCCATATAAACGCCTGCCAGATGCTGCATGATATGTCACTCGCACGTTGCCAGCCCCTTTGCTACACAGCAATTCCTTCCATCCTGGTGATCTCACTCACTCACAGGAACACAACAAGTGTTGTCAACTGTCCCGATTTCAGTCCCCCGTGTCCCGCGTCCCGACGCAAATTGTTCCGACCATACGTACGAATTTAGATACCTTTTATTGGTTCATTTCTATATAAAAAAGGACAAACAAACAAACACACTTTCACATTTATAATATTTGCTATGTAATGTATGAAATAGGTTACTTTTTATTCCGTAGAAACATCTTATTCCCACGGGGAAAAGTTTTATTAAAGTAATCAACACGTAAGCCAAGTAGCGGGTAACAGCTAGTACATACATATTTTTTTATTACTTACAACATAATAATATCTTGTTAACGAAAAACGCTGTAGGGAACTAGCATACAGGGGGAATCGTTTAACAATAATCATTATTATTTAAATATAAGAGATATAAGAAAGTACGTTATCTAATGAATAAGAGGACATCTATAAAATGAAAAAAAAAATGTTAAACGAAAAATATCAGCAAAATTTACTTTAAACTCTCCCGTACAACAGGTGAAACTTCTCGTAATCCGATATTTAATGCGAGCGCATCTAAAATCGAAATTTTGCTTTCATCAAACTACGACTTTTTGTTGATAAGTCAAAGTAGAAGTAACTTTGACTTATCAACCTTAAGAATAATAATTGCATTTAGCTGATTGCTTACTAACGTTAGTAAGCAACTAACGAATTCACTGTTTTTATACAATATCAGCACATGTTGCTTTTCACTACATATTACAGTGAGCTCTTTATAAATATCCCCTAAAATTAATATTTAAAAAAACACAGCGGTATTTAATTTTATGTAGGCGCCAAAATTTTTATTTATTTTTCATCGGGGCTCCGTTTACTAATCAGATGGTATTCCATGTTTAAGGATTTTAGAAAGTGTTGAAAAATAAGTTTATTGACTACAGCAGATTCATTAATAATCTGTTAAAGTTTATTCAAATCTCATTAAAACGTCTCGATGAATGATGTACAGTAAAAAATTTTAGATATTTTTACGATTTTCAAAAATATATTGGTGTCATTTGAATATATTTAGATATAGTTTAAATATTCTCTTATATTTAAGTAATTGCCTGACCACATACAACAATTACACCCTGTATGTGATACTTTTATATATTTTAAATTTCAGTAATTGGTCCTATAATGTGCTATTAAACACCGACACGATGCAATATCATTATTATGGAGTCGTTTATCTGCGATACATACTCGTATTGCGTAAACTGGCTACATATTCTGTGTTTAAAATTGAGACATTTTTTGTATCACTTAAATTATTTACGCCGGTATGCAATGTATCTATATATAAAGAGAGAAAGAAGTCTTTACTTACAGATCAAATTTCAGTCTGAACTGGATGTAATTGATTTTTTTTATTTGTTTGTATTTCACACTTTCATTTTACGGGGTTATGGTACTATTTTGAAATAGAATATGCGTAATATTCTATTTCAAAATAGTGTAATTATAATTTGGTAGAAAGTAGCAATAGAAAGGCTTTTTGGAAATTCATTTCAAAAAGGGTAAAAAATATTTGTATGACGAAAATTGAGGTTAACATTTTACATAATAAATTGTACTTCAAGAATTTTAAGAAACAATACCTAAAGTAGTAGAAAGAGACGGAGAACAGGAGCTAGAGAACTGAAATTTGAACAGTAGAGTGTGAGATGAGGAGTCGACGTGGAACATATGGGAGATGTGGAGTTGATGTGGGAGATGTAAGGAAGGGCGATAGGGGGAGTAAAATCTAGGACAACTTACTACTAACTTTTAAAGTATAGAGGGGGGGGGGTATAAGGGAAAACTAGGGATGATAGAAATGGTTAGTTCATCAGGCGAGGTACTGGGAATGTTGAAAAATACTTTCTTAAAAAAAGATTGAAGTATGATTGCAGACAAATAAATTTCCTTTTGTCATTTTGTCTCGTTTAAGGGTTAAATTACCAGAAAACCTAAAATTACCTAAATGCTTCAATAAATGTAGAGAATGCAACGCGCGAGCACATACTCCTTGAATTGTATGTCTCTATAAAGCCATACGTCCATTAGGCTCGCTAAGTCGAGTCGAATAGAATCGCAGTAATTTGTCTCCAATGCATCTATATATATATATATATAAAAGAGAAAACCACTTACTCACTCATCACGAAATCTCAGAAACTACAAGTGCTAGCAGTCTCAAATTTTGCAAGAGGGTTCCTTTAAGTAGGTGCTCACTAAAACAGGAATTTGGAAAATTCAACCCCTAAGGGGGTGAAACGGGGGTCCAGAGTTTGTATGGGCAAACAAAATTAGTTGGACTATTTTATCCGAAACTTTACACGAGTGCTTCTATAGCTAAATGAGTAAATACGTGTTTCAGGATTTTTCAAAATTCAACCCCTAAAGGGGTAAATTGGGGTGAAAAAGTCTGGAAATCGTCATGGGTATTGTTTTTATGGTTTTTCGGGTCACTGATTACGAAAACAACTACTATTTTATAATCCAACATATCCGACGTGACATAAAATCAGCCCTGTGGGGGTGCGATGGGGTTGAAATATATAAAAAAAGAAAGTGACTGACTGACTGATATATATATCAACGCACAGCCCAAACCGCTGGGTCAAGAGATTCCAAATTTGGCACGTAGGCTCCTTATGACGTCTAGGGGTGCACTAAAAAGGGATTGCCAAAATTCGTCCCCTAAGGGAGTGAACAGGGGTCCAAAGTTTGTATGTGGAAACAAGATTAGTTGGACTACTTTATCCCAAATTTTACATGAGTACTTCTATAGATAAATGGATAAATGAGTAAACACGTGATTCAGGATTTTTTTAAAGTCAACCCTTAAAGGGGTAAAAAGAGATGAAAAAGTCTAAAAATCGTGATGGGTTTATGGATTATCGGGTCGCTGATTACGAAAAGAAGAACTATTTTATAATTCAACATAGCCGTCGTGACATAAAATCACCCATGTGGGGATGGGATGGGGTTCAAATGTCATAATATCAATATGGGTGTTGATTCTATGGTTTTCTGGGACGTCAATTATGAAAATGGCATCGATTTGAAAATATAACATGGTGGACACGAAATTATTTAAAATAATTTTAAAATTGAAAGGAGTGTGAAACGGAGGTCCAAAGTTTGTATGGGGAAACGAGATTAGTTGGATATTTTATCCTAAACTTTACACGAGTACTTAGATAGATAAAAGAGTAAACACGTGTTTCAGGATTTTTCAAAATTCATCCCCTAAAAGGGTAAATTGGAGTCAAAAGTCTGAAAATCGTCATGACTATTGTTTTTATGGTTTATCGGGTAGCTGATTACGAAAACAACAACGATTTTTCACGAAAATTCAACGTGGTTAACGTGACCATCATCCCCTATAGGGATGCGATTGGGTTGAAATATCTGTATGTGTCGTTTTTTGTTGGAACGTTGTTGTCGGAACGCATATCCTTACTATTATAATATTATAAATGCGACAGAGTGTCGGGCTGTTACCTCTTCACACTTAAATCGCTGGACTGATTTAGATGAAATTTGGTTCAAAGATACCTTGAGTCTTGGGAAAGGACATTTTGTCACAGAAATTACCTTATTTATTTTTTATTGTTGTTTATTGCACGTATTTTGTATGTATCTTTTAATATAGTTTCAATGATTCCTCCGTCAATTGTACAGCAATTATAATAATTCTTATTTGTTTGAGAGGGTACATTCTTCAGGTGGTTCAATATTAAAATGAATGTTGATAAGCGCAAAACTCGAGAACGGCTCTACCGATTCTGCTAATTTTTATTTTAATATTTTGGTTAAGGTATAAGGAAGGTTCTTATGGAGAAAAAAGACGTAAAAATTGCGAGGGAAATAAAACACCACTTTCTACCCGTGCGAAGCCGGGGCGGGCAACTAGTTTACTATAAAACTGTGACCAATCGACGCCAGCTTTAAGCTATAATACTCGTAGATAGCTATAATAGGTAGTAAGTAGCATTAATCCCATATCGTTTGCCACTAGAAAAAAAATCAGATATCACCTATAAAAAATAAATAAAAACAAATATAGAAAAATAAAATTTTGTGTTCAATAATTGACAATCTTCCAAAATTTAATTTAATTTAAACAAACAGACAAAATTAAACTGACTATCACAAGTATAATTTTATTATTATTATTTTGTTACAGGGCTGCAGAGCCCTGTATGCAGTTAAATGTGTGATATGCACCGGCTAGCATATCGCACATTCAATTGTATATTTGAAATTGTAATTGTATATTGGAAAATTTCTTCGCATACCTAGGAATTATGTCTAGACTCTTAGAAATCCATTGTCGTATTCTTTGGGTATCCTTGTGGTGTGCAAGGCATGCGATCAGTGTGAAAAGGCGACGGTCGACGCGAGCGCCAGAAGCGGCATGCCATTAGAAATACCCGTGGAGGATATTGATTTCGATTTATTTTCCATTCGTGACTAGCATGAGAATAGATTATTTATCGGTATACAGTACAACTCTACGTAAATCTCTTACAGTGACTCGATTACGTCCGTAGATTGTTCGATATCGGCGAGTCCGTATTGCAATTTATTTAGATCAAATATCGTGCTATTCGTGTCTGAATTAGAATGGACGTGATTACTTTCAGTGACTATAACTTTCTATATTTCGAATCCAGTTCATAGGTAAAATTGTACGAACAATATACTTACATTTTAATTTAAATTGTTGCCCATGGTGGAAATAAAACTTTTGAAACCACGTCCTCTGTGAATGATAAGAAAGAATAGTAACTGTGTTGTTGTGAAAGCGTAGTAACTGTTTTAAGACTTTCGTGTTTTTATTTACAGAAAATGCAAATACGAAAAACGTAACAATAGTATATCCAAACAATGTTTTACGTAACTGAAGATAGAAATTCAAGTTACATTTACCGTACATGACAGCGTATGTACAATGGTTATATATTTTAAGACATATGATTCACATAGTCGTAATATTTATTAGGTGGTCTGTAATACTAGGTATTTCCAGAGATATGCATCCCTGTACTATATTTGGGCATCATTCGAACGCTCAAGTAGTATAGTAAGATTGTGTTAATATTTCCACATGGCAATCTCCGGAAGTAGTAAGAAGGAGTACATTCGTAGTAGAAGTAGGGTTACTGATATAGGTCTTACAATCAGCATGCTGAAGTGACAATGGGCAGGCACACTTTGCGTTGAAAGGCATAATCACGCAGAACTAGCTGTCGAAAGGTCCAGAACTTTTCTTCCGTTAGTTCTGTGTGCAGTTTTTGTCTTATCCATCGGTCGTCAGGTTTGGCGTCAATAATAGCGACTACGCACCGGAAAACGCGGCATAAGGTAACTTCTTGCCAGATATACCGACGATATGGTAAAGATCGCAGTCGATGTATGCAATTCATATAAAATAGATGTTATAATAAAACACTGGTACTGTTCCACTTAATTATATTTAATTTTACCGACCGGTTTCGCCGCTAAATTTCGGTAAAATTAAATATAATTAAGTGGAACAGTACAAGTGTGTTATTATAACATTATTAGAATAATGTTCCACCAAGTGCCAACAATCAACAGTATTAACTTTATAAAATGGATGATTTGTGAAAATCTAATGGAGAGGTCTATGTTCATCAGTAGTAGTCCTTTAAGTGCAATAATGATGATGATGATGATGATTTGTGAAGGTTAATATTGATACTGTTAGTTACTATGTAAGCGTTTGTATCAGGAAGTAACTACTTGCTAAAACAAATATTTACATTGAATAGAGTATCAGGAAGTAGTGTCGCATTCAAAGTTAGTGACAATGGCTCGTGTTTTCTTGCTGTAGAGCTTTCTCAACTTTGTTGTGCATAAAATTTGCATACGCATTGTAAATAACACTACATACTTAAGCGTGTATCTACTTATTAGTTTATCGACCATCCATCGTTTATAGGCTAATGTCTATTAAAAAATTAAGACATCGTTATTACTGTGAACCGTGATAAAAAAAGTGAGCAATAAAGATTGTGGTGTAGACGAGTATGTTACGTTCCTAAGTTCATTTTACATACCTATATGTTACCAGAAATGTGTACCTGGACTTACCAGGAATTCTACACCCCTAGAAAATGTATGTTGTATATAATGCACCAAAAAGAAAACAAAATATAGTTACAAAAGTGAAAATATAGTCATAAAGTGCATATATCAAACGATCTCTTCCAGAGTACAATGGCCTTCAAATCTAAATTTAAGTAGGTTTTTGTATTTAAGTAGGTGTTTACAGATTTCATACTTGACGTATGAAATCTGTAAACACCAACTTAAATACAAAAAACACCTACTTAAATACAAAAGTGTATGGTTAAAAAAAATTTTTTTAACCATACATTTTTTCTGTTTTGCGGGGGGGTCTCCTTCTCTTAGGAGAGTTTAAGGCAAATTTAAACTAACCAAAAAAGTCTACTTTGTTCGTTCATTCTCTGACTTTCGTCTTATTTCTATTCTGCCTTTCATTTTTTAAAGTATTGGAGCATTTTGTGCACCAGCGGTTATCTAATCATCTTCACAAGCATGATGTACAGAATACAGACTGTACAGACCTGTACAGAATACAGAGACTGTGCTAAGACCTGTACTGTACAGAATACAGTACAGGTCTTAGCACAGTCTCGGCATTTGTAAAAGTCACCGACGACTATGAGACTCAACATCGAGAATAAAAAGTTGATAATTTTTGTTTTGCTTGAATTTACTAACGCATTTAACTCGGTTGACATTCACATTTTGCTGGGAATGCTTCTGGTCTTAAATCCATCTTATCCTTAAATATGTGCATTAGGACATACCTTTTGGGATTGGAAAATATAATCATATCTCTGAGTATAAAAAACAAACTAATTTACTGCCAGTGTAAATATACTTGCCTTCCTATACCAGGTTCTTTTTTATCCAACTGCTCCCGAATACCTGAAGGAGTGTTTCAATTTCCGAGTTATAGACAATATTATATGATATGAGGAGCTCGATGGCGTCGTTGCGCGTGTCAGTCTAATCGAACACACAAGTTAAGCAACGTCGACCGTAGCCTATCCATGGCTCCTCTGTGCTTCGGAGGGCACGTTAAGCCGTCGATTCCTGCTGTTGTCTTTACATGACAGTCGTTAAGCTAAGTCAATGGCCTATGGCGGCTTTAAAACACTGGCCTCCGCCAATCCGCAGTTGAGCAGCGAAGTAAACTCTAAACCCCTTCAATTGATGGGAGACCCGTATCCCAGTAGTGGGATGAGTAAGGGTTGACGACGAGACAATATGAGCTTAGGACAAGAAACAATCTATTTTTAGAAATCCGTTTCATTGTTCTAACACCTATTCCAAGTCTTTTGCAGTTTTCGCTGCTTGTCTTTGGAATTCACTACCGTATGATGTCATGATGTCTCAATCTCTTAAATCGCAGCTAATGAGTTACTTCAGTAATATCCCCGACACTTGAAATTGTACATGAACTACGTTAGATAGTTAGATGAGCGTGAAGAGGGTTTTACAGGGTCGGCAACGTGCATGAGATGCCTCTGGCGTTGCAGGCGTCCATAGGCTACGGTGATTGCTTTCCATCATGTGGGCCGTAAACTTGTTTGCCACTTTAGTGGTATAAAAAATACTGTATGTATTATTGTATGTATCTTGTAACTGTTTTTTTTATATTTTTTATTTCTCCGACTACATAATATTTCAGTGTGATGAACCGTGATTTTAACATAATATACATGTAGAACATGTTAAAATCATGGTTTCATATTGTACATAATTCTCTGTATCTAACCCGAAAACAGTAAATCCTTTTAAGAATTTATTATTTGACTGGAAGATATTCCTGCTGGGATAAATCCGCCACACATTATTCTTTTATTGTATTTTATTTTATTTGTACAATAAAGTTTAAACTTAAAGCAAAAAACACTACAGAATAAATGAAAAAAGAAGCTTCGAAACATCGTAGTACTTGTTTTGACACTTATGCCGACACATTACTGGCCAATAATTAAAATTAAAACGCATTATAAAACCATAAAACATAATAGGTTATTACACGCCGTTAACAAATCGATGAAGTTCGAAAACACGAATTTTAGAGAAATTATTACAGATTTGTTGCGGTGAATTTAAATATTTTTATTGCCACTTCGTAGTTATTACCACAACTATCTGCCAGGAAGTGGGTTCATTTGCATATTAGATAATCACTGGAGGTATTGACCAGAATAAACATGTATGATATGGAGCCATTGTTTCGGCATAAAAAACTTTATTGGCAATTTCAGCCGAATGCCGGTTGTACAGATTATAAATCATGACCATTGACGGGTTGATGGAGTTTTCTAATCAAGTCCTGCAGGTACTGCGAGCTTGTTATTTAAATTTATAAGACAAGGACTTCATAATAAATATTTTATGCTTATACGTAGTTAATGTTTTTTATGAGGACTTTAAGTGGATGCCATGTTTTAGATTCTTCAATGAGGAAATGTTGATAGACGGTTGATGAACTTCAATTTTATAGTCAGTGGAACTATAAATGTCATATTTTTTATATTTAATTTGGCTTAAAAGATTTTATTTATTACACTAGTCGTTCGCGACTGCTTTTTACGGGTAACCATTATCTGTAGCTAAAAGACTTCTGTCTTTTTTTCCAATTTTGACGAGCTCGGTGGTAGAATGGTTAGCAATGGCCTCTTTGACTCCGAGGTTGCGGGTTCGATCCCCGCACAAGACAAATATGTCTGTGATTAATTTGGATTGATAAGATGGCTGTGTGTAATTTGTCCAGGAATATTTTTTTTTCCAATGGAATTTACAATTATTATCACACCGTTAGCTGATTGTCGCAAAATGTTCACATGTAATGCTTGCTAGATGACCCCTTTATCTAATGGTGAAAATCCGTACATGCGTTCCTAATATTAGTTTGGATAAATACTATCTCATCACAGCGGAGAATTTAAATGATTTATAAAGCAAAGGAAGTATCTAATAAATAAATCGTATAGTACTAACATTTTCCTACCACCTTAGATATTAATAAAACTAACAATGTATGGTATCCTCGGAAACGCTGGCAGCCGCTCGCACGTGACAGGAGAAGGGCGGTCCATTTCAGCTTGCTTGCCTTCCGAATAGGCCACTATAGTCCTCATGGTGGAGAGACCGCCGCTCAGCTCCCGCGGTTTCTCCCAGTGCACTCTACCAGACCATTCGTTGACACTCGCGATCCAACTAACGCAGAATACTGTCACACCGGCGAGCAGGAACTTTACAATTCGCACGAAATTCCTGGCGTAGCACGGCATTTTTATGTAAGTCATCAGGGGATAGATAGGAAGAGGCTCACGATTTGCACGACAACGTGCGCGGGCGTCATCGGATCACGGGCCAGCGCCGCGCGCATGCGCTCCCGACGCGGTACCATGGCGCACTGCGCCCGATCAGCTGATAGCATATCAACAATGCGTCCCCGGCGGCTAATCGTTCTAAACGCTAGCGGACGTGGAAATCTAGTTTCCTATACCAGTTTTTACCTTTTAAAGATGTGAACGCACTTCTTAAAATGGCTGAGTATTCTATATGAAGCGTCTCAGCAATCTCACACGGAACAAGAATTTTTATAGCAAAACTAGTGCCTCGGGGCCATTTGTAATTGCATAAGATCGATTATGCAGAACATGCACGGTAATTATTACGATGATTTTACTGTACTGCTTACTTAGATTCTTGCGTGAGGCTGGTTCTCATGAGAAGAATTTTATTCCTTTGGTTTATGCAAAATTACGTTAAGTATTAGGCTTTATTAGCTTCTTATATCAGGATTAGAATAAATTTTCATGGTAACTTTTGTTATTTAATTTTATTATTTATACATATTATGATTGTGTTGTGGATACGTAAAAAAATTTAACTGTTTCAACACATGTACGTACTCGTATATATTTGTATAAAAAATATAAGTATTCGCCCTACCCGACATTCAACAGTTTGATTTTAGGATTTCGAAAATCAGACTATTACATATTGACGTTATTGACAAACATCTATCGGTACAGTACAGCTCTAGTGTCTCTACTACTTGCTACTACCACTGAATAAGTGTGGTTTAAGTAATAGTACTGCTACTACTCTAAATATGATTCCCACAAACTACAAAGTTTGTTTTTCGAAATAAAATTTCTAGATTCTTTTCTTCGAAAATCAAACTTTGCCTAAGACGGTTGGTAATCGTGTATCGCTCAGCCGATAGAGATCCTAAAGCGCTATCAAATTAACTGAAGATGTTTATCATTACCTTAAATCGAAATCCGATTTTCGGAATCAAAACATTCGATCTAAATCAGCATAACCGATAGGGCCTATAGGATATATATTATAGGATTGTTCGGGCGAGTAAAGCGACGGGCACTTGCAAATAATATAAGCACTATCAAAGCAAATACGACTGTAATATTGCTCTATAAATATCCATTAACGATAATGGACATTGGCAGAAACAAATACTTGAACATGATCATTATACTTTTGTTCTATCTTTTTCATTCGCTATACAAATAAAAACCGAATGACAAATGAAAACGGCCTACATAATACGCCGGGAGATAATAAAACCAGCGATGATTATATAAAAGAGAGGCGAGTCCTTGCCCGATCGTAAATTACTTAAGACAATTTAATAAACACATCAAGTCTTAAATGCTTTTTCAATGGCCTCGGACTACGTCTCAGGGTATTAATTTGACATGTCGTGGCTTCTGTACGACTATAATTTCAGACGTAACATTACTCGTCTGTTTTCTTTAATGTTTTACTGTTCTAGCTATTAAATATATCGCTTTATGTATATGTCTTATATAGTACTCACTACTTAGTGTAGAATGATTTGAATAATTGGATAAAACATCATGTGGCAGATGACAGGTTACGCTTTGGACTTTACGAGTAAGTAGCTCTATACATCTGCACTCTGTGTGTATGTATTCGCTTGTCCTTTTTCCATTCATTCACCTTTTATTGGTCTGCCTTTCTCATTATATTCATTCACGTTCAAATTAATTGTTCTTTTTATCACATATGTACCTACTACATGTCATATAAATAAAACTGAAGAGTTTGTTTTTTTTTTTTGTCCGGGGTAATCCGTTTAAAACACATTGATCACATTTGATCAAATATTCAACATATACTTACATCAAAATATCCATGCGAACGAAGTCACGGGCATCAGCTAGTGTTATTATATGTAGCTATACCTTAGATGTCAAATATCACATGTGAAAGAGTCAGAAAGAAAAAGGAGATGTTTCTCATCATTCATTCAACAAACATTCACGTTTATCTATATATATAAAAGAGTAAATCACTCACTCATTCTGCACTCATCACGAAATCTCAGAAACTATAACACCTACAAACTTGAAATTTGGCAGGTAGGTTCCTTATAGATTGTAGACATCCGCTAAGAACGGATTTTACGATACTCCACCCCTAAGGGGGTAGAATGGGGGTTGGAAGTTTGTATGAAAGTCCTATGTTTTTGAAGCAAGAAACTTGAAATTCAAAATGTATGCTCTATAGACGGTGTGGAGGTGTACTAATAATGTGTCTTTGGACATCAACCCCCTTTTGGGGTTAAAACGGGGGTTGGAAGTTTGTATGAAAGTTCTATGATTTTGAAGTAAATGACTTGAAATTTAAAATGCATGCTCTAAAGATGGTGTGGAGGTGTACTAATAATGTATCTTTGGAAATTAACCCCTTTTTGGGGTTAAGACGGGGGTTGGAAGTTTATATGAAAGTTCTAAGTTTTTGAAGTAAATGACTTGAAATTTAAAATGCATGCTCTATAGATGGTGGTGAGGTGTACTAATAATGTATCTTTGGAAATCAACCCCTTTTTGGGGTTAAAACGGGGGTTGGAAGTTTATATGAAAGTTCTACGTTTTTGAAGTAAGAGACTTGAAATTTGAAATGTATGCTCTATAGATGGTGTGGAGGTGTACTAATAATGTATCTTTGGAAATCAACCCCTTTTTGGGGTTAAAATGGGGGTTGGAAGTTTGTATGAAAGTTCTATGTTTTTAAAGTAAGAAACTTGAAATTTAAAATGTGTGCTCTATAGATAGTGTGGAGGTGTACTAATAATGTATCTTTAGAAATCAACCCATTTTTGGTGTTAAAACGGGGGTTGGAAGTTTGTATGAAAGTCCTATGTTTTTGTAGTAAGAAACTTGAAATTTAAAATGTATGCTCTATAGATGGTATGGAGGTGTGCTAATAATGTATCTTTAGAAATCAACCGCTTTTTGGAGTTAAAACGTGGGTTGGGAATTTGTATGAAAATCCAATATTATTGAAGTTAAAGTAATTATGGCAGAAGGATTTTAAATGATATTTAAGCATAAAAAATATTGAAAACATCTACATACTCACTATTATAAGGAGGGATGTTTTATTATAACAATAAAAAGTACTTTAGGTTTTACAAAGAGGTTTTAAAAAATAATATCCGTCGACTTCATTGATTCTAAAAATTCGTCTAGATATTGATTGTTTTTAACTTTTTTTTATTTTTTTCCTTTCATTAGGTATTTAGCTTTTTCGAATGTAATTAAAAATTATTTGCAAATAACTAACTCCACGCGTACGAAGTCGCGGGCGGCCGCTAGTACTACTATAAACCCTTAATTTGGCAGAAAGAATATAGTTGCAGATTGATATTTCTTTTACTATTTTATATTAAGGGAACATCTAGGGACCTCTAGAAAATTTATTAAAAAAATCTATTATTTATACTTTTCTAGAAATTAAGTGACCGTCAAGGCGGTCATTGCCAAATTAGGTAAAACACACATGCAGAATTGTATGTTCGTCACAGCGGACATTGCCAACTATTCGAGTAAATATAAGACGTCGCGATATAATATCAAAATTTTATTATAAAAACACATACATAAGAAAATTCAAAACAAAACATAAAAATTACTTAGTATGAGAGTTAATAAAACAATTTGGGCTATTTTTGCCGGTAACAAAGTAGTCTTACGTTGAACTTAATACACAACACGACCGTCTTTTTTTGACAAATCCTACAACGTCCTTCCTGTTTCATGGATGGGAAATGGTCAAGAAATGGCCCATGTTGTCGTATTTCACATCATGGGCCATTTTCTGGATCACTACAATATCTATAATTATATCAGGTGAAAAAAATAAGTGGAAAGATGACAAAGGTGTTGCTGCTAGGGGTAAGTTTACAACTTTATCAATAATCTCAAAAGTGGCTCTGTGGCGATAAGATTTTTTTTTAATAATAATAATCTATAAGATAAGATGTTTTCATCCATTTATAATTCAATTGGAAATTAGAAGTGGATGGTTTTTAATATTGTTTTCTGGGTTCTAACGGTAGTTGGTGTTAAAATATCAGGTGTGTTGGATGTTACAGAAACTATTAGTAATTTGTTAGTCGTTTGGCATTGTCCGGCCCGCCGGACGTAGGTACTTTATACAGTATTTGGCATTGTCCGCTATGCCGGACAAATCATATATTGCGCGAAAAAATAACCAATACCCAAGCAAAACACAAAAAAGCATATTCCATGGCCTTTATCATTATATCTTCTAATAAACTTATTGAAAACATAGTCAATTTGTCGAAAAATACTATTAAAAATAATTATAAATATCTTGAGTAAAACAGATGCGTTGTGACTAGCTTATATTTTGTTTCGGAATGAACGAAACGGTGTTGGAATATACATAAAATATTTTTTTACATATTAAGTAGGATTTGTAGAAACTGTAGCAAAAAATGAAATATACTTTTTTTGTTTCTATAAAGTACAGGATTTTCAAAAGCCGAATGTCCGCCCCACCGAACATTACCAAATTAAGGGTTAAGAAGTTTAGCAGTATTCGTTTGTTGGGTTGCCAATGTTAGGGTTGATGAAGTCTTGTACGAACTTAATTAGGTGCAGAATAATAGAGTTAGCTACTTGCAATGATTGTCATTAATTGATATTACCTAGTACATTGTAACAATGTGTCAAGGTGGGTGACGCGCGGTGACTGGCGTCCAGTAATATATTTGACTCATTTATGAATTGATGATTCGACATTGTGCACAAGGGTCGCTACACGTTAATACAAATACTTATCGTTCAAAGACAAGCAAAGTAGACTCTGTTAATATGGGAAATATTTCAGTGAGCTAATAAACTGTAAGAGATACTAAGTGTACTTCGGCCACAAGGCTGGATACATCTAGGACACAGATGAAGTAGACAAGTAATACAGCGATCATTTGACGAAATTATGTACATTAGTATAACAGCTTTGTTATTACACCATTTATTCTCACACTTTAGAACGCTATTTCTGGAATAGTGCGGTCGTTTCCTAGTCAGTTATGTTAATATTAGTCACGATTTATACACAGTTTCCTTGGAGAAAAGTCCTGCGGTAGTATTTTAATTTGCAATAAATAAAGATTGATTGACAATTTTAAATAATGAAATTATATTAATGTTGTTGTTTATTCTACAGGATTAAGTAAGAACCAATGTGCAAACTTTAAGAGGTAATATTAGTAATATATTAGTAATATTACCTCTTAAAGTTCTTATATATATTATACGATCCTTACAAAAAACCACGTGTCGGACAGAAGGGCAATTCTCGTAAATAACATGTAATCAAAATTCAGTTCCGATCCAGTTTCACAAATGTCACATTTGGTGTTTTCTTATCATAAATATATCATAAACTAAGAATTTAGTAATAATCAACAAATTCTGTTAGCAACAAAAATTAAAATAATGGATAAAATAAAGTATATAATCTCGATTGTCCACTTTCATTTCGCGATCGTAAAATAATTACGTGAATTGGTCTTCTGGTCATGTCCTTTCAAGTATTGACTGGAAGATACAATACGTTGAGACAAATCGGTCATTGTACATTTAGTCTTGTTTCATATCACATTGTATACTTGTTTTGTATAATATAGTTTTTACAATGGGGTGTTACGTAGTGGAGTGTAAGTGCAATTGATAGGGTGTAAGTGGCTAAGCATGATCTGTAAAGCCAAAGCCAACCTCACCGGAACGTGGCGTACCTTGCCGAATAGCTATTGCGACGAACACTAGAAAGGGTAGTGGGGATTCGGTATGCGGTAAAAATCACGAAATATCACAAGGAGGGGTGTAGTAAGATATCACATGTAATTATTTTTTTGTCAAACGCGCGATTTCTAAACCGAACGCGTGTTGAAGACCTTGATTCGCCGAAGCTAGGCAACAAACGAAGTTGAAGACAATGACGGCCTATAACCCCCTGCGCATACAGTATAATAATGATTTCACAGTATTGATGGAGCTACCACGATTCTGTAGCGCGTTATGCCACGATATTAAGCAAAAAGATTGAAGGATTAGACTTACACCTCACCAAGTATCACCAAGGGCGTGTTAAAAATACACCCTGTGTCGAACGATCACGCGGCTCCCACCGCACCAACACATTCAAGATAGGGAGGGACCACTCTTTCTCACATACCGCCGTGAATGATACTTTTTGATGTATTACTTTTAGGTATTCAAAGAAAATGATCACGGGATCCCTGTGTATAATCGCAAACATCGTCGTCATCCACGTATGGCCACCAGTATCTTCAGGTCTGTGCGATGTTCAAACACTCGAAGTTTCAAGAGTCCGGTCTTCAAATCACTCCATAAATATGTTTGCCACTATCGGAGCAATATAGGTTTTACTTTAGGAGTGTAAGGTCTGCGAGCTTAGTGCAGTAACTACTGCAAATCTTGTAATAAAAAAGTTCTATCTATATATATAGAAATGAATCCCTATTTCCCAGCATTGCGCGTGAACGGCTGGACCGATTTTATTACTTCTTTTTTTATCCTGTTTGTTATTGTCACGAGAAGATTCTTATGAAAAAAAAAAAATTTTGTTGCGCGGAAGATTAGAAAATTTAAGAAAACTGAACGACCATATTATTATTAACTTTTCAAATGTAACTTTATATCGTTTGACAGAACTTTCAGTCATTTGACAGATTGCGCGAAATCAATTGGAATTTTCAATATTCATTATTAAGAAGGCAGGACCACGTCTGTCGGGTCACCTAGTATGCTAATAAATTTTACTTTTATTTTTTATTTACTATCGAAGTTATTTAATGGAAATACATATCCATTTTATATATTTAAAAATGAGTCTTAAGCATTAGTGTTTGAGTTAGTGAAGCGTAAAATTATTTCCTGTGGACTGATTAAGGACACCGAGTTCCCACAAGAGGCTATCATTCGAACATTATAAAAAGCTAATAGTGCATTTTGTGGTTTCCTCTGAGATCAGACCCGACTTGTTTTTAAATTACAATGCCCGAGATGAAATAATGAGCGTTCCGATCAGTGAGGCCATGCCCTAATTAATAAACGTCTTGTATCCATATTGATTTTATGTAATGATGAACTGTTTGCGCAGTTGTTGCTCTACTTGTTATGTTTATTGCGAAACTAGGCCGTACATAGAAACTGTTACATATTTACTGTGGTTGTTTTTGTACATATCAATACCTTAGCAGTCCAGCATGCCCTGTGCACTACACATTAAGCGGTTTCCACGAGTTCATATACCTTATGAGGTACACAAGTCACATGTAATTCTATGAACTCCGATAACACAGACTCGTGATGTTTGTTTGTGTATTATAGCTGGACTTGTGAAGGATAAAAATCTTTTATAAGAGTATACGTAGTAGTCAAGTTACAAAATAAAACACTAAAGAACATAATGGTATGATCGACAGCTCGAGATGGTCAGATAGACTGCTAAATTGTTAACGCAGAGTAAGAAATGTTCAAAGATCTTTATGACATATTCTAAAAAGTTTAAATTTTTTAGTAGACCATTTTTTGAAGAAGTCGATTATTTATAATACAAGCTCAGGCATTCAGGATAAGCAACTCGAGTAGAGATGCGCCTCCATCGGTCCGCAAGAACCGAAAACCAAAACACCTTAAAACCTATGTCTAAATCCCGCCCGAAATTCAAAATGACTGTTTGCACAATGTCTTAAAGGAAAAAGGTCGAATGATGTGTGGAAGCTATTTTCCCCATGAGTTTATTCAAGATATCTTATATAGACTTAAAAAAAACTTTTTAAAATATTTTTCATCGCATTGCATTGTTGATATATTCTTATGTCTTCTGCATTATCTACATAAAACATAACAGTAGAGTCGTTCAGATAGTACATAATGTTTCCATGGCTTACACCCATAGCTGGATGCCATGTTTCAAAGCATCTAAATCCATTTTTATTTCGATGTTATTGCATACACCTATAGCTAGACAACATGTTTCAATCAAAGCGTCTCTGCTCTCATAGAAGATTATATTTTATAGGAGTATGTCGTGTATGGGCACGATGAACTGTCTGATGCACAGACCACCTAATGGTCTGTGGTATGATGCAGGTACGCTACATACACAAAGTAATTATTGTTTAAATATGCAAGTATTGTCAATCAAATACAAGTCAATATAGCATTTATGTATTCCCGTTTGCTTGTTAATATTATTCTCGTGAAAAAATTGGCAAATAAGTTTGATCGAGAAATAGTGCGCATGTTATCTTCGGCGACGTATGTAACACAGAGAGATGGCCGAGTGGTTTCCGGCAGACTAGAATAGAATCACTCCGTCTCTTCCCGTGGATGTCGTACAAGGCGACTAAGGGAAATACATTATAAAACATCGATCAGGCCTCCCCAACCCGTCTGGCCAGCGTGGGGAGTGTTGGCCAAATCCTCCTTCTGTCTGGGACGGACGAGAGAGGGTCGTGCTCCTGTAGTGGAGACTAAAATGACCTGATGATGATGATGATGATGATGAAACCGAGTTTAAATGGTGCTTTTGGAACTGAGCGTCAATTAATAATTAGAAGACTATCAATGCTATAAAAAGTTCTTCAAAAAGGTTATACATATAAAATAAAAAAAAACGTCTTTTAAAACTGCGGTCTTATATTTACAATCTGAGCAAGTTATCCATGTCTAAAGAAGAAATGAAATAAAAAAAAAATATTGTCACAAGAAGATGTCGGTATCATTTGATTCCATTAAGAACTTATTAGCGTCAAATGCATTCCAGAAATAAATATTTAAATTATCGTAATTTATTTAAATTAAATCGTCAATGTGTTTATACGTGTAGAGCTTGGGTTGAGTTATTTATGGTTTGTGATTGTCAACAAGTTTACTTGAATGGATCTTAAAGCAGATTACTGATTATCGTATAAACGACATCTCTATTTCTCCTGTCGTAGCGTCATTATCATTAAATAAATAAATTCTTTCACAACCAACTTCAGCCGATTGTATGTTATTTTCGAAATGTTAGGATTATTGCATTGGAATATATTCTTTAACTTTAATATAATAAAAAAACAGACGTCACCATAGAAGGTAATGTGACATGTCTCTTTTAGATATCTTAGTGTCGCAGTGGCATTAACGAGGAAGGCGGCAGACGAAAGCCTTATTATAATACCAACGTAACATTTGCTCGTTAGAGAGAATTGTGCGTATTAAAAGCTAGTTGCTCCCGCATTTCGCTTGCGTGGAGTTAACAAAAGTATCTTTTATTCTAGGCCTCTGTAAACAAAACTTATATAACTCCTTTTACAGTGCTGCGCGAAATGCAGAATATCGATTTTCGACTAAATTTTTATTTTTTGAAAGTCAGCAACAGCTGTATACATCTAACCTCACACCAATAATAAATAACCTCTCAATTTAGTGCATTTGGCGTCGAGGACTGGGCATATATGTATGCCTCTCAGGAGAGTACATGTTTATGTCGTTTGGAGTCGAGACATTTGGTCCATGGGGTTTATCTGCAAAAAAAGTTTCTTTCAGTAAATATCTTCAAAACTGGGCGCCGTCTCTGGAGATATGAGGGCTGGCTCTTTCTTTGCTCAATATATCACCGATTGAGCAAAGAAACGTAGCTAGTGTTCTTGCCTTTCTGTCTATAATGACCGATATTTTTAAACGATAGTTTAAATGAATTTTTTTATTAGCGTTATTTTTAAGTAGGTAATTTTAAGATTAGTTTATTTTTAGTTATTTTGGTTTAGTTTTGTACCTACACGTTAATAGTGTTTTTAATTATTGATAACACATACTGAAAAAAAAAAAAAGAAAATGTCATATTTCTACTTATTTTTATGACTTACTAGCTTCTATCCGTGGCTTCGCCCGCACTTACTTTTTTTTCAATAAAACGTAAACCATGTACTCCTAATACCATTGAAACGCTTACTTTTATTGGGAAAAAAGTAAGCGCGGGTAAACTTTGTACATATTATGTACAAAGTTTCATGATTATCGGTTGCGTAGGTTCGGCGTGAAAGCTTATCAAACAAACTTACATTCATATTTAGTTTTAGTCCTATTAACAACTATGTATTAAAAAAATATTGGTAATTTTGCGTAGAAAGAATTGTTGATATTTTTCTATTTTCGTTTGAAATACACCAACTTGTAGAATAACAATCTTCATTATCATAACGGAATGGAACTAACTCTTCGTGAACGGGAACTGAAAACTAGTAATTTGTTACCATGGGTTACGAATTAGTTTTATATTATCGGGACAGGCCTAGATAGCATACATACCCACCACAATGTGCCCCTATATGTGCCTGGCCTCCTGTGTAGCCAGGGCTACCAAAAAGTAAATGAAAAAATAAATAAATAATTATTTCTGGACAATTTACACAGCGCCATCTAGTCCCAAACTAAGCAAAAAGCTTGTACTATGGGTATAACATTATACATCTGATAAAATACATTTTTTGTAAATAAATACATAGAAAATACCCAGATCAAGACAAACAGACATATTCATGCACACAAATGTTTGTCTTCTGCGGTCGAACCCGCGACCTGGGAGTGAAAGTAGCCATTGCTAGCCATTCGACCACCTGGTTCATCAAATGAAATAAGACAATAGTTTTATATTACTTTATAGGTCTACCGAACTCAACAGAAAGAACCCTTTAGAATTACCAATTATTCCTTCTGAATCGTAGTTTCCTCATACCCTCTAGGTTTAGGTGTACCGCTAGGTTTATACTCCTTGGTTTGAAACACGGGCTTTATCGAGACACGAGCATCGCGTTCGTTAGAATACGAAGCGCACCTCCAGTGTATTGAACTCGGTGCACGCGTTAGACAAGTAAATCCTTCATTAAACCTGCACTAGCTTTAGATGTCTTACGTCCAGCTAGACTTTATAATGACACTTCTGTGAATATTGATAGGTTCATTAGGAATCATATTGATTAGAATGAAAATAAAAACATGAATCTCCGGGATGATTATTATTGTATGAATTGGTGCATGCATTAAACTAACTTGACCATAATCTACCGGTGAAATTATAAAACAGCAGTATCTATTAATCTCACCACATAATTGTATAATATATATTTCTTTTTTGCAAGTATATGCTTAATAAATAAATATCGACATTATTGTCATTTTTCACGCTGTTATTTACAGCAGAATATGATGGACTACGTAACTTTAATATTACCAGTATTTTCCCATATTATTCGCAAAAAAAAATTTTGATTGATTGGTTGTGTAAAAAAAAATTACATAACAAGTGTGTATTTAAACAAATCGTGCAATATAGAAGTAGTTTATGAAACAGTTACAGTATAAGGGTTGTTCTTAAAATACGAGTGTGAGTTTATCACATGAGCCTAAAGCGAATGTTTTAATAGCAACACATGAGTATTTTAAGGCCTAATTATGTGCAGTTTCACTACTTTACACATACACTACTTTATCTAATCTCATGAAATAGATGATAATAATATTTTAAATAAAACCATGAAGTTAATTTAACAATTTCGGCGCCGCATTCACAGATTATGTAGAAAATTTTTGTGAAGTTGCAATGCATTTGCATTGCAAACTGCATAATATAGCAGCCCAGGGCTGAAGCTGTATCGAAATGGAAAAAAAGTTATTTTTCGATACATTTGTCCATAAAGAGCTGTATCGAAAAGTAACTTTTTAAATTTATTTTGATGGCTTGTGCGTAAGACTGACATTAAGATTCTGTGTTTAGTTTTTTAATCTCTAAATTTCAGTATGAGGGTAGATTTTTTTTTTAATATTGTCATACAAATTACACAGCGCCATCTAGCCCCAAAGTAAGCGAAGTAGAAAGAACTACGTAAATATTTTTTTTTTGTAAATACATACTTATGATACATAGAAAACACCCAGACTAAGACAAACAGACATGTTCATGCACACAAATGTTTGTCCTATGTGGGAATCGAACCCACGAGCGTTGGTGTCGAAGCCGCGTCATTGACCGCTACGCCACCGGGCTCGTCATTAAAACCTATTCTTTTAATTAGATCAAGTTTATATTTCTAAGATCTTGATGGTATAAGATATTCAGGTTGATTAGAATATTGCCCACTTCGTTATGTTGAGTATGTAAATAGATGGGAACGATAATAGTTAGGAAGTCCATTAAGTCTACACTGCGACAAGTTTTGCAAATTTCAATAAAATGTAACGAATATTTTAAATAGGTATGCATCATCATCATCATCATCAGGTCATTTTAGTCTACACTACAGGCGTACGACCCTCTCTCGTCTGTCCTAGATGAAAGGAGGATCTGGCCTATACTCCCCACGCTGGCCAGACGGGTTGGATCGATCGACCTGATCGATGTTTGATAATGTATTTATGTATTTCCCTTAGTCGCCTTGCACGACATCCACGGGAAGAGACCACTTACACCCCAAAATATATAATAATTGTATGCCAGATTTCATCAAAATCCATTCCGCCGATTGCCCGTGAAAGAGTGAAAACATCTATACATACTTTCTTACAAACTTTCCTCCTCCTCCTTAAGTTGCTCCCTCACTGATGAGGATCGTGACCACGATGAAAGCGTTGCAGTAATTTCCGCCAATTACTGCGGTCTTCTGCCTGAGGGTTGTTGTTCCTGCAAGAGAGTGAGATCACCAGAAATGAAGGACTTAGGGCGTTGGCAGCGGGGGTGCCGGTGCGGGAACGATATTTCAAGTTGCGAGCGTTAATATTGCTACGGTAACCGCTTCATATCAGGCGGGCCATATACCCACCTGACGTAGTATAAAAGGAAACATAAAATATGGATCTTTCTCTCTGGATCCCTGGATTAACATAACATTGGTTTTTTTTTATATTAGTGCCCTGTTTACGACAAGCAAAGCCGCGGCCACAAGTTAATATAATACAGCTGGGGGCAACTAACGTACATAGATTATTAAGGAAATACAATTTTTATTTCGAAAAGTAATTCGTTATTTCCTTTACAGCATTAATTGTAAACAATTACATCAATCTACTGTTTAAATCACAAACAAGCAACTAGATTTCGCAATCGCGTTCTTACAAACAATAAATATCTTTAAATAATAAATTATTTGTAAATAAGACTAAACTAGTGAATGCAATGCACATTTATTTTATATTAAATCAGTATAATTGTTTGTAGTGGCTGGCAAATAGCCGGCGCGTGCGCAGCGCGGCGAGATAGCATAGACAGCCACTTATTGCAGCCTGTGAAATCTCAAGTGGCTTAGTGTAATTAAATGAAATAGATTAGTTTTCTATTTGTGGAACATAAAACACACGCATAGTAGATTAAGGTGTAGCATTTGTACCACTTTTACATAAGCTTGACGAAGAGACGAGAGACCAGGACGACATGTAGAATTCCTTACACGTCACAGCCGGGGTAGTATACTATTTTATGAGGCTACCGCCTAAGCTGAAGCCAATTCTCATCGAATTTTTGATTTACAATTGACAAAGTTTAGGTAGTAACTAACCATCATTTTTGAACAAACTTTCCCCTTGTCATAAGTAGTAGTATTACTACATAGTAGTAAAATATGGTCACTCCTTGCAGCTCTCTCGTGTTGACCTCACTTACCCCTCTCACCTCACCCCTCTGAGACGAATCTGGAACAACTTATCCTATACGTAACAGCTAGTGCGCTCCGTGTGCCAACCTTTCGGTTATATCACGGGGATGCGAGTCTCCCGTCCAGTAAACCAACCAGACGAGAGGACCTTTACCTGCTCCGCTCTTGCGCTCGGTAAACCAACCGAGCACGCAAGCGGAACAGTAGCAGGTCTTACTCCGCTTTCACCTGCATGCAGGCTACTTGCGTACTTTTAAGTCGAGTAGCTCGTGGTGAACCGACGCTTGGCGAACCAAGCATCGGGGCCCTACTACCACTCCCCAATCTCCATGATGGGTACCGGAGCTGTATGTATGGCTCGCTCACTTCCCGACGCGCAAGTACAAGTACAAGTGCGCCTAGTGTTTCTGTACCCACATTAGGGCACCACTTAGTTGGCTCCCTGATTTCCTTGACAGGTACCGGAGCTGTATAAGGCACGCTCAGTTCCCGGCATCCTTCAAAGAAGAAATGCCTACCCCAGACCTACGGTAGGGTGACCGGGGTGACGGAAGCGATCGCCCGCCATCCTACTTGCTCAGCAGGTAAGTACCCGAGCTGCGAATGCCAGCTTGGGAAGCCTACACCGCTGTAAGGGCCGCTCCAAGCCCCGTTGAGAACCACTGTGGTGGCCCTTCGCCCAAGGCCAGTGGTAACCAGTGGTAACTAGATACGCGCGAGGTTGAGCGCCCGGCCGACAAATATGGCAAGGCGAACGTGCCCAACCTCTGTAGCTACACCATATGCACGTGAGTGATTACACGCACATATCTCACCTCGGCACCTCTAATCCGGGCCCATGACTGGCAAATTATGGGGTTGCCGCCAGTCCCCGAGGTACCCTGATCCAAACAGGCGGACCGGTAGTTCCACCTGCGAAACTCCCCACAGTCGGGTACTCTGTGGGGAGTAGAACGAATCTGAAACAGTATGTATGGCGATACACGCATTCACGCTCTACACAGACATCACTGGGTGACCGGGGTGTGCCTTTGTTAAGAAAATAAAGACACTCTTTTTTGTACTACGTCGGCAGACAAGCATACGGCCCGCCTGATGTAAAGTGGTTACCGTTGCCATATTAACGCTGGCAATATGAAATATAGCTCGCAAGCCGCCACCGCCGCAGCCAACGCAGTATCTCTTTCTTTCCTGGTGACCTCACTTACTTGCAGGAACACAACAATAAAAGAGAGAGAGATAGGAACTAGGACAGTACACACACCTCGTAGAATCACCTAACAATTTCCTACTGGCTTATGGTTGGTATGTTCCTGCCAGTGACGAGATCCCAAGAAGGATGGAATTGCAGGGATATGCCAAATTTTAACTCTGTATCAATGGATATTATGAAATAGATACACATATATCTTCTTACTCCTACTAATTTCTTCTGTTTAAATTCGTTGTGAGTTCCAAGGCAGCTGTAGTCTTACCCCCGGGACTGCAATGGACTTCACTGTTCATTGCCTTTTTTGGCGGTCGCCGCTGTTAATCCTGCTACACAGGAGTCACACAGCGGTGGGAATGTATAGCGGGCCCCCGTCCCGTAAAAAAAAAAATAGATATATTTCAGTAATAGTCTGCTTAATTCACGCCTTAAATATTTGTGTTATTTCCAGTTATTTCCAACATAAAGCTTATCATTAAAGCGATTGAAATGATATATAAAATATTCGTTATTTTATACATAGTTAGTTATAAGCACGCACATAAAACTTACTAGATTACAAAGATATCTAGCCAGAAACAGCTATAAAATACTATCTTGTACAATCCATTGTTATTTATTAGGGAGAGCTAGAAAGTTTGATTCAAAAGGGAGATATTTCTCGAAGGCCTGGTCGGTTGGTACTTCAGAATCGATGAAATCTCGATGATGAATGCTTATCACAAATATTACCACATGATAGATACTATTCTATACATACTTGAAATATGAATATTTGTAAAAACAAATCCACACTTATTTGTCAAAGTTCAAATACAGTTTAGTTTACAATTATTTTGGGATCTCGTCTGTTTTTAATTCAAAATAAAATTATTCTTAAACCAATTAGGTATATTATTTACATTTTTTAGTTAAGTTCAATTGGATTCCAGTGACATTTCAATGCAATTTTACAATGATTTAAACCCTTTAGTTCGCAACGTTAGGTATACTTAACGTATATATAACTAAAATTTTATTTACAATACAACAACGATTATCTTACGGTTTCTTTCTAATAATAAGTAAAGATCATTACTACGCACGTATAAAAAAATAAAAAACGTCATTGTGTTGTAAATTCTGACATGAAGGTGAAAAATAGCAACCCAACCTCGAGCTGCTCCCGCGCCTAAGTTATGAAATATCAATATTTTTACTTAAATTGCTTGATTTGCCTTAATATTGTATGTTATTTATGTTTTTGTGTTCGCATTGTGTAATTGTACAATTACAGTATTATTAAAAATGCAAGTTTGTATGTGCTAAAACATGTTAAAGTTGAATGTTAGCTATAGTTAACATTGCGAAGATACCGATGATTGAGATGAGGTCATGAATGTAAAGAATAACTAACATTGCGAGATGATAAGGGATGTACTTATTGGCTTTTTATTTCGGTAAATTTGGTGTCTTTTCATGATTGTTAGCTTTATTTTGTTGTAGCATAACCTGCAATTAGAACGTGTAAAGAAGGTTCTGGCACTTACACCACCGTGTGATACTTCTTCTAGGAATAGTAGCATATCAGGAAATGATAGGGAAAATGTGATAAATGACGTTAATGATTATAACTTTGAACCTCGATTTTTCAATTCTTCATTTAAACGATTTAACATTTTGGAGGATTTATATGATACCGTGTTGCCTGAAGATCTGGTACCACCCACTCCATCTATTTGTCAGGTCCTCGCGAAACAAATCTTACCGCAAGATTTACTTGCTACCCAAGATATATCTCCTGTTTTGTCTGATCCATCAAGTCCTGTAGTTTTTAGTGTTACCAAGAAAACACGTTCAAAAAACAAATTTAATCCTTTAACAACATTGTTGATAAAGATAAATAAACCGTTTGTTTGAAAACCATTGGATTTTAAATGGGAAAGCGGTAAATTTTAAAATCGTGTAATACTAGAAGAAATTACTTTTATTGAATTTGGTTCTGATTCAAAGTCGCCATCCGATTACTTTCATGATTTTTTTAGACGTTATTGATTTGTTTATTCAAAATACGAATTTATAGGTACACCTTGTAAAAAAAACTGAAGTCAATAAATGTTACTCGTGAGGAATTCTGGAGAATTAAGGAAGCGCAACAGTTTAAAAATGTTTCATAAATATTCTATGTACTGTCTGCAATTATTCCCTTTATAATTTTCTTAAACTAATAAAAAAATGTATTAAAAACAACCGTAGAAATGTTATTTTTCGTTTCCTGTGCATTTCGCAAAGTTAAGAATACGTAACATAAATTTTTAATATTTAAATATTAGCTACTTCGCAATGTTATGTATTTTTAACATCCAGTTTCCAAAAAAATGTTAATTACAGATTTTATTTTTTATTTTTTTTAAGTAATTTATGACTATCATAGATCGAATAGTTAAAAAACAACAGCAATTTTTACCACAATTTCTATTGCGAACTAAAGGGTTAATAGACTGTGATAGATGCATGATATGATTACTGACAAATTTAATACTATTTGATCAACTTTAAATATTTTTAATTAGGCTAAAATTAATGCTATATATAATGGCTAAATAGGCTGGTGATTTATATTCCAATGACATCTGTTTAAATGTTACCCTATTTTTTGAAAATAAATTATTTTGTATTTTTTGTATTTGTAACTGTAAATCGTTCTCGTATCTCTTGTAGCGTTACTAATTAAAAATCGCTTGTATTATTTTATTACCTTATTTGAACACCTAAATTTGTTCTTCCCACATCAGTAAGACTTCTTTATGAGTATTCATATTCTCCGCTCCGTGGGAAGCTCGAGAGTTTCTGAAATTAAAACATTTTAAGTGCCGAACGATTAAAAATGAGAATTCTGCTGACCGTTTACTTTATTTGTTTCAAATATTCGTTTTTATTATTGTACAGTATTGCAGAGTTCGAGAAATTAGCGACTGAGAAACTATGTAGTATTTTAGAGCCGGCCGAGTCGCAAGTGTGGTTATTATATTATTACGGGTAGGTTACAAAGTTATCAAAATATGCAGTAGCTTATGCATGAGTAATTACTTCATCATGTGTAATTTGAGGCGAGCCAGTTCCTCGATAACACGGACGTAGTGCGACAGCTCTAAAGAATTTATAACAATATGTTTATGTAACTTATGATTATAATCCTTCGTATTAGTGTAGTATAAAATAGTTATGAAAGTGTAGTTATATTGCAAATAAAGACACGAACAAATTACCTTTCGTTTAACAGAGCAGTAAAGACGATTGACATAGTCTTAGCAATACACTTTATAAATCTAAATTAAAGGAAAATACTGATTATCCTGCCATTTTTTGACGAGCCCGGTGCTCGAATGGCTAGCAATGGCCACTTTGACTCCGAGGTCGCGGGTTCGGTTCCCACTCAAGACAAATATTTATGTGCATGATTATGTTTGTTTGTCTTAGTATGGGTGTTTTCTATGTATTTATTATATGTATGTATTTACCAAAAAAAAATGTATTTAAGTATAATATCAGTTATCTAGTACCCATAGTACAAGCTTTGCTTAGTTTGAGACTAGATAGCGGTGTGTAATTTGTCCAGAAATATTTATTATATTTATTATTTCACGCAAAACTTTAATAGCATCCGTGAAAAAACCAACAACGAATTGACCGCACTTCCGCATTTATTAATATTATTTATTTTTATGCTTTTCTTTAATAAATGTTAGGAAATAATAAAATATGTAATATTAAAAAATATGTAAAATTAAAATTCGTATCGAAGTGTAGAACAGAACACTCAATGCACGAAACCCACCTCGCGTTGACCGCTTAATATAAAACTTACGACGACCATACAGATAAATAACACGCTTCTTTATCCCAGATTTATAAGAATACACAGTAGGTAAAATATATTTCCACAAGTGCTTTGAATGTATTATTTTCACGCGATAAACAAATTATGCCTCCAGTCTGTGTTCAAAACCACATATTATATTACATTATTTTTAAAGTATACCCGTATATTCACCATCATCAGGTATTCATCTGGGAAAATATCGAGATATTCTGACAATTAATATTAGTTTATTATATACTCTCTTTAGAGAAATATAAATCAGGGGTCCAACTTCGGAATAAAAATAAAAGAAATTAAAGAAAAAAAAATTGTGCCACAAGCACAGTCAATCACCGAATTGAATGATCAATATATGAAAACCCGAAGTTTGGTCTGAAACATCACATTTCCAATCGGAATATCAGCATATAAACAGACCATTGTGGTATGATTATTATCTAGTTAATTGATTCTGGTGTTATTTTGCGGAAATAATTTTTTAGACAATTTGATCTACACAGAGAGTGCCCGTACTGGTGAAGTACCTCCACTTCACAGTATGCCGCAGCCAAATAAATATTCTCTTAAGTTAAGGGTTAAGGGTTGTTCCTGCGAGTGAGATCACCAGAAAGGAAGGAGTTGCTGCAGTGGCAGCGCGAGCGATATTTCATTTTGCTAGCGTTCATATGCCTACGGTAACTTCTTTACATCAGACGGGCCGTATGTGTGTCTGTCACTTGACGTTGTATAAAAAAACACTTCTTTGCGTGCTTCAATCAGCTGTAATTAATGGAAGTATGTCTGTTCATTTGCTGACATTCTGATGTTTCGGACGAAACTTCGGGTTTCCAGATATGAATCTCTTTCAATTTTGAATTTTACGTGCATTGGCCAACCTGCAGCAGCGTAGTGGAGTATGCGCGTAACCACTTCGACTGAAGAGAGACCCGTATCACACCATTGGGATTATTATGGATTGAAGCTGACGTGCTTTCGCCAGCAGTAACTTACTTACAGTACTGGCGACGAAAGCAGGCAAAGTAGTGCAGATTAAATCACCATGATTATTGTTATCTTTAGATAAACCTGGACAGTGCGCTCCTCATCAGTTCAGGAGTTTTAAGTCAAGATGCGAATAGAAATGTTTGCTTGATTGATTGTAAATTTTATATACGTACTAAAATATACATGAAGAAGTATCAATACATGTCGGACTTCTGCCATAGAGGAATCAGGGTCTCTACCGTCGAAGCTGAAGCCGATTACCATCGGAATTTGTAAATGTGGAAATAAAACGACTGCTTACATTGTTGGTAATTATGTTTAGCTCAGCTGGTAGAAGCCCTGGAACTCTACCGAATAAGCTGAAGATGTTTGTCAATACCTTTAACGTAAGACCAATTTTTGGAATCAATAAAACCGATGGTAATCGGCTTCAGCTTCGGCGGTAGGGTCCCAGGACTCAGTGTTCATCATTTCAGGAGTTTTAAGACAAGATGCTAATAGAAACGTTTGCTTGATTGTTTGCAAATTTTATATACGTACTAATATACATGAAGAAATATCAATACATGTCGGACTTCTGCCATAAAGGAATCTGCTCATAAACCATAGATTGCTGGAAATTGAATACTAGAATGGGTTCGGTACATAGTGCCTTATTATGACCAACATAGCATGGTAAAAGTCCATAAACAGCATTCAATTAGTCATCGTAAACTTGCATTTAATTATTTTATTTTATTGTATCGCATAAAGTCGAATTTATGGATGTAGTAGCGAGTTTTAAGTGGGCTGACCAGACTTTATCCAGTCGTCTGCAATCTCAATAAACCAATTTGCGATGGCTCCTGATCTCGTGATACTGTGACGCTACTTTATGGCCCTTTGTTCCGGCTCTGACCCAACATGGTACAGCTCTTAGGGCTGCCTCATGGCATCAGACTGTGGAAAATAAAAATGTCTAAGATTTTCGTTATGAAAAGTTAGCTGTGACTACTTTTATTTTTCCAGAATTCAGTATTTCATTTATTTTTTTGGAGTTCTTACCTGTGTGAAGCCGTGGAGGGTCACTTCACTGCCATAATAAAATTTTGTTGATAACAGACTGAAAATAAAACGAGTAAAATTAAATATTTAATAAATAAATATTCCTGGACATATTCATCATCATCATCATCATCAGGTCATTTTAGTCTCCACTACAGGAGCACGACCCTCTCTCGTCCGTCACAGACAGGAGGATTTGGCCTACACTCCCCACGCTGGCCAGACGGGTTGGGGAGGCCTGATCGATGTTTTTAATGTATTTCCCTTAGTCGCCTTGTACGACATCCACGGGAAGAGACGGAGTGATTCTATTCTTTTACAGGGTTGGCAACGCGCGTGTGATGCCTCTGGTGTTACAGGCGTTCATAGGCTACGGTGACTGCTTTCCATCAGGCGGGCCGTATGCTTGTTTTCTACACTGGTGGTATAAAAAAAAAAAATCTAGTCTGCCGGAAACCACACGGCCATATTACACAGCGCCATCTACCTAATCTCAAACTAAGTAAAGCTTGTTGTTTGTTGCTATAGGTACTAAATTACTGATTTTACTTAAAGTTTAATATTTTTTTGCAAAGATACATATATTATATCGAATACACCCAGACCAAGACAAACAGACATGTTCATGCGCCGTGTGCGGGGCTCGAATTCGCGACCTCGGAGTGAAAGTAGCCATTGCTAGCCATTCGACCACTGTACTCGTCATAATTATATTATTGTTAGTGGTATAATATTAATGTAAGTTGATATTAATAGTAGCTTACAGGTTACAATAATATTTTGACAACCCTGTTACGTGGTCGTAAAGCCTATTCAGGTACTTTTAAAATGGTCATATTTTCTTCATCAGTGGATTGTCAAGGGTCATTTACCATCAGTTTGTTTATGGTAACCCCTGGTAAACCAAACATTGTTATTCTGTACCATACGAGGGTCCACATGAAGGATATATGATGTTGGACCTATGAATTTTTTCAATTTCTAATAGACATACAACATATATAGCCTATTACATATCTATATAGTTATCCAGTCCGCGGTCAATCCAGCACCTTTTTGCCCCATCGGCTGTCAGTTCTGCGTGCTATGTGGCCTGCCCACTTCGTCACTTCAGGATGCTGATCCCTCTCTCTCTCTCTGTTCTACTACGGATATATTCTAAGCATAACTATCTCTATCGCACGTATGAATAGCATATTGTATGCAATATATGCATTATGGATAACATTAGGGGGCCGTAGATGGAACTGTGAAATGTGGACAAGCGCGTGGGAGCGTAACTGTACCTACTAAACATTGTTCCCAAGTTGTAGGTTACTTGAACAGTACAGTTACTTGCAATGTTTTCATTACCGTTTCACGGAAAATAAATGTGCGAACATTTTATATTATGACGGTAATTATCTTTTTAACAATTTAATGACGATTGAATGAATATTTTATGGCATTTGGCCGCAGTTTTAGCTACATGGTAAGCAATGACGTAATATTTCTATAGATATGGCATACCTATACTAAATTACGCCAGAACGTGGTTCCTGCTGAGGCTGGAGACTATCGCCATCATTATTATACGGGTGATTAAATATGTTTGCTATCTCTTTACAATAAACATGAAATAAATAAATTCGTTCATTCATTCATTTCTTCACTAAGCACATAATGGCACTAATTTTTATTGCATACATATGAATATAATAAAGTACGTGTTAAAATTTATTATTATTGTGTACGTTCGTGTGATATGTGATCTCTTGGGCTTTAATTGCTTTATAAATTATGCATTTTCGAAATAAAGAAGAAAAGAGAGGTATTTTTACCGATTTCAATTAATTGTGAGGTAAGATACTTGGCTCACTTTTCGGGTGGTTGTTTGTGACGCTCTTCAACTTCATTTATCTCTTCATCTATCCTGCTTCCTGTTGGAATTTACAATAATCCAATGCGAGAAGTTATAGGAAAATCGAAATAGCTTTAGTTGGTACTCTACAACGTTAGTTTATACAGATTATATTTGAAAATGTAGGTAATATCAAACCGAAATGTCGTAATAAAAATATCCTGCTACATCCAACTAATGACATAGCTACGGTACGGTAACCGTTTTACATCAGACCGTTTGTTTGCCTCCCGGCGTAGTTTAAAAAAATATAGTCGTCCAGGAGACCTGGCAGATGTAAAACATAGAAACTATTTTGTATATAAAATAAGTATGCTTTAACGAAAATTGCCGAGTCGAGTGGGAAGGTCGAAGAGTTACGAGTACGTGGCGACGTGTTGCCACGCCAACAGCCTGCCCCGCCCTATTATTTGTTTCACATAAAAAATATGCTATCTCTTTTGGGATGTACTTGTATTTACTAATCACTTGGATTAACAAAAAATGTAAAATGATAGACGCCAGACGCTAAGTACATGACATAAAAAATTGCTGGTTAATTCTCCACAAGGTTCCATCAACTTCTTATAGCCGAAATTAACAATATTGCTTTTTGTAGCATTTTTTACTACATTTCATAAGATACTTACAAAACAATAACCCCAGTAGAATAATCAACAAGATAGTACGTTACTCGAAATAAAAAACATGAATTGCAAAAAATATAAGTAATAATCGTTAAATAAATGAGATCTTGTATCGGGTTATACTTTACAATGTGTTAAGTACATACCTACCTGTCAAAACATATTGCCTATCTGTATCCAAGATCACCTTAGAGTGGCTAATGCATAATGCTACTAATTATGTTTTTATATTAAGTCGTGATTACAGTTTTTTCCCTAAAACTTTTTGTGCCCTAAAGTGAGCGCGAACAGAGGCCTCGTATGAAGGCTCTAATTATAGATGATGGCTTCGATATAATCAAAAGGAAGTTGAGACGTTGCCGTCGGGAAAGATACCGTATCAATCATTTGACTTGATTCAAAACAAATTAGGTTCTTAATAACTTTATGGAGTGGCTTCGAGATTTTCTGTGTGAAATACTTAATAACTTTTCGTTAATTTATAGTTTTATTAGCTGACCCGGCAAATTTTGTTTTGCTTGATTTTTTTGCTTGGTTTTGGTTGATGGTAGAAGGGTGAAAATTTGAAGTTGTATGTATTTTTCAATCCTAAATCATAATAAAATAAAAACAAATATTTTTTCAATAAAAAAAAAATATTTAATGGTGGGTCACCCTTGTCATTTAGGGGTATGAAAAATAGATGTTGGCTGATTCTCAGACCTACCCGATATGCACACAAAATTTCATAAAAATCAATCCGAGCGAGTTTCGCAACAAACACAGCGACACGAGAATTTTATATATTAGATTTATTTACATATGGCCAAGAGTAGACTGCAAATAGCTTTTAGCTTTTATTGCGTGCTGCATTATTAATAATAATCGTTTAAGAATTTATTTCACTAAACATCTACTATATAGCAAATTTGATGATTTGATAGGGATTAAGGAAATGAATGATAACATATGAGTAATGAAACGGGGTATAATAAAACGAGTATCTAAAATTTTTTTTTTTTTATATTTTAGATACTAACTAATTTAGCGACTAAAGAAAAATGATAAACGGAACCTAATCTAGTAGTCCAGTCGACCATTTAGTATTTTTGGTCGGCCAATTTACTATTTTCTAATAAAAAGTACACTGTACTTTGAATTATTTTTGTTTTGACACAATTCTAAAGATTAGATTCTGTACAGTTAAACAGAATAAGAAACGTGAGTTACTATGAAAAATAAAACAATGCATAAGCAAATTCAGCGATAATGCCCATAATCGGTTACAATCGTATTATGGAATTGTATCGAGTCATGTTTCATTTGACACCGACTTAAATTGTTCTCACTTGACATTTTCAAAGCCATTGCCTCGCCTACGCGCGTCTTAAGTTGTTACTTAAAAAGCAAATGCATGTTAAATCGACGCGTGCGACTGCAAATATGGGCATTGAAGTGGAGCACTGCAGTTGCGTACGACGCATATGACCCTTATTACACCCTACCTGCCTTGATGCGTCGTGCTCTTAGTTTAGTTAGGATATGATTTATTATGTGATAATCTGTTTCCAAGATGCAAGGCATTCCCAAAATAGTTTACATAAAATTATAAATCCTAGTAGGTTGTTTCAAGGATGCAAGGGGTCCGTTTTTAGGTGTAAAATATAATATTAGAAAAATACTATTAATCGTTCCATAGTACCATAAGATAACTGACCATCTGCTCGACATTTCAGTATGGCAAAGTGGTCAGGTATTTTAGGGAACCGACTGTGTGAATAAAATAAATCTTAAATTATTATTTACAAAAGTTTGTAGCGCGAATTTGTTATTAAAACTATGTTTTTGACGTGACAACGTCTTATAAATTGGTTAGCCGGGTGACACTTCAAGAAACGCGCTCACGTTATGCGCTTACAATGAGAGCGAGTGAGAGGCACGCGTCCCTTTCACTCGGGCATGGTTAGCCCGCCTAAGAGCGAGAGAGACAGACATAAAAAGTGAAAGGCATGCGTCCCTTCCACTCGAAAACATTTTACCACTCAAAGTCGTTGTCACGTAAAACTTTCGCCCGTATACCGACTTTACAGGCAACCAATTTTTTTTATCCTTCTCATTCATACTCTTCTATGATACTGATTACTAAATTTCTGAAGAAATTAAGGCATAAGTATTCCAGATTTTAGCTGAATTGGTTGGTTCTAAAATGTACCGTTTCACAAGATGATGTAACTTAAATATACGTACAATACATTTCTTTATAGTAAAGACCTGTAATCACTTTAGCGATAAATTTTTTATACCCTTGCTATTTTCAATGCAATTTGTTCAAATAAAAACTAGTCATTATTAGCGATATAGTAGCGTTACAAGTAGTATATAATACATCGTCCATTACTAGAGTGCAGCATGGTGATGTGGCGCCGAGTACCTACCGTTCTTGATTTAAATTTATTTGACATTTCATTTCATTAATCAGTGTCGAAATCATTAAATATATTTATACAACTTTAAAACATTTACGTAATAAATGTCTGTAATTTTATAGCAAATATGTTAAAGTCAAAAAAGTTATTGTCGTGTAAAAATTATACTTAAAACTCAAACATCTTTGACGGAGTTTCTATCAACAATGTATCTGTGTCATCGAGGTAATAGGACAAATAGACTGCAAATAAACAAATTGGCTTCGCAGCGCCTCGTCTAATAAATACTTATTATCTCCATGACACGTACACTTGTTGAAAAAAGTGAACATCTGACAATAATACTTAAGTAAAATATCTGTGTATGTTTCGAACAAATGAACTGACAAGCCATGATTACAATACAAGAACTTTATTTAAACATTGGTCGAGTTTCAATATTGATTGACGTGTTAGAACTACCACCACTATTTATCAAGTCGTGACGGATGGCTTAAACAGATAATTGTGTGAGAACTAAGGACCCTTCAACATAACTCACGTCACCTGTCTATACTTGAAAACATGTAAAAAATTGTCTGTACTTAGATTTTGTTTTCAAAATACCAATTACCATAATGATACTTGTAATGTCAATGTATATTTACATTAATAATTTACACTAATTAGATTTTTTTAATACTACTAGGGTGGAAAAGAAGCTTTTGAGCGGCCTGATGGAAAGCACTCCGCCTGTGACACCAGACGCATCACTCACGCGTTGCCGAGCCTGCAAAAACCACTTTCTTAAAAACCCCATACTGTAGGCTCCAGGGAAAACCATGGCAGGGAGTTCATTCCACAACCTGACAGCTCGAAGTAAACAGCTTCTCTATAACCGTACAGTAGGTACGCGACCATTAGGGTTCCAATGAAAAAGATGAAGAAGAAATTTCTCATAGAAACTTAAAAATAATTAATATTACCATGAAAATAGTTAGAGTTAATTCTAAGGGTTTAACTATTTTTTTAGAGTCGCATTTCTTATTGTAAAATTGTAACTGACCAATATCTTGTAACTGATCTATATTAGTTTGGATTGATTAAGGACGTTGACTCCTCCGTTTTTCCACAGTAGAAAATTTTCTTAAAAAGCGTAGGTACTCTGGTACCTGGGGCCCTGCCGCCGTAGCTGAAGCTGATTACCATCGGAATTTTTGAATGCATAAATGAAACTACTGCTTAAACTGTTGCTTTAAGTTTAGCTCAGCTGGTAGAAGCCCTAGAGCTCTACCGACTAAGCTGAAGATGTTTGTCAATAACTTTAACCTAAGACCAATTTTTGGGATCAAAAATTACCGGTGGTAATTGGCTTGAGCTTCGGCGGTAGGGCCCCTGGTCTTAAAAAAGCGTAGGTAGCTCGGCATTTATCAAATGGTATGGACGTAATTTTAATTTATGGCGAGTTGTTCGATAGTGGAACTCAGCGGCAGGCATTAAATTAACAAAACTTGTCCAAACAATTCCCGTGATAATATACGAGTAACTTGATATGATATTTTGATACCTCGTACTAGTAAATCGTCAAACGAATATCGTACTAAATAATCTCCTCATTTTATCATTAGCATTTAACAAATGGGTAGTAACAATATAATGAATATTATCCAGACAGTTACTATCCAAGTAACATACTGGTTACAAAGATATATTTATCAGGCCTTTTTCTCACATACTCAGTTAAGTCATGCGCATATTATATGAACCTCACTAGCGAGCTAGGTAGACTAGGATTTTAGACTTGCAGTTAGGATACGTCGTATTTCGACGCAATAGGGTTTATTTTTGCTATCTTCAGTTTATAGACTATATTGTAATATCTAACTAGAAACTAGTTTACGTTAGTGTATTTGGATAAAAAGTGGAAATATCAAGTAGCCAGTTACGCAAGAGTGGGGCTGAATAAAAAGCGGTTTCCCTTTCGTGTTAGGAAGTTCAGTAACCGTTGTATTGTGCCGGAAAGGAAATAAAGACTTGCATTGTATTTTAACATCATCTTGATCCAGATTTTGGAAACAAACAAATTTAATTAAGCACCGTTTCAAAGCGTTAGACGTTGGTGAATGTCGAATGCTGCGAATCTTTGAATTTTATCATGATCATAATGTTTTGTTCGTTGTTATTTAACTAGCAACATACTTTTTTTTACAGTACAAACGTGACAAAGAAGCATACGACCTGCCTGATTTTTTTATACCATTAAGGTGCCAAAAAAGCATACGGCCCGCCTGATGGAAAGTAGTTACCGTAGTCTATGAACTTTATATATATAGATGATCGTAAATGGTCATCATAGCTTGTAACATACAGGCGTCACTTTTGTGTTGTAAGAGCTTTTCACGCCTTTCCTAAAGAACGTCATGCAGTCTCCAGAGAAAACCTCGACAGGAAGCATGTGGAAGACACTGATGTGGAACCATTCAGAGGATGAGTTTCCGATGGCGAGCAGTGTGACTATAGAAAGAAGCCATGGGGCCGTGGGTATAATATTATACAATTCCTCCAAACACAACTTATGGCATAACTGGTATTTTTTGGTTAATAACTGAAAAAGTTCCATGAAATATAAGAACGGGAGTTAACGCGATCATGCAAAAGGGTATTTACATACCTTAATTATTGCCTGACCTTTATTAGGGCCCCAGGTTGCACTGGCCGTGGGCCGGTGCAACCTGGGGCCCTAAAGCCGAAGCTAAAGCCACCATCGGTTTTTTTTATTCCAAAAATTGGTCTAAAAATTTATCTTCAGGTTAGTTGGTAGAGCTCTAGCTAGGGTGACCAGCTGAGCTAAACATAATAAAAAATGTTAAGAGAGGTAGGGAGCGTAATTGTAAGCTACCCGACTGGGGAATGTACCTCCACCCCACAGAATATTGCAGCCAAATAACGGTTCCCTTGAGGGCTGTTGTGTTTCTGCAAGAGAATGAGGTCACCAGAAAGGAAGGAGATGCTGCAATGGCAGCGGGGGTGGCGGTGCGCGAGCGATATTTTATGTTGCGAGCGTTAATATGGCTACGGTAACCGCTTCACATCAGGCGGGCCGTATGCTTGTCTGCCACCCGACATAGTATAAAAAAAATTGTAATAATCTAAGCAATAGCTTCATTTTCGCATTCGAAAATTCCAATGGTAATCGGTTTCAGCTTCAGCGGCAGGGCCCCTGAACGAAACGTCAGGCAATAATAAAGGTATGTAAATACCCTTATGCATGATCGCGTTAATTCCCGTTCTTATATTTCATAAATCATGCAACGCAACAGTTTAAAAGTTATTGAAAAAGTTCTGTCGTTAAATCGATTAATTGTAACTAAACATAGATTGACGAGCCCGGTGATCGAATGGCAGTAATGGTTACTTTGAATCCGTGCTCGCGGGTTCATCAAAACATTTGTGTGCATGAACATGCCTGTCTGTCTTGGCCTGGGTGTTTTCTATGTAGTATAAGTATGTATTTACAAAAAAATATATATTTAAGTACATATATTAGTAGCTCAGAGGAGCTCGATGGCGTGGTTGCGTGTGACAGTCTAATCGATCACGCAAGTCAAGCAACGTCGACCGTATCCTGTCTTTGTATGGGTTTATTTATCTCGAGCTCCTCCGTGCTTCGGTCGCGGCTGTTGTCGTTAGATGACAGTCGTTAAGCCAAGTCAGTGGCCTTCAGGCGGCTTGAAAACACTGACCTCCGCCAACCCGCAATTGAGCAGCGTGGTGGAGTATGCTCAAACCCCCTTCGATTGAGGGGAGACCTGTATCCCAGCAGTGGGATGAATAAGGGTTGACGACGACGTATATCAGTTGTCTAGTACCCATAGTACAAGCTTTGCGCTTAATTTGGGACTAGATGGAGCTGTGTAAATTGTCCAGAAATAATTATTATTCAGTGGAGCAAGCGGAGCGAGCGAAACGTCACTCTTGGAAATGAATGGGCTCCAAAACCACTGAACCAATTTTGATGTAACCTATCACATTTAAGGACCTCGACGTGCTTGAGGTTTGTGTTGAAAAAAAATTGAGATCGATCATGTCACTGACTTCGCTTAACGACTGTCACCTAATGACAACAGCCGGGACCGACGGCTTAACGTGCCCTCCGAAGCACGGAGGAGCTCGAGATAAATTAACCCATCCATGGACAGGCTACGGCTGACGTTTCTTAACTTACGTGATCGATTAGACTGACATGCACAGCGACGCAATGGAGTTCCTCAATCTAGTCTCTTTATCATATATTATTTTATATACGAGTATGTATATAGATGTCTATGTTGTAACAAAAGATAATCAAACGTACAAGTTGATTATAACAGAAATGCCTAGCTAGCACTTGTGTTAACCATAATCACTGTTAGAATAACGTTACTTCCTAATTCTGGGGTGTAAGTGGTTCATTAACAGTTTTGAACCAAAGCCAGCCTCATCTGCATGTGGTGAACCTTGCTGACTGATATGCGAGGCACTGGCAAAAAGAGAGGTATGAAAAAGCGTATTTTTTATTTAAGCTTAAAAGCTGGGGTATATCAAAAAAGGATTTTTCTCACAGTTAAGTTTCATATTATCAAATTCGATTGGAGAAAATTGAAATAAAACCGTTATTAAATATAAAAAACTTTACGATCCACTTTCTATTTTATCAATGGGACTCAAGTCGTGGACGATACTTTCAGCAAAAAATGTGAGAATATCGCCACCCGCAATAACTATTGTACTGACTTTTTGGTCTAAATCTAGTACCTTGTCACAGTACAATAAAATTGCATGCATCAGTGCACATCGATTGAAGTGATCCGAGTGGCTTCGGAGCAGACGTGAACGCGCATCGTGCGCGGTCAACGTTTATTTATCGAATAGTGTAGAGAGCGCTTACCTATTCAAACGTCTCGACTTGATAAATTGCCCTCGATTTGCATATAAAAGGCAATAAAATAAAATTAAAAAAATCATCATCTAATATTCCCTTTATTGTTTATACCCTTTTTATGGAGCATAATCATAATGTTTGTTATTTCAGAAGGTTGTTGACAGAGAGCTTGAGGAAGATGAATGACTCTTTAATTAGTTTTTCTTTTTATTAGTTTTATTTTTAAGTAGTTTTAAGGTTAGATTATTTTTATTTAGGTACTATAGTTTAGTTGTATTTTGTTGTTATATGTATATCTCTTTTTCAATTATGTTTGTTGTAAACCATTTATAAAAGTTCGGCTCTTAAATTAGCTCTATATTTGGTATCCTATTGAATAAAAAAATGACTAAATTCAAAGAGTAAAGAGCAGTAACAAACTTTTTAGTGGTTCATTAATTAAACTAAGCCGGATTAGAATCCGAGGACTAGAGTCCACAAATTCATCTGATACATCTCTCTCTCTAATACATCATATAAGTAACCGACACTAAAGAAGTGTTTTGTACAGTTTTAGTTAATAATCTATAATTTTATTTTCAAGAATTATGTACCTATCTATTAAAAGTTTGTATGTTGCTTATTTATAGCCTAACTTAAAAAAATACTGTTTTTTTACTAAGCTCTCGAGCCTGGGGCCCCCTTGGTCCGGGGGCCCGTGGTATTTTGCCCGCTCTGCCACCCTGTAGTTACGCCACTGAGATAATAATATATATATAGGGCAAGTAATCATTTGATTGTATAAAATTTGTAGAATCTTGATTAATAGAGTTTAAATCGTGACTACCGAGTCACTATCGGTTTTACTGTTGTCAGCGCACGTTGAGGTGATATTGGCTTTAACGATGATAGCTACTTGGGTAAATTAATAAAAATAAAAATCTTCTGTATCTATCAACAAAGGTTGATTGGATATTGGAAATGTCCAACCTATCTATCATCGCACAGTTTAAACATCTAGACGGATCGGATTAAAAATTGGCATACATGTAGATATTATGACGAAAACACCTGCTAAGAAAGAATTTTTGAAAACTCCCACGGGATACCGGGATATGGGACTACGAAGTCCAGGGCGCAAGCTAGATTTAGTACAAAAAAAAATTAAAAATGTTTTTATTAAAATCGTTATAAATCTATGTCTTTCATTTCACTGCTCGACCACACTTCGGCATTATCAATGAAATATAAAATAAAGTTAAATATAAAATAAAGTTTCTACGCAAGTCAGATCATCCTGATTGAACATCGATAATGTCCTGCAGGAAACCTTCGATTCCACTATTTATTTGAATTAGTTATGCCAAATATGGAGTTTCTTGGTGTTTGCTTTATTTTGCATGGTGATTCTATTGGGTTGAATAGACGAAGCTGAAGTTACTTGATCACGATTTAAAAATAGAACATATTAAAACTATACGAATATTTAATTTATTTTATTGCATAATATACATAGTGTACACCAAGAGTTAACTTTTTGAAGTGAAAACTTCTTTAGCGGCGTTGTGCACTTTTTGGGATGGGTAAAAAATGTTAAATTCGCGTCAGGACACGTGGCCTGTTCGAAAATTCGTAAGACGGAGGGAGAGTAGACCGCGCCGGTGCGACGTAGGAGAGGAAGTAATATCCCCCTCTCTTTCTACCGCGCGGCGAAAATGTATGTCTGCTCCTGCTGTTTATTACATTATATAAATCATGTTTGTGTACGATAGCGCAATAAATGTATATTGTATTTTACTACATAAATGATAGTACTTTTATACTGATAAATAAAGCAATTCGTGCGAAATTATTCCCTAACCATTCCAAAATATTCACAAATGCACAACGTTAATGTTCAAGTTTTCACTTCTGCCGGGCACTCCCGGTGTGCAACCCGTTATTTTTTAATTACTTAACATGCAAACATATTTTATATCGATCAAAATAATGCATACATCATGAAACCACTGAGGTTTAACTAATGCAGTAATGCACCGGGACGGACATAAGATGCACATACAACCATTTTATAAATACTATGCGTGTAGCATACAGCAATAAGTGAAAAAAAAAAACAAAAACATAAACAAACAAACAACAATTTATTTCGACCATAATATACTCTTACATTGATAATATCATTAAATAAATAATAAATAAATATTGTCAGACAAATTACACAGCGCCATCTAGCCCAAAGTAAGCGAAGCTTGTGTTATGGGTACTATACAACTGATAAACATACGTAAATACATTTTTTTTTGTTGTAAATACATACTTATGATACATAGAGATTAAAACAAACAGACATGTTCATGCACACAAATGTACCTATGTGGGAATCGAACCCACGAGCGTTGGTGTCGAAGCCGCGTCATTGACCGCTACGCCACCGAGCTCGTCATCAATAATAATAAATAATAATAATAATAAATCTTTATTTCCTCCCACAATAAATGGCTTATAAAGTAAACTTAAATTTCTAAACATTTCGTTTCCTTAAATGCTAAGCCATTTTAAGTGAGAGGCTGGTGCCTGAAGTAGGTTTTGGAAAAAACCTGTGTTACAGGTCATCAGGCCCCTCCCTTAGGATCATAATATAATCAATGTATATGATCTTCGAATAGCTAAAAAACATTAAAATAAATATATATATATAAAGGTAATAATAATATTCTCATCATAATTACAAATTATTTCAATAATATTATTTTATTTTAGATTGTATATTATTAATTGTTAGGAAGATCAGGAGGTAATTAGTTAATAAGTCGAGGCAGAAGGCACTCAGTCGTTCTCTCGCCATACGTATTGTTAGCTCTTATTGTACAAAGTCGGTTTCGTGATACCGCACGAGTGTATACAGAAAATTTACTTATTTGGCTAAAGTATGGTTCTGCCGAGTAGGTAAGTGATGGCAGATGGGGGTGGAAGGTGCTAGAGTAGAGGCCGCGCGTAAAGACGACGAAATGTTGGGCGCCCTCCTACTAGATGGTCCGATGACCTTAATAAAGCGGCTGGGAGCGGCTGGATGCGGAAGGCGGATGATCGTATCTGGTGGAAAGCATTGGGGAAGGCTTATATCCAGCAGTTGGTAGATACAGGCTGATGATGATGATGATGATTGTTCTAATTAAAGGACAAAAAATACATAAGAAGATATAAATAAAAATCAACACATGTATGTTCTTATCGAGGTGATCATTTACCACACCAGTGAATTTTTACAGCAGGTTTTTCTGTTCTTTTATACTTATTACCCGTATTGATTATCATTTATTACATTGTGTTTTGAATAAAATTTATATCTGAACAACATATAAATTTTTCTATAAATTTTTATTCACGGAAGAAAATACGTCTATATTTGGTGAAATCATCACATTGAGTTTTTTTTAAAAACAGACCTTACATAGCCTCTTTTTAATTCATCTGGATACAGCCCACACTTAACATTACAATTAACTAGATTAGAAGAGAAAGATATGACCGTCTTGAATAAAACAATGACGCTAGCCGCCCGGCCGTACTCGGACGGTGGTATCGAGGTGTGCGGTTGTATCATATATTGATAATTTGTTGTGTTTTACACTATGCTCCACAAACATACATCATAGAGGAATACACCACAAATATTGTTAGCAGTGGTAAAGATTGTGCCAATGGAAAATTGAGTTAAGATGAGCAAAATATGCACATACATTTAGAGATATTGGCAGTATACTCCTTCGCATAAACAATACAACCGTCATTTCGTATATTAATAAAATGGGTGGCGTGTGATTTCCTCATCTACCAGCTTTACTAAAAGGTTTTGGCTTATTTAATTTTATTTGGGGTGTAGTGGTTCATCAACATCTTTGAACCAAAGCCAACTTCACCTGCATGCGGTGCACCCTGCTGACTGGCAAACGAAGCTCTGGCGAAAAGAGAGGTAGGGAGCGTAATTGTAAGCTACCCGACAGGGGAATGTACCTTCACCTCACAGAATACCGCAGCCAAATAAAAAATCCCTTGAGGGTTGTTGTGTTCCTGCGAGTGAGTGAGGTTAGCGTTAATATGGCTACGGTAACCGTTTCACATCAAGCGGGCCGTATGCTTGTCTAGGTGACAGACAAGAAGACATAGTATAAAAAAAAAACTCATTCTCATATTTAAATAAAATGTTTTGTTAATGCCGTTTAAAAAAACATTTTTAAATATAGAATATCTAGACTGATTACGGTTTTTATCGAATTCGCCCTTAAACAAACTATAATATCAATTGTAGGTACTAAGGTTTCTAGAAACATGGTGTGCAAATGAGGATATTAGAATAGAGTGTCTAACAAAAAAAAATAACTTTGCTGGCCCTTGTAACGGTGTAAACATTAAGTAAAATTAACGTTCATAACATTGAAATTATTCCCAATGATAAAAACATTATAAAAATACAAGATATTGTGAAAACTTTGCGGGCGAAAAGAAGAAAGTAAACGATAACGCGTCAAAGATAGCTGTCTACATATTACTTGATTTTCAAATATTGTTTCAAAACAGGGCATTATATCATAAAAAGTAACTACAATTACATAAATATTAACTTGAGGAACGACATGAACATAATTTTTCAAGCTATGACTTTTTCAATAGCCTAGTGTACGACATAAACCTTCTTAAGCAATACTTAAATCAAGATTTCATATTATTTTTAGCAACATTTTGTAAGTCGTGCGTACGTAATTAAATAATTTAAAAATGAATGAGCCCTTATGGCCTACGGTGTTTCTTCGCGCGGGCAAAAAATATTACCTTTGAAAACAATTAAGTTTTTAATACACTCAGTAACAGAACCAGTCAGAGGCATAAGTAATCGATTTTAATGTCATCTAAATCATATCGGACGCTTTTGTTGGTCGGTATTCAGCAATTTATCATTGCGAGGCATATCTTAGGTCACACTTGCTGGTCATCGCTCCTGAGACGAGGATAAGGATTACATACATAAATCTATTTGTAAATCTTCGAACAAACACCTAACAACTATATATCATTTTTTGATCGAACTGAGATAAATTTATACATGTAATAAATTAACCCTGTTGGTTTATTTTTCATTACAATATAATAGAATATTATAGTAGTTAGCTTTATCCATGAAAGGGCCATTAAAAATAGTAATGTGATGTTTTTCATAATGTTATAAAGCACTTGTACTATTCCACGTTATTATATTTAATATTACCGAAAGGTTTCGCCGCTAAGGCATTATCAAGGTAAACAGATGGATGATGTTTTTCACGTTGACATCGTAAATGAAACCCTAATTTATGTCTGTTCTGATAGCACCAGTTATATGAATGTTTATTATGTAGTAACAAGGTAAAAGTTTGAGTTTTCCCGCCGGACACTTGTTGGCTCCCATATCGTCCCATGGGAACCTTGGATAATTTTTCCTCCTCTCATTTTTATACTTCGCTTTAAATGTCTTGACTCTCTCTTGCGTCTTGACTCCCATAAAATCCGGTTTTTTTACTCCTCTTCGGGGCGAACGCTAGCAACATGAAATGTCCTTCGTGCGCCGCCATCCCAGTTGTCAACACAGCAATTCCTTCCTCTACCCTCCAACCGTCTAGGGAATTGTTATTTGGCTACGGTATCCTGCGAGGTGGAGGTATTGCCCAGTGGGGCAGCTTCCACCACGTGCCGGCGAGGTTGGCGTTGGCTATAAAGATCTTGATGAGCCACTTACACCCAAAAGTGCATTCAATTTTTTTTACAACAGTTTAAGTTTCAAATACTGAAACATCATCATAAACTATTTATATGTAATGTCTATGTATGTTTATTTCTATATAGATATATATGTATGTTTGGTTAAGTATGTATAAATTTTGTAATATTTTTTTAATGTAGGTACATATTTGTAAACCGCATTTGTGAATGCTTGCACTTCTTGAAGGATGGCTGGCAGAGAAAACTTCTAGCATTATGTCCGCCTTTTGTAGTATTGTATATTGCGGTAAAGTTTTTAAATAAATAAATAAGGGATTCAATACTTCAAGACAAGTCTTATTCGCGCTATCAAGAGGAATCTAATGACTTGTCATCAATTTACATTTCAAATACATAATAAGCCACTGGAAAAGCCAGGGCTGGGTAGGTTATGTCAACGTACCATAGTTATTTCATTTTACATAAATTCTTACTAATAAAGAATTGCATTCTTAATTCTAGCCATTGTTAGATATCAATCATTGAGATCAATACAATGTCACCATTCAACGTGTTTTATAAAAAGGACAAATCCATTTTATAAATCATTTCGCTTTAAAAACGCAGAGGGAATCCATAATGAGATAAATACGATTTACGAGTACTTATTTCTCTACAAGAAATTACTTTCCTTGTTAATTTGTTTGCGTTTTTCATTCCAAATGGCTTGGTAATGTTAGCTTTGAATGTAAATAAAATAAATTAGTAAATAATTCGCTTTGAATGTCTGGTAGACAGCTAGCACGGAGGCGCGTTGCTTTGTGTTTCGTTTTTCTCTCCACTATATTGAAGCTTGGCGCGACTACCTGCGCCCTTAGTACAACGCAGTGTGAACTCGTTAGAACCGACTGATTATGTTTATTTCAAGTATAGTCTAAATAACTTAAATATAGTCTAATTAACAATATTCTCGTCTTTTTTGGGTCATTGATTTACGAATACACGGCAAACATTTACAATGAGAATGGTGATTACTTTATTTTTTATTATTATTCAAAATTTAACTTATATGGACTGTTTGATCGTATTGCCGAACTATTTTCTAAATTGGAAATGCTAAATACTGCTCATTTTAAGTGAACTGTAACTTGTTCTTATGAGTAATAAAGATCTTTAAACCGAAATACAGTCTTACTAGTTTTGTTAGGTTAGTTATTAATTGGGTTTACGATGAGATTTTTGTTACTAACATTCTGTGAAAGCAATTTCTTCTATTGTGGTGAAAGCGTGCGCCACGTTCTGAATAGGTTGTACACGTTTAGACTTCCATGACGTTTGGTTTTGTGTAGCTTGCATCCTTCGGCTCGCTGCGATCTTTATAAGAATATAAATATTTAAATATACTGAGGAAGGGGTACGGTTCAGCCCTACGCTGTGTTTTACTGTCCGCCGTCGTATTGCGGACTTGCAAATTTTTAAATATATATCGTAAACTCTGATTACCTTAGGCCAGCATCCACCCACTCGTGACGCTCTAGGTCGAATGCCCAGCCGAAAACTATGGCACGGTAGACCAACATGTTTCACCTCTGTAGCTAAACCACATACACGTGAGTGATCAAACGCGCATAAAGCCACCTAAAATGCGAGCCAGTCAGCCAGTCCCCGGGGTTATTTGTTCAAGCTGCGAAAACTTCCCACCGTCGCTACACTGGGCAAACCCTCCAATTACCATGGCTCCGCTGACGTTGCGTCATATGAGCCGAATATTGGGAAATGCGCGTGGCACTTTGCTCTGAGACTCTTTCTTGCCGCGGACAATTCTGGGGCAGCTACACTAGGCTGGTGGGATTGCGACTTTTACAGGTAGTTGGGCGGTGTGGTGAAGTATACTCTAAACCCCTTCGGTTGAGGGGAGCTAAGCAGTGGGTTGAATAAGGGTTGATGACGTTAGAGCCGTCTGTGAGATGAGATCGTCGTGGTAGGTATATATAATTAATTAATTATAAATACCACTATATTATACATATATTTACATTCAATATTTATTCGTTTATAATAATATGTGTAATACAATATTATTCAGTAGTTAGACAGTGAGTAAATAATAATATACTCTTTAAAGCAGGTGCTAAGTCGTGTAATTCGTTTGGTCACGCGATAAAAAGAACATTATTAGGTTTTGTATGGAATATTATCGTAGGTACCCGGTATCCCGGAATGTTTCAGGAGTCCTTTCTAACCCTATCATAACCGGTCTAATCCTTTAGGCGATGCTATGGACAGGCACAAATACACCCGTATACTCTCTCCCCACACACCCACCCTCCTCTTTTTGCTACAGGCTATCATAGATAACTAATAATTTGAAATAGATAAAATAAAAGCCCCTTTTATATTCTAAAATTGGAGCAACTCTTTATGGTGGGAGGTCCTACAAATACACGCAAAACTCTATCTCCTGCGTACTTATTTTATTTGTATTTATTTCCTTTTATAGCCTTTTATGTATTTTTTTTTTTTTTTTGCTCGAAGAGATCGTACGTTATTATTATGTCATTGTGAGTTCCCGTGCCCTATAATTATTTACCGTGAACAAATATACATACTCGTATTTGCTGACTTGAAATATCAATTATGAGTATTGCCTTCTGTTGAAAAAAATTAAATGCATTTATTTATATTAACATTATATAGAGGTTAAGTTTGTGAGGTTGTAGTAGGGGTAATCCTTGGATCTACTGAAGAGATTTGGAAAATTCTTTTACCAAGTATCATAGGCTATATATTAACGAAAAAAATTAAAAGATTTTCTTAAACGCGGACGAAGCCGCGGGCGGAAGCTAGCTGTTTTATAAATGTTCTGGCGACTCGCTGAGGCTTCGCTCGATGGCAATTTTTGGAGTATATTGTATCACAGTTTAAGTAATACTACTACGTACAGTGTGGCCACTCCCTGCTGCTCTCTCGTGTCGAGCTCACCTCCCCTCAGAGACGAATCTGGAACAGTTTGTAAGGCGCCGCACGCACACACTCTCATTGACGCTCTGCACAGACGTCATTGTTTATGTAGTAGTAAACGACGCGACATTTGTATGGAGTTGCCGCTGTTTCGTAGGGTTTCGGAGTTTCAGTAAAAAAATATCAAATACAGACAATGTAAACCGTAATAAAATACATTGCGTGGTTTAGAAGGAGTTATCAGATAAACATGTGGAAAATGACTCTATATATTTTTATAGAAAACAGAAATTGTTGCGGCTAGTACATAATTAATTTGACGAGCTCGGTGGTCAAATGGTTAGCAAACTCCGAGGTCGCGGGTTCGATCCCTGCACAAGACAAAACTTTGTGTGCATGAACATGTCTGTTTATCTTGGTCTGGGTGTTTTTTATGTATAATATGTATGTATTTACAAAAAAAAAAAAACACCAATTTCCTATTTGATTCTTTTGGGGCCCAGGCTGCGCGACTATGGAACTCACTACCTTTAGAGTTACGACTGTCACCATCTATCGATTCCTTCAAGACACGACTTCTTAATAAATTCTTTTCCACGCCCACGACTGTATTTGGAAATATAAATAAAAATCAAATAGCAAATCCGACATGAGTATGAGCTCAAGTATATTCTTATATTTGTATAATTTATTTAATTACTTGTGCCATAATATCCACGTAGATACAAACAATAATAGTATTTTGAATTATGTATTCTTGCGTTTTAGATATATGTTCTGTCTTATTTATGTTATGTACTTATAGTATATAATTGTGTTTTCTTCGCCGCCAATTCACAGCTTCCTTTCAGGAACTCAAAGGTTGATATGTAATATTTAATGCAATAAAGATTTTACAAACAAACAAAAAAAAATGTATTCAAGTATGTATTATATCAGTTATCTAGTACCCATAGCTTTGCTTAGTTTGGGACTAGATGGCCGTGTGTAATTTGTCCAGGTATAATTATTGTTGTTATTTATCTCTCTTAATTCTTATTTATTATTATTAATTAGTGATTTACTGAGACCTAAATATTTTGTACCAATTGTATCTATCTACTACGGTCGGCAAGGCGCGTGTGATGTCCCTAGCGTTGCAGGCGTTAATAAGCTGTGGTAACTGCTTTACATCAGGCGGGCCACATGCTAGTTTGTCACTGGTATAAAAATAACAGCATTCGTGCCGTGCGTGATTCGTTCGTAAATATACTACATATATCTGTGAGTAAAATATGTAGTTACATTATAATTTTTTGAATGGATATTACAATATGTTTTGATACTTATGTTAATGTAAACAGAATTAAATGCATAAAAGTGCATTAAAGTCGGTTTATTTGCGGTTGTACATGCGCAACGCTTTAGGCTACTCGCTCAGCGCACGTCATTGAAATACGTTGCTATTGTCATGGCCAGTTGAATAAATATTTTAGTTTGTGTACCACCCAAGGCGGCTCGCACAAAGCGACCTCCGCCATGATTGATCCTTGAAGGGCGGAATTATACAGGCTCTTGGTATCCTTTTTGACTTCATATGATGGCAGCGTTGCCTATCTTATTTCAATGAATAAATTGGGACAGGATTTAATTATGTGCATTTAAATGCCTAAAATTTATTTTGTGCCATAAATAGACATGATTGACTGTAGCGGTGGTAAAGGTCGGTCAATGTAAAAATGGTAGTAAGTAATGACATGATATTTTATTGAATTTGTATTGAATTTAATTAAAAAGCCCTAACGTAGAATTGTACTTGTGGCTTTGACGCGACTTCTACAATCTTAATATATAAAAATTTCGTGTCACGTTGTTTGTCCGCGATGGAATCCGAAACTACTGAACCGATTTAAATCAAATTTTGTACACGTGTGCAGTTTGATCCAATTTGAGATATAGGATAGTTTTTAACTAATCCACTCTCCACTCAATTATGAAACAGAAGCACTTATAATTGTCATCAACATAAAGTTATTTTGGATTGAGTGTGGCTCAGTAGTATCTTTAGAGCCAAAACCAACCTCACATGCACATGGTGCATCCCACCGGCTAGCAAGAGGGTTTTGGTGAAAGAGAAATAGGACATAACGATCCTATACTAGTGTAATCATAAAGATTTGATATTAATTGATCTTTGATTTGTTGGATTTGTTTCCGCCCCGTATAGCTAAATACCTATTAAAAAAATGGATAAATTAACGTAAAAATATTTAAAGGCGATACGAAGTTCGCCGGGCCAGCTAGTAATTTTATAGATTTTATGCGGTTTGCATGCATTGGCTGTCCGCGATATTTGCCAGATCATTCAGGCCAGGGACTCTACCGCTGAAGCTGAAGCCGATTACCGATTATGATTCTACTGCTTAAATTGTTGGGAATTATGTTTAGTTTAGCTGGTAGCCACCCTAGAGCTCTACTGACTAAGCTGAAGATGTCTGTCAATAACTTTAACCTGAGACCAATCGGCTTCAGCTTTAGCGCTAGGGCCCCAGGTCTTAGGGTTATGTTAATGACAGACATATCTAGCATAGTCGATTGAGGTCCAGGTTCCCCACCAGCCCCCTTACCACCAACTCTTATTGCGATTCAATAACTGAATAGAATGCTTATTCATACCAATGAATAAGCATTCTATTTAGTTGAAATAGAGTCGCTTATTCATTCTATTCCGTTATTGAATAATAGTTGGTGGTAATAAGAGTTGGTGGTAAGGGGGCAGCTAAGTAAAACACAATTACGCCTAATCTTTAGCTTGATTACCTAAAGCTTGAGTTTTGCATTAAAAAAAATGTAATTGAAATCGTCTTTAACTTAGGCGATAGAGTCTCTGTGGCCATACGTGGTTGACATTTCAGAATATTTCTGTCTCGGTCATCTTTCTATGACGGTAATTGATTCTGCTGTTTATAAATAAAAAAAAGTCAATGTTAATTTAACTTGTTCTTCGTTTGTAATTTCATTACACCCTCGGGATATACATATTTACAGAATCCTCCCAAATATTTAAAGGTTGACTGGAAGAGATCCCTTAGAGGGATAAGTCCGCCTTTGTACGGCTTTTATTGTATGTAAATTTTTATATTATTATTGTTTATGTAGTGCAATAAAGATATTACAAACAAAACAAACAAAAGGTCGAGTAGGCAAGTTTTTACCAGAATCTTAGTTTCTTTTTTAATTTTATTTAAAGGGGCTCCCATACAACAAACGTAATTTTTTTTTTTGCTCGTTTTTGCTCGCAATTGGTAACGGCAATAGGTAGACGCTTGAAATACTCACATAATATTTAGTCTCACTTACATTATATATTCACTTTAAAAATAAATAATTAAATAAAAATAAAACAAGTTTTTAGTAATGTTTAGTTTTGTACGGTAATTTTATGTAAGTGTTAATAATAATTTTGTATGGTAGACACACAAGTCACAAAAATTTAGACCACCTAAATTGTTTAACTTTGGAGGTATTTTTACGGGATTTAAAAACTCACTCAATTTAATTGTGTCAATGTCTAACACAACAAATCACTATCTTCTTCTTCTATTTTTGTTTGATTGGCGACCACTCTTTAGTTACAGATTACTCCACAACAAACCTCAACAAACCACTGTCAAAGTTAACTGTAAATCATTAAATAGGCTTTTTTTTTTTATTTATTTATTTTTTATATATATAATTATTTTTAATATTTTTTTTTTTTCTAGCTGCATAAAAGTGGAAATCTATCATTATACATATAAAAGAATTAAATCTTGTGTTGTGTCTACGTATGCATTTGTTACTGTAGTCATAATTTATTATTTTTATTATTTCATGTTATAATTTCTACATAATGTTATTTTAAAATAGTTTAATTGTATTTTTTTTTTGCCTACCATGTGTTGATGCAGCCGGCGAATGCTTGAAGGCAGTATATTTAGCGTATAGTTGAAATATTACATTATAATATTAGAATTAGAAGTTTATTTACAGAGAATTAATTTATATAATTAGTTTTTGATTAGCTCAATGTCGGATTTGCTTCCTGATGTTTCTGATTCAGAATATTTCTCTCTTTCCTCGTCGTTTGAAAGTCTCTCTAGTGGCAGTGATGATCCTAATGCTCCTTCATTGGGTAAAAGTCTCGACATAAAGTTTGCGTCATTAAATAAAAACTTCAACGTCATACACATAAATGCTCAAAGTGTTGCGGCCCACTATGCCGATATACTTGCTACTTTCACTTCTAGTAACATTCATGCTGTTCTTATATCGGAGACATTTCTTAAACCATCTCTCCCCTCTACTTTGTACCCCATACCAGGTTTCAGGCTCATTAGGAATGATCGTACTTGTGTCAGAACTCAGGGTGGCGTTACTAGAATGGTGGGATATGGTGGGGTAGCTATTTATCTCCGAAGTGATATACCATATGAGTTGTTATCCCAATCCCCTCCAGATCACCAATCTCCTGAACACCTATTCCTAAAGGTAACCCTTCATCACGTGACAATTTTGTTAGGTGTGTATTATAGTCCATCCCTTCATGTAAATTATTTCAATTCATTGGACATACTTTTGACTCAATTATCTTCACAACATGATCACACCATAATTATGGGAGATTTCAACACTTGCCTCATTAAAGACGATGTCCGTGCAAGAAACCTTCGTTCTATTTTACATTCGGTTGATCTTGATCTTCTTCCACTTGGCCCTACCCACTTTCCTCATAATGGTCCTCCATCCCTGCTTGACCTGATAATTACCTCTTCCTCTAATCTAGTTGCTGACTTTGGACAGTTCAATGCACCTGCCTTCTCAGCGCATGATTTGATTTATGCCTCTTTTAAACTGCGGCCACCTAAGCGAAGGCACAAAGTTTCACTTTTACGTAACTTTGTAGGAATTGATTGGGATGTTTTCTTAAGGGATTTACACAGCGCTAACTGGGATAATGTTCTTTCTGCATCATCTGTTGACGAAAAATTGATAGCGTTTAATAGTATTATTTTAGAAATTTATAACAAACATGCACCTCTTCGTCCTGTCCGGGTCAAGCACTTCCCAGCACCATGGCTTACGGATGAGATAAAGACTCTCATGGCTCGTAGGGATAAAGCAAAAATTAAATTGCGTCATGATCCCAGTCAGGTTAATCGCGATAAATATACATCTTTGCGTAACCAGTGCAATAAAACCTGTAGGGTAGCAAGGCGCAATTATATGCACTCACACATAGAAAATTGTCCTCCCACGAAACTATGGCAGTTTCTTAAGTCGAATGGTGTTGGCAGGGAGCAGCCAAGTGCTTGTTCTAATATTGACCTTAATGCTTTAAATAAGCACTTTAGTTGTCCTGTTACTATAGATCCCGTTCTTAAAATATCAGCACTGAACCAGTTGGACATGGCGGCACAGCAATCAGTTCCTTTATTTGAGCTTAAAGAGATAACGTCAGAGGAAGTAGTGAAATTGATAGGATCCATAAAGTCCAGAGCTGTCGGCAGCGACGATATCGGTCTACATATGATTGATCCTATTAAGGAGCATATTGCGCCGTTTCTTGCTGACATTATAAATTGTTCTATTTCTTCTGGTGTCTTTCCCTCTAAGTGGAAAGACGCTCATATAATTCCTCTTCCAAAAAAGTCTATGCCTTCTGCATTTTCAGATTTTCGCCCAATTTCCATTTTACCCTTTCTTTCTAAGGTGCTGGAGCACTTTGTGCACCAACGCTTGTCCTATCATCTTCAAAAGCATAACCTGTTGAGTCAGCACCAGTCTGGATTCCGCACTGGCCACAGCACCGTTACGGCACTCGTTAAGGTCACTGACGATATTCGACTGAACATTGAAAACAAAAAATTAACACTGCTTGTTTTACTAGATTTCTCTAACGCTTTTAACACGGTTGATCTTGACATTATGCTTGGAATGCTTCGTGCTCTCAATCTATCACCATTGGTTTTATCATGGTTCAAGTCTTACCTATTTGATCGCCGTCAAATTGTAAAAATTGGTGACTCTAGATCTGACTGGTGCGGTCTTACTGCGGGTGTGCCTCAAGGTGGTGTGTTATCTCCTATTCTTTTCTCAATCTTTATTAATCACATTACTTTGTTACTATCTTCTTCTTATCATCTGTACGCTGATGATCTCCAAATTTATACGGGAGCTTCGCTGGAGGACTTTGCAGGTGCGGTCAGAACTATCAACAATGAGCTCTCTGCCATTGCACAGTGGTCTAGAAATTTCGGATTAAGGGTAAATCCATCCAAATCAAATGCGATTATAATTGGCAGCCCCTATTTTGTTTCCAAATTGTCCAATATGATGTGCCCCAATGTCATTTTTGACGGTAACATTATAGCCTACTCCTCTACAGTTAAAAACTTGGGAATCATCATGGACCAAACCTTGTCTTGGGCGCCGCAGGTCAGCGAAGTTAGTCGGAAGATTTTCGCATCACTTCACTCTTTGAAACGACTGCAAAATTTCCTCCCTGTCAGTACGAAAATATTGCTTGTTCATACTCTTCTTCTTCCGATTTTAGATTACGCGGATATAGCTTACCTGGACCCATCTGAAGAAATTCTAAATAAACTGGAGCGTATTCAGAATATGTGCATAAGATATGTCTATGGTGTACAGAAGTTTGACCACATAACAGAGTATCGCACAAAACTCAACTTGCTGCCCATAAGACTACGTAGAAGTTTTCATATTCTTTCCCTACTTTATCAAGTTCTCTTTCAACCAACAACGCCTGTGTATCTTTGTGAAAAATTCAAGTTTCGTGTCTCTGATGACCGGCTTCGTTCAAGCAAAATTCCTTACCTTGTAATTCCTCATCATACCTCACAGTGCTATTCTAAATCCTTTGCTGTCCTCGCTGCTCGCCTTTGGAACAAACTGCCAGTGAATATCAAAATGTCACAGTCACGTTATTCCTTCAAATCTCAACTTCGGAAGCATTATGGTTGTATTCCTGATGTTTGAGCTATATATTTCAATTGTATACAAAATTGGTATGTAGCTTGTGTTTAGCATTTTGCATATATGAGATGTGCATTGTTGCGTATAAAGCTAGTATATATTAGATAATAGATATTAGTTATAATTCGTATGTAATAAGGGTTTACATGTTTTGTTATCCTTAAGTTTTATTATTATTATTTTTAGTTAAAGCTCTATGTTGTACTCATGCACTGTACTAATTACCAAACCCACGTCATCTTTCATCATTAAGCGTTCGATGGTTGACTGGAAGAAATCCCTGCATGGGATAAGTCCGCCATTGTATATGACATTTCTTTTGTATCGTTTATATGTATATTTTAGTACAATAAAGTTTACAAACAAACAAACAAACAAACAAACAAGTATTTACAAGTATTTATTTTGTATTTCCCATACAACAAACGTGATTTTATTTGCCGTTTTTCTAGATAATGGTATGGAACCCTTCGTGCGCGAGTCCGAATCGCATTTGGCCGGTTTTATTTTAAAACCACGTCAGGTGGCAGATAAGAATACGGCCCATCTGATGTGAAGGGGTTTCCGTAGCTATATTAACGCTCGCAACATGAAATATTGCTCTTGCGCCTCCAACCCCGCTGCCAACGCAGCAGCTCTTTCCTTTCTCGTTTCTCTCTCCTCTCTCTTGTGCAGGAACACAACAACCCTCAAGGGACTTGTTATTTGGCTGCGGTATTCTGTAAGGTGAACGTACTTCGAAATAGAGCACAGCTCACAATTGCTCGATGCGCAATCTAGAGCTTTCGTCGTGTACCCAAAGTAAGAGACCATGAGAGATAGGTTAGAAAACTGGAAATATCCAACGTGAATGAAGCCGCAGGCAAGATCAGCGTCGTCCGAAGAAACTGACTGGCAGAAATATTAACGCACGGTTCAAACACTGATTTGGAACATAAAATTTTGCATGGAGGTTTTTTGTAGGCGTGGTATGCCTATATTAGGGTTGCTAAGGATCGATTTTTAAACATACACACAGCCCAAGTCTTGGGAGCCTCTGGGAGGAGAGTTAGGATTTGAATGTTGGCAACACTGACAAGCCGGCGCCGAGGGCATCTTATTTTTACTGGGAGCGCGGCGGTGTTTTGCCTCGCCAATGTAATTTCGTGTTGAACGAATTTGGAGAATCGGATAATTATCGACGGCAGTGTGATTTTGAAGCAGATGTTAAAGTAAGTAATTATGGTATTGCTGCAAGCAGATTTTGCTTGTGTTCTTGTCAGGCGTTCACTTTTCTCTTAAGTCGGTGGTTCGCTATGTGTGTCGCCGTGAAATAAGCTTACTTCGTTTGCCGCTGACGTTAACATCTAACGAAATGCGGTGAACTATGAATGTTTTTGTGAAAAAATAGCAGGAGCAATAAGTCTATTCCTTCCTTATTGCGGCGATTCAGGAAATTGAAGTATATAATTTTTGTCGTGAATACGTCTTTGAAATTGCTTCCACAGGGAGGCAATTAAAAAAAAAACTAATGATAACAAAATCGGGGGATATAGTTTGGTGTTGCAGCTACAAATCATCTCCATCTAAAATTCAATCATACCATTTGTTGGCGACTGGCTGGATAGAATCTTTTTATAAATAATATTATTTTGTATTTGACATATTTTTTAAATTGTTTTACTTAGTTACGGTTTCCATGTATTCATTGTGTCTGCTCCATTTGTGCTAGCAAGTAATATTAACTTTTTAAACTCGTTCTCTTACTGTACAATCTACGTGGTTCCATTCCTTAATCATACAGTCCTCTACTCCTTAATACCATTGTATAGAAGAAGGATCGAATAACTTATTACGCTATGTAAGGGCTATGGAACATCGCGTGCGGGGGAAGGGCAAGCGCGGTCATTTTGAGAATTTTTTTTGTGCCTAAAACGTATTCATGTACAAGACACCGTGTCCATGACACAGCCACACTCCATTATTTTTTGTAAAATTTGTTTCTTTTTTTTCTGTGTGTATTTGCAATCAGTCTTAAGACTATGAGCGAATCTGTTCAGTGAAACTGTCATGCAGAGTGGCTTCCCACTAGAAGCGCCTACTCAAAATTTGTTTCTAAAGAACAAAAAAGAGTCTTCATGTAAAAGATTTGAACGACGGTCAGAGTTGAACGACTGATTTATGAAGGTTAAAAATGTCTATGGTAACAGAGAAGAGTTCATAATAATCAAAACTTTATGCTTATCTGTTAATCCAATTCATTTTAATTAATTGAATAATGCGAGTACTATAAAAATACGAATGTGTTTACTCTTTTGATAGAGTAAAGTGGATTTAAGAATGACAGAACCTGTGTACCTGTCTTAACTGGCTTCTTTTTTTCATAAATTATATTTAATCTGTTGTATCCCACAGATGTTGTATAATGGCTATTAAACGTTAATACCTTGACGCAACGAATTAAGTTGGCAGCACAAAAAGATAGCACCAAAGAAGTGGTTTTATTGTGATACAAAACTTACTTAAATGTAAAGTGAATTACGAATAAGGTTATTCTTCGTGTAAGTAAAGAATTGAGTTTAGAAAATCATAAAGGTAAGACCATGGAGATCAGAAAACCGTGAGCACAAATATGTTTCACATAACAACATTAAATAAATAATGAAGCAACAAAAAAAAAGTTAATTAAAGTATAAGGTACTCGATAGCGTCGTTGAGTGTGTTAGGCTAATCGATCGCTCAAGTTAAGCAACCTCTACCGCGACTTATCTATGGTTGGGTTTGTTTATGTTGACCTCCTCCATATTTGCCGTTGGTTTGGCTGTTGTCATTACATGACAGTCGTTAAGTCATGGTAGTGGCCTATAGACATTTTGAAACCTGCTTTCCTTCTCTTGGTCTCCACTAACCCGCAGTTGAGCAGCGTGCTGGAGTACGCTCTAAACTCCCTTCGATTGAGGCCCATAATCTAGCAGTAGGATGAATATCGATTGATGCAGAATGCCAAAGCTTTTGGAAAACTATGTGCGCATGTATTAAAATAACAACAATATATCAAATGAAATAAGCCTTTATGTTTCTTCGACAACGTTGTTCGACTAACTTCATGATTCATATATCAGTTAACGCAGCCTTAGGCTGCTATTAATGCTTTCCAGTTAGTTGCTCGTACGTTTGTTTGTCACCTCAGTGGTATAAAAAATCCCTTTTAACTCGTTTAAACCCCGTCGAATTCCTTCGTTCAGGAACCGATCCCTCGGAGAAACCCCGAGCATAGCACTCTCCATCGCTCGCTGCGTGACCTTTAATCTGTGGATTATTCCGATGGTCAGTCCTCATTTGGTAGATCTCTAAAATTGCGGGACAGGGTACTGTGTGTATAACTTGTACTGTCCTGCTCGCAGCGTGGACAAAACTGTCTGGTGGGAAACATTAGGTTTCATGAAAAATACTTCAAGATCCGGATAGATAGTACACAGTTTATTGGAGCAACGACACATCCGTGTAATTGAAGGATTGAATGAAACATAACATTGACAGATTTTTAATGGGCCACTGTGTCGCACAGTGGCCCATTAAAAATCTGAATTATTTGCGAATTGCGTGATCAGCAGATCTTGCAGAATTAAGAGCACATGGGACATGACATAATACAAAACCAAATGTGCCCTCTAGGCAGCTTGACCGAGTTGATCGACGCCAACGGCCAACCTGCACTTGAGCAGCGTCATCCTTCACGCTGCTCAAGTGCAGGTTGGCCGTTTTAAACGTCTCCTGGGATACGGATCTCTCCTTAAACGTATACTCCTGTATACGTTTAAGGAGAGATCCGTATCCCAGCAGTTGGAACTGGGAAGAAAAAGGGTTAACGACGGATTACTATCTTTTTCCAGAGCCTCGTTAGTTAATCAGCAAGGTGCACCACTGGCAGGTGAGGTTGGCTTTGGCTCAAAGATAATGATCAGCCACTTATGTATCCTCAGATAATGTCATATCCGTGTATATTGCATTTAATTTGCACGTTAATCGTAATTGTTGACGCGACGTGATCAATGTAAACCCGGTGAGAGACTAATGAACCGCGATATTCATGCACTTGTGTTCGCCGTTATTGGAGCTATAGGGCGAACCCGCGGTTCCACGTGCTTTAAACCTTTAACAGTTGTAAAATGCTAAAACAAAAAAAAACTAAATGAGGTTTTGATATGTTAATTGACGGTTTATGTCCAGTAAATGTGCGTTTTCAATATGAATACACAAGAATCCAGTCTGAATGTACGCAATTTGATCTACACTACCTACTTTGCATGCTTAAATTGAATAAATTTGACTGCCGCAAAATAACACACGAATCAATTAACTATCTGAAGATAGGTAAAGTAAATGTGCGCGTATCTGATTAAACCTGTTTGTTTGAATTTTTTTATAATTGCTCTTGCGCCGCGCCACCCCCGCTGCCAACGCAGCATCTCCTTCCTTTCTTTCTGGTGACCTCACTCACTCGCAGAAATACAACAACTCTAAAGGGAACTGTTATTTGGCTGCGGTATTCTGTGAGGTGGAGGTACATTCCCCAGTCGGGTAGCTTACAATTACGCTCCCTACCTCTCTTTTCGCCAGAGCTTCGTTTGTTGTGAAGTTGGCTTTGGTTCAAAGATCTTGATGAACCACTTACACCCCAAAATATTTATTTAAAGTACTTTTCGTTAGGTCACACTCACACACACGACTCTTCGTTAGTTTCTTTACTACATTTAACGAATTTGTTCATCAGCACTCATATGCGCATAAAAAATATTTTCATTTCAATATTCTTACAAAATGTTTTTTATTAAAACTTTTAAATAAAATTCATAGATGCAACTTTCTTTTGATAATATTTTCTGATGTTAAATCGACTATTTTTCCCATTAGTTTTTTGTCCACAGTATGTCACTACCATAGATCAGCAATTATTAGAGGTTTGTGAAGAAACAACAAAGAAACATTAAAAACGGTAACTTACAAAGTATAAACAAACATATCTGTATATGAACATTGATCATTAGCGGAGTTGCAAGTTATTTACTCGGATACGTCAAGAACAGATGGTATCTAACGAGTTTTAAAGGCGTCATCATTTTCACCGTGCAGTAATTGCGTGCATCGACTGCGTTTAAGGGCTGCGCACACGCACCGAATCGAATTTATGCAGAGGTAAGATCACGATGCAATAATCGTCGTATGGGACAGCCCTGCCCTCCCGTACCTGTATCGATCTGTGATAAAGTTATGTACAACCTATCTTTTGTGCGTGGCTTTGCCCCGCGTGAGATAAAAAGTATTACGTAGAACCTATATGCCAAATTTCATCCAAATACGTTCAGCCATTTAGGAGCGAAAGAGTATGAAACATACATTTGTATATTACATCATCATCAGGTCATTTTAGTCTCCACTACAGGAGCACGACCCTCTCTCGTCCGTCCTAGACGGAAGGAGGATTTGGCCTACACTCCCCACGCTGGCCAGACGGGTTGGGGAGGCCTGATCGATGTTCTATAATGTATTACCCTTAGTCGCTTTGTATGACATCCACGGGAAGAGACGGAGTGATTCTATTCTAGTCTGCCGGAAACCACACGGCCAGTATATTACGCCTGGTGCCAATTAAGTACACGGCCTGTCTGATGTTAAGCGTATGCTGTAAATTGTAGGTAACAATACAAAAAACATTGCTCAGACGCTGTATTCTCTTACGTCTGGCGACTTCATTCACTCGCAGGCACATAATAATTCTTAGAATATTGTTATTTGCTTGCGGTTTCCTGTGAAGTGGAGTTATTTTTCTAGTAGGGTAAGCAAGGATAGTATGTGAATATTTCTACGATGGCGCATAGAAAGCCATTTAAGTTGTTGCCGATAGTGAGATACATGGTCATACTTACGTAAGCCATAAATAAATCTAATGTACAAATTTTGAAGAAGTTCTAGTTTATTCATTAAATCTACATTAAGATAAGACAAATCAGAGTAGAGATTTTACAAGAGCAACTTTAGTGGCAGCGGGTAGAAAATTTCTGAGATGAAAAAGAGATGTAGAAGTCGTAAACATTCTCCCGCTAACCTCGGCCACGTGAGTGTTCCAGGATAAAGTGGAGTCAAACTCCCAGGTTTTTGACCGACGTACTGAAAGGAATGAAGAATGCTTTTAGTCTTATTTTACATTTTTTTGACAACATTTTGTTGCAAACATTCTCCTGCTAACCTCTGCCACGTGAGTGTTCCAGGATAAAGTCAAACTCTCAGGTTTTTGACCGACGTACGGAATGCAGAATGCTTAGTCTTATTTTACATTTTTTTGTATCAACCTTAAATATTTTCGCTATTTTTTACAGATCTCTTTAAACTTTTCAACTTTTGTATGGAAAACGTTCATATATTCCGTTATTATAGTGTAAATTTCTACTGGCAAAATACTTAAGGTTTGAAAGCTTTCAAAAAGAATTACCGAGGGCAAACAAACATGCACTCAATTTATTCAAAGTCACGACTCCTGTTGGCCCTAGATGCAGAGATAAAACAATACACTCCTCTAATGTATTTGTTACCAATGTTTTATTTATTTACTATGGTACAGAAAAAAATAATTGAGACTTTTATTTCTTGTTTAAAAATACATTGTAACGTGATAATGTCATAATTATTATTAGTTTAGTTACATAGGATGTATTCGCTTCACGGTATTAATTCGAGGTGTCTCACTACTATCTTTGAGGAAAAGCCAATCACACATGCACGTGGTGCACCGTGCTGACTGAATAACGAGGCTCTGGCAAAAGAGATTTTTTTATATTATTTACTTCGTCGGGTGGAAGACAAGCATACGGCCCGCCTGATGTGAAGCGGTTACCGTAGCCATAATAACGCTCGCAACATAAAATATCGTTCGCATGCCGCCACCCCGCTGCCAATGCAACATCTCCTTCTTTTCTGGTGACCTCATTCACTCGCAGGAACACGACAACCCTCAAGGGAATTATTATTTGGCTGCGGTATTCTGTGAGGTGGAGGACATTCCCCAGTCGCACAGTGTGTCGCCTCGAACAAGCTAGGTGGACAAAATTATTCTTCGCTATTTTTGGATTGTATTACCTCTAAAAATATGCATTGATATGATTTGAAGCTTGCTTTAACATAATATACAAAGTTACGTCTGGCGATTATGAAAAGAAAAAGAAAAGTTAATATAAAACAATTTTATTTTCTACAATAATGATAATGTGGTAGTAGATGTGGTACAGTTTAAAGCACATCAAGCTTGACACTCGTAGTACGAATTAAAGCGATATTACGTGCGACATAAGGGCGGCACAAAGGTCGAAGTGTCAAGCTTGATGTGAACTTTGCTGTATTATATGTTTATTTTTTACGTTAAGTTATTGAACTTAATGTAAAAAATAAAACAAAATAAAAAAAGATGAACATTAATCCTCTTCATCAGACACGTCTGATGAATCAGACACTTGATAGTATCTTCATTTTGGGGAAATAAATTTGATTGTAGCACAGAACGAGGTCCTACGTTACGTGCTTAAGCGCTCTTTAGTTGTATCTAATATTGCTTGTAATGTAATTTCAGCTCGGGTTTCTGTCACTACAATATGCTCCTCAAGAGGTTACTTAACAGGGTTTTTTTGATTTACCAACATAGACCAACTTCCTAGTCGGCTGTATGAGTGCGTTGTACACTTAGAGTCTATATAGTAGGCCAATGCCTCATCACCACTTAATTGTTTAGTACTCTTCAAACAGATCAGACATCTGAGAGACAGTCAACAAGTCTGCAGAACTACGCGATTGAATTATCAGCACTCCCCGTTTCTTTGTTTTGAAGGAAGAATCCTCGAATTCTTTTCGAGGTCTTCCAGCTGGGGCAGCTCCTTGATTAGATGATGTAGAAGGCTGTGGTTATGTAGTACATATACGGAATTGTTTAGTTTGTGTAGTACATACACGGAATTCTTACCATCTAACCACCTCTTGTACTTAGTCGAGAAACGTACCTTTAACTTTGCTGCGGCAACCTATTTGGCAGCGATATTAGAAGAATAACTGGCTATATTCATCTTAATTTGTCTTTCAGACTTCTTACTAACGTCACGAAAGTTAAATTTACTTGAAACATAGTCAAAAAGATGAACATTCCGTTCGTCTTTTTCATGTCTCAGCCACTCTTTAAAAAACTCTCTTCTTGAAATAAAATTAAAAAAAAAATAGTTGTACTCAAGTGTGTTGACTGAAATATACATTGGTATAAATATGAGTATTGTAGCAAAAATATATCAAAAAACTAGCCCGTGTACAAGCGAGTACATGTGACTAAAAGTCTATGAAAGTTGTAAAATAAAGAAAAATATTCATATTTTTTGTATAAATTTTGAAAATTATTTGTTCCTACACTAACAGAGTTAGAGACTTCAATTAATTTAAAACATATAATACGCATCCTTAGAAATATAATCCATAATGAAAAACTTTCATAAATTATCGAGCTATCACTAGATATATTTTTCGTTGTAAACGTTGCAAAAATGCAAATGATTTAGTTATGCGTTTGCACTTAGTCTCATTAGTCGATTATTAATCCTTATGACTCGTCGCTGTGGAGTGTTAGACACAAACAATTATTGGAATCGGGACTTTGCAGGTGTTATTTACATTAGTTTATTACCTATTTCTATTAATTTGAAAACGACTTTTGTCCACCTAGCTTGTACTAGGCGACACACTGTGAGTCGGGTAGCTTACAATTACACTCCCAACCTCTCTTAATTATATAGAATATATATAGAAGCTACTTTTCTGAACACTTCTTTCTACAGTACTAACCACACGATGGTTTTTGAAGCGGTTTTCACTATCATTTAGAGTAGTGGTTCTCAACCTTTTTTTATTCGCGAACCACTACGAGGTTTTTGTTGGGTGTAAGGTCCCCGAGTGTCACTCTTGAGTTGTCACTCAAGATTTTAGTATTTTGTATACCAGTGTTCAATCTCTTTCATTATGAGTTTGTATCATAGACCATAATTTACCTCTCACGGACCACTGGTGGTCCGCGGGTCACCGGTTGGGAACCCCTGATTTAGAGAATATCTTCGGTAAGGACATTATTTATAATATATTTAAATTATACGGCACGCACGGATGATTCGTATAATACATTTATATCCCACACGTGCGGGTCGCTATTAAATAATAAAAGTCGGTCATATCAAAGTTATAAATGCAATTGGAATTGTTACCGGCGCGAGTTAGCAGGGAACATTGTCCAGCCAACAAGCGGAGATAATTTGACGCGACCGACACGTGCGTGCACATACGTGGTTATTCCACGACAACACCACCAGCAATCGCATTCATCTTGGATGACAGCTCAATTACCTTCGATGGTGTGCATATTGCACCATAATTTTAGTCCTGGAGCTATTATTTTTTCTTACGGCAAAACAATTGACAAGAAATTTGTGATGTTCATAATGCGTCGTCTGCCTACTTGGTTTAAAATCGAGTTTATCCTCTTTCGTAAGATTGGCTGGAGAGGTTTTCCCCCGAGAACTCTCAGGATGAGGTATCAATTGCCTGCCAAGGTTTTTTCGCGAGACTACAGCGTGGATTTGTTCAAGAACAGTGGAAAATGGACCATGTAAAAACCATTTTATAGGGTCGGGAACACGTGAGTGATATTCTGGTGTTGCGAACGTCCATGGGTTGAGTAGAGGCAAGTCGTATGCTTGTTACCCACCTTAGTTGTTTATAAAGAAAAGAAATCGTGCAGTGACAAGGCCGCATTTTGTGTGTTCTTTTTATGTGTGTTTACATTCTTTTTGTTTTATGACGTTAGCTTTGAAAATTTTGTACTGTGTTACAAAAAACATTGGTAATCGTTAGGGTGTAAATGTCTCACTATCATATAAATCTAAATCCAACCTTGTTTGCACGTGGAGCACTATGCAAATTATCCAGGCTCTGACGAATGAGAAATGGGATACACTGAACTTTGGGAATTGCCCCAAAAATCCGCAGCCAAATAACAACCCCCAGAAGATTATTATGTTCCTACAACGAGAAACAAATCATGATTGTGGAGTGAACAGATAAGAGGGTCCTACCGCGACAGCATTCAGTATTCAGATTATCAGATAGGATTCTTCAGTTTGATATTTCTATTGTCTTGACGTTGACCTTAAGGTCTTAAGGTTAACTTAAACTGAACAAATTAAATTAAACATACGACTAATTCTTGTGAATTATTCTGTTCCTGTGATTGAGGCTACCAGACATGTGGAGATGCTGCATTATCAGCGGGATTACAAGAACATGAGACGATCGTGCGTTTATATAGCTACGGCACAGTTTACATAATAGTTACTACGTGCTACGGTAACTTTGTATCAGGTGGGCCGAACGCTTCTTTGGCATCCGGCGTTGTATAAAAACAAGTCGACTTAATGTCACTGTAACTAGATACTACCATAGTTTAATGTTTCTAATTATTTCAATAAAAGAGTCTGTCTCCTGGACTGTCTGATTTGCGCATTACACACGCATTGCAACAATTTCAACCCGTCTGATTTGCGTCAGACGCCTATCACATAAAACGCAAGTATGGACGGCGTCCCATTTTATTCGTTTATTGTATTTGTAATTACGTTCCTTTATAACTATTCAGTGCCACATATTATTTCTTTTATCTTCTTTGGTTGCAATTTTATAACCTTAATAAACGTTATAAATGGGACAATGCGCAGGCATATAACATAAGACTCGTGAACAATAAATCATTTTAATTAAATTTTGTGTTTGTTCAAATTACGTGTATGCGTTTCGGTTTTGAAGTTTCTTTTAGCAATCCTTATCCAAATTAATAATAAAATGGAATATTTAATTGTTATTGTGTATTTATGTTTTCCTTCTGAATATTTGAGATACTTTTTCTGAATTTCTCGTTGAAACTTTGATGTATCAGATAGAAATAAATACCCTAGTATTTTGCTAAAAATTACAGGTATCACAATGAAATGATGCAGAAGAAGATGCTATGATTTTTAATATATTCCACAATATCTATTTTATTAAATTATAAAATATAGAAGAGGCATAATAGTTTAATAAAAGGTTAAGTGAGTTTTACTAAGTCTCATCATCATCAGGTCATTTTAGTCTTCGCTACAGGAGCACGACCCTCTCGTCCGTCCCAGACAGAAGGAAGATTTGGCCTACATTATCTTACTATTCAAATTAATGATTGAGACGTACAAAATATAGATATAACATAAATAAACAAAAAAAAAAAATATATTTGCCTAAACCTGAGCAAGTCTTGCAACTCTTATAATCAACTTCCACAGGTATGGGTGACTCGAAATTGAAAAAAAAAAAAAACAATTGGTATGATGTTGCAGTATCCCCTGGAATTTGTCGGACACCCAAATCCTTACTAACTAACAACAGAGGTATCGTATTTGTGATCGTGTCAATGTAAAGTTTACAGATAATAGTGATCTGGGTCTGATTATGGAGCAGAAAAATAATTTATGTCTTTGTTGGGAGTGTACATTTTTTTTAAATTAATACGTAACCCATGTTACGTCTGTTTAAAAGCTGTGTTTATTTTAATCTGTCAGTAAGTAGTAGTGCCAGCTGCAAGTAGTTAATCGCCCTAAAACAAATATCGTGTAAGGCAGAACCTGTTAGCACCAGGTCCTATCTTACACGATTTTTGAGAATATTTAATATTCTTCTATTTAAATTTAGTGGCTTCGATCATATGTAAAGTCTTGGGTTATTCATATTATTTCGAGTTATTATTTATCATAATATCTATTACATACCTCTACACTTTAAAAGAAACTTTGTCAAAATGTGATATGCGCCATCTACTGGACATAAATACAACCACGTATGCCAAGATGTAGCAAAGCGTAGCGTGATTTGCGTCATGCGCTGGGCCTGCTTATTGACTACGCTAATCCGCTTGGGGTTTCTGGAATAAAGTACTTACTTCACTGATAGGTAGATGGCAGCCTCTTTGGAAATATAACTCAGAAAAGTAAGAAGATTTTGAAAAATAAAAACAAAGTTTTATAGAGACGTTATATGCAGATTGATTTCTACATTAGCTCTACATAATAAAATTATTATTTGTCCATTGATTCGCTTAATACTTAAAATAGTTGTTTTTTTATCATAGGTAATTAATTATGTCTTGAATGGAACAAAATTGCAATCCAAGCCTAAGTAATATAGAGTTTCAGTAGGGTTGTCACTCCGACTGTCGGCTTAGGTTAAAGTATACTGTATACGGGTATTGGTTATATTGTATACCGTATACATGAACAATACCCGAAGCGAACTAAGCTCGACTTGCTTTTGGAAGAAGAAGTGAGGTAAGGCAAAATGCTGGGTATTGACGTTAAACTCCCAATAAGTGGGTACTTATAATTTCCTTGTTTATTCCCGAAAACTGCGCGTTTATTAGGCGTTTATATGTACATATTGGGATTTTATCATAAATGACCGGCATTTTGCCCATCTCTACCCAGATCCTTTCTAAAAATAAATTGGGATACGAGTACAATTTGGCTTTTCGTCCATAGGTGTTATGACCTTAGGGCATTTAACATTAGAGATTGTAATTCGTAACCTGATCAGATACATAATATCGGACAGTCGATCGATTAAACATATCTGTATATAAATTAATTACTCTGGAAGAATGTATGTATAGTTTGTTAGATGGTTTTTTTTTTATTTTCCGGTCCACTGATAGGCAATAAAAGCTTCCAAGTGTGTGGGTAGACAGGGCAAACAAAAGGCCAAGGTATAAAAGTGCCTATTGTTCGCTTTGGCGCGTCATGTACCTACACAGGGCCTGAACAAAAATGTGTGCTTGTGTACTGTTAGGTTTCATTCTATTTGGGCAAAATATTTTTATTAATTGATCGGCCAGAAAGACAGGATGTATGAACGTTAATTTTATTAACTTACAGTACATAATTTGCAATTAGCTTTTCTTTAAGTCAGGCATTGAAAGAAAACATGACTTGCTCAACAATCACCAAAATCATATGTACTTATAAACAAGTTGTTGGTAAGAAGTACAGAATAGTTATGTCGATTGCTAAGAAGAAAATACATACGTTAACGCAACAAATCAAATTGCACTTTTCTATAATTCTATTTTTTAAATCTTTGAAGCACTAGGTACACTCAAATCAACGCAACTCATAAAATTGTTGGATATCTCAGAGGAGGTACAGTATATATAGTTAATTAAAAATTCTATTAGTAATTTTGCCAAATATGTATATTTTAAGAAAATATTAGAAGTACCTAGAAGGTACCCCGGTCTACCGGTTGGCGTCGCATGTGGCACTATAAGTCAGCAGACTGGGATGGATTGCGTGAATTTTACGCATCGTACCCGTGGAGGCAGCTCTGTTTCGAGTCGGAACATATAGACATCTGTGCATCTGCTGTAGCTGAAGCCATTTTAGCTGGAATGGAATTATTTATTCCAAACCGGCGGGTAGCTACTTCAGGTGCTAAGAAGCGGCCGTGGTTTAATCGGTCTTGTAGGGAAGCTAAACTCCGCAAGCAAGCTGCTTACGAGGCTTGGACCACGGCACGTATTAACGGAGCTCATAATGTTTCTGACTTGAAACGCGAGTTTAATGCTGCCTCGAGGTTCTGTAAGAGAGTAATTCCCAGGGCAAAATTCGAGTTCATCGGCAGGATTGGTGAGCGCCTAGCTAAGCACCCATCTGGGAGCCGTGCGTTTTGGTCGCTCGCTAAGGCTGCCGAGGGAAATTTTTGTCAGTCGTCCTTTCCACCACTTCGAAAACCGGATGGTAGTCTGGCCCACAGTGCTAAAGAGAAAGCCGATCTGTTGGGGAATCTCTTTGCCTCAAACTCGACTTTGAACGACGGGGGTGCTGCACCGCCCTCCATCCCGCGGTGTGGTGATTTAATGCCGGAAATCTCATTTTCTCAACGAGATGTTCGGCGGGCATTATTATCCCTCGACGTTCATAAGTCGAGTGGGCCAGATGGCATTCCGGCAGTGGTGCTAAAGCTGTGTGCTCCTGAGTTGTGTCCTGTACTTACGCGCCTTTTCGCGCTCTCTTATTCCACCAGGCAAGTTCCATCATCGTGGAAGACTGCGAATGTGCACCCTGTGCCCAAAAAGGGTGACAGATCAGACCCATCGAATTACAGGCCTATCGCTGTTACCTCCCTTCTCTCCAAGGTAATGGAGCGCATCATTAACATCCGGCTCCTGAAATACCTAGAAGAGCACGATTTAATCAGCGACCATCAATACGGCTTCCGTCATGGTCGCTCGACTGGTGATCTTCTAGTGTATCTTACACATCGCTGGGCTTCAGCCGTGGAGAGTCAAGGTGAGGCATTGGCTGTCAGTCTGGATATGGCGAAGGCGTTCGATCGGGTCTGGCACCGTAGTCTTCTTTCGAAGTTGCCTGCATACGGTCTACCAGAGGGTTTATGCGAATGGGTCGCTAGCTTCTTGTCCAGCAGAAGCATTAGAGCCGTTGTTGATGGCAGTTGCTCCGATAGCATGGACATTAATGCTGGCGTCCCGCAAGGCTCTGTATTGTCCCCGACGCTGTTTTTGCTGCATATCAATGATATGTTGTCTATTGACAGCATTCATTGCTTTGCGGATGATAGCACCGGGGACACATTTTATACGGGCCGCGCTAATATTCCCCGCTCTCTGGTGGAGGAGAGCCGCGAACGACTTGTGTCGGAAATCGAGAGCACACTAAGTAAAGTGTCCGATTGGGGGCAACAGAACTTAGTGCGATTCAACCCCCCTAAGACACAAGTCTGCGCGTTCACCGCTAAGAAAACCCCTTTTGCTGTGGCTCCTCACTTCCAGAATACACCCCTTACTGTCGCTAAAAGTATTGGGATTCTAGGCGTTGAAATCTCCAGCGACGTCCAGTTTCGATGTCACCTGGAGGGGAAGGTCAAGCTAGCGTCGAAGAAACTAGGCGTGCTCAACAGGGCCAAACAGTACTTCAATCCGCGGCAAAGGCTTCTGCTCTACAAAGCTCAAGTACGGCCGCATATGGAGTACTGTTGCCATCTGTGGGCGGGAGCGCCTAGATACCAGCTTGCACCTTGTGACTCGATTCAGAGGCGTGCTGTGAGGATTGTTGACGATCCCAAACTGTCAGACGGTTTAGAACCTTTAAGTCTGAGGAGAGATTTTGCGTCCCTTTGTGTGTTCTACCGTTTGTACAATGGGGTGTGTTCAGAGGAGTTGTTTGACATGATGCCCACGGCCTCCTTTTACAGTCGCACCGCTCGCCATCGACAGGGAATTCATCCTCACACATTGGAGCCGAAGTGGTCGCGTACCGTGCGGTTCCAGAGAAGTTTTCTCCCGCGTACGGTTAAGCTGTGGAATGAACTGCCTGTCGAGGTTTTCTCAGGAGACTACAGCACGGGGTTCTTCAAAAAGGGCGTGAAGAGGTTTTTACAGGGTCGGCAACGCGCGTGTGATGCCCCTGGTGTTACAGGCGTTCATAGGCTACGGTGACTGCTTTCCATCAGGCGGGCCGTATGCTTGTTTGCCACTTTAGTGGTATAAAAAAAAAAAAAAAAAAAAAAAAAAAAGGTTTATCTATCTTTTTCAGATAAAATTTCCAAACTCATTCATCAAACGGTCGTGTGGTCGGTGTGGGCGTGACTCTTGTTGGAGGAGTCACGCAATGCCTCATTACGGAATGTTCCTGCATCGTCACCAATCGGTAACAAAGGCAGCGATCATGGTCGAGAAGAGCGCATCAATAGCACGACCACTCTGTCGAGAGTGTACGACTAAGAAAAAGAAATATAAGGTATTTTATGTCAACATGGAAAATGCTATGTTCTAACAGTCTGCATCTAACAACACACGTTCGAGATATTTTCAGACATTTTATTGATTCTTTTAAATCAATTAGAGCTGGAAAGGCTTGAGAAATCCTCCACTTCACAGAAGACCATAGCCATATAAAATCCCTTGAGACTTATAGTTTTCCTGCGAGTAAGCCATGTCACTAGCTAGGCGCTAGTGACATGTCATTAGCTAGGCGCTAGTGACATGGCTTGGCTCACCAGAAACTTTGTTCACCAACACGTGTTGACATTGACAACATAAAAGTTGGCAACTTTTGTTCGGTGGAGACTCGGCTTAAGGACATGCTGTGTTAGCATCAGAAGTGGCAGCGCAATGCAAGGAGTATCACAAATACCTATAGGCTACGGTAACCGCCTATGTTATATCAAGCGTATCCGTGTTTGGCACCTTAGGTTGTTTAAAAAAAATGTATGGAGTTTGTAGAGTAAGGGTTTGTATAGGATGTAAAGAGGTTTAACTCTTCATGAGAATTCTCTTAACTGTTAGCTATGAGGAAAAAACATCGGATCATTGGGAATTGTGGAAATCAGGTGAGATTTATTATTTCCTATCGTGACCTCGACCGAAGTGTAAGATATCTTTTCTCCATTTTTTCCGAAGCCCTTCGATGAAAATTTAATGAAAGCATCTGAGGAATCTTAAGTAACGAGTATAAAAACGTGTTCAGGAAGAAATAACAAGAAAATTGTATGAAGGTATTTGTTCTTTGTCAAGATTTTTATAATACAAAACAAAAATAAAAAGGGTTATAAAATATCTTAGTAGGATTATAACTACTTGTATTTTAAATAGATTTTTATTAATAAATCATGGATAATGGAAAAGAAGGAAGGAAAGTATCCTAGAAATTGAAGATAGCAAATATTACTCAAAAAACCAACTATGTATAACATATAATATAAATATTTCTTGTCTATATTTATTGTCTGATGAAAATGAAAGTACTGAACTATATATATATATATATATATATGATATTCAGAACTTTCATCAGATAGGTAGAATGCACTGAGTACTTATAGAATTGACATGTATACTAATACTATAAAGCTGAAGACATTGTTTGTTTAGTTGAAAGCGCTATTCTCAGGAACTACTGATTCGAGTTGAGAAACTATTTTGTTATTGAATAGCCTATTTATCGAGGAAGGCTATATAGGCTATTTAACATCACGCTTCGATCAATAAGAGTCTAAAACCAATGAAAAATGTGGCAAAAACGGAGAAAATACCATACAAGCGAAGCGAAGGGTTGGTAGAAATAAAAAAATAGCAACTTTTAATTTTAATAAATAATAACTGAAGACTTTGGAAAAAGTTGACACATCTTTATGGCACCAATACTCCAATACTTGAAGATTCAGCCTTCAACCAGTGCGTCCTTCCCGCCAGACTTGGATGCTGACAGTGGGGCTAGTTCATAGATTAAGTCGCATAGCGAGATATGTAGAGAGCCGTTATCGGGCTTTCTCCAAGGGATTGAATCCGAAATGAGGAAATTCGATGAAGAACCAAAGTTGTCGGTTGTCGGTTGTCGACACGGTTTTGTAAGTTCGTTGGCCACATCTGCCGAATCAGTGATGGCAAAATAGGGAGGAAAGTCCTAGAATGGAAAAGTAGAAATATGAAAAACATTTTATTGACCATCCTTCAAACAGTCGGAAACAGAAAAAGGAAAATACTGAGACTTTTGATACGATATGACTCCTTTATTAAGAATATCGAAGTAATAATAATAGAAGGAAAGAGAGGAAGAATAAGACCAAGATACAATTATTTTAAAGAAGTGAAGGGAAAGTGGGAGTTATGTCGTCTCAAAAGCTGAGGAGACTCGCAGAGAACAGACGCGGATGGTAGACGCCCTATCGACAAGACCGCAGCTCTTAAATGTTGTTGATGATAATTATACGCATGATATACATTTCAAAACCATACAATAATGTTAGACATTATTGCCTATGTGCCACCAATATAGTCTCAGCTCAGCATGATTAATAAGTATTAGCGCACGCTGTAGCTATTTTAGCATATCTGGGGCCCTTCCGCCGGAGCTGAAGCCGATTACCTTCGGATTTTGATGATCGCAAAAATAGATCTTAGGTTTATGACAAATTAAGTTTAAGTTAATGACAAACAGGTTCAGCTTAGTCAGTAGAGCTCTATGGTTTCTACCAGCTAAACACAATTACCGCCAATCTAAACTAAAGTTTGATTTTCGCAAACAAAAAATCCGATGGTAATTTGGCTTCAGCTTCGACGGTAGGGTCCCAGAGCTTGCTTTGCCACAACGCTAGTGGAGAACGATGGGGGAAAGCATTGGTGAAAGATCCAGCAATGGGTAATAATGGCTGATTATGATGATTATAAATAATTACTGTAATATAATTAAGATTCGTGATAGTACTAGCAAAGCAGTCGAGATAATGAGAAAAGTTAAAGAAATTAATTTCCTACAATTCAGCGTTTTACCACAGTATAAGTAATAGTACTAACGTACAGTATGGACACTCTCTGCTGCTCTCACTAGTCGACCTCACCTCCCCTATGGAACCGATTTGGAACCGTTCGCAATGGATGCAACGTCCTACAAATTGACGTCACTCGTAGTTTATTCTCCATTCAGTTTAAAAGATGAGAGTTACTTGTGCAGTTGATGGATGTCTCAACACATGGAAAATCAAAAAAATGAATTTATTCGATCCCTTTGGATGAAATAAAGTACAGATTTTTTTATAAATTACCTAAAAAGCATGCGGCAGCCATAGTTTCATCATAACTAATTCATGTCTGTCAAAGTAGGATACAAGATACAATTAATACGAGATGAGATAAGGATAGCATTATATGTCTCAAAGAGCAAGTGAGTGCGCAGACGCGAAAGTGACATTGCTGTCACTTGAGTTATGGTGGTTTATTGTTTACAATTTTCTTATTTACGAGTACATTTCAATGTTTATTGTGCGTGATCTCATGTGTGGTATTAGTTTTAAATTACGTTTGTTCCATGTGAATATGAAAATGAATCAAATAATTGCGCATGCATTTATATGAATAGTAAAAAGTTACAATTAGTAAGAATGAAATGGTTTGACCATTACAATGAACCGGTGTTCGGAAGGCGAACGTTTGATTTAGTGGTGATTAGAAAATATAAAATTTTGGGTAAGTTAGCAATGGCAATTATACAAGGCGTTTTATAAATATTGGCTGAAGTCAGTGTAGTGTATTTACTATGTTTTTTTTTCTTCACTACGCCCACCTGATGTGAAGCGGTTACCGTAACCATATTAACGGTCGCAACATTAAATATCGCTCGCGCGCTGCCATCCTCGCTGCCAACGCAGCAACTCCATCGTCTCTGGTGACCTCACTCACTCGCAGGAACACAACAACCGTCAAGAAAATTGTTATTTGACTGCGGTATTCTGTGAGATGGTGGTACTTCGTCAGTCGGGTTGTTTAAAAAATACGCTAGGTCCTACCTCTCTTTTCATCAGAGCCTCGTCTGTCAGTCAGCAGGGTGTACCCCGTGCAGGTAAGATTGACTTTGGTTCAAAGATGTTGATGAACCACTTACACCCCCTTACATGTCCGACTAATAATTGAATAATGTCAGCCCTAGAGAACGTCACTCAAACATAGGCACGTGTACAGACGTCATTTGGTTACTACATGCAAAAGTGCCATTTTTGTATGGAGTGGCCGGGGTTTGGTTTTACACAGTAATTAGTCGGGGTTAAGTGAAAGAGAGTGGATCCCGTCGAGGCGTCTATTTGAATGGAATAACACGGATGCTTCAGTTCGCGTCGGGATTGTGGGGAGGTCCTTGTTTATTTATAGCACAACGATAATATATTTAGTAAGTTATTAACAGCAGGGAGGTACAGTTCATTTAATTCAGAACTTCACGTCAACAGCGTGAATCGCGAATAAGTAAATGGATGATTATGTTTTATAATACTGTTCATAAAGCCACAAGACTTTACAGTACCTACATAAAAGTAAATACCATTTTCTGAATACTTAAATGAATGTCAGATTTAGAAAATCAAGTTTATTTTAACACCAAAATATTAAATAATTACTTACAATTTACAGATTAAAACATCGGACGCGCAGCATGCGCCACCATAGCGAAATTTATTTATTTTTCGAAATCCCGAATTGATATCGGAAAACCAAGGTCACTTTACATTACTACTTTTTGATGCTCTACACGAATCCGAAGTCAGAATTTCGAAATTTTGAGTTTCATGGCAACGGACGGACAGACAGAACGACTTTTTTTTTCGGAAAACCAAGGTCACTTTACATTACTACTTTTTGATGCTCTACACGAATCCGAAGTCAGAATTTCGAAATTTTGAGTTTCATGGCAACGGACGGACAGACAGAACGACTTTTTTTTTCGAAATCCCGAATTGATATCGAAAAACCAAGGTCACTTTACATTACTACTTTTTGATGCTCTACACGAATCCGAAGTCAGAATTTCTAAATTTTGAAACGGACAGACAGAACGACCGGACGATTTCATAAGCTCAATGAATTTCGCTGAAAATACAGAAACGTGGTTATATGTATAAGAGATACGAGTATATAGCTGTAGTATCCTAATTATAATTATTAAAATGAAAGTATGGTTATTTGTTTGATATCTTTTTTTTTTGACAGACGAAATCAATGGAAAACATACAATCAGCGACTCTTCTCGCTCTACTCAATCTCGATTTTGGCGCCTTGAATCCGGTCTAGTAAGTGTTAATCTGTCTATAAGTTATCATTTATTTCAGTATGAATATTTACACGTTTGGGCGGTCGTAAGTAGCTGAACAATTGAATGGGCTATGAAAACCAGCAGCGCTTTGCGTCCGACGTTTTTAATTTCGTTGCCTGCCCAGCTTTGCCGATATAGGGCCGTTCATCAACTTTTCAATGGCTGGAACGTAATAGAACTGCTTTTTAGTAAATATCTAGTTTTTACTGATTGAATTTCAGAAGTTTGTTGGATTCGGAATTTTACAGGAATTTTTTATTCACAAAAGATACCTATTTTTTGAGTCCGTAAATAAACAAAATAAATGTTTAGTAACAATAGGTCGAGGTGTTTTTTTTTTGTTTAAACTAGGTATTGTCTTATGTTCGCCACGCATATGGTTCGCCTGATGGCAAGCAGTTACCGTAGCGTATGGACGCCTGCAATACCAGGAGCATCACACGTCCCTTGCCGAACCTGTAAATACCTCTTTAAGTCCTTATTATAGAACCCCATGCAGTAGTCTCCTGAGAAATCCTCTATTGAACGACAATTTATAGTTAAAAGTTAATACGTCACATTAGAACTTCTCTTTTACTTAGGAGTAAAAGAGAAGTTCTAACCTAAACTTAACATATTCCCGGTAACATTATGTTATTGCTGGTGAGTATCGTCAATGGCGCGGGTTCAAGAACTGTATGACGTTCAAGCTAGAACCATACCCTGGCCACTCCATACAAATGTCGCGTCGTTCACTATTACATAAACAATGATGTCTGTACAGAGCGAGAATGAGTGTGTGTGCGTACGGCGCCATACGAACTGTTCCAGATTCGTCTCAGAGAGGAGGTGCGGTCGATACAAGAGAGCGGCAGGGACTGGCCATACTGTACGTAGTACTATTATACTGTGCTTAGTATACGTTAATAGGATAACAGATCTCTAGTGCTAACTGATGTTACTATACTAAAATGCATTTGTAGGAACAATCCAAGTAAACATTTTAACTGATATTTAAAATAAAACTTTAAGTTCAGTGTTGCAACTTTCTCATTCTTTGCATAGGCGGATTTTGCATAGTTACCAAGAATTTGAATGAGTAAGCGAGGTCTTGGAAGCTTGTTGACTTTGGCAGAAAAACAGTCTTGATGCCAACATACTATTTTAACCTGACAGCCGAAGATGAGAGGGTAATGTTTTTCGAGATTATGTATGTATAATTTTTTGTCAAGCTTTATATCCTAAACCTTTTGATAGATCTCAACTTAATGAGGTGTCATTAGAATATCTCGATTAGAATGTCTCAGTTGTGAAAATAACGTAGGATCCATTATTTCAATATAGCGACCTTGAAAAAAATAGAGATATTTGCGATTTAGGAAAAAATATTTTTATTGTCTTTATACCATAAACAATATTGTATTCTATTCAATATTTTTTTGTTACACAACCTATTAAATCTAATTAATTAAGTTAATTTAGAATAAAGTTAGGTTGTGAAATATTTTGAATACTTAGTTAAGTTCACAACTACGAGTAAGTATTCAAAAAGAAAGTTCGTTCTTACCTTCTTGATAAAATCCTAATCCTAAATGAATTACTATTTTTCATCAGTAATATATAAGTTATATGTGTATTATGGTATACTTATGTTACTATTAATGTTATTTTTTATGTATCTGTGTATTTTATACATATTTTTTTTTTCTATGAAAAGTGGCTTACGAGCATGAGGATCACCTGGTGCAAAGTAATAATCACCCATGGGGTAGCCGATCCGTTGCTAGCCTTTTAAGGGACAAAAAGACTGTTCTTGAAGGCTCCCATGTCGTAATTGTTCGGAAATACCGCTGAGGGTATATAATAATTATGTATCGGGTATATAATTATATATATTATACTAATTTATGGAATATAATTTTAAACGTTCATGGTTGTTTACTATTGTAAATACGGGACGCGCGATAGATTTTTATATTTTTCCGATATTTCGTCGTCGCGGACGCCATAGTCAGTAAGTTGTATTTTCAACAGAGGGGCAATTCTCGTAATTAATTTAGACCTTTGAAGTTTCATATTATGATATGAGATTACCAAATTTGTCATTTGTGAGATCGAGACTGGATCGGCACTATGTAGTCAAAATTCAGTTCGAACTTAAGCGGGATTATATCGAAATTTGGCCGAAGATTAAACAAACTGAGAATGTTTTAATACTAACAATAATTACATCACTATTGAACATTTGATAATAATTAATGACTGAAATCAAACATATCATTTTTAGTCAATTCACAATTCAATCTCGATTCGGTCAACTTTCATTCTGTGATTGTGAAATTATTACGAGAATTTGCCTGTGTAATTTATGTGATTTCTAATAATTTATCTTCCGTGATATTCTGCACTCCCAATGGTAGACTAGTTGAGAATGCATTAAGTCCGCCTATTGTACCAAATTACTCTAGTCAATAATGTTTTAAATAAACAAATAAAACCTACTCACTGCCAAACTTTTTGTAACAATCTATATGTTAACTCACAACTCTACTAACGAAACTGGGTTAGTGCTTATACAAGTTTTAATGCCTTTTCCCAATTCAACAGAAAATTCTTTTACGCTCCACGTTCCATTTTCTCGTCGTAACTGAACCATGTTATGCAAAATAATAACTGGATGCAATTCTGTGCGCTGAATAGAAGTAATGAACTCCACGTACGTTTCAACCTTTGAAAAATATGTTGGCATCATCAAGTTCTGCACGTTTTGATGAGTTATTAGTAGTTATTGACTATTATAATCTACACTTCTACACTATCTACACTACCATTATAAAGAGGAAATATTTGTATTTGTGTGTGTGTGTGTGTGTATGTTTGTAATGAAGAAACTCAAAAACTAATCTGCCGATTTCAAAAATTCTTTCACCATTGGAAAGCTACATTCACCCAGAGTAACATAGGCTATATTTATTGCTAGAAAAGATTAGGAATCCTTACAAAATTTCAAATAATGTAAAAAAAATACCTAAAAAATTCCTTACACCGCGTGCGCTGCGAAAACTATTGATGATAGAACAAAATAATGTACTACGACTTTGCCGAACACATCATTATCTACAAAAAGTCTCGCGACGACATATGTCTAACTATTATAGTTATGTCAAAAAAAGTGTTCTTTTATTTTGTAAATTTAATTGAAATGCTGCCGCTAAAACAGTCTCTTTATGTATCTTGGTATTAATCCTTATCAATTTAAATTACTTCATATTCACGACAGCTTCAATACCTTTATATAACTTTTTGAATTATTCAATTCGGACATTCCATTCGAGAGATATCACGTGTTTAAAAATGTAAGTATCAGAAAATACCCCGCACGATTAGTTGTTGTTGTTGTTGTAAAGTCTTTATTGTACAAAAGATAATAACATAACAAGACAATAAAATAGTTATGTACAATGGCGGACTTATCCCAAATGGGATCTCTTCCAGTCAACCATTACAGACTTGAATTTAAACATAGTTTGGCAGAAACATAGGTACAATAATGAATACATGGTGACAAAATCAGGATAAATACACGAAGAATCAATTATGACAAAAGTAAAAGTAACGTTTAGACATAAGTTTAAACAGACTGTATCATACACCTATATCAGAATAAGAGAGAGAGTTAAAGTTAATAGGACTAATTTAGTGTAAGAACATTATCAGTCACACCGCCCAAATGCTTTCTCAGGTGCAGCTTGAATGAATCCATACTTTGTGACATCATCACATCAATTGGGAGCGAATTCCAAAGACGTGCTGCTCGCACAGTAAACGATTTAGTGTAGGAATAGGAGTTGGGAACAGGAATATTTAATAATGGAAGGTTGCTAGATCGAAGACGATCATCCATAGAACGAAACTGGAACCGTTCACGTAGATAATAAGGAGCTGAGGGATTAAAAAGCACATGAAATAGAAAGGACAGGATATGAAGAATTCTTCGTTGCCTTATTGGTAATATGTCTAAGCGCGAACGGTATTCCGAAATATGGTCTGATTTACGCAAACCAAAAACAAACCTAATGCACAAATTCTGAATGCGTTCCAGTTTATTTAGTAACTCCTCTGTTGGATCCAAATAAACCACATCCCCATAATCAATTAGCGGAAGTAGGAGGCTACGTGCCAATAAAGCCTTGGTTTTTACAGGAAGAAAAGCCTGAAGTCGTTTCAAAGAATGGAGAGAGGCAAAAACCTTGCGGCTTACTTCGCTTATTTGAGGAGTTATATAAACTAAATTGCGATGTAGGGGCGTCTGTATGTCTGTATGTTCACAGGGTTTGTATGTTCACAGGGTTCCAGCGCCGCTCCGAGTCGACCTCGCGCACAGCCTTGGTCGCCATTAGGGTTAGGATAATAGGGTTAGGGCTCCGGGTCTAGGTCTATAAATCTTTTCGATCGCGATGTGTACTCTGCGACGACCTGGAAACCGCCTCGCGGTAGGGTCCTCTCGAGGACCCTCGCCAGATCGTCGCAGACTACATACCTTCTCAAATCTTTTTCCTCTAGCGTTCCGTTTGCGCTTTTAAAGCCATCGTGGCTAAAAGTAGTTAGGCAGGCGGTTTTTAGTCAGTTAAAGCCTGATTCGCCCTTGAAAGGTCAGTCTGGTATCAACCAGGCTGAGGGGGTGTCGAAGAGGATTTTCCGCCTCCCTCCAGCACGGTCGGGCGCGCGTCGGGCGTCAAAAAAAAAAAAAAAAAAAAATAGGGGCGTCACTGGGGTACGGGGGTCAATAAGTAGGTGCTACCTGATAATAAATATTTGCATTGATTTTTTAAAAGTTCTTTTATGAACTAAACCCATTTATTTATATTTTTTTTATTTTATTATATTTTATTGTACTACCCGATATTAATTATTTATATTGATTATCTATCCGAACAGTTTAACATAGTAGTTCTTTATTATAATATTTGAATTACATTTTATATAGGTAATTCCTGTACAGTTAATTTTTGATGTAAACATTGCTATAATTTTCCCCATTATTCCTATTTTATTTGAACAAACATTAGGGTTTTTTGTAAATATTTTTTTAATATTTTAAAATGCCCAAAAGATCAAGTTCTCAACTTTCTATAAATAGTTGCCAAGTGAGGGCATTAAAAATACGTCGTCATGGAGAATCTTCATCAGAAACTGAAAATCGTCTTGCAAATCAGACAGAATTTTTGAATTTTTTGTTAAATACCCGTGCGAAGTCGGGGCGGGCCGCTAATATTATATATTGACATAAATATGGAAACACCTTTGTTTCTTTTGCTAATTATATTTTCATTTTAAGTACACTGTGTTTTTTTTTCCATATAAGAGAGGGGCAAAAGAGCATGTGGGTTACCTGATGGAAAGCAATCACCACCGTCCATGGAGATCAGCAACACCAAGGGGTCGGCGATTGCCTTCTTTCCTTATTCTTTCCATTTTTTTTTCTGGTGACCTTACTCACTCGCAGGAACACAACAACCCTCAAGGGCATTATAAATATTTTTGAAAAATGGAAAAATTCACCTGCTCCTCTAGGTGGGATCAATCCTCAAGGGCATTGTTATTTGGCTGCGGTATTCTGTGAGGTGGAGGTACTTCTTAGCGTACCACGCAAACGTGAGGTTGGCTTTGGTTCAAAGATGTTGATGAACCACTTACACCCTGAACATATACGTGTATAGGTAGTTCTTATGTGAAACAAATGTCTTTAATTCTTTCTACTTTTAAGATATCTGTTTTGTTACTAGTCCGCGTGATGGGCAGTAATTAAGTTATCTTCAAAATTTTCAGCTTAGTTATAGTTAATATTCATGTAGGAACATTTAATATTTCTGACCACATTTATGTGTCCTCTTTATCGCTTTCCAAACAAATTTCCTTCTAGTCAAAATCCCATTAACAGGATCAGCCGTTCCAAAAATTATTTCATACGAACAGTATATTTGTGTAGGTATAATATTACCTGTCACATAATAAATATTTGTCTTAACGGTATACCTGTATATTATTTTATATAATATAGATTTGTAGTACATATAGAAATATACGGTGAGAGCATGTAAATAAACGAGCCTACAAAACATCTCAACAACGCGCCATCAGCGAACTTTGAACGATGTTGTGTTACATATTTTATGAACTAGAAAAGTGCCAACAAAACGCGTCAAGTTGAGTGAATGGTCTGGTAAACATTAGGGTAGGTAAGCGTATAATGATAAATTAATTACAGTTCTGAATAAATAATGTAATCGGCATACCTAGTCTTTAATATCACCACAGTATAAGTAATAGTACTACGTACAGTATGGACACTCCCTGCCGCTCTCTCATGTCGACCTCACCTCCCCTCTGAGATAAATCTGGAACAGTTTGTATGGCGCCGCACGCACACACGCTCATTCACGCTCTGCTCAGACATAATTGTTTATGTAGTAGTAAACGACGTGACATTTGTATAGAGTGGCCGGGGTGTGATATCACCGACCTTTATTATATAATTAGAGATATGAAGATGGAAGTCACCATATTTTTCTAAGCAATATGCGATGTGAGGTTCTACAACTCTATTTGATTCGTATATATGATTCACCACACGTCTTCTCTGCGTTCGACTTCTTTCATTACATGGCTTACATGTAACATGGATTACGTGGCAGCATTTTGGAAATCGTACATTGTCACGAAAACCAAAATATAGTGTGTTAAATTTCAAGTCAATCGTACACTAGGAATTGAGTATTTGATTACAGACACCGCGGTGAAACTAAATAAAAGATTGTAAAAAAATTAATATTTAAAATACATTAATATTTGAAGTCTCAATCATGTCAAAAAAAAAGAAGTCAGCATGGTGCACCACATACAGGTGAGGTTGGTTTTAGGTCAAAATAATAATAAATGAATGAAATTTATTTATTTATTTTTTAGTTGCTTAAGCAGCATAGCAATACATTAATAATGTAATAATATATCAATCAAGGGTACATAGTTCGAGTGTATGTCGATTATAGGCGCACACAGCGTATGTTATACAATAGTTTATTAATAGGTATTCTGTTACATTCTTTAGCAATTTTTATATGATACAAAAGATTAAAGATTAAGGTTCAACATCTACGAGTAACATAGACTTCATCTTAGACCTAAATAGTTTAAGTGAATCATGGAATACACGTGTTCAAATCAAGTATTAGGCGAAGTAGCTAAGCTGGCATGAATTTTTATAATGCTTACATAATTAAGCTGAGAGAAAAAGAGAAAAATGAAAAATGTATAGGTTAATTTCCCGAGCGGGCCGGTGCCCGCGCTGAAGGTAAATGAAGGAATTCCATCTCCGGATTGCAGACCGTGGTTCTGGACCACTGTGTCGGATAATCGAGTTGTGTAGGGGTGTATCCGAGTTAACCCCTAGCTAAATCTGTGCCTTTATATCTTTAACACAAAGGATGTTGATATTCAAGATTAACACATTCATAATATAAAATACACTACACTCTAGTTTGTTGACTATAGGCATTGTCACTGTATGTAACGGCAGCTGTATCAAGTTATATGATTAGTTGCCTGTGTTCTAATAGATAATACAAAAATTATGTTTAGGAAGGTAGATATATCTTTAAAACTAATAAGCTAATAATTGGCAATATTTTGCCCACGTGATACTATATACATAGCTCACAAACTTATGTTATAATAACCTTATCGAATTACTTCATATTAAGCACCAGCCGGGAGAGAGCCTGGAGACACAGGTTTTTAAAAATTCTCGTAATTAATTTAGACCTTTGAAGTTTCATATTATGATACGAGAATACCAAATTTGTCATTTGTGAGATCGAGACTGGATCGGCACTGACCATGTAGTCAAAATTCAGTTCTAGCTTAAGCAGGATTATATCGAAATTTGGCCGAAGATTAAACAAACTAAGAATGTTTTAATACTAACAATAATTACATCACTATTGAACATTTGATAATAATTAATGACTGAAATCAAACATATCATTTTTAGTCAATTCACAATTCAATCTCGATTCGGTCAACTTTCATTCTGTGATTGTAAAATTATTACGAGAATTTGCCTGTGTAATTTATGTGATTTCTAATAATTTATCTTCCGTGATATTCTGCACTCTCAATGGTAGACTAGTTGAGAATGCATTAAGTCCGCCTATTGTACCAAATTACTCTAGTCAATAATGTTTTAAATAAACAAATAAAACCTACTCACTGCCAAACTTTTTGTAACAATCTATATGTTAACTCACAACTCTACTAACGAAACTGGGTTAGTGCTTATACAAGTTTTAATGCCTTTTCCCAATTCAACAGAAAATTCTTTTACGCTCCACGTTCCATTTTCTCGTCGTAACTGAACCATGTTATGCAAAATAATAACTGGATGCAATTCTGTGCGCTGAATAGAAGTAATGAACTCCACGTACGTTTCAACCTTTGAAAAATATGTTGGCATCATCAAGTTCTGCACGTTTTGATGAGTTATTAGTAGTTATTGACTATTATAATCTACACTATCTACACTACTATTATAAAGAGGAAATATTTGTATTTTTGTATGTGTGTATGTTTGTAATGAATAAACTCAAAAACTAATCTGCCGATTTCAAAAATTCTTTCACCATTGGAAAGCTACATTCACCCAGAGTAACATAGGCTATATTTATTGCTAGAAAAGATTAGGAATCCTTACTAAAACTCAAATAATGTAAAAAAAATACCTAAAAAATTCCTTACACCGCGTGCGCTGCGAAAACTATTGATGGTAAAACAAAATAATGTACTACGACTTTGCCGAACACATCATTATCTACAAAAAGTCTCGCGACGACATATGTCTAACTATTATAGTTATGTCAAAAAAAGTGTTCTTTCGTTTTGTAAATTTAATTGAAATGCTGCCGCTAAAAAAGTCTCTTTATGTATCTTGGTATTAATCCTTATCAATTTAAATTACTTCATATTCACGACAGCTTCAATACCTTTAAATAACTTTTTGAATTATTCAATTCGGACATTCTATTCGAGAGATATCACGTGTTTAAAAATGTAAGTATTAGAAAATACCCCGCACGATTAGTTATATAAACTAAATTGCGATGTAGGGGCGTCACTGGGGTACGGGAGAAGGAGTCAATGGCAAGAAATAAAGTGCCGCGCCGCGCGGGATCGAATAATTTTCGCTTGGAAATATTTGGAATTATTTAATTCGTTTAGTACGTAATTTAAAAAAAAATCCTTTCAGAACTAAAACCTATTTATATTTTTTTCAATAAGTAGGTGCTACCTGATAATAAATATTTGCATTGATTTTTTTAAAGTTCTTTTATGAACTAAACCCATTTATTTATATTTTTTTTATTTTATTATATTTTATTGTACTACCCGATATGAATTATTTATATTGATTATCTATCCGAACAGTTTAACATAGTAGTTCTTTATTATAATATTTGAATTACATTTTATATAAGTAATTCCTGTACAGTTAATTTTTGATGTAAACATTGCTATAATTTTCCCCTCTAGGTTCTCCCTTCCCCTCTATAATTTTTCCCTCTAGGTGGGATCAATCCTCAAGGGCATTGTTATTTGGCTGCGGTATTCTGTGAGGTGGAGGTACTTCTTAGCGTACCACGCAAACGTGAGGTTGGCTTTGGTTCAAAGATGTTGATGAACCACTTACACCCTGAACATATACGTGTATAGGTAGTTCTTATGTGAAACAAATGTCTTTAATTCTTTCTACTTTTAAGATATCTGTTTTGTTACTAGTCCGCGTGATGGGCAGTAATTAAGTTATCTTCAAAATTTTCAGCTTAGTTATAGTTAATATTCATGTAGGAACATTTAATATTTCTGACCACATTTATGTGTCCTCTTTATCGCTTTCCAAACAAATTTCCTTCTAGTCAAAATCCCATTAACAGGATCAGCCGTTCCAAAAATTATTTCATACGAACAGTATATTTGTGTAGGTATAATATTACCTGTCACATAATAAATATTTGTCTTAACGGTATACCTGTATATTATTTTATATAATATAGATTTGTAGTACATATAGAAATATACGGTGAGAGCATGTAAATAAACGAGCCTACAAAACATCTCAACAACGCGCCATCAGCGAACTTTGAACGATGTTGTGTTACATATTTTATGAACTAGAAAAGTGCCAACAAAACGCGTCAAGTTGAGTGAATGGTCTGGTAAACATTAGGGTAGGTAAGCGTATAATGATAAATTAATTACAGTTCTGAATAAATAATGTAATCGGCATACCTAGTCTTTAATATCACCACAGTATAAGTAATAGTACTACGTACAGTATGGACACTCCCTGCCGCTCTCTCATGTCGACCTCACCTCCCCTCTGAGATAAATCTGGAACAGTTTGTATGGCGCCGCACGCACACACGCTCATTCACGCTCTGCACAGACGTCATTGTTTATGTAGTAGTAAACGACGCGACATTTGTATAAAGTGGCCGGGGTGTGATATCACCGACCTTTATTATATAATCAGAGATATGAAGATGGAAGTTACCATATTTTTCTAAGCATCGCATATTGCTTAGAAAAATATGGTAACTGTGAGGTTCTACAACTCTATTTGTTTCATATATATGATTCACCACACGTCTTCTCTGCGTTCGACTTCTTTCACCTCTGACTCATTTGCTGCATAGCTCGCACTGCTAGCAATTAATTGCCATTCTTAATAAGAATAAATAAAAAAAATGTTTTTATTTTAAATAAAAAAAATATTAACCGAAACAAAAAACCCGATTATAAATACTAACATATTTATCGTTTTTACGTGTATTGTTTTTGTCGGTCGTCATATTGAAATAGTATATCATGTCACTCTCACAGCTAAGATGAATCGAATGACACCTCATATGTTCAACATATCCGTTAAGACGTGTTTCTTCGACAGTCGGGTAAAAATAACTAAAAAGTCTACCTACGGTATTTTCCTCACCACACTCTTTCATTAAAATCAAAATCAAAATATCTTTATTCCTTGGACTTTATAAAGCACTTAGAAACACTTAGATATTCATATCGTAGTAGTTTATGTGGAAATCATACATCACTAATTTGTGGCGGTTGCAACATTGGATTACATGGCAGCATTTTAGAAATCGAACATTGTCACGAAAACCTATAGTTTGGTTTTCGTGACAATGTACGATTTCCAAAATGCTGCCATGTAATCTAGTGTTAAATTTCAAGTCATTCGGACACTCGGAATTGAGTATTTGATTACAGACACCGCGGTGAAACTAAATAAAAGATTGTAAAATTTTTAATATTTCAAAATCTAAATTAATATTTGAAATCTAAAAAAGAAAACAACATTTTTTTTATTGTAGATAACCATAATAAAAAAAAAAAGAAGTCAGCAGGGTGCACCACATACAGGTGAGGTTGGTTTTAGGTCAAAATACTAATGAATCACTTACAAAATGCGAGTAATTACGATTATTTATGTATTTATTTTTTAGGTGCTCAAACAGCATAACAATAGATTAATAATGTACTAATATATCAATCAAGGGTATATAGTTGGAGTGTATGTCGATTATAGGCGCACACAGCATATAAATAAATAAATATATCTGGACAATTTACACAGCGCCATCTAGTCCCAAATTAAGCGCAAAGCTTGTGTTATGGGTACTAGACAACAGATAAATGTACTTAAATATTTTTTTATAAATACATACTTATAATACATAGAAAACACCCAGACCAAGACAAACAGACATGTTCATGCACGCAAATGTTTGTCTTGTGCGGGAATCGAACCTGCGATCTCGGAGTCAAAATGGCCATTGCTAACTATTCGACCACCGAGCTCGTCATACAATAGTTTATTATTAGGTATTCTTTTACATTCTTTAGCAATTTTTATATGATACAAAAGATTAAATATTAAGTTTCAACATCTACGAGTAACATAGACTTTATTTTAGACCTAAATAGTTTAAGTGAATCATGGAATACACGTGTTCAAATCGAGTATTAGGCGAAGTAGCGAAGCTGGCATGAATTTTTATAATGCTTACATAATTAAGCTGAGAGAAAAAGAGAAAAATGAAAAATGTATAGGTTAATTTCCCGAGCGGGCCGGTGCCCGCGCTGAAGGTAAATGAAGGAATTCCATCTCCGGATTGCAGACCGTGGTTCTGGACCACTGTGTCGGATAATCGAGTTGTGTAGGGGTGTATCCGAGTTAACCCCTAGCTAAATCTGTGCCTTTATATCTTTAACACAAAGGATGTTGATATTCAAGATTAACACATTCATAATATAAAATACACTACACTCTAGTTTGTTGACTATAGGCATTGTCACTGTATGTAACGGCAGCTGTATCAAGCTATATGATTAGTTGCCTGTGTTCTAATAGATAATACAAAAATTATGTTTAGGAAGGTAGATATATCTTTAAAAATAATAAGCTAATAATTGGCAATATTTTGCCCACGTGATACTATATACATAGCTCACAAACTTATGTTAAAATAACCTTATCGAATTACTTCATATTAAGCACCAGTCGGGAGAGAGCCTGGAGACACAGGTTTTTAAACCTAGCTCTGGCTTCAGACTCTCTCAAGGTCTTAGCAGTGCAATGTCTGTAATGTACCTATTGCTCAATGTACAAACTTAGTGAGAAGTAAACAAAGTTATTATTATATCTTTAAAGCAAACTAATTTTAATGATGCAGCGATCTATACATACTATGTATGTATCCGTAAGTTGATAAGCTACTATTAGGTGAAGAAGCATGATGGACTTAATAATTGAATTCTTGATGTTAAGCAACCGTTGTAGACTATAGGCGTTTGCAACGTTGTAGTCATTTCCGACGCTTTAAAAACCGCTTCAGGCCTTAATGTAATAAATAGCCTAAAAAGTGTACTATAGTGTATAGTATGTGTGTATTCATTAGATTTATATTAATAAATTTTTAATTGAACAGGTCACGTATTTTTGTAGATAAAGCCACTTAGTTTCGATCTCAAACGTAGATATTCATCGGTGCGGTCTGGTCGGCTAACTAGTCAGCTTTTCCAACAAAAATACGCGAGTAACCCATTTAGTGCAAAAAAACGTGTATGTTATGTAACATTATATTAAAAAAACAAGAATAAAAAAGAAACTACAACCCATAATCCAAATCTTATTTCCAATACAAAATCGGAAAAGGATAATCTCACACCACCACATTTTGATACTTCACAAAGTAAATTTCACTCACGAGCAACTTTCACGCCACGAAAACTTGGCAAGCGTGCAGGTGTCTTTACAAGTATGTTTCCCATCTGAGTCGTCCAAGTAAAGGATGGAGTAAAGTAATAAATTAACGAATTTGCAAACGCCCAATTACTGGGGCCCAGCGTGTAAAAGTGTCCCAGTAAAATACGGTGTACTTAATTATGCACAAGCAAGGGCTTCAAAATAATTCAAATGTCTGACGGAGGACGATTCCCTTTTAAATAATTCATAAGGCTTTCGGGTTATGTCACAGCTGCCACGGCGAGATGTTTCTGTAGAAACTTAAGCAACTACTTAATAGATAGATAGGTCTTTGATGCCATTTGTTTCGCCTCAGCAGACTCGAATTTCTATCTGATAGTATTTAAATCAAAGCAATTTCTGAGTCGAATGGTTCTGCATAGGTCATATCAAAGATATTTCATGAAGAAATGCATTTTTGCAAAACTGCTGGACTTTTCGCTAATTCTTTTTTTGTTGTATTTGTTATTGTCAAGAGAGGATTCTTATGAAAGAATATATTACAAAGCTGCACGACCATATTAACTTTTCTAATGTAATTTTAAGTCGTTTGTCAGATCTGTCAGTTATTTGACAAAAGTAATTCTAATTCAATATTCATAGTTAAGAAGACAGAATTACGTCTGTCGGGTCAGCTAGCACAGTCAGCTAGTATGAAATAATTACTGGCCGAATAAGTAGCATAAGCAAAATATTGAGTTAGGATAAAATTAATACACGGTTTGCATAAATACAAATGAAGGAGGATCAAACAAAGCGTCAGGAAAGAGTGATTGGCTTTAATATATCCATGTAAAAATTACTGTATTATTTTCCAGATTTGTTATATTTTTGGGGTGGGAAAATTTACAAATTGTTGTATTTTTAACCATATTATTACTTGGAGTCATTTAGTAGAAACCGAATTTTCCCAGCTAGATCAAATTTCGTCTAATTTAGTCGAAATCGTTAATGGTATTTCTAGAACTCGATTACGCATAGACATTAATAAACATTGTTCGTATAGTATACGTCTTGATTCTACATCCCACTAATATTATAATTTGGGGTGTAAGGGGTTCATCAACATCTTTGAATCAAGGCCAACTTCACCTGCACGAGGTGCACCCTGAAGATAGACAAACGAGGCTCTGGCGAAAAGATTGGTTATAGGCATATTTTGTAAGCTGCCCGACTGGGGAAGTATCTACACCTCACAGTACACGAAGCCAAGCCGCGTGTAGAAACTAATACATTATAATAGATCATAGTGAAATCCGTTTTGGTAAAACAAAACACGTTAAATGCTATTAAAAAGAAACATAATGACCGGTACATTCCATTTTTACGGCCTTCCCGCGACAGGCGACCGCGACCGCGACCATTGGTCGCTACGACCATTCATTTACGCGACCAGTCATATAAATTGTTGGTCGCTGCGATGGTTTCGATCTCGGTCAACTAGTGCGTGGAGGTCGTTAGGTTCTGTTTTTTTTTATTATTATTTTTTACTACGTTAGGTGGCAAGCAAGCATACAGCCCACCTGGGTTACCGTAGCCATATTAATGCTTGCAACATGAAATATTGCTCGCGCGCCGCCACCCCCGCTGCCAACGCAGCAACTCCTTCCTTTTTTTCTGGTGACCTCACTCACTCGCAGGAACACAACATCCCTCAAGGGAATTGTTATTGGGCTGTGAGGTGGAGGTACTTCCCCAGTCAGTCAGTTTATGACAGCAATGCTAACAACCGTGAAAACGGACAAAAATGAAGAATTATAACAATATTTTTTGACAAGCTCGGTGGTCGAATCGAATGGTTAGCAATGGCCACTATGACTCCGAGGTCGTGGGTTGGATCTCCGCACAAGACTAACATTTGTGTGCATGAACATGTCTGTTTGTTTTGGTCTGGGCGTTTTCTATGTATAATATGTATATATTTACAAAAAAAAAATGTATTTAAGTATTACATCAGTTATCTAGTATCCATAGTACAAGCTTTGCTTAGTTTGGGACTAGATGGCCGTGTGTAATTTGTCCAGGAATATTTATTTATTTTAACTAATAGCAGCTTTGCTCAGAATCAATTTCGATGCTTGTCAATTCACCTTTATTATAACCGTGTCACCAAGATTATTGAGATCTACCCATTAATACATCGGGAATGCAAAAGTAAATTATTTATTTAACTAGCTAAAACCTTTAGAATATGGGGAAGTTGAAAATTTACTCAAGTATGATACCTGAAGGTATGGAAATTTTTATTTCCATACGTATTCAAACGTACACTCAGTGAGAATCACTAACTATTTTAGGTACCTAGGTGGTTTCCGATCCCAAGATTTTATCGTAGGTCTGATTTGAGGTCACACTACACTTGCTACCCACAATTACACACAGACACACAATTTTTAGACTTTACTTTCCGACAGTGAAGCACAGTAACAATTAGCACTTAACCCGTTAACGTGTACGTGCTACAGATCTAGACGTATTCCGAACCTTCATTAAGTTTAAGTAGCTAAGCCCAATGTTATGTACTTTCGTGGGGACTATAAAGGAGTTTAATGTCAGTAGTTCGGCGCGTGTTAACAAGACCTCAGGTAAGGGCCGCCATAAAACGCAGACTCTTAACTACTTTGTAATGAATTGGTCATTCTCGAACCTATAGGCATTAAAGGTTTGAGTTCTGGACTTCTGTGCGTAGATATTATTGCTTACGATTAAGTTGGAAATTAAGAAAGAAAATCAATGGCTCTATGTTAAAGACATGTAGGTTGGAGAAATCAAAGAGAACATATCTTAATATGGCTGTTGAGGAGCGAAGGGAAGTTTGGTTGTAGCAACGGGGGCCCACCACACAATCCCACCACTGTCTCCAAGCGTAGCCAAGATTAACAGCGGCGATCGCCAAAAAAGACAATGAACAGTGAAGTCCATTGCAGTCCCGGGGGTACAACTACGGCTGCCTTGGAACTCACAATGAATTTAATCAGAAGAAATTAGTAGGAGTAAAAAGTTTTTGGACTTTGACTTCCCCTCTTAGCAATGTGAGAGACAGTAATATGGCAAATAAGGCATTAAAAGCCTGAAGAGATGGTAGTCAAGTTTGGTTGTACGAGTAGCATACCTAAACTCAAAGTGGTTAATATTTGTACTACGGTATTATGAAGGAAGCAGATATGAAAAGAAACAAGTGAATAACGAAATCTGAATTTTACGTGGGTTTGATAAACAAGAGAGGGAGGAAAAATGTGGATGTACACGACCGGTGAAATACAGTTTCATATTTTGTTTGAATAAAACGTGCTAGATGTCTCGCATAACCTTCATCAGGATTTAATATTACTACGAGCAGCTTGAAGATTTTGTCGTCGTCAAACCTTATCATTCATCATTCCATTGATTAGGATACGGGTCTTCCCTCAATCGAAGGGGTTTGAGCATACTCCACCACGCAGCTCAACTGCGGATTGGCGGAGGTCAGTGTTTTCATGTCGCCTAAAAGATACTGACTTGGCTCAACGACTGCCATTTAACGGCTACAGCCGTGATCGACGGCTTAATATGCCCTCCGAATCACGGAGGACCTTGAGAGAAATAAACCCATTCATAGGATGTAAGTGGTTCATCAACATCTTTGAACCAAAGGCAACCTCACCTGCACGTGATACACCCTGCTGACTGACAAACAAGGCTCTGGCGAAAAGAGATGTAGGGCATAGCGTATTTTTTAAGCTGCCCGACTGGGAAAGTAGTCTACTTGCTTGACTTGTGTGATGGATTAGGTTCCCTCGCACAACAACGCCGATAGAAGATTTTGTAGAGGTGTAGTAATTATGTAATCGTGTTAATATTGTCATTATAAATGTGAAAGTGTGTGAGTATGTAGAGTTCGAAAGACGATGTATGGGCAGAACAGTAGTTTGATATTTTCACATGAACGTCTGTTCAACGGATTTCGATGAAATTTGGCTTTCATGTAGAACATGGTCTGAGTAGATACTTACGATATTTTTAATCTCTGTACTTCCCCGCGGGACGAAACCGCGAAACCGATAGCTAATAAAAAAAAATACAGTGAGGTAATTGATAAGGTGACAGCACAATTTTTAGCAATGTTTAAAGTTACGTAATGTCTATAAAAGTTCGTAAGGTGAGTGCAAATGAGTACATTTTTTGAGTCAGCAAAAGGTAAAGTATACCGTTTTACGAGTAGGCGAGTGCGTGGCTATATCCCCTAGGGAGTACATTCGCACATGCGCGGGTGATAAAATCAGCATAAATTCCGTCGCGAACCCGCTCCCACTTACCTTGTTCATAGGGCAGCCAGCAGTTTACAAGGATAAAGTGCTTTAACGCCATCCGGAGTAATCCCATATCGTCATTAATCTATGCATGATCTATTCTTTCGATTATACGACTGTGTAAACAGAAATGTAACGTTTTAAGGGTTCAAATATATGTACGAGTATATTTCATGATGGCGTCACACTGTGACTAACACAGTAAAATATAAAATGTAAAAAATTCGTCACCAACACAAACCTTCCTGGTAGCTCAGTTGGAAGGGCACTCGACCGGTCATCGAGAGGTTGTGGGTTGAAATCCCACCTAGGCGGCGAGGTGAACTTTTCCATAAAAAAAAAATATTTCATTCTGGCAAGTTCGCCGAAAACGTCTACCTAAATAATAATTATGTATATTTCATCTATATAACATCTTGTTATCTTATTCTGTCATAATTTTTAATTAGATGAATTTTAGTCACATGGGTATTGTTGGATTTGTCATGGCAGGATATAGAGAAGTTAATATAGCAGCTATAAAAATGACGTTTTTAACTGCTGCATGAGATTTTCAATATAATCCCAGATTCCTGAGATCCTATATCATCACGAGCTGTCAATCTTTTCATATCGATTTAAATAAATGTAAATTTAAAAGCATCAACAAAATGTTCCAGGTTTTCATGCAATTATTTTAATGACTGTACAATAGTTGCTCAATAGGTTTAATAAGTTATTAAAAATATTTATCAGTGTCGTGAAATATTAAAAACTAGATCAGCAAATGTTTCATTTTATAACTTACGCCCAACTTATTTTATGGTTGATCAAAGTTTGGTGAGAAAATCCATTTTAAAAGGATGATAAACAATAAAAAATATTACAATTTTTCTTACGGAACTAGCTACATAAACGCAATATTTAACCCAGCTGCTGCACTTTTAAATTGGTACATATGACATCATAATTAAAACAAAAACTAGCTTTTGTATGGAGTAGTTTCGGGACAGTCCAAAATTATGATTTTCAAGTTGTCATATGTCTAAAAGTTTTTAAAAATCGGGTTGAACTGTGCACACGCCCGTTGGTTGACGTGAAATGTCTATATCAGCGAGTCGTTTTTAGTGATGTTTTCATTATTCTACGCAATGCCCCTCTCCCGTCGCCCGGCCCCCGATGCAAACTTAAGGTCTTATCAACGAGCTATTATACGCTAAATAATGCATGTGATTCATGATTCTATGACTTATACTCTTGTAATTATTAAGGTAAGACGATGTAGACCAATTCGTTACAGTCCAGTTTTCAGACCTGTGGCCTTACCGCCGATGCTGAAGCCGATTCCCACAGGATTTTTTTATTGCAAAAATCAAACTGAGAATAGATTAGTGGCAATTGTTAAATGTTATTTATTCCATTCTCATTAATTAAAATTTCAACTTTTAATACAAATCCTGGTAAAAACACTTACATGGACACATTACTTCTACAAGCGAATGCTATACACGTTGTGTTCGTATGCTAGTGTAGGTTGTAGTGTTTATGGTAATACACATCGACGTCAGCTATTCGTCTTTCGGTGGAACGCTTATGGGTTGGTCTCAGAAGAGAAACAAAATCAATCAATCAATCTATGTAAAGACGAGATTTTCTTTGACGGTGAAAGTATTGTTTCATTCAATATTAAACTTATCTGAATTGGTGATGTCTCGATTTCCAAATAAAAAGTTCCTCTTTTTACTTCTTTTGAGTTAACTTTGTAGGAGAGTTTCGCTCTTTATTTGAAAAACATGAATTTGTATGTTTAGTTTAAAGAGTCATATATATTGCTTAGTCGATTTTAAGGGTTCCGTATAGTGATGTTACGATCTGGAATTTTGTCAAACCGAGTTGAATCGGTTAGACAATTCATGCAAGTCGATTCCAAACCGAATCGACGAAATCGCGATTTGAATCGGTTTGAACCGATTTGAATCGGTTTGATAGCGAAGATCGGTTTAAAAAGTCGAGTCGTTACTCGACTTTTTAAACCGATTAAAAAGTCGAGTCGTTGCTCGACTTTTTAAACCGATTAAAAAGTCGAGTCGTTACTCGACTTTTTAAACCGATTAAAAAGTCGAGTCGTTACTCGATTTTTTAAACCGATTAAAAAGTCGAGTCGTTACTTGACTTTGTAAACCGATTAAAAAGTCGAGTCGTTGCTCGACTTTTTAAACCGATTAAAAAGTCGAGTCGTTACTCGACTTTTTAAACCGATTCAAACCGATTTGAGCATAAACCGAGTTGCGTCGATTAGCGCCTTTACTAAACAGATTTGGCCGAGTCGAAAGCGATGTAACGACTCGACTTTTTAAACCGAGTTGCGTCGATTAGCGCGTCTTGCGTCTACTAAACCGATTTGGCTGAGTCGAACTTACTTACGCATCTCGCTCGCGCCGCTCTGCGCGCATTCGCCCGTTTGGCCGTTTGCTCGTTTGGCCGTTTGCTCGTTTGGCCGTTTGACCGTTTGCTTGTTTGGCCGTTTGCCCGTTTGCCCGTTTGACCGTTTGGCTGTTTGCTCGTTTGGCCGTTTGCCCGTTTGGCTGTTTGCGCGTTTGCCCGTTTGGCCGTTTGCTCGTTGGCCGTTTGGCCGTTTGGTCATTTGCCCGTTTGGCCGTTTGCTCGTTTGCTCGTTTGGCCGTTTGCCCATTTGGCTGTTTGCGCGTTTGCCCGTTTGGCCGTTTGCCCGTTTGGCCGTTTGCTCGTTTGCCGTTTGGCCGTTTGCTCGTTTGGTCGTTTGCCCGTTTGGCTGTTTGCTCGTTTGGCCGTTTGGCTGTTTGCTAGTTTGCTCATTTGGCCGTTTGCCCGTTTGGCCGTTTGGCTGTTTGCTCGTTTGCCAAACGGCCAACCGGCCAAACGGTCAAACGGCCAAACGGTCAAACGGCCAAACGAGCAAGCGGGCTAACGGGCAAACGAGCAAACAGCCAAACGGCCAACCGGCCAAACGGTCAAACGGCCAAACGGGCAAACGAGCAAACAGCCAAACGGCCAAACGGGCAAACGGCCAAATGAGCAAACTAGCAAACAGCCAAACGGCCAAACGAGCAAACGGCCAAACGGGCAAACGACCAAACGAGCAAACGGCCAAACGGCAAACGAGCAAACGGCCAAACGGGCAAACGGCCAAACGGGCAAACGCGCAAACAGCCAAATGGGCAAACGGGCAAACGAGCAAACGAGCAAACGGCCAAACGGGCAAATGACCAAACGGCCAAACGGCCAACGAGCAAACGGCCAAACGGGCAAACGCGCTAACAGCCAAACGGGCAAACGGCCAAACGAGCAAACAGCCAAACGGTCAAACGGGCAAACGGCCAAACGGGCAAACGGCCAAACAAGCAAACGGTCAAACGGCCAAACGAGCAAACGGCCAAACGGGCGAATGCGCGCAGAGCGACGCGAGCGAGATGCGTAAGTAAGTTCGACTCAGCCAAATCGGTTTAGTAGACGCAAGACGCGCTGACGCGCTAATCGACGCAACTCGGTTTATGCTCAAATCGGTTTAAAAAGTCGAGTCATTACATCGCTTTCGACTCGGCCAAATCGGTTTAGTAAAGGCGCTAATCGACGCAACTCGGTTTATGCTCAAATCGGTTTGAATCGGTTTAAAAAGTCGAGTAACGACTCGACTTTTTAAGCGGTTTAAAAAGTCGAGCAACGACTCGACTTTTTAATCGGTTTACAAAGTCAAGTAACGACTCGACTTTTTAATCGGTTTAAAAAGTCGAGTCGTTACATTGCTTTCGACTCGGCCAAATCGGTTTAGTAGACGCGCTAATCGACTCAACTCGGTTTATGCTCAAATCGGTTTGAATCGGTTTAAAAAGTCGAGTCGTTACATCGCTAGTTCCGTACCCAAAGGGTTAAAACAGACCCTATTACCGAGACTCCGCTGTCCGTCCGTCCGTCTGTCACCAGGCTGTATCTCATGAACCCTTTGTGCGCGAGTCCGACTCGCACTTGGCCGGTTTTGTATACGTGCTCTTCGTTTATATGATTGCAATGGATATTTTTTTTTTTAAATATTGCGATTTGCCCTTTTGGAAAAACTACTCAAAAAGCACCAAAATTTGTTAATTAATTAAATTGAAAATCGGTTACAATCATTGCTTACAAATAAAAAAGAATCAATACATGTTACTAGTTATTTAACATTTGTTACAACATTGAAGTAAAATCTAAAATTTACTGAGTGCTAGTAAAAAATCAAATTAAACGTAATCACAAAACAGTTCAGATTATTAGATATCTTTAGCATTTAGGAGTTAATAAATGATAGCCTCCCACATGAAAATCTAAGGATTTGCCGTATTTCGTGCTTTTACATTAACATAAGTATAATTTGGATGTACCTATGTACAAAATGTACGTGTTGTGTAGATGTTAGATACTCTTTCAAGCTCAACTAATTTTGGATGAAATTGCACGGAGAGAAATATGATCTACATTAAAGATACTTTTAATCCTGGCAGTACGTGCCAGGCAAGGGCAAACAGGGGCAAAGTTTCGGCCAAAAGCTAGTTATAGACAACAGCAGAAGACAAATAAAACCGGCTAAGTGCGAGTAGACTCGCGCACGAAGGGTTCCGTACCATTATCTAAACGGCAAACAATCACGTTTGTTGTATGCCCCCCCTTAAATATTTGTTTTATTTTAATTTAATTATTTATTTTTAAAGTGAACATATAACTAAATATCCTGTGAATATTTCAAGCGTCTAGCTGTTGCTATTATCAATATCAAGGCAAAAACAAGCGAAATAATCACGTTTGTTGTATGGGAGCCCCCTTAAATATTTATTTTATTCTGTTTTTTTAGTATTTGTTGTTATAGCGGCAATAGAAGTACATCATATGCGAAAATTTCAACTGCCTAACTATCACGGTTCATGAGATACAGCCTGGTGACAGACGGACGGACGGACAGCGGAGCCTCAGTAATAGTGTTCCGTTTTACCCTTTAGGTACGGAACCCTAAAAACAAATAAAATTAATGTGCTTTACAGACCACACGACTAAGGTAACAATTCTTTAGCTCAATAACTTAGGTATATCTCCCTCTCAACTTTCGTTCGCCGTTTTCGTAACGCTCTCGTCACGAATTCATCAGTTTACTCCCCAAGTAAAGCGTGCGGAAAGAAATTTTGCGTTTAAAATCAATAAAACAAAAAGAAAATAAAACATAAAAATTTCTTCGGTAAAAACAAGAATAATCGCATCACGATATCAGATAAAAATAACGTCGAGGGTGAAGTGATCACTCCCGGCACCGATACATCGACAGCGATGGTGTAATCACATTGTACGCGAGATTGGAATTCCGAGCCTGTCCGCTGATTGTACGTTTGTCGTGTCAATATCGGCAACTGAAGCCGCTGTAGCCGCAGAGATATCGGCTGACAAATGACAGTTCACATGTGTTCGAAAATATTACAGAAAGTTTTTTTATTGTGTAACGTGGATGAAGCTCGCTGGTTTTATTAATAAAAATATAAAGAGTTTGTAATAACTGCTTCTGTATATATTGTACTTAATGTACCTAACCCTGATTTTACCTGGTTTGTAATAACTGATATTTTTTTTTTGACTGGAAGACATCCCTTCTGGGATAAGTCCGTCATTGTTTATAATAAAATAAAAAAAATACAACTACAGAAGTAGTTGTAATTTATTTTTATACTACGTTGGGTGGCAGACAACTTAGCATCTCCTTCTTTTCTGGTGACCTCACTCACTCGCAGGAACATAATAATCACTCAAGGGAATTGTTATTTGGCTGCGGTATTCTGTGAGATCGTACATTCCCCAGTCGGGTAGCTTACAATTTTGCTCCCTACCTCTCTTTTCGCCAGAGCTTCGTTTGTCAGTCAGCAGGGTGCTAAAAATAAACTAATTTCATACCTTTTCCATAGTTACATTACAGTGCTTCTACTAACGTACTAATAGATAGAAGAACATGCTATGTTTGTACAATAAACATATTAATTTCAATAACCTCAATTCATCTCAAAAACTACCAAACCAATCATAATGGTTAATAAATGTGTAGTATGTACAGTTATTTGCAAAAATTAATATAGTATTTACGAAATAAATGGCATGCATTTGCCAAGTAGTAATGAAAATTGTTTGAAACCTTACGCTGTTGCATTAAGGTTGCTATTGATAGCTTACAATGACGAGCATACGATTCTAGTTTTCAAGTTTTATATGGACTTTTGCAAATGACTGTACATTACCTACATAATGAAAATTATCTGTAATCAAAACGGGTCAGCGATTCGCAAGTTAATGTTACGTATATCTGACCCCATTTTATTGTTAACGTAACGTATATCTGACCCCATTTTATTGTTAACGTAACGTATATTTGACCCCATTTTATTGACTAACGAGGCGCTCGTGACGATGTTGCAGAATTTCTGACAGAAAATGGCAAATTATTGTTACAAACTTGCATCGTTTAAGAGTCGTCTTTATTGAAAGCAATTTTTTCTAATATAATGAATAATTATTCGTTCGGTTCGCAAGTTCGGTTTCGGTTTGTTACTCAATCTCATAAAAGCGACTGAACAGATTTGGATGACATTTAGTACCCACACATTTTATAATTAAATAAATAAATAAATATTTCTGGACATTTTTACACAGCGCCATCCAGTCCCAAATTAAGCGCAAAGCTTGTGTTATGGGTACTAGACAGCTAATAAATGTACGTAAATACATTTATTTTTGTTAAAACATACTTATAATACACAGAAAATACCCAGACCAAGACAAACAGACATGTTCATGCACACAAATGTGTGTCTTGTGCGGGAATCGAACCTTCGAAATCAAAGTGGCCATTGCTAACCATTCGACCACCGAGCTCGTCAGAATAATACATAGAATAATTTTTATCCCGTAACATGTTTACACGGGCGGAAGCTAGTGAAGAATACATTTAATTCTACGTTCAACCACATCAACATACGAATGAAATATCTACTGAGTTATGTGTAACTATCTACTGAGTTGAGTATTGAGTGATATAATCTGAACAAAGTTGTTGAATGAATAGAGAAGATATAAACACCTTAGAATTAGTCTACTTACTAACATAATGAGTCATGTCACTTGTAATTTAAATAAATAATAATAATAATAAAATAAAAGCTGTATCACATTAAGTTCCCTACTATGATGCTAATAAGTTATCCGCCGTAGAAACCAACTGGGAGTCAGACCCAAGTTGTGTGGGCTGGCCGGAATTAGATCGAGAACTTCACTGCTAAGCTTGTAGCCTCCACCGGCTCTCTACCTATACATAGTAATGAGTTTGTGACTAGTCGTTCAGAAATTGTAATAGGTATCATTAATTTTGTACGTGATATCAGCACCGCAGACGAGAAATACGAACCGAAAAGTTGGATGGAAACGTGACTACGTTGTGTGTTTGAGCCTCTTCAAATTTGTTATTTGTGAATGCGAGCGTTTAAAAGGTTGTGGAATCGACTGACGATATTTATATAATTCAATCTCATGATAAAAATTAAGAAAGGAAATGATTCTCGCGACAACACTTATTCATCCCACTGTTTTAGTACGGGACTCCCTCAATATTTTACCCACTTTAGTAATACAAACTGTCACATGTTTCTACTGTTTCAGATGTTGGAGAGCCGCAGAGACGACCGCAGCAGCTGGGGTAGAGACAACCAAAGCAGCTACGGCAGTTGGGTGCCAGCCGGCAGTAATTTGCATGAACTAATTGGTGGCGAAAGCATACAAAGTAATGTAGATCAAATTGCCTATTATAATGTTTCTATGTGTCGCCAAAATAGTCTCAGCTCTGCATAGCCATAGCGCTGTTATTCTGATGAAACCACGACAAGATTGTCAGCCTATAGGCTGGCAACGGATCGGCGACCTCTTGGTGTCGTTGGGCCATGGGCGGTAGTGATTGCTTTCCATCAGGTGATCCACATGCTCGTTTACCTCCCTCTCATTAAAAAAAATATATACCGTATTGTAGGTACGTGTATAGGTGTATGATGTATTTCTACATAATGTACAGAAAGTGCTTGCTCGACATTATAGGAATGTTCCATCGATTCGGCTCCCGGCATAGCACACAATCTGTAGGATGTCAGGCATCTTACTGCACAGATTGAGGTCATCCAGATTTCCATTACTATGTTCAATGAACTAGATTGCCTTGAATTTAGTGCATAACGCCATTCTTGGGGTCATATATATGTAGTATGTGTGATCAAGATATAAGTTGATTGGAGTTATTGCTTTAGTAAAATTGTATAAAGCCGCGTCATTGACCGCTACGCCACCGAGTTCGTCATAGACATCCCTTTATATATTTATAAATGGATATTTATTTCCCTATGTCATCGCATCACGTGTGAACGGATGGAACAATTTCGCTAATTATTTTTTTGTTGTATTCACTTTTGTCAGGAGAAGGTTCCCATGAAAGAAAAAAAACACGAAGTTGAGCTTAATATTAGAAAATTTAAGAAAACTGGATCACCATAAATACTGAGCTGGTACCAATCCGCTTGAGTACTAGGTATGTTTGCTGGGCGCGATGGCGGGGCGGGTAAAGGTTCTCTTGCCTGATTGGTTTACTAGGCGAGAGACTCACAATTCTGCGATATAACTGTAAGGTTATTATTATTTAAATAGTTGTGTTGACCAACTTGCTTACGCACTAGAATATAAGATGCAAAAATTCGTCAGCAACACAAACCTTCAACGGAGCACCCTGCCGACTGACAAACGAAGCTCTGGCGAAAAGAGAGGTAGGGCATAGCGTATTTTTAAGCTGCTCGACTGGGGAAGTACCTCCACCTCACAGAATACCGCAGATATATAACAATTCCCTTGAGGGTTGTTGTGTTCCTGCGGGTGAGTGAGGTCACCAGAAAGGAAGGAGATGCTGCAGGAGGCAGCGGGGGTGGCGGCGCGCGAGCCATATTTTATGTAGCGAGCGTTAATATGGCTACTGTAACCGCTTCACATCAGGCGGGCCGTATGCTTGTCTGCCACCCGGCATAGTATAAAAAACATAATCTTTTTTTGGTCTGCTCTACAGTCGGGTAAAAGTAATGGAAAATGTTCATCATAGCTATCTGGAATGTAATAACATTCTTTAAAGGATAATTTAGAAAGGATATTTCGAATTTCACATTTTACCTTTATTTACCTTATGAAACCTTAATTTTCAAGACCCATGGGCAGCAGGAAGTAGCCGTTGTTAATTTTAATCATGGCTGAGTTGGGTATGTATTTTGTATAAAATATTAAATTTTTTATCTGTTTACTAGCTTCTATCGGCGGCTTCATCCGTCTTTTTTTACAACTAAGATGAAAAAAAGGCATATGGATTGCTTGCTGGTGCGTACCAGCAAGTGTAGGTGTGTAGCAGTACGAGTGAGTGCGTACTCATTGTAGCTTGTGGACACTTGCAACACCAGAGGCATCAATCACGGAATGTTTCACACCTTTCTTAAATGACCTGAACATAATACTGGAATAATGCCAGCCTGAATATAGCAAACAGGATAACGCCCACGGCATTTGCATCGAGCGGGGGTGGCGGCGCGCGAGCGATATTTTATGTTGCGAGCGTTTATATGTCTACGGTAACCGCTTCACATCAAGCGCCTATGCTTGTCTGCCACCAGACGTAGTATAAAAAAAAACATGCTAGCGCAGCCAGGTACCCTAGACACAAATTTTGAGTGGCAGGAGCGCAAACGTCTCAAACTACGATCATAGAAGACAATAAAGAAATAAATAATAGCTTTTAAAAGTGGTTCTACATTTATCTAACAGCCAGCCAAAGATAATTTTGTTAATGTTCATTAAAAAGTTATGAAGTAATAATGAAACAGTTCGATAATCATTGTGTTACTAACATAGCAACAAACCATAGGTCTGTGGTGTTACCAAATATTATTCAACATCACTCCAGCTTTACAAGAATGACTTAGTCCTTTTCATAAAACTCCCTAATAAAAAATAAAAATTGGTTGCCTGTAAAGTCGGTATACGGGCGAAAGTTTTACGTGACAACGACTTTGAGTGGTAAAATGTTTTCGAGTGGAAGGGACGCATGCCTTTCACTTTTTATGTCTGTCTCTCTCGCTCTTAGAAGGGACGCTCTTACAATGAGAGCGAGTGAAAGGCACGCGCCTTTCACTCGCTCTCATTGTAAGCGCATAACGTGACCCAGTTTCTTGAAGTGTCACCCGGCTAACCAATTTATAAGACGTTGTCACGTCAAAAGGTAAAGTAAATTATTATTGATAAATAAGTGTTCTACTTTCATTCCTATTATCTCAATATAACGAGCTCGGTGCGCGGTGGTCGAATGGCTTACAACGGCCACTTTGACTCCGATCGCTTGTTCGATCCCCGCACAAGACAAATATTTGTGTGCATGAACCGTCTGTTTATCTTGGTCTGGGTGTTTTCTATGTGTTATATGTATGTATTCACAAAAAAATGTATTTAAGTATTATATCAGTTATCCAGTACTCATAGTACAAGCTTTGCTTAGTTTGGAACTAGATGGCAGTGTGTGTGTCCGGGAATATTTATTTATTTCATTAATTTAGTCGCGCGTAGGACGACGAAGCGTTAGACGCTCTCCTTCTAGATGTAATGGGCCGATGACCTTAAGAAAGCGGCGGGAAGTGGCTGGATGCGGAAGGCGGAGAATGGAATTTGGTGGAAAGCATTGGGGAAGGACTATATCCAGCAGTGGGTAGATACAGGCTGATGTACATATCGATGATGACTACGATTCCAATTTAGTTATACCTACGTTGTGTATCCTGTAATAAACAAACGAGGCTCTGTCGAAAGACGTAAAACATATCGAACGGAGCAGTACTTCCTCTAAGCACTACTCTTGAAAGTTGTTGTGTTCCAGGCAATGAGGTCAGCAGACATATGCAAGAACCTGAGCATCATCATGAGATATCGCTCGCGAGCTGCCACTACCGCTGCCAACGCAACAACTCCTTCAGTCCTGGTCACCTCACTCAATGGCCGGAACACAACAACCCTCAAGAGAATTGTTATTTGGCTGCGGTATACTGTGAAATGGAGGTACTTCCCCAGTCGGGCAGTTTACATAATACGCTATGCCCTACTTCTGTTTTGGCCAGAGCCTCATTTGTCAGTCAGCAGGGTGCACCACGTACAGGTGAGGCTAGCTTTGGTTCAAAGATGTAGATGAACCATTGACACCCCAAAGGTAAATGTACATGCTCGTTTGCCCCCCTCTCACATAAAAAAAAAAAAAAAAAAAAAAAAAAAAATCTTGTATTATACTACCTACTACACATTTTCTCATTTTCTCGCTTGATTGTCGAGCGCAATTTAATAATAGACACGGCAATTAAAAAAAAAAATAATTATTTTTCAAAACCAGTTACTTTAAAAATAGATGAAAATTCTGGAATTGATTCTACTCATGATTCTGAACAAACTATTTTTAGGTTATGCGTACTTGAAATTGCACGTTGTATAGTAGTACAAGATTAACTTAGTTTGTCAAGATGGCGCTAGGTAATTTGTCCTAGAATATTTATTCATCATCATCATCATCATCGTCAGGTACATTTTAGTCTCCACTTTATATATATTATTTATCAATATTTTATTATAAAATAGTCGTAGTTATGTAAATATAAAAAAAATACCGATAGACAGGTAAAGGAAAAAGATTGTTACCTTGTGTAAAAAGTAAAAAGAGAAATAAATTCTTCAAACAGAGCATAGATAAAATATCTCAAGTAAATCGTTGCTAAGACAGATTAATCTACAAAACGTGTCCATGTATCTCAGTGCCATGTAGCTCACATCAAACACGTCTCCCATTCTCGAATCTAAATCCGTTCTATTTGCTTAAGAGATTGTAGATATAATGTACTTAAAAGACATTTTGAAGATGGGAAATAAAATATTTATACTTATTCTTCAAGAAAGCGTTTTTATAGGGTCGGCAACGCTCGAGTGATACTTCTATATACTAGATAGACTGTAATGCTGCTTACTATCAGGCAAGTCGTATCTTTGTTACTTTAGCTGAAAAAAAAAACTTGCATGTTCTTTTTCCTACGTTGGGCAACGAAACTTACAGCCCACCTGACGTGAAGGTGACCGTAGCCTATATACGCTTTTGAAATTAAACATCGCTGGCGCGTCGCCTCCTCCGCTGCCGTGACTTTTGCCATAGCCTTGTTAGTTAGTCAGTAGGATAAACAACGTGCAGGTTAGACTGACTTTGGCTCAAAGGTGATGGTGAGTCACTTACACCCTGAAATGTAAATAATTAGTAATAAATAACAATTACTCTCTCACACATATACTAGTCATTCTCATCAGAGTGTACGTACTTTACTTAGGTGTTTTGTTTTATTTGTATACTACATCGGGTGGCAGACAAGCATAAGGCCTGCCTGATGTGGAGCCTTAACCGCAGTCATACTAACGCTCGCAACAAAAACAGAATAGCACAGAAGTTGGCAAACAAAGGCCTTAATATTATAGAAAACATCCAGACACCAACACCAATAACATGTTCATGCGCACAAATATGTACAAGAAGGAACCCGCGACTCCAGAGTCAAAGTGGACATTGCTAGCCATTCGACTACCGGGCTCCTCATGATATCATAAAAATAAAAATGGCGTAAAAAATAGATTAAAAAAAATCTCGCTTTTTAATTAGTATTTCAAACATAATCGGGTTTTTGGTTCCATTTAATAAATTCTTATTATCCTATACAAGGACGACTAATTACACCGTTGTTTGAAACCTTCGAAACAAAGGTTTGGACGCCAAAAATTTGAAATAACGAGAATCGAAGGCTTTTAGTGTCAAAACAATTTACCTACCGCTTGGGTTTATAAAGTCTTTAACTAAGAATTAGTCGTTAATAGCTTTACAAAGTTTACATTTAAGAATTTCCATTTTGTAAGTTCTGCTTTGAAAGTTGCTATGTTCAATTATCTTTTGTTCAGCGGCCTCTGTTATAGAATATGATGAGTATTATAGAAGTGACGACTACATGAATGATAAAATTGTTGTTAACTAATTAACAACTCAATGTTTTAGGTCCCCAATAGTGTTAGATACTAAAAATCCGTGGTGCACGGCAGTTGAGCTTCACTTGACTAACCATCTCCTTAGGCTTCCTACTCCTACTAATTTCTTGTGGTTAAATTCGTTGTGAGTTCCAAGGCAGCCGTAGTTTTACCCCCGGGACTGCAATGGACTTCACTGTTCATTGCCGTTTTTGGCGGTCCCCGCTGTTAATCCTGGCTACAGACGAGACACAGTGGTGGGAAAGTGTGGTGGGCCCCCGTCCCTTACCTGCAGATGAGGTTGGATTTGACTCTAAAAATTTAGCCACTCAAACGTCAGTCACATAATTAGATGGTTATTACATAATCCCATCGGATAATGGTTTGCTGTAAGCCTAAACTATAAATGTGCGAAATACGAACGTTATAATGACCGTGACGTAAATCACTAATACCATTGTATATCTTCGTTCACAAAATGAAACCGTCATTTCACATTAATACAGATTACCGTTAACATCCGTGGTAGTTAATACCACATTATTATTAAGCAAGCTTGTTATTGTGACAAATTAATGTGACATGAAATTGCAAATTATCGCAAGCCTTAATCCTTCTTATGGGGTCCTACATCTCTTTGAGATGGGTACGGATTGCAAGACATGTAATAATTATATTACTTTATGTAGGTATCAATTTTATTAAAATGTATCTCTTTTGATTCACGGGTGAGGACCAGTCATTTAACAGCCATGGGGATATGTATCCAACGCGTAGAGACCTCATTGAGAAGTTAATGTAATGTTGTATATCCGCCGTGTCCCGCTTCAGAATATATCAATGGACCAATATACCCATGAGCAGGTCTCGGAAAGGCTTTGGGACAATTGCAAAGAGTGATGGATTTTTTTTAATATTCTTATGTTATTCTGTTCATGTGGGGTGAAGCTGCAGGCAGAAGCTAGTACACATACCTATATATTTAAATTAGACGAGCTCGGTGGTCGAATGGTTAGGAATGGCCACTTTGACTCCGAAGTCGCGGGTTCGATTCCCGCACAAGACAAACATTGTGTGGATGAACATGTATTTACAAAAAAAAAACAATGTATTTAAGTACATTATCAGTTGTCTAGTACCCATAACACAAGCAATGCGCTTAATTTGGGACTAGATGGCGCTGTGTAAATTGTCCAGAAATATTAATTTATTATTTATTATTATAAAATATTTAAATTACATATGTAAGTATAGTTCAGTTTCTTTTTCCTATCATAATCTGTCCCTGGGGAGAAAAAATAGTTAATCTTTTCGGTATTTATCTAACATTTCATTACAGAATAACCCTATTTTGTATCTAACAGCAAAAAATATTAACGACTAGCTGACTCGACAGACTATTTATTATCTTGTCTATGAATATTGAATTCGAATTGGTGTCGCGCACGCTGTCAAATGACATATTATACAGGGTGGAAACTTGATGTAGAATGAAAATAAATTATCGTTTGTTATTCACATTTGATTGTTTTTACAAATCATTTCATATTTGTCTCACAGCAAAAATGGCTGATCAAGAACAGTAATCATATTAATTTATCAAGTTCAATCAAGTTTATTAGAGAGATTTCATCCTTATAATTGAACTTAACGATCGATGCAATAAAAGTACAGAGTATTTTTTACAGATTTTAGTCGGTTTAATTCCCAGGTTATGTAAGCGAATTTTTGAATTTTTCTATGAATAAAATTTTCTATCTACAGTATCAAGAGTACTTTCCCTCCAGGTGGTATTTAAAGTTTCCACCCTGTATATATGTCGCAGCCAATTCGTAGAACCCGCCGCATCACATAAAGGCTAACTTAAGGCGAATTGTCTTTAAATAATCTTTTGGTTAGGTTTGTCTTATGATTAATTAGAAATGCGAGGTTCCACAAACTTAGTGGATACCCAAGTGACTTATCACCAGATAGCTGGCCGCATATCTAGTGACAATTCACTAATATGATAAAAGGGCGGTTTGAAATAATGGCTTGGCCATTTTATAAAACAGTTAGCCGTAGTGTAATGCGGCGGGTTCTACGAATTGGCTGCGACAGTTATAAGGCATTAATAATCTATATATATAAAAGAAAGTCGTGTTTGTTACAACACTTATAACTCGAGAACGGCTGGACCGATTGCCATGGTTTTTGATTTGTTGGATTTGTTTCCGTCCCGAATAGCAGAATAATTCTTAAAAACATTGGAAAATTCTCGAAAAAATAAAATAAAAGAAAAAACATTTTCCCATACAAATGAAAGTGTCAGTTGAAAAAGGGATTACGATAATTATTGGTTGTCAAATATCAAAACTTCAAATCGATTGGTGTCACTTTTAAGTCGCGAAAGTTGTCTGTGATCTACTATATAAAAATAAGTCGGGTTTTCCTTCCTGACGCTATAACTCCAGAACGCACGAACCGATTTCCACGGTTTTGCATTCGTTGGAAAGGTCTCGGGCTCCGTGAGGTTTATAGCAAAGAAAATTCTGGAAAAGAAAAGCGGGAAAATCTTTTTTCACATACAGCGCCATCTCTAAGGAAATGGATGGAAACGAAAAGATTGAGCCACTGCGTAGCGTGGTCGGGCCGCTAGTTTGTTATGAAAATTTAAAAATGTCAAATCGATAGGGGTGAAAACGCTTTTCCCATGGTGTTCGAGCGCAAGAATCAAATCAGAGTAAACATCAAAAGAAATGAAAATTACAAAATGATAAAACCTATTTCAAAACTAAAAATAATAAAACGAAACGTTTTTTTTTTTAAAAAATAACAATAAAGAAATCTTTATTTTTATGAAATCTTCAGTTTTTATGGATACGGGTCTTCCCTCAACCGAAGGGGTTTAGAGCGTACTCCAACACGCTGCTCAACTGCGGGTTGGCGGAGGCCAGTGTTTTCGAACCGCCTAAAGGCCACTGACTTAACTTAACGACTGTCATTAAATGATAACAACCGGGACCGAAAGCTTAACGTGCCTTCCGAAGCACGGAGGAGCTCAAGATGAGCTAATGATAACAACCGGGACCGACGGCTTAACGTGCCTTCCGAAGCACGGAGGAGCTCAAGATGAGCTAATGATAACAACCGGGACCGACGGCTTAACGTGCCTTCCGAAGCACGGAGGAGCTCAAGATGAGCTAATGATAACAACCGGGACCGACGGCTTAACGTGCCTTCCGAAGCACGGAGGAGCTCAAGATGAGCTAATGATAACAACCGGGACCGATGGCTTAACGTGCCTTCCGAAGCACGGAGGAGCTCAAAATGAGCTAATGATAACAACCGGGACCGACGGCTTAACGTGCCTTCCGAAGCACGGATGAGCTCAAGATGAGCTAATGATAACAACCGGGACCGACGGCTTAACGTGTCTTTCGAATCACGGAGGAGCTCGAGGTACTATAAACCCATCCGTGTACAGGCTACGGTCGACGTTGCTTAACTTGCGTGTTCAATTAGACTGACACGCGCAATGACGCCATCGAGCTTCTCTATTATTTTCTACTATTCATTGTTTTAATTCCATAAAATCATAAATTTAGTTCAGCTAATATGTACCACGACATTCATTGATTGTTAGGCGGTACGAAGTTCGCCGGGACAGCTAGTAATTAATATATGGCATCAACCCATTTCATTCCACTGTTGGGATAAGGTTCTCTAGTCAAACAAAGGGGATTTGAGCATACTGCACCACGCTACTCAACTGCGGATTGGCGGAGGCCAGTGTTTTCAAGCCGCCCAATGGCCACTGACTTGGCTTAACGACTGTCGTCTAATGACAACAACTGGAACCGACGGCTTAACATTCCCTCCGAAGCACGGAGGAGCTCGAGATAAATAAATCCATCCATAGACAGGCTACGGTCGAAGTTGCTTAACTTGCGTAATCGATTGGACTGACACGGTTAACGACGCCATCGACTCAGTTATACGTCCTAGATATACGAGTAAATTGCATAATATAATGCAAAATTTGCGAGAATTCGTATTTGATTAAATATCACTGATCAGTGAGTGATAAAATGATTTATAAATTTAGCATATTGATGATCGAAGTCATTATAATTACCAAACTTTAATAAAAAATGTTTTGCATCGAATGTAATATTCTCAGATTTGAATGCGGCGCGAGGCAATATCAAATTTTCATGGTGTGTTGACGGATGTGATTCGATGTGCAATTTGTTTGCTCATCTGGAACTCATTCCGGTGAGTGTTATGCGACACATGTGTAAATGTAAGGACACAAAACGATACAATTTTCTCTAAGCCGCTTTACTGTTTTATTCGTTAAGAATATTTATTTATTTTTAATTTGAGTTCATTACAAGGGTAGGGACTTTTCTTTTAAGTTTTAGAAAAGACTTGTGTTAGGAAAGACCCGCTCTTCCGTACAAAATATAATGAGATTTGGATACACTTTTGAACGTTCATATTTAAAAAAAGAATACGAATAACAAAGATATTTGAAGCATTATGTAGTAAATTGTAACAAGAGAACATTTGTGGAATACTATTTGAGAATATTTGTCTGATATGCGTATAAGGGATAATAAGAAGTTTGTGAGTAGATGTTTAGGTTTAGCTGTCTAAGCTCTACGAGAAAATACATTGAATAAATTGATATACGAGCTGCCCCCTTACCACCAACTCTTATTGCGATTCAATTAACTAAATAGAATGCTTATACATGCCAATGAATAAACGACTCTATTTCAAATTTCATAGAGTCTCTTATTCATTGGTATGAATAAGCATTCTATTCAGTTATTGACTCGCAATAAGAGTTGGTGGTAGGGGGTAGAGTATATTATTCTGTAATACGAGTAAAAGCTGCCATTCAAGTCAACGAAGCGTATCGAAACAGCTTATGAATTCTTTTAAGCAAGTCACATGTAAGATCTGCCATACATAAGCTAACATGTTAGTCGTGTTGGTCATGTTGTCTAACAATTTAGCTGTGGATGGACGTGTTGTGAAACATGTTGGCAGATATTTTAATTGACAACACGTCCATACACAGCTAAAATGTAGACAACATGACCAACACGGCTAACATGTTGGTTTATGTATGGCAGCTTTTACATGTGACTTGCTTAAAAGAATTCATAAGCTGTTTCGATATGCTTGGTTGACTTGAATGTAGCTGTTTTGTTTCATATATGGATTTTTCCTAAGTTGTACGTACGTGATTAACTACTATGTAGAGTCAAGTCAACCTCACCTGTATGTGGTACACCGTTCTATTCAACTAACCAGGCTCTAGTAAAAGAGAGATAGGTCCTTATTAGCTGCCCTTCTGGGAAAGTATCTCCACCTTACAGAATACCGCAGCCAAATAACAATTCCCTTGGAGGTTGTTGTTCCTGTGAGTGAGTGAGGTCACCAAGAAGGAAGAAGTAGCTGGCAGAAGTTGTTGGCAGCGGGAGTGGAGAGCGCGAGCGATTTTTCATGTTGCGAGCGTTTCTATGGCTACGGGAACGGGCACGGCTGTCTGTTTGAATGCCATTTTGTAGAGGCATCATTCATTTTCATGAAACTGAAGTAGGTATATTGATTCGTGAATTTCTTTGCAAATTATATGTGAAAGTTTGTTCTCTTTATTTTTATATTGTTACCAACATATTCGAACCAAATCACATTTCGTGGAAATTTTATAAAGGGGCCGTCCATTAATCACGTGATTTTTTTTTTTTTTTTTGCATTTTTAACCCCCCCCCCCCCCCCCCCCGGTGATAATTGGTGAGGTGTAACCCCCCTCCCCCTCCCTTCCCCCAAATCACGTGTATTTTTCTTAGCTACATAGAATCTTAAAATTTTTAGAATATTACTTTTAAATGCAAAGTATATAATCTAATTTTATTCTACGTACTACGTAGCACAGTATAAGTAATAGTACTGTAGATACTAGCTTAGGCAAATCAAGTTTATCGCTTAATGTTTTCAGAGTATTGTTGGAGCTACCACGTGTTCTTGTTTAATAAGGATTTTTGTTATACCACTAAAGTGACAAACAAGCATACGGTCTGCCTGATGGAAAGCAGTTACCGTACCCTATGGACGCCTGTAACACCAGAGACATTACATGCGCGTTGCCAACCCTGTAAAAATCTCTTCACGCCCTTTTTGAAAAACGTAGAAAGCTACAGAATCGTGGCAGCTCCATCAATACTCTGAAACCATTTTTATACTGTATGCGCAAGGAGTTGAAGGCCGTTCGTTGCCTAGCTTCGGCTAGTCAAAGTCTTCAACACTACACGCCGCTTTTCGGGTTAGAAATCGCACGTTTTAACAAAAAAATAAATACACGTGATATCTTAATACACCCCCTCCCCCCCTTGTGATATTTAGTGATTTTTGCCGAACGCCCTCCCCCTCATTCGAACCTCATGTGATTAATGGACGGCCGCAAAGACAATAAGTGACATGTTATTTTAATATTACACAAGTAGGCGTCGTTGCGCGTGTCAATTCAATCGAATGTATAATCTAAGCAACGTCGGCCGTAGCCTGTCCATGGATGGCTTTATTTATCTTGAGCTCCTCCGTGCTTCGGAGGGCACGTTAAGCCGTCGGTCCCGGCTGATGTCCTTGGATCTCGTTAAGCCAAGCCAAGGATTGAAAACCCTGACCTCCGCTCGCAGTTGAGCACCGTGGTGGAGTATGCTCTAAACCCCTTCGATTGAGGGAAGACTCGTATCCCAGCAGTGGGACTTCCCCAGAAGTTATTATACCCTTGACCTAATCCAAAGAGGTAAAACTTGTCTGTCTTTAACACCACAAAGCCGAGGAACGAACATAATATTCCCTGCCTGACATAAATATTCATCATAACCTATTGATCAGATCAGAGGTATCTCTCTCAAATGACAAACTTCGTTTGTAATATATCGTCAAGTAGGCAAATCAATATTAAAATTGCACCATATAGCAGACAAACCATTAAAACTGTTATATATATGGACCAGTTTTAATCTTGAGAATGAAGATTCAAAACGATTAAAAAAAAACCGGCCAAGTCGCGCACGAAGGGTTCCGTACCATTATCTATAAAAACGGCAAAAAAAATCACCTTTGTTGTATGGGAGCCCTCCTTAAACATTTGTTTTATTTGATTTTAATTATTTATTTTTAAAGTGAATATATAACTAAATATTATGTGAATATTTCAAGCGTATACGTGTTGCCGTTGTCAATATCGAGCACAAAAAATCACGTTTGTTGTATGGGATCCCCCTTAAATATTTATTTTATCCTATTTTTTAGTGTTTGTGATTATAGCGGTAACAAAAATACATCATCTGTGAAAATTTCAACTGTCTGACTATCACGGTTCATGAGATACAGCCCAGTGACATACGGACGGACGGACAGCGGAGTCTCAGTAATAGGCTCCGTTTTACCGTTTGGGTACGGAACCCTAATTATATGTCATTCAAGTGATATTATCACGTTTTTAAATCCTTAATTCCTCAAGTTTCCCAATAAGTGGCGACCGCGTCTTAGAAGTCGAGGCTTTGTGGGGAAGTGGGCCGTTCTCGCCTAATTCTAATTAGTTCCAGGTCGACGGTACATCAAAGTTGGGATAAGTTTCTTTCGTTTAATTGACCGTAAACTTGGGTAACGCAGATAAATTTACCTGGAAGTGTTCGGAAGCTGTCCCAAGTGATTTATTTGTCGTATCCCCGTGCAGATTGTACTATTTATTGTATTTTGTTAATTGGACAACCGCCGACCGAGAAGTTATCCCAACCGGAGCTGGAAGATAGATTACCCGTAAAAAGTCTGACCGTAATGTTACAATACAAAGAACATCCGAATTAAACATTAATTTGGGACTTACATAGACTTACGATTTACGGAATTTAGATTTTAAATATTAAAATATTTATTTCCTCTCACAAATAAAAAGGTATATTAACTAAACTTAACTTCCTACCCATTTCGTTTCCACTAATGATAAGCCATTTTAAGTGAAAGGTTGGTGCCTGATGTAGGTTTTGGAAAAAACCTGTGTTACAGGTCACCTGCAGGCCCCTCCCATTGGATATCTAATTGTGGATGGCCAAGTGTCCCAACGAGATCTCTGAGTTAAGTGTGTGTTGTTGGTATGTGTCTCTGCGTGTGTGTGTGTGTGTGTTTCTAATTTCTCTCTGTGTGTGTGAGTGTGTGTGTTTAATGAATTTTTAATCATACATATTGATTTAAGAATATTAACTTAACAAATAACACAATAAGATAAAAATACATGACCTCTTAACACAAATTGCGTAACTTCAAATTAAAATTTTTGTTCTGAGCGATCTATTAGCTTTAGACAAATTTCTCTTTGATATACTGATTAGCGTTTTAATCGTTTAGTTTTTGGGTATTTAAAATTCTACATATACTTATGATAAGAAAATAGTGCCCAGGAATTGACTATAAGGCTGCTCGGTTTGATTATATTTCCGTATAAATGTAGATACATTCTTCACCATTTCACCATTCAAAATTCAAAAAGTTGTACATTCAAAATTAAATATGATGTCGATTTGTCGTGATATAATCTTAATTTTTTTATTACGTAGTACTATTACTTATACTGTGGTACTATTTTAGTGTGAAATGACACTATCAGTCTCGAAATTATAAATCATCAATGAAGCTTAGTATAATTATAACTTTATTCAAATAAACTTAAGCTATAAACAATACATATAATTAAACTATAAAACTAAAGTACCTAAAATTAAATAACACTAAAATAAAACTAACCTAAAACTAAAATAAATGTAAAATGTTTGGCCCATGTGGCATCGTTCCCAAGATGCTAGTAGCATTACCTCGCAGGATGGCTAAACTGATCTTTTGGGTGAGGAATGTGCCAGATCTTGGGTCACGGGTTACGTCGATCAATCTTTTTCCTAATTACTTATTCGAAAAATTGAATGAGTTTATTTTGTGTAAATCCATTGAGAAGCATCTATTACATGTTTTAGGGTGTAAGTGGCTCATCACGATCTTTAAAACCAAAGCAAATCTCACCTGCACGTGGTACCCTGTCGACTACCGAAAGAGGATCGAACGCAAAAGCGAGGTAGTCTACAGCGTATTTGTAAGCCGCCCGAATGGGGAAGGCGACGTCACAATTCCCTTGATGGTTGTTGTCTTTCTGCAAGTGAGTAAGGTTACCAGAAAGGTAGGAGGAGATGCTACGTTGGCATCGGGGGTGGCGGCGACAGAGTGATTTTTCATGTTGCGAGCGTTAATAATGGCTACGGTAACCGATTCACATCAGGCGCACCGTATGCTTGCGACGTAATATATATACTAGGCCGGATTCTAGCCCACCGGGCTGAAATCGAGGTTGAGTGGAGCGAGTAGATTCGCTGAGTGTATGTTTTCCATTGATTTCAATGGAAAATATATTTGATGCATGCATGTCATAAATCTCAAGCATGTCGAGGTCTTTAATTGAGACAAGTTTTATCAAAATCGGTTTAGTGGTTTTGGAGGCTATTAATTTCCAGAAGTGACTTTTCAGCGTATATAAGCGTCCCGTTCGCTCCGCTCGCGCCACTCAATAAAAATGAGTAGTTTTCAGTAATTCTGAAAATGACATACTTTTTTTATACAATTTTAACACACAATCTTTTTCAGAAAAAGATTGTCACCACTATCAAAGAGTAATCAATAAGACAACAATTATAGATAATAATATTCTAATGCTCAGCTACGCACGTAGTAACTATTATGTAATCTGTGGCTACGCATACGACCCTTCGCGACGACTGCCAACGATCACAATAACAGATTGTATTATCCACTCCAAATAACAAGAAAAGCACAAACAGTGATGAGATTTTCTGTAATTGCTGTTCTAACAAATTGCCTCTTATTTCCTTTTTTTTTCAAATCGCTGATAAAAAAAACGGCACTCATGTAATTTGTGCGTGAGCTAGCTAATAAATTATTCATTATTGGAACGACCTCTTTCTCACACTACGCTTTAGAAATACATACTAACCAATTTGTTCAAGCCTAGTGCGTACTCTTAATAAAACCGGCCAAGTGCGAGTCGGACTCGCGCACGAAGGGTTCCGTACCATCTATAAAACAGCAAAAAAAAAATCACATTTGTTGTACGCCCCTCTTAAATATTTGTTTTTCTTTAATTTCATTATTTATTTTTAAAGTGAATTTATAACTAAATATTCTGTGAATATTTCAAACGTCTACCTAATGCTGTTATTAATTGCGAGCAAAAACGAGCAAAAAATCACGTTAGTTGTGATGGGAGCCCCCTTTATTTATTTATTTTATTCAATTTTTTTGTATTTGTTGTTATAGCGGCAACAGAAATACATCAGCTATGAAAATTTCAACTGTTTAACTATCACGGTTCATGAGATACAGCCTGGTGACAGACGGACGGACGGACAGCGGAGCCTTAGTAATATGGTTCCTTTTTACCATTTGGGTACGGAACCCTAAAAAACGCTTTTTTCTGGCTGTGTGGTTTTCGGCAGACTAGAATAGGATCACTCCGTCTCTTCCCGTGGATGTCGTACAAGGCGATCAGGCCTCCCCAACCCGTCTGGCCAGTGTGGGGAGTGTAGGCCAAATTCTCCTTCTGTCAGGGACGGACGAGAGAGGGTCCTGCTCCTGTAGTGGAGACTAAAATGAACTGATGACGACGATGATGAACCCTCGTAATTTGTAGTTTTGAGATGTAAGTGATTCATCAATATCTTTGAACCAAAGCCAACCTAACTGCACGTGGTGCACCCTGCTTACTAATAAACTAGGCTCTGGCGAGAAGAGAGGTAGGGCATAGCGTACTGGGGAAGTACCTCCACCTCATAGCAAATAACAATTCCCTTGAGGGTTGTTGAGTTCCTGCGAGTGAGTGAGGTCACCAGAAAGAAAGAAAGGAAGGAGTATAGGCTGGCAACGGATCGGCGACCCTTTCCATATGCGGTGGTATGGCGATTGCGTTCCATCCCACATGCTCGTTGCACCCCCTCCCATATATAAGTATATGTATTGCATATATGTGTATCATATCATAACATATATATAAGACGGGGTGAAACGAGCATGTTTCTTCCAGAAGACAATGTATCACGTAGTGAATTGTAGTTCGGTGTCAGAGAGATAGTTCCAGTTGCTATCGAGCCTTTAGCAAATAGTTAAAGTTGGGCAGCGACGACGTTCCGTGTGACGCACACTCGTTTGGTGCGCTCATTAAATCCAGAATGGCGGCCGCCACAAAATGGCGGTTTATAATTTCCACTTTAATCTCTATGATATGGATATCAAATGAAAAGGCTTGATGTGCGAAATACAGTATTATATACTTTTTTTAGATCTATTTTTAATATAAACAACGAATAAAAGCTTGCTTTATTTTAATAAATAAATAAATATTTCTGGACAATTTACATAGCGCTATCTAGTCCCAAATTATGCGCAAAGCTTGTGTTATGGGTACTAGATAACTGATAAATGTACATATACATTTTTTTTGTAAATATATACTTATAATACATAGAAAACCCCGACCAAGACCAACAAACAAGAATCGAACCCACGACCTCGGAGTCAAAGTGGCCATTGCTAACCATTCGAACACCGAGCTCGTCACTATAATAAGTTTTATGTGTGATACCATATTATTAGTATTACCCTAATAATTTCAAACTCCTATCGAATATAAAATTATTTATGTTATATTTCATAGAAATGTCACTAGATGTCAAAAATGAACACTCGAAATGTTCATCAATGAGGGTCTTTTGGCAGCACTGTAGCGTACTATGTAGTATACTATGAATTGACAGATGATTGGACCCTATCCAATCATCTGTCAATTCATAGTATCTTGTCAAATGTCTTGTTGACGTCTTGTGTTGTCTTGTCGTCTTGAAGTTTGACTGTCAAAAAATTCAGTACAATTTGTCAATCTGGACCCGACGCCTACCTAGCGACATCTAGTGTCAAAAAAAATATCAAACATCCCCATTGTCTTACCTCGCAAAATAGCTATTAAAATTGTTCCTTTTGTGATCGATAGCTGGCGCTGCAGCTGTTCAGTTTTTATGTTATCCTGCTTCGCGTTTCATCAATCAATCAATCTCCTGGCTTGTTTCCTATTTGGGGTCAGCCCTCCTGATACATTTACGCTATTCTTGACGATTTTGTGTCATTTCCGGTGATAGGCCCATCGTCAGCATGTCATTATGGATGGTTCGTATCCAGGTAGTTGGTGGGCGGCCTCTGCCTCTTTTGCCCTCCTTCATTGTTAAGACCCTTCGTGTCATATGCTCTTCACTTCTACGCATTACGTGTCCAAACCAGCGTAGGCGGCTTTCTCTCATTTTCTGTTGTATTTCCACTACCTTAAAGGTGCCTCGGATGTACTTGTTTTCAACTTTATCCAATCTCGTGACACCTCCTGCCCATCGCAGCATCGTTTCATCAAATTAAAAAGTGAAAACGAAATACGTAATAGATTTTAGTACATTTTTACTTTATGTCCTGCAAAATTCGAGATGGAATAAAGATCAATTTTCTGTCCTGATTTTAGGGTTGGAAGTAGACATTACAGAGCAATTGTAGTATTATCGTACCGGCCACTCCATACAAATTTCGCATCGTTTACTACTATACAATCAATGGCGTCTGTACAGAGCGTGAATGAGCGTGTATGCGTGCGGCACCATACAAACTGTTCCAGATTCAGGGAGGGGAGGTGAGGCCGACATTAGAGAGCGTCAGGGAATGGCCATACTGTACATAGTACTATAATATTATTTATGCTGTGGTATTATATAAATGAGCATGTTTATGCGTACAATAATATACCTATGTCACGTGCGTTAACTCATTCGTGTACTGTATTATCAGGAATTCTAAATGCGATTGTTTTGTAAAAGTGTCTACAGTATTAGTAACTAAGCTGAATTTAATGAAAGGTCAGAAGTCCAAACCGATTTATTCAATCCGTGACCTCCAAAGTAATAGTATGGACCTCCAGGCTCTCTTTACGTGCCTACTACAAAGTGACATTGGTCGTAAATGAATAAAAGAAGCGCCCCTTCCCGTAGGCGGGCCTTCCATTCTACCAATTCTATGCCTTTCCCTTTGGCGGTAGAAAGAAAATTGGGGCGAGATTGCCTTTTTAAAAATTCGGATACGAAGGTAACTGGTGTTACGTAATACAATGTATGTAATCATAATATTTGTGAAAATTTTGTTTTGTATAGGTATGGTATCGTCGTGTTCTATTTTTGTTATATCATCAGTAAACAATACGACCACTTAGTGACGGGTGCGATTAAGACGTGCCGAAGCATTCCAAAAGCTGCCCAATTAATTAGAAATTTGTTTAAAGATCTCGTTGTTGAAATTACCCCCGTGAATCTGTATGGACTGTCCCAGGTAGACGTCTTTAACCACTTCAATAGTCGCATTCTACTACAACCTGCTAGGATAGTAAAGTTATCGTACATGACTTTCGGGGGATATATGAAGGGGACATCATCTCCCTGCAACTATACACCCCTGCATCTAAGGCTAGCCACAGGCTAAAACATCGCGCGTAGTATTTCTCGATGCGTGATCTTGGTCTTAGAGGAACCCTGAGTATTGCCTCCTTTGCTCGATACACGATCTATTTAATAAGAGATCGAATCCGGAATTTAAAAAAATTCGACGATTTGAAATTGTGGGACGACGAAGCATTGGACGCCCAGAGCGGGCGCAGCCTAAATGGACCGAGGACCTCAAGAAGCGGCTGAAAGTGGTTGGATACGAAACGCAGAAGATTGCATTTGTTTGAAAGCCTTTGAGACGTCCTCCAGCTGGTTGATACTGGCTGGTAATGATGTGGATTATCTTTAACCCTTAAATGGATTAATCTAAGGCATTGTAGAAATTTTCACGTCCTTTGTCTGACGAATAAAGCTTAAACAAATAAATCATAATTTGTAATTTTAATTATAAAAAAGAAGTCTAAATATGTTATTTCTAGAATATTTAGTATTATAACCTGTAGTAAATTAAAAAAAAATGCTGTAATACTAATAAATTGGTTTCATAGATAATAGTAGGTACGTTCGTGGAATCTAGAACTTCTTCTTCAACTTCAAAATACTGTAACTTCCAAACGAAACTTATTATTTTATTTGATTAAATCAATCAATTGAATAATAAGCTTTGTTTGGAAGATACTGTATTTGAAGTTGATGATTTGATTTATGAATTTACTTGTGTTATCGAGGGCTATAAGTTTTTTATACAAAAATAGTACAAATAAGCTAAAAATTAAAATTGTCCACAAAGATCACGATGAGATTACTCTAAAACTATAGTCTGATTATAGTGCATTGGTCTTGTAAGTTTTGCAACCCCTAAAATTACTAATTTAATTACAATTTTCATTATATGTATATAATACATATTAGGTTGGGGAAAAAGTCTTTTCGTATTTTATATGAAAATTCAAAACATTTTTTATAAAGTTTATTTACATTTAACTAAAGTATGTAGGTGCCATTATGTTCGATAACATTTTGTCATCTTGTAGGTAGAGACATGATCCCATTACTATAGCAATTTTGGGACTTCTGTTCAAAAAACCGCGACAAGTGGTTTTGGCAGTCTTCTCGTGATGTTAACCTGACATTGCCTAAAGAATTCTTAAGAGACCGAAACAGGTGGAAATCAGAAGGTGCAAGGTCAGGACTATAAGGCGGATGCATTAACACCTCCCAGTCAAACTCTCTTAATTTTTTCTGAGTGGTTAAAGATGTGTGAGGTCTAGCGTTATCATGATGAAAAATCACACCCCTTCTACTAATTAATTCCGGCCGCTTTCTCTCAACTTTTTGCTTTAATCTCATCAGTTGTTCACAGTAGAGTTCAGAATCTATAGTGCTGCCTGGCGGTAACAGCTCATAATGAATATCTTCCCTTCCAATCCCACCATACACACAGCATCACCTTGTTGCGGGTTAACCCGGATTTCGCCAGAGTCTGTGAAGCCTGGCCGGCCTTTGACCACGACCTTTTTATGCGCCAAAACTGTTATGTGGTCAATTCCTAGTTCTTCAGCTACGTCGTAGCTACTGATATGCCGATCTTGCTCCACTTTTTCAGAAATGGCATCCATTTTATCCGTAACAGGGCGAACAGAGCGACGTGCATCTTTGACATCAAAATTTCCGGATTGAAAACGCTTAAACCAAATTTGTGCTACTCTCACAGACACTGCACTAGGTCCATAAACGTCACAAATTTTTTTCGCAGCTTGCGTTGAATATTTACCTTTTTTGTAGTAAAATGTTAAAATGTATCGAATTTCTTCATTAGATTCACTCATCTTGACAGTAAAAAAAACAAATGAAAATCACACATTTACCTAATTTGAATTTGGAATTATCTTTTTTAAAATTTAAACTTTTTAAAGATATCAAAACCTGCTAGATACAAATGGTATAACCAAAGAGATTTTATTACAAGTTCATACATACTATAATGCGAAAAGACTTTTTCCCCTACCTATTATAAGAAATAAACTAGAAATTAATAGCATTAAAAAAATGGTTTCAAAGACTGTTAAGACACAGGAATCGATACAGGAATGAAGAGAATATGAAATAAAAGCTCTCGACTGAGTTAGTGACCTGAATGGGAATGATTTGAGTTACTTGACATTCATCCCAGTAACTCCATTTCATTCTAGGAAACTCGGCATTATTGTCTCGTAAATTTTAAAATAGTTGTAATATATGTACATTTATTGAACCGGGATAAGCAACATTTCCAACGTAGCAATTACTTCTTTCATGGTGACCTTACTAACGCACAGAAAGACAACAAACCTCAAAGTTTCTAGGAAATTGTTATTAAGCTGCGGTTTTTCGTGAGGTGGAAGTTGCCAGTCTGGCAGTTTATAATATAGAACGGAGCCTATATTTTCGTTAAAAGGTTGGCAACGGATTAGCGTCCCAGTGTCGGATTAAGACTACTCGATGCCCTAAGCAATCCAAGTCTATGTATATACTATAGATATAGAATATATTAAGGAAAGGCTTGATTATCCATATTACGTGAAGTGAAAAACTTTGTACTTATTTTTATGAAAATTCCGCGGACAGAGGAGTATGAAATTTCGCACAGTTATATTTTCTATAGAGAAGAAGTGCAGAATGCTAATATTTTTTTAAATTATGACTAGAAATACATTGAGTTACAAAAAAAAGAAACATTACACACACTACCGTGTATTTGAGACACACACGCATATATACGACATATTACATACATTTGACGAGCTCGGTGGCGTAGCGGTCAATGACGCGGCTTCGACACCAACGCTCGTGGGTTCGATTCCCACACAGGACAAACATTTGTGTGCATGAACATGTCTGTTTGTCTTAGTCTGGGTGTTTTCTATGTATCATAAGTATGTATTTACAAAAAAAAATGTATTTACGTATGTTTATCAGTTGTCTAGTACCCATAACACATGCTTCGCTTACTTTGGGGCTAGATGGCGCTGTGTAATTTGTCTGACAAATATAATATTTACCAAGTATAAAACATATACTCTTTTGTATATTGTTAAAGTCATAATTTAAAAAAAAAATGGTCGAATTTCGACCACTGGACAACCACTTATCAATAATAAGGTATAAGTAAATAAATAAATAAATATATATTGACAGCGCTCTGGTCAATTTAAAGCGTATGCATTTTCAAACAACCTTGCCTTTCATGTGCTAACAATTTTTTTTGGTGCTATTCCTGGTGCCCCCCCCCCCCCCCCCAAGACGTTGATGCCTTAAGCAATTGCTTAATTTGCTTTAGGGCTAATCCTCACTGAGCGTCCCTTTGGTATTGTTGATGTGTCTATATGGGCGGTGGTGATTATTTTCCATCAAGTGACCCAAATGCTCTTTGCTCCTTCCTCGTATATATGTTACAGTCAATCTAATAAATTGGTCATTATTTATAATGGCCGGCCAATGTAATAAATTGACAATTATTAATAATCGAGCTTACTTGGCACCACATCATTCATCATCTAGGTTGATTTCTGAGGAAGTCCTATTTCCGCTGACAGGACACAAGAAAACCCTAACCTAACCAAATATCAACTAAAATCTAACCAAAACATGATTTATTACATTGACCAAGTATCGGTCAGTATAAATAATGACTAATTTATTACATTGACCATAACATATACCTATATAAGAAACGGAGTGTCCTAACTCTCTTTTGCCACAGTTTCTTTCTAGTTACGACATGGATATCTCAATTTTTTCCATGTACGCTTTACATTGGATTCTAGCCGCTTTGAGCTCTCCAATATTATGGGGCTAATATATTAAAGTCTTAAATTCCATCGATATTCTAATATGGTATTTCTATCAAATAATCTTTGTAGTTATACCAAGTTTTATATTACTACAGTGAATCTAAGATTACTTCATCGCAAGACTTATTCCTACCGTGTACTTCGATTCCGTTTTGAGCTTGGAATATCTCTGAAAATAAACCAAGAACGAGTAATAAAAGGGAAGCTGGAATGCTGTGAACTAAATCTCATTATAGAAAAATCAAGCTTTGAAATCCTTACTAATATTATAAATGCGAAAGTAACTCTGTCTGTCTGTCTGTCTGTCTGTCTGTCTGTCCTGCTTTCACGGCAAAACTACTGAACCGATTTAAATGAAATTTGGTACACAGATAGTTTAGAGCTTGAGGAAGGACATAGGCTACTTTTTAATGCAAAAAAAGGGTTGTAAGGGGTTAAAAGAGGGGGTGAAAGGTTGTATGGAAGTATCGTTATTTTTAGAGCTAGAAGCTTGAAACTTATTTTTTAGGCTGTTGATTCGATATAAATAAATATCCTTACTTATCCTTACTAATATTATAAATGCGAAAGTAACTCTGTCTGTCTGTCTGTCTGTCTGTCTGTCTGTCCTGCTTTCACGGCAAAACTACTGAACCGATTTAAATGAAATTTGGTACAGAGATAGTTTAGAGCCTGAGGAAGGACATAGGCTACTTTTTAATGCAAAAAAAGGGTTGTAAGGGGTTAAAAGGGGGGGTGAAAGGTTGTATGGAAGTATCGTTATTTTTAGAGCTAGAAGCTTGAAACTTATTTTTTAGGCTGTTGATTCGATATAAATAAATATGACATTCAAAGTTTGTAAAAGTTTTACCCACACGGGGGTAAAATAACAATAGGGAATAGGGGATGAAAGTTTGTATGGAAATATGCAAGGTTTATGTGAATGTTTTATAAGTTTGCGACAAGAGACAAAATATTAGTGCTATCCTGATGTAGATAACTTTTACGCAGTCATTACAAAATGAGAAACTGAAATTAACGCGAGTAAAAAACTTGCCAAGCATCGCGCCGTACTAGAGATGGGCAAAATGCCGGGCATTTACAATAAATGCCCAAAAAATAGTTATAAATTCAATATTTATGCCCAAAACCAGGCATACCGCAGCCAAATAACGGTTCCCTTGAGGGCTGTTGTGTTCCTGCGAGTGAGTGAGGTCACCAGAAAGGAAGGAGATGCTGCGGTGGCAGCGGGGGTGGCGGCGCGCGAGCGATAGTTTATGTTTTATAAAAAAAAAAAAAAAAAGTAGCGGGCAGCGTTTGGATGCGGAAAGCGGAGGATCACTGGTGATAAGCATTGGGAAAGGCCTATATCTATATAGTGGGTAGATACAGGCTGATAATGATGATGACTTTAATAAGCTATTTGCAACAAACACTGCAAATAACTCATATAAGTATTAATACGTAAGTGTCTTATTTGTAAAATAATTTGCCGAAATATTTAAAGACACTATTCTACGCGGACGAAGTCGCGGGCACAGCTAGTATTCAATAGTAGGAATAAAATTAAAAAAAAATAGTAGACTTAAATGGTTTTGAATTACGCAATAAATATGTATGTTTTATTAAATGAAATAATAAAATAGTATAAAACAAAGTGGTTATCCCGCTTTACAACTCCGCCAACCTGAAGAAGGCAATCACCACCGCCCATGGAGATCAGCAACACCAAGGGGTCGCCGATCCGTTGCCAGCCTATACTCCTTCCTTTCTTTCGTTCTTTCTGGTGACTTCATTCATTCGTAGGAATACAACAACCCTCAAGGGAATTGTTATTTGGCTGCAGTATTCTGTGAGGTGGACGTACTTCCACATTCGGGTAGCTTAAAAAATACGCTAAGCCTTAAGCTCCGGCGAAAAGAAAGGTCTTTTCTCCGGAGCCTCGTTTGTCAGCCAGGAGGATGCACCAAGTGCAGGTGAGATTGCCTTTAGTTCAAAGATGTTCATGAACCACTTACACCCCCAAGATTGTTTATATTATCATTCGGACAAAGCAGGGGTGAGTCGCTAGTTTATGGCATAAAAATATTCAATTTGTTAACGTTTATCCTGCTATTATTACAAGGTGAATGTTTGTGTGGGTGGATGTTTGTTACATGCGTAAACATTTGAAATGAACTTGTTGGAATGATATCTTTATAAATAACTCGTTGACCCGGCAAACGTTGTTTTGCCATATAAATTTAGGAATTCATGGTAGAAAGGTGAAAATAAGCGGTTGTTCTTTTTTAAATCTTAAATCATAATAAAATAAATATATAAAATTTTGTCAACAAAATAAAATAAAATATTTAGGGGTCACCCTTATCATTTAGGGGTATGAAAAATAGATGTTGGCCGATTCTCAGACCTACCCGATGCACACAAAATTTCATAAAAATCGGTCCAGCCGTTTTGGAAGAGTTTGGGGTGTAAGTGGTTCATCAACATCTTTGAACCAAAGCCAACTTCACCTGCTCGCGGTGCACCCTGCTGACTGACAAACGAAGCTATGACGAAAAGAGAGGTAGGGAGCGTAATTTGTAAGCTACCCGACTGGGGAATGTACCTCCACCTCACAGAATACCGCAGCCAAATAACAATTCCCTTGAGGGTTGTTGTGTTCCTGCGAGTGAGTGAGGTCACCAGAAGGAAGGAGATGCTGCGTTGGCAGCGGGGGTGGCGGCGCGCGAGCAAAATTTTATGTTGAGGGCGTTAATATGGCTACGGTAACCTCTTCACGTCAGGCGGGCCGTATGCTTGTCTGCCATCCGACGTAGTATAAAAAAAAAAAAAAAAAAAAAAACAAACACCGTGACACGAGAATTTTATATACATATTAGATAATGAATGTTTGTATGCTTGTTCTCTTTGCATTCGTTTGTCACGATTGCAGTAAAAATTTGGTGTATTTGGTTACCACCAAGGTTCTAGATATGCCGGGAAAGGTTCAGACAGGACGACTATCGAGTCAGCTAGTAATAAAATAATAAAAACCTATATAATAAAATTCTAACCGACGTGAGGCCGACATCTGTAGATGGGAGATTTTTAAGAAAAAAATATATTTTAGGACTACTAGAATTCATTAATTGAAGAGAATTAGCCAAAACAAATATTATTTTAAGAAGTATGGTTTGTATGTCTGTCTATATATTGTTTGTATGCGCATCACACAAAAACTATTTCACCAAATTGGATGATGTTTTCACAGTATTTTTTAATAGAGATATAATTTAGGATCTGGTTCTTGCTTCATCTTGATACATCCAGTAGAAGCGGAGTATTTAATAATAATCGTGGTATAAATATTTTAGAGTTTGTAAGCTGAAGTGGCAATGGACCAGTACATCTGCCGAGTAAGTGATGGCAGCTGGGGAAGGAAGGTATCAGAGTGGAAGCCGCACGTAGGACGAAGCGTTGGACCACCTTCTAGACGGTCCAATGACCTTAAGAAAGCGGCTGTATGCGGAAGGCGGAGGATCGTATTTGGTGGAAATCATTGGGGAAGGCGGTATCCATTAGTGGGTAGATACAGGCTGATGATGAAACATTTAAGGCCATTCAATGCCGCGCAGTACTTTAACTAGACTAGTTTTGGGGTGTAAGGGCTTATCATGATGTTGCGATCTGCCGACTAGCGAAAGAGGCTCTGGCAAAAGAGTGGTAGGATATAGTATATTTATAAGCTGCTTACTAGGGAAGTACCAGAATACACTCCACTTGAAAGAATACTGCTATAACCATGTTTTTGGTTTAAGTGGTTCATCAACATCTTTGAACCAAAGCCAACGGTGCACCCTGCTGACTGACAAACAAAGCTCTGGCGAAAAGAGAGGTAGGGAGCGTAATTGTAGGCTGCCCAACTGGGAAATGTGCCTCCACCTTACAGAATACCGCACCAAGTTACAATTCCCTTGAGGGTTGTTGTGTTCCTGCGAGAGAGTGAGGTCACCAAAAAGAAAGATGCTGCGTTGGCAGCGGGGGTGGTGGCACGCGAGCAGTATTTTATGTTGCGAGCGTTAATATGGCTACGGTAACCGCTTCACATCAGGCGGGCCGTATGCTTATCTGCCACACGACGTAGGATAAAAAAAATGTAAATACCAAATAACAATTCTCTTGAGGGTGTTATGTTCCTGCGAGTGAGTGAGGTCACCAGAAACAAACGAGTTGCTACGTTGGCGGCGGAGATGGCGCCGTAAGATCGATATTTTATGTTGCAAGCGTTATATGAATACAGTAACCGCTTCACACCAGGCGGGTCGTATATTTGTCTGGCATACGGTAGTGACCGATGTAGTATATAAAAAAAAGAAAAACAGAGTTCTCTGTCAAAAATATTTCACAAGTTTGTTAATTTAAGATTTTAACACAAAACAAAAAGGACAGTCTACATAAAGCTCAAAATACGTAAAGATCCTTTTAAAACTACACCAGCTCAGCGTCCACCTTTATACTGAACAAATTAAGAGGCTAACACCTGGCTTTGCGCTAACTTTATTACCGAACCGTCTCGTACGAATGAAATATTTTCCTCTACGGAAAATGACGTCGCGCTGAGGTGTCGTAAAGCGAGACGTTTATTACTTTTGATACCGTCTGCGGGCTGACGGCTCCCTACGTTGGCCAGTAGGTATGCATGGTGGTCTTATCTTTAAGAATACGGCAACAAGTAAGATTCCTTTCATTTTTTTATATTACTAGACTAAAAAAATTTGGGGTATAAGCGGTTCATCAACATCTATGAACCAAAGCCAACTTCACCTGCACACTTCACCTGACAAACGAAGCTCTGGCGAAAAGAGAGGTAGGGAGCGTAATTGTAAGCTGCCCGACTGGGGAATGTACCTCCACCTCACAGAACATCGCACCCAAATAAGAATTCCCTTGAGGGTTGTTGTGTTCCTGTAAGTGAGTGATGTCACCAGAAAGGAAGGAAGGAAGGAGATGCTGAGTTGGCAGCAGGGGTGGCGGCGCGCGAGCAATATTTTATGTTGCGAGCGTTAATATGGCTACGTTAACCGCTTCACAGTAGGCGGGCCGTATGCTTGTCTGCCACCCGACTTAGTATAAAAAAAAAACAAACATAATTCCGACCGTTGTGGAACTCTAAGGGGGAGGCGTATGTTCAGCAGTGGACGTCCTTTGGCTGTTGATAAAGCTAACAAACAATTTAGATTTCACTGATATATTAGCTGATCAGGCCTCCCCAACCCGTTTGGCCAGCGTGGGGAGTGTAGGCCAAATCCTCCTTCGGTCTAGGACGGACGAGAGAGGGTCGTGCTCCTGTAGTGGAGACTAAAATGACCTGATGATGATATATTAGCAAAAGAGTAGTTGTAAAGATTTTTTTAACAGTCTATATTTATTTGACATATAGTTTTTAATTACATATATAATAATACATAAAATACAACTATAAAACTAAATTACATAAAACTAAATAATACTAAAATAAAACTAAAACAAATGTAAAAAGTTTGGCCCATGTGGCATCGTTCCCACGATGCTAGCAGCATTACCTCGCTGGATGGCTAAAATAATCCTTTGGGCGAGGAATGTGCCAATTTAGTAAAGAAATTATAATATAATCATTCAAACTTCTCATTGTGTTAAGTTATGAAAGTCAATGTTAACCTACTTATTTCTGACCTATAATTACGAAGTAACGTAATCTGTGCCTTTTCGTAACCACATCAAGAGAAAAATAAATTTCCCCTCGATATCATCACACTGTCTAAATTTAATAATATCGACAAATCAACAACAAGACCGAACAAAGACATTTCAGAACATTCTAAATTCACGAAAATGAAAAGTCAAAGTGAAAAAGTCGAAGTGGAGACGAAAAGAAAACAAAATTTCCGCGCATTTTCATGTCAGTCACGTACCTACAAGATTTTTTACCACCGCACGAAATGAATTCTACTCCGACAAACAAATCATCAGAGATCCAATCAGAGGCGGCGACAGGCGGTGTACTTCATAAATGTATATGTTACAGTCAATGTAATAAATTGGTCATTGGCCAGCCATTATAAATTGGCTGGCCAATGTAACAAATTGTCAATTATAAATAATTAATTTTACTTGGTACCACGTCATTTATCATCTAGGTTGATTTCTAAGGAGGTCCTATTTCCGATGGCAGGACACAAGAAAGCCCTAACCTAACCAAAAATCAACTCAAATCTAACCAAAACATGATTTATTACATTGACCGAATATTGGTCAGTATGAATAATAACTATTTTATTACATTGACCATAACATATCCATATTAGCACTTGTTTGCTTTTCAAGGGTTGATTAGCTGCTTTGGTATTCTACACTGGTATTGTCTAGTCTACTGCTGGTTTATGAAGGGGATTTTATGATAGATGGTTTTTTATGTAATACTAGTATAATAAAACTCAATGGTTCTTGAGGACACCACTTTAATATCTAAGTAGAACAGTATAAACTTGTATATTTAAGGTACTTATAATCTATAGCAACTTCAACTAGGCACTTGTTGCCTCCAGCACGCTTCAAACAAGATTGATTTAAAATCACTGACACTGTCTAGAAGAGGATTTTACTAGTCAAAACAACAACCATTATTCAACTGATAATCATTTAAAAGCAGCTGAAATACATCCGGAATACAACACTTGATTTGACTATTAAAAACCTCTTTTTATTAACAATTTATTAAAACAGGAGTACATTACCCGTTTATAATTAAAATAAAATATTTAGACAAATTGCACAATAATGAGAACAATTTAATATAAAACGAATTACTTTTTAATATCGGAAATGAATCACAACACTCGGCCGTCCTATTAGCGGGCTATCTCCGGAGCACGCAACTAATCACAACACTCGAATTACAACTAGGTAAGTAATTTTGATTAAGATAATAAATTCTATTGTTATTATTAATATACTTATTATTTCTACCATTTATTTAGGCAGTAATCATAGTAGTATATGTACTAAAATTAAAGCGTATCTAAATTATGTGAGTACTTATATAATATACACGTAACAAGCAATTCCAATTACAGATTTATTTCGTAATATCAAGAATATCTCTCAGACTGATAATACAATATCAAACTACGTATAAATCAGGTATAGTTAAATCTTATATCACAACACATCTATTTGGTCTACATACATAATTGTTCACATACATTGACATCAATTACATATTATTAGAAAACATAGTATTTATTTTTCAGACTCCGCACTACTGCTGTCTGAATCAGACGAGGATTCGGAACCAGAAGATTTGTTCAACTCTAGTGCCTGGACATGAATCCAGGGTCGCATTCTATCTGCCGCAACAACACTATCATAGCGCTTGGTATTGAATCCAGGCACATTGGTAATTTGGCAGCGGTCATTGCCCAAAGATTTTGCAACCTTATATGGGCCAATGAATTTGGGCATCAACTTTTTACTCTTTCCGTCATTATAATAATTAGTTTTTGTTATTTTCACTAAGTCACCTATAGAGTATGAGACTGCGGGGTATCTATTCAAGTCATAATATTTTTTCTGCCGTTTTTGGCTTTCATTTGTGTTTACTGCCGCTTGATGCCTGATTTCATCTATGTTCGTGGATCTAGACGAAATATTAGTTAGGGAATCGGAATCATTCCGATGCCCAACCTCACCTATGCCCGCCGACACAGACGAAGTATTAAGCAGGAAATCGGAATCGTTCTTATCCCTACCTTCCTGTATGTCCTCAGGCACAGGCGAAGCCAGGGGATCGCAATTACTCCGTTCATTAATGACCGTCAACATGTTGTCAGTGGAGTCGTTTAGCCTAATACCGAATAGTATCTCTGATGCAGACTTTTTCGTGGTGGCATTTATTGTATTATTTATACCCCACTGAACTTTACCCAGTTGCTGATCCCAGTTGCGTTCATCTTTTCCTGAATTTTGGGTAGACAGAGAAGTAAGAATAGTTTGATTAAATCTCTCTGCCTGACCGTTCGCTCTGGGACAAGCAACCGCGTTAAGCACATGTCTTATGCCGTTGCTACTACAAAATTCCTTAAATAGTGCAGATGTAAATGCAGTTCCCCGATCAGAGACTATCCTAGAGGGTATGCCGAAATCATTAAATATATTTTGTAATATTTTAATAACATTCTTGGACTTTGTATCTTTAACTGGTCTAGCGAAAAGATATTTTGTGAATGCATCAACTATAGTTAAAATATACATGTTACCTAACTTGCTTTTAACGAATGGGCCTAAATGATCTAAGTGCAACGTATGAAATGGCTTCACGACCTTTACAATCGGATGTAAAAGCCCCCTGCGTATCTTTGCTGCATTATCTGTATTTGTATTGTATTTTATTATAAGCGCAATCGATGCAAGCAGCCACATACTTCTTAACAAAACGACGTAATTTAGGAAACCAATATTGGCTTTGGATACGTTCTAACGTTTTTGCCAATCCAAAATGACCGATATCATCATGGTTGGCTCTGCAAATCTGCCACCTTGCGTCTTTAGGCACGACTAATCGTAGATCATCATCAATTTTCCTATACAGTGTATGATTCTTGATTGCATATTTTTTCCTAATCTCCGAATTATTTTCATCAGTATTTGGCTTTAAAATTTGAATTATTCTTTGCAATTCAGGGTCGGCAGTTTGCAGAGTAACAATCCAATTACCAGTACTAATACTTAATGTCTTTAAGGAACTAGCTAAATCTGTAAAAGATGGTGGGTTTCTGCTAAGAGCGTCAACGTGACTCATGCGACAGCCAGGACGATATTCGATATTGAAATCAAATTCACTAATTTGCAACCACCACCGCGCTATGCGTGGAATTAGGTCCCTTTTGGTCAATGTAGTCCTGAGAGCATTGCAGTCAGTGTAGACTGAAAATTTAAGTCCTAGGAGATAAGGACGAAACTTTTTAAGAGAGCAAACTACAGCCAGAGTTTCTAACTCATAGGAGTGTAAATGTTTTTCTTCTGGCGTAGTTTGTCTACTGAAGTAGGCTACTGGTTTCAAGACCCTAGGATGGGATTGCCATTGCATAAGCATGCCTCCTAACCCTAATGAACTTGCATCGGTATGCAATTCAGTGTCCAATTTTGGATCATACAATGCCAAAATCGGGCGTTCTATTAATCGGGCTCTTAACGTTAAAAATGAGTTTATCTGGTCTGACGACCACTGCCAAGGTACATCTTTCTTGAGAAGTTTAGTGAGAGGCCTGGCAATTTCACCGAAACTCTTAACAAACTTTCTAAAATAGCTTGCCAGACCCAAGAACTGGCGAAGTTCGTGTGTGTTTGTGGGGACAGGAAAGTCTTTAACTGCCGTAATCTTTCGTTCACTAGGTTTAATGCCTTCGTCTGAAACCTCGTAACCCAAATATTCTATTGTTTTGTCAAAGAATCGACATTTCGACAACTTTAGGGTGAGACCAGCGTCCTTAAGCAAATTTAGAATGTCCTCCAACTTTTGAAATCCCTCATCGATCGTAGCAGACGGAATAAGGAGATCATCCATATAGGCCAAAACAGAGTTAAATCTACGTGAGCCTAGCAATTTATTGACAGTCTTTTGAAAAACTGATGGAGCATTTGCCAACCCAAATGGGACCCTATTAAATTCGTAGTGACCATCTGGGGTGACAAATGCCGTAAGGTGCCGACTACTTTCTCCCATGGGAATTTGGTAATAGCCAGATGCCAAATCCAAAGTTATAAAGTATTTATTGCCGCTTAAATTTGAAATTTGATCGTCTATAATAGGTAGAGGATATTTATCTTTAATAGTTTTATTATTTAAGGCACGATAGTCTACACACAGCCTAGGTTCTCCGTTTTTCTTTTTAACAATAAGTATGGGGCTAGCATAATTTGACTCCGATTCTTGGACAATATCGTTCTTTAGCAACTCATCAACAATATCCCTAACCGTTTGTCTTTCACTGTAGGATAACCTATATGGCCTGTATACAACAGGATTTTTATCATTTAGCTCAATATTCATTACAGTATCTTTAACGCATCCTAATTCACTGAGATTCTGAGCAAAGCATACTCTATACTTTTGTAGTAGGTTGCAAAGTCTTTCTAAAGTCTGATGGTCGACGTCTTTGCCAATTTTAATATCCGATTTGTTGAGAGGTGGGAGATCTTCGTTTGTTTTATAGCTAGAGTTTATTTTGAGAGTCTTAGTTTCAGTGGCTGGACTTACTCTTGCTATTAGAGTGCCAGTTTTAAACATCAAAGGTTTAGTAGTTAAAGACGTTACAAATACGAGAGCTTTATTATTGACAATCTTGTAACAACCTTGATGGAGATGATATTCCTGATTGGGATTCAAGCTAGTACTTCCATCACAATAAACATCACCTGAGAAGGATTCCTTACAATGCACTTCTACCAGACCTCCTTTAATTATGATAGTATCCTTGTCAACATACAAGCAAATAGTGGTACGAGAACAAGGATTTTCTGAGGGGGTGTGATAAAAGTATAGAGTATGCTCGTCTTTCAAAACTGTTACTGATGATAATTCTGTGAAATTTTGTCCTATGAGAAGTGGAGCTGGTAGAAATGCATCATCAACAACCAATACTGTCAATTCTGTTTCAACTTCATCTACTTTTACTCTAATGATCGTGCGAAATTTAGGTTGTATCGTAGAATTGCCGAATCCTCTAATTACTGGCAAATCTCTATTATCCTCAGCAAGGCTCAATAATTTGGCAATTGAAAATTGAATGAGACTACAATCACTACCAAAATCAATATATGCCTTAAAAGAAGAATCATTGACAGAAATATTTTTATAATATTTACTGTTTGTGTCTGGTGAAATTTTTAAAGTTTGAGATATTTTGGGACTTATGGGATTACATTTATCTTTATTATTAGCCAGATTTTCTAAGGAACCTGAATCTAAGACCTCAGTTTGATCATTAGCTGTTATCAGAACCTTCTTATTTGTGGTTTGTTCTGCATGGCTTGCATTATCGTAGGAAATTAGAGGTTTCCTGTTGCAATTGTCAAGATTATGGCCTATCCTACCACACTTTGTACATTTGACTAATGGCTTGGAACAGTTATCAAAGGAGTGACCTCGTTCCTGACAATTGAAACACGTTATACCTCTACTTGGATAAACTACTGAACTCCTATTTTGATTAGAAAAACCGCTGCGAATATCTCGCTTCCTATAATAACTATTGCTAGATAGTAAAGCATTACTGCGCGGATTATATTTCAGGTGATTACCCTGTTGTGATGCTAAATAGTTCAGCAAATCTTCCGGTTCATTACAGCTAAGAGCCTGTGCACCATTACGAATAGAATTGTCGGAGATTCCATATATTATACAATCAACGGCCTTACGGCCTTCAATTTCGCATCGACTTAACAACGCAAGCTCATCGTAAAAATAATCCCTAAGAGTTTCGTCTGACCGAGATTTCCGATTCAGCATCTCTTCTAGTAATTTCCCAAAGTTTTCATCGTTAGGGAAAGCCTTCTTCAGTTTGCTTTGCCATTCTTGCCACGAAAAGCTTAGCGATGGAAGGGACTCATACCATCTTTTTGCTAGTCCACACAGCTTTTGAAGGGCATAGTGTATAATTTGTTTTTCGTCCCATTTATAAATGACAGCACATTCATTTACTTTTCTCAGCCATCTTTCAACATCCTGAGATCTATTATTGGGGTCGAACTCAGGAATGACATTAGTAGTGTTAATGTTCTTACTTGAACTCTCTTGTAGCGTTGTGATGATTTTCAGCAGGTCATCAGAAGTCAGGCCTTTTGAAGATTGCTTCCGTTTAGCAGGTACTTCATCTGCTTCGCTCTCAGTTGAAGACTGACGTCGGCGTCGACGTCTCGTTCTTTTTGGAGTACCCTCCTCAGTTTGGTCGCCTGGAATACATATTTAGCGCACATCATATCCTTTCGTATTTAATTTTTATATCATAAATTTAATAAAATAAATATCAAAAATTGTATGTATTGTCTTTTATTTTTAACTCTGATATTACATTTATATTTAATCCAACTTAATTATTATGACTAGCTAACAATGTCTATGTACATGCCTAGTGCATGTCAACAATATTTTAAAATGTCGATATTTCTCTATATCGACAAAATGCTTATATAAAACGTTGGTCACCTACATGACCTAGTCACTCGACTGGCATACATGGTAGCTATTACATAGGTACCTACATAACCAACTAAGTATAGATATAGATTAAATATATGCTTTGTCAAGCACATATATATAGTGCTTTTCATGACTACATACATAGCTCACTAAGCCACACTTGTGATGTATAGTACATTTCAAATCTTGAATATAAGCAAGCCACCTACAAGATTTGACATGGATCACCTACTTGACTTTACTATACAAGACTGTGCGCCGTCTACATGGTAATATTATTCGCGATTCATTAGTCAATTTACTCAGTCAGGCGCGAATACATTGGCACTTTTTATGGCTACCTACATAGCCAACTAAGTCATACATACGTGGCGATGGACAAAAGCAAGCCATCTACATGGCGATACTTCTGGCATACATTACAACTCTTGAATCAAGTCCCCTACAAGACTTGATATAAACCACCTACATGGTTTTACTATTCAAGATTCACGACCACCTACATGGCGTTACTATTCAAGATTAATCAGTAAATTTACTTAGTCAAGCGCGCATACACAGCGCTTTTCATGGCTACCTACATAGCCAACTAAGCCATACATATCGACGTGGCAATGGACATAAGCAGGCCACCTACATGGCCATACTTATGGTATACATTTCTTATCTTGAATATAATCAAGTCACCTACAAGACTTGATATAAACCACCTACATGGCTTTACTATTCAAGATTCACGACCACCTACATGGCATTACTATTCAAGATTAATCATTAAATTTACTCAGTTAAGCGCACATACATAGCGCTTTTCATGGCTACCTACATAGCCAACTAAGCCATAATATACATGGCAATACACATAAGCAAGCCACCTACACGACTTGAAGTAAGCCACCTACATGACTTGAAGTAGGCCACCTACATGACTTGAAGTAGGCCACCTACATGACTTGAAGTAGGCCACCTACATGACTTGAAGTAGGCCACCTACGTGACTTGAAGTAGGCCACCTACATGACTTGAAGTAGGCCACCTACATGGCTATATTATTTGTGATTATTTAGAAATAATAATTTGTTATGTCGGGTATACATACTATTCCTATCATACCCATTCGTCAGAATTGGACTTCGTACCATATAAGCACTACTTGGCCATTTTATTCGCTACTGTTCTACTGTATCTGTACTAATACTAGCCATATAGCGAAGTCCACTTGGGTAATTTAAATGATCTGTATTATTTCTAATATTAACATTTGCATACTCACAGTTTGTCCTCGGCATGGCTCGCGGGTAGTTGTCACTTCTGAATTATAATAAAACTCAATGGTTCTTGAGGACACCACTTTAATATCTAAGTAGAACAGTATAAACTTGTATATTTAAGGTACTTATAATCTATAGCAACTTCAACTAGGCACTTGTTGCCTCCAGCACGCTTCAAACAAGATTGATTTAAAATCACTGACACTGTCTAGAAGAGGATTTTACTAGTCAAAACAACAACCATTATTCAACTGATATTCATTTAAAAGCAGCTGAAATACATCCGGAATACAACACTTGATTTGACTATTAAAAACCTCTTTTTATTAACAATTTATTAAAACAGGAGTACATTACCCGTTTATAATTAAAATAAAATATTTAGACAAATTGCACAATAATGAGAACAATTTAATATAAAACGAATTACTTTTTAATATCGGAAATGAATCACAACACTAGCTTCCGCTCGCGACTTCGTACACGGTTATACCAGTATGTGAATTTTCAAAAAATATTTCTTGAATTACTGACTGATCTATGGTTTGGAGCTATGCGTTGATAGATTGATAATGTTGTCTTTAATTGATTTTGTTAAAGAATGTGAGATGAATAAGGGTTGTCAACGATGCATTTATTTAAAATGCATCGTCGAAATACGGGTCTACACTCATTCGTAGAAGTTTAGAGCGTACTCCACCACGCTGCTCAACTGCGGATTGGCGAAGGTAAGTCGCCTAAAGGCCTCTGACTTGGCTTAACGACTATCATCTATTGACAACAGCCGGGACCGACGGCTTAACGTGCCCTTCGCATCACGGAGGAGCTCGAGATAAATAAATCCATCCATGGACAGCCTACGGTCGACGTTGCTTGACTTGCGTGATCGATTAGACTGCCTTGCACAATGACGCCGTCGAGACCCTCATGACAAAATAAATGAATGCCTATGTCTAATTCTAAGGTTTACGTTCGCAAATAAAATATGCCTATAATGCAAAATAAATTTTGGGCTTTCATGTTACTGTTACGTTTATGATTTATGTCTCTCACTCCAATATTCAATCTGTCAGATAAGTCAGCCGTTATACTACGTATACGTATATAATATAGAAAAGGTGTGAAACTTAAATGCAAAACTAGGGCCCTAACACCCAAGCTATAGCCGATTCAGATAGGATTTTCTGATGTCGGGACCGAAAAATGCAATCTGAATCGACTTTACGTAGGCAGTAGTACTCCTGATTTTATTGAGCTTAGTTACGGAAGCTATGCGGTAAAGTCGATTTTGTACTAAATTTTGAAGGATCACATGCGAAGTTGAGTATTATTTACGTAAAAAATAAGTCTGATTATGAATTGCCTTCCTCTATACCAAAACGTTATAACTATATCAACCGATTTTTATACAGTGTGTCCTGGGATAAAGTGTAACCCTGAAAAGGGATGAAATTAGATAAAAAAATATCAAAAAATAAATAAATAAATAAAATATTTTATGTTTTTTATTATGAATTAAGTGTAAATTTTTCACTATGGATTCCATGTATATTGAAAAATTCTGTGAAAAAAAACGTTTTTTTCACAGATTTTTTTTGATTTGTTTTCACCCCAATTCGGGGTTACACGTTACCCCGGGACACACTGTATTTTTTTTTTTTTTTTTTTTTTTTTATACTACTTTGGGTGGCAGACAAGCATACGGCTCGCCTGATGTGAAGCGGTTACCGTAGCCATATTAACGCTTGCAACATAAAATATTGCTCGCGCGCCGCCACCCCCGCTGCCAATGCAGCATCTCCTTCCTTTCCTTCTGGTGACCCCACTCACTCGCAGGAACACAACAACCCTCAGGGGAATTGTTATTTGGCTGCGGTATTCTGTGAGGTGGAGGTACATTCCCCAGTCGGGTAGCTTACAATTACGCTCCCTACCTCTCTTTTCGCCAGAGCTTCGTTTGTCAGTCAGCAGGGTGCACCGCGTGCAGGTGAAGTTGGCTTTGGTTCAAAGATCTTGATGAACCACTTACACCCCAAAATGTATACATATACATATATATATATATATATATATATATATGTGTGTGTGTGTGTGTGTGTGTGTGTATATATATATATATATATATATATATATATGTGTGTGTGTGTATATATATATATATATATATATATATATATATATATATATATATATATATATATGAAGGGAGGGCAAGCGAGCATGTCCAATTGCTAACGTTTATATGATACAATGGGGGGCGATTCTTAAGAATCAAATTAGAAATTAAGAATAAATTAATTAGAGCTATTTTTTTTCACGCAGAATACTGAACTCGGACTGAATATTCTGCATCAACCCATATTCATCCCACTGCTGGGATACGGATCTCCCCTCAATCGAAGCAGTTTAGAACATGCTCAACTGCGGTTTGGCGGAAGCCTTCAACCTGCTTAACTAACGGCAACCGACTTGTCCTAACGACTGTTATCTAATGACAACAGCCGAGACCGACGGCTTAACGTGCCCTCCCAAGCACGAAGGAGCTCAAGATAAATAAACCCATCAACCACCACCATGGACAGGCTAATAAATCTATACAAATTTTATTTTCGCAAAACTCTTCCTAATGCAGTTTCAATAGAAAGATATAAACGTAGGAAGAAATTCTCGGAAAATAAAATTTCACTTTTATTGCGAAACGTGAAGTGACTTACGTACGAGTATTTTCCTACATAGCCAATAACCTCATCACTGTTATTTTCTATCAAGTTATCCTGTTACGAGCCATTCCATAAGGCTTTCGTATATTATTTCAACTCGTTGAAGCATGACAGGATCACCCCTTTGTTTACTAGTGGTTACATGCGAATTCATTCGTGTTTTTTTTTTATATTTTTTGAAGTGAAAAACTTCTTCAGCGGCTTTGTGCACTTTTTGGGATGGGTAAAAAATGTTAAACTCGCGTCAGGATCACGTGTCCTGATCGAAAATTAGTAAGACTAAGCTGCTAGACTACAAAATTCAACTTTAAGCAAAGACGATATGATTGAGAATTCTTTGAATATTTTAATGATTCGAAATAGTTTCGAAATGACAGTTTGTAAGACAAAGCTGCGAGACTACAAAATCCAACTTTAAGCAAAGACGATACGTTTGAGATTGCTTTGAATAGTTTATGCTTGTGTACGATAGCGCAATAAATGAATATTGTATTTTACTACATATATGATAGTACTGTTATACTGATAAATAAAGCAATTCGTGCGAAATTATTTCCTATTCAAGATTTCACTTCTATCGGCACTCCCGGAGTGCAACTCACTTGTTGCTGACTCTAATATCAGTGTAGCATCTCTTAGAACCTTTCTCCTGATGACTCAACGAAAAACAAAAGGATAACGAATATACTTCAATATTTTGGGGAGTAAGTGGTTTATTAACATCAACCAAAGCCAACCTCACCCGCATTTACTGCACCCTGCTGACTGACAAACGAGGCTCTGGCGAAAAGAGAGGTAGGGGATAGCGTGTTTTTATGCCGTCCGATTGGGGAAGTACCTCCACCTCACAAAATACCGCAGCCAAATAACAATTCCTTTGAGGGTTGTTGTGTTTCTACGAGTGAGTGAGGTCACCAGAAAGAAAGAAAGGAACAGGCTGGCAACGGATCGGCGACTCCTTGGTGTTGCTGATCTCCATGGGCGGTAGTGATTGCTTTTCATCAGGTGACCCACATGCTAGTTTGTCACCGTCTCACATAAAAAAAATTAAGTACTACAACTGAGCCGCGTGGTCTATACATAGAGTACATTTATAAGTGTATCAACAGCCCAAAGTTCTTTCATATCGATGATGTATGCACTGTTGCAAGAATAGGCTACGGTAACTGCTTTCCATTAGGCGGACCGTATGCTTGTTTACCACTTAGTGGTATATAATAATAAGAAAAAACTTTAATTATTTTTCTAAATCTCATTAAATGCAATTTAAAAAATCTACAAATTGACAAACGCTGAGACGTTCAATTGCTTTCAAGGGTCCTACCCCAAGGGTATAAGCCGACTGAGTAATTTAGCAAATTGCTTCTGTTAAATCTCCGAGTGTGATGTGATTGAGATCTGCCTTATTGGAGAGGTTTGGAGAGATCATCTTATTGACAGTCTGATTGCGGCTGCACGCGGCCACTAGATTAGTAGCAATTTCCTGTTGTAAATAGACCTGAAGAGGAAATTATCCGGTAATTTGTTAATTTGATGTTAGAATTTATACAGAGCAATACTTGAGTTGGCAAGTATGGGATCTCGGGCACTAGTAGTTCGTCCATGTGCTATCATTAGCCAAAACCATCATTGGAGGGATTCTGTTTTATATATTTTATAATGTATTTTTTATATAAAAAAATGTATTGAATAAGATTTAATTTAAATAAATGAGATAATAATAAAAAAAAAACCGGACAAGTGCGAGTCGGACTCGCCCACCGAGGGGAGGGTTCCGCAGGTACGTAGTATCATTATTAAATTTGATATTTTTCATTATAAATAAGAAATAATGCGTCGAAAAAAATAAATAAAATATATTTTGCAATGTGTACATCAAGCCCTTTCATATGATACCCCATTTGAACTAGTAGTTTCAATTTGAAATTTCGACACCCTATAAAAAATATAGACCCCCTATTTTTTAAGATCTATTTACAAATGTATAGTTTTGAGATTTATTCCTGTACTTGTAGTCTATAACGATGTTACTTGCCAAATTTCATAGTTCTAGGTCAACGGGAAGTACCCTATAGGTTTTGATTCCCTTGAGTGTGTCGAAATATGCGTTTTTTGCTGAATAAACGGCCGTAACTTTTTTCTACGTAAACTTAGCAGTTTGATTTTTTTTTAACTTCATGGGACCGTAGACCTGAGTATACAGTTCAAATTTCAGCTTGATACCTCCACGCATTCTCGACATAGAAATTCTTGACAGACAGACAGACAGACAGACAGACGGACAACAAAGTGATCTTATAAGGGTTCCGTTTTTCCTTTTGAGGTTCGGAACCCTAAAAAAGGTCGATAAGAGAGAGCGGCAGTGAGTGGCCATACTATATATTGTACTATTATTTATACTGCGACAATACCTACATAGTGATAATATATCTAGTGTTGATATAATATCTAGTGTTGATATACCATTACGAGATAGCTAGAGACGTCAATTTATGTTTGCCTGTGTATATATTGTTAACGCCATTAGTAGTATGTCTTCGGAGTACGGAGCTCGGCATAATGTATGTGCATAAGACATGATATCAAGCCATTTCGGACGATATAACACGCCCTGGGACCGTTCGCGTCCAGTCAGCTCTCAATCGATGTATAATCGATTTAATATGTTATGTTATGAAACGCTTTATGATATCACAAGAAAGAGGACGTGGCATCCAAAGGAGACTTAACCATATTAGTAGTCTTTATGATGAGCCCTGTGGTCGCATGGCTAGCAATGGCCGTTTTGACTCCGAGGTTGCGGCTTCAATCCCCGCATAATACAAACATTTGTGTGCTTGAACATGTCTGTTTATCTTGGTCTGGATGTTTTATATGTATACGTATGTATTTACAAAAAAAATATTTGTGTAGATCATATAGGTTATCTAGTACCCATAATAACAAGCTTTGCTTAGTTTGGGACTAGATGGCGCTGTGTAATAAGTTCAGGAATATTTATTTATTTATTTATGATGTCCAAAGCTTTTGGAAGGTTTAGGCACATCCTCACCGCAGATATACCCCAATACTTGCAGACTGAAATCTTCAATCAGTGCGTCCTCCCTTGGACTTGGTCTCGTACCGTCGTTCTGACTAAAGGTCTCACAGCAAGCAATGAAGAGAGTTATGCTTGGAGTTTCCCTATGGGCACTATGGGTTTGTTTTTTATACTACGACAGACATACGGTAAACAGATAAGCATACGGTTCGCCCGGTGTGAAGCGGTTACCGTAGCCATAATAACGTTCGCAACATGAAATATCGCTCGCGTGCCGCCACTCTTCCTGCCAACGGAGCAACTCCTTCATTTCTGGAGACTTCACTCAAACGCCAGAACTCAACAACCCTCAAGGAAATTGTTATTTGGCTGCGGTATTCTGTAAGGTGGAGGTGCTTCCCCACGCAGGCAGCTTACAAATCAGTACGCTGTACCCTACCTCTATAATACGTATACTGAAGTTCTTCGGGCATATTACTCGAAACGAAAATTCTATGGAGCGTCGTCTAGTCCAAGGCAAGGTGGAAGGCAAGAGACCCCGTGGCTACTCTCCAACCAGATGGGGAGATTTAATTAAGTATCTCACAAAATCCATGTTCGAACGTTCCCGCAATGCCTCCAACAGAACCAAATGGAGAAATATAACAAGAGCCGTCATTTGTAATGACCTGCCCATGATCACGAACCACTCTGCCAAGAGTGTCCGACTGAGAAGAAGATCTACCTCTGTCTCGCCGGAGCCCCGTTCGTTAGTCGGCAGGGTGCACCATGTGCAGGCGAGGTTGGCTTTCGCTCTAAAGATCATGGCCACTTACACCCCATTTTAATACAGCTCTCAGAGTCAGCAACCTTAAGTAGCAATGGGCCGGCCACATCTGCCGTCAGGGATGGTAGATCGGGGAGGAAGGTAAGATAGTGAATACCGCGTGGGGCTGATGGGGTGATGAAGCGTGGGGCGCTTCCTCTCAAAACGGACTGATGACCTCAAGAAAGCTGCTGGAAGCGATTGGACGCGGAAAGCGGAGGATCGCATATGGTGGAAAGCGTTGGGAGCGTATGGTAGAAGCAGTTTATCTACAACATGTACAATATGTACGTAACATAAAAAATACAATATATAACATCTAAAACGTAAGATGCAGGTAGGTAGTATTAAATATTATTATCGTTTGTACATTCGTGGATATTATGATATATAATTTTAAAGATTCTACATAGAAATGTGATTAATTGTTATGGAATGAACTTTGTCCTGCTTCCATGACACATTTTAAAATTTTACGTTCCGCTCGTGGATCGTAAACACACACAGTTTCAAACAATAGTAAATCGAGGCGTACATAATTCAGGATATAGACCGAGCGCTGTACAGGCGGAACCTACCGACCTTGTAATAAAAATGTACAAAATTCATGCAAATTTCTGCAGATAACGGTTACGTATTTGGAAATGGATAGAAATTGCTGCCTTGCTTCGGATACTAAGTTTTTAAAATGTTAATTTAGCCAAATAGCTGATGAGCCGTTGATTTAGATATGTGCTTTATTTGCACATTACAAATTTATTTAATTGTATTATTTATATTTTATTTCATTATATTACTTCCATAACAAACATAAATTTAGTTCAGCTAATAAGTAACACAACATTCATTGACTGTTAGGCGGTACGAAGTCTGCCGGATCAGCCAGTAAATTATAAATGTAATTCAAACAGCAATATAGTAAGAGCATTCAGAGCGCTGTAACTCCAGAAATTCGAAGTAATAGTACGTTAGTACTATTACTTATACTGTGGTAATAGTATTTTTTTATAATTAGATAAAAAATAATTGAATGGACAAAACTCAATTCATCAATTGTTTATTTATCACTGATTTGCTCGGCTCGTACTTGATCAAGTAATTGTTCATATCTACTATCTGCCTTCTAATTTAGGGGTTGCCTTCGTCTGTCGCTAAACGCCGATACAGTGTCAAATCAATCAATATCATTACCGTAGATTACCCCACCTGAGCAGGTTGATCCGCTTCCAGCCTTCAGCCTTCAGTCGCAGCCGCAGACGTACCTATATACGCGTGCGGTACCTATATAAGCGGTTATTTGACGTCGGGCCCTATGTAAACAACTCGAAATTGCTTTTGAAGCTTATCTAGCTCGCAATTTGTAGTTTAAGGCGCGGTTTTGCTATTTTGTCAGTCTCTGGTGTTTATAGTATCAATTTTATCCACTTACCGTGTATTTACCTGCTTTATAGGATTCGAAGATGTGTAGATGTGTAGCGCGAAATGCTGAACATTGATTTTCGACTAAAGTTTAGATTTAAGACTGTAGCTGTCTTTACATCTAAACTCACTTCAACACCAATTTTCGGGTGTAAGGAGCTCACCAGGATCTTTAGAGCCAAAGCCAACCTTAGGGTTAGACAAGGTCGGTGGTCGAATTTTTAGCAATGACCACTTTGACAGTCATGTCAGTTTGTCTTCGTCTGTGTGTTTTCTATGTGTTATAAATATCTATTTACAAAGAAATACAATTATATAAGTATAATATCAGTTACCTAGTACCCACATTACAAGCTTCGCTTAGTTTGAAATTAGATGGCACTGTGTAATTTGTCCAGGAATATTTATTACCTATATTTATTACCACGGGGTGCACCCTGCCGACTAGTTAAAAAGGCTCTGTGCTCTGGCTCTGACTCACTCACTCGCAGAAACACAACCATCCTCAACGCAATTGTTATTTGGCTATTTGGTATTGTGGCAGGTAGTTTCCCTGTCTGGCAGCTTGCAAAATACCCTACCTCGCTTTTCTTCAGAGCCGCGTTTGTTAGTCTCCTGACAATAGCTCTCCTTACATTAGTTCTCCTGATATTAGGAGTAAAATTCCGTTTGGTACTTTTGCTTAATTCAATACAATATAACGCAACGCAACACAACACAATAAAATTATTCTTTATTGCACTAAAGTAAAAAAAAAGTTTACAGAAATAGTTCAAAGGCGGTCTTATCGCGATGCAATATCTTTCAGACAACCTTAGGGTAAGGAAATGTAATTCACGATGAATGTAGGTGGGTAGCGCAATGCCAACACTTAAAATGGGTATTTTTTGAACTTATACATGTTGTATAAAAATATACATAAATGTATTTATTGAACATACATAGATGTTACACATATTATTGTTTTTTTTTATTCAATACAATTCAATTTTATCTTATTTATCTCTAGTATATCTCTAGTACAGTACGTAGTACTATTACTTGTACTGTGATTCCAGTTTAAATTCTATTTAAATCATACCTCTTACAATCTGTGGAATTGGATTCATCTATTTGACAGAGCTCTTTACATCGTGCGCTAAGTACATTTGCCGATAATTGGATTAGACGAGTGATTAGTTTATGAATACAGTGACATTAGCGATTCGAGGTAGCTGTTGAATATTCAACGGAGTTAAGTAAATTATTGGTATACATATTTTATATTCAGGAGTATGTTCCGAGATTATTCTCCCTTCAACTCTCTGTTTCAACCATAATGGGACATACATCGCTGTGTCTCCTGTATAGCCAGGATTAACAGCGACGACCACCAAAAAAGGCAATTAACAGTGAAGTCCATTGCAGTCCCGGGGGTAAGACTACGGCTGCCTTGGAACTCGTAACGAATTTAATCAGAAGAAATTAGTACGAGTAAGAAGCTTTTGGAATTTGACTTCCTCTCTTAGCAATGTGAGAGACAGCAATATGGCAAATAAGGCATTAAAAACCTGATGACTAGTCAAGTGAAGCTCAACTGCCGTACACCACGGATTTTAAGTATCTAACTCTATTATGAACCTAAAACATTGATTGGTTACCTAACACATCGTTTCCAATAATATGAATTGCTAAATCGTCTGAACGCTTTTTATTTCTTCATATATTATTAAACTTTACAAGCTTTTAAAACGAAAAAACAACTAAGCATGCTATTTAAGTAGCAGTGCGAGTAGTTTATAAGAAAGTTATGGGGCGTTCTTACCGGCGCGGTTTCCAAATGAACCCGCTTCTTAAACTCCCCAACAACCCTTGGGCTTCACGGGCTATTAAACCGAGCATTAGTTCCCAGCTTCCAGAAATAAGAATAAAACCTGTATAATGGTGTTGTAAGGGTGAGGTAACTCGACTACGGAACAAAATTGAGTAGTTCGGACGTAATTACTTTGAGTTATGCCCCCTGGGTTTTGCCGCGTTCGTTTGGATTGTGTAATTTTAGTTAGATAAAATAAATGCAGCTGAAAGTAATATGGCCTACTGATTTTTGGAACGAAGTTCCTTATGGGGCGTTGCGGAGGGGTACCTTAGCAAAAAAACGTCCGTAACGTTAAAAAAAACCGTAAGATTTTTATGTATAGTCTATAATAATATGATGGCTATGCAGTATCTAATGTATAGTCTACGTGATGACTTTTACTATTATTATTGCAGTTTGCTATTATTATTATATCATTCGATAATTACACCATCTGGTGGTCAAAAGTGGAATCATCTGATCATTATTATTATTATATATTTTTATAAATCATCGTAAACAAAATAAAGGTGTTAAGATAATTTTGTAAAGTAGTTTTTTTTATTTTTTTTGCTATTTTTTATATTTTATTATTTTTTAATTTTATTATGATGTTTTTTATTGATAACAAATCATAATAAAAAATGCCGAATAATTATTTTCTTTATACCTGGAATAGAACTTGAAATTAATATTTTTCTAATAAGGAACTGCGTTCCTATCTGGTGTCCCACGTCACCACTCGTTTTTTTTTATACATGGCGCTGGTGGGGAAAAGCATATTGATGATCGTCAACCCTTATTTATCCCACTGTAGGGATATGGGTCTCTCCTCAATTGATGGCGTGTAGTCAATCCGCCCGTCGTCGAGCAGCTAGGTGGAGTATGCTCTAAACCCCATGAATTGAGGGGATACGTACCCAATATTGGGATGAATATAAATTGATGCAGTGCAGTGTTCAGTAGTTGCAAGGATAATAGGGTTGGACATAACTTCATACTTATGTACATCTCAGACCGTCCATTAGACCTTTACCGCAGTCAGGTACATGCACATAGATTGTATCCACAAAAACGTAGCTTTTACCTAGATTTTGCAACTACAAATTTATTAATCAGAGCTGCACAGTTTTAATAAATGGCAGCAGAACAGGGAATACCAGGTATATTGTACGTTGTGAAATATGTGTTCAAACAATGACAAAAACTGCCGGTAAAGTATTAGCGACGCGGCACCCACGCCGCTGTGATAATATGTTATTGTATGAGGCTGCTCTTCCACCAGAGACTTGGGTCTCTGTGCATAAGCGAAAAAAAAATTGGTTGTCTGTAAAGTCAGTTTACGGACGATAATTTTACGTGATAACGTCATGAGGAACATAGGCCGATCTGCCTCTTTATCGCTTGTTACCGCGATATCGTACGCTCATATATCGGTATCCCATGTGAATTTTCATAAATCCTTACTTAGTCGACGCCAATGTTTTAATAGCTGCCTGTATGCCCAATTTTAACTTGATTTGGGGCCTTGCCGCCGAAGCTGAAGCCGATTACCATCGGATTTTTTGAATGCGAAATTTAACTTACTGCTATAATTGTTAGTAAATGTGTTTAGCTCAACTGGTAGAAACCCTAGATCAGATCGGTACAGCTGATAATCACCTGGCAGGGGCCCCGCCTGTCCGGTGATATGAGCTGTACGTTCATAGATCAGTCAGAAACACTTAATGCTTTACATACATTATTATTATAATACAGTTTTTAATGTCTCAAACTTTTATAGATTTCAAAGTCTTAAGCTATTCATAAAATAATGGGCATCTAAAATCATAAAGATAGCAGAGGTGCTGCTAGGGTTTTGTGCAAAAGGATTTAGCGGAACGAGGGCCATGTACCTACATAACAAGTGCAAAATGTGTAAGAATGACATGAGAAATGAGTGCGAACACAGAAAGAGAACATAACATATCCTCACTCACAGAGTGCGAAGGATGTATAAATAAATATAAATATCTTTGGACAATTTAAACAGCGCCATCTAGTCCCAAATTAAGCACAAAGCTTGTGTTATGGGTACTAGACAACTGATAAATGTACTTAGATACATTTTTTTTTCGTAAATACATACTTATATTACATAGAAAACACCCAGACCAAGACAAACAGACATGTTCATGCACACAAAATGTTTGTCTTGTGTGGGAAACGAACCCACGACCTTGGAGTCAAAGTGGACATTGCTAACCATTCGACCACCGAGCTCGTCGATGTGTGTATGTGTCGATGTATGTATGTCGTATGTACGCGTGGTAGGGCAGTCATTAAAGATTAGAGTTCACTACGCATCCTTGCACGGCTTTGCTACACAATGAATTACAGCTATGCAGCAATGAATTACGTAATACGTAGACCCCAGAAATCTAAATAACAGTTATTCAGATTCATTTCATATTGATTTATATGTTGACTTTTGAGGTAAAGTTGCAAATAGGTATCTAAATTATACCTAACGCTTAAGTGCTTAAGTTAGTTATAAACTTTTATGATCTTAGGTATCAGTAATGAGTTGTATGAGTATATAATATGAAAGAAGGGAATACTATGCAATTGTTTCAGTTAAATATGTATTTTATTATTTATACTTAGATTCCTCATACATCTGTGGAAAGAATCACGTCATTTCACAGTTTGAATTCTATGTAAATACGACATTTAAAATCAGCTTATGCTTTTTAACCTTATGCGCATTTTAGTTAGTGAACATATTAAACGTATTTTAAGGGATTTTTATGAATAACAGTGAAAGTATATACTAGCGCTATACGTCATTATTAGCCACAACGCATACTCACACCGTTTAGTTTTGTTGCATCTGTCTGATAGAAAAGCAGCCTAATAGTGGGGTGAGGTATTAATATCGTATATTTATTGCAGAAACTGCACCTGAGGACACACTGATACATATTATGTGGGGCATTCGGTTTTCATTACTAAATGTGGACATTTAAGGTTTAGTGCTGTACCATAAATATGATTTTGTGACGGCAATAAGGTATTAATGGGGACATCTGATAAGAAGCCCCTGAAGACAATCGCCATAGTAATAAGCCATATTTAAGGCCCATTTCCGTGTCGGAAGTTAGTCGGAAGTAAGTATTTATAAAGTTTGATCAGCTATGATAGTTTAAGTGATAACTTATAGTGAACTTTACTGCCGTTTGTTTGCTTGTAAGTTGTTTAAAGTATTTTTTTTTAAATATAGAGTAATATATAGCGGACTTATCCATAATAGAGATCTTTACCCTTACTGTCATTGAAAGGAGCTCAATCAAGGCGAGAAAGCACACGTAGGTACATTTTGCTATTAATAAATTACAACAAATATTGTTGTACTATAATAACTACAATCAATAGAAATAAGTTCAATACATAGTTTTTGGAACAAATATTAATAAACTATACAAAAACATTAACTAGTATACTCGTACTTATTGAGATTCCAGAACAAAAAATGCAGAAAATTATTAAATTATAATTTCGATTTTGCATACAATCTGTTACTGTTCTCGAATGGCGACTCCGTATTGATGGACGTAGTATTGGACGACCCCCATTAGATAGAGTGATGATCTTAAAATAGTTGTAGGAAATCAATGAACACAGATAACTTACGATCGGGGTGTGTGGATAAGGGAGGAATGCCGGGGGGGGGGGGGGGGGGGGAATTGAGGTTAAAAAGTGGGCGAACACGGTCTGAAAATAATTTTTTTTGTTTAAACTTGTAACTGTACCCTACTCTCCTTTGCTTTCCTCCTCCTCTTTCGCTAGTCTGCAAAGTGCACCGCGTGCAGGTGAGGTTGACTTTGGCTCTAAATATTATGTAGAGCGACTTATACCCCAAATACGCAATAAATACGTTTTGTTCAATATTGTATATAACAATATATATAAGTGTATAATATTTTGTGTTGTTAAAATAACGTTTGGCTTGATGTGGTCAGTATAGTTTGCGCGGCGTGCTGCACTCGCTGCTTTACCAGAACAATAGTGATTATTTAATATGATCATAGGGTTTATTCATTACACACAACGTGCAAAAGTGAAACAAGCGGTGCTGCTGTATTGTATTGTAATCAGGAGCTAATAGCCGCGTCCGTTGCATTAATTTTAGATTTTGAAACTAAAATAATATAATGTAGGTAGATAGATACGTTTATTACAAACTACAGTCAAACACATACAAAAATTAAATTAAAAAATAACAGGGAGAGAACTTATACACTAGGAAACAAAACGCAGATTATAAGATGCATGTGCATGCTGCAGAAAACAAATGGCATTTGCACATCGCGCAAAAAAAAAAAAAAATCTGTTGTCGCCTATATAATAAGGCGACAACAGAATTTTTTTTTTTTTGTCGGTCGGCGACTATTAATAGAGAAAATAACATATGTGTGTGTACTATACATACATACATGTTTACAGTTTAAATTGAGAACCTCCACCTTTTTGAAGCCGGATAAAAAATGTAGGCTCTGTTTTTCCCTTTGGCTTGTTTGCAAACCCCTTTCTTATGCGTGACCGGGCACGCACTTGACCTGTTTAGCTTTCTTCCACGAAGTCTCAGATTATGGCGAAAGACTCCTGTACAGATTTTCGCAGATTACAAGCCTTTTTTTACTTATATTACTCGGCTGGAAAATAATCATGCGGCCACAAAAGACATAGGCAATGCGGCTAACTATCGCTCGATAAACCGCCTCATCACACGGCTCGTCGCGTCATCGTAGCGTAGGTACAGTAGCGTATGTCTTTTGTTTATTGCATGTGGTATAAAAGCGTGGCGAGTGCATATAATAACTATCCACAAATTTGCACACTTTCATACTGCATGCAGCAAACAAAATACACGCGTGTGCCTCAGCACACGGCCCTCAGGCCCACTACGCCAGAAACTAGTCCCAGTTAACGGAATTTCGACCCATTCGCTGCCCATAAGTAAACGGAACAGTTTTTTTCTAAATGCATGTCGGATGCCTGATGAATATGTGGCCCTGCTTGATGCAAAACCGGCATGATGTAAAGATCCTTGCAATATAATTTTACAGAGTAAAGGTTCATAATAGTCTGTATGCATGTTAAGAGCGAATTTTATAAAAATCTTACCCTTTAGGGCCGACACACATAACCGCGTCGCGCCGACGCTCCGAAACGCAACGCTCAATCGAGCGTTGCTTTGCGGCGCCGCGAAATAAAGCGTTGCCATACATGGCAACCATTTCTTTGTGTTTTTTTAATGTTGTTGTATGTAAGAAAAATAATCAAAAATGTTACATTTCCTTAACGTTAAAGTTTGATTAAACGCTTACTTTATGTTACTTTTTGTACACTATGTGCGGCGCAGTGCACCGCTAAATTCTGCGTAGCGGCGGGCGGCACTGCTGATTTTGGTGGCCCTTAGAGGGGTAAAATTTGGGGCTAAAGTTCATTGAAAATTTTCACGGGATAACGGGATATGCCCGGGCGAATACTGGGGCAGGATGTATCATAATAATTTACAAAACCCTTTGAGGTGTAAGTGATTCATCAACATCTTTGGACCAAAGCCAACCTCGCCTGCACGTGGTGCATCCTGCTAATCGACAAAAGAGGCTCTGACGAAAAGAGAGGTAGGGCATAGAGTATTTTTTAAGTTGCCCTAGTCGGGCAAGTCGGGAAGTACTCGTACCTTCACCTCACAGAATACCTCAGCCAAATAACAATTCCTCTAAGGGTTGTTATGATCTTGGGAGTGAGTGAGGTCACCAGAAAGAAAGAAAGGAAAGAGTATTATAGGCTGGCAACGGATTGGCGACCCTTGGTGTTGCTGGTTTCCATAGGCGGTGGTGACTGCTCTCCATGACGTGATCCACATACTCGTTCGCCCCGTCTCATATGAAAAAAACCTAAGTTACATAATTTATTTCTTAAGATGTATTTAATCTAATTTTGTTGGCGGTACTGGACTAGCAGTGAAGTAGAATTTACGTAATCTGAATAGATTTATGATCTGACTTGGTTTGTACTGTATAACCACATCTCAATATTGATTACGTTTGCGGTTACTTCACTGGAAACTGGTTTGATAAATAGGTAATATACAGATCTATGCATAGTTTGTGGCTTAGGCGTACTCCTCGCTCTATCTTGAGGCAGTAAATGTAAATTTATACTGCGGGAAGGATATAATTGACATATTATATTGGTTGCATAATAGTCGTCATCTACCCTTATTCAACGCACGATACGGATCGGATACGGGTCTCCCCTCAATCGAAGGATTTTAGAGCATACTCCACCATGCTGCTCAACTGCCTTGTTGGCGGAGCACATTATTAAGACCAAAGTTGATACTGTTGATTATTGGCACTTGGTTTATCATTATTATCATAATGTTTATAATAAAGCACTTATGTACTGTTCCACGTTATTATAATAGGTCGGGGAAAAAGTCTTTTCGCATTATAGTATGTATGAACTTGTAATAAAATCTCTTTGGTTATACCATTTGTATCTAGCAGGTTTTGATATCTTTAAAAAGTTTAAATTTTAAAAAAGATAATTCCAAATTCAAATTAGGTAAATGTGTGAATTTCATTTGTTTTTTTTACTGTCAAGATGAGTGAATCTAATGAAGAAATTCGATACATTTTAAAATTTTACTACAAAAAAGGTAAAAATTCAACGCAAGCTGCGAAAAAAATTTGTGACGTTTATGGACCTAGTGCAGTGTCTGTGAGAGTAGCACAAATTTGGTTTAAGCGTTTTCAATCAGGAAATTTTGATGTGAAAGATGCACGTCGCTCTGGTCGCCCTGTTACGGATAAAATGGATGCCATTTTTGAAAAAGTGGAGCAAGATCGGCATATCAGTAGTTACGACGTAGCTGAAGAATTAGGAATTGACCACAAAACAGTTTTGGCGCATTTGAAAAAGCTGGGTACACTAAAAAGCTCGATATTTGGGTGCCTCACGATCTCACTGAAAAAAACCTAATGAACCGTGTACTCATTTGCGATTCTTTACTACGACGTAATGAAAGCGAACCGTTTTTGAAGAAGCTTATAACTGGTGATGAAAAGTGGATCACGTATGACAAGAACGTGCGAAAAAGGTCGTGATCAAAGGCCGGTCAGGCTTCACAGACTCTGGCAAAACCCGGGTTAACCCGCAACAAGGTGATGCTGTGTGTATGTTGGGATTGGAAGGTCATTATTCATTATGAGCTGTTACCGCCAGGCAGGACTATCGATTCTGAACTCTACTGTGAACAACTGATGAGATTAAAGCAAAAAGTTGAGAGAAAGCGGCCGGAATAAATTAACAGAAGGGGTGTGATTTTTCATCATGATAACGCTAGACCTCACACATCTTTAGCCACTCAGCAAAAATTAAGAGAGTTTGACTGGGAGGTGTTAATGCATCCGCCGTATAGTCCTGACCTTGCACCTTCTGATTTCCACCTGTTTCGGTCTCTTCAGAATTCTTTAGGCAATGTCAGGTTAACATCACGAGAAGACTGCCAAAACCACTTGTCGTGGTTTTTTGAACAGAAGTCCCAAAATTTCTATAGTAATGGGATCATGTCTCTACCTACAAGATGGCAAAAAGTTATCGAACAAAATGGCACCTACATACTTTAGTTAAATGTAAATAAACTTTATTAAAAAATGTTTTGAATTTTCATATAAAATACGAAAAGACTTTTTCCCCAACCTAATATTTAATTTAATATTACCGACCGGTTTCGCCGCTAAGGCATTATCAAGTTAAACAGTTGGTGTTTGTGTTTCTACAAATCATCATCACTTTGTAGAAACACAAACGCCATCTGTTTACCTTGATAAAGCCTTAACGGCGAAACCGGTCGGTAATATTAAATTAAATATAATAACGTGGAACAGAACAAGGGCTTTATTATAGCATTATGATATATAAATACATATACATACATGCATACTTATATACACATGCAAATATAATTATACACATTGTTTCGATTGACTCAATACAAATGATCAGGAGATTTGACAAGTCGAACCTTGAAAGAATCTAGTGAAGGCGCTTGACGGTAGGAACCGAGTTCCAAAGCATTTCTGACTTTATAGTGAATTTCAATAAGTCTTTGAGCTATGGAGAGATATGTCTACTCCCACACGATTGTAATCGCTCATCGATGGCCCGGAGTTTGAATTTATTTTTTGATTTATTTATTTATTAAATTCACACATAAATTATATATGCAAACAAAACATGTATGTGGTAGATTAATTAGTGGAGTTGGAGCTTTACGCGAATGTACGACGGAGTATTTGGATAAATAGGACCTTGTACGGTAGCGTCAGTAGGTACGAGTATAATAATATGAATGTTCCTACGTATCCTGATCGGCGGCCATCAACAATTGGCGGACAAAACGTATGCACTCATTTTGGAGACGATCCACTTTATCAAGCAAGTCCTCCGAGAGATCCAATTCTTAATTGACCAGCCCTTCACTCCTAAATCGCGTGTTTGATCCCCGCACAAGACAAATATTTGTGTGCATGAACATGTCTATTTGTCTTGGTCTGGGTGTTTTCTGTGTATTATATGTAAGAATTAACAAAAAAAAAATGTATTTAAGTATAATGTCAGTTATCTAGTACCCATAGTAGAAGCTTTGCGTAGTTTGGGACTAGATGGCAGTGTTAGTTTCTGTATTTTGTGGCAGTGTGTAATTGGTCCTGGAGTATTTATTTATTTATTATTTACTTAATTAAAAACCTTCATCAAAATCATAAATATACTTATTTGTGCTATTACAATATAAATATAAAGGCGAAGCCTCTATTTTGTGTTTGGTTTATCGTGGCATGTTGTGATGAAGCCCGCATATCTAACCAAAATATACATGTAAGGCTAGAACTACAAAACATCATATATTGGCTTTACAAAATACACAATACGACCAATTTAGAGGAAATGTTGTGATTGGCAACTACGGAACCCTAGCACTGCACGTGGCCTGACACGCACTTGGCCGGTTTATTTTATGATTTTACTACGACACCGGTTAGTTAGTTTGACACCTGTTGAGTACCTGTTTGACATTAATACGTCTTTAAAATTGCTTCCTTATGGAGGCAATTCAGAAAAACCGGTAAAGTGCGAGTCGGACTCGCGCACTAAGGGTTCCGTACCATTATCTATAAAACAGGCAAAAAATCACGTTTGACGTATGGGAGCCCCCCTTAAATATTTGTTTTATTTTTATTTAATTATTTATTTTTAAAGTGAATATAAAACTAAATATTACGCGAGTATTTCAAGCGTCCACCTTTTGCCGTTATCAATTACGAGCTAAAACGAGCAAAAAAATTACGTTTGTTGTATGGGAGCCCCCTTAACTATTTATTTTATTCTGTTTTTTTAGTATTTGTTATTATAGCGGCAACAGAAATACATCATCTGTGAAAATTTCAACTGTCTAACTATCACGGTTCATGAGATACTGGTGACAGACGGACGGACGGACGGACAGCGGAGCCTTAGTAATAGGGTTCCTTTTTACCCTTTGGGTACGGAACCCTAAAAACGAATGATAACTTAATCGGGGGATACAGTTTGGTGTTGCAGCTACAAATCTATCATCTACATCCAAAATTCAATCACACCACTGGATAGATTAAGGATCAAAGAATTTATTACGCTAAGTATCATAGAACATCGCGTGCGGGGGAGGGAGAAGCGCTGTCATTTTGAGATAATTTTAGTGCATATAACGTATTTACGTACAACATACGGCCGTGTCCATGACACATTTTTTTTATAATTTTCGATACATCTCTTTACATTACAGAGTTTCTTTCGGCATTTCTTCTCGTCAATGGTCATTCCGAAATGCTGGTAGATAAAAAAATATACCTAATAAAAGTAAAAGACGTGTCTAAGTGCCCGCGAGGGCCCACAGAATAAATAATTTTGACTCTGACTTTGACATTACTCACTTTTTCGTGTCATTACAGTTGTATTGGGCTGAATATGACTTTTGTTAATGAAAATGTCATGATTACGAACTTACATGTTATATTTTATAGAATTTATTCAAAGTCAGTCTAAGAATATACAAAGTGTACGTACAGAAATTCAATAACTTAAGAATTTGAAGTAAAATGTATGCCGAAGCGAAGAACCGTGTAGTACTTACTAAACGTCGCGTGCACTAAAGCCTGCACGAACCTACCAAGCAATAGGATGCTTTAGGGAGCTATTTCAGCGAACTAACTTGTGAGGAGCTTTATGACTTACACGTGTGTTTGAGCTAGAGATCTTGGCTCAGCGGGAGGCAGTAATCTTATATTACACGTTTCCATGCTGCAAGTATTAGTTGCAAGATGCATTATATCAATACTATTGTTGATTATGATGGTACAGATAGCTTGAAAATAGTTCACAATGTACATACACGTACTGTCGATAGCTGTCATATAGTATAGTGCAATGTGCTGAGGAGTCAGGAAATAACACTAAGTTAGCAGGATCATGGCAGAATTCTTAGCATTGCTTTCTACTGGTACGCAGGGTCATATTTATTGGGCCAGTCTAACTAAACGGAACAGATAAACTAACAAAGTCCAAGATTAAATATTTCTGTATGTTTACGATAGAAGTGCTTTGAAAAATAAAGCTATTATTTTGTGAGGTAATTCCCTAGTCGGACAGCTTACAAATACCAACTATTACTTATACTGTGCAAATACGCTACCTTCTCTTTTTTTCGCTAGTCAGCATTATGCACCACGTGCAGGCCAGGTTTGGTTTGGCTGAGTGGAGTGCTGAGTCACTTACATCCCATATTTTTTGATACTGAAAATTCGTTTTTCTCGATTTATAACTTTTTTTTTATACAACGTCGGGTGGCAGACAAGCATACGGCCCGCCTGATGTGAAGCTGCTACCGTAGCCATATTAACACTCGCAACATAAAACATCACTCGCGCGTCGCCACCCCCACTGCCAATGCAGCATCTCCTTCCTTTCTATGGTTGACTAGTATTGAAAATTAACTTCTATGCTTTTAGATTGCTACTATTTTGCTATTTTTTAGGGTTCCGTGCCCAAAGAGTAAAAAGGAACCCTATTACTAAGGCTCTGCTGTCCGTCCGTCCGTCCGTCTGTGACCAGGCTGTATCTCATGAACCGTGATAGTTAGACAGTTGAAATTTTCACAGATGATGTATTTCTGTTGCCGCTATAACAAAAAATACAAAAAAATAGAATAAATTTAATATTTAAGGGGGCTCTCATACAACAAACGTGATTTTATTGCTCGTTTTTGCTCGCAATTGATAATGGCAATAGGTAGACATTTGAAATACTCACAGAATATTGATTTGTATATTTACTTTAAAAATAAATAATTAAATAAATATAAGATAAATATTTAAGGGGGCTCCCATACAACAAACGTGATTTTTTTTGCCGTTTTTATAGATAATGGTACGGAACCCTTCGTGCGCGAGTACGACTCGCACTTGGCCGGTTTTTTTCTAAATCTACTGAACTAATTAACTTGCAAGGTATCTGCACATATGCATTTCGGCGACCAAAACAGGACGTGACGCAAATAAACGAACTTTGAATACGGCAGTCACTTTCGGCAAATTAGAAAATAAAAGAAAAAGAAAAAAACATTTGCAGTATGCACCGCGTTATTTTTAATTGTAAAATAAACAGTTTTAAAGTTATTTAGGAAAATAAATGAAACGTGTGTTGTGTTTAAACACCTGCGTAAACGCTGAATGAACTTCGTTCCGATTTTGCATATTTATAAAGAGTAATAAAATATAAACGTAACTTGTTATACTATTCTATCACAGTGCCCCGTCCACTCCATACTAATGTCGCATCATAAACTACCCACTACATAAACAAAGACGTTTATGCATAGCCTGAATGAATGTGTGTGCATGCGAAGCCATAGACAGAGAGAGCGGCAGTGATTTACTATTCTATTACAGTACCTACTACACCTTGGCCATTCGGGCCATTCCATACAAATGTCGCATCGTAAACTACTTACATAAACATAGACGTTTATGCAGAGCCTGAATGAACGTGTGTGCATGCGGAGCCATAGACAGAGAGAGCGGCAGTTATTTACTATTCTATTACAGTACCTACTACACCTTGGCCATTCGGGCCATTCCATACAAATGTCGCATCGTAAACTACTTACATAAACATAGACGTTTATGCAGAGCCTGAATGAACGTGTGTGCATGCGGAGCCATAGACAGAGAGAGCGGCAGGGATTTACTATTCTATTACAGTACCTACTACACCTTGGCCATTCGGGCCATTCCATACAAATGTCGCATCGTAAACTACTTACATAAACATAGACGTTTATGCAGAGCCTGAATGAACGTGTGTGCATGCGGAGCCATAGACAGAGAGAGCGGCAGTTATTTACTATTCTATTACAGTACCTACTACACCTTGGCCATTCGGGCCATTCCATACAAATGTCGCATCGTAAACTACTTACATAAACATAGACGTTTATGCAGAGCCTGAATGAACGTGTGTGCATGCGGAGCCATAGACAGAGAGAGCGGCAGGGATTTACTATTCTATTACAGTACCTACTACACCTTGGCCATTCGGGCCATTCCATACAAATGTCGCATCGTAAACTACTTACATAAACATAGACGTTTATGCAGAGCCTGAATGAACGTGTGTGCATGCGGAGCCATAGACAGAGAGAGCGGCAGGGATTTACTATTCTATCACAGTACCTATCACACCCCGGCCACTCCATACAAATGTCGTATCATAAACTACTACATATACATAGACGTTTATGGAGAGCCTGACTGAATGTTGTGCATGTGGAGCCATAGACAGAGAGAGCGGCAGGGATTGTCCATACTGTACGTATAGTACTATCATTATTACGTAGTACCTACTATTACTTATACTGTGGTACGACTGTGTAGCGATTCATCATTATTCAGCATTAATCACAAATCGTTATAATTAAATAAAAAAAATAAAAATAAAAATGTTTATTTTCGGACAACTAAAAGATCCATTTTGTTAGTAAACTTATCTCTAATTGTGTTAGTACATACTTATATTCTACGAGTGATAAATTAATATTAATTAGATGGCCAACAAACGGACAGTCCCCGCTGTCGGCTATCGCTCTCAGAACACTGTTACTGCTGTCTCGTATGCGGCGCAGTACTGATGCCGCTTTTTTGCGTATAATGGCACCAAAGCTATCCACCTCCGCGTGTGCAAACATAGCAGATGCGCTACAAAAACGTGGCAGCTTTAACAGTGCTCTGAAGGCGTTATTATACTCTATCCGCAAGGCGCTGTACGATTTGTTTGTATAGCTTACCCACAGACTACTCGTGTAGAGTGATGTGCAATATGCTTTGAACAAAGTTATTTTTATAGCAGTCGAGCATCGCGCAAATCTGCGCGCCAACATGTTCGCTCTAACCGACAGCGCCCTGCGTTCCCTCTCCATGTCAACATTGTCTTTCAGGTCCTCGGTTACAAAGTGCCCAAGGTATTTAAATTGTTTCACTCTTTTTAGAGGTTTGTCATACAGTTTTATTGTAGGTATGACTTTCGGACACTTGTTACCAGCCTTGAAGACCATGTACTCACTCTTGGTTACATTGTATAGGAGACCATGTAAACCTGCATAGGACTCGCTGACTTTAAGGATCTAAAAACTAATTTCAAAATAGCCGGTGTATAAAGGTTGAGTTGATATGTGAATCGGGCAGATAATCGGATTACATTGCATGCACAGTTTGCACACGGGGCGGGCACGTAACATGGTTACATTTCGATTCCGACGAAATTCTTCGGCGCCAAACAATGTCCAATATACTGTGGTCAGCGCAGATTTAGGTCAGATTCTATCGAATGATTGAGATGTCTTTGTATTATATCATCTATTGTTTAATCTATTGTAAACATGTTATAAGTCACATGTTTTATGTAATAAAGCACTTGTACATTGTGCTTGTACTGTTCAACGTAATTATATTTAATTTTACTGATAATGCCTTAGCGGCGAAACCGGTCGGTAAAAAAAAATTATAATTATGTTAAACAGTACAAGTGCTTTATTAAAACATTATGATAATAATGTTCCACCAAGTGCCAACAATCAACAGTATCAACTTTGTGTTTTATGTCAATTCCGCATAAATAGTAGCATACTATGTTAATGTATGCACAAATGCCAACAAATTCGAACTTTTCATTTTCCACTGACGACTTGGGTCAGCCTGTATACACCGTTTATTTTTTTTTTGACTGGCTATTGTTTGTAGGTCGTAGGCGTTTCAATAATGAAAATTGAAAAAAAGTTTTTTCATTTCATTTAATTTCAATTTCCGATGCTTTCGGAGAAAATAAAAACAACTATGTTTATTTTATTCAAATTTATTTGTTTCAGAACTGTACTCGAATTGCATACTGGCATATTAAACCAATTTTTAGATTGTTTTCGTTTTTATTTGAATGATTAAAAATGATAATTTCATCATTACGATCATCGTAATGATGAAATTATCATTTTTAATCATAACTACTAATCATGCAAAATCTATTTTGCATAATAAGTTCAGGATCTGAAACCGGTTAAAAATAAACCGTTTTCAAACAAACAGTTTTCTTTGTTTGGTGTATGTAATGTTTTTAGGGTTCCGAACCTCAAAAGGAAAAACGGAACCCTTATAAGATCACTTTGTTGTCCGTCTGTCTGTCTGTCTGTCTGTCTGTCAAGAATTTCTATGTCGAGAATGCGTGGAGGTATCAAGCTGAAATTTGAACTGTATACTCAGGTCTACGGTCCCATGAAGTTAAAAAAAAATCAAACTGCTAAGTTTACGTAGAAAAAAGTTACGGCCGTTTATTCAGCAGAAAACGCATATTTCGACACACTCAAGGGAATCAAAACCTATAGGGTACTTCCCGTTGACCTAGAACTATGAAATTTGGTAAGTAACATCATTATAGACTACAAGTACAGGAATAAATCTCAAAACTATACATTTGTAAATAGATCTTGAAAAATAGGGGGTCTATATTTTATATAGGGTGTCGAAATTTCAAATTGAAACTACTAGTTCAAATGGGGTATCATATGAAAGGGCTTGATGTACACATTGCAAAATATATTTTATTTATTTTTTCGACGCATTATTTCTTATTTATAATGAAAAATATCAAATTTAATAATGATACTACGTACCTACGGAACCCTCGGTGGGCGAGTCCGACTCGCACTTGTCCGGTTTTTTGTTTTTTATACTACGTCGGGTGGCATACGGCCCGCCTGATGTAAAGCGGTTACCGTAACCATAATAACGCTCGCAACATAAAATGTTGCTCGTGCGCCGCCACCCCCGCTGCCATCGCAGCATTTCCTTTCTTTCTGGTGACCTCACTCACGCAGGAATACAACAACCCTCAAGGAATTGTTATTTGGCTGCGGTATTCTATGAGGTGGAGGTACATTCCCCAGTCGGGCAGCTTACAAATTACGCTCCCTACCTCTCTTTTCGCCATAGCTTCGTTTGTCAGTCAGCAGGGTGTACCGCGTGCAGGTGAAGTTGGCTTTGGTTCGAAGATGTTCATGAACCACTTACACCCCATGTAATGTAATGTACAGGTCTAGTACCTATAGAACTACATTCGGAGGATAACTTTGAAACAAAATTATCGGTGTCTTACGAACGCTCCTTGACTTATCTGCGACTTGTGCTGCTGAGCCGGGCAGAAGACGGTAGTTCATTTATTGGTAATAAAAAGTGCAGCAACTATAATTAAGCTTTTGAGCTTGCCTGGAGTAAACTAGTAAAACTGGTCTAGGGAAAAACTACTATTTCTATAAACCTGCAAAACCGATTAATAGGCGTTGCGGCATTTGAAACTAAAATAAAGAGCGCAAATTTACGAGTGAGAATTTTTTTAAACTTTTCTACTACTTTAAATACTTGAAATAAAATGTGACTATGAATCTCATTAAAAGCTTCATGAGATATTAGAATTCTCAGTTTCTCTCGAGCTTCAAATTAGAATTAAGGTCATAGTAATTTTTTTCGGTTTATATTTTCTCGGAACTGCGTTTAACACCACGCGTTGATCATTTTTATAATATACACATTAGTTATTTTTATAATATAGTTTTCAATTTAAATTAATGAACTATATTATAAATATTATAATAAAATATTACCTACCATTAAATAACAGTAATATAAGTATTATTTATAATTATTGTAAGCTAATCTTAAACGCAATTCCGAGAAAATTTTAATTTGTTAACAATATTTGTGTGGATTGTAGGTTATTGGAAGTTTCTATCTCAGGGATACACGTGTCACGCATACAACGAAATTTACCTACTTATAAGTACGTATAATATACGAGTAAGTACTTACAATCGATATTATAGAGTCTCCCTAAATTAAGATTTGAACGAAATAGGAAACATATTTTTTATTCTTTAGATTGTTATTTTTTGTTGATTCATAAAGTACATAGGATAGGAATAGATAGTATGTAATAACATATCGACACATCGGGCAAATGGCCTCTACGAGTTTGCTGGCACAGATGCACTCTTTTGCCGACATTTTCTATGACCATTTTGCATCAATATGACTGAATTCAGTTTTTTTATACTACGTCGGGTGAGAGACAAACATGCGGCCCGTCTGATGTAAAGCGATTATCTAAATAAATACAAGTTAATAATAAATACACCCTCTATTAGAGAGACACGTTCGTGTATCATATGAAAGTGCTCTGTTGTGTCTAAAACTATTTGTTGCATCCAAAGTTATCATCATCATCATCATCATCATCAGGTCCATTTTAGTCTCCACTACAGGAGCACGACCCTCTCTCGTCGGTCCTAGACGGAAGGAGGATTTGGCCTACACTCCCCACGCTGGCCAAACGGGTTGGGGTGGCCTGATCGATATTTAATAATGTATTTCCCTTAGTCGCCTTGTACGACATCCACGGGAAGAAAAGGAGTGATTCTATTCTAGTCTGCCGGAAACCACACGGCCATCCAAAGGTATAATATGATTTTATTATAACTAAAGGGTGCCGAAAAGCATACTGCTTGCCAGTTGTAAAGCTTAGTAGCGTAATTTTTACTAAACAGCCGCGTAAAATACGATTAGGCCTTGCGCTTATTTTATTTTCATTTTACTATATAACAAATAGATTACGAAAGTATGAAAAGCGTTCGCCCCGCGTATAATTACTTTACTTATACTGTGTTATAAGTTAATTGATTTACTTACTTAACGTTCAGAAGATAAGTCAGTAACAGAATACACACATACCCACTATTTAGTATTTCAAAGACGCATTATACTGAAAATTACTTAATGTTACCGTATTTAACTGGGAGTAATATTACCGGGTTTCATATCTACTTACAATACTATTACATTAAACCAAGTCATCTTGAAAAAAATGTTTCACCACACAATTTTCAGTCCTTTATAATTCTTGCACCTACTCGTTTGGAAGTTCCTCCACACTTTTTGGAGCACTGATATTATTCTCGTCCGCCGGCCTTCTGAGTTCTGACAAACTTAGCGGAGTTGTGAAACTCAACATTTGCACGAATAATGCAGCTCTTTATGGTAAGTAGTGAATTTAAAATGAGAGAAATACCTACGGCACTACGAAATAAACATCGACTGACCTAAATTTAAAGAAACATCACAGCAAATTAATGCTCTTTATCTTCATTGCATAACAACATTTAGACGAGCTCGGTGGTAGAATGGTTAGCAATAGCCACTTTAACTCAGAGGTCGCGGGTTCACAAGACAAACATCTGTGTGCATGTACATGTCTGTTTGTCTTGGTCTGGGTGTTTTCTATGTGTTATAAGTATATATTTACAAAAAAAAATGTATTTAAGTACATTTATCAGTTGTCTAGTAGGTACCCATAACACAAGCTTTGCGCTTAATTTGGGACTAGATGGCGCTGTGTAAATTGTCCAGAAATATTTATTTATTTATTTATTATTATTATAACAAAACCATTGTCGTCCCTCAAGAAGATAGTGAAGTATTTTAGGTCACTTAATCAACACTTAAAGTTACATATTTGTACCTATATTATTTTCTACTTACACATACAGGTATACAAAAAAAATGTCTCTTTGCTCCAACTTAATTCAAATACACTGCAACTTGCAAGACTGGTAATGTATTTTCTATGACGGACGCTTAACTTAGTACACGTCCATTAGAGTGCAAGTCGCATATCAAGTCAACGTGAGTGCATATGCGTGGAATTAACTGGTATTTTAGGTTCATGGTTATGCTCTGGATTTAGATTTCCAATATGGAATAGAACGGACGCTTAAGTTAGTCCACGTCCGTCAGAGCACAAGTTGTATATCAAGTCAACGTGGGTCCATATGCGTAGAAATAACCGGTATCTAAGGTTCATAGTTAAGCCACAGTATAAGTAATAGTACTAGTTAAGCTCTGGATTTAGATTTCCAATATGGAATAGAACATTAGAAGAAAATTGTTTGTACCTTAAAATATATTGATTCTGAATTGATTTCAAGTACCACACTAAATCTAAAAGCTGGAAAGTTTAGCAAAATCAATAAATTCTATCTTTAGATAAATTATTATTTAAACATTCGCTTTGCTCGCTCGGTCAAGTATTATATATCAAATAATATCTTTAAATATATATTTAAAGATATTCAAAATTTCGTGTCATATCGATAAACTACCGGTATGTTTTGTGAAATAACTCGGAACTGGAAGTGCTACCCGTGCGAAACTGAGACGAGTGGCTAATATTTTGTGACATTTATAGGTTGAGGTTATTAGAATTATTATTTGTATCTCTCTTAAATCTTATTAGAATTATTATTAATAGTAGCTATTTATATATGTTATGTTACTATAGAATATTTTTATAAAATTTTGATAATCCTGTGTTACATTGCATGTTTCTCCGGGATAAACTCCAAGTGCAATTCTTTTTATTACTTTGAATAAGTTTTTGATTTGATGAGATTAAATAAGTTTATTCTGCCTAATTCATACCCTACGGGGTTACTGAAGTTGGGGAGATTAACCTTTGTAAGTCCACACGGGCGAAATCACGGGCAACCGCTAGTACGAATTTACTCGTATAAAACTAGGCCGGATCCTAGCCCACGGGGCCGAAATCGAGGTTAAGTGGAACGAATAGTCTCGCTGAGTGTATGTTTTCCATTGATTTCAATGGAAAATGTATTTGATGATCGATCTCAATTTATACCTCAAGCACGTCGAGGTCTTTAATTGTTACAAGTTTCATCAAAATTGGATCAGTGGTTTTGAAGCCTATTCGTTTCCTAGAAAGACTTTTCGGCGTATATACTCGTAAGCGATTGCATAATTTTACTCATTTTTACACATTCATTGATTGCTCAATAAATTGAAGCAAATGTATTTCATATTGTAAAAAGCAACGCTTGCTTAGTAGTGTAATCACTTAATAGGTAGATGGCGCCACACTGTGGCTCACGCAGTAAAATATAAAATTCAAAAATTCGTCACCATCACGAACCTTCCTGGTAGCTCAGTTGGAAGAACACTCGACCGGTCATCGAGAGGTCGTGGGTTCAAATTCCACCTAGGCAGGGGAGGCGAATTTTTTCATTTTTTTTTTTAATATTTATAATTAATTATAATATTCTGGCAAGTTGGCCGAAACAAGTATTTGAAATAATAATAATTTAAAAGCAACGCATTTAAAAGAAATTGACTCTATGGTGTACAATATTGAAATGTATTGTCGATATTTGCGTATTCTGGCGCTTAGGGATGTAATAGAGCTGTGCATCTCCGGTTTCCGGCACCGTGTACGAACCGTACACACTCTGAACGTGGAGCTGATAATTCAATATACTCATAATTTAATTCCTGAGCTCGTAGTTCGTAGCGCATCACACTTTTATTAAGCTTGACTTTGTAAATGCAATATTGTGGCTTCTGCACTTTAACCGCGCTAGTAACTCCGCCGCTCTGGCTATATTAACACTCAAAATGCTACCAACTTAACTACTCGTATCTCCCAGATTGGAAGGTACTCCCCTTACTATTAGCTCCAGCATTGGTATCTTGGGTGTTGACATATCGAGTGATGTTCAGTTCCGTAGTCACTTGGAGTGCAAGGCCAAATTGGCCTCTAGGAAAATAGATTTTCTACCACGAACTGTGAAGTTGTGGAATCAACTTCCTTCAGCGGTATTTCCAAATAAATACGACATGGGGGCCTTCAAGAACAGAGTCAATATTTCCATTAAAAGGCTGGCAACGGATCGGTGACCCTTTGGTGTTGCCGATTTCTATGGACGGTGGTGATTGCTTCCCATCAGGAGACCGACATGCTCGCTTGCCCCCTCGCATATATAAAAAAAAAACTAATTGATTGGAGCTAGCGGAACGCTTATATACACCGAAAAGTCACTTTTGGAAATGAATACGCTCCAAAACCGCTGAACAAATTTTGGTGAAATATGTCACAATTAAAGACCTCGACATGCTTAAGGCACAGTATTAGCAATAGTACCTTTAAGTTTGTGTCGTAAAATTGAGATCGATCATGTCCTTGAGAAATGATCATCAATTGCATTTTCCATTGCAATCAATGGAAAACATACACTCAGCGATTCTACTCGCTCCACTCAACGACGACGACTCAATCAATGACGAGCTCGGTGGCGTAGCGGTCAATGACGCGGCTTCGACACCAACGCTCGTGGGTTCGATTCCCACATAGGACAAACATTTGTGTGCATGAACATGTCTGTTTGTCTTAGTCTGGGTGTTTTCTATGTATCATAAGTATGTATTTACAAAAAAAAATGTATTTACGTATGTTTGTCAGTTGTCTAGTATCCATCACACAAGCTTCGCTTACTTTGGGGCTAGATGGCGCTGTGTAATTTGTCTGACAATATTTATATTTTATAACTTCTTTTATTTCTTCTTTTTTAGGGTTCCGAACCTCAAAAGGAAAAACGGAACCCTTATAAGATCACTTTGTTGTCCGTCTGTCTGTCTGTCTGTCTGTCTGTCTGTCTGTCTGTCTGTCTGTCTGTCAAGAATTTCTATTTCGAGAATGCGTGGAGGTATCAAGCTGAAATTTTAACTGTATACTCAGGTCTACGGTCCCATGAAGTTAAAAAAAAATCAAACTGCTAAGTTTACATAGAAAAAAGTTACGGCCGTTTATTCAGCAAAAAACGCATATTTCGACACACTCAAGGGAATCAAAACCTATAGGGTACTTCCCGTTGACCTAGAACTATGAAATTTGGCAAGTAACATCGTTATAGACTACAAATACAGGAATAAATCTCAAAACTATACATTTGTAAATAGATCTTAAAAAATAGGGGGTCTATATTTTTTATAGGGTGTCGAAATTTCAAATTGAAACTACTAGTTCAAATGGGGTATCATATGAAAGGGCTTGATGTACACATTGCAAAATATATTTTATTTATTTTTTTCGACGCATTATTTCTTATTTATAATGAAAAATATCAAATTTAATAATGATACTACGTACCTACGGAACCCTCGGTGGGTGAGTCCGACTCGCACTTGTCCGGTTTTTTTTTTATAATTCGGGCCCGTGGGCTAGAATCCGGCCTAGCTATTCTATCACAAAGAGTTTGCTGTGTGTCAATGAATAACCCTACAATTAATAAAGAAGTCTTCAAAAAAAAAGTATAATAGTGAATAGAGTAATAAGAAGTAGGTGTATACTTAGTAGATAAATACTAAGTAAATTCACATGTGTGTTTTGCGATAACAAACCTCCATGTCTAGCCGCAGGGTAGGCTGGTGAACATATGTTTTATGATTTGTTATTAGGGACATCACAATATAATTATAGGTTAAAGAATTACTTCCATAGCATAAAAGTTCTCGAGATATGATAACTGGAAAATCTCATTTTTTGGACTATCCCGAAAACCATACAAAAGGCCACCACGTTATAAATAAATAAATAAATATTTCTGGACAATTTACACCGCGCCATCTAGTCCCAAATTAAGCGCAAAGCTTGTACTATGGGTACCAGACAACTGATAAATGTATTTAAATACATTTTTTTTTTAATACATACCACCACGACAAGATAAACAGACATGTTCATGCATATGTTTGTCTTGTGCGGGGATCGAACCCGCGACATCGGAGTCAAAGTAGTCATTGTTAGCCATTCGGCCACCAGGCTCGACAATTTGACGATGACGTCATTATGACGTCACATCGTCCTGTTTTATATGCAATAAATCAGAAATTTGTACGACAGCAAACAAGACTACAAACAAATGTATGTAGCTAGTTCTGTAACAAAAGCTAAAGTATTTTTTTCTATTGTTTTTTCAACGGTATTATTTTTTAACATGATTTCATCCTTTTAAAATGAACTTTTCCACCAACGAATGTTATTAAAATTTTAGGATCAAATTTTGTAAAATAACGTAAAATACACAAACGATAACGTAAAATACACAAAATTAGATCCTAAAAGTATTTATATACACGTGTATTTTACTAACGTTAGCAACTCGCCTATTGTGTGGGTAAAAAGAGGAGTGGCCGCACAAAGAAAGATAGCAGACAGCTTGCGCGCCGATTTACTAGCGCTTATCGGAAGCAAACGAAACCGGTCTGCGCGGGTAATCGATGCAGGTAGACGGTAAGAGTTTAGTTATATCACAGTATAAATAATAGTACTATGTACAGTATGGCCACTCCCTGCCGCACTCTCGTGTCGACTCACCTCCCCTCTGAGATAAATCTGGAACAGTTTGTATGGCGCCGCACGCACACATGCTCATGCACGTTCTGCACAGACGTCATTGTTTATGTAGTAGTAATCGACGTGACATTTGTATGGAGTGTTCGGGGTGTGGTTATATACAATTTTATATTAATTGTTGAGGTGTTAGTGGCTCACCACGATCTTTAGAGCTAAAGCCAACCTCACATGCACGTGGCGCACCCTGCTGTCTATCGAAAGAGGCTATGGCGAAAGACGGGTAGGGAACACCGTATTTGTAAGTACAGAGTACCGCAGACAAATAACAATTCCCATCGGGGTTGTTGTATTTTTACAAGTGAGTGAGGTCACCAGAAAAGAAAGAGTTGTTGCGTTAGCACCGGGGTTGGCATCAGGCGGGCCGTACGTACGTTCTTGACTATCACCCGCCGTAGTACAAAAAAAATCATCAGAGTGGCAAACAAGCATAAGACAATACCCAACAAAATGCAAACTAGTACCGATAAGGGCCGAACAACACCGGCGAGATCTGTCCAGTGACGGTACTATGTCTGTCATATGCTAAAAGCGTATAAACTCTTACCGGCTAACTGCGCCCATTACCCGCGCAGACCGGTTTCATTTGCTTCCAAAGTGCTAGAAGATTGGCGCAAGCTTGCTTTCTTATACAGGACCTAATATCAGTCGATTGTCACTCATGATAATAAAAGTCCACTTTAGTTCTATTTCTAAGAACTGCAGCCAAATGACATTATTGGTTAAAGCTTAGATCATATTTTTCTGGACTATGCAAACTAACCACCAATGTACCCTATACTACAATCGCTAGCAAGATAAAATAATACTTACTTTCAATTCAAAAAACCTTTTCCAAACTCAGGACATCGTGGTTACGAGCTAGCTAATTTGCGGTAGCTTACAAACTTCTCTTTCATCCTGGAAAATAAATAGGAAAAGGTTGAAAATCAACCAACCAAGATTCCATTCAACGGAGCGGAGAGGTGTTGCTCAGTGAATGCAATGCTCTCATTCCCTACAATTGAAATGGTAATGCGACCCTGCTGTTCTAATTGCCATGCAAATGTTCGCTCCCGACCAACGTGTTTATAATGTACTTATAGGGGTCTTTAACGGAGCACTATTTTTAAGTCGCTTCAGTGTAGATAGTTAAATATCTTGTAGCTAAAAGTACACTTTGGTGTTATTACAATTCTTAGTATGCATAAAATGGGAACACTGTGTCAAAAATGTAACACAATGTCTAGATGAGCTCGGTGGTCGAAGGGTTAGCAATGGCCACTTTGACTCTGAGGTCGCGGGTTCGATTCCTGCATAAGACTAATGTTTGTGTGCATAAACATATCTCTTTGTCTTCGTCTGGCTGTTTTCTTTGTATTATATGTATGTATTTACAAAAAATAGTATAATATCAGCTACCTAGTACCCATAGTTCAAGCTTTGCTTAGTTTGGCACTAGATGGCAGTGTGTAATTTGTCCAGGAATATTTATTTATTAATTATTTATTTAATGTCAGTATGATCCGCCTTTAAGTGTATTCTGAAATAAAAAAAAATGGCTTCCAATAATTCTATGATAGAGCTCGATGGTGCCATTGATCTCATAAGCTTGTACAGCTTATGAGAATACGCATGTCAAAGAGCATCAATCGAAGCTTATATGAATGGGTTTATTTATTTAGCTCTTCCATGTTTACTTCAGTATGTCAGTTTGGAAAATTAACTTAAATATACTTATTATAAACTAGTTGTTTGCGGATTCACCCGCATGGTCATTATTTTAACAAAACTTTTTCGTGTCAATGCAAATGCATTGCATCTTTGCAAAAAAATCTACATAACCTGTGAACGTTATAAGTAAGAAATAAAACTGTTAAATTAACTTCATGGTTTTATTTAAAATATTATTATCATCTATTTCATGAGATTAGATAAAGTAGTGTATGAAACTGCACATAATTAGGTTTTAAAATACTCGTATGATGCTATTATCACATTTGCTTTCGGCTCATGTGATAAACTCACACTCGTATTTTAATTTCCCTTATTATGCAAAAGTTTCATAAACTACTATTTCAGAATCTTTGCTGAACAAACCGATGCAGTGACGAATGAACTATTGCAGATTTGTTGACACGGATACGTCAGCTCTAAAGAACAACTTAGAGTGGCCTCATTATACACAGTAAATTCCTAACGAAATAAAAGAAATGTTTTCTCTACAAAACTCTCCTATTCAGCTACTGACTCGTTTTAATATGTCCCAAACTAATCGTTTTTAATCATGTTCGTATTTTGTTTAAAATTTATGAGCCTCGAAAATTAAAAAAAGAACTGTATTCCCGAAATATATACTTATAGAAATGTATCAAGTTGTTTCATATATTGATATATTGTGATTCTTTGCCATGGCAAGGGTGTTTTTTAATCGAATTCGGTACCTATTTGACGGAGAAATTAGAAAAGAATACGAAACATTATTTATTTCGAGGTGCTGCTGCCCTTTAAAATTACTTACATGGAGCTATTACAAATCGAGAGAAAGCAAACCTCGCAAACTCACTGCTCATTAGATAACACTCTTCTAGTATCTAAAGAGATGATCACGTGCGAAGTATCTTCACGTCGTTACGTTCTAAACTCGTCGAAATTTCTCAGTACTTTACCAACTCTCGGGCGCTTGTTGAAGCTTGCTTGCTGTTAAATTAATGGTTTACGGTGAGAAGTTGATACAGTTCTTTGGGGTGTAAGTAGCTCATCAACATCTTTCGAGCTAAAGCCAACCTCACCTGCACGTGGTGCACCCTGCCGACCAGCTAACGAGGCGATGGCGAAAGAGAGGTAGGACGCAGTGAAAGATCACACTGTGCTTCTCTTTTACTTGTCAGATGGGGGAGGGGCATAGTGTGGTCTTTCGCTCCAGGCTTGGCCAGCATCCGACTGGGGAAGTACCTCCACCTGGCAAAAAACCGCAGCCATAATGGCTATGCCGTGTTCCTGCGAGTTAGCTAGGTCACCAGGGCTATTTTAGAGGAGTTGTTATGCTGACGGCAGAGGGACCAGCGGCTGTCGAACCGCCGCTAGCGGTGTAGGCGCGGCGTGTTGGCGCGGCGGTCAGGGAGACCCGGTGAAACGGCTGTCCGCTGGCCGCCCGCAGGTTAGTAGGGTTCCCGAACCCGGGGATCACCTAATCTCCGCCCCGGGAGGCTGAACCGCCAGCCTGTGTAAAGTCCCTGTTGTAGTAGTCGTGCCGGAGGAGGAGACCGGAGTGGACCCGGCTGCTGCAGCAGGGGGGGACCGGGGGCCCTTCCGCCCGCCGCGCTAGCAAACCGCACTACCTGCACTGTGCTGCGGGGGTAGACACCGCGCTTTTCTTGTCCCTCGCGCCGTCAGTGAAACAACTTCTCTCATAATCCTCTTACCCCCTTTTAATGGCCAGGAACAAAAAAAAGAAGGTTTCTTCAGCGGCGTCCTCATCCACATTCGACGTGGACTTTTGTAATGTCAGAGGACTTCACACAAACATAAATGCAGTTCACCAGCACCTCGAAACTGCAAAGCCGACCCTCCTTTTTTTAACGGAGACGCAAATATCTTGCCCGGCCGATACTTCTTACTTATTATACCCCGGGTACAAACTTGAACATTCTTTTGTACGTCGAGCCGGGGTATGTATGTACGTCCGGGATGATATTTGCTGTCGACGTCTTCACGGCCTTGAAGACAGGGACCTGTCAGTGTTGTGGGTACGCGTGGATCAGGGCGGCCGCACCCGTATCTACGCGTGCCTTTACAGGTCTCATAGCGGTGATGCAGACACAACTCGGTTGATCGAGCACCTGCAATTGGCGACTGACAGAGTCATTGAGAGGTACCCCTCCGCGGAGTTAGTGATTTTGGGAGACTTCAATGCCCACCATGCCGAGTGGCTCAGCTCTCGGTCCACTGACTTCGCGGGGAGGTCTGTTCATGATTTTGCTCTGGCCTATGGTCTCTCACAGCTGGTGCATTCTCCAACGAGAATACCAGATATAGAGGACCATACTAGCTCTCTACTGGACCTTCTGCTGACCACACATCCGGATGGGTATACAGTCTCGGTGGATGCGCCTCTTGGCTCGTCGGACCACTGCCTCATCCGGACCCAAGTGCCATGCGCAAGCCCTGACCCACCCCGGTATACCGGATGGCGTCGTATGTGGCACTATAAGTCAGCAGACTGGGATGGACTGCGTGAATTTTACGCATCGTACCCGTGGAGGCGGCTCTGTTTCGGGTCGGAAAATATAGACACCTGTGCATCTGCTGTAGCTGAGACGATTTTGGCCGGGATGGAATTATTTATTCCAAACCGGCGGGTGGCTACTTCAGGTGCTAAGAAGCGGCCGTGGTTTAATCGGTCTTGCAGAGAAGCTAAACTTCGCAAGCAAACTGCATATGAGGCTTGGACCACGGCTCGTATTAATGGAGATCCTGGTGTTTCCGACTTGAAACGGGAGTTCAATGCTGCCTCGAGGTTCAGTAAGAGAGTAATTGCCAGGGCAAAGTTTGAGTTCATCGGCAGGATTGGTGAGCGCCTAGCTAAGCACCCATCTGGGAGCCGTGCTTTTTGGTCGCTTGCCAAGGCTGCCGAGGGCAACTTTTGTCAGTCGTCCTTTCCACCACTCCGAAAACCAGATGGTAGTCTGGCCCACAGTGCTAAAGAGAAAGCCGATCTATTGGGGAATCTCTTTGCCTCAAACTCGACTTTGAACGACGGGGACGCCGCACCGCCTTCCATCCCGCGGTGTGGTAATTCCATGCCGGAAATCTCATTTACTCAACGAGATGTTCGGCGGGCATTGCTATCCCTTGACGTTCATAAGTCGAGTGGGCCAGATGGCATTCCGGCAGTGGTGTTAAAGCTGTGTGCTCCTGAGTTGTGTCCTGTTCTTACGCGCCTTTTTGCGCTCTCTTATTCCACCGGGCAGGTACCGTCGTCGTGGAAGACTGCGAACGTGCACCCTGTGCCCAAAAAGGGTGACAGATCAGACCCATCGAATTACAGGCCTATCGCTGTTACCTCCCTTCTCTCCAAGGTAATGGAGCGCGTCATTAACATCCGGCTCCTGAAATACCTAGAAGAGCACGACTTAATCAGCGACCATCAATACGGCTTTCGCCATGGTCGCTCGACTGGTGATCTTCTAGTGTATCTTACACATCGCTGGGCTTCAGCCGTGGAGAGTCAAGGTGAGGCATTAGCTGTCAGTCTTGATATGGCGAAGGCGTTCGATCGGGTCTGGCACCGTGGTCTTCTTTCGAAGTTGCCTGCATACGGTCTACCAGAGGGTTTATGCGAATGGGTCGCTAGTTTCTTGTCCTGCAGAAGCATTAGAGCCGTTGTGGATGGCAGTTGCTCCGACAGCATGGACATTAATGCTGGCGTCCCGCAAGGCTCGGTGTTGTCCCCGACGCTGTTTTTGCTGCATATCAATGATATGTTGTCCATTGACAGCATTCATTGCTATGCTGACGACAGCACCGGGGATGCTTATTATACGGGCCGCGCTAATATTCCCCGCTCTCTGGTGGAGGAGAGCCGCGAACAGCTTGTGTCGAAGATCGAGAGCACACTGGATAGTGTGTCCGATTGGGGGCGAAAGAACCTGGTTCATTTCAATCCCACTAAGACACAAGTCTGCGCGTTCACCGCTAAGAAAACCCCTTTTGCTGTGGCTCCTCAATTCCTAAACACACCCCTTACCATCGCCAAAAACATTGGGATTCTTGGAGTTGAAATCTCCAGCGACGTCCAGTTTCGTTGTCACCTGGAGGGGAAGGTCAAGCTGGCGTCGAAGAAACTAGGTGTGCTCAACAGGGCGAAGCAGTACTTCACTCCGCGGCAGAGACTTATGCTTTACAAAGCTCAAGTACGGCCGCATATGGAGTACTGTTGCCATCTATGGGCGGGAGCGCCTAGATACCAGCTTGCACCTTGTGACTCGATTCAAAGGCGCGCTGTGAGGATTGTCGACGATCCCAAACTAACAGACGGTTTAGAACCTTTAAGTCTGAGAAGAGATTTTGCGTCCCTTTGTGTATTCTACCGTCTGTACAATGGGGTGTGTTCAGAGGAGTTGTTTGATATGATGCCAACGGCCTCCTTCTACAGTCGCACCGCTCGCCATCGACAGGGAATTCATCCTCACACATTGGAGCCTAAGTGGTCACGTACCGTGCGGTTCCAGAGAAGTTTTCTCCCGCGTACTGTCAAGCTGTGGAATGAACTGCCTGTCGAGGTTTTCTCAGGGGACTACAGCATGGGGTTCTTCAAAAAGGGCGTGAAGAGGTTTTTACAGGGTCGGCAACGCGCGTGTGATGCCTCTGGTGTTACAGGCGTTCATAGGCTACGGTAACTGCTTTCCATCAGGCGGGCCGTATGCTTGTTTGCCACACTAGTGGTATAAAAAAAAAAAAAAAAAAAAGTTCGTTCTTTGAGCATAGTTTCGCAGTGGGGAATTACCCTAGAGATGGGACTCGAATCGAAAAATACAATTCAACTCGAATAAGTATCATGATTCGATTCTATAAGAATGATGAATATAAGTCCATAATAAAAATTCGCAGTAATATTTTTTTTTAACTATTTTATAACATTGTCAACGAAAAGGTTATAAACCTTTTTTAAGGTAAATAAACTACAATAAACTATGTCTCTTTGAACACGATAAAGATCAAATATATTCAAATTTCGAAATCCGGGGATCATTCAAATTAACAACAACCATATTCGAATAGAGCTTCGACAACCATGATTCGAATAATTCGAATCAATTGTGATACTAGCCCCATCTCTTAGTACCAAAGTCTCTCACATATCTTGCAGGTAAATTAATGTAGATAGCTGCCTTGCACGCTTCGAATAATCAATACAAGATGAGTATATGTATGAAACTGTTGATGGAAATTGTTGTGAATAACTTGAAAACTTCCGCGGTATGACGAAGTTTTGTTTTCGAATTCCGAATTAATTTTGAAGACATAATACAGGTGGGAGATCATTTTTAGATGTTCTTACCTAAAGCACATTATAATAAGTAACGACCCGTCCTGGCTTCACCCATGCATGATAATTTTATAATATAAAAATTTTGGAAAATATTTTCTAAAGGGTACTATTTAACGTAACATCAAATTGTTGTTACGTCGTATGCCCAAAATAGATGCACTAAGCCCTAACAAAATATTGTTTAAATCTATGAAATAGTAGGCTCCTGGTAAAACAGCTAGCGCCAGTTCAGTAAAAAATATTTATTCGCTAAAAATAACTAATTATTTAAAAAATACAAGTACACACAGTAAGTAATAGTGCAAGTATACAGCAGTTATTGAAACCAAATTTGCAGACAACGGTCACATTTTACTTCAACAATTACAGAGTAAATTCTACGAGTTATAAAAAAATATGGAGCGTATTAAACAGTTACATGAACGAATGGAACGAATGCTTGTTCAGAACAGTTCCGATTAAGCATTCGCTCAAAACAATTTCGTATAAAAACGAAATTAATTCGCTCGCTATATAAACGCACTCGTTTTTTTCGTTCGCTTTCGTTCGCTACAGATGCTTGTTCGTTAATCAAAATAAAAAAACAGTTTTTAACACTATGTTGATTCTAGGTGGTACTTTTCCCTGCATTGACTTAATTGTTTTACGGCACTTGATTGTTTTACGGCATGGATCGCCATAAGATATATAAGATAAAACATATGAGACGACAAAAAAAAACTTGCTGATTGACTGATTACGCTGAGCAAAGCGAAGCAAAATAATCTTTAGATTATTTACGCCACTTATTACTTGCGAACATTACTATAGAACAATGAGCGGGCACCTAACATAATAGATAAGGCATCTTTCATCAGTGTCATGGAGGACACAGCCTAACGTGACGACGGGACAATGTAAACGGCCGCATTGTCTGAAAACTATGAAACAAAACAGCTCTCGGCATTATGGGACTTCATCAGAAATAAACTATTGTGAAATCTGGAGTTCAGTTTGTTCGCTACTTTCAATTGGTTATTGTTTAGTTTGTTTATAATTGTTGTTAATTTAATTTAATTCGTTTTATTGAGTGGAGCAAACCGAATTTATATACGAAAAGTCACTTCTGGAAATGAATAGGCACCAAAACCGCAGAACCGATTTTAATGAAACTTGTCACAATTAAAGACCACGACATGTTTGAGGTTTGTGTCGAAAAAAAAATGTGATCGATCATGTCCTTGAGGAATGATCATCAAATACATTGTCCATTGAAATCAATTGAACATATACACTCAGCGAATCTACTCGCTCCACTCAACCTCGATTTCGGCCCCGTGGGCTAGAATCCGGCCTAGTTAAATAAACGCGAGAGTTTAGGAGGATGAATGTTTGTAACTTATTTAATTGATTGATTGATTAAATTTGGCATACATAATTATATTGGCATAGTAATATGTCGGTGGCCTTTCGGCGGTTTGTAAACACTGGTCAACCCGCAGTTGAGCAGCGTGGTGGAGTATGCTGTAAACTCCTTGAATTAAGGGGAGAGCCGTATCCCAATAGCAGGATGATAGATAATATACACTGGGCTGCAATGAAAGCGAGTGGGTAACAAAAACATCAATAAGTTTCAAATTATTTTAGCTAGCTTTATGAAATAAATACTGAATTAAAGTTTATTTCCTTACAAATATAGGCAGAAGTAAAATCTTTTTATTTCTTTTTGGTGATTGTATTAAAACCATAAATAAAAAATAAAGACGATTTCAAAATTGATGTTTTTGTTACCGACCCGCTTTCATTGCGGCCCAGTGTAGTTTGACGCTGATATTGACATATGAAAAAGTTACGTCACTTTCAAAAATCTCATTTTTGTTTCGTTTATGAACTATTTTTTTTATACCCTAGTATCCTAGTTTCGACAGCGTAGCGGCTCCGCTGTACGAACAACCTTTTCTCCATTTACAGTTGCAATTTCTAATACAAATATCTTCCGTCGTTTTGCAACAAATACACTTTTAAATAAATGTGGTAAGTATTTTCAAGAAAGGAAAACCAACGAAGTAATTCTTCGTACGTTCAACATAGTAGTGATTCTTCGAGGTTTAAAAAATATTTTCTAATCGAAATTGGTTCTGATTTGACGTAGTAAATAGGGGGGGGGCCTAAAGGAGGACAAAAAGGGAGGACGACAAAGGACAAACAAGCAGACGACCTGTCTGATGATAAACTGCGATGACTAGCCTATGGATGCCTGTGACACTAGAGGTATCACTCACGCGTTGTTGAACTTGTAAAAACCATTTTATGCCTTCTTGAAGAACTTCATACTGCGGTCTCTTGGGAAAACCTTAGCTGGGAGTTCAGGCCACAACTTGAGAGCTCGAGTTTAGCTAATGTTAGTGAGGTAACAAGTCATTTTAGTAATTTTGCTCCAAAAAGTTCCGTATCTCGTACTTTGTAGATGACATGTTGCACACTATACATATTTGAATATACTGTGCAACGCGCGACGTGTTTTAGTACTCACTGGGGCCGAAGCGCATGAATGTAAAGCAGTTTTGGAGAGAACAGACATGCTCCCAGGGTGAAACACAGGATGCAAGCCGGTACTCGCTCCAAACATACAAGGTTGCTTTATGGAAAATCATGTAGGTATTTGGATGCTGGAAAATGGGTTTGTTTTACTACATCTTAGAGAAGATATCTAAGTAATGAATAAGTTATTTTACATGGTAAATATCGATATCTATATAATAGGATAATCTATACATATAAAAATGAATCCCTCTAAGCCTTGGTCACGGCATCACGCGTGAACGGCTGGAACGATATTGCTATTTCTTTTTACGTTGTATTTGTTATTGTCAGAAGAAGGTTCTTATAATAGAGAATAATGAGAAAGTTGCGCGGAAAATTAGAAAAAAATATTTAATATAACTGAACGACCATATTAACTTTTTGACGTTTGACAGAATTGTCAATCATTTGACAGATAGCGCTAAACCAATATAATATTCATAGTTAAGCAAACAGGACAACGTCTGTCGGGACAGCTAGTATAGATATATGATAGAAGAAACTGACTGATTCATCAAACAACGCACAGAAGAAACAGCTGGTTGTATTAATTTTTTTCAAAAGTTTTGTCATTACGTTTCTATGACAATTCATACATTATAAGGGTCAAATAGAGAATAAACTTGTATGAAACTCCTTTATTTTCGAATACGAAATATTTTTATAAAAATGTCACCATTTGCTGATAAGTAAATAAAAGTTTATTCATAATTCTCATGGGATAACGGAATATATCCAGGGCGATGCTGGGACGGTCCCGCTAGTATCATATAACATTGTCGCATTGAAATCGATTGGTGATTGGGAAGCAATGGTTATGCTACACCACAATCGCAGTATAAGTAATTGTACTACATACACAGTATAAGTAATGTTACTACCATTACACCAAAAAAATAAGGGCTTTGAGTTTCGTATAATATAAACGTTAGCGTGCATCAAAATCATCGAATGAAAGTGTATGTTTATCTTGGACTGGAAGTTTAATGAAAAAGTAAGATTTATACACGTGTATTAGTTACCGTTTATATACGATATGCTTAGTAGAAAGAATTAAAGATAAATGTAATATTAGAACAGTGACAATTGACTGTTTTCATATGACATTAAGGGTGTTGGAATCTGATGGTTGCGAATAGTGAGAAATGGAAAAAATATGTATAGAAGAGTTATTTTTGAAAGAATTTCTGACTAAAGCCATAAGTAATCCGTTTTTAACATTTTTGCCAGAACCTTAAGAACTAAAACTCATATTCAAAGTTACGTATTCGGAACAACTTGGTCTCAGTACCAAAGAGTCATTTAGTTTAATTTAGTAGAGAACTTCAAAAGTTTAGTATTAGAACACTAATTTTGAAGTTACTAGATTTCGGTGCAGATTGAGCTTATGGATGAAATTCAGAATGGATACACGTTTTCTGAACATATCGTGTTCTTTGATGGAAAATCATGACTGTACCGTTACGAGGAACTTGGCAAAATCATGTTTGTTTTAGTTACCACCTGTCGTCGTCAACCTTTATTCAACCTACTGATGATTATTGAAGGCGTTTAGAGCATTGAAGGCGTTTAGAGCATACTCCACCACGCTGCGCAACTGCGGGTTGGCGGAAATCACTGTTAGCCGGGACCGACGCCTTAACGTGCCCTTCGAGGCACGGTACGCTTGAGATTAATAAACCTTAATTGATTTAGGTGTTATTTTGCGGAAGTCAAATTTACAGGCAATTTGATCTACACTACTTTGCGAGCTTCCGCCACCAATTAGTTCATGCAAATTACTGCCGGCCGGCACCCACTACCGTTAGTAGTTGCAAAAAAGAAAGTTTTTTTTTTTAAGGTTGTTGTTCTAACCATGAACATCTACAGATCGCCTGAGGATGCCTCGAGTAGAGGCGAAACACGTGTCGCAGAGACGACCACGGCAGTCGGGGCAGCGGCGGTCGCATGTATCTTCTGTTTCAGATGTTGGAGATTCGCCGAGAGTACCGAGACGACCACAGCAGCTAGAGCAGAGACGACCAAAGCAGCCTCGGCAGTCGCATGCAACTACTAACGGTAGTGGGTGGGTGCCGGCCGGCAGTGGTTTGCATGAACTAATTGGTGGAGGAAGCACGCAAAGTATTGTAGATCAAATTGCCTATTAATAAACCTATCTATGGACAGGCTGCAGTCGGCGTTGCTTGACTTGCGTGATCGGTTAGACTGCCACGCGCAACGACTCCATCGAGCTCCGCAACCACCACCTGTATATTTCACAATATACTTAGTTAGAATTATGCAAATTCCGAGAATTTAACGAAGCTGTTCTCAAAGTAAAACAAAACCGTACAGAAAGTACACGTAATAAAATTTCTTTAGTTAAGTTTGAATTTTGGTTGTGAAATTAAGAGACTTTGTATTTTGCCTGACACGTGATTTTGTCCTTTTTCTAAGGTACTTTTTTTTCTTCTAAAATAACTACAAATGAGTTTAGATAATCAATGTTTTATAAAAATATATGCATACATTGCTACTTAATTTTCTTTTGATGTTAACTAAATCTTTATAGTGTAGTGTAAACTTTATTGTACAATAAACAAAAACATAAATACACAATTACAAAAAATAAAAATGAAGAGATTTTATCGTACAATGGCGGACTTATCCCATTAGGGAGGTCCTCCAGTCAACTATTGAAAACCTGAAAAGATATTGGAATTTAAAAAATTGCGATATCACAGTAGGTACTCATTGTAAGAATAAAAAAAGAAAACAAGAGAAAATATGTTTCGAATTTTAAAGTTTATAATATATTTATAACATCATACGAGGTTCGATTTCCTGTCGAAGCACACAATTTCGCTCGTAGTTTACGGTTATTTCACAAAAGTTTGAAAGTTACATGCTGTTACAACTTCATTTCCTCTCTGTTAGGAATATCTTTGCATATTTCCACTTTTCACGATCTCATCGATTTGCTCGATTGAATTTTTGCTGACTGTGTAAAATGTGTGAATCTACTATATCTTCTCTTAGTGAAGTGGGGTTCAGGCTTCTTGAACATTATTGAAACTCAACGATGCACGGTCTTACATGCTGGTTTACAGGGCCCTATTGTAGGTGGAACTTAATGGCGATTTAACATACGTATTTACTTTATAATAAAATTAAAAATGCAACTTTACGATTTCTTCCTAATGTGAAGCTATTACCATAGGTTGGGGTGTAAGTGGTCATCAACACCTTTGAACCAAAGACAAAACTCGCCTGCACGTGGTGCACCCTGCTGACTAACCAACGGGGCTGCGGCGAAATGAGAGGTAGGGCACAGCGTGTTTTTTAAGCTGCCCGACTACGGAAGTACCTCTATCTCACAGAATTCCGCACCCAAATAATTATTCCCTTGAGGGATGTTGTGTTTCTGCGAGTGAGTGAGGTCACCAGAAAGAAAGAAAACAAGGAGTATAGGCTGGCAACGGATCGGCGACCCCTTGGTGTTGCTGGTCTCCATGGGCGATGGTGATTGCTTTCCTTCAGGTGACCCACATGTTCACTCGTCCAGCTCTCATATAAAAAAGTCTTTAGTTCTCACATCCCGCTGTCATCTCAGCAACTCCTTCTATTCCTTCCTGGTAATATAAATCAGTCGCAGGAACATCCTCAAATGAATTGTTCTTTGGCTGTGGTATTCTAGGTAAGGAGGACGTACTTTTCCAGTTGGGCAGTTTGTAATCTATGCTGTATCCGACCTTTCTTTCGCCAGAGCCCCGCTGGTCAATTATTTTCAGAATTTTTGTCTCGTTGTTTGTCTGCGCATTTACCTCAAACTACTGCACGATATTGGATGCGTTTATCACAATTGGAATACTGGAGGTTTAACTTATAATCTGGTGTTTTATATTGAAACGCCGAATAGAAGAAAAGTTTTTTTTTTCTGAAGAGACGATGTCGCGATTGTTATTTAATAATAACAATGAAATATTTATATTTCTAACATATTATTCAGCTGTTGAGACATATACAATATATGAATTATTGATAATAGGCAGTTTGTTGTTATTGTTGTTGTAAGTATGTTTATTGTACAAATGTTGCAGAAGAACGTAGTATAAAAAAAAGACGTGTGGCACTCGGGGACTGCCGCGGTAAAGCTATTGCATAGCATTTTGTATCAACTTATGCATATATAATTTTATTTATTTATTTTATTCATGCAGTATTGCTTTTTCTTTGATGTTAATTCAAGTTACACTTTTTGAGCGTGGTGACCGATAAGAAAACAATTTTTTCTATTATTAAATAAATAAAACGAGTTTCGTAGAGTCGTACAATACGTCTAATCGCACGCACACAACGCCGTGTCGAAGACTGCCGAACTGAAACGACGTTAGACGATGCACGGCCTTCAAGCCACACCTCCTTGCCCGTCGGAGTGGGGAGCGTGAGGTTTTTTCGTTACGGAATTTCTGGTTTCGGTCCCCGCGCTCAAGGCCCGCGATAGAAGCTATGCAATAGCTTAAAAAGACAAGAAATAAAATGATTACACAAATTTGTACAAAGGCGGACTTATCTCATAAAAGGATCTTTTCCAGCCAACCTTTTGAGCATCTGTGTTGACATAGTAAACAAATAGGCAGGTGGAGTACATATATGTTGGCATATAAACGCACATAACTATTTTACTATGTGCTCTATACCTACGCTTCTGCGTGCCCCAGCTTTGTGATGCAAATGGATCTGATAAATCAACGATATTTACATAAGTTTATTTCATGGAAATTCAGCATGTTCAGTTATCAATAAATAACTATTAATTGGTAATTTACCGTGAGTAATGCCAACATTCCAAATTTTATAATGTATTCCTATTAATATAAATTTATTTAATTACGCATGTTATTCAGTTCAAATATAAATATTATTTGTTTATAACTCTATAAAATATATTAATATAAAAAAACAAAAGTCTTTTTTATGTAACGTTGTGTAGAAAAGCAAGGCCCGCCTAATATGAAGCGGCTACCCATAACCAGATAAACGCTCGCAACATGGAAAATCGCTCGTGCACCACTAACCCTGTTACCAACACTGCAAGTCATCCCATCTAGGGGTCCTACTGCCGAAGTTTTTTAATGCGAAAATGACACTACTGCCCCTTTACCACCATCTCTTATTGCGATTCAATAACTGAATAGAATGCTTATTCATACTAATGAATAAGCGACTCTATTTCAAATGGAATAGAGCCGCTTATTCATTGGTATGAATAAGCAATCTATTCAATTATTGAATCGCAATAAGAGATGGTGGTAAGGGGGCTGCTCAGATTATTGGTAATTATGTTTAGCTCAGCTGGAAGGAACTCTAGAGCTCCACCGACTAAGCTGAAGATTTTTGACAATAACTTTAACTTAAAAGCATTTTTGGAATCACAAAATCTAATAATTAATAAAGTAATCGGCTTCAGCTTCGGCGGTAGACTTCTGGTGACCTCACTCACTCGCAGGAACACAACAATGCTTTAAGGAATTATTACCATAACGTCCACCTCACAGAATTCATGCGGTAGTGACGTGGAGGTATTTTTCTAGTCGGGCAATTTATAAATACGCTGTGCTCTCTCTTTTGCCAGAGCCTAGTTCGGCCGCCAGCATGGTGCATCACGTGTAAGTGAGGTCTGGCTCAAAGATGATGATGAACGGCTAACACCCAAAAGTTGAGTTATAAGTTATTATAATATACTTAGAAAATCGTTGCACTTTCTGTGTTTGATCCGAAGCACGGAGGAGCTCGAGAGAATGATAACAACCGAGACCGACAGATTCACGTGACTTCCGAAGCACGGAGGAGCTTTATATAATACAAACCCATCCATGGACAGGCTACGGTCGACGTTGCTTATTGACTGTTAGGCGGTAGGTAGGTCAGCTAGTTTATTTTATAAATCACAAGTTGTTCTATCTCATCTCATCTTAAGCCTTATTCAACCAATTTTTTAGTGTAGGCCTCTTTCAATTCTCTCCATTTTGTTCTATTTTGGGCAAAAGTTGTTCTAATACATAAATAAATATTGTTATTATAAAATCATAGAGATTCAAATAAATCATAGCAATGATTACAAAGTATTTCAAATAGTAAAATGAGAACATGAAATTACAATTCAGCAACGTATGTTCGTATTTACATATGTGGAAATACAAACATACATATTATTAGGTTGGGGAAAAAGTCTTTTCGTATTTTATATGAAAATTCAAAACATTTTTTAATAAAGTTTATTTACATTTAACTAAAGTATGTAGGTGCCATTTTGTTCGATAACTTTTTGTCATCTTGTAGGTAGAGACATGATCCCATTACTATAGAAATTTTGGGACTTCTGTTCAAAAAACCACGACAAGTGGTTTTGGCAGTCTTCTCGTGATGGTAACCTGACATTGCCTAAAGAATTCTGAAGAGACCGAAACAGGTGGAAATCAGAAGGTGCAAGGTCAGGACTATACGGCGGATGCATTAACACCTCCCAGTCAAACTCTCTTAATTTTTGCTGAGTGGCTAAAGATGTGTGAGGTCTAGCGTTATCATGATGAAAAATCACACCCCTTCTGTTAATTAATTCCGGCCGCTTTCTCTCAACTTTTTGCTTTAATCTCATCAGTTGTTCACAGTAGAGTTCAGAATCGATAGTCCTGCCTGGCGTTAACAGCTCATAATGAATAATACCCTTCCAATCCCACCATACACACAGCATCACCTTGTTGCGGGTTAACCCGGGTTTTGCCAGAGTCTGTGAAGCCTGACCGGCCTTTGACCACGACCTTTTTCGCACGTTCTTGTCGTACGTGATCCACTTTTCATCACCAGTTATAAGCTTCTTCAAAAACTGTTCGCTTTCATTACGTCGTAGTAAAGAATCGCAAATGAGTACACGGTTCATTAGGTTTCTTTCAGTGAGATCGTGAGGCACCCAAATATCGAGCTTTTTAGTGTACCCAGCTTTTTTCAATTGCGCCAAAACTGTTTTGTGGTCAATTCCTAATTCTTCAGCTACGTCGTAACTACTGATATGCCGCTCTTGCTCCACTTTTTCAAAAATGGCATCCATTTTATCCGTAACAGGGCGACCAGAGCGACGTGCATCTTTCACATCAAAATTTCCTGATTGAAAACGCTTAAACCAAATTTGTGCTACTCTCACAGACACTGCACTAGGTCCATAAACGTCACAAATTTTATTCGCAGCTTGCGTTGCATTTTTACCTTTTTTGTAGTAAAATTTTAAAATGAATCGAATTTCTTCATTAGATTCACTCATCTTGACAGTAAAAAAAACAAATGAAAATCACACATTTACCTAATTTGAATTTGGAATTATCTTTTTTAAAATATAAACTTTTTAAAGATATCAAAACCTGCCAGACACAAATGGTATAACCAAAGAGATTTTATTACAAGTTCATACATACTATAATGCGAAAAGACTTTTTCCCCTACCTATTACGTACGTGTATGTGTAGATCACTACTCAACCGATTTTGATGTATGAGGTGTCAATCGATTCGTTATTGTCTGTCAGTTGTTCACGCATCTTGCAAAACTACTGAACAGAAATCCAAATAGATGGATTTACATCGTAGTAGCAAATAGATTATATGGTGGTAGCATAGGTGGTATTTTATACGGCGGGTCAACATTTAAACTCCTTTTTATCCCAAAAATTTTAATGAAACCCTTGATAGAAATTGATGATAGAAATAAAATTGTATCTTCAGATACGACTTATGAATTCAAATGCAAATTATTAATTACATTAAATACGACGAAAAATCCAAGTGACATACCAATAATGACAAGAATTACAATTTTTGCGGATTAAATGGCTGTACACTATTTTTGGAGACGACAAGGAAACAAGACTTTGGTGTAAGAGGTAGTTCAATCAAGAGCGACTGGGGAAGTTCCTTCGCTTTACAAGATCGCGAGTAAATAATTTTAATTACTAAATATCCTTTAGGATTTTTGAGTTCTTCAAACAGCCACATTCATTGTAAGTTCATCAAACGCAAGGCATAGCATCACCTCGGGTCTGATGACCACACTTATATTTAAATTACCATCGGGGTGCCAACAATACGCCTTGTACTGCTATATAAACCCTATAGGCTACGTTAACCGTACCCTTATTTGGCATCTAGCGTGGAGAATGTATAAAGAAAAATATAATATAATGATTACATTCACTAATAAGGATGAGCTTGCTTCTTCCGAGCATAACTTCTCAAATCGGAATTGAAGTTTTGTACGTACAGCATCGCGACGCCTTCACGATAGCGCCGCGATGCAAAGTTCAGCAACTCCTGGCGTAGACACAAAACGTATTATAAGGAAAGGTCAGAACTTTCGTTCAAAACTTAGGATTGTCAATTATTTATTTATTCCTATTTATTAGGAAGTCGATTCTGATGAAAGAAGAAGAATTCTGAAAAATGTGTACACAGTGATATTCTTGGGATTAGTAAAGTTAATAAATAAATAAATATTTCTGGACAATTTACACAGCGCCATCTAGTCCCAAATTAAGCGTAAAGCTTGTGTTATGGGTAATAGAAAACTGATAAATGTATTTAAATATATTTTTTTTGTCAATACATACCTACTTATAATATATAGAAAACACCCAGACCAAGACAAACAAACATGTTCATGCACACAAATTTTTGTCTTGTGCGGGAATCGAACCCGCGACCTCGGTGTCAAAGTGACTATTGCTAACTATTCGACCACCGAGCTCGTTAATTTAGTATACCTAAATCTATTACCTACATATTTTTCTGATAAGAAGATTAATCTGGGGCTCAATTGCGTAACCTGGGGCCGATACAGATCAAATATTTTAATTTCAAAATGGGTATACGGCATCAACCCATAGTTGGGATATGAGTCTCCCCTCAATCGAAGGAGTTTAGAGCATACCCCAGCACGCAATCAACTGCAGGTTGGCTGAGTTGTAAGCCGGGATAACCACTTTGTTTTATACTATTTTATTATTTTACTTAATAAATTATACATATTTATTGCATAAATTCAAACCATTTAAATGTGATTTTTTTTATTCCTACCAGTAATAAATTTCAAAGTTTGATTCTGTAATAAGATTTAGTTCACAGCATTCCTCGTTTTATTACTCGTTCTTGGTTTATTTTCAGAGATATTCCAAGCTCAGAACGGAATCGTAGTACATGGTAGGAATAAGTTCTGTGATCAGGTAATCTTAGATACTCAGTAGTAATATAAAATGGGTCTTTGGTTTACGTTAATGACAAATATTTAAAATTAGTCGGTAGGAGTCTAAGGTTCTTACCGGCTAAGCTAAACACAATTACTACCAATCTAAGCTACAATCTGATTTCCGCATTAAAAAAATCCAATGAGAATCGGCTTCAGCTTAGGCGGTAGCTGGAAGCGGGGATGGCAAAGTTTACCACATAACCCCCAGTTGGGCTTGATGTGACCTACTAGCTTTCGCCAGAGCGTCGTTTGCTATTCGCCAGGGTGCACCACGTGCAGGTGAGGTTATTTTGGCTGTAAAGATACTTACATTCCATTTTTTTTTAATCAATATAATGTCTAACTCATCCACGGATTTAAACGAAATTTGTATATGAAAAAAAATTTGTTTCGAAAGAATCACGTCTTCAAAATACAAATTTCGGCCAAAACCTCGGTATTTCATTAAGAGAAGTTGTAACAAATTCTTTGAAAGATAAGGCGGGTCTAGTGTAGTCATAGTGCATAGTTTACTTTGCTCTTTTGAGGGAAATTCTCAAAGAGTATCTCTTGTAAATAGAATAAGCAAGATAACAGTACTGTATACGACAAGAAAACTGTCGAGAACCGCTGCTCACAAAGTTTGTACCTATAAATAAAAGCGCATGAGCGAGGGAATAGCAACTGACATTCGATTTGGCACATCATCGGTGGCATAATTTATAAATTGACGAGCCCGGTGGTCGAATGACTAGCGATGTTTACTTTGACTCCGGATTCGATCCCCGCACAAGACAAATATTTGTGTGTATAAACATGTCTGTTTGTCTTGATCTGGGTGTTTTCTATGTATGTATTATATCTTTTAAATTATATGTATGTATTTACAAAAAAATGTATTTAAGTATTATCAGTTGTCTAGTAGGTACTCATAGTACTTTGATTAGTTTGGGAGTAGATGACAGTGAGTAATTTGTTAAAGAAAATTTATTTATTTATAAATGATGAAATTATTTATACTCGAATATGCAGTATCAACATTTGCCACGAAAATTAGGAATAAATTACAGTAAAAAGATATAATAAATACTATTAAACATTTAAGACAAGCAAGACGAGCAATTCTTTCACACAGATAATTCTATTCTGATAAAATCGGGGGTGTAGTTACTGCCGTATCAGTCGTATCAATGATACGGGACCTCCGGATTACAAGGACCCCACCGTCTTTTCGAGTAGTTAAAAGACCCCCGGACCTGAGGTGTTTAGGTAAAAGGGCCCCACACTAAAATTTGAGGGCCCATTTAACGTAAGCTACTTCACTGGCCTAAATCTCAATGCATATTCTTTAAAATTTATAAATATGTGACAGTTACATGCCGGGTACTGTACTATTCTCACTTTTACTATTTTACACTAGTCCTTGGAAATCCTCGCCGGCAGTCGTTTTGTGGAATTGTAAAGAATAGTTTACTAACTAAGCAACGTCAGTTAGGGAGTTATCCAGCCGCGGATTCTCCCGGAGCCAGTATGCAAAGAGAGATCAAAGTGTACTCATTTCTGATGTAGTAAACTTTGTTTAGTTTGTACTGTAGAAACTGGTAATAAAGTAAAAATAGTTTTACTTAGCCGGATTAAGCAAAATAGCCTTTTTTGGCACTTTTCGCTACTTTACGAACTTTTGAGTTTTGGTATACTGACATAAAAATACTTTATGATCTTAGTAAAAAAAATGTACATAGGAATTTCTGGTATTCATCCTGAATCCTAATTTCTTTTTTAAATTGGTGCCACTTTCGCAGCATCAAGGGCGTTAATAGATGCATGCGATTACCATGGCGGCTTTGGTCATCCGTGTTCCAGTTGCTACGGTGCGTAGAGGTGAAACACGCGGTAACCACGGCAACCAGGGCATCGTCCGTATTACCCTACAGCTTACAGCTAATACACCAACTTAGCGGCTATATTACAGGATTGCGATTCTCTCGCCCTGTAAACCAACCAGGCAAGAGGACTTTAACCTGCCCCGCTATCGCACCCAATAAATCAACCAAGCACTCAAACAGATTGGTCTTACTCTCCTTTCGCCTGTTATCAGACTACTTAGGAAATCTTAAGTAGAGACCGACACTCGATTTGCTTTCAAGCTTCGGGGCCCTACCACCACTCCGTCTTGGATATCATTACCTGTCTATGGATGGGTTTATTTATCTCAAATTCCCCGTGCTACGGAGGGCACGTTTAGCCATCGGTCCCAGCTGTTGCTATTAGATGACAGTAGTTAAGCCAAGTCTGCGGCCTTTGCGTGGCTGGAAAACACTGGCCATCGCCAACACGGAATAGAGTAGCGTGGTGAAATACGCTCTATATGCCTTCGAACGACCTGTACCAAGCAGTGGGATTAACATAGGTTGATGCAGAAGTCTTTTTGAAGTAACTGACGTTTTTGTACCTCATAAAGTGTCTAACATTTTACTATTCCTTTTTTTAATACAATTTGAATCTTTAATATTGTTGGATAGAAACTCGACTGAATATATAAATATATTTTCATGAATAAAATTAGAAAAGAAAACACGTATGCGCGTTTAGCGTCGGTGTCCCATCAGGAAACGATATGATCCCTCTAGATTGGTTCAGTGAGAAAGGTGGAAGTGAGCTTTTGACTTTTGAACGTGAAATGCGTCTTTATAATTGCTTCCATAGTAGCATAATAGGGATGTAACTAAAAATCTAGGATTTTGTAATTTATTTCAAGTTGGCTAATTTATTATTTTCCTTAAAAAATGTGACGATAATAAAATTAGGGCATAATCTTTGAAGTTGCAGTTACATAACTGTATGTGTTGAATGTTGATACATTCAAAACTGTATTACATCATATACGAGTAGATAGCTAAATGTTCAAATATTTCTTTAGATTGAGAAAGAACTGTCATACATCGCGCGTGGCGGAAAGGGAAGCGCCGCCATTTTGAAGTAATTTTGCTGCGTCACGTCTTAGGGTTGAACCATATCTGTCAGCAGCACGAAATTTTATCATTTAATATCGTTTTTTGACATTCAGTAACGTCATTTGCTAGAGCGAAAAAGACCGTATGCGAAGCACTCACGCTATGTTTTTCGCTCTAGCAAAAGTCGTTCCTAAGAGACAGAAAAGGAAAGAGTACGAAAAATTTGGCATAAATGCGATTGTGTGCTGACAAAAGTAAAACCTCATAAATCTAAATAACAACCTTTATGCACTCGTATTCACATAAAACTACGACCTTGTCCACGACACAGGCGCATTGTTTTATTTTTCTTGTTGTTCTGTTATTATTCTTTTTTTTAGTGTGTAAATGGTACAATGTATTGTATCTTGTCTCCTAGTCTATCTGGCTGAGGCGCAGTTATTAACGACACCTTATTGCAGGAAAGTTCGTGGCGCTCACACGTAGTGCATTCCGTGGATACCGGCCATTGTGAGAGTAATTTATGCGGAAAAACTTCCGCCGAATGGGCTAATGCCTTGACTTTACTTATTAATTTTAATGTTTTATAGTACTGAGTGGATACAAGTTTTCAGAATAGTTTGCATTAAATATGCTCAACATATTTGTTACGATTTTTTTAAGATTAAAACTTCTACTTTAAATTTTTTGCCTACTACAAACACACGATTATTTAGAAACTACACAAGATTTTTACTGATTACTAATCTTCAAAATTTGCTCTGTAAAATGTATTAATAATAGTTTATAAAATAAACTGGATCTATCCTAATAAATCGTTTTTCCATTTACCATATAATTTAGTATGACGACGAGACGAGAGGTCGCGGGTTCGATTCCCGCACAGAAACATTTGTGTGCACGAACATGTCTGTTTGTCTTGGTCTGGGTATTTTCTATTTATTATTGGTATGTATTACAAAAAAAAAAATGTATTTAAGTACATTTATCAGTTGTCTAGTACCCATAACACAAGCTTTGCGCTTAATTTGGGACTAGATGGCGCTGTGTAAGTTGTCCAGAAGTATTTATTTATATATGAGTTTCTAATAATTTGAGTGAGACTGACCTGAATTTCAATAAGCTGCTTTCGGTATTGGCGAATTAATGACTTGATGCATGCAGTGCAAGAAGATTGTATTATATCTGTATGCTTTTGACTGGCATAGGAATGTTATCCATCCACTCATTCATCATTTTGGGGTGTCAGTGATTCATCAACATCTTTGAACCAAAGCCAACTTCACCTGCTCGCGGTGCACCCTGCTGACTGACAAACGGAGCTCTAGCGAAAAGAGAGATAGGGAGCGTAATTGTAAGCTACCCGGCTGGGGAATGTACCTCCACCTCACAGAATACCGCAGCCAAATAACAATTCCCTTGAGGATTGTTGTGTTCCTGCGAGTGAGTGAGGTCACCAGAAAGGAAGGAGATGCTGCGTTGGCAGCGGGGGTGGCGGCGCGCGAGCGATATTTTATGTTGCGAGCGTTAATATGGCTACGTTACCCGCTTCACATCAGGCGGACAGTATGCTTGTCTGCTACCCGACGTAGTATAAAAAAAAAAAACTCAACTGATACAGGAAACTGTGAATAGTTTTTGGACTTTGGGTAATATTTAAAAAGTGCAATTTTATATTGTAAATAAATAAACACATTGTTGAATTTAATTTAGCCCTGCTGGAACATATTATATTTACATATATGTATTAGGTACTTATATTTTACATATTTTAGATACTTACTATTGATTGCTTCTTCAGAACCTCATTCGTGAATTTCTGCTAGTCTCAAATGTAGACTGGTAGAGAATATATATTTTGTGTATAATATCTGTCGACGTCCGTCGTTCAATTTGTGTCAAGTCGCAGGGAAATGATAAAAATTGAGATATGATCCCATTCCTAAACTAGTTTATTGAAGGTATGAAATAGATCGTACCGAAGCTAGCTCTGCCCTTCAACTACAATAAAACTTTGTAAATGTTACAATTGGGTTATGTTATGTTAAGCTTTGTAACACCTTTTTTGTACCTTACTTCTCTTTTCAAAAGCAAGTTGTGACTCGCCCGCTTCGCTCGCTCGGCTTTTCCTGGTCACTAGCATAACTTAACGTAACTCAACTATGTCGGAGTGTCGACGCTGCTGAAATTTTATGTTATGTCTATTCTTGCGTTGATTAATCGGGGCAACTGCTTTGGTAAACGATCTATTTCATCTCTCCACTAAACTAGTTCAAGTATTTGATAAAATCCCAATTTTTTCATTTCCCTGTGACATACAGTCATCTAAATTCCTTTTATCAAGTTTTGCCCTCGGATTAAAAGTCCAAGGCCTCGAATTGCCTCATGCATACCTACTGCTGAACTTTACACCAATGATTATATAGTATTAGGGCACAGTATAAGTAATAGTACTGTTAGGGTTTGTTAGTTTTGGTATAATTTAAATTATTTGCACTGGCAATACATTCCTTCAAGCTATTGACTGCGCTGGTCTGTGATTGACTAAACGATCACATTCGGTCATTTCTGATTGGTAAATAACTACCAATCAGAATACTTACTTGATTTTTACCGCGAATATCAGACGAATAGATGGAGCTGTTATATCCTATATATGTTGGCATTAGTGCTGACTATACACAACCTCCGAGCTTGCTAAGCAATCTCTCTCCTTAGCCTGTCTGGGAGCAAGCTCGGCGGCCAGTCCGTCTTCAACTTTCTTTCCGAGCGGTTGCCTAAAGATATATTCCTTATAATATTTTATGTTGATATATTCCTTATAATACTTAATGTTCTGTTGTGTTGAAGTGATTAATTGTAATCCCAGAATAAATCGGTTACGCGAAATTAATTAGTTTTTTTTAAAAAGACTCTCAAGCTTCGTCGCGTAACATTTTGGTGGCAGCGGTGGGATCCGGAAATTCTCAGTGCCCTGGCCCGCTCACGGACTCACCCCGGATCCTAAGTGAAAATTTCTATTGTGTTCTATTCTCTAAAGTTCTATTGTGAAAGTGCTTCAAAATATTCATCCCTGTGGCGAACCTAGAAGAGGTCGGTTACCCTAAGAAGCAATCGAAATCCTACAAAGGGTGCACCCCGAGTCGCAGACCTACCCTGTGGAAGGGTGCCCTTGCATCATCAAATCAAGTCCCTTCAAGTTAGTGTTATCATACTCCGTGACTGTGAAGTGACCTACCTACATCGGAATGTTCCCGGTTGCCGCCGTCACATTCTTATCGCTCGCCCACACCCTGTAAGTCTTTGGTCATCATTTAGTCTGTACATAATAATTCAGTAGTGTTTAATTGGGCATTGTGAAACATTCTATGCTATTTTTTTAGAACTTGTAATAATCTAATTATTATAATCTAATTATTATGCCAAAAGCGCCCAAGGTTGAGGAAAGCGAGTTATCCACTCTCACTCTTAATACTCAAATTGGTGATACAGAAGAAAAATCAAAATCAGCCCCTAGTACCCTCGCGTCACCCGTAGAACCACCGCACTCGCAATGTCTAGCATAGAATTAAACGTTCTATTTAAGTTTATCAAATCATATGATGGAAGCCGGGACACGCTAAACTCTTTTATAGTTAATTGCGATAATGCATTAGATTTAGCTACAGAGGTTCAAAAACCTATTCTATTTAAATTCATTTTAAGCCAACTGAACGGAAAAGCAGAGGTAGCATGTTCCATCAAAGAGTTCACTTCCTGGGACCAGTTAAAAGAATTCCTAAAAACACAATTTAGTGAGCGCAAACACTACTCACACCTACTAACCGACCTACAAGAAAATAGACAGGGTCCACAGGAGACAGTCAATGTATATGCCTTGAGAAGCGAGACATATCTTTCACAACTATTGACAGAAATATCAATGTCTAATTCTAAACCCAAGGAACTCCCCGGCCGCACGGCTGCTATGGAGGACCTGGCCTTACATCATTTCATAAGGGGCCTTCATCCTCGCATTTCAAACATAGTTAGATGCAAGTCCCCTAAGTCATTAAACGAGGCCATTAACTTTGCCATTTCAGAAGAGCGTATTCAGCAAACAATATACAAACGCTCCCAACCTGATTTTAAGCCTGTTAATAATAATAATAGTAACAAATTCAAACCTAATAACACAAGACAATCCTTTAATCCTACCCCAGTACAAAAAACGCAATCAGTAGCACAAGGGGCTACTCCTAACCTGTTCTGCCGCTACTGCAGAATCCCAGGGCATGATATAAGTAACTGCAAAAAACGGGAGTATAATAATAACAGATTCAAATCCCAACCAAATCCACAATTTCATCAAAGCATCTCCAAACCACCCCCTCGGGTGAACTACCTTGAACAAAATAGCGAGGAAGAAGGACGCGATGAGGTCGACCTCTCTCCAAACGACTACGATAATACTCTGGTTGTTCATTTAAACGAATAACGGGCTCACGGCGGTGTCTCGTGAGACCCAAGTCTCAATCCTTAATTCATCCTAATAAACATAACGACACCCTTTCTATATCCAAGGGCCACAAACAGGGTAACCAGTCCCAAACTTGCGCCCAGCCTTCTATACCCAAGGGCCACAAACAGGGTAACCAGCCCCAAACTTGCGCCCAGTCTTCTATATCCAAGGGCCACAAACAGGGTAACCAGTCCCAAACTTGCGCCCAGTCTTCTATACCCAAGGGCCACAAACAGGGTAACCAGCCCCAAACTTGCGCCCAGTCTTCTATATCCAAGGCAGTTATACAACAGGGTAATCAGCCCCAAAGCGGAAACTCGCCTAATTCACTCACTTCAGTAGGTTCTAGGATTACACAGCAGGGTAACCAGCCCCAAAACGGAAATCCTTACTTATCTCGTGAAACTACACAGCAGGGTAACCAGCCCCAAACTGGAAGTTCCATCAAAATCGGTCATAGAACCAACTCAAAAACTACTGAATCCAACTCTTCCGTGTACGAAATCAATATCGACGCAACAAAGAGGTTGTTGCCTCATGTTCTCCTTCAGTCTCAGGTATCTAATATACCTCTAAGCCTGTTGGTAGACTCAGGCTCGGCTATTAGCCTTATAAAGCAGTCATGCATCCAAAAGCAACCAACCCTAAAACGGGAACCAATTAAGCTCAAAGGTATCGACCCGGGAGAGGAAACGACCTCCACCCTAGGGCACTTTTCTCTCGGACTAAAGGTGTCTGAAAAAAAATCTTTATCTCACAAGTTCCATGTCATTAAAGACATCAACCTACCGTATGACGGTATTATAGGCTCAGACTTTCTTACCTCCTTCGGATGTAGCATAGACTACACCCAAGACACTCTCAGAGTTGGTAGACTCAGTATCAAACTCCACTTCTTCGAACCTTTCTATATCATTCCCCCTCGCACCGAGACTGTCATCGAGTGCACGGTGCAAAACCCCGAAATAAACGAGGGTATTATTAATAACCAGCATATATCCGATTCTCTATTAGTATCAAATTGTATTGTCAAAGTTAAACAAAATAAGAGAATCAATATCACAGTAGCCAATGTGTCAGAAAATCCTATCAATTTAAAATCGAATTTAAATCTCAAACTTACACCATTGCCTTTAAACGCAATTCAGATTTCTAACAATCATTCCAGTACTTCGAATCGCACCGATGATGTATTGAACTCCCTTCGTACCTCACACCTCAATGAGGAAGAGGCTGACGCACTTGTAGACCTGTGTAGTCAATACTCCGATATTTTCCACTTACCAAACGATAATCTCTCTTATACTTCTGCTCTAGAGCATCAAATTAAAACTAATACCGACGTCCCTGTCCATACTAAATCCTATCGTTTTCCTGAGTGTCATAAAAAGGAAGTAGAAGGCCAAATCCAAAAGATGCTGGATCAAAAAATTATTGAACCTTCCGCATCTCCTTGGAGCTCCCCCATTTGGGTAGTCCCTAAGAAATCCGATTCACAAGGGCGACCGCAGTGGCGAGTCGTCATTGATTATCGAAAGCTTAACGATATAACGATCGGGGAGACATATCCTATTCCCCAAATCTCCGAGATCTTAGACCAACTAGGTCGTAGTAAATATTTCTCTACGTTGGACCTTACTTCCGGTTTTCACCAAATACTCATTTCTCCCGATGATGCACCTAAAACTGCATTCTCCGTTCCTCATGGGCACTTCCAGTTCAATCGTATGCCCTTCGGGCTCAAAAATGCCCCTTCTACTTTCCAGAAACTAATGAATACTTGCCTATCCGGATTGCAAGGTTCACGATGTTTTGTATACCTAGATGACATAGTCCTATATTCATACGACCTTGACTCTCACATTGATAACCTCAAGGCCGTCTTTGAAAGACTTCGTAAATTCAATTTAAAACTTCAACCGGAGAAATGTGAATTCCTACGGAAAGAAGTAGCATATTTAGGCCACGTCATTAGTGAATACGGTGTTAAACCTAATCCAGAGAAAACTAAATCCGTTTCCGAATTTCCAACCCCTCAATCTCCTAAAGATATAAAATCTTTTCTGGGGTTAGTATCCTATTATAGAAGGTTCATACCAGAATTCGCTAAGTTAGCCAAACCTCTCACATCTCTCTTAAAGAAGGATAGCCCATTCAAGTGGTTAAACGAACAACAGCTAGCCTTTGAATCCTTAAAGCAAAAACTTATCACTGCCCCAATCCTGGCATATCCAGATTTCACACAACCATTCCTTTTAACATGTGACGCTTCTAATTATGCAATTTCAGCTATATTATCTCAGGGCCCTATAGGACAGGACCGCCCTGTCGCATATGCTTCTCGCACACTGAACAAAGCAGAATGTAACTACAGTGTAACTGAGAAGGAATGCCTCGCCGTAATCTTCGGCACTAAAACCTTCAGGCCTTACCTATATGGTCATCGTTTCACAGTGGTCACTGACCATAAACCTTTAGAATGGTTATTCAGATGTAAAGACCCCGGATCACGGCTTATTCGTTGGCGTCTCAAACTAGAGGAATTCGAATATGATATTAAGTATAAAAAGGGCAAAATAAATACAAATGCTGACGCTTTATCCCGATATCCGGTTAATCCTGTACAAACGGAACCTAATCAGACTCCTAATCTCGTGGAAGAAGAATCCACTCTACCTCCTACAGAATTAGACAGGGACCTAATGGACTTATTAGTATCTCCAGCCTCATTTAATCCAGATGAATTAGGGCCGCAATCTGTAGATCCTATTGACTTCGGTGAATCCAACTCATCTATACCGGAAGTAAACTCACCAGCTCGTGGTAATCCTAACCCTAATCCTAGAGACACAAATAACTTAGCATTACCGGATAATCCTTCACCTCCTGAAGTCCAAACAAGAAGTGATCCTATCACTAGTAATTGTTCAAACTTACCCGATGACGATTATCCTGCTTTTCTAAAAGCAATGTCGAGTAAAGATAGCTCTTTCCGTACAAATATTCGAGAGCATAACAAGGATATCACTAAATCTGAACATAAGGTCATAATTCTTCCTACTTCTATTGACATGGATGAATCCAATCCTTTTATACAAGCTGTCCTTGAAAGTATTCCTGATAATTCTGAAATCCTCAACAAAGAAAGAACTTTAAACTCCTATATTTCATTCACCCACAATAATAAAACATATTATTTTCTTTTCTTCAAAGTATACCATTTTGATAAATCTAGTTACAAAGATATTTATGCAAGTCTCAAAACCCTAAGGAATGAACTAATTGTGAGCTATGATGAAGACATCCTTTCTGATATAGCAATTACAGAATTTAAGAACCCCTTCGATACCCATCAGTTTGTTAAAATATACAATATGTTACTCTATCTGTTTAATAACACAGGAATTAATATTCATATTTACAAGGATAGAATTATATACCCCTCACTTTCCGAAATCCCAAAAATTCTTAGGGAAAACCATGATATCCCAATTGCTGGACATCTTGGCATGAACCGCATGTTAAGGCGAATACAAGAATCCTTCTACTGGAAGAATATGCGTAGTGACATTGAGAACTTTGTAAAGAAATGTCCTTAATGTCAAACTAACAAAGCCCTCAGACAAGTGAATCGTGCTCCTATGCAAATCACCAGCACATCCACTGAACCTTGCCAGCGTATATCTCTTGATATCGTAGGGCCGCTTCCAGAAGCTGGACCTGCAAAACTAAAATATATATTAACAATACAGGATGACCTTACTAAATTCTCATCCGCATATCCGATTCGTAGTACTACCGCTGAGGAAACCAGTGAGTGCCTACTCCATTATATATCTATATTCGGTATCCCTAGAACTATCCTCACTGACCAGGGAACTAATTTTACCTCCGAACTCTTCAAGAAAACTTGTGAATTTCTTAAAATAAAAAACCTATGGGCATCACCCTATCATCCTCAAACTCAGGGTGCCCTAGAACGGAGCCACTCCACTCTCAAAGAATACCTCAGATCTTTCACTGACGCGGAACAAACCAATTGGCCCCGCTACGTATACACAGCAATGCTTACCTACAACACTACGGTACATTCAACTACTCATTTCTCACCTTATGAGTTAATATTTGGCAGCAAACCAGTGCTTCCGACTTCCATCTACGAAGAATCATCAGGAGCAACATATCCTGACTATGTCCGCATGCTTCAAAACCGGTTAAAATACTCGCGTGAAAAGGCCTTAGACCTTATAAGGAAATCTAAGGAATCATCTAAAACTTACTATGACTCACATACTCGCCCAACTAAATACAAAATAGGCGACTATGTATATTTAAAGAACCACCTAAGAATGCGTAAAGCCCTTTCACCTCTCTGGAAAGGACCTTATAAGGTTGTTAGGATTAATGGTAATAATACACTTACCTTGTTAATCAACCGACGTCATATTACTCACCATTATGACCAGGTCAAACCTGCTACTACTACTACTGTAGTAGACCCGTAAAGTATAAATTAAGCTCTAGTAATATAAGAAATAAAAGTATATATAATTAAATAAATAAACCACATATACAGTACATTCAATTACATTAGCTTAGCTAGTAATAACATTAACTATTATTTGCAGCTTAGCTCGAGGGCAATCTCATGGAAGTTTTATCCAGCCAATAACCTCCAGTGCAGGCCTCTACTATGACTACTTGGGAGAACTTAAAATTAATAGCGCTGAATTAAAAATAATAATTCCAGTGGATATCTCACATTTCCAACCTCATGTACAAAATATTAGGACTGCTTTAGAAAATACAAAATCATTGTGCAAGGAAACTCAAGCTCAACAGGTTTTCATAGAATGTAATAGATGGATACAGCCGCTGATGGCTCGATTTCAGGATATGAGTAAAGAGTTTGAGTCTATTTCACATCTAGTTGATAAGGAAGTTAAACGTAGTGCATGGATAGGAGGTATAGGAACAATATTTAAACAAATTTTTGGCACTTTAGATGAAAATGATGGTCTAAATTACGAGGAGGCTATAGTTAAGTTACAGAATAATGGTAAGCAGTTAACTAAACTTATGAAAGAAAATATCTTAGTGACTACATCTGTATTAGCACAATATAATAAAACATTACTTAAGATTAAGGATAATGAAGACACTCTTAAAGTAGCTATTGACAAGCTTTTCCTAAATGTAAAAAATATATCAAATATCACCAATGAATTGCAAATACTTACCAATCTTAATAAGGTATTCGATTCACTCGAAACATCAATACTTACACTGTCATTCCAACTAGAAGATATAACAAATAGTATTCTATTCACCAGCCAAAATATCTTGCACCCTGCTATAATAACACCGAGCCAATTGCATCAAGAGCTTGCCAGTAACTACAGACATCTGCCCAGTGACCTTGAGCTACCTGTAACTCTAGATATTAATTCAGTACATGTTATTTCAAGTATATCTAAGTTAGTATGTTATTATGTTAGTAATAGGATTGTATTTGTATTGCAAGTACCGCTAGTAAATACTAGAGAGTATGTACTTTTTCACAATATTGCATTACCTATGCCATATAACTCTCAGGAACCAGATAGTTTTAACTTAATTACACCAACTAGCAAATACGTAGCGATGACCAAAGACAAAACGTATTATTGTACTCTGGATGACCTTAATACCTGCAAACAAGTGACCCCCGGTTACTACATATGTGACATCGGAAATGTGTATTCTTCTGACGCAAGGCCAATATGCGAAAGTGAATTATTAACAAAAGTAAACAGTGAGAAACCTTCCCAGTGCGAAACAAAAATGATATTAGGAACACTAGATATTTGGAAACCATTAGTGAATAATAAGTGGATTTATGTACAATCAGAACCTGTAAGAATAACAATTGACTGTCTAAATTCTGAATTATATGAAACAAACGTTTTGGGTACTGGTATACTCACTATACCCAAGAATTGTATAGGTTATTGTAAAAGTACCACATTAAGACCAAAGTACAATGTTTTGAACATAACCTCACCCATTAACCGTTTCCCTGATTTTAATATAGTTAATGACACCTGCTGTAACTCTGTTAAACTAAACAAGCTTACAATTAATGCACCCTCTGTACATTTACAAAATATAGACCTAGATGATTTCGGTCCCCAGGGTAATGCAAAGATCAAATCCCTGTTAAAGGACTTAGAGGCTTTAGAATATCAGCAAAACCTGCATATTGTGAAATATGGGACACACTATTCTGTAATAACTATTGTATTGTTAAGTTTATTTTTAGTATTTTTATTTTACTTTATTTTTAAGAAAATTTATAAATCCGGCAGCAATCGTCCCTTCAAACTTAATTTTAATATAAATAAGCAAAGGCACCAACCTACTCCTGAAATAGAAGACACAACAGACATACATGACCCTGAAATAGAAATGACCAACCCTGTTGCTCCACTTAGGACTAGAATTTAAATGGAGACTTTGAATCTACCCCAAAGTCCCCTCTTAAAGGGGGAGGTGTTATATCCTATATATGTTGGCATTAGTGCTGACTATACACAACCTCCGAGCTTGCTAAGCAATCTCTCTCCTTAGCCTGTCTGGGAGCAAGCTCGGCGGCCAGTCCGTCTTCAACTTTCTTTCCGAGCGGTTGCCTAAAGATATATTCCTTATAATATTTTATGTTGATATATTCCTTATAATACTTAATGTTCTGTTGTGTTGAAGTGATTAATTGTAATCCCAGAATAAATCGGTTACGCGAAATTAATTAGTTTTTTTTAAAAAGACTCTCAAGCTTCGTCGCGTAACAGAGCGAAAGCGACCTTTTGAACATTGATGAACATTCTTCCTTCGACTGTTGAACTGGAAGGTTAAATAACAGAACAAATAAATAACATCTAATACTAGCCTGCATTGGAAGTATAGTAACATTAGTAACTATATTACATGGAAGATATAAGGAGGTCGTCTAACAATAGTCATTATTACAAAGGTATCTTGTCATCTATTCTTATTAAATTGGTGGATGTTGAAAATGTCACTCATTTTAAATGTTCAGAAGCGAGACTAAAATAACGATGACTGTATAAACGCTCGCGGCTGCTGATTTTGCATCAGGTGCTCGTGTGTAGCGCGCTTGTTTATTTTGTAGGTTTTATTTGTAACTATGGGAATATTAATATGATTTAAAAATTGACCATCTAACTTAATAAAAGTAAATACAATAGGAATAAAACGAGATATAGATTAGATATACATACGACTACATACATAAACTTTTACATTCACGATTTTTTTCTATCAAATGAAGTAAAGCGATCTGTGTAAGTAACTAATAAAGGAATATGATAAAGTAAATGCTCAATTATAACATTTTGTTTTCAACAGCCTTACTTCAATAACCATTATGGTTATTGAAGTAAGGCTGGGTTGAAAATACGAACCTACGTCGCCTTAATTGAGAAAAGCAGAATCTTTACATCCTTCAAGTTTCTCCACATCTCGAGATCAATATGATCATGAATGATCTATGGAGTTGGTGTACTGCTTTTTACATAGTACTATGTCAATGACGTAGCGTCGCTGTAACCAAGTGATCTTTGAGTGCTTCATTTAATATTTCCAACCGAGAGTAAAAATTTCATCAGCAGTTTGCTTTCAGTAAAATTATTATAAGGTCTCTCGTTACAGTTTTCTTTGCAATATTTTCATTTTTACTTCATTCAAATGTTTTTACCTAGTTTTCTCCTGCAATTTTGTATGTGCATATTCCGTTGAAGTCAGGAGTTATTATACTTATGACTAGCATTATAGCATCACTGTCTGAATAATCGGACCACGAAGCGTTGGACGCCCTCCTTCTAGATGATCCGTTGACCTTAAGTAAGCGACTGGAAGAGGCTGGATACAGAAGGCGGAGGATCATATTTGGTGGAAAGCATTAGGGAAGGCTTATATCCAGTAGAAGGTAGATATAGGTTGATGATGATCTGCATAATTACTAAATTGCTATACATTAATAACAAACATTGGTACACTTTTTAAGTAATTAATGACATATACTTAAATTATATCTACTTAATCCTCTGAAAAATCAGTTACCGCCCTACAATATTATTTATCATCATTATTCCAGCCAAAGAACCACTACTGAATATAGTCATCCCCCTTAGTCTATCCCCTTATCTTCCAAAATGATCGATTTTGTGCCTTTTGCATCCATCTGCTCCCTGAGATCTTAAGGATCATCCATCTATTTAGTGGGGGACCGTCCTATGCTACGCTTTTTAGTCCTATGTTGTCACTTCAGAACCTTTCTCCTTTCTACCATAACGACCGACTGTTCGTTCTGCGAGCTGTGTAGCCTGCCAGTTTCAGACAGGTGACTGCATTCTTAATAAAATTGTTTACTTATTGTTTGGGCATTGTTTTATGGTATAAAAAAGATATTCGTCTTTGATCTTTTTATTTTGTGTTTTTTCTTACTCATATCAACTCGGATATAATCCATCCATGCATCTCTATTTTGGTCTTCCTCCCTCATTACATTCATTAACATTGCCTCCGTATTACATGCTCATGCTACGAAAGGTTGTATTAGAGATTCTATTATGCATACATGCGAATACACATTTATGCTAACAAAAGAACCAGCGCCCAGTTTAGTATATATATCAAACTGGCGTGGTGGAGTACGCTCTAAAATCCTTCGATTGATAGGGAGATCCGTATCCCAGTTGTGGTATGAATATGGGTTGATGTGGTGGATGAAACTTAGCGATTGTAGTGTATGTTATTATATGTATCTCTAGGTATACCTAGTACAACATATGAATATATATATATACATTCATATGTTGTAACCTTAACGACTAATAAACCAAATGTAAACATATTCGGTTCTGGCAGTGTGGTCTCCGGCAGACTAGAATAGAATCACTCCGTCTCTTCCCGTGGATGTCGTACAAGGCGACTAAGGGAAATACATTATAAAACATCGATCAGACCTCCCCAACCCGTCTGGCCAGCGTGGGGAATGTAGGCCAAATCCTCCTGTTTATGACGGACGTGAGGGTCGTGCTCCTGTAGTGGAGACTTAAATGACCGATGATGAAACATATGCAGATTTTTGCATCATTTCCCGCTCACCACCTCTTTACACGCTGCCGAACCTCTCTTTCGTATAAGTATCTCAAATATCCTTTGTAAAATACTAATGCAATATATTACTACTAAAAGGGGAAGTTTAAAGTAATACCATTTCGCCTTTGGTAATGTTAGCTTTCCAAAAAAGGGCGCATCCCTGAGGCGTTCCGCCAACTAAAATATTTATGTTTAAACGGTATCAAAGGAAATCCTATGTGTTTCCTCTATTGATATTACCAAATACTTGAGGCACTTTCTTACATCGACCCTTTTGTAGTCCTTCGGAATGAGCCATTAAATAAATAGTGGCAGGTAACAGAATCTGACCCGTCTGAATTGAAAAAGAAATCTTATCACATACTGTATTATCAGAACATGATACAATAAAACAGGATAATTTCTTCTCATATATTGCCAAGACTAAGTTAGGAACTGGTTGCCTTGGAGAACATTTAGCCTCCATACATTTACCTTTTTTTAAAGTGCTGGCCAACAAATAAAAATAGCTAAATGGAGCGATAATTAGTATGGCACCAAAATTGTTTGGATTACTCATAATATCCGAACAATCTTTATTCTGATTTTCCCATCATCTTTAGAATTACCGTAGCTGTATGAAAATTAATGATTTTTTTACCGTCATTATCAGGTCACAGACTAATCGTACGGTTTTGCCTATTGCTCCACAGTTGGTTCTAACGATATGTGCCTTTTTTTGCCGGCACTTTAAAAACAATTATCTCCATCCAAAAAGCTGCTAATGAGGTGGCTAGTAGTAAAGATTTAGAGCATACTCCACCACTGCTCAATTGCGGGTTGGCGGAGACCAGTGTTTTCAAGCGAAATTTACACGGAAGATGCAATGCCTGTAGACGGGATAGAAACATCTCCTATGACACTACAGGTTATGTCAGTGTAGCGCCTAAGGAAAAAGAGGACATATGAATGAAAGACTAGCTTAATCTTGCGGCTTCGCTCGCACTAATGTGGGTTATATCACTCCAATAGATGCCCCTATGTTTTTCTTGGGAATATTATCTATGTCTACCTATACCAAATTTCATTCAAATCGGTACGGTCGTTTAGTCGTGAAAAGGTCATAACCAGACAGATATACAGACACACTTTTGCGTTTATATTAGTACTAGCTTCCACCCGCGGCTTCGCCCGCATTTACTTTTTTTTAATAATAAGTATGTCCGTCCTAATACCTTTGAAAATACTCGTATGTGTACAAAGTATAATGATGATCGGTTGAGTAGTTTCGGCGTGAAAGAGTAACAAACAAACTCACATTCGCATTTATAGTATTTTATAATTAGGGATATGAACATATATCCCTAATTATATAATACTATAAATGTGATATATTGTTGATAATGCATAAAAATAAAGACAAATTACCTTGTAAATTGTAAAGTGTGGTATAAAGACTGTTAGTAGACAAAAAATAGTACATAATTAAATCTTAATAAGGACCTGTATAAGATATGAAGTGCAAATTTCTTTGCAAATTATGTTACCACAATGAAAAATTTTAGATTCATGCATCAGATGAGCGAACGGCAGTCGTCTTCTTCTGTTGTATCTAGAAAAGGCAATCGTTACAAACTGATCTGTCTATGCACAACTCAAACCACAAGGACAAGAAAACGACAAATCGTATTGAAATTTGGTAACACTATGTTAGCTATTACGATGTAGGCATCTGTTAAGAAACAATGTTTAAATAATCCCACGGGACTTCGGGATGCGCGCGTAGTCGCGGGCGCAGGCAAGTCCCCAACAAGTTTTTAGGTTACCTTAATTGTTGCAAATAAAACACATTATTTAATTTTAATTAATTTTATTTAAAAGGTTTTATTAAAAAAATCACATAATCGGTAACTCAAATGGTATCACATCACATAAAAATATATAAAAAAGAAAATAACAAAACAATAACTAAACCATATTGAATCAACATCTAAATTAATATTTGGTACAAAATGTAAAAAATAATGAATTCGTACATTTTAGAAAGCTCGATTGGAATGTATTATTCAATATTTTCAATTATTATAGGTAATAAATTGAGTAATATATTGTTACTTAAATTCAGAAGCTCCTGTTCATTTTCAATGCGTGAGAATAGTATATATCACAGTGTAGGGCAATTAAATAGGTACAACATGAAACGTAAACCACACCGCGAGGTAAATTATACTAGCTGTTGCGACCTTTCGCGTTCACACCGCGAACTATTCATAGTTACGGTGCCGCGGTAAACTAAACCAAGCGAATTACTGAACTCTGAACTATGCTCCGATAGATACCGAAGCGATATTAAATATATTAACAGTGAGCTATGTCATCAGCAAGAAAACCGATAGCTCACTTGCCTATCTACCACCTCCCTTCACCCACTTTCATGATCTGAATATAGTAACATAGTGATATCATTACTGTTGTTTCTAATAGGTAACTTGGATTTGCAATAGCCTACATATGTATATAAGCTAAGCAAGTTTAACTTATCTCTCAGTGTGGTTTACGCATTCCTAATCCTGCAAATCCTGCTTAATAAAACATGTAAGAAATTAGCAAGTAAAACGTTATAGTAAATGGAACACTGTATATCATAAGACATTAAAGAATTTTTATATAAAACATGTTCAAATTCAGTCTATTAATACTATTATTAATACTTAGGTTACAAAATATCAGAATTTTATAATCGATAGGATCGTCAGAACCGAATATTATACAAGCTATTTAAATATTATATACAAATCTCGCAGGATGTAGCTCTGTTAATGAAACTAAACGAAAAATGGTAGAAAACAGTGATAAAAAGGTAATAAGAATGGTAAAAAACAATGTGTAGTCATCTCTCTCAGCCAGTTTGTATAAGACGTCGAATTATTTATTTTAATTACCGTTTCAATTTCTACCACAAACATTTCTTTGTTTTCAGATAATGACTTTTATGGTATTACAGCCTGCAAGATTTGTACTTATGAGTGACTTAATTTTACACTGTTGTCGGGAATCTTATGTCGGCAGTTAGTAAAAACAGGTTATTGTTACAAATATTTTGATAATTGCTTAATTTTTTTATTTGTGAATTGTTGACGAGACGACAAGCCCAAGTATGGTATATATAACTTTATATGTATTCTGAAGGATCCTTAAACGAGACGTTTCCACTAACAACAAAATTTTGTTACTCGAAAATTCTTTGACGCCAGTTTAATTGCACTAGCATTCACAATCTAATTACTATCTATATTTGCCATTTCAAATTGTCGTCGTCGTTGACCCTTATTTATCCCACTATTAGAATACTGGTCTCCCCTCAATTCGTAGAGGGTTTAGAGCGAACTTCACCACGCTGCTCAAATGCGGGTTGGCGGAGGCCATATCCAAATACTTTCACAAAATGTTTAAAATTGATATGCATTGTTGTACATGTACGGTATAAATTCTAATTTGGTTCAAATGATACGCGATTATAATTGACATTTTGGTATCTAGACTGAAGCTTTGGTGCAGGCATTGATGTCTCCTATACTCTTCACTCTCCTGTGCCGTTTCTGCTTGATAGCGGTGTCATCTACCGACTTAGCCGGCAAAGGGGAGCTTACACGGTGCGCGTGATCAGCTTTTTGCCCGTATCTGGGAACAATTTATTTTGTGTTTATTTCTTTACTTTAGACACTTTTCCGAAGTGATAGTCAAAACGTCGCATCGCGCTATATCGCGAGTTATCGCTCACCTAGAACTCTTTGACACATCTTAAAGAAACCATGGGAATTATTGTTTTTAGCTATGATTAGGGTTACATTCCTATCTTTACAATAAAAATCAATCTCACCTGCGCGTGGTACACCCTCGCGACTGGATAACGAGGCTCTGGCGTAAGAGAGGTAGAGCATGTCGAGTCTCTTTAGAAAAGTACTTTCCCTCACCAAATGCCAGCCTAATAAGAATATACTTAGGGATTGTTGTGCTTCTGCGTATACCTACTACATGTATAGCAATTATCAATAGGCTACGCTAACTTGTTAACAGGTGGTCTGTATGATTGTTTGTCAGCGTAGTAAAAAAGAAAAAGAAAAGCTAGAAATGAAAGCATAAACACAAAAATCGAACTTGAGCTAAATTTCGCTATATTGGAATGAAATTGAATATATCCCACGGTCTGAGCGAAATTGTGAACAGTGTGAAGCCCGTGTTATATTTTCATGTAACATGGGTATTACGCGTTACTGCTCACGATTTTGACACATGCGTCTCAATAACTGGTAGAATTATAATCTCACCTATCTATATTCCCAACAGTAGTTTATCTTTCCAATGTTTTTTAAATTCCCAATTATTTTTTGTAATTCAAGTGCATTTGTAAATGACTCATCATCCTTTTAATTGAGTAATACCTATCTACTATCTTACCTATGCGTGATCCCAGCAGTTTCTTTAATTTCATTTAATTTCTGTAGACTGTCCCTCGTTGATACACTAGATTGAGAATACAGACTCAGTGGAGTGTATATCGGTTCGTACTCTTGCAGTGTCGGTGGTGGAGCATACGTCATGCTCAGCTGAGAAAGGGTCCTCACAGCGATTGGAGGTGAGTACGACATCTGGTAGGGTTGAGCAGTAAGACTTAGAACGCTCGAACTCTCACTTGAACTAGAAGGCGAAGTTCGGTCATGCTTTGGCTTGAGCACTCCCAGAGCTCGAGTAATAGATCCCTGGGACACAGTAAATAATAGAATAATTAAAAACAAAGTTAATAATAGAAGAAATATAATTAATAACGATAGCAATTATCTAGACGTTGTGCAATAATTTATATCCATGAAGATGTAAATAAAATCTACGTAGATTTGTATGTAACAATGAAAATCTTTTATGCAATAAAAAGTACAACTGAACTTTGAGTAAATAATGAAATTTCTTCTTACACTCACCCTCAAACTATGTCTTCGGGAGTCACCGCTTAAATCAATTCCAGGTAATCCAGTCGCGACAGACCTCGAAAACGGTCTACCCAACATCCTAATTTGATGGCCGAACATATTCCTGAAATTTTCAAATTATTACTGTACATGCGGGGGAGTTTAGTTAATAACGTAAGCCAGGCAGAGCGCTGTTTGCTTTTACTGTGGTAATAATCAAATCTCTCGCGCTAACTTTACATATTTTGGCTAACACAAAAAGCTCTCATGCATTGTCTGCAATATTTTAAATTGCTTCATTTGGAGCTTCAAATCCCTAACATAAATTTTTATTTTATACATTTTGGCCATAACTTCGGGCCACAAATTTGTCCATTGTTAGTATTTGTAAGCTATGACAAGGTTAAGATATGAATTTAACAACATTTTGCATAGACATCAAAAGCATGATGCGCTTTGCTGGAAAAATACGAATCATGCTGACGGTGTATGAACGAAACGAAGGTATGACTAGAAAAAATAATAATGTGGATAAGTAAACATTTATTAGTACAGTAACAAAGAACAGTACTAGATATTATGTTTGAGACGGTTCTGGCTTTAAATTGCCTGAATGAAAATTGCAAAATAAAACATATCTTCTAGTACTCTTCTCCGCAAATACGAATATAAATAAGAACAATGACAATCAAATGTTTAAATTAAACCAGACAAGCACGAAATGTCAGTGTGGTTTAAATAATCTTGACAAAATAAAATTTCAATGGAAGGAGAAAGAGTGGTCAGAGCCTGATTAAGGTGCGATTTCTAATGATGATGACAGAGAGGCATTCATGACTTATCGATAAAATGATCGTTACCGTTCTGTCTCGATGCAAGGATCGCCGAGTTTAGGGATGATGGATTAATAAAAGAAACTGACTCGATGTCCATTGGGCATTGTCTTTTTATCAGGATTTATTCACATTTATATGTCAATCGATATTATTACAGCTGATCCTAATGTACAATGTTGTCAATTTTACAATATGGATGTATACAAGTCAAAAACATATTTATCTTACAGTACTGGTAAATGCTATTATTGTTATAACCCCTAAAGCTATTGAGAATGGTTCTGTTTTTATATCTAAAGATAATTATTTCGTGTAATGATTAAAAATCCTCGATTATAATAGTTTTAAAATTGTCAAACAAATCCTTTTTCGTTAATTATCAAATACTCAAGTATTGATAATAGGATATGATGAACCCCCTATAATTAATACGAAGCATTTAATGCTTTACGTCGATACCAACTAAGTTGTATACATTTACTAAATTTATCAAATTGATCGATCTCGAATAAACATTGACGTGACAAATCTAAACTACTGCAAGTTGGAACTCTAGGGGGTTACAATGTAGAACATTGAATCTAACATTGACGAAGGCGAAGTAACAAAGGAACATTGTGAATGTTTCCGATCGCTACAACTTTTCGAGTTTCTTTTACTTACAAACCATGGTTCCTACAATAACTTATCAGTCTTCACCGCTCGTAAAGTTTTCGATCAAAAAAGTTTCACAAACGAGCGACTCTTGACGGAAGAACCCTAAGTCTTTTTGCAAAGAAAATATTTTGTGTAAAAATAGCAACTTTACAAACATTTTCGTACAGGAAATTTTACATAGATACAGGTTGACGAGACCGCCATCGAAGCTAATTTACTTTTTAAATGAAAGTTTTTTTATTTTTGTCGGTTTATCTTTTTGTGGACAACATGGATGCTCGGGCAGCCTCCACTTGCAGTTCTTCCACCTGGCAAAATATCGTATACCTGCAGGATTGCACCTCACATTATAATCAACTACAGGTTGCTCACCTACCGGGACAGTGGCTCTTGTGATCAAACTATTCATGCAATGTGCAAATGTTCCTTTCAAGGCTCTTTATATATTAAACACGTACATATCGTTCAGTTAGAATGAGCTAAAGGCTAAATACGATATCACATTGGACATTGCTTTTGTCACCAAGACATGACAATAGTCACATTATTAAAAGAACGATAGAATTAAAATCATGTTTGTTATTAGTTTATAACGGGAAAACATAATATTTGACTACGATAAACGCTTGTGTATTTGCTTCTGCGTCGACATTAAAGTAAATATTATATTTTCCTCAGATATAGGGTAAATAAACAATGTAAGACCTCACCTCGCGGGAATGACAAGAGCGTCAAATTCTGCTACCAAATGTCTCCTTATAATGCTTTTAGATGGCGGAATTCCAAGGGCTGTTGCCATTGTTTCTCCAGTAAATGATGGTTCTAATACCACTAGACCACCATGTACACCGCTGTCTGTTAAAAAAAATGTAAAAGAGCGTTAAGGTAACTTGATATTTATAAACACTACAGCACTATCTGATATAGGTTCTTTTGTTGTTCATGAATTATTTACCTTTTAGATTGTCAGCGAATTCACCTAAGTCAATATTGTGAGCCCACCGCATAAACCTCTGATTGGTCCAAACTAAGGGATCTGCGTCGACATTCTCGCACTGATGTCGCCTCACCGCGAGAGCCTGCAAACAGAGATCGCGGACGTAACAAAGATTGATCTTAGCAGACATAATTTATTACGCTGAAAATAGGGAAGTAATAAGCGAGATATTCTAGGTCAAATTTGGCTCCGACGACGAAGAATTCGAAGGGGTGTACCAGGATGATTAATGGGTGTACATTGCAAGGGTCACAGCAATACGAGACGGAACATTTTGTAGCGGCTCAGTGGATAATCGTTTATTTGCTTCTGCCTTATCTCCGGTCCCTTATCGAAGTGGGAAAGAAAATGTTTTTTGTCTTTAGGATTATTTTTATACAAAAGAAGATATTTACTGCAAACATTAAAGCTCTTTATCGACTCGCCATTAAAATCTTGAGCGTTATCGTTGCTATGACGGGGAACATTTTCTTTTTATTTCGAGTAACTTTAATCAATTATGAAGAAATCGCATCCATATCTCCCTTGGCTTTATCCAAGCGCGTGATTCCAAGAATTTTTAATATCAGAATGACATTATAGTATTTTTATCCCCTTTAAATTTAAATAGATAAATGTACTATTTATAAATGTTTTCCAGATTATTTCAAAAATATTAAATTATACATCAAAGCGGCATTTGTTTTCGGCTAAATATATGTAAGTTTAAAGACCGATACAGAACATTTGCAGGGTATGTGGTTTCCGCGTGGCTTGAAAACTTATATAGGTTATTCAAACACAAACCTTCACAAGCAAACAATATTACGACATCACTTTTACGTAGTTTACTATGTTCGAACGCGCTACCATTTTATGGAATGACGCATATTTCTAGTGTCCTCCTTGTTCCTCCCTAACTTATATCCCTGTATTTTAATACATAGTCATTACTTCAGTTCTGGTTAGGGAGGAACAAGGAGGATAAGTTGATTGGAAGTATGAAATGTAGGAACGGAATAAGGCTAGTACCAACTAGCCAGCGAGCGTTTGGATTTTTTTAACGATTTAGGAGCTTCTCGTAAACATCTTGTAGGAAATTTATGATGTTTATGATGGAAAAAATATTTTAATAAATAAATAAATAATCTAGAATACTAATCAGCGTCTCAGTTACGTAGCATTTATTATCGTAATATAGAATGATAATTATTTTTCATTTAGGTACATGACCATAATTATACGTATATTTTATCGTTAAAACATAAAAAATACGACCAAACAAAAATGTATATATTTTGTATTTTTTGAGCCACGTATTTCACGTTAACGCTCGAAATTGTTAGAAGATAGTCTCACAATTTTATATATTTTTTCTGCATTGCGCACTAATCTTCTGTAGTATAATAGCTGGTTACGCGTGTAGACTATAAATTAAGCAAAAAATAATTGTCCACAATACGAAACATGAGAAGAGTACGAACAAATTACTAGCAAACCCGGCGAACTCCGTTTCGCCACCAGATGGCGCTGTATGTGAAAAAAGATTTTCCCGCTTTTCTTTTCAAATTTTTCCAGAATTTTCTTTGCTATAAACCTCACGGAGCCCGAGACCTTTCCAACGAATGCAAAACCGTGGAAATCGGTTCGTGCGTTCTGGAGTTATAGCGTCAGGAAGGAAAACCCGACTTATTTTTATATAGTAGATGTTGGAAAAATTTGAAAATGATATGAGTGAGGAAAAACACAAAATAAAAAGATCAAAGACGAATATTTTGGGGTGTAAGTGGTTCATCAACATCCTTGAACCAAAGCCAACTTCACCTGCACGCGGTACAACCTGCTGACTGACAAACGAAGCTCTGGCGAAAAGAGAAGTAGGGAGCGTAATTGTAAGCTACCCGACTGGGGAATGTACCTCCACCTCACAGAATACCGCAGCCAAATAGCAATTCCCTTGAGGGTTGTTGTGTTCCTGCGAGTGAGTGAGGTCACCAGAAAAGAAGGATATGCTGCGTTGGCAGCGGGGGTGGCGGCGCGCGAGCGATATTTTATGTTGCGAGCGTTAATATGGCTACGGTAACTGCTTCACATCGGGCGGGCCGTATGCTTGTCTGCCATCCGACGTAGTATAAAAAAAAAAAAATACATATGCAATGAAATAAATGGGGAAAATAGAATATTATATTAGTATTTTATCATCATCATAGAAAAAATCATAAACTGCTATATTTATTGCATCGTTGTACTTACTTGTCTATCGTACTTCATTATTCTAAGCAAATGGATTCCGTGGACAATGGATGCCTGATGGAACTTTCTCGTCACGCCGAGGTATTTCTCCAACTCTTTCTTACTAATCGTATCCAACATCCGCGCATCCACTAAATTTGCGAGGAATGACTCAGTGTACTGTTGGGCAAAAATTGATTATTGGCGTGGTGGTGGAAAAAAGTCACTTTAGATTATATTTTCAAGACATTTAACATTCAAGATCATATGTCACAAGAAGACTTGCCCCCCAAAATGTGTTAAATGTACAAGTTTTTGAAGTCTGAAACTTATAGGTAAAAACGGTATTTCTCGTTTTTGGCTAGACAAGCCGAAATGTGTCTGGTTTGTCAAATCAAGACATATTTCGATTTGTCTATTTATATAGTTATTAGTTACTTATTTATATAGTTAATTCTTACCTGAGCCAATCCCAAATCTGGTAACCACTCAGCTGCGACCCAAGCATGCGTGAGTTGCCCTATGCTTGGGTTCCTCACCAAGTCAGGTCGTCTTCTCTCTTCTATCGCCAGCCTCAGCTTCTTGCGGTGCATCGGCTGCGTGATCCCCAGGCCCACTTCCAAGTCTGCATCCGACAGCTCGAGCAGAACCTGCCCATTCAAAGCACGGATCTAGAACCAACGAGAACACAATATTTGACGCTACAATCGCGTCAACTGCTTTACTACTAAGTGATATTAAAATGGTTGAATCAAATTGGACATTCAAATTCTTATTTTTGAAAAGTAATTGCTTTTATTATTATTTTAAATAGTTGTTTCGGCCAACTTACCAGAATATTATAAATATTTTTGAAAATGAATATATGAACTTAATAGGTACATGGCGCCACACTGTGACTGACGCAGTAAAATATAAAATGCAGAAATTCGTGACCAACACAAACCTTCCTGGTAGCTCAGTTGAAAGAGCACTCGTCCAGTCATCGAGAGGTCGTGAATTCAAATCACACCTAGGCAGGGAGGTGAATTTTTCATTTTCAAAAATATTTATAATAATTGCTTTTATCTATAGTAACAAAATATTAAATTTTACCGGTATGTGTCAGCGTATGTAAATTCCCAGTCCCAGTAAATTAAATCAATCGTGACAGGAAATAATTAAATTACTATAAAGTAATTTTATTCGGTACTTGTCGTAACATTCATGCGCTTATACAACATGAAAGCAACAAAATATCGAAATCAAATTGAAGACTAATTGAAATTTCACAAATGACATCGTTCAACGCGTGAAACGCCCCTGCTAGGTATTTAGTAGGTAGCTGGTAAAATCGCAAATCCACGTGTTCAGAATAAACAAACACAGCGATGAATATATCAAGGGTATTGGAGCTTGATTTCCATAGAAATCTAATAAAACGAGTATGCCGTGTAATGAATGTGTATGGGATAATGAAAATGGCTTTTTTGCTCCATTCAGAAAGATAAGCTGTATTGTGTTAGCTAAGAATTACGAGCATCGAAAAATATTAATGTTGACGTTCTTTGGTTTTATAAATACTAGCGGCCCGTCAAGGCTTTGCTGTGGTTCATTTTTGCCGTTTCCATCTCATTCCAGTGGATTTTCCGTACAAAACATATAGTACTAACAATTTCATCAAAAATATTTTTTCTGATATCTTCTATTCGGGGTAGATACAAATCTAACAAATCAAGGATCATACAAATCGGTCTAGCGAGTCGAGCGGGTTCTTGAGTTATACAGTTACATAAAATATATATGTTATATATTTCCGTAGATATGACGTATTAGGACCGCACCGTGGGTTTATTGAATCTGATATTGTGGGTGGTATTGAATCTGATAATGGTTTGATGTTAGATTTTTTTTTATTTGTTCGTATTTTGGAGTAGGCTAGTGACAATATATAGTGTAAGTGGTTCATCATCATCATCAGGTCATTTTAGTCTCCACTACAGGAGCACGACCCTCTCTCGTCCGTCCTAGACGGAAGGAGGATTTGGCCTACATTCCCCACGCTGGCCAGACGGGTTGGGGAAGCCTGATCGATGTTTGGTGATGTATTAGTGATTATTTAGTAATGTGTAGTTGGTTATCATCGAATATTCTGGTTCGAAAAATAGGTCTTACGTTTTAGTTATTGGCAAACATCTTCAGCTCAGTCGGTAGAGCTCCACGGTTACTTCCAGCTAAGCGAAATACAGGTACCATAAGTCTAAGCTGAAGTTTCATATTCGCAATTAAAAAAACCGATGGGAATCGGCTTCAGATTAGGGGGTAGAGTCCCAGCTTTCATGGCCGACAGCTGATGTAAAGTTTGAATCATACGAAAATTATAGATGAACTCACAATCTCAATAAATACGTCATCATGGATAAAGAAAAAGATCTACAAATCTAACTCTATATTTCTCTATATACTATAAACTCTATCGATATCGCAACCGCATACAGTTCGAAACACGATCAAGAAAGGAGTAGGATGTATACCTTGAGTAAAATTTCACGAAAATTCTATAGTTGAACGAAACACTGTTCGCCGAAAACAGCTTTGTTGAAAATTCTCTTTTTCATATATATAAGATCCATAATAATTTCTCGTCCTCGTCGTAAACCCTTATTCATCCCACTGCTGGGATATAGGTCTCTCCTCCATTGAAGGGGTTTAAAGCATACTCCAGCACGCTGCTCAACAGTAGGTTGGAGGCCAGTGTTTTCAAGAAGCCTAAAGGCCACTGACTGGGCTTAACTGTCATCTATAATGACAACAGCCGGAACCGACGGTTTAACGTGCCTTCCGAAACACGGAGGAACTCGAGATAAATAAACCTATCCATGGACAGGCTACGGGTGATGTTGATTAACTTGCGTGTTCGATTAGATTGACATACTTAACGACGCCACCGAGTTCCTCATAATATTCCAACTTAATCTATCCAACTTAAGTTCATAATAAGAAGACAGCTTTTAAAAAACGAACTTAAGTGAACAGCGCTTCAATTGTTGGAACTGCAGTCCTATCAAAAAGAGTAGTAACGAAAATAAATTTATTAGTAATTGACTTTTTACCCGACTGACAAAGAAGAGAGGGTTATGTTTTTCGAGATAATGTATTTATATTTCTTTGGCGCGCTCTACAGCCTAAACTTCTTGACGGATTTCAACATATGATCTGCTGCCCTACCGCCTAAGCGGAAGCCGATTCCCATCGGATTTTTGGACAGCGAAAATCAAACTTTAGCTTAGATTTCTGGTATTTATATTTAGCTTCGCTGGTAGAGACTCTGGAGCTCTACCGACTAAGCTGAAGATGGTTGTCAATAACTAACTAAAACTTAAGATTTATCTTTCAAATCAAAATATTCGATGGTAATTGGCTTCAGCTTCGACGGCAGGGTCCCTGATTTTTCTTAATTGTGAGAGTGATTTTTTTTTTATTTCGGATATACTCAGTGTATATCAAAATAAAAAAAATGTGGATTTTAGGCGCCAAATTAAGCATTGAAAAAATATGTTTTTTTCTATAAAACCTTTCAAGTGGGGTATCAAAATAAAGAGCCTTATAAAAGTATATGCAACTTTTATATTTCAATATAATTTGGAATTAGAAATGAAAATATACTAGCTTTTACGCAAAACCACTGCGAAAGGAGAGAGATGAAATTGTTAGAATGTTGCTGTCTGGTCTTTCGTTGCGGTTAAAATTTCTTGTTCCATATTAAAGTGCTCAATGGTAACCAAGTGAAAACAGAAATATGTTCAGTAAGAAGCGTTCCTATTTTTTCTACTATTTTTGGTCGCACTACATAGCGAAATTAAGAAGCAAACCTGGTCATTGTCTTATAACATGTAACATGTGTAAGTAAGATCGTATGGCAAAATCAAATTTCTACAAACCTTTCCACTCTTGACATTGTCAGCAACAGCGGCAGCGTACTGCGGCATACCAAGCGCAAGTTCGAGCCATGCTATGATGGCTGGAGCACGCCACCTTGCTAGTGGCAACGAGGCAGCTTCGCGCAATGCTGCTTCGCTACCGAGAGGTGACCATGCCCGTGTTGTGCTACCTGTGCCCGCGTATACTGGTTCTGGGGAAAATGTTCAGTTGGTTATAAAGTAATCATTAATTTTATTATTGTAGCTTGTCTATTTAAAACTGTATATATAGTGCGTTGATATATATATCAGTCAGTCAGTCAGTCAGTTTCTTCTTTTATACATTTAGATAATATTAGTAGGCATTTATGAAGTTACTAGCTTCCACCCGCGGCACGTGTTTACTTTTTTTTAAATATAAGGTATCCTATGTCCTTCCTAATAAATACCTTTGAAAATATGTATTCAAATTGTCATTATGGTCCGTTGGGCAGTTTCGGCGTGAAAGCGTAACAAACAAGCTCGCATTCACATTTACAATATTAGTAGAGATTTGTAATACGAGTAAAGACACAAAGACAAGCTTGTTAGCTATCAACACCAGAATGCTAGGTTTATTATAATCCAACAGAGTTTATCATGGTCGGTAGACTTTAAGGAGATCAAGTAGCATTTTGTACGACGACATAACGATATACCGCTTTCATGTCCACTGACTGCAGCGCTGCCTGACTTGGTGCGGTGTCTGCTTCGAGCAAACACGCGTGATATTGATCCCCAAGCTGAGCCACGTCCTCGTCCACCTTTTCCAGCTCCTCTCGGCCGAAGTCCTACTAACGCTGCCTCACACTCTCCTGGGCTCGATAGTTGTTCCACTGACCTGTGCGATATTTGAATGTAATTATATTTATAACAGTAATAGCAGTAATAATAGTCGTAAAAAAACAGATAAAATACTGAATTGGAAATTAAAGAGTCATTGATTACTCTTGTTATTATATTTCGTATAAAAAAATCAATCATAATCAGATATTTAGAAGAAAGTATTTAATTTCTGTTTCAAATTTTTAGTGAGAGAGATAGGGCGTGGCAAACCCGACTGGGGAATTCCCTCTACTTTTAACAGTACTGTAGACCGTATCAAAAAAAAATATACACTTGATAATTTTTGTGTTCCTACGTGTGAGTGAGATCAGGTAAGAAGATGCTACGTTTGCAGCGGGGGTAGCAGCGCGCGAGCAATACTTTTATTTTGCAAACGTTTATAACCTATGGTTACCAGTTTGCACCCGACGCGACATGGTATAAAAAAGTTAACTTCAAAAACGGATAAGTATTTCATTTGATAACTAGATAGACGATGGAAGGTACAGAAATAGGATCTTTTTGGCGTTAATATAAATAAAAAAAAACTTTTATAAATTATTTGGATGTAAAAGGAAAATATATTTCTATCGTTAACATTAATTAAAAATACTTTTATGTGTATATTTGGAAGTAAAAGGAAAATGCAATCAAACCTTGAAAGTGATCCAGCGTCGATAGAGCGAGTGAATGGCGAAGCGCTATTATGCGGCGACAATGTAGGGCTGCAGTCTCTCGGTGTGCTCACTATGAAACAAAATTACATTTTATACCTGTGATATCCTGTTTACAAGTATATCGCTCGTAGAACGTTGTCGCTTGAATTAAATTGCGGAATAATAAATTTACGCAGAATTAATTAATGCAGGTTACCACCATCGCGATCGTACGTAAAATAATTAAGTATTCACTTTTAGTATATATTATTTCTTAGCGTATGTATCCTCTTTTCATAAATCATTATTATAATTTAAATCTACTACAGAGTTTCTAATTTACAACAGGCCACAATCAAGTAACAATTCTCTGGAGGGTTGTGGTTTCCTCCTAGTGGTAAAGTCACGTAGTTGAGGGCGAATAATACTTCTTGAAGTTCATGGATTTTACACTATCTGTAGGCTACAGAACTTTGCTTAGGCTTTCTATAATGAATAGAATCCAGAATGCGGATATTGGATAGAAAACCCAAATATATATACATAGCTCTCAAAATCGGCAAGTTAAAGCCATAGTCCGTTTTAAGGTTTTTAATGCCTTAGATCATATTTCTGTCTCTCTCGGTGCCAATCAAATTCTAAAGCTTTCTACTCCTACTATTATTTTCTGATTAGCTTCATTGTGAATTTCAAGACAGTCGTAGTTTTACCCACTTTCTCCAGTGGACTTCATCGTTGCCACTGTAAATTCTGTCTACACAAGAGACACATTGATGGAAATACGAGTATGTAGGTATTCCCATCAAAAAAAAAAAGAAGGGCCTTGTCCCGCAAAATAAAGAAGTTGAAGTGATAAAACTGGTCATATCTGGCGAGTCGGTGACGGAAATGAGGGACATAAATTATACAGCGGAGGCCGATGATAGGACAGCCAAGCTTCCTCCTCCTCCATATTACGCGATATTAATAATCAGTTAAGACTGGATGCCGAAATAATTGCATTTGGTGGTCTTCCACCAAATAGGATTCTCAGTTTTCTGTATAATAGCGATCCATTGACGAACGCCCACATGAAGCAATAGGTACTGGCAGACCGTACGTTTTATGCCATCTTTTTCTCTCCAGCTCTTCTACCCATGGGCTTTCGTTGTGGATTAAGATAATGTGTGCCACAAAAATAAAATGATATTTTTGTAGCGTGGTATAAAATGCTTGAATATTCCAACAGTAGCGCTTATCTGGAGCTGTCATCGCTGTTTTAAATTAACAAACCAATCTCATTACGCTGGGTTTTCAGTGTGCTGAAATGATTGTCTCGTAAACTGAAATTTTAAGCCTCTTTTTTTTATAATAATTTGTTTTTCGTCTTTGCCAATTTGTGTACTGCATAATAAATGAAATACAATGTATTTTTAAATACATACAAAGTTCCATTTCGTCGTGACGTACACGCCGGAAATAATTTCCTTTTAGGTTTATTTGTGAGCAAATAAATGGATTTGTTTGATTCAGGCGTAAAACACTGGTGTTTTTGTATCAGTTTCGAATTCGTTTCAAACGTGAACGTTTTATTTAGTGTGTGTAAAAATTGTATTTCGTATCCGATTAATCGACGTGCTTCGTTTTTAAACGAACGTGTTTCTAATACTCCTTATATTTTGTTTTATGTCTTTCCATGTTTCAGAAAAATAATGATACTATTGTATTAGGAAATTGCATTTTTTTTAAAGTCTAATCGAACACGCAAGTCAAGCTACGTCGTACGACCTGACTTGACTATCGTGGTGAATTAACAAATGCAACTCGTATTTATCGGTGATACCGATTGCACATTAGTCGTCGTTCCCAGCTGTTGTTAATATGTACTCGTATGTCAATTCGTTAAGAAAACTCAAAACATTTTGAACGATTTCAAATATTGGTCTCTCAGATCGTTGTTGAACAGCGAGACAGAGCACTCTTAATATAATTCATACAAAATTGGCAACAGTGGGCAAAAAAGCATTTTCACTGCCAAACTATTTCGAGCTTTATCTTCATTATAAAATGTATACTATCGTTGAAAAGGCTTGACGTGCAGACTTCCGTAGTGCCGCGTGTCGATAGATGTTCACAACCCTAATTTAAACGAAAAAATCGTTTTTTAACCTATTCTACTATTATATTTAATTTTTCTATATCTAATTAACATCGACTAGCACACACATTTACACAGAATACTTGATAATCTATTTATTTTATAAATAATAGAACAAACATCAGTTTGTTGTATGAAAAAACAGGTCATTATAATTATATATCATGTTACAGAGAATTTTTAGATATTAATAATAATATTTATTTCTTATTTTATGAGAAAATCGTATCCAAACGGCCAGCTATATTAGCGATGAAGAAATAAAATATATCTTCAGTCCATTAGGTCAGTGTTATCTTTGCATCCAAATTATTTAATATCATTTAAGGGTATTAAATAATAAAGTACTTAGTTTCAACATGTTAAGTCACAAAACTGTAGCATATAACATTGCTTTTGGTACACATGCTCTTACCAACATTATTTGCTGAGTTTACTAACTTTGACAGAGAGTAGTTCGCACAGCTTAAGGATGAAACGCTGCAAAATGAGGGTCAATTCATAGCATTTGTCAATTCATAGCATTTTGTCAAATGTCTTGTTGACGTCTTGTGTTGTCTTGTTGTCTTAAAGTTTCACTGTCAAAAAATTCAGTACATTTTGACAATCTGGACCCGACGCCTACCTAGCGACATCTAATGTCAGAAAAAATATCAAACATCCCGATTGAAATGTGTCAGAGTATCGGGCACCTGCTTGCTATATTCCGTTCCACAGACAGTCACACGTTTTATCTCCATATCTTCATATCTGCGCGCCTGAGATGCTTTCTATATCTCTAGGCTGGTTTGACAGTCCAGTTGACCGCCAGCGCGATTGGTACGTGTCACGGGGCATGAGTTTCTAGTTCCTTCTATTGTTTTATAATGAAGCTGACACAGGCTCCAATATATCATCATACTAAACTCTTTTCACAATTTCATTAGGTTCATCATTGCGCTTACAAGCCGGACTTACGAGCCGCGATTGCCAACCGCGTTGGCAATCAGCGGGACTACGAAACGAGCAAGAACGTTGCTTAAGACACGGTAGTCTTGATTTTCTTTTTATTTTGTTATTCTTATAAACTTACGTTGATAAATATGATGTGCAGATGAGACCAATGAAATAGCATCTGTATCGTATGCGTCGAGCGTAGGCGGAGCCCCTTCCGCTGTTGAATCCGACAGGTTTCCGCCGCACACCGATGTGGCGCCACCGTCGCTACTTCCTGTTACTGACACATCAAGTCAAGTTAGTTAAGGTAGTCAATTAAAAGATAAAACATGATAAATAATGACAGACGAATGAAATTGCAGCTAGAAATGCTGCTTATAAATAAGTTCCATATTTATATGACAAAGGTGACTAAGATGTAAATGCTTATACAAGTCGAAGATCCTCTGAACATTTAGTTATGCAATAAAGAGTTTTGACTTTGACTTTGAGTTAGTCTGTATTGTGTGCGAAATCTACGAATATTACAAAATAGGTAAACACTTTTTTGGACAGTAAATATGATATTTGAAGTGAAAATATCTAATTCAACAGGCACGTTAAGCAACGTTAATTTAGTAGCAAGTAAGTAGTTTGTCTGTTTATGATAGGTTAAATTTATCTCGAAGTCATCCGTCCTTCAGAAGGCTTAGGGCATATTAAGCGGTCGGTAGTGACTGTTATGATTAAATGATATTCGTTAAGCCAAAATAGTCTTTGGGTAGCTTGACAATACTGGCATCCACCTGAAGTTGAGTTGTGCATTTTTTTTTCAACTAAGTCGGATGTAGACAAGCATAAGGCCTGATGTGAAGCACTAACCGTAGCCATATTAACGTTCGCAACATGAAAAATCGCTCGCGCGCCACCACCACCCCCTCTGCCAACGCAGTAACTCCCTCCTTTTTTGGTGACTTCACTTACTCGCAGGAACACAACAACCCACAAGGGAATTGTTATTTGGCTGCGGTATTCCGTGAGGTGGAGGTTTTTTACCAGTCGGGCACCTTACAACTACGCTGTGATCTTTCGCCAAAGCCTTTTTCGCTAGTCGGTAGGATGCACCACGTGCAAGAGAGGTTGGCTTTGGCTCGAAAGATCGTGGTGAGCCACTTACAACAAAATTCGATTGAGAGGCGATCACCATTGGGCTGAAAATGAGTTGATAACTAAAGTATATTGCGTTAGTATCCCATGCACACATTTAAAATACTTTTGGGGTGTAAGTGTTTCATCAACATCTTTGAACCAAAGCCAACTTCACCTGCACGCGGTGCACCCTGCTTACTGACAAACGAAGCTCTGGCGAAAAGAGAGGTAGGGAGCGTAATTGTAAGCTACCCGACTGGGGAATGTACCTCCACCTCACAGAATACCGCAGCCAAATAACGGTTCCCTTTGAGGGTTGTTGTGTTCCTGCGAGTGAGTGAGGTCACCAGAAAGGAAGGAGATGCTGCGATGGCAGCGGGGTGGCGGCGCGCGAGCGATAATTTATGTTGCGAGCGTTAATATGGCTACGGTAACCGCTTCACATCAAGCGGGCCATATGCTTGTCTGCTATCCGACGTAGTAAATAAAAAAAATAAAAAAACTAACTACGTCGACATTATACAAAGCCCAGCTACTACGATGTCATCAGAAACTACTTAAGACATTTAGTGCACAGTGGAATAGAGCAGTGTGCAGCAAACTTTTTGTGTTTAAGGTACATATACGAAAACGAACATTTTTGGAGGTACACTATAAATGAAAAATTAGTTTTTATTTGTGGAAGAATTTTTCTTCCGTCCGTCTATTTAGCTTTATGAGATAACCTTATTTTATTGAGGCACACCAACTAATGACCACGGTACACCAGTGTGCCGCGGCATACACTTTGCAGAACACTGGGATAGACCTATGTTCTACAGTGTATAAAAAAAATATTTTTGTACATTACAGAAAAAATGTGTCAGTGTGAGAATCTGCCCCGAACCTCTTACCTTATTGTCTTTAAGTATATAGTATTAAAAATAGGTTAATAATATTGCAGGTAGTTCCGATTTCTACCTCTAACACCTGAGTCGGCGCTGCAGCTGCCTCTGTCGCCTATGAGGCCTGAAGGTCCGCCGAGCATCATCGGCGGTCCCATCCCGAGGGACGCTACACTCTCCCCCTCAGATAGGCACCCGGCTGCTTGCAACTGTCTTCGAGCCTATCAACACGAAAAAAACCTTAATCGAAAAATAACAAAATTACTTGTAGAGTTGGCTGAAAGAGATCTCTTGCAAAGATAAGCTCATGTTTTGGAAGAGTTCTCTTACAAAGATAGACATTTTTATTGTATCTATATTATGTTCGATTTTTGTGCAATAAATAATGTTTAATTATAATTTTTATTAGCATAACTTAAAATATACTAACTTTGTAATAATTATAATTATTACCAAGTCAGTACATTTGTTTCTAAAACGCATTGTGATAGAAATAAATCATCCACAATCGGCCAATCGCAGCCCAAAAAAATGTGGGAAGGTAGGTATAGGCAATTTGATCTATACTACTTTGCGTGCTTCCGCCATCAATTAGTTCATATAAGTTACTACCGGTCGGCACATACCCAACTTACTAACAGCAGTGGCAGGTCAAATTGCATGTACATTTGACTTTCGCAAAATAACGAGATGATATTATGCCATTGATAGGAATTTAGTTCCATTTTACTTTCCTACTCTTTCATTAGATCAGAATCACCATGTATTTATAACTAATTTATTATGACCATTTCAATGAGCTCAAAAACGATACATCTACTTGATGCAAGATACTGCAAGTTGATGAGGGTTGGATATCCTACAGATAAATCAGATGTATTGGAGTAAAAAGCGGATAGTTTTCAATCAGCTGAACAGATTTTCTCTAATCATATTTATAGAATACTTTAGAACAAGTTACATACAATTATTAACCGAATCAAAAAACCCGACTGAAAAATCTGGCAACAATTTTTCCTTATTGTCTTCCACTTCTTTTTTGGCGTAAGCCTTATTAAAATAATATATATACCTAATATCGCTCTCAAAGCTAATTAACTCTAATATACATACATCATACATATACTTGAAAATCTTAACCCTCCCTTCTTTGTCAGTCGGGTAAAAACTGAATCAAAATCAGATAAACCCTTGGACACCTACGATGACACAGACAAATATACATACAGATAAAAATACATACGTTAAACTTATTAGAACACCCCTCTGTTTGCGTCGGGGGTAAAATCTTTCTTATCGCTGATTACCACGCTCCATTACCTCCATATTCAATACGCATGCAATCAACTGGTTATCCAATTGTTTGATTAGGATATTGTGTGGATATAATAATTCTAGTAATTTTCAGGCCAACGTCATGCCCCAATAAATTTCGATTGGGGCTTATATAATTTGGAGGGATTAAGCTTCCGATTGGGTCAGGTTGTTTTAACAAGCCGATATTGGAGCCCGTGAACAATTATGCTATTAAAGTCTGAGCCATTTGCTATTTTATTGGACCATTATATATTATAGCAAAATATGTACCTATATAATTTAAATGATTCATAATCCATGAAATATAATTGAGAATATCTCACATGTTCACGATATACTATAGATGCGGCGGCACCGTATAAGTAATAGTAGTACACTATGGCCACTCCCTGCCGCTCTCTCGCATCAATCTCACCCCCCTCTGAGACAAATCTAGAGCGGTTTGTTTGGCCCTGCACGCACACGCGCTCATTTACGCTCTGCACGGACGTCATTGTTTATGTAGTAGTAAACGGCGCGACATTTGTATGGAGTAACCGGGATGTGTCCGTGGAGTGATCAAGACATCAACAAGATAGTGATATAAAAAACATGTCAGCTGTGATTATTATATTTTTTTTTAATAATATTTCTGGACAATTTACATAGCGCCATCTAGGCCCAAATTAAGCGCAAAGCTTGTGTTATGGGTACTAGACAACTGATGAAATGTACTTAAATACATTTTTTTTTCGTAAATACATACTTATAATATATAGAAAACACCCAGACCAAGACAAACAGAAATTTTCATGCACACAAATGTTTGTCTTGGGCGGGAATCGAACCCGTGATCTCGGAGTCAAAGTGGCTATTGCTAACCATTCGACCACCGAGCTCGTCAATTATAAGTATTAGGATTGAAAATCATATCGATGTAAGGTAAAGCCGCCGCCGACACTAATCGTGACGCTGGTACGAAAACAGATTAAAATGTGGTAATCTTTAAAATAGCGAAGCGAAATCGAAGTTCATTTTCAGCAAAGTTGCGATGAATCGCGGGAGTGGTTGCGTTTAATTTTCCCCGCAATTTGGATCCGAAGGAGCAATTTGAAATGGTAATTAACACCGCGTGTCAGTGATGGATGGCCCTCCTGCATCGCGGAGCCTATTCATCATAATAGTCTGTCGATTCGTGTTTGTTCACGTACTTTTGGACTGGCTCTATTGGATCACTGATGATAGTATACATAGCCAAATAGCGAACTAGGTAGCTAGGCGATATAATTGGCAGCAGCCCGACTGGGGACGTAGTGGGATAGTTCCTTCAACTTAACTACAACAAAATTAAATAACAATATCCCAGATAGGTAGTTGTGAATGATGATAATGATGTGAGGTTAGCAGAAAAAGAAGAAGCTACTTTAACAGTTTGTGAAAACGCCTGAACTCTTTTGTATTGTATTATGAACTTAGAGGCTACGGTAACTGCTTCACATCAGGTGAACCATATCGCATGTTGTTTGTCACCGATGTTGAAAAAAAGAATCGAATAGATATGGATTGACCAACATTCAATTAAGTAATAGCTTAGGTCTACATACGTCTTCGCTATGGGAGTAACATAGGATATATTTTATGAAAAATAGGAAACTAGAAACTACTGAATGAGTTTTTACATAATCAGTTAATACAAAAATTACAGCATAATTTGTATAGATTTCGTAATTAAGATAACTATTCAATTTAGAATAAATTTTCCCAATTGAAAACTTTAAACTATTATACCCTAAATCAGCGTAATGTGTAAAAGTTGTTTTCCATCGTTCATTATATTACATTTTCTAAACATTTCTCAAGCTTATTTTTTCATAAATATTATTTTATTATATTTACTTATTTGCAGCAACGGAGTTTGCCGGAGGGCCACCCAGTCCATCCCTGTCGTACATAAACCAACTCTCACAATATTTGTCTTACGAGTATATGCTCTTACATATTAGAATACTAACATTAGTATTAAGTTTATGACAAACATGTCATGCGAACTGAATCTCTGGTTAATGGTAATTACAAGAAATTGTATAAAATTAAATTACTGTGCGACAAAACATGGAAGAATAGTTATAAATATAGCTGTATACAAGAGTAAAGAAAATTATTAGTTATTAATTTTAAAATCACCAGCCAAGTACGTGTCAGGCCACGGGCAGTGTTAGTTCCGTAGTTGCCTGTCATAATATTTCGTCTAAATCGCTTCAGTGGTTTTGTTTGCTTAAGTTTGAAGACGTAACAAACAGACAGACATTTGATCACACAAAAACTTGCAATTAAAAAAATTTTTTGGACATATTTAAAACCGTAAAATCAGCAAATAAATTGCCCCTAATAACGGTCTGCATCTGAGGGGGAGCGTATCTGTGAATTATTTAATGATTATCTTCATTCGGTTTTTGAGCTACCTAATAAAGAGCCTATACTTTTTGAGACGGAACAACCCCCAAATGATGCTCTTATTGATATAAGTTCTATTCAAATTAATCAAGAAATTATGTACAAATATTTGAAATCAATAAATGTAAATAAAGGAGCTGATCTTGATGGCATTCACCCGTTATTAATTAGTAAATGCGCTTCCGCTTTGTCATTGTTTGCCTCTTACTGTATTATATATGAAATCAATAAAAGGTCACGTCCCAGTTTTTTTGAAACAGGCTTGGGTTACACCTGTCCCCAAAGGAGCAACCAGTACTAGAAAAATAACGCGATATCTCAAAACTATCGCATTTTAGTAAGATCTTGGAAAATATCGTTACTGATCAGTTGTCAAATGCTGTTGAAGGATTATTAACCCTGATCAGCACGGTTTTTTACCCAGATCGTAGTGTAGATAGCAATCTTTTAACATTAACAGGGATATATTGGAAACGTACAATAACTGTCAAATTGACGTTGTGTACACTGATTTTGCGAAATTCTAAATGTTTTGATAAATTATGTCATAATAATTTATTAATGAAGCTTTGGCGACTCGGAATTCACGACGATCTTTTTCGTTGGATGAAATCCTATTGACAACAGAAGTCAGGCTGTAGTTGTTGGTAGATATAGGTCAGAATACAAAATTATTAGCTCTGGAGTCCCTCAAGGTTCACATATTTATTATTATAGAACCTTTACTTTTTGATTTATATGTTAATGATATGAATATTATTTTACGAAATTCAATACTTTACTATATGCTGACGATACGAAATTTTTTAGAGTTGTACCTCACAAGACAGCGAGCTCTTACAGCATGGCCTAAAATTTTTTGAAGAATATTGTCTGTGCGTCCATACGAACAGAGAGACAGACAGACAGACAGACGGACATGGCAAAACTATAAAGGGTTCCTTGTTTACTACGGAACCCTAAAAAGAACTAAAAAGTTACTGCCGCAGTTGAGTAGCGTGTAGTACGTATTAACCCTTTCGATTGAGGACCCCAATCCCAGCAGTGGGATGTATAAGGGTTGTTGCCGAAACATAAAAAAGTACTTCACTTGTGTAGGCTAAAACAGTGGACTTTAAAAGATAGTTTTTATCATCGATACTATTAATTTTTATTACACTTTTTGCACAAAATTGCTATATTGACAGCTAATAAAAAGTAACTAATTTGTCAATCCTGTTAAATCAATTTTGTTGAAGTTACGCTGAATCATCGTGACGTCTCGCTTTTATGTTCTGATTTTCTATACTAACAAATTTATAGTTTCTCTCACTCTTCTACGTAGACAGTGACAATTATAGACAAATAAAATTGATAGTTTCAAACAAATTCACACAAGAAAAATAATAACTTATGTCATAATCATGTAAGGAAATGAAACAGATTGATCCAATTTTTTGCCCGTAGTTCCCCAGTCTAGTCGCTTTTAGGAGACCACGAACAAAAATATTGCATATGGTATCTTATCCCAGACATTTCAATCAATGGCATTAATAAGTGGGGTTACCAAGGGCCAAAACAATTGTCCATGGTACCCCTTTGTTCCTCTTGTTGTCCACGGGCAAATATTTTTCCCGTGGTCCCAAACTCATTTGGGGCAGTTAAATGAAGTTTACACCCAATGCACAGCTGCCTATCAGCCAGCTGACAACCACAAACTATTTGAAAAAATTGCTTATACTTCGCTAAGTAGACCACCTATAGAGGTGATAGAAGAGGCTCGAGCAGCTAAAAGAGTCGATCGACAAAGATCGGACGCTCTATATATAAGTGGAAAGATGAGGTGTCCTAGGAACTTGAAGCTCTGCAAGCGAATCCTCAAGCGGCTCAAGAGAGAAATAGGTATGATTTGATTTACGAGGCCAAAAACCTTTTGGGTTGTTGAGCCCGTACAGTAAGAGGTACAAGTAAGCCGTCTTAGAACCAAAGGAGCTGGCAGATTTTTTTTCAGAATGAGAGGAACTATACATATCATAGACTTATAATACACAACGTTTTATAGACTCCAGTGGCCCCACCGCCAAAGCTGAAACCGATTACCATCGGATTTTTTGAATGAGAAAATGAAACTATGGTTTAAATTGTTGGTAATTATAGTAGTTTAGCTCAGCTGACAGAAACCCTAGAGCTCTATCTACTAAGCTAAGATATTTGTCAATAACATTAAGCTAAGAACAATTTATGAAATCAAAAAATTCAGTAGTAATCGGCTTCAGCTTCGGCGGTAGAGCCCCTGGTTAGCGTTACGTAATTACTTATACTGTGTTGACCAAACATGAGGTAGAGAATATAGAGATTTTGTATAACTATTTCGCACATTTTGTGCTTTCCTTGGAAAAAACTGTTGCTTACCATTCCTCAGCTTGGTATTCCCAGGGGAACGACGGGATAATTATTTGCCCGTGGAACAACGAAGGGGAACAATGGGGTACCATGGACAATTGTTTTGGCCCTTGGTAATCCCATTTATTAATGCATTGGAATCAGTTCGTTAATATAAAGATTCCCAGCACTAAGTAGTCCAATGCTATCGCACGATAAATTAAAAAAATGTAGAGATATATTTCCAGATACTACCACAGCAATTGAGCAGAAACGACCAAAGCAGCCACGACAGTTGCAATCATTTACTTAACGGTAGTGAATGGGTGCCGGCCGGCAATAGTTTATGAGAATTGGCGGAAGCACGGGAAGTAGTATAGATCAACTGTAAAAAAGAACGTGTTACAAAAGTTTGATGTAGCAACAATACTCTCAGTGAGCTTCTTACGCCCCAAACATTTACAAAAAAACACTACATCGAAATTCTGTAAAACATACGCATAATAGACCAACTATTATGCGTATGTTTTACAGAAGTTCAATAATAAATTAAAGTATTAATAATGAAAAAGTTAGCTTTTTCATCAAATTACCAACTATTTGTCGCCCGTTAAAACAACAATAGTTAAAAAATATAATATAACTGGGTTGTAAGACAAAGGAACAAGACTATTAGTGCCCTATATAAGTTTCAAACTGTACATACAACGAAAGTTTTACCATTCCAACTTGCCTACACCTCTTTATCTCGTTGTATATTCTGACAGTTTTTATTGTATATCCAAGATAATTCCACAAGGAAGAATATTATTTTCTTTTGATGTTGCTAGTTCTTGAAAACACTATAGACAAGTTTCCAGAAACTACTTATTTATGGATGAAAATTTTCTTTGAAGATGCGCTCTGCGCTACACTTTGAACGTTACTAGCACTTTTCTGTGTAAACGATTACTTTGAGCACTATAAACGCGTCAAATCATCTTACGTAGTACTTTAGCTTGAAAATTGTGTTCTTCGATATTCTCAGCTCAGCTTTCCATAGCGAAAAAAAAAATTATATTGTTTAAAATGTAGATATTGTATTATTATTTATATGTTTTAATATTATTTAAACCATATTTTCTCTCACCGCCGTTTGCAAATTACATCAGGTTAAACAAAGGCAACGAGTTAAAGGGATTTCTTCACGGATAAGTCCGCCCTTGCAAAATAAATTTTATGAACACCTGTAAACCTCGGTTCATTGTACATACAATATTTATATCTGTACCTAAAATATGCACATTGGTATTTAATTTGTTTCAAAGTAACATGCCACTGTAATCGCTGTTACTGTAGCGCAGTGGTAACTACGCTATTGATACATACACGAGATGATTGTTTTGCATAATATTATTAAAACTCGCGTGGCACATTATGGTAAAATAATTAATTTAAAAGGGAAAGATGACTAGATTCAATTTCAAACGAAAACCTTCAACAAGGTGATGGCATTTCTAAACCAATCATCGCACCAATCCTCCACCACCCTTTCGAGAGCGGTGAAGGCATTGTTTGGACATTCATCATCATGAACGTTCCTTCTCCGACAAAAATAATGTGTTATCAGTTAGTTAATTTGCTATAGTTCACCACCAAAATCTGCATGTATTCATAATATTACCTCAAATAACTGTTCCCTGGCGTGTCTAAGCTGGGTGTCACGAGCGCTAAGTGCTGCTGCGAGCTGCAGGGAACGTTCAGCTTCATCACGGGCGTGACGTAACAGAGCTGCTCGTTCCCTTTCTCTCTCCGCTCGCTCAGCACCTAAGGCTGATGATGCACCTCCTCTTGACCGCATCTGGAGTAGAAGTACCTTATTATTAACAAGTATATGCAATGACGTATCATATATTACCATATTAGGTCAGTAATCCAGTTTCTTCTTTATAAATACATATTAACGCAATATTTTTCGGATCCTTTCGGACCCATGGTCTATTTACCTAGTTTCGCTTTTACAGTTATACCGATTGTAGATGCAAGTAAGCGGTTGCTGAATTATATGAATGAGTTCAGCATAGTTGTTATGAAATGCAGGTTCGATTCCGAAATAATAATTCTATTTTCGGAATTTTCCAATACATTACTATTTTTTATAATGCAGATGCAATTTCAGTCAAACCTCAAGGTAGGTGAAAGGAAACATTTTTTCTTTCGATTCAAGATCAATAGAATAGGATGATGTTCCATTGAAGAAAAAGCTCATGTATTACTATTGTTGACTTTTGTGTACTTTGTTGTAACTGGGGGCATTGTCAACAAAAATATATATATTGTATTTTTACTTGATTTAGCCTTACTTGCATTACTAAGTATATTACTTCTATGTATAATATAATTTTGTTCCAGAGATGAAACACAAGTACATACAGTAAGTAGGTACAACTCTTTGAAAGTTTAATAAATCACGGCCAGCTTTTCCCGAAGTCTCTTGCCTAACTGACAGTATAGTGCCGCATTGAATATTAATGTAATGTGAAGTGTTTGGTTAGAGATAACTGCATTTTCATTTTCAAAGAAAAATCATCTAAACTTAGGTGACAGAAAAATTTTCAAACAATATTTTCTGTCACCTAAGTTTAGATGTGTCACTAATCTGCAATACCCTAATAATAATATATATCCCCAAGAAATATATTAGTCATCATTTTAATCAAAACTGTCTCTAAATATAAATCATCAGCTTAACAAACTATTAGTATCATTTAATTCGTTTGATCATCAAAATAATAGGACTGTCAGCAAATAAATAGATCAGCTGCTTAATTTAATGAAAAAATGGCTAATACCCCTATTGAAGGCGAAGTCAAATTGGCGTCATATTCACTAACGCGTCTTACCAATACTTGGTCAATGTAATAAATCATGTTTTGGTTAGATTTGAGTTGATTTTTGGTTAGGTTAAGGTTTTCTAGTGCCCTGTCATCGGAAATAGGAGCTCCGCGGAGCGGAGCTCCTATTTCAATACAATATAATACATACAATACAAATAGACAATATAATACATACAAAAACATTTATTTGGTACTAGACCCTATATCTCCATGATTTTAGGTGATCTATTGTGGAATCGATTTTATATTGTTTGGTGACTACATTTTGGTGACAAATCTAATAGGTAGGGGAAAAAGTCTTTTCGCATTATAGTATGTATGAACTTGTAATAAAATCTCTTTGGTTGTACCATTTGTATCTAGCAGGTTTTGATATCTATAAAAAGTTTAAATTTTAAAAAAGATAATTCCAAATTCAAATTAGGTAAATGTGTGATTTTCATTTGTTTTTTTTCTGTCAAGATGAGTGAATCTAATGAAGAAATTCGATACATTTTAAAATTTTACTACAAAAAAGGTAAAAATTCAACGCAAGCTGCGAAAAAAATTTGTGATTATTATGGACCTAGTGCAGTGTCTGTGAGAGTAGCACAAATTTGGTTTAAGCGTTTTCAATCCGGAAATTTTGATGTCAAAGATGCACGTCGCTCTGGTCGCCCTGTTACGGATAAAATGGATGCCATTTCTGAAAAAGTGGAGCAAGATCGGCATATCAGTAGTTACGATGTAGCTGAAGAACTAGGAATTGACCACATAACAGTTTTGGCGCATAAAAAGGTCGTGGTCAAAGACCGGCCAGGCTTCAGAGACTCTGGCGAAACCCGGGTTAACCCGCAACAAGGTGATGCTGTGTGTATGGTGGGATTGGAAGGGAAGATATTCATTATGAGCTGTTACCGCCAGGCAGGACTATCGATTCTGAACTCTACTGTGAACAACTGATGAGATTAAAGCAAAAAGTTGAGAGAAAGCGGCCGGAATTAATTAATAGAAGGGGTGTGATTTTTCATCATGATAACGCTAAACCTCACACATCTTTAGCCACTCAGCAAAAATTAAGAGAGTTTGACTGGGAGGTGTTAATGCATCCGCCGTATAGTCCTGACCTTGCACCTTCTGATTTCCACCTGTTTCGGTCTCTTAAGAATTCTTTAGGCAATGTCAGGTTAACATCACGAGAAGACTGCCAAAACCACTTGTCGCGGTTTTTTGAACAGAAGTCCCAAAATTTCTATAGTAATGGGATCATGTCTCTACCTACAAGATGACAAAAAGTTATCGAACATAATGGCACCTACATACTTTAGTTAAATGTAAATAAACTTTATTAAAAAATGTTTTGAATTTTCATATAAAATACGAAAAGACTTTTTCCCCAACCTAATATTATTTTGCGGGCAAACCCTTATTAGTTAAGAAACACAAAACTAATTAAATTGGCGATATTATATGTATATAATAAACAAATTATATATAATAAATATATATATAAACAAATAAATTGATTCTGATTCTGATAGCTTAAATGATACCCATTTTCAAATTAGTATTTAGGGCTATTTCTAATCATTCATTTTTCTTCGATGGCTAATTTAAAGACTACACCAAATATTTTTTGAGAAAATGCAATTTAAAGCCTTGTTAGGTAATTACGGGCTCAAATACTCAAACTTGGGTAAACATGATTTTCGAAGATGGATAAATGTTCTTCTTCGAATATTTTTTTGAGATATTGCAATTTAAAGCCTTGTATCGGTAATTACGGGCTCAAATGTGCTTACTAAAATTTGGGTAAACACTAGTTTCTAAGAAGGACATTTATCCTTCTTCGAAAATCGTGTTGACCCAAATTTGAGTATGAAGACGGCTGCCATCTTTGGGGAACGCTGTGCGAATACTAGTTTAAAACTCGAATCTGAGATGAGATGTGATCAACATCGACAATCTCGAGCTATAATATAAATTAATAATTCTAAAAATACATATTGAAATGTTTATTTTGTTGCTTCTATAACGGGTTATGTTCAAAAGAATTGTTTAATAAGATGCCACTTTTCCTACAATCGAACTGTTCGCCACTGGCAACGAATTCGTCTTCGCACATTACTGAAGAACATACCAACTTGACATTCTATTCGATGATCGCGAACTACGGTATTTAATTTTTAATTCAAAGAGGAGTTTCACCATAAACAAAGAAGTCATCTGACATTAGTCGAGGGCACCTTCGGGTCTTGAAGTTAGTATCACACTTAATAAGCAAAAAAAAGTGACACACACCTATTGTGCGGTTTCAGACAGATTTTCTACTACGATATGTCTAATTGTGAAATAAACAAACTCTCGAAATGTTTCCGAATTACATCTCCTACACAAAAGAACTTACAGAGATTTTTTCAGGTTCTGCAGCAAATGTATGGTGCCTATAACTGCTTACTATCAGACGAATTATAATAGGCTTCGTAGTAGCACAGCCTATATTTTTTATGTAGTGGTAGTACAACCATGTAAATAAGCTGGCTTATCCCACATAAGTATATTAAGGTAGCCCATTTACATCGATAGTAAAAACGAATATCAACAACAGTATTATTTATTCATGCGATCGTCATTATTTTCAAATCATACAAGACAAGCAGTAGGTCAATGTACACTATCTAATTGAATATCGCTACATTTAAATGCTGAGTTTTTATTTATTCGTATTAAAACTATATATACAACCGTATATACGGTTTTCACGAATAAAAAGAGGAGGTATCTAGAAAAGTAATCTATAAATTAAAATAGTAACTTATAAAGTGTTTGTACGCACATTACCAAAACTATTATGCACGGTATATAATTTTGTTATTAATAATAATATATAATTATCTAATTTGTAATGAAATTAATATGATGATAATCCATAGAGCAGAATCAGCTGTTCTCATCATTTCCAAAAAGTTGCCAACTAGGGCAGTATTAACCATAAGTACTTATAAGATTTTAGTGGCAAATAAAATTGTGAACCACTGATTGAGTTCTAAATCTAATGAGTATTTGGTCACAGTATTAGGTAACATTTAGTGTTTATGTTATCAACATCGGCCCTCAATTTAAATTCTAAGTTTACTTTTAGGATGTCTCATTTCACGCGAATAAAATCACACAATCAATATAATCACAGCTAGTTATAATAGTAGGCTTAGACTGATGATTAGCAGTATAATAATATGATAATATCAATTAGGACAGAAAAAAAAGAGTCATCCGGGTATAATTAATTGACTGAAACCTTCCTTTCTGTTGATGACTTCCGGTTTTCAGCGGTTTTTAATTATAATTAAAGCTATCCATGTGGGCAAACCCCAGTTTGCTCACATGGATAGATAGTTGATCTCTAGCAAAATAATCTGGTTAAAAGTTCATAAAGATAATTATAACGTATTTTGTTCCATGTAATTAATTATTTGTAGTGGATATACACACACATAAGTTATTTCTACAAGTGAGTACAATTTTTTATGTCATTCAGCCTATTTGTCATGTTATTTCAGATGCTGAAACATGAAAGAGGCATAAATCCGCCTTTATACAAATTTATGTAATCACTGTATTCTTCTTCTCTATAGGTAGATTGAAGACCTCAAAAAAGCTACTAGAAGGGGCGGGATGCGGAGAGCGGAGCATCGTGTACGGTGGAAAGCTTTGGGGAAAGCAGAAGGGAAAGAAGATCCAGCAGTAGGCAAGTACAGCGTTGTCAGACGTCCCGATTTTGGTGGGACGTCCCGCTTTTTATACTAAAATGTCATGTCCCGCTTTGGCGGTGGATACAAAAAAATATGATTTCGTCAACTGAAATTATAGGACGGAATACCAGAAATATTTTTGAAAGAACGTAAGCAATTTAAAAGTTTTATACTTTTTCCGTTATTATATTTTAAAGCATTGAAATATTTTTGATCTTCTAATTATGTACACTCATGCCAAAACACTCATCCATTTATTCTATTAAAACTCTATCTATGTAATGAAAGTATTACTCTTAGTGTCTAAACACACTAGGGGTCATCCATAAATTACGTCACACGTTAAGGGGGAAGGAGGGGGTCGACGAAGTGTGATACTGTGTGACAAGGGGGTGGGATTGGTCCTAAATTTCGTGACGTGACATTTCAAAATCTATTATAATCTAAGTGTTAAAACAGGAACTGTGAACTATTAACGAAAAACTCAAATACATTTGCAACTCTAGATGTAAAATTGCAAAATATGTGACATCAGACTAGGGAGGGGGGGATCTCACAAATGTGACCATCTGTGACAAGGACGGGGAGAGGTCAAAAAAATATGAAATTCGTGTGACGTAATTTATGCATACCGAAGATACGCGACAGAAGTTCGGCGTCATTACGCCTGCAATACTTTTTCAATGACTATCGACACATTTGGACCAAAATTACGTTGCGTTTTTAAATACCAATCTTAATCACGCGGAATTTCGGCTTGTGTGGTTTGACACTGTTTTCAAACGATTTTTTTTTTAATTTTAAAATCTCGCTTTTATCTAGAATAAATCAGGCAATGTTGATACAGGCTGATAATTATGATGACTGTGTTGTACTATGTATTGCAACTTATGTATGTATCGTATCTTTATTGTACAATGTACAATAAAGATACTTACAACAACAATAACACATATTTAGGCAATCCGCTTACTTACCACCGTTAATGAATACCCTTAATCCAAGCTATTAATACGGCAAGACAAGACAGAGATACACGTACTTAAGTATAATATTGTTATGTAAGTAAGGTCAGTAAAATAAATGAACCTGCTCATAGTTTCGGATGAAATCTCGCAATTCTTTCTCCTTATCTTCGAGGGTAGCGTACAGTTGTTTCATTTGATTGAGCAAGTCGAATTTCTCAGCTTTTAGTCTCTTCTTATCGGCTTTGAGAGCTGAAACAAACGTCTGGGTTAGGTATTTTATTTACTTTAGGGTATTAATAAAACAAAAAAAAATGTTTTATTAACTTTACTCAAAAGAATAAAGATAAGTTAAGATTTTAAAATTTATAAACTGCATTGATGTGATACTAAATATTCACGAAATTAAAATGCGAAAATTAATTAAATGTAATATTAAATTACAATCAATTAATTTTCGAATTTTAATGCATATTTCAAATTTAAAGCATATTTATTAGGTAAATAATTAAAATTGAGATTCTAAGCTACTACATAAACAATGGCGTCTGTGTAGCGCGGAAATGAGCGTGTGCGGCGCCATAAAAACTGGTCCAAATTCGTCTCAGAGGGGAGGTGAAGTCAATTTCGAAAACGAACGAAACTAGAGAGCGGCAGGGAGTCGCCATACTGTACGTAGTACTATACTTATACTGTGCACTAAGTTAAGTAACTTAGTATCACAATTATAATTTAGTGTTTCAATATATCGATTTTTATTTTCATAATATCTACGACAGCAAACGAATTATTTGTACATCCCGTCTGATATAAAGTGGTTACAGTAGTCTACAGATGCATTAAACACAAGAAGTTCTTTCAATATAGTCTGGCGTTGATGTATTGCAGCACGTCCTCAAGAGTTTCCAGAATACTTTCACTACGCTAGAACACTCCAGGTAATTGTTATGAGGCTATGGTATTTTTAAAGGAGGAGATTCACTCAATCGGGGTACTCCTAACTAAATTTCCCTTCGTCTTACGGTGGATCTTTCGTTCTTCATTTTTTCCTTGAAACGCACTATGTATAAACGTAATGTTGTTTATATATAAATACTAGCTGGCCCGGCGAACTTCGTACCGCCTAATTGTCAATGAATGTCGTGGTATACATATGTTGAACAAAATTTATGATGTCTTGAAATTAATATAATGAATAATAGAAAATAATAGAGAAGCACGATGGCGTCATTGCACGTGTCAGTCTAATTGTACACGCAAGTTAAGCAACGTCAACCGTAGCCTGTCCATGGATGAGTTTATATTATCTCGAGCTCCTCCGTGCTTCGGAAGGTACGTTAATCCGTCGGTCCCGGTTGTAATCATTAGATTAACTCGAGGTCCTCCGTGCTTCGGAGGGCACGTTAATTCGTCGGTCCCGGTTGTTATCATTAGATTATCTCGAGCTCCTCCGTGCTTCGGAAGGCACGTAAGACGTCGGTCCCGGTTGTTATCATTAGATTATCTCGAGCTCCTCCGTGCTTCGGAAGGCACGTAAGACGTCGGTCCCGGTTGTTATCATTAGATTATCTCGAGCTCCTCCGTGCTTCGGAAGGCACGTAAGACGTCGGTCCCGGTTGTTATCATTAGATTATCTCGAGCTCCTCCGTGCTTCGGAAGGCACGTAAGACGTCGGTCCCGGTTGTTATCATTAGATTATCTCGAGCTCCTCCGTGCTTCAGAAGGCACGTAAGACGTCGGTCCCGGTTGTTATCATTAGATTATTTCGAGCTCCTCCGTGCTTCGGAAGGCACGTAAGACGTCTTTCCCGGTTGTTATCATTAGATTATCTCGAGCTCCTCCGTGCTTCGGAAGGCACGTAAGACGTCGGTCCCGGTTGTTATCATTAGATTATCTCGAGCTCCTCCGTGCTTAGGAAGGCACGTAAGACGTCGGTCCCGATTGTTATCATTAGATTATCTCGAGCTCCTCCGTGCTTCGGAAGGCACGTAAGACGTCGGTCCTGGTTGTTATCATTAGATGGCAGTCGTTAAGCCAAGTGGCCTTTAGGCGGCTTGAAATTACTGGCGTCCGCCAACTCGCAGTTGAGCAGCGTGGTGGAGTATGCTCGAAACATATTCAGTTGAAGGAAGACCCGTATTTAATATTACCCAGCAGTGGGTAAATATTACCCAGCAGTGGGTAAATATTAAGTTCAGTATTTTACTATGTCACAAAATAAAGTACCATGACACTTGACAACCAATTAATATTCATTTTCAAGCATTCATTCATAAACAATTTTCAAAACAACAACGGACAACTTTCGCGACGTAAAAGTTAGACCAATCGATTTGACATTTAATTGAAAATCAATAAATATCCCAATCCGTTTTCAAATTTAATTTTTCGACAATTTTGTCAATGTTTTAATACTTATTATCCTATACCCACATTTCTGAACGCACGCATACATTTGACGTACGCACGTTAACGTCACGTTTGACAGGTCCGACATCCACGAACATTTTGTATGGAAAAATGATTTTTCTTTTATTTTATTTTTTTTCGTAAATTTTCCAATGTTTTTAATAGTTATTGTGCTATTCTGGACGGAGACAAATCCAACAAATCAAAAACCATGGCAATCGGTCCAGCCGTTCTCGAGTTATAAGTGTTGTAACAAACACGACTTTCTTTTATATATATAGATTAAGTAATAAAATAAAAATAAAAGTGAATAAAATCTTGAGACATGATTTGAAAAGATTTGAATGATTTTGATAATCAACTGACAATTTTAAATCGTAAACTAAATTATAGAAAGAAAAAACATTTTATTCTGTCAGGACGAAATGTAAAAAATACCAAATTGATAATAACAAATAAATAATAGTAGCAGGCTTGATGTCTGCCATAAAATAATCCATTTTACGAGTATATTCTAAAGTTAGAACATAATAAATTATGCATTGGCTAAATATTGTAGTTTATTGTATATTGTAGTAGTATAATGTGGATCTGATTTTACTGTTTGGTTATAAAATATTAAAAAATAATCACTATTCAATCAAAACGTTTATTTGCTGAGAATATGGGTAATATACAGGTACTATTAAAATTACATGGTTCAACATATTCTGAATAAATGAATCTGATTGCGTGCAAAAATAACAATAATGTTAACATTTCAATCATGAAATGCCTGCATGCGAAAGGAAAAAAATATACAACGCTAACGCTAGATTATAATCAAATTATAAATGTTAAGCTAATATATTAAAAAAGTCAAATTATTTAATATTAACAAAATTTAAGGAAAGGTCATGAATTGCTTTTATTTTATCAATATTGCTGCTTGTGCAAAATTGTATAATGCAAAAAATATTTAATTACACGTTTGAAATACATACAAAAGAATCTATGTAGATAATTTCACATTTAATTGATTTATTTAAGTGACATTTTGCGGAAGTAGAATTTACAAGCAATTTAATGAGCCTGTAAATTTGACTTCCGCACCGCACCACCACAGACTGGTAGCGAAACCACGCAATTTAGTGTAGATCAAATTGCCTGAATAGTTAAATAATATCAATTATTTCGTGTTATACAATATTTTATTGACACTATTATTATTTTACTACCTCTAATTTTTATTTGATACGAATATAATACACATTTAACTACCTTGCGCCCGTGACATTATACGCGTGTGTCCAGGTAGCTCGCGGGAATTTTCAAAAATCCTCTTTTAGCGGGTGTCTAAGTCACAATATCTATATGTATGGGAAATTTCAACCCGATATCCAGTGGTTTGAGTAGTGCGTTGATAGATCAGTCATTAACAGTTGCCTTTTATTGATACGGTAGAACACAGAGAAGATGATTGAAATCCGATATCAAATGACATACACAGTATTATTAATATTGTATTAATAACGTTTGCTTCTATAATATTCAATAACATACTTTTTTTATTTATATATGGTCTAACAAGTTTACAAATTCCTACTGTTTATAATTGTGAATGTGAGTTTGTTTGTTACGCTTTCACGCCGACACTAGTCCACCGATCTTCATGGAACATATTCTCAAAAGTATTAGGAAGGACAATAAGCGGGTGAAGCCACGGGTGGAAGCTTATAATAATAACAAGAAAAAACTACAAAGGTTTTATTATCTTAGAAATTAAATATGACATAAGTCAGACGAAAAATTTTTTTTAATAACATTTCCTATGTTAAAGAAGAATTAGATATAGACGCATGGTTACAAATCAATGAACGTATATACAAAAAGGGCGTCTATACACTACGTGGCAATCCCATGGGATTTAAACTGAAGCACAGACTGGGAGTAATGTTCTCTTTGCTATCTGTGCCCTTTGTCGCTCAGTTCAATATGCAGATTCCCACAACTCGCAAATATACGTTTGAAACATTTTACGAAATTGGAACACGTACGCTTTTGATAGTTTTTAAAATTGTAGCTCAAAGTCCATTGTCAATAAATACATTGCAACGTTTTATTTTCTATATTCTATTAATCTCTAATAAAAATATTGAATTTAAGAAGCGAAAAAGAGCTAAGATACAGCGTATTTGTAAGCTGCCTGACTGGGGAAGTACCTCCACTTTACAGAATACCGCAGCCAAATAACAATTCCCTTAATGGTTGTTGTGTTCATGCGTATTAATGAGTGAGATTACCAGAGAGAAAGTCGAGGTTGGGGTAGGTTAAGGTTGTGATTAACGAAAGCTTGTGGTGTGACTTGCTTTTGGAGAGGGAGATGAAGTACCTTAGGTTTAAGTAGTCTAACCTAGCAGCACCGCGGTTTCGGGTGTTGACTATAACATATACACTGCTTTTTAGGGTTCCGTACCCAAAGGGTAAAACGGGACCCTATTACTGAGGCTCCGCTGTCCGTCCGTACGTCCGTCCGTCTGTCACCAGGCTGTATCTCATGAAACGTGATAGTTAGGTAGTTGAAATTTTCACAGCTGATGTATTTCTGTTGCCGCTATAACAACAAATACTAAAAAACACAATAAAATAAATATTTAAGTGGGCTCCCATACAACAAACGTGATGTTTTCGCTTGTTTTTGCTCGATATTGATAACGGCAACAGCTAGACGCTTGAAATATTCACAGAATATTTAGTTATATGTTCACTTTAAAAATAAATAATTAAATTAAAATAAACAAATATTTAAGGAGGGCTCCCATACAACAAACATTTTTTTGACGTGACAACGTCTTATAAATTGGTTAGCCGGGTGACACTTCAAGAAACTGCGTTACGCTCCGCGCTCACGTTATGCGCTCACAATGAGAGCGAGTGAGAGGCACGCGTCCCTTCCACTCGGGCATGGTTAGCCCGCCTAAGAGCGAGAGAGACAGACATAAAAAGTGAAAGGCATGCGTCCCTTCCACTCGAAAACATTTTACCACTCAAAGTCGTTGTCACGTAAAACTTTCGCCCGTATACCGACTTTACAGGCAACCAATTTTTTGCCGTTTTTATAGATAATGGTACGGAACCCTTCGTGCGCGAGTCCGACTCACACTTGGCCGGTTTTTTAATAACGGTTTTAAATCGACATTTATTGAATTACAATTTTTAATCATAATAATACTCTACAACGAGTGTCGACTCGTTTGCATATTAACCTGCAATAATAGTAGTTTATGAAACTGTTGCATATTATGGGTTCTTAAAATACGAGTGTGAGTTTATAACATGTCCCGAAGGCGAATGTTATAACAGACCACACGAGTATTTTAAGACCTAATTATGTGCAGTTTCATACAATACTTTATCTAATCTCATGAAATATATGATAATAATATTTTAAATACAACCATGAAGTTAATTTAACAGCTTTATTTCTTACTTATAAATCCATTTGCAGATCGAGCATGCGTAGTGCGCATGCGCGACGCGCCGCGCGGCGTGCCGCGCAACGCGCCGCTGCGCCGCGTTCACAGATTATGTAGAAAAATTTTGCAAAGTTGCAATGTATTTGCATTGCAACCTGTTTAAAATACCTGTATCCAGGGCTGAAGCAGTATCGAAATGGAAAAAAAGTCCATGCGACAACTGTATCGAAATAGTAGTTTATGAAACTGTTGCATAATAAGGGTTATTAAAATACGAGTGTGAGTTTAAAACATGAGCCGAAGGCGAGTGTTTTAATAGACCACACGAGTATTTTAATACCTAATTATGTGCAGTTTCATACACTACTTTATCTAATCTCATGAAATATATGATAATAATATTTTAAATACAACCATGAAGTTAATTTAACAGCTATAATTCTTACCTATAAATCCATTTGCAGATCGAGCATGCGTAGTGCGCATGCGCGACGCGCCGCGCGGCGCCGCGTTCACAGATTATGTAGAAAAATTTTGCATAGTTGCAATGTATTTGCATTGAAACCTGTTTAAAATACCTGTATCAAGGGCTGAAGCTGTATCGAAATGGTAAAAAAGTTATTTTACGATACAGTTGTCCATAGAAGAGCTGTATCGAAAAATAACTTTTTAAATTTATTTTGATAGCTTGTGCGTAAAGACTGTCATTATGATACTGTGTTCAGTTTTTTAATGTGTAAATTTCAGTATGAGATTAGATAAAATAACTTTTTAAATTTATTTTGATAGCTGGTGCGTAAAGACTGTCATTAAGATACTGTGTTTAGTTTTTTAATGTGTAAATTTCAGTTCAGTTCATTAAAAAAAAAAAAAAAAAATCAGTATGAGAGTAGATAAACTCCTTTATGCGGCTTGAAAACACTGACTCCCGCTAAACCGAAGTTAAGCAGCGTGATGGAGTATGCTCTAAACATCTTCGATTGAAGGGAGACCCGAATCCCAACAGTGGGATGAATAAGTGTTGACGACGACGACGATAAAATAAACTGGATCTGTTGGAAAATTTTCTCTTTTCGGCTACCATACACTTAGTTCTGACTAGATTATTAGATAACTACATAAGATATTTAAAAATATATTACTGATCCTGAAAGTGCTTTAGGAGTTCTATCTAATAGTTTATACTCGCAAAACAAAATAGATATATCCGAAAATTCGATATTTCATATCTACCATACATTCAGTACGTGAAAAAAAATTCTTTAAAATAAATTCTATAACATATTCTATTAAAAGAAAAGCGTATATCTACTATCCGATATCTATGTCTGCACTCTGTATAATAATGTAGATCCACATAAACTTGCTTTACTTAATTGCAATTTGCTTGAGCTATTAGTGAGGTCGTTGCTTAGATAGGCGGCCTTTGATCGATGTTTCGTGGTGTGCATTAGACAATGTGCTCCATATGTACCTGCCTACTTATCAGTTATTATTAGCAACAAAAATGTTTGTATATTATCCGTTCGTAATCGATGTATCATGGTATCTCATGGGTATGAAAAATACACTTTTCTTTGTCTGGATCATATATTAAATACTCTTATTGTCTTTGTCTTTTTCTGGATCATAATATATTAAATACGCATTATGAGTCAGTGAATTAATCGGAACATTTATTTTTAAATGTAAAGAAAATTATGTTCTTAGTTTGGGCATGTTTAAGCTGTAAAGATTTCGATTTTGAAAGTACAGTTTGTTTATTTATTATTATTTTATATATTTATTGCAAAAAGCTTGTACAAATGCGGGCTTATATTAATACGAGACGAGATCTCTCTCAAAGATTTTGGATATTACTTGCAAATAAATGGCAGTGTAACCTGACAAACTGATCAATAAGAGTCCACATGCATTTTACTTGCAAATAGATGGCAGTGTAACCACGCTTCAAACTGACAAACGCGGTTACCCCAATGTGCGTATCTCATTTTTTTTATACTACGTCGGGTAGCGAACAAGCATCCGGCTCACATGATGTGAAGCAGTTACATGTAAAGGAGATTTAGAGAAGCAGTAAAACTAAAATATGTATAATGTATGTTCATGCTTATATCCTTACTTCAGATTTTTATTTAAAAAGTAAAATGCTCAGAATTTAGTAAACAAATCGAACATTTATATTTATACGAGTTACTAAATGTGTTACAGCGTTGACTTCGATTTTCGTCAGTGTAATGACGTTAGTGAAAATGTAGTAGAAGTTAGAGAGGCCGCCCTAGGAATACGTGGGCGGACTACGAAAGTACCCACGCGGGCGGGTACTCAGAATATTATGACTACTTGTATAGTTTATCAAACCGTCGGCTGACTACTTCGTTTCCGTATCATAAGGCACTCAACAAATTGGCTGCTGTTAAGGAATCTGCAGGCAATGGCAATGAACTTTTACTTACTTAGCTGCACCGTAAAATTTATTGAGTTTATTTAGATTCTTCTTTCATCTTATTAGTCTTTATCTACAATCAAGATGGTGTAGGCCTTCTTTAATTTTCGCCATCTGTCTCGATCTTGTGCCACCTGCATCCAGTCCCCTCTTGCCACCTTCTTATCGTCATCTTTCCACCTCATCTGAAGTCTTCCTCTGGGACGTTTTTCTCCCCACGGTCGCCGCTCTAACTGCTTTGTAAAGCAGTGGTGGTGTACCACGAGCCTTGTTTTCGATCAAAATGACCTGCCCACTGCCACTTGAGGCTTACGCTGTGCCCAACCTCTCTTTTGCTGATCCTCGTTAGATGAACATCAGAATGCATCATGTGCAGCTGAGGTTGGCTTTGACTCAAAGATGATGGCGATACACTTACGCCCCAAAATGATCCCACTTGATGAAACCGTAAGGGCGAAATCAATGTAGGTATAAAAATGAATTTAATTACGTAGAACAGTATAGGTGCTTCATTAATAACAATATGTCGGCAAAGTTGCAATTTCAACAATCAACAGTATTAACATAAATGTGTTAGTAACTACCTATCTAGTTTTTAGTCGACAGGCACTATAAAACACTTTTAATATATTAAATTGTAACTCGAGCCTACAGCCTGTCACGCAAGGTGAGAACCCTAACCGCTAGATAAAGACCGAGTTAGACGAACTAAAAGAAAATCTATAATAGACAAACAAACGACATAAGCGCGCCGCGCTATGCAACGTAAAATGTTCTTTATTGCGTCGCGTCTAAAGTCGCTATTTATTTAAATTACCTTATACAAGTGCGCGTTCTGTACTAGTGCTATTTAATCTATGCTACATCTTCCAATTATTGCCATATATCATTGATCTAATAATCCTTAAACTAAATCTAAAAGGAGTTTAATACTCACAATTTACAGCTTCCCTGGCTAGCAGTAGCTCTTTTTCTAGCTGTTGAGGATCGATGGGTGATGCCTCCTGCCCACCTTCTCCTTTTGCTCGTTCTATAAGAGCCGTGCCTGCTTCACCTCGTTCAGCTGCCGCTACTAGAAGACGCCTTACTCTTGTTAATTCAGCCTGTGTTGAAATTAAATGAAAATATATTCATTGCTGCATTAAAATTATAACAGCTAATTTAGTTTTTTATAAAGTTTAATTATTCACAATAATACATTCTCATTTCACATCTAGTGTGTATTACCCCTAATGTGTAACACACAAAGTGAGCAGAAACATTCGACTTTGGTAGCAAAAGTTGCAATCCGTAAACTTTCACGTAGCATGTACGTCAATGTGCTATCTGCTTACTAATAGACGATCTATGTGCTTGTTTTTATGCGAGAATGTATTTTCCTCTTCAGTATAAGTACGTTAGTACTATTACTTATACTGTGGTATAAGCTTATAATATTATTAACGATAAGTTAATAAGTGTAATGTGTCAAGTCAAGTCATCATGAAAACGTCTACGATATGACATGATTCGATTCTTTCTATTAAAAAAAATCGATCCTGGTATAAAAGTAATATCGTAAAATATTACATACTTAGTTATTGCAAATTAACACATGATAACTGGGGGGCAATTCTCGTAATTAAAATGTAGTCAAAATTTTGTGCCGATCCAGTCTCGATCTAAAATTTGGTATTCTTATATTACAATATGAAACTTCAAACTCTAATTTCAGTGGGATTATATCGAAATATGACCGAAAATTAAACAAACTAAGAATGTTATTGTGCCTGAAATAAGAATTAGTATTATTTAACGAATGAAATCAAATATATCATTTTTAGTCCATTCACAATTCAATCTCGATTCGGTCAACTTTAATTCTGCGTAAATTATTATTATTTAAATAGATGTCTTGGCCAACTTGCCAGAATATTATAAATATTTTGAAAAGGGGAAAAATTCACCTGGTGGGATCCCACCTAGGGAGGGCAGGCGAATTTTTCCATTTTTCAAAACATTTTTAATTCTGCGATAGCAAAATAATTATGAGACTTGGCCGTCTGGTGACCTAATATATTTCTATACTGTTTTAACAAAATATTTCATTGTGTGTGGTGGAACAGGATAGCAGTCATCATTTAATAATTCTGTAGTTTCTTTTTATCGTTAAAAATTAGTATGACCACGAAAAAGCTTCTGATCAATCTATCGATACCTCAGATTTGTCCTTAATCGATCCTCAATCCAATTTTAAAACCAGTAACATACAAACCGTCCAAATTTCTGGCAAAAGTAGATATGAATAATTCAACTATAACATTTATAACCTGTAATCGTTCGTTTTCAAGTCTGAGCCTCCTGGCCAGTTGCGCCGCTGTGAGCATCCCCGGGGACGCCAATACCTCCTCCTGCCGCGACCGGTCCGACCGCCCGCCAGGGGACGCCGCTTCTGTTGATACAAAACATTTATGAGGAAAATAAATTTCTATAAAATATCCAGCGGCCAATATTCTGACATGAAACATATCTTTTGCTTAGCCTAAATTATACACCTGTCTACATACATATTAATGTATTATTTATTTACTTTAAAATAGCTTTTCTCTATAATGTAGAACAGATAATGGTGTATAAAAGCAAAGCTGAACAGCAAGGCAATGTAGAAAGAAATTACGTAGACAATGTTATAAATTAATTCAACCAAGTGGCTTAATCCACGATTTGTTATACTTTCAGACTGTCTCGCTAATAGCTTTACTTCCAGTTTCGTCGTTCCTATTAACGTTTAGGGGCTCACGTTATACTCCTCATTATAAGCTGCCCTCCTATAATATGAAAACTTTAGCAAAATTCCTGCCGTAGTCATATAAATGATATTGGTTATGGCGACGTAAACATCGTAATAACGTCAAAGTTCTTCCAGTCACGAAACGGCACGGTCCAGACAAATCGATTGCGCGTGTTACACGCGTCCGGCGCTCGGGTAGCAGCACCAGGTGTATACGATGTTAACGTTATTGTAGCATCTCAAAAACAAATCTATTGACTTTGCCAAATAACCAGGATTGACTTATTTTTCACCAGCGTTTAATTTCGTCTAACAAATTGCCAACGTGTCAATAGTATCTCACAATCATTAATTACGCACGTTAGAAGCTTCCAAAAGAAATGAAGATTGTGACAAATTAGCTAATAAACAAGAAATTAGTTGGTAGAACTGTGGAGCGAGCATTATTGTGAGCTGAACTAACTCCTTTGCGAAACGGAAAAATTGCACGAACACCTGGCAATATCGGTCTGTTGCTATTATCCTTCCTACTCTGGTAGGTTAATATGATGAAACAAGACTAAATACAGGAACAATTATTACAGTACATATAACCTGAGAATATATCTAGGAAAGTACATAAAAAGAAAACTAGGAACAACACCTCGGAATATATTAAGGAAACTCAATAACTGAAATCTATTCTAGGAGTAAACAAAAACTACAGAACGCAGAAGGCAGTAACTTTGGACATAAATTTAAAAAATCCCACGTGCTAATTAAAAGGTTGCACGAATAATTAAATGACAAATTACAACAGCTGTTGGAAAGTTTCTTTCTTGAAAAGTTTGCTGGTTGTGCAGTTAGTCGGCAAATGAGCTTATTCCCCAAGGCTGCTGGCTCATTAGCGCCGAGGATACTCCGCAAAGGGGACGGGTGGTACAATGTATGGATGCTTTCACAAGACGTAGAGCATGTCATTCTTTAGTAATTCTGTGTATTATTTTCTCGCGGTTGCTCTTTTAAATTACCAGATGTATAATAATAACTTTTTTTTTTAAAGTAGACTAAATAATAACGAACGAAAGTCATTTTTAAATGGTTATTAGCTTGACCACGTATATTTGTTTCAAATCTTGCGACAACTTTTTTAAAATATAATAATATGTTACTTCTTATTTGACAACCGCTAAAAATTATTACTTGTAAATTTTATTACTTGTAAAATTATTCCAATATTTTATTCTCTGATGACTGAGACTTCAGTCATCAGAGAATAATATATTGGATTTTTTTTTTTATTAATTAGATATCATCTCAAGTTTCGCCTTCGACATCTTTGTTGCGATCGATTGCAGAACGTACGCAAAAGTTGCTACTCTTCAATTAGGAAAGGTTGTTGCTGTATTTCAGTATTACTATTATCTAGTACGATAACATCTTGTTGGAGCAATACTTACTAAAGAATTTCAAACTAAGTACGAACTTCATCAGCAAAACAAACATGCCGTCTCGACTAGTTAGGAACTATTATATCCTGGATTACAGACTCGTAGATAAACGCAAACACCAAGTTAGCTAATAAACAAGAAATTATTACTCCACGCTTCGCTTCAACTTTTGTTTATTCCTTGATAGGTCCCATACTTTTCATAGATACTTAAGTTTATATTTCTGAATGAATTTCAAAAGGGTTTTTTGTTTGTGAATAATTTGAAAAACATCTTCTGAGCATATCCAATATTTCTGATATAATTAGATTTTTTAACATATTTCAAATATTGTCCATTTTTAGGATTTACTTACGTTAAGATTATACTGTCCCAAGATGAAAATCAAACCTATGAAAATTTCGATCACTTAAGGCTTTATTATTTTTGTTATCAGATTATTTAGTTATTTTAAGCACCATATTATTGTGAACAACATTAATAAAGTTGCATAAATACATGTATAGCTACATACTTAGAAGGACAAGTATTTTTAACTAAATTTCTTTAATATCCTTACCTCCATCAAGCGTTGCAGTGATATCCGCTCTAGGTTCTGGTCCTTCACTACTCCTGCCTGGTGAAGTAGCGTCTGGGAGAGGCACCTCTTCGTCTGAACTGTCTGCTGGATCTAGTACATTTCGTTCGCTTGTATTGCTATTACCACCAGTTCCAATTTCAGCATACGTTCCACTGTCGCTTCCGTTTTGTGTAGACCATTTTATAGGAGATTCTAATTTTCCATTAGCTTGATTTTCTTTATTGTCGTCATCAACTACAAGAACAAGGAATTTATTACAACCACTTTTTTCTGTTATAATATTTGCATCTATTGTGCACAAAAGGAAATGCAATCGACCTATAATGTGGTGTCCCACCGGATCCATCTTGTTAACAAATAAAAACAAACATAATAAACGCGTTGTGTTATTACCTTCATTATACATATATGAAGCTTGTAATTTTGTTATTAAACATGAAGAACTGTTTATGGAAACATGTAATAGAAACGATAGCGACGTGTGTTTTTTATATATATGTTACCGGCCAAACCCGATTTCAGGACAAACTAGTTTGGCCTAGGCTAAACTAGTTCGTCCTGAAATCGGGGTTGCCTAGGCAAAACTTGTTCTTCCCTTAAATAGGGAGTAGATGGCCATAAAAAAAAATACCTTGACATACTGGGGACTTTGTCCCATGAAGTACCTAGGTGGTCATAAAAAAATACCTTAACTAACTTAATAGGAAAAATTAGTTTAGCTTGGCCAAACTAGTTGATCCTGAAATCGGGTTTGGCCGGTAACATCTATCTATATATATAAAATTCAATGTCCTGACTGACTGACTGACTGATATATCAATGCACAGCCCAAACCGCTGGGTCTAGAGATTCCAAATTTGGCACGTAGGTTCCTTATGACGTCTAGGGGTACACTAAGAAATGATTTTTCAAAATTCATCCCCTAAGGGGGTGAAACGGGGGTCCAAAGTTTGTATGGGGATACGAGATTAGGTGGACTATTTTATCCGAAACTTTACACGAGTACTTCTATAGATAAATGAGTAAACACGTGTTTCAGAATTTTTCAATATTCAACCCCTAAAGGGGTGAAATAGGTTGAAAAAGTCTGAAAATCGTCATGGGTATTGTTTCTATAGTTTATTGGGTCGCTGATTACGAAAACAACAACTATTTTCTAATCAAACGTAGCCCGACTTCAATTACGAAACGGGACGTCAATTACGAAAATGGCATCGATTTGAAAATATAACATAATAATAATAATAATAATAATAATAGCCTTTATTCAGATCAACTTTACCTAGTAACAATATAAAAACATATAAATTAAAGATATAAGTTGTTGCAGTGAGTTAATTAAAGTATTTGTTGTTTCTTTACTTTCTGTAGATCTGTTTGCCAATCGGCAAAGGCCTCCTCCAACCTTCTCCATTCTAATCGTTCTTGAGCCACTCTGTTCCACATCACTCCTGCCACTTTTCTGATATCATCATCCCACCTTTTCTGAGGTCTGCCTCTTTTCCTTTTACCTTCCCTGGGATACCATCTTGTCACTCTCTTACTCCATTTGTCATTGCCTCTTATCGTATGCCCCGCCCATCTCCATTTAAGTCTTCTAATTTTTAGTGTTATATCTATGGTTTTTGTTTTATTTCTGATGGCACGGTTTCTCAATTTGTCTGACCTCTTGACATTCAACATACTCCTTTCCATAGCGTATTGACATGTCGCAAGTTTGCTTGTTGTTTCCTGAGTTAATGCCCATGATTGGCAGCCATACATAAGGACGGGTAGTATGCAGGTATTAAACAGTTTACTTTTGATGTTGATATGAAGTTTTTTGTCTTTCATAGCCTCTCTCAAGCTCCAGTATCTTCTCCAGCCGCTAGTAATTCTTCTCTTTACTTCCTCGCGCATATGTTCCTTTTGAGTTATTAGTTGGCCCAAATAGACGTATTCATCAGTGTAGTTAATTTCGGTGTTTTCTAAGTGTATCGCGGTCTTGTGTCCATTTGTCATCACTCTAGTCTTTTCAGGGTTGAGTTTTAACCCAAATTTCTCACTTTCAATTGCTAGGTCTTCTATCATTCTGTTGAGATCTTCCGATGTTTTGGCGAATAACACTATGTCATCGGCGAATCTTAGATGCGTCAGTGATGTGCCGTCTACGTTGATTCCTAGTAATTCCCATTTGAGTCTCCTGAATATTGATTCCAAAACAGCCGAGAAGAGTTTTGGAGATAGGGGGTCTCCCTGTCTAACTCCTTTTTGTACTCTAAATGGTGGGCTTTTCTTTTCTAATTGAATTCTGGCTGTACTATTGCTATATACCTTCCTTATTAGTCGAATGTATTTATGTTCAATCCCTTGTTCTACTAGTGCTTCCCATATGTTTCTATGTAGTAGAGAGTCGAAAGCTTTGCTGTAGTCGATAAATGCAATATAGTATGTAAGCTGATATTCGTTGTACTTCTCTATGACCTGACGAACTACATGGATATGGTCTATCACCGAGTAGTCCTTACGAAAACCAGCCTGTTCGATAGGTTGTTGTTCGTCTAGTGTTCTTTCAATCCGTTTCAATATGATCTTAGCGAAGACTTTGTATGTGTTGGACATGAGACTGATGGGGCGATAGTTTCCGATTTCATATTTATCCCCTTTTTTATACAAAAGGATAATGTTCATTTCTGTCCATTGTTGGGGGATTATTTCAGTGTATATGATATTGTTAAACATATCTGTAAGGACAGGTATTAAGACTTCTTTCCCTTGCTTTAGGATTTCATTGCTGATGCCGTCCGGGCCTGGTGCTTTGTCTACCCTTTGGGTATCTATAGCTTTCTGGACTTCCGCTTGCAGAATGCTAGGAATATTTGAAGTAACGGCCAAATCAATTTCATCTTCTGTTTTATTACTTTCGTACAGTTTCTTGTAATAGGATGTTGCTGTTTCCAATATGTCTTTTCTATCATGATTCCATTTTCCACTGTCGTTCTTAATCTTAACGATCCAATTCTTTGAGTTCTTCAGTTCTTTGTATGCTTTTTTGATTCCACCCGTTTTACTTATATACTTTTCTATAATTTCCATTCTGCTATTCTTTCTGTCGTTTCTTATGCTTTCTTTTATTTCTTTACTAATCTTCGTTAATAGTTTTCTTCTGCCTTGTGTATCTTTAGCACTAATTAAGTGCTTTCTCACTTCTAGTAGTTTTGTGGTATTTGTTGTTAGCCATTTTTTCGCTCCGATATTTTTATTTGTAGTGAGTTGTATTTGTGTTTTTATGGTATCTTCTATCCAGTTGTATTTTTCTTGTGTTCCTAGTTCCTTTGTGTTAGATTGAAAGTTTATGAATTTGTCTCTTAGAGCGGTTGTCATTTGTTCTAATTGATGTTTTCCGAGCTTAACGTATCCTGTATCTTGTCTTGGTCTAGTCTTTTTTGGCTGCTCTGCTATAAGTTCTGTTCTAATCATTTTATGATTGGTGTTAAAGTTCAATTTATTGATTACAGTAAAGTTAGTGAAGTAGCTGTTTTTGTTAGTCATTATAAAATCAATTTGGTTTTTTGTTTTGCCATCTGGCGAGATCCAGGTCCACATGTTTTTCCTATTTTTCCTGAACATAGTATTTAGGATGGTCAAGTTATTTTGTAGTGCAAAATTTGTGATATGTTCTCCATTTCTGCTTCTGGGTTTATTACTGAATGTGAATGGTCCTATAGCACTTGTTTCTCCTGGGCGCTTATCCCCAATTTGGCCATTACAGTCTCCCATTATTATTAGGTTTTTGTGACAGTGCTCTTGGATTGCATTGTTTAGTTCTAGGTAGAAAGTATTTATAGTTTCTAGATTCGATTGTTCAGTAGGTGAATATATTTGTACAATAGACCAAGGATCTTCGTATCCAGGTAATTTCATATTTATCAACGCGATACGCTCCGAGATACCTACGAATCCTTTCACATATTTTATTATATGTTTTTTAACAATAAATCCAACCCCATGGAGACCCGGTGTCTCACCTATGTGATAAAATATGTAATCTGGGTAAGATATAATATTTTCGCCCATTCTTCTTACTTCACTCAGTCCAACAATGTCCCATTTGATGTGTTTTAACGAATGCATTAGTTCAACAAGATTCTCTTCACTTTTCAGGGTAAGTACATTGAGGGCTGCGATGTAGATTTTCAGTTTTTGATGTTTATGATCCTGATTTTTGTTGCTGTCGTTATTATTTTTATTGCTTAATGTTGGAGGGTTGTGGTCTTTCTCCCCCACGAGGACCAGTCGGCTTGGGGGAGGTTTATGCGTTTTTGTTTCGTTGTTGCCAGTTTCTTCGGTTGGTTTTGGATTCCGTTTGCCGATTGTTAATTGTTATTGCTTTGTGGTAGTAGGTAAATTAGAAAGAGAGTTGGATCTGGACCGCATCATGTCAAAAGCATTTGTTCTGTTTAGCTTGATTGAAGATACAATATGTTGTTTTTTAGGCTGGTTGTCATAAGCAGAGGGTGAAGTCGATGAATCTCTTTTCCTTTTTTCTTGGCTATTTTTATTCTCTTTGACTATTAGTTTGTCATACTTCAGATATGCTATGTTGCCTTTTTTCCTCTCTTCAACTAACTCAGCTTGTAACATTTTTCTTTTTTCCAACACTTCCTTTGAGTAATCTTCGCTTATGAAAATTCCTGTCAGATTCTTTTTATTTTTAATAATTTCAGACTTTTTCCAGTTGCTTGTAAACGAACATAGTACCGGCCTCGGCTTTTCGTTTTCTCTATTTTTGGTTCCTAAACGATGAATTTTATTGATTTCATAGTCTTCTATATTAATATCAAGATCATGTTTGAATTTTGTTTTTAATTCTTGTATTAATTCACAAGTTGACGTTTCTTTTTCGTCCAGGCCAAATACTATAATATTATTTTTCTTCTCCCCTCTTTTCATGAACTCTATTTCTTTTTCCAATTTTTCCATTTTGATTTTTAGGTTTTTGTTTTCTTCCACTAAAGGAATTAACTTTTCTTCCATATTTTCCATAATATTTTTTGTAATAGAATCCTTCAGTTCAATAGTTTGGTTTTGCATCTCAATTTTCATTTTGTCAAATAACATTTGAAATTGGCCTTCCATTTTTTTTATTTAAATTTTTGTTTGCGTGTAATGGAACGTACTAGTAGAAATGGTAGATTTTTTTTTCCGTAGTTGGCAACACTGAATGCACTGTCAATGTCACAAACGCTAGTCTTGTTGACGTTTGAATGTCAGTTGACGGTGACTAATTTGTGTGCTATGCTTTCTAACCTTAAATCCACGATGATATTGTTCTTCTAATTTATCGGCAATCTCCTGATTGTTACACAAATCCTATTATTTAAACACTTCGCGAAGGTTTTGTTGCGGTTTTGTGATGAGTTATATATCCAAATATTACTGTAACTATTTTTGTTCGTTTGATTTCGTCTGGTGGTTATCACTATAGTGTTGACACTTCTAACGTTTTGGGAAAATATAACATAGTGGATATAAATTAGTTAAAAGCACTTTTAAAATTTTACCCCTAAGAGGGTGAAACGGAGGTCCAAAAATTCTATGGAGAAACGAGATTAGTTGACTATTTTATCCTAAACTTTACACGACTACTTCTATAGATAAATGAGTAAACACGTATTTAAGGATTTTTCAAAATTCAAGCCCAAAAAGGGTAAAATAGGGCCAAAAAGTCTGAAAATGTTCATGGGTATTGTTTTTATGGTGTATCAGGTCGCTGATTACGAAAACAATAACGATTTTGAAATTCAATGTGGTTAACGTGACCATCATACTCTATTGGGGTGCGATGGGATTGAAATGTCTAAAATGGGGTGAAAAGGTCTGAAAATCGTCATGGGTATTGTTTTTATAGTTTATCGGGTCGCAGATTACGAAAACAGCAACTATTTTGTAATCCAACATAGCCGACGTGACATAAAATCACCCCTGTGATTTTATGGGGTGCGATGGGGTGAAAATGTCATAATATCAATATGGGTGTTGATTCTATGGTAATAGCATCGATTTGAAAATATAACATAGTAGACATGAAATTACCTTAAAGGATTTTTCAAATTTTACCCCAAAGAAGGTGAAACGGAGGTCCAAAATTGTATGGAGAAACGAGATTAGTTGGACTATTTTATCCTAAACTTTACACGAGTACTTCTATAGATAAATGAGTAAACACGTGTTTACCCCGAATTTCACGCGAGCGAAGCCGCGGGCGAAAGCTATTATATAGTAAAATTCCACGCGAGTTCAAAAATTAAATACCTACCACTCAATTCAAAAAGAAATTACAAATATATAAATGGCCTAACGAGAAAATCCTTCACTGAATTAATGCATTACTTGAACATATGCATTAAATTAATAAATAAATAAGTATTAAAAAAAATTGCCGTGTGGTTTCCGGCAGACTAGAATAGAATCACTCCGTCTCTTCCCATGGATGTCGTACAGGGCGACTAAAGCAAATACATTATAAAACATCGATCAGGCCTCCCCAACCCGTTTGGCCAGCGTGGGGAGTGTAGGCCAAATCCTCCTTCTGTCTGAGATGGACGAGAGAGGGTCATGCTCCTGTAGTGGAGACTAAAATGACCTGATGATGAAGTTTTAAATTAAAATAAATTAAAACTAATATTTGCATTCAATGGTAAATAATTGGCAAGACATGAGCGTCCTATAAAACACTTAAAATCAGTGTTACTATGCTTTATACAAATAAAGATTTATTTATTTATATGGCTATACATGTACTTTTTATCCTAGAAATATTTAAGATACTTGCAACAAAAAGAAATAACCTGAAATAATTAAAATTTACTAATACGAAAACCATGTAAAAAACAAAGTATGTTGTTTGACTGAATTAGGAATGGCTACTCTGATTTTGACGGGATTTTACTTTCAGATTCTATTTATCCCTGAACACGTACCCTATACCTAACAGCTAGTGCGTCCCTGTGTGCCAACCTTCCGGTTATATCACAGGATTGCGAGTCTCCCGTCCAGTAAACCAATCAGACGAGAGGACTTTACCTGCTTCGCTCTTGCGCTCGGTAAATTATCCCTGAACAGTTGAGGGTGTCTATATGAAAATATAAATTAATCCTAATCCTATTTTTAACATTTTCAATGTAATTTTAAAAATTATTAAACAATGCCATGTAAGTCGCGACCAACAGCTAGTTAATATACTGGGGTGAGGTCAAACGTTTATTGTTATTGTTGCATGATATAATATTTAACTTTTACTATCAAAACTTCAACATGATTGATCTATCGTTCGTCATACTCTTAAAATATAATTGTATTTATTTTACGAAGAAACTTATACATGTAGCAGTATACTTTTATTATTAAGAAATAAACGTAGAATAAAAAACTAACAAGAGCTTCACCTAGCAAAATGAAGGGAAAACGAAAGTCAAGTGGTCATTTACCTCGGCTATTCGGACTAAAGGTAAATACGCACAAAATAACTAGGGGAAAATTCAATTTACAGTACATTCACATCTTTCAATATCATATGAGATTCTTATATTAAAGAAGCCATTTAAAAATTGCTTATAAAACATAATTAAATATTCCGAAACTTCTCATACCTTGCTCTTATTTTTCTATACTTTGGCACTATCTAGTCCCAAACTAAATAAAGTTTGTACGATGGGTACTAGATAACAGATGTCATGTCAAATCTATTATGCAGATTTATAATATAACAATTTAATGATGAACCATATAAAATACATCCATGCACTATAACTACTTCTATCTGTATATTAGGCCCACATTGTGTCTCTTGTGGAGCCACCACCAAAAAAGCAATGAACATAAGTATTAAAAAAAATTGCCGTGTGGTTTCCGGCAGACTAGAATAGAATCACTCCGTCTCTTCCCATGGATGTCGTACAGGGCGACTAAAGCAAATACATTATAAAACATCGATCAGGCCTCCCCAACCCGTTTGGCCAGCGTGGGGAGTGTAGGCCAAATCCTCCTTCTGTCTGAGATGGACGAGAGAGGGTCATGCTCCTGTAGTGGAGACTAAAATGACCTGATGATGAAGTTTTAAATTAAAATAAATTAAAACTAATATTTGCATTCAATGGTAAATAATTGGCAAGACATGAGCGTCCTATAAAACACTTAAAATCAGTGTTACTATGCTTTATACAAATAAAGATTTATTTATTTATATGGCTATACATGTACTTTTTATCCTAGAAATATTTAAGATACTTGCAACAAAAAGAAATAACCTGAAATAATTAAAATTTACTAATACGAAAACCATGTAAAAAACAAAGTATGTTGTTTGACTGAATTAGGAATGGCTACTCTGATTTTGACGGGATTTTACTTTCAGATTCTATTTATCCCTGAACACGTACCCTATACCTAACAGCTAGTGCGTCCCTGTGTGCCAACCTTCCGGTTATATCACAGGATTGCGAGTCTCCCGTCCAGTAAACCAATCAGACGAGAGGACTTTACCTGCTTCGCTCTTGCGCTCGGTAAATTATCCCTGAACAGTTGAGGGTGTCTATATGAAAATATAAATTAATCCTAATCCTATTTTTAACATTTTCAATGTAATTTTAAAAATTATTAAACAATGCCATGTAAGTCGCGACCAACAGCTAGTTAATATACTGGGGTGAGGTCAAACGTTTATTGTTATTGTTGCATGATATAATATTTAACTTTTACTATCAAAACTTCAACATGATTGATCTATCGTTCGTCATACTCTTAAAATATAATTGTATTTATTTTACGAAGAAACTTATACATGTAGCAGTATACTTTTATTATTAAGAAATAAACGTAGAATAAAAAACTAACAAGAGCTTCACCTAGCAAAATGAAGGGAAAACGAAAGTCAAGTGGTCATTTACCTCGGCTATTCGGACTAAAGGTAAATACGCACAAAATAACTAGGGGAAAATTCAATTTACAGTACATTCACATCTTTCAATATCATATGAGATTCTTATATTAAAGAAGCCATTTAAAAATTGCTTATAAAACATAATTAAATATTCCGAAACTTCTCATACCTTGCTCTTATTTTTCTATACTTTGGCACTATCTAGTCCCAAACTAAATAAAGTTTGTACGATGGGTACTAGATAACAGATGTCATGTCAAATCTATTATGCAGATTTATAATATAACAATTTAATGATGAACCATATAAAATACATCCATGCACTATAACTACTTCTATCTGTATATTAGGCCCACATTGTGTCTCTTGTGGAGCCACCACCAAAAAAGCAATGAACAATGAAGTCCATTGTAGTTCCGGGTGTAAAAATACTGCTGCCTTAAAACTCACAACGAATTTAATCAGAAAAAAATAGTAGAAGTAGGAAGCTTTTGGTATTTGAATTCCTCTCTTGGCAATGGCTAGTCAAGTGAAGTTCAACTGCCGTCCACCGAGAATTTTCAATATCTAACACTATTGCGGATAAAACTGTGAGTTGTTACTTAACACATCGATACCATTAAAATAAATTGCAAAATATATTTGTGTATCATTAACTTTACTTACCTAAGAAAGGGTTTTCTTTTCCATTTCTTATTGAGAGCCTAGTGTTTCTGTTTAAGGTCCCTTCCTTGTCACCATTTAGAGAGCCGTTTCTTTTGTCTAAGGTCCCAATGAGGAGCCGTCGTTCGGGAGGTATCGGTCTGGGATCCAGATCAGTTCTCTCAAGAGCTGAGCTGGCTGGTGTGATGAGCGGGTCGGCTGGCTCGGGTTCATCAGCCTCGACCCGTGCACCAACCGACACTTGCTCATCAACCATTTTTCGGAGTTTCGCCTGTGTAAATAAATTTAATTAATTCCTGTTGCTCTCACTGATAATAAAATTGTTATACAGAACACTGTATTCAGGTACTCAAGTAAGCTTATTGGATGAAACATGTTCAAGAGGCCTACTCCAAAGTAAAAACCGAACTTTGGAGCAAAAGTTAGGAATATTTCAGACCCGAATTTCATTTTCGTCAGTATTGGGTCGGTATATGTGGACTTTTCATCCAATCAATAGGGCCTAATTTACTTTGTAAATACATTTAATATACAGTAAATATATTTATGAACCATTGACGTTCGCTTTCGAAGAACTACAAAGTCTATTTATTAAGAAAAATCTGAACTTTCGGTCGCATTTTTATTTCGGAATAGGCGCCCCAGTCTCTATACCATAGATTATAAAAGTATATTGTACCCCGTTACTGATAAAAAGAACGCATATTAATAACAAAGTTATATGTTGCCCGTATTTCTAGAACTAATAAAAGTATCAAACCGAATTTGTTGAAATTATTTAGATACGAATACTTCATATTCGTATCTGAATAATTTCAAAAGAATGTTGAGGACAAAGATGAAGGAGACAGAAATAAAAAAAGAGTCGTTTAGGAATCTTCCTTTCATTTTTAAATTTTGAAGAAAACGACTCTTTGTTTTAATACTGTCTCCTTCATCAAAAAAACGCTATTCTCGTTGAGGACATCAACGAGAATAGCGTTTTTTTAATACTTCAGTTGCACGTGCAAAGAAAGTACCGCATTTAATTTACCAATATGGAAATGAAATATGGGAATTAAACGTACGTGTCATAATTTTAAGATAACACTATACATTTCATCTATTCTACGATGTCTTATCTGCTCCCATTAATCTAAGCAATACCCCGGTATTTAGTTAATTCACCTGCCGCCGTTTGATGTAATAGTCGTTTTAATCGTTGCGTTTCAGTATAGTAGACATAATAGATCAGTATCCAAACTCCAAACTCATAACCGAATACTCTAGTGGCTACATGATTCTCAGCCAACTTCTCAATACACCGTGATACACTGTACGGCAGCGGCGCAACATAACACGGCGCTACACCGCATGGTTCAACGTAGCACGACGCGCCGCAGCACATCGCGACGCAGCACATCGCGACGCAGCACAGCGTGACGCAGCACAGCGCGATCAAACAGTGATATTTAATCATATTACCATACCATGCGGCGACAAAAAAATACGCACAAATCAAATTTACCGCGCCAGCGTTGATTTACACATAAAAGTAAGTCTTACAAGGAATTGAGATACTGTTTTTGTATACTGTGGATTCAGGGACGGACGCCCGATTTCCCCTTCTACTTTGTAATTAATGATAATACCGACGGGTATTCAGGTAGCTATCGAGTTTATAGACTTAGGTATTAGATCGCGTGTTAGTGTCTTTTGCATGCAGGTTTTCGCCGAGTTTGACGGTGAAACATCGTTGTTGTAAAATCGTGTGTGGAACTAATCATGCATGCAAGGGGTTGCTCGGTACTCACCTGGGCGTCACCTAATATGCGGCGCACTAGCGCCATCAGGCCGCCGTGGCAGGCGCTGTCATGCTATCCCCCACCGCCTCCCCGCATGGTCTCCCGCCTCGTGACACCTGCCAGTCGCTCGTTACTACAATCACTTACAAACTCGGAATGGAAATGAAACTATTCCACTTTGTTGACCGATTGCACGTTCTTTGTTCTATTATTACGATGAATTGATCGCTCACGAGCTCGTTGTTTCGAAGATTAATCTGAAACAAACAAAATTAAATTATTAATTCAGGGGAACGTTGAATGTTCTTTGTAATTCTGATGGGTGGTCGACATGCAGTGGAAAATCAAATTCAATTAGGTCAACAGAGCTCGGGAAATGGAAGTACTGATGCCTACTTTCATTTCATGTTTATGTAAAACGCTTTTAAATTTGTATACGCATAAGCCGAAATCAACAAATTGAAAACAATGTTATTATGGAGTTGGCGGGATAATGTACAAAATAATTGATTCAAGACAATCAATAAAATTAACATGGCAGGTTTTAACTGTTTCGTTTTGTTGACAATGTTTTAGTAGAATCAAATTAAAGGTTCGAATTATAAGGAAACAATAAACAATAAACAATTATGTAGGCGGAAGTCAAATATAAAATACGAACCAAAGAGATATAAAAGCTTCATAATAAAACCAGTCATTTTAACTACTAATCTACATTCAAAGAAAATTTAACGAGTTATAATTCCTGCATGATTATCCTTTATCTATAAAATACATATAAAAAAATTGTGACTATCGCATGTCTTTACATAGGATGTATTTAACGTAAAATAATATGAGGCGTAATTATAAGGGCAATTAAACCTAAAATATTCATTTTTAGAATTTGTCTGTCAAGTTTATACACCTATCACGCAAAAAGTACTACACAAAATTGGATGTGGTTATCATGTTTTCATAGAAATTGTGTAACTGGATGTAATTTTCTTGTTTCTTTTTGTACTGTCTGATGATGACAGACAAGCATACGACCCGCCTGATGTGAAGCGGTTACCGTAGCCATATTAACGCTTGCAACATAAAATTTAGATAGATGAGTTAATAATAATAATTGCTTATTTTTTTAAGTTAAGAGCAACCCTATTCTACACTAAAACCAAGTTTTACATAGGTATATAAAAAATATAAATATTTTTTTGTGTATTAGTCAAATACATATTTAGTTCTACGGAAACAAAGGCACTTATAATTTATCGGTAATTAAACGGGTTTTTCCAAAGGCAGGCAAACAATAACCACAACACGCCCGGCCCTATATCACCGGAGTTGAGAGACAATGTGGAAACATTTCTATGCAGAGACCAAAAAAATACGCATGTGATTTTTTATGCAAACTCAAAACGTAAGTATTAAATCTGTATATATATATTTATATGAATCCCCATTTCCCTTGGTCACGGCAACACGCGTGAATGGCTGGACCGATTTCGCTGTTTCTTCTTTTTCTTATGTTGTATTTGTTATTGTCAGGAGAAGGTTCTTGTGAAAGAAAAAAAATAAGAAAGTTGCGTGGAAAATTAGAAAATTTAAGAAACCTGAACGACAATATTAACTTTTCTAATGTAACTTTATGTTGTTTGACAGAACTGTCAATCATTTGACAAATTGTGCGATAGATCTTTGAAATAAAGCCAACCTCACCTGCACGTGTTGCGTCTGACTGACAAACGAGGCTCTGGCGAAAAGAGAGGCATAGCGTATTTTTTAATGCCGAACTTGGGAAGTAACTCCACCTCACAGAATACCACAACAAAATAACAATTCCCTTGAGGGTTGTTGTGTTCCTGCGTGTAAATGAGGTTATCAAAAAGACAGAAACGAAGACTGGCAACGGATCGGCAACCCCTTGGTCTTGCTCGTTTGCTTCTCTCTCTCTTATAAAAAAAAACACATTTGCTGAAAATTATTGCGGGAAAGCCTACATCCAGCAGTGGTTAGATACAGGCTGATGATGATGATGATGCTGGTACTTGAATAATTATAAAAGCTTTCATAAGAAGGAAATAAATTATCGTAGAAACTAATTACCACGTTCACCAAGAAAAATACTAAAGGGTCCTTAATTGCCTGCTAAGTAGAACCCGTAATAAAGTTCCGTCAAATACTTGGGAGACTCATTATTACAGTGGCCGCAGGCGTCACCGACGTCGCAGACTTCGCAATACCAATTCTGCTTTCCGCCAATTCGTACAACTGAAACGTATTTTTTCTTACAAGAAAATCCTTTTTCAAAGTGTTGTTTATTGAACTCGGTTCTCTTTGATGCCATTGTTAAAACACTACGGCATTGGTAATTCTATGAAATAACAACGATAAAAACACAGACAAAGAATAACTAAACAAATTTATAGTTTTCATTGCATTTACATAAGAAAAATAGTAACTTGACGTAAGTTCATCATTTAACGAAATGAGAGAAATTGATATAAGACTACAGAGATATGTTTATCCAGTATGTATATTTCTTTGGCTCATTCTACAATCTAAAGCGCTGAATGAATTTCAACATATGAGGTGTCATTAGATTCGATCTCAACTGTAATAGTCACATAGGGTATATTATTTATATATGGCATCCGGGGGGAATAGTAGAGGATAGTAAGAAAAAAAATTGTTTGAATTTTGTAGTCAGATTTTTTGATTCGGTAAATATTTTGTACTGGTTTTTTCATAGCAACTACAACATTGTGTTATACATATGACAGTGATATATAAAATCTACGACATTCACTACCACCTTACTGAATACCTCAGCCAAATAACAAGATGTTGTGTGCGAGTGAGTGAGGTCACTAGACAGGCGGGAGTTGCTGCTTTGGCAGCGGGTTTGGCGGCGTGCGAACGATATTTCATGTTGCTAATGTTAATATGGCTACGGTAACCGCTTTACATCAGGCGAGCTGTATGTCTGCCACCCGACGTAGTATAAAAAAATATCTCATATTGGCCATGCTAAACCGGAGTCTATAAAACGCAATGTATTATTAGTCTATAGTAAAACCTATTCAACACAACAATCTTACATCCTATCGTATCTGTTATGCAAATTGCCAAAAAGAATTTCGTTTTCTTTTTAATTTAAGAGTGTTATCTTGACGAATATAGTCCGAGGGAACGTTTTAAGGCGGTAATTTGCGAAGCAGCTCGTTGAGCCCTCCGCTCCAGTTATTGGCCGCAAAATTGATTAAAATTCCAGCTGCGTAAGGAGGACTTATCTACTTTTTTTATTAGATTGCGTGGAAAATATTTCTGTGAGTTTCTCCTACTAGCTGAATCGAACCCATCATATCTTGCTATCTCATTTTTCAATCTATTCGCCTGCGTTTCTCGATAATCTTTATCTCGTCAACTATATTATCGATTTAGGGTCGTGTGTAGCTTAGTTGCAGTATATGCATGTGAACACAAATTGTCATCCATGTTGGTGTTCTACTACGTACCATTATTTATTCTGTGGTTCTACTATAGAAGATCTTGCGAACATTCGTGCATAAAATAGATCAGAATTATTACATAATTCTACTTTGAAGATTTTAGCAATTTTACAGCACATTTGTGCCTTTAGAGATTTTTTTAGCGTCGTCGTCAATCCTTAGTCATCCTACTTATACACAACAGCCGGACTTATAGCTTAATGTGTCCTCCAAAGCACGGAGGAGCTAGAGATAAATAAACCCATCCATGGACAGGCTACGGTCGACGTTACTTTACTTGCGTGTTCGATTAGACTGACGCGCTTAATGACGCCATCGCCATTCTCTTTTTTTTTCATGCGCTGTTAAATTCCCGAATACGTTTTCTTAACTTTTTGAGACTATGGGATACGCCCATATTTAAATAGCGTATTTTTTTCAGTCAGAACAAAATGTGGGTTTAGATATGGAGTTATCATTGGAGCTCGCCAAACCTTTCATGACCAAAAATTTATGTTTAGAAGAGAAATTTTGTGAGCTGTTTCATATTCTAGTTTTTACTAATATCGACATTTACTCGTAGATGCACCGATATTTAGATTTCACACAAGGAAAGTCAAGTCAGCTAGCTAGTGAGAATAATAATATTTTGGTTACAATTGAAATCAATGTGACGCCCATTTAATTTTGCGTTGCTCCACTTTCGAAGGGCCGCCATGTCACGAATGCAGTATTCATCAAAGTAATTGCGCAGTTTCATTAAAAACCCGGGCACATCCTTCAAGATTTGCATAAAAAGGTTCGGAGCCTTAGAGAGCCCGCCCCAGTGACATTAAACCAATTTTTAAATGTCACTTCTTAAAAGTTCATGTTTGAGAGCTCAACAAATAAGAGTTGTTTTACTAACTGTGATTTTTAAACTGTTATAATCTATTGGGAAAGAAAGGCTTATCTATTCTACAGTCTGAAAAACAGTAATCATTTAACTTTTTTTAAATATTGTCAGACAAATTACACAGCGCCATCTAGCCCCAAAGTAAGCGAAGCTTGTGTTATGGGTACCAGACAACTGATAAACATACGTAAATACATTTTTTTTTTGTAAATACATACTTATACATAGAAAACAACCAGACCAAGTCAAACAGACATGTTCTTGCACACAAATGTTTGTCCTGTGTTGGAATCGAACCCGAATCGAGCGTTGGTGTCGAAACCTTTTAATGTACTGTATTGTCTTTTATTTGTATATAATGTATAATTTTGTAACAATTAATGATGCGAATACCTAATTTTATCATTGTTTCTCTTCTAAAGGTTGTCTGGAAGAGATTGCTTTTAGCGATTTTAATATTATTTAATAATAAAGTTTCTTGTATGTATCTTTGTCATGTTGGTGCAATAAAATGTATTCTATTCTATTCTAATGTATAAGTATGTTTGGGCCACTTGATACGCTTGTAAGCTTATGTGGATGGAACCACTGTTTCCGCAATGGTGAATACTGAAATCACCATAATTTGTCCACCATAATTCTTATCCACAAACTCATCAACTATGGTAGAATTATAATTACAATTTATATATTACAGTACATTCAGGTCTAATGACGCGCGCGAGGCGGCAACTGTTAAACGTGTTTTTATTGACGCTCCGAGTGATATTTTTATTGTCATCACAAGATGGAGAAGAAAGTGGCAGATATGGTGGTAAAGGCAATGCAGGCTCTCGTGCTTCCATTGGAGCTGAAACTTAACTCAGTCTTGGAACTGGTTCGTACTTTGGAAGCCAAAATTGATAGCTTGCAAAGTCGCCAACAAATTCAGGCTGAGGGTAGGTCCACATCGACGGCCGCCCCGCCAGCCGTTACATACTCATCGGCAGCGGCGCACCCCTCGCCTCGACCCCCGCTGGCTCCTGCGAGTGTACAGACTCGGCGCCGCCGAGCGGCCGCCGCCCCACCACCGGTACGGTCGGCAGAAGTCGTGTCGACGTCTGCGCACCCTCCCCCCGCAACCCCCGCGTCCGCTTCGGCTCCCGCCTGCAGCGGAGATGCGGCGGTGCACGGTGCGTCATCGGAGGACGCGGTTACACTTATAAGCGCCAGCGATACAATGGATGAACCGTGGAATTTAGTAAGGCAGAGAAGAAATCGTAGACCGGTTATTCGTGGAACTGGTGAGGCGGATGATCAGTTGTCTACTGTGGAGAAATTTAGACATATACATCTTTGGTCCCTGAAGAGTGATACGACTGCAGAGAAGGTACAGACATATATGGCTAAAAAGAACTCAGATCATGCACCGTATTCAGTTGAAAAATTGAAATTAAAACATGAATATTATGCGTCTTTTGTAGTAACAGTTCCAGAAAGTGCGTTCGAGTTTTTTATGACATCTTCTAATTGGCCGCCTAACACTGAACTTAATGAGTGGTTTCGTAAAAGAACCTATAGTGCAAACAAGAACCTGTAATAGGAGGAGATCAGTAAATATTCGAACTGGAGGTAGGTCGTTAAATATCTACTACCAAAATGTTCGAGGTCTGCGAACCAAACTTGGTCAGTTTTCTAATGCCATTGTTACATCAGCAGCACAGTTATTTTTCATAACAGAGACCTGGTTACAGCCTGGGATTAGCGACAACGAGATTATACCTCCGGGTTATACGCTTATTCGATCAGATAGGTCAAATGCACAACGCGGAGGCGGCGTAATCATCGCGGCCGCAGCCTTATACGACTTGCGCATAATAAATGCGCCGCTCAACATAGGAACTGGTTGTGAGATGGTGTGCGGCGGTGTATACTACAATAACAACTTCGTGTTTGTCGCCATATGTGTCTATATTCCCCCGTCTGCATCTGAGGCCAGTTACTTGGACGTGTTTGATGCAATTGAACTTGTTGGTGAAAAATATGACAACCTATTAGTATGCGGTGATTTTAATCTAAACTCGGCGCCTACATCGGTTATTTTAAGATTTGAATATCTGTTGTCGTTCTGTGATTTATGTCAGGTGAACACTGTGGATAACATTAGAGGGTCAAAGTTGGATCTTGTGTTATGTAGTACGTCGTTGGGGACGGTGTCAGTGCATCGCGAAATCGATAGTCTGGTTCCGATTAGATAATTATCATCCACCGCTTAGTATAATTATAAACGACTATATTGAGCGCGTCAATATATGTACAAATGATTCGTTGTTTTGTTCTGAGACTGAGTGGAATTTTAATAAGGCAGATTTTTCAAAATTATACACAAATCTGGGATCTATCAATTGGGAGCCGTTGTTTAATATTAAAGATCCTAGCACTGCTGTAGATATTTTCTATAATTTGCTATACGCTGCGGTAGATAAATGCGTCCCTAAGAAATCGCGTCGGGCGGTACCGCCTCGGTATGTTTATCCCGTGTGGTACTCTGCCGAAACGATACGCAACATCAAAACGAAATCATTTTATCACTCGCGTTTTAAGAAAACGAATTCTTCAGCGGATCGGCACATATTTTCTCGCTATAGGGCTCTTGTTAAATTAGGCATTAAGAATTACTTTCACAGTTATATATTGCGTATGGAACATGAGCTAATGAAAGATCCGTCGTCTTTTTGGAAGTATACTGCCTCGAAACGTAAGTGTACAAATGTAAGTAGGAAAGTTACTGAATATGGTCAACCTGTACCGGATGAGGAATGTGCTCAGAGGTTTGCAAATTATTTTAGTTCTGTGTATGATCAGCGGCCGCCGAGCCTCAATGCAGAAGCGGCGTCGGCGGCGGGTACGAACAATAGTAACTACGTACATATTACATCTATATCACCTGCAGATGTTGAGCTCGCACTCAGGCGTCTTAAACCTAAAAGATCAGCTGGACCAGACGGCATTCCACCGTATGTTGTTAGAGATTGTAGATCAGTGTTCAAGTTACCATTATGGCATTTGTTTAATCTATGTCTTATGAATAACTTTTACCCTGATGTTTGGAAGACTACTAAAGTCATACCGGTACCCAAGTCGAAGCGTGGATCTAATGTTAGTGATTTCAGACCAATAGCCGTGTTGTCTGTGTTTGGCAAGTTATTTGAATCAATCTTACATCGCTTGATTAGTAGCCAAATTGAGTGTAGGTTGACTCGCGCTCAGCATGGGTTCAGAGCGGGTTATTCTACTAGTAGTAATTTAATGTCTTTTTTGGCACACACGAATAAAGTGGTGGACTCTGGGGGTCAAGTAGACACTGTTTACTTTGACTTCCGGAGGGCATTCGATGTGGTCAATAATGACATTCTCCTCCAGAAATTTGCTGCGATCGGATTCACTCCATCGCTGTTACAATTTTTTTGTTCATATTTGCGTGACCGAAAGCAGTACGTGCACTACCTTGGGCGAGACTCTGATCCGTTTTGGGCCTATTCTGGTGTCGGGCAGGGCTCTAATCTTGGGCCACTAGAGTTTTTAATTTTCATAAATGACTTGCCGGACACAGTTAGCACAGCGCAATGTCTGTTATTCGCCGATGACTTGAAACTTTTTCTAAGAATAGGTGAAGAGGCTGACTGTGAGCTACTTCAGAGGGACATTAATAATGTATTGCGTTGGAGTGAAAATAACAAATTAATGTTCAATGTTGATAAGTGCTTTATGATGTCATACACTCTTGCAAGAAAGCCGATTACAGCCACTTATAATCTAGGCAATTCTATCGTGCCGAGAGTTTCATCTATCCGTGATTTAGGCGTGCAGATGTGTAGCGATCTGTCCTTTCATGATCATATTGTTGGGGTCTGCACGGCAGCATTTCGAACTTTAGGTTTTGTACTGCGGCAAGCACAACATTTTAATAGCGTAACAGCCATCAAGACGCTATACAATGCGCTTGTTCGTAGTCAATTAGAGAGTAACGCTATAATATGGAATCCGTATGAGGCCAAATACATACTAATGGTAGAGAAGTTGCAGAGGAAATTTGTGCGGTGGCTTTATCGTAAGCAATTATTGTGTAGGTTATCCCAATGTTTATCCCAGCGCTTTTTTGCTTGGTATGGTTGGATATGGCAGTCTTGAGGTTAGACGTAATGTCCGACTTCTTGAAGTTGTGTTTGAACTGCTTAGGGGTTGTAAAAATAATGCAACTGTTTTAGAGCAAATTAATTTTAATGTTCCTGATAATTACTATCGGTCCCGGTCACACAGATTATTCACGCTGCCTCTTTGTAGAACGCAATTGGGTAGCCATGCACCGCTTCCTCTGGCACTGCGCTTACTCAACGACGTTGTGTCTGTACGCTCGCTCGATTTGTTTGTTTGCTCGCCTGCAGAATTTCGCAGGGTGACAACAGAATATTTAGAAAGCGCGATTACATAATAATTATGTCCTATTTAATTTGATTTGATTTAATTTAATTTGATTTAATTTAATTTGATTTAATTTAATTTGATTTAATTTAATTTGATTTGATTTAATTTAATTTGATTTTGTCTGATTTAATTTTATTTAATTTGATTTGTTTTAATTTAATTTGATATGTTTTAATTTAATTTAATTTAATTTAATTTGGTTTAATTTTATTGTGCTATTTAATTTAATTTATTTATGTCTTATGTTATCCAATTGAAATTATTTTAATGAATATTGATACTGTTATGTTTTTTTATATGTAGCCTTTGACAAGTGCATTGGCTTGCTGTAATGCTTGTCAAGAGGAAGTCAATAAATAAATAAATAAATAAATAAAAAAAAAAAAAAAAATGTCAAATGTTAAACCCAATATTATATACACACAACTTCCATTATCGTAACGAGCGTAGGTTTTCCATTTTACGCCATGAAAAGGTTAAATTTATGTTATAATTTGATTTACATGTATATAAAATAAAATAAAAACCTGTATATATTTAAATCAATCATAAATTTATATATTTAGGGAAATTATATATACTTGTGTTATGTATTATGTATGCATAAAAATAAAAATATTATATATGAAAGTCAAAGTCAGCGAGTAAGTTAGAGCTGTAAGTTAGCGAGGAATTGTGTATTCCACACATTTCAGGGGTAGCATTAGGGTTACCATGATCTTACAAAAACATTGAGATAAAAATATAGCAAACGAATCCCTCAGACCTAAAAATCTATATCACTTTTAAGAAGAGCAATTAGTTGCAAACTGTGCGAACTGTACAGGAAATGAGACAGTGAAGACAGAGGTTAAACGTAGAGAGGACGTGCGCTATAAGTTTGTGGATTCATATAAAGATGTGTAACCTCTCATCGAATATTGTTAAGAAAAGAAGCTCTATGTTATATAAAGGTTAGACATATTCGTAATAAATGAATGAATGAATTTGCCCGAATATGATTTTTGTACAGTTTTCATTTTGTCAATATGTTCCATATTATTCTGTCATCGATAATGACATGCAAATATTAAAATCATAGTATGTAATTGAACTGTCTACATCACTATATAAATAAATCATCAGTATCAACAAGATAAATAAATGTCATATTATACGTATGTCAAGCTGAAATATAGAATATTATTACATTAAAAAATATGTCAATATATCTACTGTATTCATATTTAGAATTTGTCTGTCAAGTTTATTTGTAATATTATTTGTAATAATTGTTATGCATTAATTATACCACATAAAAAATCATCAACCGAATAGTAACATTTGTCCAGTAATAATCTAAAAAGATATATTTTAATCGATGAAAGACTATTTTCTTTCACTGTATCCGGAAAATGATTTTACAGCCGTATTGTCATAGAGTATTCATTCTTACTAAATGTCGTTAGGTGAACAAATACCGAACTACGAACTAAATACTAAAGGGTGAAAAAGCCAATGGTTATTATTTATTCTAAAGTCCAGTACACACGTAACTTTATAACACCGAAGAAGAGCCATGATGTACCGAATCTAATTAGGTAGATAGGTTTTTCACAAAGATCACGTAGGCGCTGAGAGAGTTTTCGGTTTCGAAGAGAAACTTCGGCCTACGCTATAACTTATGTAAGTGCAAGCTCGTTATAACAGCCTTTGAATACTTCATGCTTTAATTAAAACGTAGTCGAGGCATTTTAAATCACGACCAGCAGGCTCCCAACCAACAAATTTAGATTAGATGCCTTTTCATATATGGTTTTCGTAGTCAAAGGACAGGAAATACGATTTAAATAGGACATAGAACATGTCGCTGTAGGGGACTCAAGAGTTGACACAGTTAAACTGTTATGACTGATATGTAGGTCGCAATTTACTCACATTCAAACCTGTTTGAAATTTATATATAATTTTAAACTTTCACGTTTGTCTGTTGTAAACACGGGACTTACTGCCATTGATCGAAAAAAATGTTTTCCCAATATTTCGGCGACGTTGTCACGGGATGACTGAAGACAGCAAGTAGATGGTAGTCTGTATATGTTTTCTCTAAGCATAATACTATAGTGATCTACTCGCCGTTTGATGCTTCACCACATTTTATAAACCAAATAGTATTCTTCTAATTAAAAGTTCTGTATTTGTGTGATTAGCAAACAAATAAATAAACTCGTGTATCTAACTAACATGTAGCAATATTGAGTTGGGTTTTAGAAACAGACAGATACGTGGGTTAAATTGATTAAAAATTCTAGCCATAGACATTTGGTATTATTATAATATAAACATAAGCAAAGCCTGGATAAATTGGTGCTAAAGTTTCAAGGAATTTATTCCATTTTCCAAAAGTTTCCTACTTCTACTCATTTCTTCTTGTTAAATTCGTTGTGAGTTCCAAGGCAGCCGTAGTTTTACCCTCGGGACTGGACTTCGGTTGAATTGTTCCTGCGAGTGAGCGAGGTCACCAGAAGGAGTGGCTGCGTTGGCAGCGGGGTAGCGGCGCGCGAGCGATTTTTTACACCGCGAGCGTTAATATTGCTACGGTAACTGCTTTACTTCGGGTGGGCCGTATGCTTGTCTGCCACCCGACGTTGTATAAAAATATGCCTTTTTGGTAGTCGTCGCTGTTAATGAGGACGCAACAGGTTTCGATTGCAATTGGTTATTTAAACCCAGTTCCCTAGTCACACAGGGGATACAGTGATGGGAATATGTGGTGGTCCCCCGTCTTGTAAGATTTTTTTTTATACTACGTCGGATGGCAGACAAGCATACGGCCCGCCTGATGAGAAGCAGTTACCGTAGCCATATTAACGCTCGCAACATAAAATATCGCTCGCGCGCCGCCACCCCCGCTGCCAACGCAGCATCTCCTTCTTTTCTGGTGACCTCACTCACTCGCAGGAACACAACAACCCTCAATGGAATTGCTATTTGGCTGCGGTATTCTGTGAAGTGGAGGTCCATTCCCCAGTCGGGTAGCTTACAATTACGCTCCCTACCTCTCTTTTGGCCAGAGCTTCAGACCAGTCAGCAGGGTGTACCGCGTGCAGTTGAAGTTGGCTTTGGTTCAAGGATGTTGATAAACCACTTACACCCCAAATTTCAAGCGTTTTAGTGATACAACGTACTACAAAAAATCATGCAGACCGGGAGCTTTACTTGGTTGCGCTGCGTAATCCAATTCTATCCGTGCAATACAAGAAGCCGATACCCATCGAAGTTTTTATTACTGATAATAGGTCTTAAGGTAAAGTTAATGACATACATCTTCAGCTTGGTCGGTAAAGCTCCATAGTTTTTACCAGCTGAACTAAACATAAGTAGCATAAATCTACGTTGAAGTTTGATTTTCGCAATCAAAAAATCCGGTGGTAACCGGCTTCAGCTTCGGCGGTAAGACCCCTGGTTTGACCAAGAGGAATTGTGTTTCCCCCATAAAATAATAAATGTATGTAAAAAATCTCACTCACTCCTTTCCAGCAAAATATGGCCTAAGTTGTATCTCAAGTTATTCAATTAGCTATCAGTACCAGATGATCCGGTCGCAGGTGACGAGAATTATGAGGGACGAGCCGGGACTGTATTTACGAGTCTACTTACACGAGTTACCAACTGTTCCATTATAACGGCGTCGTAAATAGCTGAAGTTTAAATCTCCAAGTTAACTATTACACCCGTAACATCTGATTTTCATGGGCATGACATAATGTTATGCGAGATACGATGAGTTTTCGGTGAAACTGTTTGATTTAAATTCAAAGATATTTATTCTAAAGATGTACGCGAAAAGAGACTTTGTTTTATTATCAGGCCCACCTTTTCTATTCTATATTCTAGGTATCCTGGGCGTCGCTAACAGTGGAGCCCTCAAATTTCTGCCAGAACAAATATCGTTATTACCAATACATATTGTCGTCATAAACATTATCAGCCAGTATTTACACACTGCTGGATATAGGCTTTTCCCAATGCTTTCCCAATTTAATTCAATAACACACAATATGCGATCACACATATAACACACAATATTCACAATATGCGATCCTCCGCTTTCCGCATCTAACCCCTACCAGCCACTTTTTTGAGGTAGTGTCCATCTAGGGAGAGCGTCATACGCTTCGTCGCTCTATACGTGACCTCCACTGGCCTGTGACTTTCCTCCCCCATCTGGCATCGCTGACTCGGCAGATATGGCCAGCGTACTGCCACTTCAACTTGCTGACTCTGAGAACTATGTCGACCACTTTGGTTCTCCGTCGAATTTCTTCGTTCCGGATTCGATCCCTTAGACAATTTCCAAGCATTGCTCTCTCCATCGCTGTGCGTCTTCATCGTCACTCTTCTCAAGGAGACAGATCCGGATGACGTGCCCAAGGTGAACGTGGCGAAGCAGCTGAATAAACTTCCAGCTGTGGACTTCGAACACGTCGACGCCACTAGGCTACTGAAGGACATTAGGGTCCTGAAGACGAGCCTGGACGAAGTGAAAAGTAGATTAGAGGCCTCCGAATCTACTATTAGTGAGCTACGTACCGAATTATTATCGTTATGCGGCGCTGGCTCAGAAAGTAGGTCACACGAGGTATCTAATGTGGATGCACGACACGAGGCGCAACCTGCGGCCGTCAACAGTTTTGCGTCGGCCGTCACTTCGCCGGTGACACCGCGTCCCGCACCCCACACTTCGGCTCTGCCGTCGGAAACGTCACCAATCGGCACGACTACTCCCGATCGTGTTTACGCTGCCGCCGCCGCTAAGCCACCTAAGCGGCTTACAACACAAAGGGAGAAACGAAGACTTTACAACCCTGTGTAAATGCGCTCCAGGGCTCACGAAAGGACCAGTGCGACCCCGAGGGCTTCATCAAAGTGGAGAGAAGGAAGAAGCCCACCAGCCGCAACAAGTGCGGCACCGCACCGACAGGACCCAAACACCTGCTGCGTCCGGCTGTGCCGACGACGTTGCTATATGTGTCCCGCCTTCATTACTCTACAAAGGACGAGAAGATTGTAGAGTACATCCGAGTGAAGACCAACTTCAATTGTAAAGTCGAAAGGTTGGAATCGCGCCACCGAGTGAACTTCAATTCCTTCGTGGTGAGGGTTCCAACAGAACATCTATCGACCTTCATAAAGGTGGAATTATGGACGAAAGGTGTTAGGTTCCGACGCTTTCGTGGTCGGTTACAACCTACAGGACACCGTGCGGAGTAAGCTGACAGTGCCGACTATGCGCATTTAATTTTAGAAAATGAACACTTTTATATAAATATATATTTTTAGTTTAAGGTATTTATTATATGGACTTGTTTTGTTTACATTACAATGGTCTGAAATAAACGATTATTATTATTTAATCTTCAAGCATTGGGGTATACCAATGCTTGAAGATTAAATAATAATAATCGTTTGCGGTGAGGATGTGCCGAAGCTTCCCAAAAGCTGCCCAGTCAAGTCGAATGCGTCTGTCGATCTCTTTTTTGAAATTACCCCGGCCCAGCTGTATGTAATAAATATTGTAAAAGGAATAATTATATTCGACCAGTGAGACTATATTCGGCTTTGATGTTTGTGTCGATTTTAAAGTTGACTTTTGCTTGGTTCAATAAAATAGTCCTTTGTCATAGCCAGGCCGCATGAACTCTATTCTACAATATCAAAAAAAAGAGCTCAAAATTAGGTTTATATGTATAATCTAGGTTTATAATTTAGTAGTGAAAATTATTAAATATGTACTATTTCATATCATGATATGTATAGCTTTGGCACAAAGATGATATCAAGCTACTTAGCTTGATATCTACTTTGTGTCAAAGCCAACTTCACCTGCACATGGTGCACCCTTCTGATTAACAAACGAGGCTTTGGTTAGATAGAAATATTATAGGTCGTAGGTAGGATAGGTCGAGAGATAGAGTACGGTATGCTTCATTTCGAAACGGGGATACTTTCGCCTCATGTAGAAATTCGCAGCGAAATAATGACTTTCTGGAGCATTGGTGTGTTCCTGTACCGAGAGTGAAAGAAGTTACCAAGACGAAAGTGAATGAAAGAAGTTACCAAGTTGACAGGGATTGATGACGGTATGCGAGTTATGTTTATAACCGTCAATAGGGTACTGTAATCACTTGCTTAGGTGGGTCGTATGCTACAACAAAATACGTACCATACAACAAAATGGAAAAGCGTCCCTTTTCCATCACTAACCACATATTTCCATCACTGTGTCTCCTAGCAGCCAGGAATATCAGCGGCAACTACCAAAAAGGCTACACAATCAAGTCTACTGCAGTCCCGAAGGGAAAACTACGGCTGCATTGGAACTCACAACGAATTTACAACATAAGAAGTTACTAGGAGTAGGAACTTAGAATCTGACTACCCCTCTTGGCAATGTGAGACATATGGCAAATAAATTATAACAAAGCTCGGCTCGGCTCAAATGACGAGCTCAGTGGCGTAGCGGTCAATGACGCGGCTTCGACACCAATGCTCGTGGGTTCGATTCGACATTCGACAGGACAAACATTTGTGTGCATGAACATGTCTGTTTGTCTTGGTCTGGGTGTTTTCTATGTATCATAAGTATGTATTTACAAAAAAAATGTATTTACGTATGTTTATCAGTTGTCTAGTACCCATAACACAAGCTTCGCTTACTTTGGGGCTAGATGGCGCAGTGTAATTTGTCTGACAATATTTATTTATTTATTTTTATTTAAAGCAGGGAGTCAAAACGTAAAAAGAAATCATTGCACAGATATTTACTTGCTACTTCTTTTAGAAAAGCTTTAATACTTAGATAATGTCTGTGCCCGACCTAATAAGCTTAACTGGTATTGAAAGTTATGAAACTTATCAAAACGTAAGCTCTCAAGTTTATAAACCATCTTGGGATTACGCATCTTATTACTATGTGATGAAGCTCCCTTCGTAAGTTGTTGTTATATTTAAAATTGGTATTTCATGATATTTATATTATAATTAAAGATATTAGCTGTAGGTTAAATTCAAAAATAGGAGAAGCTCCATGGCGCCGTTACACATGTCAAAGATTGCCAATGAATGACGCAAGTTAAGCAACTTCGGCCGTAGTCTATGAATGTAATTACTAATGTAGATAGCTAATGTAATAAGGAGTAACTTAGGCTACTTTTATTTTAGAAATTTTATTTATTTTTATTAATATAAATAAATAATAAAAAATAACTATTCCGCGCGGACGAAGTCGCGAAAACAGCTAATACATTATATAAATGTATCTATGTACAAATTTAATTAATATATAGATACCATAAAACTGTTTTATAACTATGTCAACAAAAGGATTAAAGGGAACTAACAATCAGCGGTACAAAGACCAACAATTCAATTTGGGACCCGAACATTTCATTGTGAAAGTCAAATCATTATAGCAATTTCACCCAAAATTACAAACAGTTCTAGTCAAATTATGTCGACCTTCCCTCATTCAACAGCGTAAGCAACATGAAAACAGGCCATTAATATCACAATCTCGTAGGTATTAAATAAATTCTTAGTATGAATATGCGCGGGATATTTCCATTTTCTCGGAATAATGCCTCAGAATTATGTCCCAACCCCTTACCATTGTTTCTCGAAGTATAAACAGGTACCTATGTATTCCGCTCGGAGGCGTCGGCGGAATACTAATAACTTAGCAAATAAACAAACAACCAATGACTGCGGTCGCAAACAATTGGAGAAAATTTCATTTGTGATCGTACGTGACTATTAGTTTGTCACCGGAAAGTTCGTGGTAGTGGAATATTCGTATAAGTAAGCCTCATCTTGTGATCCTATATGCTTTATTACTTATGTTAATGGTTAAATAACTGTGGGATTAATGTAAGATGCTATGATGATTAAAATTCTGCTTTGATTTATTATAGATATTTATTACGATGATTAACACAAGGGATGATGATGATTGCTAATGATATGACGAGTGGATCTGCCGCGACGCGGTATAACAGGCGAACTCACTGGATTATGCATAGGGCCGGGTAAAGTTCTCACCATCTGTACCCGCTGACAAGTAATAATGTCTACAAAACACTTCTCCGTATCTCCGCCTTTCTATAGTCAAAGTCAAAAACTCTTTATTCTGTGGGCCCCCACAGAATAAAGAATTTTTGACTTTGACTTTTTTTTGACTTTGTAAAAGACGTGTCTAAGTGCCCGCGAGGGCTCGCGGGCACTTAGACACGTCTTTTACAATTAGGTATACTTTTTTTTTATCTACCAGCATTTCGGAATGACCATTGACGAGAAGAAATGCCGAATGAAACTCTTTCAATATAGGTCTTTTTTAAATCGCCATACAATATTATCATTATACATAATACAATATTATCATAATACAAACAAGAAAAATGGTATTCAACCAAAATAAGAGAAAAAAATATTAATGATAAAAAGTAAAATAAAATAGTAAAAATATAAAAAATCATAGTATAGAGTGTATATACATATTGTATAAAAGTCTAAATATGTATATCCACAATATTACTTGTAAAGATAAGACGTCTGTGCTTCACATCCTGTGCCGAGAATTTGCCATACATTTTTATCATTAAGGTAATCGTCGGTCCTGTAGTAAGCCTTTTTACATAAGGTGGTCTTAATAAGCTGTTTGAATTTAGTTTCGCGTAAAATCAGGACCGACTCTGGCAAATTATTGTAGTAGCGGATGCAATTTACGACAAACGAATTATTGACCTTCCTCAGTCTATGTTTTGGAATAACCAATTTGTTTTTGTTCCGCAAGTTGACATTAGTTATATCACATACTTTTGTAAAATTCGAAATATTTTTACGGACATACATAATATTTACATAAATATCTTGAGAAGCGTCAGTGAGGATGCTTATCTCCCTAAATAACTCACGGAGTGAATCCCTAGAACCCAAATTGTAAATTGATCTAATGGCTCTCTTTTGTAATACAAAATTTGATCAATGTCAGCTGCTTCACCCCAAAGCAATATGCCATATGACATAATACTATGGAAATAACTAAAATAAACGAGCCTAGCAGTTGTCTCGTCCACTATCTGTCTTATTCTCCTAACCGCATAAACTGCGGAACTGAGTCTGCGAGCTAGTTTCGTTATATGAGGGCCCCATTGCAACTTTGAATCAATGGTAATACCAAGAAAAACAGTATCATTGTCATAAACTAGGGTGGTGTCCTTTATGACTACATCAGCATGAACTTGCCTGACATTGGTTAACGTGAATTTAATACATTTAGTTTTGTATGAGTTAAGAAGGAGATTATTTGTTACTACAAATAATCTAACCAGTTCAAAATTGCAGAAAGAGCATTATAAACATCATCAATTTTGTCTTTATACCTAGCAACTTTAATAATAAGTGAGGTATCGTCGGGAAACAGTACATTGATGTATACCAAGAATAAGAGAGGACCCAAAATTGAACCCTGGGGCACGCCCATTTTTACATCGAATGCATTTGATTTTGTGCCATTTACTTCCACCGTTTGAGTTCTATTACTAAGGTATAATTCTACCATTTGCAAAGCCTTCTCTTTAATACCATAATGATTTAATTTGAGCAGCAGTGTCTGATGATCAACACAATCAAATGCTTTGGAGAGGTCGCAAAACACACCGATAGCGTCCTGAGACGTCTCCCAAGCCTCAAATATGTATTTCAAATTCATATTACCCGTCACCCCCGCTAAAGCATTCGATTTTAAGTTAAACCAGGGGCCCTACCGCCGAAGCTGAAGACGATTACTATCGGATTTTTTTATCACAAAATAGATCTTAGGTTTAAGTTATTGACAAACATCTTCAGCTTAGTCGGTAGAGCTCTATGGTTTCTATCATCTAAGGTAAACACAAACACCGCCAATCTAAGCTAAATCCGATGGTAATCGGCTTCGCTTCGGCGGTAGGTCCCCAGCTAAATTACTAGTATAATTGTGTAAACCGCATCCAATTTTGTGCTAGTTTTTGTATGATGCAAGTACTACAGACAGACTAAAAATAGTGTTCGGCTTTGGAGGACTCCTGGCCGACTTGAAACATTGAGATTATAATGTATACAAAATATGCAAAATAAAGATTACATAAATAAATATGCTAACAGGGGACTGTCACCCATTTGTATATACCTACTCGTATACCTATATGGTCACAGAGAAAATACTTTTAACCGACTTCAAAAAAGGAGGAGGTTCTCAATTCGACTGATTTTTTTTTTTGTATGTAAGTTATGAGATATCTTTGCGAATTGTGAACCGATTTTCATAATTCTTTTTTTATTTGAAAGGGTATGATTGGAAGGTGGTCCCATATTCATCATGTCAGGATCTGATGATGAGATGCCAGGGAAATCAAGGGAAAACAATGGCAAAGAGTTCATTCCAGATCCTATATACTGATATGGTGAAACTTAGTCAGAATAAAAGCCTATGCTAGTTAGTCGCCACCTAGTTAGCAGAGTACGCAACAACTCGCAACGCGCGTCAACGCTACAACTCCCGGAACTTGCAACTTTTACTGCTGACGTGTTTGTTCTAGTACAATGCCCGGAGAGGGAAACACATCAGAAGAACTTTTCCGCTGATGAACATTGTAGGAAAAGTTTCAATATTCAATCAACTATAGACAAGAACATTATTAGGTATTAAATATTATGTTTTTGTACCTACAGATGTGTTCTACCTCTATTGTGGCAAGAAGAAGCAAGGTAATTTCCCAACGACCGATTTAGAATATACATTCAGCTCTTTTTAACATACAGGTATGGCGTATATGTTTTTTTTATTTAGATGTCTATTGCGTGTATACATGCGTAGGTGAATCAAATTACACGGCGCCATCTAGTCCAGTTATATGGAAACACGCAACTTTGAACGGGGGTTCAAATATCAATTTAATTTCTCTATTTACATACAATTTACAACTTTGTCTTCGTTCTAACAATTTATTATTATTAAAATGAACTTTCCCGGCTTACTGTAACAATGTAACACTGTCGTAAGATCGTAACTAGTTGCGATACGCGGGTTTTAATGCTAATCCACGTACTACCAGCAGCCATAGCCGTTTGAATAGCGGTTTTACTTGCGACAATATAGTTATTTTATTTAGATTATAATCTAAACTATTAGATACGTAAAGACTGTCTATACTAAAGAAATTTCAGTACTCAATATTGAGGCAACTTGTGAGCATTGTCATTTGTAATACAAACGTACAATAGCCCTAAGCCAGCCCTGAACCTGGAGGGTATAATTACACCCACAGGGCTTTTTTATACTACATTGGGTGGCAAACTTGCATGCGGCCCTCCCTGAATAACGCTTGCGTACTGACACTCACGTCAAAGGTTTTAAAATTAGGTAATAATTATATAACTATCATCTCACATATAGACAGCCAAAGTCATACTCATTTGCAGCGCTCGTGGTGCATCCTGCTAACCGGTAAATGAGGCTCTAATAAAATAAGGAAGCGCACGATAGATGAAGTACCTTCACCTTATAAAAGACCGAACCCAAATTTCATCATATCTTAACAGGGATGCCAGCTTTCTTTAGGTATGATAAGAGCTTCGCTTCAGTTTGTTTTCAGCAGAATATATTAGGTATATAAAAACAGATTGCCGTTTTAGCTTTACAGTAAACCGCAGCCAAATAACATTACCCTTAAGGGTTGTTGTATTCCTGCGAATGAGTGAGGTCACCAAGTAGGAAAGAGCTGCTGAGTTGTTGCGGATATATCATGTTGCAAGCTTTTATATGGTTAGGGTAACCAATTCACACCAGGTGCGCCGTATGCTTGTTTGCCTCCCAAAGTAGTATAAAAAGGGCCTACCTCTCCTTAAAACATGTACATTATTTTGGGTATGGCAATATGGAACAAGGGTTGTATAACGGGAACCACTGTGGTGGGAGTGAGTGGTCGGCCCCCACAATACGTTTCCACCACTGTGTCTCCTTTGTAGCCAGGATTAAAAGCGGCGACCACCAAAAATGGCAATAAACAGTGAAGTCCACTGTAATCCCGGGGAGTATAACTACAGCTGCCTTGGATCTCACAACGAATTTAATCGGAAGAAATTTATAGGAGTAGGAAGCCTTTGTAATTTGGCTTCCCCTCATGGCAATGTGAGGGACAGCTATATGGCAAATAAGGCATTAAACGAGGCATGTATGTCATAAAAACAAATTGCTATTTAAATTATACTATGTATTTTAACAATAAAGCGTCAAATGTTAGTAGTAATAAAACAACAAATAACTAAATCATAACAATGACAACTCACGAGAACTATAATAATTATTTTACGAGATAGTCAAGAGGTAACAAACTTTTATACATTAGTGTGAGGTCGTTCATCATAGCTTTATTACTGGGACGTAATTTCCACCATATATTATAGAGTTAGGAGACTATTGGCTGGTTGGGAGATGTTAATTTCCTATGCAAACGTGTCGACGAGCAGCAGGTGCGCGGAGATATTGCTCTACTAACGGTACGGATGTCGGGTGTACGTAGTTTCAAACTCTTTTGAATTAGAAGCGAAATCATTTACTAGTAATATTAAGTACTTTATTTATAGCTATTAAGTATATAGTAATGTACTGAAATTAAGATTTTAAGGTTTAAATAATTTATTCTCAATAAAGATTACAGATAATAGTACATTTACTATTATATATTATCTGTAACATTAATTATATTACAATTTGACACAAAGTAGGCACCTTTCCCTACTGATTAAAAAACTGACGGTTTTACACTGTATGCTATTTTATTTATTACATACATTTATATCGGTATTTTGCCGGCAATAAAGACATCTTATCATTTTATTTACTATTTTATAATCCACATACTCGTATATGAGAACTATACTACTTATTATAAGCCTAGTCTAGTTCACATTTCTATGGTGAAATCAGTAGTTTTCAACAATATAATTGTGTAATTGCAACTTAAAACTGTTAAAAGAGTCTACATCCGGGATGTAAGAAGTTAATTTATTATCATAATAGTATATATAATAATAATAGTATACTTTATTATATATAATAATATAACTAACAGTGCTCCGTCAAAGGTGACACTTTTTTTTTCTAAGTTACTCGTATCGGTAGTACAAGTAAGGTAGGTCGGCGAAAACACGCGGTTAGAAATTTGCAATTTCTTGGTCAAAGAAACCGAAGAAGAACCGGATTAGTTTGCTAATTAAAATACAAGTGCTATATAGTTGGCGTATGTTCATTATCTTTGTGTCATTGTAGATTTTGTGAGTTGATGTTGAATACGGGTAGCGGAAGATATATTTTTTTTTGTTCCTGTAACTTTGTCTCTTTTCGAAAATCTTGTATCCAACCGTAAGCCCAATTTCAACCCCATCCGTCCACTGGTTTGAGCTGTACTATGATAGATCAGTCAGTAACGATTGCCTTTTCTAAATACAGAAGATATAAACATCGTGTAATATTTTATTACAAGTATTATAAACCCTAGCGTAACAAAACGTAGTAGGACTTTGCTTAAACCAATTTCTATTTTCGAGAGGTCGGGTCTCGAGTACCATTGAGGGAGTTATTACTATCCACCTCGAACTCAACGCCTGTTACCTACTGCAGAGTCCTAAGTAGTTATCTATCGTTTAATTAAAATATATCTCATCAGTCGTAAGCATATTCCAGTGGAAGCTTTAATTAAGAGAAATATGAATTCAGCTCTTGAACAAAGAACATATTTATTTAGGTTCATTGAATAAATTATTTGCGTTTTCGTGTTTAGTATTTTGATTGTGTTGGCAATTATAATTAGTGACATAAGATATAGCGGATCTACAAAAAAAGTGGCAAGTAGCGTTTGGACCCAGAAAGCGGAGAATCGCATATGGTGGAAAGCATTGTGAAAGGCATATATCCAGCAGTGGGTAAATACAGGCTGATAATGATTATGATGATGATTTAAGTAGATTTTTTTTAGGTAACTATTTACTTTATAAGTAATTTATAGAATACTCGTAACAATAAAGTTATATAATATTTTTCATGATATGTCTGAGGATATGTGAGTAGTGTGAATTTTGATGAAGGCTAAGCCAAGTAAGGTACGTTTATAGTAAATTTCGCTGCTATAGCCTGATTTAAATTGTAAGTCCAGACCAAGTGTCCCACCGGCCAAGCTGAAGCCGATTCCCAGCGGATTTTTTAATTGCGAAAATCAAACTTCAGCTTAAACAAATGATACTTGTGTTTAACGTAGCAGGTAGAAACTCTGGAGCTCTACCGACTAAGCTGAAGATGTATGCAAAATATTTGATGGTAATCGGCTTTAGCTTCGGGGGTAGGCCCCCAGATCCAGGTCCAGGTCTATATCTATGATATTTCTAGACGCTACAGAAGACTGGCGATGTAAAAGAAAAAGAAAGAAATTAAGCACATGTACTCACATATACACACACACTAGTGAACTTAATCTTTGGTGTCATTTTGTCATGTCGACTGCCAATCTTTAATATCCCTAGAGGAAGTCATTCCTCCAAGTTACTATCCTACAGTCATATCCAGTCTTATAACAAAAGGTTAGCAACGGATCGGCAACCTTTTGGTGTAGCTGATATCCACGGGCGGTGGTGATTGCTTTCTATCATGTGATCCACTTTGTTGTTTGCCCCCCTCATATACAATCTATGAAATACTAGAAAAAACAGTGAAAATAATCACTAAACATAATGTTTACAAATTTTTGGCGGCACTCTAAGTGTTGCCAGATGAAATAAAATGTTAATTCCAATTTCTACTCTTTTCGATCGCTCGGTAGCAAAAACCGAAAATACAAATTACTTTTAATCAATGTAAAGATATAAAACCTCTGTTTCAAAAGGACTAAAAATTACTTGTGCATTATCAACTTCAAAAAGGTTTTTTGGTGTATATCTATTAATAAATGGTGATGACGCAATAGTGGCCTGATTTTGGTCAATCTTTTTTGACATAAGGTAGCTATTATGACCTAGGTATCCGCTAAGAAAGGTGTTTATTTTTTAAATTACCACGGAACGTTGGGATAAACAAACACGCACGAAGTCGCGGGCTCAACCTAATAATAGTCGCGTGATTCGCAAGCCGCCGCTCGGTCGCCAACAGGCGTCAATTTAAAGGTCTAAGTACCACAATTGTGGTTTATATTGTGTTTTATAAAAAAAAAGAAGTATTAATGGATATTTTTTCTATAGGTACCATGGTGGCAAATTACCACCAGCCATTTACACCTTATAATTTTATTAAAGACTAAAAAGAAAAGTTGCTATTTACTGTATGACTCATCAATAACGCTCAGTATAAACCGCTGAGCATAGAAACTTAGTGTTGAATAAATCTACGACCTTCCTGAAAACCGGACTATTAAAAGCAAAAAGAATTTATGAAAAGAAAGACCTCCACCTCACGTAAGCCAAATAATAACACCCAAAGGTGCGTTTCAACCAGTCCTCAATGTGAGGAAACGTAGCGAGGAATGTGTTTTTTAAGCACCAATAGAATCATTTCATTTACCTAGCCATGCTGAGCGCATCTTTGTTTTAAAATTAGGAATGTGTCACGTCACGAGGGATGCGAGCGAGAAACTACCAGTCAGTGAGCACCCCCTTCGCATGTCTGAAAAAAACCTACGCACTCTCGCACCGCTCATCTGCAACCGTGTCACAGCGTCGTCCCTTCCTTTCTTCGCATCACTCAACTTGCTCGCACATCACTAGTGGAAAACGCAGCCTTAAAGTTAAAACTATAATAGTGTAAAAGATATAATGTAGATTTAAGATGCTTTTCAGCTGCATCAAATACTGGAAGCTTCACTCACCTCAACACTGGCGTTTCCAAAATCCTATACCTACTGTACTATAAAAACTATACTCTGTTTCATGTCTACACGAGTCAAATCTAAAATAAATACAGATAAAGATCTAACCCCTATTTCTTTGCCGTCTAGGACTATAAATAAAAAATGTAGAGACCACTTCCAATCAAACTTTAATTGTATGTAAATGAGAGCCAGCGGGGTTTATAACCTTCAAGGTGCCTGACCCTTGTGCTTTTATTATGAATAAAATAAAAATCTGTTCAAGTGTTCTTAGACTCTCGCAGAAATGGGTTTCGTAGTCGGATAAGTAATATATTAATTTATTACAATTACCTTTAGTAGTAAGGTATATTTCGTGATAGCTTTACTTTCAATTTTTTTTATTTAAAATAATAAATTAGGCATCAATATATACCGGTTCGGTTTGTGGTCTCGCTATGATAACTATTATAGGGAGACTACAAACCGAACCGAGACCACATAATTCTAACAAAAATTATCTTGTAAACGGGTCATTTTATCATTATCCATAGTTAATAGATTCAGGTTTTATTTTGTGAAAGTCAAATTTACAGGCTTCTTGCACCAATTAGTTCATGCAAAATACTGCCGGTCGGTACTACGATTCACTTCATTCATTCCATTGGCAGGTAGGCTACTCAGTTCAGACCCCTCCCCCCCCATCCCCTCTCCCTGGAAGCACCACCGCTAATAATCCCACCATCCCTCCCATCCCAGAAACCCAAAATCCCTTTGGGTTCACCTATACCTACTGTACTAAAAAAACTGCACTCTGTTTCATGTCAACACGAGTCAAAACAACCTATCTGATATATGCCTCGCGTAGAGGCGAAAAACGTATCGCAAAGACGACCACGGCAGTCGTGGCGGCGGCAGTCGTACGTTTCTTCTGTTTCAGACGGTGGAGAGTCGCAAAGATGACCGCAGCAGCTGGAGCAGAAACGACCAAAGCAGCCTCGGCAGTCGCATGCAACTACAGGTCGCGCAGTGGTTTAAGATCGCTCGGTAAAAATAGTGGGGGCAATTGGCGCATGTGTACAATCGCGCACAAAATTACTAAGAAAAAATGTTTTTTTTTCTTATTTTCTTTTTTTGATCCTTAGTAACTTAACATAATTATAATAACACTAGTTTTTGCTTGTGATTTATTGCTAGTATATTAAGAAAAATAAAAATAAACGCAAGTTCTAGTTAATAATATACGTAGGTCACACTAAAAGTTTTGCGTAACTTATAAAAACAACATGTTATAACCAAAATATCATGTTTATTGCTTTTCAAAATACTCGCCTTTACATTTTAAACATTTTTTCATGCGATCGAACCATTTTTTAAAACAGGAGGACCACAGATCTAAAGGCATGTTTTCGTTTCCTTTTTAGTATAACAATTCACGTCGTAAACCATTTTCCTGGCTTGCCGTGTTAAAACTTTATTATTAGGCATTTTTTTCACTACGATGTACTAAATACGAAAAACAATTTGTACGCAACAGTACCCAAGAGATACGAGACGCGCGAACGCAGGGTGGGAGGTAAAGTGCGACTGATCAACCAATTACGCGTCGATATTGTCGCGCCGCCGCGCGCCGGCGGCGTTAATCCGCCCCCCTCACTCCTCTGCCCGCCAAATAGACCTAGGAACTGAACACTGCGCATGCCCCTTCTACTTTTGCCGAGCGATCTTAAACCACCGTGCGACTCGTTGTACTAACGGTAGTGGGTGGATGCCGAACGGAAGTACCTAGTTTTTCAAAAACTAATTGGTGGTGGAACCATGCAAAGTAGTGTAGCTCAAATTGCCTATACCATATCAATCAACGGTTCATTACATCACTTTACGTATTTAATTTATATTATATATTGGTAAGTTTGTATAGCGTAAATAAAGCAGTCGCCGTAATATTTCTACTGTAAGCTTCAAGCTGTAAGGTTCAGCGTAGCTAAGAGATGTACGTAGCTTTCATAGCACTACGCAGGAACGAATTATATTGGTAGTGTTTTCGTCTACCTTCGTTCAGGAAAGAAATGAAAATTTCTTGATCATAATTTCTGCTCAAGATTCATTATATTCATTTGTAGCAGAAGATATTCTGAGGTTAAGGCGTACACACAGACAACATATTTTAATTTTTGTTATGTAAAGATGATGTAATGTAGTAATCAACATACAGAACTAAGCCGAATAAAATATCCCCCAAAAGAAGGAGAGTTAAAGTTAATAGAATGTAAGTCTGCTAAGCTTCTTATCCATTGGCGACCAAATCCGAGGCGGTATTACTCGCAGACAAAATTACTTGTCCGCGCGGCTTAAGCACTCCATGGCAAGTCGAGCCGCCTACAACTACAATTGTGTCTTTATTTATGTATATGTCGTGGCCTTATCTCAGAATCGGTCACATCATGGTGTGGCTGAACATTTCATGAAATGGTTGTATTTTATGAATTAGAAAATATCAGCTGCCTACATCATGACTATGGGCTGGCCAGACCAATGAATAAATCAGCGTTTCGCGCGTCGCAGCTACTTCATGATATGGTCAAACATTAGTGATTAGATCGTAAAATAGTTAGGGGCGGTGATATAGTTTTGTTTTTGTATTTCATTATGGTGGGACGGATAATAACTGTGATAAAAAAGAACTAATAATATAGCGTGAATGGAAGATTTTAAGTGAAGTGAAATAAAGTTATAAATTTAATTGAAGTTAGATTTAGGATGTATAGATGAACAATGCCCGGTTCAGAGACATTACCAAAATTGAATTGCATGTGTGTGAGTTAATAGTGTAGTCAGCGTTGAAGATTATGTTCTTTATCAATAAACTATACAGCCGCGATCTAATGTGTTAAAATCTACCGTGTTGTGTAATATATTCATTACATAATTTTGAGTTGATTGCATTTTATAATATAAAATACTAGTTTCTAACCATAGCTTCCATCGCGTTGTGTTTGTACTACCAAGCACTTTTTGCAACACTCAACTCAACAAGGCTCAACAGTCGTGTAAGAAATTTAATACACCGATAGAAGGTCATCTTAATCAACTTATATGAATTTTGCAATCTCCTCCTAATTAGTAGCTCTCTAATCTTTATAGAATTGCAAGTTTCGGCAGTGCAGTGGATCAGCCAATCTGTCAATATTTATATAATTACTTCAGAGTCATCCTTCATTTTTAATCCATACCGATACACTATTGAGACCGATGTGATCATGGATATTCAGAATCGAATAAAGGTCAATCTTACATTAGCTCCCCATAAAAAAGTGAACTACAAATCTTGCAAGTCGTACTTTATTCTACGGGGGATTCGATTTATATCGATAACTTTGCTTAATATTGTTGTATTGTGACACCTGTTGCAAAATATGAGCAGTTCTATGAATTACGATCTCATTTCAAGTGCAGCTGTTGTTATCTAACTGGATACAACTTTCAGTGAACTGTGAAATACGTTGCCGTAGATTATTTTTGCCGTCGAGTTGTTCGGAACATTCAGTACGACACTATGACCCAGCTGTTTAAAATAGTATTATTGATTTACCACTATATAAAATGTTGGTAAGTTCTTCTAATGGTATAGTAGAAAAAAACACACATTTCGACTCATTCGTAAAGTCCGATCCGTATTGTTGGTTCATCTTCGTCCATTTTTATGGGGAGCTAATGCCAGATTTAACGTTGTTTGATTAAATTATATATTTAATATTGTAAGATACGAGGAAATTAGATAAGAAAATTCTAAAAATGCAATTTATAAAGAATATTCCTTGTTATACTGGTTATACTTGATTATATTCCATGATTGACGAGCTCGGTGGCGTAGCGGTCAATGACGCGGCTTCGACACCAACGCTCGTGGGTTCGATTCCCACATAGGACAAACATTTGTGTGCATGAACATGTCTGTTTGTCTTAGTCTGGGTGTTTTCTATGTATAATAAGTATGTATTTACAAAAAAAAAAATTGGTTGCCTGTAAAGTCGGTATACGGGCGAAAGTTTTACGTGACAACGACTTTGAGTGGTAAAATGTTTTCGAGTGGAAGGGACGCATGCCTTTCACTTTTTATGTCTGTCTCTCTCGCTCTTAGAAGGGACACGCGTCCACGACACGCCTACAATGAGAGCGAGTGAAAGGCACGCGCCTTTCACTCGCTCTCATTGTAAGCGCATAACGTGACCCAGTTTCTTGAAGTGTCACCCGGCTAACCAATTTATAAGACGTTGTCACGTCAAAATGTATTTACGTATGTATCAGTTGTCTAGTGTGTACGACACAAGCTTCGCTTACTTTGGGGCTAGGTGGCGCTGTGTAATTTGTCTGACAATATTTATTTATTTATGATCATATCGGACTCGTTTCTACGGAAGAATCGATTTTTAAAATATTCTCTCTCTCTCTGCTCTGAAAAAAGATCTCTGAAAGAGAAAAAGATTGTCAAAATTACACTCCTATAGCGCATTTACGTGACGTAAGCTAATTTTACAACAGTGTTTTGTCTGGAAACCTCCGTATGACCTTACTGGTATTTCATAGTACTAAGTAAATAAGCCTATAAAAGTATTTTATATATATATACTTAGTAAGTCTTGAGCTGTAAATAAAAAGCAAATGCAAGTGAGACATTACTCGAATGTGACAATGTGCGAAGTAGTTTCATTGTGCTACTGTAAAATCTAAACGTGACATTTTGCGAAAGTGACATTATACGCCGAGAAGAAAAAATACAGTGCCTTTTTTTAATGCATAAGATAGTCCTTCGAGAAATGTCAAGGAAATATTACCACAGTTATTACATAAGTAATAGTTTGGAGGATAATCTAACCATCATCTGTAGAGCTTAAGGTAACTTCACCTACTAGCAAACATGGCCCTGGTAAAAGTGATGTAGAGCACGCAACGATGACATAATTATACAGCCCGACTGGCGAATTACCTCCATCTGACATTGGCTCGATTTTATTAATCACTAGTGTATTTTCACTTTGTTAGTTTATATTTCTTTTTTCTATGTCTGTTGTTATTATCTTTCCATTATAATTTATTATAGTTATTATTTAAATTGTATATTATTACTAGCTGTCCCGGCGAACTTCGTACCGCCTAACAATCAATGAATGTCGTGGTACACATTAGCTGAACTAAATTTATGATTTTATGGAATTAAAACAATGAATAGTAGAAAATAATAGAGAAGCTCGATGGCGTCATTGCGCGTGTCAGTCTAACTGAACACGCAAGTTAAGCAACGTCGACCGTAGCCTGTACACGGATGGGTTTATATTACCTCGAGCTCCTCCGTGATTCGAAAGACACGTTAAGCCGTCGGTCCCGGTTGATATCATTAGCTCATCTTGAGCTCCTCCGTGCTTCGGAAGGCACGTTAAGCCTTCGGTCCCGGTTGTTATCATTAGCTCATCTTGAGCTCCTCCGTGCTTCAGAAGGCACGTTAAGCCATCGGTCCCGGTTGTTATCATTAGCTCATCTTGAGCTCCTCCGTGCTTCGGAAGGCACGTTAAGCCGTCGGTCCCGGTTGTTATCATTAGCTCATCTTGAGCTCCTCCGTGCTTCAGAAGGCACGTTAAGCCGTCGGTCCCGGTTGTTATCATTAGCTCATCTTGAGCTCCTCCGTGCTTCGGAAGGCACGTTAAGCCGTCGGTCCCGGTTGTTATCATTAGCTCATCTTGAGCTCCTCCGTGCTTCGGAAGGCACGTTAAGCTGTCGGTCCCGGTTGTTATATTTAATGACAGTCGTTAAGTTAAGTCAGTGGCCTTTAGGCGGTTCGAAAACACTGGCCTCCGCCAACCCGCAGTTGAGCAGCGTGTTGGAGTACGCTCTAAACCCCTTCGATTGAGGGAAGACCCGTATCCATAAAAACTGAAGATTTCATAAAAATAAAGATTTCCTTATTGTTAATTTTTTTTTAAAAAAACGTTTTGTTTTATTTTTTTTAGTTTTGAAATAGGTTTTATCATTTTTTGTAATTGTAATTTGTAATTGTCATTTCTTTTGATGTTTACTCTGATTTGATTCTTGCGCTCGAACCCCATGGGAAAAGCGTTTTCACCCCTATCGATTTGACATTTTTAAATTTTCATAACAAATCACAGACAACTTTCGCAACATAAAAGTGACACCAATCGATTTGACGTTTTGATATTTGACAACCAATAAATATCGTAATCCCTTTTTCAACTGACACTTTCATTTGTATGGGAAAATGTTTTTTCTTTTATTTTATTTTTTCGAGAATTTTCCAATGTTTTTAAGAGTTATTCTGCTATTCGGGACGGAAACAAATCCAACAAATCAAAAACCATGGCAATCGGTCCAGCCGTTCTCGAGTTATAAGTGTTGTAACAAACACGACTTTCTTTTATATATATAGATGTAGACGTATAATATACGATTAAATTAGAATATAGAAATAGAATACACAATTTATTATCCCAGTTTTTTAATGTGGTAGGTCAAAATGTCTACACCTTGCCTGATGGAGAGTACAAGTGAAGACTAAATGTGAGGACCGCCATCACTGCTGTTAGCGCAGCGCTCTGGCGATTCACCCTTTGACGACCCATGTAAGTATTTCTTCACGCTTCATTTAAACGACCCTGGGTTATAGGAAAAGGGAACTACGTGTGTCGGCACTGAATTCCACAACATTATGGTTCGGCAGAGAAATAAGTTGCCTAGTTGTTTTTGGTGCGGGAAGATTATAACTGTATCCTATGAGGATGGCAGTTCCGGTTCTGCGATTTTTTCGAACCAAGGCAAAATGTGGACTCTTGATTCATGTAACTCGCACATTCCTCTTCTCTCTCTGTCTCTCTTAAGTTCAGCTTCCATTCCAGACAGACTTTTGATAATTACGAGCAAAATCACGCAAACAAATTAAAAATACCTTTTTACTTGCAATACGATTGTTACTAAAAATATTTTAAAAAATCGTGAATTTCTCGTAAGAGTTACTATTCTTACAACCCCATTCTAAATTACCACACTGTTACATAGGTACACCTTTTCTAAATAAACTGTATCAAACAAATACCATGAACGCAAATTGTGGATTATGTTGAAGAAAAAGCCACTTTGTGTAAAACTGTTTGTTCTGTTTCCAAGTAAATAATCCTCACTAATGAAGGCTATCTCTTCTTCAAAACGCTTCGCTAGAATTTTACCCTTTACTTGCAAAAATAATTATGTGAGATTAATTTGAATTTCTCTATATATCTATAGGTATTTGATAATATGTATCATCATCAGCCTGTGTCTACCCACTGCTGGATATTTCCTCCCGCAATGCTTTCCACCAAATACGATCCTCCGCCTTCCACATCTAGCCGCTTCCAGCCGCTTTCTACACGCGACCTCCACTCTAATACCTTCCGCCCCATCTGCTATCACTTACTCGGCAGATGTGACCGACCCATTGCCACTTCAGCTTGCAAACTCTGAAGGCTATGTCGACATTTTGATTTTCCGTCGAATTTCTTCCTTCCGGATTCGATCCGTCAGAGAAATCCCGATCATAGCCCTGTCTATCGCTCGATGACCTTTAGCCTGTGGACCAGTTCGATGGTCAGTGTCCAAGTCTCTGGTGCCGAGACTTGGACACTCTGAAGATTAGTTTACATTTGACAAAGGTTAAAATTACCTGCTATTTAACCTCGCCAGCCGACTCGGCTGTCTATTTTACCTAATGTGAACGAGACATTATTTTAGGCGAAATCGGATCTATACAACAGGTACAAACAGAGAACAATAAAGGCATGAACGTAGTACACCATATAATCGCATTCAGTCACCTCTCAATACAAAGGATTAAGTCATAATGCCTTCAGCGTGAACAATCCTGAACATATTTTTAATTTATAGCCAAGCTGACGTCCCGATTTTATTGTCCTACGAAACATTAATTTCCTTTGGGAATAAACGTTTCAGTTATGGTACACGCACCTTTCGCCTTAACGTGTAAATTTTAATGTTTTTTTTTAATTACTTTTCCATTTTACCTTAAAAAAATATTAAATAGGTGATTATGTACATACATAATGATACATGCTCGGTTGTAATCATTAGCCATTACTTTGGTTAGTTTCCATTGTTGTGCATTTTTTGATAATAGTAGATGTGCTCCGTGGTTTCACCTGCGGTTTCGAATCTTAGTGTATACAGCGTGATGTTTTAAAGCATATAAATTTCTTCAATATACGGGCTATCAAAAATACAAAAAACTTTTCAAATCCGACAGTTTTTTTTTTATACTACGTCGGGTGGCAGACAAGCATACGACACGCCTGATGTGAAGCGGTTACCGTAGCCATATTAACGCTCGCAACATCGCTCATATATCTCAATATCGCTTCATATAACTCAATATCGCTCCCGCGCCGCCACCCCCGCTGCCAACGCAGAATCTCCTTTCTTTCTGGTGACCTCACTCACTCGCAGGAACACAACAACTCTGAAGGGAATTGTTATTGGGCTGCGGTATTCTGTGAGGTGAACGTATATTCCCCAGTTGGGTAGCTTACAATGACGCTCCCTACCTCTCTTTTCGCCAGAGCTTCGTTTGTCAGTCACCAGGGTGCACCGCGTGCAGGTGAAGTTGGCTTTGGTTCAAAGATGTTGATGAACCACTTACACCCCAATCCAAGGTATAGTTAGATTAGCACACTCAAACAAATAAATGCAAATTTCTCGTTTGTTTAATGAATGTTCCTTCCAATCATAATGTATGAACGAGCTACTAGGTCAATCACCTTAAGACACGAGATCTCATCTAATAAATATTGTGTAATCAAAAAATATTTATTGCTATATTAGATAGAAATCGGCGACCCCCTGGTGTTGCCGTGTGTTGCCATAGGCGGTGGTGATTGCTTTCCATCAGGTGATTTGCCCCCCTCTCATATTAAAAAAATAAAACCGCCCAAGTGCGAGTCGGACTCGCGCACGAAGGGTTCCGTACCATTATCTTTAAAAACGGTAAAAAAATCATTGTATGGGAGTTCCCTTAAATATTTGTTTTATTTTAATTTAATTATTTATTTTTAAAGTGAACATATAACTAAATATTCTGTGAATATTTCAAGCGTCTAGCTGTTGCCGTTGTCAATATCGAGCAAAAACAAGCGAAAAATGTCGTTCGTTGTATGGGAACCCCGTTAAATATTTATTTTATTCTATTTTTTAGTATTTGTTGTTATAGCGGCAACAGAAATACATCAGCTGTGAAAATTTCAACTGCCTATCTATCACGGTTCATGAGATACAGCCTGGTGACAGACGGACGGACAGCGGAGCCTCAGTAATAGGGTCCCGTTTTACCCTTTGGGTACGGAACCCTAAAAAACACCTTATCATCGGAGTAATGGCAGGGATGTAAATGGCGCATCATCCTCTTTAGCGTCAAACCCAACTTCAACTGCACATATTGTTCCTGTCGAGTGTCGATTAGCAAAACAGATGTAGGGCATATCGGTAGGTAACGGTTTCCCATTGGGCGGATCATAAACTTGTTAGCAAATACTCAACACATCAAAAAAAATCCAAGCAACAAATTATTGCTTTAAAATCTTGCATCAGTACCTTTCCATTTCATCTTTCCTTAACTGTATTCTTAACCTCACATTTTCTTCGCAGTGAATATTTAATATCCAATTCATTCCCGTCCGCCAGGAATAAAAGGGCAAACTCATAAAATTGTCTATTTTTATCTGAACATTAATAAAGCCACCTGACATTTTCTCCCTTTATATAAGCATCGTATAGTCATGCAAGGAGCTCGTTAAATGGTTGAAACAACGCCGATCCTGACAGCTCATTAGCCACGTGTAAAAAGATCCTCCCTCTAACAAGCGCAATCGGAAAGCTATCGAAACATTGGAAAATAATGAACAAAAAAATTGATGACTCGTTAGGCCAAACCACGGAACATTACGATAATAAGGGAAAAAACAAGCGGTGTTTGAAGAACAGCCCCCTTACCACCAACTCTTATTGCGATTCAATAACTAAATAGATTGCTTATTCATACCAATGAAATAGCGACTCTATTTCAAATTGGATTAGAGTCGCTTATTAATTTATATTATTAGTAATCGGCTTCGGCTTCGGCGGTAGGGCCCCACGTTGTCACGTCATCACAGTGTCTACATTTTTTTTTAGTTCACCGATGTGTATTTACACTACGACAAGTGTCAATTTTAAGCAAACGGCGTGAGGGGCAATAATCTGCTCGCAATAAGAATTATATATTTAATTTATTCATTATTAATTAATGAATAAATTAAATATATAATTTTCAGACAATTCATAATGAAATCTCGATTTAATCAACTTTCATTCTGCTATGTAAAATAATTATGAGAATTAGCCTTCTGATGTGAAGCGGTTACCGTAGCAAATAACAATTGTGTTGAGGGTTGATGTGTACCTGCGAGTGAGTGATGCCACCACGAATGAAAGAAGGAGTTGCTGCGCCAGTAGCGGTGCTGGTCGCGCGCGATTGTTATTTCATGTTGCGCGCATTTATATGGGTACAGTAATCGCTTTACATCAGATGGGTCGCATGCTTGTTTGACACCTGACATAGTATAAAAAAAGAATAGTCGCTCGCAACTTCGTCCACGTGGATAAAGTCGCGAACCTTCTTTACATATTCCATATAACTATTTATTTACCTATTCTATATATTTATTTACCTATTTTATATAACTCCTTAGGGGATAATATAAGTATAGAAGCAAAAAAATAAAGTAATCGCTTCACATCAGGCAGGCAGTATGCTTGTTTGCCACCTGATGCATTATAAAAAAACCGGCCAAGTACGAGTCGGACTCGCGCACGAAGGGTTCCGTACCATTATCTATAAAAACGGCAAAAAAAAACACGTTTGTTGTATGGGAGCCCCCCTTAAATATTTGTTTTATTTTTATTTAAATATTTATTTTTAAAGTGAATATATAACGAAATATTATGTGAGTATTTCAAGCGTCTATCTATTACCGTTATCAATTGCGAGCAAAAACGAGCAAAACAAATCACGTTAGTTGTATGGGAGCCCCCTTAAATATTAATTTTATTCTGTTTTTTAGTATTTGTTGTTATAGCGGCAACAGAAATACATCATCTGTGAAAATTTCATCTCTCTAACTATCACGGTTCATGAGACACAGCCTGGTGACAGACGGACGGACGGACGGACGGACGGACAGCGGAGCCTTAGTAATAGGGTTCCTTTTTACCCTTTGGGTACGTAACCCTAAAATACATAAAAAGAAATTTATTTCTACCAGCTAAATATATTTCGTTACAAAACTTCTATATAGTCTTTGATCTTCCTATCCGCATTGAAACCACGCATACCTACCTACCAAAGCTGCGTGAAATAAAACTCGCTGAAAATAGAAGAAGAATTTTTGCGCTAACAAAAGTAAGACATCAGGAAAGCGAAAGTATTTAGGGTTTATTATGTGCGACGAATACGTGGGTTGTAAGTTATCCACACAATATGCCTCAATGTGGGTCGTGTCCGTAAAATATATGAAAGAATCCGTGATAAACCTTCTTGGCTTGATGAAAGCGAAACAGTTAAGTGTAAGTCGTATAATCAGTAGGGGGTCCCTTTGTACGATATTGTAACATCTTTTGCTTTATCAAAATCATTTTATAGCAGGATTTTTTGTAAATATAAATAACAGATAAACTTCTAGACATGCGACATTTCTTTTTCGAACACCACTTTTTTCAAAATAAGCTCTTATCTATCTAAGATGTTTTAACTTATAGATGCGTTCTACCTATCTCCATGGTGGCAAGAAGAAAGCAAGGTAATAGCCCGGCATTCACACAGTCCCGTGCCACTTACCGTCGTCGCGGCAAGATGTTAGCGCTAATAAAAATTTATTGTTGAAAAATTGTAGATACAATGCCTTCCCATGCGTTCTTTGCCTTTCTACATGTTGCGGTAAATGTGATTATTATCTATATATATAAAAGAAAGTCGTGTTTGTTACAACACTTATAACTCGAGAACGGCTGGACCGATTGCCATGGTTTTTGATTTGTTGGATTTGTTTCCGTCCCGAATAGCACAATAAAAACACTCTTAAAAACATTGGAAAATTCTCGAAAAAATAAAATAAATGAAAAAACATTTTCCCATACAAATGAAAGTGTCAGTTGAAAAAGGGATTAAGATATTTATTGGTTGTCAAATATCAAAACGTCAAATCAATTGGTGTCACTTTTATGTCGCGAAAGTTGTCTGTGATTTGTTATGAAAATTTAAAAATGTCAAATCGATAGGGGTGAAAACGCTTTTCCCATGGGGTTCGAGCGCAAGAATCAAATCAGAGTAAACATCAAAAGAAATGACAATTACAAATCACCAAAATGATAAAACCTATTTCAAAACTAAAAAAAATAAAACAAAACGTTTTTTTAATAAAAATTTAACAATAAGGAAATCTTTATTTTTATGAAATCTTCAGTTTTTATGGATACGGGTCTTCCCTCAACCGAAGGGGTTAAAGCGTACTCCAACACGCTGCTCAACTGCGGGTTGGCGGAGGCCAGTGTTTTCGAACCGCCTAAAGGCCACTGACTTAACTTAACGACTGTCATTAAATGATAACAACCGGGACCGACAGCTTAACGTGCCTTCCGAAGCACGGAGGAGCTCAAGATGAGCTAATGATAACAACCGGGACCGACGGCTTAACGTGCCTTCCGAAGCACGGAGGAGCTCAAGATGAGCTAATGATAACAACCGATACCGACGGCTTAACGTGCCTTCCGAAGCACGGAGGAGCTCAAGATGAGCTAATGATAACAACCGGGACCGACGGCTTAACGTGCCTTCCGAAGCACGGAGGAGCTCAAGATGAGCTAATGATAACAACCGGGACCGATGGCTTAACGTGCCTTCCGAAGCACGGAGGAGCTCAAAATGAGCTAATGATAACAACCGGGACCGACGGCTTAACGTGCCTTCCAAAGCACGGAGGAGCTCAAGATGAGCTAATGATAACAACCGGGACCGACGGCTTAACGTGCCTTCCGAAGCACGGAGGAGCTCAAGATGAGCTAATGATAACAACCGGGACCGACGGCTTAACGTGCCTTCCGAAGCACGGAGGAGCTCAAGATGAGCTAATGATAACAACCGGGACCGATGGCTTAACGTGCCTTCCGAAGCACGGAGGAGCTCAAGATGAGCTAATGATAACAACCGGGACCGACGGCTTAACGTGCCTTCCGAAGCACGGAGGAGCTCAAGATGAGCTAATGATAACAACCGGGACCGACGGCTTAACGTGTCTTTCGAATCACGGAGGAGCTCGAGGTAATATAAACCCATCCGTGTACAGGCTACGGTCGACGTTGCTTAACTTGCGTGTTCAATTAGACTGGCACGCGCAATGACGCCATCGAGCTTCTCTATTATTTTCTACTATTCATTGTTTTAATTCCATAAAATCATAAATTTAGTTCAGCTAATATGTACCACGACATTCATTGATTGTTAGGCGGTACGAAGTTCGCCGGGACAGCTAGTTAATAATAAGTAGTAATTATTAATACTTACCTCATATTGATTAGATTAGATGATTTGGTAATTGTGATGAAAACTGTGAAATTCATCACTTTTACTGGTTTTTATTAATAATTGACTATGTGGTGTGGTAAAAGTAATAAAACAAACAAGATACAATGTGTGTTGGTCAATACTTATATAATAATAATGTCAATGTAACAGATTGACAATTATTAATAATTAAGCTTACTTGGCACCACATTATTCATCATCTAGGTTGACGGAGCTCCGAAATTTTCGATAGCAGGACACAAGAAAACCCTAACCTAACCAAAAATCAACTCAAATCTAACCAAAACATGTTTTATTACATTACCGCCTGCCTCTGTTGCTTGAAACAAATGCTTGGCATACGTTATTTTTGAAAATTTATTTCATTTACCAAAAGTACGCTTTAATTATTAATAATAACCGGTAAAAGTGAATAATTCATTACTTTTGCCTTGAATTTTGGTAATTATTAATAATTTTCAGTTAATCACACTTACCGTGACTTATATGCGTAGGCGTAGTAAGTGTTTTGCAGCCAATTTTAACAGGTATGACGTTCACCTATGGCACGTCTATATATAAACTATGACAGTTTATATATAGACGTGCCATATTCCCTACATATTACTTTTTCGTACCTGTAACGTAACGTAACCTGCGATTACGTTTTCGTTCAAATGGTGGTGATTTAGTGAGTTCAGAGGATTTGTTTGATTCGTCTGCTACGTCAACCAGCTGCAGCAATTGAGCTGCGTGCTGCGTGATGGAGTTTTAAATAAATTACTTAAATTAAAGTTTATATTAAAACTTGCATAGTCGTTACTATTAGTTAACCACATGGAACATTTCAGTTTCTGACGTTGACCTACCTTGAAACCTATCCTAGCCTACGTCAACAACATGGGCCTACTTTTACAATATCTGCTGGTCATCGGCATCCTCTCCCTTCAAAACAGAAAGGGCGCTATCAATTTGTAGAAGAACTTTTTACAGGATTAGCAACGCGCGAGATTAATCTGCCAAAGAGAAGAAGTAAAACAATAGAAACTAGAGAGAGGAATAAAGAGAAATATAGGAAGAATAAAAAAATCCCTTTTATAATTTTGTAGGTAATATTAAAGAGTTAATTGTATTTATATAACTATATTATTTATTTAAATTAGGATACAACACTTTGTTGCATTAAAAATATTACAAAATGAGTACAAAGGCTGTCTAATCGTCAATCGATCTCTTTCAGAGAACCTTAAGATTTCGACTAAATTATTTAAAATAAGACAGCTGCCGCGGTGTCTTGCTGACATTATTACTTACTAGCTGTTACCCGCGGCTTCGCCCGCGTGGTCTAGGGGAGCTGCCATTGATTTGTGTATATTTTTTTCTTGTTGTAATTTTTTTACTTCGTACAATGTACAAATTTTAATGATGATCGGCTGCATAGTTAAGGCGAGAAGAAATAACAAACGAATTTACTTACAAAGTTGATACTGTTGATTGTTGGCACTTGGTGGAACATTATTATCATAATGTAATAAAGCACTTGTACTATTCCACTGAATTTATTTACTTTAACACTTATAATATTAGTATTATGGATGGAACGCTCACACTCAAGACAAAAAAATTGTTCACCACATAAATGTTTGTCGTCTGCGGGGATCGAACCCGCGAACCTCTGACGCTGACGGATCGAAAACCAAACACAAAACATATAAACACACAACACACTATAGCGTATTATACACAAATTATATTACGCTATTGTAAACAATGTTGTATGTTTTTCCATTTCCATTGCAAAAGTCACTCTCCAGACACATCCCATGGAAAAAAGATGTTTTTTCGGGATAAAAAGTAGCTTATGTCACTCTCCAGACCGTAAACTATGTCCGTTAAAAAAATCATGTCGGTACTTAGGTTCCATTCGACGTGATAGAAGCACAAACAAACAAACAAACACACTTTCACATTTATAATATTAGTATGGAAGTATGGATAAACATTAATAAGTCAAATTGAATATAATGTTACAATTAGGAGTATACATGTACGAGTATAATCCAACGACGTCGTTAGAATAAAATTGTTACAATTCATTTAATCCAAAGTCAATTTCATCAAATTCTTCAACATTCCTCACAGTACATTGAATGTAAAATATTTCAATTTCTATGGATTTTACCTTATATTTTGTCAATATAATATCGTTAAGTCTAATTGAAAATTATCGAAAATGAAATACGGGTATCTACTCCTTTGAGATTACGAATTATGCCCCCGAGCAAATGATACCCAAAGGGACGCTACCCTAGTAGGTACCTACCTACACACGCAATTCAATTAAGTAATGTTTATATTGAGTTCGTATCATAAGTATTGGATTTATCACAGACAATATTTATGACATATGAGTAAATAAACGTCTGTGTTTCGGCGGGCACGTTAAGCCGTCGGTTCCGGCTATTGTCTTGTCGTTAGATAACAGTCGTTAAGCCAAGTCAGTGGCCTGTCAGCGGCTTGAAAACACTGGACTCCACCAACCCGCAGTTGAGCAACGTGGTGGAGTATGCACTTAACCCCTTCGATTGAGGGGAGACACGTATCCCAGCAGTGGGATGAATAAGGGTTGACGACTAAATAAATAATTATTTCTTTGATAACCATAAGGTTTTGGGTATAATTTATAATCTAGTCTAGTCAATTAACCTATTCAATTTTTCAATTTTTGCTTTTGATAACTTTTGTAAATTTTGTAGAATTGATTATTACCTACGATTTACATCGCAATTTAAAATACATATCCACTGTAAATATTCAAATATTGCTCATTTAATTAAACGCTGTACAATACGTTTTATAGTGCATTAAAAATTATGTTGCAAATTGAAACATAATTTTAATGCACTTCTTTTGTTTCTTTGCAAAAAAAATGTAAGTGTTGTATTACTGTTATAGTGCAATAAAGATTTACAAACAAACAAACAAACAAAAAAATCTGATGCTCCAGCCTTCGTTAAGTCGGTCTGTATGTTGTAAATAATTGCCTGTTAAAAATAATTAAACTGAAAACTCAGAATTCTTTTAACAGAATCCTGAATAAACCTGTAAGTACATTCAGGTTTTTTGTATTAAATGAACGTTCAGAATTAAATATTTCTAGAAAGAATAAAAAACCGGACAAGTGCGAGTCGGACTCGCCCACCGAGGGTTCCGTACGTAGTATCATTATTAAATTTGATATTTTTCATTATAAATAAGAAATAATGCGTCGAAAAAAATAAATAAAATATATTTTGCAATGTGTACATCAAGCCCTTTCATATGATACCCCATTTGAACTAGTAGTTTCAATTTGAAATTTCGACACCCTATAATAAATATAGACCCCCTATTTTTTAAGATCTATTTAAAAATGTATAGTTTTGAGATTTATTCCTGTACTTGTAGTCTATAACGATGTTACTTGCCAAATTTCATAGTTCTAGGTCAACGGGAAGTACCCTATAGGTTTTGATTCCCTTGAGTGTGTCGAAATATGCGTTTTTTGCTGAATAAACGGCCGTAACTTTTTTCTACGTAAACTTAGCAGTTTCATTTTTTTTTAACCTCATGGGACCGTAGACCTGAGTATACAGTTCAAATTTCAGCTTGATACCTCCACGCATTCTCGACATAGAAATTCTTGACAGACAGACAGACAGACAGACAGACAGACAGACAGACAGACAGACAGACAGACAGACAGACAGACAGACAGACAGACGGACAACAAAGTGATCTTATAAGGGTTCCGTTTTTCCTTTTGAGGTTCGGAACCCTAAAAATTATTCAATTATTTAAATTTTCCATATTGGTCTAAAAATACATGTCACAAAACTGTAGTACATTTTTTATATCACTAAAGGAGCATACAAGCGTATGACCTGACTAATGGTAAGCAGTTACCGCAGGTTATGGACGCCTATAGTAACAGGTTTATCAGTACCAGACGCGCCTGCCGATCTTGTGACAAAGAAATATCGACCGACAAATTCTACTGTAATAGATATTTCCAATAGATGTTTTCTCAAATAGCCGTTCTATTTATCAGTCTTTTAATTAGTTTCGGCAATAAACAAGAAAGTGGTTTCAATTTGGAGCTCTGTTCCCTAAATAATTAAGAAAAGGTACCTACCAAGCAGGCATACCTCAAATGCAATTAATGAGTAGGTACCTGTGAATAATTCCGCATCAGAGCTTACCTGTTCTTACCCCCGTTTATTACACAGTTTAATTAAAAAGCCCAACGTGCATACCGCGCCTTAATAGGGCATCACAACACTACACCCCGCAGAAAAGTCCTTCACACGAGCACCGCTTAGAGGTTCGCCTACGGCTTGTTTAGTTAGGGGAAGTGAAAACAATCAAGGTTGTATACGCTCACTTCCTGTACCTTTAAGAGGAACTGACTAGGGTACCGAATTCATTCTGCATGCCGTTTCAAAGTTTATCTAACTTACCGCTTTGTTACGAGTATGATTTTTAAATTTGCTAATCGTAAAAATAAATACTAGCTGATCCGACAAACGTTGTCCTGTCTTTTTAACAATGAATGAATTCAAATTGGTTTCGCGCAATCTGTCAAATGACTGACAGTTCTGTCAAACGACATAAAGTTAGATTAGAAAAGTCGTTCAGTTTTCTTAAATTTTATAATTTTTCGCGCAACTTTCTTATTTTTTTCTCTCATAAGAACCTTCTCTAACAATAACAATTAACACTTAAAAATAATTTGCGAAATTGCTCCATCGGTTCACGCGTGATGCGCTGACCAAGGGAAATAGAGATTATTATAATTGGGTTGTTTCCAATGTTTAAAAATTGTACAAATAAATTAACAATATCGTAAAATACACAAAACTATAAAGATCTGCAAACTTTCATTCTAATATCTTCAGTCAAACTTTTTTTAGCGTCGATCAAAGTTTGGCGGGAAAGTCCATTTTAAAAGTATGAAATTATTAAAAAATAATATTTCCATTGGAGAAGCAATAAAAAATGCTATAACTTTTATTATGATACTAATCACATAAACGTAATATTTAACATAGCTGTCGTACAAATTTCTGATTTGATGCATACAAAATACAGATCTGTGACGTCATAATTCAGTAGTCTTTTGTATGGAGCGTTTTGGGGCAGTCTAAAAATTGTGATTTTCAAATTACCATATCTCGAGAGATTTTTGTGCTATCGAAGTAATTCTTTCACCTATGGTTATATTATGGAGACGTCCCTACATATCAAACAGAAAAAAATGTTAGTCAAATACCCAATTATATATATGTAGAGTCGGATCTACTAATCCTTCATCTCCAGAGTGATCGACTCTGTTTCATCAATGAATTTGTGTTGTTTTTTCCAGGTCTACGAATGTTTACGAATTAGTCTTGTGCTTAATCGGACACTCATAAGTGCGCACTCTAATAGTACAGTCCGATTAATGTACTAGTACACCTTAATAGTACTATTAGTACTTATTAGTACTCAGAAATGTAGCCGACAATATAACATGTGATCAATGTAAATTTGGTTATTACAAGCACTATACAGCGCTGTATAAGATTTTATATGAATTTTATATGAAAAACACACGGCGCTGAAAGCGATTTATACCAGTGCAGGCCGCTTACCTCCTATCTCGCTTACTCTTACGATAACATTGCGAGACGCTTTATTCTTTGTCTCTCGGACAGACCACAGACAGACAAGTGTTTCGGGCTTGGATAACCTAGTACACTGTACGAATAGTCCGATTAGTCCGAATAAGAGTTCTCGTTCGGTAACGTTTCTTTTAGTACAGTGTCAAGTACCGTCACCTACTAGTACATCGTACATGTACTACTCAAGACTATTACGAATTTAATTGGTACTACTCTTCGACAAATTATGCCCTTGTTCCATCAAAACATCAAAGGTGCGATTATGCATCAAAACATAATTCAAAAAAAATTCTGAAGTAGATTCTCCGGACGATTTCGGCCACTTCTTAACTTGTGATCTCAATGATTTCGCGTTTAACTTTGACATTTTTTAATTTCACTTTTGTCTCATTACAGATATATTAATATAGTATCTCGTAAATAAGTATAATCTTTTTTTTTTCGAAGAAATTTATTTGTTTATTTTACTTAAAAGCGGAACCATTATTTGTTATTTTATTATACAAAATATAATATACTTTCTCTATTTCTCTTTAATTAGCACTGACACTTTATGTAGGCGGAAAGGTGGCGCGAGGGTCGTTTATTTTTAGGAAGTATCATTTTAATCGGAAACAGCTATTAACGCAACCACGCTAAATAAACTTTTATTTTGTACTTTAAAATTTTCTTACAGTTATTGCTTTGGGTTAAGTTCGTCGAACGAAGGACTTAAAGAAGAAGAAGTTTTAATTAAAGTCGTATCTTGATCATGGGTTTATATAAAACATGATTTAAAATAGAGATAAATAATAGGAGTAAATTTATTTTTAAGAGTTCAATGAATGTTAATAATTAAATATCTTTTACTTTGAGACCAACGTTTTCCATTCAGTAGAATAGTTTTCAATAAGAAATAAAGTTCGTACAACGAGACCTTGCAATTTTATTTTTGCTAAAAACAGCTGCATACCTATGCATACGAGTGTGTAATTTCAGTGTGTTCAGTTTTGTATTTTATTCATGCGTAAACCACTCAATCGATTTTAATCAAACTTGGCACGGAAATAGGATGCGCTCTGATGAAAATCACAGGCTATTTTCCAAACTCTGGGCAGACTGAGCCACGAAGGGAAGCCAGTAAATTTTAATTGCATGTTGCGTTTGTAAAAATATATTTCCTTTCTTAAAATGGCTTACACCATTAACCAATACATACCTCAGCAAAATTCAATTCAGTTATGAAAGCCTACCGCAAATCCTTTTAAAGATAACATTGTAGTCTACAATTTGAATAGCCCCAACACTAATCCTGAAAACCGTAAATTTACGCGTCGTAAATTTCACTTTTACGTCTCGTTTCAATAGGACGCCGTGAGACAGGACCTTTCTCACAAAAGCGCTTTTAGCACTTTAGCAGTAAACTTTGTACGTAGAGTTTTCTTTGCCCGTAAAAAAGGTGCGTGTAAATACTTCTATTATCATAACCATCGTCGCTAACGTGTGGAGATCCGTAAAAATAATATAAAGTTGTATACTCGTGACATACGCCGACCCAAAGAGTGTCAAATTGTGTTTGGTATATCATCTTTGATTGACTTCTGCGTCAATCAATCTCCTTATATAATATTCTAAAGCTAAAGAGTTTTTTTTAATTTAGAAAAAGAGGCAAACGAGCATGTGGGTTACCTGATTAAAAAACAAACACCACCGCCCATGGAGATCAGCAACACCCAGGGATCGCCGATCCGTTGCCAGCCTATGCTCCTTGCTTTCTTATTTCCTGGTGACCTCACACACTCGCAGGAACATGACAACTCTCAAGGGAATTGTAATTTGGCTGCGGTGTTTCTATGAGGTGGAGGGACTTCCCAAGCAGGCAGCTTAAAAAATACGTTATGCCCCACCTCTCTTTTCGCCGTTTGTCAGTCGCATCATGAAATATCGCTTACGCGCCGCCAACTTGCTGCCAACACGGCAACTCCTTCCATCCTGGTAAAGTCACTCGCTCCCAGAAACACTGCAACCCTCAAGGGAATTGTTATTTAGCTTCGGCAGTCGGACAGCCTAAAATAACACTGTGCTCTATCTCTCTTTCGCCAGAGCCTGGGTAGTAAATCAGCAGGGTACACCACGTGCAGGTTAGGTTGGCTTTGGTTGAAAAATGTTGATGAACTTCTTACACCCCAAAACGTACTTGTTTGGTTGAACGCGCTAATCTTGGTAACTATTGGTTCAAATTGAAAATATATTTTATTGTTGGATAGCTCATTTATCGAGGAAGGCTATGTATATATAATCATCACGCTACGAGTCTACCACTAATAGAAGCGGGGCATTGGTGAAAAATATTGCAAAAACGAGGGATTTTGCGAGTTGCGTGAGCTGCGTAAACGGTTAATGTTATGTGAATTATTCCTATTAAAAATTTCTAAAATAAAGTCCGCGGTAGCATATGTTTATCCTTTACGCAGACGAAGTTGCATGGGTTAGCTAGTATTGGTATAAAATTGTATATATAACATGAGTTTTGTCAACAAGTTATTGTAGATTTTAATATATTTATAGTATATTTATTATTTATTATATATTTTAAATAATTTATGTAATATACGTTACAAATATGTAAATTGAAACAGGCCCACCACGCATTCCCACCTATGTTTGATCTGGGTAAACAGAATTTACAACAGTGACCACCGAAAGGTCAATGCAGACCCGGAGGCAGCATGAATAAAATAAATCGAGAATTGTAAATTACCCCTCTTGACAATGTGAATTACAAACATTTACCTAATTATAGTTACTCTTGAATCACAAGGGCATAGCAAATTATATTTAGGGCTTGACTGGGGAAGTGTCATCTCACAAAAAACCGCGGCCAACTTCTTGTAGCTTTGTTGTGTTCCTGTATATAATATGCCAGAAAATCCTATAAATAATGATGAAGGGTCTCCGTTTGAGATCGAAACTTTCTGAATAACATATATACCGTCTCCGTTCCGTCGCGGGTAAAACTACGTGAGTGACTCTTTTAATTTAATTAATTAATTTACTATAATGTCTCACGTATTATTGGTTCTTAAACAGCGGTGCTCGGTGGTCAATTGGCTAGCAATGGCCACTTGAACTTCGAGGTCTCAGGTTCGTTCCCCGCACAAGACAAACATTTGTGTGCATGAACATGCCTGTTCGTCTTGGTCTGGGTGTTTTATTTGTATTATACAAATAACAATTCCCTTGAGGGTTGTTGTGTTCCTGCGAGTGAGTGAGGTCACCAGAAGGTAAGGAGATGCTGCGTTGGCAGTTGGGGTAGCGGCGCATGAGCAATATTTTATGTTGCGAGCGTTGGTATGGCTACGGTAACCGCTTTCCATGAGGCGGGCCGTATGCTTATCTGCCACATGACGTGTTATAAAAAAAAAACGATCAATCATAGTATAACTAGTCCGACCGGAGTCTATTATAGAATATCAAGTTAGCATTAAGTACGTACTCAGCCCTTATAACACGTTGTTTGTCCCTTTGATGGTTATTATGAATAGAAAGGGGTTCCAACAAATTTGAAAACCGCGACGGTGTGGGGTGACTTGCTCTTTTGCGATAATTATTAACTGAATGCAAATACGGAGCCAGACGTACCTGACATATACGTAAAATTACATAAAATGAAAACACAGTTGGTACCTATATGTTGCATCGGTTTTTTTACATATCACCTGTATGAAATCGCCAACTACGTAATTTTCTGATCTTTATTTATATATGAGGGGGCAAACGAGCATGCGGGTCACCTGGTGGAAAGCAATCACCACCGCCTATGAGAACAGCAACACCAAGGGGTCGCCGATCCGTTGCCAGCCTTTTATGGGAATTAAATATCAATACAGATTTACGATGCGATTAATAAATCTAATCTTTACTAACTATTCTTTGACGATGATCATGGACGCAAATATCCACGATAAGCAGTTTTTGTATCTACTTCTGTTTTACTTTTCTGTGACATCCACAATGTGAAATTTTTAAATGTCGACTCGAAGGAGAGTACCCTAAACATTGGAGATAGCTTCCAATCAAAGGTAATGTTTCCTTTACTTTTGTATATTAACAAAAATGCTTTCAAAAACTTTTAAATGCTTGCCGATGTCAGAAATATAACCTGCTAAATAACATTCGAAAATAGAACGTAATTTTATGGCATCAATCAATAAGGTCAATCATAACAATCACATCTCTAACAAATATTTGTTAATTAAATTAAAGGAAAACTATGAAATCTAAACTTACTTTAGTTGAATGAGAAAAATCTGCTTTTCTAAATGGGATGAAACTTTCTGGGATGTTGTCGGCTCCCCACCATCTTTGAGCCAAAGCCAACCTCACCTGCATGTGGTGCATCCTGCTGATTTAATAACTAGATTCTGGCGGAGAAGTAGATCACAGCGTTTTAAGCTGCCTGACTGCCGAAGCTAACTAACAATTCCCTTGAGGATTGAGTGGGTTCACCATGATGGAAGGAGTTGCTATTGCTATTGGCAGCGGTTCGGTGGCCCGTGAGCGGTATTTCATGATGCGAACATTTAAATGGCTATGCTTACCGCATTATATCAGGTGGGTCATATGCTTGCTTATCGTCCGACGTAGTATAAAAAAACCTACTGTTTCATGGTTTTCCTTTCATTTAATTTTCTGTATCTTAATTTTTCGATTACACATGTAGACAGTCGCGCTATAGATTAATATGCAAGTGATAGATCTCTAGTATCTAACATCTTCGTACAACAGTCTGCAATAGTATAAGTTTATCAGTAGCTGAAATTTTAATGTTCTATATCGTTCACAAACAATAATAATAATGACTAAAATTTATTAATTAACATTAATTAGAATTTAATAAAACGACACTGTTGGTCGTATTTCATAAAAAGCCAGTCAAAAAACGTCACGTAATTTGTTAAATGCCTCATCAGACGCACCGAGAAATCCCGTTTTTTAATCAGCGTCCCCTCTCGCCGGGATTTAATTAAATCCCCTAAACACTTAACATTGGTAATAATTGTGCCCGGAGAATTACAAATCTGTTTGTATCAATTAATTAAAAATACCCACTGCTATTTTTGGTAATATAGCAGGCAAAGTTAACCTTTCCGCGTAGCTATTTGAGTCTGTAAGTAATTAAACTAAGTTTCAGGCCCTCGAGCGCAGTTTTGCCTCTCGGTTCTATACGATGCTCACAAATTATTATGTTCTTGAGTGACGCTAAGTTAATTTTGTGTCACAAAAAATTAAAAATTTAAACTGGTGTGTTTCTTACGCGAAGAAAGTTATTATAAAACATTTGATGAAACTTTGTTATTTTTGTTATAAGAATTTATTTTGTGTGTCATAAGTATGTTTAACATAGAAATGTCTATAATATTTATACATACATACTAATTGACTCCGCAAACATTGATCTGTCAAATAAATTCATGAAATATACTTTACGACCTATTCTTATACCTAGCAAATATTCATAAAGAAATGATAAAAATTGGTCTAACCTTTTCGGAGGAATGCAACCACAAACACCGTGACATGAGATTTTTATATTATATTGATATACATATACATAGCAAACATTTTATCGTGGTATTGTGTGAATAATCGTATATAATTAATGTAAGTACATCCTAATGCAAATAATATACCTATATGTATAATATAATTATAATTACAATTTAGTCATCAATTTCATTGTTTTACTAAATTCCCTCAATTAGTAAGTACTAACAAACAGGATCTCTATTACTAATATAAACGTAAATATATACACTATAAATATAAACAGTCCAGTATCAATTTAGCTAATGGTTTCGAGAAGTTTGAACTTCACTTTGCTTTTTCAAGTCAAAGGTGTCTGAACCGAATATATCTTAATAAATAATATAATATAACTTAGGAGTTCCAAACTGTACGCTTACAAATATTAATATTTAAAAATGTTAATAAACTCGAAAATCGCCTTAATCTTGGGCAACCATCCTAAATCAGAAAAATAGATTCAAGCCATTTTCGACCGGAACCTGAACCGGAACTGAAAGCAGAATCGGAACCAGCCCCCTTACCACCATCTCTTATTGCGACTCAATAACTGAATAGATTGCTTATTCATACCAATGAATAAGCGACTCTATTTCAAATGGAATAGAGTCGCTTATTCATTGGTATGAATAAGCAATCTACTCAATTATTGAGTCGCAATAAGAGATGGTGGTAAGGGGGCAGGTCCGGAACTGAAAGCGGAATCGGAACCGAAACCTGTACCGGAACTGGAGCCGGAAACGATTCGAAAGCGATTTCAATCAAAGGAATCAGAATTCGATTTCGAATTTCCAACTTGTTGTATACAAAATGTCTAACGACATCACTAACGCGTTTAACTTAATCTTAAATAAATATATTCTACAATGCACAAAACGTATGTTAAATTGACTAAAACTATAGAGTTTTATCGCTAAAGTATGTTATATACCAAGTAGTGTATTTCCTTCATACCAACGTTTCAGGTATTTACCCGGTTAAATACCCCGTTCTTACCTGCTTTAGGAATTTACCGAGTACAATCTCAACTCTAGTTAGGGACAAGATGGCGCTGTGTAATTTGTTCAAAGATATTTACTTATTTCTTTATTTAACACGAACTTGATGCATCGAACTCCTTACTATATAATATTTAATTACGTTGTGGAAATGTAACCCTCTATGCCATGACAGAAGCCTCCTCTCGAAGCGCACTGCAAACACTCCATCTTCGATTCGGCAACAGTCTGGGGGATGCGAAGATATAATTAAGATGGAAACGTCATGTGGGCATGCACCCCTGAGGTACAACCTAAGTGAGATTTATTGTTCTTACGAATAAAATATATGTACGTTTCCTTAAAAATAATATCAAGTGCGTTCAAGATGATGAATAGTATTAATTTCAACTGCCTTATGATTTGCAAGTGAAATAACTTTTTATTTTTATTTTGTACGTTCCAATGCTGAAATGTCATAAACTGAATTTTATCGGTTCATGGTCTTTTTTATACATTACTAGCGGCCCGGTACGTGCTTCGCTACGTATAAAGTGAAATAATAAAAAATATTAATTGGAACACCAAATTCATTTATTCAAACAAAAAAATTTTTTATTAAATTGCTAGCTATTTTAAAACTTAATCCAAAACATTTGGATAAACAATATTTTTTGTTTTTCCGTTTTGAGCATGAATAAACAAACGGCTGGGGGGTACCGACTACGGAACAGGCAACATAAAGTCGAAGCACGTCCAAAATGAAATGACCGCATGAATGACATAACAACATGCTTGTGCAGTCAACACTGAAAAAAGTTTCAATTTGACAGCACAATCCCCATCTGAAAAAAGTTTCAATTTGACAGCAAAATGCCCATTAACAAAATGATCCGCCATTTATTGAATTCATTTGTTACAAAAAATGTGATGTGATGTTGAACCGCTCTACCGATTTTGTGCAAACTTCACATAAACCATCTACTAAATAGTCCGAATAAACCCTAAATATTTGGTTTGGATAGGTGAGCCCGTTCTTGAGTTATAAAATTACAACGAAAATAGGCATTGATTTTTATATATATAGATCTAGACTCGTTCGCGACTTTCTTCTTTACTAGTGGTCGCCAAGTGGTTGAAATTCGACCATAATGACTTTAGCAATAAACAAAAGAGTATGCGTGCGTGTGTCTTGGTAGTGTGCATAATTAAACAAAATATGTATAGCATTCTGCACTCCTCCTATAAGTTTTCGAAATTTCATACTCTTTCGTCCGCGCAATTTTCGTAAAAAGGGGTACAAAGATTTTGCTTCACATATTAATCTAATGATGATATGAACTGCTTAAGGCCCTTGTAGTCGCGAAAGAGTAGCTACTTAATCATATCTTACCATTCAGAAATTCATTGAATATCCGAAATTCATTTGATACCAAGACAATAAAGTATTTTTACGTCATTGTACCAACACTCAAAATGTTTCGATTTAGAAGCAGTAGGTACTTTGGTACTGCTTCTAAATCGAAAAAGCGGCCTTTTTTGCTACGACTACGGCTACGACACCAACGCTCGTGGGTTCGATTCCCACATAGGACGAACATTTGTGTGCATGAACATGTCTGTTTGTCTTAGTCTGGGTGTTTTCTATGTATCATAAGTATGTATTTACAAAAGAAAACATATTTACGTATGTTTATCAGTTGTCTAGTACCCATAACACAAGCTTCGCTTACTTTGGGGCTAGATGGCGCTGTGTAATTTGTCTGACAATATTTATTATTTATTTATTTATCTAAAGTAGAAAAACAAGCATGTGACCCGCCTGATAGTCAGCAGTCATCGCACCATATGGACACCGTACACACCGTACTAACTAACAAAGAACCCTCTCGATCAAGTCACCTTTTTAAGTTACGTAAAAAAATACTGTATTTTTGTGATTTTATTGTTTGATGACTGTAGTTTTAATGTTAGTTTACGCATAATGTTTCTTGATCTGTAAGCCATATTTATATTACACTATATTTACATACACGACTTTTGTTTTAAAAGTAAGCGATATAACATTTACGTAGGTATTATGTTGTAGATACGTCCTGATAATCAAGTAATGTCAATCAATCATGCGATACAAAATAATAAGAGCGTGGGTTGAGATTCTCCTGAAGTAACTTCCCACACGAATGTCAACATTGAAACAGTATCTTAAGGGAATTTATTGGAAAAATGTATAAAAAGTTGATATAGGTATATATTTTTACTGATTTAGAATCAAATATTAAAATGAAATACAACTAAGCATTAACTATGTTACTGTATGTGTCTCACCTGTATGTGCCAATATTAAAGAGGTAATATGAAATTTGGCTTTAATTTAGATATTTGGATATTTTTAACCATTAATTCACAAATGTTTTTTATACTACGTCGGATTGTAGGTAGACATAGATACTTACGTAGACAAAGATTATTAATCCTACATGGTCACGAGAACCGAACCTAAGTGCCAAATTTCAGTTCAATTGGACACTGGAAAGTGGGTTTTTAACTTGCAAAATTTGGTTACTGACACCGCGGTGAATGCAAATAAGAGCTTTTATAAGGAAGTATGGGCCCGCTCACGCTTTGCTGTCTCAATTTTCTCGTTCCCGTCTCATTACAGTGGCTTTTTCATACAAACCTGTCCTGACAGTTTCATAATTATTTTCTTTTTTAAAACGTATTGTAGAAAGATTAAATAGTGAGGGCCCGTGGTCTCCTCTATATAACGAATTTAAAGCAAATAGGCGGATTGATCAGGCATACGTATCCAATATAAAATTTAATAATTCACATACCCTTGGTGTAGAAGAGACCGCTGAGACAATTCTGCATGCGTTAATTCCTGACGATTGCGCCGATAGTGACAGTGACTACCATCGTGAGGTTAGGAGCGCGGCGGATATGTGCCCTTCCACTCCAATATCAAATGTACCGTCGATGGATGAGTTTATGTCTATTGTTAAAGCTTTGCCTACAAATAAAGCCTCCGGTGATGATAAGATTTCGAATAGAATTATTAAAGAAGCTTGTAAAGTAGCCGCTGAACCTATCTTAACAATACTTACTCGGTGTATTGTAGAAGGTCATTTCCCTGGCATTTTGCGAAGTGGTGTTATAAAAATAATACCAAAAGGCGGTGATAAACCACCAGACGATCCGAAGTCCTACCGTCCTATTACTCTGCTACCGTCGTTGGGTAAGCTGCTTGAGCGCTTGGTTGTGCCACGGTTGCTGCCCGGTGGCCCACAATTTCATAAAAATCAGTACGGCTTCACCATTGGCAAGTCCACTGTTGATGCTGCGCTCGCAGTGCGCAAAGTTGTTAAGCTCTCGGAGAGCAAGTATGTTGTAGCTATTTTCTTAGATATCTCAGGTGCCTTTGATAATGCTTGGTGGCCAATGTTGTTGCTGAAACTTAAGGTGAGAGGTTGCCCTAGCAACATCTACTCTCTCATTCGATCGTACTTTTTGAATGGTACAACTAAATTAAAACTTGGCCATTATGTTGCTTCAAAGGTGCTCACGCAGGGCTGCCCCCAGGGTTCAGTGGTATCTCTGGAATATCGGTTTTGATGATTTTTTTAGCCTACCCTTACCGGAAGGGTGCTCGTTAACTGGTTACGCTGACGATGGTCTCTTATTAATCAATGCTAATTCAAGATCTAGCATAGAGAAACTAGCCAACGCTAGCCTAGGCTTAATTTCAGATTGGGGTTATCGTAATCGTCTCGATTTTGCGCCACATAAAACATATCAACTCTTGCTTAAGGGAAATTTACAGGTTTCACCGCGATTTCATTTTAATGGAGTATCTGTTGCTAATAGAAGTTCGGTTTGTTACTTAGGTTTGCTTTTGGATAGAAATTTTAATTACATTGAGCACATGAAGCAAGTAGGTGAAAAAGCAAAAAAGAATTTCTATGCCTTAACACGAATTTCTACCTCTACGTGGGGATTAACTTTCAAAACGTTAAAAACTATTTATACCGCCACATACTTAGGTTGTGTTACGTACGGTTCACCTGCGTGGGCAGATAGGGCTACTATAGGTGCAGCACGTCGTAAATTGCTTCAAAGCCAGCGCCTTGCTCTGATATTTTTATGTAAGTCGTATAGAACTGTAAGCACCGAGGCACTACCCGTGCTAGCAGGTGTGTTACCGGTAGACTTAGAAGTACAACGCCGCGCTTCAATGTACTATACATCTAAAAATATGGTCCCTGATTTCTTGAAAACGCGTGATCGTGAAAAAATAGTTAGACTGTTCAAACCTTTTAATAAAGTATTTGAAACATTGCTGTCTGAATGGCAGGAAAGGTGGGAAACTTCTACCAAAGGACGCCACTTGTATCTGTTCTTTCAATCGGTAAGAGATAGATTAAAGAAAAAGTGGTTAGAAGTCGACCACCCTGTTGCGCAATTTTTAACTGGACATGGCAATTTTAAAGCTAAACTCTTTTCGTTTAAATTAGTGCCGTCGCCCTTATGCGAATGTTCTACTGCTAATTCTGAATTCGATCAAACAGCACACCATGTTCTCTGGGAGTGTGATCTTTGGCAGCGGGAGCGGGATGACATGTTGAATTCATTGCAAGTTGCATCCGGGGTAGTATACTATTCAGATTTGGTAGCAACAAGGGAGAATTACCAAGCGTTCAGACGATTTTGCAATTCATATTATTGGAATCGATGTGTTAGGTCACAACTCAATGTTTTAGGTCCCTAATAGTGTTAGAAACTTAAAATCCGTGGTGCACGGCAGTTGAGCTTCACTTGACTAGCCATCTCTTTAGGCTTTTAATGCCTTATTTGCCATATTGCTGTCTCTCACATTGCTAAGAGGGGAAGTCAAATTCCAAAAGCTTCCTACTCCTACTAATTTCTTCTGATTAAATTCGTTGTGAGTTCCAAGGCAGCCGTAGTTTTACCCCTGGGACTGCAATGGACTTCATTGTTCATTGCCTTTTTTGGCGGTCGCCGCTGTTAATCCTGGCTACACAGGAGATACAGTGGTGGGAATGTGTGGTGGGCCCCCGTCCCATAAGAATTATTTTCTTTTCATTAATATTTCTGATATATGTATAATTAGTCTGATATTCATGATGGAAACAAATCCAACAAATCAAAGATAATAAAAATCGGTTCTTGTTGTTCTGTTATTCTTGGGCTATAAATTGATTTATTCCTAACCTGACTTCATTTTATACAGGATGTAATTTTTAAGACTGGTCAAATTGATAGAGCAGATTGTGTAGCTGTTACTGATCAGGAAACAATAAAAAAACTATACCTTAAAAAAACATGAAAATCAGTATCTATCATTTTAGCGTATACTATAACATTTTCATTGAAACGACAGCGGCGAGCGCGCAGAGGGCGGGGCACATGCACGACAACCTCACGCGTCTCTTATCTATATAGTAAACATGAATCTCCGAGATAAACAAGAAATCTATCGATAGCCATACCGCGTTTATGGTTGATTAATTTTTGGGTATTTTTATTGATTCGTGATTAATACTAAAAACATAAGCGTCTCCTTGAATTTGACCAGCCTTTAAAAATACAGCCTGTAAAAAAGATTTCTTAACATAAGTTTATTATGCTAATGTAATTCCATCGTTTCGTCTAGGTGCCTGTGTGTCTAAGTAAGTAACTAAGAATTGTGTTGTTTACTTCGGTCTCTATTCGAGTAACAAAACATTTCCATACACCCACGTACATTATTGATACTTGTCCATTTCCTAAAACTCAATACTATTTAGAAACTGGCACAGGATTATGTCTCTGTTTGCTTCGGATAATATTACCGATGTGCACTAATTTATAAATATGTTTTGTCAAAATGTTAGATGACTTCCTTACACCTTCCATGTAATATAGTTACTATTTTTCCGATTCAGACTATACTAGTCTGCATCGGAAGATAGATGTGAAGAAAAACACTGAAGAAAGATGTATTACTTTTAATTTCTGTTATAACCTTCCAATCCCACAGTCGCACGAAGAATGTTCAAAAGGCCGCTTTCGCTCCAACTTTTCGTCTGCTTTTTGCGGTAAAAATCAAGTATTCTGATTGGTAGTTATTTACCAATCAGAAATGACCAAATGCTAGCCTGTGATCGTTTGGCCAATCACAGACCAACGCAGTCAATAGCTTGACAGAATGTATTGCCAGTGCAAATAATTTAAATTAAACACAAAATGACACCTAAAAAAAATAACAAAAAAAAATAACAAATTTGTTTATTTGTTATTTTTTTTAATATAACAAAAATAAAGCGTGATTTTACTTAACAAGCTTTATTTAGGTTAGCTATGTAATTTGCATGAACAACTAGTTATGCAGCTGCACTGGGTGATGTGTAAGAAGATAAAGTATGACCCGACTAAAAAAAACTATAACCCGACTACGGAAAAAAACACTAAAAATAATAGTTACAAATCGACTCTTCCTAATATTGAAGTCGGGTAAAATGTAGCCTCTGTTACCCAGGCCGTAATGGCGAATCGATTGACACCTTATTTATCTAGCGTTACTCCGTAGTGTCTAAACTATATATCCGACTTTTTTATTTATACGATACACAACCCGCTACCGTTGTGTAACGCTCGCGAGCGCCACCCCTTTGCCAACGCAGCAAGTCCTTTCTTCCTGGTGACCTCACTCACTTGCAGGAACACAACAACCCTCAAGGGAAATGTTATATGGCTGCGGTATTTGACGAGCTCAGTGGTCGAATGATTAGCGATGGCCAGTTTAACTCCGAAGTCGCGAGTTCGATCCCCGCACAAGACAAATATTTGTGTGCATGAACATGACTGTTTATCTTGGTCTGGGTGTTTTCTATGTATCATAAACTAAGTATGTATTTACAAAAAAAAAGTGTATTTACAAAAAAAAAAGTGTATTTAAGTATATTTATCAGTTGACTAGTACCCATAATCCATCCCAATGTAGTGCAAGGCTTATTAAACAGCTTTGCGCTTAATTTGGGATTAGGTGGCGCTGTGTATATTGTTCAGAAATATTTATTAATTTATTCTATGAGGTGGAGGTACTTCCCCAATCAGCAGCTTGTAAATAATACGCTATACCTCTCTTTTGTTAGAGCCTCGTTAGTCTATCAGGAGGATGTATCACGTGCATGTGAGGTTGGCCTTGGCTCATAGATGGGGATGAGATGAGACACTTATCCTTAAAAATATTTTTTTCTAAAAATGTTCCAACACTTATAAAAGACGCTTATTACAGTTGTTACAGACACACGCTGCGCTTTTACTTGATTGACTGACAAATCATATACTAGTTTGCGCCCGTGTCTTCGTATGCGCGTATCTCAGTATCCGATGGGAATTTTCAAAAAGTCTTTCTTTGCTTACGTCATACTAGCTACCAATAAGACTAATTTGAACCCGACTGTCCAATGATTTGGGCTGTGTTTAGTATAGACCAGTCAATAACGAGTATACTTTTTTTTTCTATGAGAGGGGGGCAAACGAGTATGTGGGTCATCTGGTGGAAAGCAATCACCACCTCACCTCACAGAATACCGCAGTCAAATAACGGTTCCCTTGAGTGCTGTTGTGTTCCTGCGAGTGAGTGAGGTCACCAGAAAGGAAGGAGATGCTGCGGTGGCAGCGGGAGTGGCGGCGCGCGAGCGATATTTTATGTTGCGTGCGTTAATATGGCTACGGTAACCGCTTCACATCAGGCAGGCCGTATGCTTGTCTGCCACCCGACGTAGTATAAAAAAAAAAAAAAAAAAAACCACCGCCCATGGAGATCAGGGACACGGGGTCGCCGATCCGTTGCCAGCCTTTATAGATAGAGAAGATGCAAAGAATTTATTTTTATTAATTTTAAATATTAAATAATATTAGTTAACAATACTATTTTTAATATATATCATACATATATTAACATTCAACTCGATTTAAATCGGAAACATGCGCATATCGAATCTAATAAATTTAAAAGTTCCTTCTATCTTAAAATTTTGTATTTGTTGCTCGAAATAGATACTGAATATTCATTCGCTTTGAAGTTTTGGATGCGAGTGAATAACATATGAGTTTAGTTTTACATGTAGTTCATATATTAATCAAAACTTTATGATATTACATTATACTTGTAGATTGGAATGGTTGTAGATAAGGGACAGAATCGTGCCACGCCTCATATAAACTCTAAAAACTTAGCTTAAAGTGAATATTATAACAAATCTATTATTATGTTTCATCTTCTGCATCACCCTAAGGTTGACTGGTAGAGAATGTTTGTAAAGCATTAAGTCCGCCTTTATACATCATTATTTTTATGTATGAAGATTCCATTATTAAAAATAATGATAAGTAGGTACCTTCAATGCTCGTTTTTTTACATGACAACGAGTTTGCCCTGAATTGAACTAGTTAGTGATATCGTCGTGGCATATATATTTATTTACAAAAATAGCTCGTTCAATGGATATTGATAGGATATACTTTCACGGCTTAATACGCAGGCGTGTTCCATGATAATTTTTAATAATCCTTTTTCAGAAAATACAGTGTAGTGTATCCAATTTACGATTTAAGCTATATGTTTGATAGATCAGTCAGATAGTCAGATTTTTCTTTTATAGGTATACTAGCTTGTGGCCGCAACGTACGCACGTATCCCAGTATCCCATGCCAATCCATTCTGAGTCCGCCCCTAGACCTCATAAGGACCTACGTACCAAATTTGGAATCTTTAGACCAAGCTGTTTTGGCTGTTCGTTGATATCTTAGTCAGTCAGTTTTTCTTTTATATATTTAAAGAAGATTTAGATTACATACGTTTTGTAAGAACGCACATCAAGATGGCACGTCAAGCCGTCCCAGCTGATATTGCTAGATGGCAGTGGTTAAGCCAAATCAGTGGCCTTTAGGCGGCTTGAAAAGACTGATCTCCGCCAACCCGCAGTTAGCGTTGTGGAGTATTCTCTAAACCCCTTCGATTGAGGGGAGACTCGTAGCCTAGTAGTGGGTTGAATAAGGGTTGACGACGAGTATCATAAGGCACATAAACGACCAACTATCGATTATTTTCTTGCTATAGAAACGAACAACAGACACAAATGAACGAGTGAATGAACGAGATGTATATAAACAGTTGATCGCTTTCTGTCTACACTGCCGGGAGATACTTTTCCATTCTTGTTAGTTGCTAGCTCTACTCGTTTCTCGTTCATTGGCGGTGCGACAAGCGCCTAACCTGCCCTAAAGAATATTATCCGGTCATTGATGTGGGGGCAGGAATTACTGTAGCACAGGTCATCATATTACGGGTTCCGCTCCCTCACAATGGTAAACAATTGTCTGGTGAACTTGTAGTTCTAGATCTACATTATAAGAAAACTAAAGAAACCGTTGTGATAGAGAAATAAATTATTGTGTATTGTACTGTGTTGATCGAGCAAGTGACGTAAGTAAGGTCTATAAATCGAATTGGAACTGGAATTCATTTTTTTTATGTTTTTTTTTTATAATTATGTCGCCATAACGAAACAATTTCTGCGCCGAATATAAGATAATATAAAATGCTTTATTCCCATAAATAAGGTAATACAAATGTTAGATTTAAAAGCTGTGTTTCACTTATTCTACCCAGTATTGGGCGTGTGAACTAAACATAATTATCATTATTACTTATTTAAAAAAAAAACGTGATGTTTTTTACACCTGAAAAAAAAAATAGTATTGGATTAATTGGCAATGTATTAATACAGTTTAAGTTGCCCATATACGAGTATGTTCATCATTATTATTGAAATTAATTAAAATTTGTGTCACAAGTATTCGTCGATAGAATAAAACATTTTTTTTTTTTTAATTTGTGATTTCTAAGATTGTCAGGAAGACGATTGTAATTTGTTATTGACATGCAATATATGTTTCTTTTAAATTGCATCAGACGTTGTTTGGGTGTAATTAGTATATTTTTATGACTTGTTTTGTATATTTTTGTCTATTGTTGAACGACTACTTGGTATAAAATTCTGTAGAAATCCAGATCGATGTTTTTTTAGATTGCGTATGTACGTAATAATATATGTAAATATTACTTCGAATGAGACCGCAGAGTCAAAATTGGATTGGAAACACAAATTGCCAGTGAAACCAATGAGTTTAACTGCAAAATCTGCGTTGAGAGCTGCAAACTGATAATCCGGAAACGGTCAAAGCTGTCGGTGGACGGAGATAAACGCGACCACATCCGACTACGTTCGAGTTAGTTTAACTTTAGCGTCATTCGATTAGATCCGTTTGTAGTCTGTCTAATCTAGAGCGAACGAGCAAATGTTTCTTTTTAAGTCGATAGGATTTTCTTGTCTCTGTGCTTGTGTAATACCTAGAAAACAAAAGCTGGTACTGCACATGGAACAAAGACATATGTTATATATATTTTAGCCAAAAAAAAATTACTTTATGGTACAAAGACATTATGTTATGTAATTAGGGGAGTAAATTGTTCTTCAACAATTTTGAACCAACCAACCTCACCTGCACGTGGTGCACCCTGCTGACAGTGCTCACAAACGATGCTGGCGAAAAGAGAGGTAGGGTATAGCGTATTTTTTAAGCTGCCCGACTGTGGAAGTACCTCCACCTCACAGAATACAGCAGCCAAATAACAATGCCCTTGAACGTTGTTGTGTTCCTGCGAAAAAGTAAGGTCACCAGAAAGAAAGAAAGAAAGGAAGGAGTATAGGCTGGCAACTAATCGGCGACTATTTGGTGTTGCTGATCTTTGGGAAAATTACAGATATTTATAACCAAATTCGTGTCTTGGCAACATATATACGGGAAGAACATACCTTGTGTCTTTCGACCATGGTCATGCATTTATTGTAGAATGTTCCTAATGTCACTCGATTCAAATGTTAATTATTCGCTAAATACCCAATGAACCCAAAAACTCCAAACTGCCGTTTCGGAGGAGTGCGACCACAAACGTGTGGTCGCACTCCTACTAAGGAGTTATCCTAAAAACTAAGTATATAGTTATGATTACACACTACACTCAAAGTAAGTTTTGCGGAAGTCAAATTTACAGGCAATTTGATCTACACTACTTTGCGTGCTTCCGCCACCAATTGGTGGATTTTCCGCAATCAAATTGCCTGTAAATTTGACATCCGCAAAATAACACCTGAATCAATTAACTATCTAAGTTCTTTTTTTCAAATTTACAGAATCTCAAGCTTCAAATTGCATGTAAACAAAGTATATACTCGTACATACGAGTACGTCAAAAGGCGTAGAGTATCTCATTTGAGCGTCGCAGTTACGGGCTTAGTTAAATCTCCCAATGTCGACGGATTATTGATGTCGGCTCGGTAACCATATCCTCGTCAGATTGCTGAGGGCGCGAGTTCAATTTAATTCCACTTTAATTATGAGTAGAATGTCTGCCATTATTTAGGCGCTTCTCCTGAGGGAGGCTGCGACTAAATACGATCCCAATATTGGTTTAATATCGGCTTGAGACGATGTGCTCCTAAATTCAGTTTTATTGTTGCATTCTTGAAACTTTTTTTTAGTAAGTAGAGATAGAAATTATATTAATTGAAGTCATTAGGAGGAGCTCGATGAAGCCGTTGCTCGTATCAGTCTAATCAATCACGCAAGTTAAGGCAACGTCGGCTGTAGTAGGCAGAATGGAACGACAATGGACAATAGACGAGAGAAGTGAACGTACCGAAATGTAAATAAATACATATATATAATAAATTGTAAAGTCGTGGACTAAAATTAGTTTATGTAAACTAGTGTCTTTAAATCTTACACTTATATTTTTATAAAAATATCCAGACGTAAAAGCGGATTCCTTCGATAACATGAGTACTATCGACAATCAAGATGCTTATTGGTCTAAGGATTATATAAACCCATAAAGCATTGACATAAAATTTTGTAGCGTAGGCATAACTTGTGTGTTCAATAAAGAATTTATTTATTATTATTAAACATTCCATCGATACATAAACCGTAGGCGCTTATAAGCTTTTCAACGATAAACTTGACTATAAAACAACGCTATGTGTCACGAATCTATAGAAAACTAAAAAATATGAATATTTTTTATATGAGAAGGGGCGGGGAGCAAATGAGCATGTGGGTTACCTCGTGAAAAGCAATCACCACCACCCATGGAGACCAGTAACAACAAGGGATACACGATCCGTTGCTAGCCTTTTAAGGGAAATAAAGACGGTTCTTGAAGACTCCTTTGTCGTTCGGAAATACCGAAGCTGAGGGAAGTTAATTCCACAGTTTCACCGTTCGCGGTATAAAACGTCTTAGGAAACGTAAATATTTGAATATTACATTATATAAATATTCCTTGTATTCGCTCTGACAAATGTAAAACCGTCGGACTGTTTAGAATGCATGCTTTTTATATTCTAAGCTAACAATATATTTATTTCCTACAGGGTACAACTTCAGCCATCATTCAAAATCTACATAATGTGGCAACGCGAAGATAAACGTGAGTCTATAACCAAAGTTAGAAATATTTCCCAAATTTATTACCCTTCATTTGTGTACTAAGGCTTTATATAGGCTACTGAAGGATCAACAGATAATATATGGATAATTTGATATCCGAATATAAGAGGATTGATGATAGAAATCGTTACGAGGAAAGACATATCGTTCAATGTGAATAAACTTACGCAAAGTTTCTTTGTGAAAAATTTATATGAATGAGACTTTAGGTCTTCTGGAATGTTGGTATGTAAAGCTTTGGAGCTGTAAGTGACGCACCACCATTTTTTGTTTTTTTTTTTATTCATTATAATAAACAATTGTACAATCATGTTAACTTAATCCTCTAAAATTTACTATTTTTATCATTGTACAATCAACAACATTATCCACAAACTATTGCAAACACAAAGGTATATAAAATAAAACTGAAGACATTACAGCACTAATCTAATGTGATATCTGATCGGCTCTCATTATCACATTAAACACTGACAATAACAAAGCCAATATATCAATTGCAGTGAAATAAATATTATAGACATGATATGATTCGTATGGCGAAGTTTGGAAGTAACAAGACACCGGATAATGGTCTCTCGCATATGTACATTAGTAGGTAGATAAATTTGATTGATCAGCTGGTTGCAGTTGAAATTCCTATCTTTAGAATCAAAGCCAATCTCACCCGCACGTGGTGCACCTTGCTGGCCAGCTAACGCAGCAATGGTGAAAAGAGCGATAGCATACAGTGATACTTTTTGTTTGAAATGGAGCCGATGAGTAGGAAAGTGCCTCCATTTTACAGAAAACCGCAGCCAAATAACAATTCTCTTGAGGGTTGTTGTGTTCCTGCGAATGAGTAACATCACCAGTAAACGCCGCTCCCTTCTCACCATCAAAAAAGGGGATCTTACAGAGTCGGCAACGTGTGAGTGCTGCCTCTGGAGTCCATAGGTTGATATCAGTTATATCAACCTATGGACTCCACTCCAGAGGCAGCACTTACCATCAGACGAGTTGTATGCTTGTTTACCAGTCTAGTGGTTATCGCAGCCTATGGACGCTGGCAACATCAGGGGCACCCTCACGTTGCCGACTGTAAAACAACCTTTTCACGCCATCAAATTTCATTAATTTTTTGAATAACCCCATGCTGTAGTCCGATGGGAAAACCTTGACAGGCTAGATTTCATTCCAAAACTTAGTAATTCACAAAGTGTATTGTTTGTAATTCGAAACTACCATGAACGTAGTATGCAAGTACTATTTTGACAGGGAAATTGTTGTTGCGTTTTGTTTCGCTGTAATTTTAAACATTAACATTATTCCCACAATTAGTGATAGCAGATACACAATATGCATTTCGTAATATTGGAAAATAATAACAACTATAACAATAAAAACATATTGCATGCAATATCGCTTTACGAGATATTTTACACTTTTAACATTTCCAGTTCAATCTGCATAAATATATATGATACAATATGTCTAAGGATTATTTCCCGATCTTAAACGCAATGAAGATTTTCTATATAGTTGTGTATTCATGCTAATGGACTTATTTCAATATGTTTGTTTTATTCTCCCCCAATTTCGAAGTCACCTGAAGGATATTGACCGCGCCCTACAATACGAAGTAGCGAAATCTTTTGCGTTACAGAGCAGAAGTGTCTCGCCACATGCAATGCTGTCATCTTTTGGCATCATCGTCATTATTCGTCTGTATCTATCCACTGCTGGATATAGGCCTTCCCCTATGCTTTCCACCACATGAGTTACTCCACTATCCACATCTCATGTCTAAAATAACATAACAATTTTAAATGTAGATCCGTAATGTACATGTTATTTACCTACGTCTCAGTAGTTACTTCACAAAGTTGGTATCGGCTTTTGAAGAAGTTTATTCCGTTAGTTTGTTTGGCAGCGCTCCCAATTGGCGGCAGATGGTGATAGAACGCGAACAAAAGTTTCCGTTAAGTATTTTTCACTTTCGTGATGAAATTTTAATATCGCTATTGAGATGTCTGTCTAGGAGTATACCTAAGATTCTTTAATATATTATTAAAACATTGATTATGATCTTATAGATACCTATTATATGAGGAGGTCGATGGCATTGTTGCGCGTGTCAGTCTCATCGAACACGCAAGTTAAACAATGTCGACCATAGCCTCTCCATGGATTTGGTTTATTTATCTGTAACTCTAGCTAGCTAGCTAAATTGCCCTCCGAGGCACGGACTTCGGAGAGCACGTTAAGGCGTCGGTCTCGGCTGTTGTCATTAGATGACAGTCGTGTTAAGCCAAGTCCTTTGTGGCCTTTACGCCGTTTGAAAACGCTGGCCAACACGCTTGAACCCCCTTCGATTGAGGGCAGGCTGGTATCCCAGAAATTTACAATGAAATTAAACGTGTTTTTCTATTTTTTATTTTATTTTAGACTATAGACAGAAACTATATATTTTATAACATTCAGACATTAGTCATGTAACATATTTAGGTCTAGATGCCTATTTCATTACTACGATGGTACAAAATTAATCAACGTCTTGTGATGTAGGTTTCAAATGAACACATTTTGTTACGCACTTGCCAGAACGGTTCCGCTCCTCATGAGGCAGTGCCGGCCTTGCTATCTTCAATGACTCGAGGGTCTTCTGATACAACAATAGGCTCTCCACAGTAGACTTTTTCTAATCGGTTCATTACTTGTGTGAACAGCTTCAACTTCCCTCAGCGGTATTTCCAAACAACTACGACATGGGAGCCTTCAAGAACAGAGTCTTTATTTCCATTAAAAGGCTGGCAACGTGTCGGCGACCCCTTGGTGTTGCTGATCTCCATGGGCGGTGGTGTTTGCTTTCCCCCAGGTGACCCACATGCTCGTTTGACCCCTTTCATATAAAAAAATATACCTAATTTGTTGCAAGATTAGCATATGGTCATAAAGCTTAGAAATATTCTCTCTGTCTAAATGAATGTACTTGAATGTTAATGTTATAGGCAGAACTAGATTTATATAGACAGATAATGAGCATCCTCTTTGATAACATAAAACAGTTCTTTCTTTCTGAAGTACTATGTGATATTCTATAGACTATTGCAACAATATTGTTATCCATTATCGTGAAACCCTTTTATAATAGTGGAATAGATTAAATAACAGTGAGCACCAATGGGTCATAACACTAAAGTGGAAATGGCGTGAATACCGGGTCCCCATTTAGGTGAACTCGATATCGGGTTATGTAAAGAGCGAAAGCCGACATTAGCCATCTATAGAATTTCATTGCTTTTTTAATATTAAATTTACGTATATCAAGATCAATTTTAACTTTAATAGAAAGGGCCCGGGTAATATTCATTAGGAAGCTTATTGAAGAAAAAGCATCTGAATATTTATATTGCGAGTTACGACTGCCAGCGGTTCAAAATGAATCTATTGTAAAACAAAACACTCCACTTCCTATTCCACGGCAAACTGGAAACAAACAACTCCACACTTCATAAATTCAGATCGAGGCACCAGTTAGCAAAGTTATGCGACTCGCGTAAATTTTAAATTAGGGCAATGTGTTTAGGTCGTGAAAGTTGAGAGAGCACATCAAACTCGCAAAAATAACTCTCTCTTCATTCAGAATTTATAATTAATATGATAACGCAGGCCATTATAAACTGACACTTGGTTTGTTTAACACTTTATAATTCTCACGTCAAAGACAAACAATTTTATTGAGCCCCAGAAAGGAATGACGGTTCACAACGTAGAATTAATTGTTGTCGTAAAACCATTTCTATGTCTAAAACCTCCTAAACTCATATTTGACAATAAAAAATTATATGTCAAATACAGATTGAATTTCGAGCTGTACAAGAGTAAGAAAGTTAAATGTTTACCATTTGTCCGTGTCGAGATGTTAACAACGGCTGGTTGGAGACCTGAACTTTAGAAGATACCGGATGCTTATTCACAACAGATTTAATTCAAAAAACCCAAAACAAAGGAGATGTTTTCCTTTCTTCACCCTTTCACCCCGCTAAATAAAGACCAAGATGGCTCCTACAATACAATTTTACTGTCGTCTTTAATCAAAGACCTCTCGAACTTTTGTTTTGTTTCCCTGTTTGCTTTTGCTTTAATAGAAAAGTTTTTTAATTGCTACCTTTCCTTCTTTGTTCCTCGTTCTTGACTTGGAATACCGAATCAATTGGTTGGTGTTTTAAAACTCTAAATGAGCTTTACAATTCTCTCTGCCTGTTTGGATATAAATTTGTTTTTCTGATGTTACCCGAACCAAAACATGTAACAAAATCAATACAATTTACCGCTACGAGTTTGTACACATCCACAGCCTATTCAGAATTCAACGAGCACTTAAAAGTTTGTTGGCAATATTCAATGAGTTCAGTTCATATTCATACGCAGGCGGCTAGTACGTGGCCATAACTTACAACAGAGGCATAGGAGGATCTATTATATATTCTAGAGCAGGGGTTCGATAAAAAGGAATACTTACACTTAAAGACAAGCGCACCCGACGTGATAGGTGCAAATACTTGTTAGTATTTTTGCAAAGAACAACGGGAATTAATGCGATCTTGCATAAGGGTATTTACATACCTTTATTATTGCCTGACGTTTCGACGACCAGGTTGCACCGGCCGTGGTCACAGGCTGACAGTCAGCCAGGGTCAACAGACAATCATGCAACGCGAAAGTTTAAAAGTTATTATAGATAAGTATTTTATTTTATTTGTACATACGTACGAACATCTACATACGTAGATGTAATATTAATATACAGATGAGAATATAAGATACCTTTGTTAAGGTATCGTATACCAGAAAGTCATTACCAAATTTATAATATTAAATAAATATTTATATATAGATATCTCCACGCTGGGGAAGTGACTGGAAGCCTCATTTAGATTATTTTTACAGAACACGATATGGAAGTCAATAAAAGTGTAAATACATGAGTAAAAATTTTAGCATTTCTATAAACATTTTTTACATATCTGGGTAAACAAATATAAGACCCGCCTGATGGTACGGTATCACAGCCTGATATTAATAACATAAACCCCTAATCTAACACTAATGTTATGCTAATGTCTCACGTCAACGTCTGACGTCGTAAAGGGTCTTCACGACGTTTCCTCGTTCACCTCTACATCTCGCTTGACTGAACCCTTCTCAACCGGGTATTTCGGGAACGGTTTCATTATAACACTTGGTATTTTAAACCTAAACTAATATGAAATAAGTCACAAATGTTTGCATATATATGAACTAGTTTGGGGCAATTTATATATATGACGAGCTCGGTGGTCGAATGTTTAGGAATGGCCACTTTGACTCCGAGGTCGTGGGTTCGATTCCCGCACAAGACAAACATTTGTGTGCATGAACATGTCTGTTTGTCTTGGTCTGGGTGTTTACTATGTATTATAAGTATGAATTTAAAAAAAAATGTATTTAAGTACATTTATCAGTTGTCTAGTACCCATAACACAAGCATTGCGCATAATTTGGGACTAGATGGCGCTGTGTAAATTGTCAAAAAAAAAAAAATCTTCTAATGAATTAGTTGTATAAATATATAAATTTTAAGGTTTCTGTGTATTTAAAAATAACTTTCTATTTCTCATAAAGATTGCTTACAAGTATTCAGTTATAAGGACTTTCTGTGAAACATAACAAGTAAATAGTCGATTTACGTTGTTTTTGATCTTAGCCTATTCATTTCAGGTTGGTCGAATACGTAAATAGTCGATCTACATTATATCTACATTATTCATTCATTGATTATTTAATTGATTTTGTGTATGTTGTATGTTGTATTTTTATTTTTATTTTGTGTTGGATTTTTTATGAACAATCTGTATGGATCTTTGGTCTGCAAATAAATGATATTATTATATTATTATTTTTTATCTTAACCTATTTATTTCAGATGGCTAGCAATGGCTAATTTGTCTCCGACCGAGGTCACGGGTTCAATCTCCACACAAAACAAACATTTATGTTCATTAACATGTCGCTTTGTCTTGGTCTGGGTATTTTCTACGTATATATTTACAAAAAAAAAAAATTTAAGTCAGTATATTTATTGGTTATCTAGTACCTATAGCACAAGCGTTACTTAGTTTGGGACTAGATAGCGGTGCTCAATCGTTCCAAGAATATTTATTTATTGTTATTTATAATCAATTTAAACTCCGTTTAATTGGAATAGTGAATAGTAAATTATACTAATAACCAGATGTCTGCAAAACTCCATCAAGCGCCAAGAATCAACGAACGAACTCATGGAGCCATAACATACATTTCTCGATTCACTGATGCAAACATCAATATACGTGCACACTATGGGAAGGTAATAAATAAATGTAAATAGCTTCGAGTCACGTGGAGGGTAATTTATGTCATTCACAATATGAAATACGATGTACGCGAAATACAGGGTCGATTTCATACTGCAAGCCTCCGAACTTACGTCTTATATTTTATGGTTAATTTCCCAAACACAAAATAGTCATTTGTCTCATAGGAACATGATCATGGCTGACAGGAGCTCTGTTCGCCGAGGAGTGTTTCGTCATTTTTGAAATTTCGACATTTAACAAGTAAAACAAAACTCATGTTGTAATTTGAACCAAAAAAAAATCACCTACGGCCACACCTCGGCCACTCCATACAAACGTCGCATCGTTACTATTACATAAACAACGACGACGGTGCAGAGCGTGAATGAGCGTGTATGCGGGCGGCGCCAGGCGCCATACAAACTGTTCCAGATTTGTCTCAGAGGAGAGGTGAGGGCGCCACGAGAGAGTGGCAATGAGTTGCCATACTGTACTGAGCCCTTAGGCCATAATAGTACTTATTACGGCCTAAGGGCTCAGACACAGCGGCAGGTAGCGAACGGCAGAGGCAACTATAACCGTCAGCCAGCCATCGCTCTGTAGTTGGCAACGTACCGCTCGTGTGTTTGATCTTTTAGTCAATATACAATCTGACAATGACAATCGACATATTGTATTGGGTATAGTGATATTAAGTATTATAGGTTTTCGATAATATTCAGGTGTAATATAATATAAATTTTATGTATTGACATACGTATAATTTGTTTTATTAGCTATAGTTGCATTAATCTTAAATTAATTTATCATATACTTATTTAAAATTATCCTTATGCATTTTCAACTCAATACTGTATTGTTCAGAAATTAATTATTATGAATAATGATGACTTTCGATTTTACATAATCATTATCTTATTACAGGCTTTGATAGTCTCAGACGTAATTTAACCCTAGATAGATAACCATATTTCACTGTACACTAAAGATAACCATACGTCGATTCGACGTGCGAGTGGTTGAGTGAGCATATTTTGAATTATGTATATCCTAGGTTTATGAATATAATTTCATGTCTTAATGTATATAATTGTGTTCTAAATAAATGAAAAACAATAGAGTTTAATTATATTTTTATTAGAAATAAAAATTAAAGAACAAAACAAGGTACTTCTTACTTTACAAAACTTAAACATTTAGGAATCTCGCCGTCAGTCTTATAATATACTATATAAACCTTTCAAAATCCACTTTTTGTAATCTCTATTATGTAAAAAAATTAAATAAATATATTTTTTTATTCGTTTTGGCCTCAAAGGCACTTAGGTCAGGCGCTGGACTTATGCTCTTCAGAAATGGAATTTTTGCAGCAGTTGTAAATTGTCTTTGGCATCCTTCTGATTTTTGATGGACAAAATGCACAGTATTTTCTTTTGTTTGACTCAGGCACACCTTCAAGTTGTGTGAGAGGTTCGGTTTGTCTTTTTGTCAAATACCTTATCAAAAAATCGAATCTATCGTAACTCATGGCAGCAACATATCTGTTTCCTGAATACGAACAATCAAATATTTTCTTGATAGAATCTGTTAGTGTCACTATGCCAAAAAGAGCCCGAAATCTTCACAAGCTGTAGTTTTAAAGGTGGTCTTCACATCAAGCCTTTGAATCTTCAGCTGGATTTCAGCGTTGGTCCATTTTGTTATCTTTTCCCCAATGTCATCAGTAATAAATATACTGAAACATTCGAAAGGCACAGAGTAATTTTCAGACACATTTTCAGTATCCTATAGGTTTACCACTAGTGAAGCACTCACCTTATGATCTTCGGGTTCACTTTGTACTTCATCTTCTAATAAATTGTCTTCAGTTTCACTGTCCGACCCCTGAAACTCTTCATCGCTTGTTTCATACAACAGCCGACTGATTTCTGCATCATCTGCACATTTTTGTGACGTCATCATGTTCTTTTTATCGTGGTCTATAACCAGTAAAAAAACGAATTAGAAATATAATAATTTATTCTCAAATGGTTGCAATAACACATTTTCCCAAAAGTCGAAAAACTGACACTAAAGATAACCATACGTCACTTCGACGTACGATAGGTAAATATTGACGAAAGTATTGCACTTACCGTAGCGATACGGGTGTGTTCTGCAAGCTCCGACAGCCGTTTGAGTTGGCAGGAACAGCCAGTTTATTGACGCGAAAAACAAATGAGTTATATCGATTTTTCAAAATCGATTACGTCGTTTCGACGTAGGTTATCTATCTAGGGTTAAAAGGCTATAAGAACTTGTGAAATTGAAATCTGTGTTACGATTATATACCCTGTCCATCACCAAAACAAAAGACTCCACGATCAACTGTATAGACACCCATAACTATGCGTTAGAGCTCAGACGCACTAGGCAACTGCGACCGCAACCTAACCTACCATGTATAATAATCTACGAGCACTTAACCTAATAATTTTAATCAATACCACGCACTACGCGACCGTGATCGGAATTGTAAACAGTTGGTCGCTACGACCATCGTCACGATGTCGTGTCCGACGGACGGCCAGTTTGTTACAGCCCTTATGGCTACTGTAACCGCTTAGCATATGGTGAGTACAATACATCAGCAAACATGCGTACATGATCATCGTCACGGTTTCATGTCCGACGGACGTCCAGACCGTTACAGCCCTTATCACTACAGTAACTGCTTAGCATAATAATATGGTGAGTAACATTCATACATGTTTGCTGATGTATCGTATGCAGCTGAGTGTTCGATCGATGAAATACTATTTCTTTATAAACCATGTAGTCACATCACATTATGGGTTAAAGAAAATTGTCGTCGATTATCTCATAGAAATAGTACACGCACAAAAAAAGAACTTAAATGAGACACAAAATGTGAATACCGCCTGAATGCTTTCCATTCCGTAAATTACCCTTGAAACGTAGGCAATTTCCGTACATTCGTATTTTGAAATAGAGTTCGTCACAATAAATTTGGTCGAAGGTTAGTATTCACAAGACTTGCGTTTGAAAAAGGTTTCCATGATTGCGACGCGAGACACGTTCGCTTCAGCTCTGACATCATCGACCGGAGCCTGTCCTATTGAATGGGATATTGATTTTTCTTACAACATTGAAAAATATTTAATAGAATATTGGGTCTTTAGGCGTAAATACAGTTCTGTTGGATAAATTGTGACATAGGATGTGGAAGACATATGAAAGTGTCTTCTTTCTCTGTTTGTTCAAAGGACGTCAATACCAAGGAAGGTATTTTATAACAACTTTTCAATAAATGTTATTTAAATAGTTTGGTTTCGGCCAACTTGCCATAATATTTTAAAAATGGAAAAAATCACCTCCCCTGCATAGGTGGAATTTTAACCCACGAGAGGGTTCGTCAAATTCGAGGCGAGAGAGGTGAATTTTTCCACTTTTAAAATATTTAAAAAATTTAAATAATCGTTTTTGATAAGCGCTAACACCTTGTCACGAAGAGTGGCTGAGTGAATGCGGGGAATTACCTTGCTTTTTACATGCCACATAGAACGCAATTATAGACAAAAACATCTTAGACTTTGTTATAATGTTGATTTCTTAACGCGGTGTTTTTGTAATGTTGGTTTCTGAACGCGACTCGGTGATGTCATGTCATTGAGATACCGCCAAAACAACTTAGCACACTGTAAAAAGGGTACCTACCTAATTTGCTCATGTATTGTAATGACTCAGTGAAAGAAATAAAGGTGTAACATGGAATTGTGCTGTTAATTATTATCTCCACCTTACAAATATGACATAACAGACTTACATCTTTGATTTACATTACCTACACCCCATGCTGTAGCAAAATTGATCAAATAGGTAAGTAGATCTTCCTTTCTCTCTCTAAGTTCATTGAACTACATGAATACTATAAACACGATGCAAGGTACGTGGGATGAGAAGGGCTAAAGTTAGTCCCTTCACGCTCCGGCCGCGTGTGAACTGTGAACTGACTAGCATTTACTCGATCATGTATACACCACTAAAATGTTTTTTTTTTTTTTTTTTGTAGATTTGTAGATTTGTATCTACAAAGTTAAATGAACAAAGTTCATTTTTGTGATAGGAACGGAAACAATATTTTATTTTTTGTAACAATAGTGTACCTACTGCTATAAATATAAATAATACTATGCCCTGAATCCAATGATGTTATTGTCTGAATCTCTTATTTTCTGTATACTATTTATATCGGCATGTGATAAGTCGTCATCTCTTACTCATCCCACTGCTGGGATGCGGGTCTCCTCTCAATTGAAGCTGGTTTAGAGTATACTCCACCAAGCTGCTAAACTGCGGGTTGGCGGAGACCAGTGTTTTCAAGCCGCCTAAAGGCCACTTGGCTTATCGACTGTCATCTAAAGGCAACAGTCGGGACCGACAGCTTAACGTGCCCTCCGAAGCACGGATCTCGAGATAATAAAACCCATCCATGGATAGGCTACGGTCGATACAAGGAACATTTCTGTTTACTTACTTACCTATTTATATTTTTTTCGCTAGAGTCTCGTTAGCTAGTCTGAAGGGTGCACCACGTATAAGTGAGGTTGACTTCGGGTCTACAAATAGTGATGAGCTTCTGACGTCCCCATGATCCTGTGCGAAATAGAGAAGTATCTTTTTTGTCCGCACAAGTTATGACTTTCAAAAACACTTCAATTTGCCGTGACATTTCTTACTCACATAAATATCGAAGGCTATTACTAAAATACTTCTTTTCCTCTAACTCAAGGCTATTACAGGCGTAAAGTATGGGCTAGGAAATTGCACATTTCGCCTAAATCGATGTAAATAAATCCTAGGTTGGTTTAAGTACTTACTCGTACCTCCATGATAATATGTTACTTGCTTTGATTATTTCGTGGAATAAATACACCGTACCTGAAATAAGAGAGAATAATATTATTTTTAAATAGGAAGAATAACATTAATTTATATGTACATACGAGATATGAGTAGCTCGATAGCGTCGTTGCTTGTGTCAGTCAATCACGCAAGTTAAGCAACGTCGACCTTATCATGTTTCTGGATACGTTTATTTATCCCGAGCTCCTCCACGCTTCGGAGGGTACGTTAAGCTGTCCCTTCCGGCTGTTGTCGAAAGATAACATTAGTTAAGCTAAGGTCAGTGGCTTCCAGATGGCTTGAAAACACTGGCCTCCGCCAACCCGCAGTTGAGCAGCGTTATGGAGTATGCTCTAAATGTCTTCGATTAAGGGGAGACCCGTATCCCAACAGTGGGATGAATATGGGTTAATGTCGATATTGATCTAGTGGATCCCACTTTATGGATATTGAAAATTGATAATTTAAGTGAAAGTAGAATAACATTTTTTTGGAAAATAATAACATGAACCACAAAAATACTAAATGGGCTACAGAAATACTAGGTTAGGTTAGGTATGTATTATCAATTTTAGTCGCCAAGTCTGTATAATAGTCGGCTAGTTTCACAATTTTAGATGCTCGATTTATTACTATCCATATTTACTTACCTAAACCATACCAATACCGTATTACTATTCATTGGTATTATGTACCTATTTTATTGATGACCCATCACCAAGTTAGCAGATCCGCGCCTTGCGAGATACTTAATTCTAGTTGTTCACAAAGCAAATCCAATTTTAATCGGAAAATTATATTTTAATCGAAAATATATCGATCGCATACAAGACCGCAGTCAAATAAGTACCATTGAGAATTGTTGATTTCTTGAAAGTAAGTGAGGCCACACATAGAAGAAGACAAATTGAAGAAGATATAGAGAGAGAACGCTGTGTTAGCAACAGGGGTTGCCAATGATTGTATTTTTTTCCATATGAGAAGGGCGTAAATGAGCATTTGGGTCACCTGATGGAAGGCAATCACCACCGCCCTTGGAGATCATAAACACCAAGAGGTCACCGATCCGTTGCAGCCTATGCTCCTTCCTTTCTTTTGTTTAGGTGGCATCATTCACTCGCAGGAACACAACAACCCTCAAGGGAATTGGCTGCGGTATTCTCTGAGGTGGAGGTACTTCTCCTGTCGAACAGCTTAAAAATACGCTATGCCATACCTCTCTTTTCACCAGAGCCTCGTTTGTTAGTCAGCAGGGTTCACCACGTGTAGCTGAGGTTGTCTTTAGTTCAAAGATGGGTAGATGAGCCACTTACACCCCAAAATCGTATCGCAAGCGCCTATAGACCATGGTAACCACCGCATAACAGACAGTATGCTTGTTTACCACCGGGCATTGTATAAAAAAAACTTAGTTTTTCGCAGTAAGATATTTAACAAGTGACTAGTAATTATATGGAAACACCCATTGGTAGTAAGAACGTAAGGTAACTTAAATATCATAATAACCATAATTACAATTTTGTCCGGGCCTCTAGTATATCCTAATATTTGAGTTAATATTGCTGAAACCTTAATTATTTAAATATCGCCGTTTGAATTATGAAATATCGTAATATTTTATGTGGCTTTAAAACTCGAAAGCTGATAGGCACAGGCAGTCCATTAAACTTATCAAACAGGCTCGCGTCACAATAATAATGGAAAATATGGTAATGAACGGTGACGGCAGCTGACGAAGGCTTCCACGAGAATCTACTACTGAATTTAAGTAAGGACCATATATTGAAAGTTTACTATAGTACCTTAATATCGAACTTTTGACAGCTTCGCTCTCGAACGAAGATCCTCTATTACTAACCAGCAACAAGGCATCATTAGGCGATCTGTAGATATTGACAGTTAGAACAACAACCTACAAATGAAAAAAAAATTGTAGGTTGGTTAGGTGTGCCGGCCGACAATAGTTTGCATGAACTAACTGGTGGCAGATAACCAGTTGATCGTCACGAAACTAGACGACATGACAGATTTCCAAAATAATTTAAAAGACTATTGGAAAAAAACGATTTTAGGATCTCTCTCTCTTCGATCGCTCGGCCAGCTCTTGTATTGCCCTAAAACTTTGTAACCATGGTTTACAATTTCATCATTATTATAACCTGTGTTATCATCACGTTTTTACGTTCTCCCTAAGTTCAACCAACTTTGCTTCATTTCACGCCTGGAGTCACGTACTTGATTTTTGCACGTACGTTCTTTTTAACAGGGCAAACTTGGCATCAGGCGAAGTTACTGTGATAAACATGCCGACACGTATCGGCGCAGTTTCAAACTGTATCAGTATAAAACACACCTACAGATTAAAACTTCGTACGTTCATGGGTAGATCTATGAAATTGTTAAAGTTTTAATTAATAAAATATAACTCAAAGAGAGGTAATCGCTTTTATAGCTGCATATTACAGCCTCATATGATGGCTGACTTTAGGTTTTTTTGTACCACGAGAATTTTCAACATCCGTGGCAGCCACTTAGAAATAAGTCTTTCGCTAGCCGCTAAATTTGTCTCAGCAATATATTACACAGATAAATAAATAAATAATAAATAAAATTTACACAGAGCCATCTAGTCCCAAATTAAGCTCAAAGCTTGTGTTATGGGTACTAGACAACTGATAAATGTACTTAAATACATACTTATAATACATAGAAAACATCCAGACCAAGACAAACAGACATGTTCATGCACACAAATGTTTGTCTTGTGTGGGAATCGAACCCGCAACCTCGGAGTCAAAGTGGCCAGTGCTAACCATTCGACCACCGAGCTGTCAAGATATCATTTTCCACTGATTTGAACTGTAACTATTGCTATGAAACTAAAGATTCCAGTCTGCCGACTAATAAGTAAAGGTATAGTAAAACTTGTCCTGTATCATCCTGCCACATTGTTCAAATTCGTTTTCTTTTGATTCACTTTTTTCTATTCCGTCCCACTTTTGCTATCTCCCCTATACTTTCGCATCACTGTTTCTTCTCTTCCCCAAGCTTCATGGTTTATTAGCTACTGTCATAACTTTCAGACTTTCAAATTAGTATTTTTTGCCTTTCCCTCTTTCTTGTTTCCTCTATACTGTGCCACCATGTTGCTCAAATTTTGTAATTGTCGTTGCCTTTTGCTATCTTCTCTCCACTATCTTCTCTCCATTATCTACTATTTTATCATCTTGAGTGAGAGAGAGTGTAAGACACTCTTCAAGAACCGAATATTGCCAAATGGCGACGTGTTTTCTTAAATTTGTGTTAATATTACTACCAAATTTGAAGTAAATTACATCAGAAAAATATTATTTTCCTAAATATGATCAAACCCTGATGGCTACGGTCTCTCATTTTAGGGGTAGAATATAGAAACGCCCTTTTTAAAGACTTTATAATGTAAACTTACTTGAGCTGGGCGTTAACGAATAATCAGGATATGGCATTTTAAGTTTGCTTCACTTCAAAAATATAGACATTTAGCCCTCATTGTTCCCTTTAATTTTGATAAACGCAGGAATACTTGTTTCAAATAAATTTAACCAGAAAAATATTTTCCATAGAAATTTATACCATTGAAAGGTTTCTATCCACGAGAGGAGAGTTACCATAAATCCCTCCCTAAACGACGTCTACAATGTAAACTACAGCATTTTCTCCAAATATTACATTTATACCCATAGCATCTTGGTATGGCCTATTATTAGTATATGATCCACATGTAGACTGCCACAGAATACAAAAAACGTGGTATCAAGAAAGGAAATGTTACAAATAAATTATTACCACAGTATTACTACAAAAGATTCCTCATAACATGAACTGTATTGTAGTTACGCGTATATAAATGCCTAACCTACTTTCCACCCACCTCAATATTAATGGACGTCGTATAATGGAATTATTTAAGAGCGAATAGCATCGGAGACGGTTCACACCTTTTAAGGCGTGCCCATTGTTCCTAGATTATCGAGTAATGCAGCTGTTTGTTTAATGAATGGAGTTGGGGCCAGTTAAGCTGCGTTAAATGTTGTGATCCGTGAAACGACAGTGTACAGCACAGAACACTTGAATAGACATGTTTTAGGGTTAGCTGTTTTTACCTATAGATACATTCTACCTGCCTCCACTGTAGCAATGCATTCAGTTAGTCCCGCGCCATTTACCGTCGCGTAACAAGACGTTAGCACTAATCATAAGATCAATTATTGAAAAGTTGTAGATAAAATGCATTCCTGTGTATTCATGTTGTTTTCATTTATTTCCGTAAAGCATGTTTAAATAAGTAAGTATTGAGTAAGCGCTTGGTAGCCAATTTTTACTGCCGTGATGTTGCCATACAGCCCGTTTAAATTATTAAATGTCATGGAGTGTACGGTGGACTAAGAGCAGAACCCTCGCGAAGAACTGTTCCCGACACTGTCAACAGTGACAAAGTCTGGAATAGTTCGTCGATAACTTACCCTGATATGTAACAGTATTATTCTGCAGAACTGTCAAACAACGTTTAAGAGCTATTACTGCGATTTGAAGTTAAGTAATATTTCGACTGGAAAGAACTTAGCCAGGCCAAAGTAACTTATGTTTTAGTGCCTGAGCGGGCAAACTTCGATCGGCAACTTGTTTTTAGAACTAAGTTCTTTATCATACGTTACTACGCAGGAGGCGAATAAGAACAAAGACCGAAATGGTCCCTCCGGATCAGCAGTAGGTACCATTGACAAGTACCATTGACAGTACATATGACAACTTTGCATCTATAGCACCATTAAAGAAAATTCAAGATATTTCCGGTGATATATGAAAAAGTTTAAGATTTCGACCGACACAAAATTTTTGCTTTGATAGGTGTCCATGTCAGTCATGGCACCTAGCGGCAAAAGGTAAGTACATATGATTTTCATCGCGATTGTTATTCTGAAATAAATATTAAAGTTAAGTCAATCCAAAGTCTAAGCTAATGTCGTGTCATTAAATAGAAGTAAAATTTTCGGAATCCGATCAAAATCACCTTCGGCTCAGGCCGCAGGAAGGCAATGTTTTCATGGTGCACATAAATCACTTACTTGGTTTGTAGGCCACAAGCACACCACAACTAAAGCCAAAGCCAAACCAAGTCAAACTATATCACGCCAAGTCAAGTTCAATTTACGAAATCAGAAAATCCGATCTAAATCGTCTTCTGCTTAGGCGGAGCAACGTAATATTCTCTCGAACCAAAGAACTCTTGGATGGAGAGAATTAGTTTTTACTTTACATAATAAATAGCGAAAATCAAGCAAGCAAGCTCTCAAAATCAGCAAGCTGAAGTGGCAGTAGGACGGCCACATCTGTTAAGTCAGTGATGACATATGAAGAGGAAGAATCTAAATAGAATGGAGGCAGCCTATGGGACGACAATGGATGCCTCTCTCCTAGGTGACCTTAAAAAACTTACTGAAATTAGTTGGATGAGGAAATCGGAGAAGCGAACTTGGTGGAAAGCATTGTGGAATGCCTATGTCTAGCAGTAGATAGATACGCGCTGATAATGTTAGTGACGCACAATCGCTTGTAGATCTGCAGTTTCAGTATAAAGGTATGGTTACGGTCTACAGCGTTGACTGTACTGCATTCCAACTAGAATGGAGTAAATCCAGGAAATATAAATTATGTGGATAAACGTGATAAGCAAAAATCTCATCATAGTGGTAATTTATATTCAAACCGTTAGAGTTCCAAGATATCAATGTAAAAAATTATACATTTTTATGTCACCGTTTACAATGATTCATATTAGTTACATTTCAAAACACTAATTGACAGCATTTAGTATTTTTTTGAAAATATTTTTAAAATACAAAAATATTTTAATACAAAAATAATACAAAAATATTTTAAATTAACATATAGTATAAGTATACACTTTATCCTAACCGTTGTTGATTGACGTGATCGAAATCGCGGGCAGAAGCTCGTACATAGTAGTAGCTATTTGAGATTAGGCTAATTATTCAATTAGGCAGAGCTACAGTGCAATACCATAAATATCCATTTAATTTATCAAGAAATTTTAGTACTGGGAATCAATATAGCTTCGCTTTTATAGCTTCTAGACTTTGTAAGCCAACATTTCAGGATTATCGATTAATGGTGCCGTCTGTTTAATAAATGAAGTCGGGCCAGTAAAGCCACGTTCAATTTTATGAGGTCATGAAACGTAACGTGCAGTGAACTAGAAACTAAAAAGCTACAATGGATATCTACATTGTGTCTAGGATGGAAGTCATTTTGTGACAATGTAGGTTCTTAGGACTAGCGACTGACCGAAAGTTCATACTTTCGTTTCCGGTCATAAGTTATTACCGAAAACTATAGTATAGTCATTTTGCTCAAATGTGGGCGAAAGCATTCCAAGACGCCAAAACATGGAAGACTTGACTTGTGTTCTCCTCATATTATATTGAACTGCCATTCTGACATATTGTTATATTTTCAGTTATTTGATTCTAAAATTCTGTAATTATTGAGATATAAATATGTGTAACAAAATTGTAAAATAAACCATAAAATTCACACGCCGAACAATCGGCAAGATATGTAAAGCCACAATGCTATGAAAATGTATAACATGTAATTTCACCCATATCCAGTGAATAAATAATTCTGATTCTGATTCTGATAAATAACAATAAATGAAATAACTTTGAAAAGGCACTTATTGAAGGTACTACAAAACACAGAAAGATGACAATGCGCGGGTGCAAACGAGGATGGATGACCCTTTCCACCAAGATACCCTCGTACTATGAAAATTTGTTTAGGTTATTATCACTGGATTAGTACGACACTGTTACATTAAACAAATTAAAAAAGAAACATGACTTTCATTCAACATTGCAGTCGTCAAGTCAAAAAACAAAATTGTATTGGGAACTTCGGATGTCGATGTAGTACAAAACCGGTATGCTACTAAATATGCCGATAGCATCACGATGTAAGCAATCTGTGGCATAACTTAGTACTCTACACAAACATAATAATGACATGATGCCGAAAATTGGATCAGATATAAATAAGTTGTAGGCAAGTAATTACCGAAGCGAAACGCGCCTCCATCAAATTTTTTATGTCTCAAATTCGCATTTCAGAGTTTGGAATTCCAGTAACGTCTCAAAATTGTACCTACAACAGGTATTCGTTCGTAATATTTCAATTTCGCTGAAGGTAATAAAGCTTAAATAGGCACTACCAATGTCGTCTAAAATACTAATATAAATCTTGAAAGCGTCGCTGCTCCGTGGAATTTTCCCATTAGATTTTATGGATTTTACTCTTGTCCGCACATTAAATTATAACCAAAGGGAAACGGTACGAAGGATTGAAATTTAATTTCAAAACTCTCTTTGGAAATAGCATTTCTCTCATTATGTGGAAACATTAGGTAGATAACTGTCAAGATTTACAAGGTGTATAATTTTCACCGAGTTGTTAATGCATGAAATTTAAAGTTTCCAATTGGATTGAAAACCTTGGACTAAAATTGGAAGAAAATGAGCAATACTTAATGTTGGTCCGCTAAATTATCTACATATTTTGTAAATTTTGTTCTCTACTTATTTTGTAAATTTTGTTCTTATTAAAACTAGATTATCATATTACCCGGTTAAAGAATTAACACACGTTACACTTGTGTGTCAAATTTCATCGAAATTCGTTCAACCGTCATTGCGTAACAAATATATTGTTAAGCTTTCTTGGCTATGCAAATTTATAACGAGATTCCAAGTGATATTACGGAGCTGCCCGTAACGCAATTCAAAAATAAATTAAAGTTGATACTGTTGATTGTTGGCACTTGGTGGAACATTATTATCATAATGTTATATTAAAACACTTGTACTATTCCACGTTATTATATTTAATATAACATTACAAAAATAAATTGCATAATTGGCTAATTGAAAAAAATTTGTACTCTAAATTAATTAATTTGTACAATTTTAAATAAATTAATAATTATAAGAAGAAAGGATATCCTGTGACTATCATAATTTCTTAATCTGACACTTATAATTAAACCTGACATTTATAATTAATTTAATACTATCTTCCTTTACTTTCATTGAATTTGTTATTAATTTTGACATTTTGCATGCCTAAATAATTGAAAAGGGCAGAACATAATGGATATAATATCATATCAACACCTATAAAAATAATAAAATATATTCCTACACATATTACACAGCGCTATTTAGTCCCACACTAAACAAAGCTTGTACTATGTGTACTCGTACTAATCACCTCTCCATTTAGTACCTAAAAAGGATGCAAGCAACAAAACATTTAAAATCCGTATCAGCAATAGTTAGCAAAACAGTGTCGATAGATCAGGTCAAGCCAGCCTAAATACTGGCTAATGAAGATTAGCCAGTATTTAGGCTGTATTACTATTCCAGTATTTACGCTACTCATACACCACATCTAACACACCCATCACTCCCAGCTCATGATACTACCACAGTATAAGTAATAGTACTACGTATACTACGCCACCTAAACCCGACGGAAGCCATGTCCGGAGGACTCCGTTAAGTCAGTGTTTTCCCAACTATTATCGCCCTTGAGACAGTCTCTGGACGGGGGTCCTGTGGCGACCCTAGTTCTGTTTGACGTTGCCAAGCAATGGCAAAATAACTATAATGTCAGATTATTAGGAGATTTTTTTAATTGCAATGCAAGAATTTTTTAATTGAAAAAATATATTTTTGATATTTATATAAAGTTTGCTATTTGGATGTTTACATATTTGTCACTCTCACACCTTCGATATATATCCCCCTATACCTCCTATAAACTCGTTATTGATCCATGATCAAATCGGATTCTGTTCTATGGTTGAGTCAATATATTGTGACATGATGTGTATCTTAGATCCAGCTCTTCGTAAAAAAAATTAAGCAAACAATTCATTAGATCTTTTACTTGGTTAAAAAGCCATGTATTTGAGTTACATCTGTTAAGCAAAATAACAAATCTGGTCCACGGTAAGCTTTATTTCGCATAACAAAAGACTTTATTTATTTACGGAAGCACTCAGCGGTAATTATATTATAAACAAGGGCCCGAAAACCGAAGTAACAAGGCGGAACACAGGGAAGGGCGGACGGCCCGTTGTATGTCATTTAGTTAACAGCCGTCCTCTCAGATAATTATTAATACTATTTAATTATTTTTAAATATTTTTAATCCTCCGCCAACCCGCAGTTGAGCAGCGGGATGGAGTACGCTCGAAATCCTTTCGATTGAGGAGGGACCCGTATCCCAACAGTGGGATGAAAAACCATTTTTAAAGTATACACACAATTCATCCTATTCTGTTAAACAGAATTTTTCATTTGGTACTGAAAAAAAATGACGAGAAAATCTTGACCATCAATTCAATTATGTTATAAATATTAAAAAAAAAAAGGAAAATTTCACCTCTCCGCTTTCCATTTTCAAAATATTTGTAATATTATACATTGAACCCATAACCTCGAAGTCAAAGTGGCTATTGCTAACCATTCGACTACCAAGCTCGTCAGTAACTAACTAAATTCACAACTAGGTACTAGGTAACCCTACAATAGCCATGTAGTCACTAGTCATAGGTTACTTTAAATAAAATGTTTTTAACGCTTTCCGAAAGAAAATAATTTAATCTAAAGACTTCAGACCGGGAGAGAAATAATCATTATATAATTTACAAACGCCTTCTTCAGGAGTTTTTGTAAGTGCTATAATTCATAATTAAATAACTCAGAGGCGTCGGTGTATGAAAAGAAAAGGCAGAATTATTTAATTAAAAAATGTGACGTCAGATACGAAGTTTTCGCCGTGGATTTCTACCGTGGTTTGAAATGTTTAAAACATTAATAATAATTTCCCGGTGTAATTACATAATTACAGAGAAACCTTTTAAAGTAAAATTGAAACAAAGAGAACATTCACTGTCACTAACAGTAAATAAATAATTGAAGTAATTTGTGTTGTAATATATGGGACGACGAAGTATAAGCACAGTATAGGTAATAGTACTTAGTATAAGTATAAATATAAGTACTTACTTACCGCGTGCTACTCACTTGTCACTTGTCTAAATTACTTCCGTCAAACTATTGTTTCGTTTCGATTCGAATGACGATTTGACTGATTTGACTACCAATGATTACGTAAGCATGGGAGGGGGGGAGAGGTTTGCTTACTTTTGCTGACAAGGGGAAGGGGGGGGGGATAAATAATTGTAAAAAATTTGCTTACGTAAAACTTGAATGGCCCCTAAGTATGTATTTTCAATAATAATGTAAGTATTTAAGTATAATATCAGTTATCTAGTACCCAGTTAGTAGTACAACCTTTGTTTAGTTTGGGACAGATGGCCATGTGTAATTTGTCCAAGAATATTTATTTATTTATACAAACGAAATTGTCCGATGACCTCAAAAAAGCGCTGGAATGCGGCTGGATGCGGAAGGCGGAGGATCATATTTGATGTAAAGCATTGGGGAAGGCCTATATCCAGCACTGGGTAGATACAGGCTGATGATGATGATGATGACGAGGTTATAATAAATAGTATCAGACATGTTGAATGTAAAAACGGAATAAAAAACGTTGGGATACTAATTTTGTCAATTGCTGGATAGGCCTTCCCTTATGTTTACTACCATATATGTATGTATAATACTCCACTTTCCGTATTCAGCCCCTTCCAGTCGCATTTTGGCCGCCTCGTCGCTCTAATACGCGGTCTGCATTTTAGGATTTTCCTCCATCTGCCAACACTGACTCGGCAGATGTGACCGGCCCATTGCTGCTGCAGCTTGCTGATTTTGAGAGCTGTATTGCTGTTTGCTATGTCTACTACCATTGTGTACTAATTAACAGTTTGATTTGATTATGCAACTATGCATGTGCGTTCACGATAAAACTGTTATTAAACAGTCACACATGGAAAGAGCTTCTAAGAGTCCGTATCCGAAATTGTGCCGATTTTGAACAAAATTTGCGGTAAAAAATACCAGACATTTTTTATATTCGTAGTAGTAAGTTTATATTCGTTTCATATAAAATGCTGAAAGCCAAATTTTCGAAAAGTCGGCACAAAAACGATGCTTTTTTGGCTATCTAGGATAATACTTCGTAATAAAAAAATACCAAAATAAATATCAGTTTAACGACTACATATGTGCAAAACAAGAAAATATGTTTGTTAATGGTTTGGTAAAAATAAACATCTAATACTAATCGATAATTCGGTTTTAATCATATTAGATTACAGTAGGTAATATAAAACAGTAAACAAAAAATCATAACAGTAATATATTATTTTCGTTTTGCACATAACTAGTCGTTAAACTGACATTTATTTTGATGTTTTTTTTTTTATTATAAAACATTGCTTTAGATAGCCAAAAAAGCCATCGCTTTTGCTCCCATTTTTCGTAAATTTGACTTTTTTAATATTTTTTTCTCGGCAAATGTATACGAGTAAATATAAACATACTAGTTTATTAACTTAAAGACTTTTTAAACAATGTTGTAGTTTTTTCGAAGTGTTCCCTTAACAATATATTATATAGAAACGAGGACATTGTTTGAACCCTGTTCATCAAATTCGAGTAAAATGTTGTCTGTTGTCCAATTGAGGTGGAGTTATTTCAAATTAATGCATTAAATAAACAATATAATTAGTTTCTTTCGTCACAATTGGATGATATTTCCTCATAATATTTCCTCAAATGAAGTGTAGCTTGTATACTTTCTGGAAAACGAAGGGAAAATTTGAACAATTTTTTGACAAAATCGGCGCAATTTCAGATACGGACTCTTAAAAAAACTAAATTCACATCATAAACATGTCTGTGCATGGTACCCATTGTGTGCGAGTCAGGCTCGTACTTGACCAGCTGTATTTTAAATCCTGTTATAATTCTCTTTTCAATTTCAGAATGAAATGAAAACTCAAACATTTAAAAGCGCCCTTTATCTTTTTTACCCTTTCTTTTTGTGGTGGATGAACAAAAAACAGAGAACGATTTTATTATTATGCTAAGAGGAGCAGTCTAACATTGCGTCCCATATCTCATTTAACTCGGCTCTACCCGCAGCTTCACTCCACGTGAATACAGTACATGAATACTCTGTTCTACGGAGGAGACGATAGAATATATATAATAAACATATGTTTACATAAAACATGTATTGATGGAAGTATGAATGAATGTGTGCATGAGTAACAAACTCATACACACATACATACACCCACACAAACTTTCACATTTATAATATTACTAGCGACCCGCCCCGGCTTCGCACGGGTGCAATGCTGATACTAAATGTACTACAGAAGGTCTTTGCGCTTTGTCCTATCCAGTCCAGTCCTTCCCCAGTTATAGGCACACGCCGCCGGCTCCGCGGCCGGTACCGCCACAGCCGTTATGTCCCTGCATTTTAAATGTGTAATATCTTCTAAACTATTCATTTAAATTACATGCTCTGAAGGGCCATATTGATCTAATCAGTCATAGGCACACGCCGCCGGCTCCGCGGCCGGTACCGCCACAGCCGTTATGTCCCTGCATTTTAAATGTGTAATATCTTCTAAACTATTCATTTAAATTACATGCTCTGAAGGGCCATATTGATCTATATTAAATGCGCAATGTATTTAAGGTACTTAATTGGATAAGGATTAATTCTGTATTGCTTAAAATCGCTTCGTAAATAAGGCATTATTTCTTGTAAAAAGCAAAGGATAAAATAACGGTTATTGTGTGTTACCACTAAGAGATAGACATATACCATCGCGAACTTTTTTGTAGACCATTTTAAGGTGAACAATACTGTACTACATTATTTTGATCTATCTCGTTGGGTTCAGCCAGCGTTTGCAATGAAAGAGCAAAAAAATGTGTTTATTTACGACATCACATTAGAAACCTCTAAATTATCAGTGTTTTTCTAGTATGTTATGCATATATTATACATATAAACTTTCCAGTTGAATCACTCTATCTATTAAAAAAAACCGCATCATAATCCGTTGCGTAGTTTCAAAGATTTAAGCATACAAAGGGACATAGGGACAGAGAAAGCGACTTTGTTTTATACTATGTAGTGATAGTGATGATTAGGAGTAGAATAATAGGATAAAATATAATAAAGCGCGAATCGAACATCTAAAAAAAATATTTTAAAATCAGTGTTGGTAATGAGAAAAGAATAACAGGATATAAATATCATTATTTTAACTACTGAAAACATATTTGGGGCGTACGTGGTTCATCAACATCATTGTACTTAAGCCAACTTCACCTGCACACGGTGCACCCTACTAACTGACAAACGAAGCTCTGGCAAAAAGAGAAGTAGGGAGCGTAATTGTAAGCTACCCGACTGGGGAATGTACCTCCACCTCACAGAATACCGTAGCCAAAGAACAATTCCGTTGAAGATTGTTGTGTTCCTGCGAGTGAGTGAGGTCACCAGAAAAGGAGGAGATGCTGCGTTGGCAGCGGGGGTGGCGGCGCGCGAGCGATATTTTATGTTGCCAGCCTTAATATGGCTACGGCAACCACTTCACATCAGGCGGGCCGTATGCTTTTCTGCCACCCGACGTAGTATAAAAAAAATATTTTTGCGATTTTCACAAATAGATTAAGCTTAGATTCGAGCAAGCTTTGTTTCATTGAATTCTAGGGCCCTAGCGCCTAAGCTGAAGTCGATTCCCATCGAATACTTTAATTCTCAAAAATAGGTATTAGATTTGAGTTATTGAGAAATATTTTAGCTTTGTCGGTTTAGCTTCATGGTCTCTACCAGCTAGGGTGAACACAGTTACCACTAATCTAAGCTCAAGTTTGATTTTCGAAATCATAAAATCCGATGGCAATGATCGACTTCAGCTTAAGCGGTAGGGTAACTGACCTCAGTGAAAAAAGTTATTCTCATTTAAAATAATTGTCATTCACCTTTATGCCTAAAGTTGTCGTCATCCCCTATTCACCCCACTGCTGGGATACGAGCCTCCCCTCAATCGAAAGAGTTTAGAGCATGCTCCACCACGCTGCCCAACTGCGAGTTGGCGAAGGCCAGTGTTTTCAAGGTCTAAAGGCCACGGACTTGGCTTAAGAACTAATAACAACAGCCGGGACCGACAACTTAACGTACCCTCCGAAGCACAGAGGAGTTCGAGGTAAATAAACCCATCCATGGACAGGCTACGGTCAACATTCCTTAACTTGCGTGTTCTATTAGACTGACACGCGCAACGACGCCTACGAGCTTTTAGTGTTATATTAAGACACTTAAAGGTTCGAAATTTCATGCGGAAGAAGTCGCAGGTACCAGCTGGTACCTGCGACTTCGTCCTTAAAGTTTTCGTAATTTCGTAATTCTTAAAGTTTTAAAAGGAATCAAATGTAAATCTATAAATAACCTATACAGTGTTGCCGGAATCACCTTTGTTTACGACTCTTCGCTATATAAATCCCAATTTATCTTTATTAGCATTATCAGGTCGTCCTCGAGCGGGACGGCAATATACCAATCGTTTGTAGAATGAAAGAGAAAGGTAATGCTCGTCGTGACAATATCTTTCCAAGGCAGTCAAATTCGGAATCAATTATTATAATGCCTTTTTTCAACGACTTTATTATGACCGAGTGCTTTCGTAAAATAATAAGACGTTAAATTTAAAAACTGTTTATCTAAGTTGTTTAACGTGTTTTTAGCGGGTATTATGTTTGATCCGGCCTTTTTCCCTTTGATGCGGTAGCTCGGTTAGCAATATTTGCATTGGCTTGTACTGGGTTAATTGCTAAAACATCAGAGAGATCCTTTTCTGATGTTCTTTCTTTTTGATGAACAGATTTGTTTTTCGGATTTTTATCAATTTATTCCGCATGAACCATATTTTTATTTTCATTTACATATAGTTCTATATACTGAGGCCACAGATTTCTTAGAGTTTTAATTTAATCTGTGACTGCGGTCTACTTGTGATCTATTGGCAGATATGCCCACAGATTACAGTTTCTGTATTCGTGAAAGATTAACTATTTATGCAACGTACTTCACGGAAGCTCTAGAAAACGTCTAATTCCGACGCAATTCCCAAATATCGTCATGCAAGTTCCTTATTTTCGCAAAATGTTCATAAATTCACATACGTACCTACTCATTTCTCTGCTGAACCATAATGTTGTGGAATTCACTGCCGGCACAAGTATTTTCCTCTTCCTATAACTCAGGATCGTTTAGACGAAACGTGAAGAAATACTTAAATGGGTCGTCAAGAGGTAGACCGCCAGCGCTGCGCTACTCCCAGTGATGGCGGTCCTCATATTTAATCTTAACTTGTGCTTCCATCAGGCAAGGTGGAGACATTTTGACCGACATATTAAAAAAATGTACAGCCTGCTGGCTTGCCCCGCGACTTCTTGCGCGCGTATCCCGGTATCCCGTGGAAACTTTCAAAATTATTTTCTTAACGAATGGCTACGTATAGCTACGTGTATACCAAATTTCAAGCCGCTCTGTCCAGTAGTTATGAGCTGATAGATCAGTCAGTAACAGTTACCTTTTATAAACTCATGAAAATGGTATATGAAAGATTAATGAAAACGGTACGAAAATTACAGAAATTAGCCCAACAAACACAAACTCAGCAGGGTGGTGGAATTTAATGTAACTTAACATTTCGCGGTATTTAAAGTTATTTTTATTGCACTTACGTGTAATAGTTCCCATTGGTTATGGAGGAAGTTAATAAGGCACTATTTATCCCGGTTTCAATAAATAAAATTCCCTGCATCCGGAGTCGCTGCATTGCTATATTTATTTATATATGACATGAAATGAACAAAAGGTAAGCATACTGGAAAAGTCGAAGCCCGAACTGACGAGTAGCTCTAAACAGCCACTTACCTTTCTGAAATGCAGGCAAAACGAATTTCAGAGGTAAACGAGATTTTTTCTACAAGGGTATTTACTTACAGAGTTGTTTTTATTGTCAATCAGCCAGGAATACGCATGCTCTGAAGTACTTATGAATTTATGCCTATTATATAATTATTATTTCTTCCTCCCAAAAAGTAGAGCTGTTATACTTATTTTAATGTGTGTATTGTCTACCGTTTAACGTGTATATATTGTTTTTTTTTTATGTTAATAGTGTCTTGATTGAGTGTTCTATGACTATGCTGATCCATTTGAAGATCTTCAGCTCTTTTCTAATAAAAAATATGAAAGGATTGGCGCTACTTCTACGGGTTCGCCTATTAAATAAGGAATATCAAAATATATTCCAGCTTCAAATCTGTTGCTAATATAGCATTATGACGATAGTATGTAAACAAGAGAATATTGCTAACTACAACCTCATATTTTTTACACTTACATCATAAAAACGAAAGTAGGGCGGATCGGTAGACACATATTCAGATCATTAGGGCGAGTGCACTGCTCCGCTGTAATGAGGTTGTTGCTGTAGTGCGACAATACTTACGAATGTACGTAAAGTTAAAAAATAAAATGTATTTTTATTTTTTACTTTAACATACATTCGTAAGTATTTAAAATTTAAAAATAAAAATACATTTTTTATTAGTGCAAGCTGAATGCAGACAGTGTTGTGTTTCTGTAAATTATTTAATTAAGGCTTCTAGAGCCACAAAGATTTTATTCGGCAAGTAAGAAAAACTACACAATATGGGCATCTTTCCATCGACTTTTGTTCCAATGATCAGTAGTTAGCCGTCGCGACGGAGTCCTAACATGTTCAAGTTTAGGTCTATAAAATTTAATTTCATGTTGGTTTCAGAATCGGCACTAATTATGAACTAATATGTCTAAACACACCTATGCATGAAACGATCTAACATAATAGAGGCGGTGTCGCGACACGGCACCAAAAGTATAACCGGCGCTCGATTGCGTCGTTACTCGTGTTAGCCTAATCGAACACGCAAGTTAAGCAACGTCTACCGTAGCCTGTCTATGGATGGGTTTATTTATCTCGAGCTCCTCTGTGGTTCGGAAGGCACGTTAAGCCATCGGTCTCGGCTGTTGTCATTAGACGACAGTTGTTAAGCCAAGTCAGCCTTTAGGCGGCTTGAAAACACTGGCCAACCCGCAGTTGAGCAGCGTGGTGGAGTATGCTCTAAACCTCTTCAATTGAAGGGAGTATCCCAGCAGTGGAATGAATAAGGGTTGACGACGACGACAAAATGCGGTTTTATCATTTAGGATTATCCCAAAAAGTTGCTTACCACACATTAATAAGTAACAGTTAAAAATATTACCTAATATTATCCATTAATATCCATAATATAGGTTACAATTATTTACTGATACAAAACATAAATATCTACAGATCTCTTGGGGCTAATACGTGGCATATTCCAGAGGCTACGACCGAAAGAAACGTTATTTAGGTTAATTACCTGACCCGATGACTCGTGAAGCCAGTCAATATTTACGACATTTTACATTTAATAACAGTATTGCAGGGGACAGACGGTAAATTTATTTAATTTATAATAACTTTTTTAAGAAAATTGACCCAGCTTACATAATTTCACTGACTTACTATAATAGCTTTAGTTAAGAAACCAACTGTCTGATTAAGAAATCAACTGTCTAATTAAGATACCAACTGTCTGATTAAGAAACCAACTGTCTGATTAAGAAACCAAATGTCTGATTAAGAAACCAACTGTCTGATTAAGAAACCAACTGTCTGATTAAGATACCAACTGTCTGATTAAGAAACCAACTGTCTGATTAAGAAACCAACTGTCTGGTTAAGAAACCAACTGTCTGATTAAGAAACCAACTGTCTGATTAAGAAACCAACTGTCTGATTAAGAAATCAACTGTCTGATTAAGAAACCAACTGTCTGATTAAGAAACCAACTGTCTGATTAAGAAACCAACTGTCTGGTTAAGAAACCAACTGTCTGATTAAGAAACCAACTGTCTGGTTAAGAAACCAACTGTCTGATTAAGAAACCAACTGTCTGATTAAGAAATCAACTGTCTGATTCGGAAACCAACTGTCTGATTAAGAAACCAACTGTCTGATTAAGAAATCAACTGTCTGATTAGGAAACCAACTGTCTGGTTAAGAAACCAACTGTCTGATTAAGAAACCAACTTTCTGATTAAGAAACCAACTGTCTGATTAAGAAACCAACTGTCTGATTAAGAAACCAACTGTCTGATTAAGAAACCAACTGTCTGATTAAGAAATCCACTGTCTGATTAAGAAACCAACTGTCTGATTAAGAAACCAACTGTCTGATTAAGAAACCAACTGTCTGATTAAGAAACCAGCTGTCTGATTAAGAAACCAACTGTCTGATTAAGAAACCAACTGTCTGATTAAGAAACCAACTGTCTGATTAAAAAATCAACTGTCTGATTAAGAAACCAACTGTCTGATTAAGAAACCAACTGTCTGATTAAGAAATCAACTGTCTGATTAAGAAACCAACTGTCTGGTTAAGAAACCAACTGTCTGGTTAAGAAACCAACTGTCTGATTAGATTAAGAAACCAACTGTCTGATTAAGAAACCAACTTTCTGATTAAGAAACCAACTGTCTGATTAAGAAATCAACTGTCTGATTAAGAAACCAACTGTCTGATTAAGAAACCAACTGTCTGATTAAGAAACCAACTGTCTGATTAAGAAACCAACTGTCTGGTTAAGAAACCAACTGTCTGATTAAGAAACCAACTGTCTGATTAAGAAACCAACTGTCTGTTAAGGGGGTAAATAAATAAATATTTCTGAACAATTTACACAGCGCCATAATCCCAAATTACGCACAAAGCTTGTGTTATGGGTACTAGACAACTGATAAATGTACTTAAATACATTTTTTTTTGTAAATACATACTTATAATACATAGAAAATACCCAGACCACGACAAACAGACATGTTCATGCACACAAATGCTTGTCTTGTGCGGGAATCGAACAAGCGACCTCGGAGTCAAAGTGGCCATTGCTAACCATTCGACCACCGAGCTCGAATAAAAGAATAGTTAATACAACATTTTAGTCATTTGAATTTTCCCAGAAAAATATAGTTTAGGCCAACTATGACTTCCTTATTATTATTTTCTGGAGTGTAAAGGGCTCACCGCCATTTTTAGAGCCTAAGTCAACCTTGTGACACAAAGAAAGGTAGGGCATCGTAATTATAAGTTGCCTGACTGGGGAAGTACCTCTACCTCACAGTATACCTTAGCCTAATAACAATTCCCTTGAGGGTTGTTGTGTACCTGCGAATGAGTGAGATCACCAAAAAGGAATGAGTTGCTGTATTGGCAGCGGGGGGTGACGGCACGCGAACATTTTGCCAGCGTTGATGTGGCTACTACAGTAACCGCTTCAAGCAGGCCGTATGCTTGTTTACCACTCGATGCAGTAAAAAATAAATATAACAATTCATTACGCCAACTTGCCTGAATTCATAGAGTATTTGTAATTTCTTGCCGCTTCTCTCTTTTGGTAACTCGCCCACGATACTGGCAGGCTTAGTGTGGGGTCATAACCAAAGAGTTGTTTTGTTAGATAGATAGATAGAATATGCTTTATTTGCATAATACAAATGAGAAGGACAGTGAATCAATAAGTTATTACAGAGTTGTATATATGCAACAAGGCGGCCTTATTGCTGAGAGCAATCTTTTCAAGGCAACCTTAGGGTAACGAATTTGTGCATGGAGTGGGCAGTTTATTCTGTAATTTTGGTAAATAAATATTCTATTTATACAAATTCCGGCTTCCTGGTATTTCAGTTGTATAGAACACTCAACTGGGTATCAAGATGTCACGGGTTGAACTCCTACATAGTTAAGGGGGTAAAATGTCATCTCATTTTCGGCTCAACATAAATCGGTACATATTAATAAAATATTCACAGATGCATTCCATTATTCCAGGAATATTATAAAATGCCCAACACCCTGGTATTGCTCAGAATAAAAATTTGATAGTGATACGTTATAAATAATAAACGGCAATTTTACGACATGAAGATTTTATATAAGCACACATAAAAGTTTTTATGACCGCTACGAAAATCATATGTCATGCCCATGAGTATATGGAGACAAAAAGAATATATTAAACTAAACTTAACGAATGTCGACCGAAGTATATATTGTGTGTATATATGTGTATAGAATATTTAATAACGATAGAAGTGAGTAGCAGTAATCAACAACGTCAAATGTAACGACTGTTTAAAAAAACATTACTATCTATAATATAAAAACGAATCGCAGAATGTGTTGCTAAGCGCATATCTCGAGAACAGCTCAACCCATTTCGCTTCTTCATTCTTTTTTTTTTTAATATTCCTTGAAGTACGAAGATGGTTCTTACGCAGAGAAAAATTTCAAAAAGTGCCTGAAAAAGTCTAAAAATAACACTTTTCTATACTCCCATACAAACGTATAAGGAAGGTTCTTAGGGAGAGAAATGATTTAAAAATTATACCGCTTTCTACCCGTGCGAAGCCGGGGCGGGAAGCTAGTACTTTAAATATAAATACTTCCTAAAAAATATAACCATCTTCAGTCACATATGTCATAGACGTTTCCGAGTAGAGGTCCCGATTGTATCTATAGAGCTAACGTGCTGATATAGATGTAAATCATAAAAGTCAAGCACTAGTAAAATACTTCATTGAGATGATAAATACATTTCAGAATAAACACACTAATAAATGAATAGTTTTTAGTAGTAGTATTTATTCTGAAATGTATTTATATTAATAGGGTAATTCAATGAATAATAAAAAAATGAACAAAATATTTGCGTATAAAAACAAATTAAGGATTAATCAGTATATTTTAACATCGTATTTTATTTAGAGATTTTTTTTTATACTACTTTGGTTGGCAGACAAGCATACGGCCCGCCTGATGTGAAGCGGTTACCGTAGCCATATTAACGCTCGCAACATAAAATATCGCTCGCGCGCCGCCACCCCCGCTGCCATCGCAGCATCTCCTTCCTTTCTGGTGACCTCACTCACTCGCATGAACACAACAGCCCTCAAAGGAACCGTTATTTGGCTGCGGTATTCTGTGAGGTGGAGGTACATTCCCCAGTCGGGTAGCTTACAATTACGCTCCCTACCTCTCTTTTCGCCAGAGCTTCGTTTGTTAGTCAGCAGGGTGCACCGCTTGCAGGTGAAGTTGGCTTTGGTTCAAAGATGTTGATGAACCACTTACACCCCAAGATTTCTTGAAAACCGTCACGAGCCGACAGGTGTAGACATTTCTAATTCTAAAGGAAAAGAATTAAGAAGGAACTCGATTTGAACTATCTAAGTGCAGTGGCCTCTCTTAAAAAAAATGGAATAAATGCTAAAATCCAGTTCAGTAAATGCAGCTGCTATTCTCTCTTTTAGGTCTTTTACCAGCGGAGTAGTGCTGACAGTGAATAAAAATTTGTATCTCAGAAACACAATTAAAATTGTATTTTTTTTTCTGTGTATACACTAGAAAAAGAATATAGTATTTATTGGTTACTTAGTCTGCACTTAAAATGATAATGTTAAAAACGCACATTTTTAGTAATAATACGCAATAGTAAGCAGTATTTTTATTATATACGACTACAGCGAGAAACAAGCGTACGACCTGCCTGATGGTAAGCAGACATCGTAGCCTATGGATGCCTGCGACATCAGAGGTATCATTCGTTGCCGACTGAATATACCTAGATAACATATTAAATATTTTGAGTATAGATTAAGTGACATAAAAATAATTACAAGCTACGAATAATTTTTTTCAGTAGCCACTACGCTGTGAAAAGTCTCTTATCATTTTGTACCGAACAATTTCCGTATTGGGAAGGTTCTGCATAATTTTCTTTGAAGTACAGGATTTATTATATATAGGGTTTTCATTAAATTTACGTGACTCAAACCATAATTATACTTTATATAAGTGAAAAAAAAAACATAGAAACTATGATTGAATCATGAGCTATAATACTTAATAGTTAATCATTTCACGCGAAACCATGGACAAATAGCCATGAGTTCGTAAAAAAATACATACAGTCGACATGAGAAACATATTTTTAATCTGTGTAAAAACAGAACAGCTTCTGGCCAGATAATAAATGGGCTTTCCTAGTGGGAAATGTAACCTTTACAACTTTACCAAATAAGACATTTTCCCCATAAAGAGATTCCAAACCACATTTGCATTTAGTTTATTTATTTACGTTAGTCTGCCCTTTTCGCCCGGTCCCCCCCACAGATCAATATGCAGAGGGTACCTGGAGCGCCTAATGAACTGTTTGATTCGCCAATATTTGCCTAAATCCACACAGTCGTGTTGCGGGCTCTATCATCGACGCGCCAAAATCATTCCAGTCGTATTAGTAGACAACTCACTCAGGTTTATTGGTACTTATGGCATGAAATCAACGAGATATTGATGTTCTAGCTTCCACCCGCGGTTTCGCCCGTGTCTCCTTGTTTTTTTAGGATTCCATACCTCAAAAGGAAAAACGGAAACCTTATAAGATCACTTTGTTGTCCGTCTGTCTGTCAAGGCTCTCTAAGTCGAGAATGCGTGCAGGTATCAAGCTGAAATTTAAACTGTATACTCAGGTCTACGATCCCATGAAGTTGTAAAAAAAATCAAACTGCTAAGTTTACTTAAAAAAAGATACGGCCGTTTATTCATCAAAAAACGCATATTTCGACACATTCTCAAGGGAATCAAAACTCATAGGGTACTTCCCGTTGACCTATAACTATGAAATTTGGCAAGTAACATCGTTATAGACTACAAGAATAAATCTCAAAACTATACATTTGTAATTAAATCTTAAAAAATAGGGGGTTAGATTCCTGAACTATTTATAATGATCCTACGTACAGAACCCTCGGTGGGCGAGTCCGACTCGCACTTGTCCGGTTTTATTTTTAATAAAAAGTATCCTATGTCCTTCTTAGGAAGGACATAGGATATTTATTCTTAGGAAGCATATAGAATAAAGCTACACATATTCTCAAAGGTATTAGTACCTTTGAGAATATATGTACAAAGCTTTATGATGATCGATTGAGTATTTCCGGCGTGAAAGCGTAACAAACAAACTCACATTCACATTTGTAATATTAGTAGGGATTATAATTAGGTCGATTTACGTATTTTTTATATTTCTACGTACATTATCAGGATATCTTTATTTTCTCTAAATCAATATTGTAATAAAGATATCAAAGTATCTTTATGTTGTGTAAAATTACCAAACAAAAGAATTCCATTTCCATATGACATTGACCTTAATGCGTTCTCCCCGCTATAGCCTGCGGAGCAGAAACTTGGACGCTGATCATTGGCTGATTCCCAGACTAAATGTCGCATAGCAAGCGATGGAGAGAACAATGCTTGGAGTTTCTCTAAGTAATAGAATCCGGAAATTCGACGGAGAAATAAAGTGGTAGACGTAGTTCTCAGAGTCAGCAAGTTGTGGTGGCAGTGGGCTGTCCACATCTGCCGAATCAGCGATGGCAGATTGGGAAGGAAAGTTTTAGAGTGAGGGCGCCGTATGGGGCGACGAAGCGTAGGGTGGCCCCCTCTCTAGATGGACCGTCAATCTCAAAAAAGTGGTTGGTAACGGCTGGATGCGAAAAGCAGAAGATCACATATGTAGGAAAGCATTGGGAAAGACTGAAAATAATGTTCAATTCTACAGGGAAGCAAGTAAAATGATTGTCATGTAATTTGAAAGAGACCTAAAAATATTGATTTTCAAATTAGTTTCGTTTATAGTAACTGCAGATAGATACCCCATCATTACTTAAGTACTATTATTTATTCTGTACCGTCTCGTCAAGGTTTACAACCTAAGTATATTAAAAATTTTGTTGTTTTCTTTTTATTAACAATCCTTAAAAACAAAAATTGCGCAAAAAATAATCTAATAAATTAATCCGCCCGCAGTTCCGTCAATTCCGCAGTTAAATAAATAAATATTTCTAGACAATTTACACAGCGCCATCTAATCCCAAATTAAGCGCAAAGCTTGTACTATTGGCACTAGACAACTGATAAATACATTTTTTTTTTGTAAATACATACTTATAATACATAGAATACACCCAGACCAAGACAAACAGACATGTTCATGCACACAAAATTTTTGTCTTGTGCGGGGTTCGAACCCGCAACCTCGGAGTCAAAGTAAAAGCCATTACTAGCCATTCGACCACCGGGCTCGTCCATTATTGCATCAAACTATTCGTAGTCTCGTGTTCTGCAGTTTCGGAAAAACAAATGAAATTAATACCCATAATAGTGATTTCATTTGTTAGTGAGATAGACGACGCATTTGTGAGTGAGATAGTTCATTCATATCATTCGTTCTCCCCCCACTGTCTCGAGACAGGATAGAATGCGACCATTGTTATTTCGAATCACGTTCGTAGCTGTATGATATTGATTCTGGGTCAACCCTACAATTATCTGCTTTTGTGTTGGCGTATTTTGTTGAAATCAATAGAAACATTTTTAGACTTTTCTTTTCGTTTGTAATGCTATTCAATTTTACATTTGTTGATTTGTATATTGGCTTTTTTATAAATGTTGTTTTATATACCTAGCTTTTGTCTACGCCTTTGTTGTGAAGTTTGGAAAATTTGCCTATTCTTTTTCAAGGTTTCAAACGTTTGTGGCTTAATTGTGATAAAGAATGTAGGCAGACAAAGTTATTTCCGTAATTACCCATTATAGTTTGTTTAATAAATTAGTATCTAGAAAGAGATATGATATGAGGCATTTATAACTTGATAATCATTACAGGCAATTTGATCTACACTACTTTGCGTGCTTCCGCCACCAATTAGTTCATGCTAACTACAGCCGGCCGGCACCCACCCACTACCGTTAGTAGTCGCTTGCGACTGCTGTGGCTGCTTTGTACGTCTCTGCTCCAGCTGGTGTGGTCGTCTAGGCGAATCTCCAACATCTGAAACAGAAGAAACATGCGACCGCCGCCGCCCCGACGCCGTGGTCGCCTCTGCAGCACGTGTTTCGCCTATACGCGAGGCATCCTCAGGCGATCTGTAGAGGTTAATGGTTAGCACAACAACCTACAAATCATTATTAACCGGTGGGGAAGGCTTATATTGGCTTATAGTGGGTCAACCCACTCCTGTCCATAAGCCTTTCCAAATACCTTCCACCATATGCAATTCTTCGCCTTCCGCATCCAGTCACTTCTGGCTGGAAGAGCATCTAGAGAGGGGCGATCAACGCTCCATTGCCTCACTCTAGAGCCTTCTTCTTTTATCGGCTATTACTCATTCGGAAGATGTGATTACTATCACTTCATCTTGCAAACTTTAAAAACTATGTTGACAACTTTGGCGTTGAATTTCCTTATTCCGGATTCGATACTTAGAGTAACTCGAACTCTCGAACTCCTTTCGATTGGGATGTTGGAAGTGGAGTGAAGTTAGTTTTCATCCAGCACGGCCTAATTTATTGTCTAAATAACGTCTAATAATCGTAGACTGCACAAAATGTATTTTAAAAATTTGATCTTTCAGGCACAACTTCAAATTCTCATTTCATGTGGAGAGAGAGTTCATGTGGAGTTCTCAGTTTACAGATACATGGTGATCCGAATCTGATGAACGAGCAGGCAAGAGATTTTTTTTAATGGGCATTTAATAAGTTTAACGGTCACGAACTTGCCCTGTTTTGTTAATGAGAGAATTGTATCTAATATATTTTTTTTTATGTATATATATTTATGATCATTATGACACAACCAAACAAAAATCTTGGCTACTTAAAACAATTTTGCTATACGCAAACCCTTTAGTTATTAAGATTCCAATAAGAAATTCTATAGAAGTTTTTTTTCAATATGTCGAGGTGAACATAATATTCCGTGCCAAAAATATTGGAAAGCAAGGCATTGAATTTTATGACGCAAGTCTTTTACGAGGAATATTACCAATATCGGAGTCACCGAAAAATCACTTGGAGTATTTTTCTCGGGTCGGGCTGACCGTAATTATTTAAACGGAGGTCAGTAATAGTGTTCGTTCCCCCAAAACATCAGTATCAAACGCCTTAGCCGAGAAAATAGAACCTTGCTTTTCTTTTCTTACTGTATTTTTATTTTGCATGTCTAATTAATTTAATAAAATTAGAACTATGAAAATTTATTTAAATCAATAAGGTGACAAACGAGCTAAAAGCCGTTACGCATTGCATTAAAACAGGCATTATGGATACCTGTAGCCTACGGGCACTTCCATACCATGGGCTTAAGCTGTAAAAATCTATTCACGTCCCTTTTCCAATGATAAATCATATTGCAATCTCTGCGAAATGATTTGTTTATTTTTTGTCCCAATTTTAATTACTCGAAAATTTGATTTGTATTTTCGGAAGTACTAACGTGTTAATGGAATAAATGAATTATGTATATATAAAAGTACGAAGAGGTCTTAGAAGGTGATTGAGGTAACATGAATAAAAACTGGTTATAAAGTTTTAAATTGACCAATTTACTTTTAATTCAAATAGTGTGTATTTTATAAACTTTTCGGTTTTGGTTGTGTATTAGAGTCGATATTTTTAAAATGTAGTTATATTTAAATCGTGACTACCCATATAAGCCTTTGAATTCCAGCCACTCCACAAATACCTCTAAACTCGCAAAATAAAAATGCAAAATAATCCGCCGGCTAATTACAAGTTTCTACTCTCAAATGGAATTCTTTTTAATAAAAAACACGAATGCACTCAGGCTTTGCCGCAGGCACAACCATTGCATTCGCTTCAAATTACAAAGCACGAATATTTTGTGTTATGCGGTATCCATCTCATGTTTTCTATCGACATGTTGATGTATGATATTAAAAAACCGGCAAAGTGCGAGTCGGACTCGCGCACGTAGGGTTCCGTACCATTATCTATAAAAACGGCAATAAAATCACGGTTGTTGTATGGTAGCCCCCTTTAAATATTTGTTTTATTTTTGTTTAACTATTTATTTTAAAGTGAATATATAACTAAATATTATGTGAGTATTTCAAGCGTCTACCTATTGCCGTTATCAATTGCGAGCAAAAAAATCACGTTTGTTGTATGGAAGCTCCCTTAAATATTTATTTTATTCTGTGTTTTATTATTTGTTGTTATAGCGGCAACTGAAATACATCATCTGTGAAAATTTCAACTGTCTAACTATCACGGTTCATGAGATACAGCCTGGTGATAGACGGACAGACGGACGGACGGACGGACAGCGAAGCCTTAGTAATAGGGTTCCTTTTTACCCTTCGGGTACGGAACCCTAAAAACCAACATTTCCACGTAGTATGGGTAGGGTAAAATACTCGTAGTTAATTCGAATGAATTTCGAAATTATGAAAACTGACAAAGGAAAAACGTAGAGGTGCAAGGACGTACGATACAAATTACATTAGGAGTGTGCAGTTGGTGAGCCGAGCGACGCATATGTAAGTAGAATATGTTTTATCCTAAGTTACGTACTACACTTGAAAGAAAACTAAAACAAAGGAATTGTTCATAAATAATGTTGTCATAAATAATGTTCATAAATAATGTTGGTCATAATCTAAATTTCCCATGTAAAACTTTTTGAAAACATTTTATGCTATTTGAAAGAGTAGTAGATTGAATAATTCATTATCATGACTTACATTAGAAACAAATAATAACGATCAATTAACAACATTGTGAACATATACAAAGTACTTCTCCTTTTTTGAAGTAATTTTAAAAAGATATGAGCTGGATAGTATTTTATGTAGTACAAGTATAGTTTGTTCTAGCCACAGACCAAGTATTTACGGGCTTCTTGTAGACCCACACATATGATGATGATTGATGTGTATGATGAGTACGAACAGGGGCCCTACCGCCCAAGCTGATTACCATCGGATTTTTTGATCACCGAAATAAATATTGTCAGAGAAATTACACAGCGCCATCTAACCCCAAAGTAAGCGAAGCTTGTGTTATGGGTACTAGACAACTGATAAACATAAGTAAGTACATTTTTTTTTGTAAATACATACTTATGATACATAGAGAACACTCAGACAAAGACAAACAGACAACCAATGGACCAATTATTGAAACCAAAAAAAAACCGATGGTAATCGCCTTTAGCTTCGGCGGTAGGGCCCCTGATTTTCTTTTTTTTATACTACGTCGGGTGGCAGACAAGCATACTCTCCGCCTGATGTGACAGTTGCCGTAGTCAACGCTTGCAACATAAAATATTGCTGGCGCGCCGCCGCCACCTCCGCTGCCAACGCAGCATCTCCTTCCTTTCTTTCTGGTAACCTCACTCACTCGCAGGAACACAACAACACTCAAGGGAATTTTTATTTGGCTGCGGTATTCTGTGAGGTGGAGGTACATTCCCCAGTCGTGTAGCTTACAATTACGCTCCCTACCTCTCTTTTCGCCAGAGCTTCGTTTGTCAGTCAGCAGGGTGCACCACGTGCAGGTGAAGTTGGTTTTGGTTCAAAGATCTTGATATTGAACCACTTACACCCCAAAATTTGATTTTGACTTACACCCCAAGATTGTATGATGAAAATGCGATGTTGTTTCCACGGCGCCTTTATTTGTACTAATTTATTAAATTCACATAATGACTCGCGGCGCATAATGCTTACGAGACATTTCGCATTGTAGAGCGTAGTAGAATTAGCTATTAAGAAAAGTATTCAAATGACTATTAAAAAACAATATCAATAAAACAACCTGGAAATCATACAGTGCGACAGTACGCGACAGGCGTCAGTAATTATTTATTGAATGTCTGAAAGGCGGTGACCGGTCGCCGCCCAGACTGAAATCAATGAACGATCATTCATTTTCATACACAGAATGTACGTAAATTACAAAAATTATCTTAATTGCGTTGTGCCCTGTTACTGATTGCATTACCATAATTTATTTTTGTTCGTGTATTGTTTGTATTTCCGACAGAGCCCGTAGTTTTATTGTGTTAAAGCACAGATTCGACTAAAAGTTTCGGCTGAAATCTAGAGCTGTAGGTAAAGTTGCCAGAATTTCCGCAATTTCGCTTTGGATAATTAACGACTGTATATATTTATTTAAGGAATTTATTACGTAGGTGTAGGTACACTGTAACTTTATTAAGTTTGACTACTACGCTTCGTCTGCATGAACTGTGGATCATCCTTTTGGTATACTAACGACCCTTTCAAGCTTTTCCCGGTACAGTTTTCTTTTATAGTGATATTCTAATGTCATCTAATATTTATCTATATTGTTCAGCTAATGTATGTGATAATAGATTTATTTATCCATACTAATATTATAAATGTGAAAGTGTGTTTGTTTGTTTGTACTTTTTTCACGTCGAAAGGTACCTAAGTACGGACATGATTTTTTAATGGGGATAGTTTACGGTCTGGAGAGTAACATAAGCTACTTTTTATCCCTTTTTATACTTTTTATCTACTTTATAAAAATATACACAAATCAATGGCAGCACCCTGGTCCACGCGGTCGAAGCCGCGGGTAACAGCCAGTTACAACAGTAGTAGTAACAACAATAAAAACTTCTAAAATCTTTTATTGTTGTTAAAATAATACGGATAATAATAAGGTTAATATAAATTAAATTACTTCGTTTACAATATTAAATTAGGATGACATGCTGCTTTTCAAACAAAAGAAAAGAACTAACAAACTAATTTTACCAGTTATACACAGTGCCAAAACATCCAAAAACCTTCTCTATACAAGCGTGTTACAGTTACAACACTATTATACAGACAGTAAACAGTGCATGTATTTTATTTCCAACGATTCAAGGAGTACATACACAAGTACAATTTAACCCCAACTTTTAGAATTCCACTTCGTACTCTGTGAAGTTACAATTTTCGCGCTCACTCAACCTTGAGCGAGGAGGCAGGGCATTAGCGGGGGAAAAATTAGATTTAACCCCGACACCGTCGCGGGAGAGGTTTTACCTACACATCCATGTCCCTTTCAGCCACTTCCCCCCAGTTTATCCATTTTATATTTTCTCTCGGCGGCGAAGAATGAAGCCAGTATAACTCCTAATTTGAGATAAAATGCAAGGGCGGATTCTGATTTAAGTTCACTTACACGTAAATGGTAGGTGTTTAAATTGGTGACAGAAATTTATCGCTGGCATCAATTTTAACGCCTGCGCTTTATTCAGTTTTTGTTTCTTTTTTTTTTGTATTTTTGTTGCCGAATATTTATTTTATGCACAGACCAATACAAAATAGTTAGAATATATTTAACAAGCGGCTAGCCCATGCTTCGCTGTGGCTCAATCTTCCTGTTCCCATCTCGTTTCCAGTGGATTTTTCATACAAACCTTGTACTGACATTTTTTTTCTGATATATGAATAGTTATTTTACTGTTCGGGGTGGCGACAAATCCAACAAATCAAATATCATAAAAGTGTAACAAACCCGACTTTGTATTTTATACTATCCATCACCCGGTAAGTTAAAAATCGCACAGGATACAAGACGTTGGCACTCTCTCGTCCCGAAGGCCAAGATCCAATAACCAATTACTAGTTACAATAATTACACTAATATTTTTAATAATGATTTTTAGACTTATAATTATGCATTTCTACAAAAAATAAAGTTTTACATTAAATGCATTCTCAGATTTGTAGCTCAATCATCTTAAGAGCGTGCAAATCTAACCTACATATGATGCATCACACCAATTAGCAAACGAGGCTCTAACAAAAAAGAGACACCACAACAAATTTTAAAAATTCAATCCTTCACTTTTTAAGACAATGTAGACACGGTAGTACAATCCCAACCACCTTTAACTACGTCCCATTATTTCCGTAGGTAATGAACATACAGGACGAATTAAATTGATTAATGAAACCGGTTAAGCATCTACCCCACGTCCCTAGAGATAAAAGGCTTTTGAGGTCATTACGTGAATAACATTAGTCTCGTTAGTAACCTGAATATATATTATTCAACCTAAATACAGGTGTGTTGATTTATGGACCTCTGTCTGATAAATCAGCATAATCAACTTCAAAAGAGATTGCCGCAAAAATTGGGTTTTTCTCAAATATTCCTCCGGCACGTGGACTCATTGAAAATTCAATTATTTCGCAAAATGCCATCGCTGGACTTCAAAATTAAAATCCGCAGGTGTAAAGGAAACAATTTGGGGGCAAATTAACATTGACACAGTGGCAGGCTTCCAGTCGGAGCGGGAATTGGCAACTTAAGGTGCTCGTTCACTTAAACTGATCTTAATACAAATTATTTATGCTCAAGTAGATACAGTTCAATGGATTATTAATAGTGTTTAGTAAACTGCAACACAAGCGAAGATAAGAAACCATCAGGGCGGTGTTTGGTTGGGACGCCCTAGTAGGGATACCTTGGAGAGGATACCTTGAGAAGAAACCAAGTTACCGGGTGTTACCGTGGGAGGAGAAGAGTAAAACCACAAGAAATAGATACCTTACATTGAATAGAATTAAAATAAAAAAATAATTAATCATCATCATAAGCAAAATCACCATTATAAATAAAATAATAGAGAATCACTGGAGTCACACAAATCTGGAGTATCTGGGGAACTCGCGAGAAGAGATGTGATGGCAGACATTTCGATAGTTCGTAAACGGAGTAAAGAGTAAATAATTATCTCAGACTGTTATTATTATTAGCCAGACTGTTATTTAATGGGATTAAAGACATTGGCTTCATGCTTATCTCTGTGCTAATATTGGTACTTTTCTGATGCATTGAGCCTGGCAGTTAGCCTGAGACTGGGAATGCCGCTCTGTGCCTCACACAAATGCCCTTGTGGCCCTGGTGTAGACCAGTTAGGGCAGCATGGACTCTCCTGTAAGCTGAGCGCAGGCCGTTTTTCAAGCACGCTGCCCTGAATGGCATACTCGTAATCTGCCGCTCTCTTACTACCGTCAATGTACTTTCATCACTATGGCAAGAGACCGGACGGCATAACCGTGATTCTTTGGAAGATGGGACGGACTTTGGTTTGGGATGCTACTTGCGTTGATATGCTTGCCCTGTCTCATCTCCGAGTAACTACAATCAAGGCAGGCGCTGCGTAGGAGGCGGGTGAAAAACGAAATATCGCGGTCTCGACTCGAAATACACTTTTGTTCTTTTCGGACTGGAGACCCTTCGTGGAGTCCTAATGCCCTAGTTCTTATGCATGAGCTCTCCAAGCGCTGAATGGAGTCCCTCGGTGACCACAGAGCTTTCTAACACAACGCGTCAGTATCGCAATACATCGGGAAAACGCTACCAACATGTTTGGTACAGTTTGGACCCATTTTTAGATAATATCTAGTTTTATTTTTAGTTTAGTTAACTAGTTTTATTTTTTAGCAGTGCCCTTATAATTATGAAGTTGCATTACTTAAAACCAAATGAAGTTTAAAATATAATATTGTCGTAATGAGACAAATATTTTTACAATATGCTAGTTAACAGTTAAAATCTTGTCATTTTGCTATATCTCGAAATATTAATATAAGTGTGCTAAAAGTGTCTTCTTTCACAATATCGTGCAATAGCATTTTTGAGAATCGTGCAATAGCAAAAGAGAGGCAGAACACAGCGTATTTATAAGATGCTCAACTGGGGAAAGAACCTTACAAATTATCGCATATAAACGGTAGGAACATTAAAAATTGCTCGCGCGACGCTAAACCCACTAACGGAACAACTCCTCCCTTCTTGGTGACTTCATTCACTCGGAGTAACACAACAACCCCCAATGGTCTTGTTTTTGGTTGATATCTTCCGGGAAGTGGAAATATTTCCCCAATCACACTGCTAATCCTACTTCTCTTGCCAGAGCCTTGCATAGTAGGGAGTATCAAGTACAGGTAAGGTTGTCTTTGACTAAAAGATGATGTTGAGCCAACACACCCCACTTACATTCAAGCAATTATTAAATACTTTCCTGTGAACATGTCGGACAATATTTCCGTTTCCAAGAGGCGACACATTGTTTCACAGCCGAGAACGTGTATTTTCATTTTTAAAACATTTAGCGCTACCAAACTTTTGCAGCGCGTTTTTATTCAACTTTTTCTATTATGAAGCGAGTATTTCATAAGTTTTCAATGGAAGTCGTGGTAATTTTTTTTCAGTGTGCATTTTTGGGTATAATGAACAATATGCTCGACTGAATTACGTTTGCTTTTCAACCACATTTTATGTTCCGCATTGCTACTAATTAGATGTAATTTCAAAAAAGAGATCGATAGACACATACGACAGGGCTGGGCAGCTTTCGGAAAGCTTCGGTAGATCTTCATTAATGAAAGCTGCCCAATTTCGGCATTGCCAGTGTTTTCAAGCCACCTAAAGGCCACTGATTAGACTTAACGACTGCCATTTAATAACATTAGCCGGGACCGTCGGTTTGACTTGCCCTCTGAAGCACGAAGGAAATAAATACACCCATCCATAGACAGGATACGGTCGACGTTGCTTAACTTGATCGATTACACTGACAAGCACAACGACGCCATCGAGTTACCTTTTTTAATACAGTTTATTAACCTCATCATCATCAGCCTGTATCTACCCATTGCTGGATATAGGCCTAACCCAATGCTTCACATTTATATTTCCACCATATGCGATCCTCCGCTTTCCGCATCCAATCGCTACCAGCCACATTTTTGAGGTCGTCGGTCCAGAGAGGGGGCGCCCTACGCTTGGTCGCCCCATACGTGGTGGTACTCTGGGACTTTCCTACCTCATCTGACATCGCTGACTCGGCCTATAAAGCCAGCCCACCGGTGCTTCAGCTTGCTGCTCTGAGAGCTATGTCGACCACTTTACTATTATTACGAACAATATGCCTACATATACAATACATACTCACTGAATATAATTACCACTGAAACTGTATGCAAATAAGACACGAATGTTACAATATTAGGAACCCTTAAAAGTTAATCCAGCGGAAATTTACGAAATACGTACAACGAAGGACTTAAGGTTTAAAATTAAACAGCCTATCACCTTGTGCGTTGACTAAAGGGATTACTCACTTATTTAATTTCACGGTTCAAAGCGCCGCCTGACTACAAGACACTCGATTAAGTAACTAATCTTTGTGAGGCTTAAAACAACTTTAACGTAATACTATAGATTTACTTTAGCGGATGTACAACGTTCTGACTTAAATATTTCCACTAACATTTATACCTCTCTTACTTTTTCATTTAAAAAGTGATAATATTTACTTAAATAAGTAAAATTTTACACTTAAAGCATTACTGCGTAGAACAAGCGCCATTTCAGTGGCGGTATAAAATCATAGTTTTCAAACAAGTATAAAAACGAAAATTACTAAACATTAAAATCAAAAGAAAATGTAGTAATACTAATAATAATCTTTATTGAGAAACATAAGTGACAAAACCGGTGGCTAAGGTGTAAATTACATCAATGTTACATATGAATGTTAGACATGTTAAATATGAATTTAACATGTGCTTGAACTAGGAATATTCCTGTGTTTCAGGCGTAAGAGTTTATATATCAATTAACTTAAATACCAATATTATGTAACCTGAATACTACAATATTTTTTATTGATTGTAAGGCATGCAGAAACTCGGCCTCAGTATAGATTATTTATAGAGTGGAACTCCTCAATAGAATGGCACCTTAAGTCATTTTCCTAGATGACAGAAACACATGTGCCTTTGTAAAGGCACCGTCATAGTAAAATCGTAAAAATTTACTACTGCATTCGTTCCTTGCTCAGCTTAATAAAACCTTCAACTATTTATAGCCACCATAATAACACTACAAAAGCTATACCATAGTGGAAATAATACTCTATTATGCTACACAATCCGGGCCAAGCCTCATTATTGGATAAAGCTATACAATTAGTACGCAAGCAACAAAATACAGCTAACAGTTTTCAATTACATATAAATTCTCTGTGGTATATTTATGTATTGTTTACGTGCCGCTTATTGACTGGTCGGCGTGCGTTGTATTGACAAGGAAATTAATTCTGTATTAAGCCTCGGGCACACTGGGGAAGTTATCCTAGAAAGAAAATGTCCTAGAAAATAATTTCGTGGTATGTTGCAGGATACTGTGCAATGCTGCAGGGTCACGTAAATAATAAATATTCGTGAACAAATTACACACCGCCACCTACTCTCAAACTAAGCAAAGCTTGTACTATGGGTACTAGATAACTGATAGAATACAGAATTTTATTTTTTGGAACCTCATACGTAGAAAACACCCAGATCAAGACAAAAAGACATATTCATGCATTCAAATTTTTGTCTTGTGCGGGGATCGAACCCGCATCCTTGGAGTTAAAGTAGCTATTGCTAGCCATTCGTCCACTGGACTCGTCAAAGATTCAGTGTTACTACGCGTAGGTCATCCCTCTTTGCACTGTATAACGTTATACGATCGCGTGGATTCAGTGTTACTAATGCAGTATGTCATGGGACACACAATTCGTTCCTGAGTGAATAGTTACAAATGGCATCAGGCGTAAAATGTAAGAAAACGATTGTTACATTTTGCTGAACTATCTGACTGTACTCGCTTGTAAAAAACTTAATTTACCACATAATAATGTTCTATTCCCTTACGTTTCGTTAAACTATCCAAAATAGGTATATACCCAGGTACGCAGGACTAATCAACACAACCTCTTCTATAAGCATTGACTGACTGTGTGTAAGCAGTATACTTACACAGCAAATGTCGCATGACATTGAATTGGTCCGCAATGCACTCTCCTAGTGTATCCAAGGCTTTAACCGCACATTATGAGCAACAATCACATATATGACCAAATGTATTTATTTCTATCTAACAACAACTACGTTTTTGTACAAGAATACATAAATAGGATATGAAACTAAAATGTATATAAAAGGTATCCTAACTACTAAAGGAATAACGATCTAATAAATTCTTTGAATGTAACATTGCCTTTAATTAACCTTATTTTTTTTGTTATTTTACATTTGATAATAAACCTTACCTACCGAACCTACCTTATAACATTTGATAATAAACAAGAATAAAACTATTTTTTTAATAAAGCTAATCTGCTGTTGTTATTAAAAAGGCAATATGTTTCGTTTCTCACCTTTTCATTTGATACTCATATCATAGGAGTTAATGTCGAAATTATATATCGTTATTTTGTGGCGGCCACCATAATGTACTAAAAATGGCGGCATTTCGGCAATTATGCATTAACACTCGAGTTATAAATGTGGCAAATTATAGCTCAATCGGATACTGTGAAGAGGGGCGAATTTAACTTCCAAGATTTGATTACAGACATCGCGGTGAAATAAAATATAAGCTTGTAAAAAAGATGTCGGGCATATGACGTACAATATATTAGTGGTAAAAACACCAACCTGTAAAGCAACCAAACTATTCGAGAAATTAGAGAATATTTCGCTGTATTGTGAGGGACGTTCATAAACTGTCTGAGCGTACAATAACAGACAAGGCAACGTCGGGGATGCTTCCGCCTTCATCGCGTCGACTTTAAAGGCAGCTAAAATGTAGAAGCAGTCGGATGGGATGGGACGTTTGCCCTTCACTACCACTTGCGTGAAGGACTCTTGCTTCCTTGTCAGTTGTTTTAGTTTAGTCATAAGTCTAGAAAGTTGTTGATTATGATCTAATTCCAGACCTTTGTATAAAATGGGTTTGCGGATTATGGTGTGTGAGATTTGGTGCTAATCCAAAACGATGACTTTGCTAGTTACCACGGAGACTTTTTTGTGTATAAGTAGAGGAGATAACGAGCATATAGGTCACCTGATAGTAAATAATCACCACTGATAGTAATTAACCCTTCAGACCCACGGTACACCTGACCGTACCTCTGATGGTACGGCGGGTGTTTTACTATTAAATGTTATTGTAAATAATAATGTGCGCACATTATTAGTTCAACATTAAATTTGATCATATTTCGATATTATATCACATTCCAATTACTATTTAAATTTGCAGTTTCGTATTGTATGGTATTGTGGTATGAGAACATCATGAGAATAAATTTGTCGAGACTAGCTCGCAACTGAATTTTGTCATTATTTTAATTACGAAAATCAATCCTCTGGTGGCTTAATCCAAGCTCCTTTCTTTCTCAGCTTACATCCACTAGTGTCACACGTGTGACGACTCGTATGAGTGGACTTAGTGTCACACGTTCAGTTCCACACGATGTACATACAATCAGTAAAGGAATAGTAATAATAAAATCAATATGCATACACAAGAACCTTAAATAATGAACACTAGAATCAATGATTGAATACAAGAATACACCTAACACAGCATTTATATGATGGGTGTAATATGAAACTAGGGTTGCGATCCGTTCGGGTTTCCCCGGATTTCTTCTAGTTTGGAGGGCGTCCGGGGAGTGTCCAGGCGAGGTTTCATTTGTAGTCGGGGGTTAAAAAATTTAAATCACTACGCCCCGCTCCATGCTGCGAATAACCGTCTTGTCACAGAATAAAAAAACGTCATCATCATCATCATCTGGTCCATTTTAGTCTCCACTACAGGAGCACGACCCTCTCTCGTCCGTCCTAGACGGAAGGAGGATTTGGCCTACACTCCCCACGCTGGCCAAACGGGTTGGGGAGGCCTGACATCCACGGGAAGAAACGGAGTGATTCTATTCTAGTCTGCCGGAAACCACACGGCCAAAAAAACGTGCTAGTACTAAATACCACTAAGGACATGTCACAGCTTTAACATTCAAAATTCGGAGTTTTCTCGCGTCTTGTCCTGGTTGCTAGCGTTCAGAAATAGCAACCCTATATGAAACTGACACTAGCATATAATTAAACTGTTGTTGTGTAATACGATAGTAATTACTCGTTACTTCACTGTAATGGAACGTCAAAGATTCCTTTGAACAGTCTTATAGTAACCGCAGCTTGTATAACGAACATACGCTTCAAATCTTGATATGTTCCCGGTGCTTCCCAGCCACTTTGACGATGTTTGTGCCTGAGTGACGTATTGACATTGATGTGGGTGGTTCAGAATTTACCCGATGCCCGGTGCGGTCCGAAATATTGAGATAAAAATACAGAACATGCCTTTCCTTATTTCACCCTTCATTGTTTTCTTCGCATGACATCATTAATTCAATTCTCTCTCGTTTAATGTTAGGAACACTGTCAAGAAAAGGAAACCGACATATCTGACTGGACGAATTAGATTCAAAGTAATCACCACCAATAGAGATCATCGTCCATTACGCTATTTACTTTAACCGCAAGGAGAAACAGATGTCATCGAGCAACTTATGAAAATCCTGGTGGTGCACCCTGCGGACCGATGATATTATACAATGTACCTCACGCACAGCTTACTCATAGGCTGGTCTGTCTAGGGAAGTAAGGAAGAAGAGACAGAGGACCTCACAGAATATGCAAATACCAATTCTCTTAAGAGTTGTTAAGTTCCTGCGAGTGGGTTGCGAGCTTTTATATGACTACGGTAACCTCTTCACTTGAGGCGGACCGTATGCTTGTTTGTCACTCGACATAGTTTAAAATATTAAAGATATACTTAGTATAAAACATACAACCTCATACGTCGGAATCTGCGGGAGCTGCTGCTGCATCAGGGAATATATTGGAGCCGTTTGGGGTTGAGTCCATGGGGTCTGGTATAGGGCTTCTATTTAGAGAAGTAGCTAATCGCTTGATCGACACTTCTCGTGACCAAGAAAGCCGGCTTTTATTTGGCACAACATTTATAAACGTACCATTCAGCGTGGGCCACTGCCAACCTTCTGGGCACGATTCCTTTTGACAGTGATGCGGAGAATTTAATTCGTACATAGTTTTAGTTTTTTTTCCTTTTCTTTATATAAAACTGAAGTTTGTAATTTGTTAGTCATATATTTTTTTAAAACTTTATAGTTATTATAATTTGGAAGTTTGTGAATATTTGCATATCTCTTACTCAACTATGAATAAACTGCTGAGTGTATTAGGATGAAATTTGTTCACTCAGAACTATGTTCTAGATAAATACATCTAGGAATACTTTTATCTCACTGATAATATTCACGTGGGTGAAGCCTCTGACAGAAAGTAGTAGATAATATTATTTATAAGGTAAAATTTTCATGTCATAGTAACAGTCACATGAAAATATTTCAAAATTTTTAGTTACACAAGACTAGATTGATAACGTCAATCTCTATTGATTTATCAGACGCCATAAAAAATGACACCGTTGAAAGGCAACATAAACAATTACAAGTTCCTTTTGTGTATAACTTTTTTTTTTATATTCAACTAGCCTATGTCTTAACTTGAGTACATAAAATATTGGGTCTTTACCTATGAAATTACTGTTTTGTATGAAAAAATTTAAACAAATTTTTCTCTTGTATTTTTTATTTGTATTAATCGAAGTAATCACCCATGCAATCAATGCATCTTTGCCAACGCAGTGGCAGTTTATTGATGCCCTTCTTAAAGCAATCAGCTGGACGGGAGGCAACAAATTCTTCAAAGGCATTTTGTACTGCCTCTCGGGTATTGAATTTTTTTCCCGCCAAGAAGTTATCCAAATTCTGGAAAAAGTAGTAGTCTGTAGGCGCAAGGTCTGGCGAGTAGGGCGGATGATGGAGAGCTTCCAACCCCAGTTTTTGCAACTTGGAGACCGTCTGCTGTGCAGTATGAGTTCGCGCGTTGTCGTGCAGGAGCAGCGGAGACGAGCGATTGACCAATGCTGGTTTGAGTGACGTGCCAGCTTCTCCATCATTGTGTTCAGTTCTTCACAGTACACATCTGCAGTAATACTCATCCCGTTTGGTAAGAAGCTGTGATGAATCACACCGGCGTTTGGTCTAACGCCGGTGTGATTCATCACAGCTTCTTACCAGTGTCCAACACTTTTCTAGGGGTAAGTTTTCGTTTAGGGCATTGTTTAGGTGCTGAACCAGGATCCAACCAACTTGCTGAGCGCTTGCGGTTATCAAACAGAATCCATTTTTCATCGCAGGTAACAATGCGGTTCTAAATTCCTTCATTTGTGTGTCTGTTGAGCAGTGCAAGGCACGTCTCGGCGCGTACTTCGCGCTGGCGATCATTGAGTTCGTGGGGCACCCATTTGTTAAGGTTTTTACCTTGCCAATTTGACGCAAATGAACCAATATTGTTTTGACGCTAACGTCGAAAGCTGCTGCTAATTCAGCCGTAGATTGTGTATCATCAGCTTCCACAATCGCCTTTAATTCATCATTGTCGACCAAAGTCTTCGGAAGACCGCGATGTTCATTTTTCAGGTCGAAATTTCCAGAACGGAAGCGAGCAAACCAATAACAGGTAGTGCGTTGGTTTGTAGTGTTAGCTCCGTAAACGTCGTTGACGTTGCGTGCCACTTGTGCCGCGTTGCTGCCACGAGACGGTACTCATATTCCATAATTACTCGAATTTTTAACGTATTCTTGATGACGAAAAAGATTGAAATGCGATGAAAATGTAACACTAATCAATAATCAAATGACTACTTTTAGAAAAAAAAATCCATGTTTTTAAAATAAAATTAATTTGAAATTAGAATTCTTAGCCAAACAAAAATTATTTTGATTTGAAATGGCCAGTACTGCAGAACGGCAATTTCATAGGTACCTATTATATCAAAAGTAACATAACAATTTTAGGATTCCTTGTTAATCCATAAACGTCAGGTACACGTCTGTTATATAGGATATTGTGTTGACGATAATAATATATCCTCAGAATGGGATTGTGGAAAGAAATATTTATTGCAAGCTAAAATAGATCCGCATCCAAAGCGCCCTTAGATGCACAGCTGGTCTTCACAAGGTTCAAGTGTCCAAGCTGATACGCAGAAGAACCAAGATTCGTGTCTACAAAACTGTTATTAGACCAATTTTGATGGACGGATTCACGAGGCTTGGACATGAGTGTCCAAGCCTCGCATCCATCCTTCAAGGTGAGCCTTGAAAGAGGAAAATAAGTTATAATAAATGTTAGTGGCGGCAAGGAAAATCCTGGTATCAACTCAAAGGGAAGATGGCAGCTGGAGAAACCTCGAATTCGATGACCTAGTGTCCGAGCCCAATATCATTGGAGAGCTCATAGCGGCCAGACTCCGCTGGCTCGGGCACGTAGAGAGAATGGGGGAGGATCGTGCTGTAAAATGAGCCTTCATGGGAAAACCAAGTAGTAGCCGACCGATTGGGCGCCCGTACCTCGGGCGCCCAATCGGTCGGCTACTACTTGGTTTTCCCATGAAGGCTCATTTTACTGGAGTGACGAGGTGCTGAAGGACATGGCGTCATCTGGTGTCGGATGCCAAGATCCACTTTGGGTCGTCGCGCCGCAGGAGTAAGTAAGTAAGCTAAAATAGAAAAAGGTACTACATGACGAACTGAACTAGTAGGTACCCGGATATATATACAAGATACGACATAAGGTTGTTTGCTGTCCGTGAATTATCTTGTGTAAATGTACCTACGAAGTTTTGCCATCTTAGTAGTATAAAAAAATACACCCTAATTTTCATAAAATCATACATCAAGAACACATCAATAATACACGCGGTACCACCAGTCATACAAGGCAAGTTCTTTATGCATTTGCTATTATACTTTCACTAACCCATATAACATTTTGCAACCTAAATTTCCGTTAATAACTTCAAACTTCAAAATAGACTAAACTGAAGGACTAAACAATTTTATTTATTTATTTAAACTTTATTTACCACAATTTAAGGGTACATAGGCGGTCTTAATGTTAATAGCATTCTCTACCAGACAACCTTCGGGAAGAGCAGATATACACGAATGCGGCATACAAAAATTAATTAACAATGATATTATATAGTACACCAGAAAATATACATACATACACATTACATAAATAACAAAATATATAATATATATAAAATTTATACATATACATATGAATATGAGGATGATTCATAGTTTTGGCAAATTGTCCAAGAGGTACGTTCGATTCGTTCGATACGATTCCAGAGTCGTGAAGCTTGTAAGGTTGAGTTTGACATAAAGCCAGTACGAAAAAGTGGGGTAGAGAGCGCAAGAGAGTTGGCAGATCGAAGCTGTCTTTCATGAGAGTCACAGAGATATTGAAACTTGCATTTTAAATATTCAGGGGAGAGAGGATTATTAAGAATAGTATGAAGTGATTGGGAATATGAGAGATGTAACAAGAGTGACCTTAATATTAATGCAACTTGTTGGAGTAGGTTGAAATATTCGTCGGCGCGGCACCGCGAGTGAGGAGTATAGCAATCTATATGAAGTTATCTTGTATTGCGACAACGTCACCGTACACGAGTGAGTAAGCCATTTAGTTATTCATCCGTGCAAGAAAAAGATACATCACCTACTTCTGACGAATAAAAATTAATTGTTGGGAGAGATCTACATAAAGTGGCCGCTACGAAGTTTGTACTAAATCATCGATCGGTGACCAGAATATATGACCCCTGAGACGAGATCGCTGTTTAGAATACAATTTAAATCACGCGCAGCTGATTTAGTTCAAAAATTGATTTTTGATTGTTTACTTTGTTTACATAAAACTCGATCATGTCACTTAGACGTACCCCTCCCCCCAAGCCGGCATCTACCGCACCCGTGCAAGCGCATGTGGACTGTTCTGCTGCGAATGCACCGGCAAATGAGATCGAAAAACGCTTCCTTGATAAAAGCGCGGATCTAAAATCGTCGGGTCTATTACCCCATTATGGTTCTGAGCCAGACTTGAATAATCTCCTCAAAACAAATGTCGTTGAGAGGAAAAAAAGGAAGCATGATGGCGATGAAACCAGTTTCATGACGTCAATAAAACAGATGCTGGACTCTCTGTCAAAAGCACAAGACGAGCGCTTCCATGATTTTCATTGTGTAATCAACTGCATAAAAGAACAGAATACTGAGCTCACAAAATCAGTTGACCTCATGTCCAGCAAGTACGATGAGTTTTTAAAACGGATTGAGGTCTTGGAAACTGAAAGACGGGAGGACAAAAAACATATTAAGTTTTTGGAAGAAAAAATTGATTTCCTGGAGCGCAAAGCGTGCTCGTCGGGCTTAGAGATACGAAATGTTCCGAAATCCAATCAGGACAAACCGGAGTCTAAAGACGATCTATGCCATTTGGTTAAAGTCATGGGTGAATCTATACAAATGAATATTAGGGACTCCGATATAAAGGACATATATAGGATACCTGGGAAGGACTCCTCGAAGCCTATTATTACTGAATTCACGTCGGCTATTACGAAAGAAAAAGTCTTGCTTGCCGTAAAAAGCTTTAATAAGAACAAGCCCAAAGAGCTCAAATTAAATACATCACATCTTAAGCTCGAAGCTCCTGTAAGACCTGTGTTTGTGGCCGAGACCTTATCTCAAAAATCGCAAAGAATGTTCTACTTGGCGCGTGCATTTCAGAAGCAATACGAATATTCATTCTGCTGGACATCTCGGGGAGTGGTATACCTACGTAAACTTGAAAATGGGCCCTTATATACTATAAAAAATGAAGCCGACCTCGAGAAGCTGAAGCACTCTCAATGACTAGTTATGGATATTATACTGATGGAAGTTATTTACATTATTATATCCCATACGTTAGGGCTTTTTGAATTTTCAAGGTGTCTTTCTATGTTTAACCTTAAATGTATTTATTTAATAAACACTCACACACAATCACAAGTTAAAAACTCTTTAATATTAATTTTATTTTTTTATAAACACAAACTCGGCCTAATTAATGATTATTATTATGTAATGGCTACATTTGTTAATCTTACATGTTTTATTGTATGCATTACTAGTTTGCAATTAATTTTATGTGAAATAATTTTGAACAATATAGAATTAATTCTTCAAATTCGATAATTTAAATCAATTATGTAATGATATAGATAATTATAATGTGTCTAAAAAACTTGAGTGTGATGTTGAGCAATGTTGTGAGCTTGTACCGAATGCAGCATCTCACGTGACTGTACTTACACAAAACATCCGCAGTATTGGTCTTAACTTTTCGGAACTTGAAATATTACTTGCAAGACTTAAGATCAATGTTGATGTACTTATTTTGACCGAATGTTGGCTTCGAGTAAATGGATCTATTCCAAGTTTGCAGGGTTATCAGGGTTTTGCCACAATAAATAACCACTTAAAAAACGATGGAGTAGTTGTTTATGTTAGAGACGAGCTCAGTTGTTCAGTTGAGGAACCTGCATTCTTGGATGCCAATTCACTCCTTATAAAAATTGGTTCTGACGTTGCGATTCTAGCCATATATCGATCTCCTTCGTATACTAATTTAGATCAATTTTTAAAATCATTAGATGAAACCCTCCAAAGTGTTAGCAACTATAGGAATGTCGCTGTAATGGGAGATATCAATATATCAATTAATTCTAACAACCTGCACAAAAATTTCGATCTGTACTTAAATACTGCCGCTTATCATTCACTCCTACCTACACATGACTATGTAACTCGTGATGCATCTGGAACCTGTTTAGATCATGTTTTACTGAAAACAAGTAAATCTGCTGTGACTTTAGTTATTCAGGCCACTATAACTGATCATAAGCCTGTCCTTCTGAATTTGCACGAACAACTTTCACGAGAGTACGCAACTAAATCTATTACTAAAACTAATTTTCATAAACTTAAAGTAGAAATCGAAAATATTAATTTCAGTCCCGTCTATGAAGCAACAAACCCGAATGACTCTTTAAATTATGTCGTAGAATCCATAACAACAGCGCTAAATAAACACACAGAGACAATAATTTTAGCTAGGCGTAAAAAAATTATCAAGCCATGGATTACTCCAGGACTTCTTCGGTGTATAAAGAATAGAGACAAATTGCATGGCCAATTAAAAAAAGACCCTAATAATGGAACCCTTAAAACTACATATTCTCGATACCGAAATTTTTGTAATTTGCTGTTGAAAAAGGTAAAGTGAACATATGAAAAAGAATTATTGGCAAAGGCAGGTAATGATAATAAAAAAATTTGGCAAGCAATTAAAGGCATCGCAAATACATCTAAAACAAAAGAACCTCATTTGGAACTATTAAAACTCTCATCGTCTCCGCAGGCTTCAGTTGATAAAATTAATGAGTATTTTGTTAATGTTGGAAAGAATTTGGCCGAAAACTTATTAAGGGACGGCAGTACTAGGGCAATAAATAAATCAAAACTCGTGTCCACAAATAATGTTTATTCTTTTGTGTTGCTAGATACCCACCAAGAAGAAATAGAAAGCTTAATTCTCAGCCTAAAAAATCAATGCGCTGTTGGATGGGACAAGATCTCGAATAATCTACTAAAACAATTTAGGAAAGTGCTCGTCCCGCCTTTAACTTATATTTTTAACCAGTGTTTCAATGATGGCATGTTTCCGGTTTGTTTAAAGAAGTCTATCGTTGTACCAATTCACAAGGGAGGAGACAGAGACCGTGTCACTAATTATAGACCCATTTCGCTACTGCCTGCTATCTCCAAACTGTTAGAAAAATTAATAAACAAAAGACTGGTTGGCTACTTGGAGAAACATAAGCTTCTGTCCGACAACCAATATGGTTTTCGTCAGGCTAAATCTACTGCAGATGCGGTTCATGCTGTTACTAATTTTATTGTGAGTAATATGGACGATAAAAAAAAATGTCTGGCGGTTTTCCTAGATTTGGCAAAGGCCTTCGACACGGTCTCTGTTCCAACTTTGCTGAATAAACTTGAGACTTTTGGCATTAGAGGTACACAGTTGAGCCTGTTTGAAAGTTACCTGTCTAATCGATACCAGTCTACAACTATTGGTAATCATTTTAGCACATTTTTGCCGGTATCTTACGGCGTCCCGCAAGGTAGTGTTCTCGGGCCTACCTTATTTCTCATATATATTAATGAGCTGTGTAATTTCAAGCCTCTGAAAGGCCAACTTATCTCCTATGCCGATGATACTGTACTTTTGTTTGCCAGCCAAACTTGGGAACAAGTGTATAATTCTGCTCAACAGACTTTAAACCTTGTCTATAAATGGCTCTCTGATAACGTACTAACCCTAAATACTGACAAAACGAAATATATTGCGTTCTCTATTAGGAACCTGCGTGTCTTTGATGAGAGTTTGAAATTGGTCGCTCATAGTTGTGAAACGTTTACTAATTGCTCTTGTCGAGAACTGCAGCGGACAAATGAAATAAAATATCTGGGAGTGACCTTAGACTCACATCTGAATTTCAAGAGACACATTGAATTGTTATGTGGAAGGATCCGAAAATTACTTGTGATCTTTAAAACACTTAGGCATGTTGCAGAACCCTCAATTGTGCGGCAAGTCTACTTCGCTCTCTGCCAATCCTTGATATCCTACTGCATAACTTCCTGGGGAGGTGCACCAACTACTACAATTAAACCTCTTGAGGTTGCCCAGCGTGCGGTTTTGAAAGTGAGCACTTTTCGTGCCTTCCGGTATCCCTCCAACCTATTATATAAAAATTGTGAGGTGCTCTCGGTGAGGCAGCTGTTCATACTAGCTATACTGCTAAGGCAGCACACTGATGTTGAATTTAGTTCACAAATAACTAATAAACGCAGAAAACATATAGTTTGTGAAAGTAAACAGTTTCATACTGCTTATGCGGGCAGATTTTATTGCTTTCTGGGACCATACATCTATAATAAAGTTAACAAAATAATTTCTATTTACGCAAATAATAAAGCCGAGTGTAAAAATAGAGTAACGACCTGGCTACTTACACTAGGGTATGATGAAACCGAGAAAATTCTGGCGGTTTTGTCATAAGCTATTAGCTATTAGTTGAAAATGTTGGAAGGTATTTAGGTAGTTATTAATCTATTTATGTTTAGATTTTACTCACCCTCTCACACACATTCATTCATATAATCATATTTAACACAGAGAGGTTCACATTTACACGCCCTGCGTCTTGTTTAATTTAAATATTTACTTATTCTTGTTTTTATTTATTATTTTTTTAAATGTTTAGTTACATTAGTTAAAACTATTTTGTATGCTAGCTAACAATGCAATCACCACGGGGAGTGGCACCGTATGCTGAAATACAGGTATTAAACCTAGTTCGGCTACGGATGCTGTATTGCTACTGCGATGTAATACTCTGTTATATAAGTTAGACTTAAGCATAAAAAATGTGTAATCATTTCTGGAAATAAATTATTATTATTATTATTATTATTATTATTAATGGGGAGAAAATTCCGAAACCGATTAAGATATCGCAAAGAAGATATGACCGCACGACTTACCTCTGCGATTTGTGTAGTCCAACTCAATGTGGAATCAACGTGTAGCCCAAGGTTCTTCACACAATGACTAAAAGGAATCACACAGTTTTCAAACATGACAGGTAAGACGGAACTGGTATCCGCCTTTATGACTTGCTTAGAACTGCCCACAACAATAGCTTGGTATTTAGCAGGATTCACAGAAATGCCAAAGTCTTTAGACCAATTGCTAATTCTGTACAAATCACAATTTAGCTGAGTAATTGCCATGTTTACATCGTCTGCAGTAGTTTGTACATAAATCTGCAGGTCATCCGCATAGAAATGGTAAGAACAGCACAACGACAAGGAAAGGAAATTAATAAATAAAGAGAACATTAAAGGCGACAGGATCCCGCCCTGCGGCACGCCCGAAGACAGATCTTTCCAATCAGAAAATTCTCGACCCAGACGCACAGCTTGCTGGCGACCACGCAGATATGAGGAAAACCAATCCAACGCGATAGATGAGAAGTTCAGATTTTTAAGGATGGCAAGTAGAATGTCATGGTCAACCATATTAAATGCGTTTGAAAAATCAATAAGAACGACTATGGTGACCATTTTCTCCTCCATACCCAACCTAATATCTTCTGTAACTTTGAAAAGAGCAGTAGTAGAGCTGTGCCCTGAGCGAAAGCCAGACTGATGAGGGGTGAGCAGAGCGTTAGAGAAGACAAAGGAAGATACTTGTTTATGAGCAGCTGCTTCGAAGATTTTCGAAAGGAAGGGTAAAATTGAGATAAGTTTGTAATTTTTTAGCTGGGTAGGAGTGGGAATTTTAGGAACAGGAATAATAAAAGTTTTTAGCCAGAAAAGAGGAAAATTACCTTCTAGAAACGAGAAATTGACGATATGAGCAATGATAGGGAGAATTAAGTCCAAATAATCATATCCCTACTCACATCATCGCAGCCAACTGCCTTGGACTTGATTGACTTTATTATTGTACGTATTTCATCCATTGATACTGGAGAAAAAGCAAAAGATTCGGTGTCAGGATGAGCCATGGAAAATATTTTAGCAATAGTAGCTGATTTAAGTAAAGGGTCAAAAGACGGAGAAGATACGAAGTAATTATTGAAGTCATTAGGAGCGTTGCGTATTGAAGTCATTAGAATTTTGCGTGGGAGGGCGAGTATTCACTCGCTCTCCCACGCAAAATACAACAATAAAATGTATAATCAAATTTACGACACGTGGTAATAGTTATTTTCAACTAATATTATTTTACTACATTAATTAATTCACTGTCAAGGTTCTAATTATTTCGACAAACACAAATTAAGTTGAAATGAGAAAACATAAACTAGAAGTTGTATAGTTTAACGCCAGCCAGATATTAGATGAAAATTGTTGAACTAAGATATATCTGATTCACTAAACGAATGATGATTACGATGCAAAATATTATATTAATACAATTAAATCCCTTTTTTACCACTGTCTACCTCCTGAGAGGCTAGCTCTTCAGGAGCTCGATGGCGTTGTTGCGCCTGTCAGTCTAATCGATCACTCAAGCCAAGCAACGTCGGCCGCAGCCTGTCCATGGATGGATTTAGTTATCTGTAGCTTCTCCATGCTTCGGAGGGCACATTAAGCCATCATCGGTCCCGGCTGTTGTCGTTAAATGACGTGACCAAGTCAGTGGCGTTTAGGTGGCTTGAAAACACTGACCTCTTTTAACCCACAGTTGAGCAGCGTGGTGGAGTATGCTCTAAACTCCTTCGATTAAGGGGAGACTCGTATTCCATCAATGGGATGAATAAGGGTTGTCGATGACGACGACGACAGTATTCTGAAACGAGACTTGGGGTCTTGGCTCTTGGGGTGTAAGTCGTTCATCAACATCTTTGAATCAAAGCCAATTTCACCTGTGTCTATGTGGAGAAATTTGATTTATAATAGAACAAAACTGTTTAAATTAAAGATATTTTAATATAATTTATCATATGTTCGTTTTTCACATGTGGTCGAAGGTCAGAGAAGCGCTTACCCAGTACCTGTGCGTGCATGTATGCAGTTTGCATAGACACGAAAAGAAATGAATTGAAGAATATTTTCGGGTGTAAGTGCTTCATCAAAATCTTTGAACCAAAGGCAACCTCACTTGCACGTGGTGCACCTTGCAGACTGACAAACGAAGCTCTGGCGAAAAGAGGGGTAGGCAGCGTAATTGTAAGCTACCCGACTGAGGAATTACCTCCACCTCACAGAATACCACAGCCACATAATAATTCCATTGTGGGTGGTTGTCGTCTTGGGAGTGAGTGAGGTCACCAGAAAGGAAGGAGATCTGCGTTGGCAGCGGGGGTGGCGGCGCGCGTGCGATATTTTATGTTGCAAGCGTTAATATGGCTACGGCAACCGCTTCACATCAGGCGGGCCGTATGCTTGTCTGCCACCCGACGTAGTATAAAAAAAAAATATCTTGACAACATGAAACAAAAATTTTTGAGGCATTGGTGATTTTAGCATTTCTGCTATATAAGTTTTACAAAAACTGTGGTATGAACTAAAAATAGTCCGTAAACTTAGATTGCGTGTGTTTTATAGCCGAAAACAGTTTTACGACCGCGATCGTAATCCACATTTTTGATGAAATGCTACCGGTCAGATTTTTCTTTAATTTAATTTTATTGTCTTGGGAAGGACGCAATTAAGCAGCTATTACTTCTAAGCACACCCCGGTCACTCCATATAAATGTCGCTTCGGTCACTATTACATAAACAATGATGTCTGTGCAGGGCGCCAATGAGTGTGTGTGTGCGTGCGGCGCCATGCCTGGTATATGGGTCTCCCCTCAATGGAAGGGGTTTAGAACATACTCCACCACGCTGCTCAACTGTGAGTTGGTGAAGGTCAGTGTTTTCAAGCCACTCCTTCCTTCCTGGTGACCTCACTCACTCACAGGAACATAACAACCCTCAGGGGAATTGTTATTTGGCTGCGGTTTTCTGTTGGTGGTACTTCCTCTAGTCGGACAATTTACAATTACGCTCCCTATCTCTCTTTTCGCCAGAGCCTCGTTTGTCAGTCTGCAAGGTGCACCACGTGCAAGTGAGGTTGCCTTTGGTTCAAAGATTTTGATGATGAAGCACTTACACCCGAAATTATTCTTCAATTCATTTCTTTTCGTGTCTATGCAAACTGCATATACATGCACGCACAGGTACTGGGTAAGCGCTTCTCTGACCTTCGACCACATGTGAAAAACTAACATAATATGATAAATTATATTAAACTATCTTTAATTAAAACAGTTTTGTTCCAATATAAATCAAATTTCTCCACATAGACACAGGCAAAACTTCTTTCAGCAACAAAGGCTGTTTAACATTGGCATCTGCTCTCTCGGCCATTATTTTCACTCCACAAAGATTCTCATCCGTCCCATCCGAGATCCGGAGAAAAACCATTGTTACACGCAATTAACTGCAGCGACGAAGAATTAATTTCTTTTCAGCACGGAATACTGCTCCAAGGAGCGTTTTCAGAAAAAAATATTAAATTAGTTTACTTATGGTAATGAAAATCATTTTTTGCTTTAAGAAAGTAACTCTTTTATTTTGTAGAGATAAGAACATTTAGAATAATAATGCTAGCTTCACATTTTATTTCCTTATCTTTTATATTCGAGTCAATGATTTGTTCATCTTTCATCCACCGTTTCATGTCACGTATTCCTGTTTGACAAGTTGTCGTAGGTACAAGAAGAAATATGTTATTTGCTTTGTCAGTACTATAGATATGTACAAATGGAAATACAACTTTTTATTTATTTAAAACAGCGTCTAGTGAATATCCACGTTTGAAGAAATCATTAACTACAGCATTAATGCGTTCAACATACACAGATTGATTCCGTGTTGCAATATCACAAGAAACTTTATCAGTAATATTGTATCTCATTTCAATCATTTCAATAGCGTCTTCAGATCCTGCTGTAATTATTTTCAATGATATTAAGGCTTCTATCAGACCCAATACAGAATATTCTATTAGATGTTGCTTGAAAATCGTCTCTGGATATATGTCTTCTACGTCTAAGTTACATTGCCTTAGTACAGCTGATAAGGTTTTGTGATACAGAGTAATTAGTTTTTCGTAATAGCAGTCCAGAAAATTTTGGTCAGATGCCATATAGAGAAAGTAGGATATGTCAGTGACTGGGGAAGCATACCTACTCATTAAATAATCAATGAGCATTACATCCACTGGTCTTTTGCCCTGGAAAATACATTTTCTTTATTATGAATTTGAGTAAAATTCTTTAGCATAATGAAATTGTTTTTTATAGGAGAAGCTCTGTCTATTGGTCATATAACCTTAAAACTAAACCTTTTATTTTGACAGGAGGCTTCTAATACCCATTTTAACTGATCTTAAACAGAGGTATAAATAAATGTATTGTACTCGTAATGTTTGGTCCCCGCTGCGCTTCGACGGTAGATACCAATTAGTAATCTAAAATTGTTAGTGAATAAATACTATTTACCTGATATTTCAAAATGAAATTGTTATTCCAACAATCTGCATGACAAAGTGTATTGTATTGTGGATCTGGGCTTGTACACTTGTGTAATATTAAAGGAATATCCGATGCGCATTCCATTAATTTTCTTTTTACAACTAAATCTTTGACCACATTTACGGAATCATTATAAAAGTTCAAAACTGATCCAGGTATAGATTCTAGATTTCCATATTGTATGTCTCCCTGATACAATAATTTTATCACTTCACACTCGTTTGGATTAATGTTTTGTAACACAAAAAATAATGCATGTAGTTTTGCTAAATATTTTATAACAAGGCTACTGTGTTCAATATCTATAATACGAAATCTATCATGCAATTTCCATCCATTTTGTAACAATGCGGTCCCAACTATCGTTTCTTTATTTTTTTCAATACTAGTAAAAACACAGTTTGGAAATGTCGCTTTCAATCCTTCTATTACTTTAAAATTCTTCTGTATTTCTAATAATTTTGGCACTACATATGTGTAAAATGTGTATTCGCGATGATACAAACTTCTAAACGCTACGCGTTTTTTTGGTTCAGAAATCCATTTCACAACGAAACTTTGTTGAATTTTTTGACCATCTCTAAGTCCTTTTATTGTTACTTTATATACATCACCCAAAACATTGTCCATATCTTCATCACTTCCATATTCAACAATATACTGAAACTCAGAAATATGAACTAAATTAGCCACTTGATCAATTATGTCAACAAATTCTCTAGAAGTTCGAGAAATTTTCCTGTGTGGCATTTTCAAGTGTGTTTATTTCACAAAATCGTCGTTACCATTGATTCTTTAGTTGCTATAACATTGCGTTATACGCATAAAGATTAGATTAGAATGATTGACTGTATCTGGACAAGTAGCCAATACACCTCTATCATATTATCACGCTTGGACCAAACAACCAAATGTACCAAAATTTAAGATGGCTATAACTGATATCGACTTGAACGGAACAAAATATCAGTAAGTCGTAATTAGGTTATACGAATAAATTTATACTTAGCAATGGCAAACGATAACTAACAAAATTTCCAAACTTTGAGCTCATTAGTACGGATTTGATAGTGATCCATCGATCTTATCCAAAAAGACAATTGTAATGCGTTATCTGCCAAGATAACTCGATTTGTCTTATTTTATCAGTAATGTGACACTTGTAATCGTTGAAGGAAGATGTTTTGAGCAGTATCAGCGCGGAACCGTTTCTGCAGGAGGATAGATACGAGATAAACTACTCCTGACTGGGACACAATAGCTTTTGTAATGTCTCTCAATAGCCGTCCTGCCGCAGTGGTACGTAATATGTACCTACGTAAACGTATATGTGGTATGACTGGTTTTATGCATTCAGCGCTTTGAATGCTATTGTCACAATCCTTGTGGACATTGAATCTCATCTTGGAATATGCATGCTATTGAAGCCGTATGATCGTTTTAACTGAGCGTAGGCGTAATTTTGCAGCCAAGAATAGTTTAACAGGTCTTGTTGGAAGTAGTTGAATGGGTCTCATAATTTAATTTAATCAGATTACGGTATTTACACTTAAGTTAATTAAATTTAAGGTATTTACTTACAAAACTTATTTCAATTAAAACCATTTCTTTGTTTGACGAGCCCGGTGGTCGAATGATTAGCAATGGCCACTTTGACTTCGAGGTCGCGGGTTCGATTCCCGCAAAAGACAAATATGTGTCTGTTTGTCTTCATCAGGGCGGTTCTATGTATTATATGTATGCATTCAATATATCTATCTATATTATAAAAATGAATCGCTGAAACTGTTGCTAAGCCCAAATCTCGAGAACAGCTAAACCGATTTCGCTAATTCTTTTTTTAAAATATTTCTTGAATTACTTGGTTCTTACGGAGAGAAAATTTTTAAAAAATGCCTGTAAAAGTCTAAAAAAATCATTTTTCTTTACTCCCATACAAACGATTCGTAATAATACTTAAAAGTCAATTTGAACTTTAATACCATACCATAAAGTTCAAATTTTAGTGGAGAGGTTCCGGGAAGGCAAAAGTCAAATAGCTGTCAATTCTGTCAAACGACATAAATTTACATTGGAAAAGCTCATACGGTCGTACAGTTTTCTTAAATTTTCTAATTTTCCACGAAACATTATTATTTTTTCTTTCATAAGAAACGTCCCCTGACAATAACAAATACAACAAAAAAAGAATTAGTGAAACCAGTCCAGCCTTTCACGCGTGATGCCGCGACCAAGGAAAATAAGGATTCATTTTTATATAGATAAATAGATGAGGAGTTCGATGGCGCCGTTGCGCGTGACAGTCTAATCGAACACGCAAGTTAAGCAACGTCGGCCGTAGCCTGTCCATGGATGGGTTTATTTATCTCGATATCCGTACTTCGGAGGGCATGTTTCGCCATCGGTCCCGGATGTTGTCATTAAATGATAGTCCTTAAGCCAAGTCAGTATCCTTGGCGACTTGAAAACACTGGACTCCGCGAACCCGCAGTTGAGCAGCTTATTGGAGTATGCTCTAAAATCCCTTCGATTGAAGGGAGACTTGTATCCCAGCAGTGGGATGAATAATGGCTGACGCAGAAGAAGAATAAGTAACACGAAATTCATTGACTGTTTGGCGGTACGGAGTTCGCCGGGTCAGCTAGTATACATATATATTTAAGTATGATATTAGTTGCCTATTACCCATAGTACAAGCTTTGCTGACGAACTCGGTGGCGTAGCGGTCAATGACGCGGCTTCGACACCAAAGCTCGTGGGTTCGATTACTACATACGACAAACATTTGTGTGCATGAACATGTCTGTTTGTCGTGGTCTGGGTGTTTTCTATGTATCATAAGTATGTATTTACAAAAAAAAAAAATGAATTTACGTATGTTTATCAGTTGTCTAGTACCCATAACACAAGCTTCGCTTACTTTGGCGCTAGATGGTGCTGTGTAATTTGTCTGACAATATTTATAATATTTAATATTTGCTTAGTTTGGAACTAGATGACAGTGTGGCATTTGTCCAGGAATATTTATTTATTCGCCTACCCAGATAAACCCTGTGAGGTTTTCGTGGTACGGCATTAAATAATAATGTGTTTAAATATATATGTGAGAGTTTTATAAATAAATTAAAAAAAAATGACTGTTGCAAGTAATGAAGATACTGTATGTATGTATGCCAGTTAAATAATGTTTAGTATCTATTCTATGAATAGATGGTCACAAATAGTTAAACATTATTTTGTAACTTCATTTCTTGATTATTGATGCAATATTTAAAGCTCGCCCACTTGATGCAGGAATGATTTTAGGGGTGTAAGTACATAATCAACATCTTGGAACTAAAACCTTGACTGGAAGAGATCCCTTATGGGATAAATCCGCCATTGTACATGTAACTCTTTTATTATCATGTTAATGTAATTTCATATCGACTTTACAACAACAAGAAAATCAAAATATTCTTAAAGTAATTTAATTTTCATTTCAAAAATATATTAACATTAACCCATGTGTTACTGGTTTATCAACATATTTGAACCAGAGCCAACCTCACCTGCGCGTGGTGCACTCTGCTCACTGACAATCGGGGCTCAGGCGAAAAGAGAGGTAGGGCATAGCATATTTTATGAAGATGTTGTGTTCCTGAGAGTGAGTGAAGTCAGCAGGAAGGAAGAAGTTACTGCGATGGCAGCGGGGGTGGCAGCGAGCAAGCGATATTTAATGTTGCGAGCCTATTACTCCGAAACTCGAGATAAATAAACCCATCAATGGACAGTCTACGGTCGACATTACTTTACTTGCATTTGCGATTAGAGAAACACGCACAACGACGCCACTAGCACCTTTTAGAATTGTAGCATTTAGGGGGTGTAAGTGGTTCATCAACATCTTTGAACCAAAGCCAACTTCACCTGCACGCGGTGCACCCTGCTGACTGACAAACGAAGCTCTGGCGAAAAGAGAGGTAGAGAGCGTAATTGTAAGCTACCCTGCTACTGGGGCGACTGGGGAATGTACCTCCACCTCACAGAATACCGCAGCCAAATAACGGTTCCCTTGAGGGCTTTTGTGTGCCTGCGAGTGAGTGAGGTCACCAGAAAGGAAGGAGATGCTGCGATGGCAGCGGGGGTGGCGGCGTGCGAGCGATATTTTATGTTGCGAGCGTTAATATGGCTATGGTAACCGCTTCACATCAGGCGGGCCGTATGCTTGTCAGCCACCCGACGTAGTATTAAAAAAAATCGGTTGTCTGTAAAGTCGGTTTACTGACGATAGTTGAACGTGACAACGTCATAAGAAAATACTGATGGAATGTTTGCATTTTTCAAAAGAAAATTTTAATGGAACGCCTCAGAGCGAGGTAACGCCGCATGAGTCATGTTTTTTCGTGCGTGCAGCCGGCTCCATCGAATTATAAGACGTTGTCACGTCAAAAAATGTGTAATATAAAATTCACACAAACACCCGGCTTCAACAGCGAAGTAAAAGTTGTTTGATTCTAGTATAATCAATATCAATTTTACACGAAATGTTTTAAAGAAGATCAAAGGTCAAAAGGCCACTTATTCAAATGAAAATAAATTCACTCTTCAAAGACTGAATTTCGTAGGCACTAAAATATTGAAAAAGGCAAAGGCGCTATATAACAGCGACTGGAATTAACTTAAAATCTTATTATTTTTTTAAGCTGCAATCAAGTAGTTGATTATACACATGTATTATTGTATAAATTCATAACATGTCAACATTGTAGACGAAATATACACCATACATGTTTACATATTTAGCCTACCAGCCATATAATATTTCTTCACTAAAATAAATAAATATATACAATTTACACAGCGCGATCTAGTCCCAAATTAAGAGCAAAGCTTGTGTTATGGGTACTAGACAACTGATAAAATGTACTTAAATACATTTTTTTTGTAAATACATACTTATAATACATAGAAAACACCTAGGCCAAGACAAACAGACATGTTCATGCACACAAATGTTTGTCTTGTGCGGGAATCGAACCCGCGACCTCGGAGTCAAAGTGGCCGTTGCTAACCATTCGACCACCGAGCTCGTCGGTCACGTCACTATTGTTAGGTTGGCTGAAAGATAACTCATAGAGATAAGCTCGCCCTTGTACACCTTGTTTACACTGTTTATGACCATGCTATATGTGTGACCATGCTATATGCAATTAAGAAATATGTAGTTCTTAATTACATATAGTATGTAGTATATAGACACTACATACGGAGGAGCTCGATGGCGTCGATGCGCGTACCAGTCTAATCGAACACGCAAGTTAAGCACACTATAAGTAATAGTACTACATACAGTACGGCCTCCTCTTGCTTCTCTCTCGTACCAATCTCACCTCGCCTCTAAGAGGAATCTGGAACAATTTGTATGGCTCCGCACACACTCATTCACTCTCTGCACACTTCACGTCATTGTTTATATGATAATTAACGACGCGACAATTGTATTGAATGGCTGGGGCGTGCTCAAGCATGCCTCCTGAAGCAAACACAAAGCAGCTCGGGATAAATAAACTCATCCACAATCAAAGTACAAATGCCATTGCTTAACTTGCATATTCGTTTGGACTACCACGCACGACGATGTCATCAAACTCAGCAACGATATGACTACTATATCAAAGTCACTGGGATTTGCAACAGCATATATTTTTATACCACCTCAAATAACAAACAAGCACATAGGCCATCTTATAAGTTACCATAACATAGTCATTTGCTAAATTACGAAATAGATTGAAATACAAAATGCGATCTAAAATAGTCACAATCAGAAAATATGAAAGCGTCGCTCAAAGCTATACCTTTACCTACAGACGGACATCTAAACTGAATCGAATGTCCAGTCTGTATATGCCTAGCTTTGACGTCAAATGTAGTCGACTGTTTGTTCAGGAAATATTCGTTAGCGGACAGGTTGCCAACCTTTGCCCGTTTTGAATTATTTACCTACATAACCAAACTGACTGTACTATGGAAACTCACTGGTTAGTCGTTTCACGAACGAATAAAGGTGAGAAAAGACATTTCGAGAGTAACACATAAGGGGAGAGGGACACATTTTACCACTTTGGAAGTGTCTCTCGCGAAGACTATTCAGTTTTAAAAAAAAATTATATTAGGAACCTCAATATCATTTTTGAAGACATATCCATAGATACCCGTATGGTTTTGATGAAAAAAAAATTTGAGTTTCAGTTCTAAGTATGGGGAGCCCCCAAAATTTATTGTTTTTTTTTTTTCTATTTTTGTGTGAAAATCTTAATGCGGTTCACAGAATACGTCTACTTACCAAGTTTCTACAGTATAGTTCTTTTATTTTCAGAAAAAAGTGGCTGTGACATACGGACGGACAGACAGACAGACATGACGAATCCATAAGGGTTCCGTTTCTTGCCATTTGGCTACGTAACCCTAAAAATGGAATGCCCATTTCTCTTTGTCACGGCATCACACGTGAACGGCTGAACTGATTTCGCTATTTCTTTTTATGTTGTATTTCTTATTATCAGGAGAAGGTTTGAAATTTTGGTATGAATGAAAAAATAAGAAAGTTCCGTGGAAAACTAGAAAATTTAAGAAAACTGAACGGCCATATCAACTTTTCTAATGTAACTTTATGTCGTTTGGCAGAACTGTCAGTCATTTGACAGATTGCGCGAAACAAATTCGAATTCAATATTCATTCTTAAGAAGACAGTATAAGACGGTTTTTATCTTAACGTAAAATGTCGTGGAAATTTTTGTGAAACTAAGTGAGAAATGGCAATGTAATATCGAAATTAAAACGAATTCCAATGATACATAGGTTGTTTAAATATTCATTAACAATTACATCACACATATTGTACCTAATGTAATATTCTATTATTGCCGCTGATTTAAATGAAAACAATACAATCATTATTTAAATATGTAGTATATTCGATAATATTGTGACATTAACACAAAATAGTTTTCTAAAAATATTAACAATCTTATATTATAAAAAATCTTTAATACCAACTTTAGTAAACTGACATTTTATAGTATTCATGTTTATTTATTTAGTTATTTATTATATATTTTATAATATGTAGTGTATGTATTTTTATTTATTTTTCACTTATTTATCAGTAATAGATTTACAGTGTTACACATCTTCGTCTATACATAATAATGATTGTTATAATATTCACTATACTTCTATTTTTCATTAATTTGTTTTGATTTGCGAATCCTGCCAACTCCATGCACAAATTCGTTACCCTAAGGTTGCTTTGAAAAGATTGTTCTCAGCAAGAAGGCCGCCTTATTGCATATACATATACAAGTCTGTTATAATTTATTGATTCAGTGTACTTTAAATACATATTCCATCTTATTATAGTTTCAATAACGATTGAACCTGAACAAGTGATTTAAAATTCGCAATGATTCTATTTTTGGAGTGTAAGGGGCTCATCAGGATCTTAGGAGCTTAAGCCAACCTCACCTGCACGTGGTCTATCCTGCCTAGTAACGAAAGACACTTTGGCAAAAGTGAGGTAGGGTTCAGCGTGATTGGGATACTTACTAACACCACCTCGCAAAATACCGCAACCAAATAACAAATTCTCATGACGGTTGTTGGGTTCCTGCATGTGGGTGAGGGCACCAGAGAGGAAGAAATTGCTGCGTTGACAGCGGGGGTGGCGACGCGCGAGTGATATTTTCATGTAGCGAGTGGTAATATGTGGCTACGTCACCGTCACCGTTAATGGCTACACACAAACAAAAAATTTTAACCATACAATAAATATTTTATAAAATTCTCAGTATAACTGAAAGAAATATTACTGCTCATTAGTTATCTGTAAAAAAAAATACAAAGCAGAGTATATTTATATACCCGCAGCGCTAAGCACGCGATCAATCCAGTAAAAATACCTACTAACAAATCATCACAGCGTTCGTAGGCCACTAAAATAACAATATTTCAGACTTAAACTCAAATATTCAGCCAGCGAAAGAGATAAATAACCAAGCATGAGAATTATAATTTTAACAAAAAAACCGACTCCAAACATTACTCTACATTTATGTATGTAGATACAGGCTGATGATGATGATGAAAAAATATTAGACCTATCTGGAAGTATACACTCTTTCAAATAAAAAAAGTTTTTTTTTTCAAATCGGTTTATAAATCATGGAGTAATTAAGTAACAAACATAAAAAAAATACAGCTGATTTGAGAACTTCCTCCTTTTTTGGAGTCGGGGAAAAATAGGAAATAATTTATCCACTTCTATTAAACAAGCCATTCTTGTATATGTCGCAGGTAATTGCTTGGGGTACAAGTGGCTCACCACGATCTTTAGAGCCAAATCCAACCTCACCTATACGTGGTGCAAAGTAGCCTCCACCTCACAGACTACCGCAGCCAAATAAAAATTCCCTTGAGGGTTGTCGTGTTCCTGCTAGTGATTGGCGTCGCCAGAAGGGAAAGAGTTGGCAGCGGGGGTGGCGGCGCGCGAGCGATATTTCATGTTGCGAGCGTTAATATAGCTACGGTAACCGCTTCATATCAGGCGGGCCGTATGTTACCCGACATGGTATAATTCGTAGAATTCGCGGCATTATATATATTATAGAATGGCTACGCTAAGAAGATCATAAACGAGCGACTGAAAGCATATTTATCCAGAGAAATTGCGCCAGAACAAGCCGGATTTATGAAGGGAAAAGGAACCCGTGAACAAATTCTCATCGTACGTCAAATCATCGAAAAGGCTAGAGAATTCAACAAGCCGACATACATATGCTTTGTTGATTTCTTCAAAGCATTTGACTCGGTGAAGTGGCCAATGTTGTGGAAAAACTACTGGACATGGGCACACCACAACACCTCGTGCACCTGCTCAGGGAGCTCTACGAAGGGGGTACAGCTTCAGTGCGGACCGATGATCTCCTCTCAGATAGTTTCCATCCAAGTGCAGGCGTTCGACAGGGATGCATAATTTCGCCTTTATTATTTAACATCTACACCGAGCTTGTAATGCGAATCACTCTCGAGAACTGGAATGATGGCGTGGTGATTGGTGGATACAAAATTTCGAACTTGCGGTACGCAGATGACACCACCTTATTTGCGAGTAACGCTGACCGTATGGAAGAATTGCTTCTCATAATGGAGCACATAAGCCTTACGTTTGGGTTGAAAATAAACCGATCTAAGACCAAGATTATGATCGTGGATCTATCTTGCGGCTTTAATCTCAAACAACGGCGGATGTGTAGATGAAGTGAAACGACGTATGGCCATGACCAGAACTGCGATGGAGAAGTTGAGAAAAGTGTGGAGGAATCGTAACATCACCAAAGCCACTAAAATCAAGCTCGTACGAACACTTGTATTCCCCATTTTTCTTTACGCTGCGGAGACGTGGACAGTGCGTGAGTTGGAAAAGAAGAGGATAGACGCTCTGAAAATATGGTGCTGGAGAAAGATGCTCGGGATATTATGGACGGAGTTCCGCACCAACGTGTCCATACTCCAAGAATTGGGCATCACACAGCGTTTGTCTGCCGTAGTACAGTCGCGCATTTTGCAGTACTTCGGACATGTCTCTAGGCGGGATAACGATTCCATAGAGCGCCTGGTCGTTCAAGGAAAGGTGGAACGGACAAGACCACGCGGAAGATCACCTATGCGTTGGATTGACCAGGTTAAATCGGCAATGGGAACCCGTGTATCTGACTGCGCCAGACAGTCTGCCAACAGGGAGAGATGGCGGGAGATCGTGCGGAGAGCTGTCTCCGCCTCCATCACCGATGTGAATGCCTCTACGTGACCACGACCGCTCTGCCAAGTGCGAAACGACAGAGAAGAGAAGACGCTAAGAAGAACACTTTCAAATGCAAAATTTAAATATTTTTTTTAATTTTTATATATTTTATATTCGATTTCTAATGAGTTTAAAAACTTCTTAAGATATTTAAGAGGTATCAATACTCTTTGTGTTTTGTGACCCTGCTGACTGACTAACGAGTCTCTGTCGAAAGAGAGGTAGGGCGAGCGTAATAATTGTAAAGCTGCCCGAGAGGGAAAGTACCTCCACCTCATAGAATACCGCAGCTGAATACCAATTCTCTTGACGGTTTTATGTTTCTGCGAGTGAGTGCGGTTGGTAGGAAGGAAAGAGTTACTGTGTTGGCATCGGAGGCGGCGATTCGTGAACAATATTTACAATATTTAATGTTCCGTTTTACCAAGCGTCCTTTTCTGCCATCCGACATACTACAAAGCAAATCTTTCAGTTAGGTTCGGTTACGTTCGGTTCGGTATATACCGAGTGGAAAATGACGAAAGACATTCCCAAAAATATGGTGTTATACTAATGTTGTTTAGTCGATTTGTAATAGTTACTAACATACATGTTGTCGTAAGTTTTCTTCTTGAAAATAAATGATTTTCTCACTTGTGATAACGTTAAGGTGAGTAATTTCAGTTCGATGAAGGATCTATTATTTGAGACATGGTTATAGGCTCATAAACTAATTCTAGGAATCCCTCGTGTCTAGCTTAGCTTATTTTTAGAATTAAAATATTCGATCGGAATCAGCTTCAGCTTACGCGGTAATACCCCTGAACGGTATATTAATTTATTTAATCTTTATCTTATCTAAAAGAAGCAAGCCGGCGTTTAAAATTACATTTTAAGAGCCTCTATAAATCGCTTTTGAGTGTATACACCTGAGGTCACCCATTAAAAATAATCTACCATAATGTTTCCCGCTCGAAATGTAATTTTAGGCCAGGGGAAACGTGTCTAGACGTGCAGGAAATCTATTTTCCGTAGACATTACTTTTGACGCCGGCAGTAGAGCGAAAGCGCCTTTTTTTTCTTTTTCTAAAATTGAAATCAGGGCTGTCTAGATTGAAGAATTTAATACTGGATCTTTACTGGATAGAAAAATATTAATGATATGCTGAAGGACAGTTTTTACGTTAGTTATTTTATTTATCAAGTAGCTTTACGGCTCTGGAATCCATGTCCCCGAGAGCTTCTCTTTGTATTATTTCTTTATCTTATTTCCGGCTTCAGGGACATACCGAAAAATATCATCAGGAATATAAGTGAACAGTAAAACCTATAGTGCAATTTTTCTGCTGTTTTGCATGACTTCTTGGAATGACTCGACAGACCCGATTCAAACACTTTTAATTAAAGATTCTACTAATTTTTAGCACTCAAATGATTATTTGTACCATAATAAACTATCTCTATTATGAATCAATATTATTATACTTACTTATTTTTATTTATTTATTTATTTTATTTTGGTACATACAGCCATGACACTACCAAAGTTCACAGAGATCTTAACATTAACAGGCAAAGAAATTAAAAGGCAAAGAGTACCGAGACAATACCACAATGCAGCCACAATATAAACATTAAATACATTTCTGATATATGATAATAATATGATTACAATTATACATAATATTCATAACAATAAATGTTCATTGAATGAAATTTATAACAATAGTACATATGATCATTGAGTATAATTTCACAATGGTGTGCTCAACTAGCGGACATTTCTATGTTATTAGAAAGGAATTTCGTTTTAAATTTATTTAAAGTTTTGTTGAAGGGATCAATTTTTGAAAAGTCCTTGTTGTATTGATTTAGAGTGCGAGGGATGAAACCATTTCTAGTATAATTTTTAGAGAATCGAGGAGGAACAAGTTTAGATTAAGAGATTAGATTTAGATTAAGTTTAGACTTTAAAATTATGTAGATTTGTTTAGAAGCACAACCGCGTTCCCAAATTCGCGCCGAAAAGTATTATTAAGTTAGATTTTTACACTATGGATGAAGAAGGGAGGATATTTTTTTCGAACACAAATATAAGTACAAATGTTTATCCTTTGATATGCTAGCCGGAGTAATTCGATAGCTAATTTTTTTAGTAAAACAGAAAATTGATTTATTTTGAAATGTTTTAAACAATTGAAACAAAAGTGATGACATGAGAGCATTATGATCATAAAATGAACATAAATAAATAAAAAAATATTCCTTCACAATTTTTTTTTTAATTCAAATTACACAAGGCCATCTATCTAGTCCCAAATTAAGCAAAGCTTGTACTCTGGGTATAGGTAACTGATATTATACTTAAATATTTTTTTTAAATACATAATAATACACCCAGACTAAGACAAACAGACATGTTCATGCACACAAATGTTTGTCTTATGCGGGAATCGAATCCGCGATCTCGGAATCAAAGTGGCCATTGCTAACCATTCGACCACCGAGCTCGTCAACACATTCGATTATAAAAAGATAATTCTAAAATATTTGAAAAGAATCTTATATTAAAAATAAAACCGATCTCATCAAATTTGTTGATTACTCATTGTTTGTCCCTGATAGCGTCTACTTCAAGGTAACGGATTTCTCTTAGATTACATGCTCATAATCAAAGAGTACAGTACTTCTGAATAAGTAATGACCATCGGCTTACTTCGTACTCGTATTTCAGGACAAAAGCATGGATATTATTACAGATTATATGTAATATAATATGCCGTCTAATGGACACTGACTTGGCTTAACGGCTGTCATTTAACGACAACAGCCGGGACCAACGGCTTAACGTGCCCACCGAAGCACGGAGGCGCTCGAGATAAATAAATCTATCCATAGATAGGCTAAGGTCGAGGTTGCTTGACTTGCGTGATCGATTAGACTACCATGCGCAAAGACGCCATCGAGCTCCTCGCAACCTCTTCGATTGATAGGAGACCCATATCCCAGCAGTGTTGTATGTATGTATGAAGTTGGATGTTGCCATACTTTTCTAAACATTATGTAATTTTCTAAGCAATATTGTGTTACTTTATATGAATCAACAAACATGGGACGCTTGTCCGCTCTATGTTCAACCTCTGTCGTAACCGACCCCTTACCACCATCTCTTATTGCGATTCAATAACTGGATAGAATGCTTATTCATTGGTATGAATAAGCATTCTATCCAGTTATTGAATCGCAAACATAAAAGTCTATCTCTATTCAATAACTGGATAGAATGCTTATTCATATAGAATGCTTATTCATTGATATGAATAAGCATTCTATCCAGTTATTGAATCGCAATAAGAGATGGTGGTAAGGGGGCTGCTCATTTGCTGCGTAGCTAGCACTTACAACTTACTGCTATTCTTAAAATTGACATAGACTTTTATGTTTTAACACTTAATTACGTTGACAATGTGAGTGTTTTACAATGTTTGCGGATGCGCATTATTAAGTGGAGCAAGCGGAACCCTTTATACGCCGAAAAGTTATTATTGGGAATGAATAGGCTCCAAACCCACTGAACCGATTTTGATGGAACTTGTCACAATTAAACACCTCAACTCGGTTTGCGTCGAAAAAAAATTGAGTAAGATCATGTCCTTGAGAATTGATCATCAAATACATTTTCCATTAAAATCAATGGATAACATACACTCAGCGAATCTACTCGCTCTACTCAATATCGATTTCGGCCCCGTGGGCTAGAATCCGGTCTAGTTTGTTCTTAAGTACTGTCACAGTATAAGTAATGGTACTACGAAGTATCTACTGTATTTGCCGTATCTAGACTAGTTTACGATGACTGCATGCAAACTTTTTGATATGCATAATAAATCATACAAAACTGTTTCCTTTTGCCGTCCCTTGACGTTATCAGCAGTGTTTCTGTTTAATTTCTATTTCTCAGGAAGGGGCGAAAGCGAAGCTGTGATGTGGATGTATCTCTGACATGAAATTAAATCAGGATGTATTTTCATGTTGCCAGGGTTGCTAAAGAAATTGATAAAAGATATGAAAATAATAACTTGCTTACTTTACTAAACTTGCTTGTCATTTCAGTTAACATCGCTATTTTGCAGGTATTTGCGCATAGAACCAAAAAAAGAGCAAAATAATTCAGGGAACGATAACATTATATAAATCTATACTCTTTATTTTCTGTGGATCATTACTAATTTTTTTAAAGGTTGTAGATATATTCTCACATTCAATTTCAATTCTTTTAAATGCAAATCGATTACCTATAAAAACGCCATGACATCGATTATTGCAAGACATGCTAATTAAGTATTATAATTATTATTATAATTAAACTGATAATTTTATTAAACTGATTTCGTCATTAATTGACGATATAAAAAACCTAATTGATTTCTATTATTATGCCAAGGATTGTAATAAATATTAATTAATGCTCCTTGATCAACACTATGACTCGATTCTTTTTTTAACGAGTACCAAAATACTGACATATTAAAAATAGACGACTCGGCATTCATCAAAACATCTATAATAAATAATATAACTAAAGTAAATAATGAGTTCGAATGTATATAATGCAGTAATGCGTTAATTCTGTAAAATATTACACATACATAGAAAACACCCAGTCTAAGATAAACAGACATGTTAATAATGCACATAAATGTTTGTCTATGTACCTACTCAGATTTAGAGATCCACCACAAAATGAGAATAAGTTTAAAAAACACCAACTAATATTTATGATTCAGCGAAGAACGTGTTCAACAAATGTCAAGTTCTTCAAGACATTATTTCTGGCACTTGCCTCTCTTGATAATGTCGTCCATAATTGCAAGGACAAAAATATTGGCGAACTCACGGATACAAGGGGCTCTGCATCAGGGGTCTACTGACCACCTGAACTTAAGCCGATTAACTTCGAATTTTTCACCTAACTACGGCGGAGTCAATAGGAACAACTTCCACACTTCCGTGGCTTTATGAATAATCGTGGGTAATGTATGTGATACTTCGTTAGCAGTTTTCTGACCTTTAGGTAATGTCGATTTGAGTTGACTGATAAAATATCAATGCTAAGAATATACGCCCTAAATTCCATACCTACTTAGCCCTTCCGACCCATGGTTACACTGATTTGTTACACTGGTGTAACCACTGAGCACACTTATTATCAGTGGTCACATTTAAAATAGAAATAGTTGATAGTTAAAAAAGATCCAGGTGCTACGTACTGAGGTGTGCCAAAGGTGTATATTTCGTATGTAGCAGCGGCATAACTGAAGACTTTATTGCCACCTGATAACAGCGTTTTTAGTATACTTGGTCATGCAACCAAAGAAACGTTTTGTCATTGATTGTTTTATATCCATGTCGTCTTGTACACCAACGATTTCTAAAGTGGTAAAGTCAGCAGGGTTTGGAAACATTATTTTCTACTTTGAAGTGCTCGATGGAGTCGTTGCTAGTGTCAGTTAAGCAACGTTGACCGTAGCTATCCATGGTTGACTTTATTTATCTCGAGTTCCTCCGTACTTCAGATTGCACGTTAAGCTGACGGTCTCAGCTGTTGTCATTATATGACAGTCGTTAAGCCAAGTCAGTAGCCTTTAGGCGGCCTGAAAACACTCGTCTCCGCCCACCCACAGTTGAGCAGCGTGGTGGAGTATGCTCTATGACCCCTTCGATTGAGGGGAATGTCTTATCCCTGCAGCGGGATGAATAAGGGTTGATGAATTAAATAAATATTATTTTGTTCATTATCATCATCATATCAGCCAGTTTTTGTCCACTGCTGAACTTCCCCCTAGCGAGCCACACGCCCCGATCCTGAGCGACTTGCATCCATCGCCTCCCTACAACTTTCTTCAGATCGTCGCTCCGTCTAAAGGGTAGCCGTCTTACACTGCGTCCACCAGCGTGGAGTCGCCACTCGAGAATCTTCTATCCCCAGCGGTAGTCGGTTCTACGAGCTATGTGGTCGGCCCACGGCCACTTGCTTATTTTGTTGGTAGATGTTTTTAGTCTAGAAAGAAGTTCAAGAGAGAAGATAAAATAAAATTGATTTAGTGAGTGTCCAACGCTTCCTCTGTTAAAGTGCAAGTGAGGTTGGCTTTGGCTCTAAAGATCGTGGTGAGCCAATTACACCCCTAATATATTTTCATCTCTCGCTCCATCTCTCAGTAACTCACTTCTGACTTTGCTCGAATGAGCATCACAAAGCTGAGCTTTAGGATTCAGTCTTATTCACTCAAAATTTCTCCACAACGCGCCTAAATAAAGTTTTCACCTCCACCATAAAATTGTTGGTAAACATAGGAATAATAAAAGGAATAATAGAACTTTGGTCTCTGCGAATGCCAGGTGTACGTACCCTTGTCATAATAATAGGAAACTAACTTTTACGACTGTTTGCCGACATTCCGCCGACGATGATTAATCGTATTATCACGGAGTTTCCCAGCTTGGCACTCTGTTTTAAATGTTCCATTTGAAGCGCTCACCTTCGTCGGAAATTGTGGTGGATGAGTGGAATTATGACATAAGTATACTTAAATTGGTTTTTAATTACAAAAATTATGAGGGTTACTCGTGATCTTGTTTTATTTAGGAATTACTTGCATTATTGCGCGATGAATTCATATTTAGAGTTTATAGTAGCAAATAATTATGTTAAATAACAACTATTTATACATAAATAGATTATCAACAACGAGATCGACAGACGCATTCGACTAAACCTCTCTGTATTTTGTAAATAAAACAATTTATCAATTATCTGCCTTTCGTCTTTGCACTTACAGGATTTTCTTTTATGATTGTAACAATTTTGTATTGTACAATAAAGAGAATACAAGAATAATAACCTACCCTAATAATCAGGAAACTTATAAGCACATACTTGCTGCACAAATACTTGCACACATAAGTCGTTTTGGTTTTAAGCCAGTAACTTTTTGCGTATGCCATTTTTATTACCTTTTTTCTGGGCAATTTACACAGCGCCATCTAGTGCCAAAACAAGCTTAAAGCTTATACTATGGGTACTAGACAACTGATAAATGTACTTAGACACATTTTTTTTGTAAATATATAATTATAATACATAGAAAACACCCAGACAAAGACAAACAGACATTCAAATTAATAGGAATTAATAGTAATTGTTATTTCTTTTAGATTATAAATATAACTCAATATTCTCGGAACACATAAAAACAAAGAAATGAGAAAGTGCATAACGTATTCGCTCAGCGAATTACTTCAACTTACGTAGAAAATAGCTGTGTGACCGATTTACCGCGTTATTATAAGAGAAACGATCATATCGGGCATCCTCGATAGAATACAATGGCTAAGTCGATAATCGTCTCGCTGGATCATATTAAAGGGAAATAATGGAACTTCTTACTTCCCATATAGAGGGGAGCGAAATGTTACAACAGTTAAATGTGAGGAGCTCGATGGTTTCGTTGCGAATCAGTACGTAGTACTATTAGTTATACTGTTAAACAACGTCGACCGTAGTCAGTCCATAGATAGTTTTATTTGTATCCAGCTCCTTCATCCCGCAGCAGTCGTTAAGCCAAGTCAGTGGCCTTTAGGAGTGTTGAAAACGCTGGCATCCGCAAACCCGCAGTTGAGCAGCGTAGAGTATTTTAGAACCACACAAGTTTAAATAGTAGTAAAAACATCGTCAAATGTTTTTATCAAGCTTATAAATTTTCTTAACAACTTAAATTTTCTTGTGAACATCAAAGGAAAAAGTTAAAGAATTTTTAATAAGTACGTTGCACAACCGTTTTAGGGGTTCCGCATTTTAGAAGGAGAGGCTGTCTTGTCAAGATATTTTTATATGACAAATAACAGAATTTATCTTATACCGGGTGGAAAATGACGAAGGACATTCTCAACAATATGGTGTTAATGTTGTTGAGTCGATTTGTAACAAACATACACCTGTTACAATGTTCTGGAAAAAAAATTAAAATAAACGAGAAAAAAATCTTTTTCGAATATGATGTAGTAGCAATAAACACGTAATCCAGTAAATCTGATAATACTAATATAAAGGCGAAATTATGCCACGTTACGCGCGTAACTAATAGCGCGTAATTATTCTTTAGTAAATATTTATTTACTGAAGAATTATTAATGGCAATACAATAACAAGTTAGTGATTTGGAAAGCTTCCTAACTTTATAGACAATTTCTCAGAAAAGGTATTTGTCTCTACTATTACTACCAACTATTACTACCAACCATTTCTACCACTTGTGGCATATCTATAGTATTTATAACAACATTGATTTTACCCGATCCTTTTTAGAAATACCTGATGCGATCTAATAAAAAAAAACAAAGAAAGTTAGTTTATTGGCTTGGTTATTTACACATTACAATAATTTATTTTATTTATTTGATTAAACTTTTTTGCATATTTATTCGATGCAATGAATATATTATGATCATATCATTAAAATAACACTTATTTGTCTGTTTGCAAGATCTTATTGTATTAAGACATATATCTACAAGTAGGTATGCAATATTATTCACAATGGCGGACTTATCCCAGCAGGGTCCTCTTCCAGTCTGTCATTATAATGCTTGAGAGGTAACCGGTTAGGCTTATATTATGTCACATTGATATAAGAAGTTCTTTCGTAGCCACTACAGGTGGCGCCACGCGGCGCTCTTATAGTGAAAGCCCCAATTACTTTGCTGAAAGTATATCGCTCTACGTGATGTTGACTGTAGAATAAATAAATAAAAAAGGTATTGTTTTATATTTTTTTATAAAAACATCTCTAAAGGAATAATATAATCAATTTTCTAGAACCGGTTTTTTGTTGTACGAGTAAATTGCATTCAATTCTACAATTAATTGCCCGAAACCTTTACTTGCCTGAAGATATGTTAAAAAAAAACACATCAAACATATTTTTAGTAAAAGGGATTACTACAGAATTGATAAATACATAAGTGATGATGTGTCAATTAATTCGCACAGATATGTAATAAATAGCAATATCTAAATTGAATACTTAATTACGAAATCAAATTATGCTGTAAGTGTTGTATTATATAATTATTTTAAAGAAAAATCCATATTGGCAAGTTTCTTTGAAGCATTCTCTCTTCGCCAATTGTTAATACTGAAAAAAAATAAGAACAATATTTATAAAATAAAATGTGTAAGATGTGTCTAAGAGCCCACAAGGGTCCAATAGTAGAATAAATAACTTCATTTCTACAAATTACATCTTCTTCACACTGCAACGTAGGAACAGATCTAATCAGCCAGCCGATCGGTTCAGTGAGTATTCAATTCGCAATAGAGGTCGCTATCTGTCTTGAATGAGCGACCACACAGAAGTGCACTAATAGAACGTTACTTACACTAGCCCATATTCAATCTGGTGAATCTATATGCACTCCGTTTCACTTGAGAACTCAACGGTCATGTTTAGGGTGCATTAGGCCTAGTATAGAATAGGGGTGCGTATCGATTGACGCCCCTTCGCCCTCGCACACCCCTTGGGCACTACACAATATTACTCTCCGACCCACCCCACGTTACAATTGCAAGCCCCGTTGGCGAGATTATTGTTTTAAAATATTTAACTTCAAAGAGTACAGACAATTTTTTAAGCTACTTGCTCTCTTGACAAGCTAAGTATCCTCATCGTGCTTTGTTTTTATCGTTTGTAATAAAACGTTCCAAAGTGGAAACGGGATAAGATATGATATTGCGAGGACAGAAATCTGGGGCTTATGCCGGTTTTCTGTCTCCGTCTTCAAATTACCTTTAGTAGAGGAAATGAAATCAGACCGCTCTTTGAAATCTGCCATTAAAGAGTTTCTGTTCTTTTAATACGTCAGACGTAATAAATATGGGAAAGCCATATTGACGAATAAATAGAATTATATTTGAATGATGTAACAATAATTTTATTATGCTCTATGAACGAAATAAACTTTTGTATTATTTGATTCATAAAACATTAACTAAACATATTATTATTGTGGTATTCTCTCTCCATCTATTTCCAAGACTAAGTAATGACCGGTGTTGTCAGCATTTTGTAGCTTCCAAGCAAAACACAGGTACGTAATGAATGACGTAGTCTAGTTCCATATCTAATTACGTGACCTATTACGGGAAGAACATACCTTGTTATTACCGCATAATGATTTTAGCTATTGCTATTCGTAGACTCGCCTCAATGTATTCGGGTTTCGGTGATAATAATTATGTTGCATTATGATGTTATCAGTAAATATGGTGTGAATATAAAACCGAGTGTGAGTGATATGTAAAACCGTGGTTTTCTGACTATTATAGGAATTTGAATTAATTTGAATCTGCCTAACTAGTATCGACGTTCACAACGACAATCCCAGTAAAATTATTTTGAAACTTTCTATGAAATATTGCACGCATGAAATGTTAGACAGTGTCATGTCATCTTATATATAAAAATGAATTGCTTTTTGTTAGTCTGGCTAAAACTCGAGAACGGCCAGGCCGATTTAGCTGATTTTGGTTTTGAAATGTTTGTCTTAGCCCAGGGAAGGTTTAAACGGTGAGAAATTTTGTATATATAAAAATGAATTGCTTTTTGTTAGTCTCGCTAAAACTCGAGAACGGCCAGGCCGATTTAGCTGATTTTGGTTTTGAAATGTTTGTCTTAGCCCAGGGAAGGTTTTAATCGACGTCATATTTGTTGGTTGTCAAATATGACTTTCTCAGAAGTGACATAGAAATGACACAATACTAATATACATCAAGAAAGGACTATTTATGGTAAATCATGCTTTGTACAGCACCTAAGAATAAATAATAGAAATTTGTAAATTTCATAAACACTCGGATTGTAAATTACAAAAATGATTGCAAAAAATGTAACCAGTGTCAGCAATGCGAATAGACCAGAAAATGGGGGCTGAACGCAGAACGAGGTTTGTGGATTCACATAGAGTTGTATAACTTTGCATATGGTAAGACCTACATCACATTATATAGGTCTGTCATGTTAACCAAGGTGAGGACAGAAATCTGGGGCTTATGCCGGTTTTCTGTCTCCGTCTTCAAATTACCTTTAGTAGAGGAAATGAAATCAGACCGCTCTTTGAAATCTGCCATTAAAGAGTTTCTGTTCTTTTAATACGTCAGACGTAATAAATATGGGAAAGCCATATTGACGAATAAATAGAATTATATTTGAATGATGTAACAATAATTTTATTATGGCTCTATGAACGAAATAAACTTTTGTATTATTTGATTCATAAAACATTAACTAAACATATTATTATTGTGGTATTCTCTCTCCATCTATTTCCAAGACTAAGTAATGACCGGTGTTGTCAGCATTTTGTAGCTTCCAAGCAAAACACAGGTACGTAATGAATGACGTAGTCTAGCTCCATATCTAATTACGTGACCTATTACGGGAAGAACATACCTTGTTATTACCGTATAATGATTTTAGCTATTGCTATTCGTAGACTCGCCTCAATGTATTCGGGTTTCGGTGATAATAATTATGTTGCATTATGATGTTATCAGTAAATATGGTGTGAATATAAAACCGAGTGTGAGTGATATGTAAAACCGTGGTTTTCTGACTATTATAGGAATTTGAATTAATTTGAATCTGCCTAACTAGTATCGACGTTCACAACGACAATCCCAGTAAAATTATTTTGAAACTTTCTATGAAATATTGCACGCATGAAATGTTAGACAGTGTCATGTCATCTTATATATAAAAATGAATTGCTTTTTGTTAGTCTGGCTAAAACTCGAGAACGGCCAGGCCGATTTAGCTGATTTTGGTTTTGAAATGTTTGTCTTAGCCCAGGGAAGGTTTAAACGGTGAGAAATTTTGTATATATAAAAATGAATTGCTTTTTGTTAGTCTCGCTAAAACTCGAGAACGGCCAGGCCGATTTAGCTGATTTTGGTTTTGAAATGTTTGTCTTAGCCCAGGGAAGGTTTTAATCGACGTCATATTTGTTGGTTGTCAAATATGACTTTCTCAGAAGTGACATAGAAATGACACAATACTAATATACATCAAGAAAGGACTATTTATGGTAAATCATGCTTTGTACAGCACCTAAGAATAAATAATAGAAATTTGTAAATTTCATAAACACTCGGATTGTAAATTACAAAAATGATTGCAAAAAATGTAACCAGTGTCAGCAATGCGAATAGACCAGAAAATGGGGGCTGAACGCAGAACGAGGTTTGTGGATTCACATAGAGTTGTATAACTTTGCATATGGTAAGACCTACATCACATTATATAGGTCTGTCATGTTAACCAAGGTGATACCTATTACAAAATAAGTTCAATTACAAATAATTACAAATAAGTTCAAAATAAGCTTAGTCCGTAGAGCTCCAGAGTTACTGTCAGTTAAGCTAAACACAAGTATCATGCTTCTAAATTGAAGTTGAAGTTTGATTTTCGTGATCAGAAACACCGTTGGGGATCGTCTTCAGCTTAGCCGGTAGGTGTCCATGTATGCTGATATAATTGCACTGGCGGATGCGGATAGAGGGCAGTTGGTGCGATGAGTGAATTAATGGCAGAGGTCACTTGAGAACTATGGGCTGATTCCGAATACGGGAAAGATCCAGTACTTGGGCTGCAAAACAACAGATCCCCGAACGACCGTGCACATAAGGATATGGTCGAATGCACGGACAGTTTAAATACTTGGGTTCTGGTCTTCAATCATCGGATAGCATCGACTGCGAGATTTCAGTAGCTTGGACTAAGTGGCTTGAGGTAACCAGTGTCATCTGTGACTAGGGATTGCAATCCCGCAAAGCGGGATCCCGCATTCCCGCGGGATCACGATGCTTTAATTAATCTGCGGGATCCCGCACATTCAAAGGGCGGATCCGCGGATTCCGCAAATAAAGAATTTGGCTCTAAACTAAGTAAATTTTTATTTATTTCCAAAATCCAAAAAAGTACGATGAAGAAACCAAAAATACAGATCGTACATATACATTCTTCATGCCAAGAAAAGTTGCAATACTTACGCCAAGAAATAAATAAAATTATAGAAAAAGTCGTAGTTCAAGACGATGAAATATATGCAAATGACGTCTTGGAAAATACACCTCTAACTAGAACATCTGCTACTGATACAAATCCTACTCTAACGCTAAAAGAAGAATTAGAAAAAAGCTTCTACAAGAAAAAAAATATTTAAGAAAAAACCAGACATTGTTGTCTGGCTTTTTCATTCATTTGACATTCGTAGTATTAGACGAATTGTCAAGTATCCACATATCCACATGGACCAGCTCTGTGCGGTGGGTCGACGGGTGTTCATGTATGCTGATATATTTGCACTGGCGAATGCGGATAGAGTGCAGTTGATGCGATGAGTGAATTAATGATGAGTAAATAAAAGAGGTCACTTGAGAACTTTGGGCTGAATCCGAATACGGGAAAGACTTGGGCTGCAAAACAACAGATCCCACGACCGTGCACTTAAGGATATGATCGAATGCACGGACGGTTTAAGTACTTGGGATCTGTTCTTCGATCATCGGATATAATCGACTGCGAGATTTCAGTAGCTTGGACTAAGTGGCTTGAGGTAACCAGTGACACCTGTGACTCCGAAATTTCGTCAAGTTGAAAGGACAAATATATAAATCCAAGATTAGACCATTTTATAAGTTAGTAAAAAATCGTCAATACTTGAGCGACACGTACAGGTGTTGTCTTTCATGGAGTTGAATATGCTGCGCAGTATGCGCGAAGTTTCGTAGAAGGACCGCGTCAGGAATTCTCGGACATGGCAAGCAAACTGCAAGAGAGTCATTTAAGCTGGTATTGTCAAATTTTATGGAAAGCGGGAAGTTAGGAAACAAATGTGTTGCAATGGCACATCCTCCAGGTTCGGGCACACAGGGTAGGCACTTCTTAAAGAGACACAGATTTTAGATCGTATATATTTGTTAAGTAGATAGATGTAGGTGAAACAAAGTTCACCGGGTCATCTAGTATCTAAATGAAAAAACAAAAAAATATAATTTTATGTTTTTTGCTTCTACATAGTTGTATACCTCATTTTTATTTCTGAATTTGTCCCATATTATGTGCATAAATAATATTAAAATATTAAAAAAAAATGTAATTACCGATGCTTGAAGTTGATGTCAAATTTTGAAAATTCTCAATGAAATAAAATTTACGTATCTATCAAACTATAAAACTTTAGTTACGGAAAGTAAGATTAGCGAATGACCTCCTACTACCTATTCTGCACTTGCTATGGCGGGTTCAATTCGAGTCCTGTATTTTGCTACATTTAAGAGGCTTATATTCAACTAGCGAGCAATCCTCGCCAAGGCCCTTTCAGTCGCTTGGCAAAAAAAATACCATATCACAAGTGAGCCAACGATAGCGTATTGAACGCTACCGTTGGCTCATGAAATAATATATTTGTCATATACTTTCTATGTCACGAAAGCTGTTGATGCACATTATGAATGCACATCATGTACCTATCAGGATGACCAAGTTTTGCTCGGTGTTATTTAGGAGTTCGATGGCGTTGTTTCGCGTGTCAGTCTAATCGAACACACAAGTTAAGCTACGTCGACCGTAGCCTGTCCATGGATGGATTTATTTATCTCTAGCTCGTCCGTGCTTAGGAGGGCACGTTTAACCGTCGGACCCGGCTGTTGTCAATAGATGACAGCCGTTAAGCCGAGTCAGTAACTTTTAGTCTTATCTATTGTCGCGTACTTCACATGACTGTGTATTTGCAAACAAATATTGTAGTGATGGCGTTATATTAAAATACCTACTGGCCAAGGTTTTCTTAGCGTTTTAGGAGAAATTTTGCAAGATCGTCATAGTATATACCTAATATTTGTTTATATACAAGATTACCCGTTTATTTGTTGAACAGTGTCTAGTATATTGCAGTGGATCCCAATCAGGGACCTGTCCTAATCCTAATCGTAAACCTAATCGGCGTAACTGAAGCCGATTCTAATCGTATTTTTTTATATCGAAAATCAAACTTCAGCTTAAATATATAGTACTTGTGTTTAGCTTAGCTGATAGCAACTCTGGAACTCTACAAACTAAGATGAAGATATGTGTCTATAACTAAAACGTAATACCTACTTCCGAATCATAATGTTCGATGGTAATCGGCTTCAGCTTCGGCGGTAGTGTTCCAGTTTCTCCTGCAATTACCGCTTCAAGAAACAACCTGAATTCGCGTACCCCTTAAAGCACAAGCAGACTGCTTCTTTTAGCGTCGGCGATCGACGATTTAGCTGTTTTTTGGGAATTAGAAGTCAAAGTATACATTGCATGCTAGCCGATCGCCGGGCTCTTCAATAAGTATTATTACTTATTTATTTCTTTAGCAACACATACATGGACTTGCAGCAGATTTTGCCAATGCATCTAATCTATGCGATATTAATTAGTATTAATTTAAACAAATGAATTTATACTTGAATGTTATTACTGTATCGACGAATATGTCAACATCGATACAATGGTAGATTCATAAATGGTAAATCTACCATTTATTACCAATCGGCTGATTTGGGACCGTTGTCTAAGTATCTGTCACTACTTATTAGAACAATGTTTCATCACGTATCGTCACTACCGTCGTCCTAGAAACATCGATATTGAAACGCGGCAAAATGTAGGGGTTGAAATACCTGAAGATTAATCGTGGAACATTACAAACGAGCCCACCTACACATTCCTCTGAACGATATTGTGTCAGTGTAGTTACTGTAATATAGCCGAGGAATTCGAAAATTTGGAAAATGTATCCAAATATTTTTTTTACTTAGTTTCAAATGTACCTTCTTCTTCTACCAGCCTACTTCCCATTTTAGTTGGGGTCGGCTCTCCTAACCGCTTTTCTCCAGAGCTGGTGATTCGGGGTCGTACTTGGGTCAATGTCGGCTTTTTCCAGGTCGCATTCTACTACCTTCATCCACGTGAGTCGGGGTCTTCCTCGTTTTCTTGTCGCTGGCTCGAGCACAAGGACTTTTCTAGTCATGTCGTCTGCAGGTCTCCTCATGACGTGGCCATACCATCCCAGTCGTGCTTCTGCTAATTTGTCTTCAAAGGGTGTAACTTAGAAAAGTTCCAAATGTACACTAGTATAAAAATTTTGTATGTGAGTTTTTTTAATACTACGCCGGGTGACTCACACGACCCGTCTGATGCGTACCATATTAACGCTCGGAATATGAAAAATCGCTCGTGCGCGGCCAATCCCTTTTGTTTTTAAACGGTTTTATGCTTCGATCCTAGAAATACATTGAATGTAAATACATGTATTTCTATGATGAAGGTTTATGTAACTTGCCCAGTTTTTTTTTTTTTTTTTTTTGTCAAACGTAATTTAAATATTACCCGCTTTGGTTTACAAAAACTCCAATTTACTTTTATAATTATTTTTTTTTAGTTTTGATAAAAAAAAGGGGACAAACTACTATGTCAGTAATAACACACTTACTGTAAACTTTCTTTGTTACAATAAAGATTTTACAAAAACATTTTTCACGCAAACAGGCTATTTGCACAAACATAATTAATTCTCCGAACAAATCAATTTGAAATAATGATAAAATGGCGACAATTCGAAAAGGAGCGAATCAACGAAAGGAAATAGTGACAATGATACAGATCTTTATTGCCGCTGCCTATAAATCGAGTGATTTACTGTAACAGCTTTTTTTACGGGCTGGGTGTGTTTATAAATTAACTTTTCATACATCTTGCCGATCAATGGTATAGTAAGTAACTCGAAGGCGTTGCGAGTGCCACTCTAATCGATCACTCAAGTAAAGCAACGTTAACATTCGTCATCAACCCATAATCATCCCAGTGTTAAGATACAGGCATTATACTGCGATACAGGTCTCCCGTCAATCGAAAGGGTTTAGAGCATACTCCACCACGCTGCTCAACTGCGAGTTGGCGGAGGGCCGTGTCTTTTTTTATCCTAAAAGTGACAAACAAGCATACGACCCACCTGATGGAAAGCAGTCACCATAGCTTATGAACGCCTTTAACACCAGGGGCATCTCACGCACGTTACCGACGCTGTAAAAACCTCTTCACGCCCTTTTTGAAGAACCCCATGCTGTAGTCTCCTGAGAAAACCTCGACAGGCAGTTCATTCCACAGCTTGACCGCACAGTAAAGCAACAACAATGCCATCGAGCTATCGACTGTATAATATTTCAAGTTTTTAATTTTTTTAATCAATAGAAAAATATCTCGAGAGGAGCTCGATGGCGTCGCTGCGCGTGTCAGTCTAATCGAAAACGCAAGTTAAGCAACGTCTTCGACCGTAACCTGATGACAGTCTTTAAGCCAGAGTGGCCTTTAGGCGGCTTGAAAACAATGACCTACGCCAACCCGTGGTTGAGTAGCGTGGTGAAGTATGCGCTAAACCTCTTCAATTCAGGGGAAGCTCCGAATCCGAGCAGTGGGGTGAATAAGGGTTGACGATGATGATGATACACTTTTATCTCATGTAAGAATGGAACCATAGAACTAACATTTTTTCCATTTCTCTACGGATGGAACATACGAAACAATCTAAAAAGATTACAATAAGTACCTAATAAGAGTACATTATTCTTATGGCATGGACTAATTTTGCAATCCCCATGCGGGTGGATCAGTAAAGCAGAGCATCGCATTATATTATCGCATTATATTAGGCAGCATATTATATTATTAGGATAATGCCTTAGCGGCGAAACCGGTCGGTAAAATTAAATATAATTAAGTGGAACAGTACAAGTGTTTTATAATAACATTATGATAATAATGTTCCACCATGTGCCAACAATCAACAGTATCAACTTTACAAGTACTATAAATCTAAGCGGGGCTTACCACGAACTCTTATTGCGATTCAATAACTGAATAGAAAGCTTATTCATACCAATGAATAAGTGACTCTATTCAATAACTGAATAGAGTCGTTTATTCATTGGTATGAATAAGCATTCTTATTGAATCGCAATAAGAGTTGGTGGTAAGGGGGCTGAGGTTATATTTTCGCAATCAAAAAAATCGATGGGAATCGGCTTCAACTTCAGCGGTAGGGCCCCGGGTTCATTATAAAATTTTCATCGATATATGCGTACTACATTATAAAATTGTAGTACAACCCTAGTACAAATGTAACTCATCGTATGTGGTTAGTGCAGGGGAGTCTGCGGTTACTCTGACAAAATGCGAATCCTCGCCCCGGCTTTGTCACCAGAAAATATCTCTATATTTATTATGTATATTTGAGATATATTGCGGTTTTGTACGAATAAAGGTAATCTATTTGCAAGAATGGTAATCTAATAATACAATTATATAATAAAAAGAAGAAAGGTAATCTAATAATACAATTATTTAGAAAGGCCTACTTCCAAAAGGAATAATTATCACTAGGAAAAATATTAGACTTTTGATGTGATAACGTCATAGAAATCGATGCAATGTACGAAAAGCTGACTCATAGTCACGTTCCGCCTGAGCCGAGCATGCAAGCGAGAGCGAGGAACAAGCGATAGAGAGGCACGATCGGCTTATGTTTGTTCTGACGTCATCACGTAAAATTATCGTCCGTAAAACGACTTTACAGACAACCAATTTTTTTTGTCTGTTCTGCTACCAAGAATACTGAGATCGTCTAAATTAACGAGTACATGTATGTACTATTATCAAAATCGTCACAGACTGAACCATTCATAGCTTACAATTATATTTTTAGATCAAGAGATTACTTATGGTATGTATATAAAAAAATTAGCTATTTTGAGAGTTCTGGTGATTGATAAAGAAAGGATTTTTTTTTACCACTAAAGGTAGCAAACAAGCATACGGCCCAACTGATGGCAAACAGTCACCAAAGCCTATGGATGCCTGCAACACTAAAGGCATCACATGCGTGTTGCCGACCCTGTTAAAACCTCTTCAAGCCTTCTTTAAAGAACCACATGTTGAAAAAAGAACTATAGAACCCTTCTTTATAAAAGACGACATTTAAAATGTATACTGACATATATTTCTAATAGAGATTGGAATAGGTTGCTAAAGAAAAATACATTAATACCCACTTTTGGCACAGTATATTGACGTTTCCTTAGTAGCATCCGCCATTCACGCAGACGGATCCGCTATAAGCTATAATTAACTGATCCGAGCTTTATAATCTCCATTTGGAGAACAGCATAATGGTACGTTGAATGAAAAGTTTAATTGTAACATTTTACATACATTTATTTAAACTTTGTTAACAATACCACAGCATTTACTGTACGACAAAAACTTTCTTCATTGAGTTGAACAATTAAGCAACACACAAACTTTAAAAAAAACTAGTGCGTTTTAGAACTTTTTGTGTCTAAGGTACATCTATGAAATCTAAAATTTTTTGAGGTAACACCGTAAACGAAAAATCAGTTTTTATTTGTGTAAGTATTTTTCTTCTGTCCGTCTATTTAGCTTTATGTATGAGATAACCTTATTTTTCTGAGGCACACCAACTACTGACCACGGTACACCAGTGTGCCGCGGCACACACTTTGCGGTACACTGCTTCAGTTAGACCTCACGACTGATGTAAAACTTCTTTAGCTCTACTAACTTATATCTCCCTCTCAACTTCCGTTCGCCTCGCCCGATCACACTTTTGGTAACGCTCTCGTCACGCATTCACCAACTTAATCCCCAAGTTTTTAAGTAAATCTTTTTTACGCACGCTTGTAAATAAGTTTTTCTTCAAAAATAAACAATATTGCATAACGTACAGCCCTACTACGTAATACATTGTGTCACCGTGTGCGGTTAGTGCAGGGATCCAAGTGGATCCGTGCGACGGTCAACGCTGACAAAATGCGGACGCCCGTCCCCGCCCCGTCACCCTAGAATGTCCCGTCGAAGATATATTGCGGTCTATGGTATATCTGTGGGGACGATTTATGTTCGCAAACATAGGAACTTTAATAACGTTTTGATTTTCTTTTTATTTCATTCAGTTTTGTAAGATAAAACGTGGGGAACTTTGAAAATCATTTCAGTGCGTTAGTCGGTTATGTAAAATATTTTTCTAATTCTAATATTTAAAAAAAAAAAACTTGCTACTGAAAACTTATCCAGTTTTTCCTATACGTCACAACAACTATTAAAATGGAGATACAGAGACAAAAAATAAATAGATACTATCATAAAGGGAAAATTGTCTGTGATTTTACTAACGTACCCTGAGGGCCTGCTCCAAAATAAAAAGCCATACGAGTAGTTTCAACGGAAAGTTTTCATTTTTGTGACACAAAACAGATGTTCTTGTGTTACGCACGTACTAGCTTCTCAAAGCAGTCTGCTTGAACACAACACCGAGATGAAAATGTCCTCCATCCCGATCACATTCCATGATTATATATGCCAAATTTCGTCCAAATGTTAAATATTAACAAACACCATCGATCGCTCGCGAGTACTGTAGTTTCTAACATCCCTTTTCAACTACTCACAATTTTTTTTTGTGGTATTTGGAACCCCTCTCGGGCCGATGTCGAAAATTCGTACCAAATGGTAGGTAGATTTATGTAGGCCTACTAGGTATTAAAGTAAGTAATAAATATTGCCTATGGTCACATCATAAACAGTTTTTACCGTTTCCTGTAAACCTGTTTAACGAAAGGAAGAATTTGCTGCGTTGGCAGCGGGCGTGGATTTCATGTTGCGTGTGTTAATATGGTTACGGTAACTGCTTCACATCAGGTGGGCCGTATACTTGTCTGCCATCCGACGTAGTATAAAAAAAAACAAATCGAATGACCAATTATTGCGAGCGAATCGTTTAAGGGAGCGAAAAATGCAAGTAGCTAAATCTCAAATGGTTGAAAAAAACAAAATTAAAATTTTTGAAAAAACCCACGACGGTTAAAAAGTAGTTGAAAAAGGATAAAATAATTTTAAAACCCCGACTTAAAAAAAATATGCTATGAACTTAATAAAAAATCCCAAGAAAATCCGTTGGGGCTGCCATTAAATGAACTAGTTTGGCAGTTTTATAGTAACTATAAATTTATGTTGAAATTTAAAATAGAGATGGCAGCCCCCGACGGATTTTCTTGGGTTTTTTTATTAAGTTCATAGCATATTTTTTTAAGTCGGGGTTTTCTAAATTATTTTATCCTTTTTCAACTACGTTTTAACCGTCGTGGTTTTTTTCAAAATTTTTAATTTTGTATTTATTTCAAACTTTTGAGGGAGCAGGTATAGGTATTACAAATGAAAACCGCATCAGAATCAGAGTAGTAGTTTTGATTTTGCACAAACAAATATTTACTGCAGCGCCCTCTGGTGGATTGTCACTGTAACACCTATCTAAGAATATGCTCCAATCAAACCCGAATCCATCACTGAAATCCGCATCAAAATCGGACTAATAGTTTTGGAGATAAATGGAAACATTGGTTGCATAAATAAATGTTTACTACAGCGCCCCCTGGTGAGTTGTCACCGTAACATTTATCTAAGAACATGCACCAATCAAATCCGAACCCATCACTGAAAATCGCATCAAAATCGGACTCGTACTTTTGGAGATAAATGGCAACATTGGTTACGCAAACAAATGTTTACTGCAGCGCCCCCTGGTGAGTTGTCACCGTAACACTTATTTAGGACATGCACCAATCAAATCCGAACCCATCACTGAAAACCGTATCGAAATCGGACTCGTACTTTTGGAGATAAATGGCAACATTGATTTGCACAAACATCCTAGCACCCCAAACGCATATACCGTCTCCGTTCCGTCGCGGGTAATTATATAAAAATCGTTTTCTCCAAAAAAAATATGTTTCAATTAACAAAGACATAATAATAATGACATTATACAAAACAGAAACGCCGAACAAACCACGGTGCTCCAAATACTCATCCTAGTGTTCAATTTCTTTTCTAAAATCACGTACAAGCACATGGTTGGTAAGTATTTCATATAAAATCTCAACGAGAGCCCGAGCACTTTGATGCGGGCTATCAGAAACAATTTTGTTGACAATGCCACGCACAATTGGCGCAAATTGTTTTCTTCCGTAATTCCGGTCTCGATACAGCGACGACGAGTGTTCCTACGGTCACTGTAACTAAATATTGACCAAATAATCTTTCAAGGGTTTTTTGTTTTTTTTTCAAGAAATATAAATCGTATATAAAGTGTTGATATCTACGTAATTCTGTATAGTTACTCTAAGGGAGTGTTTGTAAATAAATACTTTACCTTGTTGCCTGAGCCTGAGGAGCGATTATTAACAGAAAATGAGATATTGATCTAGCTAGATCGACCCCTGAACCCTTTCTCGCGTCCCTAAACCCATATTATGAATTTCGTCGAAACCGTTATAGCCATTTACTCGTATATACATAAAACAATATATTTTTACAAGTTTATGTTCACACCTGACTTTAGCCGTGCCGTAACATATAGGTATATAAACGGATGTAACGATTTCGATCAAATATAATGGTCTTATATTTGATCGAAATCATTATATTCGTCATAAGTCTTATACTTCTTTTTCAAATGTTGGAAAATCGTACAGACGACCGCAGCAGCTGGAGCAAAGATGACCAAACCAGCATAACAGTCGCATGTATCTACTAACGGCAGTGGGTGGGTGCCAGCCGGCAGTAGTTTGCATTAAAAACTGGTGGCAGAAGCATGCCAAAATAGTGTGATCAAATTACCTATTAAACCATTGCCGTTATTCCTCGTCCAAAAGTCAATAAAAGTTCCGTTGCTATTAATCATTCGATCCGAGAACATTAAATACGGTTTCAATATCCCTGTAATTTTGTTTCGGATAAATTCCCAACAAATTGTTTGACTAATTAACCAACAGGCATCCTTGTTATTAAACGATTTCTAGATAAACCCTTGGGTGATCAAAGAGAGAGCTGTGTTTGTGTAATTATTCATAAAATTTGACAAATTCTGTCTAATTATTTGGAAATTTGAATGAATTGGATTTTCGCTTAATGGAAATTTATAATTCGGTTACCACCACACACAATGTAGTAATTTAACATCATTGAATTTTGGTAAAATAATGGTATTCAATCTTATTTGTGACGATGTTGAAGTTTTCGATAAATGTTTTACAATTTACCTTAACTGGTCTGAGTTAGTGAATTGTGGTAAAGTAATGGTATTCAATCTTATTTGTGGCGATGTTGAAGTTATTGTCTTATAATTTACCTTAGCTGGTCTGAGTTAGTGAATTGTGGTAAAATAATGAATGGTATTCAATCTTATTTGTGAAGATGTTGAAGTGATTACCATATGATATTAAGATATGCTTACTAGGTGACTGCGATGAACTGACCTCGAGAGTGTACTTTTAATAAAACACGACGATCTGTTGCCGTACCTAGAACAAAAGACAGACAACAAATGTAATAAATGAATAATACAATACGTTAAATTTGTTATAATTTTTACTAACACGTTAAAAGACAGAATATATACAAAAGGAGAGGCGTTCAGGAATTAATGGACGGGGCATGGAAGAAGGAAGGAATTTATAATGATAGGAGAAATAGGAGAATAAAGGATATTATTAGTAAAGGATATATTAAACAGTTAAAAACATATAGTCTGAATTTCCCTCATGCCAACCACACTGTTACAATGAGCTATCCTTCACCCTGAAGTACAATGCAGCAATGGTAGCATCCGCAGATCTACGTTGCGAAAAATCCTCGCTCTGTGGTAGCATCCAATTTGAAATGATAATAATAGGCTTCTTGATAATTCTTAATTGAATATATACTACAATTACAGGTAAAAGAACTACTTTCACTACTACGATAGCATGAAACTTCTCGAGATAGGATAATCTTGAAAATCTCAATTTTGGACTTTCCCGAAAATACTCTATACCTAATACGCCTTTAAATCAAAAATTTGTACGAAATCTATTTTAGATATTGGGTTTACATAGCTAACAAAATTTATAGTATTTTTTATTGTTTCTCCAGTGGAAGTATATTTTTTAAAAAGTTTCATTCTTTTAAAAAGAACGTTCCCATCAATCTTTGACAGACCATAAAACCAGTCGGACGCAAGTTATTAAAATTAAATTTCGCAGATCGTTCTAGTTTTCTGTATTTTACTGATAGATATTTTTTTTTTCTTTTTTTATACAATGTCGGATGGAGAACAAGCATACAGCCCACCTGATGTGAAGCGGTTAATACAGCCATGTAAGCGCTCGTAACATGAACCATCGCTCGCGCGCCTCCACCTCCGATGCCAACGCAGCAACTCCTTTTTTCCTGGTGACCTCACTCACTCGTAGGAACAAAAAATCCCTCCAGGGAGTTGTTATTTGGCTGCAGTATTCTGTGTGCACGGGAGAGGTACTTCTCCAGCAGGTCAGACTGCTTACAAATACGCTAATCCCACTACCTCTCTTTTGACAGACCTTCATTTCTCAATCAGCAGTGCGTACCACGTAAAGGAGAGGTTGGCTGTGGCTCAAAGATGGCGCTGAGCCGATTACACGCCAAATATAATTTTAGAACATTGTCAAATAGTCTAAGTAATTTATAGCAATAATATTATACATTTAAATTGCTATATAAATATAATACATATATAGCAATTTAAATTTTCCCCCCATGGAGCACATCCATGAAATGGCAAATAAAAAGTTGTGTATTTACGACGAGACGTGGCGAGCGGCAGAATGTATTATAGTACCTTTTCCACGTCGATAAGTAAATGTTACCCTTGTCCGGGCGAGTTATGAACCCTCTCTTCGAGGGCATGTAAGCGTATTTTTCCACGAGCCCTTGAATACGTTCTCTTTAGATAGATAACCAAAAGACAGAGTTATCAACGCCGAAAGCTTATGCGATAATAGTCCGAATCACATTATGTTGTGGTGCCATTGAAGTGCCTTCCCGCCTTTTATTATACGTCAGTCCTTCAAAAATAACGTTCGGATTTGATATTAAATTTTTCGCATTTTCCCAGGGAGATTAAGAGTAACTTAAGTTTTCTTACAAGAACTTAACATAATTTTATTAGCATTTACATTATTTATCGATGAATGGAAGGAGATGGAGATAGAGGAGGAGGATGGATGGATAGAAGGAGGAGCTCGATGACGTCTTTGCGCGTGTCAATTTAATGGAACACGCAAGTTAAGCAACGTCTGCCGTAAGCTGTCCATGGATGGGTTTATTTATCTCGAGCTCCTCCGTGCTTCGGAGGGCACGTTAAGCTGTCGGTCCTGACGTTGTCATTAGATGGCAGTCGTTAAGCCAAGACAGTGGCCTTTAGGCGGCCTGAAAACACAGGTTACCAGAAAAGAAGGAGTTGCTGCGTGGGCAACGCGGGGCGGCGCGCGAACGTTATTTGTTGCGAGCGTTAATATGGCTACGATAACCACTTTACATCAGGCGGTTCATATGCTTGTCTGCCATTCGACGTAGTATATAAATAAAAAATAAAAATATCTAAGTAAGTATTGAAGGAACTCCAAGTAATCATTGTTCTTTCCGAAAGTTAAAAATATTGTTTGTAGGTACTTATATCGACCAGTGTTCTTCTCCAAGTATTGTAGATAAGTATAAGAATGTTAACACATTGAAAACAATAAAAATGCGAAATAACAATGTACAGCCCCATTCCGGGCCGAATCCAGCTTCAGGCCCCCTGGCAAGCTTGAATAATGGATATTTCGCGTAATTGAAAAATTATATATTGCCAAAACGCACGATGTTGGACCGAATAAATAAACAAACATGGCAGGTTTATACGTTTGCGTTCTGTTTTATTGCTATACTTGCCTAAGTTTATTGTTTTGTAATAGCAGGAAAAAATTGCACTAAGCATGTGGCAACATCAAATTGTGCCACGGCCTAGGTAAATTAATAATAAATAAATATTCTGTTTTATTGCTATACTTGCCTAAGTTTACTGTTTTGTAATAGCAGGAAAAAATTACACTAAGCATGTGGTAACATCAAATTGTGCCACGGCCTAGGTAAATTAATAATAAATAAATATTTCTGGACACAGCGCCATCTAGTCCCAAATTAAGCACAAAGCTTGTACTATGGGTAATAGACAACTAATAAATGTACCTACTATTATACTCGTAAGTATGTGTTTGCAAAAAAAAATGTATTTATTTTTGTATAATACATAGAAAACACCCAGACCAAGACAAACAGACATGTTCATGCACGTCAAACTAGCCATTGTTAGCCATTCGACCAGCGGGCTCGTCTTATATTAATGGTTATTAAATAATTAGTATTAAATATTGGATGTTATAAAGATCATAGGGCGCCGATGAATGGAATGTGGAAGTCTAAGAGACAAGCCTATGTCTAGCAGTGTCCTTCGGCTGTACTGATGATTTAAGGTCAATGTGCGAGCGAGAAATTCCGATACTGGTATCAGAATAATATGCCGGTAAAACATGCCAACATCCATTAATTTTCAGCGAAATTCATTGAGCTTATGGAATCGTCCGGTCGTTGTCTGTCTGTCCGTTGCCATGAAACTCAAAATTTCGAAATTCTGACTTCGGATTCGTGTAGAGCATCAAAAAGTAGTAATGTAAAGTGACCTTGGTTTTCTGATATCAATTCGGGATTTCTAAAAAAAAAAAAATTCGCTATGGTGGCGTATGCTGCGCGTCCGATGTTTTATTTTGCATATCTTTTTATACCTGCTTTTTATAAATACATATACGAGTATATTATATAATGCAGTTTATTTGAAGATATTTTCGAGAGAGTTGTTTTCTGCCAACGTGCCGTAATATTATTATATCTCTTAATATCGTGTGGGGATATGGCCCCAACGCGTAGAGGCCCATTTGAGAAGTTTGATGTAATGTTGTATACCGTGACCCGCTTCAGCATATTTATTTATTTGTATTTGGGAGTCTTACAGCTTAATAGTTACATGCATAATTACAATAAATATTAATATGCCAATAACAAGTCTCCACCTATATACCCATAACAATGGAACGATATACCCATGAGCAGGTCATATATTATTATTATTCTTTTTATCACAACTTTATCTATATTGTTATTATTAAAATTATATATAAATATAAAATATACGAAATTATTATTATTAAGAAGAAAGAATTCAGCTCTCTCGCCTAGGTGGGACATGAACCCACGACTTCATGGTCAAGTGCTCTTTCAACTAAGCTCCCAGGAAAGTTTGTGATGGTGAATTGTCCATTTCTATTTACTGTTCTAAAGTCCCACCTAAGCGGGAGAGGTGAATTGTTCTATTAAAAAATATCTGTTTTTTACCAGTGGTGATTAAAGAAGGAACCAATTATAAGGATTATAGACTTTAAGATAAGAACAGATCCCGGTGAAGTTATTACGAAATCTAAAAATAACTTTAAAACGCTTGTTATTTCCGCAAGGGGATAAAACTTTTTCAATTTCCATTGGAATACCGACTTGGCGGCTCTTAGCACCAAAACATGTTCAAAATCTTTCCGGCGATATTACTGACTTTCTGGCTTAAGTAGGAATTTCATTACTAAAGGTAATATTTTCCTTTAGATGCCTATTAAAAATCGCATAAACGCCAGTTTGAAATTCCCATCGTCATTATCAGCCTGTAGCTACCCACTGCTGAACATAGGCCTTTCAGAATGCTTTCCACCTTATGCGATCCTCCGCTTTCCGCATCCAACCGCTACCAGCCACTTTTTTGAGGTCGTCAGTCCATCTAGAGTCCCATATCTGGCCTCCACTCTCAGACTTTCCTCCCCCATCTGCAATCGCTAACTCAGCAGATATGGCCAGCCCAATTCCACTTCAACTTGCTGAGTCTGAGAACTATATGGACTAATTTGTTTCTCCGTCGAATTTCTTCGAACGAAGAAATTCGACGGAGACAGAAACTCCAAGCACTGCTCTCTCCATCGCACGCTGTGCGATTTTTTTATTCTGTATGTGCACAAATACTGGGCATTTGTAAAATATATATGTATATGAAAATACATTTATTGACGCAATGCTCGAAATACATAACCCCAAAAATTATAAATTCATATTTAGATATCTTTATTTGCCATTTCGCCCTTGCAGGCACTTAGACACGTATATACGTGCTATAACGTCTGTCCTGTCATTCTCCCGTATACTTTGGCTAGAACTTTCCGTTTTGGTATCAATATTCATTCGTTCCTTTACTAATAGGCAGAGAGCACCATGCGAAATTGAAGTGGCTTCGACTCTAAAGGTGATGCTGTTAAGCTCGTATAAAAAAAATACTTTTTGGTGCATCATGACAAAATCAAATCTACCAGCGCAACGTTATACAAAGCCTTTCAATACAGGAAACTTTCAGTTTATTCTCTAGATCACGAGGTCTGAGAATATTTATAATATAATAAATATTTTTTTTTATTTAATAATACTAGGAATAACTTATATGGCAATACAACGTTTGCCGGGTTAGCAAGTATGTCATTTATATTTGACTCCTATACGAGTATGTTACGATCATATTTATATAACAGTGTAATTGTACACAAACGGGCAAGGAAATCACATTAAAAGGGTACAAATCGAAATCGGAGTACTAAATTCACTAAAACAATAACAAATTCAAACAAAGAATGTTTCGAACTCCCGACGGATCTCAAAATCCCTCAAGTGCACTGAACAGTAAAGCGTCTCCCGATTTACAGTTCCTCGCCTACTCGTAAAACTCAAACCGTCTCTATCTATCTACTAGTGAAAGAAAGGGATAGAATACAAATCACACAGTACCTTTTATACAATGAGGGGTTACCATGGACACTCATTCTACCGGCGTTACCTTTTAAGGCCCATCCATTTGTTAAAAAACCTAATAGAATGAAATGAGCAATTTAAAATCACTTGCACATCGTTGTTGTTCTTTGTTGACTAGGGATGTACCAAAAACATCTTAGTTACCGTGTCTTAAAACCGTATCTTTTTTATGAAATATAAGAACTGGAAAGTTTAAAAAGTATATCTTTTTTCTTGTGTGATGCCGACCAAACATAACACTGCCCGCCTAATGTAACGCAAGCCTAATGTATGGACGAATACATTACAAATAATTCGAGTATTATTATTTGTCTGTAGTCTTCTGTTAGATGGAGGTATATTTTCTCAGCCCAGATATGCCCTACCTGTTGTTCGCCAGAAATTCATTTGTGAGTCAACAGGGTGCACAACAGTACGTACAGTTGGAGTATATTTTAGCTCAAAACAAAAATGATTCAATCTTTAAAGCCAAAAGGCACCTCACCTGCATTTGATGCCCATTAATAGTTCAGAAAGTAACATACGATTATGTAAAATATAATACACACAACTCTATGTCTACACTAGTGCTAGTATGATAATGTGCGCTACTTTCTTGCATGCAAACTATGACTATGAAACCAAATTGGGTAGGTATTATGTGCTTTGTGATGCAAAACCTGCGTGTATGTATGTACATAAAGAAACATGTAAGTACGTAAATAGCTATGAAATGGTTATAGTCATATGTATATCCTTACATTTTACTAATATATCAATGTGTGTTTTTTATATTTTTATATCAAAGTTAATTTTGAACTTCTGATAAACATGTTCTATGCAAAATAATAGGATAACTTTTATCCCGAAAGAATGAGCAGTTCCCAAGGGATTATTGCACAATAATCGACATTCACGCGGGCGAAATCACGGTCGGAAGCTAGTATAGATAATTAGGTATTATATATATACTACTATTCCTTATCTGTGCAATGGAGTGTAATGGAGCGAGCAACTCTACCACAATAGCATGAAAGTACTGGACAATATCTCTTTTCATATGTGCAAACCTGTGAAACTTGTTGTTTGATACGCAACCACCGGAAAGTAAACAATAAAGTGAAATAGTTAATTAAATAAAATGAAATCCATGCGTGTTTTAGAAGTATACATAAAAATACGTTAAAAGCAGATGGCATGGATATTGGATTTTGCCGCGAGCACAAAAGACTGGTAGGCTTGCAAACTCGCGAGGGGTTTGTGTGTACCGCGGTATTTCAGCAAAATGAAATTGTGGACAGCTATGCTCACTGTAACTCTGATCATAGTGGAAGTAGAAAATTGAATCTTATGTAAGTCTCGTAGGTTTGAAATTACAATATTCTTTTAAATATTCATCATTTTACTAAATTCAACTATAGGGCTAATCTAAACCATAACAACAAATATCAACCATTTTTAGGAATAAGTTCTCACTGATTTGGGAGTGGATCCCGAAGATGGTTTATATGATCTACTATGTGAAATTAAATCTATACTAATATTATAAAGTTGAAGAGTTTGTTTGTTTGTTTGTTTTAACGCGCTAATCTCAGGAACTACTGGTTCGAATTGAAAAATTCTTTTAGTGTTAGATAATATTTCAAGGAAGGCTATAGGCTATATAACATCACGCTACCACCAACAGGAGCGGAGCACGAATGAAAAATGGGAAAAAAATATTCCTTCTGAGGGCTTACGTTGCGTGCGCTGCGTAAACGGTTGAAGTTATACAAAAATCATGTAAGTATGATGGAATTGTTCCTCTTTAAAAGTTCTAAAAAAAGTCCACGACAGCATAATGTCTATCTTTTAAAATTGACTCATTATAACCTTTTTTATGGTAATCAAATTTGTTTGCAATTAATGCATTATTTGCAAACAAATTTGAAAGCAAGTATAAAATTAGTAAGTGCCTACATAAAATTATTCACCATAAGTTTTTTTTTTCTTAATTATACGGTTATGTTAAGAACTTGATTTCCTATGACCTTAGCACGATAACTGATAGTTACGCGGACGAAGTCGCGGGCAACAGCTAGTATGTTATAATCTAAAATGACAATTAATATCTACGTTATTTATTTGAAGCTTTAAGTTTTTGTTCTTGGAGAATCGAGATACCGCTGTTGATGATCAACACAGCCATCTGCGTACTCGTAAGCAATAACATTTATAAAAAGAAATCTGAGTATTGTACTTTAACGATTGTGGTGAACCATTTACACTCCATCTCCACTTAATTTTTGAAAAATGACAGCAGTATTGAAAACGTAATAATGTCATTAAGATAAAATAACAAAACAATCTACTATTGCCAATCGCGATACGCGTTTTTCGCCGACAAACTATAAAACGATGTCATTTCTACCCTCAGGTAACTGTTACCGCTTTGTTACTCTGCCATCGTACACAGAGTACCTGGCTTAATGCTGATTTAGTAGGTACGTCCGGAGGGCAGATCCCTTTATTTGCTAATGCCGTGCGTGTCACCCCGAGTGCCGCACCCTTGCTCTGAATGCAGAGAAAGATAAATTGAAGTCATTCGATATGGTAATGCATTGCTGCTTTGCCGTACAATATTGTTGTATTTTTAAACTTATTCCATTGTCAGTCCTAATATGATTAACATAAAGTTCAAGTTCGCTGAAACTGGGAAATCAAATCGCTGGATGTCGCTGACGTTTTACGGTCGGTCAACAAAGTGGCCTATCATTTTTACAAAACTTCGTATCGAAAAAAAATGTTGCTAGGATTGACATTCTAATATAGATTTGAGAGGAATAATGGATCTTTTATATAGAAATGTACAAATAAATGCCTATCTAAGAATGTTAACACAACTTATTTGGCAGTACCAGGCCTGTTGTACATGTGACATTAAGGAATATTATGTTATGGATTAATTAATACCCATAATTCGCCACGCCGAGTAGTCAACTGTTGCCAGATCCGTCGCGTTACTGTTGGGCAGGGTGCGCTCTGGTGATCTCACCACGCGCTGGTGAGGTTGCTTTCGCTCCGGTGATGGTATTGGACCACTTACAATCTCTCCTCACTTATAGGGATGTGAAAGACAGATGATTGCATTCACATCAATCGCAACAGTAGATATAAGTTGATGATGATTATGCATGCCTTAAAGTTCAACAGTCAACCCTACCGCCCAAGCAGAAACCGATTCCCATCAAACCGCTTCCAATCGAGCGTTATTGACAGAAATGTTTAGCTTTGTCAGGACAGCTAAACTAAACACAATTACCACTAAACTAAGCTGAGGTTTGATTTTCGCAATCAAAAAATCCGATCCTAATCGGCGTTAGCTTAGGTGGTAGGGTCTAGCTAGTCTAGGTATATGACTATGGTCTAGGACTTGAGTGGAAATGCTGGATTACTAGACAAACGTGACGCGCGTCAGGTGATTACCAAGCTCACAACGCCGAAATTTAAAATATCGTGTAGTGGTAGTGGAGCTATATGTTAATCTTGAGTGTCTGAAATACAATAGGTGAACGACCTGCCATCCTGAGAAAGCTAATGATGCAAGATAGTCTCTCGTGTTATGAAAGAAAGGTTGGATAATAAGATAATTATTCTGTAAACATGACTTGTAGTAAACCATACCCTACATAGATACATAAAATAACAAAAATACATAAAATTAGACAATGTTTTATTTAGAAAGCTCTACGTCTAGTATCTGTCTGCTGGTGGTTTTTTCACAAAGAACCACTTACTTCAGTCATGTTCTGCGACCAAGAAAGATTGCACCCGAGCAGAGTCGCGAACACCGCTTGTACTTAGTTAAAAAGAATCGGGTGTGGCTGTGTCATGGATACGGCCGTGTATTGTACGTGTTATATGCACTAAAATTATCTCAAAATGGCAGCGCTACTCTCCCCCTCGCACGCGATGTTCCATAGTCCTTACCTGGCGTAATAAATTCTTTGATCCTTCATCTGTCCAGTAGTGGTGTCATTAAATTTTGGATGAAGATGATAGATTTGTAGCTGCAACACCAAACTGCATCCCCCAATTTTGTTATTAATCGGTTTTTTTGAATTACGACCCTATGGAAGCAATTTTAAAATCACATACACTTTAATGCACAATGTTTTGGTACTTAGTACATGGTTTTGATTCAATTCATATTCTTCAGTCATGTTCTACGACCTAGAAAGATTGCACCGAGCAAAGTCGCGGACACCACGACATAGACGAACCTAAGTCGTATCTTGTAACATTTTTCATATGAATATTTCTTGCTGCAAATACTTTCCTTTATAAATGTATGTGCCGTGGAATTCAATCCAGCCATCTCGCGTGAGGTGATTCGAATGGAAATGTTCCTCAAGTTATAAACTATGCCAGTTATAACGTTAAACATGTTATCGGTCATAAATGTATGTAATATTATAACTTGAGATCTCAATAAATTGTTTTTTTTTTATTGATAATAGTTATAATCTACAGGGTCCGTACTTTTTGTTAACAATCCTCAATTTTGTTTTTGTCACAATTTTCTTATAATTTTATAATTGCACGTCGCTGGTGTGGTAATAATTATATTATTGTCTAATAATACTTATCTAAATCCTCCTATTATTTGCTTTGCAACCACGGCAGACCAGTCCCCTCTGGCAGCACCCGTTCACGAGTTGATGCATGGGGCAGCCATCGCCGCGTTCAACCACTTTATTGGGAACGCGTCGACCCGCCACACGGCACCACTACCCGATTGAATACTTTAGTGAGCATGACTACCTGGACTGTCATGGCTGCACAACAAAACCTCAGTTTATTCAAGAAAGTGTTTGATAATTGTGAGGATTCAGAATGCTTCACTAACGGTTGTTCATGTATATGTAAATAAGCAAGCCGGCTATATAAATTTTTAATGTGTATGATGCGCTGGAAATGTATAAATTATCTTTTAATGTTTTGTAAAATGTACAAGATCGAAAAAAATGCGGGATCTCGTCTAGGAGACCAAGACTTATCTTGGGTCGCTCAGCCAGCGGAGTAGTAGCGTAGCAATAGTCATCATCATCATCAGCCAGTATCTACTCACTGCTGGATATAAGCCTTCGCCAAAGCTTTCCACCAAATACGATCCTCCGCCTTCCGCATCCAGCCGCTTTCTTAAGGTCATCGGACCATCTAGAAGGAGGGCGTCCAACGCTACGTCATCCGCCACTCTAAAACTCTACCTCCTCCATCTGCAATCATTCACTCGACAGATGTGACCGGCCCATTGTCACTTCAGCTCGTAAATAGTAGCAATAGTAGTCCTGTAAAATTATATTCTTTGGTTTAGTCAAAATGCCTCCAGTGTACTTCCAACAACGTGTATTAATATCGGTGAATCATGGACTTATCGTCCAAATGCGAATATCTTCGGACGATATATCGTCCAAATAGAAATTACACGAATAAATTGTCCAAAGTTAAGTACATACTTCGCTACATTTATGAAAATAACAACCATCCCAAAATTTCAAATATAATACACGATCATCATACTTTCTCACTCGAATAGTTTCACAAAATTTCACGATACAGCACGGCCCTAATGAACGTGTCCTTCGTCATCGCCAATCGTCTAAATGAAGAATGGCGTCGCAATAGTTCCTCTTTTTACGAATTGTTTCTCTTTTGGATCGGACACTTTTCAGCGCAGATCTGACGTTCATTACGCGGTATATCAGTGTTGTAAGTAGAGAAATTTCATTCGATATTAAACAGTACTTTACATATTCTTTTGCCATGTATATGTATTATTCTTTCATCTCATTATACTGACGACAGAGAAGTTTCAGATTATTCCTCTATCTAATAGCTGTTATGATCATTTATATGTAAACATTTTATTTACGAATTATTATTTCTAACTAGCTTTTACCCGCGACTTATTTTTAATAAACTTTTTTTCCCAGTGGGAATATGATGTTTTTCCGGCATAAAAAAAAGGCTCTCATACCTAGTCTACTAAGTAGTCTCCAGACCTTATATCACCGTCAAAATGATCCAATGGATCCTTTCGATGTGAAAAGAGGACAAACAAATAAATAAACAACAACAAACACATTTAATCAAATAGAATATTTAGCACACCCCGTCCACTACATACAAATATCGCGTTGTTTACTACATTAACTATGACGTATGTGCAGAGCATGAATGAGCGTGTGCATGCCGCGCCGTACAAACTGTTCCAGGTTCGTGTCACAGGGGAGGTGAGGTCGATACGAGAGAGCGGCAGGGAGTGGCCATACTCTAGGTACTATTACTTATACTGTGATATTAGTATGGCAGTATGGATGCTACAAAGTAAAATGCTTTTAAATTAAACCGCCAATAAAACTATGGTTTCCTATTTGCGAATATAAAAAATAAATGTTACGATTTTAAAGTAAACCAATTTGGAATTCCTCCAAAATTCTCGATAATTTAAAACTGACGGTAAAGTGATAAAGTTCTTTGAAATCCACTCTATCTTTTCTCGACGCGAATAATTGAATCGCGTAGTTCCTTGTCGCTATCTTACAAGATGGTATCATTTGGCACCCTCTCTGGTACAGCCAACTCTGCTGACGTACCTTTTTGTTTTTCTCTTAGCTATTTCCATAAATTTCAAGGCTATAAATGTCACAAGTTCAATTTTCTTGCTATATTATGCCCATATTCAGCAATATGCGCAGCTATATCATTAAGCGCGTACGTTTTTTTTTTCTTTCATATAATTTGTTTATGGTTGGTATAGAAATATAATATTAAGCAGTGTTACAGATTGCACTATCACTTATTACTAAATCCTTACTTCTTTACTAATATTATAATATATACAGTGAGTTTGTGTGTTATGCTTTCACGTTGTAATTACTGAACAATGATCATGAAATTTTGCATTTAGAAGTCCAAAACAAATATCTCGCAGGATGACTTTTGACAGCTTAACATGCTCTCAGAAGCACGAAGGTGCTCGAGTTAAATAAAGTCATCAATAGATAGACTACGGTCGACGGCGCTTAACTTAATCGATTAGACTGTTCTGCGTAATGATGCTATCGAGCTCCGAAGAATCTGGCTATAAATAATTAATCTTATATTTACTCATATTAATATTTATTATTAAGTAATTAACATTAATATGAGTGTAATATCCATATAAGTGCTTAAGATGAATGAAGATTGTGTAGAATACTTGATATTTTCGTTATTTCTGCAAAACAAAAACTTGCAAAAAAAAAACTATTCTAATTCATAATCTAAGCCTATCGCTTCTAGTATTTTTTTTCATACTGTAACGGTACAGACCGTCTTGCACGTGGGTACGCTACCTTTAAGTGATCTTGGTTCACAAAAGATAAATTATGATTTTAATCTGTGGTATGAATCTATGGTTTTGTTCGGGTGGTTTTGAAATAAAAAACTTAAATATTAGTTTAATAAATGTAAATCAAACAGAAAATAATTCAATTGGTTTGATTTTATCTTTTATAATTTGATTCATGAATTAAATATATATTTTTATAATAATTTATAAATTAATATGAGAAAAAGTAATTGTCAATTATGATACTTCGAATGATTTTAATGGAGTTACTGGGGCAGTTCAACCCAAATATGCTAAAATAATCTAATTAGATTATAAAACGAATTATTAATTCAATTAACCCATATTTTGGGACATTTTGATAAAACTCCTACTGACGTTAAATACGGAAGTACATTTTGATTGGCTGACGGGGTTTGGCGCAAAGAGCGTATGAAGGGGTGGGAGAACGCGAGCCTTGAAGGCTGAGATGATGAGTGAGGGATTCACTTTTGGCTGAGACACGCTGGGGAGAGGTGGAGGCTTGGAGCTGAGAATCGGCAAGAATAGTTTAAGTGTAAGGTAGATACCAGAGCACTTATGAAGAAGGACTGGCAGAGCTGTCAAGGAAGCTTGGTGAGCCCGTTCCAATTTGGCTTCACTGTTATAATTCTTTACTGCACAATTATATTTTCTATTTATTCAAATGTGAAAGCTTTGGAGATAACCCTGGCTGTCGCTGTTCGTCTTGACCTATTAAATACCTACATATTACGGCATGGGAATCCGCCGAAACATATTATTTTTATGGGTAATAATAACCCACCATATTGTACAATTCATAGCATACGGCAGTTTCAATGGCTACCCTCAATAAGTTGACCTCAGTGTGATTCAATAGAGCCTCTGATCGTCAACTGTGTTATAATAACGACACGTGGCTTGGAGACTTGCTAAGCTTGATTGTACACATCATCTACATACAACATTACTGGCCCTGACTGTTCAGTGGCACCAGAGGAATCACCATGCATTTACTAAGGCGTTTTGCCTATCATCGTTGGATAACCATTACTATTTTAATACTTAAGGGAATTAACCCTTCAAATACTAGCCAATTTAGGCTTTACTAAGGCATTTTGCCTATCATCGTTGGATAACCATTACTATTTTAATATCTAAGGGAATTAACCCTTCAAATACTAGCCAATTTAGGCTCTACTGACTTGGGGTATTAACCCACATCACTTTGGTGAACCCTTCAAATACTAGCCAATTTAGGCTCTACTGACTAGGGTATTAACCCACATCACTTTGGTGATAAAATCACCATAATACAGCGAAGCAGTTTCAACAATTCGCGTTTGCATTGATATATTACCTCCAATTGCATATAATGCAACTGGCAGTTGTAAAGTAAGAAAGTAGCTTCACCCTGTGGAATCATGGCTGGGTACCTGGATGGAACCCGAGTTCCGAAGGGGAGGGTGTAGGGCTGACTGGGTCAGAGGCCTATATTAAGATGCCGATGATCCTCATCAGACAGAACGGCGGAGCCACCACAGTTTGCAAAATAATGTAAAAGGCACGGGCCTAACTGCACGCCTAAAACCACTGCAAAGCTGTATTAGTGATTCAAATTAGGTTGTTTGTTGGTATTGATTTGTTAATAGAAATGTAAGAATTCTTGTGTTAAAGTGTCATGCAATGAACCATAATTCACTCATAAAGTCCTGGGTTTACTAACGGTCACAACAGTAATATAAGGGTCCACTCTAGATGATCACACTGCCAAAAACACGGTCCAAATTATTAATATCACATCCGGTTAACAGAAGAACGGGGTATACCTCGTCATGGGGTATATTTTACAGGTGTATACGCTTGTAGGAGTGGGGTCTAACCGTCTATAAGCGCCATATAAGCTGCCAAGACGGCAGTAGGCCGACGAGACGTGCAGGAGCGTTTAGCTCTCATCGTTCTATTTCGAGGGGGGGTCGTTACAATTTGCTGCCATATGACCAGGATGTAAAGATCTATATCAAGTGACTAAAAGTCACAATTTGTTGCTCGTGAAAATGGATGAGAGAAGCGGTTCAGTTGTATGACACATTATTAAAGGTCGGTTAACACCAATACAGATACTTACATCAACGTTGGCTGAAAATATTACATACAGTAACTAATAAAGAAAATTCAGACATATTTTATAACATTTTATTAGTATAATGAGGGTATGACAAGCGTTCTCTTGAGAAAAAAACAGTTAGCGCAGTACTATTACATTCATTCGTGCAAAATCATTAGTATAGGCAGGTAAAATAACAAAAATATTCTAGTTCAAGTTCACACTCCGGAAATGCTCTAGGTAGTTGTCAAATCAATCAAGAAAAATCTGTATCTATAATGCTGAAAACACTAATACTCTATTTGCTATGTTGAGTTAAATAAATGTATGTATGTTCTATTAAACATAATATATACATCTAATACTATATATAATAATTATGGGTTTAAATTATAGAGATGGGGGGTTGGTATTGAAATTAAAATGTTATAGAGACAGGGGGTTGGTATTGAAATTAAAATTAACCTACTTATGAAAGAAGTTCTCTTAGAAATCTGAGCGATTTACTTGACATACATAATATTAGGCCGTTAATTGAATAAAATGTACTAGACAGAAGCAGTAGGAAATAGTTATAAATAAATACTTGAGTTTCAAATCGAGCAATGATTTTACAGGTATTTCTGAGGTATTCGTCGATAAAAAGAAAAGAAAAAGAATTCATAATAGTAAAACTTTATTTTAAAACATGCTGAGTGATTATTATCACATAATATATATATATAATGTAATTAATTTACACAGTAGAATATACATTTAAAAGTAGAAATCATAAAATATTAATAAATCTGAACATTTTAGTTAACTGCGCAGGCATTTAAAATAATAAAATACAGTGCCTGCTATATTCCTACCAACCGTAGGAAATGATCATTATTATTATAGTCATGTATTTATTACTCATACTAGTTCCAAATTAGTCCTTGCATCTACAGAATTATCATGCGACAAAACAACTTATTACTTACTTCAAATTATATGTTTGGGTAAAACTGTATGATTCATTACTGTAGTAATTAACTAGATTCTATTGTATTGCTACACATATGACGCTAACCAATCTGTCTTTTATTATATAAATTGGGGGTTGAGTTCAGAATTAGTTTTTACTTCAACAGAAATTTCTTTGTCGAATCATTAGAAGTAAACATGAATCACTATCAGTTCCTTTTTATTGAATTGAATATTAAAGAAACGGTGGAATGAAACTAGTAATCAACATAAAAATATATAGTTAAGCATTTTACTTCTAACCAAATAAGAAAAAACAAAATGTAACAAAAATATTTACCTATTCACTTAACCATACTCCACAAAATAATATAATTAAATAGATATTGTCACTATTTAAAAAAATAAATAAATAAGTAAACACTAGAGATATTTATTCACTTCACAATTTGCTTATACACATATCACAAAACACTTATATTTATTTAAATTCTTATAAATCTTGTCGAAAGTATGAATTTCAATCCAAAATATACTCAGTTCTCATGTAAATGTCTGGTTTCAGAACATAATAGTATATGTGATGTCTTGTGGTGGACTTCAATTCACAACCGCTTTGAAATCACAGAAAGCAAGTCCCCGGGTGGTTAAATCTTGCTTCTTTAGTTATGTATACTTGGTCAGATTAACTGTTGCATACTATTATAATATATCTTTATTTTTCTCTCTCTCACAAAGGATAGTATTGTATGCAGTACACATAATTCTTGATAAAAATACACCTTAGCGACTGGTATTTGTACTTTACTATGGTTTGCCAACTTTTCACTCTGCTAACTTAATACTGTGTAGACATTTGTGGAATGATTTTATATTATATAATACTCATAACCACTCCACATCTCCATACAAAGAATATTATACTATCACAACAAGATTAGTTATATATCTTGATAGGTAGATTTTGACCATTCATTCATTTTATTAATTTTATTGCACCGTAGTTCCAATATAAGTTTATACGTATCACGAAGTCAATATTATATATCATAATTGAGTCTTTAGTATTCAGTAGGTACCATATTCACCTATTATTATATCTGTTTACACATATTTTAGGTTACTTTCAGTCATTCAATGATGCGTTTACATTTTACAATATTCTTGTACTTGAATAGCTGTATAGTTTCAGAACATGCGTAGTTCTTGTAATGCAGAATCTTCCAAATATAAAATCAACTTTTAAACCTGTAACAAGAAACATTTGAATTGCGCATATGTTTAACAGTATGTTATTTTATAGGAAACAAAATATTAACATAACGATACGTACCTTATTATGGATACAACTCTTTATTTTACAAAATGTTTACTTCATTTCCAGATTGCTTTTATATCTTAAATTACTCAAAAGTAAATAATAGATTATCAAAATAGTTTTGGCTTGAATATTAATTGAGAGGGAAAAATAGGGACGTGACAAAGTAATCGTTTATAGAAACAATCGGTTTTAAAAATACATAAAGTCGATTTTGCCTGATTAGGGTTGATCTACTAGAGCTCGGAGCGCGAATTGATATTTGCTATTCAATCGATTAATATTACATTAACGATACCTGTGCATCTACAATAGTTTGTGAAGCTTTTATTTTTGAATTCGTTACCTGCGGATTCCTAGCTTTTATTTCGATAGTTTAAATTTAACTGCTACTTTAGTTATCAATGTAACGCTGGTCTTCCGACAATAACTAGAACTCATTTAGTTTGTTGAATATTAAACTTGAATGAGTATCGATTATTTAAAAATTTGTTTATTTGTTGTTTATTTTTAATTAATAAATCTGATTAGTATAATATATAGGACGTTTAGTTTGAAATTTATTGGAAATTAGAAAAAAGAGGGGTCGTTAATTATTTTTCAAACAAATATCAATTAGTTGATTTTTCATGTTAAAAGAATTTAATCGATTTATAAAACTATTTTTGATAGATTTTCGATGTTTCTAGTTGCAATATTTGGGGGTTGCCATAATTGTTATTAATATTAACTTTAATGATATTTTAGCCTATCGAGCTATAGAACCAAATTATTTTACATGTATGATGTAGTCAAAAATGTCTGCACAATATTAGAGAGGAAAACGGATTAGTTATTGAAATTAAATTTTCTCGTTTTACCATAGGCTACTGTGTAAAGATGGGTTCTTTGATGTCGGAAGACTGAAATGTATGAGATTTTATTTATAAATGAATTATCACATTTAGGAATTATAATGTTGCTATTTAGAAAAGATATTAATAAAAAAAATATTTAATTAATTTTATTTAGTGAAAATAAAAACGATTAATTTATGGGATCAACTCTATAGCGATTATAAATATTCAAAGAAAAATAATAGTTTGAGACCACCAGATAAAAAAAAAAAACAAATAATTAATATTTCTCATTCAATTCAAATTAGTTCATAGACATACATACGACCTTTATCTAGTATCAATTTTATTGAAAATTTATAATAAATTTCGACTGAAGAGTGATTGCCAACGAGGAAAAGAATGAAAAACTATTTGCTTTGTTTACAATTACATAGAGTGGTGACAGCAGTAAGAGTAGCGGCAAATATGTGACTAAATTACCTAAATATTTTATTGTTTATTGTGTTAAAGAGCTAAAAATGTCGACATCTAAAATAAATTGTGGTTGGAGTGTCATCCTATTTTATGATAATTAGTAAAAAAGTGGATATCATCAAACGTTTACTAAAACGAATATTAAGTTTCTAACCTCAAACAATAATAAATGGCTAAAACATTGTATTAGCACGGCATATACGGGGTGTAGAAGAACTAAGAAGTAACAGCCAGAGTTACTTAATATGAGCCAAGATAATTCGTCAAACATTTGTGATATTAATACCCAACAAAATAAGTTTAAATGGAAGTACTTTCTGTGGTTCATTTTGCTACTTAGATAAAGCGCTATAATTACTTTAATAGTTTTGTATATGTGTGTGTGATAAGAGTGGTAAGTGCAAGCATGGTGCTGCTTTACTATCATTATATTAATTCCAAAGTAAACTTGTCAAACACGAGCAATGAACAACAATGTTTTATTTATTCCATTGTTTTGCAAATTGCAACACAACAACAATCATAACCGATTTCCAAAGAAAATTAACAATACAGTAAAATATCAAAACAGTTTTGTTGACAGTCTTTTCAAGTTTAGTACATATTTTGCCGCGGCTTGCACTGAAATTGTTAGATTGCCCTTCACCATGAAGGTTAGTCATAAATTGCTTAAAATATATTTAACCACGTCTTTATAATATAAATAAAGTTACTTCTGTTAAAAATTGCAGATGTATTTTGTATCAATTATAAACAAGGCTGTATGACTAACAACTGTGTATTTTAATTAAATAAACATTGACAAAAGATTAATTATTGGAACAATATATCATAGGTTGCAATGAGTGCTTACCATCAGGAGGGTCATGAGCCTGTTTGGCACCTTAGTTATAGAAAATGGATAAAAGGGTATTACTGATTAGGTGGTAGTTACTTCAAACAGATTAAGGAAATTAATATTAGCAGTGTCTGCGGGTTAGTTTAAGATGAGTAGGTAAGGTCAATTCAACTATAACTGCGACTAATGTACATACTTACTTCTAACAAAACTTATGGGTGAAAGACAGGACACATTAATCAAAATTAGTTTGTTTGAATTCATAAGGAAAATAGTTTCAATTTTAAATCTTTGATCCGGCTTGATCCATTGGTTGTTTCTGATTCTAAAACATGCTATGGTTTTCATTTTTGATTTGGATGAAATAAAATAATATTCTGGCAAGGTATACTAGACCTACAGTGGCAAAAGTGTGGTATGTAGGCATATGCTTGAATAAATGGTTTGCCTAGACTATTAGTTTTGGAATTTTAATCTGTTAATAGCTTGCATATGGGCAACAGTTTCCTACTCTGGGGGTTGATTGCTTTTTGTGAGTGAGTAAAGTCGCACTAACAATATTTTATGCTGCGGGAACAGCTTCACATCGGATAGGCCGTATGCTTGACTGTTACTGATGTAGGATAAAAGATGTTTTTAAAATTAGGGTTCCTCAGTACAATTCATGAAAACCGATTTTAATTAATTTCAAGCATTTTATGATGTTCCTATGTTTAGAAAAGTTAAGTGGCTTATGGCATTCCTAGGGTTAGTTATACAGTTTGTACAGAGAGTTTAATCCCTGGTGGTTCGTGTTGGCGGCTGTGCCGAGACGTCATTTTCCCAAATGGTCAATTTATAAAATTTGCTTCCCGGGATGCTGGCTCCCTAGATCGACAACTTTCCAACTTTATTGTTCAGTTCCAGACAATTGAGAAACTGTAGGTTGGCAGCAGGGGTAGCAACTCGTGAACGGTACATTTCATAACTGCAAGCGTCTATAGACAAATGATAATTACCGCACCTGGACCTTGGACCAAAATATTAAATTTTATAGACAATTATGAAGTCTATTACTGTCATTATAATACCCTATGCCAAATTTATCTGCATATGGTGCACCCTGTCAGTTGACGAACAAGGCTTTGACGGACGATAAGTATGGCAGAAGGATAGATCAACAGGGAAAGTATTTCCACCTGTCAGAAGATTGCTGTGGATTCCCTGGAGGGTTGTTGTGTTCATGCGAGTGGGTGAGGATTTCCTGGAAGATTGTTGTGTTCATGCGAATGAGTGAGGAATCCCTGGAGGATTGTTGGGATCATGCGAGTGAGTGATGTGACCAGAGGTTGAGGAATTGCAGCGTCGGCAGTGCGGGCAACTAAGCGCGAGTAACACAATATGTGTGCGTTGTTAGCATTAATAGGCTACTGTAACCATTTTGCAAAAAACAAGCATACAGCCCGCCTGATACCGACAGGCGTTGTCCCATAAAGACAGCTTTGGGAAATTGTAGATTTGGGAGATTGTCGTTTTGGGATGTTGGCATTTTGAGACAGTCACCTTTTTAATACTGTTGGTGTTTAATAGGCTACTGTAACCGATTTGTATAAAGCAAGCATACAGCCCGCCTGATACCGACAGGTGTTGTCCCATAAAGACAAGACAGCTTTGGGAAATTGTTGTTTTGGGATGTTGGCGTTTTGAGACAGTCACCTTTTTAATACTGTTGGTGTTTAATAGGCTACTGTAACCGATTTGTATAAAGCAGGCATACAGCCCGCCTGATACCGACAGGTGTTGTCCCATAAAGACAAGACAGCTTTGGGAAATTGTGGATTTGGAAGATTGTCGTTTTGGGATGTTGGCGTTTTGAGACAGTTACCTTTTTAATACTGTTGGTGTTTAATAGGCTACTGTAACTGATTTGTATAAAGCAAGCATACAGCCCGCCTGATACCGACAGGCGTTGTCCCATAAAGACAGCTTTGGGAAATTGTAGATTTGGGAGATTGTCGTTTTGGGATGTTGGCGTTTTGAGACAGTTACCTTAATACTGTTGGTGTTTAATAGACTACTGTAATCGATTTGTATAAAGCAAGCATACAACCCGCCTGATACCGACAGGCGTTGACCCATAAAGACAGTTTTGGGAGGTTGTAGATTTGGGAGATTGTCGTTTTGGGATGTTGGCGTTTTGAGATAGTTGCCTTCTTAATACTGTTGGTGTTTTGGCGCGGTTGTCCGTGTGAACCAGGAGGGACTAATTATACATACCTATATATAGCATCATTATAATTTCATGATTTAGATGTCGAATGAAGTATACACCAGTGGATCGGGCTAGACATAGAGCGGTAAAGAGCGGATTATTAGATGCAGGTTGATAGGCCGTGATCATCTAGTGTTGATGGACCATAATTATCATCATCATCATCATCATGTTAGTCAGTCCAGAACTTGGATTAGTTGCATCATTGTTACAATTATGTGACATTGATATGAATGATTCATAATTATCATCATCATCATCAAGTTAGTCAGTCCAGGACTTGGATTAGTTGCGATATTGTTACAATTGAATGACATTGACATGGATGAGCCAAGGTTATCATCATCATCATCATAATTATCATCATCATCAAGTTAGTCCAAGACTTGGAATAGTTGCGATATTGTTACAATTATGTGACATTTGACATGGATGAACCATGGTTATCATCATCTTCATCATAATTATCATCATCATCAAGTTAGTCCAAGACTTGGGTTAGTTGCAGCATTGTTACAATTATGTGACATTGATATGGATAGGCCATAATTATCATCATCATCATAAGTTAGCCAGGCCACGGGTTTAGTTGCGATATTGTTACAATTATGTGACATTGGTATGGATGAGTCATGATCATCATCATTATTATCATCATCATCATGAAGTTAGTCCAACACTTGGGTTAGTTGCAGCATTGTTGCATTTGAGTGACGTTGATATGATGAGGATAGTTGCAGGACAGGAGTTTTGTGAGTGAATAATGAAAAATAAAATCGATATTTCAGGTTTATTGAAATCAGGTCAGTTGATTAAAAAAAAAAAAAAAAAACGATAACGTAAGTATGTGGAGCACAGTAAGGGCACATTTTGGCGAAGGGAGTTTAATGGCAGAAAGGCCTACTTCCAACCCAACTAATAAACAAAAAAAAAAATTTTTGGAATTCGTTTTATTTGAGGCTCTTGATTTATTACCCTGTTTTAGTTTCGATTATGGAAATGAATTTGTATATAAATGAATTTAACTTCCTTGGTTCAGTTGTCTACTGAGGAATCGTGTCTCTGAATACTTAGGTATAGTGATCCGAGACTTTAGTTACGATAGAACGGGGAAGTCCCTGGCGGTATTGAACTTGGATTGGTTTTAACAAACAACTTTTAAGCAAAGTTCTTTTGTATTATAAGAACAAAGCTTGTAAGTTGACACTCTACAAGAAGCTGACACTACCACTGATTGGACACTCCACAATCTCCTGGTATTGACTATATAGTGAGTCTGGGTTCGTTTATGGTAAAGGATGACTTGCATTGCACTTGTATCATTTGCATCTGTGGAAGCACATGGATTTTGGAGAGCGAAAGTATGCGATCCCACTTGAAGTACTCCTGTGTCAGTCAAGGTTAGTCCGCTGGCGAGGAAAAGAGTTGGGGTAGTATATTAACTATTCGGTTTGACTTAAGGACATGACTGATGGGGCGACAGCGTGCATACCAATTCCAACTCCTCTTATGTCAGTCAAGGTTAGTCCGCTGGCGAGGAATGCTTTGGGTGTACTTGTTGGCGTGCTTGTCGGTTGGATTTTGAGTCATAGCTGAGTCGCTGTGCCTCACAACCACAGGCTTATCTTGGATTCATGTGTCAGGATGTAAATTCTGCTGGTTCAATGAGGAGACATCTTGCTTTGATGGAATTTCCCGGCTTATTATATATGATATGCCAGGTATAAATACACACCACACACATGGTAAAATTCGAGGAATGTATCGACAGGGGATTAGACATAGTAACCGCGATTTTTAGGAAAGGTAAAGGTGGTTTGTGTTCATGAAGGTAATATTAAAAATTATAATAACATTTTAAATTGTAGTTTTATTTCTTAACTGAAATTTTAGCCATTTCAGAGTTAGAGGGAGAGTTAGGGAAAGTTTTAATAGACTTTATCAAGTCAATTAAATACTTTCGGGGGTTGTGTGTAACGGTACAGACCGTCTTGCACGTGGGTACGCTACCTTTAAGTGATCTTGGTTCACAAAAGATAAATTATGATTTTAATCTGTGGTATGAATCTATGGTTTTGTTCGGGTGGTTTTGAAATAAAAAACTTAAATATTAGTTTAATAAATGTAAATCAAACAGAAAATAATTCAATTGGTTTGATTTTATCTTTTATAATTTGATTCATGAATTAAATATATATTTTTATAATAATTTATAAATTAATATGAGAAAAAGTAATTGTCAATTATGATACTTCGAATGATTTTAATGGAGTTACTGGGGCAGTTCAACCCAAATATGCTAAAATAATCTAATTAGATTATAAAACGAATTATTAATTCAATTAACCCATATTTTGGGACATTTTGATAAAACTCCTACTGACGTTAAATACGGAAGTACATTTTGATTGGCTGACGGGGTTTGGCGCAAAGAGCGTATGAAGGGGTGGGAGAACGCGAGCCTTGAAGGCTGAGATGATGAGTGAGGGATTCACTTTTGGCTGAGACACGCTGGGGAGAGGTGGAGGCTTGGAGCTGAGAATTGTCAAGAATAGTTTAAGTGTAAGGTAGATACCAGAGCACTTATGAAGAAGGACTGGCAGAGCTGTCAAGGAAGCTTGGTGAGCCCGTTCCAATTTGGCTTCACTGTTATAATTCTTTACTGCACAATTATATTTTCTATTTATTCAAATGTGAAAGCTTTGGAGATAACCCTGGCTGTCGCTGTTCGTCTTGACCTATTAAATACCTACATATTACGGCATGGGAATCCGCCGAAACATATTATTTTTATGGGTAATAATAACCCACCATATTGTACAATTCATAGCATACGGCAGTTTCAATGGCTACCCTCAATAAGTTGACCTCAGTGTGATTCAATAGAGCCTCTGATCGTCAACTGTGTTATAATAACGACACGTGGCTTGGAGACTTGCTAAGCTTGATTGTACACATCATCTACATACAACATTACTGGCCCTGACTGTTCAGTGGCACCAGAGGAATCACCATGCATTTACTAAGGCGTTTTGCCTATCATCGTTGGATAACCATTACTATTTTAATACTTAAGGGAATTAACCCTTCAAATACTAGCCAATTTAGGCTTTACTAAGGCATTTTGCCTATCATCGTTGGATAACCATTACTATTTTAATATCTAAGGGAATTAACCCTTCAAATACTAGCCAATTTAGGCTCTACTGACTTGGGGTATTAACCCACATCACTTTGGTGAACCCTTCAAATACTAGCCAATTTAGGCTCTACTGACTAGGGTATTAACCCACATCACTTTGGTGATAAAATCACCATAATACAGCGAAGCAGTTTCAACAATTCGCGTTTGCATTGATATATTACCTCCAATTGCATATAATGCAACTGGCAGTTGTAAAGTAAGAAAGTAGCTTCACCCTGTGGAATCATGGCTGGGTACCTGGATGGAACCCGAGTTCCGAAGGGGAGGGTGTAGGGCTGACTGGGTCAGAGGCCTATATTAAGATGCCGATGATCCTCATCAGACAGAACGGCGGAGCCACCACAGTTTGCAAAATAATGTAAAAGGCACGGGCCTAACTGCACGCCTAAAACCACTGCAAAGCTGTATTAGTGATTCAAATTAGGTTGTTTGTTGGTATTGATTTGTTAATAGAAATGTAAGAATTCTTGTGTTAAAGTGTCATGCAATGAACCATAATTCACTCATAAAGTCCTGGGTTTACTAACGGTCACAACAGTAATATAAGGGTCCACTCTAGATGATCACACTGCCAAAAACACGGTCCAAATTATTAATATCACATCCGGTTAACAGAAGAACGGGGTATACCTCGTCATGGGGTATATTTTACAGGTGTATACTCTTGTAGGACTGGGGTGTAAGGGGCTATAAGCGCATATAACCTGACAAGACGGCAACAGGTCGACGATACGTTCAGGGAGAGCGTACATCGTCTATTTAGAGGGGGGGTCGTTACAATACCACTAAGGTGATAGAGAAAGCATTTACCGTAGCCTGAACACCAGGGGCTTCATACGCTCGTGACCGACCAAAATATTCTTTTGGCTCTGCACAAAAAGAGGTAGGGCAGTGTAATTATATATCAGCTACCCGACTTGGGAAGTACCTCCACCTCACAGAATACCGCAGCCAAATAACAATTCCCTTGAGGGCTGTTATGTTCCTGCAAGTGAGTGAGGTCACCACTAAGGAAGCAGTTGCTGCATTGGCAGTGGGGGTGGCGGCGCGTGAGCAATACTTTATATTGCTAGTGTTGATATGGCTACGATATCCGCTTCACATTAGATGGGTCGTATGCTTGTTTGCCATCCAACGTAGTATACGAAGAAAATATTTACAAATCTTGAACATTTTTGAAACATAAATTCGCTCATTCGTAAAATACAGAATACGTCAAACAGGGAATAATAGGAGTTCGCAGTACGTAACACTGGGGCACTAGGGCGCCTCTAGTGTACTCTCTTTAACGACTTCCATTCATCTAAGTCTACACAAGCAGGGTAGTGTATTAGAACAGATACACGCGTAGTACAGACAACATTTCCCTACAACAAAGCATAGTATAATTCGGAACTACAACCACATACATACGGTTGTTCCGAATCGTCCTTACCTACAGGCATCATGATTTAGATTTCTGCAGTGCACCAAATCACTGTGAAATTCTAAAATGCAGGACGGCTGCGCTTTGTCCACATAAATAAATTTAACCGTAAGCTTCTGTGTTTTCTACAGTTTCGTATATATTTCACTTCGAATTGAAATCTATGGTCTCATAAATCAATACACCTTTGTAGTGGAATTTAAAGGTTTGGAAAATATTTTATAAAGATAAATGACAGTAAGAACATGTCTATGATTCGACAGGATCTACCGCCGATTTGCCAAAAGTCGGAATAAATAGTTACTTGTTCAACGAATGAGCAAAGTTGTTTTTGGGTTTGAATGCCGCCGTTAACTGATTCTAAGGTTTAAATTAAAACATAATATATAATACTAGCTTATACCCGCGGTTTCGTCACACATGAACATAGTGCCTGGATAAAAAGTATGTGTCTATGCAGAACATATTCTATATATATACCAAATTTCATCCAAATCCGTTTACCTGTGAAAAAGTAACAAATAACCACACGTCCTTACGAACTTTCACATTTATAATACTTATTATTTTAGTAGGATTAGTATCCGGTCCCACCGTATAGCACCATTTTGACAGTAAAGTTAATTTGATATTTTAGTAATCGACCCATACAAATCCATACATACATATTATGTTACTACAAGAAATATTTCAAAACAACAATAAAATTACTACAATATCGGGTTTACTGTTGCGTGGCTACGAGAAATTGAAATAAGATACAACGGTCGATCGAGCTCGCTTCTTACGAGTAGTTAGTTAGTGCAAGTGATCCTGTCGTCCGTTGATCTATTAGTTATTTCTAAATTCTACCTACATTTTGTGTAACATTTAACAATAACAGAAAGTGATATCGGATATTAATTTTAGTTTTAAATTTAATTATAGTTTTTCATGTAAGCGATGTGCAAACGTCTTAATGAAAAATAAAGATATATTATACCGATATTATTCCTGTAATATTTTCATGCCTGCCCCTAAAACCGCGATAAAGATGAAAAAGTGAAATACAAAAGTCGGGCTCCATAAGCTGTTATCCAGGCCCGTAAAGCTTTAAAAAGCTATAGTTTTTCACATACTCGCCCCAAACATCCATTTACTAAGACTTGAACACCATTCATTTCATGCGAGAGAAAAGGGGAGAGGTAAAAATACATAACAGTAGCAATAATTTAATCGATTATATCCCAAATTCAAACCTCCAAACGTATTACATGCATATTTACACATTTGCTTTGTGATATTAGTGTAAACTAAAGAAGATGGGAAGGGAAATCAGAATCCTTTCACAGCATATGCAGAATAACCTGAATAACCCACCAAAGTTAACAAATAGAGGACAAACAAACTTTAAAAAATATTCACTTTTACATAATAGAGATATAACATAGACATGTGTACTTTAATAATTATGATTCATTGGTAAATTATATCTAAAATTTTGATATAACTAAGTTTGATTGACGAATCATTATCAAAATTGCAATCAAGTAAATTGCTTGAAACAAAACATTTGCTGTCTAATGTTCGAAGCAGCGTTGCTTCCAAGAATCCTAGATTATCAATAATTATAATTGACAATCCATTACGTAGATTGCCTCGTGGCCCGATGTCGTTTTTGGGCAAGAATATTGTACGACAAAACATGAGTGCCACTGCCTTAACGAACGACTAAAACTGAAGGACTTCTTTCAGTAATTTTGCCAGCCCTTGCAAATAAACAGGCGTTCATTAATTACGTGGGGGTGATCAAGGGGGAGGGGGTCAAATTCTCACCTGGGAGAGACCTCTCTCGCCCAGGTGAGATACCAGGACAAATATCTCGTAATTTTTTTGGCAAATAATACCTAATATCAAAATAATGAAAAAAAAAATATGTTTAAACGAATAATTCACAAATATAAGCATTAAGTAAGAACTTCATTTACCTACATTTTGAGATTTTATTGAATATTGGCAGTGCCCTCTCCCCTGAACTGGACTACCCATCTTATATATTTTATCAACCGAAAAGGACTCATCATAATATCGAAGATTGTCAGCTTAAACGACTTTTGAATGACCCTTGACCCTCAAATCTGTCGAGATCAATTGAAGACTCTCCAACCTCCATATTATTGATGTCTGAATATGCCCTTGATGGCCACTTAACGCCCAGTAATTTCTGTCCTAATGTGACATGTCAAACGACTAGTTCTCGATGTAATAGACCTTTCCATAACTTTGTGTTTTACGACAAAATAATGGCGTGGATATTAGGTTTGAACTCTTTAGAAATAAAAGTGATCTAAAAAGATATGAGAGTCGTCGAGGTTTTAGATGACATTTCTACTTTATGCCTAATAAACCGTCCTAGTCCAGATCATGGTTTAATTATAAGAGTACATATAAAGATTATATCATGCATGTGTACAAATAATCGTGAGGTGATAACCGTGGCCTTTGGGTGACTTGAAAACACTGGCCTTCCGCTAACAGGCAGATGCACTTTGTAAATAACAACGGGAATTAACGCGATCATGCGTAACGATTTACATACCTTTATTATTGCCTGACGTTTCGACTAGGTTGCACCGGGCCGTGGTCACAGGCTGTCGGCGATGTGCCTTAAAGATATTAGATGCACTTTGGTTGAAAACAGACCCATGCTCCAGCAGTGGGATGAATATACGTAAATAAATAATACGACACGTGTTTCGCCTCTACGCGAGGCATCCTCGGGCGATCTGTAGATGTTGATGGTTAAAATGTTCTTAATCGGGAAAAAACTTGATACATTTCATTTATTCGTTTCTGATATTAAACGAATCAAGTTGACCCCAACTGCGGCCGGGATACCGGAATACGGGCACTTCAATCTCTTACCATCACTTTGCGACAATACACCGCTAAGCACCGACGACGTTGACAATCCGATTACTACGCTTATCAATTACAAATTTGTCAGTGGTTTGGGATTTGACTAACTTTGGTATTGACTAAACTACAATGAATTCATAATAAATCATGAAGCGACAATCTCGAATAAAATTTTATTCGTCATTGCAAGTTCTTTTTAAATTGCCGTCTATTGTAATACAAATAAATTCAGGTTGCGTACTAATAAAAGATTAAATTATTCGAACAAAAAGTAATATGGTTTACAAGCCGAAAACAAAAAGAAAACTTTTTTTATTTCCAAGCATCACTACTTCTTCTTATTCAATATTTTTAAATTAAAAATTGAGATAAGAAATATTATTGAGTAATCGACCAGTATCAACGCAGCTACTGAAGCAGGTAAAATGAACGACGTAATAAAAAAATATGAACTTGATGTATCTAAAGGACTCGCTCTCAAGAGCTCAGTTTAAATTAAATTGCATTATTCGTACCCAGCGTTCCGTGGAACTGCATGTTGTTGGTGCTTCTTTTTTACTGGAGTTCAGGTTTGGAATGAAATGACAAGAACGATGAAAGAGAAACTCATTTTTATGCTTTTTTTCATTCGAAAATATTTTATTTATTCTGTTTTTTTTATACTACGTCGGGTGGTAGACAAGCATACTACCCACCTGATGTGAAGTGGTTACCGTAGCCATATTAACGCTCATAATATAAAATATCGCTCGCGCGCTGCCACCCCTGCTGCCAATGCAGCAACACCTTCCATCCTGGTGACCTCACTCACACTCTGGAACACAACAACCCTAAAGGTAATTGGTATTTGGCTGCGGTATTCTGCGAAGTGGAGGTACTTCCCCTGTTAGGCAGCTCTATTCGCCAGAACCTCTTGTCAGTCAGCAGGGTGCACCACGTGCATGTGATGTTGGCTTTGGTTCAAAGATGTTAATAAACCGCATACACCCCAATGCATGTACTTACATAAATAAGGCACTACCCCTTTTATTAGGCATCGCTTAGGTACCCATAAAAGGATAGGTGTATTGTAGATGTGATACTCGAAAAACAATACAGTGCAATGGAATATTTATAGCTGATTTTACTATTATATGCTCAGTATATTGGCAATCATATGGAAAAAATGTATTAACTCGTAATTAACCTTTTATAGGAAAGGTCCCAATATGGATTTATGTCGAAAGAACACCGTTGATAAATAAATATGTACGCAGGATTGGTAAAAAAACAGTTTATAAAATTTTATAAAACAAACAAATTTTCAACAGTTCAATTTGTTTTTAACAAATGTTTTTTTTTTAGTTTAAGCCATTAATTTTAAATCAATTACCCCTATAACATAATATACATTTCTAAACTATTTTCCAATACAATTTTAATCACCTGTTTTTAAACTTGTTTTAGTCATGCCTAACCTGTATGTATATTATTGTATATAATGTGGATTTCTGAGGCACACTTCTACAGCCTAAACGGCTTGACGGATTTCAACATAATATGATATATAATAATGATAGGCTATATTAAAACTTCGCAGTCGGGTTTTTTGTTTCCTCTTATAGATAAGGTCCCATTATGCTTCTATGACGATAGTAGAGCACTGATGCAACATAATTTCGGGCGAGAAAATAGATAGAGCAATAATTTTAAAATATTTACAAAATATGCATGTAAGCCACGCATATATAGAGATTTACGATCAAGTTATATCTCGTTGAGTTTTTGTGTTATTACTTCGATAGCCTATATTTATATATAGGCTATCGAAGTAATAACACAATTATTTGTGAGATTCTTACATAACAAATCGAAAAAAAATCACATAGTAATTCCATAATTAAGACATTAAGGACTACATTTTTTATATCGCGTTACGCATTCTATACTAACTAATAAATAATAACTAAGTATATCAAAAGTATTCGCTGCGAATATTTTTGATATGTTTTTAAACATATTTTCTGAGATAGAACTTTAAGGATTTTCAGGCAATTGATTATAGAATCGAATGCAATTGACTACAGAAGATTTCCCGGTTTTAGCAAGCTGATGCATCGGGTACGTAATTTAAGCCCGTTTGCAAGATTTACATTTTGTACAGTTCTCAATTTTTTAGGAATAAATTTAGATTTTTACGAATATACAATATGTCCCCTTTCCGTCACAGAACGTCACGTACAGGCTTGCGATATCATAAATTCACCATTGGGATTATTCCTTCACGTACTAAAAAGTTTGGCAACTCCTATCTATTAAAAAGTGGAACGCGTTGCCGGCATATGTAAATGCGTTTAGGTATCAAGCTGAAATTTGAACTGTATGCTCAGGTCTACGGTCCCATGAAGTCGTAAAAAAGTCAAACTGCTAAGTTTACGTAAAAAAACGATACGACCATTTCATTCAGCAAAAAACGCATATTTCGACACATTCTCAAAGGAATCAAAACTCATAGGGTGCTTCCCGTTGATCTAGAACTATGAAATTTGGTAAGTAACATCGTATTAAACTACAAGTACAAGAATAAATCTCAAAACTATACATTTGTAATTAAATCTTAAAACATAGGGGGTTAGGTTTCTGAACTATTTCAAATGATCCTACGTACGGATGTCTTCTCGTCCGACATACCGCAGTGCCTCAAGTCGAAAGTCTTCAACCAGTGTGTGTTGTAAGTGATGACTTACGGCACTGAAGCGTGGTCCCTCACTATGGGCCTTATGAACAAGCTCAAAGTAGCCCAACGAGCTATGGAGAGGGCTATGCTCGGAGTCTCTCTGCGAGATCGAATCAGAATTGAGGAGATCCGTAGAAGAACCAAGGTTACCGACATAGCCGAGCAGATTAGGAAGTTGAAGTGGCAGTGGGCAGGGCACATAGCACGGAGGATGGATGACCGATGGGGTCGAAATGTTCTCGAATGGAAACCACGTACCGGCAAGCGCAGCGTAGGACGTCCACCCACAAGGTGGACAGACTACCTCATTAAGACCGTAGGATCGCGCTGGATGCAAGCCGCTTCCAACCGGTCTTATTGGAGATCTAGAGTGGAGGCCTATGTCCAGCAGTGGACTTTCAATGGCTGAGATGATGATGATCATACGTACGGAACCCTCGGTGGGCGAGTCCGACTCGCACTTGTCCGTTTTTTTTTTTATATTAATAAAAAAAATGTTTTTATAAATAGATTGAGCAGTATCGGCACAGGTATCGGTGAGGAAATTTATTTCATTGGAAAATTGACTCTCTTTTGCAAGACAAAAAATGTTTAAATATCAGCCGTTTACTCCAAAATAGTAGGTATATCTACTATAAGACGTAACGCTGTGACAGTAGCTGAAATACACTAGAAGGAAAGCCGCATAGAGCTACTCGTCGTACTATCAATACTGCGTCTCGTGACTACGCGGTACTATCTTGTATTGACAGTGTAACTCTCTACCATAGCTGGGCATTAACTCGTTAATCCGTTAATCGTTAATTAACGAAGTTAACATTTCGAGTAACGGATTAACTTTTAAGTTAACTTAAAAATATTTTAACGGACTCGTTAACTTTCGTTAAATTTCCTTAAGTCCGTTAATCGTTAATCTAGCAATCATTTGTGTATTCACAGTAATAGTTTGCGTCTGTACAGTGTGTGTATTTATAAAGAAAGAGTGTTCTGTGCGAAATAAAACCATAATATCACGGAATTGGACTCGAATTCCGCTCAGAGTGCCTAGTGCGAGTTTTTTGTACGCGTTCGATAATGTGAACGTAAACAAACCGACCAAATAGATAGGTACTCTCATGTTGTGAATTTATATGACGCGTGTTACATATCAAAATTATATAGCTTACTCGCTCACATTTCGAAGTGAGCAACCCGGATAATTTGGATATGTAACACGCGTCTGGTAAATTCACAACATGAGAGTACTTCTCTATTTGGTCAGTTTGTTTACGTAGACATTATCGAACGTGAATAAAAAACTCGCACTCAGCACTCTGATGAAAATCTGTGGCCACATTTGAGTGAGTATATTAATTTTGTATCCAGATCGGGAGAACAAATATTTTTTGAGTGTAAGCTATGCTTACCTAAACAAACAAAAATAAAAGCTCATATATCGAGCCTCAATAATCTCAAACAACACTTACGAAAGTGCATACAATTTGAGGTGGGGTCAAACTGGAGCAAGCAAAATGAGAATCGCTCGTTCTGATAAAAATGATGATAGCGTCGGCACCTGCAGAATCAATAATCAAAGCACCTCAAGCAAAAGTGACACATGCATAGTATTTTTTTTATTTCAAACTTTAAATGTTGTCGATAGTTATGGGTCCTGTTAACTTCTAGAACCAACTTCTAGTTTTTATCAGAAGATGCAATTTTTATCACGTGTTAACGGATTAACGATTAACGTTAACTTCCGTTAAATTTTCTGAAATGTAACGCTTTAACTTTTAACGAAGTTAACTTTTTCCGTAACGGATTAGCGATTAACGAAGTTAACTATTTGGTTAACGGTGCCCAGCTATGCTCTCTACGTACGGATAACGGTACAATAAGGGAGAAATTATTCCTGACAGCAATTGTTTTGAGGAACCTTAAAACAAGGAATCAATTCACGTAATAGGGTCCCCTTCAAGGTAAAAGTTAAATAAATACATTATTCGCAGGAATCCTATGATCCTTTGCATATATTTTTTTACGTTAATAAATCGACATCGTAAGTTTGTGTGAATTGTATATCTTACAAATCTCTCTGTCCCTGTATATCATATAAATTAATGTTCGCTAAATATCATTCTTGCAAAACATTGAATTCGCAAAACAAATGACATACCTAATATGCGAAGACCCGAATCAGGACTTTTCTTTTTATACAGTATAGAAGATAATGATTTGCATATTATTAGCTACCTCATACATAACAGATCAAAAACATGATTACGTCTGCACTGAAAACTCAATATAAAAAGGAAAACAACCTTTCAGCCTATAAAGCAACTTTGGGTCGAAAAATAGTGAACGCCGAGGCGGCCATCAAATATCAGATAGAGGGGCATGCAAATGTATTTTAGCATAAAGATAGGACCACAAAGAGGTCATTGAAGCCAGCCCTGCGATCGGCCTGCTATTGTAAGTTAATGTTAATGATGTTTTGCTTTGTGAAGAAAACCTATCACAGAAAAAAAAATGAAGCTATTGTCTAATCAAAAATATACAGTTGTATTTCATGAGTGATCAATCAGTTAGCTGAGCGAGGTCCAGCTGTATTGTTGAACGCTAGGTTCGGCACTCGTCTAAACTTCATTTAGGCCTAAACGAAGTTTAGACGAGTGGTTGAATAGCGTTGTTCAATGAAACAGCAAGCTATTCAATTGAATGGCTATTCGTTGAATGCGACATCCATATTATACGAAGGCATGGATCCACCAACATATACGAGTATATATTACTAGATAGTGTTGGTGCAACATCCACAAACACTAATAAACCTACGAGTTTCAATAAACCCAGAAAATCGTATCTTATTTATTTTTCGTGCAAAATTGTCTGCAGTGAGTTTATAATTATGCTTGGATACGAAATAATATGTATCGTACAAGACAATATATTTACATTTCACCTAATTAAGGAAAAGGTTCCTCGTACTGGCTGTTCGCTCTTTAATTACAATGAACGAAAATTTATTGCGACATTTGACCTAAATATCATCTAGGTGTAAGTGGCTCACCACCATCTTTGAGCCAAAGGCTGCACGTGGTGCACCCTGCTGATGCACTAACGAGGCTTTGGCGAAAGAGAGCTAGGGTATAGCGCATATATGTATAAGCTGCCCGACTGAGGAAGTACCTCCACCTCAGAGATTGCCATGGCAAGCCAAACTGGGGAAGTAGGCACCTCCAACTCACTGAATACTGTAGCCATTTCGCAATTAGTATAACAATATTGGCATTATATTGTTATACGAATACGAATATAGTTATTTAACAATGCCAATATTGTTATACGAGTAAGTGAGATCACCACTCTGAGTGAGATATGGCTTCAGTAACCGCTTTACCCGGCGTTGTATAAAAAAATCCCCTAGTATTCAATCGATCGATCCTACCAAACAGAAAATGGTATTTTACACAGCAAAATGAACGCAGAATAAAGGTTAGGATTAACATTTGTTTAATACGTTTTATAAGGACCAAATAAAAAGATATCTGTGGAGAATCAACGAGCATTTAAGCACATTTCTATGCGCGAATAGTCAATGGCGCGATTGTGCATTGCGATCTCAATCTCGACTCCGCATAATGCGGGGACCATTTTACATAATCAAAATTACATTAAGTCGATAGTTTATGCCGGTATTTTTGTATGGTAAATGATAGGAATTGTTAATAAAACTATAATAATATTCAGAAAGCCAATTATTGTAACTATGTTACGATCGCAGAATGAAAGTTGATGAATCGAGATTGAATTATGAAACGATAAAAAATTATAAACTTGATTTCATTAATTAATTATTATCAAAATTTTCGGTTATATTTTGATATCATCATCATCAGGTCATATTAGTCTCTACTACAGGAGCACGACCCTCTCTTGTCCGTCCCAGACAGAAGGAGGATTTGGCCTACACTCCCCACGCTGGCCAGACGGGTTGGGGATGCCTGATCGATGTTTTATAATGCATTTCCCTTAGTCGCCTTGTACGACATCCACGGGAAGAGACAGAGTGATTCTATTCTAGTCTGCCGGAAACCACACGGCCACTTTGATATAATCCCACTTAAATTATACTTTGAAGCTTCATATTGTGATACGAGAATAACAAATTTGAGATCTGTGAGATCGAGACTGGATCAGAACTGAATTTTGACTACATTTTAATTACGAGAATTGCCGCTCTAGTTTCTCGTTATGTAATGTAAACAAATCATAAATGTCAGCAGTAAATATAATATGAATATCAGTAATAGTGTAATGTTATAATATTAGTAATAGTGGTATCAGATTTCTTTTTTTTTTGCGATATGAGTAGTAATAAAAATATTTTAGGAGAAAATTTATTAAACAGAAGACTTATTTGCATATTGAGATAGGACATCAATCATACTACCTTCTACTGTTCTATGACGGACATATATTGTGAAAAATCTGGATAAAAGAAAAAGCTGACGACCGAACTATATCTTCTGACAATGCATACCTTTTTTAACAAAAGCGCGTAACGCGTAATTTACAGGGTCGGCAACGCGCGTGTGATGCCCCTGGTGTTACAGACGTTCATAGGCTACGGTAACTGCTTTCCATCAGGCGGGCCGTATGCTTGTTTGCCACTCTAGTGGTATAAAAAAAATGGTTCCACGTCGAAATTAATAACATAAATTCTGAATAATAATAACAGACCTGAGGTTTGATATATTTTAAAATTGTGAAAAAAATGAACTAACTCAATACAGATAAAAAATGTGGCGGTTTTCTAATTTCTAATTCCAATAATAATATCTTCAGAAGCTTCTTTAAAGTACTTTCATTCAATCTATTGCTTCTATTATTTTTTTATTTTGTATTTTATAAAAATATTTTTTTTTAATTAATAATTTTATCTCTATTATAATTAATTCCTCACTTTTGGTGAATAGTGCATCAAATGTGTAGTTTAAAAGAACTAAACGACAAAGGTCATATAAATTACGGTAACAGGCGCGTTTCAGACTAAAATAAATGTACTATAAGTCGTCGTCAACTGAACAACAATGAATAAGAATTCATCCCACTGTTGGGATACGGGTCTCGCCTCATTCGAAGTGGTTTATTTAGAGCTCCACCACGCTGCTCAACCACGGGTTGGCGGAGGCAGTAAAAGTGGAGTTAGGTACTAAAAGTATATTCCAGAAAATAAACCATTAGAGAACGAGTTTCTAACTGCAAACCTCGCCAACTAAAATAGAAAAAAAAAATTTACTCACAAAAAATAAATTACCTAATACAAAACTTTGTTTTAGTCTGTAACTAAAAAAGTTTTGTAGACTCAGATATTGAGTTTATATGCAATTGGTCACAAAAAACAAACACATAGAGTACTCGTAAAAGAATTGAGACATTCTATATTTTTTTAATAGAACGTAAGCGCTTTTACATGTCTTTCTTTTTTTTCAATTATACAATATAATCCTCTGAATATACATCGATATAGCTCTAGTAATATTACAGTTTGTGTGGATGTATGGATTTTGTTACTTGTTCACTGGTTGAACAAGTAACAAACGTTCAAACGGCTGAACGGATTTTAAGTGCAAATTTCACTTCAATCCGTTCAGCGGCACACATACTCGTATTGTTCTGGATTAACACATAGGACACTTTTATTCGAGGAGCTCGATTGCGTCATTGCACGTATCAGTCTAATCGAACACGCAAGTTAAGCAACGTCGATGGTAGCTTGTCCATCGATGAGTTTATTTATCTCGAGCTCCTACGTGTTTCGGAGGGCAGGTTAACCTGTCGGTGTTGGCTGTTGTCATTACATGACACTCATTAAGCCAAGTCAATGGCCTTTAAGCTGCTTGAAAACACTGGCCTCCGCCAACCCGCAGTTGAACAGCGTAGTGGAATATGCTCTAAACTCCTTCGTTTGAGGGGAGACCCGAATCCCAGCAGTGGGATAAATAAGGGTTGACGACGACCTATTTCATCGTAATCCATTGTAACTTCATGAATCGATTGCTTATTCTATATGTACGCTAACAACTTTTAAAGCTGCCAAAGAACAAACTTTATTTAGTGCTCAATAACTGTAGCATACTAAAAACTCTATTAAATCCATAAGAATTACTTGGTTAACCTCATAATAAATTCTTTTTGATGTGTTTTTGATGGTTCATTCGCCGAAAATTTGTTTTAAAGACACTCAAAAATCGATCAGGCATCTCTTTTTTATCTCGTGCTCGTAAAAATTATAACCTACTTATAAATGTGAAAGATTTTTTACAAATACAAACACAAAATATCTCTATTGTGAACAACAAGTTTTACAGATGTTACAGATTACAGAATGGAGCGTCCATTCTGTTTTCCACTACTTTAGGCATACAATAATTAATTATTCACCCATTTGAAACAAAACAATATCATACCCTATACAGATTCTTGTCATTTTGATAATCACTAATGTTACTATATAGCATCTATCAACTCACAAATCATTGAATTTCTTTTTAAAAGCAGTAATCTCCTTAATGCTACGTATTTCTTCGGGTATCCTGTTGAGGGTACGAGGCATATCAGAAAAGACGCTCTTACTTAATAAAGCCGTTCTCGTAGGCTTGGTAAATATTTTATTTATGTGTTTGTCGCGTGACTTAAAATTAAATTTGTAAGAATGTATGTAAGTTTGTTTCTATTTCATTGATTAATAGCTGGACGGATTTGGATGAAATTTGATATAAATTCGACTCATCCTTAGAACAGAGTCCAATGTGATCATGGAGAAAAAACGAATTAAAATAGCTAGACGAGATACTTATCTCATCTATCTTCTGATATTTAGAATCGAATAACGTTCAATCGGACCCAAGCTCCCAATAAAAACGTACAAAGTGAACAATCAACATTACAGGGCCCTTCCGCCAAAGGTGACTCCGATTACCATCGAATATTTTGATGCAAAATAATAGATCTTGCGTTTTAGTTATTGGCAAACATCTTCAGCTTAGTCTATTGAGCTCCAGGGTTTCTACCAAGTAAGCTAAACACGGATACCATACATCTAAGCTAAAGTTTGATATTCGTAATCAAAAAATCCGAGAGTAGCCCTAGGGCTAAGCTGAACACAATTTACTCTCGGATTTGACTTTATTCTACGGACTGACTTGACACATAGCATATATTTTATCCGGGTACTGTGTTCACGTGGAACAAAGCTGCGGGTAGAAGCTAGTTGTATAATATTTTATAGATCCATGATTATATATTTATAATTATGTTATATAATTACTTATATAATTATAAAAATAATTATAAATATATAATCACTTAAAATTATTTTATTAATTAGAAATTATTGTTAATTAAAATAAGAAGGACCTTAGGCCTTCTTATTTTAATTAATAATTATTTCTTCTTCCATATTTAGTTTTTACCATTACTTTTTACATAAAACGGTTGCATATGCTGACTAAAATTTTATTTAGGTATGATAACTGCACTGTGTAAGTAGCGCAAACATATTATGCTAATTATGTTTCTTTGCTATATGGTACTGTTTTTTTTTATTTTTTGTTATTGTACCTTTGCGAACATAAATAAATAAATATTCCTGGACAATTTACACAGCGCCATCTAGTTTTAAATTAAGCGAAAAGATAACTAGTAAAATACTTAAATACATTTTTTTTTGTAAATACTTAAATATAATAAATAGAAAACGCCCAGACCAAGACAAACAGACTGCATGTTCATGCACACAAATGTTTGTCTTGTGCGGAGATCGAACCCGCGACCTCGGACTCAAAGTGGCCATTGCTAATCTCGTCTCGTCATTAAACATTAATTAACATATCCTGTTGTGCATAACAGATATAAGTGAAGTGCAAGCAATATTCTATGCAATATATCTTGTATGTGTTGGGTTCACAATAATATATATCGTTTCAATATTATTATTTAATAAACTGAGATATTGTGAACCAGGGCCTACCGCTGCTCAAGCTGGAGCCAATTCCCATCGGGTTTTTTGATTGCAAATACTTCAGCTGTATATGTAATACGCTTAACTTGTAGAAACGCTGGAGCTCTGCCGACTGAACTAATAGATGATGTCAATAACTAAAACGACAGAAGAAAGACATATTTTTCGAAACAAAATATTCGATGGTAATCGGCTTCACTGTTTGCGGTCAGAATTAATGAATAAAAAAAAATTTCTTTTTAATTTACTACAATAACGTTATATTATACTTAACTATACGATAACCCGAATAATTACAGGCATAGTCACGGAGTCAGTACAATTTCTCTAGTGCGAATATACTTCGTTTCCTTCCCATAATTTATACGAGGGTGAATTCGTATAATACGACCTGTAATTTCCTGCTACACATTTAACAAATTATAAATGACTACAATAATATCCGAAACGAAATCTTATTAAATATTTTATAAGGAAAAATTATAAAGTTCAGCATAAACACGTTACGCAGTTTATTCTTTCATTAGTCATTTTCTCGCTCTGTATTTCCTTTAAAATCTGCTACATTTTTAATGACAGACCGGGCAGGTTTTTAGACAAATTTGTTCCGTGAATATTTTCAATTCATGAAGCTTGTAACGAAAGGTGGCACCTTATCTAATAAATTATTTGTCTTCCATTTCGAACACCATTCCTTTGTCGCATGGCATATTATTTTTAACGAATCATTTATATACCTCATTTTCCTGGTTCTGGAGTAACAACCTATTTGGAAATAAATAGGTAAATGTATAAAGCAAACAGTAGATACAAACAAAACGAGAGTAAACATTGTAGAACGTATTCACATCTGCTTGATCAATAATTGTGTCCTTGACATTAGTATGCACTAGCAAGACATCTATATTCAGGTTTCATTATTTAATATTCACCTACCTTTCACTCGAAATACCATTCCACGGCTCACTTCAAAGTATTATGACAGCACAGATCACGCATACGCACTTAACAAATCCGTCGTATCGGCACACAGTCACTGGTATTTTGCAATACGTTCGGTTCGCGTTCGTAGCGTAGTTACTACGCGTCGTAGCGTGGGGTCGTAGCGTGCGATCGTAGCAGCACGCGCGGTAGAGTCGACTGGTCGCCCCGCTACCGACGCGGACACGGATTGGTGAATATAGTACACTACAAATCTTCAGATGCTGGAAATTATGAAAAAAAAATGTAAACATTCATCATCTACAATTTAGCGTTGAAGATATAAAAATTTTTTTTGACTTTGCCTACGAGGTCATTATTTTAATATATTTTTTTTTCGGATAAAAAGTAGCCTTATGTCATACCGAACCCCATAAAAAAATTCAAGTCGAAAGTAACCTTTCAATCTATTGGTTCCTTTCGACTAGTATGAATTATATTGTAATGTATTGAAATATAGGTACATATGGTCCACTTTTTAATGGTAAGTCAGAGGTAGGAGTTGCCGAACTTTTTATTACGCGAAAAAATTTTGTCAACAGTGGAATAATGACATCGCAAGCCTGTACGTGTAGTTCTATGACGGAAAGAGAGATATATCCTACTTCTACTAATATTGTAAATGTGGAAATTTATGAGGATGTAAGGACATTTGTTACTTTTTCATGGTAAACGGCTGAGCAGATTTGAGTAAATTCGGCATATTTAATACAGAATATGTTCTGGATTGATTATAGGATACTTTTTATCCAAATAAGGTTCAAATGGATCGTAGCCTCGGGTAGAAGCTTGTTCTTATATATGCAAACTTAAACACCCATGAAAGAGTAATAAACATCATACGTCCGTCCTCACAAATTTTCACGTAATTAATCGGAAAAATCGGATTGCTATTTATTCGCTTTAATTTATAATAAAAATTCAAATCAAAATCAGCATCTGGTTTTTGCAGTTGTTCTGTGTAGCAAGGAGTCTGCAAGTGCGCATGCGCGCGTGACGTCAGCGCGTCTCACCCCGCGCCACTCGCGCCGCGCCGCCCGCCCACACCGCTCACTGTCCGTCTCCGGCACTTCGCACGCCATCCGCTTGCTCCCACAAATCATCCCAGCCGGAATTATTGAGCCGATTATCATTTAATTACATGCTAATTGAGGTTAACTCTACACATAAGTTATATAAACGGAAATAATGTGCGTTCATAAATAGATTAATGGTTATTTTAATAAAATGATGTTCTGATTAATAAGTCTAAGTTAACAGTTCAATTAGGCTTGACTTGATCGGTACTTACTCTCTTAATCGTTGACGTTTTACTTGTACTATGCTACAGATAACAGCATACAGCTCTATGAAAGCAAAGTACTTATAATTGACATGAGTGTATTGTATAGATAGAAGTAGTCTAGTCCCAAACTAAGCAAAGCTTGTACTATGGGTACTAGATAACTGATGTTTTATTCAAATACATTTTTTTGTAAAGACACATATAATACATAGAAAACACCCAGTGCAAGACAAACAGACATGTTCATGCTCACAAATATTTGTCTTGTGCGGGGATCGAACGCGACCTCGGAGTCAAAACGTCGTATATATGTTTTATGGTTTTTGTGTGCCTGGCCCAGAGGCGTTACGTTTATTAAGATAAATCTCACGATGTGTCAAACTTGTTTCAGCTGTTCATTAGATTGCTATGATGAAATATAGAGTCGAACATTCATACAACATAGATACATACAGGTCAACCACGTATCCGATGGTCTTGTATCCATCATTTCCTCTTTTTCCACCAGCTAACTAATCAAGTTTTTATTGGTAACAGGGTATTCGAAAACTCGTACTATGTATTGACTTGTTGCGGGAAATCTTTTATCAATTTGAAGCATTGCTGAATAGGGTTCCCATTCGAACAATTCATCTGAGAACAAAGTAATGAAAAACAAACAAATAGAAGGCGAAGAAGCAGTCTTTTCCTTTTTTTTATACCACGTCAGGGGAGAAGTAAGCATACCGCCCGTCTGGTGTCAAGAGCTTGCTGTAGCCTATAGATGCTTGCAACATAACGTATCGCTCGCGTGCCACCCTGCTACCATCGCAGAATCTCCTTTCTTTCTGATAACCTCACTCGCGTTCACTCGCAAAAACCAAACAATCTCATAGGCCTCTAGAAATATTATTTGGTTACGGTCTCGTGTAAGAGGGAGGTATTTCCCCAGCCGTTCAGATTTATAATTACGCTAGGCTCTTATCGACAGGATGTATCACGTGTAGGTGAAGTTGACTTTGACTCAAACAGGAGGATGACCCACTTACACCTCAGTATTAAATACTAACATATTTACGAAACAAACAATACAACAATATTTTTTTTTAAGAAAAAGTCTTTTAATTTTTTGGATATAAATATTTTTTTTACAGGCAAATTACACACGGCCATCATCTAATCCCAAACTAAGAAAAAGCTGGTGGTACATTTTCAGCGAAATTTATTGAGCTTATAAAATCGTCCGGTCGTTCTGTCTGTCCGTCCGTTGCCATGAAACCCAAAATTTCGAAATTCTGACTTCGGATTCGTGTAGAGCATCAAAAAGTAGTAATGTAAAGTGACCTTAGTTTTCCGATATCAATTCGGGAAAGTGGCCAAAATAAATAAATAAATAAATTTCGCTATGGTGGCGCATGCTGCGCGTCCGATGTTTTTTTTTTGTAAAGACATACCTACATATAATAAATCTATGTATTATTATGTACGTCTTTAAAAATAATCACCCAGACCAAGACAAACAGACATGTTCATGCACACAAATATTTGCCTTATGCAGGAATCAAACCCGCGACCTTAAAGTGGCCTTTACTAACCATTCGACCACCGAGCTCGTCATATATAGCCTATAACACTCACAAATAACGTGTCTCTCTATTGGTAAAAGAATTATCAAAATCGGTTCAGTCGATCCAGAATGTACCCCTACAACAACACAAACTAACAAACTTTACCTGTTTATAATATTAGTCTAGATTAACCCAAAAAGCATATAGTTCAATTAATACACTTAATAAAGATAAACAAAATAGTAACAATATTTGAGCATCGACATATGCTGCACCATTGTGAAGCGCGTATTTTCAGCTGAAACCTGCTGCAGTAATATAGGGACGACATGGACGAATAAAAGTAACACAAAATTTAATTTTGCTAATGTAAGTACTATTTTTGAATATTTTAACTATAGCTTTTTTTTTGTTAAATCTACGAATACATTTTTTTATTTTAATATACTTATGACAGTGCGTGAAATATTATTTAAAAATACGCTAAAATCAAAACCTAAGTAACTAAAATCAAACGAATCAAATTACTTAAAAATAACACATATATATTAAATATCAAATCATTACACACGGTCACAAACAAAAACATCTTTATCATTTTAATCGAGTTACCTCTTTTTGGTCGAGGTAGTATTTTACGCAGTAGTTACGAAAGATTAACAACGTCATTTTAATATTTACTGGACACCTCATTCAATTTTCAACCTTGTTCAAAAGTTCTTACCGCGTCTGCTCATAAGAATTGAAAGCTCTTCGATTTTCTGTATACTTTTGACCTGCATCGAACTTGGGAACTGTTTAAAAGTTCGTAGAACACTCTAGAATTGAAATGTACTTTACTTCAACTATAACGTCAACTGTACGAGTATATTATAATAAAGAATTAATCAAAAATAATATGTAACGCCGAAAGGGATGATTCTACATATCAATACTCGTATATAACTCGTGTATAAGCATCGCCATCGTAAAAATCGACTTTTCATTCAAATATGTTACAAAAATCTTCAGTCATTTGGTATAGAATTTTGGTGGAGGTGTATTTCTCCAGTTGGGCCTCGACATGCTTACTTCTGATTTGCCAGAGCCTCGTTAGCTGGTCGGCACAAACCTAGATTCCCTCAGAACACTCTTTATACGAGATAACAATAAGCAATAATACTAGAAACTAATAGACGAAAACAAACCCGTAAAGCCGTGACGCCTATTGTGGTCTTCCATTTGTAGAAATTCTCGTAAGTTTAATGTCTCCTATTCTTGGTAATTAATTGTTGACATTGCCAACAACGGATTCGGATTTACCGGAATATACGAACAAATCATTGAGTTTTTATTTAGCTTTACCGCGATATCTGTAATTAAATCACGCACGTTAAATTAGACTCACTTCCCAGCATCCGGTTGATTTAAAATTTGTCACACAGTCACTGTTTGGTTCTAGTGAGAACCAATACAGCGCCGCCGCCGCAATATTTCGATTTATAATGATATTGATATCAAATGATAGGACCCCTTCTCTAGATGGACCGACGACCTCAAAATAGTGGCTGGTAAGTGGTAGCCATTAGATGTGGAAAGCGTAGGATCGCATATGGTGGCAAACATTGGGAAAGGCCTATAACCAGCAGTGGGTAGATACAGGCTGATAATGATGATGATATTTAATAGCTGATCCGGCAAACGTTGTCTTCTGCCATATATATTTCTTTGTCAAATGTTTTTTTCAAATATTATTTTTTTCGGATAGGGACACTCTAATCATATAGCGGTATGAAATTATACTTTACGACCTTATTCTCTTACCTACCAAATATACATAAAAAAAATATTAGAAATTGTCGATCCGTTTCGGAGGAGATCGACTACGAACACCGTGACAAGAGATTTATATAATAGTTCTTGATTAGCCGCAACGTCTAAGTAGCCAGAGATCTTTGCTGCTAACTAAGAGCTGCCAACCATTTTTATTTAATTCTCCACATTATTTTGTTTCAAATCGCGTATAATTTATTTAAAAACATATAATGGCCATTCTTACAAAAAAAAATCACGGTTGTTTACATCACTATTATAATTATGTACTACATATATCACTATTTTCTGCAGCCAAAAATAGGGAAATTGAGAAGTTTGCAATAGCGGAACACCTACTGCAAACGGATACACATCACTGGATTGAGCTAGAGAAGCGATTGAAATAAAAAAGCACCCTAACTTCAATCATTAGGATGACTTTAAGTTGTCGGGAACGTGGAATCAAGTGATTGAGCTGTGTAAACGTAGTGTGCGACCGCAAATAAAATTTTTCAATCAGACACCGTGAGTCTAGTGTGTAAAAAAAACCGGCCAAGTGCGAGTCGGACTCGCGCATTAAGGGTTCCGTACCATTATCTATAAAAACGGCAAAAAAAAAAGTCATGTCTGTTGTAGGAGAGCCCCCCTTAAATATTTATATAATTTATTAAAGTGAATATATAAATAAATATTCTGTGAATATTTCAAGCGTCTACCTGTTGCCGTCAATGGCGAGCAAAAACTAGCAAAAAAAAATCGCGTTTGTTGTATGGGAGCCCCCTTAAATATTTATTTTATTCTGATTTTTAGTATTTGTTGTTATAGCGGCAACAGAAATACATCATCTGTGAAAATTTCAACTGTCTGATTATCGCGGTTCATGATACAGCCTGGTGACAGACAGACGGACGGACGGACAGTGGAGTCTCAGTAATAGGGTCCATTTTACCCTTTGGGTACGGACCTTAAAAACAACAAACATAGAAGAAAGAGGGTAGACAGATATGTTTTCTCTTAATAGACCACCTACTCGTTGTCTTCAGTCGCCCGGTAACCATAGCATGTGCAGCGTAGCCGAAATATCGGGAAAATCACACTGAGCTATGGCCATTTGCTTGCTGCAGCACATACATGCATCTTTTATTCTATGTTTAGTTTCCTAGTGTATAAGTTCTCTCGTGGTTCTCTCCTTGTTACTTTTTAATTATTTTTTTGTATGCGTGTGACTGTAGTTTTTAATAAACGTATCTAATTTAAAATCTTATCTAATTTAAAAATTGATCGCGGTAAATCCTGTTCATACAAAAGTAATTGACTACAATACATTTAATTAAAAATTATTATAATTAATATTTAATCACGGGCACGGGTTTATTGTATGAATAAATGCATTTTAATTAATCATTCATTTAAATTAAGATTTATTAAAAACATCCAGCTGCAGGATTTTGAAATATAATATCCGGTGGCGAGGTATCAATGCTTTTATCAGATCACTCGTTTTACTGAATAAATGCAATTATGTTTTCGCTATAGGCGAATAACTCGATATTGCAGATAAACAAAAACGACCGGAATATATTTTCACGACAGTCCATATATGCAAAATTTTTAATCAATACAACAGCAAATGCAGCGCGATACTACTTTCCTTGCAGTAAAAATTCCATTAAAATCAGATTAGCCGTTGTAAAGGCCGTCCCTGCTGTAATACTTGTTTACTAAAATCATACGCAAAGTATGTAGATCAAATTGCCTGTAAATATGACTTTCGCAAAATAACACCTGAATCAATTAACTATCGAATATTTTATTTTGAAAAGTAGGTCTTACGTTTAAGTTATAGACAAACTTCGTCATCTCAGTCAGTAGAACTCCAGGGTTGCTATGCTACCAGCTAAGCTAACCATAAGGACCATTAATCTAAGTTGAAATTTGATTTTTGCTATCAAAAAATCCGATGGTAATCAGCTTCAGCTTATCCGGTAAGGCCCAAGGTTGCACCGGCCGTGGTCACAGGCTGACTGTCTCAGCGATGTCCCTCTACCTCCGGCCGGTAAAACCTGGTCGAAATGTTAGGCAATAGTAAAGGTACTTAAATACCCTTATGCATGATCGCGTTAATGCCCATTATTTAAAAACAACCTGCTGCCCGACTGGGGAAGTACCTCCATCTCATAGAATACCGCAGCCAAATAACAATTCCCTTAAGGGTTGTTGTGTTCCTGTGAGTGAGTGAGGTCACCAGAAAGGAAGGAATTGCTGCGTTGGCAGCGGGGGTGGCGGCGCGCCATTATTATTGCCCGACATTAAATAATACCAAATGCTCATGCGTGCTAAGATTGCTGCGCCGTACTCCTTTACCGAGGTACTAGTCAAAATTTCATTAGATCGTTATGAAGATTAAAACCACAGGACAAAAATACTCTTATAGTGTCCGACCGAAACTAGTTTTTACGACCGAAACCGAAACCGAAACCGAATTTCGGCAACAGTCTCAGTTTCGGCCGAAACCGAAACCGAAACCGAAACTTTTACGAAACAATAGGCTATTTGACTATTATTTTTTTCGGTTTGATATGTAGGGACGTCTCCATAATATAACCATAGGTGAAAGAATTACTTCGATAGCACAAAAATCGCTCGAGATATGTTAATTTGAAAATCACAATTTTTAGACTGCCCCAGAACGATCCACACAAAAGACTACCGAATTATGACGTCACAGGTTTGTATTTTGTATGCATCAAATCAGAAATTTGTACGACAGCTATGTTAAATATTACGTTTATGTGATTAGTATATCATAATAAAAGTTATAGCATTTTTTATTGCTTCTCCAATAAAAATATTTTTTTTTAATAATTTCATACTTTTAAAATGGACTTTCCCGCCAAATTTTGATCGACGCTAAAAAAGTCTGACTGAAGATATTAGAATGAAAGTTTGCAGATCTTTATAGTTTTGTGTATTTTACGATATTGTTAAATAATTTATACAATTTTTAAACATTGGAAAATAGCCTATTATCTAACTTACACCCCACCCACTTACACCCCAAATTATAAGAAAAATACCTACACTTTTCTTATAATTGGGGGTGTAAGAGGTACATCAACATCTCTGAATCAAAGCCAACTTCACCTACACGCGGTGCACCCTGCTAACTGACAAACGAAGCTCTGGCGAAAAGAGAGGTAGGGAGCGTAATTGTAAGCAACCCGACTGGGGAATGTACCTCCACCTCACAGAATACCGCAGCCAAATAAAAAATCTCTTGAGGGTTGTTGTGTTCCTGCGAGTAAGTGAGGTCACCAGAAAGGGAGGACGGGGGTGGCAGCGCGCGAGCGATATTTTATGTTGCGATCGTTAATATGGCTACGGTAACCGCTTCACATCAGGCGGGCCGTATGCTTGTCTGCTACCCGACGTATTATAAAATAATAATAATTATTACGTCATGTTACGTTATAACTGCTAGATACTTGGTTATAATTATTAAATTGATCGTTGAAACTCTAAATCTTTATTATTATCACCACTAATGCACTATAGTAAGTACCAAGTACCTAACTATTGTTTGTTTACGTATAGTATTACCGAATGAGTTAGATTATTCAGATAGTTATGTTAGACTTGATTCTACTATAATCTATGCATTAGTTTGTTATACTAAATTATTATGTTTACTACCGGGTAGGTAGTAAACATAATAATTTAGTATAACATATTATTAATACAATATCACATGATAAAATTTACCGAATTCAAAACAAATCACACGAAAACTCACAAACAACAAACAAAACGCACTGTAAACGCAAACAAGTCACGACATGATTAGGCATGTGGACGCGGCAAAATATCTTCGTCGCTTGGATGGAATTTACTGCGCCGATCATGACCGGGCACAGCGCGGGAACTCCCAAATGAAGTTTCGGTTTCGGTCGTAGTTTCGGCAGGTTTGCCGCCGAAACCGAAACTAAACCGAAACTCGTTATTTTTGCCGAAACTCGACCGAAACCGAAACCGAAACCGAACATTCGGTCGGACACTATACTCTTATTTTTTTTTATACTCATCTGTAGATGCGTGAGATAGTCGAGGAAAAATTACAAACTGCTATTCATTACATAGTCATAACTACTATGTATCATAAATAAAGTTATTAAGTAACAACGTGCATAAAAATGTGTAGTAATGCGAAACATCCTAGGTCTATGGTAATAATAGCGCACGGCGCCGGCCACTTCATACAAATATCGCGTCCGTAACTACTACATAAACAATGACGCCTGTGCAGAGCGTGAATAAGCGTGTATGCGTGCGGCGACATATAAACTGTTCCAGATTCGTCTCAGAGGGGATGTGTGTCGACACGATAAAGCGGTAGAGAGTGGCCATCTTGTACCTAATACTATTACTTATATAACTGTGTACAGCACCCAGTGTACAGTTAACTAACGTAATATACGTACTACATACTTATATAAAAACTCCTCCTTTTTAACGTCCTTTATAGGCAAACTATTCCAGAAAATATAATATAATGTATTCAAGAGGCTTAGCAAGCGGGGCGTGACGAGTTGACACTTGGTATAATTTAAAACAAACGAGGAATTAGCAGCCTGCCAGCCTTCGTCACGTTTCTACTTGTTTGTGTGTGAACAGTGCATTTATTAAAAAAGTTGCGGATTTCAAAAAAGGGTTCATTATACATTTGCTTATGGGAAGTATCGTGACAACTTTTTTGGTTTGTTACATATGTGTTGACGTTTGACATTAATTGCTTGCTATTATTTTTTTGAGTGAGTCTTATACAATAAATAAATAAATAAATATGTACGCTACGATGATTTTGCAACCCGCTCTAACTTTCAAGACACCATACAAATATCGCACATTATTATTACATAAACAATGACATCTATGCGTGCGGCGACGAAGAAACTGTGGCCCTACCGCCGAAGCTGAAACCGAATACCATCGGTTTCACCACATTGTAGCTTAAATTGGCGGTAGTTGTGTTTAGCTTAGCTGGTAAAAACCATAGAGCTCTACCGACTTAGCTGAATATGTTAGTTATTAAATTAAATCTGAGATCTATTTTTGCGATCAAAAAATCTAATGATAATAATCGGCTGCAGCTTCGGCGGTAGGGCCCCAGGTTAAAAATGGGCATACAGAGAGGTACCTATTATAATATAAGCATCCGTTAAGAAACGATTTTTGTAAATTCCCGGGTACCCAGACACGCGCGTCCAAAATCGCAAATGGAAGTTAGTTTACAATATAGGAGTTTACGCGGATGAAAAATTGCTAGCCAGATCTCTATTCTAAGAAAATTCGCATTCTTCAAAAACGCCGAGATCTCGGTCCGTATTTTGATATATGTTAGCTACACGATAATATATGCTACTATGTATGTAATATGTATTATATGTATATAATTACTAATATCGCAAAGAGCTCTAACGATTTCGACAAAATTCTATATAATGGTTTACGGGGGTATTCTATATAGTGCAGTGTTTTTCAATCTGTGGGTCGCGACCCCCAGGCGGGTCGCGAAGCCAGGTTCGGGGGGTCAGAGAAAAACAGCACAAAGAAAAAGGCAAGGTACACTACAATAAAAATACAATTTTAGTGAGAAGGATGGGCTTGTTCGCTTAAGCGCTTACTTCAACATCTTTACAACACTATGTGGAGACTAGGACAACGCTTTTTTTCCCTGAATCATAGTATTTTGCTGCTGACTAAGAGATTTCAACTTTCATTCAAAGAAATTTAACAGCTATTACTTTCTTTTTATGCTTGGTTGTGAGATGTCGCAAAAGCTTTTACTCTCGCGTGATAAAACATCCTTACAAATTACACATTGAGGTTTATTATTTATGACTGTAAGTAAACCCGTATTTTAAGTGACTGTCATCGTAATGTCTATTTTTTTCGGTTTTGATTCATCACTACACTCGATCAGTTGTTAAAAGCGGCAATCTTTTGGCAAACTTATCCATTTTTCAAACGCGCGAAGCTAGCGAAAAAACAAAATACTCATCAGTGACCACGCGCAATTGAGAATTGAAACAAAAGAACATGGCGGGTCGGGTGGCGCGGGGCGCTTGGTCTCGCCGCAACTTTGTCAACTTACATCGTGCTTATTTTCCAAACTCTCGCGGCTTATTAAAAAGAACATTTACGTACATAGTCATATAAATTATTTATTTGTCTGTCTATGGCACAAGAAGGTCGCCAGAATTTTTTTACTTGTAAAGGGGTCGCGAAGTCAAAAAGATTGAAAAACACTGTATAGGCACTTTGATATATCTGATACTTTGCATACTCTCCGAATAAAAAGGATTATGTCCAAAGACAATTCCCAGACGAACAGATTTATTTAGGCGCACAAATATGTGTCTGATGCAGGAATCGAACCCGGGACCTTGCAAATCTTGCAAGTTAAAATTGACCCATTTTACAATATCCGATTGAGCTGAAATTTGGCAGACTCGTTGGGCTCTCGTGACAATGCATGATTGCTTAAATGCCGCCATTTTAAAATGGTCTTTAATAATTTCCACATGAACTCCTACGTATTAAATGAAAGAGTTTGATGAGCGAAATGCAGTAAACACACTTGTTAGGGTTCTATTTTATTAATAACTAATAATTTTAACAAAAAAATAACCGACTCCAATAATTACTCTACAAAAGTACACTACTAAAAATAAAAAAAGTTTTTTTTTTTTAATTGGTTTATAAATGATGCAGTAATCAAGTAACAAACATTTAAAAAAAATAATCAAATTGAGAACCTCCTCCTTTTTTGGAGTCGGTTAATAAAAGCTTGTTTCAAAATATTTTTGTTTTTCTTTATTCTTGTTAGCCATTATCAACATCGGTTCCACTCGACCCGTCGGAGCCATCGTATCAAGAAGCAAATCAAATTACGTCCTACAAAAGATAATATTTCTTTCAGACAAAGACGCAGAAACTAGTCGGGCTCGGAGTCGGAACCAAACATAAACACATGGCGGTACGAGTAAATCGCAATATATCGCGGGGCGACTAAGCGGAATTCTATGGAGCTCATATGAAAGGAAGGGGCGAAGTTTTCTCAGAGAGCCCTTCTATTTGGGGTTGTCATCAGACCCCTTACTGTTACACTGACCCTCTGTGAGGGGATGTTTGCTGTGGTGCAAGGTATAACTTCTTAAATAAAGTAATAAATTTTTAACATTTTTAATGCCTCTCTTTTCGCCAGAGACTCGATTGTTAGTCAGCAGCGTGCGCTTGCAGGTGAGATTGGCCTTGGAACAAAGATGTTGATGAACCACTTACACCCCAAAAAAATCTAGTTTTAGAGCCAAAAACAAAGATCGCATATCAGAGTCACGGTTATTAAAATTAATTGTTTATCATCACAATTTACTCTCTTACCATATCCGTACAAATTTTACAAAAAAACTGCAAAACTAGTTTCTTTAATAATCCATTGCTCGCATGAACAGAATAAACCTAGATGGAGAACATAGAACAGGGACAATACAGCCTCTTATTGCAATCTCTCTTATTGCGATTCAATAATTGAATAGATTGCTTATTCATATCAATGAATAAGCGACTCTATTCCAATTGAAATAGAGTGGCTTATTCATATGTATGAATAAGCAATCTATTCAGTTATTGAATCGCAATAAGAGATGGTGGTAAGGGGGCAGGGAGCTGAAATATTCTTTGGACCTGTACAATTTATATAAAATATTGTATATAATTTAGATTAAAGTATATATTCATATGAGTCCGTATAATTATAATATTTACCAATGCTGCAATAAAGATTTATTGTTATTAAAACAGCAGTTCTCAAACTTAAGACTTAATACAGTATTGAATCTTAAACTAAAAAAAATTCAATACTTCCATAAATTTGTATTACATATTTACAAATTACACAAAGAGCTAAGATTATTTAACTTAGATTGCTATCAAACTACATAATATTTAATTCGACTCGAGCTCGGTGGCGTAGCGGTCAATAACGCGGCTTCGACACCAACGGGTGTAAGTGTAACTTTTGGGGTGTAAGTGGTTCCTCAACATCTATGAATCAAAGCCAACTTCACCTGCACGCGGTGCACCCTGCTGACTGACAAACGAAGCTCTGGCGAAAAGAGAGGTAGGGAGCGTAACTGTAAGCTACCCGACTGGGGAATGTACCTCCACCTCACAGAATACCGCAGCCAAATATCAATTCCCTTGAGAGTTGTTGTGTTCCTGCGAGTGAGTGAGGTCACCAGAAAGGAAGGAGATGCTGCGTTGGCAGCGGGGGTAGCGGCGCGCGACCGATATTTTTAATGTTGCGAGCGTTAATAAGGCTACGGTAACCGCATACGGCCCGCCTGATGTGAAATCAGGCGGGCCGTATGCTTGTCTGCTACCCGATGTAGTATAAAAAAAAAAAAAAAAAAAACGCTCGTGGGTTCGATTCCCACATAGGACAAACATTTGTATGCATGAACATGTCTGTTTGTCTTAGTCTGGGTGTTTTCTATGTATCATAAGTACCTATGTATTTACAAAAAAAAAATGTATTTACGTATGTTTATCAGTTGTATAGTACCCATAACACAAGCTTCGCTTACTTTGGGGCTAGATGGCACTGTGTAATTTGTCTGTCAATATTTATTTATTTATTTATTATTATTTATTTAATTAGATACAGAAAGACGTTTTCAATTTCCACACATGTTTTGGTGCAATTTCCAGGGATTGTTACTCTATTCTTCCAGTTAGGCCACAAATTGCAAAGCAAGAATGGTTTTAAGAAGAAATTTTTAATAAGTTTTAATAAATAAATAAAAGTTTCATTATGTTGTTTTCGCTTCACTCATCACTTGCACCAACTAGAATTGGGCGCTATTAACAAAAATGCGCTAGTGATCGTCCGATAGCAGCCCTCCGAGCTCGACACCGAGTGACGGACCGACAGAACAGCTCCGTCAACGTCGCATTGTATTTGTATCGACTTTGTCACTACGTTCATTAACACGTGCGTGTACCATTCGTCAAAACTCGTTAAAACGTATGATTGTGCCTGTGTTAATCGGCCCTTTTATCGATGTTTGCCCCGTTCACACTCTCAACCCTTTATCGCATTAAATATTAAAAAGATTTTAAATGTACAAACGTAAATATATTCTGAACAAATGTACACCAGATGTTCGCACTAATTGTCACAAAGGAAATTACTTTTCCCGTTGTGTTTTTATTCATAACTTTATGACGTTATTGTTGCATAAGTATGCTGTGTGGGAGAAAATATCTTATTATCACGAATAAATAGTATAAACTACTTTATCATCATCATCATCATCTCAGCCATTGAAAGTCCACTGCTGGACATAGGCCTCCCCTCTAGATCTCCAATAAGACCGGTTGGAAGCGGCTTGCATCCAGCGCGATCCTACGGTCTTAATGAGGTCGTCTGTCCACCTTGTGGGTGGACGTCCTACGCTGCGCTTGCCGGTACGTGGTCTCCACTCGAGAACCTTTCGACCCCATCGGTCATCCGTCCTCCGTACTATGTGCCCTGCCCACTTTATTATCTTTATTAATTTCATATTTGTGATAAAAAGTAAAAAAAATCGGTTACTGTAGCCTAATTATTAGAAATGCAATCGCTAGTTTTTTTATTCGTTTCTTTTTTTGTAATAATTAATTTTTCACTCGAGTGACACTAGTTATGCATCTGGAGCTCTACCGCCGAAGCTGAAGCCGATTACCATAGGCATTTATGAATGCGAAAAAGAAACTACTGCTTAGATTGTTGCTAATTATATTTAGTTTAGCTGCTAGATACCCTAGAGCCCTACTGACTAAGCTTAAGATGTTTGTCAACTACTTTAACAAAAGACCTATTTTTGGAATGAAAATATTCGATGGTAATCGGCGATAGGGCCCCAGGTTCTGCCTTAAGTACTACACCAAATCCGATCCATTGACGAGTGATGTAATGTTCATTGAATCTAATATTAAAAACTGTCCTCCTATTCAGTGATAAATTGTAACAATCGGGCATTATGTTCGACATCAGAGCTACAATGGCGGCGCCGTGACAAAGCAATTCACAGCAAATAATGAAGATTTATCACCCACCTCAGTGCGACCTCAAATTATCCTTTTCTATATATCTACTATTACCATCGGCTACTTTATAAAAATAGTGACGTTTATTTTATTAATGTTATAAATTGTGATTTAAGAGCATATCATCACAATGGGAAAAAGAAAGCTAAAGAATGTCCCGCCTCGCTGTGCCGTACCTGTCTTATGCCAGAGCCAACCAGAGTTGAGGAGCTCGATGGCGTCGTTGCGCATGTCAGTATAATCGATCACGCAAGTTAAGCAACGTCGACCGTAGCCTGTCTATGGATGGGTTCATTTATCTCGAACTCCTCCGTGCTTCGGAGGGCACGTCAAGCCGTCTATCTCGGTTATTGTCATTAGACGACAATCGTTAAGTCAACGTCAAAAAACACTGGCCTCCACCAATCCGCAGTTGAACAGCATGGTGGAGTAAGCTCTAAATCTAAACATTATTTTATATGATAAGTAAAAGTTAAATTTATTAAAAGTAAAAGTTATATATTTCGTCACATACTTTTAAATGTATACTATTCCATAATTAACATATAAATTTAATTATCAATTATACTCTCCCTGTGCACTTGCCATGTCTTATCTCTGCATCACCCTAACGTTGACTGGTAGAGAATGTTTATAGCATTAAACTCGCCTGTGTACACTCATATTGTGCATGAAGTTTTAAATAAAATAAGTAAAATAGAGCAAGAAGTACGGCAGAGTAAGAAACTAAGATTGAACGGGTCAACCTTACCACAATAATATAATACGATAATAGTAACTACACACACAAGACAAACGATTACACGCAACAGTTGGACAACACCGTTTCCGAGCAACAGCACCCTCGTCTTCCCTCTATGCTGACAAAGCCACCCCATAACTTACGCATGCCACTGATCCACTTGAAGATTGATCTACATTACACTAGTCGAAATCGCGTATTGTGCAAAAGAAACGGCTGAAACGGTCATGTTACAACACTTCGTAGTAGCATTTTGTGATGACTATCACTTGTACTAAGATAGTACTTACTAGCTGACTGGGAGTGGTATCATTTGTTCTGTGGTTGTAGACTCTTTATGCATGGATATTACTCGTACGTGCAGTCTTTGTTCAGAAACAGGATATTAATATTTTGAATTTTTTAACTATCTATGATGCTATGTTGCATGTGTGTTGTAACTTTTAAATGCACAGAAAACCAGTATTTTGCTCATCTTGAGCAATGTTATGTACTGAGCTGCGTTCCTTTTGTTTCTACTATTGCACATACTTGATGTATTTTTTTGTAATTATGCTAATTTTGTCCACAATCCCTGAAAATTGTCGGGACAGTTAATATAATGATATTTATTTTTTCTGTGTATTTTATTATACTTTTAATTTTTAATTTTGTTATATACTATTTTTACTTTAATTTTAAGTTGTACATGTTAATTAATATGTAATTTTAGTTTATATCGTTTTTTTTTTTATATTAAGTCATTTGTTATTAGTATTTATTAGATACACATAATATATGTAAAATTCAATAAATTATGTATACTTGTTTCTATTTAAGCTAGCGATTTCTTATATATGTATCTGAATAAACAAATTAATGCTATATCTATCTTTTTATACAACATACGACTTGTGATATGACTTTATGAGTACTTTTACAAGGGCTGCTACGTTGCATAGTTTTGCAATTTCACTTATTTCAATGCCAACAGTCTAACACGCTATAACCGTTTTCACTTCTCAATGAGCGTTGGCGGTCTTCAAATGTAATATATCCACCAAAACTAACAAACACGCCAAATAATATCGAATGTCAATTATTGGAACAAATTGAATGAATACCTATAAATCCACATGAATTTTATTTCAGTGCCTTATTTTGGTTGTCGGCTAGACTTGGCATGTATTTGTGGTGACACGAACCCACGTTATATTTGTTGTAGCAAGCATTTAGATGAAATAATGAGTACTTAAGACTAAAGATTAGAATAGTTAGTACCTACTTACAAATAATAACAGGCATGCTTATTTCCGGTAGACATAGAAATACTTACAGCGCCGCGGTTTGATGTACAATACATCTAAGAGTATATAATATAGCTCCTGATTTTCTCAAAATACGCGATCGTGGCAAAATACTAAGACTAATCAATCCTATTGACGAAGTAATTGAAATACTGCTATCCGAATGGCAGGAAAGATGAAGAAATAAATTATTTATATTTGATGGCAAAGTTCATCGAAAGGTCGGCATTTATTTCTGTTCACACAGTCATGCACCTTTTACCGTTGCGCTAATCAAAAACAGTCACTGAAAATTTGTAGATAAAATGCCTAATTGTATGTTTAGACTGTGTGCTAAAATTATACTACTTTAGTAAGAGTATAGTTTGAGTAAGCGCTTTGTCGCTTGTTTTTAGCGCCGCGATATTCTACCATAGCCCGATATATATATGAAATGATAAAATCATGCCATAGAACATTAATAATTAAAACAAATTTAATATGTTTCAGGCGAAAAAACTCTTATAAATAGCTAATTGGAGAAGAACAATTTTAATAATGTTTACTCACGTCACGATTAATGGTATTGTAAGTATCTGTAAAATAATTTTGTATTTGTGTTAGTCTATCAGAATTGTATTTGTCAGCGTTGTCAGCCGCCGTCGGGTGAACCCTGCCAGGCTTGTCTCCTTCGATAACAATTTGCTCGCCGTGATTTATGGTCTTAATACCGAGTGTTACTAAACTGATATAGAGATATTGAATCAGTGAATTGTAAACGATTGAACATTGCATAGACTTATGTTTTATTTACCCTGGTTTGGTGGGACCTCAGGAAATACAGAATATCGTAGATTTTATATAGAGATGACATAATAACAATGTGGTTACTTTCAAAAAATCGTATCAATCTGTCTCAATTTGACGTAATTACGGAAACTTAATTTTCTATTGTTTTTCTGTCTACGTAACATTGATAATGCAGTTTGCTGGAGGGGCCTACTTACTCAGCTAATGGCAAAAGGTTTTAATTGAAGAAATTAAAAGTAAAAGTCCTCAAAAAAAGTAAATAAACTCATATTAGCAAAAATTTAAATGATAATTTGTTGTCACTTAACTAGGCCCTTGTATTTTTTATTTCAAAAACAAATCTCCTGAAGACGACGTTAACGTTCAAATGTTTTCACTTGGTCAACCAAATATTTAAATCAACAGGAAAAGAGAACAACATTTGATATTTACCGATAGAACATATGAAGAACTACGAAGTTTAGTGATCTTTATACTTCTTACGTAATGCGAGTATTATTTCGTTAAAGTTCAAGTCTCACATAGGCGGGGGAAGCGTATTCTACAATTTTAAAAAGTAGAAAATGAAATAGATGCGTCATCAACGATTTGATAATGTCATCATTTTTGTTAGAAATTACTGCTTCTAAAGAAATCCAAGATTATAAAAACAACATCTGTTATGTAAGAAAATATCCGTATACCAATTGTACTCGAATATACTTCAGATGAAACTCCGTTCTCAATAGGTAATTTTCGACATGTGATTTATGTGTCTGGGGCCTTACCACAAGCTCTAAACGCAGGAATAAAACTATAATGGTTGCGTATTTATTAATGAATTTCATTCATAAATTCGCAACCATGATGGTTCCATTCCTGCGTTTAGAGCTTGTGGTAAGGCCCCTGAGAGGCATTGCTGATAGAGATTTTTTTTTTACATATTCTATAATACGTTCGCGACAACAATTCTGCGATACGCTTCTTAAAAAAACAGCTTTTCGGTTATCCAAGTACTTACATTAGACTAATACTACACCGCAAATGATTAAAATTTGGCAAAAGGTATAAAATTCATAAGGCGGAACTATTCGACCTCCATAAATAAATGATCAGAGAATTCTACCTACGTTAGGTTATTTACGCCCACGCAAGGGTAACAAGAAATTACATTTTGAGAATGAGCTCGCGAAACGCGGTTCTTCGCTCTACCTATTCTAAAAGCAAAATGTAATTTTGGGGATGGATTGGTCCTCTTCGCCATGTTTTTGTAGTAGTAAAAGATCAATTTTCGGCCATGTATCCACGGTAATTGCCTGATGTAAGTACTTATGCAATTCAATCAAATTGATTGAAAGAATGGTAGTGAAGGTATTATTAGGGTCCACTCACACAGACCGGCTTAAAGAAGAAAGCAGATTTTGGTCGCGTTTAAAATACGAGTTTTGGAACATTGGCAGAAGGTTTATTTTTAAAATTCAAATAACATCAGTAACAAAAAAAAGGTCTTCAAGCCGTGTAAATGAACCCTTACTTGTTTCGCCTCCGGAAACAACTCTAACCTCAGGTTTTTTTTGCACAAGATTTCACTTTTTATTAGCCTAATAATTATTTTAATAGGCCAAGAAAAAGTGAAATCTTGTGCAAAAAAAACCTGAGGTTAGAGTTGTTTCCGGTGTTTGTTATTTATTACGTATTTTCTTTTCTAGCCTAATCGTCTCATTTTATTCCTTTTACTTATGTTTATTATAAAAGAATATTCGCAAGCTTGACTGTTAAATTTCATTTTTTTTTTTGTAACAGGTAAGAGAAAAACGTTTTTGACGTATCAAATAGCCAATTGTCTTTACGGTTGGTTAGAAGTAGCGTTACCGGATGACTTCCAGAGGACGTTCCTCTCGGGACGCGTCCTGACGCGGGGGATGTCCTCTTTTGCTGATCTCTTGGACAGATCCCTCAGCACCGTGATGGATTGGTTGAGATCAAAAATCATAATCACAATTATTCGGCCGTCAGATATGAGCATCCGCAATACAAGACACAAATTTCATGCTATGAAACCTCTCTTTGGTTTCGACGGCGTAGCCCTACCTAACCCATAAGCATATTTATATTTCTATTTATTTACTATTGTCATTTTTGTTTGATATTTTCTGAATAATAAAATATTGAGAGTGAAAAAAATAACATTATATTATTGTTTGATTGATTTTAAATTATATTTCGAAGGATATATAATAATACAATTATATTTTTTTATACATCCCGATTTTTTCATCCCAGTCCCGCTTTTTAAATGTTTAAATCCTGATAAATAGAAAAATGTAACTGGCAATACTGGTTGGAAGACAATACATGTACTTAGTTATCTACTCCTACTTCTCATTATGCTTAATGCTTAGTTTAGTCGACACTTCGAATATTTTTTTATGCAAAATGACCAATTTTGTTGTAAATTAACTTTTTTAGACATCTCGTAAACGTAGCTAGAATTAGTTATTACATGTCATTGATCATAATACTCCAGCAAAATGCAAATTTGTTTTCAAAAGTTATAGAACCAATCTACGCGATCCGCCAGTCGTGGGATTAGGGACGGCGGTACTAAGAGGATTTTAAAAAGGCTTTTGTTGCAAAATCGGGCCGTGGGCGTCACAATCGTTGTACTCCCATTTATCTTCATCTGGTCAAATAGAGCATTATATAATTTCTAAAAACCTAATTGTTTACCCGACGGCCCGACTGAAAACCTCCCTTGGAGCGTTTTGTTATTTTTATTGACTGAATCTATTAAAGTCCGTTTTGTACTAAGCAAAGTGAGCACTTTAGCACCTATGGGATTTTATATATAGAGGGGTCATAGGCGAACATCACGACAGTAAAAATAGCCAATTTTTACTGCGGTGATGCCATTCAGCCTACGCATAATTTAATACGGAAAAGAAAATGAACATACAGAAAGGCATATTTTCTACAATTTTTCAATTATTGTCTTTGATGTTAATGACTTTCTGCGACGGTAAGTAGCGCGGTAATGAATGAATGCCGGGCAAATTACCTTGCTTTCTTCTTGTCACAATGAACGCAGGTAAAACGCATCTATAGTTAAAACATCTTAGTTTAGTACAGCTTTAACATTATTCTGCGAGAACTATTCACCGGCGGAACTAAAATCATTAGCAAGTACAAAGCTGTGGATAATCCGATTGTTAAAAGTTTAAGAACCAGCAACTACGCACCTAGTAAGCGCTTACTAGACAATGCATTCAAATACTCTACCCTCTGAGTGTTGAGATTACATTTACCGTATGTACAGCGTACAGTCAGCCAAATAAGCGGTTTACCATTTTTATATTTTTAAATTGCCTTTCGTTTGTACTTTTCAAATAATTAGGAAGGGCTATTTTCGCTCTCAAAAATAATGGAAGATTAGCTTGCGTTCGACTTCATACACGCGTATCCCGGTATGCCGTGGGAATTTTCAAAAATCCTTTCTTAGCCGATGCCTACGTCATAATAGCTAACTGTATTTTTTTCTCGGGACGTGAGTCCATCACATACTGTCACCACTGTGTCTCCTGTGTAGCCAGGACAACCCTTTTTGGGGGTCGCTGCTGTTAAGCAGTGACCACCAAAAAGGCAATGAAACAAAGAAGTCCATTGCAGTACTTTCCGGGGGTAAAACTACGGCTGCCTTGGAACTCACAACGTATATATAATATATAATAAATAATTTTACTGTTTTGTTACAAAACTTTACTGTTTTGGTGCAATAAAGAGTATTGTATTGTATTGTATTAAATTGTAAAGAGGTTCCCAATAGTGATTTTTAATTTACTTTCCAAAAGACATGTTAGTTAAATTTGTTATAACAAGTTTTATTGTATTAATTCATCAAATCAACAATGATCGAGTGATTTAAATCACCCGATCGTTCTTCACGATATTACATTACTTCTCTGAACTGAGCACACTTGGAAGTGAATAGTTGAGAAACTATTTGCGATAACAGTCTTTGGTTCTAAATTGATTCCAACCGAGATCCTTTGTTGTCGGGCTCTTAATTGACCACTGCACAAGTTGCATAATGAATATTACGAGATTTGATCCTTAGCTCTACCGTAAAGTCTTGAATACTAATAGGCAAAATCTATAGTAGACAGGTAATATCTAAGGGAAACGAGGTAATATTTTTTACCCGCCTGCCAAAGAAGGAGGGGTAATGTTTTTGGAGCGTATGAATATGTATGTACCTAAGTATGTATGTCTAATTCTTTAGCACGCTCTGCAGCCTAAACCATTTGATGGATGGAGAATATATTATGAGATTTCATTAGATTTGTTTCAGCTGTTTAAGTGACAAGGGGTATTTTATTTCAATATGGACAACAAAAAAAGATTAAAAAGTCGTGTTATATAATAAGAAATAAATCATTATACTTTTTTTAGTTTTAAATTGTATCATTTAAAACTTCATTTGTGAATAGATTATATACTACGAACGAACTTTCGTAATACGAGGCATTAGGTGGTAGCCCTTGCGATCGGTCTCACATTGACTCAGAGGGGAGGTAAAATCGCCTTGTGAGAGCGGCCGGGAGTGGTCATACTACTTATACGTAGTACTATTACTTATACTGTGACTAGAGTGACATTGAATAGGAAAATTCAATCTAAATTTCATGTGCGCTGACCGAACTGATTTCAATGGAAACCGCACAATCGAATCGTTTTTGAAGATCGGAAACCATTTAAACCACAATACAGGTAATCTCCCGGTGGCCATTCGAGTCAAATTGCGTTTAAACCACCCCACTCTACCTGGCTACTCATACTATATATTTTTCAAATAATTTCATTCTTTTTATATTTTTTTTTTTCATTCAATTTTATCGTATATTGTTATATCATGTGTCACTGATAGGTGCATATAATAAGTATATATTGAATATAGTTATTATAAACTTGTTTTCATACAACGTACGGATGACAAACAAGCCTGGAGCTCGCTTAATATGAAGCGGATTTTGCATATACGCTCGCCATTATAAAATATCGCTCGCACGCTGCCATCCCTGCTGCCAACGCAGCCATTCCTTTCTTCATGGTAACATCACTCACTCACAGGAACACAATAACAACGAATTGGATAATGTGGTTTTCGTGTAAAAAGATCATGATGGACAAACAGACTAGCATCCTAGTCTGTTTGTCCATCATTATATTTTTATACGAGAACCACATTATCCAATTCGTGAACCATCGTTCATCATCATCAACATCAATCTATGACCCAAAAGCAACCACACCTGCACACCCTGTGCATCCAGCTGACTAACAAACGAAGGCTACATAAGTGAGATAGGGCACACCGTATTTTTAAACTGCCAATCTGGGAAGTGCCTCACATGTCAACACACACACACACACTTCTGTGAGGTGTGTAAGGTTTGTGACATTTCTGCGAGGTGGTGGTGTCTCCAGTCGGGCAGCTTACATTTACATACAATTTTCGTTACTTTTTGATGTGGTAATGGGGCAGATCAGTATGGTTACTAATTGTATCACTTAAAACGTAAGAACCAATAACGAAGCGATTTAAAATGACGTTTAAACGAACCAATGCAAGTAGAGATGGAACCAGATCACTCAGGTACTTACTTATCGCCTAGTTCTAACAAAAAAGTTATTTCCATGTCGATTCAACGTTTTAACGTAACGTTTTAACTTTGATCTAACACACTTTGAAATAAAAATGAAGATAATGTTACTAACAATAATATATTTTTATTTTCTTACGATTTTCTCAAAATCCTAATCGGTAGAAGCAGAAAATTGATTTTTTTTAATTACCTCTTTCATGAATCAAATTATCAAAAGGTAATTTGGTAAATAACAAAGTTTTTTTTTTATAATTCTAAAAAGTTATATTGGTTTCGTATTATCCATACATGTTACTGTATGTAAAGGGATTTATGAGTGAGTTGTGTTGTGTCTGTTTGTATGTGCTTGGGAGCATGGCGTGTGTTATATGCATACCTGAGTTTTAAAGTAGCTTTTTTTTATTACTTCACTTTTTCAGCGGTAGTTCGAGCCTATCATACATAGTCTTATATTACGTTCTGAAAGATTTTTTTTATACTACGTCGGGTGGCAGACAAGCATACGACCCGCCTGATGTGAAGCAGTTACCGTAGCCATATTAACGCTCGCAACATAAAATATCGCTCGCGTGCCACCACCCCCGCTGCCAACGCAGCATCTCCTTCCTTTCCAGTGACCTCACCCACTCGCAGAAACACAAAAACCCTCAAGGGAATTGTTATTTGGCTGCGGTGTTCTGTGAGGTGGAGGTACATTCCCCAGTCGGGTAGCTAACAATTAAGCTCCCTACCTCTCTTTTCGCCAGAGCTTCGTTTGCCAGTCAGCAGGGTGCAGGTAAAGTTGGCTTTGGTTCAAAGATGTTGATGAATCACTTACACCCCAAACATTATAATAAATATAGATATTCTAATATTTTAATATTAAACCTCAAAACTCGAGTAGAAGCTGTAATTTAAACATGAATGCCCTAACATTCTCCGCTAAAGCAATTGTCACTAGACAGCTCTCGTATCTGCAAACAATGTCTCAAGAATTTGCTAAGTCTAAGCGAGATCACCCTCAGAAAATTATAGAGAACATTAATTCTCCTTACATATTTCCATTCAGTTCAAGGGCAAATATCTACTTTCTTGTTTAAATTACGTCATTCAAGATATTCGAAATAATATACTAACTTGGAATATTTGAGTTGCCAGAGTCTAAAGGTTTATTAATCGTTTACTTACATATTTATTCAGTAAGTATTATACTGATCATATTTATATTTGTTTTTAATAGGTATGGATAACAAATATAAACCAATATAACTGGTTTGTATTTGTTTTTTTTTTTTAGTTTTATATATAGATTATATATACTTAGGAAGGCTAGGCCGTCGGTCCTGTCTGTAGATGACAGTTGTTAAGCCAAGTCACTAAGTCAGTGACCTTTAAGTGGCTTGAAAACTCTAGCCTCCGCCAACCCGCAGTTGAGCAGCGTGGTGGTGTATGCTCTAAACCCCTTCTTTTGATCGGAAACCCTGAGAGAGAGTGGGATGACTAAGGGTTGACGTAGAATGTTCTGCCATATAAATTCTTCCTAGTAAATTTCTTGATAGGGACATCCTATTCAAATATATTATACGACACGATGATATAGTTTATGACTAAAGTGACAAACAAGCATACTTCTCGTCTGATGGAAATCTATAGACGCCTGCAACACCAGGGGCATCACACGTGCGTTGCCGACCTCGTAGACCCAGAAAAGCCCTGTTCACGGCCATGAACTACAGCATGGGGTTGAACCCCATGCTGTAGTTCATGGTTATTTATAAGCTTATTTTCAACTTAAGTAAGTTAAGTATAAAATAAACTTAGAAAAAATAGTCCAGTGCCATGTGATATCTTTTTTTAATTCATACTTTAGTATTTCCGATTTATATGTGTGTGTGTAAGTTTCGTCCTATTTGAGAACAAACAAACTTGAAATAACATAGACCTATCGTCCTGTCTCTAACCCCAGATGCCCCAGACTAAATTCAAATTATATACGTAAGTAATTTATGTTCATTCAATTTTATTTAAATGAGTGGAACTGAAATGTACTTACCAACTTAGTTCAAAATTAAATCCAATATCGTAATTTACTTTCAACCAGGAAAACAATCTCTTCAAAAGTTAACGGGTTAATTAAAAATCCATAAATATTAGGAAATTAGAAATGTTTCGTATCTACAACATTTTGACATGTTTTCGGGTTGACGTATCTTCATTAGTGGGGAATGTTTTCAATAATTTTGGAAGGTTTAGGTTTCTATATTTTATATGGTTACTGTTACTACATATACGTTTTATCCGACTTAACTAGGACCGGCACCCGTCACTCCTCCTACATTATTTATTGTACGAAATCCTCTCTCAGTACGAGTTCATCACGCACTTATCCTTGTGTGGTGCTTGTGTGGTTTTATTTTATTGGAATCTAAATTCTAATTTTCTTAATAAAAATAGTTTTTTTTTATGTGTGATTGACAATTATTATTTATATACGTGAGGATAAGTGAGGGTGTGATAACATTTTAATAGTATAATTATAAGTTTTTGTACCCGAACAAATTTATATTCAATGCAACAAAAAAAAAAAAACGGACAAGTGCGAGTCGGACTCGCCCACCGAGGGTTCCGTAGGTACGTAGTATCATTATTAAATTTGATATTTTTCATTATAAATAAGAAATAATGCGTCGAAAAAAATAAATAAAATATATTTTGCAATGTGTACATCAAGCCCTTTCATATGATACCCCATTTGAACTAGTAGTTTCAATTTGAAATTTCGACACCCTATAAAAAATATAGACCCCCTATTTTTTTAGATCTATTTACAAATGTATAGTTTTGAGATTTATTCCTGTACTTGTAGTCTATAACGATGTTACTTGCCAAATTTCATAGTTCTAGGTCAACGGGAAGTACCCTATAGGTTTTGATTCCTTTGACTGTGTCGAAATATGGGTTTTTTGCTGAATAAACGGCCGTAACTTTTTTCTACGTAAACTTAGCAGTTTGATTTTTTTTTAACTTCATGGGACCGTAGACCTGTGTATACAGTTCAAATTTCAGCTTGATACCTCCACGCATTCTCGACATAGAAATGTTTGACAGACAGACAGACAGACAGACAGACAGACAGACAGACAGACAGACGGACAACAAAGTGATCTTATAAGGGTTCCGTTTTTCCTTTTGAGGTTCGGAACCCTAAAAACAGAATATTCTTGTTAAAAAAACTATTATGCATATACTTTATAGATTTTTTCTAAAAACGGTAACGGAAAAAATGCATTGGAATAGTTGATATCAACTTATCAAAATTTATTATAATATTTTTAAAAGCCTCGCCTAAGTAGGACTTGAACCCAGGACCTCTCTCTCTCAGAAATGTTTGTGAATGACGGAATGGGTGAGTGAGTTTAAAAACATTTTATTAACTTTTTTTCTAAATGCTGTTTATTATATTACTATTATATTATACTTACTTGATGAAAGATGGTGGTGCGATATTATTACGAATTTAAACTTAGATTTAGTAGGTATTGATATAAGTACATAACTGACAAAGAAGTTTCATTTTATTGCTATGTATTTTTAACTTAAAATCTTTCGTATTTTTTTTTTTGTAGATACGAGAAAGTTATCTAGATGATAACGTGGTAAAAGCCATACCGCCATACCAAATGTAATCAAGTGAAACAGTACAAACGTTAAAAATTAAAGATTTATACATTTTTATAGTAAAAAAATATTGTTATTTTCGTAAATTAAACTTTGAAACAAATAAACTTTTTTTTGTATTAGGTAGATATATAGGATATAAGATATGCTAAACTAAGTCAGGTGTTTCTCACAAACCGTAAGGGAAGTCAACAAAAATAGTTTCTATTCTGGTCAATATAGAAGGACAAAAGGCTCTCAAGCCGAGTGGAAACACCGGAGTGGTCCAGGCGAGAGCTCTTCAAAATAACATTACTGTTTCACGCCCCAGTTACATTGCAACGGAACACACTCCATTCATTCCTTCATGCATGTTTACGGAACGAAGTCGACAAACTCGCCAAATTTATGCCTATTCATCGTTTTCTATGCCGTCGTCTGTATTCCACTCGCATTAACTCAGATTTTCTGATATTAAATTTACTTACACAGGACTTGAATTAAATAAATATATAAATAAAATGGGGTTTTCGAAATTGGCCTTATTTTATTTACTTATTGCATCAAAATGTATATGAAGGAGTTGGTCCGGTGACAATGTAGGTGGCAACATGCTAGTGTTTATATGGCTACGTTAACCATTTAACATCAGGCCGACCATGTACTTGTTTACCACTCGACGTAGTATATAAAAAAAACAAAAGGCAACGTCTGAACAGAGCGTGAATGAGCCTGTGTGTGTAGGGCATCGATCAATATTTCCAGTCATTTCAGAGGTTATTTAGACCTCAAGATTGCCTCTTCCAACTGGTTACCCAATGGGGTGTGTGGTTATACGGCTATTACTCAGTCACCAGAGTATAGTCAGTCATCTACCAGGGCGCACCACGGATACTGTGAAGTCGCCGCCGCGCCGTCGGCTATTCTTACGAACTGCTAGCACGTACAGGTGAGGTTGACAGTAGGGTCGGATAAGATTTTGTGTCCATTCTCCCTATACTCCTATAAGAAAGGATTTAGTGATTCCCAAAGTTGCTGACCCAGTTAACAAAAATTTCGAATTTTGGGACCCAACTCTTGGCTCTTGAAGAAATGGAGGTATATTGGTACTGCTCAGAATCCCTAATAGCGGTTGGTCGAGTCTTATATTTCAGGGTCAACTCAAAGTGTTGGTTTATTGGGCGAGAGACTGACAATCCTATGATATGACCGTAAGGGGCACGAGAGCGCCTACAGCTAATGAGCTGTAGGCGTAGAGTCTTCGCCCTGAGGGCACCGTATAAGTATTAGTACTGATTGTATTAGTATTGATTGGTTGAAATAGGGAATGAAAGTTAGTAGGAAACGCCAAGTGGAGGACCGCAACATATATTTATATCATAATGTTATATTTAAGCACTTGTACTGTTCCACGTAATTTCATTTATTTTTATATTTACCGACCGGTTTCACCGCTACGGCATTATGATAATAATGTTCCACCAAGTGCCAACAATCAACAGTATCAACTTTATATTTATATCTTTAGACAACGTACCTATATGTTTATACATACGTATTCTTGTACTGTGGTAACGTTATTACGAACATCATTACGCAGTACCATTTTGTAAATTATCATTTTGTACCACATTTTAAGGTGGCCTCTATTAATTAAACATTAATTAAAATTTACAATCGAACAATTTGACTACAATGAAGTCATTACCCAATATCACCCGTTTGGGTTTGGATCGATTGACCCGATGACATATTCTACGTGCCAGCTTAATAAAATTTCATTGTTTAAATTCACATATAAATTAAGGAAACGTTGAAGTTTCGTGTTTAGTCCATCGGAGAGGCTGGTCGTCATCGAGGATACGTTTGTATATAATTATTTTATTATTATTATTTATATTTTAATCAAATATTTTTCAATTTATTTATAATCTGTACTGTTTATTAAATTTCTGTATACTTCATATAGTGTTTCTAACGTACGTTATATAAACGATGTGAAGAATATCAGAGAAAAGAAATAACGTTATATTTTTATATATCTTATATCTTAACGAACCTACTATAACCACTGTGCATAGCCCCAGTGGTGCCGTGAACTTTTCTTTGCAAAACAATAGCACCGAATTGTCTGGGGGCCTACTCTGAAATGAAAATTCGAAGTTTTCAAAGTTCGGAATTTAAAAACGTCATAATGTTCTTCCATCTCCAATCTTCACGGCACACCCCTCAGTTAGCATGACAGCCTGAAAATGTTAGTCTAGGATATCTGCTGCAATCTTATTCAACCTCAACATCGAGAGCCTCATCTCAACTATTTGCTTTCTCGTAATAACTACAAAATGTATTTTAACAAATTCGGGCGAAAGTTCGGATTTTCATTTCGGAGTAGACCCACTTCATATAATAATTATTATTTTATTCTCAATAACTATACAGATTAAAAAATACTAATTAGGGCTAATATTATTTTTATTTAATTTGTTACAAGTAAACATAAATCAAATGATATTTACTTTATATTTAAATTAATTATCAATGAATTATCAATGATCGAAAATTTTTAATGTAGCGCTTTGGATTTTTTTTTTATAAACTGGACTGTCTCTCTAATTATTATAAAAGAAAGTGGCCAAACTGAAACAGAATTAGAAGTCGATATCTGGCAGAATTAGATACAATTTTATTAGTACTTCATTAATCCACTGTAGATTAAACGATTAAACTCTTTTTAGATGACTGCAAAAAGTGTAATGTTTTCACGGTGCACGATCTGGATGTAGTATACCTCCTTAGTTAGTGTAAATCTAGATGTACTCAATACTCAATATTTTTAACCGACTCCAAAAAAGGAGGAGGTTCTCAATACGGTTGTGTTTTTTTTAATGTTTGTTACTTCATCTCCGTCATTCATAAACCGATTTGAAAAAAAAAAAAATTTCAAAGAGTTATACTTCCAGGTTGGTCCCATTTTTTTTTCATATCATTAAACTCAGTTCTGTAATTTTAGGAGCCGATTTTTTTTTTGTTAAAATTATAATGTATTTAATAAGTATACGTATTGAATGCAATATAATTAACGTTATTTATTAAAGTTATTTATAACGTTATATTGCATTCAATACGTATACGTATTGGATACATTATTATAAAAATGTATCATACAGTGCACAGTTTATTAAATACATCATGTGCAGGCTGTTGCACATAATATAAAAAGCAGTGAACACTGGTTCACTGCTTTTTATATTTATTTCTTTCTAATATATAAAATTTTCGTGTCGCGGTGTTTGTTACCATATAAGGTAGGTCTGAGAATCGGCCAACATCTATTTTTCATACCCCTTATAAGGGTGACCCACCCCCAATAATTTTATTTTATTGATATTTTTTTTTATTTTATTATTATTTAGCATTGAAAAATACATACCAACCCAAAATTTTCACCCTTTTACCGTCAATCCCGATTTTCCTTATTATTATTTAAATAGTTGCCTTGGCCAACTTGCCAGAATATTATAAATATTAATACCCACGACCTCTCGATGACTGGTGGGTTCAAATCCCACCTAGGGATGGCAAGTGATTTTTCCATTTTTCAAAAATAGTTATAAAATCCCTATTTTTAAGCTATTGCATAGCTTCTATCGCGGACCTTGAGCGCGGGGACCGAATCCAGAAATTCCGTAACGAAAAAACCTCACGCTCCCCACTCCGACGGGCAAGGAGGTGTGGCTTGAAGGCCGTGCATCGTCTAACGTCGTTTCAGTTCGGCAGTCTTCGACACGGCGTTGTGTGCGTGCGATTAGACGTATTGTACGACTCTACGAAACTCGTTTTATTTATTTAATAATAGAAAAATTTGTTTTCTTATCGGTCACCACGCTCAAAAAGTGTAACTTGAATTAATATCAAAGAAAAAGCAATACTGCATGAATAAAATAAATAAATAAAATTATAATTGCATAAGTTGATACAAAATACTATGCAATAGCTTTACCGCGGCAGTCCCCGAGTGCCACACGTCTTTTTTAATAGCGATTTAATAGCAAAACAACGTTTGCCATGTCAGCTACTATATGTATAAATTTTTATTTATGTGCATCGTCACATGTATAATAATGTTATTCTATCCTTCTAGATAATGCCTCCTCAGGTGGTAGATCCCGTCATCAGCGGAGTTTTGTTCGAGAGTGAAACCCAAACCCCAGACCTCGGCCTTGACAAGGACGTCTCCGTGTTAAAGAATGCCAGGCCCAGGAAATACGAATATGTGTGGTTCAACATATTCTGGTTCCTGTACCTGCATATTGCGTCTTTGTATGGATTGTACTTAGTATTCACATCTGCAAAATGGCAAACCAATGTTTTCGGTAAGTGTGTTAAACGTGTTAAGCGAGATAATTTATTTCAATTAGATAACTTTTCATTTTTCATTCAGCGAGGAGGTCGGTGGCAGGTTGCGTGTGTCAGTCTAATCGAACACGCACGTTAAGCAACGTCGACCGTAGCCTGTCAATGGATGTAGATTATTTTTCTCGATCTACTCCGGCCTTTGATTTGCCGTCGGCCCCGGCTGTTGTCATTATAGATGACAGTCGTTAAGCCAAATCATTAGCCTTTAGGCGGCTTGAAAACACTGGCGTCCATCCCGCAGTCGAGCAGCGTGGAGTATTCTCTAAACCCCTTCAATTGAGGGGAGACCCATATCCCAGCAGTCGGATGAATAAGGGTTGACGACGACTCATTTCATTAGTAGCACTTTTAATGTAAATTCCAAATTTGGAAAAAATGAAACACTTATGGCCTCACTTGAGTCCTTCCGCCTGTGTATCTGTGTAAATATAATTCTATAGTATATTTAGGTGTAGGTAATTTAGAGGTGTAATTAAAAATATTGCTTTATTTAGCGGGTTGTATATTAAATACACCTAATGAAAATTGTACATTTTTTATACATGAGAGGGAGGCAAACGAGCATGTGGGTCACCTGACGGAAAGCAATGACCACCGCCTACGGAGATCAGCAACACCTAGGGTTACCAGCCTTTTAAAGTAAATAAAGGCTCTGTTCTCGAACGCTCCCATGTCGTAATTGGTTAATGTTGCAAGCAATTTTGTAACTTGTGTAGAAATGTTAGAGCATTCTCGTATTATGAAAAAAAAAAGATATTGTTTATCTAACAAAAATTATTATCACTTTTTATGCAACTAAAAAAAAAAAAAAATTAAGTACTTATAAAACCACTTTAACCAGCTTCCCGACAGCCGCTGCGAACGCGTGAATGTCAGTTATCGCTAAACTCTTGGTCATCCCTCGGGAACGGCAAATTTTTTCGGGGTAAAAAGTATCCTATTATTTAGTCTGGACTTCTAATCAGATTTACGCAAAATTTCATAGCAATCGGTTCGATAGTTAGGGCGTGATAGTGGCACAAGCAAACTCACTTTCCCATTTAAATACTACTAAGAATAACTGAGCTTGCCTCAATCCTGTATTGCCTTTATTTTTATGTGAAATTCGAGCATTAACGAAGCATTAAACGCAAATGCAGTGACAATGAGCTATGAGACTTCAGCTATTTATTTTTATTACAGCGTTTGTAGTCCACTTAATGTGCGCCATTGGTATCGGCGCTGGATCTCATCGTCTATGGACACATAGATCTTACAAGGCACGAACTCCCCTCAGAACATTACTTATGATCTGGCAGACCATGGGATTCCAGGTTAGCTTAATTTTAAGTACACGTCACCAGCTACCATTAAGCTGTAGAAAGAACTGCCCGTAGAGGTGTTCCCAGGAGACTATAACATGGCGTTCTTCAAAAAAGGCGTAAAGAGATTTTACAATGTCGGCAGCGCGCGTGTGATGCGTGTGGCGTCCATAGACTGCGGGAACTGCTTTCCTTCAGCTGGAGCTGATCGACCAACCGACCCAGAAACATACAAATTCAACGATACAGAGGTTTTTCAGTTAGTTGTACGTTATAAATGTCATATAATAATGATTCAGCTATAAAACTAGCGTTGAATGACTTTGTTCAATGCAACAGCTAGCTGTTCAATTAAATGGCTATTTTAACTAGTTGGCTCCTAGAGATGCACTAAAATTTCATTAATTTAATTTTATTATTGAAATACATTTTACATACATTGAAATACATTTTATAATACAAATAACATTCATCACAAAATTACAGGGAATTCATTCTCTCACACACTTGATCTAAAGATTGGTACAAACCAGGGCATATCGTTATAGGGTCTTAATTTATTTATATATTAAAATTGTTTTACGTTATATAAAAAAATATACAAAAATGAGTTAATATTTCATAAATAACTTTAAGAATAAGTATTTTTAGGTCACACAGCCTATACTTATTACGTTGTTTAGTCATATCACGCGTTATTGAAAAAAAAACGCGTACCTTTTTTTGGCGATACATGCGCATTTCATCTATGTTCACGTTCTTGTTCACGTTAAAGTTGTATTTCAAATATACTTGTATGCTGCTATCCAAATTGATTGCCAACCTATTTAACTTACCTATCTACAGACAAAGTTACTTTCGAATATTATGTTCTATTTCTACTCTATGTTACGAGAGAAAATATTCAGTACATTTACCGACTGTTGGCGGCAATATCAATGATCGTAGTCCGGAGAAGACTAGATACGAATACGTGTACCGCATTAGAAAGATGGCGCCCGTCGCCTTGACCATAGTAAAAATAGAGAAGTAAGGTAACTTCATACAAACGCACTAAGCGCGGTTTGTATGTGAGCGCGCCCGTACGTATGGCCGTGCGTCGCAGGCACACACTGACAACATTTATAGGTGTTTAATGGGGCGTCAGTCGGGGCTGCGCCGTACGCAAAACCGCCCGCTCCCACGCAAGATTCGCGCCTGCGCTGATGTTCGTTAATAATTTGAACATATAGGTACTACATACGTCGTATATAATAAAAATAGCAAGTAATAAAAATAGTTGCGTGTAAAAAATTATATATAGTAGGTAATTAATAAAAATACAATTTCATAATAATTTAGATTATTTGAATAAATATTATGATTCAGTAAAGCCACGTTTTAATTAATCCTATTTAGACCGTAATTTTTCAAATCACTAAACAGATAACATGAAGTAGGTTTTATGATGGTATATGATAGATGATGTTTTGTCTAGCCTGAGGAGTCCACCTGGATGAGGACCACTGCCTGATCTATTTCTGCCGCCAAGCAACAATGCTTGCATTGTTGTGTTCCGGTTTGAAGGACAACGCACCTGCGATTCTGCATTTTTGTTGCCAACAGCTTGAATGCGTGAATCGTGGATGCTATGGGCGACAGTTACCGCTCACCATCAGGTGGGCTGTCTGCTCGTTTGTAACTGAGTACCATAAAAAGTAGGTAATTAAAAAATTGCAGTCAGCCTGGTCTATGTACAAAAATAATTATTTTTATTCTTTTTAGATTTCCACACCCAAAGGGTAATAACGGGACCCTGTTACTAAGACGCCGGTGTCCGTCTGTCTGTCCGTCTGTCACCAGGACAGACGGACAGACTGTAGGTATCTCATGAACCGTGATAGAATTTTCACAAATGATGTATTTCTGTTGGCGCTATTACAACAAATACTAAAAACAGAGTAAAATAAATATTTAAGGGGGGCTCACATACAACAAACATGATTGTTTGTCGTTTCTGATATGGAACCTTTCGTGACCGAGTCCAACTCGCCCTTGGCCTGTATTTTGTTACAGATCCCTAATACTTACCTTATTTAATTTTGTATTTTGTACCTTACTTAATTCTGTATATAGAGATTGACTAAGTAATCGCTTAATAGTTTATTAGAATAAACTATTAAGCGACAGTCCTACGTGTTTAGGCTGTACTTCTCTATTTTTACTATGCCTTGACTTGATACCAATGCGCTTGCATCGAAATAATAAAACGAAGTATCCATGTACGAACAATTTACTTGTATTGTTAAATAACTTCTAGGTGATATATACTTTTATGTACTTATTGTTCTATACCAGCTATTATAGTAAGTATTTCAGGGCATTCTCCGCGTGTTTTATTTTAATTTTCATGCAGAAACCTGAAATGTTTCCGAATAAAATAGCTATGCGTGACCCCTAAGGCGTGTAGTGCAATCGGCTGTTGGTAAATTTTAACAAAATACGGAAAGCAGCGGATCGTATATGGTGGAAAACATTGCGGAAGGCCAGTGGGTAAACATTATCATTATAGGCCTTATTCACTGCTGAATATAGGCCTTCCGTAATGCCACTTCCAGGCGTTCACTGGACGTACTAGAGAGAGGCGTCCAACATTTTGTCGCCCCATACGACTATATAAGGTCCTAACTTATTAGTTGACAATACTGAATTGAGGATGCGTATTGCTTAAATACATCACATTACTAATGGAATTTCACGGCTAGCAATTATTATTTTTTTATTTTAAGTAAAAATAAATTATCATTTTAATCAAATAAATACCATATACTGAACGCTTTAGTGAAGAAAAGTGTTTGTATAACAAAATTTATTTATCATTAAAACATGTTTAAAATGTTCTTTTTTATCTTTACATAAAACCGTCCTTGTTCACGAGTTCATACCAGTGCAAATGTTGGTAGTATCAAGTGCGCATGTGCAGTCTACCTACCATTCATACTTGCGCGCTGCGCGAACGGCGAAAGACAATCAGTTCAGTCGCCGCTAAACTGAGTTTGTGAGCGCACGCGTGTTTTCTGCATTACCGGCCGGCGCCGCTACCGCCCGACAACGTAGTGCTCTTGCTCATACGTTTTAGTTTTAGTGTGATTTGTTCAAATTTGCCATGCCAAACCGACGTTACACCAACCAGGAATACCTGGCAATGGTAATTGCGTACCGTGATAGTGAAGTGATAGTGGGGAGATTGTTCTGCAAGCGTAGAATCTACTAGAGCGAAGGCTCGGAACACGTGTCAGCAGGAACACGATTCTCACAGCTGTTTACCCTTCCGAGAACATGGACGGTTCGACCAACCTGCGGTGGACGCTGGTAGGACTCGATATCCTGCTGTCTTGAGGAGGAAATATTGGACTTTTTTAGTCAGCATCCGATGGCAAGTACCTCTGACGTATCTACATATCAGCTGCGATTGCGAGTTCTCGACATTTCAATCTACGCTATTGAATTGAGACCTCATTAGATCGAAAGAAAAAATAAATACTGTACCGTTGGTCTCGATATACCCTACATCTTGCCAAAACCGCGTCTGTTTATCAGCTGGCTGCACCACGTGCACTAAAGATCAGCTTTAACCTTAGTAGGTAATTGGTAGTGCATTGATAATAATGATACTAATGGCCGTTCGCTTATGAAAGACAGCTGTGAGGGCGATGACCTTGTGCTTCCGAGAAATCAACAGACATCGACTTCCGAGAAATCAACAGATCGGCAGCTCGGTGGCGTAGTGGTCAATAACGCGGCTTCGACACCAACGCTCGTGGGTTCGATTCCCACATAGGACAAACATTTGTGTGCATGAACATGTCTGTTTGTCTTAGTCAGGGTGTTTTCTATGTATCATAAGTATGTATTTACAAAAAAAAAATGTATTTACGTATGTTTATCAGTTGTCTAGTACCCATAACACAAGCTTCGCTTACTTTGGGGCTAGATGGCGCTGTGTAGTTTGTCTGACAATATTTATTTATTTATTATTTATTTATTTATTTATCGGCCGTTACGGCTGGCCCTCTACTTTACTTATTGGGGTATGTACGGAAGTTAGAAAGCTAGCTACATACCTATGCCGTCAACTCGTATATGGGCGATGACTTCTTTTATTTAAATACGGCGCGATTGAGTTTAGATGAAATTTTAGGTACCTAACTAATTTTTTGACAAAGTTGTTATTATGATTTTAATGTTATTGAATGTTTCTTTTGAATCTTTTGCAACAATGAGTCTTGCGGCCCTATAAAAAAGTAAAGGGGTATGTTTGGCTTACCGCGATCTTTAGATCCAAAGCCTGCACGTGGTGCATCCTGCCGACTAGCGAAAGAGACTCTGGCGAAAGAGAGGTAGGGTAAAACGTATTTGTAAGTTGCCTGAGTGGGGATTACCTCTACATCACAGAACATCGCAGCTAATTTACAATTCCATTGAGGGTCTTGTGTTCCAGCGAGTGAGTGAGGTCACAAAAATGAAAGGAGTTGCTGCGTTGGTAGCGGGGTTGGCGGGGGCGCGCGAGCGTTGTTACCGTCGCGACCGTTAATACGACTACGGTAACTACTTCACATGGAACATGTCTCCAGACAAGCAGGGGAGAGTGACTAAAGGATTAGGGAGAACACAAAAGATCCATGAGGGTCGACGTGTCACCGGTGCTGCAGCACTGGACCCACTCTAAGATAACTACTTCACATCAGGCGGACTGTATACTTGTCTGCCACGCGACGTGGTATAAAAAAGTTAAAAAGAGAGGGAAAAACAGAGTTCAACGCTCGCACGCGTCACCGTAGCTGTCATATGTGGCAGTACTTGGTCGTATACGTATCGTCGTACCTAACTAGTCATTATTACAATTTCATTCTTACGCGTGATGGTAAATGCGTAAGGGAGCAAGTTAGAATATTTTTTCTTGGTATACAGAAAAATAATATCATTTTAAAAACATTTTTATTTATGCAAAATTTCATTCACAATACGATGTATACAAGCTATAGATGCCAACCATATAGAATTGTCAATTAAAAGGTTAGGACCTTATATATATATATTGACAAATATGAGGTATGGACACGACTTGTTCTCATACCAAATATACATAAAAAATCATAAACATCGGTACAATCGGTGCGAAGAAGAGTCTGGCGAAAGAGACATACGGCAAGCGTATATATAAGCTCCGGTAACGGCTTCATATCATAATGCGGGCCGTATGCTTGACTGCCACCCGATGTAGTAATAAAAAATTCATGTTTAATATACAGGACTGCATATTCGAATGGGCACGAGATCATCGTACTCACCACAAATATGCAGACACTGATGCTGATCCCCACAATGCCGAGAGAGGACTCTTCTACTCTCACATGGGCTGGCTTTGTTGTAAGAAGACTCCAGAAGTTGTCGAGGGTGGCCGACGACTGGACCTTACCGACCTATACGAGGACCCTGTCGTTATGTTCCAAAAGAGGTAAGGAATTAATATGTAAGGTTTTATTTTATATAATACGATGAATGTGAACTTCCACACCAAAAAGTAATATGTTGAAATCATGACTGGTAAGTTATTAATTAGTCACAATTTCACAATCTTATGATTAGAAAGTAATGATATCGACTGCCGTGATGATCTGTTGACAAATGATAAAATAGTTTCTGTTACAAGCAAGTCTATAGCCTCGATTTACATCAGGCGAGCCCTATAGTTACTATACTAAGTTTGGCACCAGATTTATAAAAATATATGGCGCACCTATTGTGAAGTCACCACCTCCAGCGCATACCACAGCAATACCAGCGCAGCAACTCGTCGCTTCCTGGAAGATAACAGCACAACATAACAGGTATCCAAGAACAACAATTTCCTGCGCTACGAGGCTGTGTATTCTGTGAAGTATTTGCCAAGTCGGGTTACTAATGTTGTGCCGTTTTGCTAAAGCCTAGTATGTTGATCGGCAGAGGGCACCACGTGTGGGTGAGGTTAACTTTGAATCAAAAATGATAGTAATTTTCACCCCACATATCTTTTTTATTCATATCAGCTTGCATCTGCAATTTAAAAAATGTGGGTATTGTCAATTAAAGCTTCATTAACTCTGAAGTAAACCAATCCATCTTTATCTTTTCGACTTTCTCTACATCATGTGTAAAACGCTGGTTCCATTTGTAAAAGAGTTATTATAATCAGACGTGTGCCTTCTCATAGAGATCTCTAATTGATTTCCATTTATTTTAGACACTACATGAAAATGATGCCCATCCTGTGCTTCGTCTTGCCAACTATCATCCCTGTGTATTGCTGGGGAGAAACCTGGACGAACGCTTTCTTTATCCCTACCATCCTGCGTTATACCATTGGTATCAACGTTGTCTGGAGTATCAACAGCTTTGCACACACATTTGGTTACAGGCCATACGATAAGTGAGTAATTTATGTAATAGCAACTGACAAACCGACAATTCTTGATATTTTAATCATCCTAGATGAACAAAACACTTATGAAGCAAGTAAGGTTTGACTCAATGAGTTTGACTCAAACATCAAGCAGACAATGTTAATGTAAATGATCAAGACAAGAAATGATCAAGGACATCAGCAGCGGGTACTGTTACAGGCGTCAACATGACGACGATATGGTCAAGGAAACGGGTTGAAACTACATTTTTTCTTTATTCTAGATGCTGCGCTAGAGGTGTGCTGTTACAGGCGTCAAGATGCCGACGATATGGGCAAGAAAACGGCTTGCAACTACATTTTTTCTTGATTCTAGATGCTGCGCTAGAATTAAGAAAAAATGTAGTTTCAAGCCGTCTAGATGCTGCGCTAGAATCAAGAAAAAATATAGTTTCAAACCGTTTCCTTGACCACATCGTCGTCATCTTGACTCCTGTAACAACACCGGGTGTTGATGTTCAAGACTTGCTTCGCGTAGCAGAGCTCATTGTCAATTACAAAACAGAGACGCATTAAAGTCGTCCTTCATAGGCTTGACACAACCAAGGCCAACTTTACGTATGACTATACTTTTCCAAAGGTCTCTGAACCCCCGTGACAACATCGGCACGTGGCTGATCTGCGTCGAGGGATTCCACAATTACCATCACACGTTCCCGTGGGACTACAGGGCCACCGAATACCCCCTCTACAATATGCTCACGCCTACAATAGTGTTCATTGATGCAATGGCAAAGGTACATCTTTTCTTTTTGTATTGATGCTGGTAAGTGAAAGATAAGGGCTTAGTGACTCGGCGGTTAGTGCTGTGAGACATGTGTCTTCAATCAAATCCCAAATAGCCACTCAAGCTTCGAGGGGTACAGTGTTTTTATCCATCCAAAGACCACTTCGTTAAAATTGAGAACAGAATATACTGCGTCTAAGCTAAGCTTCATTGACATATAAGAAAAAGTTAGCGTGCACTTTAGTGGAATACCTGTACATATAATATCATATTTACGATGAATATATTACGAATTTAAAAAACCAGGCAAGTGCTATTCGGACTCGCACATGGAGGTTGCCGGAATTTTTACTTTTATTTTTAGAAGATTTTGTTTTATTTTACTGCAGTGTGTGTATCGAATTTGATAAGTTAAATTTGACCCACTTGCCAGTGTCAGATTGAGCTGAAATTTGGTTCACTGGTTTGGTTCCCGTGAGAATGCACGATTACCTAAATGCCGCCATTCAATCCAATACGCCGGCCGCCACAAAAACGCGATTTTAAATTTCCACATTAACCCCTCTGATATGGGTATCAAAAGGCTTGATGAACAAAACACGGTTGGTGAACTATTTAATTTTTTTATTCAAACTACTAAAATGTTGCTTCAAAAAAAATTATGCTCAGTCTTTTACAAGCTCTTATTTAGTTTCACCGCGGTGCCTGTAATAGAATCTTGTAAGTTAAATTTGACCCACTTCTCAGTGTCCGATTGAGCTGAAATTCGTGACACCCATTTGGCTCTGGTGACAATGCATTATTACCTATGCTGCCATTTTTAATTCAATAAAGCGACTGCCATATAATGGCGATTTTTAATTTCCACTTTAATAAACGCTATGATATGGGTAAGAAACGAATGGACTAGATGAGCAAAACACATTAAGTAACCTTTTTACTTCTTTTTTTAATACAAACGTTTAAAAAAATAAGTTCAGAAAAAATGATTGTCTATAACGTTTACGGACGATAATTTTACGTGATAACGTCATAAGAAAACATCAACCGATGTAGTGGAAGAGAATTAGATACGTCCCAAGCCGAACGCTCTCGCTTGCACGCTCGGCTCAGGCGGAACGTGACAATGAGTCATGCTTTTTCGTGCGTGCAGCCGGCGTTCATCGATATAAGACGCTATCACGTCAAAAATCTTGTTATTTCTATTACTTATTGTTATAGCGGTCATAATAATACACACTCTATTTCAATTTGTCTATCTGTTATGGTTCAGAAGACCTGTGGCAGCGGGCGGGACTTTAGTAATAGGGTGGCACTTTTGTCTACGAAACCCTATAAATAATGCCGCGCTATAGTAGGACACAAAATACAGAGCTTTCTCTGGTAAATAGATTTTTATAGTAAACAGAGCCCAATTTTATCTCAATTGGTCTTTTAAGTCTCATAGTAAATACCACTGCCCTAAATCCGCTAAAGTAAACACAGTAAGTACGCCACACGGTGCGCCTCTTACGTCGAATCCACTCTTACTTGAATCTAGATTTCGAATAGGGTTGCCAGATGGTCGAGAATATTTTGGATGCTCCCGACATTTTATGTGTTGTTCAGACTCCCGACAGATAACAAAAATTCGCGACAAATATACGTATCTTATCATCATATTTTACCGCAATAACTATTTGAAAATGGTACACGCAGTGCTCGGAACTCGGGCGGCTCATAACGCGCGTAAAATTTTGACTCATAAATATTTCATTTCTCCAGACAACAACCCTAAAATCCCGACATTTTGAAATGTTATCCATATATATTTAGATTTTTCGATCTAGAAACCCTAGATTCGAAGCTTAACCCATTTGGCCTTGATCTAAATAATATATTTCGTTCTCAATTTTAAGCACAACATATCGAACACGCAAGCTAAGCACCACCGACCGTTAACTGTCCATTATCCATGGACAGTTTTGTTTATCTTATATATATTAGTATATTATATTAGTCTTGATTAAAATGATGACTAATATATTTCTTGGGGATAGATATTATTATTAGGGATAGATTAGTGACACATCTAAACCTAAGCGTTCCTTCCACTTGACACCACCAAAACGACACCACCGGTGGTGTCGTATGGAATCTCTAGTCTATATGACACCACCCTAGTGATGTCGAGAAACGCGTGTTTTTGACAAACAGCTCCCAATTCATTATTTTAAGTTATCGATAGTTAAACAATAATTAATAAAACCGATTTTAAGACATATTCTTTTTTTATTTAAGTGAAGTAAGTAGTTATGTAGGTATTAAAGAAGGGACCGTAAAACTCAGATAACATTTTTACATAAGTACTTCGACTTGTATAGAGATTAAAATAATATGCGGGACGTACGAGGAAATCAAAACATTTTGTATAGGAACTGTGAACGTGTTAATTGGAGTTTTCATATCAACAACTTTGTATGTAACATCACTAATAGTCGGTGGTGTCATATGGACTAGAGGTTCCATACGACACCACCGGTGGTGTCGTTTTCGTGGTGTCAAGTGGAAGGAAGGAACCTAAGTGACAGAAAATATTGTTCCTGTTTATTTATCTTGAGCTACTCCGTGATTTGAAAGGCACGATAAGCCGTCGTTCCCGACTATTGTCATTAGATGACAATTGTTAAACCAAGTCAGTGGCCTATAGACGGCTTAAAAACGCCGGCCTCCAGAAACCCGCAGTCGAGCAGCGTGGTGGAGTTTGCTCTAAACCCCTTCTACTGAAAGGAGACCCGTCTCTCAGTTATGGGATGAATAAGGCTTAACGGCAAGTATGTATATAGGTATTATACTTGAAAGCGTGACCCGTAACTTTTACTGCAGCCTAAGATCATAAACTTTTATTTTTTATTATAACGATTTACGTGACTAGTCAATCCATGAAATGTAGTGCGTAAAAAGAAAACAATAAAAACGACAAAGAAAGTGTTGCGAACTTGAATTCGCATTGGATAATGACATTTCTTTAAAATTCAAAAGAACAAACAGAAAAGAACTTGGGGTGTAAGAGGTTCCTCAACATCTTTGAACCAAAGCCAATTTCACCTGCACGCGGTGTACCCTGCTGTTTGACAAAAGAAACTCTGGCGCTAAAAAAAGAGAGGTAGGGAGCGTAATTAGAAGCTACCCGACTGGGGAACGTACCTCCACCTCACAGAATACCGCAGCCAAATAACAATTCCTTTGAAGGTTGTTGTGTTCCTGCGAGTGAGTGAGGTCATTTTATGCTGCGAGCGTTAATATGGTTACGGTGACCGCTTCATATCAAGCAGGCCGTAACAAAAAACATTCAAGCAAACTTGAATAGTCGGCATACCCTTCAGAGTTTGCAAGCTGAAGTGGCAATGGGTCGGTCACATCTGCCGAGTAAGTGATGGCAGATTGTGGACAAAGCGTTGGATGCCCTCCTTATAGATGGCCCGATGATCGAGCGACTGGAAGCCGCTGGAAGTGGAAGGTGGAGGATCGTATCTGGTGGAAAACATTGGGGAAAGCTTATATCCAGCAGTGGGTAGATGCAGGCTGATAATGATGAAACGAATAGAATAAAGAACCCTTAAACAGCAGCAGAATTATCAGCGTTTTGTTCATTTTTGAACAAAACATGTAGCTTTTTGTGTTACTGCGGCACACATATGATTCTTTTTGTGGTTTTTTTAACACTATATTGCACTTAAGTTTATATGTAATTATTATAAGACTGGAAAGAACTTATTATGTGTGTGCTGGAAATACAAAGAAATGTTTCATTCATTCATTAAACAACCCTAACATAACGTACAAGTATGATACTTCCTACGATACGAATTCATCTGCTTAAAACTCATCACCCACTAAGCAGGTGCGGTATATTTAGAGCGAGATCCTACAATGTGCTTGATTGATGAGCTCGATGACATGTGTCAGTCTAATCAACGTCGACCGTAGCCTGTTCATGGATGGGTTTATTTATCTCGAGCTCTACCGTGGTCCGAAGGGCACGTTAAGTCGTCGGTCTCGGCTGTTGTCATTGTCATCACAACACTGGTCTGCCTCAACCCGCAGTTGAGCAGCATGGTGGAGTATACACAAAATTACAATTTACTCATACCTACTGTATGATCAATTGATGTATAAATAAAGGTATTATTATTATTATTATATGTACACATCTCTTTTTTTCAACGGGTCAAACCCGGTCATTTGATAGGCTTGCGCGGCGATATGGATTCAACGCGTAGAGGTCCCATTGAGAAGTGAGATATAATGTACGACCGCCGTGACCCGCTCCAGGATATATCAATGGAACGATATACCCATGAGCAGGTCTCGGCATGCGATATTATTATAAACCCCTTCGATGGCAGGGAGACCGGTATACCAGCGATGGTTTGAATAAGGGTTGATGATGACTACTATATACGTAGTCGGTGATATAATCTCTCTTGTTGCAACAGTATCTCGCTCCAAATAATCATACCTGGTTAGTATGCGACTAGCTTATTTCTTTTTTACAGATTGGCCAGGCATACGATTTGAAGAGTGTTTCACCTGAGATCATAAAGCAGCGTTCATATCGTACGGGAGATGGCACCCATTGCCTATGGGGTTGGGACGACCCTGAATTTACAGAAAAACTCAAGGAAAAATACGGGTGTGTGGAGAGACCTGAGGAAAAGAAATCTGAATGAAACGCGTTTCAAAACGAACACTAAATTTCTTTTAATACTCGTAATATAAAAAATATAAATATATAAAGAAAAATATATATATCTATTTAAATATTAAGTATATGTCCTAAATTCACATGCTTAAACGCGGTCATTTAGTAGTTGTGCGCAAGGATATGGATACAACGCGTAGAGGAACGACGGGTGTACAACATTACATTAATCTACTCGAAAGTTTAATGTAATGTTATACACCCGTCGTGACCCGCTCCAGAATACATCAATGGAACAATATGGAGCTGGTTCCTGCAGGCATTGGAACTAATGCTAATGTGTGTTAGAAAATAAATGGGCTATGAGGATGATTTCGGTGGACCGAATACCGGGTTATTGCAAAACAGCCATGCTGCCATAACTACCGCCATTGTTCGTGATTTGCGGCACTCACTAGATGGGCCTCCGATGGGCCAGAAAAATCAGCCGGCAGCGACACCGGTATAAGTGACTCAGGGCTGTCGAGAGATGTGCTGTGTATTCTTCGAAGTTACTCGCGGCAACAACTCCACCCCTGGAGTATATAGCTCTAACAACTCCTCTCTGTACGGCCAATAAAGGCAAGCTACAGCTGAGAGTCCTGCGAGCCTTCTTGTGTTATTAATTATTATGTATCTCTTTTTTATCACTGGTCAAGCCCGGTCATTTGATAGGCGTGCGCGGGGATATGGATCCAATCCAACGCGTAGATGCCCCTTTGAGAAGTTTGATGTAATGTTGTACGCCTGCCGTGACCCGCTCGAGGATATATCAATGGAACGATATACCCATGAGCAGGTCTCGGCAGGCGTTGAGATTATTACAAAGTGTGATGGAAAATAAATGGGCTATGGAGATGAAATCTGGATGAACTAAATACCGGGCTATTACAAAAGAGGGACGGACGCCTGCCATAACTGCTTCTATTGCTAGTTGTTTGCGGCAGGCGGTGGCTCGCCACTCACTAGATGGGCCCCCGAAATGCCAGGAAATCGACCAGGGGCAACACCGGTGTGTGTGACTCAGGGGTGTCGAAGGTGTGCTGCGCTTTATCCGAAGTTACTCGCGGCGTGATTATTATTATTATTATCATGATTAACTATATATATATAGCGGGGTTTCTGCTTATGAATATAATTAAAAAAAAATTGCTTTATATACTAATAGGTTTATCAATTAGGTTTAATAATAAGAATCTTACTATAAGTGTTTAATTCGCTTGGATGTATGTCAGGTTTCGTTTAGTTAATAAATTATTATATAAATTGACTGTGTTGTAAACAGCATGTCAGTGTTTGCATTCAATGTGTTTTATTTATTCATGATGAATTCAAACGTCTTTAAATACACTCGGATGGTAATTTGAGATGATAAAAAATACATGTTATCAACAAGTATACCTAAAAAAAATACGGTAAACCCCCATCTTGCTCCATCATTAGACCCTGATCATTATATTTCTCTGACATCTATCTACATACATTGAAATCATTGCAACGAGCGCAAACACAATACATATGCTGTAACTTGGTGAGGTGTTGAGTGCTCTGCAGAATCCAGATACGTTGCAGCTTCAGACCAAGTTAACTAGATATGTTCTTTTTCCGAAATCTGTGGATGTGCTCTTATACCATTTTTAACTAGAAAAGAACTAATTATTTTTAAACTGCAAATTTTCAAATAGTGTCTTGAAAACACTCTCATCAGCATTATCTAGATCGATTTTTCGACCTAACAAATTGGATGAAACAAACTGCATAAAGCTGCATAAGTTTTCTCACAAAGCCCTACGTTTATTTTTAACGGGACTGTGTCTCGCACAGACTTAGCATTTTTCGGTACGGTGTCTCCTGTGTAGCTAGGATTCACAACGGCGACGGGTAAAACTGTGGCTGCTCCAAGGCAGCCGTAGTTTTACCCCCGGGTTTTACTCACAGCGAAATTAATCAGAAGAAATAAGTAGGAGTAGGAAGCTTTTGGCATTTGACTTCATCTCTTGGCAACGTGAGAAATAGCAATATGGCAAATATAGAATTAAAAGTTTAAAGAGATGCAAACCCCTGCATTGTAAATTTCATCGAAATCGCTGGAATCATTTATGAGATCGCCTCATATATAATTATGTATATCTATATAAAAATAAAAGTTTCTGGTTTAAAAAGAACCATGAAATATTTACAATAAATCAGTTACTAAATACAGAAACAGTGAATTGAAAAAGTAATTTCTTTCATCGAAACAAAAGAAGGTACAACGGAGCTATAATAAATAATTCACAAATGCGGCTACAAGCTCTGTTTTGTAAAAATAAATGAGTAAATTGAAACAAGGTAAAATCTTTTTCCGATGTTGGAATCGCAGCTGCCGCCGCGCCGTAAGCGATAAGCGAAAATCGATAGTATTCCTCCATTAGTAAGGTATAATTAATGCAATGCAATCATGTAGCCGCTGTATTGCCGCAATAGCCAGAAACACGAAAATGGACCAAATAAAGCTAAGCATAAGTATAAGTAGATACCTACTTCAAGTTATCTCATTCATAGATTAAATTTATTTATTTATTTATTTATAGGTGTACAAACAGTCTTACAACAAATATAACAACTTTCATTTAAGTAGTATAAGGTCTAGTTATAAGACCAAAATTGAAGTACACACAGCATGACAAACATATCACGTGGTTTCCATAACCTAGACAAGTGAAGTACAATGAATTTTTTTAGTATACAAAATATGAACACTGTATTGATATTCATATAAACATACACATCTAATTATATGCATACACATACATATACATACATATATAGATACACACGCATAAACATACATATGTATAATTGCTATATAAAGAAAAATTTAAATACCTACAATACCATCAGTTACATAACAATTTTAGAATTCGTTGTTTAAAACTATTTAATGTTAATCCATATACGTCAGGTACACGGCTGTTGTTTTTGTTTATGATATTGTATTCACGACATATCCTCAGAATAGGATTCTGGAAAGAAACATTATTATTGCAAGTTAAAATAGAAAAAGGTACGACATGACGAACTGACCTAGTTGGTACTCGGATATGTATACAAGATAATAAGGTTGTTGCTAACTGCCCGTGAATTATCTTGTGTAAATGTACGAAGTTTTGTAACATTCGCCTTTTCTCCAAACTAATCAATTTAAAAAAGTCAAGTCAAATATATAATACTACCATAATAATACTGCCTGTTTTCTTCCTCGAGTTGTCAGGTGGTGGAAAGAACCAACGTTTTCCTATGACACTACCTACAGTATGGAGTTTTTCAAGAAACGCGTAAAGGAGTTTTGGAGTGCAGATTCGGCAAGCGTGAATGTAGCCTCTGGTGCGCAAGTATCCATAGGCTGCGATGACTGCTTACCATCAAGCAGATCGTACGCTTGTTTGTTACCCCAGTGGTATAAAATACCTACGTGCGAGTTTAACCATCAATTGCCTCATCGTAAATTAACCATCAAATTTTTGAACCAAACACCATTTTTTAATGCTGTTTTGTTCAAAAATTTGCAATTTGCATTTTTTAATGCTGTTTGGTTCAAAGCCTACCTCACTTGCACTCTGCTGACGGACTAACGAGGCTCTAGCAAAAGACAGGCAGTTACTGCACATAGTACAGAAGCTACCAGCCTGAGAGTCTCAATAGCTCAACTAGGTAACAATTCTCTAGAGACATAGAAGATTGTTGAGTTCTTGCCAAAGTGACGACACGAAGTAATAAATATTTATAGAATTTAGTTAAAAAGTATCGTCCGCTATTTTAGATCTCCAAATAGATGTCATAATTCGTGCACGGCACCCCTGATACGAAGAGCTTGGTGGCATCGTGGCATGTGTCAGACAAATCGAACACGCAGGTTAAGCAATATCGGCCGTAGCCTGTCGATGGAACGGTTTATTTATCTGAGGTCCTCCGTGCTTTGGAGGGCACGTTAAGATGTCGGTCCCGCCTGTTGTTAATAGAGATGACAGTCGTTAAGCCAAGGTGCCTTTAGATGGCTTGAAAACACTGCCCGCCGCCAACCCGCAGTTGAGCAACGTGGTGAAGTATGTTCTAAACCATCAGGATCCATTCCATTGAGGGGAGAACCATATCCCAGCAGTGGGATGATTAGGGGTTAACGGTGACTCCCGATAAACTCGAAAACAATATGTATAGTGCCACAAACTTATCTGGCCCGGTGGCGGCGGCGGTACGATCGACATAAGTGTTGCCATTAAACCTAAAGCCGCCCGTTTTAGAGGAAACATAAAAATCAAAGAAATACATACACTGTTAAAATAATAGCATTGACATACTTATTAATTGTGTTGTGTGGTGTTTCAATTAAATATCAATTGCCTTCTATTTTTTTGTTGATTAGTTATAAAAATGCACCACGTTAAGTCGCGATCATAGCTATTATATAATATTAGAGAGTTATAATATTGCACAGAAACAACTCGTTGACGATTTTCTTATTGTAAGAAATGAAATATGTGTAGAAAAAGATAATATGTATTAAAAAAAATACACCCCAACGGAATGTGCATACGCGGTAAACGTTTTATAAAACTTGCGTCCGCCATCTTGAATCTCGAAAAGATGTCAAATTCGTAATTAGCACGATATAGGTCTTTACATAAGTAAAAATTTAAACAATTTTTTTTCATGTTTTTTTTATTTGTATTAATCGAAGTAATCACCCATGCAATCAATGCATCTTTGCCAACATAGTGGCAGTTTATTGATGCCCTTCTTAAAGAAATAAGCTGGACGGGAGGCAACAAATTCTTCAAAGGCATTTTGTACTGCCTCTCGGGTATTGAATTTTTATCCCGCCAAGAAGTTATCCAAATTCTGGAAACAGTAGTAGTCTTGTAGGCGCAAGGTCTGGCGAGTAGGGCGGATGATGGAGAGCTTCCAACCCCAGTTCTTGCAACTTGAAGACCGTCTGCTGTGCAGTATGAGGTCGCGCGTTGTCGTGCAGGAGCAGCGGAGAGCGATTGACCAATGCTGGTTGGAGACGTGCCAGCTTCTCCATCATTGTGTTCAATTCTTCACAGTACACATCTGCAGCAGTAATGCTCACCTCGTTTGGTAAGAAGCTGTGATGAATCACACCGGCGCTAGACCACCAAACAGTGACCATCACTTTTCTAGGGGTAGGTTTTCGTTTAGGGCATTGTTTAGGTGCTGAACCAGGATCCAACCAACTTGCTGTGCGCTTGCGGTTATCGAACAGAATCCATTTTTCATCGCAGGTAACAATGCGGTTCAAAATTCCTGCATTTGTGTGTTTGTTGAGCAGTGCAAGGCACGTCTCGACGCGTACTTCGCGCTGGCGATCATTGAGTTCGTGGGGCACCCTTTTGTCAAGCTTTTACCTTGCCAATTTGACGCAAATGGACCAATATTGTTTTGACGCTAACGTCGAAAGCTGCTGCTAATTCAGCCGTAGATTGTGTATCATCATCTTCCACAATCGCCTGTAATTCGTCATTGACGACCGCGAGGTTCATTTTTCAGGTCGAAATTTCCAGAACGAAAGCGAGCAAACCAATGGTGGTGCGATGGTTTGTAGTGTTAGCTCCGTAAACATCGTTGATGTTGCGTGCCGCTTGTGCCGCGTTGCTGCCACGATGGTACTCATATTACTCGAATTTTTAACGTATCCATGATGACGAAAAAGATTGAAATGCGATGAAAATGTAACACTAATCAATAAACAAATGAATACTTTTGGAAAAAGAATTCCATGTTTTTAAAATAAAATTAATTTGAAATCAGAATTCTTAGCCAAACAAAAATTATTTTGATTTGAAATGGCCAGTACTGCAGAACGACAATTTCATAGGTAAAGACCTACCTCTGATACTGGGATGTTCAAAATTATACAAATTAACTTAGTAATGGCAAAAAATATCCTCGTCTGAAGAGTGGTTGCCATAACGAAACAAAAAAGATGAATGTCAATTGTCAATGCAAAGCGTCAATGTCCCTATTCATGACCAGCCAAGAAGAAGAAGAGCCAGCAAGATAAACAATATTCCGATTGCAGAAGTGCGATTATTTTATTTATTTCTGTCCTTACTGTTCTATCGTGTTTAATTGAAACTAACAACACAATTTCATACATATGAGTTTATCTTTTACGAAGTTTCATATTTATTTCGACCGACAAAGACTAAAAATTATCTAATACTGCTAATACTAAAATAATTTTTATATCTATTGCTCTTCACTAAGAATAACAATAATGTTATCGTCTCTTATTAAAGAACACCAAACAAGACAGGCTGCGAAAAGAGTTGTACAAGGTAAGATAATTCACCATGACAATTACTTATCTAAAATGAATTGTTACACAGCATCGTAATATCATCATAACATCACTTTTATTTTTACTTCCAGAACAAAAACGTAAAGAATGTATTGCAGCGGCTAATGATTTAACGCAAGCATTAGTGGATCATCTAAATGTAGGGTAAGAATGAAATAAGTCTGTTTAACAAATTGTAATTTTTGCATTCATATTACACAAGGGTATACGAGTGGTAAATAATTTAATAGGCCTCTAATTGACAAAAATTTCGGTATGAAGGATACATAATGAGCAATTTACTGCAGCCAATAACATAAAGCAATGGTTCCAAAGAAATTAAATTATTAATTTTAAATTTCAGAGTAGCACAAGCATATTTGAATCAAAAGAAATTAGATGCTGAAGCAAAACTACTACACCAAGGAGCTATAAATTTTGCCAAACAAACGCAACAATGGCTTGCACTTGTGGAAAATTTCAGCAGTGCACTAAAAGAGATTGGCGACGTTGAGAACTGGGCACGTAGCATTGAAAATGATATGAAAATTATAACAGATACACTGGAAAAGGCTTATGAAATGACACAAGAACAACCACAACCTAGTAGTAGTCAATAAAAGTTACAATAAGTTATTTCTGATTTTTTTTATGCAACTAATGTAAAAGAATTGCCATAATCTATAGCTTGCAATAACAAGAATATTGCTCATCTAACACACCCACTTTTAATGCAAAAAGTCCTCATGTCTAGTAACCTCACTCATGTGCAGATCACAACAAATATCATATATCTCCAGATTAGATATTATTAAGAGCCCTATTACATTTGCACGCTGACGAGCTCTCGCGCAGTACTAAACCCGCGAAGGCCGCCGGTGCATCGTTTTTTGTAGTAATTTTGAAGTTATATTTATTGTTTTTATTGAAATAAGATAATAAATTCATGCTACAAAGTTTATTCATCATGAAGTAACAATTATTCTCGTATAAATTTTGCTGAATAATATTATCGTTTATTCAAGAAATTAACAATTTACTTAAAGCGATTTTTCGCGAAAAAGAATGTTTTTTTTCTATATTAAATCAATGATATTTCAAAATTACGAGGCCGTTATGTACTATACGCCTATATAACAAATATCATTCTATTTTTTTTATTTTATTTGTTTGGAACAGTAACACTATCCAGGAGCTCCAAATAGTGAATGCGCGCATTTTATGAAAATCTTTCTCTGCAATTTTGGGTTTATTTAAAAAGTTAAGCAAAATTTAGAAAAAGCGAGGCCGCTACGTACTTTGACAATAGCTATTCTGTACTATTCAATAAGTCAACATTGTTAATGTATTTTTGTTTCCGAGATCAAGAACGCCAAAATTGGCCATTTTACACAAAAATCACAGTCAAAATGTAATATGGCTCTTAAACCCTAATAATAGCAGTAATAGAGATGTGCTGAGTCAAGTTGACTTCCTTCGGGCTGACAACTGTAGGTACTTATTGTGTAATGACCACCTTAATATTATCTGCATTCTATAAAATCATTGATTGTTATCCTTGTTGTAGAAATTTCTTACATGTACATAATAAATGTGTAATTGCAATGTACAAAGGCGGACTTATCCCTATTAGAGATCTATTCCAGCCAACTTTTAAGCGTACCATATTTCTGCACATCCCAGGTCTCAGATCTTGACTGTAACTAGACAAAGATCTGAGACCTGCGCTGTGCCGAAATAAGGCACGCAACTTTTAAGTATTTGGGAGTAATACTTCAAAATAAATATGTGGGTAGAGAAACCATCTGAGAAATTTTCAACTAAGAGGAATCTATCTGATATAAATCACTGGTCTCTTATTTTTTACATGTTCATGCGATCAGCTGAAACAGGGCTGTCCAAACCATATACAATACTGGGCCATTACAAATTACTAAATAGATTAGTGGGCCACAGAAACAAATTACTTGACATTTTTAGTACCTACTTCAAAAGTTTAAGCTTAATATAACCTAGTTAGTTATAAGAAAAACTTTCACTTTTCTAAATATATATAATTTTCAGCCAGATTCGTTGTACAAAAACTGTAGCAATAAATGAAAAACACGCACAAATATAAGCCGAGGGCCGCATGCGGCCCGCGGACCGTGCTTTGGACAGCCCTGAGCTAAAATATATTCCACCACCTTTTGTTAATATATAATATGATAAATTTTATACTGGGAGGAAATGACTGAAAAATAAATTTCTTCGTCTTTGGGAGGGTACTGCTACTTACCTCACCCATGGAACCGCAGCTGACAATTTATAAGCTTCATGATACTACTTTCTGAAGCAGTTCAAAAATCTTCATCGGGAGTTACTGGCTCACGGACTATTACAATGAGTTTTAGAATTATGCTGTTAATCCAACGTTACATTTTCCTGGGGACTGATGCACACTGAACTCTCCTTCTAAACACTACAGCAGCTATTTTGATGAAACTTACACCATCCCCTTTTTAATTAATAGGACCATACCTAGTCCATCAAAAGAATTTTTGAAATCAGACTTACAATTTTTGAGACGTGCACGGACAAACATACATACACTTATGAAATTTGGCACACATGTTTAGAAGCTGCTATATATTATTATTTATATATTAGTCATATATAAATAATAATATATTATACAAAAACTTTGCAATTCGCGCAATATTACATACATACGGTCGAATTAATAACCTTTTTTTTGTGTTTTCTCCTTTTTTCCGTAGTTAAAAAAAAGTATATAAGTCGTTCTCTATCCACTACGAACATTGAAAATGAATGCTCGATCATAACGCTGCTGTGTGAAATCAGCTTTACGTATAACTCTTGTGTCTATTGCTAGTTAGTAGCTGAGTACTATGTACAATATGTACTGCTGCACCCAGGCAACTTCCCATACAAATGTGGGGTCGTTAACTATTTCGTAAACAATGACGTCTGTGCCGAGTGTGTGTGCGTGAGGGGCACATAAAAACTATTTCAGATTCGTAAGGGGAGGTGAGATCGGTACGAGAGATCAGCAGGGAGTGGCCGTACTGTACGTAGTACTATCACTTGTTTGACAAGCCCACGGCCTCCTACAGCCGCACCGCTCGCCATCGACAGGGAATTCATCCTCACACATTAGAACCGAAGTGGTCACGTACTGTGCGGTTCCAGATAAGTTTTCTTCCATGTACTATCAAGCTGTCGAATGAACTGCCTATTGAGGTTTTCCCAGGAGACAGACTTAGCATCGGGTTTTTACAGGGTCGTAAACGCGCATATGATGCCTCTGATGTTACAGACGTCCATAGGCTACGGTAACTGCTTTCCATCAGTCGGACCGTATGCTTGTTTGTCACCTTAGTCGTATAAAAAAAAAACTTCTAGTGAAGTAAGATTATTGTGGTACTGGTAAATAAATGTAAGTTGGCAATTCTGCTGTTCTGTCAGTACTATACTGTCAATGTCATGGTTCGTACCCGTTTCTTTACTCGTATGGTTCGTACGTACTATGTCTATGTTGCAGTCTTGTATGTAATTAATCAATTACACATTTTGCGTGTAATCTAGATGACTTGTGTGTAACCCGTATGAAATAAAGAAATATAAAATTTCAAAGGCTGTTTAGTATTGTAGGTATTATCCTTACTAATATTATAAATGCGAAAGTAACTCTGTCTGTCTGTCTGTCTGTCTGTCTGTCTGTCCTGCTTTCACGGCAAAACTACTGAACCGATTTAAATGAAATTTGGTACACAGATAGTTTAGAGCCTGAGGAAGGACATAGGCTACTTTTTAATGCAAAAAAAGGGTTGTAAGGGGTTAAAAGGGGGGGTGAAAGGTTGTATGGAAGTATCGTTATTTTTAGAGCTAGAAGCATGAAACTTATTTTTTAGGCTGTTGATTCGATATAAATAAATATGACATTCAAAGTTTGTAAAAGTTTTACCCACACGGGGGTAAAATAACAATAGGGAATAGGGGATGAAAGTTTGTATGGAAATATGTAAGGTATAAGTGAATGTTTTATAAGTTTGACTATTTGACTAATATTATAAATGCGAAAGTAACTCTGTCTGTCTGTCTGTCTGTCTGTCTGTCTGTCCTGCTTTCACGGCAAAACTACTGAACCGATTTAAATGAAATTTGGTACACAGATAGTTTAGAGCCTGAGGAAGGACATAGGCTACTTTTTAATGCAAAAAAAGGGTTGTAAGGGGTTAAAAGGGGGGGTGAAAGGTTGTATGGAAGTATCGTTATTTTTAGAGCTAGAAGCATGAAACTTATTTTTTAGGCTGTTGATTCGATATAAATAAATATGACATTCAAAGTTTGTAAAAGTTTTACCCACACGGGGGTAAAATAACAATAGGGAATAGGGGATGAAAGTTTGTATGGAAATATGTAAGGTATAAGTGAATGTTTTATAAGTTTGCGACAAGAGACAAAATATTAGTGCTATCCTGATGTAGATAACATTTACGCAGTCATTACAAAATGAGAAACTGAAATTAACGCGAGTAAAAAACTTGCCAAGCATCGCGCCGTACTAGAGATGGGCAAAATGCCGGGCATTTACAATAAATGTCCAAAAAATAGTTATAAATTCCCTATTTATGCCCAAAACTAGGCATTCATTGGGCATTTACAGGTACTTACTGGGCACTTATTGTAAATGCCAGGCATTTTGCCTATCTCAACGCAGTACACCACCCGTACACATTGAAAGCTGCCGCGCGGCGGTCAGGGAGCGGGCCGGAGGTCGTTACGCGGCGTGGTACCACATGAGTAAAAAACGGTGGTACGGCACAGAAAAAATATGCCCAAGTGGGCTTGCCCAAACGTGCAGACACGTGACAATTATTATTTTTTCCGCTACAAATGCATTATTATTCCCTGCACATTGTTTACAATTCGATTTGCTTACTTTAGTAGATAAGTTATTAAATATTTTTTTCTTTAGTTGGGTCATTGTTTTATTTATTTCATTCGTTAAAAGTAGATTACTTTCGAGTTTAATTAGATGTTATTACGTCATTTTTTTTTTGTTGCACATTTGTATGCTAGGCAGGTACCTAAGAACGGTAAGTTAATTACCCTCACCAAATAAACAGTACTTTTTTGAGCATTGTACAAACAAAGCATTTGACCATCTGTGAATGTAAACAAAAGATAAGAAAGCTTAATAGTTTTATGAATGAGTCTTTATGCCTTTGCATGCCGACTCAGTCAGAAGTCGCAATATCCGAAAGGGATTTCTAGGAATCGGTTACAAATGGTTCATAAAAACAAGTTCTTAAGTACAAGTGTAAAAAGTTATACTTAGTATAGAGATTTTGTTTATTTGGGTCAATAAAATTAGTTAAATTTAATTCATTTGGGTTTATAATATTTTTTTAAATAGGTTTTTATACAATTAAATAAAATACTTAAATAAGTTATTTTCATAATAAGAAGTTTTGTTTTCTGTGTTTACGGTTAAAAGCAAAATAAAGTGTAAATAGTTATAGGGGTATAGCGCACACGGTTCTAAAACTACCATTGAACTTAGCTGATGAGGACATGCCGGTATGTAACATTAACAAAAGCAGTGAGCGCGGAAGAAAGTTGCAGCAGTGTAAGCTGTTGGTTGGGATGAATAATGTTCCACAAAAGAGCTATATAAGCGATAGATGGCACACTGCAACTCATATAAGTATTAATACGTATGTGTCTTATTTGTAAAATAATTAGCCGAAATATTTAAAAATGCTGCCCAAAGACACTATTCCACGCGGACGAAGTCGCGGGCACAGCTAGTACAATTATAATTGCATTATATTATATAATTTTTCCTTCCATTATTACTATAAATGGTAAAGTGAACTTGTTTGTTCCATTTTCACGTCTTCATATCAGAAAAAGCAATCTTAGAAACTGCGATCTATTTCTCTTTGACATGTATGGAGACATTGGACCTTATTAAATTACCTTCATATTATTATATAATATTATCTAAGTAAATATCAATGAAATTGAAGTTGCCGAGTCATGTGAAATGTTTTCAACAATTTTTTTTATGTTTTGTGAATCGTTAAAGGTATTTTTTAGTGTCATTCTTTACTGAGCGACTGAAAAGAGTAGAAATTAATTAAATTGAAACTATCATTTTTCCGCATCTGGCAACACTTAGAGTATCGCCAAAATTTGTAACTATTGTGTGTGATATGATAATATAGTTCACTGCTTTTTATAGTATAATCTTGGATAGTGAACTCATAGTTCACAATCCAAGATTATATCCAATATTATCCAAGATTAGTGATTAAACAGACATAAATAAGTGACTTTCTATCACAATTCTACGAAGACAACATAGGGCAACCGTGTAATCCACGTAATCATGGGGCTTTTCGGAAGGGTGGAGCTATTATGATATGGGGTAATAAATAGTTCTATCACGGTAAGCTCGTTTAATCATATATTTAGATTTTAGCATACATATCTTTATGAACATCCTCGACAATATAAGACAATTCTGTAAACTTCGAAAATATTACATTTTATTAAAATATTAACCAGCAATTCAGGTTATATTATGTCTGCTAAATATGTTAGCAGTTAGAAAGAAAATAATTTAGCAATAAACAAAAGAAGAAAACACATTCCGTTTATTTAATATTTTATTTAATATTAATTTCGTAATGAAACATAATTATGATTTATCTTTATGAATCTTCAATTTATTTAATAGTAATAATTTCACATAAACTCTGTAACTATAATCGCTTCATATTTTGTTAGGGTTATAGAAAGATTCAATATCAACTTTAAAGATACACAAAAGAAATTGTAACAAATACCTACCGTACTTAAATAGTGGTATCAAAATTTCATTGCCCCGTAATCAATGTTGCCCGCTAAACAATAGCGCTACCTCATTTAATTTCTAATCTTTTTGGTCGCACTACAACTTACGATATGACGAATTTATTGGAGCTGAATACATTCATTCTTTAGATTTTTATATCGATTTTTCAACTTGAATGAAAAACTGGGTGTTTATAATATTGCTAATAAATATCATGCATTTTTAAAGTGCAGAACATTTGCTCAGTGCATTCGCTATTGCATGCTCGCTCGCTAAAATGTTTACATTTACATACGTCCGAAAGAACGAATGCTCGTGAAAACGCGACCTTCAGATTACACACCGTACACACGTGTATTGTGTGGAATATGATTGAGAAGTAGTAACAACACTGATAAGTGATAGGATAGGCGGGCGATATTTATTTATAGCTTAGTTTTCGTTCGTTCGTCAATTGTAAGTGTTCAGTCAGTCACTTCACTTTGTTTGTTTCGTAAAGTCAACTATTATTTTAGGTACTCTCTTTGAAAGCCGGAATAAATTCATGTTCGTGTAGTAAGGAGATGTATTAAATTTAATCATAGTGAATGAGCGAAAAAGCAGTGTATTTTAGTAAAATTTACTAGCTACACGTTTCTCGGTAGTCACGGATCTCATCGGTAGTAGGTACATTCGGCTTCGTTCGAGTGATTATTTGACTCTTGGTCTCACTTCGAGTTTATAACATAACCTTCAATTACTACTATAATTATATTTTAGCAAAATGACCGATTCTACGCCAAGAGTTCTTTCCATTCAAAGTCATGTTGTACATGGGTATGTCGGCAATAAAAGTGCGATATTTCCCCTTCAAGTAAGTGATCAATCTTCATATTATTTGCCTTTAAGAATTAACCGCAGTTTTGTTCATTTTTTGTCTAACTAAATAAATGATGCTTGCGGCCGTGTTTTCAATGATTTGACTTTGAAAATGCAGAGTCGATATTATAAGACACATTGTTATAATTTGAAATGATATTGTCTTCTGTATTCTATTTATAAATCGGATCTGCTATCAATGAGGTGAGTAACCCATCCCATGGTGCTGCTGCTGCTGCTGCTGCTGGTTTCTATTTATTTTATTAAACAAGTAATATTTAGTGTTATTTGAGGTATCCAATGGCATAGATTAGACCTATAATAAATTATTCATTGATTCACATATTCTAGTTTCTAATTTTAAATTTAGATCCAACTTTATATTTGGAAACCAAGTGCTGCGTTGGTAATGGTATGGAGAGTTTTAGTAACTGGGTTAACTATTATTATTATACTACAAATAATTTGAATAAAAAATTTGCTGTGTAGTTATAATTGTAGTCTCTTATTGCTGTAAAATGGTTTTCTATTTAACATCAAATAATAGACAATTACTTTTTATTAGCTTCTAAAGTGGCAATATCAAAAGAAGAAATTTCCTAAACCAATCCTAAACACCACAATATAACATCAACAGTTTTGGCCTACTCAATTAATGAATAATTTTTGTTTTCCAGTACTTTTAAAAATTATAATACTTAATGTTGAAGAAAATATTTTAAAACATTTTTCAAGCATGTTCCTTTCTTACTCTGTAAAAGTATCCTGGCATTCCAAATGAATCACTTTCAAAAAACACAAATTGTTTCCTTGTTGTCTGGATGACCGAGCTCACTAGAAGGCAGGGGTCTGGCCAGTGAAGGCAATGTACGAGTGATAATCTATTGCAAGCATTTTGCCTTGTTCTTATAAAAACAATGGGTAGTTGTGCCTGGCAGATGTCAATCATTGAAACTAATTTGGACAGAATTTGAGAGCTGAGCAAATGAGGAGTTACAAATGTGTGGCGATGTCGACACGCCAATAGCTAGCCTAACCCACATTTAATGTATCACATCAAAAATATATCACACAGCTTTAATAATTACGCATAATCATTCATGGCAAGGGCATAAACTTATATTGTAATGCAAACAATCATAAATTGATTAAAATAATCTTCCACAGCAACAAGGCACATGATTAGAGTTTGTACATAGTCAATACAACTACAATAATTTATAGTTCAAGGGCAGTGATTTAAAAGTAGGTCAGTTTTACTCAGCTTCTCTTAGTTAATTGATAATGCTTTGTAACTATCTACACAATTCATTTTCTCTTGACCTCAATTGGACAAAGCAAATTAACTAGTTTTAATTTTTTTGTTATCACTTATTACTGAGCCTATGTTATCCTATACTAAGTATTCTAAATACAAAAAAATTCAAGTTGCCTGACTATCAACTGGTCTGGAAAGTCAAAATTCCAAAAGCTTTCAACAACTACTAATTTCTTCCTCTGCCACAATGAATTTATCACTGCTACACAGCTGGAACTGCAGTGGACTTCTTGTTCATTGCCTTTTTGATGGTCGCCACTGTTAATCCTGGCTACACAGGAGTCACAGTGTTGGAATTGTGTGGTAGGCCTAGTGACTGATCTATCAAATTTTACACCTCTGGTAACAGATGTTCAAGTAAATTCTCACAAGATACGCACAATATGAGCATACAAATTCAAGTGCAATAGCTTGTAGTAGTTGAAGTGATATATATTAAATTTTTTTATCGTATCTGCTTGTTCGTAAGCATAATTAATGAGCTTCTAAAATTGAATTTTTGCATATTATGTGTTAGTATGATCTTTGCCATGGCAGTTAATAAAAAACCATAACTAAGACATGTCCCTAGAAGAAAAAAATCCTTGTTTTCCTGCTCTATTTCAAAAACAGTTTTACTCACTCATAGTATGTTTCTAGTAGTTTTTTGTGGTGATACCAAATAAAATATAGAAGCTATATATTTATTAAAAAAAATATTTATATTAGAAATAATTTTCTTCCCAGGTGTTAGGGTTTGAAGTGGACTCAATAAACACTGTACAATTCTCAAATCACACCGGCTACAGTCTGATTAAAGGTCAAGTTCTAAAAAATGAGGAAATGGAAGAACTTGTAGAGGGACTGATAGAAAACAACCTCCATTTCTATACACACTTCTTAACGGGATACTCAAGATCAGCAGATTCTGTGAAACAGGTAGCTGAGGTTATAAAAAAATTGAGAGAGAAAAATCCAAATCTCATATATGGTAAGTTTTACTCTATACAACATGTAGCTTCAAGTACGCAAAACCTAAAAATAGTTTGTACAGAATCATGAGTAGAATCAATTCCATAATTTTCATCTATTTTTAAAGTAATTGATTTTGAAAAATAATGTTTAATTTTTAATTGCCGTGTCTATTATTAAATTGCGCTCAACAATCAAGCGAGAAAATGTGAAGTAGGTAAACAAACGTAATACCGCCGCGTCCAAAAAGTCTTAAGCGCCGTGCAGGGAGCGTCGCTTACGCGTCATTGACGCGATGCTCGCTCTTTAATATTAATATTTGCGTATCGTAGCCATTGGCGCGTCTTTTTGATAAGAAAGCGCCACAGAGCTCAGAAACTATTAGAATTATTAGGAAAACAAAAAAGTGTTCCGAGATTTTTTTTTTTCGTAATTATTACTTTGATATATCAATTTATAATAATAAAACACAGTTGGGGTGTCTGAGGTTTTGCGTACTTGGAGTTACACATTGTTGTTCTATACCATCTTCAATGACTAACACTACTTAGTAAAGTATTACATTCACAGTAGTCCATGTATGCATATTTTATAGTCTAGACCAGGGCTAGACAGTATTTTGTAATGGCCCGGTATTGTATATGGTTTGGACCATATACAATACCGGGCCATTACAAAATACTAAATATATTAGCCGCAGAAACAAATTGTAACCATGTACTTGTCACTTTTAGTACCTACTTCAAAAGTTTAAGCTTAGTATAACCAATTAGTTATAAAACTTTCACTTTTTAAACTTATATAATTTTCAGCCAGATTCGTTGTATAAAAACTGTAGCGATAAATGAAAAACAAGTCACAGGCCGCAAATATAAGCCAAGGGCCGCATGCGGCCCGCAAAAGATTCTCCATAACGTTTAGATTGCTGATGCCCTCACTTGGGAACTATTTCTAGAAAGTAATTTCTAAAAATAAAAAAAAGGAATAATGGGAAAAATTATAAGCAATGTTTACATCAAAAAGTAACTGTAGTACAGGAATTACCTATATAAAATGTAATTGAATATTATAATAACTACTAAGTCACTAAGCTGTTTGTATAGATAATATAAATAATTATTATCAGGTAGTACATACCTACTTACTCAATAAAATATAAATAAATGGGTTTAGTTCTGAAAAGAACTTTTAAAATTACGCACTAAACGAATTAAAGCGAATTCAAAATATTTCCAAGCGAAAATTATTAGATTCCTCGCACGACCGCTGCGTAAGGAGCCGATTGTGCGACTGGGCCGCGCGGCACTTTATTTCTTAACATAAACAAAAAAAACCTCGCTCGGTTAACTATAAACTAAATGCGAAGTAGGGGCGTCACTGGGGTACGGGACCCAGTGACGCCCCTACTTCGCATTTAGTTTATAGTTAACCGAGCGAGATTTTTTTCTAATATGTACTTACATTTTTAAACACATGACATCCTTCGAATGGTATGTCCGAATTGAATAATTCAAAAAGTTATTTAAAGATATTGAAGCAGTCGTGAATATGAGGTAATTTATTTTGATAAGGATTAATACCAAGATACAAATAAAGAGACTTTTTTAGCGGCGGCATTTCAATTAAATTTATAAAATAAAAGAACACTTATTGTGACATAACTATAATAGTTAGACATATGCCGTCGCGAGACTTTTTGTAGATGATGTGGTCGGCAAAGTCGTAGTACATTATTTTGTTCTATCATCAATAGTTTTAGCAGCGCACAGGTGTAAGGAATTTTTTAGGTATTTTTTTACATTATTGGAGTTTTAGTAAGCATCCCTAATCTTTTCTAGCAATAATTATAGCATAAGTTACTCAGGGTGAATGTAGCTTTCCAAAGGTGAAAGAATTTTTTAAATCGGCACAGTAGTTTTTGAGCTTATTCATTACAAACATACACACAAAAATACAAATCTTTCCTCTTTATAATAGTAGTGTAGATAGTGTAGATTTAAATTAAGCATTAAAAAGACATTTCATTTGCTTAATTGTCTGAAGTTAACAACATACGATCTACATAAAGATAAGCCTAAACTAAAAATAAACATAAAATCATTTATTTGATCAAAGACAATCCTTTTATTATGCCTTTTATCATCAAATAGGTAATTATAGTATATGGTGCCATCGTTATCAGATAACAGGATTCCATTGTTTCCAACAGACTAAACCGGCATACGTTTGTATTAAAAAATATGTTGATAAAACCATGTGTTCACTAGGCAACAATAGAGAGGTAACATGTGACGCTCAGCATGTTTCGCAACACCGTTTTTTTTTTATACGCGTATACTTTTTTTTTATATTTATTATATTTTTTACACTCTCTGTAATGATGATGTCACTCTCTGATGACGATGAAATGCAAAGTTGTCTGTCTGTCGTCAGACAAAGTACTTCTTATTCAACTTTGCATTTCATCGTCATCCCGCCTTTGGGGCAAATAGCCAACCTCTAGTAAACCTATTTTTTACGTATGATTCTTTCATAAGCATATCTCGGCTCGCTCTTGACCTAAATAGATCAAAAGGCATACAGTTAATAAATGGAATAAATAACCTGTGCCGCAGATTATAAATCAAGTTTTCTTAATGTATATGAATGGATCACTACCATTCTTTTTATTGATAATTTGCTTTATTCTAATTCTCGGCCGGGTTTACTGACCTGTTTTTGTTTACTGTGCTGTAATGAAGTCTTATTTGATGCTGATTAAAAGTATGGATCGCATTGCGTCATGCAATTAGTAGCATTTTCGCAGCATTTATCCCTCAAATTGCTGCCAAACATATTGCGTGACGCAATGCGATATACTCTTTTGAATAACGTCAAATAGCCATAGGTCAGTAGTAGTTATTTCAATTATTTTTAACTTTTATTGTATTTACTTTGTGGGATAATTGTTCCTATATCAATTTAATTTCCAGTATGCGATCCAGTCATGGGTGACAATGGCAAAATGTATGTCCCTGAAGAGCTCCTACCAGCATACAGGGACGTTTTGGTTCCTCTGGCTGATATCCTCACACCAAACCAGTTTGAAGCTGAGCTGATCACCGGCATGAAGATTGCTACCTTGGAGGACGCCCTCAAAGCCACACAGATGCTTCACGGGAAGGGTGTGAAGACTGTGGTGTTGTCAAGTACTGAGCTGGGGGATGAAAAACATATGATTGGGCTTGCTAGCACACCAGGTAATGTAACAATTATAAATTTAAAACATGTGAATTAGAGAGACATTATGACTTAGATAAGACAGAATGGCCTAAGATGACTATCTAGATCAGTGATTCCCAACCTTTGTTTCGTCGAGCCTCACCTAACTAAAAATAATATTTTCATGCCCCCCTTAATGGTTTTTATAAGTTATAGATGGATACAGGTGGAAAGATGGGCCGGGGATGTGTGACTTGTCGAAACAGCATATTTACCTACTCATTAAATAGTTAGTACTCGGAAATATAAACGTACCTATTATGCCTTGCCTGCCATTTCTCTACGCCCACAAGGGGGGCGTGCTCCCTTCGTTGAGGCGCCCTGATCTAGATGATCAAGTAAGGTCATTCTGTGACGAACTATTCTACTGTTTTGTGGTTACTTACCTACTTTTTTATTATTAAATTATGCGCCATATGTCTTGGTATACGACTTACATAGATATTTATTATAATAGGTAGTTGTTCTAATCTCTTTATTTAGATAGATAATAGGATAAGTAAACGTAAATGAATTAAACTTCCGCGATTGTTTTTTTTTAAATGCTTTTAATTGCTTTCTTTAAATGGGCATACTACCACCGATATAATCTATCATTAATTTTGTCAGCAACGTCACTAATTATTGTTATATAAATTGCAGGTGAATGCTATCAAATTAAAATTCCAAAAGTGGACACTACATTTACCGGCACCGGAGACTTATTTGCAGCGCTCTTCCTTGCTTGGGATCATAAAACTAATAATAACCTTAAAACTACACTAGAAAAAACAATTGCCACCATGCAAACCATAGTTAATGATACATTTAAGAAAGCTAGAGAAATGCAACCGACGGGAAAAATACCACCGGCGTTTAGAGAACTAAGGCTTATACAAAACAGAAATGTTATTCAAAATCCTATTATACAGATTAATGCTACTGAAGTTAAGTTAGAGTAAGCAGTATAGCTTTTATTCGTTCTAAGGATACCTTCGTTCACAATTATGCTAGATATCAAAAGCGTTTTTGCTGCGCTCTGACGCGCTATCTTTGAAAAATAAATCATAACACATATATGCAAATATGATAGTAAATGCAACAAGGCTACTAGGTAGTTAAAATGTTATTCTTTAAATGTTGCGCTACTTTGAGGCTTTACGTCCATATATTACTGATATAAGATACCTATCATGAATATCAGTAAAAATGGTCTTATTTTAGCTTAATAGAAATTTCACTATTTTGTCTGTCTTGAAGTAAAAAAACCTGAAACAGCTTAAAAGAGCAGCTTCGTTAAACTTATGGTTCGCTGTTGACTGTTGTTGGTGTTTACTGTTGGTGGGTTTCGTAAAATAATATGAACAATAATCTCAACTGGTTTTATACATGCAATAGGTGTGAAATACTGTATGCAACTGCATATAAAAAATAGCACTTATGTTTTAATATGTTTCATATAACAGTTGCATAATTTAATATTACTAAATAATGTTCTACAAACACTATGGGAGATTAGAAAATGAAAAGGAACTTTATTTTGAACAAATTGTTACCTACGTAAGTAACAATTATTGTGAACTAAGGTCCATAGGTAATTCCATATACATACTTATAGTTTTAAGAACTAACTGAACTCTGGGAGTACCGTGAACGTCGTATAACACGTTCTTGTACAAATTGTACATTGATTAGTTATAGTTAAATGTAAAGGCTAGCTCAGACCATGAGACGAAAAATAACTTTCTGATGTGACGGGAAAATAAACTGTGTTACCATTCGTAGAGAATGCAATTCCGATTTCAGAGGAAAAGATGCTTGCTCATCCTCGAGTAACAGCATCTTCGATGTTCAAAATATGTTTGCACTCGAAAGGTTTATTTTTCAAGGTCCTGAGCTAATAGTAAAAATTTCCTAAACATTATGATGATAATAGTCGCATTTATTTATAGAACCATTTGCAAAAAAAATCTGTGACTATGGACTACTTGAATATTTCGAAAATAATTTTAAATTCTGCTACATCATTTGTAAGTATATAAGTTTGTACTATTACAAATTGTTGTTGACATTATTACCAAGTTCTATAATGTACTTCATACACTTTTCCGATGTATGTATCTACACTATCTACTATTTACTTGTGCGTTATTTAATAGAAAATTGTTTTATAGAATTTCGTTTCACATAAAAAGTTTCTTATATTTTATGTATTAGATGTATGTTATAACAAGTAAAATAAAATATATTTAAGTATATTTATCAGTTACATAGTACCCATAGAACCTTTGATTTGTTTGAGCCTGGATGGCTGTGTGTAATCAGTACAAGAATATTTATTTAATATAATACATAATACAAATAATTGAATCAATTATTTGAAAACGCGTTAGTGAAATGCATAATCTATTCATATTGTAGTGTGGTATAGATTATATGTTCGTATATTTTCACTATCAGCGAAACTAAGCCTGCTCGCTTTTTTTGCAAATGAGTTGGTATGTTATGACGTTAAGACAATATATAAAAGACAAATAATCTAATAAGTAGTAATAAAAGTTCTAGACATAAATGGCATACATATAACCAATTAGTTAATTTACTTGGTTTCAAAGGTAAACATTATATAATATAAGCATGTGGTACAATAAAACGAGGTATGTCCTTCCCGTGAAAAACAGGTTACAAAAATTGGAATTAGACTGCGTCATTAGCTTTTTTTGTATGGAAGATGCTTCGATCATTAATACCAGAACTAGATCCACAATCAATACCCAAAAAACGTCCTCACCAAAACAGATACCAAATGACGTCCTGGGACCTCTTTTATTCAGATATTTTAAGATGCTTCGATTGTAAACAGGCTATACATATCGTTTAAAAGTTGTAAATAGTCACACTTCTAGGACTCTGAAAAAATATTAATAATATTAATCAAATTAAATCCGTAGTAATTTACTTGTTGAAAATGGAATTTCATTTTCAACGAGTAAATTAATAATTTGATTAATATTATTTTGTACAAACTTAATGTAAATATTTATTTTTATTTATAAATCGTAATATTTGGAGAAAATTTGACATGATTGAATTTGATACGCACTTTATTTCGTTAACACTTCATTTGGTCGAATTACATATTGGCTGTTTCAAAATAAAATAATTAGTTTTTGTACGTCATTGTGCATCTCGTTCTAGTATTAATGATCGAAGGGAAGATGGCAAATTTTAGCAACCAATCTCGTAACATACTACCCAGTCGAGTTTCGACCTGGCATAATTTTTTTGAATTAAATAGATCATTAATAGGACGTGTATCAGCAGCAAATATGCGAACCGCACGCATGAAGAGGTTTTTACAAGATCGGCAACGCTCGAGTGATGCCTTTGGTGTTGCTGGCGTCCATAGCTTATATAAAAAATAGATTATAGTATAGTGAACATGTTATGAGTAGGATCAACATCAATATACCTTTTGTGACGTGCTCTGTATGTTATACGTTGAGTATGTCTTATTTATATAAATGAAATTGCATGGTTATTGAAATCGATGTTAATACTGCCATAGACACAAAGTAATTATAGGTGTTATATATATACACTTTGGTTAAATATTTTTAAAAATGTTTTGCGTTGAATATTTTTTATTTTTTTATTAAGTGTTAAGTTGATTTTTTTTATATGAGAGGGGGTTAAACAACCATGTGGGTCACCTGGTGGAAAGCAAAGAAAGAAAGGTTTATTATTACTGATCAAATATTATTGAAGCTATGTTACTATAGATTATACTATGTATTCAGGATTTAACCAAAAATACGAGTGAGTTATGAGTTTTTTTTTATTGGTTGAGTTGCTTTGTTCTTAAAAAGTTTCGTTCCAAAAAGATCGTGTTCAATAGTACAAATAAATAATGCACTTATTGGTTTCTCCGTTTTTCCCGCCATTAGGTACGAAAAATTTTGTCACAACTCGTTTTATAGTTTTTTTATATTATTTTATTCGCAAGTGTGTTGAAAACCGTCGTATGATACACGTGTGTATTGATGATTACCGTCCTCGGCTCTCTTAAGACCCTCGCCTAAAAGGCTCGGGTCTCAATAGAGCCTCAGCGGTAATCACCAACATTCCACACTTATACCATAATGTACTATTACGGGGACATCTCGACTCCAATGTAAATAGCAAATAAACATCAAAAAGCAAATTATCATGGTAAGCGTTGACAATAATTTTGTATGTTTATATAGTTTTCTAAAACTGTATATTTGTGCTCTTTTGAAAATTAGCATTTTTTATTTCCAAATATTTTTTTATTTTCGCTATCTTTTTATATCGCTATTATTATATAATATGCTGTAATAGTTCCTGTTACAAAAACGTTTGGGTAAAAAATATAGTCAATAAGGATGACCAATGACGTCTTCCATATTATAGCTGTGATAAATTTGCAATCCATATTGTTTTATTATGAAATATCATTAAAATACGCATAAGTATCTTATTTCGCATAATATGCGTAAATGTGTAATGTTGTCTGTTAATGTCGTTAAATTATATTGGTAATAATAAATAGTAATAATTGTGTTAATATTGCTTTTATTTAAACTAACAAGAAAAAGTTTACTCAACTACGGGAAAAACAGTCAAAATTAAAAATCCAGCCAAGCAGTACACTGCTTGGCCGCCGCTTGGCAAGCGTGTGGGTCGTGGCTTTAAAACGGCCGAGCCCATTTTGATGAGTATTTATACTGGATATAGGACTTTGTAAGGTCCAGGTTATTGTCGGTTCGAAATAAATTAAAGGTAACTCAACATATCAAATTACATGCGAGCCGTAACGGATTCGACGCTGGTTGTCACAAACGCATTTCGTTATTAACGCAGTTTCTCATCACCGATCTAGTATAAAATCTAATCTGATCTAGAATAAAATAAAACGAATATCATTATCATCATTTCAAAGGACTTCCATGGATTTCCACAATGATCGTTTTTGTAAAGTTTGCCTCTATCGTCATCCATCATCTCGCAGCAAAGAGGATGGATATACTAAGAGTGTTAATTTCATACAAATAACAGTGTCCCGGAAAAATGTGGAAATTCCATATTATTTCCAGATGGCGCTGGCAATAAGACATGAAAAAATTAAAACACGAATATTTCTCAACCAAATTTGCTAAATAATCATGAAATCAATGTGAAAGTTACTTAGAATAGTTTTGTCTGTTATAATATCACTATTAATAAAGATAAAATATGGCAATTTCGGCTAAAAATCTATCATCTATTTTACTCCTATGAAAGAGAGATCTGATAAATCGCGGACCAGAAAATGCAGCGTAAGATTAAATTCTAGTCTCCAGAATCTTTCTGCCCCATCAACCATCGGTTATGAGTGCTATATGGCCTGTCCATTGCTACTTCAGCTTGCAGATCCTTAGAGCTATTCGGTAACAGAATAATACTATTGTACACATGTAAATTATAATAAGCAAGTCAAAATCACCATTTTAACAAATTTTTAAATATTATATGTGTAATTAAACAGTCCCGTTTTCTGCAACAGCAGAGTCCCTACAATCAGTCCTAGCAGTACCAAATGGAACATCCAGTAAATGGAGTTGTAATATTTGAGGAATACATCGACGTCCGAAATCACCAGACAAGGAGTTAGGTAGATTAAGCAAAGGATGCGCATTATTGAGAAACCTATGTCCCATGGTAATTTCATCTGAAAAAAAAAACAGAACGAACGATCACTTGTCTGGTGAGTATTTGAACCATAAATTACCATAGATAAAAAGCGACAACAAAAAGGAAATCGAGAAGTACATATTTGTCTCTCTTGTGGAATTGTATTCAATAGAAAAACAAAGAAACTTCAGTTGGTGGTGTTCAAGCATATATTAATGGATTGTAAGTACAGTGTGGTACAGTGTCATTGTCTGAAGCCGGTTCTCCTGCGACATTGTTTTGTGTTTTCTAACACTAAACATCTAACAAAATATGGACGTGGCGTGTTTCGTTTTTTTTTTTTTTTATACTACGTCGGGTGGCAGACAAGCACACGGCCCGCCCGATGTGAAGCGGCTGCCGTAGCCATATTAACGTTCGCAACATAAAATATCGCTCGCGCGCCGCCACCCGCGCTGCCAACGCAGCATCTCCTTCCTTTCTGGAATTGTTATTTGGCTGCTGTATTCTGTAAGGTGGAGGTACATTCCCCAGTCGGGTAGCTTACAATTACGCTCCCTACCTCTCTTTTCGCCACAGCTTCGTTTGTCAGTCAGCAGGGTGGACAGCGTGAAGGTGAAGTTGGCTTTGGTTCAAAGGTGTTGATGAATCACTTACACCCCATAGTTCGTTAGCAAAAACAAGCAAACATGTTAACATGTAAAATTGGGCGTGTAGTAGAGTTTATTTGTTCGTTTTTAAATATCGTAATAATAACTTCTGTAAACATGTTTTGTTATTTTTTAGAACAGGCGACCCGGCCTGTGTTGAACCACACCCCCGCCACTCCATACAAATGACGCGTTTACTACTACATAAACAATGACGTCTGTGCAGAACGTGGATGAGCGCGTGTGCGTGCTGCGCTATACAAACTGTTCCAGATTCGTCTCAGAGGGGAGGTGAGGTCGACCCGAGAGAGCGGCAAGGAGAGACCATACTGTACGTAGTACTATTACTTATACTGTGATTGAACTTTAAGACTTTGGAGTTACCTCATCCGAAGTATTATAAAGTTCATTGTACTCCGCTTCTAAATGGACGTATACCCACAGAGTAGAAGACAGGATTATCTGCTGTAACGAGGGACTGCTCCACACTGTCCACGCCAGAAATGAACATGCACTCCTGTAAAAAAATTGTCGACGAGTAGAATGAAACTTAGTTTTTTTTTTTTTTTTTTTTTTTGTTGTAATATTTTATCGTGAATACGCCTTTTTTGCTACCCTAAGGGGGCAATCCAAAAAATCTAATGATAGCAAATTCGTGGGATACAGTTTGGCGTTTAGTTTCGAATCTATGCTCTACATCCAAAATTCTATGGCACCACTGGATAGATGAAGGATCAAATATATTTTTTCGTGAACTACCGTTAGATTTTTTTTTAATAGATACTTACCTGGGTACTATTTTATACTCGTAGGAACAATCGCCGGGGATCATACTGATTGAATTTCTCATGCTGGTGATACAATGTGACTTACTTCACTTCTCTGTTGCATTTTGTCAAGTTCTTGTACACGTTCGCCCAGAACCAATATCTTATTGGCATATTCCAGCTCCTTAGTGTCCTTCATTCTAGGTCCGATGAGAAGTTTTTCATTCTCAAAACACTTAAGCATTGCGAAATTATATTCTTGCAAAGCTAAGTTTGGTGTGTCCGCACTGAAATGAAACAAATGAAAATGTTAAAGCGTTCATGTCTGTTGACATCACTCACAGCAACACAACAATCCAAAAAGGTGTAGTCTTCTGCTGGAGTTACTTTCCTAGTTGGGCTAGACAAGGCCTACCTTTTTTTCGCCAGAGCTTCCTTTAAAAATCGGCAGAGTGCACCACGTGCAGGTGAACTCTAAAGATGGTGATGAGTGGTGAGCCACTTGTGCTCCAAATATGCTGATCATGATTGGTAATGGTAATGTTGAAACTCAATGCATATGTGGTCCATATCCTGCGGTAACTGTTTACCATCAGGTGAGCCTCGTTGGTGGATTAAAAAATGCACATAATTCTCAAGAAAACATTCCACTGGGTGAGCTACTATCAAAATTGATGAAACGAAGTTTACTTCGAATGTGCATGTTGTACCCACCCCAGCCTCAGTTCCAGATGTGAACTCTGTTCTCGAAATTGTTGAAGTATACCGTTGTCATTTAAGAACGTACTCTTCGGTTCCAGAGAAGTTTTCTTCCACGTACTATCAAGCTGTGGAATGAACTGCCGAAGTTCTTCCAGGAGACTACAGCATGGGGTTCTTCAAAAAGGGCGTAAAGAGGTTTTTACAGGGTCGACAACGCGCATGTGATGCCTCTGGTGTTACAGGCGTCCATAGGCTACGGTAACTGCTTTCCATCAGGCGGACCGTATGCTTGTTTGGCACCTTAGTGGTATATAATAAAAGAGTAAGGGTCTACTTCGACCACGATGTTTCAAAATAAAAGGCCAGGTTGTGTTGCCGGTGACGACATACGATCGATAACATCTAAATCGCAGTCGCCCGCGGACCGAAAAACAGTGCAAGACCACAGTATTAGTAGTAAGTACTCTACGTACAGTACGGCAGCTCCCTCGTGTAGACCTTTCTTCCACTCTGATTTTATATCAGAGTGGAGGAAAGGTCCAGAATAAGTCCAGATTTATTCTGGAGAGTTTTATGGCGCCGCACGCACATACGCTCATTCGCACTCTGAATAGACGCCATTGTTTATATGGCGGCAGCATGATCACAGAATAATATGGCATGGTATTACAAGCTTAAGTTTTATTAAAGAAAATACCAGTGTTAGCGTTTGATCAGCATGTATAAGAAAGCCAGTTTGTACGAGTATGGTGTGCATAGGAGAGTGTCTAGTGAGTATCTTTTTAGTATTTTTTGCATTGGTTGTCACTTACGCTAACTTCTCTAAACTCAACTGTTCCGAAGGACCCAATCCTGGTATAGCTGCACATTTGGCTGGATAAATGCCGAACCCCGCCTCTGTGCATACTGCGGTGCATAGTAACATAAGAATCTGACAGCGCAGAAAATACATCAACATCTGGGATATGTTGTATAAGAACCGGAAGTCTGTCCCGTAGTATTTGTAGAATTTGTCGTCATAATAAATCTGGATAGGAAGAGTATTTTCTATAGATATACTCTAAAATATATCTACGTATTACTGATTAGCTGTATTGGGCCAAATAATTGCTCTCATTTGTTTCTCAAATTCACGCTTTTATAGCAGTTCCCAAACGAATATACGATATATAACCAACATTTATCGTAAACACAATGACGTATTATAAACCCTACTTTACCCAATAAGGATTTCAAATAACAGTAAAAGGATTAGTTTTTTGGCTTTTACTTTTAATCCCTCCCGAGGTCTGTTTTGGTCTCAAAAAAAGACCGATCTTAAAACAGATTGAATTTATGTAGAAAAATTTCAAATGCTGAGGGCATTTGAAATTTTTCTAAAATTAAAACTGATAAAGGCAAAATCACTTGCACGTGGTGCACCCGGATAGGGAAAGAGGCCCTGGCAAAAGAGATGTAGGGTACTTACAGCTACAGCGTATTTGTAACCTGCCCGACTGGGGAGTACTTCCCAGTTAGTAGGTAATTCTCTTGAGAGTTGTTGTGTTCCTGCGAGTGAGTGATGTCAGCAGAGAGGAAGGAGTCGCGGGAGTGGCAGCACGCGAGCGATATTTCATATTGCGAGCGTTAATATGTCTACGGTAGCCGCTTCACATCGAGCAGGCCGTATGTTTGAGCCGGGTGGCAGATAGGTAGTACAAAAAGAAACACTTTCATAGCCACATTATATCGAGTCACAGAATAAGTAAAATAGTACTACTTGCCTATGTAAAAATAGTGCAACCACAATAGTCTGTTCGCGGAGATTTTAAACTGTGTTTTCTGCAGTTCTACCTAAATGTATTTATTTATTTTATTAAATAGCGAAATTCTTACATCTGGTGAGTATTTCAGCCACAGTAATAAGTACATCACCGCGCATATACCAGCTTTCTTTACTTTCTGTGCAGTTACCACTCTGCAATCGCCTAAAGTTCCAAAGGGGGTGGTGAAGTGGTCGTGAAATACTTTCCATCTGTAATATGGACCTGGAATATTGGAAATTATAACCATCTCTTTTGTTGACTGTACATAGTTTCTAGTTAGTAATGAGTAATGTAGCTGTGAACAGACTATAATGTACAGTCTGTTGACAGGTACATGTAACTAGGTACAGTCAACAAAAGAGATAAGTAAAAGTAACCCGTGCCCTCGATTCAGAATCAAATTTTCTTAAAATCGCATAAATGGCTTTTCACGTCAAAATCGTAAAATATTAGCTATTTTGTAATGGATCATCATGCATTAGAAATACCGGGAAGTAATAAAAAGAGAAGACAGGCCGCCACACTGTGTAGTCTCCTGTGTAGCCAGTATTAACAGCGGCGACCAGAAAAAGACAATGAACAATGAAGTCCACTGCAGTTCCGAGGGTGAAACTACGGCTGCTTTGGAATTCACGACGCATTAATTACATTATGATGTTTTCGTCCCCTTACCACCGTCTCTTATTGCGATTGAATAATTGAATAGATTGCTTATTCATACCAATGAGTAAGCGACTCTATTCCATTTGAAATAGAGTCGCTTATTCATTGTTATGAATAAGCATTCTATTCAGTTAATGAAACGCAATAAGAGATGGTGGTAAGGGGGCTGATAGTTTAACATGGTGCCGTCTCGCTAGTAATAGTGGCAGAAGCGAGACGATACTATAGACAGTATGTATATCTCGTCGTTAAATTTGACTTCTTTTAGCAATATGAAACACAAGCCGTGGGATGTCACAGTTTCAATAAAGTATATCCTTAATTTCCTCTACCAAGCATCTTATAGAAACACGCGTAAGGTGCTTCATGAATAAATGTTACTTACTACTATCGGTTATAATAACTTCTGATATCGAAATCTGTTTAAGTACATTTTTTTATATACCACTAGGATGGTAAACAAGCGTAAGACCGGCTTGATGGTAAGCAATAATAGAGTCAGCCTATGGACTTTTTTGAGACTAGAATTTAGAATTCGCGCTGCTGACCTTGCAAAAACTCCTTTACGCCTATCTTTGAAAACCCCACTCCATACTGTAATAGGTACATGTTGATATATTAGTGAACAACTCCAAAATACGTACTAGATTACCTTTAAGTAATCCGATGAAGAAATAAGTATACGCAACAATTTCTACTGTAGATGGCTCCGAGCTCGAAACATCGATGTCACCCACAACTTTCATGTTTTTCTTAATTTTGTCTGCGTTGTGGAGTTCGAACGCAAGCCCAACCAAACGAAGAGCTAACACTTGGTGAAGCCATATCGCATAACGCGGCACATTGTTGTAATGTAAGTACATTAGATATGCCCAAGTGTATGCCATACAAAATTGATGAATGTGACTGAAAGAAATGAATTATATTTATGTATTAGGCTCGAAGAATGTACTTATAATAAAAGTGTTAAATAAATAAATATTCCTGGACAAATTACACACGGCCATCTAGTCCCAAACTAAGCAAAGTTTTTATTATGGGTACCTATTAGATAACTGAATATAATACTTAAATACATTTTTTTTTGCAAATACATATAATATATAGCACCCAGACCAAACAGACATGTTCATGCACACAAATATTTGTCTCGTGCAGGGATCGAACCCGGGACCTCAGGAGTCAATGGCCAGTGCTAACCATTTCACCACTGAGGTCGTCTTTGCGTTTTTACCGTTTGCTGCTGACGGAATGGCGTGCTTCATACAATTTTGTGTTTCATTTAGCTGTTTAGTCGTAAATAGGTAACAAACTGACAGAAATACATACTTTCATATTTATATATTAGTATGGATCTGGATATAATATTGTAGTGCCGTACCGATACGTCGTGGTAACGTCACAGGAGTGTAGACTTCGTTCAAGAGCAGCTATGATTGCAGGCAAAAAACCCCAATCGTTGTACAGGGTTTTGTTTCTGCCAGTGAATGTTTTTTTTTTATATGAGAGCACGAGGGTCACCTGATGGAAAGCAATTACTACAACATGGAGATCAGCAACACCAAGTATTAGCCTATCCGTTGCCAGTTTATACCTACCTCCTTACCTTACCAGGATAAGAATGGCTATATTGACTCGTGAGGTCGAGGGTTCGATCCCCGCAAAAGACAAATTTTTGTGTGCCTGAACATGTCTCTTAGTTTTAAGCTGGGTGTTTTCTGTATTATATTTATTCTGTTATATAGTATCCATACATCCTAGTTCGGTGATACATGCTAGTTCGCATGATTGCGGTGTGCATGTAATTTGTCCTGGAATATTTGTATAATATTATTTATGTACGGTGGCCACACCGTCATCACTCATCCGACTTTTCGTAAACTTCGTCGACCTCAGATACTAAAAGTCGGATGAGTGCGTGCCCTAATCGGCGGCTGAATCGATGGCGAGCGGTGCGACTGTAGAAGGAGGCCATGGGCATCATGTCAAACAACTCTTTTGAACACATCCCATTGTGCAATCGACAGAACAAAAGGGACGCAAAATCTCTTCTCAAACTAAAAGATTGTTTATCTTGTCATTTTGGAATCGTCAACAATAACTATGAAGTTATTTTTCTTTAGTTAGTCAACATCACTATAATTTTACTGCCTCATTTTCCGTGCGCTATCTTACATCTTTTTTAATGCAATATCATTTTATTAGTGCGGTTTAGAGATTGCTGGTACCATTTACTGCAACTCTTGATTATGAGTATATTACCCCACATCATAAGCACAGTATGGTAGACCTGAAAGCCGCAGATCAAACAAGCCATTAGTAGACCCAGGCCAGCTCCATAATTACGTTTTATTTCAACATCATCTATTTGTCTGTAATGACTTGCAAGTGTTATACTCAGCACGAGAGATGAGAAGTACACTATGTCGGCAATCATTCTCAAATTTTATATAATTTTTTTGAAGGTTAATTTTGACTTCTGTCTTGTCTATAGATCAAAGAGTAAAGAAAGACTAGTATATAGTTATCTGTGGTAAAGAATGACAAAAGAGGAATTTAACACGGGACCGTAGACAGAGAAAACCAATAGACAAATTTATAAATACCATCGCACACACACACAAAAAGAGAATGTTATGCAATCAATATGTAAGGAAAGAGACAGATTGATAAGATAAGCTTTTTGGTTCGCGTCGATTGCTGGTTTATTCAAAGAAAACACAATTTCACCACACACTGTTATGACAACGCTATATAAAATCTACGATTTTTTCTACCTCATGTGACTTCAATCAAACAGAGTTCTACAGTACGTAGTGTATCCGTACTCGAAGGTGGCACTCGGAACAGCCCTCACCTTTCACATAAAAGCGTCACGGCGCGGACGCGGCTCAGCGAAGTCTGGGTACTTCCATTTATTCAGTTAATTTTACACGTAGGTGCTTTTAGACGTATTAGTTCATAATCAGACTATTTTGAAAACAAAGAAAAACAATAAAATTTTAAAGTCCTAAAATTTACTGCGTCGCGACCACAGACATTCCATTATTTGATGTCCGTGGTCGCGACATCCGCGAGCTAAAATCGCTTGCGTGCATTGAGAATACGCTTTATGTCCATGTCCATGAATCAAAACTAAAACTGTGAAGTTTTAGCTCTGCCATATCATGTTAGACATAGTATAAGTACAACTTACGTACCACCACCACTCCCTACCCCTCTACAAATTGTTCTAAATAACCCTGAATCTAGAACAGATCGCAGAAGTTATATTAGAAAATTCGACATTTGCTTTAGACAAGTTTCAAGCCCGCACGTATTTTAATAGTCGTCTATTAGTCAGCCCTAGAGTAGATTCAAATACACATTTGTGAAAAAAAGACGCTGTTTTTTGTATAGGAGTGGCCAGGTTATGACTTTAATTCGTAAACTGGATCATATTCTAACTAAATATTGAAACAACAAAGTGATTAAATAAACAATTTACTACACATAATGTAGGTTCACAATAAAAATATTCACAAACAGAGGTATTTACCACGCTGTCTGATGCAGATGTAGTCGGTACTAGTAGGTCCTATAGTTTAGCCTATTTTAAGCCGTCTTAATTTAAAACAATCCCTCGTTACATTACCGTGCTTATTAAATTGTGCCTTTTAAAATAGTACGGCTTTTCTTTAAGAATCGACTCGGTACCAATAGCTAAACAACTAAATCCGAAATCACGAAAAAAAATCACCTATGTTATACATTTTGTACAAGTGAAGCTGAAACTCCTGCGCGCAAAATAATACACAAAAATAACGGTTTTTGTGTACACAATAATAATACACAAAAACAAAACACTTGTTTTTATGTATTACTGCGAATCGAATATTTTTTATTCATAGATGGCACATTATTTGAAAATAAATGAAACATTCTCCATTTCACCCGCGTGTTACAGCAGCCGCGGTAAACTAAACCATGGCTTTCACGTGCAGACACAAATGTTTGTGTTATGTTTCGAAAAACACTTGCAGGATACAAAGCAAATGTAACACCGGCCAATAGAGAAACAAGCTAATGACGGCGGAATTAATTCACTCCTTGCTATATATAGACTATATTATAGACTGCTATAGACTTGCGAATAAAAGATAATTCACACAAGCATTATAGGATACTGTGCGAGTGAGTGAAATTGATATTCGCCGCTGCCTATATAGTATCATTTAGTTTCGTTTTGTATGAGATAGCAGATTTATAATTCGTGATTTCGAAGCTGACGCCATAGTAATTGTCTGTTCCAGAATTGATCCCCAAAAAAGTAAACTGTTTTAAAAGAGCCAAATATGTGAAGCGTAAATAAAAACTTCTTAAATGCATTATATTATCGTCTATCGTAAGCTAATTTGGCATACCGGAATGTTGAACTTTTTACTAGTTTGGCCTTCAAATCGTGTACAAAAAGATTTCAAAATGGTACTAATTTCTGGCCTTAAGTGCAATACTATTAATAGTTTTATCTAGGCTGCTCTGTATATTTATTTATTATATTATTAAACTCTGTCATCTATTATAAACCAAGTGTATGAATATACATTTAAATAAATAAACAGAAATAAAACAAGGCGAATCAACTCTAAGTACACAAGCAAATTTTGTTCCCTTCGCAAAGAGAAACGCACTACCGCTTTGGATGCGTCTACCAAATCTTTATAAGATATATCACAATAGACAGAATGATTTCATCAAGAAATAATCAACTAACCTATAATACTGCTCAAACTATTACATTACAATTTTTATTTCATTAATAAAACAATGACTTCAGTGCAGTATAAATTCAATTGACTAGCATCTAATAGTAGAATCAGATAGTATACCAATTATTCCAGGCATTTTGATACAGTACCACAACGCCTAGGTACCATGTGTAAACAAATAAATATATTTACCATAAATTCATAATATAAACTCATAAAACTTAAATTCGTAACCTCTCTCGTCGTCAAGAGAGGTAAAACAATGCCCTTATCACTAATCTAGGCATCATTCATTACACATACTAACGGTGACATTCCAATTCCCTTATATACATTATTTAAGTTCTATTTTGCGTCGACCTAAATTCTACGCTTCCAGACTCTAAATATTAAAAATATATTACAGAAACAATATCTGCATACTCCCGATTATATCCCGCCATGTCACCTTATCCGTGAGTTTTTATTATTGCTTAGAATCATTTACTATTCCCCTACGATCAACGTGAAATGCTCACGCCCAAATTGAGTAAATATCGAGACAATAATTATAAATATTACAATATATAAAAAACTGTAAAATGATATGGCAACACATGGAACATTTTATACAGAAAAATAACTAAATCTGCATCAGACACAAAACAATTAACCATCAAATAAACTTGCATTGCTTTACATATAAAACATACACAACATACAAATTGTCATTCCGGCCAGGCCACATAAATCCTCTATGGAATAAATATCAAAACAAAACCCCACGTAAATTCCTGGACATTGATCATGCTTTAAAATTTCTCTACATATTGCCTTTACATCTATTGTTATATTAATCACCACACCTAAATGTTGTTAGAAAAGTATTGCCTCTAAATATTATATGAAAAGAGATTTTTTATTAGATCTACTTATATTGGTATCTATTTTTTTTTTTCATTACATAAATAACACTGAAATTATTGCAAATTGCGGTTCAGAACACAAAAGAGTGTAACTTATTGTTTAAGTACCATTCAATAAATAATTTAATAAATTGTTCCATAAATTCTTTGAACGAACTAACATAACGTTAAAACTTAATATAATTGCACAAGAGAGCCACCAGAGACAACACAAACGTAGTCGGTGTAACGTTATTACTTTTGTGCAATAGTCTGAAGGTGTAACCAAAGTGCTAGAATTTCTAATTACGATATAAATCGATTAAGTCGAAGCTCTATAATTTTACGCACAACGAACATTTCAAGTCGTCAAAATTGCCTAATATTCTTTAACCGACCTCGACCATTAGTTACATTTTTGGATTTTTATATTTCGATCTATTGCACAAACACATATAGGTAGTCGCTATGCTTATCTACTTTATAAGTTATTAAATTTTTACAATACCTACTACAAAGTTAAATACAACATCCAGAACGTTACATTAATAATTACAAAATTCAATCGGTGCAAACGATTACAAAAGTCATTATCCACAATCGAAAATCACTGTACGTAAACGAAATATATTTATACATTTTATTAAATTTGCTCGGTCCTATCACATTAATTCGTACAACAATAAAATGCGAACGACATTCGTTCAGTATTAAATCGGCAGTTCTAAGAGTCACTATGGTCCATAGCGCGAGGTTCGGTACGCTCGGCGCGCGACGCGTCACGACCGCAGTGTATAACCGTACAGGAGGGAGCGACCGTAACCTGCGTGCCGGCCGGCTACACCGTACACTATTACCGTCGAGGCACAACCGAGCGACTGTCGAGTTACACTAGTACACTGAGACGACACTAGAGCCGCACGGAGGCCGGCAGAGTCCCATGTTCCGCGGCCGTCGCGCTCACTTGATGAGCTGCGCGGCGCTCTTGGAGCGGCGGAACATCTTCGCGCCCTTGTTGGGCGCGGGAAGCTCGTGCTAGTTGCTCCCGTTGGGCGCGCGCGCCAGCGCCGGCGAGGCGGCGGGCGCGGGCGGCCGCGCCAGCCCGAGCGCCTCCTTGGCGCCGTCCGTGCCGTAGATCTTGCCCGCCTTGCGAGCCATCGACGCGAGCAAGTCCTGCGACGCCTTGTGCGCCGATCGCAGCGACAGCGCCCACTCCTTCAGACCTATCTCGTCCTGGAGAATATATCATTCGGTGTTAGAAACGTTTGAGTACTTTATTCATTCGCTGTCAACTTCATCCGACAGCTGGGATACGCGTCTCCCCTGAATCGAACAGCTCTGCTCAAATGAGGGTTAACAGAGATCTGTGTTTTCGTCTAAAGGACACTGACTTGGCTTAACGACTTTTGTCTACCAACGGCTTGACGTATCCTCCGAAGCACGTAGAAGCTCGAAATAAATAAACCCATCCATGAACAGGCTACGACGATGCTTGCGTGTTCGATTAGACTGACGCACGCAACAACGCCATCGAGCTCCTCATTTACAGTCGATGCTGTACTCGAAATGTCAGGGTCGATGGATAAATAGAAATGGGATTAACATCGCCCAATAAGCACTTTGCAGGATGGGCCGACGCATAAGATCAAAGAGCTACAAATACTAGATAACTAACATTATTATAAAGCACCATGTTTTTTCTTTCATATTATATTTAGTATATTTCACAAAGAGTTCGGTAATTCACATTCATCATCAATAATAATATCATTTTAGCCACAAGATGCCCACTACTCGACACGAATACGTTACTTTTCACGATACGGGTTTGAATTTCACTGGCCTATTTGTACTTCACAATATTATCCGTCCCAGGTCACCAGTAGTTAAATGTCAATTCAAAATATAAAATAAAGAATTCTGAAAGCCTGTGAGGAGACAGTTACACGTCACAAAAAAATAGAGTCGTTCAATGAAAAGGCAGACAGGGCATACAGCTTTGCATACAGCTAATGCGCCCCTGTGCACCAACCTTCCGGTTATATCACAGGATTGCGAGTCACTTGTCTAGTAAACCAACCATACGAGAGGACCTTTACCCGCACCGCTCTCGCGCTCGGTAAACCAACCAAGCACTAAAGCAGATTGGTAGACAGGGTTACAGAGGGAGACAGGAGATATCCAGAAAATACTTACCGCATTTGTAAGCACAATCCTCGTGTCTTGCCTCATCCGTAGCACAATGCACTGTTCGCTTTTTACGGAAACGAGATCGGAGGAGACTTCTTCGACAGTATCCAGCAGGATCATCTCGGGCTTAGCACTGTTTTCCAAGTGCAGCTCCAATCGGTTCGGGTACAGCTTGGCGTAGCGAGTCTGCCACGCGCTCGCGAACGGCCCGCCGAGCTTCTTTATATAGCCGTGGAGTATGCAATCAGATTCTGAAAATGAAAATAAAATACATACAGGGCCGGAGATATATCTCGCAGAGACGATGACAGATGGATCCAGAGAATCCTTTATTGGCGACCCCGGACAAGATGACGAAACGTAGGCAGACCATTCAGAGGTCGGACGATATTAATACGACGGTACGGGCCGACCAGGAGCCCTATCGCCGAAGCTGAAGCCGATTACCATGGATTTTTTTTTATGCGAAAATGATACTACTGCTTAGATTGTTGGTAATAATGTTTAGCTCGGCTGGAAGAAACCCTAGAGCTCTACTGACTAAGCCGGAGATATGTGTCCATAACTTCAACCTAAGACCAATTTTTACAATAAAAAAATCCGATGCTAATCGGCTTTAGCTTCAGCGGTATGGCCCCACGACCAGAACTGCTGCATTACGAAGTGCTAAATGGAGTGCCATGGAAGAGGCACGTTCAATGTGTTCAGCAGTGGATGTAATTATGCTGAGAAGAAGAAGACATTATGCAAAAAATTTACATAACACAAAAATTTGATATACTCCTAAGTTTACCTTTTTCATCAGCATCAAATTTCTGTTTCTGTTTGGCCTTCTTCTTCTGTTCGACCTTGTCTGCCTCCTGGTTGATAGTCTCGAACACCGTCTCCGCTACCTCCGACTGCCAGCGCTCCGATATCACGAGTGGAAAGTCCTTGTATTGCATCTGGTCTGATTCAGTCAACTGCAATACAAAACATTTATTAAAATAAATATTCCTTAACAAATTACACACTGCCATCTAGTCCCAAACTAAGCAAATCTTGTACTATTGGTACTAGATAACTGATAAATGCACTTACACACATTTTTTTCATATATTCATACACATAATACACAGAAAACACATAGACCAAGACAAACAGAAATATTCATACACACAAATGTTTGTTTTGTGTTTTCAGTAATTTTCAGTATAAAACTTAGTACCAGTAACTAGACAGGAATGTTTCAGTCAATTTGACGGAATTTGACAATTAATAGCCGGTCATATAAAGTTTATGACCGCTGTGACAGGCTGTGACAACCAAATTTACATCTCTACGCTTCCGATACAGAGTATCAACGCATTTTTCTCGAGATCGAGAACATTAAACTCAACTTTTTTACCCACAGCATACCTTGATTCCCTTGGTGTCTTCCTCATCGAAGCTGCCGATGTCGAAGGCATCCGCTGCGTTAACCTCGCCCCGTGGGGGGATCAGGGGCGGGGTGTATTTCTGATGGTAGACCTGTTGCCAATCGATGCCAGCGAAGAACACGTGCTCCTTCACTTCATCCGCACTGTAACCATTTAAAAACATGTAACTTAAGCGTTACAACTGATCGACTGTAACCGATTATATGACAGTTTTGTGTATTCCAATGTTCACAAATAAATGCTTTAAAGATACTCCACTTGGCCTATAACACTAAGCCTGTTATTATATGTAGAACTAGAGCACTTCAACCTTGACACTTTGACCTTTGTACCGTTCTTATGCCGTACGCAATAAGAGTTACAATCGCTTTGTGACTGTCAAGGATGATTTACTCTTAGCTGTACCAAAGCTTAGCAGTTTCTTTTTAAAATCATAGTGTTACGTAGACAATTTTGTTTTGCACTTATTTATTTATTTTACAGCATTCTAATTGGGCATTGGAGACATAGTCCAATACACCCACTTAGGAAAATACATTACATATTATAAAGATTTATTTTATATTTTTAAAAATTGAATAATTCTACCAGGAAGTTTTATGATGGTGGCGAATTTTTGCATTTATTTTTACTGCTGTGAAGTCGCAGTGTCGCGCCATCTAACTATTAAGTTACTTTATTAAATAACTATTTAGTAACTTACATTACTAAACAAGGCATAGCAGTCCATCGTTGCAGATGAAATTCGGCATTTTTTTTATAACATCAAACTTATTAAATAATTATTATTTGGATACCTAGTTGATTTCGGTCAAGTTGCCAGCATATTATAAATATATTATAGAAATGGAAAAATTCACCTTTCAACAGCAAATTCAATGTTAGCTTAGTTATGCTTCCTGTTCATTAATTCTGTTATCATTTTTTTTTTTAACAAAGTGAAAGCTGTAATATTTTTTTTTAAGCTGCCTGCGACTGAGGCAACCTGTCGGCGACCTCTTGGTGTTGCTGATCTCCATGGGTGGTGGTGATTGCTTTCCATCAGGAGACCCGCATGCTCGTTTGCCCCCCTCTCACATATGTAAATACAATTTTATGTCCTGTAGGCTGTTACACGACCATTCTTATAAAAATCATATAAATATTACAAAATGCACCACGAAAATATAAAATGTCAAGTTCTTAATTTATGTATTATTATTATGTACTGTCTACATTAGTCGTATTAGCATATCTAAATTAATAATTATGTAACAAATCATTAGAATAACCCAAAACCACAAAACGTTAGAAGGAACTGTTCAGTGCCACTCTATGTTAGTGTCAACACCTCAGTCCTGACTCACCCCCGTCCCTTGCACCCCAACCGTTTGTTGATGTCCCTCTGCAGCAAACCCTCGAGCAGACTCTTCAGACTGGGACTGAACGTCTCCGGCAGTTCCACATTCTGAAACACGTTGTAATTCTATTGCAGACATTATTCCATCTTTGTTCAGTGCATATAGCTACAATTCCTTCCTACAATGTAGAATAAAAGTAAAAAAAAAATATTGTCTGTAAAGTCGGGTTACGGACGTCATAAGAAAACATCGGCCGGTGGAGTGGAAGAGAGATAGATGCCTCTCTATCGCTTGTTCCGCGCTCTTGCTTGCACGCTTGGCTCACATGGAACGTGACAAAGAGCATGCTTTTTGCATGTTGTTAATAAATAAGAATTAACTAGTTTACTTAGTGTGTTTCGCTCATCCTTTCATTTGATACCAATATCACAAGGAGAAATTTAAAATTGTCAGTTTGTTGAGGCCGCCATATTAGATAAAAAAGAGCGGCAGTAGAGAACCCAACAATTGTGCTAAAATTCAGCTCAATCGAACACAGAGGTCGGTTAAATTTATCTGGCAACATCTCATTATAAACACCTACCAACCAAGACCAAGATCCGGTAAAACTAAATAAAATCTCGTAAAAATAAGTTAACTTTATTTTCATTTCAGAGAAAATTACGTCAAATAATCGACTTTTCTCAATCAGTTTAATGTTACTATGTGCGAGAATAATGTAAAAAAAGTTTCAATTATTACATATTTAGGTTTCAATTACTATAAATTTGCTATAAATTAGGTGCAGTTGAAAACAAGAAAATGGAGTTATATTTACCATTGTCAACGTCATCCTGTCGATCTCGTGTTTGTCCTTAGTCTTGTGTTGGCGGAAGGGCGAGTGTCCTTTTAACAATTTGTAGAGCATGCAGCCGAAACTGAACCAGTCCGCCGAGGAGTCGTAGCCGGTGCCCTTGGAGAGAACTTCGGGCGCCATGTACCCGTGGGTTCCGCTGGACATACATATTTAGATGTTATTTAATTTTTAATAGGAACGGTAAATCTAAGGGAGGCTTACTTTTATAAAAAAATCAGTAATACAAAAACATAAAAAGAAAACAAAAGTTTACTTACACACTGGCGTGCGGTTTCTTTTTGGAGAAGTCACAGGCAAGGCCCAGGTCCGATATTCGTACGTGTCCATGTTCGTCCAGCAAGATATTCGCCGGCTTCAAGTCTCTATACACTATGTGCCTCTTATGCATATGCTCCAAACCTGAATACAAATAAAATTTATCTAATAGGTAGGGGAAAAAGTCTTATAGTATGTATGAACTTGTAATAAAATCTCTTTGGTTATACCATTTGTATCTGGCAGGTTTTGATATCTTTAAAAAGTTTAAATTTTAAAAAAGATAATTCCAAATTCAAATTTGGTAAATGTGTGGTTTTCATTTGTTTTTTTTTTTACTGTCAAGATGAGTGAATCTAATGAAGAAATTTGATTCATTTTAAAATTTTACTACAAAAAAGGTAAAAATGCAACGCAAGCTGCGAAAAAAATTTGTGACGTTTATGGACCTAGTGCAGTGTCTGTGAGATAGCACAAATTTGGTTTAAGCGTTTTCAATCAGGAAATTTTGATGTGAAAGATGCACGTCGCTCTGGTCGCCCTGTTACGGATAAAATGGATGCCATTTTTGAAAAAGTGGAGCAAGATCGGCATATCAGTAGTTACGACGTAGCTGAAGAATTAGGAATTGACCACAAAACAGTTTTGGCGCATTTGAAAAAAGCTGGGTACACTAAAAAGCTCGATATTTGGGTGCCTAATGATCTCACTGAAAGAAACCTAATGAACCGTGTACTCATTTGCGATTCTTTACTACGACGTAATGAAAGCGAACCGTTTTTGAAGAAGCTTATAACTGGTGATGAAAAGTGGATCACGTACGACAAGAATGTGCGAAAAAGGTCGTGGCAAATGGCCGGTCAGGCTTCACAGACTCTAGCAAAACCCGGGTTAACCCGCAAGAAGGTGATGCTGTGTGTATGGTGGGATTGGAAGGGCATTATTCATTATGAGCTGTTACCGCCAGGCAGGACTATCGATTCTGAACTCTACTGTGAACAACTGATGAGATTAAAGCAAAAAGTTGAGAGAAAGCGGCCGGAATTAATTAACAGAAGGGGTGTGATTTTTCATCATGATAACGCTGGACCTCACACATCTTTAGCCACTCAGCAAAAATTAAGAGAGTTTGACTGGGAGGTGTTAATGCATCCGCCGTATAGTCCTGACCTTGCACCTTCTGATTTCCACCTGCTTCAGTCTTTTCAGAATTCTTTAGGCAATGTCAGGTTAACATCACGAGAAGACTGCCAAAACCACTTGTCGTGGTTTTTTGAACAGAAGTCCCAAAATTTCTATAGTAATGGGATCATGTCTCTACCTACAAGATGGCAAAAAGTTATCGAACAAAATGGCACCTACATACTTTAGTTAAATGTAAATAAACTTTATTAAAAAATGTTTTGAATTTTCATATAAAATACGAAAAGACTTTTTCCCCAACCTAATATATATAGATACACTCTTAAGAAATTTTATACTACGAAAGGAATCTACTTCCCTCAGCAGTATTTCCGAACTTCAACGATGGGATGGGAGCCTTCAAGAACAATGTCTACGTTTCCCTTATAAGGCTGTCAACGAATCGGAGACCCTTTGGTGTTGCTGATTTTCATGGGTGATGATGATTGCTTTCCATCAGTGATCTACATGCTCGTTTCCCCCTCTTCTATAAAAAATACTTATGGCGACCGGCGATGACTCAGTATCTCAAGCATCGGGGCCTTATCACCAAATTCCATAATGGGTGGCGTAGGTGCAAAGAACGATGAACCTACAGCTAATTCGCCCCTGTGTACCAACCTTCCAGTTATATCACAGAATCACGAGTCTCTCGTCTAGTAAACCACCCAGACAAGAGGACCTTTACCCGCACCGCTCTTGCTCCCCTTTCACCTGCAAGCAGGCTACTTAGGCACTCTTAAGTAGAACAAAGAACAAACCTAATATAACTTCAGCTGCATAGAACTTCATCTCGGCTTCGTTGAAGACGCCATGTTGCGATAAGTGATAGTGCAAGTCACCGCCGTTCATCAGATCCAGGATGAAGCACAGCTTGTCTGGCGTGTGGAACGCGTACGTCATGCATACGATGAATGGGCAATCCACCTGGCGACAATACATTACAATAAATTATCGTATATTCTACTAATATTATAAACTAGCTGTGCGCCGAAGTCTCGTTAGCGTGAAATTAATTTAATCAAGTAAACTTAAAAATGAAAAAATAAAGAATATTCATTCAATACTGATCCTGTTGCATGATTTCGATTAAATCTCGTAATTTAATCGAAATCATGTAACAGGATAACACTGAAAGTTACCCCTGCCTGAATTTTTTTTCAGAAATTAGATTTTATTTAGGAGCTCGATGGTGTCATTGCGCGTGTCAGTGTTATCGATCATGCAAGTTAATCAAGTTAATGTTCCCCTTTCTATGAATGGGTTTATTTATCTGAACCTTCTCCATCCTTAGGTTTGCCACCGGTGCCGGCCGTTGTCATTAGATAACAGTCGTTAAGCCAAATCATCCTTTGGGCGGCTTGAGAACATTGGCCTCCACCAACCGGCATTTGAGCAGCGTGATGGAGTACGCTCTAAATCAATTCGATTGAGACGAAACGCACATTTTTTTATACAACTAAGAACAACTAAGAAACAAGCATACGACACGCCTAATCTGACAAGATAATGATACAAATCTGATAAGTCATTTAAATAGAAGAGTAAATTTTCCGTTGAATTTTTCAATCCAAAAATCCAATCCAATCAATATTGCGTACTGAAAGCCACTGAACATAGAACTAATTGGTTTCCAGTTGAAGTATCACGTGTGCGGTGTCGGTGTATAAGGAAACTGTACTATACAAATCTAAAAATAACACTTGACTTGTGTGATACAATTCTAAGCCTTGAGATTACACCATGGAAACTGTTGACAATATTGAAATGATTGCTAAATAATCTAATACCGTAGAATAAAAGTATGGAAAATAGACAGATAGATAGAATATGCTTTATTTAACATAATATAGTGCAGTCAATTGATCAAATATTACAGACTCGTATGTAGGGATTGCAATCCGGAAAACCGGATCCGGTAATCCGGCGGATCCGGCATTATTAAACGGTTACCGGATCCGGTACTAATATACCGGATCCGTACTACGGATCCGGTGCTAGCAATTTTTGGCAAAATAATAGATCTCTGCATGAGTAGTGCGCGTGGTGTCACAATTAACACTATTTATTTTCTACGATCCTTTTTTCAAAATAAAAATGATTTTCGTATAATATACCTATAATGAATATTAAGACAATTATTACTTAAAATTCTACATAAAATAATTATTTATCGTAAGCTGATTAAACTAAAGAGTTGTAATTATAAAACAAACTCATTATTGTGATAATTGTGCCATTCTTTAGCCAGATTCAAAGTTACTTACTAAAATAATGGATCTATCTGTGAAAGTGAAATCTAGGAAGACTGAGCTATTCGTTAGTCGATACATCGTTAAAATTTTACCGGTTACCTATACTACTAGATTTTAATTGTTTGCTCGTTGTCTAATCTTACCATTAGATTAGAAATAAAATTGATTTTATTTCTAACTAACACTTGATTCACTTACTAACAGTTCATTTTGAATTGAAAAGCGAAAATCATTCTGATTTGATCAATCCGACCCGATTCCTATCGATCCGGCCGGATCCGACCGGATCCGGCCGGATCGATAGGAATCGGGTCTATCAAAAAGAGATAATAATTATTATCTCTTTTTGATAGGCGTGCGCGGGGATATGGATCCAACGCGTAGAGGCCCCTTTGAGAAGTTTGATGTAATGTTGTACGCCCGCCGTGACCCGCTTTAGGATATGTCAATGGAACGACATACCTATGAGCAGGTCTCGGCAGGCGTTGAGACTATTGCAAAGTGTGATGGAAAATAAATGGGCTATGGAGATGAGATCTGGGTGAACTTAATACCGGGCTATTACAGAAGAGGGACGGACGCCTGCCATAACTGCTTTTATTGCTAGTTATTTGCGGCAGGCGGTGGCTTGCCACTCACTAGATGGGCCCCCGAAATGCCAGGAAAACGGCCGGGGGCAACACCGGTGTGAGTGACTCAGGGATGTCGAGAGGTGTGCTGCGCTTTCTCCGAAGTTACTCGCGGCGTGATGCCCTTTAACACTTCCACCCCTGGAGCATATAGCTCTAGCGGCTCCTCTCTGGACGGCCAATGAAGGCAAGCCAGAGCTGAGAGTCCTGCGGGCCTTCTTGTGTTTACACTCCGACCGATGAAGACACGCCGGAGACGAAGGCCCTGACCGACTCTCTGGAGACTCGGGTCCGTGGTGTCGCTACTCACACAACAGCTCGCCACACAAGCTGCCCTGCGGACCTATTATTTTTATTAATGTGCATATTTCTACGCTGGCGTAGAAAAGCCATTTAAGTTGTTGCCGATAGTGGGATAAAATAATAATTTGACAGTAGTTTGCACGAACTAATTGGTGGCGGAAGCAATAATTTGAGTGACAAAAAATTACTAAATGCGTGTTAGGAATACTAGCTTAAGTTAGGTTTGGTATATTTTAGATCATCCTCATTCGCTGAGTTATTCTTTTTTTACTTACACCACGTGGGGTGGTACGCATGCATACCGCCTACCTGATGTGAAGCGTTTAATGTAGCCATATTAACGCTCGCAACGTGAAATATCGCTCCCGCGCCGCCAACGCAGCAACTACTTCCTTTCTGGTGACCGCACTCATTCGCATCAAATACAAATACGCTGTTCCCTACCTCGCTAGTCGGCAGGGTGCACCTCGTGCAGGTGAGGTTGAGTTTGGCTCTAATAAAGAAATTAGGTGCTCGTTTATTACTACCTACCCTAAAAAGTAATACTTTCTATTATCACTATTCCACTTCAGGACAACTAAAAGTAGTCACGCAGAGTAAGATAGTCTCCCTTAAGACAGATTGATTTGCGCAAAAATGACCCTTATTAGTAGTGCAATTCCATGTTGATTTCGTAGATACCTCAGCTTCATTACGATATGAAAATAGAACGTGTACTTTATTTCATAATTGTAATTCCATTGCTAGATGTTAACAGAGTCGCATTCAGTGTTAACAGCGTGAACAGTATCTTATCAATCGCTATGGGTCAGTGAAATACATTATAAACTTAGGAGCATTGCAAGTTGGTGCACAGCGCTGTTCTTTGATGCACAAATCGGCTGACGGATTACGATATGCATAGTCTATTCTAAAGGCCCTTGTAACCGCAAAAGTAACGCCACTTTATATAAGATATTCGAATAAAAAGTTATATAAGATGAATATCCAAAATTCTTATGTGCAGTTTGTTACCATGACAATAATACAGTTATGTATTGAAAATACAAACTGATAATTTCCAATAAATGATAAATTGAATTTAAGACTAATTACAATTATCATCATCATCATCATCATCATCAGGTCATTTTAGTCTCCACTACAGGAGCACGACCCTCTCTCGTCCGCCACAGACAGGAGGATTGTTTTATAATGTATTTCCCTTAGTCGCCTTGTACGACATCCACGGAAAGAGACTATTCTAGTCTGCCGGAAACTAATATTAAATATAAATACTAAATAAATTTTATTGATATACATAAAATTTACATTATACTAGCAGCCCGGACAGACTTCGTTCTGTCAAAAGTTATTTTTTTACTATTGTCCACGCAATGTTTATATTTACTCTTTATCAAAACTTTCCGTTTGCCTTAAGGTGAAGTGAGTCCAGGAAACACGCTTATTGAAAGAATAGTTCTACTAAACTATTTCAATTTGGTTCCTAGAAATTTAACTATGAAATCTTAAGTCCTTTCTGCAGGGCACAAAGCTATTGAAAACACAATTAATAATTTTTGGCTCGATAGAAAAAAATCGCGAACTTACTCTCTAAATTTGCACTAAGTAAAAATTATAACTATTTAATACAATTTTTTTATAAGGAAATTATACCAAAATTTTTATAATTTTAATTACGAGAGCACTATGCTATTACTTTTAAAAATAAAATAATTTAAATAAAATTATTAAAAGAATAACGATTTGCGGTCGCGCACCCTCCCCGATTCTCGATCGCTCTCAACGTCAGTGCTCTAGGAGCTGCGTTCGAGGTAGGACCTGTGCCGCGCGTCCGTTCAACGCGTTGTCAATAAACACGTTGAAATAAACACAGTGTAGGAATATCAGTAAGACAACAAAACAACGATGATGATGATACATTTATTTTTTTACTGAGACCCGGTTTTCTTTTCTCATGCTAGATGTTTCTTTGGAAAACTTTATTATAAATCTTTCTTGGAATATCTGTAAACCCACATTGAAATTCGTTCAGTGGCGATTGAGTTTATCGCATACATGTAGGTACGCGATCATCGAAATCGGTTTGGCCGTTTAGGCGTCATAATTTTTATTTTTTATACTTCGTCGTCGTCGTCGGGCCGTAAAAACATACGGCCCGCCTGATGTGAAATGGTTACCGTAGTTATAATAACGCTCGCAACTTAAAATATTGCTCGCGCACCGCCACTCCCGCTACCAACACAGCAACTCCTTCCTTTCTGGTGACCTCACTCACTCGCAGGAACACAACAACTCTCAAGGGAATTGTTATTTGGCTGCGGTATTCTGTGAGGTGGAGGTAAATTCCCCAGTCGGGTAGCTTACAATTACGCTCCCTACCTCCCTTTGCCAGCGCTTCGTTTGTCAGTCAGCAGGGTGCACGGCGTGCAGGTAAAATTGGCTTTGGTTCAAAGATGTTGATGAACCACTTACAGCCCAGATATAGTGATAACCCCAAAGATACTTTCGCATTTATAATATTAGTAGGTAGATAGTTAATTGATTCAGGTGTTATTTTGCGGAAGTCAAATTTACAGGCAATTTGATCTACACTACTTGGCGTGCTTCCGCCACCAACGTTTTTGGTGTAGGACACGACTTACGCTTAATATTTTTTTGGTGTAGGAGCTAGGACGTTGGATCATTAATATTTTAGGGTGTAAGTGGTTCATCAACATCTTTAAACAAAAGCCAACTTCACCTGCGCGCTGTGTACCCTGCTGACTGACAAACGAAGTAATTGTAAGCTACCCGACTGGGGAATTACATCCACCTCACAGAATATCGCAGCCAAATAACAATTCTCTCAATCAATCATGAAATCAAATCAATATATTTTTTTGTAAATACATACATACTAACTGTTACCCGTGGCTTCGCCCGCGTGATCCAGGGAAGCTGCCATTAATTTGTGTATTTTTTTTTTCTTGTTGTCATTTTTTTACTTGATGGGATAAAAAGTAGCTTATGACACTCTCCAGACCGTAAACTATCCCCGTTAACAAAAATCATGTCGGTACTTAGGTTACTTTCGATGTAAAAGAAGGACATATGATTACAAAGTTTATTTTTCCCATTGGATTAAGATGTTTTTCCGTGATAAAAAGTAGCTTATGTCACTCTCCAGATCGTAAACTATCCCCATTAAAAAAATCACGTCCGTACTTAGGTTCGTGTTTGACGTGAAAGAAGGACAAATGATTAACTTTATTTTTTCCCGTGGGAATAAAATGTTTTTCCGGGATAAAGAGTAGCCTATGTCACTCTCCAGGCCTTAAACTATATCAAAAAAAAAAACATGTAAATCCGTTTGTTACTTTTGACGTGAAAGAAGGACAAACAACCTTTTACCTATTTTATGCTATAGTGATTTAATCTTAAAAGATAGGCATATGCGCAAATTTACGCAGCGCACGCAACGTAAGCCCTCAAAAGGAATATTTTTTTCCCGTTTTTTATCGGTGCTCCGCTCCTATTGGTGTTAGCGTGATGTTATATAGCCTATAAATAGCCTCCTTGAAATATAGGCTAACACTAAAATATTTTTTCAATTCGAACAAAGAAACAAACTAACTCTTCAGCTTTATAATATTAGTATAGACAATACATAGAAAACACCCAGACCAAGATAAACAGACATGTTCATGCACACAAATATTTACTCGTATCTTGTGCGGGGATCGAACCCACGACCTCGGAATCAAACTGGACATGGTTAGCCATTGGACCACCGGGGTTGTCAAATATAAATACTGTTAATATCAATACCGCTGTATGCTCGGGCATAGTAGCTAGGGACAGACGCGTGCTGTACGGCACATATCGATTCCTAGAAGGATGAAGAATAGTGTATGCTGGCGCGTGATAGTTAGTTAGTCTAAGTATGTACCTATTTTAGTTTGACCAATAATAAATATAATTGAATATAAAAGAATTATTGAATAGTTTTCTTTTTATTTTGAATTCTTTCCTTTTTCATAATATACCAAAACATCACTTGTTTGCATGTTGAATATAATATACTTCATTAATAAAAAAAAATGTATTTTTACATGTGGTTTATTTATTTTCATATAATTATATTTCCAGTAAGTACTTTTAACTATTGTATTGACGGGTGTAGGTGTAATACTACACGGGTGTAGATAGTCGCTTCGCTATACTGTGGCGTCTCGGCAGCGATCGCGCGCTTGTAAGCGAGTACCCCGCGCCGGCTCCTCTCAAGCCCCACACCTCACCCCCTCGAAAACGGTCAAGCCCTGGACTCACGTCACCTTAAGGGAAATACGAAAAAAAAAATTGCAGAATTGGTCGAACCGGTCTCGAGTTTTGCGCTTAGAAACATTCATTTTTATTTATATAGCAGTTAACACCTGAATATTAACGAAAACTTATTACAAACTTATGTCACTGTACCCCAATACAAACATGTCGATTATCATTGTCAGATGAATAGGTAATCAATTAGAATTATGATCATCAGTCATGTCATAATCCTTGCGGTCATCATATTAAAAGCTTAAAAATACTAACGGTCATAATATCATAAAAAAAATCTAATATCATAATTTAATTAAATCTATTTAATTGACACAAAAATATTTTACATCTACATCAAAAACGGCAGTTTTTAGTACTTTTCCCTACTCCTACCGTAAAAGTAATAGTACTATAGTACAGTATGGCCAGTCCCTGCCGCGCTCTCGTATCGACCCCACCTCCCTTCTGAGACAAATCCGGTACAGTTCGTATGGCGCCGCACACACAAACGCTCATTCACGCTGTGCACAGACGTCATTGTTTATGTACTAGTTAACGAAGCGACATTTATATAGAGTGGCCGGAGTCTGCTACTACTTCTTAGACGAAAGATTTTGAGTGCTGGTACAATAATGTAGAAAATAGTTTCTTGTCTTGGTATATAGGAATGATGAAGAATGGAAATTCTCAAGTATGTCACACATCGAGACATAATTTCTTTTTCATAATCATCATTTCAGTTGAAGGTCGTTTAATCCCTTTAAATGACATTCTAGTAGGTATATTGCAATGTTATATTATCACATTGTTATTTCATCTCCAATTTCAATAGCAGACGGGATGCGGTTACGTAACGTGATGTTTTATCACGATTTATTGTAATGTTAACTGTTGGGCGAATGGTAAGCTATCAATTCCATCACATCGTTCTGGGCATGTGTTGTTTTGATATTGTAATGTTCCGCTTCGACGTATCGTGACTATCACGTCATAATTATTAAAATATACGTAGTCAGTTACACAACAATTAATGTTAGTTTTGCAGACTAATAAATGACAATCAAACGGCATTCTGTTTATTGTCTATATTATATTAATACGTGAAGCAAAGACTTTGTACTCCTTCTTACGAGAATTTGGCGGACGGAGCACTATGAAATTTCGCACACTTATAGTTTATATAGGAGTGCAGAAAGCAAATATTTTTATTTAATTATGCATAAAGCGTGTCTGTATCAAATACATGGTGTGTGTAATCTTTTTTGATTGATTTAATGTATTTTAATCAATAAAAAAAGATTACACACACCGTGTATTTGACACAGACACGCATAAATACTCTTTTGTTTATTGTTTAAGTCATAATTTAAATTAATTATGGTCGAATTTCGACCACTGGGAGACCACTAGTAATAAATACATACCTAAATGTTTAAAATACATAATAAACATTCATATACATACACAAATCAACAGTTGAGTTGTCATAACTAAAATATTGCTTTGACAATTATAATACGTTTTTAATTTCTGTATCACAATGGCAAGTTTCTTTCGGCATTCCTTTTGCGTCAATGGGCATTTAAAAAATGCAAAAAAAAAATATATGTATTTGGATAAAATTTTATGTGCCCACTTATCTTTTTTATGGAATTCACCTATTTTTTATGTGGGCACACGTAAGTGCCCACTTAAGCCACAGCCCATTTGTAAATTAAAAAATAATATTTCTTTTCATTTCAATGTTTTAAAACCACTCGAGTGATATCTGGGGGCACGGCAGTGCCCCCACCAAGTCGAGCAAAAAGCGGCACGGCCGTACCATCCTTTTCTCGAAGCACTTCAGGCCTTTTTCGAACCCCTATAACTTTGTTGTGGATAAAACTAGGAGCCTGAATTTTTAGTAACCAAGCAGGTATTGTATAAACACGGTATATTTAAAATTTCATTAAATTTGAACGAGTAGTTTTAGAATTATAACTAGTCAAAGTTCCTTAATTTTGTCACTAACTCACTGACTCACCGATCATCAAAATTCTAAGGCACTTCTAGCAGACATAGAAACTTCAAATTTAGAATACAATTCGTGTTTACTGTATAAATCAAGGAAAAATTAAAATATTTTGCAATTTCCGTCCAGTTTTCTAGATACGCTAACTGCATAAATAACTTTGTAATCCCATATAAATATATGGGATTACAAAGTTACATTTGCGGTAAAAGAATCAGTATAGCTGTACTAGGTATAATATAATGGAATAATAGGTGTAGATACTACCGGCATATAATTATGTATGTTCAAAAGTAACTTGACTAGGGTAAAATGGTCAACGGATTATGTTCAAAGGTAACTAGTATAATGGTCAACGGAATGAAAAAGCAAGAATGGGACATGTATTATGAAGTTATACAAAAATCCCGCAAAGTATTAAATAGACTAAATTGCCAGAAAAAAAAAATACTAATAATCATAACCGCGCCCGGCGGAGGTGGCTTGCCTGCGCCGCCGCGGTTATCACGATTCCCGTCCTGCACAGAAATGCGACCACTTTCTTCCAGGGAACCCCCAGAGGTTCCCTGAGGTTTAAGGACTGGAGAGTGACATAAGCTACTTTTTATCCCGGAAAGCATCTTATTTCCATGGGATAAAAAATAAACTTTGTAATCATTTGTCCTTCTATCACGTCGAAAGGACTATATATATATATATATATATATATATATATATGTGTATATATATATACATATACATTATATATATGTGTATATATATATATATATATATATATATATATATATATATATATATATATATATATATATATATATATATATATATACTAGCGGCCGCCCGCGACTTCGTACGCGTGAAGTTAGTTATTTGTAAATATTTTTTAATTACATTCGAAAAAGCTAAATGCATTAGGTATTTAGACAGGAAAAAAATAAAAAGTTAAAAACAATAAATATCTAGACGAATTTTTAGAATCATTGAAGTCGACGGATATTATTTTTTAAAACCTCTTTGTAAAACCTAAAGTAGTTTTTACCCGACTACGGCGAAGCAAAAAGGAGGGTTATGATTTTGACCTGTATGTATGTATGTAAGTATGTATGTATGTATATATGTGGCTATGGATGTTCATCTGTTTCCTCATTACTTCTAAGCTAGTTATCATAATTAGACAAATGAGGTGTCGTTGGAAGCCTCTTGATCGTCCGCTGGTTATAGGCTACATGACGTTACGTTAAAATTGCTACAGCGCCCTCTAGTGGACATAAAGTAAAGAAGTAAAAAAAATTTTTTTCGTGACGGTGTCGTGTGGGGTATCAAATGAAAGAGCTTTGTTAGCACGATTCAAATATATAAACATTATTAGCTGTTGCTCACAGGTTTACTTGCAATCACCTGATAATTGCAAGAATTTATAAAATCAGTCATCAAATGTGGCCCTTAGCAGACTCAGATCCATAGATGGACTGTTCATTTATTCACTGGAACCTATTAAATTACTAAAAAATCCTCATGACCTGCTATCATTTGAGGAGTTGAAAGGATTAAGAAATCGTTGATCGATTTTTTAAGCCTAAATGGCGTGGAAGTTTTACTACCTACTTGAATACAATATGAAATAATAAAACCTTAACTGCTATATGAGTCTGCTCTGCATAATAATTATATCTAACACGAATTCACATAACTTCAAAATAAGTTAAATAAAAATAAAGTTTAAAAAACTAAAACCCGACTACTATAAACACGCTCTAAAAAGTACGAAACAAGAAAATAGTCTCCGCTGAAATTATTATGTACATACTATAACACAATTACCGACTTTTAAATAAACAACTTACTTACACGTAGTATATTTTAACGTAGTTTTTTATACATCATACTGATAGAGATATGTTTAAAAAGGATAGCCGTGGTCGTATGCCACTTTGATTTAATTTCATTAATATAATGAATCTGTTTTGCTACAGTAGGTGGCATACGACCACGACTATCCTTTTTAAACATATCTCTATCATATATATATATATATATATATATATATATATATATATATATATATATTTATATTTATATATATATATTCATCCGCAGACGATGATGGTTAAAATTTGTACATATTGTTACTACGTGTTATCCCACGAAGTAAAAAAATTGCAACAAGAAAAAAATATACACAAATGAATGGCAGCGCCCCTGGACCACGCGGGCGAAACCGCGGGTATAATAACTAGTAAAATAATATACCCATGAGCAGGTCTCGGCAGGCATTAGAACTATTGCTAAGTGTGTTAGAAAATAAATGGACTATGGACATGAGATCAGTCCATTACGTAATCCACCCAAATCTCATGTTTTGGGTGGATTACGTAATGGACTGACTATCGATCGTTATGTGCAGCAGGCGGTGGCTCGCTACTTACTAGATGGGCCCCCGAATTGCCAGGAAATCGGCAGAGGGCAACACCGGTGTGAGTAACTCAGGGGTGTTCAATAGGTGTGCTGCGCTTTCTCCGAAGTTACTCGCGGCATTATGCCCTTTATCACTTCCACCCCTGGAGTATATAGCTCTAACGACTCCTCTCTGGACGGCCAATGAAGGCAAGCCAGAGCTGAGAGTCTTGCGGGGGCCTTCTTGTGTTTCCACTCCGACCAACGAAGACATGCCAGGGACGAAGGCCCTCTGGAGATTCGATACCCGTGGTGTTGTTACACACCAACAACTAGCCATAAGCTCCCTTGCTTGTAATATTGTATAGATAATTTTACCATACACAAAAATATTATAATATATCTATAGATATACAGCGAGCGATGGAGAGGGATATGCTCGGGATTTCTCCGAGGGATCGAATCCGGAACGAAGAACCAAAGTTGTCGACATAGCCTTTAGAGTTTGCAAGCAGAAGTGGTAATGGGCCGGTCACATCTGCCGAGTAAGTGATGGCAGATGGCGGAGGAAGACATTAGGAGCCCGCGCGTAGGATAACGAAGCGTAGGCCCTCCTTCTAGATGGTCCGATGTCCTTAAGAAAACGGCTGGAAGCTGCTGAATGCGGAAGGCGGAAGATCGTATTTGGTGGAGAGAATTGGGGAAGGCTTATATCCAGCATTGGGTAGATACAGGCTGATGATGATGATGATAGATATACAAATACTAGTTAATTGTTTTTATTAATTATACAATAGACTAGGAAGTATTTACTGTCCAAACTTGTCAAAAATTGTAACATCAAAGCCTCCAAGAAAAATCCCTAGAGACAGGAAGTGGGTTTTGAGAAAAACTATGGCTGAAGCTTAAGAACTAGTACCGAAAAGGAAAAAAGGAGGACTACTTGTCTACAAAAAGCAATGAGATGCCATCAAAAACATAACTTGTAAAAAAAAACAAGTCTCGCAACTCAGTTCTTCTACCGTAAAAAGTTGTGAGATCTATGTAATACCAAGTCGGTTAATTCATTCAGTCCCTACTTAACGGACCTTCCCTCTTAACTTATTACGTAATTAGCTAACCAAACAACATCTTATACTGACCATATCAATATTAAAAATCTTTTATGTTTTAAATAAACAGATCGACTTGGCCATCGCATGAAAACACAATGTATCTCATAAGTGATACATATTATATTAAAATAGATTGTTTAGTGCGATGGCCAAGTCAATCTGTTCATTTACAACATAAAAGATTTTTAATATTGATATGGTCAGTATAAGATGTTGTTTGGTTAGCTAATTACGTAATAAGTTAAGAGGGAAGGTCCGTTAAGTAGGGACTGAATGAATTAACCGACTTGGTATTACATAGATCTCACAACTTTTTACGGTAGAAGAACTGAGTTGCGAGACTTGGTTTTTTTTACAAGTTATGTTTTTGATGGCATTAAAATCTACTTGTTGCAAATGATATGGTTGATTATCTTAGTGTATATAACATAATACCTAAAACGTATGTATCTAACATAATAAATGATATAACAAATATTTTATGCCTGTTCTGTTCGTCCAGGGTCGCTAATACGAATTTAATGGGTTCAAATGATATTTTTCTTTAACTTCAAATGATAATTTGAAGGTAAAGAACTTTACTTTTTATTGTCTGTATAGGGACCCTGAATAGAAAAAAAAACATAATCTAACTGAAAAGTCGAAGTTTAGTACCAGTTGGACACAATCGCTCGTAACTAGCCGCCAATAAACTTCCAATGACGTAGAGACCCAGTTCTCTTAAACCGAACCTACATAACTCGTGGAGTAAATATAGCTTAATAACGGTATACAAAACCGCGTAAATATCAATAAAACTGCTTACGTACGTTTGCATTGGTAAATGCTAGTAGCGGACATATTTAACTGCGAGTAACGAAGTGCATTTCCATTGTTCGGTCGACTGGCATATTGGGAGCAGCATCCAGGAACGTATCGATTACCGGTCATTATGGTGGCTAGCGATCCTTCACAACTAATCATAACGTTGCGCAGTGGCGGATTAAGACTTTCTGAGGCCCTAAACATAGAGCTCATGTGGGCCCTCTGTAGCTTGAATTTGGAAGATAGGAATCTTTACTAATATAAATGCGAAAGTGTATTCGTTTGTTTTTTGTCCGTCTCATTTCTCATTGTTCATGGTTCAATTTTTATAATTGCTATATAACCTGGATACGGGCCCCTGGAAACCAGGGGCCTCAAGGACGTGCTTATAATGCTTATACGTTGATCCGCCACTGAGCGTCATATAAATTCTCGTACTCGTACACAATAAAATTACACTATCTAATATAAAAAAATCTAGTGTCGCGGTATTTGTTACCAAACTCCTCCGAAACGGCTGGACCAGTTTTTATGAAATTTTGTGTGCATATCGGGTAGGTCTGAGAATCGGCTAACGTCTATTTTCCAAAATATATAGCAAAACAGTTCGGGTCAGCAAGTATATAATAAAATTGTAATCGGTCGATGTTTGTGCATAGGAGATATTTAAGAAAACATGCATGAAAGGACTTTATAGATTAAGCGGGCACGAATTGACTAAACGTGACGTAAAACACCTCGATACAGAAGACGAATACTTCTGAACTATTTACATATAATTATAGTTTAAAAAAACTAAAAAACACGCTTTTAAAGCACATCAAACTAAATAATTCTTAATACAAGCTGAAAAAATTAATGAGTAAAAAATACTAGCATTATTGTGAAAATAGCGTGGGGCGTGGATTATTATTTTTCACTTTTTAGTTTGATGTGCTATGAAAGCCCCCAAAACGTCGCCGATCCATTGCCAGCCTATACTCCTTCCTTGCTTTCTTTCACCTCACTCACTCGCAGGAACACAACATCCCTCAAGGGAACCGTTATTTGGGTGCGGAATTCTGTGAAGTAGAGGTACTTCCCCAGTCGATCACCTTAAAAATACGCTATGCCCTACCTCTTTTTTCGCCAGAGCCTCGTTTGACAGTCAGCAGGGTGCACCACGTGCAGGTGAGGTTGTATTGTTCTCGATAGGTTTGTTATAACCTTGAAACCTGATCGTGTTCAAAGTCCTATGCGTGGCCTTTCTCACAAGTGCAAACACGACTATGATACGATATTCTATCTTCCGGCTTCATCATCAGACCTTGAAACCTAATCGTCGTCAAAGTCCATTACAAGACTTTTCTAAGAAATCCTAAAACAGCTATGATACGATGTTCCATCTAGAAGTTCCAGTTCATATCTTCCGGCTCCATCATCAGATCAGTTCGACAGTACCATATTATTGTATTGTCATCAGAACTACATACAGCTGCCAATTTTCATTACGCTACGATCCATGCAAGATGGTTAAATTAGTTACCTTAGATTCCATTACATAGTTACATACAAGTCGACCTAATAAAAGTGTGTTAAAAAGTATACTTTGAACTATCTGCCTGAGATGTTTACACAAAAATGATCGACCAAGTAAATTATTTGTTTCTTATTTATGCTCATAAATAGCGTTAAAATTATGCAAGGAAATGTAGGTTCTCTGTAAACAAGCGTAATATTGCGCACGCACGATAGATAATAGCTTTAAAAAAACATTCAAGTGTTTTTGACTAAAGATAGATAATAGTTATTCTGATTTGGTGGCAACAAGGGAGAATTACCAAATGTTTTAGAGGATTTTGCAATTCATATTATTGGAATCGATGTGTTAGGTAACAAACTCATTGTTTTAGGTCCCCAATAGTGTTCGATATTTAAAATCGTCATGCACGGCTGTGAAGTTTCACTTGACTAGCCATCTCTTTAGGCTTTTGAATTAATGCCTTATTTGCTATATCACATTGCCAAGAAGAGAAGTCAAATTCCAAAAACTCCCTACTCCTACTAATTTCTTCTGATTATATGCGTTGTGAGTTCGTGGGACTGCAGTGGACTTCGTTGTTCATTGCCTGTTTTGGTGGTCGCCTCTGTTAGTCCTGGCCTCACAGGAGGCACAGAGGTGGGAATGTGTTCTGGCCCCCCGTCCTGATAATTTACTACTATAATATATATAATACTGAAGTCTTTTAAAGCTAACCATTTCGATACAAATGTTATTTTTTTGCCTATAACTGGAAGGAGCGTGATCTTATTAACATAATATGCCTCTGAATATGTGAGGCATAGCGGTAATCGCCATAAAGAAAGCGATACGCCTCCAAGGAAAGAATACACGTTTAGGTATTTTGAAAAGCTTGTATAAACAATAAATACAATTTGTCTGTCCGCCCATAAGAGGCGTGTCGAGGCGAAGATAACCGCGATCCCGATGTATTTGTACAACACAGACAGACGACTCGGCGCCCGTCCCGACCAGACCGCACATAAAAGATAAGCTGTGTCGTTGGACGAAATGAAGGAAAGTGCATTAAAACCAAAGGCGACTGTTACACCGAAACTATCGCGAATAAAAACTCACAGTTTGCCAACGAAGCTGTAAATTTAATTTATCGTACGGAAATTTTGTAACAAATACAAAGTATTTTACGTGACAACAACGAAAGGATGCTGCATTCATTATTAACGATGTCAAGGCGAGTAACATTCTACTTCGAATTTCTGATATACGTGGAAGATTATGACGAATAAGCATCCACTTTCATGCTGAGCACAATACGTATAGTTCTTGAAGACCTCAATAGAGCATAACGGACAAAATGAATATTATTTTAAATGTTAATGTTGTACCCACCCCACAGTTGGAATTCTCGTTCTCGTATTAGTTTAGTTGCCGGGCAAGTCGTCCCGTATGTTTAATTTAAACAAAGAAATCTCAACTAGTCGAATCGAACAAAGATCGTCAGGATTCGGGCAACTACAATAGATTTTCACCTCCAAATTCTTCAAACTCAAGAAGCATAAAACAGTCCTCCACAAAATGGACCGACGACAGTGTATATATTCTTTGCCGACATTGTGATCAAGACCACAGGAGGCCAATGGGTGCAAACACCAAATTGATCAATGTGGATGTATATTTATGTCACATAGTCAACATTTTAAAACTGCTTAAATCTAACTTTTTAGCATTTTCATTTAGATATAATTGCAGTACAATTTTACCACCACAGGCATCTTAACCTACGACTATGTTACTTTTGGTATTACAAGGGCGTTAAGGATTATCTACAGCTATACTCCGAAATAGAAATTTGAAGCTTCGGCCAAAAATCTTATAACAAAATAAAAATCATGGCTTAATGTTTATTGTATCATTTAGACAATAAAATTATTTAGACGGTACTAAATAAAATGGACCTACCCGTGTAGTGATCGAATCGAGCGAAATTCGTATTTGAAATATTCCGAACATTCGATTGAAACTTCAGATTTTGACATCGGAATATGGGGCATATTCCGATGTCAAAATCTGAAGTTTATACTAGGAAGTGTATACTAGGACACAAACTGAGCTTTTGCAAACTGAGAAAAAACAGCTTTCGAAACACAGAGTACGAGATCATTTTTCCAATGAGCTTTCGAGCTTTGCAATATAACGAACGATAATAATGAGCGTGACTCATACATTCTAGACCGTTTCAGCTCGCCATCATCCAATTTGACAAGCTGACGTAGGCAAATATACATATAAAAAGATCTTATGGCTTTTCGTCTCGAAGATAAACATCAGAGCTCCTCAAACACGCATTCAGATGAAATTAAACGTCTCAGAACAGTAAAGTTGCGGCAGCAAACCAATCCGATGATATCATCGATTTTAATTCTTAGGATATAGAGAACGAGCTAAATATTAATTTTAGTTTTTATAACTTGGGAGCAAAACTATCGCACAATATGAGTAGCTCAATATAATAATATGTAGGATTACAACAAGTTTTTTAGTCACAAGACTGCAAATTTCAAACATTTGTTATTATCCTCCAATTTCTTTTTCCCGGACGTCACATTAACGCAATTACACCCTGTGTCAGTTTCACAGTTGAGACGAAACTAATATATTTGTCTGTAGAGTGCACCAAAGAATTAGACATAAAGACATTATGTGCTTACATCATACATTACATACCAAGAAAGGCTCATGTTTTTTAAGAATATGATCTTGAAAAACAATACCCTCCCTTCTTCGGCAGTCGGATAAAAACCTAACTGAATCCATTTAACGACTACCCAAAATCTCAGTCCCAAATCAGTTGTCCGTAGCTATAAACATAAAGAAACAATTTGTATGTTGAACATACACTGTCGACAGTATTCATCAATAAAATGCGATCGCCTTGCGATGGACACTCATAATCCAATATCGATAAAATTTGTCACCCACATCAACCCGCGGCTATAAATCCGAGTTTGCTTACTAGTAAACATAAAATAAAAACATTTATTACGTACCTACTACATAGCAAAACGACATTTGTGCATTACCACGTATTCAATTCGTGTTCTTACTCGACCAAACGACAAATGGATTATACGTTTGTTGTATACACATTTTAAGCGATAGCTCGTAGAGTCGAGATTCTAGGTCAGTGGTCGTATGTAAAGAATGTCTCAGTAAAAGGTTGTCGTACAGTCTCACTGGAACTCTTGTAACATGGCAAATGAAGAATTCGAGAATTTCTTAAAATCGCTAGGTGAACCATAAAATGCCAAAACATCTTTTGGCATTTCAATAGATCCTGGATTTCCATGATAATATTTTAAATAGTATAAGTATGCGTATGAAAGCCTACGTATATAATTTAAAATTTTGTATGTTTCTTCGCTTTTATGCCAGAACTACTGAACCGAGTGCCACGTCATATTAAAAGTTATTATATATATATATATATGTATGATTCTGTCGAGACATGGGCTGTGCTTGAGTCTCTCCAGCGATGCCGTATTGACTATCGGTAGGTACATCGAAGTATTGAAGTGTTTGTATAATAACGCCACTATGTCGGTCCGAGTACAGGAACAGAGTTCGAAGGCGATCCCTTTGAAAAGAGGCGTAAGACAGGGAGACGTGATATCTCCGAAACTGTTTACGGCCACTTTGGAGAACGCCTTCAAGCTCCTGGATTGGAAAGAATTCGGCATCAATGTTAACATTGATGCCGAATCCGGCGAATACATCACTCACTTTCGGTTTGCCGACGATATCGTGGTCATGGCAAAATCCATGGAAGATCTCAGCACGATGCTCGAAGGCTTCAATCAAGTTTCTCAGCAAGTGGGTCTTAAAATAAACATGGACAAGACGAAGGGGAAGATCTCAGCACGATGCTCGAAGGCCTCAATCAAGTTTCTCAATACAACAATATCTGTTGAGAGCTCGGTTCTTGAATTTGTTGACTCGTACGTCTACCTAATTGCGTGATGTCTTCTCGTCCGACATACCGCAGTGCCTCAAGTGGAAAGTCTTTGACCAGTGTGTGTTACCAGTGATGACTTACGGCACTGAAACGTGGTCCATCATTATGGGCCTTATGAACAAGCTCAAAGTAGCCCAACGAGCTATGGAGAGGGCTATGCTCGGAGTCTCTCTGCGAGAACGAATCAGGATTGAGGAGATCCGTAGCAGAACCAAGGTTACCGACATAGCCCAGCGGATTAGCAAGTTGAAGTGGCAGTGGGCAGGGCACATAGCACGGAGGACGGATGACCGATGGGGTCGAAAGGTTCTCGAGTGGAGACCACGGATGAGGTCTTCTATCCACCTACAAGGTGGATAGAAGACCTCATTAAGACCGTAGGATCGCGCTGGATGCAAGCCGCTTCCAACCGGTCTTATTGAAGATCTAGAGGGGAGGCCTATGTCAGCAGTGGACTTTCAATGGCTGAGATGATGATGTATATATATATATATATATATATATATATACACACACACACATATATATACACATATATAAGTGAATCTTGCTCAGTGCAAAACTCGAGAACGGCTCGACCAATTAGGTATAAGGAAGGTTCTTATGGAGAAAAAACTACCCGTGCGGGCGCGGACTTTAGTAACAGATAAATAAATAAACATTGTGCTACGACGAGCTGTAACTATGCCGTTGAAATTTACAATATAAGGGAAGCAAAACGTCTATCTAACTAGATCTCAAGGGAATATTCGTTTATCTTAAAATCGCCGAAAAAACGCGCGGTCGTTCCATACAACGCCATCAATTAACAAAAGACATAGTATGTTAGCCACTCGCCTATGGCCACTAGACATGCCATGATGGCAAAACAAAAAAATTACCCCGCTCCAAGCTCGATGTCCAGACATGATTTATTTAATTGACTTGTTGTTTATGGACATAATTATTACTCATATATAAAAATGTGGCAAGGCATGCACATTTGTACAAGTTTGATCGAATACAAATACCAACATTACAAATACCAAAAAATACGTGGTAGCTGAACACCCTATAGTTTGAAAACAAGGCCACATCAAAAGAAATTTATTTCATGCCAAAACTTGAGTACATACAGATACAAACAAAACGACAGACAGTTTCTCTTTTTATAAACTTTGCTTCGGATACCAACGGCGGCCTTGTTAAACTTTACGGGAAGCCTTTTAGGTCACGAAGAATAAAATAGTACTTACGCGAAAGTCCGAATATGTTATTCAGTAATGGTACTACCATTTCAATAAATAAAATACAATGTAACTTTGTGTTAGAGTAATATTATTTAGATTTTCACATTACAAATAAATAAATAATCTAGGACATACAGCGCTATCTAGTCACAAGTTAAGAAAAGCTTGTGCAATCAAACCTACGTAGAGCGTTACATTTCGTATGTAATAAGACATCCCGGCCACTCCATACAAATGTAGCTTCGTTCACTATTACATAAACAATGACGTCTGTGCAGAGCGTGAATGAGCGTGTGTGCGTGCGGCGCTACACAGAGTGTTCCAGATTCGTCTCACAGGGGAGGTGAGGTCAATACGAGAGAGCGGCAGGTAGTGGCCATAGTGTTCTATTACTTGTACTGTGGTAATAGTGTGCCTTTGTCCAATAAGAATAAGATCCATCGAAATGATACCTTGATGGATCTAGTCCTGCCTTCCCGTGTAACGCTACACGTGATTCCAATTTTATTAAAATGTTCAATCGCGACGATATTGTAGGTAACGGTTTAGACGTTGAAGCCCATTGGTTGGATAGATTCACACGACGACTACTCGATTCGATTTTTTCCCGTATACTCGACACTCATTCACATGAGAGCCATCTCATTCAATTGTAACGTACAATTAGAACGTATGGAATGGTATTCGTGCCACTCAGTGTTGCATAGGATTCGATGCTGGTTGTCACAAACGCATTTCGTCATTAACGCAGTTTGTCATCGCCGATCTCATTTACGTAATTGGTAATTTTCACGATTCGTCTCACAAGCAGTTTGTCATATGCGCGACACGGAAAAATTACAAACGTGAAAAATTTGAATATAAAAGTCATCGTGTCAACCCAGCCAAATGGCTTCAACGACAATATCTGTGCGATAACGTAATGGTTGAACATTACGGGAATCGGACCCCAGTCTCGTGACAGTACAAGACCATCTTGTATTGAATGTGTAAGGTTCTACGCGGTAACATATCTACCACCGTATCAATGATACAGGCCCCTCGGACTACAAGTGCACCACCGTTTTCCTGACGTGTTTGGCCTACCCAAACACGTCAGGAAAACGGTGGTGCACTCCCCACGAAATTTAGATATAGGGTTCGGCCAGAAAGACGATTTACAAGAGATTCCTTGATACCGAAACTCGGATTCCATTTAAATTAGTGGCAATCATTTTCAACGCTGCCAATAGAACTCCAGGATCCCTACTAACTAAGCCGCAAGTGACATAGAGGTTTTCGCGTAGAGGTATCGCCGGTATCCAAGGACCTAATGCGCCCTGTACTTTTAATTCGCTAGTATGTAATTGTCGGCCAAGCGTTCGTCGATACTGAATTCATTTCAACAAATTAAAATACAAGTGTAAATACAGAGAAGTCAAGCATGAGAGTGTCTTTGTATCCATGAGGAAAAATACAGTAAATAGTCTCAGTGAACGTATCCCGTCTGAGAGAGTCCTGTAGCTGACACAAACGATTGCGATGGAAGATTTAATTTTATATAAGACTAGCTGTTACCCGCGGCTTCGCCCGCGTGGTCCAGGGAAGCCTGCTGCCATTGATTTGTGTATATTTTTCTTTTGTTGTATTTTTTTTTACTTCGTGGGATAAAAAGTAGTACCAGTATGTACAAATTTTAATGATGATTGGCTGCATAGTTAAGGCATGAAGAAATAACAAACAAACGAATATTTGTATGGATGGAACGGCCACACTCAAGAGAAAATAATTGTTCACCACATAAATGTTTGCCCTCTTTATTTTTCCTTCGAATAAAATATTTTTCCTGGATAAAAAGTAACCTATGTCACTCTCCAGACCGGAAACTATCCCCTGTTAAAACATCACATCAGTACTTACGTTCCTTTCGACGTGATAGAAGGACAAATGATATTACATAGAGCGTTAAGAAATAACAAACAAACGAATTTACTTACTTTAACACTTATAGTATTAGTATGGATCAAGACAAAAAAATTGTTCACCACGTAAATGATTGCCCTCTGCGGGGATCGAATTTTTTTTTTCGTGGGAATAAAATGTTTTTTCATGGATAAAAAGTAGCCTATGTTACTATCCAGACCGGAAACTATCCCCTGTTAAAAAAATCATGTCGGTACTTACGTTCCTTTCGACATGATAGAATGCCAAATGATTACAAAGTTTATTTTTTCCCATGGGATTAAGATGTTTTTGCGGGATAAAAGGTAGCCTATGTCACTTTCCAAACAGTAAACTATCCCCATTTTAAAAAGTCATGTCCGTACTCTACTACGTAACTATCCCGTTAAAAAAAAATCATGTCGGTACTTAGGTTCCTTTCGACTTAAAAGAAGGGTAAATGATTACAATGTATGTATTTTCCCGTAGAAATAAGATTTTTTCCTGGATAAAAAGTAGCCTATGCCACTCTCCATACCGTAAACGTACGTTATTAAAAAATAAAGTTCATTTGTCCTTCTTTCACGTCAAAAGAAACCTAAGTACAGACATGAATTTTTAATAGGGTAATCTAGAGAGTGACATAAGCTACTTTTTATCCCGGAAAAACAATTTAATCCCATGGGAAAAAATAAACTTTGTAATCATTTGTCCTTCTATCACGTCGAAAGGAACGTAAGTACTGATGTGATGTTTTAACAGGGGATAGTTTCCGGTCTGGAGAGTGACATAGGTTACTTTTTATCCAGGAAAAATATTTTATTCGAAGGAAAAATAAAGAGGGCTAACATTTATGTGGTGAACAATTATTTTCTCTTGAGTGTGGGCGTTCCATCCATACAAATATTATAAGTGTTAAAGTAAATTCGTTTGTTTGTTATTTCTTCATGCCTTAACTATGCAGCCAATCATCATTAAAATTTGTACATACTGGTACTACTTTTTATCCCACGAAGTAAAAAAAAATACAACAAAAGAAAAATATACACAAATCAATGGCAGCAGGCTTCCCTGGACCACGCGGGCGAAGCCGCGGGTAACAGCTAGTTTTATATATAAAATTTATCTATACTATCTAATTCTATACTAATATTATAAAGCTGAAGAGTGTGTTTGGTTGAACGCGCTAATCTCAGGAACTACTCTTGAAAAAATATTTTAGTGTTAGATACTTAGCCTATATTTCAAGGAAGGCTATAGGCTATATAACATCACGCTACGACCAATAGGAGCTGAGCACCGGTGAAAAATAGGAAAAAAATATTCCTTTTGAGGGCTTATGTCGCGTGCGCTGCGTAAACGGTTGAAGTTACGCATAAATCATGTATGACGGAATTGTTCCTCTTTAAAAGTTCTAAAAAAAAGTCCGCGACAGTATATGTCTATCTTTTAAGATTGACACACTATAACGTTTTTTCATGGTAATCAATAGGAGAAAGTAGGTAAAAAAAGGTTATAGTGAGTTAATTTTAAAAGATAGACATATGCTGTCGCGGACTTTTTTTTAGAACTTTTAAAGAGGAACAATTTCGTCATACATGATTTTTGCGTAACTTCAACCGTTTACGCAGCGCACGCGACGTAAGCCCTCAAAAGGAATATTTTTTTCCTATTTTTCACTGGTGCTCCGCTCCTATGAGTCGTAGCGTGATGCTATATAGCCTATAGCCTTCCTTGAAATATAGGCTACCTAACACAAAAAAAAATTTTCAATTCGAACCAGTAGTTCCTGAGATTAGCGCGTTCAAACAAACAAACAAACAAACAAACAAACAAACTCTTCAGCTTTATAATATTAGTATAGATGGGGGCAAACAAATATGTGGGTCACCTGATGGAAAGCAATCACCACCGCCCAAGATGTTTAGCTACACTAAGGGGGTAGCCGATCTGTTGCAAGCCCATACTCGTTCCTTTCTTTCTTGTGACCTTTCTCACTCGTAGGAACACAACAACCCTCAAGGGAATTGTTATTTGGCTGCGGTATTCTGTGAGGTGGAGGTACTTCCCCAGTCGGGCAACTTAAAAATACGATATGAAAATTTATCTAAATTGTCTTCAACATATAATGGACTGTATAGCTTTATTTGTAGGTTCAATAGAAAATAAAACTTCCTGATATGAATTCCTTTGAGTTAAAATATCCCATAACATTCTAAACTTGTAATATTATCCGATCTCACATCCTTTCGCTTTACTTCAGAAACATTGAAACTTATTGAAGGTCGTGGCACCGTGACCCACATATTTACGATGTTTGTTCAAAATTTTTACAATCTAACTAAACTTATAAAATAGTTTGCCCTGATTGACTGAAACAACGCATAACAGCCCAAACCATTGCAACCCCGATCAGGCTGAAAATTTGAATACAGAACTACTACTCCGAAATGAAATTTCGTAGTTGCGGGCGAAAATTCAGACGTGAATTTCATTGGATTCGGTCCCTGAGATTGGATTTTATTTAGCAAAGCCTAGAGTTTGTTGTCTAATAAAATCAGCCAAGTGTCGGGACACGTGCAGTGTTGGGTTCCGTAGTTGTCCGTCACAGTACTTCGTCGAAATCAGTTCAGTGGTTTAGGCGAGAAGAGTTAATAGATAGACACATTTTCGTATTATTAATATGGAGTATGGATTAAATAAAGTTTACATTCTATACAACTTTTAGGTCATCACTTTTTTGCGTTCTATTGTGAATTTTGTAATGCCGAAAATATTTGATGTTTTGTGGTACTACTGTGGTCAGTAAACAATACATGTAAAAGGCTAGACCTATGGGTCTAGCCTTACATGTATGGTTTGTGCTACTACGCTGTGGTATAGCTATAGATGGTTTGTGGTAGAGGTCCCTTCCTCTACCACAAACCATCTATACCTACACCACAGCGTAGTAGCTGCCCGACTGACGGACAGTACCTCCACCTCCAAGAATACCGCAGCCAAATAACAATTCCCTTGAGGGTTGCTGTGTTCCTCCGAGTGAGTGAAGTCATCAAAAAGGAATCACTCCAGCTATGTTGTTAGCGGGGGTGGCGACGCGCGATATTTCAAGTTGCAAGCATTAATAGGGCTACGGTATTGTCTGCCACCAGGCGTAGAATAAAAAAAATATATACGCAATATTAAATAAGACAATAAAGTCATCCATACAAATAATATACTCGTATTCGATAATGTTTGATGCATCCACGAGCTATCACAACAAAACAGTCACCTAATTCAAACTGTAAAATGAAAGATAAAACAGAAAACACAAATGGAAAATCGTCATCGAGTGGAAATTGTAGAACAAAATGCAGCGGAAGCGATTGTACCACCACTATGAGTCTACGACAAATTGAGGGCGATCCAATTCGTTTCAGTCCAATTGGCTGGATATCGTTTATGTCCCGATACCATATCGTGTATTGCTTATACATGTATCATCCATCATCCAACACTATTGTAATAAATCACATCGGAATGATAGCTGTTTTAACACATTCATATGAAATATTTATTAGTAGGTACGTTTTTAACCCTAGACTGAAAACGACAGTTTAACTTGTGTATCTGTATATACTCGTAGATAAACATAGCATTCATTTGTTTCTTCAAACACATATAAGAAATTGTTAACTTAAATAAATCCAAGTATAGAATTACAACAGCTCGATGGCGTCGTAGCGCGTGTCAATCTAATAGACGACCGTAGCTTGTCCATGGAAGGGTTTATTTATCTCGAGTTCCTCCGTGCTTCGGAGGGCATGTTAAGCCGACGGTAACCGGTTGTTGTCTTTAGACGACTCCGAGTCGTTAAGCCAAGTCAGTGGGCTTTGGGCGGCTTGAAAACACTGGCCTCCACTAACCCGCAGTTGAGCTGCGTGGCGGAGTATGCTCTAAACCTCTTCCATTAAGGAGAGCTCCGTATCCTAAGCTGAAGTCCATTATCATTATTAATTGAGATGGAGTCATTCAGATATTTTTCCTTCGGGAGTCGAAAATTTAAGTGTATAAAATTTAATTTACAATCTAATATATATATAAAATTCTCGTGTCGCGGTATTTGTTACCAAACTCCTCCGAAACTGACGACCGATTTTTATGAAATTTTGTGTGTATATCGGGTAGGTCTGAGAATCGGCCAACATCTATTTTTCATACCCCTAAATGATAAGAGTGAGCTACCCCTAAATATTTTATGTATATGGCAAAACAACGTTTGCCGGGTCAGCTTTTTTTCATAAAATTGTGTTGAGAAATAGGTCAAGTCTCAACACATTTTCTTTTCCGTCGTAGGTACCTTATTCCAGATAACTCGGCATTCGAGAAAGCTTTTGTCTGTATTCCGTCCAGCATCTAATTTAGGCACACCATTAATCTTCAAGGCGTTCCCTTTTTTTATACTACTGAAGTGGCAAACAAGCGAGGTCTAATGGAAAACAGTCTCCACAAACTATGGACGCCTGTAACACTAGGGGCATCGCGCATTGCCGACCCTGTAAAAATATCTTCCGCCTTTTTTGAAACACCCTTGTATCTCCTTATATTTTAGCAATGCCTCAAATTTTAGCAATCATATTTAAATGTATTTACGTATGTTTATCAGTTGTCTAGTACCCATAACGAACGAATCCAAAGAAAATGATATAATTCGTTCGCTTTAAAATAACTCTCGAGCATTTTATTTGTGAAACATTCAATTTTAATATGAAGTGTTTACGATATCGGCGGTGTAATGTGAGTAAATAAATTGTGTTATTTCTAAACGAATTCCTTACAACATAAACACGACGGAGACGGCGCGAAGGGAAAATAAAGTCAAGCTCATACACAGCGAGTATTGAGAGCAAAACACGCTAAGAGTAACTCATCATAAGCATAGATATGCCACGGTTACGACACAGCCCTTTATACGGCGAGTTTGCGCACTGGCGCGCCTATTTCATGAGACACAAATCGGGACTCGTCTGTGTTCAAGCGCCCGTATTGACTCCAGAGATGAGTAATATACATTTACTGGGGGTCGTCGGCTCTCTATTTTACGACTGTTCCTCGTCGGAAAAAACATTTGCGTCCGCATTGTAACTCCGTGCACACATTCAATTACTCGTACTGGTTATTCTTTGACGCGGCGAGCGACCCCTTCTATTACAAAACGTCCGCGTCGCTTCAATAAAAATCCCTGTATTCGTTAAGAAAATAAATCAACATTCTAATCTTTACCCGAGAGCGGCTAAACTCAAAAACAGAGTTATGTGTTTTACCTGTACATAATATTATATATGCGTGTGTCTGACGTTAAGTTCCCTCGTCAATGGTCAATACTGAAATGCTAGTAGATAAAAATAATGACGATGGGGTGTAAGTGGTTCATCAACATCTTTGAACCAAAGTCAACTTCTACACTCTACTAACTGACAAACGAAGCTCTGGCGAAAAGAGAGGTAGGGAGCGTAATTGTAAGCTTCCCGACTGGGGAATGTACCTCCACCTCGCAGAATACCGCAGCCAAATAACAATTCCCTTGAGGGTTGTTGTGTTCCTGCGAGTGAGTGTGTTCACCAGAAAGGAAGCAGATGCTGCGTTGGCAGCGGGGGTGGCGGCGCACGAGCGATATTTCATATTGCGAACGTTACTATGGGTACGGTAACCGCTTCACATCAGGTGGTCCGTATGCTTGTCTGCCACCCGACGTAGTATAAAAAAATAAGAATGAATAAAAAAATAAATATTGTCAGACAAATTACACAGCGCCATCTAGCCCCAAAGTAAGCGAAGTTTGTGTTATGGGTACAAGACAACTGATAAACATACGTAAATACATTTTTTTTTGTAAATACATACTTATGATACATTGAAAACACCCAGACCAAGACAAACAGACATGCTCATGCACACAAATGTTTGTCCTGTGTGGGAATCGAACCCACGAGCGTTGGAGTCGAAGCCGCGTCATTGACCGCTACGCCACCGAGCTCGTCGCTGTTGAGAATGTTGTTAATAAGAATGTTATTAATAAAATATGTGTAAGACGTGTCTAAGTGCATACAGGGGCCCAATGACAGAATAAATAATTTCATTTAATTTAGGAACTCCTGAACGGTTGCATTAATTTTGTTGAATTCATATCGTAAGATTAAGTCTTGATAACATTAGTATCCGTTCCGAATCATTAGATGTTATGAAAACCTTGTCCACATTACTTGAACCCTATCATCCTACACATGGTATTTTAAATTGTACATTTTCGGATTTGTGCTGTGAGACGTTCCATCTAGGGAAATTTCGTATTTTTTTATAGGTCAATGAGAAGTGGCGTATAGGTTTTGATTCCGAATGTCAAAATATACTGCACAATTAGCGGTACCTTGTTATTGTATTAACTTTGCAGATTGATTTTTTACATCTCCAAGGGATAGCAGATCTAAATGAAATATTAATTTAAAATTTAATAAAATGAGGCCATGGCTGACGGACAACGAAGTGATCCTATAAGAGTTCCTTTCCTTCCAGATTTACGCAAGACTAAAAACGTCTTATGTAAATAATGAAATAATGGACACCAGCTAAACCCACATAAAAACTTCATAAATCTAGGATATTAATAATTTACTACAGTCGGGTTTTTTATAAGACCTCCTGTATATGTGACTCTACAACAAATTTGTCTTACAAAAATTGTCATTAGTCAAAGTCGTTATTTTGTATTTAAAACTAAATTGTTTGTTTTTGCTGGTAGCCGAGTAATTGGACGTTAATGATAGCAATATGTGGAGATTACTTCGTAGATGTATAATTACGTTATTATCCACACTGCGAATACCTACTCACGATCGAGGATGACGCAAAAAGTGCGGTTTAATTGTGACCTGTGGGTTCCTTTCCCATCTTTATGACGTGCAATGAACAAACAACGACTATGACGTGGGCATATTAAAAGGCAAAGTATATTTTTTGTTCCGTACAGCTTTAGTCTGTTTGCAAAAGGCATAGACAAAATAAATTCCCTTCCGTAATACTAGCAGAAAAAAATGTGAGCAGCGTGGTGGAATATGTTCTAAACCCCTTCGAATGAGGAGAGACCCGCATCCCAGCAGTGGTATGAGTAAGGGTTGTCGACAACACGCGACTAGAGTTTAATTCGTTTTCCGTCACCTACGCTAGTCAAAACAAAGAGCTTATGTTTAATTCTGAACGTAGAGAAAAGAGCGATCCGCTTGATTGAAATCCTTTCTCAAGCAGGCAGAAGCGTGAAGTTGTATCAATCCTGTGGTACCTGTGGTAATTCTTCAGCTTCTGCGTAAGGTTCAAAAATGCTTATCTCAAATGTCAAAATGTAAATTATAACTATCCAGATAATGCTATCCGGAGAGTGCCACAGGTGAATAATATTAATAGTTTACGGTGCGTATGAAATTTAACCTAAATCTCTTATTGCTTGTTACATAAAAGGTTTCTAGATTACACACAAAATGTGTAATTTATTGCACACAAAACGGCAACGCTGACTAAACCTACGCACTACCATTGCACAGAGGCGCCAAGCCACCCCAGTAATCTCAGAAATGTCTTTCATTGCTTTCATACGCAATCCAGCTAGGTTTTGGGATGTACATTTTCTGTATTAAAGTTTAAAACTTGTAAAAAGTTTGTAAGTAAAGCTATAACTCAAAAACTGTTGATAATAACAGCATAGTTTCCTTGGAAAAAATGTTCTTTAAAGTATGCAGAATCTGTACTTTTTCGCCGTGTCGCTCGGCCCTTTCCACCCGTTATATGGACGTTTTTTTTGGAAATTATAGTTTATGTTTCGATGATTTAATTTGGGAACCGTCAATTTAGGTACACACTAACAGAAACCATTTTGATGAATTTTAAATTTCTCGGAGCAGCGGTATAAGTTCTATGCGTAGATCTGTCACACTGAACTTACTTTTAGCTTTTTCTATATCGCACGTTACGCACGTAAATGTTAGTTGTCAACGTTAGAATTATAGAGACTTGTGGAGTTGGAGTAGAGAATCAAGAAAAGCGTGAAGAAGCATCCTGCGGGCCAGCATGGCAATATCAACTGACAGGTCAATAATGTCTCTTGACCGTTTGTGATTTGGGCTTCTCTTCTTAGGACGAAGTGGAGCCATCACGCTGAGCTATTATAAAAAAGGAATAACTTTGAATGACCATCTATAACATGGCAATTCTATTACTCGAATAAACTCGAAATCTGAACATTTAAGATTAGATCTCTTTAATTTTAAAGGTGCTATATGAGGACAAGTGTGTGATGTAGAAGGAAAAAGATTTTTTTTAGTCAGAGGTTAACATTATTTTTTTTATTTATACACAATATATTTGATTTATAAGTCAAGCATCAATAACCGTGATTAAAAGATGATCCATGAGTGCCATGACACAGAAACAGCAGATGTTTTGGATTCAGCTAAGGTAAACAACGTGGTCTAACTCACCTGAACCGAGTATTTTTAACCGCGGCGCCTGTTCACGCAGCTGATGATATCATAATAATTTTCTATGGGTTATATCAGAGCGTAAAATTCAATGTTAATACGCAGTCTGATATTATTCTAGACTACGGTATATAAATATGATTTTAATATGGTTGTAGATTAAATCAAACAAATATACAATTATTTGTAATTTTTTTAACTATAGTTTGCAGGTAGTTCCCCGTGGCAACCCTCGCCTTAAGTGCGGAGTTCTTGAGGGTTGTTGTATTCCTGCGGGTGAGTGAAGTCATCAGAAAGGAAAGAGCAGGAGCAAGGAGTTGCTGTGCTGGCAGCGCGGGTGGCGCCGAGCGAGCGATATTTAATTTTGCAAGCGTTATAATGGCTACGCTAAACTCTCCCATCAAGCGGGCCACCGGACGCAGTATAAAAAAAAACTTGCGCGCGATATAAATATGCAAAAAAGATCCACTTCTTTTTGGACTTGATACACCCTTTTGACATAACTTATATTTGAATTATACGTCAGAGGTTTACATCTATCCAATATTATAAAGGGGTAAAGTTTGTGAGGTTGTAGGGGGTAATCTCTGGATCTACTGAAAGGATTTTGAAAGTTTTTTAGGGTTCCGTACCCAAAGGGTAAAGGAACCCTATTACTAAGGCTCCGCTATCCGTCCGTCCGTCCGTCAGTCAGTCACCAGGCTGTATCTCATGAACGGTGATAGTTAGACAGTTGAAATTTTCACAGATAATGTATTTCTATTGCCGCTATAACAACAAACACTAAAAATAGAATAAATTACATATTTAAGGGGGCTCCCATACAACAAACGTGATTTATTTGCTGTTTTTATAGATAATGATAGGGAACCCTTAGTGCGCGAGTCCGACTCGCACTTGGACGGTTTTTTACTAATAGAAAGCCACGTTATTTGTGAGTGTCATAGCCTATTAATTATATTATGATAAAATAATATTAACCCTAATAATTAAAAAAATGTTTTCGTAAACGCAGGCGAAGCCGCGTTCGGGAGCTAGTAAATAATAAATATGTAGGTCACGAAGATTTTCGACCAAAACTTGCCACTGTAAACACTTTTCCAACATTTCTGATCCCTCAAAGCTGTGATAACCTACTTATAGACCTCGACGGAGCTCGGGCGGGAGGGTGAGACTTTTATTTCCGACTTCAAAGAGTCATGGGAATCGTCCAGTGGCGTCGACTTAACAGAATACTTTAGGAAGAAACGCAAAAGAAATACTTTACAATTTGTTAAAGAATTAATTTGAAGAAGCGGGGGATATTGACCTAATTACAACGACATCATCGTTGTAATTAGGTTCATATCCGACGGTTCGTCTTTTTTTTATACAACTTAGGTTTTTCTTACAAAATTGGGGTGTAGTGAGCCACTCTACTAGTATCTTTGGAACCAAACCCAATCTCAACTGCATGTGGTGCACCCTGCCATTAAACCCATCAATAGACAGGCAATAGTCGACATTGCTTAACTTGCGTGAACGATTACTTTGACACGAGCGACGACGCTATCGAGCTCCTCTGCAGTGTTCAATTTTTGTAATTACTTTAACTTTTGCGGTGTAAGGGACGCACCACGATCTTTAGAGCCGAAGTTAACCGCGCCTGCACGTGGTACACCCTGCTAACTAAACTAAATAAAGGAAACGAGGCTCTGGCAATAGAAAGGGAGGGCACGACGCACGCGCCCTATATGAGAAGTACCTATATCTTACATAATAGAACAATGCAGCTAAATAACAATGTCCTTGACGATTGTTGCGTTCTTGCGAGTGGGTGGGTTGACAAGGTATGAGGAGCTGCTGCCTAAGCAGTGGAGGTGCCGGCGCACGAGCAATAGTCCTTGTATTGCAAGCATTTATATGGTTACGGTGGCTGTTTTACATCAGGCGGAACGTACACCAGCTCACTGCCAATCATTCTCGTACCATGAGGAGAATTCAGAAGAGCTGACACCAGCTTCCATACATAACTACTAAATGCCATACGCATAATTTCCAACCATGTCATGTTCGTAATTCTTCTCGAAGGTGGAAATTACAATATTGGTTGTAAAGTTGAAAGTTGAAATAGAATACATGATGAAATATTTTTATTCATAATTGTTTTATAGTACTAAAGTGCACACCGCTACAAGTTTATGAACGCTGGCAACACCAGGGGCATCATTCGCGCGTTGCCGACCCTGTGTTTTGTAAGTACCTATACCGTTCAGCAGTTTCCTTGGAAAACCTCGACAAGCAATTCATTTCACAACTTGATAGTTTGAAGGAGAAAACCTCATAGATTCAAAATATCATTTTATTTATTAATAATTACCGTCAAGTGACTATTTCTCTTACTGCCTATAAGGTCGGCTGGAAGAGGTCTCTTCTAGAGATAAGCTCACCTCTTTGTACACTTTTGTATTTTGTACATGTAACTCTGTTATAATAACGTAAGTGTAATAAAGAATATATACGAGTATATCAAAAAACCTCGCTGATATCGAACAGTACGGGACCATTTCGTTAGTCACAATTACAGTTAATGAATGTTAATGATGATGTTTTATGAGTACGAGCTGAAATTTTGTCTAGTTATTATGACGTAGCTATCCACTTAAATGGATTTATGGAAATTTTAACGCCCTAATACGCGCATACGAAAACGCGGGCTATAGTTAGTCCATCATATTTCTGGTTGGAAACGGGCGGGGAATTATCATTTCAAAAGCAAAGCTCTTGTCATAGTAATTTCTGCTATAGCTATATATCAGAAAATATTAGCTATCGTTGTCAGATCCCCGCCGACGCGTAACTGGTACGTTGGGATACCTTCAAAGGTTACGCAATGTACTGAAAACTGATTCTATAAACGTATCTTCAAAGGCAAATATTTAAGTTGATTTGCATAATAGGCGTATCCTAATACGTTTCTTATATACGATTTTCTGTTACTTTGCAACTTTTTTAACTCAAGCTTTTCTTTACGCATAATCGTCTTTGATTAAAATAAAGTAACTGAAAATAGGTGACATTCGTACATTAGTTAAAGCTGCCATACATTCACAAACATGTTAGCCGTGTTGGTCATGTTATCTAACAATTTAGCTGTGTATGAATGTGTTGTCAATCATGTTGGCAGATATTTTAATTGACAACACGTTACACAGCTAAATTGTTAGACAACATGACCAACACGGCTAACATGATGGTGAATGTATGGCAACTTTTACTTGAACAATAATAGAGAGCTTATAGTCCATAACACTTCGAGAAGGCCAAGTCTCCTAATTATTTTACGATTGGCAGAATGAAAGTTGATCGAATCGAGATTGAATTATGAATTGACTAAATAATATATACATGATTTTAATAATTAAGTATTATCTATTCATATTGTTGGCAAAATAACATTCTTAGTTTGGTTAATTCTTAATGTTTCGATATAATGCCACATATAAATAAACTTTGAAGTGTTATATTGTGGTACGAGAATACTAATTAGACATTTGTGATATCGAAATTGGATCAGATTGAATACTTTTTAATTACGAGAATTGCCTCTCAAGATAAAATGCTCCCGCGTAGTGCTACGAATGCTACGTCATCTTGACTGACTGCGACGGATCATCGTAAAGGGCCTTACACAGCCAGAATACGTCACGGAATTCAGAAACTGAATTATGGATGACAATTCCGGACTCACGGAATTCCAAACAAAACACCCCTTCCCCACACACAAGCTGATTTGTTTCATATCGTTCTGACAAAAAAAAACAATACCATAGTATAAATAGAGAAGTAAGACGATTCAAGCCCCGAGCGGGCGATAGCCTAAACACGTAGGGCTGTCGCTTAATAGTTTATTCAACCGTCAAAAATACTGAGTCAATCTCTATATACAAAATTAAGTAAGGTACAAAATACAAAATTAAGTAGGTTAAGTATTAGGGATCTGTAACAAAAAACCGGCCAAGTGCGAGTCGGACTCGATCTCAAAGGTAAAAAAAAACGACAAACAATCATGTATATTGTGACTGATCTCGACTGTGTAAGGATGATCTTATACTGAAAGAGTTACGGTCTACAAGCGGTTGTCTGTATTACAATAAATACATTTACTCGCACAAAATAAGGTAATAATACACTTCAACTGAGAACGAGAGGTTTCATTAATTTCATTCAAAAAGACAAAAACAGCTACGAAATATAATGTGAGCTCTGAATAGTTAATCTGAATATTAAAAAAAATGTTAGGATGCGGCGGGGGTGGCGGCACGCAAGCTATATTTCATGTTGCGAGCGTTTATATGGCTACGGTACGGTAACGGTCACATCAAGCGGGCGGCATACTTGTTTACCACCAGCATAGTATAAAAATAAATCTTAACCCTAGTGGAACCTCAATAAACAAGATATTTTTCCGAACTGCAAGGCGTCATGATACATCTAGTGTCACTTGTCATAAACTAATGTAAATTTTTTACTGCCACGGCCTTGGCCTTGCGCTGTTTTTTTATTTATATTTTATTAACCAACAGTATGTACATTAACTTTGAAGCCTACTGTAACACGTAAACTCCGACACGAGGACTACAAAATTAACAACCTTCACACGCATATGTACATTAAAGTCCCTAAACAAAAATTAATTAATTTTTTTATAAGTATATGTCCCAGCTACACTTTTGGGGTGTAAAAGTAGAACTACTTTTACACCTTGGGATCTTACTTTTACACCATCAACATCTTGGGACCGAAGTCAACTTAACCTGCACACGGTGCATCCTGCTGACTGACAAACGAAGCTCTAGCGAAAAGAGAGGTAGGGAGCGTAATTGTAAGTTACCCGACTGGGGAATGTACCTCCACCTCACAGAATACCGCAGCCAAATAACAATTCCCTTGAGGGTTGTATTCATGCGAGTGAGTGAGGTTACCAGAAAGGAAGGAGATGCTGCGTTGGCAGCGGGGGTGTCGGCGCACGACACACAAGAAATATTTTATGTTGCGAGCATTATTATGGCTACGATAACCGTTTCACATCAGTCGGGCCATATGCTTGCCACCCGACGTAGTATAAAAAAAAGCTAACGAGGGGCAATTCTCGTAATTGAAACGTAGTCAAAATTCACTTTCGATCCAGTTTCGATTTCACAAATGTCACATTTGGTATTCTCTTATCGCAATATGAAATTTTGAAGTTTAATTACAAAATGCTATTAGCGGTGTGTATCTGAATGTGTACATTTTTAGTTGGCGTAGTGTTCATTGGAGGTATCGATTTGATACCGACATTAATTTAATATTAAAATGACGTTTCAAATTAACTTTTTTTTTTAATATAATTATTTCTGTACAAATTACACACTGCCATTTATACCCAAACTAATCAAGCCTTGTATGATGGGTACTAGATAACTGATATAATACTTAAAATATTTTTTTTATATATACATTTATATGTATATATTATATATATTATATATATACATGAAAATACTCAGACCAAGACAAAGAGACATGTTCATGTATACAAATATTTGTCTTGTGTGGGGATCGAACCCGCGACCTCGGAGTTACAGTGGCCATTGCTAGTCATTCGACCACCTTGAAACTTGCAAGATTTTATTACAGAAACCACGGTAAAACTAAAGAAAAGCTTTTAAAAATGTTTTATGTTTGCTTTATGTATACGTGCTCTATGATTAGGCAAAGTTAATACTTGTAAACAGCAACCTAGATGCACATAACAGATCATCGCTCAGCTTGTTAAGAGTTGGGATGCGGTTCGGTTCGGTTTAAATCCAGTCCACCGGAGATCAACTCAATTTGCGGGGATTGCATGGATTCAGTTAGTGACGTCTATACAGATATTTTCCAGCTCCATAATCTCCGAAAACTAGAATAATAGAACCGGAACTAAACTAAATCTAGACCTTTAATGCTTTTTGGAAATGAATTATTAGACTTATTTTAGTTGGATTTAAAAATGGGACGTTCCCAATATTATTATAAAGAGATGCAATAAAGTGTTTTGACTTTGACTATTAGAATGTTTACTAGCGGTGTTTGACATTTATTTATTGTTTCAAAAAAGGATACTCTTAAGTTTCATAAAATTTATAATAATGTTTCAAAAAAGGGTGCTCTTAAGTTTCATAAAAATTATAATAATGTTTCAAAAAAGGGTGCTCTTACGTTTCATCACTACATAGTATAAAACAAAGTCGCTTTCTCTGTCCCTATGTCCCCATGTATGCTTAAATCTTTGAAACTACGCAACGGATTATGATGCGGTTTTTTTTAATAGATAGAGTGATTCAACTGGAAAGTTTATATGTATAATATATGCATAACATAGTAGAAAAACACTGATAATTTAGAGGTTTCTAATGTGATGTCGTAAATAAACACATTTTTTTGCTCTTTCATTGCAAACGCTGGCTGAACCCAACGAGATAGATCAAAATAATGTAGTACAGTATTGTTCACCTTAAAATGGTCTACAAAAAAGTTCGCGATGGTATATGTCTATCTCTTAGTGGTAACACACAATAACCGTTATTTTATCCTTTGCTTTTTACAAGAAATAATGCCTTATTTACGAAGCGATTTTAAGCAATACAGAATTAATCCTTATCCAATTAAGTACATTGCGCATTTAATATAGATCAACATGGCCCTTCACAGCATGTAATTTAAATGAATAGTTTAGAAGATATTACACATTTAAAATGCAGGGACATAACGGCTGTGGCGGTACCGGCCGCGGAGCCGGCGGCGTGTGCCTATAACTGGGGAAGGACTGGATAGGACAAAGCGCAAAGACCTTCTGTAGTACATTTAGTATCAGCATTGCACCCGTGCGAAGCCGGGGCGGGTCGCTAGTAAAAAATATAATAATGTTTCAAAAAAGGGGTGTTCGTACGTTTCATAAAAATTATAATAATGTTTCAAAAAGGGTGCTCTTACGTTTCATAAAAATTATAATAATGTTTCAAAAAAGGGGTGTTCTTACGTTTCATAAAAATTATAATAATGTTTCAAAAAGGGTGCTCTTACGTTTCATAAAAATTATAATAATGTTTCAAAAAGGGTGCTCTTACGTTTCATAAAAATTATAATAATGTTTCAAAAAAGGGTGCTCTTACGTTTCATAAAAATTATAATAATGTTTCAAAAAGGGTGCTCTCACGTTTCATAAAAAATATTTTATGAAACGCATGAGCACCCTTTTTGATATTTTAAATGATAAAGTTGATTTTTAAAAAAATCGACTTCAGTTGGCGTACGACAACCAGCGCAGAGCAATAGAGTGGCGCAATTCTATTCTGCCGGCAACCACTAAGTAAATTTAAGGGTTTCCCTCGATTTTTCTGGGATCCCATTATCAGACCCTGACTTGGTGAATATGGAACCACCTCGCAATCATATCCCTTCAAATATAAAAATAGAATTTGACCATTCGTGCTTATAAAATGTAAGGATTTCCCTTGATTTTCCTTGGATCCCATCATCAGATCCTGACTTGGTGAATATGGGACAACCTTGCAATGATACCCTTTCAAATAAAAAAAATAATTTTGACAATCGGTTAACAAATCGCGAAGATATCGAAGAACATACATACAAAAAAAATATTCAGTCGAATTGAGAACCTCCTCCTTTTTTGAAGTAAATTAAAAAGGTAAACCAGCTTCATTGAAAACAATGGGTGGATTTATAATGATAATAAATAATATGACTATCCTTCCCTCAATTCGGTTTCCCTTTTTAATTAAGACGTTTTATTAAGGAGGACGCTGAAATACGATGTGAAAAAATGACAGGTTAACATATTTGGCATATTGACCATTTTAGGATTGATCGATGTTAGTGATAATTTACGGACGTTAACCCGCAATTTGGGGACAATAAAAAGTCAACTAACTCTCTGCTTTTATGTATTTTAGATTAGGTAGATAACAGCAGTTTACCGATGATATCACACACGACCCAAAGAAACTGATCCGTTACCCATATTGGACATTTGTCTAATATGGGTAACGTACTGGATGTATTGTACAATTGTACATTTTGCAAAAGACAATATCTATTGCAAAATGTACAAATGTCCAATATGGGTAACGTACCTCGTGTCTTAATAAGCTACATCAGCTTAATATGACACGAGGACAATGACAGGTCTTCACATGACTTTTGAGTTTCACATATTTCGTGATATTCAATAATGGTAATATTTGACTGCCGCACACAATGCAAACAAAAATTACCGATTCAATACCTACGTTAGACGATGAAATAATGTAAGTAACTAATATAATTAACGATACCACCAAGATGACAGATTAACCCGTAGCCTATTACAACATCTTTCAGTACCTAGACGACGTTTTGCCAAGATAATGGCACAAAAATTACAAGTTAACATTAAAATCCTGACATTTTAGTATATAATGTAACTAGATATGGAATGACCTCTTAAGAATCCTGCCAGATACGACAGTCATTGACGACAACTAAATTTTAACTTTTATTTTTATATACTACTAGGGTGGCAAACAAACATACGACCAGTCTAATGGTAAGTAGTCTTCTCAGTTTATGGTCGCTTGTGATTCATAAAAATGAATATTGAGAAAGTCATATATTAATATATTTACCATGTCAATATTGTACTACTATAACTATGCTATACTTTGGATGTTGTCTAAATGCTATATAATAAACATTACATGTTAGCACTCACCCCAGTACTGACTAGAGAGAGCATGATCCGCTCGTTTAGCGCGAGTGTCTCGCCCTGTTTCATCTTGATGCGCTTTTTGTCGAGGCACTTCATCGCGTACATTTTGCCAGTGTCTGCCTTCCGACAGCCGTATACCTAGAAATAGAAATAAAATAGAATCTTGGTTCATTTTTACCAAAAACGACTTTAAAATGGCTCCTATTTAACGTAACATCAAATAAATACATTACTAACCTAACCTAAGCTATTTTGCACATCAAAAAATACTTATTGCACATCAAATGGAGGATTTGATGTGCGATCAGATTAATTTGATGTGCAAATCATGTTATTTTTGTGGATAAATTTAATATTTTGCCATTAAAATTAATCAGAGTACTGTGTCTTAAATTGAAATACGTGATCCCACTGGGGTTCTATGGTTTATCGCATGAGGCGACATGCCTGATGACAAAATCCAGAATGCAATTTGATAAACCAGAATTGATCAAACAAAAATGCAATTTAAATTTGCGTTAAGAACCGAGCCCGCCCATCTCGCATATTTATGTATGCGACTATATCTTATAATAATTGAGCAACTGTTCTAAATCCCTGTAAAGTCAATGTTTTACATTAAAAAAAAACTCATGATCTTATAATTAAAAAAAATGCTTAACAACAGATAACATTATATGGCATTCCCAAAACGGTTTTACAAAAAGAAAAAAATCCTAGTGAAGTTATAAATATACTATAAAAAATATTTTATTAATTAATAAAAGAATTTTATTCACTTGTGTTTTTTCTTTTTGTTACACCGTTTTGTGAATGCCATATAATGTAACCTTGTATTAATAATGAAACATAATAGTTATTTATAGCAAGAATGTATTACAGTGGTTCAGTGCCGTCAAACACTTTTATAAAGTGGGACTATAAGTTTAAAAAACGCTGCCTTTATTTTTAAGTTAAAATATTTAAAGACTAAGGCTTTCTCTGCAAGAAAAAATTGATTTATATTAGTAGAAATATCGGTAAATAATAATTGATGAGGTACACAATGAACTCATGATATAACGTAGCCATTGGTATAACAAAGATAATATTATTGATTAAGGATCAATGATGTGAAATAATGTTTATAACATCATTGTTTGGGATAGTATAGAGTCCAAATCGATATAGTGAAATAGTATTAATTAAATCTAAAATTCAAGTAACGAGTTAACAAAACTTTTTTCACAAAATAAAGCGAGTCAACCGCACTCCGGAATACGAAATAGGGTGGCGTAGTTTAACGAACAAAGGAAAAGTGCTTGAAAACGAGTTAAAAATTGTATGCACTCACCTACAAACCCGCCCCGACCGATAATACCTACTGTGAACTCCAAAGTCGTTCCTTGTTACTTGAATATTTAATTCCGAATTTTACAGAGGAGAATATTAGCTAAGTTTTACACTTTAGAGTAAACGAAGTTCTCAATGTTTTTCTACGACTCTTATTTCCAAGAACTGAGTAATTGGAACAAACTGCCATCTATGATGACAGATATTCTAAAGCCCAGTTCAGACGACTGTAATCAGTACAATCATAGATATAGGTATGATAGGTGATCTCCTATGGGGGAGTGAAAATCCTAAGTTTCGGGCGAAAATTCGGAATTTCTCAAATACGAATTACATTCGTTTCGACTAGTGTACCTATATGTAGAGTTCATTTGGCAAAAAACGTAGCAAATGGCAGAATAAACATGAGACAATGAGAAGTATTTTATCGTAGACAAGAAAAAACATTTGTAAAAATACGAACTTTCGCCCCAAATTTCGAAGTAGGTCCCCTGAATATTAAGGTTTGTTTGAACTATCATACACATTGTAAAAATATAAAAAAACGAGTAGTAATAAACAGAACTTCCAACATTATAAAACTGGGATAATATTATACTAAATTGGCGACTTAACATGATCATGTTAAGTCGCAAAATTAGTAAAACATACCAAACCTATTATTCCAGAATTAGTAATTTTTTGTCGCTAATATTTCAAAAACAAAAAAAAATCATATACAACGAGCATTTCACGTGAGGGTCAAAATTCGCAGGACTGTATTGGTATTTTGTAGAGATGGGCGTTGAATAAACGAACCGTTTTTTTAAACTGTTTTTTGTGCGTGAACGATTAAACTAGTTTACAGTTCACAGATAAACTAGTTTATTCTTCGACTGGTTGATGAGTCCGTTGCGTCGCGTCGCGATCGTCTCGTCTCGTCTAGTGACTTGACAAACAAGATTTTCGTTCGTTTACGTCTACCAATCGTTTATGTGAAGAAATAGTCTTATCGACGACGACGTAAACTAGTCGAAAATTAGACTGTTTTTTTTAAACTAGTTCATCGTCGACGGTAAACGGTCTCGTTGCGTCGACTGTAAAATCGTCGACGACCCACCAACCACTAGTTGACGACGTAAACTAGTCGAAAATTAGACCGATTTTTTTTTAAACTAGTTCATCGTCGACGGTAAACGGTCTCGTTGCGTCGACTGTAAAATCGTCGACGACCCACCCACCACTAGTTGACGACGTAAACTAGTCGAAAATTAGACTGTTTTTTTTTTTAAACTAGTTCATCGTCGACGGTAAACGGTCTCGTTGCGTCGACTGTAAAATCGTCGACGACCCACCCACCACTAGTCGGCAAAGTAAACTAGTCGAAAATTAAGACTGTTTTATAAACTAGTTTAACGTTGAGGATAAACGGTCTCGTTTCGTTGACGGCAAACCCGTCGACGACATATCACTGGTATTTTTGCCTGTGTTACTTGATGCAAAGATGTCTATATGAAAATTTGGAACAAAAAGACAATCGTTCAGGTACTGCTACTTCAGCTGCTAACATACGTTTCTACCATCTGCCACTACAACTCAAAACTAAAGTATTTTTTTCTGCAAATCCAAAAATGCAATCTGCGATCGTACTCTGGAAATAAATCGGATCGAACGAAATTGCAATTTAGCTCTATAATCTCTGAAGATGTTTCTGCGCACATTGGTATCAGTTACATATATACATTACCTACTAGCGGTGCTTGGGAGCTTCGCCCACGTAACTATACAGCTCGTAACTATACATGTAAACCCTGAAGGTCCATTCTAAACTTTAGTGAATTAATTTTTGAAATTGGATGACTAATTTCGGACTTTGTATATCAACCTCCTACGTCTAAACTTACTGACATTACCTCTTTATGACATTAAGTGTAAATTGGCGGGAAATTGTAAAACTAAACATTATTTATAGATTTTCAAGTATATCCATAGAATTTGTTTAGTTAGGTAGTCTGGTTTTTTTTGGATTGAAGATATAACGATAGAGACATTTTGTGAAAAACTCGAAACTGCGAGTGCCCTGACGTAGTTACTAAGAAGTGCACTAGTACAATGTAGGCAAGTTACATGTCGGAAACTTCATACGAATGAACCAGTTTACTTAAAACAAAGGTATTGTATTGATAGTTGTATACATATGCACTTACCTCTCCGAATCCGCCTCGGCCGATAATGCGGTGCACACTGAAGTCGTTCATTGTTAGCTGAATGTTTAATTCTAAGTTTTTCCATTGACAAAACCTTGTGTATTTATCACTGCAACAAACGAATATTTATTTCAACAAACTAAATTTATATGTGTAACTCAACCCGTTCAATATCATTACGCATCTTTTATTCGCCATCTTTTGGGCAATTATAAGCGATTTTTAATTGCCCAAAAGATGGCGGTAATAATCTCGTACCAATAATTAGTGTGTTTGTTGATAAAATTAATTAATGTTTATAACTTATTGTTATAGACTTTCTGATTATTAATTACAATGCTAACTATTCTTATACTAACAAGTAATTTGTGTAAAAATTTTGTAAGATACAGACTACAAAATGTTACCTTTCTAAAAAATTCTTAAATGGTTCCCCTCGAAGGTGTTGAAATATTTCTTCAATGTATGGCTAAAATATAAAATATATTATTAATATTCTTTTAAAAGTTAAATAACTTACAAAATTAATATAGTTTAAACAAACCTCAAAAAGATTTGGCGGCACTTCGTGCTTCATTAAATATTTTTGTACATGAGCTACACACTCCTTGGAGTAATCCTGGAAATAGACATGACACACTTAACTAAAGTAAATTAATTGTTTCGTCCACTAAGCGTTCTGGTTGCAAATTAAACGTACATATACTCGTATGACAACGTGGTGACATTTTCATTATCTAATTGCTTCAATCTTAATCAAATTGAATTAACCAATTCAATTTAAATCAGTTGAGAGAATAAAAAAGCCTTCGTGTTTAACTACTATTCAGTCAGAATTCAGTTGTTTATTTACCAACTAGATTCACGACTAGACTCCGAACTAGTCCGACTAGTCGCCGAAAAGTCACTCTTGGAAATGAATAGGGTTCAAAACCAATGAACCGATTTTGGTGAAACTTGTTACAATTAAAGACCTCGACATGCTTGAGGTTTGTATCGAAAAAAAATTGAGATCGATGTCTTTGAGGAATGATCATCAAATACAAAATGTGTTTGATGATTTCAATGGAAAATTTTGCATTGAAATCAATGGAAAATGTTCATCAATGTGGCGAATAATTTAATTGAAAAACAATAAACTTTTAAGCGAATTTACTAGCTCCACTTAACCTCGATTTCGGCCCCGTGGGCTAGAATCCGGCCTAGTAATTCACTTCTTCATGGGGAGCTAATGTCAGATTGAACGTTATACGATACTAAAAATCAAAACATAAATGAGATAAGAAAATTCAAAAAAAGAGGTCTATAAATACGTATTCCTTATCTCGTCTAGCTTTAACTCGTTTTTGCTCCATGATCACATCGGACTCTGTTCTAAGGATGAGTCGAAATATTTTTCTCCCTATAGTTTCAGCTCTAGATATAGCTTACTGGAGTGAATTGGCGATACAAGACAAATAAATCACATTTATATATTTCATCTATATTATTAACTTAAATTAGACCGTAGCCACTCCATACAAATGTTGCGTCGGTAACTGCTACATAAACAATGACGTCTGTCCAGAGCGTGAATGAGCGTATGTGCGTGCGGTCAGCGGTGCCATACAAACTGTTCTCACCTCCTCTCTGAGACGAATCTGTCTCAGAGGGGAGGTGAGGACGACACAAGAGAGCAGCAGGGTGCGGCTATACTATACTTAGTACTATTTTACTGTATTGTACTGTACTTAGTACAATTTATACCGTGACTAACTGAGGAACAAGACACTTGTTGTGTTTACAAACAAGTTTCAATAATCATACGTAATATGGTCCTCGTTGAGTATACTGCCCGCGTGAATTGGCTGAGATTGTTATCAAAGACTGGGCATATCGCCAAGAGTGGCTACTAACGAGCCCCATTACGGGACTCGTCGCCTGCACCGGATACCGTAGCGACCCTCGATTCATTTACTCCAAACTAGACATAATAATACTCTAGATACTATATAAAATGGGTTTCTAATTTACTCCTCTATTACTCCAACTCGTCCATGTACAACACTTAAATGTAATATTGGAAAAGTTGATCAGACAGATAAGATAAAAGCTAATCGGGGCACTCTATAGATAATAAATATAGGCCACCTATTGTTTTTTTTTAGATTTAGATCATTAGAAAACTTGATTATTCGATTTTGCTAATCTTATATAGTTACATGATTATTTAGTGCATTAAGACAGGCGGATTTTGTATACAATCGGGGTGTAAGTGGTTCATCAACAACTTTGAACCAAAGCCACCACCACCTGCACGTGGTGCACCCACTGACTGACAAACGAAGCTCTGGCGAAAAGAGAGGTATTAGCGTATTTTTTAAGCTGTCCGATTGGGGAAGTACCTCCCAGAATACCGCAGTCAAATAGCAATTTCCTTGAGAGTTTTGTGTTCCTGCAAGTAAGTAAAGAAAGGAGAGAGTATGGGCTGGCAACGGATCGGCGACCCCTTGGTGTTGCTGATCTCCATGAGTGGTAGTGATTGCTTTCCATTAGGTGACCCACATGCTCGTTCGCCCCCCACTCATATAAAAAAAACCGGACAAGTGCGAGTCGGACTCGCCCACCGAGGGTTCCGTAGGTACGTAGTATCATTATTAAATTTGATATTTTTCATTATAAATAAGAAATAATGCGTCGAAAAAAATAAATAAAATATATTTTGCAATGTGTACATCAAGCCCTTTCATATGATACCCCATTTGAACTAGTAGTTTCAATTTGAAATTTCGACACCCTATAAAAATATAGACCCCCTATTTTTTTAGATCTATTTACAAATATATAGTTTTGAGATTTATTCCTGTACTTGTAGTCTATAACGATGTTACTTGCCAAATTTCATAGTTCTAGGTCAACGGGAAGTACCCTATAGGTTTTGATTCCTTTGAGTGTGTCGAAATATGCGTTTTTTGCTGAATAAACGGCCGTAACTTTTTTCTACGTAAACTTAGCAGTTTGATTTTTTTTTAACTTCATGGGACCGTAGACCTGTGTATACAGTTCAAATTTCAGCTTGATACCTCCACGCATTCTCGACATAGAAATGTTTGACAGACAGACAGACAGACAGACAGACAGACAGACAGACAGACAGACAGACAGACAGACAGACAGACAGACAGACAGACAGACGGACAACAAAGTGATCTTATAAGGGTTCCGTTTTTCCTTTTGAGGTTCGGAACCCTAAAAACAATCATTTTGAACCCCATATCACAATTTTTTTATGTTCACCATTTTAAAACCCATCAATGAGCGGTAGGTATATCAGCAGCCGTATACCAGTAGCTTCATTTTATTGCGTCATTAAAGTTATTGGCTTCAATCTCCATCAAGTTGACATTAATTGAGCCAGTTTAAAACAGTTAGCGGGATGACAAACGTATTAAAATGACTATGTGTGGCGTTTGTACGACTGGCATTAACCACGTATTATTTACACACAACTTTTTTTAAACAACATCGGGTGGCAGTCAATCATTCGGCCCGCAGATGTGAAGCGGTTATTGGAGCATATAAACGCTCGCAAAACATTGCGAGTCGTCAGCCCCGCTGCCAACGTAGCAACTCCATCCTTCCTGGTGACCTCACTCACTCCCAGAAACAGAATAATACTCAATGGAATTTGTATTTGGCTGCGGTATTCAGTGAGGTGCAGGTACTTCCCCATTCGGGGCTATGCCCTGCCTTTCTTGCGCAAGAGCCTCATTCGTCCCTCAATAGGGGGCACCAAAGTGGACTTACACCGCAAACTTATAATTTATTATATTACTAATTAAATAACAAGCGTACGCAGTAAGAAACAAGCACACGGCCCGCTTGATGGTTGATAATTACTGCAGCTTATGGCTCTATGACAAGGTTCGCGCTGCAAACCCATTCAAAACTTCCTTGTCCAGTTTTTGAAGAATTCCAAAATATAGTCTCGTATCGTACCACCACAGGGAAATTATTCTAATATGTACTTCTTAGGGCAACGTAGTATTGTGTGTGCGTTGAAAAAAAAATATGGTGGTCTATGTCATGGACATGTCTATCCAGTGGTGTGATTGAAATTTGGATGTAGAGCATAGATTCGAAACTACAACGCCAAACTGTACTCCCCGATTTTTTTATCATTACATTTTTTGGATTGCCCACGTATGGTAGCAAATTTAAAGAAGTCACGTCAAAAAGAAAACGAAGATGCTATGAAGGTAACAACTTACTAGAAGTAGTCCAACTCTACAGATCACAATGTAGAGTTGACTGTCTTGGGAATCGTAGAGACTATAGACATTTAAAATATTCTAGAGAGAAGATTATTATTATTAGAGTTAAACACAGTAAAGCTGTTGTCTGCGCTAACGAATAGGGAGTCATAAGTAAAATAGGTAATAAATATTTTTTTTCTTTTAGTAATCAAAGAAAAAAACATGTTTTTCACAAAAAAAAAATTGCGGGTCTTCTCAGAATACAAAGTCCTAAATTTTGGCAAAAATTTGAGTTTTCCGAGTACTTTGTTTCTACGACAAAATAAATGTTACTATTTCTTGTCTATTTTGTTGCGTCATTTAGACAATAAACAAACCTGTGCTGAATAAATAGCAATTTATCCACTGATTAAATCGAACGATATTCGAAATGAATTCTGAAAAATACTAAACTTTCACCCGAAACTTCGAATATTTAGTTCGGAATAGGTCATGAATTAGTGATTTATTTTTTAATCTGAATAAATTACTGCTTACACTTCCGCGGTAGAAAAAATAACTATAGGCATATTTTAACAGCACTTTCTCCAATTTTAAAATTAAAGCGAATCAAGGACATGACGCTAAACAGATGAGTACTTGTCGTCAGTGAGGTTGAATGGAGTCGGTGTAAAAATTAACCAATATTTTTGTAAAAGATGAAATGTAGAGATTCTTTTGTTTTATTTTTATACAACCCCTCTTTACTTCCCTATCTTCACGCTGTGGTGGACTTGATTCGAAAATTTAATTTATACATGACCAGGTGCCATACCGCCGAAGCTGAAGCCGATTACCATCGAATATTTTGATTCGAAAACTAGGACTTACGTTTTAGTTATTGACAAACATCGTTAGCTTAGTTGGTAGAAGCCCAGGGTTGCTACTAGCTAAGCTAAATACAAGTACCATAAATTTAAGCTGAAGTTTGAATTTCGCAATCAAATAATCCAATGGTAATCGGTTTCAGCTTCGGCGGTAGGACCCAAGGTCAGTATTCAAACTTTATATGCTATTCTTTGTTAGGCACACTCTTTATTTTTGGACTGTCATCGTGTCATTATTCAACTAAAAACGATTGCTTGCGCTTCATTACGGCAAGGAATTCGAACGGTTCCCTGTCAGCACGAATCAAGCAGTAGAGCCACATGAGTAAAGAAACGGAACAGAGAGAAAGCTGTCTAAGATCTGCAAAATTTGTGCCTATTCTCATAGGGTTGACACATAAAAAATCTTTACTGTTATGTCAACGACAGTTCTTTGACTTCAGGTTGTGTAATATTAATAATAAAAAATCTTATGTACGAACATTCAAAAATAATGTATCTCATAGGGTTGACACATAAAAAATCTTTACTGTTATGTCAACGACAGTTCTTTGACTTCAGGTTGTGTAATATTAATAATAAAAAATCTTATGTACGAACATTCAAAAATAATGTAACTATAGGTGAAATAATTATTTCGATAGCATAAAAACTTCTCGAGATATCATGACTTGAAAATCTCAATTTTGGACTATCCCGAAAATACAATATATTATATATATTAAAAATGTTTATAAGTATCTATAATATAATGATAGCAAATTGATTTAAAAAATTAACTTTTAGCCCCTCTCTCGCCTACTGGGTCGATTGTTCCATTCCACTCCTAGGCTATCGTGACTTCTTACTCTTTCATCACAGAGTACCAAATCACTTACTTTGGTACTCTTTACATAAAGAAACCAAAAGTGCATAATATCGATAAATATAATATTCACTACATTGAAATTGCAATTAATTTAATATGAAGAATTAGATTACATTGAATTTAATCTATTCTTATTAAATATTTGATACATTAGCAGGCCGATAGATATAAATCGTGTGAAAGTTGTAATAAATAAATTAATCAAATATCTACTTAACTAGTTGAATCCTTGGGATAGTTAAAATACGAAATATTTAATTTTTTTTTATTTTTAACATTTGTTCAATACTTTTATTTTCATACCTACTCGTAAACAACGTGGAGCGAACACAAAATGTGCAACGCGCAGGGCCTGAGCTTGTCCACTGGCGGAGTCAGTTTGAACCAGTTTTTTTTCAACCGCGGCGTGTACGCGACGAGGCCACGCATGCTTATAGTAGTGTACCTACCTAAACACCGCGGTTGAATGAAGCTTTTTCTCTGATCCGTTTCTTTACTCATGTGGTAGAGCTACTGAACTCACCGTACATCCCATATTCGAATGTCGCCGTAATAGATCTTAGGACTTTGAAACTTAGGCTTTTGAAGCGGATCTAATGTGCGATCAGATGGCCAACAGGCTTGTGAAACACTTTTTTTTTTCGATTTGTGATGCAGGCACGTAAAAATAATGCTATCGAAATAATTTTTTACCTATAGTTATATAGGTGAAAAAATTATTTCGATAGCATAAAAACTTCTCGAGATATCATCACTTGAAAATCTCAATTTTGGACTATCCCGAAAATACAAAAGGCCACCACGTTCTGACGTCACACCTTGCTATTTTATATGCATTAAGTCACAAATTTGTACGTTATGTAGCTAGTGCCGTAACACAAGTAAAATATATAGTGTTTTTTATTTTTTTTAGATAATTTCATCCTTTCAAAATGGACTTTGATCGACCATAAAACAAGTCGGACATAAGTTATTAAAACTTTAATATCGCAAATCTTACTAGTTTTGTGTATTTTACGATACTGATAAATAGTTTTTATAATTTTAGAACATTGGCAACTAGCCTATTCTCGTAAACATTTTACGACTGCAGAATGGAACTTAAACGAATCGTGATTGAATTTTGAATTCAATAAAAAGGATTTACTTGATTTCAATCATTAATCTAATATTAACATTCATTAATATAATATCAATTCTTATTGCTAGCAGAAAACCATTGTTAGTTTGTTTAATTTTCGATCATAATCTACTATATAAAAATAAGTCGGGTTTTCCTTCCTGACGCTATAACTCCAGAACACACGAACCGATTTCCACGGTTTTGCATTCGTTGGAAAGGTCTCGGGCTCCGTGAGGTTTATAGCAAAGAAAATTCTCGAAAAAATTGAAAAGAAAAGCGGGAAAATCTTTTTTCACATACAGCGCCATCTCTAAGGAAATGGATGGAAACGAAAAGATTGAGCCACAGCGAAGCGTGGTCGGGCCGCTAGTTTGATATAATTACACTTTAATAAAGTTTTGAAATTTCATATTAAATATAATACGAAAATACCAAATGCCACCACATTTTTGACATCGAGACTGGATTGGATCTGAATTTTGACTAGATTATAATTACGAGAATTGCCCCTCAGGTACATAATGTTTATTTACCAAAATGACTACTGCCCCAAAATATCTACTTTCCCATAATGATCCCAAATAATGACTTTCCCAAACATACCTACTATCCCATTTGCTTACCACGCCGATCTAATCAGCGTCGCATTTAGTGAGTGACCTACCAACAGAGAAAAATACACTGCTGTCTTACTTACATGTGAATGTGCTAATAGTTCCTTCATAATAAAATTGTCATAAATGTCTCTCGCAATCCGTCGTCTCTCTTCTAGACATTCCTGTTTTTCATATAATTTTATCTGTTGAGAAAAACAAATGTATAAAGCATGCAGCACATGTATCTATGTAATGGCACAGACCACCTCCAATTAGAGATAACACAATGCCGGGCCATTTACGATAAATGCCCAAAAAGTACTCATAACTTCCCTATATATGCCCAAAACTAGGCATTTATTGGGTATTTACAGGTCACTGCCCTCTTACCACCAACTCTTATTGCGATTCAATAACTGAATAGAATGCATATTCATACCAATGAATAAGCGACTTTATTTCAACTTAAATAGAGCTGCTTATTCATTTGTATGAATAAGCAATCTATTCAGTTATTGAATCGCAATAAGAGATGGTGGCAAGGAGGCTGGGCACTTATTGTAAATGCCTGGCATTTTGCCCAGCACTACCTCCAATAGATATAGCGTGTAGTGCGACTTACTCTCGTCATCACACATCAGAATCGACCAGACATTAGACCCGTGAATAACTGTTTCTGAACAGTTTCTCAAACATAGGTTTCTCAAACTTTTGGGGTCCTAACCCGGTTATGCTTTCTCATTAGTAGAATAGTGAACTACGATGCACTAAAATTATCTAAAACATAATTACAAGAAGAAAAAATTGCAAGACTTTATATAACACTTTATAATATAGCCCTGGTATTCAAAATATTATTTTTATTATATAATTATTAAATATAATTATATACAATACCCACATTTTTATAATAGGTATAATTTAGTAAAAAAAAAAATATAAATCTAAATTCTTACCTCTTCATAAAATTTTAATTGTGGCACTGGTTCTTCTGACGTTTGTTCACAGAATTCCTTAAATAATAAATAACCTGTAACAAACAAAATAAAACTATTTAAAATGTCATTAAATTATTTTGTTTCACGATCCATATCCAGATGGTGGGTAATATAAATAAATTCAAAGGTAAATTTAACCTTTATAAATTAAATTACCAGGTAAATTAAATAAAAAATTCTCCGACTTATCATCACATCACTATATTTTTCAAGAATCATTAAAGTGATTTGTATCAAACATGAGCGATTAAACAAAGTGTCAAATTCCAACAAATAAAATACCGCATTTTTATCAGTTGCCGCGTTTGACAACTCCGAATGTGTTAGTAAGAGAAACGGGTGTGAAATATATGTTATAATACCATTATTATAAATGTTACAATATTCAATTCACATAATTTTATTTGGCATAATTTCAAGTGCATTGCTAGCTTGGAATGGATTAAAAAATATCAAACCTAACCTCCTACAACTACATTGGACATCAAACTATAGGAAATGGACGATGTGCCAAATGACATTATATTCTTTTTTTTTATACGTCGGGTGGAAGACAAGCATACGGCCCACCTGATTTGAAGCGGTTACCGTAGCCATATTAATGCTCGCAACATGAAATATCACTCGCGCGCCGCCACCCCCGCTGCCAACGCAGCAGCTCCTTCCTTTCTGGTGACCTCACTCACTCACAGGAACACAACAACCCTCAAGGGAATTGTTATTTAGGGAATAGGTATTAAATGAAAAATTAGTACAACATTGCCTTAATCTTAGTGACGAAACGACATATTCTACGTCGTATAGAGGTATTAGGATGACACTAGACTGATCTACTGTCCACAAATATGTGTGAATTATATCAGTCAATTTACAAATGTATATCACACATAATTGCGAAGTATACAAGATAATTTGTGTGTGCAGTATTTGTTATCGAGTACTTGCAATATGAACCACGTATGAACTTCAATGATTTACGTCAATCTAGACTTAATGATAAATGCCATTGCCGTTTTTCAATGATACACAGGTGTTAGTAAACATTAACATCACGCTTCACCATTTATGACGCAAATCATTAGCAACAATCAACAATCATCCGTTATTTAGTCCCGTCTCTATGTTACTTATTATAAGTCACTCACTCAATGTGAATGTTAAGTATAGGATTTTTCATCTCCGTCATTTATAAACCGATTTGAAAAAACTTTTTTATTATTTGAAAGAGTATACTTCCAAATTGGTCCCATTTTTTTTTCATATCATAAAATTCAGTTATAATAGTGGTTCATGAAGATTTTTGAACTTTTTAGTGCTGCTTACGATTGTAGAGTAATTATTAGAGTCAGTTTTTTGGAATGAAGTTCCTTATGGGGCGCGGAGGGGTGCCCTAGCCGATAAAAACGTCCGTAACGTTAAAAAAAACCGTAAGATTTTTACGTATAGTCTATGTATGATGGCTATACAGTGTCTAATATTATAGCCTACGTGATGACTGTTATTATTATTACAGTTTGGTTTTATTTCTTTTGTTTTTAATAGTTTTTTTAAGTTGTTTTATTAGTGTTCGTTCGTTTTATTTTTTTATCGATATAAAAATCATAATAAAAATGTATACCCGAATAATTATTTTATTTATGAGGTATAAATAAAATAATTATTCGGGTATACATTTTTATTATGAATAGAACTTGAAATTAATATTTTTATAAGAAGGAACTTCGTTCCTATGTGGTGTCCCACGACACCACTCGTTTTTTTCTTAAAATTCTATTATTGTTCGGTTTAATGCGTATGTCCAAAGAAAACAATTTTATTAGGTGTTTTTCCGTCATTAATTGCCACTTAATATTATAATCATAATCATTTATGTGCATAAACACAGTACTTATACACAAAGATGTCAATATTGATAATATTATAATCCAACATGTTCGCCAGTGCGGTATGCAATAGATGGACGTAAATTCAAATTTGCCCTTTTAAGGTTCATTTTACAGAGGCAATGCATTACTTGTGATGAGATTTTGGCATCATAAGAATTTGGTATTTTGCGTATCGTTTCACGTCTTTGGCATTTTGCTTTTTTAACGTTTTGCGTGTAAAGGGTATATCTCGGTTATACAACAATGTCATTGCTACAAACACTTTAACATTAAAGTAGATTATAAAATTCGGTGGATGTAATTCATCATGTCCCTCGTAGTCGTGCTATTACACCACAAATCCCGCCTCTTATGGAATACTGTAATGGTTGAACTGGAGCACTGGGATACCGTATTTGGGTCAAGTGATTCGATTCAGAAGCGAGCTATGAGACTCGTCGACAACCTACACAATAATACACATGGTATGACACCTTTAAATCTAATATTTTGCTTCTCCTTGTATGTTCTACTGATTATAAAGAGTTGTGTTTGATACATATACCTATGGCTTCTTTCTACAGCTGCACCGCACACCATCGACAGAATTGGTCGGCTTCGACAAGACAGTCGCGCACTATGGGGTTCCAGAAGTTTTCTTCCGCGAACTCTCAAGTTGTGGAATGAACTCCCTACCGAGGTTTTCCCAAGAGTATGGCGTTCTTCAAGAAAGGCGTGAAAGGTTAACTACATGAGCGGTAACGCGTGAGTGATGCCTCTGGCATTACGATCGTTCATATGCTGTGATTCTTCTAAACATCGGGCAGGTAGTTTGTTTGATCCCTTCGTTGCATAAAAAAGGAAATATTTTTTATTGTCGCCGGCATATCGTCGCTCGAGCACCAAATCAATACTCATGCAATCATGAATTACTTTCATGCTCGGTACAATATGTGAAATAGCGTCTGTATCTATAAAAGGCGACGGTTACTGACTGATCTATTACCGCACAATTCAAACCACTACAGGACGGATCGAGTTGAAGTTTATCATATAGGCTAGGGGCCATCCATAAATTCGTCACACGTTAAGGGGGAGGGAGTGGGTCGACGAAGTGTGACACTGTGTGACAAGGGGGTGGGAGGGGTCCTAAATTTTGTGACGTAACATTTCAAAATCTATTATAATCTAAGTGTTAAAACACGAACTTTGAACTGTTAACGAAAAACTCAATATTTGCAACTCTAGATGTAAAATTGCAAAATATGTGACGTCACACTAGGGAAGGGGTCATACAAATGTGACCAGCTGTGACAAAGAGGGGGGAGGGGTAAAAAATCATGAAATTCGTGTGACGTAATTTATCCTACCTACCTATCTATTATGACGTAGATGCATCCGCTAAGGATTTTTAAAAATTCTCACGAGATATCTTGATACGCAATATAGGCTAGTTTATTTGTTAAAACCAGCATTGATTAGTGTCGATAGCAGCCTGTTAGATACTGGTCAACATACACTTGAGTCGATGCCTTTTTGGTACAATTACTTCTCTGCAACTAATGAATTAAGTAATGTTTTTTATTATCTTTGTATCACGTGTCTGTTTGGCAATAAATTTATTTCATTTCATACGTATGTACGAAGTCACGGGCGCAAACTAGTTTAAGTATAAAGACATACTCCATTTACGAATTATTTTTCCAATAGCTAGTGAGTGGAATAAACCCTCTAAACCATTTTATATTGGCATTGAAGCACGTCACACGATACGCGGTACAGGAACACGTCAGTGTATTATACGCACCTCTCATCGTTTGCGGCTACTTAGGATATTGCTGAAGTATGCTTATCGAGTCAGATTTAGATAAGCCCGGATTAAGGATGACGAGGTGGCTATTTACTTGGATATGCGGAACACGGCAAACGTAACGCGTACCCAAGAATATTTGTACTCGATAACATGGTGGATTATAGTATGTTTTTTTCACTTCCGTTCGTTCTGATGGAGTATATAGACTGACTGCCTTTTACGTCTCAAGAGAAAATGCTTGCTACTGTATGTACCTTTCATGAAATGGACCACTGTGGGCACTTAGACACGTCTTACTTACACTATTTTTTTTTATTCTTTTTTTTAACTGATTCCAAAAAAGGAGGTTCTAAATTCGGCTGTATTTTTTTTAATGTTTGTTACTTAATTACTCCGTGATTTATAAAACGATTTGAAAAAACTTTTTCATTTGTAAGAGTATACTTCCAGATTATCCCATATTTTTTTTCATCAAAATCATCTTCATCATCTGCCTGTATCTACCCACTGTTAGGTTTGTTATTTCATTACTCCGTCCTTTATAAACCGACTTGAAAAAAACTTTTTTTTATTTGAAAGAGTACACTTCCAGATTGGTCCCATATTTTTTTCATCATCATCAGCCTGTATCTCATATATAAATGCAGAGTAATGTTATTTAGTCATTATTTTTATCTACTAGTATTTTGGAATCCATCCATCATCAATCATCATCATCAATCAGAGCCATTCTAATATTAATGATCGGAGGAGCCATTAGATAATTATACATATTATTATATACGCTAAGATACTCGTAAATACATAATAATAATATTAGTACTTGGCCGTGTGGTTTCCGGCAGACTAGAATAGCATCACTCCGTTTCTTCCCGTGGATGTCGTACAAGGCGACTAGGGGAAATACATTATTAAATATCGATCAGGCCTCCCCAACCCGTTTGGCCAGCGTGGGGCACTCCCATAGGCCAAATGCTCCTTCCGTCTAGGACGGACGAGAGAGGGTACCTTAGCTCGTCGGTCGTGCTCATGTAGTGGAGACTAAAATGGACCTGATGATGATGATAATTATGAATATTAGTAATCACTTAAAATTAGCAATTTGATGTTATCACTAACTGGCATATTACGCTACTGCGAAATTTGTTTCTAAAATATTTAGAAATCGTTCATTGCTTTTTTATTTCCTACTAAATTGTGTTGCGTGTTCTACCGATTGTACAATGGGGTGTGTTCAGAGGAGTTGTTTGACATGATGCCCACGGCCTCCTTCTACAGTCGCACCGCTCGCCATCGACAGGGAATTCATCCTCACACATTGGAACCGAAGTGGTCACGTACTGTGCGATTCCAGCGGAGTTTTCTTCCACGTACTACTAAGCTGTGGAATGAACTGCCTGTTGAGGTTTTCCCAGGAGACTACAGCATGGGGTTCTTCAAAAAGGGCGTAAAGAGGTTTTTACAGGGTCGGCAACGCGCAAGTGATGCCTCTGGTGTTACGGGCGTCCATAGGCTACGGTAACTGCTTTCCATCAGGCGGGCCGTATGCTTATTTGCCACCGTAAAAAAAAAAAAAAAAAAATGCGAAATTGAAATAAATGGTAGGTAGAGATATAGATGTAATCTTATCTAAATCTCCACTTAAAAAAATCAGTGTATCTGCATTGCTTATTTTTTGTCGATATCGATAATTCAACAACATAACTGTGTATAAAGGCGACTATACATTACAACATAAGTACAATACATTATCGAGTATCTTATAAGCCCACAACACATTCCCTCCGTTGTCACATGTGTTGCCAGTACCAGCAAAATGCCATAAACAAGGGAATTAGTCTACAGCAGGGAATTAGTACATGGTGCTGCGGCTGTCTTTCAAACTCACAATGATTTAAAAAAGTCGAAAACAGCAGAATTGGAAAGCTTTGGAACTTGACTTCCAGTAGTGTGGCAGACAAGTAACACAGCATAGTAATACACGTTTGTTTTTTTTTTACAGTTGTATTACCATGCTGTGCAAGTAAGGTAGACATGCTAGAGACCGATAGTCCAGTGAAGCTCAACTGTTCACGTTCACAGTCAGCAGGTCCTGGTCACTCCATACAAAAAAATCTGTTCTGTTATACGTGCAAATATGTGTGTAGATGTCTTAGGGTTGGCTCCATAACGAAATAGGTGCATTACGCTGTCACGTAAAACGTTATACTTTAAGTAATATTGTAATAATAAATATCTTTAAACATTTATTGTGAAAGGATTGTACTTAGAGGCTGCATTAAAAATCCAGTTACGTTACCGTCTTACACTAAATTTTTCAAGCAGGTTATGACTGGTTATTATACATCTAATGTCGTGGTTGTTTATTGAAAATGTGGAATAAATATCGACATTCAACTTTAAAAAACTGACGGACTTTCGAATCAAATGTCGAAATAACGATTTCTAAGATAAAATATATAAAATTCATTGTTAATACTGGAAAAAATAAATTGATTTTGTAATGAAAAACAAGTAAATTAAGGGTAATGATTAAATAAATTATTTTATTCTCAACTGTATCTTTCAATTAGAAAGGTACAGTTGAGAATAGCTTATATACTACGAACTAACTTCGGAATACGCGGCGTCGCGTGGCAGCCCTTGCGATCGGTTTCCACATTCGATTCAGGGGGAAGGTAAGGTCACCTTGTGAGAGCGGCAGGGAGTCGCCATACTGTACGTAGTACTATTACTTATACTGTGCTGTCGTGCCCATTCCTCCCCACGATTCCCTGTAAGGCCGAAAACCAGTACGTACCCCAACTTCAAACTCTGTGTGAGAATCTATAACTGTGAGTTGCTCCTAACACGTTAATTCTAATAATATAGATTGCAGTATATACTGAATGTATGGAAATCTTCCCTTGTTGTAACCAAATCAGAATAATTACAGTACCATGGATAAACGATAGAATTCAATATTGTCATCCCGTTCAGCATCAATATCACCAACATATCCTCCGCCGACGTCAAAACCTGCACTCCCATAGAATGTGATAGGCCCGACAGTTTGAATTTCTGCTCGTGGCGTCGCCGCGTCGCGGTTTTCATCAAAATTTGGCAAGTTTTTTATACGACAAACTGCCTGATGGCAACCAGTCATCGCAGCCTTTGGAGGCTTGCGACACCAGAGGCATCACTCATTAATAAGTGACAAATGATAGGAGATAATGGTACAACATTAAAATTCCCTAAGCAATGACGTGACAAAATAAATATTGGACGATTACTCACGACCGGTTCTTCAAAATAATTGATGAAAGTTGTTGGATATGTAGATACGAATTACGCACAAATAACATGTAAACTTGGTATATTAAGCACTTTCAAATACACGTTCGGTTACTTCCTTTCTCTTTGAGCTTAAAATTAAGGTTCGAGTATCCCCTGAACATTTTTTTTTATAAAACTACATTTATAGATTTAATTACAGAATTATTACTATCGGATACAAAACTAATTGCAGAGACAAGTCATAATATTACGTTTCCAATAGTGTTCAAATGCCCGTTTAACGCCAAATCAGCGAACCTCTGTGTGATTTCGCGGCGCTTTTAACAATGTCTCTACACTCGCAATAGTTCACGTTATAGGTACGTTAGTGAAATTCGCAACGTGGCTTCGAGGTTCCTTTAACGCGGGACAAAAAAGTCGACAGAAGTCCACAATTAGGCTCCATCACAACCCGGCCACTCCATACAGATGTCGCGTCGGTAACTACTACATAAACAATGACATCTGTGCAGGGCGGGTATGAGCATGTGTGCGTGCGGCGCCACACTAACCGTTCCAGATTTGTCTTAGAGAGGAGGTGAGGTCGACACGAGACCGGCAGCGAGAGGCCATACTGTACGTAGTACTATTACTTATACTGTGGCTCCACATTTAGCGGTCGCGTCCTGTCACGGATTTTGTGCTCTATTCACAATCTAAGTGCAGAGCATGAGGGCATAAGGTGTCTTAAATTCGTGATGCACGGCTGTTGAGCTTCACTTAACTAGATCTCTCTCTCCATGATTTTAATGACTTATACACATTGCTGTCTCTTACATTTCCAAGACGGACATATTCCTACTCTTTTTCTTCCTTTCCTTCCTTCTCCTACTAATTTACGTCTGAATAAATCGTTGTGACTTCCTACTCCTACTAATTTACGTCTGAATAAATCGTTGTGACTTCTAAGGTTTGCGTCTGAGACTGCAATGAAGTTCACTGTTCGTTGCCTTTGGTGGTCACCACTGTTTATGTATGGTACAAGAAACACAGTGTTGGGAATAAGTGGTGGGCCTGACCCGTTACTAAATATACAAAATATAGGTTTACGGATGATAATTTTACGTGATAACGTCATAAGAAAACATCGGCTGATGGAATGGAAGAGAGATGCATCGCTCACGCTTGCACGATCGAGAAGGAACGTGACAATGAGTCATGCTTTTTCGTGCGTGCAGCCGGCGTTCATCGATTTATAAGACGTTTTGGGGTGTAAGTGGTTTATCAACATCTTTGAACCAAAGCCAACTTCACCTGCAAGCGGTGCACCCTGCTGACTAACAAACGAAGCTCTGGCGAAAAGAGAGGTAGGGAGCGTAATTGTAAGCTACCCGACTGGGGACTGTACCTCCACCTCACAGAATACCACAGCCACTTTCACAACAATTCCTTTGAGGGTTGTGTTCCTGCGTGTGAGTGAGGTCACCAGAAGGGAAGGAGATGCTGCGATGGCAGCGGGGGTGGTGGCGCTCGCGCGATATTTTATATTGCGAGCGTTAAATGGCTACGGTAACCGCTTCACACCAGGCTGGCCGTATGCTGGTCTGCCACCCGTCGTAGTATAAAAAAGAAAAGAAAAAAAAAACGTCAACATGTTTAATGTTATTTTTCAATAAATTGATCTTATATTTTTGCAACAAATCCGATGATTCACTACGAGTTTCGTGAAAAGGTGACACAGCAAACGTCACAGAATACGTAATAAGGAATGCGACAACGACGGTGAAGCAGAATCACCTACGAGTCATCGTTTGCCGTTACGAGATAGCTAAAGAACGCTTATCGACTTAGATTTAGATAAGTCTGGATTAAGAATGGCCCGATGGGTATTAAATCGACGCCTAGTAAATATTTTAAAGATTAGCAAACATAAAACATGAAAATATTTTGAACAGTCCAGAGAAATTTTCTCCCGCGTACTATCAAGATATGGAATGAAAAGCCTGTCGAGTTTTTCTCAGAAGGCTACAGAATGGAGGTCTTCAAAAAGGGCGTGAAGAGGTTTTCAAATGGTCGACAACGCGCGTGTGATGCCTCTGGTTTTACAGACGTTCATAGGCTACGGTAACCGCTTTCCATCAGGCGGTCCGTATGCTTGTTTCACACCTTAGTGGTATAAAAAAAACACTGGGCACCTTTTCAAAATACAATATAATACTGAAATCAAATAAAAAGTGTTAATATTTCCGCAATCGTATCTGTACAATATCGATCCGGGATCCTACCGCATAAGCCGATGAAGTCGTCCACTTTGATCCCTTACATAGCGCCGTTACATACACTCCACTTGAAATCATCAAATTCGATAAAATCAAGAAATTGAAAAGTACTTCAGGAGTGACAATTTTCCAACACGATTATTATTTTCGATACCATTCCCTTGAAAGTACTTGAAATATAGTTATATATTAATAAAAAAAAAGGTGTTTAACTGGTGTTTAAAGGCCACGCTGCTCAATGACCACCGACTTAAATTAACAACTGTCGTCTAATGACAGCAGCCGGTAAGGACGGCTTAACGTGCCCTCCGAAGCACGGAGATGCTCGAGATAAATAAACCCATTCATGGACAGACTACGGCCGACGTTGCTAAACTTGCATGTTCAATTAGACTGAAACGCGCAACGACGCCTTCGAGCTCCTATTTCTCTTGGAGCCATCCAAGGGATAAAGTGGCCGATGGGATTATTTTTACTAGGAATAGGATATTTATTTCCACGTTAACGTCAATATCTCAAGATCTCAAGATGACGAGCTCGGTGGCGCAGCGGTCAATGACGCGGCTTCGACACCAACGCTCGTGGGTTCGATTCCCACATAGGACAAACATTTGTGTGCATGAACATGTCTGTTTGTCTTAGTCTGGGTGATTTTTATGTATCATAAATATAAATTTACAAAAAAAAAGTATTTACGTATGTTTATCAGTTGTCTTGTAGCCATAACACAAGCTTCGCTTACTTTGGGGCTAGATGGCGCTATGTAATTTGTCTGACAATATTTATTTATACATATTTATTTATCCATTGAATCCATATTGATGTCCAACGAACCTAAAAATATTATAATGTTTCCTGCATATCACCGATTTAAAATTATCACGTCACAAATATTTGATTACTCGAACTGTTTTGGTACATATGAACTTTATTTGTCAATTCTTTTGATTATACCTGTTGATTAGTATTCATATAACTTACTTTTTGCCTTGATCATTCAAATTATTGATATCACTACATATTATTATCAACACGAATTACGACTAAGTAACGTAAAGCATCATAAACAGTGAGTAAATATCAGAAAATCCACACGCTGCTGATTATTAAGAATTTCCAAAATGTCCGCTGAAACACTGATATTTCAAAAGCGAATGGAAATACCGAGTTTCAGCTAATATATTTTTTATGACCCAAAGAAAATTATTATTATTATTATTATAAGTACCATCAAATACAAAAACGGAGTTGTAATTGGTCCACAGGGAGCTACCGTGGTGTCATAAAAGCAAAGAGATAAATAAATAAAGGATGGGGAATGGAATAATAGGGAATGCAAGTATTCGAATAATTTATAAACTTCGTACAATTATTAATATTCGAATATTGGCAAATTGTCATAGCCTAGCTCTAAACGTAATGTATTTTTGTATCGGAATATGGACTTATTTTTATTTACTTTATATAGTCGGGACCCAGTAGAGATATTTTTTTATTATAGGTTCTATAGGAAAAGATCTAGTTTCTCTTTTATTAGTGGAACTCTTTACATTTTTTATCTCAAATGAGTACAAATTTTCCGTTACTTTTAGTGGCAGAAGGAACGTCATCATTTCGACATTTGTATCATATCGACAAATGTTTATCGAAAAAATATTAGCACGTCCATCAGCTTCGGCCGGATTCTCGTAAATTATAAATAGTACCTATTACAAAACACACAGTTGCTACGATGTATTTAAATGTTAGCAAGATTTGTAAGTTTTTAAATCAGTTCTCTCTCTCTTTCGTTCTGTCTCGATGAAAAACTAAGATTAATTATTATTTTGTTTGAACTTGATATTTGTCTACCGTTAACGTTAAGTTAACGATCATTTGCCCCAAAAGTTTGATGCAGTATTATTCGATGCACTATTATGCGAGCAATTCTTGTTTGAAATTATAAATCCACGACGATCTCGAAAACAGCTCTAACGATTTCGATGAAATTAACAATATAGGACTAGTCATCCTTTAGTCTCTTAACGTTCAAATCGCAAAAATGTTCTCATCTCTTAGGATCCAAGTCTCGAAACCTCCATGTACCAAAACATCTCAAACGTTCATATTGCAGATTATTCAAGTCTCAAAATATCCATGTGTTACAATCTTCGATACTTTGTTCCAGTTGATGTGTGAGTATATGAACCCCGCTCGCTGCGCTCACACACAAAGACTTGTGTGTGAGCGCAGCGAGCCGAGAAAGAGATGGTGGTAAGGGGGCTGGTTAGACAACCAGCCCCCTTACCACCATCTCTTATTGCGATTCAATAACTGAATAGAATGCTTATTCATACCAATGAAAAAGCGACTCTATTTCAAATAGAAGAGTCCATTTGAAATAGAGTCGCTTTTTCATTGGTAGAGTCGCTTTTTCATTCTATTCAGTTATTGAATCGCAATAAGAGATGGTGGTTTACTTTTAATATATTTACACTCATACAGCTTGAACTTCTTGAGATGAAGATATTTTGCAATTTGGACACTTCGAGACCTTGGATTTTATGAGATATATTATAATTTGAATGATTTGACACTAACATAGCCAATATATATTTATATACAAGGAGTTCGATGGCGACGTCGCACGAGTCAGTCTAATGGAACACCCAAGTTAAGCAACGTCGACCATAGCCTGTCTATGAATGAGTTTGTTTATCTTCGTGCTTCGCTGGGCACGTTAAGCCGGTCCCGGCAGTTGTCATTAGATGATACTCATTAAGCCAAGTCACCTTTAGGCGGATTGAAAACACTGGCCTCCGCCATCCCGCAGTAGAGCAGCGTGGTGGAGTACGCTCTTAAACCCTTTCGATTGAAAGGGAAACCAGTATTGTTATGGTATATGGTTGATGCAGATACAAGGATTGCTCGTTTCATATAACTAAACACGAGCATACAAGTATCCATAATTACGTCATTATCTACAACTACATCGGGTATGAATGTATGTTTAACCCAGAAACAAAATTTTGAGCTCCGAATGTTAATTTTCACACGAAACTTGAGCATCAACTAAACAGCTATATTTCCGTCATTATACAGAGTTGTTTGTATGTAACTTGTGAAGTTTCTCTGTATGACTCTATAACTAGCTTCTATCCGCGGTTTCGCCCCAAATGAACACAGTAGGTACATGGATAAAAAAAATCCTAAGTGTTAATTCAGAACATATCCTATATTATATCTATACTAATATTATAAAGCTGAAGAGTTTGTTTGAACACGCTAATCTCAGGAACTACTAATTCGAATTGAAAAATTATTTTAGTGTTAGATAGCCTATTTATCGAGGAATGCCGTAGGCTATATAACATCACGCTACCACCAATAGGAGCGGAGGACCAATTCAAAATGTTGCAAAAATGGGGATAAAATATTCATTTTCAGAGCTTCCATTGCGTGCGCTGCGCTGCATAAACGGTTCAGTCAGTTCAGTTACGCAATAATTATATACGACGAAGTTATTCATCTTAAAAAGGTCTAAAAAAGTCCGTGATAGCATACGTCTATCTTTTAAGATTGGCTCACTATAACCTTTCAAATGGTAACCTTATGCTTCACCCTCAACGCTATGTCACACGCAGACGAAGTTGCGCGAGTCAGCTAGTGTATGTATGAAACCGCCGTTTACCTGTGAAAGAATCACAAACATCCATACTTCCACACAAACTTAAGTAGGAAGTAGGGTGATAGTATATAGCAATAAGTAGATTTTGCAGCAAAACTCGCGAGGGAGAGTTACAAATGCAATTTACTGTGACCCCACTCCTACTTGCAGTAAATAACTTTATCGAGTGCAGTGGACATTGCCCGGACACTATGTAGGGCAGGGGGTTTTATTTAGGTTACGTTGTCATATATCTCCTTTGAGGATTTTCAGTGGCTGGGTAAAATACGATTCAATAAGTCTGAGGAGATACGAGTACTTTGCCTAGCTTTACGTATGCTACCGTCTGTGGAAGGGATTATGTTTAGAGGAGTTCTTTGATATGATGCCTACGGCCTCTTTCTGTAGTCACACATTGGAACCTATATGAGCGTATTGTGCGGAGCTTTCTACTTCGAGCTGTTAGGTTGTGGAATGAATTCCCCACCAAGATTTTCCCAGGAGACTACGCACCCCAACGCAGCATCTCCTCCCTTTCTGGTGACCTCACTCACTCGCAGAAACACAACAACCCTCAAGGGAATTGTTATTTGGCTGCGGTATTCTGTGAGATGGAGGTACATACATTCCCCAGTCGGGTAGCTTACAATTACGCTCCCTAGATCTCTTTTCGCCAGAGCTTCGTTTGTCAGTCAGCAGGGTGCACCGCATGCAGGTGAAGTTGCCTTTGGTTCAAAGATGTTGGTGAACTTCTTACATGCCATAATAGTGGTATTAATAATAGTGGTATAAAAGAGGTAGATCAGAGGAGCAAATCTCGTAATAAAAATATAGTCAAAATCTGTTCCGATCTAGTCTCGATCACTCAAACGTCACCTTTCGTATTCGAGTGAATCTGAAATACCTAAGAAAATACAGTAATAAGACAATTGTACAGTCTAATCAAAAGCGATGAATGAGGAAAGGCCGCGTTTATCTCAAAAGCCTGACACAGACAACTTCCCTTTACCGTGTAACTTTAGCTGGAAATCATTTTAGAAGATACAGCCTTATTCCCGAACTTAAATTAATGGTAGTTTATAGCTTAATTTAATGGCAGTTTTGGGTTGGATGCGATACTCAGCCGAAGTAAGGGCTCATATCGTCCTGCCCGTACATCTTTTTTTATATCAGGAAGATCAGGAGGGGGGGGGGGGGCAAACGAGCATGTGGGTCACCTGATTGAAAGCAACTACCACCGCCCACAGAAACCAACAACATCAAGGGGTCGCCGATCCGTTTCCAGCCTATCCTTTCTTTCTAGTGACGTCACTCACTCGCAAGAACACAATAACTCTCAAGGGAATTGTTATTTAACTGCGGTGTTCTGTGAGGTGGAGGTGCTTCCCCAGTGGGTTGCTTAAAAAATACGCTATGCACTAATTAGTCATTGTAGTCTCTTTTTGCCAGAGCCTCCTTTGTCAGTCAGCAGGGCGCACCACGTGCATGTGAGGTTGGTTTTGGTGCAAAGATATTGATGAACCATTTACACCCCATATCTCTCACTGTAAAGTTGAAAAGGTAAAGGAACTGTGAAATATATATTTTTGAAATGAAGACTTTCAGGTGCACAGAAAGCCAATCTCGTAATTTTTCTACGAACGCAGATTGAAAGTTGACCGAATCGAGATTGAATTGTAATTGACTAAAATTATATACTTGATTTCATTAATTAATTATTATCAATTCTTGTTGTTGGCAAAGTAACATTCATAGTTTGTTTAATTTTCACTCATATTTCGATATCGATGCCTTACAGCCGAAAAGGGATAAGCGCCATTTTTTGGAGAATGGACTTATATATATGGCCAGAATCGTCTTTTTTTTCTGCGTCGTTTGGTCTGGGTTACATGTTTCTAAGTGACACTTTATGTCGCTTAGGCGGTAGTAATAATAGGGTCATGAGCTAAATTTATTCGCTGTAAACGACAGAAATTTTGAAGTTTTTTTTTTTTTGGTTGTTGATCAAAGAATATTTGAAAACAAAATAACTTATGCTTTTTGGGCTCTCTGTAATATTCAATCATTAGAACGTTAACCTATTTTTGCTGGAAGCAAACATTCAGAAACATACGTTTATGATATTTTGCTTATAAATAATTATGTGTTAAATTCGGGTTAGTATTTTATGCCTGTTCCTTTATAAAATATATTGGTCGTTTATTGTAGTTAGGCCACATTTTTTAAAACTTTATTGGGCGTTTAGTATATTTTTCCCGTTTCATAAATAGAAATCAAAAAGGAGGTTATTACATATAGCCCCTGTAAATATTTAGAATTAGTTTGTCGCTTATCCTTTTTTTCCCCTCCCAATAATTAAACGATTCCGGCGGTTAGATAAAAAGGTAGAACTAAAAGTTATCCTTATACCAGTCCATTCTCAACGTCTTTGTCGTTTACCTGTTCAATAATCATTTTCAAATGTCAGTTGTCGGTATCGTTCTATTGAAACTACGGGTCCAAGCGACAACAAGACGAACCCTCAATTATGATAATTCTATAAAGAATAAGTTATATTCTTGTTACACTCCTATAGTTGATACTTTAAAATATTTTATGAATAAAACAAAGACTTGAGACAAACAATTGTGATATTAACAGTGTACTAATCTTAAGAATACTTGTATATACTTAAATGAACGTTGTAAACTTCAATTTCATAATTAACTAGCTTTCGCCCGCGACTTCGCTCGCGTGACATTCGGGGCAAACACGTGTTTACTCATTAATCAATAGAAGTAATCGTGTAAAATTTAGGATAAAATAGTCCAACTAATCTCGTTTTCCCATACAAACTTTGGACCTCCGTTTCACCCTCTTAGAGGTAAAATTTAAAAAATCTTTTTAAGCAATTCGTGTCCACTACGTTATATTTTCAAATCGATGCCATTGTCGTAAATCCCAGAAAACCATAGAATCAACACCCATATTGATATTATAACATTTCAACCCCATTGCACCCCTACAGAGTTGTCACGTCGAGTATGTTGAAATAGTTGTTTTTTTCGTAATCCATATACCATAAAAACAATACCTATGACGATTTTCAGACTTTTTCACCACATTTTAGACATTTCAACGCGATCGCACCCCAATAGGAGATAATAGTCACGTTACCGCCCTACGGTTACTATAAATAACAATAATAGGTAATTTCTGGGATAAAAACTAGCTTAGGTATGTCCTTTCCCGGGACTCCAGGTATCTCTCAACCAAATTTCATCTAAATTGGTACAGAGATTTAAGCGTGAAGAGGTAACAGACATTCTATCGCATTTATAATATTAGTATGGATTGGCGTTCCGAAAACCCGTAAATACTACACATATATTGATATAATATTATATTGATATATAGACATTTCAACCTCATCGCACCTCAATAGAAGATGATGGGCACGTTAGCCACGTTGAATTTTAAAATCGTTGTTATTTTCGTAATCAGCGACCCGATAAACCATACAATACCCATGACAATTTTCAGACTTTTTGACCCCCATTTTACCCTTTTAGGGGTTGATATTTTCAAATCGATGCCATTTTTGTAATTGACTTCCCAGAAAACCATAGAATCAATACCCATCGATATGGGTATATCAATATAATTATGACATTTTAACCCCACCGTACCCCCCGCAGGGGTGATTTTAAGTCATGTCGGCTATGTTGGATTATAAAACAGTTGTTGTTTTCGTAATCAGCGACCCGATAAACCATAAAAACAATACCCATGACGATTTTCAGACTTTTTCACCCTATTTTACCGCTTTAGGGGTTGAATTTTGAAAAATCCTGAAACATGTGTTTACTAATTTATCTATAGAAGTACTCGTATAAAGTTTCGGATAAAATAGTCCAACTCATCTTTTTTGCCCCTTACAAACTTTGGACCCCCGTTTCACCCCCTTAGGGGATGAATTTTGAAAAATCTTTTCTTAGTGCACCCCTAGACATCATAAGGAACCTACGTGCCAAATTTGGAAGCTCTACCCAGCAGTTTTGGCTGTGCGTAGATATATACCATCAGTCACTCAGTTTCTTCTTTTACATATTTCAACCCCATCGCATCCCCACAGGGGTGATTTTATGTCACGTCGGCTATGTTACATCATAAAATAGTTGTTGTTTTTGTAATCAGCGACCCGATAAACCATAAAAACAATACCCATTATGATTTTCAGACTCATACAACCCTTTTTACCCTTTTAGGGGTTGAATTTTGAAAAATCCTGAAACACGTATTTACTCATTTCTCAATAGAAGTACTAATGTAAAGTTTCGGATAAAATAGTCCAACTAATCTTGTTTCCCCATACAAGCTTTGGAACCTCGTTTCACCCCCTTAGGGGTAGAATTTTGACAAATCCTTTCTTAGTGCACCTCTAGACGTCATAAGGAACCAGTAGGTTCCTTATGACGTCTAGGGGTCCCTAGGGCGAACCTGAAATCTTTTCTACTCGAAAAAATATTTTTTAAGAAGAAACACATCGAAAGAGTATTCTAATAAGCAAATTATTCCTATTAAAAAAATCTACTTATACAATTTCGCATTCAGTAAATTTTCATTTGATAGCTGGTTATACCATATTTCCTCAATTTTATTTTCAATAATCACACACTTGTGCTATTTTAGTTCAATTATAATGAAACATGAGGTGTAGTTATATAATTTTTGCTGGAAGCGAATAATTCTTGTATTTACATTTACGACATTTTGCCTGTTTGTGAAATGAGATCATTTGAGGATATCCGACAGTAAATAGGGGTTGCAAGTTGAATTATAAAAAAAATAACACTGTAATTCAATAGATAGTATGTTAAATACAACATAAACACATTTCCAGCCTCTCGGGAACTAAACTATAGTTTTTATGAATTTTTTTCAAAAAAATTTAACTTTAAATCACTCTCCTGTAAAGTTTGAAATATGTCGCTTATCCCTTTTCGGCTGTAAGGCATCGATATAATCCCGCTTACATTTAATTTTGAAGTTACATATTGTGTTGCGAGAATACCAAATGTTATAATGTGAGATCGAGACTGGATCGAAACTGAATTTTGACTATAATTTAATTACGAGAATTGCCCCTCTGGGCTTTTTATTTTTTGGCCAGTGATTGAGACTGATCCGCCACACTTCTTTCAAGTCCGGGTCAATCACACTCCGTTTTTATTTTGCATTATTTGGAGCAGAGTTCCACTGAGGAAATATCTCCACCTTACCAAAACCCAGTCACTCCCATACAATATACTATTATAATTACGTACGCTCTTGACCGGAATTAATATTATGACAGTAAGTCATAATATTAATTCCGGTCAAGAGCCAGAAGAGATCATAAATCACAACGGATCTTTGACGGCGGGATTCATCGACGCCGCCTAAAACTAGAGCGGTCGTAATACGCAGACTACCACAATATCAAGTTGATACTGTTGATTGTTGGCACTTGGTGGAACATTATTATCATCTATATATATAAAAGAGTAAATCACTCACTCATCACGAAATCTCAGAAACTACAAGTGCTAAGAGTGTCAAATTTTTCAAGGGGGTTCCTTTTAGGACGTAGGTGCTCACTAAGACGGGAATTTGGAGAATTCAACCCCTAAGGGGGTGAAACAGGGGTCCAAAGTTTGTATGCGGAACCAAGATTAGTTGGACTATTTTATACGAAACTTTACATGAGCACTTCTGTAGATAAATGAGTAAACACGTGTTTCAGGATTTTTCAAAATTCAACCCCTAAAGGGGTGAAATGAGGTGCAAACGTCTGAAAATCGTTAAGGGTATTGTTTTTATGGTTTATCGGGTCGCTGATTCCGAAAACAACAGCTATTTTATAATCTAACATAACCGACGTGACACAAGGGCACTCCTGTGGGGGTGCGATGGGGTTGAAATGTCATAATATCAATATGGGTGTTTATTCTATGGTTTTCTGAGAAGTCAATTACGAAAATGGCATTTATTTGAAAACGTTGACACTAAATTTCCATCTCGGTATAAAAATCCAAGATTTGGAACACCCTGATGCAGAACCATAAAGGTTCAGCTAAACTATAAGAAATATTAAAATGACGCCTTAGCAAAAGTTGTTCAGCCTGATGAGTATTTTTTGTTGAGGTATAAAAATCCAAGATTTAGAACACCTGATGCAGATCCATAATGGTTTCGGTAAACTATAAGAAATATAAAATTGACGCCTTAGCAAAAGTTGTTCAACTTGATCAGCATTTTTTGTTGAGGTATAAAAATCCAAGATTGGAACACCTGATACAGAACCATAATGGTTCAGCTAAACTATAAGAAATATAAAAATGAAGCAATAGCAAAAGTTATTCAGCCTGATGAGTATTTTTTGTTGAGGTATAAAAGTCCAAGATTTGGAACACGTGATGCAGAATCATAATGGTTCAGCTAAACTATAAGAAATATAAAAATGACGCCTTAGCAAAAGTTGTTCAGCCTGATGAGTATTTTTTGTTGAGGTATAAAAATCCAAGATTTAGAACACCTGATGCAGATCCATAATGGTTCCGGTAAACTATAAGAAACATAAAATTGACGCCTTAGCAAAAGTTGTTCTACTTGATCAGCATTTTTTGTTGAGGTATAAAAATCCAAGATTTGGAACACCTGATGCAGAACCATAAAGGTTCAGCTAAACTATAAAAAATATAAAAATGATGCCTTAGCAAAAGTTGTTCAGCCTGATGAGCAATTTTTGGTGAGGCATATAAATCCAAGATTTGGAACACCTGATGCAGGACCATAATGGTTACGGTAAACTATAAGAAATATAAAATTGATGCCTTTGCAAAAGTTGTTCAACTTGATGAGTATTTTTTGTTGAGGTATAAAAATCCTAGATTTGGAACACCTGATACAGAACCATAATGGTTCAGCTAAACTATAAGAAATATAAAAATGACGCCTTAGCAAAAGTTGTTCAGCCTGATGAGTATTTTTTATTGAGGTACAAAAATCCAATATTTGGAACACCTGATGCAGAACAAAGCTAAATTTATTTGCATAAACAACATGGTGTATACAATAAATTATAGTTTAAAAAAATTACTAAAAAACACGCTATAATAGCAAATATAACTAAAAAAGCTACTTAAAAAAACAATAAATAGTTTAACTAAATATTGATTGTATTGTAAAAAAATAACCGCGCAGTGCTATTTTATGCTTAAATGCTACAAGTTAGACGCAATCGTTTTATTTTATTTACAAAGGTAACGTGGTCTATTTAGTCAGTTTATTATAGACGTGTACGCTAAAATTGAAATGGAACGTTTGGTTTAAATTCGCACAAACCAGAAGACGCTATGTAGCAAGATTTTGTGATGCAAAGTCTTTTAAACAACGAGGGAAAACTGTTTTTCTTAGATGCTTCAGGAAGGACTGGAAAAACATACCTGACGAGAGCAATCATCGCTGAAATCAGGCGCCAAAATAATATCTCACAGCAGCATCGCCAGGTATTGCAGTCATATATTACTTCTAGGCGGAATGACGCAAATACAATGTTCAATATTATACTCGATTTATGCAGAACGGAAACACCGACATGCTTTGTGACACGAAACTGTGACAAAGCGAAAATGTTTCAGGATTGCTGTCTAATCGTTTCAGATGAATGCGAAAAAAAAAACAATAAGGCAGTAGAAGCTGTACTCGTAGATAGAACTTTACGTGCCCAAGAGTTTTCAAAAATATTATTAATATTTGGGGAAGATCTCCTTCCTGAAGTAAAGTCAATGTTTAGCAGCGAAATATGTATAATTGAAGCTGAGATTCTCACTGGGAGTGGTGCCGATGAAACTGTATTTATTCCGCGTATACCACTCTTCCTTCTTACGGGCGTGTGGTTTCCGGCAGACTAGAATAGAATCACTCCGTCTCTTCCCGTGGATGTCGTACAAGGCGACTATGGGCATAGTTTTTGTCCCAGAAATTACCTATTATTGTTGTTTATTGTACCTGTAGGGCGGTTCTATGTTCGACTGTATGTATTTTTTTAAATTCAATGATTTTTCCGTCAATTGTACAGCAATTTTAATAATTCTTATTCGTTTGAGAGGGTACACTTTCCAGGTGGTCCTATATTAAAATGAATGTTGCTAAGCGCATAACTCGAGAACGGCTCGACCAATTCTGCAAATTTTTATTTTAATATTTTCGTTAAGGTATAAGGAAGGTTCTTATGTACATAAAAATTGTGAGGAAAAGAAAACAACACTTTCTACCCGTGCGAAGCCGGGGCGGGCAGCTAGTAATCTATATATAAAAAAGAGTAAATCACTCACTCATCACGACATCTCAGAAACTACAAGTGCTAGGTCTCAAATTTTGCAAGGGGGTTCCTTTTAGGACGTAGGTGCTCACTAAGACGGGAATTTGGAAAATTCCACCCCTAAGGGGGTGAAACGGGGGTCCAAAGTTTGTATGGGGGAACCAAGATTAGTTGGACTATTTTATACGAAACTTTACATGAGCACTTCTGTAGGTAAATGAGTAAACACGTGTTTTAGGATTTTTCAAAATTCAACCCCTAAAGGGGTGAAATGAGGTGCAAATGTCTGAAAATCGTTATGGGTATTGTTTTTATGGTTTATCGGGTCGCTGATTCCGAAAACAACAGCTATTTTATAATCTAACATAACCGACGTGACACAAGAGCACTCCTGTGGGGGTGCGATGGAGTTGAAATGTCATAATATCAATATGGGTATTGATTCTATGGTTTTCTGAGACGTCAATTACGAAAATGGCATCGATTTGAAAACGTTGACACGAAATTTCCATCTCGGTATAAAAATCCAAGATTTGGAACACCCTGATGCAGAACCATAAAGGTTCAGCTAAACTATAAGAAATATAAAAATGACGCCTTAGCAAAAGTTGTTCAGCCTGATGAGTATTTTTTGTTGAGGTATAAAAATCCAAGATTTAGAACACCTGATGCAGATCCATAATGGTTCCGGTAACCTATAAGAAATATAAAATTGACGCCTTAGCAAAAGTTGTTCAACTTGATCAGCATTTTTTGTTGAGGTATAAAAATCCAAGATTTGGAACACCTGATTCAGAACCATAAAGGTTCAGCTAAACTATAAGAAATATAAAAATGACGCCTTAGCAAAAGTTGTTCAGCCTGATGAGTTTTTTTTGTTGAGGTATAAAAATCCAAGATTTAGAACACCTGATGCAGATCCATAATGGTTCCGGTTAACTATAAGAAATATAAAATTGACGCCTTAGCAAAAGTTGTTCAACTTAATCAGCATTTTTTGTTGAGGTATAGAAATCCAAGATTTGGAACACCTGATGCAGAACCATTAAGGTTCAGCTAAACTATAGGAAATATAAAAATGACGCCTTAGCAAAAGTTGTTCAGCCTGATGAGTATTTTTTGTTGAGGTATAAAAATCCAAGATTTGGAACACGTGATGCAGAATCATAATGGTTCAGCTAAAGTATAAAAAATATAAAAATGACGCCTTAGCAAAAGTTGTTCAGCCTGATGAGCATTTTTTGGTGAGGTATATAAATCCAAGATTTGGAACACCTGATGCAGAACCATAATGGTTACGGTAAACTATAAGAAATATAAAATTGACGCCTTTGCAAAAGTTGTTCAACTTGATGAGTATTTTTTGTTGAGGTATAAAAATCCTAGATTTGGAACACCTGATGCAGAACCATAATGGTTCAGCTAAACTATAAGGAGTATAAAAATGACGCCTTAGCAAAAGTTGTTCAGCCTGATTTTGTTGAGGTATATAAATCCAAGATTTGGAACACCTGAACAGAACAAAGCTAAATTTATTTGCATAAACAACATGGTGTTTACAATAAATTATAGTTTAAAAAATAACTAAAAAACTAAAAAAGCTACTTAAAAAAACAATAAATAGTTTAACAAAACATGGATTGTATTGTAAAAAAAATAACCGCGTAGTGCTACTTTTATTCTTACCTGCTACAAGTTAGACGCAATCGTTTTATTTATTTACAAAGGTAACGTGGTCTATTTAGTCAGTTTATTATAGACGTGTACGCTAAAATTGAAATGGAACGATTGGTATATATTCGCACAAACCAGAAGAATGCGTGCATTTGCGGGACGCTATGTAGCAAGATTTTGTGATGCAAAGTCTTTTAAACAACGAGAGGAAACTGTTTTTCTTAGATGCTTCAGGAGGGACTGGAAAAACATACCTGACAAGAGCAATCCTCGCTGAAATCAAGCGCCAAAATAATATCTCACAGCAGCATCGCCAGGTATTGCAGCCATATAGTACTTCTAGGCGGAAGGACGCAAATACAATGTTCAATATTATACTCGATTTGAACGGAAACACCGACATGCTTTGTGACACGAAACTGTGACAAAGCGAAAATGTTTCAGGATTGCTCTCTAATCGTTTCAGATGAATGCGAAAAAAAAAACAATAAGGCAGTAGAAGCTGTAGATAGAACTTTACGTGCCCAAGAGTTTTCAAAAATATTATTAAAATTTGGGGAAGATCTCCTTCCTGAAGTAAAGTCAATGTTTAGCAGCGAAATATGTATAATTGAAGCTGAGATTCTCACTGGAAGTGGTGCCGATGAAACTGTATTTATTTCGCGTATACCACTCTTCCTTCTTACGGCCGTGTGGTTTCCGGCAGACTAGAATAGAATCACTCCGTCTCTTCCCGTGGATGTCGTACAAGGCGACTATGCGAATAGTTTTTGTCCCAGAAATTACCTATTATTGTTGTTTATTGTACCTGTAGGGCGGTTCTATGTTCGACTTTATGTATTTTTTTTAATTCAATGATTTCTTCGTCAATTGTACAGCAATTTTTCAAAATTTCAAAATTTTTATTTTAATATTTTCGTTAAGGTATAAGGAAGGTTCTTATGGACATAAAAATTGCGAGGAAAAGAAAACTACACTTTCTACCCGTGCGAAGCCGGGGCGGGCAGCTAGTGTTATAATAAAGCACTTGTACTATTCCACGTTATTATATTGGTAGAAACACAAACACCATCAGTTTACCTTGATAATGCCTTAGCGGCGAAACCGGTCGGTAATATTAAATATAATAACGTGGAATAGTACAAGTGCTTTATTATAACATTATGATACCACAATATCATTGGTTAACGCACAGATTATATAAAAGTACGTGTTGGGGTAAGTATTTTTTTTTGTCTGAGATTTTTATACATTCTTTATCAAATCTCATATTGAAATTTAGAGATTAAAAAACTAAACACAGAATCTTAATGTCAGTTTAGTTCAGTTTTTTACGCACAAGACATCAAAATAAATTTAAAAATTACAGTTCTTTATGGACAACTGTATCGAAAAATAACTTCTTTTCCATTTCGATACAGCTTCAGCCCGGGGTTCAGCTATATTAAGGCGGTAATGCAACTACATAATCTGTTTTTTCGAATCGAATTTGAAGGCAGGGATTTGGAATTTTCCAGAAATTACAAAACATACGAATGTAAATGAATGATGATGCACCTGATGCTTCGTGTATCAAATGAGCTTAATTTTGTTAAATTACCGTTACACGACTTGCTAACTACCATAACAATAAAAAGAAATAGCAAAGCAACCCCTTTTTATACAGAGTAATTCGTCTATACATATACAGTTGTGACCATATAATTAAGAATTTATAACATATAATTTCTCCATTGTGTTTCATCTTAGAAATGATTTATTGTATTAAGTAATAATCACATGGATAAAGCAAACTATATTAGGAATATCAATTTAAAATACACGTGGTTTTATTCAGTAAAGTACGTTTATTTGAAATAAAACAAACACGCGTATAAAGGAAATTGGACAAATAATTAAGAACGGTCATTGAATTGAGCAGACGTTGAAACTTCTAATCAATGCAGAGACATAAAAATAAAAGAAATTACATTAAATAAGACAACTGAATGGTTTCTAAACATTTTTATTCTAGAATTAATATTTAGTGGCATACCCAAGACACTTTTTAATTACAACCTTACATCGGCGAGGCATTGATTCTATCAATTTTTGTCAATTAGCGTGTGAAACAGAGTTCCATTTCTTAAAGAAAACGTAGTAAAGTTCTCTTAAAGTGCCACACTGTCTATTTGATACCCTTTTTTTAACTTCACACCAAAGATGTTCGATCGGATTTACATCCGGGCTGTTAGCTGGCCAATCCAAGACAGAAACAGATTGTGAGTCAATGAAATCCTTTAATGAGCGTGCAGTATGCTTTGGGTCATTGTCGTGCTGGAATATCCAAATGACCGGAAGGACAGCCTCAGCATAGGGTAGCATTGTTTCCTCCAGTATATTTCTGTATTGAACTGATACATGTTGCTTTCTATGAGCCTAACATGCCCGACTCCATGATCAGAAAATGATCAAAAATGATCCCCAGATTTTCACATTTTCAGCGCCATGCTTTAATGTCACTTTTGTGAACTTGGGGTCGAAAGCTTTATTCGAAGGGCGTCGCACGTGTTACTTGCCACCAGAACACACCCTGTTTATTTTAGTTTAATCTGAAAAAAGAACATTTTTCCACTGTCTGGCTGTCCAGATTTCATATCGTCTTGCAAACGCGATACGCGCTAGCCTATGACGCGATGTTAACATCGGCACCTTCCTTGCTATCCTTCCAAACAACTTCTTTTCCACCAAACGCCTTCGAATGGTGCGTGACGAGATTGCCGTGAGGGTATTTTCGCCAAATAAATCTTTTCTAATCTCATTGGACCCTTTAAAAGGATATTACTTTGCCAAACGTACAATGTTTCTGTCCTCTAGACGGGATGTCTTCTTCTTTCTAGGCACTCGCGGAATGTTTGAAATAAACTCATTTGCAAAAAAAACGGGCACCTAAGCAATGAACCATTTCAAATGTTAATATTTCTTTGTTTGATAATTATAGGTAGTTTTATCCACACAATTTGCTAAATTAATAAGAAAATAATCGTTTTCATCAGTATTTCATAAAATTTAGATACAATTTATGGGAAATAATGCTAAACCTCGCTAGTAGTGTATATTCGCTAGTAGTGCATATGCTCATGAAGTAAAAATAAAAAAGTTTTTTTGTTTGTTTTTCTTTAATAAAGTAAAAGCAGATAAATGTTTAGTATCGAGTGTGACCCCCTCTAGCTAAAATCACAGCTTGAATTCGTCTGGGCATGCTAGCGAGTATATCCCGGATACTTGCTTGCGGAATACGTTCCCACTCCGCAGTAATCACATTCTTCAGCTCTCTGATGGTCTGCGGAGCCGGGTGTACTGATCTCACACGCCGTTTCAGAACGTCCCAGACATGCTCTATGGGATTGAGGTCGGGACTTCGAGCTGGCCAATCCAAACGACGAATGCCGACCTCTTGCACATACGCATTAACATCGCGGGATCGGTGGGCGCGAGCATTGTCGTCCATAAAAATCGAGTCTTCACCTAGAGCGGCCAATGCGGGTTGTGCATGAGAAATTAGAACTTCCGTTATGTATCGATGCCCAGTCAGTGAGCCGTTTTCAATGAAGACTAACTCTGTACGATCCATTGAATTTATTCCTGCCCAAAACATAACAGAGCCCCCACCATAAGGTGTGATTTCTTCGAAACATGCCTCTGCAAAGCGTTCTCCTTGTCTTCTTAGCACTCGCCGACGTCGATCTTCACCGAACAGAGATATCCTGGCTTCATCAGAGAACAAAACCCTATTCCAATCGTCTTGAGTCCATGATTCACAATTTCTAGCGAACCTAAGCCTGTGAACTCTGTGCTCACGGAGTAATTTGGGGCCGCGGGCCGGGCGGTGACTGCGTATATTGGCAGCGAGAAGCCTCCTCCTGACCGTCCATAGACTAATATGCACATTTCTTACTTCTTGGAGGTTGTTCTTAAGATCCACATACGAAGATTTGCGATTTCTCAATGCGCGACTCACAAGAAAACGATCATCCCGTGGTTGGGTACATGGTTTTCTTCCAGAACCAGGCCTTCTCTCGACGGAACCAGTCTCCTGATATCGCTGCCAGGTCCTTTGGACTGTCGAGCGACTAACATTTAGCCTCCTAGCCACGAAATATTGGCTGCAACCCTCTTCAAGCAGCGCGATAATTTTGGTAGCTTTTACCACTTTATCTACCATTTTTGATACAGCCAAACAGCATTAAATAAAGCTTTGACAGTCAAGGATATGAAATTAATCGATAAAAATTGAATAAAAGTTATGAAAGTCGATGTTAACTTCTGGAACTTCGCGCCAAAAATGTAGGATAAAAAGGGGTTTTCTGTAAAAATGAACATCAAATGAAAAATTGAATTTAGAACGTACTTTTTTAAATACCACAGCATTTTTAAAACCGGCCAGTAACGTGTACAAACGATTGAAACCTTTTTGGTATTGTATCTTTTTAAATATGAATGAAAATCAAAACCGCCCGTTTTTTTTGCAAATGAGTGTAGTTTGATGCATGTTAAAATGCTTTACAGCCTGGAAAACCATAGTTTTCGAGCATTGCAAATGATCTGCTATCTTTTTGTACGACCAGTTCTTCTCACGAAGTTTTAATATAATTTCTCTCGTGGATTTATCACAACTCTTATTATTCCCCATTTTTTTTAATAAAAGTACACTGTTTTAAATAGTTTTAATATTTTGTAGCAATAAATGGCGCCCAAATTATACAAAAACTGACCTAACATAAAGCGTTATTTACTTGAATCATCACTACATAGTATAAAACAAAGTCGCTTTCTCTGTCCCTATGTCCCTTTGTATGCTTAAATCTTTGAAACTACGCAACGGATTATGATGCGGTTTTTTTTAATAGATAGAGTGATTCAACTGGAAAGTTTATATGTATAATATATGCATAACATAGTAGAAAAACACTGATAATTTAGAGGTTTCTAATGTGATGTCGTAAATAAACACATTTTTTTGCTCTTTCATTGCAAACGCTGGCTGAACCCAACGAGATAGATCAAAATAATGTAGTACAGTATTGTTCACCTTAAAATGGTCTACAAAAAAGTTCGCGATGGTATATGTCTATCTCTTAGTGGTAACACACAATAACCGTTATTTTATCCTTTGCTTTTTACAAGAAATAATGCCTTATTTACGAAGCGATTTTAAGCAATACAGAATTAATCCTTATCCAATTAAGTACCTTAAATACATTGCGCATTTAATATAGATCAATATGGCCCTTCACAGCATGTAATTTAAATGAATAGTTTAGAAGATATTACACATTTAAAATGCAGGGACATAACGGCCGTGGCGGTACCGGCCGCGGAGCCGGCGCGGCGGCGGCGTGTGCCTATAACTGGGGAAGGACTGGATAGGACAAAGCGCAAAGACCTTCTGTAGTACATTTAGTATCAGCATTGCACCCGTGCGAAGCCGGGGCGGGTCGCTAGTAATTTATAAAATATAATATTCCGCGTTCTTAATTACGTGACCAGCCAGTAACAATACTACCCATGGTCAGTTGCTAGTTTAAGTCTTGTAATTAATTTATCTCTTTATTTTTTTTATTACTCATGTGTTAAACGAATGTCCAAATAGTACGGATGTATTTTGAGATACAACAAACAATAAAAGAAAACATTTGTAATAAATTATGCGACAGTGTTTGTAAAAAATCTTCTCCTTTATTAATCGTTCTTAATTATATGGCCACAACTGTAGGTTAGCCTAAGCGCTTACTTCAAGATGCTAGTTGAATGTTTTGAAATAGATACGAGATAGGTTTGTTATGGGGAAAAACATGGATAACTACGCATTTTTGCAAGAAATTATTGGTAAAATCAGTATGAAATATTTCGTTAATTTTCAGTTAGTTTATAGCAAGAATATGCATATTACTTACCTAATGTTTTAAAATGTAAGTGCAAATTTTTTTAAAGATTTCTGCACGGATTTACCCGCAGCTAAATGGAACCGTCCTCGCTCGTCTTACCGAGAAACTTGGCGTCTAAAGAGAAACGAAAAGTAAAACTGCATTCGTAGAACCGAATCTCTGACTAGCGCGAAATATAATCCTTGAAACTGCTTAGTTTGTAGATAAATGAGACCGAAAACCACGGGAAATAAAACCTAATCTATCAATATACATACAAATACAACTCCATGTGTGTATATATAACCACAGTATATTCTATTATATTATATATACACAACCATACAAAATAACCTAGCACGATCATAAGTATTGCTAAGTACATGGTGATTACTAATGTATGGAGGAAAAAATATTGCTATCATCTTCTAATAGCAATATTATGTTGTGTTAAGTCAATACAGATAATAATTGACTATAAAAAGTTAAATTAAATTTTATCTTTATTTTTGTGTTTGTGTTTCAAAGTTGCGGAATTTTGAAAAAAATAAACTAAACTTGTCAAAATGCTGAGCGATGACAGCTCACCATTAGGCATGTCGTATGCTTGTTGGCCACCTTAGTTGAATAAAAAAAAATATTAATTCATTAAAAATTTATTGTGAAAAGAACCCTTCGGATCGGTGTTACTATTGACTAGTACCACAGCTGAGCTGTATCAATGAATGAATGAACTTTCTGAATGAATGAACTTTATTTGCTATAGATGTGGTACAATTCCATTGAATCAACTTAATTAATTTAGTTCATAATATTTACTATTGACATACTTATAAACTATTATATACTATCTCATTTTATTATAATATAGTTTATATACATATAATAAAGCCGAAACTTTTAAGACAGCCGAGGACAGGAAAACGTGGAGGAGTATAGTGCACAGAGCGACCAAGACTTCAAACTAGACACGACCTTCAGCAATGAAGAATACGACTAAGAAGAAGAAATAGTTGGGTTGATACAGACTAATTTCAGTAAGCATCAACGCATATTCAACTTACTTCTGCTGGGTTATGATATCATCATCATCAGGTCCATTTTAATCTCCACTACAGGAGCACGACCCTCTCTCGTCCGTCCTAGACGGAAGGAGGATTTGGCCTACACTCCCCACGCTGGCCAAACGGGTTGGGGAGGCCTGATCGATGTTTGATAATGTATTTCCCTTAGTCGCCTTGTACGACATCCACGGGAAGAGATGGAGTGATTCTATTCTAGTCTGCCGGAAACCACACGGTTGGGTTATGATATAGGTCTCCTTAAAAATAAAACGTTTGTTTGTATTTTTATTGTGTAACTAACTTAAACCTACATCCAAGTTTTCTGCATTATTCGTAGAGTAGATAAATGCACAGTGATACTTTGAGCTGTCTGTTGTCCCATGGGATCCCATATAAAGCGGGAGTCATTATTGCCCGTTCGTTACCAACTAAATGTGAAACTAATCAAGCGAATGTAACCGGTATCCATTCGTTAGCGAAGTTAAATCTGTGCTGTATTTGTATGAAACTACGCCTGACCTAGTAAATAGTAAGGCTATTAGCAAGGTTGCAAGGCAATTTCCTCGTGTATTGAATAACCTATGGTGTTAATATGTAGCGACATAGATAACAAAAACTTACAAGGCTCCTATTATAATTCAGTAGAAAATAGGTCGGTAGAAAAACACAGCAATCGCCTGAGGACATTTGGTAGTTGCAAGAATTTTTTACTAACAAGTAGGATATAGTAAGTTTCAAACTTAGATAACTGCCGCCGTCTCGCATTCGTTGCAAGTGAGATAAAGTTGAGTTTCCTCGTGAGATATCTATGTAGAGAGGCGCTCCCGACGTGACGCCCCGCCCGGCCCCCGGAGGGCTGGCGAAGCCAATCCATGCCGCCTATGTACCTATGTAGGTAAGTGATTAGGTGATATGCCGATGTCAACGCCACACTTCACTTTCAAAGTTACATTTACTATGCAAAGTACCTACTGATACATTTTGCTGGATAGTTATGTTATTCGAATATTATGCATATTTGGCTTATTTATTATATTATGATATTATTTATTATATTTGGCTCGCCCTACAATCTAAACATTTCAATATATGAGGTGTCATTTGATTCGTTTTAGCCGTAATAGGATATATTATTTTAATAAAGCATCCGCTAAATAAATTGGAGGATAAAAACAAAAAAAAATATTAGAATTTTCTGTCGGATTTCTATATTGATTATTTTTTTTTTTTTTATTGTTTAGTTTTTTACTTACACCGATATTGGTAAAATAAAAGGAATAATGTATTAAACCCTGAGTAAGTGGCCGTGATGGCAAACATGTATGTTGAATTTCCGAAACTACATAATTTAAAAAAATGTTTCAATGACGTTTCTGAGAGGGCCATCAGGTTAAATATAGATTGCTTCGTTCGATTAGCAAAGCCGCGGGTATAGCTACAAAGCAAATAAAGATATTTGTATGCCTTCCCTACGCCATCAGTGCTTCGATTCCCATAATAGGCTAGACGACAATGATAAAAAATTATAAAAAGTACTTATCAGTGACATAAAATATACAAAACTAGTACGATCTGTGATCTTGAAATTTTGATAACTTATGTCCGACTTGTTCTATGATCGATCAAAGTGTAGTAGGAAAGTCCAATTTAAAAGAATGAAATTATAAAAAAAATATATTAATTTTGGAAAAACAATCAAAAATACTATAACTTTTATTATGGCACTAGCTACATAAACGCAGTATTTCACATAGCTGTCGTACAAATTTCTGTTTTAACGTATACAAAATACATAAGTGTGACGTCATAATTATGTAGCCTTTTGTATGGAGCGTTTTCGGGAAAGTCCAAAATTGTGATTTTCAAGTTATCATATCTCGAGAAGTTTTTATGCTATCGAAGTAATTCTTTCACCTATAGTTATATTATTGTGACGTCCTTACTTAGCAAACCGAAAGAAAAAATTGTCGTCTAGCCTATTGTTCAACCGCTACGTTATCGCAGCGACTCAGTCGCTGGGGGGCTAGCCAAATGGCAGTTTGCGAACTAGAAAAGCGTAGCGATCGCTAATTTGAACTGTAGAGTTCATACTAAAATGTTCGAATTGACAAATGTCACGTGATCTATCTAACGTTCGTTACGCTACGAATTACACTTGGCTAGGGGGGCTGAAGCACTTTAGATACGTTGACACGACGACAACTCGATTGAATTTCTTCAGGTTTACCATATCTCCGTATATTCGATACTCAGTCACACAAAGACCATCAAATTCAATTGTAACGTACAATCTATTAATGGTCTTCATTTGAATGATCGTTAATATAGAACATGAAACATTCGATTATAATTGTCATAGTGTGAACGTAGCCACCGACCAAATGGCTATGACATCGCAACGTTTGAACATTACGGGAATCGAATGGCGGGCCCTGGGCGATAAATCAAAGAGATTTTTCAAATGAGAGATTAAGCGTTAGTCCTTGTTCCGCTTGCTTGTACTCATATAGGTACAACTATTTGAGTACAAGCAAGCAGAGCAACTCGACCGATGGACCCGAGAAAGTAAACTCATCTATGAACGCCGTGAAATATCAATTCACATATAATGTCCTCGTAATTCGTCAACATGAAAACATTTTATGCGGAGTTAGCAACAAACAATAATAATAGGGGAGCATATAATTATTGATCCTTACTAGCTTTTGCTTGCGATGATTCTATACCGCTATTCAATTGGAAATTTCCAAAAATTCATTCACATTTCATCTCTTTACACAAAGTTACAGTGTAACCATAATCAGGTGGTTCAGATTTACCTACTCAGTAAACTGAAACTTTTTATTATTATACTCTACCGCAAGAAGCAATTAATATGTTCTCTTATATAAATTAATTAGATAAATTAAACGGGTCACTCACGTCTTTTTGTCGGGAAAGCCGACTAGTTTCGATCTCAAAAGGAGACCTTCTTCAGGGCGAATGTCCAGACACGTCCATCCTTTGTCTCTCGCGCCGGACACTGAGAGAGACAAAGGGTGGACGTGTCTGGACATTCGCCCTGAAGAAGGTCTCCTTTTGAGATCGAAACTAGTCGGCATTCCCGACAAAAAGACGTGAGTGACCCGTTTAATTTATCTAATTAATTTAGTATAATGTCTCACGTGAGTTTTAATAATATTATTCTCTTATATAAGTGAATTTCACATGCCAACTATTATATTAATTGTGTTCATATCATAAACGATCATAAAAAGCGAGTATCATGTTTAGACCTGCAATTCCATATCGCGCGTGGTTCATTAGTCTAATGGTCCGGCTGTAACACAAGGCGACCTACACACTCAAGTATCCGACTAAGCGAATTGAATGGAGTGTATAATCTGTAGCGTTACCCTTAGCGACATAGAGACTACTGATTGAACTAGGGCTACCTACGCTTGCATTTTGTAAAAAAAAACAGTGGTTCATTTAATTTGAAAACTTCGTCTTATCGTTAAATGTAGAAGTTTTGTTTTGACGTGATAACGTCTTATAAGTCGATGAAAGCCGACTGCACGCACGAAAAAGCAGGACACATTGTCACGTTCCGCCTGAGCCGAGCGTGCAAGTGAGAGCGCGGAACAAGTGAAGCATCTATCTCTCTACTACTCCATCGGCCGATGTTTTCTTATGACGATATCACGTAAAATTATCGTCCATAAACCGACTTTATAGACAACCAAATTTTTTTACTTCTATAGATTGTCGGGTGGCCGACAAGCATACGGCCCACCTGATGTGAAGCGATTACCGTAGCCATATTAACGCTCGCAAGATGAACTATAGTTCGCGCGCCGCCACCCCCGGTGCCAACGCATCAACTCCTACCTTTCTGGTAATCTCACTCACTCGCAGGAACACAACAACACTCAAGGGAATTGTTACAAATGTATATTAGGTATTCGAAATTCGACAGTTGATTCGTTGAAAGCAATATCAATAGACATGAATAACAACAGACTATGAAACCAGTCATTAATCACTACAAATGTTATTTAGGTAACTACCTGTAATACCTGTATGGTATAAAAGGAAATGGTATGCGATTAGATTTGTATGGCACCAAGCGTGCCAGACTTACACACAAGGTGCCTTCTTAACGCCAGGCAAGGCTACTAATAAATTCGTATTGTAATTGGTTGAATTTGGTTGTATAGTTTTGAGTCATAAAAGAATATAGCAGATTAAAGTATATAAAATCAATTTATCACTATTTATTACGTATGCGAGTGATAGAAAACATCTATCCGAGCCGAACGCGCCGAACGAACCGAATTTTAGAAATCTTATGACACCTCGCACACCTATCCGAGCCGAATCGTCCGAATCGGAAGGATTTGCAGATATTCTTTTTATACTACGTCGGGTGGCAACAACTCATTCCTTTCTAGTACTTTCCTTTCACTCGCTCGCAGGAACACAACCGCCCTCAAAGGGTTTTTTTTTTTTGCCAGTTGTATTCTGTGAGTTGGAGATACTTCCCCAGTCAGGCAGCTTACAAATATGCTATAACCTACCTCTCTTTCGCTAGTCGGCAAAGTGCAAAACGTGCAGGTGAGGTTGGCTTTGGCTCTAATGATCATGGTGACCCACTTACACCCCTGATATTTTCGATTTTCTTTAAACATGTCAACCCTACTGAGCAATTGTGCGCAGGACGGTAATAATCCGAGGCGTGCGTGTGCAAGACTCGTCCGCTTCGTTTCTGCTTACGTTTAATCTTGTTTACGATACAAATCCTGACAAGAAAGTTGTTCCGAAAGTGATCCTGAATTAAACTTATCTAGATTACTGTCGTAATCCCAACAGTCGCACTTTCTACACTTACACTGCGCACGTTCGCAAAAAAAAAAACAATCGGCAGTAACAACTTGGAGAATAAAAAATAAAGACCCGCCTTCATTTCTATGAAACACGCCGTTAACGCACGATTACAGAGATTTCCCATCTCAGATAATATCAAGGAACACTGCAATAACTGTTGATTCCTTGTCATAACAAAACGTTTTCACGAGTAAACTGTATTATGTAGCTAGTTCAGTTGTTTCCACGCTCACTACGATGTATGTAAACCTTGACTTTACTATTTTGTTCATATTGGATCGTTCTACGAATAATGTTAAAGTCTGTATACCAAATGCCAATAAATAGTATTTCCAACTCCATATCAATACATGCTCATCCCACAGCGGTATATATGCATATTCTAGACTACGAACTACAGCTTCGACTAATTGGTAGAGACCGAAAACAGCCTCACAATACTGACAACGTCCAAAGAGTAGTCCGAGGTCGAATCGTATCAAACGGCAGCAAGTTCGACTTGTGTTGAATTTTCCACTGATACTACGGCGCTATCGACATTCTCAATCCATAACATGCACAGTTTTAAGAAATCTACGACAATGGTTTCAATCGTCGACGAAAACATCGAACTTATTATGCAACCCTCCTGTACCTCTCTGACCCCATTTCTATCATTCCTATAGGTGTATATCATGAAACTAAAACGAGATCGTGAATAAAAAGTAAGGTGATACAGTTTGCACTTTAGCAATAAAACCGCCTGAGATATAAAGGTGAAAACGCTCTAGAGACACAGAAGAGCACAAACACTTCAAACGGGGAGCGTGTGCAGGCCAATAAAAACCTAATTGCCATCACGGGGCGTAAGCGGTAAAGGCGCTACTTCAATCAGCGAACGAGTTGTAAAGCCCAGACGCAATCGTTCGAGATGAAAGCGACTCAAAGGGCCCCCGATGTTTACACAAGACTATACTTCTTTCGATGTAGTTCAGTAGAATTGAGATGTACGAGTGTAATCTCGACGTCATACTTTATACGTTTGTTTTAGAAAACAAGCGTTTATTGTTATTTTTATAGACGACTGGGTAGTTGTTAATAGCATCCTCAATGTCTTCATAGACCGTTGCTTACAAATGTTATCGATTAGGTTAGAGTACATGACCAAAGTCGACATGGTTTCGTATAACAAGACAACTTAAACCAAACCGAAAAACGACCGCAACCAATAGAATTTATGATTAAATACATAATGATATGAACAAACGTAGATGCGGCCAAATGTTATCAATTGAACTTGTGGGGCACTTCATGAGGTTATCAATTTTACGATCAAACCATGACAATGACATTTAACGGATAAACATCGATAAGCCAGTCAATAATTTGGAACGGTCAAAAGCCACTTAATTGAAGGCTTACTTGGTTAGCCGTCCAATCGGCTGACTGAGTTAGCCAGTTAGCTGTAAAATCGCGCTTCTTTACGAATATCATTCATAAACATCTCCTAACTCTTATAATTAAGGTCTAACTAAGGTCAGTCTATTTCGGTTGCTATTGACTCAAAACAAGAAGAATGTTTTCAGATAGCGTTATTTTGCACCGTTTGTTTCATAACCAGTACTACGGTCACGAACATAATAGACGGCACTCGGCAGTAGCACAAGCTCCGAGTACTCCAGTGACGTATTTAGTGCGGTATTTAACTCAACATGCACATTTTTCATGCACAGGTTTACAAGTATTGATTGAAAAAAAAAAAAGAAATATCCCAGCGGGATATATTTATCTAGCTGGATCCAATATTCGTACATCATAAAATCTAATAATTTATAGTTAGAAAATAAGAACATAGAGATATACGCATACAGACCCTAATTTAGCCTTTATACGAATGTTCAACTGCAAATCATGAATTCGAACAACCAGCACACGATGTATGATGTGATTTTTGGCGACGGGTGCGGGACGACATGTTGAAGTCCTTGCGTGTCGCATCCGGGGTAGTATATTATGCTGATTTGGTGGTAACTAGGTAGATGTACCAAAAACAATTTGCAATTAATATTATTAGAATCGATGTGTTAGGTTAAGTCACAACTCACAATTTTAGGTTCCCAATAGTATTAGATATTGAAAATCCGTGGCGCACCACAGTTGAGCTTCACTTGCCTAGCCATCTCTTTTGCCTTCTTTGCCATGTTGCTGTTTTTCACTTTGCCAAGATGGGAAGTCAAATTCCAAAAGATTCCTGCTAATTTCTTCTGCAGTGGACATCATTGTTTATAGCCCTTTCTGGTAGCCGCCGCTGTTAATCCTCACTACATAGGAAAAATAGTGGTGGGCTTGTCTCGATATCACGATACAGTCACTTTTAATGCAAATAATTATTAAGTAAAAGACTATACTCAGTACTCCCAGTCTTAATATGGGATACAAGACTAGATACAATAAATAATTAATACCAAATACAAAGTAAAATTACAACAATATAGGCTTACGCGAGGAAAGTTTTCTATCCAGTTGAGTGTGTTCATGAATATATATCATGCATTCAGAGAAAAAAATCAGCAATTGTGGACTTGTTTTTTCCTGTCTCCACATCATAGACAAATTGTATGGAGCAAGTCGGCACATTACCATCCCGCTGACGTACGCACTAAAGTTTTCTTTCCCGGACATCATACATAAGAAAATAATAAATCGAGCGTGTAACATACTAAATTAACGACTAGGATAGGATATATACAAGTTTGTACTGGTAATAAATAAAAAATATAGACTAAACTTTTAAACTGTCTATATGTCTAAAAATTTGAGATTAGTCTGAATCTCAACAGCACCAATAGCCTAATAATAAAATAATACCTAATGACAAAAAAAATCTTTGAAAAATCCAAGGAAACTGTAAAAAATCATTCTTATTAGTATGAAAGTAGCACTTACCTAAGACTTGATTGAATATTTTGTCGAAATTAACTTCATTCTTCTTCTCCATATATTTGTGCATAACACTCCGTACACTGTAACAAATAAAAAAAACCTTTGTTTAAAATTTCAAATGAAAAGAGAAAGGGAAGGAGACGATAGATATACGACGATACGAATACTTTAATAAACAGTAAAACAGTACAAGCTTTGCTTAGTTTGGGGCTAGATGGCAGTGTGTCCAAGAAAGCAGTAATTCACAGTTCATCAATAGTAGAGAACTTACAGAATCACAAGTTAAAACGTTGTTTTATCGTTTTGTTTTCTTTGTGACAATAACCAGGAGCTTTTTATGTAGACGACGTCGCAGCTTTGGACTTTTTATGATGTCTGTAACCCTCAAGCTATGGCTTGTTTGTCGAGATATACTTTATTTGATTATAACCATATTTCGTGTAGCTTAACTTGTACAAACACCCTAATACTAAAACAAATTCATAAGGTACAAAATCGCTTGGCCACGTATATTACGATCGCCGACAAAAATGCATATCGTTAAGGGTCGGAATCGAGTGATGCCAATAAGTATCATCACTACATAGTATAAAACAAAGTCGCTTTCTCTGTCCCTATGTCCCTTTGTATGCTTAAATCTTTGAAACTACGCAACGGATTATGATGCGGTTTTTTTGAATAGATATAGTGATTCAACTGGAAAGTTTATATGTATAATATATGCATAACATAGTAGAAAAACACTGATAATTTAGAGGTTTCTAATGTGATGTCGTAAATAAACACATTTTTTTGCTCTTTCATTGCAAACGCTGGCTGAACCCAACGAGATAGATCAAAATAATGTAGTACAGTATTGTTCACCTTAAAATGGTCTACAAAAAAGTTCGCGATGGTATATGTCTATCTCTTAGTGGTAACACACAATAACCGTTATTTTATCCTTTGCTTTTTACAAGAAATAATGCCTTATTTACGAAGCGATTTTAAGCAATACAGAATTAATCCTTATCCAATTAAGTACCTTAAATACATTGCGCATTTAATATAGATCAATATGGCCCTTCACAGCATGTAATTTAAATGAATAGTTTAGAAGATATTACACATTTAAAATGCAGGGACATAACGGCTGCGGCGGTACCGGCCGCGGAGCCGGCGGCGTGTGCCTATAACTGGGGAAGGACTGGATAGGACAAAGCGCAAAGACCTTCTGTAGTACATTTAGTATCAGCATTGCACCTGTGCGAAGCCGGGGCGGGTCGCTAGTTATGAATATTTTGAAAAATGGAAAAATTCAAATGGGGGCGGGGGGGAGGTGAATTTTTCAAAATATTTATAATATTCTGGCAAGTTGGCCAATACAACTATTTAAATAATAATAATAAGCATCATTCTGATAATTACAGACACATTGACACATTATATAATACACATAAATTATTTAGTAATCTTTATTTTGTATGGAGACCTGCTCCTAAGTGAAGATCCGAAATTTCGGAATTTTACATATACGAATTTCATTCTATCGGCTAGTCTTAGCTCCGTGTCGGTCTAATCGAACACGCAAGTTAAATCGAACAAGTAATGTCGGCCATAGTCTATACGTGGATTGTTTTATTTAATTCGATTTTCTCCGTGAATCGGAGGGCACGTAAATCCCCGGCGCCTCGACGCGTCAGTCCCGGCTGTCTTCATTGTTAATGTTAGATGACAGTTGTTAAGCTAAATCAGTGGTATTTAGGCAGCTTGAAAACACTGGCCTCCGCCAACCCTTTGGGGGTTGGGGCTACTCACGTCCACAGGCTTTACGTGACCCCCTGGTGGTGTTAATCGAGTAGTTTTTTCTGAAGTGGTAGAAAGCTGTAGTCATTTAATATCCATGACATGGTCGCGGTCAAGTTATGGAAATTGAGTAATTGCAGCTAGTAATTGGGCCGGCTCGTCCGGGGCAGTACCACTCTCTTACAGAATACCAGCGTGAAATAATAGCTTGTTGCGTTTCGTGCGGCGAATGTTGAGACTCGGAGCCCAATCCTAACACCCCAACTAGAGTATATTATTCTGTGCGCCAACTCTGGATAAGGTAGTGGCTTTAGAAATAAGAATAACCCAGGAGGGTACCGACACCATTAACCACCAAAGAATTCCTCCCTGAGTACCATTGCTCAGGCCGCTCGACGTACTTTGGGGCGGGTACTATTTCGCTCTGTATCTGTGTCTGCCAGGGGCAAGCGAAATAAGAGAATAAAAATAAACAGAAATAAGAGGACGGTGGCATTTTCTCCTGAGCATTGTATTGAGCTATGCAATATTAGAGGATTTCACTCCAACCTCAGTGCCGTCCCCCAGCATCTAGAAACAGCTAAGCCAGCCTTGCTCTTTTTGACTGAGACAAGGTGGTGGAGTATGCTCTCAAATCTTTAAAATAGTCTTCGAGAAAACAAATCTCAATATTTCATAATTATTGTGTTACGAGTATCTAGACAGTAAATTAATCAATTCAATTCAAAACGTAAGAGGGCAAGTCTCTATTAAAAACTAAAGAGATTTTTGATTAAAAAAAAAGAATTTAATACGCTAATCATTTTTTTTATGATAACAACTGAAACTTCGGCACAGCATACTTCGGTCTGCCTGCGTTCCCACTACGATATTATTGTTTGCTATGCCCTACAGGGCTCATATGTTGTGAACTTATGAAATTATTTACACCTTGTATTAACTATAATATGAACTGAATAAATATTGACTTAATAGACATTATATCAGGACTTTTTGCATGCAATCTTCATATGTATTCACCCAATCCATTAACACTCGTGTCTGTACGAACTTTTGCCCAAAACTGTAGGAAACTTGTGGCGTTTAAGTGGTTCATCAAATCTTTAAACTAAAGACAACCTGCATGCATGGTGCTGCTGACAGACAAGCGGGGCTCTGGCGAAAAGAGAGGGCATTGCGTATTTTGTAAGCCGACTGGCGAAGTACCTCCTACACCTCACAGAATACCGCAGCTAAATAACAATTCCCTTATAGGTTGTTGTGTTCCTGCGAATGATTGAGGTTACCAGAAAGGTAGGAGTTGCCGTGTTGGCAGCGGGGTTCGCGGCGCGCGAGCGATACTTCCGATACTGTAACCGCTGCACATCAGGTAGGCCGCATGCTTGTTTGCCACACGACACAGTATTAAAAAAAACTTCCGTTTTTCACTTGAGAGTAGGCCCTTTGGTTACCTATGTCTTTTTACTACCTAATCCAAAAAAGGAGGAGATTCTCAATTCGGCTGTATTTTTTTTAAATGATTGTTCTTAATTACTCCGTGACTTAGAAAGCGATTTGAAAGAAACTTGTTTTATTTGAAAGAGTATACTTCCAGATTGGTCCCATATTCTTTTCATCATCATCAGCCCGTATCCACATACACAAATGTAAAGTAATGTTTGGAGTCGGTTTTTTTGTTAAAATTATGCTGACTATACTTACTTCAAAGTTCATAATAGTGGCATCCAATAGTCGTATACAAATAACTCTATTTACTTAAGGTAATAATTTAAATGGAAACACGCAACCGGTGAATATAAACAACAAAACTGGAGTGCTGTATTTTTAGCATGAGTTTCAATCCATGGCATGCGTGGCTCCCATGCATGTACGACTAAATAGTCATGAATCACGGTAGACGTAATTGTCGTTAAGTTTGCGTGATTTTAAATAGGTGCAAGTGACACGCGAATTTCGACCTAATACGTAGCAATGGTAGCTTTTGAAGTACGAATTATGTGCCTTTTAATTACTACTAGCTGCCCGCACCGGATTTTCCCGTTTATGATAATGTAATACCGAGGTACTTATAGGTTGACAATATAATAGGTTACATCGTCGTTAACCCTTACTCATCCCACGGCTAGGATACAAGTCTCCTCTCAATTGGAGGGGTTTATAGCATACTCCACCTAGTGATGCAACATGAAAAAAAACGACTTTGTTTTTTTTCACTATGTTGAAAAAAAACTTAGCTCCCTTGTTTTTTTTCCCAAAAATGTTTTTTTTTTTTTTCAGAATTAATATCTGTAGAAATTTAAATATTTTAATGAAGCATGTTTCTTATTTTTTGCGGGTTTGGTCTAAATTTATTGCCGAAAAAATACGTTCTACGTTTGCTGATGAGTGAGGTTTTTACAGTTAGTTTAGGACAAAATATTAAATATAAATGAAGTCAGGGTTCCGAACATAGGGGGTTTCCCCAACCAAAAGTATGTTTGGTTAACGAATATAACCTTTTGAGTATTAACTTTTATACCGTAAATACTTTAATAATTTCGAACTCCGTACTCTTGAAAAAAAACATGCTTCAGAAAAAAAAACGGTTTTTTTTTCAGGTTTTTTCAAGTTTTTTTTCACGACAGAAAAAAAACAGTTTTTTTGCAACACTAACTCCACCATGCTGATCAACTGCGGTTTGGCGGATGCCAGTGTTTTCAAAGCGCCCAAAGTCCACTGACTTCAGCTTAACGACTGTTATCTGGTGACAACAGCCGGGACCGACAGCTTAACGTACCCTCCAAAGCACAGAGGAGCTCGAGATAAATAAACCCATCTATAGACAGGCGACGGTCGACGTTAGTTAACTTGCGTGATCGATTAGACTAAGACGCGCAACGATGCCATCAAGCTCCTCATATAGGTTACATACTGCATATAAACCTCTCGGAAGACGTTCATTAAATTATAATGAAAACCGCATCAAAATCTGTCGCATGGTTCAGAAGTTAGCGGATAGACAGAACTCGGAACGGGCTATTATTTCATTCTTGCAGCTCATAATGCCAACTTCGCAAAATGCCAACCGTTCGCGAATAGTTAACTTATCATATTATCAACTTCACGGAAAGCCAACTTCCTGAAACGCCAACTGTTCGCAATGTCAACTTCTCATGTTGACTACCTCCAAAAATTACAATTTAAAATTGAACGCAATAGAATAAAGCTGCCATGATCAATAGGAATAATTAAAAACATAACTAAAATTTCTCATAACAATTATTATTATCTTCTATAACATGACGTGACTAACAAAAAGAATACCGTCGTGATGTTAATAACTACTATTTTTTTTCACCCCTACGGAACATGAAGGTACAGAAATCAAAAAGTAAAGGTTCAATTTCCCCATTGCCAAAAAGTGCAAACGTGTAATTGGTTAAACTTAAAATATACTAACAGTGTCAATGATTCTATGACACAATTCTTTACTATTTATATTTATTGGCTAGCTGACACGGCAGACGTTGTCCTGTCTTCCCAACTATGAACATTGAATTGGCTTCGCGCTCGCTGTCAAATGACTGACAGTTCTGTCAAGCGCCATTAAGTTACATTAGAAAAGTTAATATCGTCGTTCAGTTTTCTTAAATTTTCTAATTTTTCAAGCAACTTTCTTATTTTTTTTTTATCAAAACCTTCTCCTGATTATAACAAAATATATATAACAATATATAGATAAACAAAATATAGATAATAAAAATAAAAAATAATTATCGAAAATGATCCAGCCATTCACGCGTGATGCCGTGACCAAGGGAGAGATGATTTATAGAGTAGATGATTTGCAATAGATCATTTTTTTTTTAATCGGGACGGGGGCCCATCACACATTCCCACCACTGTGTCTCCAGGATTAACAATGGCGAACACTAAACAAGGCAATGAACTATGAAGTCCACTGTAGTCCCAGGGGGATAAAACTACGGCTGCCTTGAAACTTACAACGAATTTAATCAGAAAAGAAAGTAGATCAATTTTTTTTTTTACTATTGTATTGTTATGGTTTTTGCGGTGGAGCAATCTACACCTTTAAGTGCTATGTGTAGATAATAGCACAGAGCAAGTATTATGTTGTGTTGTTTGAGGAAAATATAGTGTATTATTGAAAATTAAACTATCAAACACGCGAACTGGACTCTGACAATCGAGACAGCAAATTTAAAAACTTGGCAACAAAAAAACAATTGGTTGCATGTAAAGTCGGTTTACGGACGATAATTTTACGAAACAAGAAAACATCGGGCGATAGAGTGGAAGAGCGATATATGCGTCACAAACCAATGCTTAGGCCGATCGTGCCTCTTTATCACTTGTTCCGCGCTCTCGTCTACACGCTCGGCTCAAGCGGAACGTGACAATGAGTCATGCTTTTTCATGCGTGCAGCCGGCGTTCATCGACTTAAAAGAAGTTATCACGTCAACAAAAGACTATTTACTACATTATTATTATTATTAGCGTTTCGGCAAAAACATTAGCATGTCGTGAAGTTAACAATAAAAAACTTGTCTGCTCAGAGCAACGGAATAAATAACTTTTTGTAATATACAAAAAAAGTAGTGCGAGGAAATTAATACCTAAGTCTAGAATCGTTTGAAAAAAATGATCTGTTATTTTCAAAATGTTGGTATATTTTCCTGTATGAGTACCACAGATCTAGGACCGTAGCGAAAAGTCCTAGGTCTGTAATGTGTACCTATACATACATATAAATAATTCGACAGACGGAACCACACGGAACTCAAAATGGGATCATGTAAAAAAAAAAAAATATATTTTAGTCCACAAATTGAACGGAACGTACAAGTTTCAAACACGTGACGTGAGTGTTTTAAAGCTGCGATGGAGTGTCGACGCGCGAGATCTTTATATGTGTATAGGCTATATATCCACTTTATATGATTCAGACCGTATGCTTGTTTGGCCTTCGGCGTTTTTAATGCCCACCTGGTATACAATAATTATCGTAGTCTATAGCCGCTTGTAATAGAAGGAGTACTGCATTGTCATAAAAAAAGTAGATCCCAACTGGCAAAAAAAAAGGCTACATCGAAAATAAATCCGAAAGCCTAAAATCGAACTGTTCTCTAAAAATTTCATTTCATTGATGTTCTGATACGATCTTTGTATTATAAACTTTGTATCTGCATAATACAGCGTTCATCAAGCGTAAAAGAATAAAGACTTTTTCATGCATTCGTTCATTCATTTAAGATTTCGCCTATATACACCGCCGTATTTTATCATTCTTTGCGTACTGTTCTAGTAACGTTAACTTGTTTATTTTCTTTTTATACGACCTACAAAATGGCGCCACCTCGTCTGACGAAAAATACAGTTCGTTCAAATGTGTAGACTACTACAGACTGCCATCACTATTCCTAGCGCTACGCTGGTGGTCCCCGCACCAAAATGAGAAGAACAACGGTGACTACGGTGAGGAGTGCTTGACTAGTAACGACACGACAGAAGTGAAAACTTCATCTCTTTCGTTTTCTACTTCCCGGCTTTACCCGAACGGGCGATATATACATATATGTACTCAGCGCGCCTTAAGAAGTTTGCTGGAAGCGAATTCCTCAAAATAGTTCAGCAGAAAATCTAATTTTTTGCGACATCAAAATAGCTTCTGCCCTATGAGAATCGGTCTTACTCGAGGGGCGTCAAAGACAAAGGGCAAGGCTTGAATTGGTTGTGGAACATTCCCGGTGGTAGATGCGGAAGTGGACACTCAGATTACAAACTTAGCTGCTCAGGCAGCGACTTTTGACTTACCGGCTAATTTATAATATTTCGCATAATTTGCATTACGATTCTGGCCCGTGCGAGTTAGCCAAAATATGGGATAATTTTCAAATTCGTGCGGCCTATTTTTAAGATGTTAATGAAACACTCGTCTATTATAGACACGTAATTACAAATTTAAAATAATGTACAACGTTCAGCATCAACAACAGAATTCTTAAGACTGATGTACAACAAACATCATTTGAAATACAATAATGATAGTCAAACAGTTCATGTCATGAAACATTAGCACATATTATGTTTCCTATCACTTATCTGCCCTACCAGTGTAACAATGTTTGAATACCACAAGCGGTTCTCAAAGTTCGCATATCAACCACGACGCCTCTCACCTAAACAAATACAAAGTTCCACTGCTTTGTTGTAACCTATATCGCGATTGAAACAATTTTCTGTTAAACCTCGTCTTGTTATTCGCCCTTCATTGAATGTCTGTTTTGAATGACAGATTTGTCATCCCTGTCTCTACGCAACTACGTACAAAAGATGCATGCGGCGGGCTATGCTTTTGTATGGGTACACCAGATAGCAAATTGAATTATGAAATTTCCCAGAATAGGCGTCTAGCTTGATCGAATCTTCTCTTCTATATTGTAATTTTGACGAACCCGGTGTTCGAATGGCTACCAATAGTTACTATGACTGACCGAGGACGCGGATTCGATCCTCGCAGAAGTTGTGTGCATGAACATGTCTGTTTGTCTTGGTCTGGGTGTTTTGTATGTATTATAAGTTTGTATTTACAAAAAAATGTATATAACTACATTTATCAGTTGTCTAGTACCCATAGTACAAGCTTTGAGCTTAATTTGGGACTAAATGGCGCTGAGTAAATTGTCCAGAAAATATTTATCTATTTAAATATTTATTTATTATCGGATTCGACACAGTCGCAAGTTCGCCGTACAAGACAAATATTTGTGTTATGAGATGTCCGTTTGTCTTGGTTAGGTTTTTTTCTATGTATTACATGGGTGATACAAAAATTGGGCAACTCAATGTCATCAGCCAATATATGTATGTATTAAAAAAAAAATTGTACCCATAGTACAAGCTTTGCTTAGTTTGGGACTAGATGGCAGTATGTAATTTGTCCACAAATATTTATTTATTATGTGGAAGGATATTTTTTTCAATCCTTACGACATCGTTTATTTTTCGAAAGAATTCATCCACCGCCAATATTTTGAACATTTGTTAATATCGATCCAAAGTTTCGGGGCCAAGTTTTAAATACGAATTTTATTTTATTCGGTCTGATCTCTACGGACTTTTCATTTAGTTCCTAAAGTCCGTAAAATCTAAATTAGTTCATCCTTTTGGGAGAACTAATTTATTGTCTAAATAACCCAACAAAAAATCAATCAAATCTCGACCGATACTTCGGATGAGAACTTCTGTTAAACATCTTCCAGTAAATTGAACAGTTCTGTTCAGATGATGAGGAAGAAGTTGACCATGTTTTAGGTTACAGAAATTTGGAGTGTAGTGGCACACCACTTACGCGACTGCGCCAGAAGAAAGGTTATGTTTTTCGAGTGCATGTACATGAGGAGCTCAATGGCGCCGTTGCGCGTGTCAGTCTAATCGAACACGCAAATTCAACAACGTCGACCGTACCCTATCCATGGGTGCGTTTATTTATCTTGAGTTCCTCCGTGCTTGGGAAGTACACGTTAAGCCGTCAGTCCCGACTGTTGTCATTAGATAGTCATTAAGCTAAACCTTCAGGCGGCTTGAAAACACTGGCCTCCGCCAACCCGCAATTGAGCAGCGTGGTGGAGTATGCTCTAAATCCCTTCGAGTGAGGGGAGATCCGTATTGTGATACGGATGCACAGCAGTGGAATAAAGGTTGCCCATCCATTGTTGGAAAGGGGTATGAGGTTGTGCATCCCTCACTACCACGAACGTAGTCCTGTATGCACGTGTATTTTTTACCTGTATGTAGCCTTGATGATGTAGACTTGATGGATTTTAGCTTGAAAGATGTCATTAGATTCGTCTTAATTGTGATAGCGACACCGGGGCTACAAGTGAGGTCACTAAAAAGAAAGGAGTTGCTGCTTTGGCAGCGGGGGTGACAAAGGGCGATATGTCATGTCGCGATAGTTAAAATGTCTACGCCAACTGCTTCACAACAGGCGGGCCGTATGCTTGTCTGCCTCCCGACGCAGTATAAACAAAGTGCCTAAAATCGACTCCATGAGCACATGGGCGTAATACACTCAGCCAAATATTCCATATTCTATTTTATAGCCCCAGTGGCACCGGGTTAATAAGTTTCCAATTTTATCAACGACATTGTCAGTGATATTTTACTGAGCCTTGTAGGTATTTCAATTTTTGAATTATCCAGTTGTTAGTGTCATCATGCCAGGAAGTAATTCATTGACTGAAGCCATTATAGACAAACATAACTAATTGAATGTGTACCTAGTAATCTGTTTAAAGAGGCGGACATTCATTTGACCTCATTGAAGTTACTATTTTAGGCTCACCATCATGTTTTACAGCCCTACGGACTAGCAAACGATACTGGCGTAAGGTAGGGCATGTCGAACCTGACAGAGCAAATATCTCAGAAGCGACAATTCTCATGCACATTGGTACTTGCTGCACAAGTACCAATGTTGAGAATTGTTGTGTTCCAGGATATTGGTGAAGTCACTAAACACAAGGAGTTACTGCATTACAAATGGTGCCAACACATGAGGAATACTCATTGTATGCCAAGCTTAATATAGACTACCTATATAATAACCAAGCTTAATATAGACTACCTATAGTAAACTTTTTACATGTGGAGCTTATATGGGTAAGAAAAGGGTTATCCTTTGTTAGAGTTATGTAGAGGTGACAGCTGATAAAAAAATAATGTAAAAGACATATTGACCTCTAATAGTAGGAAAAAAAAACAATGATGATGATCAGGGCTGTATGAGTGTTCGGCACCCGGCGTAGTATAAGAAAGGTTCTTCAAGGTGCAAGGCTGAAAGCAAGTAAAGGTCTATGCACATTGGAACAGGATGGCAGAGGATTTTTAATTTTTACTATAGGATATTCAAATTTATCTAGTAGGAATAATATACAAATTCCAATGTTCTAAATCAATTTCGTGCCATTGAAAAGGATTTCTTGATACAAAATACAGCAAAATAAATAGATTATGTAAAGGCCAAAAAAAAATACACTTGAAGGAGAGACAAATGGGAAAAGAAAACAAAATAACCAGAGATGCACAAACATGGAATTAAAACAGCGAAAGTGAAAGATATGGAGGGATTTTTTTATTACATTTTAAATAAGCAAAAACTGTGACGTTTTTGCTTATTTTAAAATTTAATTTATTTATAACTACTGAAGTTAGATGTCAAATTTAGACAGAGAAAGAGATGGTGATGGTCTTTACTTCCTGTAAAGACCATCACAACATTAAAAATGATTGTAATACTATTAAAAATCATTTTAATTTAAGAACCTACTCTCTTATGTAAAAATAAATTATTTTTATCTTATACCCTTTGATCATTGATACTAGGACTAGATATACAATCAATACATAAAACACATCCTCACCAAAACAGATCCCAAATGACAATCTGGGACGTCTTTTACTCAGGCATATTTAAACATTTCGATTGTAAATATGACAAACTGGTCATTTATTAGTAAGTAATTTAATACTGATTTAATTTATACATATTTATTTTTATTTAAAATCATAAGATTCATAAAAAATTTACTGCTGATTCGGCCCACAAACCCACAGTTGACCAGCACAGTGGAGTATGATCAGGGGGCTAAGGGATTTACCCCGTCAATTGAAGAGATACCTGTATACGAGTATGATAATTATGAGTGGCATAAATAAAGAGATGGCAAAAATGATGAGAACGGAAAGCATTGGGGAAGACTCCATCAGTGGGTACAAATAGTCTGATAATGATGATAAAGTTAATTTTATAGACATTTAAAAAAGGACCTGCTATTTAAAAAAAGGACTCCGCATTGAGAAAAACATACAATATCTCAATTCAAATATTTAAATTTATGTTAACACACTATTTTATAATGGCTATTTTATATCATCTACTATTTTGCCCTATTTATTACAAATAAATAATTTTGATTTTGAATTTACAAATAGTTTGATCAGCTGATGACCATCATAAAGGAAAGGCGCTATTTTTTTTTATTTTGATTATATTTTAAAAGTCCTATAGTAAAAGTAGTTCCTTTTGTAAAGCAGTAAATTAAATATTGTGTCACTGATTTTCACCATAGCAGTCCCTGTCATGACTGTTATGGCAAAAATTGGTGCTGCTGTATGGATCTAGAAAGGTGTTTTAAAGTAAATAAATTAAATCAAGATAAATTCAAATTAATCAAGACATCAATTAGGACAATTAGGTACATTTTTTTTAAATATCTGTAATTAGCTGAAGCCATAATCAGACATTTACAATTGGCAATTGAAATCATTAAATACTGCTTTTTACAAGCTTTTATTTTTACCTATGTGTAATCATATCTTACAGTTTAAATTTGAATCACTTTTAATTTGACAGTGATTGAGCTGCAGCTTGGCACACTCATTATGTTTCAAATTCCAAAAGCTTCCTGCTCCTACAAATTTCTTCCAATAAAATTTGTTGTGAATTCCGAGGCAGCTATACTTTTACCCCCGGGACTACAGTGGACTTCATTGTTTATTACCATTTTGGTTGATTTGGTCACCGCTGATAATCCTGGCTACACAGGACACAGTGGTGGAAATTTGTGGTGGGCCCTTGTCCTGCATTGGCGATTTGTAATTTGCCCTTTAACTCCTATGTTATGGATATCAAATGAAAGGACTTGGTAAGCAAACAAACCACAGTAAGCAATTTTTTTTTTATAATGACAACTAATAAAAACTGGATTAAAAAAAAAGTGTTTACACTTGTATAATTGATTAAAAAAGATTTTGTTTATTCTTGTATAATGTCAACCGGAACTCAGGCAAGGGACCAATAATGATGGGTGTAAGCTTTAGGGAGTGACATGGAATGAGCATACTATACAGAGTGGTAAGATTTCATATTGTCCTTAGTTTTAAAAAAGCTATGGATGTTTAAAACCAGGCAATATTTAAACACAATATTACACTACACAGACAATTCTACACTACAATCTACAGCTATTTTATTAACACAGACGATACAGGTGTTATACTATACCTATCTATATCTACTATAACATTTTAGACTTAGTCTCAATGCCTGATAGTAAATAATAAGAGCTTTTGACCTCTCTCAGTTCAAAGACTCGAGAGATTTAAAAGAACCCAAAAGAAGTATATTGACACATTAACATACTATTGGGAATATTTACAATTTAAAATAGTATAAAAACCAGTAATACAACCTACAATCACATACACAAATCATCATAATCACACAAGGACAATGACCTCAACAGGTGTTAATGACCCAAACACAATAAACAAAATTGGTTTTCTCACAAAATAATGAATGAATTTGATCTGTTTTGATCATTTGCATTGCAAAATACCTACTTATTTGCATGCAAAATTATGCATTATCAATTTTGTAGATGTTTTAGCTGAACTCCAACTATCTATCAAAGCCAAAAAAAAAGTAAACATTTGGTCATTAGTGTTATTTGACACTTAAATAGTATTCTATAGCTCTATACCGTATAGATTACTAATCTTCGCAGACTTTTGATGCTATTGCGATAAAATCAATTTTGTAAACAACAAGTGAAAAGGGATTTCAATCGGGTCTCATAGGGCTCATAAGAATTTTGTATAACAAACATTAGAAGCTGTCATTCGTTACCTGGGGTCTGGTAAGATTATCTTTTTGCTAGCCCTAGCTGCTGGAGTGCATTTCGACTTTTCCATAGCCATCAAGTAGCTGACATCTGCCAGCACTGCTTCGAGGTCCGCCATTTTGAGACTGAATTTATCACTTCCACTAGACAAATAATAAATAACACTTGTCCACAACACAAACACCAAATAAATCAATTAGATTTTCAACTAATAGTCATAACTTTCCTCACATGACTGCAGTCCACTGTTTCACTATAAATTTGTTGATGAATGGTGACACATGCTGATCATTTACATTCTACGGGGAGTAAAAGAACGTAGGAACTTGTGATCGCATCGCTAATAATTAATTAAACAAATAATTATTTGAGTTACTTAATCACAGCAAATATTAACAATGTTTGTGGTGCGAATTATAGAAATTTGCAACTGCAATTCTAAAAACGTACTCAAACGTACTTCGCCAGTCCACCACCCGTCACTTCACTCAAGTCAAGTTCACTCGCTCGCTCGCTCGCTCACTTCACTATAGGGTTGTCGAAAATATTTTTTTGATAAATCGATAACATTTATCGATGTCTGACACAGTGATAAATCGATGTATCGATATGTAATATCCAGTATGGGAAAAAGAAAATCGATATATAAGGTAATTTTACGTCAAGTGCGAATATTAATAGGGTAGAATGAAGAAGTCATAATAATATTATGTAAAAGAGAAATGCTAAATACTGCTCATTTTAAATGAACTGTAACTTGTTTGTTCTTATGAGTAATAAAGATCTTTAAACCGAAATTATAACAATGTATTTCATCCAATTTTCAATATTTTACACGTTACTTTACAAGATAACTTCGATTATTACATTAATAGAAAAAAAAAATGCTGTACTGTCAAACTGAACGAGATAATGTCAAAACAAGTAAGAAGACACCAGCATACACATACAGTATCTATAAAAAATGAATTACCACTTTTTTTTTAAATTAACAGTAAGTTTTCTAGCGCGTATTTTTTTTACTTGCACATGTTTGAACGTACTTTCTTGACTTAATTATACTTGGCCATAAAATGTTTGCGCATGGTTTATAATGATTTTATATATTTCTAATAGCGATAACTTTGTCGCCACCACTGAACTAACTAAAAACGCCAGAATTACGCCGTAAAAACAATGGCATTAAGTTTTTTTTATATATTACTAGAGTGACAAACAAGCGTACGACCTATGCTATTATCGCAACCTATGGACGCTTGTGACACCAGAGGCATCATTCACGCATTGCCTTACTGTTGGCTCCTAGGAAAACCTTAGCAGGGAGTTCATTCAACAACTTGAGAGTTCGAGGTAGAAAATTCGGAACCATACAGGTAGTTCGTGTCCAATTAGGTTAAAATGTGTGAGGATAACTCCTCTGAACACAACGCATTGTACAGCCGGTAGAATAAGTAATGACAGGCAAAGTCTCTCCTCGATCGAAAATCGATGCTAATGTAAAAGTACACTTAAGCTTACTGACGGCATTGAACCCTTAAGTCTAAAGAGAGATTTTGCCTCCCTTTGTGTGTTGTGTCGATTGTAAAGTGGGCAGTGTTCAGAAGAGTTATTATGGATGTAAACGGCTTCTGACTGCAATCGCTCGCCATCAGTAAGGAGTGCATCCTCAAGAACTTTCATACCTCAAGTCCTTTAGAACTTTCATAATATTTTATTCAATAGAAATTTATTCATCTGTAGTATACGGTCTGATTTGTATTTTTGATAATTCACTTCGTACGTTTTTTTTATACCACGAAGGTGACAAACAAGCATACGGCCCGCCTGATGGAAAGCAATTACCGTAGCCTATGGACGCCTGTAACTGCAGAAGCATCACATGCGCGTTGCCGACTCTGTAAAAACCTCTTTACGCCTTTTTTGAAGAACCCCATGCTGTAGTCTCCTGGGAAAACCTCAACAGGCAGTTCATTCCACAACTTGATAATACGTGGAAGAAAATTTATCTGGAACCGCACAGTATGTGACCGCACACTTCGGTTCTAATGTATGAGGATGAATTCCCTGTCGATGGCGAGCGGCGCCACTATAGAAAGAGGCTGTGGGCATCATGTCAAATAACTCCTCAGAACACACCCCATTGTACAATCGGTAGAACACACAAAGAGACGCAAAATCTCTTCTCAGACTCAAGGGTTCTAAACCGTCGTTTTTATGGGGAGCTAATTTCAGATTGAACGTAATTCGATTCTAAATATCGAAAGATAAATGCGATAAGAAAATTGAGTAAAACGAATCTATAGAATTTATATTCCTTATGTCGTCTAGCTGAATAACCTCATTTTTAGGGTTCCGTGGCCAAATGGCAAAAAACGGAACCCTTGGATTCGTCATTCTGACTGTCTGACTGTCCGTCCGTATGTCACAGTCACTATTTTCCGAAACTATAGGAACTAAACTGTTGAGACTTAGTAAGTAGATGTATTCTGTGAACTGCATGAAGATTTTCACACAAAAATAAAAATAAAAACAATAAATTTTGGGCGTTCCCCATACTTAAAACTCAAAATTTTTTTTCATCAAACCGTATGGGTTTGAGTTGGGTGGAGAGTATCTATGGATAGGTCGTCAAAAATTAATAGTTTGCGCGAGAGATACTTTCAAAGTAGTGTGTCTCCCCCCACCCCCCCGTAACTTATAAAATAACGAGAATGATAAAACAAAAAAAAATATGATGTACATGCGAACTTCCACCCAAAATTGGTTTGAACGAGATCTAAGTAATAATTTGAACGAGAGTAAGTCGTTTTTTTTTAATACGTTATAAATCGTTAACCGATTTACCTTTCATTCAATCAACTCAAACAAATCAAAAAATCGATCAAAGTTTTGTAGTCCGTTGTACTACAAAAACTTTTATATTATGTTACTTGCTGCTACGGAACCCTTCATGGGCGAGTCCGACTCGCACTTAGCCGCTTTTTTTGTTCTATGATCAAATCGAATTCTGTACTAGCGATGAGTCGATTTCAATTCATTTAAAGAATATCGATACGATGTACATCGATATTTTTTGACACTTCCTACATCCCTACGGTCACTACTACTACAAAAGTATAAAATAGCACACTGACAAATGTACTTCACACATAGAAATTTTAGTCACAATTATTGCACGAACAGATCGCACACTAAGAGAAATGCGTTCGAATTCGACTACCTTCGCCCAAATTAAACCATGAAAGAAATAAATCCTGTATTTAATGAAAATTATATTCTCGAATTTCTAGGGAGAATAGTTCTGTTGTAACATACCCGATAGCTACCAGCAGGGGCGCCGACTCCGTGGGTGCTCGGGGGCTCGAGCACCCATGAGAAATAAACAGTGGGTGCCGAGCACCCCCTGAGAATAGACATCAAGAAACAGATCAGTAATGGCCTTTTAGGGATGGGCGCTTTTTCATTACCCGACGACCCGTTTAGCGCAGTGGTTTAGAGCACCGGTTGAGACGCAACACAAATGTTTGCTGATGAAACAGATATTTATGTTGGCTCTGGGTGTTAGTGGGTTTCACACTTCGTTTTTTTCGAGTCATCAAATGAGCATGAGCACCCATGAGGTTTTCTAAAAGCCGGCGCCCCTGGCTACCAGAGCGGTTCGAGAGAGGTTTACTCCCGTCTACTAGTCGCGTATTATGTAGTGGAATTAACTGCCCTCCGAGATATTTCCTGGCGTCCGGTCCTGTGGTAGACAAGCATACGGCCTGCTTGATGTGAAACGGTTACCGTAGCCATACTAACATGCTCGCGACATGAAATATCCCCTGCTGTCAACCCAGATTCCTTCCTTAAATTAAATTCATTTATTAGTTGAGATTAAATAATAGTTCATTACGATATTAGTGCGTTATGATGGTTATAACATGCGAGGCGGAATTTCAGCCCGAGCCGAAGGCGAGGGCGTAATTGAGCCGAGCATGTTATAACCAATACGCACGTATATCGTACGACGTTTTTTAACACATTTGCGAGGAAACAGAAAAAAAAAAATATTTTGTTCATTTTTAATTATTGAAACAGTTAGTGAAATTACAATTATTAAAATGATACGTAGTTGTAGTTGGTATTTTAATCACTATGTTTTTATTATTATTCCACTTAAAGAAATTTTCATTCGTATCTGTCCTTGGATATTGACGGCAGCAAGCTGTCGCATGCGGTTCGCGCTTCTGTTAGTATATCCGGTGGAGTTGAAGTAATATATTGCTCTTCCTCATTATTGAAAGTTGTCATTTTTAGATATTCACAATACAAGTACAAAGAAAAGAAAATTTGAGAAAAATGGCGCGAGGATTATCTTCTGTCGTAGCTGCGTGAAAATGTTGGCAAAGACTTTAGAGCATGCAGCCAAGTTTTTAAATTACCGAATAAACTGTTTTTATTTTTATTTTAAAGAAATGCACACTGTTGCTTTCCCGCCATTTTAACAGCGCGCTAGCGCTGCCTACTGATTGGCGCCGTGCGGCAATTAGTTCGAAATTTGAATAGCAACAGCGCGCGAAATGGCAAATAATACTGTTATGGAATTTGTATGGACTATAACTTAACTATTTAACTAAAATTATAACTTAACTATTATATACTTTTGGTAACACACGCGTTTTTTATGACCCGCTTTACATATTTAAAACCGGTGGAATTACATCAGCTTTACGAGCAAAGGTGTTGAAAAATATTTAAATAATCCAATCATTTAAAATAATGTAAATATCAACATTCTGTGAAAATAAATAAAAAAATGACGATACAGCAGGCCATTTTTTTATGAATAAACTTTGTTCTTGCCTAAGCGTGTATTCCCTGAGAAATTATGGGATTGACTGACAATCAGTCAGAGTGACTGTCTAGTGTCGAAATTAATTTCATCAGTCACCGTCGAGCAAATGCAATTCATGACTGATGGAATTGACTGACTTTTGAATGAGCGTCTAGGCGCTCGGACTCAAAAGTCATGACTGATGGTTGAATGATGCAAAAATAAAAATATTCAGATAATCGTCAATCAACTTCATTCAACCATCAGTCACTGCATTAGGTGGCCATTAGACGCTCATTCAAACGTCAGTCAATTCCATCAGTCATGAATTGCGTTTGCTCGACGGTGACTGATGAAATTTTATCGACATTAGACGGTCACTCTGACTGATCGTCAGTCAAACCCAAAATTTCACAGAGAATACACGTGTTCAGGCGAGAACAAATATTTATTCCTATAATATTTATTCCCTATGTACGCATTTTTTATTTATTTACATTCGCATGAAAGATGCGTGTTTTGATAACCTGTTGATCAGCTCGAAAAGCTCGGAGCAACTTTGCGATATCTTGTTGCTAGTAGAAATATTGAAGACATGAAGTTTTCAGTATTTAATTTTGTCATCTGCTGCTATTTGTGAAGCAATTTTAAATACCTACATGTCGGGCACTTATATACGTTTTACAAGAGCTCGATGGCGTCGTTGCGCGTGTCAGTCTATTCGATCACGCAGGTTAAGCAACATCTACCGTAGCCAGTCTATGGATGGGTTTATTTATTTCGGGCTCCTCTGTGCTTCAGAGCGCACGTGAAGCCGTCAATTCCGGCTGTTGTAATTAAATGACAGTCGTTAAGCCTGGTCGGTGGCCTTTGGGCGGCTTGAAGACACTGGCGCGGCGTCTGGAAACCTGTTGTTGTTGAACGCAGTTGAGCGGTCGGCGTGGTGGAGTATGTTCTAAACCCCTTCTATTGATGCGAGACTCGTATCCCATCAGTTGGATGATTATAGGTTGATGCCGAAGTATAAAAACAACATTACAAGTTATTTATCTAACACTTCAATTTTAATAATACTTATTTCGGGATATAATTGTAATAAGATAAAAAAGTAGGGTATTTATAATTTTAAAATTCAGGCATCAATTGAGAAATGTGTGATGCAAGATGATTATTATCTTGTTAATGTGATGGGGTAGGAATATTTGGGATGTGTAGTATGGATTCATTTGAATTTAAAGCAGGTCTTTCAGATGGTTGATCGTAATGATAGTTAATACTTGAAATTCAAATAATTTCAAGTATTAACTGCCGGAAGCCGTGCCTCTTTCTAAAGATGTAAAATTATTTGTACTTCTTCTAAAGATGTAACTCCAATGCATTCCATGTCCGACTCCATCGCTGTCCGCGCGCTGACTGACGCTTGACTGATGAATTGCCATTACACGTTCACTCAAAAGTCATGACTGATGGTTGAATGATGCAAAAATCAAAATATTCAGATAATCGTCAATCAACTTCATTCAACCATCAGTCACTGCATTAGACGATAGGTAATCCGTCAGTCATAGCTGTGACTGTGGTAATACTGACAGCAAAACCTATCGTGTATGGCGCCCATTAGACGCTCATTCAAACGTCAGTCAATTCCATCAGTCATGAATTGCGTTTGCTCGACGGTGACTGATGAAATTTTATCGACATTAGACGGTCACTCTGACTGATCGTCAGTCAAACCCAAAATTTCACAGGAAATACACGTGTTCATTATTCCTATAATATTTATTCCCTATGTACGCTTTTTTTATTTATTTATATTCGCATGAAAGATGCGTGTTTTGATAACCTGTTGATCAGCTCGAAAAGCTCGGAGCAACTTTGCGATATCTTGTTGCTAGTAGAAATATTGAAGACATGAAGTTTTCAGTATTTTATGTCATCTGATGCTATTTGTGAAGCAATTTTAAATACCTACATGTCGGGCACTTATATACGTTTTACAAGAGCTCGATGGCGTCGTTGCGCGTGTCAGTCTATTCGATCATGCAGGTTAAGCAACATCTACCGTAGCCAGTTTAGGGATGGGTTTATTTATTTCGAGCTCCTCTGTGCTTCAGAGCGCACGTGAAGCCGTCAATTCCGGCTGTTGTAATTAAATGACAGTCGTTAAGCCTGGTCAGTGGCCTTTGGGCGGCTTGAAAACACTGGCGTCTGCCAACCTGTTGTTGTTAAACGCAGTTGAGCGGCCGGCGTGGTGGAGTATGTTCTAAACCCCTTCTATTGATGCGAGACTCGTATCCCAACAGTTGGATGATTATAGGTTGATGCCGAAGTACAAAAACAACATTACAAGTTATTTATCTAACACTTCAATTTTAATAATACTTATTTCGGGATATAATTGTAATAAGATAAAAAAGTAGGGTATTTATAATTTTAAAATTCAGGCATCAATTGAGAAATGTGTGATGCAAAATGATTATTATTATCTTGTTAATGTGATGGGGTAGGAATATTTGGGATGCGTAGTATGGATTCATTTGAATTTAAAGCAGGTCTTTCAGATGGTTGATCGTAATGATAGTTAATACTTGAAATTATTTGGAATGTAAAATTATTTGCTAAAGAGCTCCAACGCGTTCCGCCGCCTCTTCAACGCGTTCCGTGTATGTACGACTCCATCGCTGTCCGCCCGCTGACTGACGAAATACTGACGAATTGCCATTACACGTTCACTCAAAAGTCATGACTGATGGTTGAATGATGCAAAAATCAAAATATTCAGATAATCGTCAATCAACTTCATTCAACCATCAGTCACTGCATTAGACGATAGGTAATCCGTCAGTCATAGCTGTGACTGTGGTAATACTGACAGCAAAACCTATCGTGTAATGGGCGCCTAATGGGCGCCTTGACGATAGGTAATCCGTCAGTCATAGCGTTGACTGTGATAATACTGACAGCAAAACCTATCGTGTAATGGGCGCCTTAGGTTATCCGTCAGTCATAGTTGTGACTGTGGTAATACCAAACCCCGGCCACTTCATACAAAAATGGCGCGTTTGCATGTAGTAAACCAAATGACGTCTGTCGTCGTCTGTACACGTGCCTATGTTTGCGTGTTGGTCGCTAGGGCTGACAATGCTGTGACATTATTCAATTATTAGTCAGACATATTAAACAGATTTGCATAAAATAAATTACTCTACAATATTCACAAAACGCCTTGTTTATATTTAGTTGCCATTGATAACTTACCCAAAATTTTATATTTTCTAATCGCCACTAAATCAAACGTTCGCCTTCCGAACACCGGTTCATTGTAATAGTCAAACCATTTCATTCTTACTAATTGTAGCTTTTTACTATTCATAAAAATGCATGCGCAATGATTTGATTCATTTTCATATTCACATGGAACAAACGTAATTTAAAACTAATACCACACATGATATCACGCACAATAAACATTGAAATGTAAATAAGAAAATTGTAAACAATAACAATAAACCACCATAACTCAAGTGACAGCAATGTCACTTCCGCGTCTGCGCACTCACTTGCTCTTTGAGACATATAATGCTATCCTTTTCTCATCTCGTATTAATTGTATCTTGTATCCTACTTTGACAGATATGAATTAGTTATGATGACACTATGGCTGCCGCATGCTTTTTAGGTAATTTATAAAAAAAATCAGTACTTTATTTCATCCAAAGGGATCGAATAAATTTCTTTTTTTGATTTTCCATGTGTTGAGACATCCACTGCACAAGTAAGTCCCATTTTTTAAACTGAATGGAGAATAAAATACGAGCGACGTCAATTTGTAGGACGTTGCATCCATTGCAAACGGTTCCAAGTCGGTTCCATAGGGGAGGTGAGGTTGACTAGTGAGAGCGGCAGAGAGTGTCCATACTGTACGTTAGTACTATTACTTATACTGTGGTAATACTGACAGCAAAACCTATCGTGTATGGGCGCATTTTCACGCGTTGAATCAGAGACTACAGTAAACGTATTTTATAAAAAAACCGGCCAAGTGCGAGTCGGACTCGCGCACGAAGGGTTCCGTGCCATTATTTATAAAAACGGCAAAAAAATCACGTTTGTTGTATGAGAGCCCCCATTAAATATTTGTTTTATGTTTATTTCATTGTTTATTTTTAAAGTGACTATATTATGTGACTAATATACATAACTAAAATATACATAACTAAATATTATGTGAGTATGTCAAGTGTCTACCTATTGCGATTATCAATAGGCTATTTGACTAACATTTTTTTCGGTTTGATATTTAGGGACGTCTCCGTAATATAACCATAGGTGAAAGAATTACTTCGATAGCACAAAAATCTCTCGAGATATGATAATTTGAAAATCACAATTTTTAAACTGTCCCGAAAACGCTCCATACAAAAGACTACCGAATTATGACGTCACAGGCTTGTATTTTGTATGCATCAAATCAGAAATTTGTACGATAGCTATGTTAAATATTACGTTTATGTGATTAGTGTTATAATAAAAGTTAAAGCATTTTTTATAGCTTCTCCAATGGGAATATTATTTTTTAATAATTTCATACTTTTAAAATGGACTTTCCGCCAAACTTTGATCGACGCTAAAAAAAAGTCTGACTGAAGATATTAGAATGAAAGTTTACAGATCTTTATAGTTTTGTGTATTTTACGATGTTGTTAAATAATTTATACAATTTTTAAAGATTGGAAAATAGCCTATTGCAAGCAAAAACGAGCAAAAAAATCACGTTTGTTGTATGGGATCCCCATTAAAATTTTATTTTATTCTGTTTTTTAAAATTTGTTGTTATAGCGGCAATAGAAATACATCATTTGTGAAAATTTCAACTATCTAACTATCACGGTTCATGAGATACAGCCTGGTGACAGACGGACGGACGGACGGACAGCGGAGCCTTAGTAATAAGGTTCCTTTTTACCCTCTGGGTACGGAACCCTAAAAAAAACAACGGGTTGCACTCCGGTTGTTGTTTAATATTCTGTGACTCTGGGAGTGCCGGTAAAAGTGAAAACTTGAACATTAACGTAGTGCATTATTTAATATTTTGGAATGGTAAGAAATATTTTAGCACGAGTTTATTTATCAGTATGTACTCTCATTTATGTGGTAAAATAGAATATTCATTTATTGCGCTATCGTACACAAACATGACAATTTATATTTCAGAACTATTACAATTATTTTACATTATAAAGTTTATCTGCACAACACCGCTAAAAAAGTTTTCACTTCAAAAAGATATTTTGTGTCTTACTGAAACGACATAAGGATTATAATAGAATTACGAAATACGTAGTGCCACCTGTTAGGGAATAGTAAAATCAAGCAAAACTTTGTAGCGCCTAGACATCTAGCGTTAAATGGCGAAACTATTTCGATTAATTAAAATATTCAAAGCAATCTCAATCATATCATTTTTGCTTAAAGTTGAATTTTGTAGTCTCGCAGATTTGTCTTACAAATTTTAGATCAGGCCATGTGTCCTGACGCGAGTTTAACATTTTTTACCAAAAAGTGCACAATGTTACATTATTATTAAACAGGCACTATTTATTTTCTCTTCACAAAAAACGTGATATTTGACCATAGGTACGCTACTGTCATCAACGCTTCAAAAGGAAAGTGGTACCTATTCTATGTAATAAACAGAGATAAAAACAATATTTTAAGATCGAATAATGCAGTGAATAATCTTAGGTTTGTGAATACTAAAAAAGTTCCTACTCGAAAGTGATAAGAATAATTTTGAATTGAGAAGTGACTGCCAGCAACGAAACTATAAAGAAGTGGATGATAGATGTCAACTGTCAGGTTAGTGTCATGTCAATGTCATTCATATCTTATTTCATTCGGTTTCAGACGTTTCTTCATAATTCCTAATCATTTACTGTAAATTTCTTTCAGTCAGAGACATTGTAGTAAAATAATGATTATCGGGTTTTGATAAACTACCTATTCCTATTTCACGCATGACTGTGTAAATACCGGTGGTACATTACTCTAATTGCTGTGCACACTTTAGCGAAACCAGGTAAGTAATGAAAATCTATTGCTGCTTTGGGCATTTTATGCCGATAGCCTATTATAATCAATGGTAGTCGTATTATAATATTATTTATTATGCTTCTGCGTAACATTAATTGATCATAGTATCTGTTCAAGTTTTCAAACCTTACAAATGTTCTAGATATTGTAAATTTACTTGCAAGAAATTCGGGAATATATTGAGTTTATTTTATAACAAAGTGGCGGAAGTACGCCTTACTTCGTATTAGGTTTTTCCTTACTAAACGTTTTTAGTGAGAGCGTCGTCTTTTATTCAAATACAACCCAAAAAATTCAGCTAATCAATAAAATAAAGGTAATATGTTTTGTGACTTAATGAATTAACAAGTATTTCTTAACTGTTTTAATTTATTTTGTGTTTAATTGTGAGATGTTAAAGGTATATAGCATGTATTATAGTTTGCCCTGTATTGTTTTCATGCATAATAGTTTATTTATGAAAGTTTATTATGATATAACCTACTCAATAGGCCAACCACTGGAATTTATATGTTCAAAAGAGTCCATGAACCAAGTATCTCAATTTGACATATCTGAAAGACTTAGGCTCTGGAGCATTGCACTCTTATTTCACCAATAAGTGTACAGTTAGGGTCATAAGTGCATGTTACTTTTAACTTTAAATAAAATGCACATATTTTATAATATTATAATTTCTTTAATTCATTTTGTAGTGCTAATCAATCTCTATGAATAAAATTTTAGTTTGTGATAAAAAATTGTCTATATGAGTGATAAATGAATATGGTGAGATTGTGAGACCAATTTACCTTAAAGAAAAATTAAAAGTAAGATGGGTGCTACTGCACTATAACCCCGGACTCTACATTCAGAAAAGTGAGAATGACAAAAGTTCAAGGAGTGCCTAAAAGATCCAAGAGGGTCAATGCGTTACTGTTGTACATAATAATATATACGGCACATAGCTCTACATTCAGGAAGGTGAGAGTGATAAAAATTCAAGGCGTGCCCAAAAGATCCAAGAGAGTGAATGCGTTACTGGTGTCAATAATATTATATATAGCACATAGCACTACATTCAGTAAGGTGAGAGTGATAAAAATTCATGGTGTGTCAAAAGATCCAAAAGAGTCAGTGTGTTACTGGTGTACATAATAATATATACGGCACATAGCTCTACTTTCAGGAAAGTGAGAGTGACAAAAATTCAAGGACTGCCCAAAAGATCCAAGAGGGTCAATGCATTGTACATAATATTATATGATTGAACACAATCTCAATGAGACAAAATTGGTTTTCTATTGCTTGTAAACTTCTTGACTTATAAATGGTTAAGATGAGATGTGAAAGTTAAGTTAATTAATAAAATTTATAATGACAAGAAATTAGTTATTTTAATTAGGCCTCGGTTTTTTTTCATGGATGGTATATATTGAAACAAAGTCACCTATGTCTCTTCCACAACCAAGATTAATCTAATAACACCTAGTATTTAATTCTTGTCTGTGAAACGGTTTAGGCTATAGAGTGTGTCAAAGAAGTAGACATACATACTGTTAAAAACTATGAAATATCGAAAAAGTGCACAGCTAGTTTTCACCTTTGTTATAAACAGTCAGCTAAATGGAATTGATTCTAAAAATATTGTATTTATTTAACTAAATAATATCTTCCAGGAAACATCACTGTTTATAATTATTTATCAATAATAATAAAGCAATTTTATTCTGATTATTGATTTTAATAATATGCTGTATACTGTTAAACGAGCAATTCTTATATGGCATAATACCATAAGGATCTTGCAAACGGCTCTAACAATTTCAATGAAATTTACAATATCGGGGTTTATGAGATTACTGAGGTCCCAATTCTAGGATTGTTTTCTCTTATAAAAGTTGTTAATAAGTACTTCCATAGCCTATTTTATTTTAACTGAATATTAAACTTTTTAGCAACCATGGAGTATTGTCCTCCAAACGTGACCCTCGGCGAGGTGTGGGTGGACCATGGAATTTCACAATGTTTTATGGAGACAATTTCGGCCATTGTTATTGGTGGTTTCCTTATTGGATTTGGTATTATACAGATTATTATGTATAAAAGGTATGTATTGATTTTACATTATTTTGTAATTTATACATAAACCACAGATTACATACAGATGTGTACTACGTTTTTGTGGCAGTCCAAGGAATGTGGCTAATGCGGCGCCTTCGTCTTGAGTTCAATTCTATACAATGAAATTGAACTTTTTCAATTTCTCTCAATGTGGGATTCTTCAAGAAAGGCGTGAAGAGGTTACAGGCTTGGCAACGCTTGAGTGATTCCTCTGGTATTGCGAGCATCCATGGGCTGCAATGACTGCTTACCATCAGGTAGGTCGTATGCTTGTTTTTCCACATTAGATGTATAAAAAAAAAGTTAAGTATATCGATAAAACAATAGTAGATCAAAACGATTAAAAATTTACTTAGTGAATACTATGTTTTTTACTAAACTTTTATTTTATTTTATTTCTTCACAAAACAAACAGAATTTTATACCAACATAAATTACAATATGCACAAAAACATACCATTATATGTTTCAAGGAAGAATCAATTTTAGATTGCGCAATATTTGCCAGAAATGATATATCCACATTTTTACGCCTTTCTTGTAATGGAAGCAGATGATGCCTCTTACATCTTAAGTTATAACTCTTATCATACTTTTTGCATTTGTATTTTATAAATTTTAAGAAACATTTTTGTATAGATTCAAGCCTGTATCGTAGCGTGAATTCCACACTTGCGAACAATATTCGAGAGTACTACGCACGAAAGAACAATATAAAATAACCTTGACGCGTGTGAGAGCTGGACCTTATGACCAGTGCTTTATTAGCTTTAAATATATTGCTATAAAACACGTTTTTAAGCCATAATTTTTAGTAAAAATATGGATCAAAGAAGGCCATACGGACGCAATCGTGTAGGCTAGTAGATTAAATACCTAAAATATCATTCATCTCTATCGCGGCACTGACAGTGCCCGACACGTAAAGAAGACGAAAGAGAATGCGAAGTTCGCGGATGGCGTATGCCGGATCTGCGGGCCAACCGCCTAATCTGAAGCCGATTCCCACCGGGATTTTTGATTGTGAAAGTTAGACTATTGTTTAAATTTGTGTTTACCACAAATTTAAACAATAGTATAATTTTTTTCGGTTTAATCGGTAAAGTACTTCCGTCCCTACCGGCTAAGCTTAATACTATTAGCACTAAATAAAGGTATAGTTAGAATTTCGCAATCAAAAAATCCGATGGGAATCCGCTCTAGCTTACGTGATAGAGCCCCTATCGTAAGTGCTCTAGCTCAAGCTCTAGTTTAAGTGCTTGGGCACTTTTGTAGCCATATAGTATAATTTTCATAAAATTATTTAACACATGGCTCCTTTATGCTCTGCAAAATATTGGTATTGTATTATCATTTTGTTTGCGTAACACGCTAGCACGCGTGTGTAGTACAGATAAGTTAATAGTTGTATGTGCGACGACGCTTGGTCATTATCTAATTATAATAATATGTGGTTACATAATATATTACTGACATCAACGGTCAATATTTTTTACCAGCTGCCTGGACAGACTTCGTTCTGTCAAAAGTAAAGTTTTTTTTTTACTCTTGTCCACGCAGTTTTTATATTTATTAAAACTTTGCGTGTTTGAAAATACGACAAAAAAAAAAATTGCCGCATCGGTCGACCTGTTGTCGAGTTTTGGGCTTAGCAACGTTTATTTTTATTTATATAGATAGACGCCTAAGGCACAGTATAAGTAATTAAAACAGTATGATCATTTTAAAGAGCTCTTGTTTCAGGCATTTATGGCATACATTTCTAATGCCGGCTGCATATTATCAGAATTTTCTAAAAAATCTAATTTTCGTCGGAAGGCACTCTATACATACATTAAGTATAACATAGACTTTACACACTGTTCCGAAATTTGCCTGATCGAATGTCCGTTTCCGATGTACGACGGATCGCTCACTACCGTACGTCAATTTGTTGACGTGATAACGTCATAAAAGTCGATGAACGCCGGCTGCACGCATGAAAAATCATGACTCATTGTCACGTTCCGCCTGAGCCGAGCGTGCAAGCGAGAGCGCGGAACAAGCGATAGAGAGACACGATCGACCTATGTTTTTAATGATGTTATCACGTAAAATTATCGTTCGTAGACTTTACAGACAACCATTTTTTTTATTAGTACGTTTTAAACGAAACTGAAGTGTGACATGAATGATTACGGATATCATTTTCTGATAGTGTGCCGAGAATGGAGGACGAGCGGCCGTGGTTTGTTTAGCGTCAAAATTTTCTTTGGAAATTTCTAATGATTGTTGAATTTACTGGTTGGTATTTAAACCTGTTAGAATGTGAGATATTAAAAGACAGTAGATGAAATAATTTGCCCTACGAAGGTATTTAAACCTGTTAGAATGTGAGACGTTAAAAGGCAGTAGATAAAATAATTTGCCATATGAAATCAAAAGCTATATGGCATTTGGCGTTATTAGGGTGACAACGACTTTTAGAGAGCGGCGGAAAGTGATCATATTTTGCGATGAATTTGCATCCTGTGGTTTCATTCCAAACTGTGCCACTTTGCCTGTTGCTAACTAATAATGCTAATGACTTGAAATTAATACTCATAGATAATTGTTGCCGAGTTATCGATAAGTATACAATAATAAAATGATAACCAGAAGGAGTCTGTATATAAGAGATAATTAAGAAAAAATAATTATGTAAGCGATTTAGAGAAGCCATAGAATCTTTAGAATTTTTGTTCGTTTGTCTATATGTCCGAAAGCGCATTACATAACAACTATTGCGCGTAAATTGATGTGGTGATAAGCTTGAGCATTTTACCCGCTTCACATCAGGCGGGCCGCATGTTTGTTTGCCACTTGACGTAATATTAAAAAAACATACGGGTGTTAATAGCTCATGTTTCATGTGGGTTCATTTCCATTTTTTGACATGATAACGTCTTATAAATCGATGGACGCCGGCTGTAGGCACGAAAAAACATGACTTTGTCACGTTCCGCCTGAGCCGAGCGTGCAAGCGAGAACGCGGAACAAGCGTTAGAAAGGCCCGATCGGCCTATGTTTCTTTTGACGTTATCACGTAAAATTATCAACCGTAAACCGACTTCACAGACAACCAGTTTTTGAGGATAATATTATTTACAGATATGCTACAGAGGTGGTGGACGTGAGGTCATCTCGCCTGTTTGCTGTCCAACTGACCTTCACTTTGTTTGTTCCCGTTCTTGCTGTGATACGATTTTTGCTACAATCGCTCGTGTTTAAAGGAGGACACATCTATGGTTATATGGTGAGATAATTATTGTACAATAACAAAAAAACAAGTGGTCGTGTAGTTTCCGGCAGACTAGAATAGATTTATATTATCTCGAGCTCCTCCGCGCTTCGGAGGGCACGTTTTTAAACAAGGACAAGATTTTTTTTTAAAAGACTAGAATAGAATCACTCCTTCTCTTCCAGTGGATGTCGTATAAGGCAACTAAGGGAATTAAATTATAAAACTCCCCACGCTAGCATGGGCCTCCCCATGCTCGAATCGAATCCTGATCGAATTGAAGTCTCGAGTGTAGGCCAAATCCTCCTTCTGTCTGGGACGGACGAGAGAGGGTCGTGTCCTGTAGTGGAGACTAAAATGACCTGATGATGATGATGAACAAAAACAAAAAAAAAAGTACAAACAAAAATATTTTTTTGAAAAAAGCTAACTATAAAAAAAAACTAAAAAGTTTCGACCTTTACTCATCCTGAAGAAGTTTAGAACATACTCAACCACGCAGCTCAACTGCTGCGGGTTGGCGGAGATCAGTGTTTTCAAGCCGTCTAAAGGCTACCGACTGTCATCTAATGGCAGCAGCCGGGACCGGCGGCATAACATGCCCTCCGAAGTGCGGAGGAGCTCGAGATAATATATACCTATCCATGGGCACGCTACGGTCGACGTTGCTTGACTTGCGTGTTCGATTAGACAAACGCGCGCAACACCGCGCCTCGAAAAAAGTTTACTTAGGTAATGTATTTCGCTCATCAAATCCTTTCATTTAATACCCTTATCATAGGAGTTAATATAAAAATTATAAATCCCCATTTTGTGACAGCTGCCACAATGGATTAAAAATGGCGGCATTTAGGTAATCGTGCATTGTCATGGAAATCAAACAAGCCAAATTGCAAATTGAGACAAATTTCTAATTTGCAAGAATTTGCAGACATCGCGGTGAAACTATATAAGAGCCAGTAATATAGCTTGCCGATATAGCTGCGTAGTTGCTAGAATTTAGAATGACGTCCATAATTTGTTTCAGATCGTAGCATTAGTGATAAACCTCACAGTATTCCCCCTGTCGGCGTACTTGGCAGTGCTGGAGAAGCGGTTCTTACTGCCGTCCGTGCCACCCAGAGGCCATGGATTTGTGTTGCTAGTCTTCTGGGCAATGATCTTCGTGACGGAGAACCTGTCGTTCTTGAATCTCAATAAGGATGGATGGTGGTGGGGCTTGAAAGAGTAAGTATATTTTGTTATCTGTATAAATAAAATCGTACTAAGCTTAAAAGGTTCTTCTTGTTCTTAGTCGGTACACTCTTTTGCCAGAGCGGTCAACACTGTCAATCACGATGAGTGATGATTTTCGTAATACAGCGCCATTCGTACTTTCGCAAACTTAGTTGCGGCTTTGATCTGGTCCGTCCATGTTATTTGTGAACTACCACATGGTCTGATGCCTTCAACTTTTCCCTGCACTACGATACATAGCCGAAGAAGGTCATAATGCGTGACTGCACTGTGGTGGATAGGCGCTGTCTGATGTCGAGTTCTTTTAATATCGAATAATTTCTACAAAACTCTGTCCACGATAATCCTAACATCCGTTTCCAGCACCACATCTCCAACGCGTCAACTTTCTTCTCGGTTTCACGAAGAGTCCACGTCTCCGACGCTTAAAAGGTTATTTGTATACTATTCACATTCTAAATAGATTCCGCATCTATGGTAACAAAACATACTGAAATGACAGCGGCGGACAGAGCAGTTTCAGCATTTTAAATTTACTGTTAACCTTAGACAGGGTAAAGACATACGGTTTATCGCATAATCGTAGCGTATACGCCTCATATGCAGCATGCAGTGCGAGAGCGTGCCGAGCTCATAAAAATGTCAATAAGTCGCTGACGGCTTGTCATCGCCGCGGCGTCTCATTTTATGATGCATGCAGATGCCACATGTACGAGTACGATGACGTGATGTCCATGTTCGAAGGCACTTACGTTCAGCAGGCATTATTGAACATTGAAATGGACCCGTAAATATCGTAAGCGGTTCATAAATTCAATTAGACCATGAGCGTTCCAGTTTTGCTGGATACAACGCAAACAAACAGGTGCAAGTTGATTTAATAGCCAGTTAGAAAGTACGCCCTTGAAATAGCCAATTACATTGGACGCGTCGCTCTGCGCACCACCAGCACATGCTGTATGAATTGGTGATATTAAGGCAGTACAAAATACGCAACATATGGTAGGTGGATTCTTAGATCGATGTACGGAGTACATTGTAGTTTCATGCTTGCTTGCTTGGTACTGTAATGGACTTCATTGTACATCGCCATCTTGATGGTTGTCTTTTTTAATCCTGACAAAAAAATGAAGGGACAATGGTTTCGTCCTGTTTTTTTAAGCTACGTCGGGTGGCAGATAAGCTTAGTGCCCGCCTGATGTGAAGCGGTTACCGTAGCCATATTAACGCTCGCAACGTGGAATATCGCTCCCGCGCCGCTACCCCCCGCTGCCAACGCAGCAACTCCTTTCTTTCCGGTGACCTTACTCACTCTCAGGTACAAGCAACTCTCAAAGGAATTGCTATTTGGCTGCGATATTCTGTGAGGTGGAGGTACTGTGTACCCTACTTGTCTGTCGCCAGATCCTCTTTCACTAGTCGGCAAGGTGCATCACGTGCATGCGATGTTGACTTTGGCACCATCGTGGTTAGCCACTTACACCCCAAAACTTGTAACTGTGTTACTTGTAGTCAAATTCCAAAACCTTGCTAATTTCTTCTGATTAAATTTGTCTTGCCATTTATTGTTCATTGCCTTTTTGGTGGTCGCCGCTGTTACTTCTTTCTAAACAAGAGACACGGTGATGGGAATGTGTGGTGTGCCTGCCATTTTTTTTTAAAGTCAGTTTACACAGAACCATCTAGTCCCAAATTAAGCGCAATGCTTGTGTTATGGGTACTAGACAACTGATAAATGTACTTAAATACATTTTTTTTGTAAATACATACTTATAATACATAGAAAACACTCAGACCAAGACAAACAGACATGTTCATGCACACAAATGATTGTCTTGTGCGGGAATCGAACCCGCGACCTCGGAGTCAAAGTGGCCATTGCTAACCATTCAACCACCGAGCTCGTCCCTTTTCCTCCTCTGTAATATGAAAGATAGAGTAGGTATATATTAAATATATATGTCGATCGTAATTGTTTCGATAGTAGCAATCTAGTCGATAGTAACTCGATTGTAATCTTATCATTTTGGTATGAATCGGAACGTTAATATACTTAATTATGGACTTACGAGATAAAAGGCAACCGCCTAAAGATAAAAGACGAATTTTAGTTTTTTAAATTACCTACTTATTGGAGATCCATAAATAAATAATATAATATCAGTTAAGATTTGGAATCTAAAAGGATTGAATTCTATTCATCAATATCGACAACTAGGTCTCTAAATTGTTTGTTCGTTCCTTCGTTCGTTGTAGGTTCCCCGTCACTGTCGGGTGTGCCCTTACAAATAGTTTTTTTTAATAACAATAATACTACGTAAATAAATAATAATAATGTAATATAATATTCCTGAAAAAGTTACACACGGCCATCTAGTCCCAAACTAAGCAAAGCTTGTACTACGGGTACTAGATAACTGATATAATACGTAAATACATTTTTTTTTCGTAGATAAATACATAGAAAAGACCCAGACCAAGACAAACAGACATGATCATGCACACAAATATTTGTCTTGTCCTGGGGATCGAACTCGAGTCAAAGTGACCATTGCTAACCATTAGACAACCGAGCTCGTCGTCGTCGTCGTCGAATATAATAAAATGCGGTTTAAAAATATGATATATAATATACTTTTAAACCGTATTCGTGGATGTCTGCACTTTCCGAATGTTGACTGGTAGAGAAAGATTTTAGCATTAAGTCCGCCTTTTGTACCATTGCTTACTGTGGTCACGGGTTTTAATAATAAAAGTAAAAGAGTTTAAATAATAAATAATACTATTTAATGCCCGCTAACATGGATAGTTTACAACTGCAACGAATAACGCATGTGAGGACCATCATGTGCGTTACTCGATGCAGTTGTAAGTTATCCATGTTTCATTCATTTATTCATTCATTCATGCATTCATCCATCCATTTTCTGCAGGTCTGCTCAATGCTTTATGCTTTACCACAAGCAAATTTTGTTTCAATTTTGTCTCTATAATAAATTAAAATAATAATTTTCTCCCTATTTAAAATAGGGAGAAAATTATTATTTTAATAATAATAGCCATCTTGATGGTTTAATATTATTAACATAGGAATTAATAAAAGGATTTATTAATTCCTATGTTTACCCTTATTAATAAGGGTGATGAATAAATCCTCCATTTATTCATCACGCGATAGCAAAGGGATAATATTTATTTATTTTTGAATTCAATTATTTTATTTTCCAAATTACCAAATCTTTTAAAATGATATCAGTAAATCACAGCAAGTAATAATGTACTTATTACGTCATTAATAATTTACTTCCTATAATGTACTTAGATAAGTGTCGATAAATATTACAGATTAATCAATGAAATATTTTCCAATAACCGACTATATATACATACATAAAGTATATTTATCTATATATCTTATCTCTTTGCTTTCTTGTGTTTGGTGCATAGATATCTATTTACCATTAGCCTTTTTTGTTCATCTTCAGAGGTTCAGAGGTTTTAATAGTACAAGTGTGTAATGTTGGTGATTACCGCTGAGGCGCCATTGAGACCCGAGCCGTTAGGTGAGGGTCATAAGAGAGCCGAGGACGGTAATCATCAATACACACGTGTATCATACGACGTTTTTCAACACACTTGGAAGAAAATAATACTAAAAAAGTATGAAACGAGTTGTGAAAAATTTTTCACAATGGCGGGAAAAAAAATATCATTTTTCCTATGCGCGCGCATCTAACCACGGCGATCGGCCATAGACTAAAAGAATGAGGTTTCCTTTTTTTGGCTTTTCGCGGATAGCATTTTAGCCGCGTACAAAATGGGGAATTTAAAGTTTTCTTTTTTACAAAAGGTATATTTGAGTGAAAGTTTTATTTATTAAACACGTACAAGTTGAAATTTTTATGTAACTTCGTATTTAAAGTGTATTACAGGTGTCATTATGTGCCTAATTGCGGTGAAATTAGAGCCACTTTATGAGCAAGTGTGTTGAAATAAAGATTTACTTCCCATTCTCGCCACTGAGGACAAATAACTGTTTATTTGTCCTCAGTGGCGAGTTTGTTTATTTTTGGTTCTTGTAATTAGGACATTCTCAGCTGTGAAATAGTAGGTTTTTAAAATATTTTTTACTTTTTTTTTCGGGACTGAGGACAAATAAACAGAATTTTTGGTTCTTGTAGTTAGAACATTTTCAGCTGTGAAAAATTAGATTTTTAAATTTTTTTTTCTTTTTTTTTCGGGACTGAGGACAAATGAACAGAATTTTTGGTTCTTGTACATTAGTTCGTTAGTTAGAACATTCTCAGCAGTGAAAATGAATTTTTTTATATAATGATTCCTGTTTTTAAACACAGGCGAATTAAATTGGATCTTAACGAAATTAACTTCGTTTCCATCAACTAATTAGTAGAAATTGTAACCTAAGATAGGGGCGAAAATAATATTTGAATAAATATTAAGCGTTTTTAGGCAATCCATTGACGATATATTTTTTAAGCGTATTAAATTCGATAACATTGTATTATAAACGGGGAGGTTACTATTTGCTCTAACCTCTGACCTCACTGAGAACAGTGGACATAGACCATTTTTATTCGTAACTAAGATAATGAAACTTGATAACTCATAAGCGATCAATTCATGCATATTCACGTATATTTTATCAGCATGGCTATTTATTTATTACCAGTGGTACTTCGACTTAATTTTTTTTATATGAGCGGGGGCAAACCAGCAAGATTAGCAATACTCCTTGTATATACTCCTTGATCCATTGCTAGCTTATATACTCCTTGTATATAAGCTAGCAACGGATCGGCGACCCTTGGTATTGCTAATCTACATGGGCTGTGATGATTGCTATCCATCTTTCTTTTTTTCTGGTGACCTCACTCAGTCGCAGCAACACAACAATCCTCAAGGGAGTTGTTATTTGGCTGTGGTATTCTGTGAGGTAAAAGTATTTCCCCAGTCGGGCAGCTTAAAAAATACGCTACCCCTACCTTTCTCGCCTGTGGAATTAAATTTACTGAAAAACACATGTATAAATATAAACAATATGAAACCCCCGACCAAAAAATAACGTTTTCAGAACATATCCTATAGGTAAGCCAAATTTCATCACAATCTGTTCAGCCGTGTACCTGCGAAAGAGTAACAAACATCCTCACAAACTTTTTCATTTATAATATTAATAGCATTGCTTGTTTAATTTTATAAAATGAGTATATTTTATTTCTTTTAATAGCATATGAATCTCAACTCTTTTTTGACCGGTTTTAAAAATCCTCATATATATCCGTTCAGACATTCTCGAGTTTGGTTTTGTCCCTATGTCATATCGAAAGGTACCAATGGATTACCTTGGTTTTTTTACGGAGCTATTTTAAGATCTGGCAAATAGCATAGGCAAATTTTTATCCAGATAAAATATTTTATTCCCACGGAAAAAATAGTTAATACTGTATATTCGTCGTCGTCAACCCTTATTCATGCCACTGCTGGGATATGGGTCTCCCCTCAAACGAAGGGGTTTAGAGCATACTCCATCACGCTGCTCAACTGCGGGTTGGCATGTGGCTTCAAAACACTGGCCTCCAGTGTTTTGAAGGCACATTAAGGCCACTGACTTGGCTAACGACTGTCATCTAATGACAGCAGCCGGGACCGACGGCTTAACGTGCCCTCCGAAGCACGGAGGAGGAGGGAGTGTACTGTATATTGATTTATAAAAATTCTTACAGTCTTCAAGATCGGCTGGAGATGGCGCTGTTCGTTGGTCGCTACGTGTCATGTATGATAATGTTCATCCTGGGGCTGAAGGCGCCGGGCATCATGCACCAGTTCGAATACCTTGAAGACGACGATAGCCGCACACATATACCGCCTAGGGTATGTATTATATTTTCACACTTATCACATTATATATATCATCACATATTTCTATGTTACGGCTAAAGATAGGTGTGTAGATAATCTTAAGTTTAGCCAGCGAAATCAAAGGGTAGCTAGCAGCCCCTTGGCTAAAAATGTTTATTTTGTACTAGCTGCCTGCCCCGGCTTCGTCTTTTCTCTCCATAAGAACTTTTCTTTTACTTCAATGAAAATATTAACACAAAAATTAACAGAATTGGTCGAGTCGTTCTCGAGTTTTGAGCTTATCAACATTCATTTTTGTTTATATAGATTATTATGTAATTGAAATACATAATGGACGGTTTATCCACATAGTTGGTTTAGGTTAGGTTATGCTTGTGATTACAAATTTGATTTATTTTTGGAGAAAAGAGAGATAAGGTACTGACACCTTCGCCATAAGCAATATTAAGTCAAACCTCGCTCGCGTCGCTCGCTCGGTTCTTTGTTATCCATTCTTTGTTAGCATAATCTAACCTAACCCAATTATATCGATATAATATTCATTATATTGCTTCTACATTTTAAACTAAAGGGCTGCGGCTACATTTAAGTTTAGCTGGCTAAACTGAAGTTTATCTTTATCACGTATCTTTAACCGTAGCATATATACTAATCATAGACAGAAATAACTATAGACAAATTGATAGTTTTAGAGAGACTTCATTCGGGATTTAAGTTGATCTTTCTCTTCTATACATATCTTCTATATATATGTTATAACCACTCCTCTTTGTCGCTATGTTTTTACAAAATGCTTCGAAAAATCACATGCAGGTGACCCGACTTTACGCCATCATCATGCATGGAAATGAGACAGGTTAATACGATTGTTTGTTTTGCGTCTCGTGCTGGTTTTCCGAAGGGAAGCACAATAATGTGCGAAATAGTTTCATGACAACGTTATATTCAAACTGTCATATTCCCTATTTCATATTTGCTACGCCAAAGTTTGCTATGCGTCTATATAAGCAGGATATAATACGTTTGATACAAATATATATTTATAGATGAAGAATAGACATTTTGGCGCAAACTTGGTGTGCGCGGTTTTTGATCTTATTTTCATAATTTTATGTATATTGATTGATAATAGAGATAGTGTATTATGCAAGTAATCATTTGAATGCTAAATTAGTAGAATATTTGATTAAAAGTGTTTGAATCGTTACTGTCGAGTCATACCAAGAAATTGTGCAAAGCACCAGAAAAATGCACTATCGGTTTTACTGTTGACTTATTACAAGTAATGGAGGAACAAGACTCATGACGATATTTTTCGGCATGTCCCCGAAGCCGGGAATAAAATAAAGAAACAATACAGCGACAGGCTCTAAAGGACATTGATTCCAGAGCCGTAATGCCATTAGATATTTTTTCTATTCACAGAAAACAAATTTAAAAAGTCTATTGCTGTTGCAATTATTTATGACGTCATCAATTTATTGTCTGTTTTCTAGATTACAGCTTCAATGACTGAGCGCATTTGTACATTGAAAGCCTAATCGCTTATAGCTTGTAACGTCACCGGTTTCATATTTTATCTATGGCTTTATATGCTTTCAATGTTCAAATGTGCGCAATCATTGCAAGCTGTGACACGATATAGGACAAGCAACTGATAAAATTATGAGCTGTCACATGATGATGGCATGCCATGACGTCATAAACTATTGCGACATCTTTAGCAATAGTATTTTTTGTTGTTGTGACTACGCCGGGTGCTAAATAGAAGCCTCTATTACCACTTCTCAAAAAGAGCAGATCCGGAGATTTTTGAAACATCGCTATTTTATTTGTTATAATAAAAAAAAACAATATTTTTAGGCAGGTAGGTATAATTTATTAAAATCAAATAATTGGTGTATTAACTACATCAAATAAACCAACTCAAACTCTTGTATTGCTAAGGCCACCTTGTTTTGATTTAATAAAATTATATTTTTTCTGAGTAAGAGTTTGTTGATGGAACTTTGCTTTGATTTGATATACGGTTGACTTGGATTCGCCGCCCGGACATATCGATGTATAACCCGTAGCCCGGATATGCACTATTCAAATCCGTATACTCCAGGTCAAACTCGGAGGAATGGCAACTCTGATGCTAAATAATCAAGTCCGCCTGATGTAATGTGGTTACGAAGTACGCTTGCGGTATTAAAAATATTGCCTGCGTGTTGGTATCCTGCCCCTAGCATAAGAGATATAAAAATCTTTATATCTACAGAGATATCTTTATTTCTACACAGATATAAAGATTTTAGCTAAGAGATATAAAAATCTTTATATCTACAGAGATATCTTTATTTCTACACAGATATAAAGATTTTAGCTATGCAGCACACATGTAAACATGTAGTACACAGTTGCTAGACTAGCAGATTACAGTATGGGCTCCTCCAAGAAAAGCGTAAAGGGGTTTTTACAAAGTCGGCGATGCGTGAGTGTTGCATCTGGTGTCGTAAGCGTACATAGGCAGCATTGACGGCATACTATCACGCAGGTCGTACGCATGTTTGTCACCCTAGTCTTATAAGAAAAATACAGTGTCTATTCGCCTCACTGACTCGCAAGCAAGTCTTTCTACCATGGTCTAGCCATAGACCTAAGATCTTTTCACACATACCTCATATTAATTACCTTTCAATTAATTAGAACCTCTTTCGATTTAAATTGATGTAACTACTTTGACATCATGAAAAAATAACTTTGACTTATTTTGCCAATTATGTGAGATAACAAACAAACATTATTGTTATTAACATTATTTTTTTAATATTTAGGTTATAATGACTTGCCCATTTCAAAATCATTCAGTAGAAGAAACAAAATTAAAAGAAAAGGTGACGTCCTAGGTACTTATTTAAGTAATATATAAAAAGATTACTTGGCGTAATGGAGTTAATGTACCTATATAGCAGTCGTGTGAGAACTAGTTCTGTTTCTGTAGGTATATAAATAAATATTCCTGGACAAATGACATACTGCCATCCAGTCCCAAACTAAGCAAAGCTTGTACTATGGGTATGGTATGACTGATATTATACTTAAATACATTTTTTTGTAATATATACTTATATAGAAAACACCCAGACCAAGGCAAACAGACCTGTTCATGCACACAAATATTTGTCTTGTGCGGGAATCGAACCTGCGACCTCGGAGTCAAAGTGCCATTGCTAACCATTCGACCACTGAGCTCGTCAGAAAAATATATTTTCTGTAGTAAACCTAACTCTTAGGATAAGCAAACTGAAGTGGAAGCGGGCAGTGAGTCAGGCTACATAGCTCGATGAATTGATAGCCTTGATGCCTTTAATAATATGTATAAATAATCAAAGCGTATATAGAGGGAGAGAGCCTGGAGATCTGAGTGCTTAGTGCGTGTTTTTGGTCACATTCGTACGTGTCTCCCTTCAATCGAAGGGGGTTTAGAGTATACCCCACCACGCTGCTCAACTGCGGGTTGGCGGAGGCTAGTGTTTTCAAGTCGCCCAAAGGCCACTGACTTTACTTGACGACTGACATCTAATGACAACAGCCGGGACCGACAGCTTAACTTGCCTCCCGAAGCACGGAGGAGCTTGAGATAAATAAACCAATCCATAGACAAGGTACGATCAACGTTGCTTAACTTGTGTGTTCGAATAATGATTAAATTAGCAATATTTACTGTTGTAAAATCGTGTTTTTGTAAAGGTTTTTGAGTTAATTATGTATTAGAAAAGTTAAAATATTTTCAAGTTAATGGTTTTATAATGAAAATCAAAAGGGGATGATCTCCAAAACCCAATAGATACAGTTTCATATGAGAATTATTACCTACTTCATGCGTAAAAATCTCTAATTATTATCATTATAATTTTTATTTTTAAAATTATTAACAAATATTCATTCATTCATTAAGATTTTCATTATATTTCCTTATAATATTGTAAAAATTAAGATAAATATTATATTATAACTAGAGATGGGCAAAATGCCGGGCATTTACGATAAATGTCCAAAAAGTACTTATAAATTCCCTATTTATTCCTAAAACATTTTGGGCACAAATACCTTTTAGTTTACCTGTAAATGCCCATTTATTGGGAATTTACAGGTACTAATACTACTGGACACTTATGGTAAATGCCTGGCATTTTGCCCATCTTCTCTAATTATAAAAATTAATATTTTTATAGATGACATTATTTAAGTATTATTATTATTTAATGCGTATCTATTTATTACAAATTGAATTGAACTAATATATACAAGTTGTACTGACTGTATTTAACTAATTCAATGCATAGTACAAGTGATTAGAAAAATGACAATTATCACAATTTCTATGCAGGACCTTTTTAAATTAGCTATTTATTTATTTATTTACAGGAGGACAACAGATCGACGTTTAGAAATGTTTTTAGTAAATTGCGAACGCTGTTCCCGTTCCTGTGGCCACGCAAGAGCCTCCTTCTGCAGATCTATGTGCTGATCTGCGTATTGACGCTCATCGCCGGCCGTGCCGTCAACCTGTTCGTGCCTATTTATAATAAATTGATAGGTAAGATATAATACGTAAGAGATTTAAGAATAGGCTATTTGACCAACGTTTTTTTCGGTTTTATATGTAAGGACGTTACAATAATAAAACCACATGTGAAAGAATTACTTTCATAGCACAAAAACTGTGCAGGCCAACTTCTGTGAACCGTCGCTGCCAAATACTACTCGTCAAATGCCCAAGGTCGTTGACGGATGTAATCGCCTTAACCATCTTGGTCGCGTCGCATAGCGCGGGCGAGAGCGCTCGTGAGTGACACTCGACTAAATTGTGCTGCCGGCAGCGTCGGGCTTGTAGGTAAATAACTCGGCCGAATAGCGGAGTGACACAGGCCTGGTTTGGGACTAGATGACTGTGTGAAATTCGTCTAATCCAAGAATATTTATTTATTATAATGTTATAATAAAGCCAGTTCCACGTAAATACATATATTTTTATTTTTACCGACCGGTTTCGCCGCTAAGGTACACAGATGGTGTTTTTTTTTTCACGTGCTTCATTATAACATTTCATGATAATAATGTTCCACTAAGTGCCAACAATTAACAGTATCAACTTTATTTATTTATTGTTATTTTACTGATTGCAGTGGACAGTCTATCAATACCGCCGCTGCACTACAGATGGGATCTGGTCCTCATATACGTGTTGTTCAAGTTCCTGCAGGGGGGCGGCACTGGCGGCATGGGCTTTCTTAACAATCTTCGGTCTTTTCTATGGATCAAAGTGCAACAGTATACAACTAGGGAATTACAGGTATTTGTTTAAATGTACCACTTACTATATATATTTTAAAAGTTCCATTGACTTACAAAGTGCAAGTGAAATATTGGCTTAAAGATGGTGGCGAGTACACTTACGGATAATAAGATGGACGTTTGTTAGTCAGAGCGCCTGTACGTGTGAACGCATATGGGTGAAATTTAGCACACATATAGATTACAGTCTGAAATAGCACATAAGTTACATTTTATCCCAGGAAAATGTCTTATTCACAGGAGAAGGAAGTTGACGCGGACGAAGCTGCCGGCGGCGGCTAGTAAAATTACATTTAATTTCTATTTTTGTTTATTGTACTACGACGGGTCGCAGACAAGCATAAAGCCAGCCTGATGTGAAGCGATTACCGTAGCCATATTAACGCTAGCAACATGAAATAGCACCCGTGCACCGCCACCCTCACTGCCAATGCAGCAACTCCTTCCTTTCATGTTGCTTTACATGTGTTATTGTTTGCATTACAGTTAGAACTATTCAAACATCTGCACAGTCTACCGCTGAAGTGGCATCTCGCTCGGAAGACCGGGGAAGTGCTTCGTGTGATGGACCGGGGGACAGACTCGATAGATAACCTGCTCTCGTACATTCTGTTCTCAATCACGCCCACGTTGATTGACATCGTCGTGGCGGTCGTCTACTTCGTCACGATGTTCAATGTGTGGTTCGGTCTTATTGTGTTTTCAACAATGGTGCTTTATATTAGTGAGTATCCTGGCTTAAATACTATATTAATTTCTAAATTATAAGCAAATAAATAAATTATTCAATCATAAATACTTAAGCAGGCCATATATGTAATGTATTCTAGTGATTGTTGGCACTTGGTGGGAGCTTTTTAACATTTTTGTTTTCTATGTATTACATGTATGTATTTACAAAAAAAAAGGGTTACACTCCGGGAGTGCCGGCAGAAGTGAAAACTTAAACATTAACATTGTGTATCTTTGAATATTTTGGAATGGTTTGGGAATAATTTCGCACGAATTGCTTTATTTATCAGTATAAAAGTTCTATCATTTATGTGGTAAAATACAATATTAATTTATTGCGCTATCGTACACAAACATGACAATTTATATTACCTACATTAAAAATAAACAGCAGTAGCAGACTTACATTTTCGCCGCGCGGTAGTAAGAGGGGGATATCACTTCCTCTCCTACGCCGCGCCGGCGGTCTACGCTCCTTACGTCTTACCAATTTTCGAACAGGCCACGTGTCCTGACGCGAGTTTGACATTTTTTACCCATCCCAAAAAGTGCACAACGCCGCTAAAGAATTTTTCATTTCAAAATTGTTTTTTTAAGTATACTATCAGTTACCTAGTACCCATTGTACAAGCTTTGCTTAGTTTATGACTAGATTGTCTTTTTATTAAAAAAAAATCATTTGTATTATTCCACTTTATTAGATTTCTTTTTACCGTCCCGTTTCGCTTTTTCTGCATTTTCAAGATTTTATTCGATTTTTCGTTAAGATGTTTTTCGTTTAAATGAAATATATATTATATACTTGGTTTCTGCAAATTATCCTGTCCTCTACAACTCTACATCACATATATATGTCTTTATTTCAGTTGCAACAATCGTAGTAACCGAGTGGCGTACTAAATACCAAAGACGTATGAATCTCGCCGACAACGAGCAGAAGGCGCGCTCAGTAGATTCCCTGCTTAACTATGAAACGGTCAAGTACTATGGCGCGGAGTCATATGAAGTGGTCGCGTATCGAGATGCTATCGTTAATTTTCAGGTGAGTTTCCCGACAAATATAAATGTGTCACCCGGTTAATTTAATTTATTAATTATAAAGTCTTACGTAAGTTTTAATAATATTATTTCAGGTATAACTTTTCAATCCGGTAAAACGTCAAACGGTAAAAAAATAGACTTGTAGACTTAGGCCGGCCTTACCGTCCGGTATCCGTCGCGGATTTCAGAATCTTAGAACCGGTTACAGAGCCATATTAACGCTTGCAACATGAAATTCGCACTCGCGCCGCCATCTCCGCTGTGAACGCAGCAACTCCTTTCTTTCTAGTGAAGTCATAACCAGAAGTGGTCAAAACTAGAAATGTTCTTATGTAGAAGTAGTCATAATAAGAAGTCAGGACACCAAACGCAGGAACTCGCAGAAACATAACAACCCTCAAGATAATTGTTATTTGGCTGAGGTATTCTGTAATAGTGTACCGGCGGCATGTGTGGATAGTGTGGATACACCGTGAGGTGGAGTTACTTCTCCAGTCGGGCAGCTTAATTTAAGAGTCTTAATTCCGGACGCTCGAAATTCCATACAGAACACACATGCTGATTATTTCAGATCCTATTTTTTTCACATCAAAACAACACGTACATAAAAATACCTACGAATATGAAGAATTTAATAATCAGAATTCAGAACTCACGTCTTTTCATATATTTCTAAGGAGCGAACTCCGTGAGGGATTCTGGCAGTGCAAAGCCGGGCCTTATAATAATTACACTACGATTTATTGATACCGGTTAAGTGAGGTCACATGAAATAGAAAATGTGGTAGTTATATACATATAAATAAATATAAATTTATTTATTTACATATAGTATTGTCCGGCATAAATAAAACCGGCATGCGACGCAAAACATAAATCGTACCAATTTGTCTCATTTCCTTACAATGCCTATTGTTTTTTTTTGTGAGAATGCGATCGAGACTATCAATTTGTCTATAGTTTTTCTTCGTCTGCAAGCTCATCTAGCTATTGCTTTAAATATTAATTTTAAATAAATAAAACATGCAAAAGAATTTTCATTTCATTTTTTTAAAACATTGACATCATAGCTCAATAATTAATAATTGTATTATATTGTGTCAACCCTTACTCATCCCACTGCTGGGATACGGGTCCCCCCATAATCGAAGGGGTTTAGAGCATACTCTACCACGCTGCTCAACTGCGGGTTGGCAGAGGCCAGTGTTTTCAAGCAGCCTACAGGCCACTGACTTGGCTTAACGACTGTCATCTAATGACAACAGCCAGTACCGACGACTTAACATGCCCTCCTAAGCACGGAGAAGCTCGAGATAAATAAACCCATCTATGGACAGGCTACGGTCGTCGTTGCTAAACTTGCATGTTCGATTAGACTCAGTTGGAAAGAGCACTCGACCGGTAATCGTCGTTTAAAAGTCGGTATAAGTCGAGGTTCAAATTCCACCTAGGAGGCGAAGGCTAATTTTTCCATTTAAATAATAATTAGAGGTGTAAGAGGTACATCAAGATCTTTGAACAAAGCCAAAGCCAACTTCACCTGCACGTGGTGCACCCTGCTGACTAACAAACGAAGCTCTGGCGAAAAGAGAGGTAGGGAGCGTAATTGTAGGCTGCCCGACTGGGGAATGTGCCTCCACCTCATAGAATACCGCAGCCAAATAACAATTCCCTTGAGGGTTGTTGTGTTTCTGCGAGTGAGTGAGGTCACCAAAAAGAAAGGAAGGAGATGCTGCGTTGGCAGCGGGGGTGGCGGCGCGCGATCGATATTTTTATGTTGCAAGCGTTAGTATGGCTACGGTAACCGCTTCACATCGGGCGAGCCGTGTGCTTGTCTGCCAACCGACGTAGTATAAAAAAAAAAAAAATATCAAAGATTTTCATACAAAATATTCATTACAAATGATATTAGAATATAATTCTTTACAAATGATAAAATTTAATTTGGGACATATAAACTTTTGCATAACGTATTCTAAATGAGCCATTTGTTTACCTTTGTTCGCAGAAAGAAGAATTCAAATCTTTAATTACATTGAATATGCTGAATACACTACAAAATGTCGTCATCTGCAGTGGTAAGTAAAGTACTAGCTACTAGGATCAATCACCTAAATAATAATAGTCCTCCTCCCATCCCCCCTGCAGGAAACAACAACCCTGCAGGGATTGTTATTTGGCTGCAGTATTTTGTGTGGTGGAAGTACTTCCCCAGTCGGGCAGCTTACAAATACGCTGTAACCTACCTCTTTTGCCAAAGCCTCTTTCACTAGTCAGCAGGGTGCACTAAGTGCAGGTGAGTTTGGCTTTGGCTCTAAAGATCGTGATGTGCTACTTACACCCCATATTATATATCTACATATCTACTACGTGTACATAGAGGAAAGCAACGGCGGGGCACGGTCCACCTTAGAAAATTCCATTTTGACGTTTGGTGTCCTGACTTCTTATTATGACTACTTCTACATAAGACCATTTCTAGTTTTGACCCCTTCTGGTTATGACTACTTCTGGTTATGTCCACTTCTTAATCTGACCATTATGTTTTGCGTCCACTCTCAGTACGGTGTGCAAATTGATTATATTTTTTAAGGTTTATGTAATCTTCGTAGGTCTACTGGCCGGTTCTCTGCTCTGTATCTCGATGGTGGTGAAGGCAGAACTGACTGTCGGTGACTACGTGCTGTTCGCTTCATACATTGTACAGCTTTATGTGCCTTTGAACTGGTTCGGTACTTACTACAGGTGATAGTTTCTTCTTATTTTTTTTGTCCCTTAATAATAAATAATAATAATAATACAACATTACATCAAACTTCTCCAAGGGGCCTCTACGCGTTGGATCCATGTCCCCGCGCACGCCTATCAAATGACCGGGCTTGACCCGTGATTTAAGTAAGAGAGATAAATAATAATAAATAAATAAATATTGTCAGACCAATTACACAGCGCCATCTAGCCCCAAAGTAAGCGAAGCATGTGTTATAGGTACTAGACAACTGATAAGCATACGTAAATACATTTTGTTTTGTAAATACATACTTATGATACATAGAAAACACCCAGACCAAGACAAACAGACATGTTCATGCACACAAATGTTTGTCCTGTGCGGGAATCGAACCTACGAGCGTTGGTGTCAAAGCCGCGACGTTGACCGCCACCGAGCTCGTCAATTCGTCGTTGAGGATAAAGCGTATTTAATTTTATCTAATGACAATAAAAACTGTTGTAAACCCTCGAAATTTGTGTGAAGTGTTTTCAAGAGACTTAAAATGCCAGGCATCTTAAGGTGTCAATATATGTAAATAAAATATTTCTAGAAAATTTACACAACGCCATCTAGTCCCAAATTAATCGCAAAGCTTGTACTGTGGGTACTAGACAACTGATGAATGTACTTAAACACATTTTTGTAAATACATACTTATAATACATAGAAAACACCCAGACCAAGACAAATAGACATGTTCATGCATACACATGTTTGTCTTGTGCGGGGATCGAACCCGCGACCTCGGAGTCAAAGTAGCCATTGCTAGGCATTAGACCACCGGGCTCGTCCTATATATCGATTCATATATGTTTCAGAGCTATACAGAAGAATTTCGTGGATATGGAGAACATGTTTGATTTAATGCGAGTAGACAATGATGTGAAGGACGCTATCGGAGCTCCCGATCTGTTAGTGCGACGCGGCGGCATCGAGTTCAAACACGTATCCTTCGGTTATGGGCCGGAGAAACTCATTTTGAATAACATTGGTTTTAAAGTCGGTCCTGGGAGCACTGTCGCATTGGTAAGTATCAATGTGCATAATATTAAATTGGGGAATGATTTGCCTGTTGAGGGTTTCACAGGAGATTACGCCGGAGAGGGCTTGAAGAGGTTTTTACAGGGTCGTTTAATAGATAGCAAGTTAATGTGATGCAGATAAAGGAGTCTGTATAAAAGTGGAAATCGCGGGCGATCGCTAGTAGGTATATAGTTTGCTTTGTTTAGATGAGAGCGAATTTTATCTGCAGACTGCCCTGTATTCGTGTATAATTCACTCATGTGTCATGTGTTAATGATTTTTACGAGCTCAAAGTGATCCAGTACAAAATGGGTTGCCTGTGTGGTTTTTTGATGCTATTTTTAGTTTAACTATGTTTATTTTCTGTAAAAATGGTAAATAAATATAAAAAAATGAAATAAAAACATACTAGTCGTCGCCCAGTGCACTTTAACAATATACAAAAGAGTATATTTGCGTGTGTGTGTTAAATACGTGTGTATTGTTTTTTTGTTGATTTAATATATTTTTTATGCATAATTAAAAAAAAAATATTAGCATTCTGCGCTCCTTCTCTATATTAACTATAAGTGTGCGAAATTTCATACCCCTCTGTCCGCGAAATTTTCGTAAAAAGGGGTACAAAGTCTTAGCTTCACGTATTAATATGTAGCTAATTCGTTCCAGGTGGGTCCTAGTGGCGCAGGCAAATCAACAATAATGCGGCTGCTGTTCCGTTTCTACGACGTGAACGAGGGCGCAGTGTTAGTGGACGGACAAGACGTGCGGACGGTGACGCAGGCTTCTCTTCGTGCGAACATCGGCGTCGTGCCGCAAGACACCGTGCTCTTCAATAACACCGTCAGGTTTGGTTCTTTGTTGATTATATACTTCTGTGCCTTACCTCTCTTGCCTAATGTATTGGCCATCTGCCATAATCTGAGGATTATTTATTATATTTTGACACGTACGGCTAAGTTATGGAATCAATATCTCTTATCGCCACGCCGTGTCCAAATAAAAAACGACGTTTTCTATTTATATAATAATGAACCGGCGACATTTTGGTGACAACACCAAAATGTCACCGTTCACAAATTATTGTTCCTTGTTCAGTTGGTATTGCTGATATTTATAATGCATTATATATGACCGGTCCATTACTATTTGTCTTGAAAATTACCACGTTGTATTTTATTTCTGACTCTGGCGGCCGCACTCTTATGTAAATTAGTTATTATTCAAACTAACTAATACTTGGTCAATGTGATAAATCATGTTTTGGTTAGATTTGAATTGATATTTCATTAGGTTAGGGTTTTCTGGTGTCCTAGTACGTCGAACCTAGATGACGAATGATGTGGTGCCAAGTAAGCTTAATTATTAATAATTGACTTTTTATTACATTGACTGTAACATACTCGTATATACTAAAATCAAAGAGGAGTAGAAGAATAATAAAAGTATATTTGATCCAGATACAACATCCAGTACGGCCGGTTGACTGCGACGGCAGCAGACGTCATCTCCGCAGCAAAGAACGCGGATATTCACGATAGAATACTCACATTCCCCGACGCTTATGATACTCAGGTAACGTCATGTTTGTTTTGTTTAGATTATATTTCTTTTCTCCATTTTACACTCAGGAATGTAGATTCCTACTATTTATTCCTCAGGAATGGGAGTAGTCCAAAAAGGAAAGTTTTAGAAAAATGTTAAAATCACACGCGATAAATGAAAAAAATGTATAAAATGTAAAGTATTTTTTTTTATGGGGCGAAAGAATATGTGGGTCACCTGATGGAAAGCAATCACCTCCGCCCATGGAAATAAGCAACACCAAGGGGGTTGTCGATCCGTTGCCAGCCTATACTCCTTCCTTTCATTCTGGTGACTTCACCCACTCGCAGGAACACAACAACCCTCAAGGTAATTGTTATTTGGTACCATAGCCAAATAACAATTCAAGTAGCCAAAAATTCTGTGAGGTGGAGGTACCTTACCCAGTCGCAGCTTAAAAAATACGCCCTACCTCTCTTTTCGCCTCCTTTGTCTGTCAGCAGGGTGCACCACGTGCAGGTGAGGTTGGCTTTGATTCAAAGATGTTGATAAACCATTTACACGGGTACCTCTGGAACTGGAAGAATCCTTAATCAGTTGGGATTTGTCAGTAGGTATACATGGAACGGGGGACTTTTTTTTACGTAGATGCGGATTATTTTTATTATATTCATAGGTAGGAGAAAGAGGTCTCCGTCTCAGTGGAGGCGAGAAACAAAGGATAGCCATAGCGCGGACAATTCTCAAAGATCCCGCGATTGTCCTGCTGGACGAGGCGACGTCTGCACTCGACACTAACACAGAAAGAAATATACAGGTGAGCTAATCATTCTTGTACACTCAACCGCTTATAATAGCGTAATACTTCGAATTGTTGTAGAGGATCGCCTTATCTTCTCTTCTTCTTCTTTTTAGCCGTTTTCTACCAACAATCTGGTGGCCTCCTCATGCCTCCTTCAGATTTTTCCATTTACTTCGATCATGTGCAACCTGCATCCAACTTGGTCCTGCTACCTTTTTGACGTTGTCCTTCCACCTCATCTGTGGTCTTACTCTGGGCATGGAGGAGGGTGGAGGGAGTGGAGGCCCTGGAGGGAAAACGTCCCCCCAGGGCCTCCACTCCAAGATCGTTTTACACCACGAACTTTGCTTTCGGGCTATATGACCTGACCACTGCTACTTAGGACTCGCCACTCGATCGAGTAGAGGGTCGTCTTATTAATAAATAATAATAATAAATATTCCTGGACAAATTACACACGGCCATCTAACTCTCAAACGAAGCAAAGCTTGTACTATAGGTACTAGATAACTGATATTATACTTAAATACATTGTTTTTTTGTAAATACATACATATATAGAAAACACCCAAACCTAGACAAACAGACATGTTCATGCATACAAATATTTGTCTTGTGCGGGGATCGAACACGCAACCTCGGAGTAAAAGTAGCCATTGCTAACCATTCGATCGCCGAGCTTGTCAACTATATATTAAAGAAGAGTATAGGTAATATAAATGCAAACTCAACGGTAAAAGTAGATGATCTTTTTCAGATTTTAAAATTCGTTTTTGAGCAAAGTAATTGTATCAATAATATGCTAATACGCTGTTTAATTATGTGTTGTGTTGAAATAGTTTTTAAATTAGATTGAAATATACATATTATTTTTCACTCAGATTATAAATTGATCATCCAGATTACGAAAGTTCGTAGAACTTTCGTAAACTGAAAGAACAAATATTTGTTTAGGTATAGGTGTGTTTATGTATCTACCATAAAGATGCTAAAAGAGTCTCAATGTATTTCTTGATATGTACCATTTTCACCAACTGCTCTAGATTTAATTTTGTAGCGGGATTTGTCTCGAATCTTGAGTATCTCTGTTATTCAAAATAAAATGCACCCAAAACGACGGCGTTCGCAAATATTGTTTCAACAATCACGGGCATTTCGTTTTTCATAAATTTTATGTGTAAAAGATAGCGGATCTTAATAAATAAGTGTGTAATATGTACTTTATTATTATTAGTGGATTTAGTGAATATTTTTTATTCTCTAATGGACTAAGTAGCGCCACTAAACTAACAAGACGCCCCTTAAAATTTCGTAAGCTTAAGTTTAATTTATACTACGTTAATATCCATTGTATTTCAGGCGGCGCTAGCGCGTGTGTGTGCAAACAGAACCACATTAATAATTGCACACAGATTATCGACGATCATCCACGCGGATGAGATTATTGTACTCAAAGAGGGGGAAATTATTGAGAGAGGAAAGTGAGTATTCTTATGTACTTATAAATTATAAAAAAATATTTCTGGTATTCAATATATTAGTGAAATGTGAATCTTACCAACAAGTTCATAGGCACATTTTAGTCAGTGGTAACACTATTATGTGTGTTCACGTGTACCTTGCGCGAATATAAACGCGTTTTTTTCGCTAACGTTTGATTTAAAAAAATCCATCTCCGTCAATCTGTTGCTCCTTTTAATTTTCACGTGAAAGCACTAATATACATTTGCACAGAAAATCTTTCTACTCACTATTAAACCAAGTCAATTAATCATGTTTAAGTCAATGCTTTCATGAGAGTCAATAATTCAATACATACGCGGGCCGAGCACTGTATTTTATATAATTTTTAACGTTAGCAACATTTTCTCATTGCAGTCACGAAACGTTATTGGCACAAGGCGGCTTCTACGCCTCCATGTGGCAGCAGCAACTCGAAAGTAGGAATAGTAACGGGAATAACGGAGAAGGGAACAACAACAATGAACAAAATAATCCACAAAATCAACAGAACGGTGGCGCCCTCAACTTCGGCCACGGCCATATGTAGATATGATAAAACTGTGCGAATGGTGTTATGGTCTGGTGACATAATACGAGCTGCTAGTGTGAGACAGTGCCAATGTAGCTGTATAACAGTAATTCGACTGACCTTTATCGGTCACACATTGAGAATCGCTGCCATGGTATCGGCTATCACTATTGCTAAAGAGATAGCAGTCGAATCTTCTCCAGTATACGAGCTACCGTTGTTGTTTCGTGAGCAGTGTTGGGAGAAAGTGAGTGGGGAGGAAAACAAAGAAACTCAGATGTGAGTTAGTTACCGATTCGCACACATATACCGTTTTGACGTTTCGTGACCACTTCTTATTATGACTACTTCTGCATAAGACCATTTCTTGTTTTGACCACTTCTGGTTATGATCACTTCTTAATATGACCATTTCTGGATTTAACCCTTTCGTTTTGCGTACACGCTCAGTACAATGTGCAAATGAATAGAAAAATTCAAATGGAGCTGCATAATTCCCACTTTATTCTTGGTCTGTAAGTTTAAGTTCTGGCTCTTGTATGTTTTATGGTCAACATCCATATATCCAAAGGGGTATGGTCCTTCGAGATTCATTCAAATAAAAATTAAAAAAAAAAAGTGAAACCGACTTCATTGAAGTAGACGCTAAAAAAAATCAAAACAATGACGGGGATAGGCGTAAATATGCAGAAGTATCTGTTTGTTCCCTTTGTGTGTTCTACCGATTGTACAATGGGGTGTGTTCAGAGGAGTTGTATGACATGATGCCCACGGCCTCCTTCTACACTCGCACCGCTCCCCATTTACAGGGAAATTCATCCTCACATATTGGAGCCTAAGCGATCGCGTACTGTTAAGCTGTGGAATGAACTGCCTGTCGAGGTTTTCTCAGGAGACTACAGCATGGGGTTCTTCAAAATGGGCGTGAAGAGGTTATCACAAGGTCGGCAACGCGCATGTGATGCCCCTGGTGTTACAGGCGTTCATAGGCTACGGTAACTGCTTTCCATCAGGCGGGCCGTATGCTTGTTTGTCGCTTTAGTGGTATAAAAAAAGTAGTCATAGTAAGAAGAGGACACGAAACGTTAAAACTATATAGTCTCGAATCATCATAATCATCATCAGGTCATTATAGTCTCCACTACAGGAGCACGACCCTCTCTTGTCCGTCCCAGACAGAAGGAGGATTTGGCCTACACTCCCCACGCTGGCCAGACGGGTTGGGCAGGCCTGATCGATGTTTTATAATGTATTTCCCTTAGTCTCGAATGATGTTGTCAATCACACAGTGTAAGCTGCAATCACACTAGCTCGGAACTGTGTAACCAGGCTATTGGAGACGGTAAAGTCCGCTACTTTCCTGGGTCAAATGAAATTATGAAGTGATCGTTTGGCGTGCCAGGACATGACTGAAATTCGACTTTGCTATGGATAATCGCACACAACTCGAATTAGCTGTTCGGCCTTGGTAATTAGAACAATAAGAACAATGTGTGAGTGTCGTGTACATGTTACAGTGCGTAGAACGAGTTGTACATAAGTTGACATTGTGATAATGTAACGAACTGTACCTAGTAGTATTAATATATTGTGATGGGAAATTTTATGTTTCAGTGTTATTAAAATGAATTTATTTATAGTATAGTCTTTTGTTATTTATTAACTATAGTGTGGTCGCTAGAAGAAAACATAGCGAAACATCCTTAAGCATTTAGAGGCGTCCTTATATATATTGTATACATAAATCGTCCTTAGACATTGGGTCATATAAAAATAAATATATATCTAACGGCTTCACATCTAGCGAGCTGTATGATCCTCATGCGGGCCGCCTGATGTGAAGCAGTTGCCGCAGCCTATAAACTCTCGCAATATGATATATCGCTCGCGCGCTGCCACCCCCTCTATCAACGCAGCGATTCCTTCCTTTCTGGTGACCTCACTCGCTCGCTTGAAAACAACAACCCTCAAGGGAATTGTTATTTGGCTGCTAGGAAGAGAATTGTTATTTAGTTCTGTGAGGTAGAGGTATTTTCCCAGTCGGGTAGATTACGAAATACGCTACACCCTACTCTCTTTTCGTCTGAGCCCCGTTTACCAGTCAGCACCACGTGTAGGAGAGGTTGGCTATGGTTCAAAGATTATAGATAGATTATTATTTTTTTTTTTTTTTCGGCGGTAGTTGTGAAACAATAAACACTTAGCTCTTTAATATAAAATATATTTAAAATACTTAAACATAACTTACATAGTTGTAGCTTTATAATACTGTGATTGTTAGATATCCACAACATACACTAGTGTTATCTACAGTATATTTATGTCCTGAGTGGAGTTTTTGATGCACTGTCCTGTCGGCCACTTTTAACACATTCACCACAATAAATATCACTGCAATGGCAACCTACGATGAGATTCTGGAGACACAAAGGGCCCTGGAGAGCACTCTGTTGAAGAAGATGAGCGACTTTGAAGCCAGCCTGCACGCCTCTGCACCTCGTCCTCAAGTGAGCGAGCCGGCCAGTCACCTGCATGCAGAGTTCACGGAATTTAAGTCCCAGGTGTGGTCTATTATCACCATACTGCGTCAACAAATCACTAGTCTCTCTAGAGCTATTGATGCTATAGAAATGCGGCATCGCAGGAAATATCTTATTGTCACAGGCATCTCAGAAGATATAAGGGACGACCTGCACGGGTATACAGTTGATCTCCTCCGAGACACATTAGAGTTGAATATATCCCCAGAGAAACTCACTGCTTGCCATCGTCTGGGCAAACCTACAGAGGGGAGATGCAGACCAGTGTTGGTGCGTTTTGCTGAGATGTCTTTGAGGGCTGCCATCTGGAGTAAAAAGACTGCCTTCAAGGGAACTCCGCACACAGTCTTTGAGTTCCTTACTCGTCAGAGGCAATCTGTTTTCATACAAGCACGTAAGAGGTTTGGCATGCGGAGGTGCTGGACAATGGAGGGAAACGTCTTGGTGAAGCTTAAGGATGGTACTAGACAGCGATTATTCTCTGTTAGTGACCTCTCTGTACTCGCGGCATCAGAAGATGAGCCTCAGCCAGCTGCGCCGGGCTCTCCGGCACAAGAAGAAGCTGCTCCAGAGTCAAGTCCCCGTCGCGTCAAGCCGAAGCGGGCCAGGGCAAGGAAATAATTGTATCGAATTTATTAGGTACGCAGTTCCATGATTTTTTTTTTTTTACTCTTTGATTCTGTAATTTTGTTTCTTTTTTGCCTTCTAAATAACTCTTGATATACCTACTTGCATTTATTACTAAGTACCTTCTAACCGTGATAACATTTACATATTTTTTCCCTGTCAATAATTATTTCTAGTGTCACTTCGTATTCGTGTGTCAACAAAATACAACTAAAATCATAATATGTCACTGTACAGTCAATGTCAACTGTTTGACATTCGGAATGAGTGAATTTTTATTTTTACTTTTTTATTTTTCTGTTTCCTTGCCCTGGAATCTTGCTTATTTCACAAAGATTGTTTTGTTATTGTAAAATGTATGTATCGTCAACCGGCAGGACACGCAGGTATAATTAGTTTATTGTTTAAATATTTATATATATTTGTTATTTATTTATTTGTATTCAATATATTATAGTGTAATGTCAGATAATGATTCATTCCATTCTGCTCTAAACTTCAGCGTTTCTTCGACGGCTAGCATTGATACTTTCGACGAACCGCTGACACTAGGTAATTTACTTGAACAAACTATCACTGACGCACCTCATTCCGAGGCAGCCGTACAGGAGTTTACTAGGAAGATTACGGCTGCCAAAGAAAACGCTACCTCCCCGGCGCCAACGTCAGCGAAGCGGCGAGGGGACCTACCAAGAGACATTCGCGACTCTTTGAGGGAAAAGAGAGCACTTCGGAAGTTGTGGACTCGAACGAGGTGCCCTACCGTCAAAAGAGACCTCAACCGCCTCACGAGTCAGCTGTCGGATAGAGTAAAGGCGTGGCGTGGCGCGTCCTGGGAGGCCCTGATCGACACGGTCTCCGAGGATCGCGCCAACCTCTACCAGCTCAACCGACAGCTGACCAATGCAAGGCCACCTATATGCCCGCTGTATGATGCAGCGGGAAATCGTGTATTTTCAGCTGCTGAAAGGGCGGAGGTGTTGGCAGAACATCTGGCCGGCACTTTCGTCCCGAACCCGGTGCCTCCCGAGGCCTCTGCAAGCGTCCGCGAGCACCACAATAAAGTAGAGCGTCGCGTAAAGGAGTTTAAAGAGGCGCCGGTGCCGGCGCTACCAGGTGATCTATTTGTTTCTCCAGCCGAGGTGCGTCGTGTCATACGCTATCTGCCCGGACGCAAGGCGCCGGGGGCGGATGGCGTAACAAACGCGATGCTAAAGCAGCTGCCGCGCCGTGGAGTCGTCGCCATGGCGAAAATCACTAATGGGGTGTTGCGAACAGGGCATTTTCCGAGGCAGTGGTGTCCGGGGAGAGTCATAGTTCTGCCTAAACCCGGAAAAGATAGGCGCTACCCTTCGAGTTATAGGCCCATCACTCTTTTGGCGCACGGTTCCAAGCTGGTAGAGCGTTTAGTGCTGCGTCGTTTGCGTCCCTTTATCGTCCCAAGGGACGATCAGTTCGGCTTTAGGGAGCAACACTCTACGACTCTCCAGTTGGTGCGCGTGCTCCACTATTTGGCCGATCATCGCAACCGTGGCCTCACCCCGGTCGGAGTCTTTCTCGATGTAGAGAAAGCCTTCGATCGGGTGTGGCACGAAGGGCTTATTTTTAAACTACTGGAAAATACGAGCATGCCGCCTGGACTTGTGCGCCTTATTCTATCGTTCCTATCCGACAGATCGTTCACAGTGATGGTAGAGGGTAGCGAATCGCTACCGAGGGCCGTAACCGCCGGTGTGCCGCAGGGTAGCTGCCTATCGCCGGCGCTGTTCGCAGCCTATATTAATGATATGCCTCACAAACCCCCCGCGCCGAGACGCCGGTGGGAGCGTGAGATAATGTGTGCCTTGTTTGCAGACGATAGTGCATTTTTCACGGCAGCCGAGAAGCCGAAAACTGCCGCGCAAGGGCTGCAGCGGATGCTGGACGTGCTGCCCGACTGGTTCGACCGGTGGCGCATGACGGTCAACGTGGGAAAGACCGTCGCGCTACTGGTGGGCCGTAAGCACGTCCCACCCCCGCTCACACTACGGGGTCAGCCCATCGCGTGGGAGAGCAGGGTGCGCTACTTGGGGGTCCACATAGACCGGTCGCTGCGCATGGTGCCGCAGGTCGACCATGCGATCACGCAGGCCAGGGCGGCCCGCGCCGCGCTTCGACCGGTCCTGTCATCGCGCCTGCCACTGCGGGCGAAATTAGGAATCTACAAGACGTACATCAGGAGTAGGTTAACGTACGCGGCCCCTTCGTGGTACGCGCTCTGCTCAGCATCCAACAAAAAGAGGTTACAGGCACAACAGAATCTCACGCTCCGACTTTGCACCGGCGCGGGGCGATATGTCGCCAATGAGACTATCGCCAGCGGACTGCGCGTGCAATCGGTGCATGATTTCGTTGTCGACACGACCCGCAAGCTCTTGGATCGTGCCGACAACTCGCCATATATACATCTGCGCAACCTAGCGCCACTGCACGCGCGTCCACCAGACTCTACGGTCCATAAGGGACCTCGCGACCTAGTTAGAGACGCCCAGACGGCGTCCACTTAACTAAATCAAAAGGTTAAAAAAATCATTTTTTATAAATAATTATTATATCTTAAAACCACCTAAAATATAACTTAATATATAACTTAAAACCTAATTTAAATTAAAGTGTAAAATAAAAACACAATAAAGCTTCAAAGTTTATTACAAACTACTTAAAAGTATAAAATTAAACAATAATTCCGTTCATGTTATTTAAAAACAAAAATAAAAATATATATATACACAAACAAAAATATAATAATGTTCTTTTGTAGTCGATTCTTTATTACAGGATATGCATTTGTAGTAATACGCCACTCAAGCGTATCGCTACAAATGCAAACAGATTCATCTAGTGTCGTTGTGTTCATTAGTATGTCGGGTCGTAGGTTGCTCCCACTGTCTCCCTGGCACCTATCCTCTCCTTCCCCTCTTGCCGAGGTAAACTCCACAGCTAGGGACGGTCCGCGACGCGGGGTGAGTGCGCAGGGTTACATCCTAACGGGGGTGCAACAGTGCGCATGCGCCGGCGTCGCGACCCGTATTAGGTGTAGGGTAAATGTATCTGAAAAAGAAGTGTAAATCTGAGTAATTACAGTTAGCTTAGGTTGCAAATTGTGTTCGTATCTCATTGTTGAGTGTAAGTGTTCTCGCCTGGTCGCGCGGAGTGACGAATGTGTGCTTAGGCACACTGCCGCCAGCTGCGCGGCCAAGCGAAACCTAGGTGTATTGGAGATAGTGCGGGCGTATGTATGTAACCTTAGGGGTACAAACATGCGCTCTCACAATCGTCCAACCAAGGGAAATTTTTTTTTTTTTTTCGTGTAGGTTTTGTCATTGTGTCAAACCAAAACTGTGTCTAAATGTGTCAAATAAAAAATTGTTGTGTTCGTTGCTTTTTGTTTGGTACAATGTTTGTTCATTTATTCATTCGGCCTTTATGTCAGTCGGTATATATAAAATATAAATGTTTGTCCTTCCCAATCCGCGTAAGCGGACTCAAGTTTCTCGGGGGTTGAAGCCCCCGAAGGTTTGCCCGAGAAAAGAGCATATTGCTCGAATCTCGTACGCGCGCAAGCGCATGAATCCTACTGACTGACTGCACCTCATTCCTTCAATGTATGCCATCTGAATGCTCAAAGCATACCCTCACACTATACCGACCTTCTTGACACCTTTTCTTCGAATTCTTTTCATTCTATCCTAATTTCTGAAAGCTGGCTGAAGCCATGCCTCTCATCTTTATCTTATGCTCTTCCAGGGTATGTTTTGATTCGAAACGATCGTACTGGCAAAGGCGGTGGGGGTGTAGCAATATACCTGCGTAGTGACATACCTTATAAAATTCTGTCCTCTTCTCCGTCACTATATTCTGCTTCTGCAGAATACATTTTCCTTGAAGTATCCATCAAGGGTACTAAGTGTGTTCTTGGAGTCGTTTATTGTCCGCCTACTATAGACTATTTCTCTCATCTTGAATCTATCTTAGAGCCCCTTTCCTCGGACTACAGACATCACATAATTATGGGTGATTTTAATACCGATCTCCTGAATAATTCTACACAGTCTCTCAAACTTCTAAATATTGTCAAGTCAGTCAATTTGTCTATTCTGCCTTCTGAGCCTACTCATCACAATACTACTTCTCCTGATACATGGCTTGACTTAATTTTAACCTCTGTCCCTGACCATGTAATTAAACATGGCCAATTAGACGCCCCTGCATTCTCAAAACATGACCTTATCTTTCTCCAATACAAACTCCGACCACCTAAACCTAAACCGACTTTAATCTGGATGCGTAATTATGCGCGATTAGACCGCACTAAACTAAAGGAAGACGTTAATAAAACTGACTTCTCTGTAGTTTACACAGCGCCGACGGTTAATGAGAAAGTTTTTCACCTTAATAATATTATTATTAAACTTTTTGATTCTCATGCACCGCTTAAAGCTATTAAAGTAAACCGGCCTCCAGCACCTTGGATTACCACAGCTGTCCGCATAGCTATGTCTAGGCGTGATCGGGCTTTTCGAAATCATAAACGTGACAGGTCTGATGCGAATTGGAATTTATATAAACTGGCACGTAATCGATGTAATCAGATGGTAAGGTCAGCAAAACGGCAATATTTCCATGAAAACATTCTTAATTCTAGTTCAGCGAACATATGGAAGTTTCTTAATTCACTTGGTGTTGGCAAATGTGCCGCCCAATCTCATGTTCCCTCTTTCACTCCTGACGATTTTAATAATCACTTTTCTGTTACTCCTTCTCTTGACCCTGCCACTAAATCTACAACTCTTTCATATATATCTTCCATGGCTTCCCCTCATTTAACATCATTTTCTTTTTCTCCAGTGACAATTGATGAGATACGTAAAATCATTTTGTCCATTAAATCAAAAGCAGTTGGTTCTGATGATGTGAGCAGAGAAATGATTATATGTATCATTGAACAAATTCTCCCTGTCATTGCTCATATCATCAACTACTCCTTTTTGGTAGGTAGTACCCCAGTTTTTTGGCAAAAAGCTTTTATTATTCCTGTTCCCAAAATCTCTGTGCCTTTGCAATTGAACAACTACAGGCCTATTTCAATTTTGCCATTTCTCTCTAAAGTCTTAGAGGCTGCAGCGCACAAACAAGTGTCTTGCTTTATCTTCTCTCATGGCCTGCTTACTCCATTTCAGTCTGGTTTCCGACCTGGACACAGTACCACTACTGCACTTCTCAAGGTCACAGAAGATATCAGAGCAGGCATGGAGAATAAGTTGGTCACCATTCTCGTTCTCATTGACTTTTCCAATGCTTTCAACATGGTAGATCACGATATTCTTCTTGCCATTTTAGAACGTCTCAATTTCTCATCAATTGTATTGGATTGGTTTTCGTCATATCTTCACGGTCGTCAGCAAGCAGTACGTGTAGGTCACGAGTTGTCTGACTGGAAGGATTTAACCACTGGTGTTCCGCAGGGGGGAATATTATCTCCTTTACTGTTTTCCATCTTTATCAACTACCTATCCTTTTCGCTCTGTTGCCCTTACCATTTTTATGCGGATGATCTACAAATATATGTACAAAGCACCGTGGAAAATTTTAACAATGCAATAGCTGAATTAAATAAAGATCTCTGCAGTATTAGTTCATGGTCCGCAAACTTCGGTATACATGTTAACCCCGCTAAATGTCAGGCGATTGTCGTGGGTAGTTCTCGACAGATTGCCAAAATGGATTTAAAATCTGTATCTTCCATTGTATTTGAAAACTCCATTATACCTTTTGGACACACTGTTAAAAACCTTGGCCTGCATATAGACGCTACTTTGAGTTGGACAGCACAAGTTGTTGAGGTAAGCCGTGCAGTCATGTCTACTTTACGATCCCTTAATCGGTTTAGGAATTTTCTCCCCATTACTACTAAGGTCACTCTTGTCAAATCCCTTATTTTTCCTATCATTGATTATGCCGATGTCTGTTATCCAGATCTAAATGAAGATCTTCTTAACAAACTGGACCGACTTGTTAATAACGCTATCCGTTTCATATTCTGTCTTCGTAAATTTGATCATGTCTCTACATATCGGTCTCAGCTTAAATGGCTCCCCATTCGTCAACGCAGACAACAACGGTTGCTCTGTACTCTTCACTCTATCCTTACTAGTCCCCTTTCTCCTGAATACTTGAAAAGTAAGTTTCAGTATCTATGTGATTCTCATGACCGTCAACTTCGATCTGATAATTCTCTTTCACTCACTACCCCGCTTTATCGCTCAGGTTTTATGTCTGATTCCTTTACATTACAGGCATCACGACTTTGGAACACACTACCTATCCCATTAAGAAAAATACCAAATAAATTTAATTTCAAAAAGAAAGTTTATGCTAACCTCTTAAACAGCTTAATTCAGCCGTGAGTTGTCTGGCATGTTTATATATGTTTATATTATGTATGTATATATATGTGTATGTATTTATATATATATATGGATATGTATGTATGGATGTAGTGTATGTATGTATATATAAGTATAAATATAGTTTATGAGTTTATAGTCACTATTTATGGTTTTGTTATATATTTTTAAACCGCATTCGTGGATGTCTGCACTTCCCGAAGGTTGACTGGTAGAGAATGCTTTTAGCATTAAGTCCGCCTTTTGTACCATTGGTCTTATTGTGGTCAATAGAGAGTTTAAATAAATAAATAAATAAATAAAATAAATTATGGGGAACCACTTACACCCCAAAACTTCCAAAAATCACGCTTCCACATTATTAGGGCTCCTTATTATGCTGTGGCCGTGGTGGGAAAGGTGGAAAGAAGTCTATAGGCTGCGGGTACTGCGTTCCATCAGGTGGCCCGTATGTTGTTTGTCACTTTCAAGGAAAAGAAGAATTTTGTACTTGATTATTTATTGGTTTTTGGTCCCTAATGTTTACGTAGTTTGTTTAAATTTCTATAAACAAAGTAGTTGCATAAAGAATGAAAATGCACATTCTAAGACAAACAAAATTTTATCAATATTCAAAAATGTTAATATTATGAAAAACTATTTCTAAGAATGAACTTTGTGGACTACTTTCGACAGACGCGTCTGAGGCTGTGATATCTGGTCATCCTGAAAAAAGGAACAAGAATCAGCCACTTTCTTGATTTTTTGATACGTGTCAACAGAATCAAGAAAGTCAATATCGGGTATATAATAGTGTCACTGTGTGTATTAGTTGAAATATATTTTTAATTTTAGGCAGGAGCCGGAGATATATCCAGGATAAAGAGTATCTTATGTATAGAGGGTATACAAGGAGTATATAGCGTACAGGAGTACATAGGATAGTTTTACTGCCTTCCAGTGAAGATTCCATTTCTGCAAGATGAAATCAAACTACATTATTTTTTTAAATCCCTATCATTCAGTGTTCAGTCTATTTCAGACAAACATTTAGACACAACAGGCGCTGGGAAGCAATTTGGTGTGACTACGGATCGGTTGGGGACAAATTGACATTTATGACTAATATGAAATCATTATTTTTACAATTTTTATGTACGCTTGAAGAGCCTCACACGTGGCGTGGCGAACGTTTAGAGCTAGACGCTGCTATGTGCCTGTAAGGGACGGTGATATTGGTTTTCTTCTGTGGCGTATAGCAGTATTTCACTTTAGAATTTAGACATTTGTTTCGAAATCTTAGACATATTTTTAAGTTTATTTGTTCGTATACATATACACCTGAATAGGGTATATACCTAATCATGAGTACAAAAGAAGAGTTAAAAGAAATTAGTTAAAACAACGACATACTAACAGAATAAAGTGGCGTATCTCCAGAAAGGCGCAGACCACGTTTTTTACGAGTAGACATTTTACCTGTTACAAGAGAGAAAAGAAAAAACAAAACTGCGTAACTGAAATAACGCCCTCAAAATATATACCTAATTTGTTTAAGAAAAATTTGTCGTTCTGCAACAGGCGCTCTCCGTAAAATTGTAGTAAAAAATTTCAAACGTAATAGGTAGAACGTATGTAGGTAAAGACAGAGACGCCACACCACCTACTATCCGTGCGGTAATTCCATGCTGGAAATCTCAATTACAGAACGAGACGTCCGGCGGGCATTGCTTTCCCTTGACATTAATAAGTAGTGGGCCAGACAGCATCCCAGCAGTGGTGTGCTGTGTGCTTCAAAATTGTGTTCTGCACTGACACCTCTTTTTTGACAGCTTAAGAATTTGAGACATTAAAAGCTGTAATCGAAACAGAAGATAAACAGATGCACGCTTTTGTGGAAAGGCATTCTTTAGTTGCTATCATAGACGTTGACTAGATACCTTCATGAACTGATTTAACTTGTAGTTTGGATTCCATGTTGTTCTGTTCCTCTTTGTACTTTTGATTTTTCATTTGATATTCAGTCACCGTTAGCGCAGGTCGTGATTTCGCGAACTCTAAGGTTCTTATGGAATTCTCAAGTTTATATTCTATTTGATCTATGGTTTTGGCGTAATCTGAAGAGATCTTTCTAGCCAGTCTCTTTCCTTCGTCTTTGTTTCCGTGTTGCGCCTTTAACACTTCTTCGAATGACGCGTGGTCGACCTTGAGAGAATGTCGAAAGTTTCTTTCTCGGCTGTCCACACTATTTATGCGGGAATTTGGTGAGTATGTTAGAAGTATGCTCTTATGTTGAATTTCTCCCGCGGCTCTACAATATTGCAAAGATTTATTATTTGTTTGTTTTAGTACAATAATGTAAAGTTTATTGTACTAAAACATACATGTAGGTTAGGGGTGTAAGGGGTTCATCAATATTTTTGGACCAATGCCAACTTCACTTGCACGCGGTGCACCCTGCTGACTGACAAACGAAGTTCTGGCGAAAAGAGAGGTAGGGAGTGTAATTGTAAGCTACCCGACTGGGGAATGTCTCCTCCTACTCCACCTCACAGAATACCGTAGCCGAATTCCTACTCCACCTCACAGAATACCGTAGCCAAATAACAATTCCCTTGAGAGTTGTTGTGTCTTGCGAGTGAGTCACCAGAAAGGAAGGAGATGCTGCGTTGGCAGCGGGAGTGGCAGCGCGCGAGCCATTTTATCTTGCGAGCGTTAATATGGCTACGGTAACCGCTTTACTTCAGGCGGGCCGTATGCTTCTCCGCCACCCGACGTAGTATAAAAAAAAATGTAATTGATACAAAAGAAATGTCATAATACAAATTATGTAGGTGAGTAAGTATTAAAAATCTGAGTTCGTTTGGGAGACGGGTTTATGATAAATTGATAATTTTTATCATTCAGTTGTGAATTGTATCTACATAGCGCGAGGATGGACTGAAGAAATGAACCCATAATGTGACAGTATTATTAATCATGCATGAAAGTAAGATAATTTAACAAATTCGTTTTCTAAAAAAAACAGTTTTGACACATAATGAGGTTATTTTTACATTGACATTCGTTAGTATTTAACAAATTAAAAAGGTCTGTTTTCGCTCGCAAAAAGAATAGAAGATCAAACTTGTCAACATTTTTGTTTATTGGGAAATTTGGTCAAAAAATTATAAACCACTATCTAGGCAGAACGTACGAGGTACTGTGAATACGAAACGCAAACGTAGAATAAAATACAAATGAGGCATCGTTCAAAGTTATCTGTCAAAAGGATTTCCTACTTGAGTGCGAAAGATGTATCATTGAATTTTGTTACTTCGAAAATCTTTCAACGACATTTCGTGTTGTGGGGGGTGTTAGCGGGTTTAGTATCTACCTACGATTCATATTAGAAATTTATAATTTAGTATGCCCATTATGCTTATATCCATACCTATAGCCTTTCAAAGTTGGTCCAGGTTCGTCAGCGACTTCATCGTCATAGAATCTGGTGAGTACTGACGGTGCATGCATTTGTGTGTTGGAATGAACAAAGTGCAAATCGGAAGGGCGGAAGAAACCCGTGGGTCGATGACCAGCACGGGATCCTAAGGTTGTCCTTGTTGACGGTGCTATGCGAACCTTTCTGTAATTAAGTAAAATAGCCTTATAGTCTGACTAAATCTAACTTTCCTGGTCACTCTCCTCCTCGTTATTCCAGCTAGTAGCTGGAACAACGAGGAGTATTATGTTGTTACTCCGTATTATTTGAGGTGTTCCTCTCTTTGTAAATATGATTAAAACATTGGAATAAAGTTTTAGGGACGCGGATTTCAAACAACCCGTCCCAGCCTGCTAAATGGTAGTGCAAATCCGGCCTTGCTTTCCCTTACCGAAACGCAGATATCTTGCCCAACAGACACCTCGTACCTACGGTAACTTGGACTACACTCGATTGGATCGACACTATTCGGCACTGGTGCCTCGTGTCGTGTACGAGTATTTGTTTAACTGATGATCTCTAAAAATATATCTATTATGGACGCCGCACTAATCTTGAGGAAAAGGGCCTGTGTACAGATTCTGTCCAGTTAGTGATTTAAGGAGATCTCAATGGTCACCACGTCTAGTAGTTTAGTTCTCGGTCCACTCACTGCGCGGAGAGATTTGCTCACGAATTTGCTCTTTGCTTCGATTTTCGCATTTAATTATTTCTCCTACGAGAATTCATATCTATGCTAAATAAAAAACGGGTTGCATTCCGGGAGTGCCGGCAGAAGGATTGAACATTAGCGTTGTGCATTTTTGAATATTTTCGAATGGTTAGGGAATATTTCGCACGAATTGCTTTATTTATCAGTATAAAAGTACTATCATTTATCTGGTAAAATACAATATTCAATTTATTGCGCTATCGTACACAAACATGACAATTTATATTACATTAATAATAAACAGTAGGAGCAGGCACACATTTTCGCCGCGCAGTAGGAAGAGAGGGGGATATTACTTCCTCTCCTACGTCGCGCCGCGGTCTACTCTTTCCTCCGTTTTTTTTTTTTTTTTTTTATATTAACTCAGCATATTGGCTCCACTTCGCCTGATGGTAAGCGAAAAGAGGAGCCCCAATCGCAACGGCAACGGACAAGAGACCTTGAATGTCTTGTCAGTTGACGCTGCCATGCTGGCCCACAAGATGCTTCTTCACGCTTCGCTTGAAGGATCCCATATTGTATGATTGAGGAAATACATATGGCGGCAACGCGTTCCACTTTTTAATAGTACGACATAGATAGGAGTTGCCAAACTTTTTAGTACGCGACGGAATGATACCAACGGTGAAATTGTGGCATCGCAAGCCTGTACGTGTTGTTCGGTAACGGAAAGGGGAGGAATGGATAAGGGAAAACAGTTCTTCAGAGCACTCTCCGTGGTATAGGCGTCTTACGAATTTTTGATCAGAAGGCCAATTCTCGTAATTTTTCTACGAACGCAGATTGAAAGTTGACCGAATCGAGATTGAATTGTGAATTGACTAAAATTATATACTGGATTTCATTAATGAATTATTATCAATTCTTTTTGTTGGCAAAGTAACATTCTTAGTTTGTTTAGTTTTCACTCATATTTCGATATAATCCCGCTTAAATTTAATTTTGAAGTTACATATTATGTTACGAGAATACCAAATGTGACATTTGTGAGATCGAGACTGGATCGAAACTGAATTTTGACTATATTTTAATTACGAGAATTGCCCCTCAGGTCACGTGTCCTGACGCGAGTTTTACAATTTTTATCCATTCAAAAAGTGCACAACGCCGCTAAAGAAGTTTTCATTTCAAAAGCATGTCGCTCCATTGTTGTGACATGAAAGATCGATCAGCAGACCAAATAAGCTACACTTAAATTTTTTATTTATATTAAATTAATTTATATCACTTGCCGTCATTATCAGATTAATATTTACCTTAAAATACCGGTTGTGGAATCTTGCATAACAGGTGAAAGATCTGAATCAGATTGATTTGTCTGTGAAATTTTCTTTAAATCCTCTTTCCGTACAAAGCCTGTATTACGTCTCTTGATTTTCACGTGCTCGTGCTTTTCATCGTCTTGCACAGCAATATATACTTTCCTAAAATACAAAATAAAAACTAAAAGACTAAAAAAAAAAAGAAAAATTTTGCAACGTGGATGCTTACTTGCGGTCACTCTTTTTATCTGCAGAAGCAACCCTGAAATTAAGATTTGATACATGATTAAATTGCGATGCTCTTTTTAGCGAGTAGTTTTAATGCCTTAGTTATCAAAATCGCATCAGTGATTATTCTGAAGAAAAATAAATATTATACAGGGTAAACCGGAATTAAAACATAACCTTGTAAATGACCTGTAGGTACATGACCCCCAACAAAGGTAAGTTTTAATTCCAGTTCACCTACAGGTATAATGTCATTTTACACCAAGCGCTAAATTATTTTAAATTACATATATTATACATTATTGCGAATACAGTTAACTAAGAAAAGCACTGTTTAAGCATTTAGAAGTAAAAAAAAAAACATGCTAGAAAACTTTCTGTTAATTTCAAACAAAAACGTAATAGATTTTATGAATTACGTGTAAGTTGGCGACTTTTTTGGTTTTTTATTTTTTATAACAGAGGGTGGCAAGCGAGCATGTGGGTCACCTGATGGAAAGCAATCACCACCGCCCATAGAAATCAGCAACACCAAGGGGTCGCCGATCCGTTGCCAGCCTTCTAAGGGAAATATTGACTCTGTTCTTGAAGGCCCCCATGTCGTACTTAATTGGGAATACCGCTGAGGGAAGTTGATTCCACAACTTTACAGTACGTGGTAGAAAATGCCTTAAAAAGCGTACTGTAGTAGATCGCCAAATATCAAGGTGATGTGGATGGAATTTTAATTTTTGGCGAGTTGTACGATAGTGGAACTCAGCGGCAGGTATCAAATCAAGCGGTGGTATTGTTTTGACATTTCCTATTCAGTTTGAGATTTAGTACCATAATGGTCCTGATGTTCATATACTTAAGATCGAATTAATCGAAGAATCGATTATTACATTCATAAGAAATATAGAAATTAACATGTACCTAACATGTTAATTTCTATATTTCTTATCAATGTAATAATCGATATTATCTCGCAAAGTAGTGTAAAATAATGCGTAAAATACCTACATTCTCATGAATTCTTCATCCTACTCTATTAATATTTGCACTTGATAAAAAAACTTAAACATATTTGTAAAAAATGGTTTTGGATAGCGAATTACATAGCCCTACTTATTAGACTAATTTATACCGGATACGTATACTCGCCTAAATCTTCTAAGTTCTTCGTCAGTTATAAAATCAGACCTGAAAAATAATGTACTATCAAACATATTGTTGATGCTATTGATTGTTGACACATGGTGGAACATTATTAACATTTTGTTATTAATAAACCACTTGTACTGTTCCACTTAATTAAATTTATTATTACCGACCTGTTTCGCGTTAAGGCTTTATCAAGGTAAACAGATGGTGTTTACTTTTAAAATAGTTTTTTGAGTTTTGGAGCACGGTGTCTAAAGACATTAATAAACAATTAATGTTTTGTTTTGTTTTGTAGAAAAGCAAACACCATCGTTTCCTTTGATAATAATGCCTTAAGGCGATACCGGTTAATTAAGGGGAACAGTACAAGTGCTTTATTAATAACAAAATATCTATTAAATAAATTTGTTCTGTTGACTGTACACATATTGTATGATGTATCTATAAATAAAAAAACCGGACAAGTGCGAGTCGGACTCGCCCACGGAGGGTTCCGTAGGTACGTAGTATCATTATTAAATTTGATATTTTTCATTATAAATAAGAAATAATGCGTCGAAAAAATAAATAAAATATATTTTGCAATGTGTACATCAAGCCCTTTCATATCATACCCCATTTGAACTAGTAGTTTCAATTTGAAATTTCGACACCCTATAAAAAATATAGACCCCCTATTTTTTAAGATCTATTTACAAATGTATAGTTTTGAGATTTATTCCTGTAGGTACTTGTAGTCTATAACGATGTTATTTGCCAAATTTCATAGTTCTAGGTCAACGGGAATTACCCTATAGGTTTTGATTCCCTTGAGTGTGTCGAAATATGCGTTTTTTGCTGAATAAACGGCCGTAACTTTTTTCTACGTAAACTTAGCAGTTTGATTTTTTTACAACTTCATGGGACCGTAGACCTGAGTATACAGTTCAAATTTCAGCTTGATACCTCCACGCATTCTCGACATAGAAATTCTTGACAGACAGACAGACGGACAACAAAGTGATCTTATAAGGGTTCCGTTTTTCCTTTTGAGGTATAGACTACAAGTACAGGAATAAATCTCAAAACTATACATTTGTAAATAGATCTTAAAAAATAGGGGGTCTATATTTTTATAGGGTGTCGAAATTTCAAATTGAAACTACTTGTTCAAATGGGGTATCATATGAATGGGCTTGATGTACACATTGCAAAATATATTTTATTTATTTTTTTCGACGCATTATTTCTTATTTATAATGAAAAATATCAAATTTAATAATGATACTACGTACCTACGGAACCCTCAGTAGGCGATTCCGACTCGCACTTGTCCGGTTTTTTAAATTCTCACGATACTGAGACTCCTGCATTCTACGAAAATGAGGAAAAAAGGTTTTATTAAAAATAAAATATGAAACATAACTAACTTTCTGGAGTTTTCCATTAAGTTCATTTTAGCAATTGCATTAGCTATGCCTTTTATTACATCTCCAGCGAAACTCACACGATCCACGTTATCTCTGTGGGAATATAAATTATGTGTTAACCCCTTCGGACCTAATTTATATAAAGCATCAATAAAAATATTTTTAAGGTTTTTCTGAGCCTTAGAGGTATAATTATGCCAGTTTTGTAAAAGAAAGTGATATTTTATTTTTAGATTTTTTGGAATTCTGATGTCCACTTGAATGGACATCAGGTCTTTAGTGTTGCATAAATGCGTATATAATTATTTCATAATACTAGTACTATTTTTTAAGTAAAGCTACATAATATTATTACAATGGTTTATTTATTATATTAATTTTAGCTCTAGACATTGTTTTCTAACCGAATCATATAAAGGTCGTACTTTGATAAGACGGTCAGTGTTATTTTGTGGAATAGAATTGTTATCAATTACATGCAAATTGTTTCTCATCTGAAGAATCTATCTCTGGCCATATTCTCTAAACATATTTTCATATCTAAACTGGAATCCCAATACAAACGAATACGAGGAAACTTCAGGTTACCCATTATGATATGAAGACCCAAAAATATTTTCATTTCTGTTGAAGTAGGCACGACATGGCTTGAAATTACGGACTTTTTTCCTTACGGCATACAAATTTGTATTGAAAGTAAGGTCTTCAATTAGGGATTCGTATCGATATTTATAAAAATATTCTATGGGATTGAGAGGTGAATCTATTTCAGAAGGCGGTGGAGCTGACCAAATAAATTGTGGTGATTCAAGCTGTAAATGTTTTCTCCAAATTATGTCATTTTTAGGCTTTCTGCTTGATCCAGCTATTGGCTCTTCCTCCTCTGCTATATCTTCTTCTTCTTCTTCAGAGTGATCAACTTTTTCGTTTGGGTGTGTTATATTACTACCAGCTCAAACTTTTTTCCTTGGTATTGCCTGCACAATTTCATCATCACTTTCTTCGTCAAGGTCCGATATTGTTCCGTTTTCTAATAAATTCAGTAAACTATTCACATCTTGTCCTTTGAATAGATCAAAACCTGAAAAATAAATAAAAATAACATATATAATTCAGTACGAAATCGTATTGTGAATAAGAACATTCGACAACTTTTGTGACCCCATGTCCACTGAAATGGACATAATTATCACATCTGCAATATTTTATTACAACGAGCAAAAAATTTGTATTTTTATGTAAATAACCGTCATAGCACACACGTTTACTGCATAGAGTAAAAATATCAAAACAATCGATAACGTCGTCATAGAGTAGATAAATAATAAATAAACACTTACTTGCTTTGTGCGTGACCCATGGCGAACGTCAACACTTGACTAATTATTTTGTCCTACCTACCCACAACAAAGCCGATTGTGTATTGTTTACTGTAATGTTTCTAGTCGCCGGTACAGTCAAATATTTACACTAGCATTTCGATCATTGTTTCGATCATTATTTTCATATTACATGCAATAGTAAATGGTGTCCATTGAGATGGACGCCGGGACCGAAGGGGTAAATTGATAATTTTAATACAAACCTTTCTTTATTTTTTTGAAAAATGGAAAAATTCACCCGCCCCCCCTAGGTGGGGGGCGGGTGAATTTTTCCATTTTTCAAAAAAATATTTATCTGGCAAGTTGGCCAAGACAACTATTTAAATAATAATAATTAAACCTTTCTTTTTTGTTATACTACGTCGAGTGGCGGACACGCATTCGGCCCGCCTAATGTCAAGCGGTTACCGTAGCCATATTAACTCTTGTAACATGAAATATCGCGCGCTGCCACCCCCGCTGCCAACGCAGCAACTCCTACCTTTCTGGTGAGTCGAGCAGCACGTGGCGACCAACGCTCGGTTTCCCACGGCTTTGCCTGAACAAACTCTCCAACACCCATGGCTCCACCGACCTCACGGTCAATGAGCTGAATTATGGGAGATGTGCGCAGCACCGTTACTCTGAGGCTCTTTATCTTTAGGCTTTGCATGAACAGTGTCCCAGGACAAAAAGTATCATGTGTGTCGTGTGTCAATCCAGATCATGTTATATGGTGTCAGTATACGAAATTTCATAAAAATTCGTCTATCAATTTAAAAGCAAGTTCGGATGTCTCCCCAGCCTTGGGGAGATGCTAGTACTATAGAAGTCCTGCCCCCTTACCACCAACTCTTATTGCGATTCAATAACTGAATAGATTGCTTATTCGTATCAATGAATATGCGACACTATTCACCAACTCTTATTGCGATTCAATACCTGAATAGAATGCTTATTTGTACCAATGAATAAGCGACTCTATTTAATTTGAAATAGAGTCGCTTATTCATTGGTATGAATAAGCATTCTATTCAGTTATTGAATCGCAATAAGCGTTGGTGGTAAGAGGGCTGGTGTCTTCCCGAGGGGGGCCGTTAAGGGAGAAAGGAGTCCGAAGAGCAAGTTTACCCCTAAAAGATTAGATAATAAATCTATATATCACATTATGATTAGTAGAATTGTGATTATATTATATGACAAATCAATCATGTCTGATGTGGCCGACTTTATCTACGTGTTTAATTATAAGTATTATAACATACTAGATACTTATGTAATTACCTAAGATAATCCTTTATTTCATTCTGATCTTCCGAATCCAAAGATACCGCTTATGAAAAGAAAAGGTCACTAATTAGAAACAAGAGCGGATCCAGCCCACGAGTCAGGGGATCATAAGAAGACAAACCCGGTTAATAGTGTTATCCTAGGCCCATCAGCTGCCCAGGAGTGGTTCTCGTCCTGTCCCCCCCTCCCCCCCCTCCTGGATATGCCCTTGATTAGAACCTATTTAAATATTTCTAATCTACAAACGGTTCACGTCGCTCTTTAATTAATTTTAATGGTACTTTTCCTGGAAAACTTCCGCTCTAAAATATTTTTTGTGCTAGACTATTTACTTACATACCTACCCGTCTGATGTGTAGCGGTTTTCGCGTCCATATAAGCGCTCGTAACATGAATTACAGCTCGCGTGCCGCCACCTCCGCTACCGACGCAGCATTTTCTTCCTTCCTGGTGGTCACCAGGCAAGAAACCACTCACTCAGTCGTAAGAACACAACAACCCTTAAGGGAATTGTTACCTAAATATTCTTTGAGGTGGAGGTATTTCCTCAGTCGAGCTTGACATGCTCTACCTCTCTTTCGAAAGAGTCCTATTTGCTAACGGAAGGATGCACCACGTGCATGTGAGGGTAAATGTGCCTTTAAAGATGTTGATTAGTTATTTACCTACATCCCAAAAGCTATGACAAGGTAGACAGATTTTTTTTACTAAACTTGGCCTAAAATTAATTTTGGGATTTGGAATAAGTAGGTGAAGTTGTCCTTTCGCGGGCGAAACTGCGAGCAGAGCCTAGTTATAGTAAAATAGTAATTACAACTTTGAGATGCTCCGGCACTTTCTTGGAAATAAAGCTTTTCACTCGGGTACGATACTTTTTTTTTATCTGCAGCCTTTTTCGGTAAAGTTGGTTCCAAATCACTCTCAAGACAATAATCGCCACGAAGAAATCTGAAATAGGTAATTATATGAAAAATGTATAACTTTAAATGGCACGAGGGCGCACCACACATTCCCATCACTGTGTCTCCTGTGTATCCAAAAAGGCAATGAACAATGAAGTCCACCACAGTCCCGGGGTTAAAAGTAGAACATTCGCATTAGGGTGACGGCACTAGTTTACTATGAAAAGAGTGGAGATGCGTAACTTTGAAGTTAAATTTAATGTTATTTAACACAAAATGTTATTTTGAAAAGTTATTCTTTTAAAAAAAATAATAGGCGCCAATCGGTACCCTTCCCCACTTCTCGAGAATTGCATTTTTTTTTCATATACAAGGTTGTAGTGCCTCTACTACGAGTACACCTCTATATATAAGTATATATATATATATATATATATATATATATATATATATATATATATATTGAGGTGCTTAAGTGTTATTTATTTTTAATGAGTTAATGTTAATGCTAAAGAAACTAACTAAAATGTTATGAAAACAATTAATTAACATGTTATTTTTTCAGGCACGTTCAAATTACCTCCTAATTTCGTTGCGTTGAATATTAACTTTCCATCCAAAAGAGTTAATTTAACCATATTAACACTATAGAAAAATAAACAAATGGTGAGGTTGGATAAAATTCAGCTTACGTGCCTACTTATACCTACGTGGTTAACAAAAACAATCGTGTTTGTACCAAATTAAAAGATTTTATGATTGAATTATCATTAGATAGAAACGTTTATTTCTAAATTTTAATGCGAACTTGCAACTTTGCGCTATAACCACAATACGACAATTAACAGTTTATTATACATTTAATAAATTAAATATACAATAAATATACATTTAATAAACCCTTATTATTAAATGTGTAACGGTGAATTTTAAAGAGAGGTAGGGAGCGTAATTGACTTAAGTTACCCGACTGGGGAATGTACCTCCACCTCACAGAATACCGCAGCCAAATAACGGTTCCCTTGAGGGCTGTTGTGTTCCTGCGAGTGAGTGAGGTCACCAGAAAGAAAGGAGATGCTGCGATGACAGCGGGGGTGGCGGTGCGCGAGCGATATTTTATGTTGCGAGCGATATGGCTATGGTAACCGCTTCACATCAGGCGAGCCGTATGCTTGTCTGCCTCCCGACGTAGTATAAAAAAAAAAAGAATTACGAGTTATTAAAAAAATACTTAGACCTATATCGGAGTAAACTTGAATATATAAACTTAAATACCTACATTATTAAACTGTTCTTACTTTTTCAAATCAAAAGTAGAGTCAGTTTCTCCAGGGTATGGTACGTCAGTGAGTGGGATATAAAAGGGCTTCTCGGGCTTCACGGTCTTCATAGCAGTCAGTGAGTGAGTTAAAGACACGTGTTGGTATGAAAATTCTTCAGGTTCATACTCGAACTCCATTTCATGTTGTAATTGCTCGCCGGAGTCAGATGTGGCCTGACGGCTGTCCGGACCACTCCTCTGCAATTGTTTTTCAATATCTTCTTTATTGCGTATAAATCTGGAACACAATTAATGTTTTTATATCATGTTTGGGTGGTTTATAACATTTAAAATTAAAACCTAACATCTACAAAGAAGAAGAAAAAACATTTATTGGAACATAACACAACACTAGGTATTACATAACCTACAGGTTAGTTGTATAAGTAAGACAGAAAGATGAAACGAAACAAAAAAAAAACCGGACAAGTGCGAGTTGGACTCACCCACCGAGGGTTCCGTACGTAGGATCATTATAAATAGTTCTGGAATCTAATCGCACAGCTTTCCCTGAAATTCTATATTTTTCATTATAAGTAAGAAATAATGCGTCGGAAAAATAAATAAAATATATTTTGCAATGTGCACATCAAGCCATACACATATGATATCCCATTTGAACTAGTAGCTTCAATTTGAAATTTCGACCCCCTATAAAAATATAGACCCCCTATTTTTTAAGATTTAATTACAAATGTATAGTTTTCAGATTTATTCTTATACTTGTAGTCTATAACGATGTTACAAGCCAAATTTCATAGCTCTAGGTCAACGGGAAGTACCCTATGAGTTTTGATTCCCTTGAGGATGTGTCGAAATATGCGTTTTTTGCTGAATAAACGGCCGTATCTTTTTTTTACGTAAACTTAGCAGTTTGATTTTTTTACAACTTCGTGGGACCGTAGAACTGGGTATACAGTTCAAATTTCATTTTTTCTCAAGGGAATCAAAACTCATAGGGTACTTCCCGTTGACTTAGAACTATGAAATTTGGCAAGTAACATCGTAATAAATCTCAAAACTATATATTTGTAATTAAATCTTAAAAAATAGTATTCCTTCAGTGGGCGAGTCCGACCCGCACTTGTTCGGTTTTTTATAATAAAGATTTATGATGTAACTACTTTCAATTTTCTTTTTATTAATAAGAGGGTATTTGTTTGGCCTTCCACGCGATACTGATTCAATAAGTTACCGTTCAGTTGCTCGAATATTTCCTGCTATGTCATGTTCATCAGCTTCTTCTTCTTCTTCTTCGACATTTGGGAGGCTTCTCATTTCTACTTCCAGAAAAATTCTTTCTAAAAGCTCCTGCATGACAATATAAATGTATGAAACTCTCGGCCACTACTCGTAAAAGTGCTCAACAGGGTGAAGCAGTACCTACTTCAAATCGAGGCTAAGACTTCTATTTTACAAGGCTCAAGTACGGCCACATATGGAGTACGTACTGTTTTCATCTATGAGTGGGAGCGTCTAGATACCATCTTGCACCTTGGAACTCATTTCAACGGCGTGCTGTTGAGGATTGTTGATGATCCCAAACTGACAGACGGTTTAGAACGAATAAGAATAAGAGATTTTGTGTGTCCTTTTGTGTGTTCTACCGATTGTACAATGGGATGTGTTCAGAGGAGTTGTTTGTCATGATGATGATGATGCGCACGCACGGCCTCCTTCTAGAGTCGCACCGCTCGCCATCGACAAGGAATTCATCATTCACACATTGGAACCTAAGTGGTCGTGTAATGTGCGGTTCCAGAGAAATTTTCTCCTGCGTACTATCAAGCTGTGGGATGATCTTTCGAGGTTTTCTCAGGCGACTACAGCATAGGGTTCTTCAACAAGGGCGTCAAGAGGTTTTTACAGGGTCGGCAACGTGCATGTCTGTCTAACCCCTGGTGTCATAGGCGTTCATACGCTATGGTAACTGCTTTCCACTGAGGTGAGGTTGGCTTAGGCTCTAAAGATGACAGTGTACCCTTTGCACTCTCGTCGTATAAACTAGTTTTTGATAGCAACTAACACCACAAATTACCTGATAAAACATTTCTCCAATGGCTACGAGATCATCGACATGGCCATTGATATACTCCCTTGTTTTCTTATTAATCGCTATGTCATGGCAGTTCATATTTAATATGCCACTTTGGTAAATTATAATCTCTTGTTTCGGTGATTCGTACCACGTTGGAACGCTTTCAATTTTTTCTAGAGTCTTGTCGCCATCGACCAGTTGGCCAAATGCGACGTATTTTTGAGCCATCCACGGAGCAGGTTGTAAAAGAACGAAAAACTGCGTTGAACAGTCTACGTGTCTGAAATTTTGTCATGAAATTTGCTATGTGAGTCTCTATATCGTCTTTAATCCAACTTAACTGCATGAAGTGCACCCTGATAATGACTTATTATTATTTTAAAGTAACGAAGCTCTGGCAAAAAGAGGTAAGGTAGGTACAGTGTAATGTTAAGCAGTTCAACATAGCAATACTGGGCAGTACCTCCACATCACAGAATACGCAGCCAAATAATAATTTCCTAGTGACCTGGAGGCCAGTTGTGCTTTTGCTGGTGAGTGGGATTACCAGAAAAAAAAAGAAAGAGTTGCTGCCATGCTAGCAGGGTTGTCTTGTAACATTCTTGTATACTCGTCTAGCACCAGTCGTAGTATAAAAAGATTTTTTTTTCATGCCAAGATGACAGCAGCCGAAAACGTGCCGTGAGGCTCCGCGTAGAACCTATCGTGTGAATAGTGGAGGTATTATTGTACTATCTACCAAAGAGTACATAATACCTTAGAAGATTACGTAAGTAGGGCAGCTTACAGTGCACGCGACAATGAAAATGTATTAATGTAACTGGGTCCGGTCCGGATACGCGTATTCTGGGTCTCGCAATCCTTCGATTACGTGATGTAGATAGATTAGAATATGCTTTATTTGCATACTACAAATTTAAAGTACAGTGAATTAATAAATAATTATTCCTGAACAAATTACACACAGCCATTTAATAACTAAGCAAATAATATATAAATAGTCCCAAACTAAGCAAAGCTTGTACTATGGGTACTAGGTAACTGATATTATAAGTACTTAAATATTTTTTTTTTGTAAATACATATACATGTAATACATAGAAAACACCCAGACGAAGACAAATAGTCATGTTCATGCTCACAAATATTTGTCTTATGCTGGAATCGAACTCGCGACCTCGGAGTCAAAATGGCCATTGCTAACCATTCGACCACCGAGCTCGTGAATAAATTATTACAGACTTGTTATACGCATCAAGCGGCCTTATTGCTGAGAGAAACAAGGTTTTCCTAGGTGGAAATTAGAGAATAGGGTTCTTCAAGAAAGGCTTAGAAGGGTTTTTCCTTTTCATACTCGTCGGGTGGCAGGCTAATATACGGCCCGCTAATATGCGGTATATTAGCCCCAGGCTAATATACCGCACGAAGTCAGTGTAGTGCCAAAGTTGGAAAAACCTGAAAAAGCAAGAAATTCTCAACCTTTAAATCGAACGCTGCTTGAATTATCGCGACGACCTACAGGTTTTATTACACCGCCTGAAAGGCCTTTCAGAGACCCTTCCAACGACACCTCGCACATATTTTTACACGCCACCACCGAAGCACAAAACTCAAAAAACGTAATATCACGTGACCACGTGCACCCAGATCCAGTTGCGTGCGGCTGTTTCCAACAGCTGCGCTGGAAGCCGGCAATCACCTACATTAAGGAGGAACCAAAAAACCAGAATAAAAATTAAGTGGTTCAGAAATTATAAGCATTTTAAATTTACATACATTTTTACAATCCAATATCTCAAGAACAAGATCGATAACACTATAAATAAAAATTAGCATTGGAAAGAACCTACTAAAGACTAACTACAAACAAAAAAAAAAAAAAAAAAAAAAAAAAAAAAAAACTATAGACCTGAACTATTGTCAGGGCCGGTGACTCAGCAGGACCTTTGTTTTATTATTTTTATTTATTATTGACGGGCCCTTTTACAGCCAAATTTTATTTTAATTAATTTTATTTTTACAACCAAATTTTATTTTAATTAATTTTATTTTTATTTTATATACGGTTCTATACACATTAAAATCGACACGGCCCTTTTACAGCCTTAACGTCTAATACTTAAATTATTTGATTGATCTCCTATCGCGCGCACCCCTTTAATATGTATAGGACGCCGCCAAAAGATCGAGACAACCGGTCCCTTGCTCCCCATGCTTCAAACACAGGGGCAAATAAGATCATGCCCCCTGTTACGAGTGTTAGGAGGAGTATTGGAGCATGGGAGGCAGGGGCTCCGGTGTGCAACACCCCCCCTACTGAGGTAGGACCTATCCTAACGTCGACCACGGTCACCAGGGTGCCCCGGGCTCCTTCAGGGAGTACATCAGCGGTCCCAAAACCGGCGGCCAGGTCGGCCAGAAGTCGGGTGGAGGAGGCCAGGGCCTGCAATAACACTGCCAAGTCTGCGCTCTCCGCCTCCAAGAATCTGAAGGCGGAGATAAAGACGAGTGTGTCGCAGGCCGTGGAACGCCTCTACAAACTGGTGAAGGAGGCGGAGGCCGAATTGGCTAGCCGAAAGACGGGGGCGGGTCTGGTGGGGAATGCCGTGGTTCCGGTCGCGGCATCTCCCAACAGACCTGTAAAGGACGTTGAGGGGGAGCGCGGAGCACCATGGGAAGATCTGGGGAAAAAGGTGAAGGCAAATGAGGAGCTCCTCGTCCAGAATACGCGGCTCCTGCAAGAGATAAAGGAAAAATTTGAGAAGCAGGGGTCGTCGGTCGGGGGGACGACCTACGCGAGTGTAGTGGCGGCGGGCCCGGCCACCAACAAGACGATGGATGGGCGCGCCACACTGCATTCGGTGGTCGTCTCCTCGATCGCAGAAGAAGAGACAGGGGACGAGGTGCTCCAGAAGATTAGAGAAGTTGTCGACGCGAAAGAAGGATGGGTCAAAGTAGAGCGCGTGCGCAAAGTAAAGGATAGGAAAATAGTGATAGGCTGTGCCGATGAAACGGAAAGAGAAAAGATCAGAAAGCGGCTCTCGACATCGGGGAGGGGTTTGGTCGTCGAAGACGCGAAAAACAAAGACCCGCTTCTGGTTGTGAGGGATGTCCTGAGGATTCACTCGGATGAGGAACTTATCCGGGCCCTTCGCAACCAGAACCGGGACGTTTTTCGCGGACTCGACGCCCACGAGAGCCGCGTTGTAGTTCGGCACAGCAGGCGAGCGCGGAACCCGCATAACCGCCACGTCGTGATGAGCGTCTCCCCAGTGGTCTGGAGGAGGTCGATGGCAGAGCGGAAGCTGCGTATCGATCTCCAGAGGTGCGTCGTAGAAGATCAGACGCCCCTCGTCCAGTGCACCCGCTGCTTGGGATACGGGCACGGTCGGCGGTTTTGTAAAGAAACCGCTGACGTGTGTAGCCACTGCGGTGGCCCGCATCGCAAGTCGGAGTGCGTGGACGCAGCCACTGGGAAGGCGCCAGCATGCATCAACTGCAACCGGGCGAAGCAGTCGAGCGCGAAGCATAACGCGTTCGACAGCGAATGCCCGGTGAGAACGAAGTGGGATCGGTTAGCGCGGGACGCCGTAGCTTATTGCTGAGGTTATCTCGGGGACCATTCGCCGACCGTACCGAATGGCGCAGGTCAATCTCCAGAGGAGCAAATTAGCAACCCAAGAGTTGCTATTGGCCGCAGGCAAACGCAACATATCCGTTGCACTGCTACAGGAGCCCTACGTGGGTCGGGTTGGAAGCGTTAGGAGTTATCAGGGAGTGAGGGTCTTTCAGGCGCAGGAGAACGGGCAGGGTACTGTGAAGGCGGCCATAGTCGTCTTCGATAATGACTTAGATGTCATACAGTACCCGCAACTCACCACGAACAACATCACAGTGGTGGGGATCCGGACCAGCGCCTGGAAGATCACACTCGTCTCCTACTACTTCGAACCCGACAAACCCATTGGGCCATACCTGGAGCAGTTGAAGCGGATTGAGCGCGATGCCGGAGCAGGTGGGTTGATCCTGGGCGGGGACGCCAACGCGAAGAGTGTCTGGTGGGGCAGCTCTCATGAGGATTCCAAAGGAGAGGAGATGGTTGGGACCTTAGGGGAGCTGGGCCTCCAGGTTCTTAACTGTGGTGACGTCCCAACATTCGATACTGTCAGAGGTGGAAAGAGGTACAGTAGCCATGTCGACGTGACGGCATGCTCGGAGGATATGTTGAGCTTGGTGGATGGATGGCACGTCGAGGAAGCACTCACGTCCTCGGACCATAACGGCATCATATTTGACGTCCGCATGGCCAAGGCCAAGGGGGTATCGATCGCGAGGACCACCAGGATCTTCAACACCAAAAAGGCTGATTGGGGTAAGTTTCGTGAGAAACTCGCCTCAATCATGCTGAGAGACCGTCTCACCGCTGCACGCGTGGAGGCTGTCGAAGGGTGTGAGGAACTGGAGATGATCGTGGATGGATACACCCGGGCGATAGGCGAGGCCTGCGAGGCCTCGATGCCTAAAAAGAGCAATGCGGGGTCATTTAGGCTGCCGTGGTGGTCGGAGGAATTAGAGGAGCTGAGACGACAGACCAACACCAGACGACGCAAGATCCGAAACGCTGCGCCGTCGCGTAGACAAATGGTGGTGCAACTGTACCTCGAACAGAAGGGCAAGTACGAGGCCGCGGTGCGAGAAGCACAAACCCGCAGTTGGAGGGAGTTTTGTGGGAGGCAGGACAAAGAAGGTGTCTGGGAAGGTATCTACAGGGTCGTCGGCAGGGTAACCGAGCGGAAGGAGGACACGCTCCTCGAAGTCGACGGGAGGGCGTTGGACGCCAGGGAGTCAGCAGAGCTGTTGGCGGACACGTTTTATCCCGCCGACAGCGGGTTGGACGACAATACAGACCACCGCCAAATGAGAGAACAAGCCCGTACGGTAAACGAACGAAACGAACGAAATGATGATCATGACCCGCCGTTTACCGAGAGGGAACTCATGGCGGCTGTATTGTCCTTCAACCCAAAAAAGGCCCCTGGCGCCGACGGCCTCACGGCTGACGTTTGCGCTCGGGCCATTGACGATGGCTCGGGTTTCTTCCTGGCCCTTCTTAACAAGTGTCGGGCCCTCCGATACTTCCCTCGGCTGTGGAAGGAGGCCATCGTAATTGCCCTTCGGAAACCGGGGAAAGAATCGTATCGCCTGCCCAAATCATACAGGCCGATCGGGCTTCTGTCTGTTTTGGGCAAGATATACGAAAAAATGTTGATCGCTCGCCTCAAGCATCATCTTCTGCCGAGGATTAGTACTCGCCAGTACGGGTTCATGCCACAGAGGGGCACCGAAGACGCCCTCTATAACCTGCTGCACCATATTCGCAGCAAGCTTGACGAGCGTAAGATTCTTACTCTCGTCTCGCTGGATATAGAGGGTGCCTTCGACAGCGCCTGGTGGCCTGCTATCAAACTCAGACTGGCGGAGGAAAATTGCCCTCTGAGCTTGAGACGAACGATAGACAGTTACCTCAGCAATAGGACGGTGAGGGTGCGCTTCGGGGGGGAGGAATGCGCACGCGCTGCCACAAGAGGTTGCGTACAAGGGTCCATAGGAGGTCCGATATTGTGGAACCTCCTCTTGGACCCCCTCTTGTGGCAACTAGAAAGAGCGGGGGTGTACTGTCAGGCCTTCGCTGACGACGTCGTGTTGGTGTTTGACGGAGCCACTGCACTGGATATAGAGAGATGTGCCAATGCCACTCTCGAGCACGTGAGGGCGTGGGGGGTCAGAAACCGGTTAAAGTTTGCGCCGCAAAAGACCAGCGCCATGCTGGTCACGCGCAAACTCAGGTATGACACTCCGCGCCTCAGCATGGGCGGGATGGGCATTGGCATGTCTCGGCAGATCAAACTCCTCGGGTTGACCATCGACGCGGGTCTTACGTTCAATGCGCATGTGGCCACCGTCTGTAAACGGGCGGTGGGCATATATAAGCGCCTTGCGCGTGCGGCCCGCGTCGGTTGGGGTCTTCATCCTGAGGTAGTGAAGATCATATATACAGCTGTAGTGGAGCCGACTATGCTTTACGCCGCGGCCGTATGGGCACCAGCGGTGAACAAGCTAGGCATCCAAAAGCAGCTCAACAGCGTACAGCGGGGCTTCGCACTAAAGATCTGCAAGGCCTACCGAACGGTCTCCTTGAACTCCGCATTGCTGCTGGCTGGGGTGCTCCCCCTTGACCTTAGGGTGCGAGAAATCGCATCCCTTTACGAGGCCAAGAGGGGACTGCCCCATCCGGTGCTGGGAGACAGGGAGATCGAGCGGATGGCCTCAAAGATCGAGGCCCCGCACCCAGCGGAGCTGGAGAGGGTCGAGTTCGATTACCTGGTGGACGAGGAACAATACAGGGCAGCCAACATCTTTGCCCTGCGAATGTTCACGGACGGCAGTAGGATTGAGGGTCGGGTAGGTGCCGCTGTTTCAATTTGGAACAGCGATGCCGAAACCAAGGCCATCAAGCTTACTTTGTCGTCCTACTGCACCGTCTACCAGGCCGAACTCCTCGCTCTCAGCACCGCGGCAAAATACGCGTTGAGCTGTAATGGATCCAGCGTGGGCATCTTCAGCGACTCCAGGGCGGCGCTCCAGGCGATAGGTAACGTTGATTCTCCTCACCCCCTTGCGGTACAGACGCGGGACGCTCTTAAACTGTGCAAAGCGCAGGGTAAGAGCGTCTCGATGTTCTGGATTAAGGCGCATGTGGGTCTTGAGGGGAATGAACGAGCCGATGAACTCGCCAAGAGTGCGGCCTTGAGGTGGAAGAAGAAGCCCGACTACGACCGCTGCCCTGTCTCATTCGTCAAGGGTATGATCCGTAAGGCGACCATTGACGAATGGGATAGGAGATACCGCTCGGGAACTACAGCTTCAACGACGAAGCTGTTTTTCCCGAGTGCGTCTGCCGCGTACAGTATCGTGGGCAAAATGGCTCCGTCTGGCATCACCACGCAAGTCTTATCGGGACACGGTGGGTTTGCCGCGTACTTGTACAGGTTCAAGTGCGCGGACGATCCATCGTGTTTCTGTGAAGCTGGCGAGGGTCAGACAGTGCAGCACATTTTGTTTCAGTGTCCCGCATTCTCCAAACAAAGATGGGAATTGGAGCAGCGTTTGGGAATGCGGGTCACTGAAGCGAACGTGTCCGAGGTGATGGCTGGAAAAAGTAGATTTAAGTATATTGACTACTGTGTCAATCTAGCCTCGGCTGTCATCAGGCGGAACAAGCAAAATGGCCCCACCTAGGACCAATGTTGACTTGGGCGCCTATATTTTCCGATAGGCGCCTCGATCGCGGTGGCTAGGTGGGGTCATTGAGTTAAGTGTCTGCCGAGGACAGCTGTGGATGGATTGACACTAACTAGATGTAAAATTGACCAAGCCATCGCCTCAAACTCGTCGGCGTCCAAAACGTGGACATTTAATTTTAAAGTTTTAATCAAAAATTTGTGATATGTTTTATTGACAATTTTATTTAATATTGCTATTGCACCATTTATATTTTATAAGTTACTGTATGCCTTGATTAATTTTATGCTATTGCATCATGATACTTTAATATAGCTTAATATGTATATAGGTTATAAGGTAGTTAAAATTGTAAAATAGATAAATCATTATTAATAATAGATATATAAGTGCCTTGTCCACGACAGGGGTGTGCGCTATTTACAAAGTAAGCCGATCTGCGCATGCTCAGCGGCATCTTACACCGTTGAGCGTGCGCATATTGCGATTGGCTTTGTAAAAAAAAAAAAAAAAAAAAAAAAAAAAAATATACGGCCCGTCTGATGCATCTCGCAATATGAAATAATGCACGCGCTCCTCCAACTCAGCTGACAATGCAGCAAGGCCTTCCTTTATACTTACAGGGTCGGTAATGTGTGAGTGATGCCACTGTTGTTGCTAGCGTTTATAGTCTGCGATAACCTCCATCAGGCGGATTGTATGCTTGTGTGCATTATCAATTGGTATTGGATGCAGTTGTTTTCTTACCTGCCATCGTTAGCCATGCAGAGCACCCCGCGTCTGTCGTGAGGTACAATAAAATTTTCGCAATCCATTTTTGTGTCCTTTAGCCCATACCCCCCGCACTGTATCCAACCATCTTTCACAATGCGATGAACAGGGGTACCGCTGTAGCCTCCTCGTTTTTCCTTGCAAAGTCTCAGGAAATTCTCACACGTGCGCGGTAATATATCGTCATATAGCTGTAAGCCGGTAATAATGTTTTATGCTACAACCCTATGCACTCCTACGCTAGGAATATAAGTCTATGCTTGGAAACTAATATCACCTAATATGAATCGCTCACCATAAATATCATTGTCCCAGCATATTCCTTATTTATACTGATATGAAAAAAAGTAAAAGCTCTCTGAAAAGGAAAGAAAGGTCAGTTTTCACAAATTTAAAGCAGTTTTTTATACTACTAAGGTGAAAGTGCTCGCTCGAAGATACAGTAGGATGAAGTGGCAGTGGGCAGACTACGTAGTACACAGAATTGACAGCCGATCGGGCAAAAAATTTCTTGTATGGAAAACGCAGCATTTTACGGCCTCCCGCAAAATAAACCGACTATCTGATAATGATACCAGAGAGTTGCTGAATCCAAAGGACATGTGACGTTCTCAATAAAAATAATGAAGTTGAGCACACGCTTGCCTTGTATTGGGCTGTCCAGTTGTGGTGAGGGCATTTGATCACAGGCCGTGTTAGTGAGCGGTCGTGTGCACAGCTGGACATTAGAATACTGTATATAATGTACATATATTATATGTTGATAAATGTTCGATAGTGGACGATACAGGACACAAAACCGATCATTGTATAAATCTACGGGCACAGACCACCTAACCGTACGTGAGAGAGGAAAAATACATCTTCATGAAGATGTATTTTTGAAAAACTGCATGAAGTAATGTCTTGGGCAAACCTCGACAGGCAGTTCTTCCATAACTCGATGATGTGCGAAAGAAAATCTCCGTGAAACCGCACATTACTTACGCAGCTATTTCGAATCGTGTTAACAATGGTTGTGCGCTCGCGATTTGTGACTTCATTCTGCCACGCTCCTACTTGTGTTGAAATGAGCATCGTTGAAGATAAAAGTTAAGATGCGTTGCTGTAACAAAATCTATTTTATCTTGTAAAACTTCAAATGGCGTATGGAAATTAAACAAGCATAAGGCCCACCAAGTGTTAAGGAATTACCGTAGCCTTTAAATTGCTAATGGCGTAACCCTCTTTGGAATTTTTATTTGCCCTTGGTTTTCTGTAAGGTGGAGATACTCCCCCAAACGGGGTGCTGGCCGTTTTACAATTACTGTTGCTGTATGAGCAGTGTGCACCTCTTTAAAATGAAGAGCATTATCTAAGTCTGTCAAAATACTGTGCAGGTTTTACGACAATCTTACAAAAATAGACTTGAATCTTGAATAATTTGACGAGCTCGGTGGTCGAATGGTTAGCAATGGCCACTTTGACTCCGAGGTCGCGGGTTTGATTCCCGCACAAGACAAATATTTGTGTGCATGAACATATCTGTTTATCTTGGTCTGGGTGTTTTCTATGTATTATATGTATGTATAACAAAAAATTGTATTTAACGATAATATCTGCAGTTATCTGTATGGTATTTAATGATAATATTATCGTAGGTCACACTAAAAGTTTAGCGTAACTTAGAAAAACAACATGTTATAACCAAAGTATTATGTTTATTGCTTTTCAAAATACTCTCCTTTACATTTTAAACATTTTTTCATGCGATCGAACCATTTTTTTAAACAGGAGGACCACAGATCTGAAGGCATGTTTTCTACGTGCTGATTGAACGCTATCACTGCCTCTTCGGAGTTGGTAAAAGTGAAACCTCTCATCAAATCTTTGATTTTGGGGAAAATACAGAAATCACAAGGTGCTAGGTCGGGGCTATGTGCAGAATGGGTGACCAGTTGTACTTTTTCGGAAGCTAAAAATGACTTTGTTTTGTTGGCCGTGTGTGAAGAAGCGTTGTCATGATGTAGGAGAACGCGGCTTTTTGGTCGTCTTTCGCGAACTTTTTCTAACACCCTGGGTAAACTAATGGTAGAATATCACTCAGCATTAACACTCTTTTGATCTTCAAGTGAAATTGTGCAGATGGGACCCGTAGCTGAGAAAAAAATCGCGATCATTTTTGTACCAACGTTTCTCGCCTGCCTCACTTTTGTTGGCCTGTTCTCATTTCCAAACACCCATTCACAAGATTGCTGTTTTTTTTTCGGGTTCAAAACAATAAATCCACGTTTCGTCTCCTGTGACAATGTCATAAACAGCATTAGAATGTCCGTGGACGTACTTCAGTAGCATCTGTGAGCACCATTCCACGCGAGCCCGCTTCTGCTCCGCTGTCAGTTCATGAGGGATCCAACGACAACAAAGTTTCCGAACTTTTAATTCTTCGTGTAATTTTTTCTAAATTTGGCTCATACCAATCCCCAATAGTCCTTGAATTGTCTCATAGGTAATCTGCGGGTTTGCTTCAATTAGCCGCTTAACAGTAGCCACATTATTTTCGTTGACGGCAGTTGAAGGCCGCCCTTCACGAAATTCGTCATGTAAAGAAACCCGACCTCTCTCAAATTCAGCAAACCATCGCCTCACGGTGCTTAAACAAGGTGCTTCTCTCCCAAAAGCATTTTGAAGACGAGCGGCACAGTCTTGCGGAGAGAGAGAACTTTTAAAATCATAAAAAATCATCGTTCTAAAATCTTTTCGACTTAATTCCATTTTCGTTGCGTACGTAGAACTTTGATTAGTGATAAAAAACAATTGACAAATGATTTCTCGCCAATTTTTTTTTTATTGGAATGTTATATTTTTTGAAACGACTTGGAACCTTCTTAGTTCCAAGTCGTTTCAAAAAATATAACATTCCAAATTAAAATAGTTCCGATTAGCTAAAAGTGCAAAACTTTTAGTGTGCCCCATGTATTAGTACCCATAGTACAAGATTTGCGCTTAATTGGAGACTAGATGGCGCTATATAAATTGTCCAGAAATATTTATTTATATTTATATATTATAATACTTACGCCAGTACTTTTAACAAATTTTGCAAATTGGTTGATGGCTTCTTTGTAATAATCGAGTGTTAAGTGATAAGCGTATTTAGTTTCAATTAGTTCTTTTAGCTCCTTTTCACCGCCAAGAAAATTGTCATCCATTATTATAGCAACTTGAGATTGGAGGCAGTAGGCTAGGCCGCCGTAACGTATCTTCAAGTCGTGCCAAACGCCAGGCCATTCTACACCAGTTACTCCTGGAACCATTGGCGTATATAAGGTTACTTTTCAGGGGTTTACAAGTGGCTCTCGTATGAATTAAATATCCCCAAATACTTCGCTTGTCACGTATCAATCTATCTGATGGAGATGTGTAAAATTTTAAGGTACATTCAATTAACATGGAGGAATAACAATTCCCTTGAGGATTGTTGAATTCTTGCGAGTGAGTGAGGTCAGGAGAAAGGAAGGAGTTGCTGCGTTGCAGTGGGGGTGGCTGCGCGCAAGTTAAAATACAAGTTGCGAGCGTTAATATGGCTACGGTAACCGCTTCACATCAGGTGGGCCGTATGCTTATCTGCCATCCGTCGTAATATAAAAAAAATCTTTAATATTGTATTCTTATATTTTTAGGCGAACACGTACGCAAACTACGAATATACGAGTAGAGGCAATTGGCTTATAAAATATAAACTTCTTTAATTAATTAATTCAAATTATTTAATTAAATAATTTGAATTAATTAAAGAAGTTTATATTTTATAAGACTTTATAATGTATTCAGTAGGTATATATTAATATTGCCTATGTGACGCCTTTTATGTGTAAAAAAAAGGATCCATATATGCATCCGTTCTTACAAACTCTCGCGTAATACCTACTCCCACAGAAATGTAAATAAAAGGCACCCTTTATTTAGATTTCTGTGCCTATTTATCTATTAGGCCTATTACTTAGTAGGATAATTTTATTCACACCTCGTATAATAGGGGCAGCAAACTTTTTCCATCTATATTTGTGAATTCCGTTTAGCAAGTTGACGCAGTAATTAAATTCCTTAGTAACCCTGTTGCCTATTACCATAAATCGGACTTGATCTTTGTCTGGTTTTTGATCATTTTTCTTCGGGTATTGAGGGTTATTGACTGAATTATGGGCATATTTTTTTTTACCCGCATGTTTGCCTTCTATTATTCTTTCCCATGGGTGATGCGGAACGTTTTTTTCTATCAGCGGAATAACTAAATTAAATAGAGACATTGTAACCTAAATCAAATAAAACGGGTTAAGCAGATAAAACTACATTAATAATTTTTTTTTTGTTTGACAAGCGAGCCTTGCAAAGAGTTCTTATACTTGGTTTATTCCACAGTCTTAGCAAAGTATAAGTAATAGTACTGGTCTTAGGATTTCGACATTCTAGATCTGTGGTTTATTCCGACAGTAAATAATAATAAAGTTGATTTATAAAAAAAATTGAAACCGATTTCAGTTGGTGAGCGCAGCTTTTTGGTGGAATACCCCGCTGCTGTCCGTCTTCCGGAAGAAGAGTTATCGCGTGACACAAGATTCCTTAGTCGCCTTGTACGACATCCAGCGCAGAGCAATGGAGTGTCCCAAATTTATTCTGCCGGCTACCATAGGACAAATTTAAGGGTTTCCCTCGATTTTTCTGGGATCCCATCATCAGACCCTGACTTGGTGAATATGGAAGCACCTCGCAATTACCCTTTCAAATAATAAAAAAATAAAAAATAATTTGACTATACGTGCTTATAAAATTTAAGGGCTTCCCTTGATTTCCCTGGCATCCCATCATCAGATCCTGACTTGGTGAATATGGGACCACCTTGCAATCATACCCTTTAAAATAAAAAAATAATTATTAAAATCGGTTCACAATTCGCAAAGATATCGAATAACATACATACAAAAAAAATATTCAGTCGAATTGAGAACCTCCTCCTTTTTTGAAGTCGGTTAAAAACACAGTACTATATTGAACACATACTCACAGAAATTCAAACTGAACAAAATATATTTCATCTATTTGGTGATAACATCACCTCGTTTTTAGGGTTCCGTACCTCAAAAGGAAAAACGGAACCCTTATAAGATCATTTTGTTGTCCGTCTGTCTGTCTGGCAAGACCCTTTATCTCGAGAATGCGTGGAGGTATCAAGCTGAAATTTGAACTGTATACTCAGTTCTATGGTCACATGAAGTTGTAAAAAAATCAAACTGCTAAGTTTACGTAAAAAAAAGTTACGGCAGTTTATTCAGCAAAAAACGCATATTTCGACACATTCTGAAGGGAATCAAAACCTATAGGGTACTTCCCGTTGACCTAGAAGTATGAAATTTGGCAAGTAACATCGTTATAGACTACAAGTACAAGAATAAATCTCAAAACTATACATTTGTAATTAAATCTTAAAAAATAGGGGGTCTAATATATAATAATATTTCTAATATTATTAAAACTCACGTGAGACATTATACTAAATTAATTAGATAAATTAAACGGGTCACTCACGTCTTTTTGTCGGGAAAGCCGACTAGTTTCGATCTCAAAAGGAGACCTTCTTCAGGGCGAATGTCCAGACACGTCCACCCTTTGTCTCTCGCGCCGGACACTGCGCGCCAATGCGCGCGCCGCACGACTAGAAAGGGTGGTGGGGGGTTGGTGCGTTGATTGGTGGAGCGGTACATTCGACGATGACGTAGTGGCAGCCGGTGGATTCAATTCTTCTATTTCTCCGGGCGCGTGATCGTCTAGTGCGCTTACCATGTGGTGGTAAAAACTGACAGTATCAGCATTGGCGACTGTATCGTGACTCTCTTTAGAATCACACTGGAGCACTGGTTTCCAGGCCGTTGGCAATACCCATCCGGTATCACGGTTGAAATTCGGACGTCGACTAATTTCGATAGCTTCGCGGATTTTACGTGGAACAAAGAACTTTTCCTTTGCAACCACCTTAGCCTTATCGAATCGGATGTAATGAGAGACGCCCGAATCCAGTACGTGTACACGTAGTGAGTGACCCGTTTAATTTATCTAATTAATTTAGAATAATATTTCTACTAGTTCAAATGGGGTAATATATGAAAAGGCTCGATGTGCACATTGCAAAATATATTTTAATTATTTTTTCCGATGCATTATTTCTTATTTATAATGAAAAATATCAAACTTATAATGATTCTACGTACGGAACCCTCGGTGGGCGAATCCGACTCACACTTGGCCGGTTTTTTTTTAGTTTTAGTTTTCTTGAGATACCACATGCACACCACCATGGCTATCACACATCAAGGTGAAAGCGTGTTAGAGAATAAGTTCTATGCACATATACTTATGTAGATAAAAACTTATTGTTCTATATTCCATGCTATTCACTTAATAGGGACTAAACATAATGTGCGGGCATAGAGTAAATAAATGAATATAGAGTTGTAGTCCCATACAAAATATCGTGCACCGAACGAAAGTCAAAATTCTGTATTATTTCTAGATGGTTGGTGATGGTGGTTTCTGATGGTGTTTTATTGCCCAATAAGACATGAAAAAATTTAATACCGAATATTTCTCAACGAAATTTGATACATAATCATAAAATATTTTTAAAAATTACACAAAATAGTTTTTGTCTGATATATAACACTAATAATAAAGTTAACAAATGATGATTTTCACTAAAAAATAATCTTCAATTTTACCCTTACCAATAGATGTCGCTCTTGATGCTTTGTGATGTTATGTTTTAATTAGTTACTTTTGGCGCTAGTAGCGGCAGATTTTTTGTGCAACGTTACTAGCGCAACTAACGCAGCGGTCGAAGAAAAATAGCAACTTGTGAACGAAATCTTTGTTGTTATGAAAGTAAATATTATTCTTATCGTATCTCAGGCTGACTTATTGTCAGCCTAAGGATGATAAGAATATTTTTTTTGTCATACAGTCACCATATTCTTTTAGCACAATATTGTGATTTCAGTGCAATTTAAGCACAATATTGTGATTTCAGTGAATGACGGGACTTAAGATTTTAACTGTTTTCTCAAGGGACGCTATATTTAATATCATTCTTTTGTCTAATTTCGTGCATATGTTTTAAAAATGTTTTTTAAAAGCACATGAAGGATTGCTTTTAAAAAAACATAATGAATACAAATGCACAGTAAATACACTATTAATACAAAAATTCGCCAATGTCACAAATCAGCCTCATAGCTCATTTGGAAGAGCTCTCTACTCGTAATACGTAGGTCCCGAGTTCAAATCTCACCGTTGTAATCGTTTTATTTTATCATTTTTAAATTATTTTTTATAACAAGTTAAGCTAAAATGTGTTGTAGATATTTTTTTTAATATGTTGTAGATATTTCTTTTAAATATTATTCTTATCGTATCTCAGGCTGACTTATTGTCAGCCTAAAGGTGATAAGAATATTTTTTTGTCATACAGTCACCATATTCTTTTAGTTAAATTGCACAATATTGTGATTTCAGTGAATGACGGGACTTAAGATTTTTAACTGTTTTCTCGAGGGACGCTATATTTAATACTTTTGTCTAATTTCATGCATATGTTTTAAAAATGTTTTTTAAAAGCAAATTAAGCTTTTAAAAAATCATAATGAATATGAATTCATAGTAATACACTATAATACAAAATTTCGCCAATGTTATAAATTTGCCTCATAGCTCATTTCGAAGAGCGCTCTACTCGTAATACCTAAGTACCGAGTTCAAATCCTACCATTGTCCTTTGATTTTGTCATTTTTAAAATATTTTTTATAGCAAATTAAGGTTTTTTAAGAATATTTTGTAGTAGACTACTTAGCAATGTACTTAGTAGAAACATTCACAAACCGTAACTTGCTTTTTTGTGCAATGTTGGATGAAAACAAGCATACCACCCGCCTGGTGTGGAGCAGTTACCGTAGCTGTATAAATGCAAATCGCAACATGTAGCCCACGGCCGCCTTCGCTGCCAACGCAGAACTCTTGGATTTTCTTCTTGGTGACCTCACTCACTCGCTGCAACACGGCCTTATAGGGATGTTTGGCTGCCGTATTCTGTCAGATGATGATACGTCCTCAGCCGGGTAGATAATGAATAAACCTTTAAAGGATGGAAGATAGGAATAAAAATGGTCGCAAAAATAGAGAAATATCACGTAAAAGAAAAAGCACAAACAATACAGTCGATTCGATGGGAGAAAAGCATTTATATCTCAATGGAGAAAAGTTGAAAAATTTTCCGCGCCGTGTCAATAAAGTCCAATTTACGCAACAGAACTTTCGATAAAATATCGTTGTAATTAATAATATAACAATTAGCATACTACGGGTTGGGGTGTAAGTGGTTCATCAACATCTTTGAACCAAAGCCAACTTCACCTGCACGTGGTGCACCCTGCTGAGTGACAAACGAAGCTCTGGCGAAAAGAGAGGTAGGGAGCGTAATTGTAAGCTACCCAACTGGGGAATGTACCTCCACCTCACAGAATACCGCAGCCAAATAACAATTCCCTTAAGGATTGTTGTGTTCCTGCGAGTGAGTGAGGTCACCAGAAAGAAGGGAAGGAGATGCTGCGTTGGCAGCGGGGGTGGTGGCGCACGAGCAATATTTTATGTTGCAAGCGTTCATATGGCTACGGTAACCGCTTCACATCAGGCGGGCCGTATGCTTGTCTGCCACCCGACGTAGTATAAAAAAAAAAAAAAAAAAAAAACTACGATTTTAATTGATAATGCATATTAAAATTTTATGCCTAAATTGAAAACAAAAATTTTATTGTCGTATGAAACATTTTTTTCATTTTAATAAATCATTCTAAATAAAGCACATGACTTCTTGTGTCAAGCAATTGGTACATAAAACGGAACGTGGGGTTTTAAAAATTCTCAGCAGCCATCGGCGCGCGGCCATCCCATTTTTGTTATAACGGTACGTAGGTGCTATACTATACCAGGTAGGTACCTAAGCATTTAGCGTGATAGTAGTTTGTGCGCCATCTAGCCATTTTTGATTAAAACAGAAAAGCATAATTAAACAAATTGAACCTTCGTGTACTGATTTTGTTACTAATCAAATTACCTATATCTAATTTGCGACTCTTAGCGACCTCTGTTGCTCTTTAGAGTAACTAAATTCCGGTGTACGCAATTTACTATGAACATTGTTCGTCCTTTATCTCTCGTCCCTGGTGCGGGTATTTGTTAAGCGCGGTTGCACTTCTATGCTCATTTCCCTAATTTAGTTTATATTTTTTTCTACATCTATTTAATATTCACAAAATACTTATGTACAATATGCTATTAATAATAAAATCTAGAATAAATTTCCCATCGTTGGGGTGAACATAGAAGTGGCTCAACAGTATCTGAGAGCCAACGTCTACCTCACATTGGCGTGATGGACTCTCATCTCAGTCATTGAAAGTCCACTGCTGGACATAGGCCTCCCCTCTAGATCTCCAATGAGACCGGTTGGAAGCGGCTTGCATGCAGCGCGATCCTACGGTCTTAATGAGGTCGTCTGTCCACCTTGTGGGTGGACGTCCTACGCTGCGCTGCCGGTACGTGTTCTCCACTCGAGAACCTTTTGACCCCATCGGTCATCCGTCCTCCGTGCTATGTGCCCTGCCCACTGCCACTTTAACTTGCTAATCCGCTGGGCTATGTCGGTAACCTTGGTTCTTCTACGGATCTCCTCATTTCTGATTCGATCTCGCAGAGAGACTCCGAGCATAGCCCTCTCCATAGCTCATTGGGCTACTTTGAGCTTGTTCATAAGGCCCACACTGAGGGACCATGTTTCAGTGCCGTAAGTCATCACTGGTAACACACACTGGTCGAAGACTTTCGACTTGAGTCACTGCGGTATGTCGGACGAGAAGACATCACGTAATTTTCCGAACGCTGCCCAGCCGAGTTGGATTCGGCGACTGACCTCGTTCTTGAAGTTGTACCTACCTAACTGGACTACTTGTCCTAGGTAGACGTACGAGTCAACAACTTCAAGAACCGAGCGCTCAACAGATATTGGAGTGGATACAACTTGGGCATTACACATTACCTTCGTCTTGTCCATGTTCATTTTAAGACCCACTTGTTGAGAAACTTGATTGAGGCCTTCGAGCATCGTGCTGAGATCTTCCATCGAATTTGCCATGACTACGATATCGTCGGCAAACCGAAGGTGAGTGATGTATTCGCCGTTAACATTGATGCCGAATCCTTCAAGCTCCTGGAATAGTCCAGGAGCTTGAAGGCGTTCTCCAAAGTGGCCGTAAACAGTTTCGGAGATACCACGTCTCCCTGTCTTACGCCTCTTTTCAAAGGAATCGCCTTCGAGCTCTGTTCCTGTACTCGGACCGACATAGTGGCGTTATTATACAAACACTTCAACACTTCGATGTACCGATAGTCAATACGGCATCGCTGGAGAGACTCAAGCACAGCCCATGTCTCGACCGAATCAAAGGCTTTCTCATAGTCCACATGGATTCTGGTCACATAATTTTAAAGTGCCCAAGTGAGAAAGTATCTTCATCTCACAGAATATTTCAGCTAAATAACAATTCCCTTGAGAGTATTCCTGCGAGTGAGTGAGGTGAGGTCACAGCGTGGAACGAGTTGTTGCGTTGGCAGCGTTTATATCGTTACGAGAACCGCATCACGTTCGGTGGGACGTATGCTCGTTTCCACCCTACGTAGTATAAAATAATAATAAAAAAACCTTGTTTATTGAGACTATTAAGTAACATTACACAAAGAAAACGTATTTAAGTAATTGTGTATTTTTAGGGTGTAAGTGGTTCACCAATGTCTTTGAACCAAAGCCAACATCACCTGCATGCGGTGCACCCTGCTGATTAATGATTTAACACCTCGACAGCTACAATTTCAAACTCCTTTAATCAAAGATTCCACTATTTTCATGCACTCTACTGCAAGAGCGTAGCCAACCTTGGTCACTTGCACCGTAATACACTACCTCTATTATAGACTACGTCGCGTGGCAGACAAGCATTACCTACGGCCCGAGCGCCTATCCTAGCCATATTAACGCTCGCAACATAAAATATCGCTCGCGCGCCGCCATCCCCGCTGCGAACGCAGCATCTCCTTCCTTTCTCCTCACTCACTCGCAGGAACACAACAACCCTCAAGGGAATTGTTATTTGCTGCGGTATTCTGTGAGGTGAGGTGGAGGTACATTCCCCTAAGGTAGCTTACAATTACGTTCCCTACCTCTCTGTTCGCCAGAGCTTCGTTTGTCAGATAACAGGGACACCGCGTGCAGGTTATGTCGATGTTCCATAGTCATAGTAGCACCAACACCAAACTGTATTCCTCGATTTTGGTATCATTCGTTTATTTTAATTGCATTCGAAAGCAATTATAAATACGTAATCACGTTAATATCTTCCGTATATTTTTATTTTTATACATTCCATATATTTTTATAGTTATTTTGATTTTTGGAACCCTATTCAACAAGAAGATTGACCATAAGTTTTGGTATATTCCTGAAACCGGGAATAAGTTACAGGAATAATACGAAGAGGGGCTCAAAAGGATATAGATTCCAGATCCTTAAAGCTATTTGATAAAAAAAATGTGAGTGAGTAATGTCATGATGTCATTGTCATGTCAAAATTACCTTCATGCTGTTCCTATGTTATAGTTTTATGAAAGTTCTTTTTGAATTAAAAAAACTTACACTACTGAAAGAAAATTACAGATATTTCATCAATTTGTGATTATTCAAAGGAATAATTATTTTTAAAGTTACAAATGGACCCACACTTAACTCAGAATTTTTCGGTGATTTGTGGAGAACTTTGTAACCTATTATATTTAAAAGAATACAGTAAGACGAGAGTAAACTCTCTTATTGATGAACTAAATGCAAAACCATACAAGGGTCACTTATTTGTATGCAAAACCGTAAGTATCAAACACAGATACATACTTGGTCTGTAGTATCAAAAGTATTATTTCGGTTGTCTGTCGCTGAATATGCAACTACGACTATTGAACAAACTTTTTTTTATATTTCCAGGATGCGTCAACGTTAGTAACTGCATTATGCCTCAATGTTAGACCTGCAGACGAGTTTTTAGCGGCTAAAACATCTCATTTAATTAATAGTATTATAACAAAACAAAACTTGCAATTTGACCATGAATACTTGTGGAAGGTAATGTCCTGGCATATACAATGTTTGAAGAAATGTTCTGATATAATTCTACCTGATATTCTTCATAATATGCAATGTATTCTGCAGACAAATCCTCAAGCGGGATATAAGGTTTGTATCTTTTACTATGATGGAATTTATATTGAAATTCTATTGGATATATACTGGTTGGAATTTTGAGATGGAGCAAGTGTTTAAAGAATCTTAAACTATTAAAACATTTATAACTTAATCATCTTTGCCAAGTATTGCGAAGACTCAAATTGCAACTACCTATCTATCCATATCATATATATCAGTATATCAAGCATTTTGTCATAAGTACAATTATAGTATTTTGTGAAATCCAGATACCTTTACCATTCTAATATATAAGGTAACATTATTATGCTATAGGGTAACATTTAAGAGCCAAACCTTAGTTTGTAGAGACACATGATATTTTCTGATTCATTCACAGATATTTAAAAAAATGTGCAGACTGCAAGTAATTGGCCTATTAACATCAAAATTCTTTTTTATACCAATCAATCCAGTTTCTTATGAGAATCAAAATTCTGTTGTACCAATTGAGGTTCAACTATTATAAATATCAGATATTGCAAAAGGTTTTCCTTATGATTTTTGCTATTGCACAGTTAGCACTTTGCTTTTTACATGTGGGTGGTGTTTTTGGATAGAAAATAAAGATACTACTGTTGTTATTTTCAACTGTCGTTGTTGTTAGTTAGTGCAATAACGCAATTAAAATTTAATAATGAAAACAGTGTAACTCTTACAATGTGGATACAGCAATTTGTAGAATAAAAAAAAAAACAGAAATAAAAAAAAAACTATCATAAGGTTCGTAACCCTGAGATCAATCAATCCATGCATGTGCACGTCTATTGAAGGAACGGGGGATTCCCCGTCGCTTTTTGGTCGGTGTATTTTTTCACGTCTCTTACGGGATTTTTAATGGATTTGCAAGACAAAAATGTGGAAAACATAGATTTGGAAAGTGTACGTACTATTGTTGATTATTATCCAGATGACGTAGGCGAGCACTTAGTGAATGAGTGTATTCAGTTAAAATCTTACATACTTCAGTATAAGCCACTTGTAGTGAAATTTTTATGCAAATTTTGGGCAAAAGAAACTTGTTGATGTTTTCCCAAATTGCTATACTTTTTTCAATATTTTTTTAACTTTGCCCATCACTAGCCGGGAAGTTGAGCTCTCTTTCTCCAGGATGTCATATATAGAAAATAAATATAGGACAACAACGTCGAACCATCAACTAAATCATTTATTAGTTATTTCCATAAACTGTGATTTAACGAATGACTTACAATGTGATGAGCAAATAAAGGAATTTGCAGCACAAAATTGCAGAAAGGTTGCCATATAATTTATATAACGCTAGCAATTGCCCGCGGTTCCGCCTGCGTGGCCATAACAAATTATACACAAAAACCTTCCTCGAGAACCACTCTATCCATTGGTGAAAACAGCATGAAAATCGGTGCAGTAGTTTTTGAGTATATTACTAACAGACAGATAGACGCGGTGGAGGATTTGTTTTATAATATTATGTAGTGATATTGTCCTATTTTTTCTATATACCTACTTACCGATATCATTATAGTTTTATGTCAAAATATATATTAGGGACTCTAAGTAGTTTAAGCCCAGGTCCCCACAAGCAAACGTGATTTTTTTGCCATTTTTATAGATAAATGTTACGGAACCCTTCGTGCGCGAGTCCGACTCGCACTTGGCCGGTTTTTTAACTTTTTAGTTGTAAATTTTCTATATGTAGTGATATTATTTTGGTGCAATATAGGGTATTTTATACTATAATGATGTTAGAAATATTATAATTTTTTATTGACAGTTTACAGAAGAATTGCTGGGTCAAGGTGGTGTTCTCACAAATTTAATAGACACAGACAAGAGCCATATGTTGTCTTCGCAGAATCCTTTACAGATCTGCTTAATTACCTTTAAATGTATATCTAGTTGTATTGCCACTGAAGACAGCAAAATAGAACCAATGACGGTATTGGCTGATGTAAAGGACCAGCTCTCTCAACTTGTCATAAATTTTTTAATGAAGGGATCAGTTAAGTCACAAGATGAAGTTTTATATTGTAAGGTATGTTTGAGTCATATATTTCGTTTCCGGCCCACATATTCGGCCCAAATTATTTTATTATCCTGTTTCAGCCGTTTTAAATCCATTTTTTTTTATACTACGTCCGGTGGCTGACAAGCATACGACCCGCCTGATGGGAAGTGGTTACCGCAGCCATATTAATGCTCGCAACACAAAATATCGCTCGTGCGCCGCCACCCCCGCTGCCAAGGCAGCATCTCCTTCCTTTCTGGTGACCTCACTCACTCGCTGGAACACAACAACCCTCGATGAAATTATTATTTGGCCGCGGTATTCTGTGAGGTGGAGGCACATTCCCCAGTCGGGTAGCTTACAATTATGCACCCTACCTCTCTTTTCGCCAGAGCTTCGTTTGTGAGTCAGCAGGGTGCACCGCGTGCAAGTGAAGTTGGCTTTGGTTCAAAGATGTTGATGACCCACTTACACTTACACAATGCTTCTTAAAGTGCAGTCAGTAACAATGTTGCTTAATTTGCGTGCCCGATTAAACTAATATCCGCGACAACGCCATCGAATTCATTCAGCTGTCAGGTGTTAGGATCGCATGCACAGGATTTTGTTCAAAAGTTTAAAACTAAAAAAAATATGTTTTCAAATAACGTTAAATTATAAAGAAATATTACGTCCGATTTTTTTATTAATTTTAAAATATGAATCAACCCTCATCAATAATTAAAGAATATTAGAAAAACTTTATTTCGAATTATTTTTATAGGGTGCGTAAAATAATATATAAATAAGTCCGGCGGCCTTAAATGGGTTACCGGGCTTGGGACCATTGGAAATGGGCTGCGATCTTTCGACATAGAAACGACTGAAGGCGCGTCTTGCCAAAAAAATATTGCACATTTTATTTATCTTGTGATACTTTATTTTCTTCATTTTCTTCTTTGTCGCTTCACTCTTGCCAAAGTAGTCGTGGTTGCTATGATGAGGAAGCAGACAGGACTCCTCTCACGACGTCTCGCCACCTCTGCCTGCTGGCCGTTCGTGTACCCGGGCGCCCACCGCCTCCACCACCCCGCCTCCGTCCCGCCTCCATCACCTGGTCGGTCCAACGCATGGGGGATCGGCTCCGTGGTCTTGTACCTTTAACCTTCCCCTGTACAAGAAATGGAGTCGTTTCCACGCCAACTAACATGCCCATGATACTTTATATTACAGGTTATAATATCAGCATTGAGGGTACTATCTCAACTCTACTTCCATGAGCAGAAAGTCGCAATTCCCTTATCAGAAGTGATGGGTATATGCCGTCACTTCATACTCTATGGTTTGGTAAGTCTTGGACCCAAACCTGAGAGGATTATGCCTGCACAACAGACCATTGCTGCTGCTCCAGTTAAAATTGCGCCTAAGGGTGGAAAGGTAAGTTAGGGTCAAACATCTAAAATAGCACAATGAGATTCTAGATCCGCTACGACATCTAGATACCTATGTGACAAGCATATAAGAGAGTTTGATTTCAAGAATCTTGTTTAATATTTAAAGAAATGTACCATTGGATTTACATTTGTAGTTCACCATCCTTTTTAAATGAATTCCAATCTAACGCTCATGCACCTGCATGTAGTGCATCCTGCTGATTTACAATAATATATAAAAGGCCTAAAATAATATGATTTATAAGAATCCTAGTTATGGTTTGGCCACTTCCTGCGTCTATCGAACCGATCTCCCGTCCCCTCTAAGTCGAGTCTAGAACATTTTGCACGCACACACGCTCATTCATGCGATGCACAGACGTCATTGTATATGTAATAGTTAACGAAAGCGACATTTGTATGAAGTCGCTAGGTTGTTTGCCTATTTTTATTTAAAACCAACATTTTAAATTCCAGAAACAAAAAATTAGAAAACAAAGGAACAATGCTATAGAAAGTCTAAAAAAGGAAATACCAGTATCTGACAGAAGTTTAATGAAAGATGTAGATAACTTTGAAAATAACTCTGCTTATAAACCAGTCAGCAAGAATTACTTAGAGCCGCAGAGAGTTAAGAATAGTTGGGCTTTGACCAGCGATTCAGATATGTCGGATGTCGAGAACAGCAGAGAAGCTAAACTTATCGCTCTTAAATCTAGAGTAAGACAGAGTGCCTCAAATTTACTTCTAGTTTTGATTAAGGTGAATAATATACCGATAATCATCATTATTTTTAAGCTTTATAAAGCGTATATGTACAGTCAATAAAAGAGATATGAGTGAGAAACTATTTTTATACACGCCAGGTGCCAAAAAAGCATACGTCATGCCCGATGTTAACTGTTACCAATCACACGTACCTTATCGCGTCGGTCCCGGCTGTTGTCATTAGATGACAGTACTTTTGGCTTTTTTTTTCGGGACGGGGGCCCACCACTCATTCCCACCTCTATGTCTTCTGTGTAGCCAAAAAAGGCAATGAACAGTGAAGTCCATTGCAGTCCCGGGGGTAAAATTACGGCTGCCTTGGAACTCACAATGAATTTACACAGAAGAAATTAGTGGGAAAAGAGAGGTAATGACTGTCATCACGTTAGCGTGCGTGTTGATGGTACCTGGTTAACATCAGGTGGACTGTATGCTAGTTCATCCAGTGGCCTCCGCAAGTAGCATGGTGTTGTACGCTCTACACCCCTTCGATTGCAGGGAGACCCCTATGCCAGAAGTGGGATGAATATAGGTTGATGTAACAGCAGTAGTATTTGTTTGGAGTGACCGGTTAGTGGTATATTGAAGGTACCTCCCTAATCCGGCTCCTAAAAATATATCGCTTACTTCTCTTTCAGATATCGGAAAAGAAGGATATATTTGGTTACTGGTGGGCGTTGCTGCCAGATTCCCCTGATGCTGCCAACTGGTCTGCCCAGGAGCCAGCTAAGAAGACCCTCGCATATTGTGCAGTTACGGATCCCATTGCCAACAGCAGAGCCAGTGTTTTGAGCGTCATATTGGGTCTTCTATCCGGTTCTAGGATATATCTATCACAGGCTGAAAGTAGGTAAGTATTACTTTTATTATTAAGGCGAAGTAGTAATATATATATTTTTTGCTTTTTATTGCTATAATAAAAATATAATCAGTTAAAATTAAATGTCACAGGTTGGGTGTATGTATATGAGTAATAATCAAAACGCGTGTTGGAGTACACTTTGCGGCGCTCGTATGCAAAAACTATTGACTTTATGAAAAAAAGGTTAATACATAAATTGTAGGAAATTGTCTCTAGTTTCATTTTGTATAAAAATATATCGTAAAATGAGTCGGAAAGGAGATATTGCCAAAAAACTGCTTTTAGGTGCCATTTTTCCAATATGGTGGCGCGAACGGCAAAAATACGAAGTGGCAAAGTTGAAATTCGGAAAGAGCACATCAAAATCTATACAATTACCAATTATTATTATTATTATTATTTTATACTACGTCGTGTGGCAGACAAGCATACGGCCCGCCTGATGTGAAGCGGTTACCGTAGCCATATTAACGCTCGCAACATAAAATATCGCTCGCGCGCCGCCACCCCCGCTGCAAATGCAGCATCTCCTTCATTTCTGGTGACCTCACTCACTCGCAGAAACACAACAAGCCTCAAGGGAATTGTTATTTGGCTGCGGTATTCTGTGAGGTGGAGGTACATTCCCCAGTCGGGTAGCTTACAATTACGCTCCCTACCTCTCTTTTCGCCAGAGCTTCGTTTGTCAGTCAGCAGGGTGCACCGCGTGCAGGTGAAGTTGGCTTTGGTTCATAGATGTTGAGGAACCACTTACACCCCCAATTTGCAAAACTCCCGGAAAACTTTCCAGGGGGGATATCCAAATGGCAGTTTGCGAAGTAGAAAAGCGTAGCGATCGCTAATTTGAACTGTGGAGCTCTACTTACTTACTAAAATGTTCCAATTGACAAATGTCACGTAATCTATCTAACGTTCGTTACGCGACGAATTACAAGTGGCTAGGGGGCAGGTAACCACTATTTTTCGAACCAAAGACTGTACTATATGTGCTATCTCAATTTTCAGTATGGCAAAATTGGATAGCCATGTCACAGCCTTCGGTCGCCGATCCCTCTCCATTGTTCTCTGTAAATATGTACAGTCGTCGTAAGGCGCGGATAAAAAAAGGTTGTGGTCACATCCACCCGAAAATCAGCCAAGGACGAGTAGGAGTACGAAATTGCTCATGAACAATCATGACTTATGAAACGTGTGGCTACGAATTTTGAATTTGATTAATTCCTTTGGGGTGTAAGTGGTTCATCAAAATCTTTGAACCAAAGCCAACTTCACCTGCACGCAGTGCACCCTGCTGGTTGACAAACGAAGCTCTGTCGAAAAGAGAGGTAGGGAGTGTAATTGTAACTACCTCGTTTTGTTGTTGCTACCCAACTGGGGAATGTACCTCCACCTCACAGAATACCGCAGCCAAATAACAATTCCCTTGAGGCTTGTTGTGTTCCTGCGAGTGAGTGAGGTCACCAGAAAGGAAGGAGATGCTGCGTTGGCAGCGGGGGTTGCGGCGCGCGACCGATATTTTATGTTGCGAGCGTTAATATGGCTACGGTAACAGCTTCGATAGTTTAAAAATAACATTTTTTCCGAAGGGCCCACAACCGTGGATCCATCCGCCCTTGGTCGTCGCCGTATAAAGAAAAGAATAAGATTTATTTATTTATTTATTCTCAAGGAAGAATTTACAAATTCACTTACTATGAGAACATAACACCATTTTACAATAAACACGTTTAAAGAGCGCACTAAGGACGTATACAATAATCGCGGTAGGTAAATAAAAAGTTTGTTTACATTATGCACGGGCGCAGGCACCCGCAGGCGTAGTTCGGCAGTGACCAGAAACAAAGATACAAAGTAACTTCACTAGATGTGCAAGATGCATCACAAGTATATTTTATCACAAAATCTGTATGTATAATTGTTACTACTTTGAATTTATAATCGATCAATATTACAAATTATTATAATAATTTAAAGTTAATTAATTAATTATATTTTTATATTAGTTTGTTTTCTTACTTTCCAGTAAGAATAACATACATATATTTAGTATTATTTAATTTTAATATATGTGATGTAATGATATTATTTTATTATTAATTCTATACATATATTTCAGCAGCAAATCACACACATTCACTTACATACAGTCATACATACATACATACACACACACATCCACATACATACATATACACACATACACAAATATGTATACATATATACACATACACACACACACAATTACATACATATACACATACATACGTGCACATACACATACATACACACCCATCTGTTTAGAACAGTGTAGGTTAGTACCGTCTACGTGTTTATGAATTTAACATGCAGAAGCATGCAAAGAATTTCATGTTCATTATTATTTTGACTATTGTGATTATAATTACGTGAGTCCTATATAAGTGACTAGATGACCCGGTGAACTTTATTCCACCTACATCTATCTACTTAATAAATATATACGATCTAAGATCTGTGTCTCTTTAAGAAGTGCCTACCCTGTGTGCCCGAACCTGGAGGATGTGCCATTGCAAGACATTTGCTTCCTAACTTGCCGCTTTCCATAAAATTTGACAATACCATCTTAAATGACTCTTTGCAGTTTGCTTGCCATGTTCGAGAATTCCTGACGCGGTCCTTCTACGAAACTTCGCGCATACTGCGCAGCATATTCAACTCCATGAAAGACAACACCTGTACGTGTCGCTCAAGTATTGACGATTTTTTACTAACTTATAAAATGGTCTAATCTTGGATTTATATATTTGTCCTTTCAACTTGACGAAATTTCGGAGTCACAGATGTCACTGGTTACCTCAAGCCACTTAGTCCAAGCTACTGAAATCTCGCAGTCGATTCTATCCGATGATCGAAGAACAGATCCCAAGTACTTAAACCGTCCGTGCATTCGATCATATCCTTAAGTGCACGGTCGTGGGATCGGTTGTTTTGCAGCCCAAGTCTTTCCCGTATTCGGATTCAGCCCATAGTTCTCAAGTGACCTCTTCCATTAATTCACTCATCGCATCAACTGCACTCTATCCGCATTCGCCAGTGCAATTATATCAGCATACATGAACACCCGTCGACCCACCGCACAGAGCTGGTCCATGTGGATACATGATACTACTTGACAATTCGTCTAATACCACGAATGTCAAATGAATGAAAAAGCCAGACAACAATGTCTGGTTTTTCTTAAATATTTTTTTCTTCTAGAAGCTTTTTTCTCATTCTTCTTTTAGCGTTAGAGTAGGATTTAGGATTAGCTATAAGTGTATTTTCCAAGACGTCATCTGCATATATTTCATCGTCTTGAACTACGACTTTTTCTATAATTTTATTTATTTCTTGGCGTAAGCATTGCAACTTTTCTTGGCATGAAGAATGTATATGTACGATCTGTATTTTTGGTTTCTTCATCGTACTTTTTTGGATTTTGTAAATAAATAAAAATGTACTTAGTTTTAGCGCCAAATTCTTTATTTGCGGGATCCGTGGATCCGCCCTTTGTATGTGCGGGACCCCGCAGATTAATTAAAGCATTGTGATCCCGCGGGAATGCGGGATCCCGCTTTGCGGGATTGCAATCCCTCGTCACAGATGACACTGGTTACCTCAAGCCACTTAGTCCAAGCTACTGAAATCTCGCAGTCGATGCTATCCGATGATCGAAGAACAGAACCCAAGTACTTAAACTGTCCGTGCATTCGACCATATCCTTATGTGCACGGTCGTTCGGGGATCTGTTGTTTTGCAGCCCAAGTACTCGATGTTTCCCGTATTCGGGATTTGGATTCGGATTCAGCCCATAGTTCTCAAGTAACCTCTTCCATTAATTCACTTATCGCACCAACTGCCCTCTATCCGCATCCGCCAGTGCAATTATTTCAGCATACATGGACACCTACCGGCTAAGCTGAAGACGATCCCCACCGGTGTTTCTGATCACGAAAATCAAACTTCAACTTAGAAGTATGATACTTGTGTTTAGCTTAACTGACAGTAACTCTGGAGCTCTACGGACTAAGCTGAATATGCTTGTCAATAACTTAAACGTAAGACCTATTTTTGGAATCAAAATATTCGATGGTAATCGGCTTCAGCTTCGGCGGTAAGCCCCCTGGTCCATGTGGATCCATGATACTATTTGACAATTCGTCTAATATATAAGAAACCACAAATGTCTAATATATAAGAATATGCCTAATATGAACAAAAACAGACTAAGACTGATCGCTGGAGGACACCGACGTTAATGGGAATTTTGTCTCTCCTCTCCGACAGAGGTCTAAACTATGGATTTGGAATTTCGGTACATGTCTCGGATGATGTCGATATAAAAACCTGGCAGCCCTTTAGACTTCAGTAAAGAAAGTTCTCGCCAAATAAATTTATGACTAAATGATAAAACATGATTATATTAAAATTAGATTTAGGTACTTCAGAAAATAATGAGGATCCGTTTTATTTTGTAATAGGTATCACCTTGGTTAACATGACAGACCTATATAATGTGATGTAGGTCTTACCTATGCAAAGTTATACAACTCTATGTGAATCCACAAACCTCGTTCTGCGTTCATTCACCATTCACATTGCTGACACTGGTTACATTTTTTGCAATCATTTTTGTAATTTACAATCCGAGTGTTTATGAAATTTACAAATTTCTATTATTTATTCTTAAGTACTGTACAAAGCATGATTTACCATAAACAGTCACTACATATTTCAACTCCTTTCTTGATGTCTATTAATATTGTGTCATTTCTATGTCACTTCTGAGAAAGTCATATTTGACAACCAACAAATATGACGTCGATTCTTTGTGACAATGACACTATTGATAGGTAGGTTCGCCAGCTTTGCTGTTATGACATTCGACTATAGTAGGAACACTTTGTATGGGAAATTAAAATTGTTGATTTCACTATCTTTCTTGATTTTTTTCCAAAATTTCTCACCGTTTAAACCTTCCCTGGGCTAAGACAAACATTTCAAAACCAAAATCAGCTAAATCGGCTTGGCCGTTCTCGAGTTTTAGCGAGACTAACAAAAAGCAATTCATTTTTATATATAAGACTAGATGACCCGGTGAACTTTGTTTCACCTACATCTATCTACTTAACAAATATATACGATCTAAGATCTGTGTCTCTTTAAGAAGTGCCTACCCTGTGTGCCCGAACCTGGAGGATGTGCCATTGCAAGACATTTGTTTCCTAACTTGCCGCTTTCCATAAAATTTGATAATACCAGCTTAAATGACTCTCTTGCAGTTTGCTTGCCATGTCCGAGAATTCCTGACGCGGTCCTTCTACGAAACTTCGCGCATACTGCGCAGCATATTCAACTCCATGAAAGACAACACCTGTACGTGTCGCTCAAGTATTGACGATTTTTTACTAACTTATAAAATGGTCTAATCTTGGATTTATATATTTGTCCTTTCAACTTGACGAAATTTCGGAGTCACAGATGTCACTGGTTACCTCAAGCCACTTAGTCCAAGCTACTGAAATCTCGCAGTCGATTCTATCCGATGATCGAAGAACAGATCCCAAGTACTTAAACCGTCCGTGCATTCGATCATATCCTTAAGTGCACGGTCGTGGGATCTGTTGTTTTGCAGCCCAAGTCTTTCCCGTATTCGGATTCAGCTCATAGTTCTCAAGTGACCTCTTCCATTAATTCACTCATCGCATCAACTGCACTCTATCCGCATTCGCCAGTGCAATTATATCAGCATACATGAACACCCGTCGACCCACCGCACAGAGCTGGTCCATGTGGGTACATGATACTACTTGACAATTCGTCTAATACCACGAATGTCAAATGAATGAAAAAGCCAGACAACAATGTCTGGTTTTTTCTTAAATATTTTTTTTCTTGTAGAAGCTTTTTTCTCATTCTTCTTTTAGCGTTAGAGTAGGATTTGTATCAGTAGCAGATGTTCTAGCTATAGGTGTATTTTCCAAGACGTCATCTGCATATATTTCATCGTCTTGAACTACGACTTTTTCTATAATTTTATTTATTTCTTGGCGTAAGTATTGCAACTTTTCTTGGCATGAAGAATGTATATGTACGATCTGTATTTTTGGTTTCTTCATCGTACTTTTTTGGATTTTGGAAATAAATAAAAATTTACTTATTATTTTTTTTTTTTATACCACCAGTGTGGCAGACAAGCATACGGCCCGCCTGATGGAAAGCAGTTACCGTAGCCTATGAACGCCTGTAACACCAGAGGCATCACACACGCGTTGCCGACCCTGTAAAAACCTCTTCACGCCCTTTTTGAAGAACCCCATGCTGTAGTCCCCTGAGAAAACCTCGACAGGCAGTTCATTCCACAGCTTGACAGTACGCGGGAGAAAACTTCTCTGGAACCGCACAGTACGTGACCACTTAGGCTCCAATGTATGAGGATGAATTCCCTGTCGATGGCGAGCGGTGCGACTGTAGAAGGAGGCCGTTGGCATCATATCAAACAACTCCTCTGAACACACCCCATTGTACAGACGGTAGAACACACAAAGGGACGCAAAATCTCTTCTCAGACTTAACGGTTCTAAACCGTCTGTTAGTTTGGGATCATCGACAATCCTCACAGCGCGCCTTTGAATCGAGTCACAAGGTGCAAGCTGGTATCTAGGCGCTCCCGCCCATAGATGGCAACAGTACTCCATATGCGGCCGTACTTGAGCTTTGTAAAGCATAAGTCTCTGCCGCGGATTGAAGTACTGCTTCGCCCTGTTGAGCACACCTAGTTTCTTCGACGCCAGCTTGACCTTCCCCTCCAGGTGACAACGAAACTGGACATCGCTGGAGATTTCAACTCCAAGAATCCCAATGTTTTTGGCGATGGTAAGGGGTGTGTTTAGGAATTGAGGAGCCACAGCAAAAGGGGTTTTCTTAGCGGTGAACGCGCAGACTTGTGTCTTAGTGGGATTGAAATGAACCAGGTTCGTTCGCCCCCAATCGGACACACTATTCAGTGTGCTCTCGATCTTCGACACAAGCTGTTCGCGGCTCTCCTCCACCAGAGAGCGGCTAATATTAGCGCGGCCCGTATAATAAGCATCCCCGGTGCTGTCGTCAGCATAGCAATGAATGCTGTCAATGGACAACATATCATTGATATGCAGCAAAAACAGCGTCGGGGACAATACCGAGCCTTGCGGGACGCCAGCATTAATGTCCATGCTATCGGAGCAACTGCCATCCACAACGGCTCTAATGCTTCTGCAGGACAAGAAGCTAGCGACCCATTCGCATAAACCCTCTGGTAGACCGTATGCAGGCAACTTCGAAAGAAGACCACGGTGCCAGACCCGATCGAACGCCTTCGCCATATCAAGACTGACAGCTAATGCCTCACCTTGACTCTCCACGGCTGAAGCCCAGCGATATGTAAGATACACTAGAAGATCACCAGTCGAGCGACCATGGCGAAAGCCGTATTGATGGTCGCTGATTAAGTCGTGCTCTTCTAGGTATTTCAGGAGCCGGTTGTTAATGACGCGCTCCATTACCTTGGAGAGAAGGGAGGTAACAGCGATAGGCCTGTAATTCGATGGGTCTGATCTGTCACCCTTTTTGGGCACAGGGTGCACGTTCGCAGTCTTCCACGACGACGGTACCTGCCCGGTGGAATAAGAGAGCGCGAAAAGGCGCGTAAGAACAGGACACAACTCAGGTGCACACAGCTTTAACACCACTGCCGGAATGCCATCTGGCCCACTCGACTTATGAACGTCAAGGGATAGCAATGCCCGCCGAACATCTCGTTGAGTAAATGAGATTTCCGGCATGGAATTACCACACCGCGGGATGGAAGGCGGTGCGGCGTCCCCGTCGTTCAAAGTCGAGTTTGAGGCAAAGAGATTCCCCAATAGATCGGCTTTCTCCTTTGCACTGTGGGCCAGACTACCATCCGGTTTTCGGAGTGGTGGAAAGGACGACTGACAAAAGTTGCCCTCGGCAGCCTTAGCAAGCGACCAAAAAGCACGGCTCCCAGATGGGTGCTTAGCTAGGCGCTCACCAATCCTGCCGATGAACTCAAACTTTGCCCTGGCAATTACTCTCTTACTGAACCTCGAGGCAGCATTGAACTCCCGTTTCAAGTCGGAAACACCAGGATCTCCATTAATACGAGCCGTGGTCCAAGCCTCATATGCAGCTTGCTTGCGAAATTTAGCTTCTCTGCAAGACCGATTAAACCACGGCCGCTTCTTAGCACCTGAAGTAGCCACCCGCCGGTTTGGAATAAATAATTCCATCCCAGCCAAAATCGTCTCCGCTATATCAGATGCACAGGTGTCTATATTTTCCGACCCGAAACAAAGCCGCCTCCACGGGTACGATGCGTAAAATTCACGCAGTCCATCCCAGTCTGCTGACTTATAGTGCCACATACGACGCCATCCGGTATACCGGGGTGGGTCAGGGCTTGCACATGGCACTTGGGTCCGGATGAGGCAGTGGTCCGACGAGCCAAGAGGCGCATCCACCGAGACTGTATACCCATCCGGATGTGTGGTCAGCAGAAGGTCCAGTAGAGAGCTAGTATGGTCCTCTATATCTGGTATTCTCGTTGGAGAATGCACCAGCTGTGAGAGACCATAGGCCAGAGCAAAATCATGAACAGACCTCCCCGCGAAGTCAGTGGACCGAGAGCTGAGCCACTCGGCATGGTGGGCATTGAAGTCTCCCAAAATCACTAACTCCGCGGAGGGGTACTTCTCAATGACTTTGTCAGTCGCCAATTGCAGGTGCTCGATCAACCGAGTTGTGTCTGCATCACCGCTATGAGACCTGTAAAGGCACGCGTAGATACGGGTGCGGCCGCCCTGATCCACGCGTACCCACAACACTGACAGGTCCCTGTCTTCAAGGCCGTGAAGACGTCGACAGCAAATATCGTCCCGGACGTACATACATACCCCGGCTCGACGTACAAAAGAATGTTCAAGTTTGTACCCGGGGTATAAGTAAGAAGTATCGGCCGGGCAAGATATTTGCGTCTCCGTTAAAAAAAGGAGGGTCGGCTTTGCAGTTTCGAGGTGCTGGTGAACTTCATTTATGTTTGTGTGAAGTCCTCTGACGTTACAAAAGTCCACGTCGAATGTGGATGAGGACGCCGCTGAAAAAACCTTCTTTTTTTTGTTCCTGGCCATTAAAAGGGGGTAAGAGGATTTTGAGAGAAGTTATTTCACTGACGGCGCGAGGGACAAGAAAAGCGCGGTGTCTACCCCCGCAGCACAGTGCAGGTAGTGCGGTTTGCTAGCGCGGCGGGCGGAAGGGCCCCCGGTCCCCCCTGCTGCAGCAGCCGGGTCCACTCCGGTCTCCTCCTCCGGCACGACTACTACAACAGGGACTTTTCACAAGTTGGCGGTTCAGCCTCCCGGGGCGGAGATTAGGTGATCCCCGGGTTCGGGAACCCTACTAACTTGCGGTCGGCCAGCGGACAGCCGTTTCACCGGGTCTCCCTGACCGCCGCGCCAACACGCCGCGCCTACACCGCTAGCGGCGGTTCGACAGCCGCTGGTCCCTCTGCCGTCAGCATAACAACTCCTCTAAAACAGCCCTGGTGACCTAGTTAACTCGCAGGAACACGGCATAGCCATTATGGCTGCGGTTTTTTGCCAGGTGGAGGTACTTCCCCAGTCGGATGCTGGCCAAGCCTGGAGCGAAAGACCACACTATGCCCCTCCCCCATCTGACAAGTAAAAGAGAAGCACAGTGTGATCCTTCACTGCGTCCTACCTCTCTTTCGCCATCGCCTCGTTAGCTGGTCGGCAGGGTGCACCACGTGCAGGTGAGGTTGGCTTTAGCTCGAAAGATGTTGATGAGCTACTTACACCCCAAAACTTAGTTTTAGCGCCAAATTCTTTATTTGCGGGATCCGCGGATCCGTCCTTTGAATGTGCGGGATCCCGCAGATTAATTTAAGCATCGTGATCCCACGGGAATGCGGGATCCCGCTTTGCGGGATTGCAATCCCAAGTCACAGATGACACTGGTTACCTCAAGCCACTTAGTCCAAGCTACTGAAATCTCGCAGTCGATGCTATCCGATGATCGAAGAACAGAACCCAAGTACTTAAACTGTCCGTGCATTCGACCATATCCTTCTACGAAACTTCATACGATATCATTTTATGTACCTCCACCTCACAGAATACCGCAGCCAAATAACGGTTCCCTTGAGGGCTGTTGTGTTCCTGCGAGTGAGTGAGGTCACCAGAAAGGAAGGAGATGCTGCGATGGCAGCGGGGGTGGCGGCGCACGAGCGATATTTTATGTTGCGAGCGTTAATATGGCTACGGTAACTGCTTCACATCAGGCGGGCCGTATGCTTGTCTGCCATCCGACGTAGTATAAAAAAAAAAAATATCCTTATGTGCACGGTCGTTCGGGGATCTGTTGTTTTGCAGCCCAAGTACTCGATCTTTCCCGTATTCGGATTCAGCCCATAGTTCTCAAGTGACCTCTTCCATTAATTCACTCATCGCACCAACTGCCCTCTATTCGCATCCGCCAGTGCAATTATATCAGCATACATGGACACCTACCGGCTAAGCTGAAGACGATCCCCACCGGTGTTTCTGATCACGAAAATCAAACTTCAACTTAGAAGTATGATACTTGTGTTTAGCTTAACTGACAGTAACTCTGGAGCTCTACGGACTAAGCTGAATATGCTTGTCAATAACTTAAACGTAAGACCTATTTTTGGAATCAAAATATTCGATGGTAAACGGCTTCAGCTTCGGCGGTAAGCCTCCTGGTCCATGTGGATCCATGATACTACTTGACAATTTGTCTAATATATAAGAAACCACAAATGTCTAATATATAAGAATATGCCTAATATGAACAAAAACAGACTAAGACTGATCGCTGAAGGACACCGACGTTAATGGGAATTTTGTCTCTCCTCTCCGACAGAGGTCTAAACTATGGATTTGGAATTTCGATACATGTCTCGGATGATGTCGATATAAAAACCTGGCAGCCCTTTAGACTTCAGTAAAGAAAGTTCTCGCCAAATAAATTTATGACTAAATGATAAAATATGATTATATTAAAATTACAGATTTAGGTACTTCAGAAAATAATGAGGATCCGTTTTATTTTGTAATAGGTATCACCTTGGTTAACATGACAGACCTATATAATGTGATGTAGGTCTTACCATATGCAAAGTTATACAACTGTATGTGAATCCACAAACCTCGTTCTGCGTTCAGCCCCCATTTTCTGGTCTATTCGCATTGCTGACACTGGTTACATTTTTTGCAATAATTTTTGTAATTTACAATCCGAGTGTTTATGAAATTTACAAATTTCTATTATATAATCTTAAGTACTGTACAAAGCATGATTTACCATAAACAGTCACTACATATTTCAACTCCTTTCTTGATGTCTATTAGTATTGTGTCAATTCTATGTCACTTCTGAGAAAGTCATATTTGACAACAAACAAATATGACGTCGATTCTTTGTGACAATAACACTATTGATAGGTAGGTTCGCCATCTTTGCTGTTATGACATTCGACTATAGTAGGAACACTTTGTATGGGAAATTAAAATTGTTGTTTTCACTATCTTTCTTGAATTTTTTCCAAAATTTCTCACCGTTTAAACCTTCCCTGGGCTAAGACAAACATTTCAAAACCAAAATCAGCTAAATCGGCCTGGCCGTTCTCGAGTTTTAGCGAGACTAACAAAAAGCAATTCATTTTTATATATAAGATATAGACAAAGTAGATTTGTACCGGCGCTGTAATAATAATTTGATAATATTTCGTTTATATGTATACCCATATACATACAAATAATAATTTTGTGTCTGTATATTTTGATTTTCTAATTTTATTTTGGTTACCGAAATATATAGTGATTTATTTATTGTATCAATTTGATGAATAATTTTATTTATGAATAAATTTTAACATTTTATATATTAAAATTTCTGATTATATAGTTTTTACACAGCTTTTTGAATGTACACAGCTTATTGATTGTGCCTCTTTAATGTCTCTTGGGAGTCGGTTGTACATTTGTGCCCCTTCGTAAAAGATGTTCTTTTTACCGAAATTCGTTCTTGGTGCCCTCAAGACTAGATTGTTAGCGCTTCTTAGCTGCATTTTGTGCACACTTTTCTTTTTGGTGAAACTTATTTGGGTATGTATGTTCTTAGATAAAATCTTTCGAACTAATACACATGTACAGTACACATACGTTTTAGATATATTCAATAATCTCGTCTCTTTGTAAAACGTCTCTGTGGGTGTAAAATAATTATAGCGAAAAAGAACCTTGATAAGTTTGTTTTGAGCTATCTACAGTATGTTTAAATTTGTCTTAACAGCTGAACCCCACACTTCAATCAGATAATCAATGTGAGGCTTCACAAGTGAATTATACACCTGATAGCGAATATTTTGCGGGAGACATCGACCGATACTCCTTAAAGCACCCGTGAGCGAAGATAGTTTAGATTTGATTTTGTCGATGTGTAATTTCCATGAAAGATTGCTGTCAAGTGTAAGTCCAAGATATTTCTCAGTATTCACATTGATTATTTGGTTGTTTATTTTTAATGCTGGGTATTCTGAGATCTTTTTATTTTTTGCTTTAAAAATTACATAATGCGTTTTTGAAATATTGATAGTTAATAAATTATATTGAAACCATTTGTTTAATAAATCCAGATCATTTTGGGCATCAGAAATAATTGTTTTAATTGAGTGACCGAAATAGAATAAACAAGTGTCGTCGGCATATAGCGTGATGTCTCCTTTTAAGTTAATGTCATGTATGTTATTTATGTAAATAAGAATAACAGTAACTAGTGTTAAGATAGGATAAAAATGTCGGGACAAGGGCACCTCACATTCCCATCTGTGTCTCCTGTGTACTATGTAGCCAGGATAACAGCGGCGACTATCCAAAAGGCAATGAACAATGAAGTCCACTGCAGTCCCGTGGGTAAAACTACTGCTGCCTTGGTACTCGCAACAAATTTAATCAGAAGAAATTAGTAGGAAGTTTTTGGAATTACGACTTGGCAATGTGAGATGATGGCATTTGGCCATTTTGTATATATCGTAAATATAAAAAAAAATCCAAAACTCTATCTAATTTGCACGGATATTTCGGAATAGATATATTCAACAATTATCTAGTGAGCCGTCATTCCATTTCTTTTTTAAATCGCTAAAATTTAGGAAGTACGAGACATTTCTTCCAATTCACGCAAACTGTCCCCATTCAAAACTGTGTTAGCGTATGGTCTCCCCTTAGAAGGGGTCCTTAGGTCCCCAGTAGAAGTACTTCTCTAGAAAAGCGACCTGCCATATCTTTCTTAATACGTTGCACGTACTTTATAGATATGAACACGAAATATGAAATATACAAAATAAAAATTAAAGAATTACAAAAAAAATGCATACTTATTATATTATAAACTTTTATTTAGTTTCTGCGCGGTGTCTGTAATTAAATCTTACAACTTAAATTTGACACACTTCCCTGTGTCCGACTGGCGGCTGCCACAAAATGGCGTTTTAATCGTGCTGCGGTAATAGGGCGCCACTTTCGCAGCAGGATTAAAACACCATTTTGTCACTTTGATTTAAAAAAATATAAACTGTTTCGATACGTGCCGATATTTACATGCTGCGAAAGTGGCGACACTTTGAATTAAAAAAATATATGAACTGTTTAGATACGTGGCCGGCGACGTCACCATGGGGCGTCCCGGCAAGGCGAATATCTTAGTGCTGCGAGCGAGAGTAGCGCCAGTTTGAATATATAAACTGTTTCGATAGGTGCCGGCGACGTCACCATGGCGTCCCGGCAAGGCGAATATCTTAGTGCTGCGAGAGTGGCGTCACTTTGAATAAAAAAAAAAACTGTTTCGATACGTGGCCGGCGACGTCACCATGGCGTCTTGGCGAGGCGAATATCTTACTGCTGCGAGAGCGGCGACACTTTGAATTAAAACAAAATATATAAACTGTTTCGATACGTGGCCGGCGACGTCACCATGGCGTCCCGGCAAGGCGAATATCTTAGTACTGCGAAAGTGGCGCCACTTTTAATAAAATAAATATAAACTGATTTGATATGTGGCCAGCGACGTCACCATGGCGTCCCGGCAAGGCAGATAACTGCAGCGTAAGTGGCGCGATTTTGAATTAAAAAAAATATGAACAACGTATAATCAATTATTCTACTAAGCTGTCTATACAGTGATCTGTTTTTGAATGGTATTCTTGCTGCTTATTCAGTATTCTTTATAGTATTTACCGGTTCATATTGATTGCCCATAGTTATATTAAACTAGCTTTTGGCTTCGCTCGCGTGAAATTCGGGAATTTTAGATTATCCAAGCCAAGTCTAACACGGAACGCAACCACCTTCATGTAGCACCTATAATTGTACTAAATACGAAAGCACTGATTCACGCCAAATACAAATTTAAAAACCTATTAGGATAAGGTTTTTAAATTTGTATTTGGCGTGCCTTATCCTGATAGGTTTTTAAATTTGTATTTGGCGTGAATCAGTGTTTTCGTATATACAAGTCTTATTTAATCAGCTTAAAAAGGATAAATGAAACTTTAAAATAATTACACCGACTTCAAAAATCTTAGGAGGTAGGTAGTAGTTATTTTTGGCTTTTTCGTGTCAGGATTTTTCTGTTGGTTTATTTTTTAAAAGTTTATTTCGTTTTTCCATGCCAGTCCAGTCCATGCCTATAAATTTCAACCCTTTCTCTCGATTTCCCAGGGAGCCCATCATCAGGTTCTGATTTGATTAATATGGGACCACCTGAAGAGTGTACCCTCCCAAACAAATAAGAATTATTAAAATTGCTGTATAATTGACGGAGAAATCATTGAAGCTATATTAAAAAAATACATACAGTCGAACACAGAACCGCGCTACAAGGTACAATAAATAACAATAACAGGTAATTTCTAGGACAAAAACTATCTTATGTCCTTTCCCAGAACTCATGGTATCTCTGAACTAAATTTCATATAAATCGGTCCAGCGATTTAAGCGTGAAGAGGTAACAGACAGACACTCTGTCGCATTTATAATATTAGTATGGATTGGCGTTCCGAAAAACCGTAAAAACGACACATACATTGATATGTAGACATTTCAACCCCATCGCACCCCAATAGGGGATGACCCCAATGATGGTCACGTTAGCTACGTAGAATTTTAAAATCGTTGTCGTTTTCGTAATCAGCGACCCGATAATCAATAAAAACAATACCCATGACGATTTTCGGACTTTTTCACTCCATTTTACCCTTTTAGGGGTTGAATTTTGAAAAATAATTTTGTAAAATTCGGAAACACGGGTTTACTCATTTATATATATAAATAATCGTGTAAAGTTTCGGATAAAATAGACCAACTAATCTTGTTTCTCCATACAAACTTTGGACCCCTATTTCACCCCCTTACGGGATGAATTTTGAAAAATCCTTTCTTAGTGCACCCCTAGACGTCATAAGGAACCTACTTGCCAAATTTGGAATCTCTAAACCCAGCGGTTTGGGTTCTGCGTTGATATATCAGTCAGTCAATCATTCAGGACTTAGAATTTTATATAATAGGTAGGGGAAAAAGTCTTTTCGCATTTTAGTATGTATGAACTTGTAATAAAATCTCTTTGGTTATACCATTTGTATCTGGCAGGTTTTGATATCTTTAAAAAGTTTAAATTTTAAAAAAGATAATTCCAAATTCAAATTAGGTAAATGTGTGATTTTCATTTGTTTTTTTTACTGTCAAGATGAGTGAATCTAATGAAGAAATTCGATTCATTTTAAAATTTTACTACAAAAAAAGTAAAAATGCAACGCAAGCTGCGAAAAAAATTTGTGACGTTTATGGGTCTAGTGCAGTGTCTGTGAGAGTAGCACAAATTTGGTTTAAGCGTTTTCAATCAGGAAATTTTGATGTGAAAGATGCACGTCGCTCTGGTCGCCCTGTTACGGATAAAATGGATGCCATTTTTGAAAAAGTGGAGCAAGATCAACATATCAGTAGTTACGACGTAGCTGAAGAATTAGGAGTTGACCACAAAACAGTTTTGGCGCATTTGAAAAAAGCTGGGTACACTAAAAAGCTCGATATTTGGGTGCCTCACGATCTCACTGAAAGAAACTTAATGAACCGTGTACTCATTTGCGATTCTTTACTACGACGTAATGAAAGCGAATCGTTTTTGAAGAAGCTTATAACTGGTGATGAAAAGTGGATCATGTACGACAAGAACGTGCGAAAAAGGTCGTGGTCAAAGGCCGGTCAGGCTTCACAGACTCTGGCAAAACCCGGGTTAACCCGCAATAAGGTGATGCTGTGTGTATGGTGGGATTGGAAGGGCATTATTCATTATGAGCTGTTACCGCCAGGCAGGACTATCGATTCTGAACTCTACTGTGAACAACTGATGAGATTAAAGCAAAAAGTTGAGAGAAAGCGGCCGGAAGTAATTAACAGAAGGGGTGTGATTTTTCATCATGATAACGCTAGACCTCACACATCTTTAGCCACTCAGCAAAAATTAAGAGAGTTTGACTGGAAGGTGTTAATGCATCCGCCGTATAGTCCTGACCTTGCACCTTCTGATTTCCACCTGTTTCGGTCTCTTCAGAATTCTTTAGGCAATGTCAGGTTAACATCACGAGAAGACTGCCAAAACCACTTGTCGTGGTTTTTTGAACAGAAGTCCCAAAATTTCTATAGTAATGGGATCATGTCTCTACCTACAAGATGGCAAAAAGTTATCGAACAAAATGACACCTACATACTTTAGTTAAATGTAAATAAACTTTAGTAAAAAATGTTTTGAATTTTCATATAAAATACGAAAAGACTTTTTCCCCAACCTAATATATGTATAGACTAGCTTTCGCCCGCGGCTTCGCTCGCGTGACATTCGGGGCAAACACGTGTTTACTCATTAATCAATAGAAGTACTCGTGTAAAATTTAATTTAATCTTTTCCCATACAAACCAACTAATCTCGTTTTCCCATACAAACTTTGGACCTCCGTTTCATCCTCTTAGAGGTAAAATTTGAAAAATTTTTTTAAGTAATTCGTGTCCACTACGTTATATTTTCAAATCGATGCCATTGTTGTAATTAACGTCCCAGAAAACCATAGAATCAACACCCATATTAATATTATGACATTTCAACCCCATTGCACCCCTACAGAGTTATCACGTCGGCTATGTTGGGTTATTAAATAGTTGTTTTTTTTCATAATCAGCGACCCAATATATCATAAAAACAATACCTATGACGATTTTCAGACTTTTTCACCACATTTTAGACATTTCAACGCCATCGCACCTCAATAGGGGATGATGGTCACGTTACCGCCCTATGTGTACAATAAATAACAATAATAGGTAATTTCTGGGATAAAAACTATCTTAGGTTTATCCTTTCCCAGGACTCAAGGTATCTCTCAACCAAATTTCATCTAAATCGGTCCAGCGATTTAAGGGTGAAGAGGCATTATGTCGCATTTATAATATTAGTATGGATTGGTGTTCCGAAAACCCGTAAAAACGATACATATTAGGTTGGGGAAAAAGTCTTTTCGTATTTTATATGAAAATTCAAAACATTTTTTAATAAAGTTTATTTACATTTAACTAAAGTATGTAGGTGCCATTTTGTTCGATAACTTTTTGCCATCTTGTAGGTAGAGACATGATCCCATTACTACAGAAATTTTGGGACTTCTGTTCAAAAAACCACGACAAGTGGTTTTGGCAGTCTTCTCGTGATGTTAACCTGACATTGCCTAAAGAATTCTGAAGAGACCGAAACTGGTGGAAATCAGAAGGTGCAAGGTCAGGACTATACGGCGGATGCATTAACAACTCCCAGTCAAACTCTCTTAATTTTTGCTGAGTGGCTAAAGATGTGTGAGGTCTAGCGTTATCATGATGAAAAATCACACCCCTTCTGTTAATTAATTCCGGCCGCTTTCTCTCAACTTTTTGCATTAATCTCATCAGTTGTTCATAGTAGAGTTCAGAATCAATAGTCCTGCCTGGCGGTAACAGCTCATAATGAATAATGCCCTTCCAATCCCACCATACACACAGCATCACCTTGTTGCGGGTTAACCCGGGTTTTGCCAGAGTCTGTGAAGCCTGACCGGCCTTTGACCTCGACCTTTTTCGCACGTTCTTGTCGTACGTGATCCACTTTTCATCACCAGTTATAAACTTCTTCAAAAACGGTTCGCTTTGGTTACGTCGTAGTAAAGAATCGCAAATGAGTACACGGTTCATTAGGTTTCTTTCAGTGAGATCGTGAGGCACCCAAATATCGAGCTTTTTAGTATACCCAGCTTTTTTCAAATGCGCCAAAACTATTTTGTGGTCAATTCCTAATTCTTCAGCTACGTCGTAACTACTGATATGCCGATCTTGCTCCACTTTTTCAAAAATGGCATCCATTTTATCCGTAACAGGGCGACCAGAGCGACGTGCATCTTTCACATCAAAATTTCCTGATTGAAAACGCTTAAACCAAATTTGTGCTACTCTCACAGACACTGCACTAGGTCCATAAACGTCACAAATTTTTTTCGCGGCTTGCGTTGCATTTTTACCTTTTTTGTAGTAAAATTTTAAAATGAATCGAATTTCTTCATTAGATTCACTCATCTTGACAGTAAAAAAAACAAATGAAAATCACACTTTTACCTAATTTGAATTTGGAATTATCTTTTTTAAAATTTAAACTTTTTAAAGATATCAAAAACTGCCAGATACAAATGGTATAACCAAAGAGATTTTATTACAAGTTCATACATATAATAATGCGAAAAGACTTTTTCCCCTACCTATTATGTATACTGATATATAGACATTTCAACCTCATTGCATCTCAATAGAGGATGATGGTCACGTTAGCCAAGTAGAATTTTAAAATTGTTGTTGTTTTCGTAATCAGCGACCCGATAAACCATAAAAACAATACCCATGACGATTTTCAGACTTTTTCACCCCGTTTTACCGCTTTAGGGGTGGAATTTGGGAAATCCTGAAACACGTGTTTACTCATTTATCTATAGAAGTACTTGTGTAAAGTTTCGGATAAAATAGCCCAAATAATCTTGTTTCCCTATACAAACTTTGGACCCCCGTTTCACCCCCTTAGGGGATGAGTTTTCAAAAATTCTTTCTAAGTGCACCCCGAGACATCATAAGAAACCTACGTGCCAAATTTGGAATCTCTAGACCCAGCAGTTTGGGCTGTGCGTTGATAAATATCAGTCAGTCACTCAGTTTCTTATTTTATATAATTCAACCCCATCGCATCCCCACAGGAGTGATTTTATGTTACCGTCGGCTATGTTAGATCATAAAATAGATTTTCAGACTTTTTCACCCCATTTTACCCTTTTAGGGGTTGAATTTTGAAAAATCCTGAAACACGTGTTTATTTATTTATCTATAGAAGTACTCGTGTACAGTTTCAGATAAAACAGTCCAACTAATCTTGTTTCCCCATACAAACTTTGGACCCCCGTTTCACCCCCTTAGGGGATGAATTTTGAAAAATCCTTTCTTAGTGCACCCCTAGACGTCATAAGGAACCTATGTGCCAAATTTGAAATCTATAGACCCAGCGGTTTGGGCTGTGCGTTGATATGTCAGTCAGTCAGTTTCTTCTTTTATATATTTAGATATAGAAATACCATTTGAAAGGTGAGTAATATAATGTGAAATTTTATAAATTAATAACATGGCAATACTTCGTGAAATGATCTGCGTAAATACGTTTACGTTGTATGCACTGATGGGTGGGTGTATGTTAATGATTAATTTCTTAAAAAACCTTGAGAATATTTCAGAATTAATACTTACGCGCATCTTTTGTTAATGATACAAGGTTATATTAAATCGACTTCAAAAAATAAAATGCCCACGATCTCTAACTACGTCTACTTTCTCGTCAGTTTAAAAGATACTCTAATTGCTTTTGGAGAGGTAGGTGAAGTACCTGAGATTTAATTAATCGAACCTAGCAACGCCTAACTTCGGACTTGACTATTACATTGTTACAGGCTGAACTTTAAATCAGACAAAAACGCCTTTTGACTACATTAGCCAAATCGAGTCATAACTAAATACAAATTCATTCTTAACAGATTTTGACTAACGACCATTGATTAAAACCATTTTTGGCTGTTGTCAGACTTTAAAAGATACTCTTGTGGTCGGTCCAGGAATTATGATTCCCCGCTCAACCACAACCAAACAAAAGCTTGATGCCACTTTAAATTAAAACAAAGCTTACAACTGATTATCAAGCTGCTACTTCCTACTTAAAATTATGCTACTAAAAACTATGCCTATATAAAATAATTGAAACAGAATTTCAGGTTTTCGTAACAAAAATGTAAACGTTTTAATTTTTGAAATGTTCTTCAATTTCTTGAAGCGTCTTGTCTTTAGTTTCTGGCAAATATTTCAGCAATATCAACATAGTGATTGTTTCCATTATCCCAAAAAACAAAAACGCTCCATGTACACCGCATGTCTTAAAAAGATTGGGTGCCAATCTTAAAATAGTTGATATAAAAATGGAGTGACACGAGCTCACTATAAATATGATTATATTTTTAAATTGTAAAGGCAATATTTCTGCACAAATACAAGATGATAAAATCATTGGACCACAACTAATACCGACGGAATATATTCCCAGCAATGTTACAGAAACAACATTATTTTCTTTGACGTACGATAATTTTACCAAATATAAATATAAAGACATAATAAGCAGTAACATAATTCCTACTGAAGTCCCTGTGAACAGCAATGTTTTTCTTTTAAGTATTTTAGATAAATAACAGCTAACATACATAGTAAATACACTGACGCCATCTAAAATTAACATTCCTCTGTATGTAGCTGCTTCATTATTAGTTATTTTCTTTAATATTTCTACTGCATATATACTACACACTAATTTTCCTGACAAATGATATAGTAAATTGGACGCCGTCGCTAATAATGTCGGTTTGTAGTAGGCCTTACAGGAAAAAATCTTTAAAATATTCCTCAATAAGATACTCAGCTTTCTTTGATGATGATTCCCTTTGTAATCTTTTTGAGAAATTATCAATTTTTTTAATTCATCCTCTGCTTCTTTACTCGTTCCTTTTAACCAACGATGGGAGATTGCACATTCTTCAAATCGTCCATTTGCAGCTAACCAGTAAGGAGATTCTGGCCAGTAAACTGACGTTAAGCAGTAGGTACAGCATACTAATGCCAATATACCAATATTTTTCCAATGACAGAAAGTTCCTATAGCATTAGCCGCCCATATGCCCCAGTAGAACATTGCCGACTTAAGTGTTAAGAATATACCACGATACTGAGGTGATGTATACTCAGATGCGACTACAAGTGAAATAATTATACTACAACTGAAATAAATCCCTATTATTATCTCGCTGATCAATATTTGAGTAGGAGTTGTACTTGAACAAAACACTATGTACCCCAATATCGTGACTATAGTGGAAAGTATGAAGGGTTTCTTCCGGCCACATAGAGCAGAGAGTATAGGCAATATAAGCATCCACGGCAAGGCACTGTAGCCACTGACTGACGCTGAAAAAATTAAATTAGATATGTGTGAGTAAATTGTACTACTGCATATTGTGTATGACATTTATTTAATACTAGCTTTTGCCCGCGGCTTCGCTCGCGTGAAATTTTTTTTCGTAAAAAATTTTTTTTTTTAATAAAAAGTATCCTATTTTACTTCTGATACCTCCAAGAATATGTGTACAAAGTTTCATAATGATCGGTTGAGTAGTTTTCGCGTGAAAGCGTAACAAACAAACGGACGTTCACATTTATAATATTAGTAGGGATTAGTAGGGATTCTGTTATTACAGAGTGAAGTCTTGAGCCATATCGCGTTTTCAATTGGCTGTATTTAACATATTTTTTTATATACCCCTAAGTAGTAAACAAGCATAAGGCTCGCCTGATGGGAAATGGTCACCGCCGCTTATGGACCCCAGTAACAACAAGGGCATCACTAGCGCGTTGCCGACCCATCTATGCACATACCAAGTTTCATTCAAATTTGGTACAGAGGTTTAGTCGTGAAAAAGTAACAAACAGACAGACAGATTAGACACACTTACGTTATTAAAATAATAAATACTATATGTATATTATAATAACTTACATAACCAAGACGCCATTTCGTCACTGAGGGATGAGTTTGCTTCCTTCCTCAACTGTGGAATGGTGACTGTTGGTGCTCCCATATACAAACCAACGACGAAATAGCACCCCATTACTCCGGAGCATACATAAAGCTGTAAAGATTAAAATGTAATCAGCATTATATCAACTTTACATCAAAAAGTAAAAATCGCAGAAGCTCTTAAAGTACTTCGTTAAATAGAAGTGAATGCGGAATTTCAAAATAGTGAAATATCCTTTATTCACAAGCTTTACAAAACTACATGTGTGTGATGCCCGCGTGTTACAGGCGTTCATAGGCTACGGCAACTGCTTTCCATCAGACGGGCCGTATGCTTATTTACCACTTTAGTGGTATACCACTAAATTGGCAAACAAGCATACGACCCGTATTTTTTTTATAAAAAAAAACAGTTTGTAATGGTGACGAATTTTTGCATTTTATATTTTACTGCTGTGAAGCCGCAATGTGACGCCGTCTACCTATTAAGTATTACACTACTAAACAAGGCATAGCAGTCCATCGTTGCAGATGAAATTCGGCTATTTTATGATTACACCAAACTTATTAAACACCAACTTGCCAGCCTTTCTGGTAGCTCAGTTCTTAGAGCACTCGACCGATCATCGATAGGTCGTCGGTGGGATTTGAACCCAGCCTAGGCCGGAAAGGTGAAATTTCCATTTTTAAAATATTTATAATATTCTGGCAAGTTGGCCAAATTCAACTATTTAAACAATAATTAATATAGTTTGTATGGTCACAATCACAAGGTGCGGAATGGAATTCCAAGTCAAAAGGTATATTTAACAATATGTTTTAGAGATACCGTGATTTCATGGAATTTCGTAGCACAAACAAGTTAACTGTGGCTGTGGAGAACTGCCGCCTGAACTTGGTTTCCAAAGAAGTTTGTTTCACATGTCATCAGCCGCCCAGGTGTAATTCCTAGCGTAACGAACGTTAGATAGATCACGTGACATTTGTCAATTCGAACATTTTAGTATGAGCTCCACAGTTCAAATTAGCGATCGCTACGCTTTTCTACTTCGCAAACTGCCATTTGGCTAGTCTCCACCCGGTTTTATTATTATTATTTTTTTATACGAGAAAGTGGCCACCGAGCATGTGGGTCACCTGATGGAAAGCAATTACCACCGCCCATAGAAATCAGCAACACCAAGGGGTTGCCGATCCTTTGCCAGCCTTTATTTAGTTTGATATAGTATATTTGGTTTGATACGTTAGTGAAATTATAACCCTAATTATACAGTTGTTTGTCATAACTTTTTTGTACATCAAAATAAAATAACATGCCATAGGAAGCAATACAAAGGCGGACTTATCCCTCAGAGCAGAGGTTCCTAACCGGTGGTCCGCGGACCACCAGTAGTCCGTGAGAGGTAAATTATGGTCCGTGATACAAACTTACAATGAAAGAGATTGACCACTTTTATCCAAAACACTCAAATCTCGAGTTATAAAATAACGGATTTATATGACAGTTGTGGACCCTGCGTGCAACAAAAATCTCGTAGTGGTCCGCGAACAAAAAAAGGTTGGGAACCACTGCCTTAGAGGGATGTGTTAAAAAAAGAAACATAACTTAAGAGTATGAAATACGCTTGGGCCAACTCGTCGGTATTTTTAATGAGGTTGTTACTTCACTAAGCGCCCTGTGAGAGATAGTTCCAATGATAGATATTTTATTAGTTAGTCCACACACATTTTACACGAGCCTAGTGTTTTATTATATCGATACCTCTGGGCTCAAAGGGCGTAAAGGACATTTGGGCGAAAATACGTTATATATGTAGTTTTATTCAAAATTCAATTCTCTATCGATCTGTATATTTTGTTCTACAAAATTCTTAAAAAAAGAAAATAATATTAATAGAAATAATAATAGAATAGAAACATTACGAAAAGAATTAGTAATACAAATAAGATAATAAAAAATAAATATTTTTTTCACCTCACTAGCTCGTAAAAGCTCTGTTTATCATTCGAAATCTGCGTGGAAAATCGCACTTTCTCCGCTAGCGTGGAAAGTGTTTTTAAAATTCGAATATTTTTATTCAATAAAGGTTTCGTACATTAAATATTATATATATATATATATAACCTCATTGGTTTCGTAATAGTTTATATTCTCTGCAGCCAGTCCATTGATGATTATTTATTAAAACTGTTTTTCTTGCACCTAACATTTTCCTCGCTTTAGTGAGGTGAAAAGTTGTGTGTTGCGCTCGGCAGCAAAGTTATTTAGCGTCTCGTACCTTTGAAACCCTCGCTACGCTCAGGATTCTATATTTGAACCACTCGCTTCGCTCGTGGCTCAATCCTAGAATCCTTCGCTTGCAGCCTTGCATAACAAATAACTATTTTTATAAAGAGAAACTGTATTTGTTTTTATGAGAGGGAGTGATGAAAGATAATATAAGGAAGATGTTTAAAAAGTTAAAAAGGATAAACTGATAAAGATAATGACGGACAGTGTCAAAAAAGTACAGATAATTAAGTTCCTAAAGGTGGAAAAACTATGTACGATGTTATGACTTTTGACTTTTGAGGGGGAATAGTTATTTGTTATGCAAGGCTGCAAAGTTAATTTTTGGCGCGAGTACCTTGTATTGAAACCTGAGCAAGCGAAGGATTCTAGGATTGAGCCACGAGCGAAGCGAGTGGTTCAAATATAGAATCCTGAGCGTAGCGAGGGTTTCAAAGGTACGAGACGCTAAATAACTTTGCTGCCGAGCGCAACACACAACTTTTCACCTCACTAAAGCGAGGAAAATGTTAGGTGCAAGAAAAACAGTTTTAATAAATATTAAATTACTTGAACAAATCGTACGCTTTTATGTATTTTTCGCGGGATTTTTCCGGAAGAAAACTCAACTCGGCATTATGTACCGCTTGCACTAATTCTGCAGGTGTTAAATTTATATCTTCGTCGCTGCTAGCTTCGCTCATATTTTATGATTTCTTTCGATTTTATCAAAAAACAAACCAAAATAATGGAAGTAAAGTGAATTCAATAAAGAGAAGAAAATTTTAAAGTTTTTTTTTAAATCAAATTTTCTTGCCGGCCAGTGCGATTCTTTAAATGAGGCTGGCGCATGACATGAAATAAGTATTTGCATTTCAATCATCAATGGACTGGCTGCAGAGAATATAAACTATTACGAAACCAATGAGGTTCTATATATATGTAATTTATTGTACGAAACCTTTATTGAATAAAAATATTCGAATTTTAAAAACACTTTCCACGCTAGCGGATAAAGTGCGATTTTCCACGCAGATTTCGAATGATAAACAGAGCTTTTACGAGCTAGTGAGGTGAAAAAATAATTAATAACATTTCATTAGTATATTATTTAAAAATTTGGTTCTTAATAAACCATTTGAGGTTGATTATAAAAATAATTGTTTTATTTGATATCATTATGTATAGCTAAGTCCACATCAAGCTTGACTCTTCGACCTTTATACCGCTCTTATGCCGTACGTAATATGAGTTACAATCGGACTATGAGTATTAAGCGTGATGTGCTCTTAACTGTACATAACAATTAGAATTGTCTCTTAATTCGTGGAAAATACCTCGTCTTAATAATCTTTTACAACCCAGAAAAATATGTGACTTGTCAATTACTGCCTTGGTTTTGTACAGGTTTGTGCAGCAACATAGAGTTACGCCCTAAGTAGCTGACATAGGTGAAAAACTTCGGGGGTATAAAAGTCATTTTATTGTAATTTTATGGTTGTAAAGGAAATCTATCTCGGTAAATACAGCTCTAAACCAGTTTTACAATATTTTTTTAGAAAATTATGTAAATTCTAAGCACTTTCTTCTCATCTAAATAGCACAAGAAAAACGAAAGCTATAGTCAAATGAAATTAAAAAAAAAAGGTTTTTGCTTCTCCTGAAAAGTCGTATTTTGTCCTTTACGCCTTTTGAGTCCAGAGGTATCGATATGTTATTGGAAAAAAGGAAAGGGTAGCAAATTGAATAGCCGTTTGGAAGAACTAGAATTACAGACAAGCTACTCTATGTATTTACGCAAAGTTATTCAAATTTTCATGAAAAAATGATGTTTTATACTCGTAATGGTATTTATTTACGTCAAAATATGCGTAAAAATTGGTGCCGAAAAGCAGATTTTATGTTGCTTATAATTTAAAACATTAATGCTTTTTAAATTTTATATACGTATACGGGCATCCAGGAGCTTGATATCGTCATTGCCCGTGTCATTCTAATCGATCCCGCAAGTTAAGCAATATCCACCGTAGCATGTCTATGGATGGATTTATTTATCTCGAGCTCTTCCGTGTTTCGAAGGCCACGTTAAGCCGTCGGTCCTGGCTGTTGTCATTAGATGATAGTCGTTAAGCCAAGTCAGTGGCCATTGTGCGGCTTGAAAACACTGGCCTCCGCCAACCCGGAGTTGAGCAGCGTGGTTGAGTATACTCTATACCACCTTCGATTGAAAGGAGAGCCGTATCCTAACAGTGGGATGACTATGGGTTGATATCGGTACACAAGAATGGCTGACTTACACCCACTAACTTCCCCAATACGGAACAAAGTTTGGAAAATCTAATTTATTTCAACTGACCTGTCTAAAAAATGGTCTCCTTGTAAATGGTATTCTTAGGGTTTCTTCATTATCCACTGTAGTATTTGCCGGTTCGTAACGATAAGATTCCATAGCGATATTGAATATTTGAAAATAAGTTTCGAATTTGTTGGTAAGTACGATGTAACTCAATATCGCAAGATTTGAACAAGTTCTTTCTCCACAACTGAACAAATATGGACTCGCACACAATATTCGATAATAAAACTGTTAAGGGGCTCCTTTGCTTTTAACACTGATGGCACTCAAATAGGAAAATTGTGCTGCTTTGTTTTTTCACCGACGTAAAAAAGGAGATTATCAATTAGATCTGTGATGTAATATTGTTGGAATTGCTTAATATTCATAGGCTACATTTAATAAATAGTTTTAAGTTTATTCGGTAATTTTATAAAAATAAATACTAAAATGTTTACCCATTTCAAAGCTGCTTGGGGAAATACCTCTACCTCACAGAATACAGCAGCTAAATAACAATGGCCACATGAGGCAGGGCGTAAGCTTGTCTGCCACTCGACGTAGTAGTAAGTCTGTGATAATGAACAACTTATCACCCGGTTTTAGTACAGTTGCGTAGTGTTACAGCAGGGAGCTCCTTAATATCAATAATAACCTTGAGTAATATTTCTAGAATGCAGCAGATATACGAGTATGTCACAATTGGCCATAAAAGCACATAATACGTGTCATTGCCTGTATAACTATTATAATTGCGTTGGCAGCGGGGGTGGCGGCGCGCGAGCAATATTTTATGTTGCGAGCCTTAATATTGCTACGGTAATCGCTTCACATTTGTCGGATCGTATGCTTGTCTGTACCCGACGTTGTATAAATAATAATAATAATTCTCATGTAGATCTAGTGTCGCTTGCGACCTGCAGCTTCGGTCTTCGGTTGCTGCACGTCTCAGATTTTTTTATTTTTTATTTTACGTCGGGTGGCGAACAAGCATACGGCCCGCCTGAAGTGAAGCGGTTACCGTGTCCATATTAGCGCTCGCAACATAAAATATCGCTCGCGCGCCGCCACCCCCGCTGCCAATGCAGTATCTCCTTCCTTTCTGGTGACCTCACTCACTCGCAGGAACACAACAACCCTCACGGGAATTGTTATTTGGCTGCGGTATTCTGTGAGGTGGAGGTAGTCGGGTAGCTTACAATTACGCTCCCTACCTCTCTTTTCGCTAGAGTTTCGTTTGTCAGTCAGCAGGGTGCATCGCGTGCAGATGAAATTGGTTTTGGTTCAAAGATGTTGATGAACCACTTACACCCCTGTTGATGAACTACTTACACCCCAAGAGAAATGTACCTTTATAGCTAATAGAACTATTTCTTTTTTATTTTCAGCAAAAAAGAGAATGCTTCCTTCATACCGTTCTCCGTCTCTCTTGGCTATGTGATTACTTGCATGCATAAGGTCATTGTGAGTATACTGGACAGCGAACGGAGTCACGCGGTGAATATCGTGGCGCTAAAATGTTGTGCAGCTCTCGTGCAAGCCACACCTTACCACAAAATGAAAGACGGCCTTATTAGCGAGGTTGTGAGGTCTACTAGGAAGTTTTTAGTTCATAGAGGTAAGTCTTTCGAATAAGGATCTTTATTGGAAACTCAGTATTGATAGTTTGTTTTATATACCACTATGGTGACAAACAACCATAGGCTCGTCTCATGGAAAACAGTCGATGCAGGGTATGGATGCTGTGGAAAAAAAGAAATCAGTTATTCAATAAATCGTTATCGTCGTCAACCCTTATTTATCCCACTGCTCGTATACGGGTCTCCCCTCAATCGCGGGGGATTTAGAGCATACTTCACCACACAGCTCAACTGCGGGTTGCCGTATGCCTGTGTATTCAAGCCGCATAAAGGTCACTGGGCTTAACGACTGTCATCTTATGACGGCACCCGGCACCGATGACTTAATGGCTTAACGTGCCCTCCGAAGCACGGAGGAGTTCAAGACAGGCTACGGTCGCCGTTGCTTAACTTGCGCGTTCGACTAGATTGACACGCGTAACGACGCCATCGAACTCCTCATTCCAACTCAGTTTGAACGGAGGAACAGATCGAACCCGCGACCTCGGAGTCAAAGTGGCCATTGCTAGCCATTGGACCACCGGGCTTGAGGATAATGTTCGCTAATGGCAGAGTCAAAAGTAACTTTGTTTCTTAACGGAAACGTGTTTGCTTTGGACATATTGGGGGTTAGAAATGTATGAGCACCCACGAGGTTAGAAAAGCTGGCGCCCCTACTGACTGTACCTATGTAATGCACGACCTCTCAATCGAATCGAGAGATCGTGGGGTCAAATCCCACCTAGACGGGAAGGTGAATTTTTCCATTTTTAAAATATTTATAATCTTCTGGCAATTCCGAAATCAACTATTAAAATAATAATTGTATCTATGTAACTTGCATACCCGGACCTGGACGACTACAGGCTCTTCCCTATAAGCGGCATACCGAAGTACATGGAACATGTCTCCAGACAGGCAGGGGAGAGTGACTAAAGGATTAGGGAGAAAACAAAAGATCCATGAGGGTCACGTGTCACCGGTGCTGCAGCACTGGACTCACTCTAAGATAATAAAAAAAAAAATAAAAACCATTTATTTCAGACAACATTGCAATGCATACAAATTTACAAAACAATAAGTCCATAGAATAGATACCTTAATCTACAAATATATATATATATATATTTATTACTTAATTCTACTTAAAACTAGATTACACGTTGAGTCGGCGACGTGTATCGCATTATATTCGGCAACCGACCACGGAACTTCCGAAATACGATGCCCTCCGGCCAAAAATCTTCCTTCAAGAATGTTGAAAGATGGTGGGTCGGTACTTTAACCACAAATGAGTTGAAATTCACATTATGGCGAGACTCCAACCGTTCAACTCTTAGAATGAACTTGGTCTTCATCCGCACGTATTCTACAACCTCTTCTACCTTTGTAGACCAGTGCAGTCGTGAGACGTACAGCTGCGTCGACGGTATTTCTGCACGCAGCTGGCCTGGTTCAGTCGGTGCGGTACCGCAAAGATTGCGGCTGGCGGGCTTATTCTTCTTCTTTCTCTCGACCTTGACGAAGCCCTCCTCGTCACATTCTTTCGTGTCCTGTCGATGACACGGTGGGTCAGCCCTAGGAGTAGGCTCACAGCGACTTTGCTTTTTACCCATATTGGGCCGCTTAGTTGGTGGGGCAGCGGCGCAGGGAGTCGATGCACTCGCATGCGATACATCGGTGCAGCGGGCGGCGGGACGCGGCAAATTGCGGTCAGAAACAACTGTCGGTGACGCAATTACGGCCGATGCAAAACTGCTGACTGATACGTTTTGCGCTTCGCGACAAGTGTTCACATTGTCCGCCTCGAGTGACCTACTTACCGCATCATTGCGTTTTAACGAAAATAATTCGGTACGTAGCTCACTGATAGTAGATTCGGAGGCTTCTAATCTACTTTTCACTTCGTCCAGACTAGTCTTCAGGACCCTAATATCCTTCAGCAGCCTAGTGACGTCGACGTGTTCGAAGTCCACAGCTGGAAGTTTATTCAGCTGCTTCGCCACGAAGGTGGGCACGTCGTCCGGATCTGTCTCCTTGAGAAGAGTGATGATGTCCTGTACACTCCTCTCGGTGCCATCTCTCCTGCGAGACGGCATCTGCGCGGTCTTACCGAGCTCTTCAAATAGCAGCTTCTTGCCACTACTAATTTCCTCTTCGTTGAAGTTCGACTTGCAGATCTGCATGATGCTGACCTCGTCGAATGTGTCGATGGCATACTGGATGTATGCCAATAATTCGTTAGCTACGAGTTTTTCGGATCTCATAGCCATTTTATTACCGTGTCACGGCACATGCCGCGCGACTCGCGAATTATTATAATTCGTCACTGTGCAGACTAGAGCGGCGCGTCCGGTTTAGAGCGCGCACTGCACTGCACTCGATAAGATATCTATGTAATTTTCAGATGTTACTTTACAAGTAGGCGCTCTAATAACAATGGGGTGTGTTCTATCAGTCGATCCAAAGATCGACGAAATTCTCAAAGCAATAGAGAAAGACGCAGTGCCTTTTAAAATATCAAACACAGTAACTACAAAAAATGTTAGTATAGAATGCGATGACTTCGAGGAAGGGTATTCAGACGACGAAATGATTGCTGTTCCTGACCAGTCAAATTCAAAATGTGATATTGAGAGTGATGTAGAGAATCTCCATTATTTTAATAGTTGGATATTAGATATTTGCTTTAAAAACATGGGCTGGATATTTCGAGGGAACGATATTGTGGTATGTATTTTGTTTTTTATTATTTTTATCTCTTGCAATTTAGACCTTATGAATAAAAAATCGTAAAGGTCTTTCTCGATTGAATAAGGACTCAGAATGATAAAATCTGAATATATGGCGTCCCGTTCTTTAACAGCGGCAAGTTAGAATATTCTCGCATTATGTGCAACAGGCGGCAATATTGGCAAATATTTTATCAAATTATGGAATAAATATAACTTCATAAAGTCATTTATATTTCAATGTTTAGAAGCGAGATAGAAAGTGCTTTCCATTCATCCCCCTGTACATGTAGACATGCATTTTAATTTTCTTATTATGTAAGGATCTTGTCCACTCTAATTTGGACATTATGTACAGATTTAAAATTGCAGTCACAGTGTTAGTTGCACAAAAACATGGATGTACGATTTAAATAGATGTTATCTAAGACATTTTTATAAACTACTAGCTGACCTACGTAGGAGGCCTAAGTAGTTTTACCATATAAATTATACTAATATCGCTATAAAAAATAGAAGTTGATGGAAGAAGGTTGAAAATTTTGAGTTGTATGTATTGTTTAATGCCACATCCTAAAGAAAATAAAAATGACAATTTTTGAGTAAAAAAAATAATCGGGGTTGGACCCTTATCACTTAGGGGTATAAAAAAATACATAACCTATTCTCAGACCTACTGAATATACATACGTATAAAATTTCATCAAACCGGTCAAGTTGTTTCGGAGGAGTATGGTAACTAAAACTGTGACACGAGAATTTCTATTGTTTCTTTTTTTTTCAGAGATGTAAGCCTTCTGCAATACCCATAATATTAGAATCTCTCCAAGTGCTTTCGGCTATAGCGTTCCACCATTTACCGGAATTGCTTCAGTCCCATCTTAGCGTGATGGCTGACGTTCTTTGTGAGATGTTGCAGCATGAGCACCAGGACGTGGTTGTGCAGGCAGCCAGGACTACTAGCATCATGGGGGATGCTATTCAGAAACTTGGTAAAAAAAATCTGCTGCGTAATAAATTATTTAGAACGCTTGACACCATTATTATCATCATCATCATCAAATTTCGTTCTACCCACTTCTGGATATAAGTCTTCTCCGACGCTTTTCATCATTGCGACCCTCCGTTTTCTGCATTCATCCTCTTTTTGGAAGTCATCAATTCACTTAGAAGCAGGTCACCCAACGCTTTATTCATACCACACCCCGGCCACTCCATACAAATGTAGCGTCGTTTATTACTACATCACCAATGGCGTCTATGTAGAGCGCGAATGAGCTGTGTGTGTGCGCGACGCCGTACAAACTGTTCTAGATTTGTCTCAGAGGGGAGGTGCGGTGGATACGAGAGATCGGCAGGGAATGGCCATACTGAACGTAGTAGTATTACTTATACTGTGTACATACACTGAAGTGTGACTTCGTAAAGTGAAATTTTTGTCCGTTGCTGAACCCATTATGGAGAACGTGAAGATTTTTGAATAAATTAAGTGGAATATAAGTGTTCTAAAATTGACCCTGTCATACAGAATAGATCCATTCGACAAACTATGCCAAAATGAGAGATATACATAGCGAGAAACTGCAAATCGAGTTTTATATATTCGCAACCGAGTGTAGTAGTTTTATGACATATGTTTCCCATAACTTATACTGCTTGATATTTTTATTCCTATTAAACTTTAAATAGTTTTAACTTTAAAGTAACATTGTCGGTTGGATCTATTCTGCGTAACAGGGTGCAAATGAAGAAATGCTTTTACAGAGTCAATGGACGAATCCCCGCCTCTGAACCAATGTGTTTACGTGTGGGAGAAACTCCTAACGCCATTGTCAACCGTGCTGCAGTGCCACGAGAACGCGCCGGCTAAGGCGGTCGTATGCGATTGTATTGCTAATATCGGAGAGAGGGCATTTAAAGAACTACCGGTAAGTTTTATATCCAAGGGTAAAGTCGAATTTTGTATGAAATTTAATTTTGATTTCAAATTAACTTTTCGATGAGCAATTATTTTAAACTTTGAGGGCTGTTGCATTGGCAGCGGGGACGGCAGCGCGCGATTTATTACTGATATTCTGCGCGATTTCACTTGCGTGATTAGAAAGTACTTGGATATAAATTATTCTATATGCCAATGCAGATCATAATTACAGAATATGAGTTGAATGAATTTTGATGTTACATGTATGTATGCCAAATGCTATCCAAATCCATTCCCACCAAATTTCACGGTCATAAAGTTAGTATGATTGTAGTATACACGGTTCAATGTATTGTATTATTATTTTTCAGAATCGTACGCAGATGCTGTGCTGTGCGTTGTTAGTAGGGTCGTGTAGCGATGAAGAAGCGGCGGTGCGGGCGGCGGCAGTGCGCGCACTCGCCATGGTCGTCATGTACAGAACTCTAAGAGAGGTAAACAGTCTATGTAGACAAATGGATCCTTTCACTTCCTAAAATAAAAGAAACAATTCTTGACAAAAATACGTTAAAAGGCCAATATGTACAGTATGATTTTTTATAAACAACTATATTCTGTAACTTTCGTCTCTAATAACAAAGAATCGAACATACATGTGGATATTTTATGACAACAAAACTGATAATTATTAAGTTCAAGCTATTATAAAAATAAATATGCCTGGACAAATTTGACGAGCTCGGTAGTCAATGGCTAGCAATGGCCACTTTGACTCCGAGGTCGCAGATTCGACCCCCACACAAGACGAATATTTGTGTGGCATGTACATGTCTGTTTGTCTTGGTCAGGGTGTTATCGATGTATTATATGTATGTATTTACAAAAAAAATGTATTTAAGTATCATATCAGTTATCTAGTACCCATGGTACAAGCTTCGCAAAGCGGAACTGGATGGAAGTGTGTACTTTGTCCAGCAATATTTATTTATATAGAGTGTTCTGTTTATTAATAGAAATGTGAGCGGTATGTTATAAAATCAAATTTCATTACTTCATAGGATATTTGCTTCGTATGTGACTGTGGAGAGAACATATTGAGAGCTTTGGCGGAACCAACGCTGGTAGTGCGGACCAAAGCCGCCTGGGCCCTTGGCAACCTGAGCGATGCCCTGGTTTTGAATATGTGAGTATGCGTATTTAGGGGTGTAAGTGGTTCATCTACATTTTTGAACTTCACCTGCACGCGGTACACCCTGCTGACTGACAAACGAAGCTGTGGCGAAAAGAGAGGTAGAGAGCGTAATTGTAAGCTACCCGACTGGGGAATGTACCTCCACCTCATAGAATACCGCAGCCAAATAACAATTCCCTAGAGGGTTGTTGTGTTCCTGCGAATGAGTGAGGTAACTAACACTAGAAAGGAAGGAGATGCTGCATTGGCAGCGGGGGTGGCGGTGCGCGAGCGATATTTTATGTTGTGAGTGTTAATATGGCTACGGTAACCGCTTCACATCAGGCGGACCGTTACTATTTTTCTTATATTGGAGGCAGACAAGCATACGGTAAGTCTGATGTGAAGCAGTTACCGTTACATATTAACGCCCGCAATATGCCATCACCCCCGTTGTTAATGCAGAAACTCCTTCGTTTCGGTTGACTCACTCGCAGGAACATAAGGACCCACAAGTGAAGTGTTGGCAGTCAAGATTTGGCTGCGGTATTTTGTGAGGTGGTGCTCTTTTGCTAGTCGGCACCACGTGCAGGTGAGGTTGGCATTGGCTCTAAAGATCATAGTAAGCTATTTACACTGCAAAAGTCAAAATTTTTGTTAGTTTTAGTTACTTCTCTTGATTATGCTTAAAACTTTTACTTCATAATGATGTCATTTTTTTGAAAATAACTGCTGTTTTGAGAATGTGACTATAGTGTATATTCATTTATTCGAACAAAACTTTTATAATAAACATTATTTTAGGGAAGAACCTGAGATCGATGACATAGACGACGACCTACTGCGTCGGCTGCTAGAAGTCAGCGTGCAATGCGCCGTTGACAATGATAAGGTATTCAAACTATTGACGAAGCATAGTCTTCACACTGCTCAACTTAACTTACGATCACAATTAGTTTATGTAAACACTGATAGCCTTATTCATAAAAGTTTATGGAACGTTTAATAACCTGCTAAAACGTATTTTAAAGGAATTTTATGAATAAGACTGAAAGTATAGCACTTGTGACAGAAATTTAGAGAGGAAGTCGCCTTTCGTGGTATGTGCATGTAATGCGGAGGGATGAAAGACACGCTACAAAGAGAACGATGAATTTGAATGCGAATGGACATAATGAGAGAGGAGGAGCAAAAACGAGGTGGTTGGATTATGTATGACAGATGATAATGGTAAGAAAGGGATAAATATAGATATGGCCGCTGATAAGGTTGAATGGAAGAAAGAGACATACTGCGGCGACCCCAAATGATAAATAAATATTTCTGGACAATTTACACAGCGCCATCTAGTCCCAAATTAAGCGCAAAGCTTGTGTTATGGGTACTGGACTACTGGACAACTGATAAATGTACTTAAATATATTTTTTTTTAATATATACTTATAACACATAGTAAACACCCAGACCAAGAGAAACAGACATGTTCATGCACACAAATGTTTGTCTTGTGCAGGAATCGAACCCGGGACCTCGGAGTCAAAGTGGCCATTGCTAACGATTCGACCACCGAGCTCGTCGTGTAATAATGCTCGTAGTGTAAATAATGGGGAAAACACAAGCAAAATGATTATGAGTATTCTTACTAGTGGGATACAGGTCTCCCTTCAATTTCAAGGCGGTTTAGAGCGTACCACCTTGCTGCCCAACTGCGTGTTATTCGACCATTATGTAGACATGGCGGCTGATAAGGATGGATGGAAGAAAGTGACTTACTGCGCCGACCGCAAGTAATAGAAAGGACATGCCAAATGTTGATGAGTATTCCGACCCCGTCGCCGGAACTGGCACTTAAATTCACTTTCACATTCAAGATAGTGTGATGAAAGTGAATCTAAGCTCTGCGGATTTAGAGTAGTAATGATTTTTACATATTCTTATATTTAATTTGTATGACGTTTCTAAGTGCTTTATAAAGTCCAAGGAATAAAGATATTTTGAATTTTGAATTTTTTTTTGACTGGTGGGATACAGGCCCCCCTTCAATTTCAAGGCGGTTTAGAACGTGTGGTACGCTCTAAACCGCCTTGAAATTGACGGGAGACCTGTTTCCCACTAGTAAGAATACTCCTCATCATTTTGCTTGTCTTTTCCCCATTATTTACACTACGAGCATTATAACACGACGAGCTCGGTGGTCGAATCGTTAGCAACATAAACATGCTGCCCAACTGCGTGTCAATCGACAATTATTTTCAAACCGCTTATGACACTTTGCTTGTCGACTTACGTTCTCTTCGAAATGCGGATAGATGGCACGAGAATTTTATGTTACCTATTGATCACCCATAGAGTTTTCTTGTGAGTTTTATCTATACCACTAATATTATAAATGTGAATGTGAGTTTGCTTGTTACGCTTTCACGCCTAAATTACTCAACCAATCATCATGAAACTTTGTGTAGGATACTTTTTATTTAAAAAAAAATTAAACGCAGATGAAGCTGCGGGTGGAAGCTAGTTGTATATAAAAATCTCGTGGCACGGTGTTTGTGGTCTTATTCCTCCCAACCAGGTCGACCGATTTTTATGATTTTTTTAATGTTTTTTTGGAAGGTAAGAGAATAGGTCGTAAAGTATATTTTCAACTCGTGATGAATAAACCCATCCACAGACAGGTCTCAGTTGACGTTGCTTATCTTACATATTCGATTAATATAGCTCACTATAATTAACTTACTAAAGATCATGTTAGTTTATGTAAACACTGATTAAGTCGATAATAATATGACATTTCAGGAACCTTGATAACACCACGGTTACTTCAAGTTGTGTCTAAACGCACGCGACTCATGCCTTAGGGTGCTTACATATACAACAGGATTATGCGCTTATAAGTAGCCACTTGTGAATTTTGGGTTGTAAGTGGTTCACCACGATCTTTAGAGCCAAAGCCAGCCTCACCTGCACGTGGTGCACTCTGCCGACTAGCGAAAGAATCTCTGGCAAAAGAGAGGTAGGGTACAGCGTATTTGTAAGATGCCCGACTAGGAAAGTACCTCCACCTTAAATAAATGTTGTCAGACAAATTACACAGCGCCATCTAGCCCCAAAGTAAGCGAAGCTTGTGATATGGGTACTAGACAACTGATAAACATACGTAAATACATTTTTTTTTCTAAATACATACTTATGATACATAGAAAACACCCAGACCAAGACAAACAGACATGTTCATGCACACAAATGTTTGTCCTGTGTGGGAATCGAACCCACGAGCGTTGGTGTCGAAGCCGCGTCATTGACCGCTACGCCACCGAGCTCGTCAGAGAATAGAGAATACGGGCATCCAGGAGCTTGATATCGTCGTTGCCCGTGGCAGTCTAATCGACCACGCAAGTCATGTCTATATAGCCTAGTAGCCTAGCCTGTCCATGGATGGGTTTATTTATCTCAACCTCCTCCGTGCTTCGGAGGGCACGTTCAACCGTCGATCCCGGCTGTTGTCGTTGCTGTCGTTAGATGACAATCGTTAAGTCAAGTCAATAGTCTTTAGGCGTCTTGAAAACACTGACCTCCGCCAACTCGCAGTTGAGCAGCGTGGTGGAGTAAGCTCTAAACCCTTTCGATTGAGAGGAGATCCGTATCCCAGCAGTGGGATGAATAAGGGTTGACGACCACGAAAAATGAGATATAGGTTTGTTTGGTCACACCATTACAAATATTTATTACGTTAATTTGAGTTCTTTCTCGTTATAACTAGTTTTATTTTGATTAGTTAAAATCCGGTTACGTTAAAATATGACTGGTATTTTAATCGTTAAACCAGTTTGAACAAGCCTAATTATTAAAATCTTTGTTATTGTAATGATTTTCCTGTTAATATTATTGTTTTATTTTTACTGGAATATATCCATACCAGTCTAAACTGATTAATACTATTTAGTTAAAGCCTTTATGTATTTAGTTAAAACTTTATTGATCACAATACACAGACTTACTTCTAAATACATTCTCAACCAGTCATCTTTTTGTATCATGAGATAAATTATTAGAAATTACTTCGATGTCATCCCTTAGGGTCCGTTCAAACCAAACCGGCTCGGAGAGGAGAGCAGATTTTCGACGCGTTTAAAATAGAGTTTTATGTCATTGGCATAAGGTTTACTTTAAAAATCCGCATCGGCTCACGTCCATTCCCATATAACAAAGAAGTGAATTTAAAAAATAAACCTTATACCAATGAGTTAAAACTCTGTTTTAAACGCCACCAAAATCTGCTCTCCTCTCCGAGCCGGTCTGTACGAACGGACCCTTATTTATCCCACTGCTGAATACGGGTCTCCTCTCAATCGAAGGGGTTTAGAGCTTACTCCACTACTCTGCTCGACTGCGGGTTGGCGGAGTGAAATTACATTAATTAGTATAATAATAGTGCGACTTTTAGAAGTTACCAGCGGCCTATCACTACTTCACCTGAATCGGATTATTATACACAATGTATATTTTTATATCTCTATGCAAATAAGCAAACGACCCGCCTGAAGGAAAGCAGGCATCGCAGCATATGGACACTGGTGACAACAGATGTATCACTCATGCGTTGCGGCTCCTGTAAAAAGACCTTTACCCTTTTCTTGAAGAGCCCCATACAATAGAAAACTTTGGCAGGAATTTCATATTTAGCCTATACCCATTTGGTATAAGGAACTTTTCATGTAGTCAAATATTATTTATCTTCTACACATATAAACTCATAAAATGCCCTGCATCTTTTTAAAAAGGAGGAGGTTCTCAATTCGACTGTATTTTTTTTATGTTTGTTACTTAATTACTTCGTAATTTATAAACCGATTTGAAAAACACTTTTTTTTTTGAAAGAGTATCTTCCAGATTGGTCCTATATTTTTTTCATCATCATCATCAGCCTGTATCTAAATACATAAATGTAGAGTAATTTTTTTTTATTTTTTTTATACTACGTCGGTTGGCAGACAAGCATACGGCTCGCTTGATGTGAAGCGGTTACCGTAGCCATATTAACGCTCGCAACATAAAATTTCGCTCGCGCGCCGTCACCCCCGCTGCCATCGCAGCATCTCCTTCCTTTCTGGTGACCTCACTCACTCGCAGGAACACAACAGCCCTCAAGGGAACCATTATTTGGCTGCGGTATTCTGTGAGGTGGAGGTACATTCCCCCAGTCGGGTAGCTTACAATTACGCTCCCTACCTCTCTTTTCGCCAGAGCTTCGTTTGTCAGTCAGCAGGGTGCACCGCGTGCAGGTGAAGTTGGCTTTGGTTCAAAGATGTTGATAAACCACTTACACCCCAAAGTAATGTTTAGAGTCGGTTTTTTTTTCGTTAAAATTATTTAATTTGAAGTGTAGATTTTTATCTCATCAGACGAGTTTGGTGGTCGAATGGTTAGCAATGGCCATTTTGACTCCGAGGTCGCGGGTTCGATTCCCGCACAAGACAAACATTTGTGTGCATGAACATGTCTGTTTGTCTTGGTCAGTATGTATTTACAAAAAAAAATGTATTTAAGTACATTTATCAGTGTTCTAATACCCATAACACAAGCTTTACGCTTAATTTGGGACTAGATGGCGCTGTGTAAGTTGTCCTGAAATATTTATATATTTATTTATCTGTATTTACGTTAAGGTAAGCGGGGTTATGCTCCATCGAATAGCAATATAATCCCGACTAATGACTCGATAGTTCACAGACAAGCCTGGGTCGCAGCGCGCCACTGCACATGCGTCACTCATTCTATTAGTACTGATATGTTACGCACGTGTCACCTTTGGATTAAAGCATGGTCTACAATTGCTATGCATGGTTATTGTCTATGGAAAACTGTTGGTAGAACAACCATTATATTTTAATTTCTATATAACACTTAAAAAGGTGCTTAGAAGTTCTTTGTTTTATATAAGACTAGCTTCCACCCTTCACACGGCTTCGCCCGCGTTTAGTTTTTTTTTTTAATAAAAAGTATCCTATGTCCTTCCCAATACCTTTGAGAATATGTGTACAAAGTTTAATTATGATCGGTTGAGCAATTGCGGCGTAAAAGTGTAATAAACAAACTCACATTTACATTTATAATGTTAAGTAGGGATGCGAATAGGAAATCCTAACCTATCTGACCCTAGCGAATTAAACTAGCTGACACGAACTTCCAACCCTCTATTTTTTTATTCGTAAATAATTTCGAAATTCCTGAAAAACTTGTTTCACTTTTTATGTCCGCCTCAAACATCAATGATTTGTCAATAATTAAAGACCTCTCATAGTCTTCTGTGTTGTACAAAGGTACGGAACCCGTCATGCACGAGTACGCACTTGACCAGTTTTATTCCCTCTCCATAACTTCACCGTAAACTCATATATTGCAAATTTAATCGAAATCGTTAAAGAGGGTTATGAAATAATCCTGATGTATTTACATCAGGATTATTTCATAGCCTATACAAGAATAACTCGTTTAATATTATACGATATAAGTACATATGTAGTAAATAAGAGGATAAGTACATAGTGCATATTATATATATTTATTACCTTATACTATACTTATACGACCTAGTAAGGTAATATACATTATATATATTACCTTACTAGGTCGGGGTATTATCGTTATCGTTCTGATGAACCGTGACCTATGTCATCATCATCATCATCATCTCAGCGATTGAAAGTCCACTGCTGGACATAGGCCTCCCCTCTAGATCTCCAATAAGACCGGTTGGAAGCGGCTTGCATCCAGCGCGATCCCACGGTCTTAGTGACCTATGTAGTAAGGATGCATTCACGTCGCCATAAACTCTCTGTGTTAAGTTTGAAGTCGGACATACTACTTCATATTATTATTATTATTTTTTAATGAGAGAGAGGGGCAAAGGAGCAGGTGGGTCACCTGCTTACCATCAAAGCAATCATCACCACCCATGGAGATCAGCAACACCAAGGGGTCGTCGATCCGTTGCCAGCCTATACTCCTTCCTTTCTTTTTTTCTGGTGACCTCTTATAGAGGGCGCGCATTGTCTATAGCTCAATGAGCCGAGTATGAGCAGATGCTCCATAAATTTTTATATTTTGAGTAATGCTACTGCAGGGATTTCTATGCACGATAAGAATTTGTGCTAAAATATGGCAAAGTGATTTAAAAGAATATTGATAAAACACTGTATTATTTATACCCATGCCAACGTTCGTACTCCATTAGACGGGCTCTATTGCTTATGTATACTCGTTTGGCCGACTGTGTATATCATCAATACAGAGACAATACAGTGCTAAATACTCCTACTGGACATTTCCAGCTAGTTCCAAACTAAGCAAAGCTTGTACTATGGGTTAGTACCCATAGTACAAGCTTTGCTTAGTTTGGATAACTGATTTATACTTAAATACATTTTTTTAGGCTGGATGAAGAAGGCGGAGGATCGTATCTGGTGGAAAGCATTGGGGAAGACTTATATCCAGCAGTGGGTAGATACATGCTGATGATGATGATATTTTTTTTGTAAAAACATACATATAAAACGCCCAGAACAAGACAAACAGACATGTTCGTTCACAAAAATATTTGTGTATAAATATTGTGCGGGGATCGAACCTGCGACCTCGGAGTCAAAGTGGACATTGTTAGCCATTCGACCCCCGGGCTCGTCTGTTGTTGAGTGCTATTTGTACATTGCCTGCATTGGTACATTACCTTAATAATGTAATCACAGATTAAAATTTTCAGGTCAAAATGAGTGCAACTCGCGGTCTTGGAAATTTTCTACGCCTGATAACCAACGAACATTTGGCACGTAATACTCAAATTAAGACTTTATGCGAGGTAGCTATAGTGAAGCTATTGGATTGCGCGTGTAAGGTCACCAATATGAAGGTGCGATGGAACGCTTGCTATGCTATTGGAAACGCTATGAAGAATGAACATTTGTTCACGTGTTTCAGCGGATGGCAGGTATTTATGAATTTTCTTTCAACTACTTTTACAATTTCATATTGTCAGCGTGTATATGGCGACGGTAACTGCTTCACATCAAGCGGGACATATGCTTGTTTACACCGGACGTAGTAAAATAAATCTGAAAGATGATGGTGATGATGAAACTCCAATTAGTATATGGAATCACTTGATATTAATTTCACAATTACTGCATCATATATAACACACATTATACAAAATTTAACGCACATTATACAATTTTTATATGGTAGAGGGACAAACGAGCATGTGGGTCACCTGATGGAAAGCAATCATCACCGCCCATGGAGATCAGCAACACCAAGGGCTCGCTGATTCGTTGCCAGCCTGTCCTCCTTCCTTTCTTTTTATTGCATAGTGTGCAAAATGTTGCACACAAAATCGAATATTGCACAGAAAGTTAAAAAAAATCGGCAATTAGTGGATTTAGCAAAAGTGGGTTTTTATTTTATGTTGTTTATTTTCCTCCTCTTTACTAGTGAAAGATGTTCTTTAGACCCATTTTCGTTAATCAATTAATTCGTTCTGCGGTTATTTTCCCAGCTGTTAATTATTACTGTTTTGTTTTCTCCCAGAGACAAGTATTCCCAAATCTCTGTGCGCTAAGTCAAGATTGCAAGAATCTAAAAGTGCGCATCAACGCAGCGGTAGCACTGCGTGCGCCAAGTACGCGGGAGCAATATGGCGAACAGTTCGCGGGCGTGTGGCGGGGAGTCATGGCCGCTATGGAAAACGCAGCAAATGTCGATGATTTCACTGAGTACAAGCATAAAGACAATCTTATTGAACAGGTAAGGTTTCTGTCTTAGTTTAGATAAAATATTGGACATTATGCAACAAAGGATGGTCATGTATAAGGCGATGTCAAATGCAGGCTATTCAATAAAGGCATAGGAGTGGAGTATGAAATTGGGCAGACTTTTTAGTTAAATCCTACCAATTATGATTTATATACTAGATATGGCATACCACACTAAATTACACCAGAAAACTGTTCCCGTCGCTTGTTATATAATTCTACTAGAAAAAATACTTTATTTTTTTCACAGTTATGCGTTACTCTCGCCCACATGTGCTGCCTGCTAAACCAAACGGATCTCATGGAAATATTGGATCCCCTAGTGTTCCACTACGATTGCGCTAAGGCGCTGTACACACAGCTATGTCACAAGTTACTGCCTGAAAACGCGTCGTGCATGAAGATATTGCAAGCTGCCAAGTACGTGACGGTAGACTTGACTGCGAGCGGCCACACGCAGCAACAGTCGTTAGGAATGCTACAGGATATATTTATTTGGGATATGTAATTTAAGAAGAAGTATGAATTCCTCCAAGGATTCTTCATTCCAGTGTAAACGCTCTGAGCGTTAATATTCTGTAATATTTGACTCTAAGAGTCATGTGGTTTTCGGTCATCGAAAAGTGATGTGAACGTTTGCGCTATACACCATAATAATTTAACATTATATTCTATCTAAACGTGAAGAAAGTCTAAATTAATTAAATAAATTAAACGGGGTCACTCACGTCTTTTTTGTCGGGAAAGCCGACTAGTTTCGATCTCAAAAGGAGACCTTCATCAGGGCGAATGTCCAGACACGTCCACCCTTTGTCTTTCTTAATTTAGTAATTATACTAAATTAATTAAATAGTGTCCGGTGAGACATTAGTCTCACGTGAGTTTTAATTAAATATTAGTGAAGAAAGTCGTTTGTCTGGTGGAGAAGATTTTTTTTCCAATACACAAGAATCTAAATAATAATATTAATGGTGATATCACTTTATTTTTTTTTGTAAAAAAGATGTCAACCTTCAATATTTAATATAAGTTGCAAAATTCAATAATAATGTTACAATAGCAATTATTTATCGGCGCCTGTTTATACTAATTAACTTGATTGGTTCTTTCTTACGTAAGTAAACGGTTTAAGAGGAAACACTAAGGGCTAGAGAATTGGAAAATAGGTATTTGTAAAATCTATTGCTGTCGCGCAGTGCCCGAGCAAACGAGCTATTAATGTGTGAGTGGGACTGTCAATGTGTGATACACCGCGCTCGCGCCACACCGCGCCCCGCGCCCGCCTGCGCCCGTCTGCGAGTGCCTGTTATCAGAAATAATCTTTAATTTAGCAGTAAGAGAGAGGAAAGAATTGGCCACGGAATAGCTATTTATGTACCAAACTCTAGATACCAAACTTTAGATTCACCTAAAATATTATTAATATTAGTGTATTTTTTTATACCACCCGTGTGGCAAACAAGCATTCGGCCCGCAAAATTTTCAATTAAAAAAAAAAATTCGGAAAGCAGTTACCGTAGCCTATGAACGCCTGTAACTCCCGAGGTATACGCGCGTTGCCGACCCTGTAAAAACCTCTTCATGCCCTTTTTGAAGAACCCCATGCTATAGTCCCCTGAGAAAACCTCGACAGGCAGTTCATTCCACAGCTTGACAGTACGCGGGAGAAAACTTCTCTGGAACCGCACAGTACGTGACCTCTTAGGCTCCAATGTGTGAGGATGAATTCCCTGTCGATGGCGAGCGGTGCGACTGTAGAAGGAGGCCGTTGGCATCATGTCAAACAACTCCTCTGAACACACCCTATTGTACAGACGGTAGAACACACAAAGGGACGCAAAATCTCTTCTCAGACTTAAAGGTTCTAAACCGTCTGTTAATTTGGGATCGTCAATAATCCTTACAGCACGCCTTTGAATCGAGTCACAAGGTGCAAGCTGGTATCTAGGCGCTCCCGCCCATAGATGGCAACAGTACTCCATATGCGGCCGTACTTAAGCTTTGTAAAGCATAAGTCTTTGCCGCGGATTGAAGTACTGCTTCGCCCTGTTGAGCACACCTAGTTTCTTCAACACCAGCTTGACCTTCCCCTCCAGTTGACAACGAAACTGGACGTCGCTGGAGATTTCAACTCCAAGAATCCCAATGTTTTTAGCGATGGTAAGGGGTATGTTTTGGAATTGAGGAGCCACAGCAAAAGGGGATTTCTTAGCGGTGAACGCGCAGACTTGTGTCTTAGAGGCATTGAAATGGACCAGGTTCAGTATTTTTTTGTATTACATATCTATAATAAAAAATTGTCAAAATAAAAGTTTATCAAACTGTTGCATAATAGGGGTTCTTAAAACACGAGTGTGAGTTTATAACATGAGCCGAAGGCGAATGTTATAATAGCATCACACGAGTATTTAAGACCTAATTATGTGCAGTTTCATACACTACTTTATCTAATCTCATGAAATAGATGATAATCCATACTATATACTATAATATTATAAATGTGAAAGTGTGTTTGTTCTTCTTTCACGTCGAATGTAACTAACGGATTGACATGGTTTTCTTTTTAGAGATAGTTTAAAGTAAAGGAAAGAAAAAAGAAAGGAAAGGAAGTCGAAAGGAACCTAAGTGCCTACATGTTTTTTTAACGGGGCTAGTTTACGGTCCGGAGAGTGACATAGGCTACTTTTTATCCCGGAAAAATATGTTATTCCCACGGGTAAAAAGAAAGTTTATAATCATTTGTCCAACGTCAAAAGGAACCTAAGTACGGACATGATTTTTTAAAATGGGGATAGTCGGTCTGGAGAGTGAGTTAGACAGTTTTCAATACAGTTGTACATAAAAAGCTGTACCGAAAAGTAACTTTTAAAATTTATTTTAATGGCTTGTGCGTAAATATTTATATTCTGTGTGTAGTTTTTTAATCTATATCTCTATATTAATATTCTGTGTGTAGTTTTTTAATCTCTAAATTTTAGTATGAGAGTAGATAAAAAAGTTTATTAGTTACTTAATACGCTATTATACCTTTGAGTATAAATCGACTGGAGATGCCATACGCGGGCGATCCCCTCCGGCAAAGTACATTGGTCAACTGGTCATACACGTTATATAAAACTACTTAAAATCTCTTCACCGTCATTTTGCATCGCTCCGTGTCGCGTGATTTTTCTCTCGAAAAATGGTGAGTTGTGCAGTATTATCGTGCAAAAGACGATCTGATAGCTTAAATTCGCAACAAGATCGCGTTTTCTATCATAGGTAAGTATTTTTACTAACTATTAAATGTGTATTAAAGTACAATCTCCATTTAAAGTAAAAACCGTTGCGATACGTAAACGACAGAGAAATGTAAACATGAATACAGTGGTACAGGCTTTAGGGATGTGACAAAGTCAAAAAAGCGATTCAACATTTGTATGAATCATTCACTCATTCAATTACTGCAGTTCGTATAATAGTCAGATTTTTATTAGATATTGTATTAAATAGTAGGTTTATATGTATGTTACATTTAAATCTTGTAAGGTGAATTAGAAAAATTACCTTTCTCTGGACATACGATGTTGAAATTTTGTCTGAAAATGAAAAGAATTGTTGGCTAAAAAAAAGTAGGTAAAAGCAATACATTTAGTGTGGGACTATGAGTGTATACGTTATACAGATACTATTATTCATAGGCTTTATTTAATATAATTGTATTTCCTTTTAGATTTCCAAAAGATCCCTATATAAAAGAAAAATGGAGAAAATTTTGTAATGACGAAAATGATTCCTGGAAACCTACACATACAAGTGTTATCTGTTCGGAGCACTTTACCATAGTAAAAATAGAGAAGTAAGGTAACTTCATACAAACGCACCGAGCGCGGTTTGTATGTGAGCGCGCCCGTACGTATTGGCCGTCGCACGCACACACTGACAACATTTGTAGGAGTTTATATGGAGCGCCAGTCGGGGTCAGGGCTGCGTCGTACGCAAAACCGTCCGCCCCCACGCAAGATTCGCGAAAAATTTTCACGAATGATGTATTTCTGTTGGCGCTATAATAACAAATACTAAAAACAGAATAATATTTAAGGGGGGCTCCCATACAACAAACGTGATTGTGTGTCGTTTTTAGTACGGAACCCTTCGTGACCGAGTCCGACTCGCACTTGGCCGGTCTTTTGTTACAGATCCCTAAGACTTACCCTACTTAATTTTGTATTTTGTACCTTACTTAATTTTGTATAATAGAGATTGACTAAGTATTTTTGACGGTTGAATAAACTATTAAGCGACAGTCCTACGTGTTTAGGCTATTATCTCCCGCTCGGGGCTTGAGTTGTACTACTTCTCTATTTTTATTATGACTTTACTCCGGAAAGCTACAAAAATGCTAATAACAGAAAGACATTGATTGAAGGTGCAATACCTTCTTTGCGACTCTGTCCTTGTTTGGTGAGTCAGTATTTCTTTGTTTTTCTTAAATCTTTGACTACTTCAATATATGTAGTAGGTATACATTTAATTTTTAAACCCGGGTATTTTTCCGATAAAATCAAATGAAGGATAAAAATTTAAATATTGCTCCATTTTTGCCCCACGAATCCATTTCAAAATTTGTAAAAAAAAAGTAGACCCCAAGAAATGTATTCGTCACATATACAATAAACTTATTCATTTTAAAAATCAATAAAAATACTAATTAATGAAAACCGTCTTAATCGGGTTTTAGAAATCCCTACATGAGAATTTAATTTAAATAAATATGTGGCCATTCTAATTAAATTAACAATTTGTTTTATTGCTTTCCCTTTGCTCATTCATATGTTTAAATAACTTTATATGTGGGGACAGATGACCCTTACTTATTATAATACAATTTCATATACATAGGTTCTTACAAATAGCAGTGTACTTTATATAATACTAGCTACGCCCCGCGGCTTCACCTGCGTTAGAAAAGTATCCTATGCTATTCCCCGGGACTCAAACTATCTCCATACCAAATTTCATCTAAATCCGTTTAGCCGTTATTGCGTGATTGAGTAACAACCAAAGATCTAAACATCCAAACGAAGATGTTTGGATCTTTGGATGTTCACATTTAAAATATTAAATAAGGATATCTGTTAAAAAATCAATTGACAATATTTCATGTTCTCAAACAGGGTTTTGTCCAATAAAATCAAATAAAGGATAAGAAATTATTTAAGCAACTGTATGAAGGGATACAAGTGCGTAGCTGGGTTTTTAGATGGGCGTACGCTCTTTTCTTGAAGGTTGTTTCCACTGACCTCTATACTACAAGTACGTACATAGTCCAGCGTACTCGTATAATAGAAGACAGTGGTTGTATCAGCCCGGTAAAACCGCGGGCGACAGTTCATACCACAGTTTAGCTGCAAGAGAGTGCTAATGACACAAAGACACATAAATACAGACAGACATACATACAAAGAAACATATTTTTTGAATAATATCTTTAATGTACAGTATTTTCACTTTTACAATTTTATAATAAATAGTATAAGGCAATTCAGTTCATTCATGATTTCATTCAAACTGATTTGACTCATTCTTCAGATGTGCCCCATCACTAACTTTTTCGTATGTGTGCTGCATAGTTACATGAAAACTGTGTCTGTGGGCGGGTAATTTTTGATGTATTGATTTTTTTTGTAGTGTGCGTTTATCGCAACAGCAAAATTTGTGAATGCGAGTTAATTACATCTTTTGGTGGTGTGCTGTACGTGTTTACCTCGCCCCCCGCTAAAAATGGTGAAAAAATTTGTTCGGAGAGTTTCGTTATGGCATCTCCAGTCGATTTATACTCAAAGTATTATACACTTCACGCAAATTATTCTAATTAGAAATATTGATATCGACGAACAACACTAGGATGTCGATAAAATTATCGACTACATGTCACGTCACGAGTGTATACGTATTAGTCCGCGCCCTCCCAACCTGCAGAGCGCGATAGAGACAACTGCAGCTTGGACCGAAAATACCTATTAAAAGTACACAAAATCAACGATTCGTAGTCCCCTGATTCCTTCTCCAAAAGTTAACCGATTTAACTACTTTTATTATTAAAAAATAAAGAAAGGCTTTGGCCGTGTTGCTATGTTTTCCTTTTTTTATATAATCTAGTAAAACTTGTTTTCTGGGTGTTTGAACACAACGGAAAATATGGGCATTTTTTTAGGTTTTTGAATGTTTATATCTCTTTTAATAATTACAATATGAAAAAAAGGAAAACATAGGGACATGCCAATAGTGGTCATAGATTTTTTTGAAAAAAAAATATTGGTCTACTGGCATTATCCAGGAAGTAAACAGGGGACTACGTTTGTATGAAAAAACGACCGTTGTGTTTCCTCTTAAGTGTAAACAGGAAAATCAAAAAGCAATTGTTTTGTTACCAAATACGTATCTTGTGACTGTACAGTATTATTACTTCTGCCTAGTAACTAACTATACTATACTTGTTATAAAGCCGAATTTACTGGCATAAAATTAGTTTCACGACGCTTGTTTCATTAACAATTTCACGTGTAAACGTCGACTTTTACACAGCATGCATTAATGTTATAACACTGAAACAGTTTCGTGCCACGCTCAATTTTCTTGTTAAAACAAATGTTATGCAACTGTTTTCACAGTATAAACGCGAAAAAAAAACGGTGAAACTAACGTCCCGAAAGCGGCTGCACGGAGTGGACGTAATTGTTTTTGTAGCGAGGTCTCATATTTACACATGAAAATATGAAATCAATAACATCTCCATAACATTTATCTTTACAAAATGAGCCCTTTAAATTTCCAAGCAATCAGTTTTGTGCCACGTTTAATATTTTATCAAGTAAAATTTTATTTTCATATAAATGTGGAACCAATGTATGTTGTGTAATAAGTCAGGACATATATGTTATTCTGTTTTATTCCGTTAAACTATTTTGATATAACAAATTGTTGTTTGTTGTATCTGAAATACTAAAATCATACTAATATAAAGCCCAGAGCATATCAAGCTCGATACTTGAATCTGGATTTTCATTTTAACTCCTACGGCATACTACATAAGAACGACTCAAAAGTGAAATGTCAAGTGGACGCTGTTATGCAGAATAGATCCAACCGACATTTTGTTACTTTTAAGTTAAAGCTATTTAAAGTTTAATATGAATAAAAATATCACGCAGTGAAAGTTTTGGGAAGCATAAGTCATCAAACTGCTAGAATCTGTAGCGAATGTATATCACTCAATTTCGAATGGTTTGTCGGTTGGCCATATTCTGCATAACAGAGTCCACGTACGACGTGCTCTTTGCTCATATATGTACGTCGTCCGTTCATCTTTGGAATAATTAAAGTTTTTTTGATACGTAGGTATTTTATAAGTTTGTGTTCAAACGCGTTGGTGACAAGTGTTAAATCGCCCAATTTTTTGATATTTCGTGTTGTATTTTGGGTAATTCTTGTTACGCTTATCCAATTTCATGTAATAGGGTCAAAGGCCAGAGGTATTCTATTTTGCCCACAAAAATAGTAATCTAAAAGTTATGCGTAAATCTTAACCAGAAGTATGAAGGATCAAAACCTCACGTTCAAAACATCTCTCGGATTTTTGCACCATAGGCTGCCCATAGAGTAAACATTGCAAGTTGTAGACATAATTAAGATACTCTGTAATATATTTATTTATTACTATTTATTGGAACGAATTTAATAAAATTTCTTACTAATGTCCTGCGTTGTTTTTTTAAATAAGAGACATAGCTTCGACCTGCCCCTCTTCATCGGGGACTACATGTTGGATCACAGGTGATTCGCGGGATACGTCACGAGTAAATGAGGTTGGCTTTGTGTGCAAAAAATGACGAGCCCGGTGGTCGAGATCGGAGATGGTTAACCATGTCTACTCTGACTCCGAGGTCGCGGGTTCGAACCCCGCACATGACAGACATTTGTGTGCATGAACATGTCTGGATCTGGGTGTTTTCTATGTATTATTATTATATGTAAGTATTTATAAAAAAAAATGCTTAGTTTGGGACTACGTGGCAGTGTGTAGCTCGTCCAAGAATATTTATTTATTTATAAAGATCTAGAAAGAAAAAAGGCCGTACCGCCTAAGCTAAACCCGATTTCGATTCCAAAAATAGGCGTTCGGTTTAAGTAAATGACAAACATCTTCAGTTTAGTTGGTAGAGCTCCAGGTTTACTACAATCAAATTTAAACAATTGCCACCATATGGGCCAGAGCGTCTGCTTTTTCTTCTTGTCCAAAAGGAGCATCAAGGCCTTTGACTATGGCAATTACTCTATTTCATCCCGTCTGTACTCTGATTTCTGTTACAATTTAATGACATGATGTCCATTGACGGCATTCATTGTCTATATTAGCGAATAGGAGTACTTGTTTCTTAATTACTTAGGCATCCATCTCGGAAAAAGCATGCTCACACGTACCAAATCGTGAGGGTGCAAGTTTTAGTGACCGTTCAATTGCCTGTCGAGGTTTTCCATCATGGGGGTCTTTGCAGGGTGGGCAAAGCGCGAGTATTCTCCTGGTATTACAAACGTTAACAGCCTACGCGCAGCGGTGACTGCTTTACATCAGGCGGATTTTATGCTTGTTACCTTAGTAGTAAATAAAAATCTAGTGAAGTGCTATATTGACGCGCAATCGGACCTTATTTCTGCGCCTGCGTTTCAGCTTTTTTTAGCTTTCCATTAATTCTGTGGCTTGACCTTAGAATCTAGAACACCTCGATACCTAAGTACGTCATCTACTTATTACGTACGGGGTAGGCGTAAAAGAATACCTAAATTAATAGCCTAGGTATATATATTGTATGTGCGTCACCTCGACAATTCCATTGATTACAAATTTTCCACCATGAGCTTATTGCTACGTTTATAAAACTGATCCCCTTGTATGTAGGTGTTATCACCTTATCAGTCTATGTAATAAATCGATCGAGTACCGTGACCAGATATGCTGGTATTGATATTAAAAGCTTTTGCGCTAATTAATATGTGATCTTATGAAGTTGAACACTTAGCCGCCGAAGTCTGCTATGGCTGACAGCCCGAACTGTGTCGTGTATTGGTCGTATACGTCAATTATGGGTTAAAAAGAACATAATGTGTGGTTGTATACAGTCAATCAAAAAAGTCTATCGGTTTGACAGAATGAATGGTGAAATTTTTGAGAGCGAAAATACTTTCCTAATTTGAAAAGTACAAAAGCCTCTAAAGATTTCCTAATTATTTGGCCCACTGTACACGGCCGGCCAAAGTAGAGTACGTATCGGTATGTACATACATAATGAGTCCGCTCGACGTTGTCTTTTTGATGTGACGGTCTAAAGTATGGGGTGTAAGCACAGAAATAAAAAAGGACTAGAAATAACAAGTGGGCGTTACCCGCGTAGGTCAATATACTCCAATTTGGCATATCTCGATCGTCGCATATCTCAGTCGTCATTTGTCACAGCCGCGGAAACAATCATAGAAAAAAAATATAAAAATGCCTTCTTGTGCCATATTATCGTGTAAGAATAATAGTAGCAAAAATAATGTGTCTAATGGTGGCATTTCATACCATCGGTAAGTAATATTTCTCATTATTTTCATTATTTAATAGAATTTAAGCATATTCAATAAAATGCACAAACGCGAACAAACTAAAGTAACCTTTATGAGTTTAATTTTAAGGTCAAATTTCTAACGCACTCCACGTCTCTTGTTTAGAACATTCTAGCGTTAATCGATTAGTGATGTGACTCATGTATCGTCAGTATTTATTTACTTGATTATTTACTCCCATCACGATATTGAAACAGTATAATTTTTGAATTATGAAAAAATATTATATCATAATTATGAACATAATATAATAAATTGTAAGAAATGTTATAAATTATAAATAAATATAGGCAGGCATAAGAAACCAGCTGTAGCACGAGGCTTCGCTCGCGTAGCACTTCGTTGTCACATATAAAGTATCCTATATATTAATCCAGACTATCTATATTTGTGCAAAATTTCATCTAGTCTGATCGAGTCACAAAGTTCTAAACATCCTCACAAACTGTCGCATTTATAATTATTAGTGTGAAGTATGATTTCACCTATCATCATCATATATCATCATAATTAATAAGTTTTTTCAAAAAAATATTTTTTGGGACAAGCTTCTACGGCAGCTTTTACGTTTATCATGCATTGTCATCCAAACAAACGTGTACTACAAAATTTCAGCTCAATCGGTTGAAAATCTGTCTCAAAATTAAGTTGCACCACCCGAATGCATTCCACCCGAACAAACATTGTTACATACTGACATACATACATTGTAAGTTGAAGAAAAGATTGTAAAAATATTCAATTTTATGGTACCAAAAATTATAATAGGTAGATATTCATTAATCCGGTAGCAGTACTCGGTGATACTTGGTGTTCCTCATTACTACATCACTTCGAAAAGTAGTGATATCGACATTCGTGCAGTACGGTCATTCAAATATCAGCCTTTAGTCAAGGACAGAAGTCATAATATTAAAATCAATATTAGTAGCGCCACCTTGCGTCGATTAGCTATACTGTTTAGAATCTGACAGAATAAGAAGTACAGCTATTGCTCACTAGATGCTTATTCGGGATTTAATTGTTTATGAACCGTGTCATAACTGCATAAGGTTGAATTTAAACTAACATATTTTTGTATATATGTCATTTTTTACAGTATTTTTAGACCAATCATAGCACAAACATGCATGTAGTAACACGTTAACATTTTGCTTTACATGTGTGAGTTTGGCGACAAAGGTTTTCTTACTAATAGGTCGTCATACGCTTTCTACCTGTTTTTTTATTTCTGTGGGTGTAAGGTTCATCAACATCTTTGAACCAAAGCCAACTTCACCTGCACGCGCTGCACCCAGCTGACTGACAAACGAAGCTCTGGCGAAAAGAGATGTAGGGAGCGTATAAATTGTAAGCTACCCGACTGGGGTATATACCTCCACCTATCAGAATACCGCAGCCAAATAACAATTTCCCTGATGCTTGTTGTGTTCCAGCGAGTGACTGAGGTCACCCGAAAGAAAGAAAGGAGATGCTGCGTTGGTAGCGGGGGTAGCGGCGTGCGAGCGATATTTTATGAAAATATCCTGATGTACCCGGGCCATATGGTTGTTTGCTACCCGATGTAATATAAAAAAAAGAAAGGCTAAAAGTGCTAAAATGATGTTACCTAAGTTTTCTTCTTGCTTAGTATATACTGTTAAATATCTTAAGTTGCATAAGTATTATTTGCTAACTTTGAGGCAGGACTTTGTATGTACATATGTATCTTTGGGGTGTAAGTGGTTCATGAAAATCTTTGAACCAAAGCCAACCTGACCTGCTAACTGACAAACGAGGCTCTGGAAAGAGAGATAGGACATAGCGTATTTTTTAAGCTGACCGACTGGGGAAGTACCGCCACCTCGCAGAATACCGCAGCTAAATAACAATTCGCTTGAGGGTTGTTGTGTTCCTACGAGTGAAAGAGGTCACCAAAAGGGAAGGAGATGCTGCATTGGCAGTGGGGGTGGCGGCGCGCGAGCGATATTTTTAATGTTGCGAGCGTTAATATGGCTATGGTAACCGCTTCACATCAGGCGGGCCGTATGCTTGTCTGCCACCAGACGTAGTATAAAAAAAAAATAGGCTGGCAACGGATCGGCGACCCCTTGGTGTTGTGTATCTCCATGGGCGGGGTGATTGCTTTCCATCGATTTGCCCCCATAAAAAAACCTATGGCATTTTAAAAAGTTTAGGTATGTTCTAAAAAATCCTAAACTAAACAGTGTTAACACTAATTGCACATATACAGTATATTACTTAATCGATTCTAAATAAAGCGATTCGATTAATTTAGCTAATTAATGGCTGTTCTCGGGGCAATGACGCACGTAACTCGAGGTTATACATATAGGTCAGCGTAGTGAACTTGTATCTTTCCCAGACAATAAAAATCTATCTACACCAATATATACATAGAAATGTCTGTCTGTCTGTGATTTCAAAATAAATGCCAAAAATGAAGTGCAATTTGCCTTTTATACCAGACTTGATGTTAAGTGGCTATTTTTAGAATCAATATCTTTTGTTTTAAACTACTATGGTGGCAAACAAGCATACGGCCGGTGTGATGTGAAGCGGTTACCATAGACATATATATAAGCGCTCGCAATATAAAATATCGATCGCGCACAGCCAACCCCGCTGCCAACACAGCAACTCCTTTCTCAATCTGCCTGATATTTGCAGAAAGTGTGATTCTCTCAATCTGCCTGATATTTGCAGAAAGTTGTCTCCGAAACACAAATGTTTTGTGTGCATAATATTACCGGAAATGTTTTAATTAAAACGTAGGAGTAAGTTACTGAAATTTTCATTGAATTATGACATCATATAGAGATGATGGCATGAACAATGTTTAGAGCTTAACGCTCTAAACATCGTTCATGCCTCGTAGAAAGAGCTAACTTCCGCTTTTATCGCCCGTCAATGTTCTTTTCTTTATGTATGAAGAAATAAATATGTTCACGATTAATTGATTTAAATAATACCTTCATTTCATTTTATTTGCATATTAATGATATACTTAATCGTGGCCTGAAAATTCCATTAAGTAATACGAATTTATTCGAAATAACTTTACAACTTTTACCATAGCTTTATGATAGATCTCTTCCATGTTAGAGCCGCACAGCTGGCGATGGTTAGTGTTAAGGTTTCATAGCCACTGAGTCTCGGGGATCGAATCCGGAACGAGGTCCATCCGACGGAGAACCAAAGTTGTCGTTAATGTTTTCACAAGCAGCAAGCTGAAGCGGCAGTGAGACAGCCATGTGCTGAGGTGATGGCAGACGAGGTGAGTGGAAGCCGCGTGTAGGGCGACTACTGCTGACCACCCTTGGTCATGCATGGTGGAGTTCTCAAGTGGCGTCTAATTTTGGTCTTAGTCCAAAAACGCCCTGTCCTTTCCCTTACCCAAGAGCTGATATGTTTTATGTGGTGCAAAATCGAGATGAGTACGATAGCCTCAGTCTGAAATTAAACTTAGGCTAGTGTTGGCTGGTTTCTCATTGCTATATCTTGAATGATTGGTGCACTGTTTAAACGCTCGTGCCCGTGCTTGTGCCCGTTAAATGTCGCGTTGAATGCTGGCGTGTAAACGCGCCATAAAGGTTTGTGTTTGCTTGTCAAAGATATATAGCACCTATACAATTTGTGCATCATATTGACACGTGCTCGTATGAAGAATAATGCGTCTTCGGAGCGTCTTCTTTATCTGTGAATGAATTTACTTAAGTAGATACATATAATAAAAGGATACAAATAGATAGTAAAATATTCGCCTTATTATTTTAATTGGATTAGAATGTAAATAATATATCACAGGGTAATGTTTAATCACTCATATTTGTTTGCATGGTTTCTAAGTACTATTAGTACAAAGTAAATAATAAGCCTCGTGCTAGATAACTAAAGTACTTGCGTACGACCGGTTAGATTCGGTTAAGATTATCATGAACTTAGAGAATCTGCAAATGTACCTATATAGGTTCCTAAACATGTACAATGTCACCATATTACAAGTGGATATTTTTCTATAATGATTTGATAATGTACCATAGAAGGTTTTTTATACCGTTCAGGTGGAAAACAGGTATACGACTGTATGGCAGGCATCTTATTATTATTAGACCCTATGGACGTTTGCAACACCATAGGCATCGCTAACGTATTACTGATCTAATCAAAACTCCTATATTTTTAGGAAAATATCATCCTCTTGAGGAAGTTTCGTACAGAGACAGAATCTTATTCTTATTATGGGCGTTAGTACTATTACTTATACTGTGTTATGGGTTTGTTTATTTCGAGTTCGTCCATGCTTTGAAGGGCACGTTAAGTCGTCGGTACCTGCTTTTGTCATTAGATGACAGTCGTTAAGCCAAGTCAGTGGCCGTTAGCCGGATTGAAAATACTGGCCTCCGCCGACCCGCAATTGAGAAGCGTGGTGGGGAGTATGCTCTGATCCTCTTCGATTGAGAGCAGACTTATATCTAGTAGTGGGATGAATAAGGGTTGCCGACGAAAAATAGAAAAAATACAGACAATATTCGGTATACAACATTGTTTGGTAGATGATAAGCCTGAAACAAGCACAAGAAAGTCGCCAGCTTTTGGGGTAGAGTAGGGGCAAAGTACCCTATACCTAACAGCTAGTGCGCCCCGTGTGACAACCTTCCGGTTATATCACGGGGATGCGAGTCTCTCGTCCAGTAAACCAACCAGACGAGAGGACCTTTACCTGCCCGTACCTGTCCGCCTTTGCGCTCGGGTAGAGTAGGGGCAGAAGGATAAAAAAGCATCCAATTTTCAATGGTGAAAAGAAATGGCAAATTTTTCATTCGGCAGCTTGAATGGGTCTGGCCCCATGGCTAAACTTACTTAAAAACGGCTAAACTTAGTTAAACGATAGGGTCTGGGAACGCGTTCCAACGTCGTCGCGCGAGCTTGCAAAGGAGTTTTACAACATAAAAGCAAGATTAGAAAAGCGGGATATAGAGTAGGTACAAGAGAGTTGTTAGAACGAAATTGATCGATCATGAGAGTCACAGAGATACTGAGTTTATGGGTAATTCAGTTTATAAATAAATACGACGAGGATCATTAACCACGGCGTTGGCAGCGGAGGTGGCGGCGCGCAAGCGATACTTTATGTTGCGAGCGTTAATATGGCTACGGTAACCGTTTCACTTTTTGTGTTCGATGGTTTCACATCAGACGTGCCGTATGCTTGTGCGGGTGCGCTGCACCCGACGTAGAATAAAAAAAAAATCCTGGACAAATTACCTACACACTGCCATCCAGTTCCAAACTAAGCAAAGCTTGTACTATGGGTACTAGATAACTGATAATGTACATTTGTTTTGTAATACACTTAGACCAAGACATACATACATGTTCATGCACACAAATGTTTGTCAGGTGCGGGGATCCAACCCGCGACCGCGAAGTCAAAGTGGCCATTGTTAGCCATTCGACCACCGAGCTCGTTATTAATACGAATATCTAACGCAATGAAGATGTATACGAAGAATGATTAATTATGTAACTCGTGAACGTCAAAAACTATTTTTAACAAACAATACGACAGCGATTAAGGAAAAAATAATAAAAACAGAATTTGTTTGTCCGAGTAATATTTATCAATATTATCATTCATTAAACACAGCATATTTTGCGCTCGTCACGAGGAAATGTGCGAAGACCTCGATTTACAAATTAAGTTAAACGTTACGTGACGTGACAATTAGTGTCACTAAGTCACGTATAGATTAAAATAAATAGTAACTAGGCAGTACTATTTGTGATACTAACATAGTAGGCAGGCCACATATTTCAAAATGTTTGCAAAGTACTGCAAAAACTATGCGTGGGATTCATTTGAAAAAAAAAAAAGTTTAGGTCTACCCTAAGGAACATGTCCGTTTGTCTTCCGTTCCGTTTTCTATGTATTACCTATATGTACCTACTTATGTATGCATTTTGAAAAAAAAAATGTGTATAAGTATAATATCAGTTATCTACTCTCCATATTACAAGCTTTGCTTAGTTTGGGACTAGATGGATAATTTGTCCAGGAATATTTATTTATTATTAATTCTCTTTACTCAAATAATTGACATTCATTCAGTGACAACCATTCAACCTCTATAGTTCCTTTGGTTCAAAATATTAGAGCAATTTAGCCTTCAGGAAAATAACTACTTACCTACCTTCTATACGGTCGCTGTCTTTTATGTATAATCGGTAGATAATCACGATATTTTTTTTAAGTTTGCTGTCTTTAGTTTGGACCACGGGCAATAGTTACTTTGTTCTTATAGGGCCTGTTATTTGAAGAATAGTTAAACATACTTGTACTTACTAATGTTAGAAATGCGTTAGTTAAACTGGCTAATTATTAAAAATGACAAAATAGTGTTTTTCGATCGATAGTTAAACTATAGTTGAAAACAATTGCAATGTATTTAAATATTACTTATATTTTGAACATCACAGAAGTTATTTTGACATGAAATGTTATTGATTTTATTAAATCGTCGTTAAAATATTTATTTAGATTTGGAATAATGCATTAGCTAACATTGTAGCAGTATACTTTTTGAAAGTTACAGTCAAAACTTGCTGTAATACGCTATAATATGGGTTATATTTAATATTATATTTATTAATACTGAGATCACAAATATATTGGACGGATATATTTTTTGATTATAGATAAGTGCGAGTTTTCTAACATAATAGATTTCGACAATGTTAACTTGACTGTTCAGCAACATTTTTTCTTTACAATATTAAATCGTCTTAATGCACAGTCTAAAGACCCGACGACCGAAACAAATTATGACCTTATATTTACAGTGTGCATGTAATTGATATGTTAGATTCTATTATTTCCTTGAATTCACAGTGTATGTTTTCTAATACAAATACTTGACCTAATATGGGATTAGCTTTACTTCGACTGTTTGTCGGTAGATGGCGCAATGTCAATGTTATTGCTTACAATTTCTTTATATTATAAAACGAAGTTAACTTTGTCGAAAACGAATATGTGAAAAACTCGCACACAATTCGTAATTTACCAGAGTCGTTATAGTAATAGATTTTTTACAACTGTCAATCTTTTGATCTTTTTTACAACTATCAAGCAGAGGATCTGCCAGGTACCTATATTACCAACCGTAATAAAAAAGGGTCTAAAATAAGTTTCTACCGAGCTTTAGTGTAGCAACATAATACACTATTGTATAATATTGTACTGTAGTTAAAATGATGTTAAAACTATCGATCCTACTTATGTATGTGGTTGAAAGGACCAATATCTCTTTTAACTGTCCTGTTCCTGTTTAATAGTGTTTACTATAGTTAGTAAATAAATGGTTAAATTAACAAATAGTCACATCTTGCTACGAATCAAACGACGGGCCATAAAACATTGGAATTATTTTTGACTCTATGCTCTGCTGCAGATTTCTGGTAGCAATTGGATGTTTTCCCCTTATATATTATATATTATAAGGGGAGAACCCCTTATAAAACGTATTCGAAAATATCCGAACGTTAAGTAGGTCCTCTGGTTATAAAAACCGGACAACGGCAATATGCCTATGCCTACAGCTATCGCACCCCTGTGCACCAACCTTTCGGTTATATCACAAGATTGCGACCAGGCACTCAAGCGGATTGGTAGCAGCGACACCATAGGAGAGTCTAGTTCTTGCAATAATTCTTCTTCTCAGTCATACAGTCTTGACAGAGTGGTCGTGGTCATGGGCAGGTCAACACGAATGGCTCTTGATTTATGCCTCCATTTGATTGTGTTGGAGCCATTGTGGGAGCAGTTAGATATGGAGGATTTTGTGACAGATTTTATTATGTCTGTCCATCAGGGGCCCCCTACCGCCTAAGCTGTAGCCGATTCACATCGAAATTTTTGATTCCAAAAATATGTCTTAAGGTAAAGTTAACGACACAAATCTTCAGCTTAGTCGGTAGAGCTCTAGAGTTTCTACCAGCTATGCTAAACATAATTATCTACTACCATTCTGAGCAATAATTTGATATCCCCATTCAAAAAATCAGATTGTAATCGGCTTGAACTTCGGCAGTAGGGCCCCTGGTTGGAGAGCGATCAAGGGGTCTCTTGCCTGGAGGACAAGGCAAGGCTTGGTCCTCTTGACTTGGACTACTAGACGTGAATCTTCTTTTCCGGTAATATGTCCGAAGAACTTTAAATAATGCCAATAAATATTACCGAAATTTATTGTATGTAACAGGGCATAATATACGACTATGTTGGACTGTTGTTTGTCGTCATAATATCTGTATAACAATTTTTTTAGTACTTTTCTTTGTTTATTTATCACACTGCCAGCACAACAGCCCCATTGTAAGCTGCCCATAGCATAGCTTCCAACTGAATCGTGATAAGGACAAATGGCATAAATAGGCACTACTTCTAAATTGCACAGTCGTTTCTTTTACAAGCTACTTGTGTTGTTTAGTAATCATATAGCTGTTATGTATTGTGATTATCACTGGTCCACTGATTAACGACGTCTGCTATTTGAAGGCATGTTTATAAAACACCTTCCACGAAACACTGTGGGTGTCAATTTATGTGTACGAGTACGTTAGCTTCGGTATTCCGAGACCGATATATATAGGTAGATGAATGTAGGTTGGTATAATAATAACTCACCACCCTAGGATCTTGGTTTCGGTAAATACTTTTGTTTCTGTACATCTTTCTTCTTACCTGAATAGACCTTCTACAACGACTACAACTCTTTGTGATTTGTCAATTACGGTATTTTACAGTTTTACAATTTTTTTTTTTTAATTTACAATAGGCTATTGTCTCTGTCTTTATAATGATGCTGTAGTAATACTTACATAGCATTATTGGTGTCGACTAGTGATGTGCCTGAACGTTAAAAATGTATATCCGCGGATACGGATCTGAATACGAACATTTGGTCTCAAGATCCAAGGATACGGAATCGGATCTTTACTTTTATAGACCTTTGGAAAGAGACAATCTATTATGGACAAAAGTTATTGACCTCAAGAGTTAACTCTCATAACTCATATCAGATCGTCTCTTTCCAAAGATCGATATGCAATATTTACCGCCGTGTGCTGTACACTACTCAATCGTTGTCGGTGCGCGAGACCTTGAAACTGTAGTTGTCGATTTCAAGAAATAAAAAAATATCTGAATGGAACAGTTTTTTATTGTTACATAATCACCCATACTTAAAATTCATCTATAAATTGAAAATTAATAAGGTAAAAGATCCATAAAAGATCCGCCAAAAACTAACGGATAGGGATACGGATTTTTCTTCTCCCTCGGATATTCGCCGATACGGATACGGATATCCGGCACATCACTAGTGGCTACAGAAGTCACTATTAAAATAGGCTAGATGACAATTTTTTCTTTCGATTTGATACAAGTATGTAAGGACGTCATAATAATATACCTATAGTCGAAAGAGTTACTTCGACAGTATAAAAACTTCTCGAGATATGATAATTTGAAAATCACAATTTTGGACTATCACGAAAACGCACCATACAAAAGGCTCCTGAGTTATGATGACCTACCTACAACTAGTTATTTTGTTAAAACAAAAATTTGTAGGACTACTATATTAAAATTTGTTAAATACTGCGTTTATGTAGCTAGTGCCGTAACACAAGTTATAGTATTATTTATTGTTTTTCCAAGGTATTTTTTTTAATAATTTCATCCTCTTAAATTGGACCTTCCCACCAAACTTTGATCGACCATAAAACAAATCGGAATTTTTGTTATAATTTTAGAACATAGGCTTCTAGCCTATTGTTGTTTATTTATAATAATATAAAATACATAATATATAAAAATAACAACAGACAAGAATAAATAAAAAAAATATTTTTGATTTAAACAAGCTTTTATCACTTGTTAATAATAAAAAAAAACAGGCCAAGTGCGAGTCGGACTCGCCCACCGAGGGTTCCGTACGTAGGATCATTATAAATTTGATGTTTTTCATCATAAATAAGAAATAATGCGTCGGAAAAAATAAATAAAATATATTTTGCTATGTGCACATCAAGCCCTTTCATATAATACCCCATTTGAACTAGTAGCTTCAATTTGAAATTTCGACCTCCTATAAAAATATAGACACCCTATTTTTTAAGATTTAAATACAAATGTATAGTTTTGAGATTTATTCCTGTACTTGTAGTCTATAACGATGTTACTTGCCAAATTTCATAGTTCTAGGTCAACGGGAAGTACCCTATAGGTTTTGATTCCCTTGAGAATGTCGAAATATGCGTTTTTTGCTGAATAAACGGCCGTAACTTTTTTTTACGTAAACTTAGCAGTTTGATTTTTTTACCACTTCATGGGACCGTAGACCTGAGTATACAGTTCAAATTTCAGCTTGATACCTCCACGCATTCTCGACATAGAAATTCTTGACAGACAGACAGACAGACAGACAGACAGACAGACAGACAGACAGACAGACAGACAGACAGACGGACAACAAAGTGATCTTATAAGGGTTCCGTTTTTCCTTTTGAGGTACGGAACCCTAAAAAAGAATTAAAAAGTAAACTTTTGGTGTTTTAATTAAGTGGCGCTATTTAGGTAATCGTATATTGCCACGAGAACCCAACAAGTGAGACAGATTTTATCTCAATTACACACTAGGAAGTTGGTCAAATTTAACTTGCAAGGTTTTATTACAGTTTGTATAATGGTTAGGTAGTGTGTTTATGGTAGTATTCATCGAACAGTTGCAAGCCTTGAAAAAGTTAATAAAGATCTAGGTTTCTTTTAACAAGTTGTCCTTTGCAACAGTCACGTCGTTATCAGCATTTTACTTTACAAATTTAGTGAGCATGCCAAGTAAAAGTGATATTTACCTGTAAGAAATATTAAACACTATGTAGAAGTAGATTTTCAAGCAAATAGAAAATTCTTTGTACAAATTTAAGGCAAAAAAAGCCTTATCAAATTTACCTTGGAATTTGGAAGTGCTAATTCCGAAGTCAATTTGATACCGCTAAATGGATTGTAGAAATTTAAACGGTTCAAACAGCACTGCATAGTGGCTAGAATTTTAACAAAGACGGCTTATACAAAGACCTTTAATTTGAACTTTAATATTATTATTTTTTATACTATGTCGAGTGGCAGACAAGCATACGGTCTGCCTAATGTGAAGCGGTTACCGTACTGATATTCTCGCAACATGAAATACCGCTCAACTGCCGCCACCCTCACTGTCAACGCAGCAACTCCTTCCTTTCTGGTGACCCCACTCACTAGCAGGACCACAACATCCTTCAAGGGAATTGTTACAAAGAAAACAATAAAGTCGTAGCTTCGAACAAACTTAGTGTTTGATACGGATAGGTAAAATAGATAAAAAAAAAGTATGTGCGAGAAGAAAAGAAAATAAAATTATTTTTAATATAAGCAGAAAATATAAATGAATGAAAAGGTATTATTGTGAAAAAAGCGTGGGGTGTTTTGTGCCATATTTTTCATTTATCGATCACTCCAGGCAGGTAACACAATAATACTAATAACTTAATAATTTTTCGTTCATTTAAATTTTCTGCCTATATTAAAAATTACTTTTCGATTTTTAATTCGATTGATTAAAGCGTGTTTTTTAGTTTTTCTTAACTATATTTATTTTATAAATCGTCGGCCTAATTATCAGAATGCGTAACTCCACAAAATATCGAAATATGACTTTTAATGCCATCTAGTAGTGCATTTTGAAACCGATCTATTGGATTACTTCATATGTCCTACAAAAATATTGCTGATTTGTTATGACGTAATAATAAAACTGCCTATCTCCTGGCCGCTATTTTGTGATACGCAAAATGCTTAACTCCTAACTTCAGTACGGTTTCGCTGTGCCGAAAGGAGGACGCGTGCTGCTTTGAGCATTAAGGTACGTGAAATTTACGTTTATTGTAGTAATATTCAATACTGTATGTTGAAAAAGAATTGTATGTAGTATTTTTCCAACAACAAGAAAAAAATATTAACTTCAATGTGTGCTTTCCAAAATGTTGATTGGAGTTACGAGGTTTTATTGTTTTGTTAACGCTGGAATGCTGTTTTCTAGAGGGGAATTACGATGTTTTATCCTAATAATTAGTTAGAGGTGTTGTTTTTAATAAGTTTTTATCGAATATTGAGGTGTAAGGGCTCACAATCATCTATAGAAAACATATATTTTTCATTATTTATAGTTGTATTAACGTACATTATATTTTTAAATTCCAGATTCCAAACTTTCAATATGTTTAAAAATCCACGAACATTAAAAATGCTTCAAAACTGTAGTCAATACAGTGAAGCTGAAGAGATTATTACTCAAGACGATCTGGAAAACAACCTACAACCAACCAACAAACAACCAGAGGGAACGGAGATTGTGTATGAAAATTTAACAAACATTGATTACGATTTAACAAACGTCGTACCAGAACTTCCCAATTTACAACCAGGGTCTTACATTCTACAAAAGATTGTTCATTACTACTTCAAAAGGATGAAACTCATAAGGCATCCATTATTTGCGGTACTCCTGCCAATATTATTTTATCCAGTGATGGATTCCTCCAAAGACGGTCGGTAGATAGTTCAACAGGCAGTGTTTCTATTTTAATGAACCTAATGTCACTCACAGCAGATAATATTACCGATTATGTCTTAGAACAACAAATTATAATAGAACCACAAAACAACATAAACGAAAGACTGAACCACATTGAAGAGGCACAAGAAAACACAAAAGAGGTACAAGACGACATGGAAGAAACTCAAGACATGGAAGAGGCACAAAGTAACATGCAAAAGAGAGAAGAAATAAATGAAGAGACACGTACTAATGATGTCAGTCTAACAGAAGAATATAATCACATCCTGGAACTGGCTGTGATTGGAACATTACCTACACCTAACGGCGATAATTCAGAATATCGCAATGTGTCTGAAAAACAAAACAAACGGCAGACAGACACTGTAGATCAACGCTTAATTAAAGAAAATACAACTTCTCAGTTGCAGTCAAGGAAGAGACAAAAAAAAAGTCAACCTCAGGATTGGAGTGCGAATAAAAATAAGAAACAAAGGGAAATAGGAAAACCATATTTAGGAAAGAAGAAAATTGATAAAAATAGGTATTAAATAGTTAATTCAGTCTTAGACTACTAGGTTACTACTCAAGACTACATAAAGACTTACCAAAGATCTCTGTTGTTTTCTATTTAATAAGATTACTGAAAAAGTATTTTAGTTTTATGTAAGCTTAAAACTGAAGTTGTGCCTTAAATAAACAATACTAAACTTAGAGTTAAATATAAAAAGGTAAACATTTTTTTTTTTCATTTTTAATAAAGATAATTTGATTGTGATAATAAATAATGTTGTACTCTATGAACAAAAAGTTTTTTTGTAATATTATTTTTGACTTTAATTACAAAAATATGACCTACTTGTTGTAAACTAAGTAAATAATAAAAAGAATACAAATTCCTAACTTCACTTACACTTCGTAACTCCAGACATGGTTACATACTGCAGAAAAGAAAAAATCGTAAGTCCATTTTCTTAATAATCTAGTTTAAAAATCTAAAAATAAATTGTAAAATTAAATTCCTTGATCATTTTTACGCCTAGATTCATAATTGCATAGAAATAATTCCCGTGCATAGTAAAAATAAACAGTTTTTACTTGCTCCTGTAAAGTTCATCGAAAAGGAATTACGCATTCTGATAATTAGGCCGACGAAATGTACTTGTACCTATATATATTTGGTAGAGGAGAATAGGCCGTAAAGTATATTTCATTCAGCTAGGTCAGTGGATGATTAAAAGGTTACTTTAGCTCTAGGCAACGTTGTATTTCCGAACCTACTAAAGAAGTTTTCACTTCCAAAATAAAAATTAAAAACCTAACTTTCGGGCCCCAAACATTACGGGCCCTAGGTACGCGCCTAGGTTGCCTAGGCCTTAGTCCGCCCCTGGGCTAGGTGATTAGGGTGTCCCCAAATGATTGTTGATCGAAGCCCCAAATAGAAAACATCGGACTCGCAGCATGCGCCACCATAGCGAAATTTATTTTTATTTTTTTCGAAATCCCGAATTGATATCCGAAAACCAAGGTCACTTTACATTACTACTTTTTGATGATATACACGAATCCGAAGTCGGAATTTCTAAATTTTGAGTTTCATGGCAACGGACAAACAGAACGACCGGACGATTTCATAAGCTCAATGAATTTCGCTGAAAATATTGACAGAACGTTTGCCAGCTCAGCTGTTGTTATACTTATAAATAAAGATGATACTGAGAAAAGACTAGAGAGATAAGAGCGTAGACTAACTCAATATTTTCTAAGATAAAACGGTAGACTGTTCTAATCTTATCAGATTACTTTTAATTCTCTGCGAGACACGGAAAAGCACATTATTCGCGTCATTTCTATTTACACATTGATCGAATTATGAAGTCACAGATAACAAAATTCGTTTTTTATCTTCTAGAACTTTTAGAAGTAAGATGTTATCTTTCTAATTATAGGTGTTAATTAATTAGTGGGCGAAGAACAGTGCGGTTCCAGAGAGGTTTTCTCCCGCGTACGTGTCAAGTTGTGGAATGAACTGCTTGTCGAGGTTTTCTCAGAAAATTACAGCATAGGGTTCTTCAAAAAGGGCGTGAAAAGGTTTTTACAGAGACGGCAACGGGCGTGTGATGCCTCTGGTGTTACAGGCGTTCATAGGCTACGGTAACTGCTTTCCATCAGGCAGGCCGTAGGCTTGTTTGTCACTTTAGTGATATAAAAAAAATACACATTGATCGAATTGTGAAGTCGTAGATAACAAAAGTCTTTTTTATCTTTAACTTTTAGAAGTAATAATTACTTATGTTCTTTTTCTAATAACAGGTAATTAAGAACCTATTACTGATAAATTTGTCATCTCGAGATTCCCACAAATTACTTAGAGATTTCTTGACGTTATAGCTAGCAATGTCTACTTTGCCTCTGGGGTCGCGGGTTCGATCCCCGCTCAAGACAAATATTTGTATGCATGAACATGACTATTTGTCTCGGTCTGGGTGTTTTCTATGTATTATAAGTATGCATTTGCAAAAAAAAAAAATATTTAAGTAAGTATAATATCAGTTATCCAGTACCCATAGAACAAGCTTTGCTTAGTTTGGAACTTGGTGACCGTGTGTAATTAGATCAGGAATATTTATTTATTTATAATATTTTTTTTTATACTACGTCGGGTGGCAGACGTATACGGCAGAAGCATACGGCCTGCCTGATGTGAAGCGGTTACCGTAGCCATATTAACGCTCGCAACATAAAATATCGCTCGCGCGCCGCCATTCCCGCTGCCAACGCAGCATCTCCCTCCTTTCTAGTGACACTCGCTCGCAGGAACACAACAACTCTCAAGAGAATTGTTATTTGGCTGCGGTGATCTGTGAGGTGGAGGTACGTTCCCCAGTCGGGTAGCTTACAAATACGCTCCCTACCTCTCTTTTCGCCAGAGCTTCGATTGTCAGTCAGCAGGGTGTACCGCGTGCAGGTGAAGTGGCTTTGGTTCAAGGACGTTGATGAACCACTTACACCCCATATAACGGTATAAGTACCAATAAATTATTTGAAATTAGAGATCGAGGCAATGAATTCCTCATTTAGTACTCGTGCATCAATGATTTGGAATGTTCTGGATTCGGATGCGGCGTCTCGGCGTCATTTAAAATACATATCTATTTTGGGCCAACGCGCAGTGATTTTTATTACAATGTTTATTTACCATTTTCTTTATGTTTCCCATTTCAGTAAGATTATTATAAAGGCTTTTTTATATGGGAGGGGTCATACGAGCATGTGGGTTACCTGATGGAAAGCAATCACCACGGCCCAAGAGATCAGTAACACCAAAGGGTTGCCGATCCGTTGCTAGCCCATTCTCCTTCCTTTCTTTCCTTCTGGTGACCTCACTCACTCGCAGGAATACAACCTTCAAGGGAATTGTTATTTGGCTGCGGTATTCTGTGTGGTGCAGGTACTTCCTCAGTCAGGCAGCTTCAAAAATACGCTATGCCTCGTTTGTCAGTCAGCAGGGTTCACCACGCGCAGGTATTGTTGGCTTTGGTTCAAAGATGTTGACAAACCACTTCCACCCCAAAATTTTAAATTCTGAAATTTCTTTTATTTTGGCAATTCGTCGTTACGTTTTTATATTTTAAGAATAATTATAATTTATTAACTATCGTAAAATTTGTAAAGTATCGACACATCATATACGAGTAAAAATATTTGCGTGAGGATAACTTTTGTGTTAGAATAAACAATGCGTTGAAATCTTAACTTCTGGTGAGATTTCAAAAACTTTAGCAGGAAAAGTATTTCCTGCTAAAGTTTTTGGAAACTTACCCAGTTCGGAGTTTAACTATTATGAACTTTGGACTGAAAAGAGGGCATGGTGACGTAGTGACGAGACGTATTCAGACATCGATAGCCTCTACGCCTGCGTAATATTTGTGCGTGTGTATGTGAGTGTCTGGCGTTGCACGCGGTCGGTGCGTGCCCCTATACCCATCTCTGTTCAGTTAACTCTAGTTCCATAACGCCATCCTTTTCCACTACACGAGATTCAGCAGTCCGTCCGGGGAGTGCCGTTGATTTAAAATACCTTCATCGTGAAAGAACCCTCAGTGGTGATTTAGCCTTGCTCCGTGACGGTTACCCAATCCGCAGAAGTGCCGACACGATCGCTGCAACTGTTGTGACTACTTTTTTGAATTGTAGATTCGTGGAAACGACTAGAACGAGGCTGATTAAGCTTGTAGACGCTGCTATTTCGAAATTTTTGATTGTTAGGTAAGTATTGCAGGTACCTAACGTAAGAGAAAATAATTTCTATGAATAAATTAGAAAAGTTTAACTTTATCTTTTGTAGTTATAGAATCAAATAAAATCACAATTAAATATACATGTGGAACTAAGTCAAATTAGTTCGTTTTATTTGTTATTTTAAATGCATTATGGTATATTTATAATGATGACTATGTTGTAAAAACTAACGGGGCAATAGCAAAATGGCCGACTTTTAACTGCATCGGCGAATGAAGTCAACGCTTTCTCTCTCGTTGTTAGGTCGAATTAGTCTACGTCACACTTTCCATTGATTTCAATGGTAACTACCTGTTAATAGAAAGAGAAAATAATTTACTAGTTGATTTTAAAGCAGTTGAGTCACATATGATTCGCGTCATAAACCTTTAAATAGTTAGGTCGTTTATGCCCGTTTAGTGAAAAAATACCGTAAAAAAATTGGGAATGCTATAAATAACAGTATAAAAATAAATAACAATAAAAAAAGTTGTTTTAACAAAAGTCAGTAATTTATTTCAACTGAAAGGACTATTTTTTCAATAATAATTAAGTAATCGTAATAAATTTATGATTAATTATTTAATTATCTACAGAACCATACATACATGCTCATACTTTGGTCTGCCAGAGTACAAAAAAACATTGACGAATTACAGTAATGAAGTTAACAATATTACAAGGTTGCTGCAAAAGGGGACATCCAAGCAATGGCGCGCCCCACGGTCGATGGTAAAAATTACCTGCGTTCATCATCTGTATGGTTGGTCATTGAATACCTTTTGTTAAATATTAAAAAAAAACATTAAGTATGCCTATTATTTCTCCAATGCCTATTATTTCTCCATAAATAATATAACACTCAATTTTATTTGCTCTATGTTTATTGACGTGTTTGTTATTTCTTCATACTCGGCCTCTTGTCCTGAGCATTATTTTTTTTTTCTTTCTTGACACATTTGTTTGTCACTTTTAAAATTCTTTGAAAACACTGAGGTCGTTCGCTTTACCTGCGTTGAATATTTTAACGTACTGAAAAATTTGATTCATCTACAGTTTATACAAAAACGATATCGGGTTTACTTCAAGCGATAACGATTTTAGGTCAGTGGGTAGCTTTCGGCGCGAGCATCAGGCGGGCCGTATGCTTGTCTGCCACCCGACGTGGTGTAAAAAAATTAACCTAGAATCAAGAAATTTTGCGAGACCCAAGGTTTCACAAAATAAGTAAAGGAAAAAATCCGAAAAATGTCAATTTCGAATATTACTCATGTGGAATTAATCGAGAGGTATCAGAAGGTCAAATTAGCAAAATGACCATAATGCATTAAAGACATGAAGTAAAACGATCTATTAATTAAAACGTCTGCATTAGAAATACCTTTACATTCATTGTTTAAGGAAAAAAATATGTTCATAAATTTGTTTTATTTTCCCATTGTAACGTATAGTAAGTACGTCATGAATCGATCGAAATTTTCCACTGTAACTGAATCAGCCTTCAGCTGTTTCAATATTCATGTCATACAATACAGAGAGCAAACCTTTACGTCAGAGATCAATAACTCCACTTAATTCGGCATTCTACGAAACTATTGAAATAGGAGTTAGCGACCTAGTTCCTGGTATTAGCATATATTAGCATATATTTTATTTAGACTAAATAGTATAGTGGTTTACAAATTTATCTTTTAACTTTAACTTTAACCCAAATCTGACGAATGCAAATCTATCGGTTGTTTCGCCAGTCTTGGGGAGACGCTAGTACTGTAGAAGTCCTGATGTCTCCCCGAGGGAGGCCGTCAAGGGAGACAGGAGTCCGAAGGGATTTATTTATTCTATATTTTAGACGTATCCAAAAGTAATAAATCGAAATAATAAATAAGCAAATGAAGAATAATTGCGTTGCTGCAGTAACAGAAAATTGTTCACAGTTTTTCTTTCTCTATATTACATAATAATACGTACGTGTAAAGAATCGTAAAATACGGTAGAGTAATGAAAATAAAGGTACTTACTCAAGCGAACGATTGTTTGAAAAACTATTGTTTGCTAGAATACCTATTTACGTCAATTTTGTGAAATATTGTTACAGTTTTGAGAAGAGTAACTAAGTGACAAGATGCTTGCTAACCCAGCTATGGAAATGCAATCTGAGGAGACACCTCTGGCCCTCCAGCGGCTCTGGTACTTGACTCGTGCTCGTCTTGCGGGTACGTCTACGGCCCTGGATGAGGATCCAGCATTAGTCGAAGAAACCTTATCTTACACGCAGGTAAGGATGATGCTATTAATGAAACACATTTCAAGATAAGACTTGCAATTGATGAAAAATGCGGAGAGCAAATATTCGAAGGGAGATCAAAAGTCCGACTTTGTGAACAGGAAAATTGTTACCAAGCCCGTTAGTTCGCTGACTCGAAATTAAATTCAAATAACCTTAATACAAGTATAAGTAACAGGAAATGCGAAACTGATTGTGAATAAAAATTTTGATCACATCCGTGTTTCATAATATTTTAGCGTATCAGAATTCTATATAAAAATTAGTCTAACTATAACTTTGTCATGGACAAATATTATTGAGTCATATAACAAACGCATAACCTTATCGAAAAAGTGCCCTTCGGACAACACTTTATATTCGTAATGACCAGGAAACTACGGGTTGTTTGTATTACATAAATACACAAATAGACGATAAAGTTTCGACTGTGAAAATGATAGGTCACAATTTATACGAAGGTCTATTTTAGTCACAAAAGGATGAGTGACGGTTTATGGGGCTAATTAATCACTAACTTTCAGTAAGAAATTATTAGATAGATATATAACTCAAGGACTCCTTTTATTGGGTTATAAATTTATTAAAAAATAGCGGATCTAACCTATATTTCTTATCTTCCACATTTTTGTATGTCAACAAATTGTGACATTTTTACGTCTCTAATGTCTCTACGATAAACTTTTATATCTTACATGGTATGTCGTCAGCATGGAAGAATAAATAAATAAAGAATTTAATTTTCTTTTTAGAGAAATGAAACTACGCCGAAGTCCTTGGCTGTAGCAAGTGACTATGAGAGTGACGGCGAAGAAGCTTTCCCAGGATTAGACTTGGTCGTAAGTATTTGTTCTGTCACATTTTAAATATCTAATTTATCTCTCTAATTAGCTATATACCTACTATTACGTAGATGTAAACAGATAGTATGTTGTGTCTTTCATCCGATATTTACACCTATATTATATATAGACTTATCAGATGTCTCAGAGAACAGCACGAGGCCGTGACGTCTTGTCCTTAGTCATTATAATATTATTGTGATGCACGCTAGTTTCGTATTCATTAATCAGATCGTATATGCGACATCAATTTTTAATAAAATAATAGTTCCTCAAAAAAATTCATCTTGGAAACTACGTCAATTTTCATATGATTGGGATTTCGTTTATATCATTATAGATGTAATAAATACCATCAGTTTATCTAAAAACGACTTTTTTAATAGCTCGTAACTTCTGTAATGTGATAAATTCCGCCAGCTTTCTACTGAGAACAACATCATGACATTCATACAGACGGACGCTTATTAACTGCGTTACTGAAACGCAGCCTTTAAGGTCGACATTTAATAATGAAGGGACAATTAGTCTCAAAACTTGACTGTCTTCTTTTTAATAGAGCATTTGTTACGCTTCACTGACTCACTGCTTGTTCACGATTGGGAAGGTCAATAACATCCGTTGTAAGGCTTTGAATAGAATAGACTGTACTAGAATATTTGAAGTCTCAGCCTTCGTTATTTGGCACGCGTGTCGAAAATAATCTGCGTGTTTAGCGTGTTCTGACGAATAGTGTTCAATAAACGATGGAATGTTTACGTCTCCCCAAATAGAATGGGGCAAATATACATGATCGGACTTTGCACCGCGGAGATTGTGGCAGTCAATAGATCAATTGAGCTTGTTTAGGGGAGCGCAAATAGACTAATTATTTTGTTCGATTGGAATACGTACTAAAAGAACTCTGATACGTATTTGATATAGCGTAATATCATGGCAATCACAACCAATGATTCCAATTTAGCCAATTGTTAACATCTTGCACTAACAAGTTAACAATATCATGAATCATGATTATTTTTGATTGCCTATGAAATGTGCTGTACTTATATAAATTATTTTTATTATATTGACCTTTGTCGACGTTTGTACTGTTACTGATTCTGTACTGTGAAATAAAAATAAGAGAACTACTGTTTTTTATTGCTAAAAATGCTATGTATGATAATACTTATTTATCTATACTATTAATATAATGACATATAAACGACTTCCAAAAAGCTAAATATCTGAATTGTTTATACACCTACAAGGAGGACAAGCGAGCATGTGGGTAACTTGTTAAAAAGTAATTACCACCACAGCCCATAGAAATCAGCAACCCCAAGGGGTCGCCGATCCGTTGCCAGCCTTTTAATCTCTCTCTTCTCTGTTCTATCTACTCTGTTCTTGAACAGAGTCAGTATTTCCCTTAAAAGGCTGTTCCACATCGTATTTGTCTGTCACAAATACTGCTGATATAAAGGAAGTTGATTCCACAATTCGTGGTAGAAACTTAGGCCATTATATGAATTACGAATGCAGAACTACATGTTGTGTTTGTATTTTTGGCAAGGCATGTGACAAATAAGCGCATGTGAACGAATAGAGCATTGATTGCCAATTAGGTATTATGGTACAGACCACCTTTCTTCATTCTGCCTTGTAGAAGCAATTAGTTCGGTCATTGTTCTCATTTGTAATTAATAAATTAAATTTAATAAATCATGATGATAACTATCAAAGATCTTTATGATGAAGATGAATACGAAACTATTTATGACTTTATTGAAGTGAGAAAAAAATTAAGTTAGAAAATCAGTGGTGATTAAATAGACAATTTGATTTTTTTTTTTATTGTATAGGAATCGCACGATGTGCCATGCAAAAGTTACTGGAGTGAACGCACCAGTGACAAGGAGGTGTTGTTGGATGCTAGTACTCTCGGGGATGTGCCCGCCGTGTACCGAGTGCCGCAGCCGGCACCACATCAAATGCCCGTCATCGGGGTGTACATCGACCCCCGAGTTAGAACCGGCTTCAGATACAAAGTTAGGCCGATGCAGGTGAGACGAGTAATATAATTTTAAACTTAACGTTGTCGCAAAACTTGTATCATATCACAGGGCTGTGATGGATAGTCGTATATATTCATACGAGAAGTGTTGAAGATTGCACTGGGCCATTGAAATGTTAATGCAATCCTCCGCATTTCTTAATTTACTTGTATGCATCATGTTGAACTAAAATACCACTATCCTTCAACAGATTTTATGTGCTTGTCATCGATAGAATAATAATCGAATTCGCTTGTATCATCTATGTGGAGCTTCATTACTTGGGAATCAAATGGAAAAACTTCGAAGATCCATATCAGTTTCGGGCAAAATTATTCAACTATTCTAAACTGCGAAAGAAACGGTTACGTATAAAGCGAGGACGTCTAAATATGAACTGAGTTTGGACTCTCATATACAACTAACTTTAAACATTGTATTGTGCTCACTTGCATAACTACGCTAGCATTTGTTTTGGAAATTTTCTACCCATTGTTATAATGAAAAACATTTTTAGTTTAGAAATTCTTGTTACAAAATCGTTTGTGGTTAATTTATCAAACATTTTTGCAAGATTTATCCTTTTCAGAATCGAGAGGATGGTGAGTTATTTTGTATCTTACAAAAATGTTTATGAACTAAGCGAAAGAATCTCAAAATCATCCATATGAAATAACCCTTTAGTTGACATAATTATAAACTGAGAAGTCATTTTGGTGTTTCATTATGTTTTTTTTTGGGATGTTTAAAATAGATATGAGGTTATTCGCAAAGTTCCAAACGAGATAACCACAAACGATAAAAGAAAAAAAAATATAAATAAAAAAGTTTAAGTTGAATATAGATATATTAAAGCATAATAGAAAGTAAGGTTGTCATAGGGTAGTCGATCTTCACTCCCTAAGACTAGATTTTGCACGTCGATAGTGTGTTTATCAACCAGTACTTTTACATCAATTGATAAGTATCTATATCATCATGCCACACGAGATTCTATGTATAAATTGCAAATATTTTAATACTTTGTAATGGCAACCTTACGTACATATGTTTAAAGAAGTTGTTGGTCTATTATTTTTGAATCTATTGACTTCACCATTGGTATTAGATCCAGAATCAGTTTAAGAACGTCTGCTAACCGATTTCAGCAGTTTAGAACTTGATAAATAAAACAATATGGTCAGATTAGATTAGTCGCGTTAGTTCATTGAGTAGCAGTGTCTGTTGCTGATCTTTCTAGATTGAAAATATCATCAACGACTGTTTACTTGCGTGTTTCGACATTGGTTTTGCACTTGTCGTGTAGGCGATGGAATGTGGATCGTCCAGTTTTTCAGAACCTCGCCCAGAGCGGCGTTGAATTCAAACCTCTTCAGGAACGCTTGCGGTGACCCGACGGTCGAATATGACATACTGGCTGGCAGCATGCTATGTCCAAAATAGGTAAACCATAAGTATCATTCATAAGGGCAACACGCCATGTTTAATCATATCAATGTTTAATCGTAAATTACACAGTGATTTTGATATGATTATTTTTGTCCATGGCAGTAATGTGGGAACTGTTTTTAATGGAGAAGCTCATTTTTTATACTAAGTTGGGTGGAAGATAAGCGTACAGCCCGCCTGATGTGAAGCGGTTACTGTAGCTATATTAACGCTCGCAACATGAACCATCATGTTTTTACACGACTGCCACGAGTGTAGCTGTCTTTTGTTTTGTGGGAAAAACTCATTACATGTTGAATGCTTCATCTCATTTTAATGCATGACAAGAATAATCATAGCATCGGTCACTTTTTTCAAGATCAATTAAAATCAAATTAAAAATTTTACTTGCAATACTGAGAATTGTTGAAATAACTACTGGTAAAGTAAAATTGTTAACTTCTAATATTTGTTATTTAGACAAAATTAAATATTACATTTTTTACGTGAAAAAGATATGAGAAACGTATAAATGATAAAATGTGTATAATTATTTTAGTAATTTTAGTGAGTGAAGTATTATATCATCTCCTATAATTTCAGGGTTTAGATGCCGCCCCATTATCAGTGAAGCCAAAGTACCTGTTTGACGGAAAAGCCCTCAACCTCCTGTCAATTGGGCGTGGTTTTGCGCGACGTGTCACATTTGAACCTCATGACAGTACCCTCAATGAGAATAACAATTACTTCTGGACTGACTCTAGACCCGAAGGATTTGTATTTGAGATTGAAGCTGTATCTGTTGGGGATAAGTTTACTATCTACGACGCTAACCACGAACCTCAAGGAATATTAGAAGTTGTGCAGCAGCAGGTAAGATTAGAACAAAATAATTGAGTGGAGTCAGCGGATCGCTTATATATGGCGAAAAGTCGTTCTTGGAAATGAATAGGCTCCAAACCCACTGAACCGATTTTGATGAAACTTGTCACAATTAAAGACCTCGACATGCTTGAGGTTGAAATCGAAAAAAAAATTGAGGTTTAAGAATGGTCATCAAATACATTTTCCATTGAAATCAATGGATAACATACACTCGGTGAATCTACTCGCTCCACTCAACCTTGATTTCGGCCCCGTGGGCTAGAATCCGACCTAGTAAAAGTAAGTGGCTATAGCTTATTAAAAACGATCTTTATTTTAAATTACAGAAGAACCAAGTTGAGCTGGATCAAACTATTCTCGAAGACGGAACAATTAAGAAGAAAGTAAAGATTAACACATTATGTAAAGTCGAGTGGTATGAGAATGATGGTGCAACAAAGTTAGTGCCAGTCACGGGTGTAGCTTCTTTGAAAAAAGGGCGGGGCAAGGCTGTGGTAGAACGAGTACTAAACGTTGCCATTGGCATCAAACAACTCAAGAAGGGTTATGAACTGAAGCCAGGCATTCAGTCCTCATCCAGAAGAATCACAGTCAATGGTAGTGATATTAAAGACATTCCTTGCCAGTATACTGTTGTTGGCCTAGAAAAATATGAACTACCTGTTATTGGTGAGTATTTCGTACGGTTGATTCCATGTGATCTTATTTTGGCATAGTATAAACGGGACGGGTCCCTCCACACATTCCCACCACTGTGTCTCCTGTGTAGCCAGGATTAACAGCGGCGACCGCCAAAAAAGACAATGATTTCACTAATCCATTGTAGTCTCGGGGATAAAACTACGGCTGCCTTGGATCTCACAACGAATTTAATCAGAAGACATTAGTAGGAGTAAGAAGCTTTTGGCATTTGACTTCCCCTTTTAGCAATGTGAGAGACAGCAATATGGCAAATATGGCTTTAAAAGTCTAAAGAGATGGCTAGGCAAGTGAAGCTCAACTGCCGTGCATCGCGGATTTTATGTATCTCACACTATTGGCCTAACCTAAAGCCTAACCTAACCTAACACATCGATTCCAATAATATGATTTGCAAAATCGTCTGAACGCTAGGTTTGGCATATATGGCAATATCATATAAAATGTTTTGCTTTTGTCATCAGGAACGTACGTCGATACGCGTGTCATCCCTGGTTTCCATTACCGCGTGCGTCCTGCGGGCAGCCGACGCCACCTCTTCGAAGGCCGTAGTTTATTGCTACAGTCTATAGGCATGGGCTACGGCAAACGCATCACCTTTAAACCTGATAGCTTAAATTTCCCGGAGAACTACTTCTGGTCCGACTCACATCCAGAGGGTATTGGCATGGAGCCGCGCGCTATTCATCCAGGAATGAAATTCACTATCACGGGAAATGGAGTGAGTAAAGTAAATTACTTGAATGTTCTGGTTAAGTGCCAATTAGGGATAGTATTCTGTGAAAATAAGATCTTTTTATGCAGTACGAGTACCAATGATGTGAAATAGTAACATTGTTGTTTTGGCAGAAGGACAATTTCTAATTGTATTATAGTACTGTATACTTTGGCCTTTAGCCGAGTTTATGTAACAATAACCTTGGCAGTGGTTAAGATATGTGAAATGTATATCTATTTATGACTTTACTGTGTTTACAGGGTTTGTTGGGAGAAGCGAGTGTCTTCCGAGCTGATATGCCTCAACTGGAAGAGAAAACAGTATTTATCGATGTGCCAGGCAAACGTGGAAAGGCAGTAGAAAAATACATCCATGTTGACGTCACCTGCCATGTTAAGCTTGCTACTACTGGTGGAGGCACCGTCGATTCAGAAGTGCATCTCATGAAGGTGTCAGGCGTAGCGCTCGTTCGCAAAGATCCTGGTAATTCAGTCGCCAAGCTCGTGAAGGTCTTCAACGTGGGATTGGACTCCCAGTTGAACCTATTGTTCGCGTACTCACAGACAGAGCTCACCTTCCATCCCCTGCCATAAATCTTTTCACAAAGCTTGAATGGTGTTGCAGCACTTGCGGACAATTGTTTGCTTGCAATGTGTTGTAATACTAAAAAACTCACCTGGCGCGACAGAGGTTCCGTCAAATGCCAATCGTTTGGGTCACGAGTTTGCAACCGAGGGATGGTATATCCCAGTGCTGTACGCAAAGGACGGTTGTAGAATCGTTACGACTTTGTTAACTCTGAGCTTTCCATTCCTGCTCAATAGAGAGATTAAAACAAATACCATCTTGTCAAGAAAAACTATGTAAGCATTGCTACACTGCTAGGTACAGGTAGTGGTCATTTCACCAGGTTTACGCAGACATATGTTATTTACGCAGCTTTTGTTTGTTGAGTCTGAATGAATGTAAAGTGCTATCAGTATTTTTTAATTTAATTTTTAATGTATATTTTTTATTTCTCATTTTGGAGAGAGGGTAGTAAAAGACTAGTTAATTTGTTGATTTACAATTTGTGACTTCTGTTAATTTTGACATTTAAAATTTGTTTTAATGTTTTAGGCCACTACATTTCTATTTTTGTTTAGTCTGAAATATTAACTACAATTAATAAATCAAGTAAAGTTGAAATTGTGTGGTTTGATTTATCATCAGCATTTATTATTAAGATTAGCATAAGACACGTTGGTTTTGATAATAAAATTAAATGATTTAAAAATACTTTTATTTTACCCTAGAAAATATTAACATCAAAGTTTCAAAGGTATATGCATCGTTCTAGTCTAGTGTCCTGCCACCAATTGGCATTGTTTTGTATAGCCATAGCTATACAAAACAATGCCAATTGGTTTGGCATTGTTTTGTATAGCCATAGCTATACAAAACAATGCCAATTGGTTTGGCATTGTTTTGTATAGCCATAGCTATACAAAACAATGCCAATTGGTTTGGCATTGTTTTGTATAGCCATAGCTATACAAAACAATGCCAATTGGTTTGGCATTGTTTTGTATAGCCATAGCTATACAAAACAATGCCAATTGGTTTGGCATTGTTTTGTATAGCCATAGCTATACAAAACAATGCCAATTGGTTTGGCATTGTTTTGTATAGCCATAGCTATACAAAACAATGCCAATTGGTTTGGCATTGTTTTGTATAGCCATAGCTATACAAAACAATGCCAATTGGTTTGGCATTGTTTTGTATAGCCATAGCTATACAAAACAATGCCAATTGGTTTGGCATTGTTTTGTATAGCCATAGCTATACAAAACAATGCCAATTGGTTTGGCATTGTTTTGTATAGCCATAGCTATACAAAACAATGCCAATTGGTTTGGCATTGTTTTGTATAGCCATAGCTATACAAAACAATGCCAATTGGTTTGGCATTGTTTTGTATAGCCATAGCTATACAAAACAATGCCAATTGGTTTGGCATTGTTTTGTATAGCCATAGCTATACAAAACAATGCCAATTGGTTTGGCATTGTTTTGTATAGCCATAGCTATACAAAACAATGCCAATTGGTTTGGCATTGTTTTGTATAGCCATAGCTATACAAAACAATGCCAATTGGTTTGGCATTGTTTTGTATAGCCATAGCTATACAAAACAATGCCAATTGGTTTGGCATTGTTTTGTATAGCCATAGCTATACAAAACAATGCCAATTGGTTTGGCATTGTTTTGTATAGCCATAGCTATACAAAACAATGCCAATTGGTTTGGCATTGTTTTGTATAGCCATAGCTATACAAAACAATGCCAATTGGTTTGGCATTGTTTTGTATAGCCATAGCTATACAAAACAATGCCAATTGGTTTGGCATTGTTTTGTATAGCCATAGCTATACAAAACAATGCCAATTGGTTTGGCATTGTTTTGTATAGCCATAGCTATACAAAACAATGCCAATTGGTTTGGCATTGTTTTGTATAGCCATAGCTATACAAAACAATGCCAATTGGTTTGGCATTGTTTTGTATAGCCATAGCTATACAAAACAATGCCAATTGGTTTGGCATTGTTTTGTATAGCCATAGCTATACAAAACAATGCCAATTGGTTTGGCATTGTTTTGTATAGCCATAGCTATACAAAACAATGCCAATTGGTTTGGCATTGTTTTGTATAGCCATAGCTATACAAAACAATGCCAATTGGTTTGGCATTGTTTTGTATAGCCATAGCTATACAAAACAATGCCAATTGGTTTGGCATTGTTTTGTATAGCCATAGCTATACAAAACAATGCCAATTGGTTTGGCATTGTTTTGTATAGCCATAGCTATACAAAACAATGCCAATTGGTGTCTTAAAGCTTCATACCGAACCATAGTTCGGTATGAAGCTTTAAGACATAGTGAAGGGCCAAACAATCAAACAATACACAAGAGAATAGACAACAGCTTGTAGACCGTAATACTTTCAGCATAAGAAGGTCCCGCATAGAGCTACGAAAGCTATGTAATGTACGTCTCTTGATTGCTGTCTGTACTGTGTTGAAGCTGTTATTTGCAGAACTCACCGACATAGTGAGGCTGCGTTTAAGTTAACATCGTCTATAGTACAATTTAGACTAAGATCCAATAGCATAAAATCTTCTCTCACAAAAATGGCATTAGACATTATCACAACAAATTAGTAGAAAATTTATACCAATAAAAATAAAATGATAACAAGAATAACTAAAATATTTTTTAAACAAGTTTTTATTAGTTTTAGGTAAGAAATAAGGATTAAAAAGTTTACTTTATTTCTCTCATCCAGCCTTTTCATATGAGATGCATACAGGGGGGTTAATGTAGAGATCGTCATTTTGTCATTTTGTGGCACTCGATATCTTCGATTACAAATGGTGGCACATTTTATATAATCTTGCATTTATCACCCAAAAGAAACTAGTATCATACCCCGGCCACTCCATGCAACTGTCGTGAACTACTATATAAACAACGACGTGTGGGCAAAGCGTGAATGAGTGTGTGTGCGTGCGGGCCATACAAACTGTACCAGATTTGTCTCAGAGGGGAGGTGAGGTCGGACAAGAGAGAGCGGCAGGGAGTGGCTATCTGTACATAGTACATATTACTTATACTATGCTAGTATGCCAAATTTCTTCTCAATCGTACATTGTATCAAAGTGGGTCAAATTTAACTTGCAAGATTTAATTACAGAACCCGCGGTGAAACTAAATAAGAGTTTGTAAAAATGAAAGTGCTTAATTTGAGAATGTCCTAATGTACCCGATAATATTAATGACAAATATGAAAACTGGTATATTGCAAACTACGTAAAACTATCTTCGGAGCCAAAGCCAACCTCACCTGCACGTGGAACATCCTGTAGCTAAGCGGACGAGGCTCTTGTGAAAGTCGCCGACCCGCCTTACACTGACTAGCGTGGCCACTCAAGGGCAATTCTCTCCAATGTATCCACGACAAAATATATGGTCCCAGTACCCGGCAGCCCTGCTATCCCGGGCCAAGGTGGCGGTCTCGGTTTCGGCGGGGGGTGCGAACAATCCGGTTGTATTAGAGCGGAGGCCACGCGTAGGACGACGAAGTGTTGAGCGCCCTCCTTTTAGATGGTCCGATGACCTTAAGAAAGCGAAGGCTTATATCCAGCAGTGGGTAGATACAGGCTGACGATGATGACGTAAAACTGTGTTTAATTGAGTTAATATAATTAGGTCACAGATAAAATTGCTCTAAAGCTGTTAAACCCACAGGATTAAAGCTCATATAGGTACAACTTTTGTGCAGATTGGTAATAGGACTATAGTTCAAAAAGTTGTGACCAAATTGCACGTTAATAATAATTATAATGTTGATACAATTGTGAGCAAATTTCATTAATTTTTTTGTATGACAAAATTGCATTGGGGCTAACTCCGGTAGCTAGTGTATACCTCAAATAAAAGGTAGCATTATGTCAAGACACATGAAATTGTAATCCTTACTAATATTATAAATGCGAAAGTAACTCTGTCTGTCTGTCTGTCTGTCTGTCTGTCTGTCTGTCTGTCCTGCTTTCACGGCAAAACTACTGAACCGATTTAAATGAAATTTGGTACACAGATAGTTTAGAGCTTGAGGAAGGACATAGGCTACTTTTTAATGCAAAAAAAGGGTTGTAAGGGGTTAAAAGGGGGGGTGAAAGGTTGTATAGAAGTATCGTTATTTTTAGAGCTAGAAGCTTGAAACTTATTTTTTAGGCTGTTGATTCGATATAAATAAATATGACATTCAAAGTTTGTAAAAGTTTTACCCACACGGGGGTAAAATAACAATAGGGAATAGGGGATGAAAGTTTGTATGGAAATATGTAAGGTATAAGTGAATGTTTTATAAGTTTGCGACAAGAGACAAAATATTACTTATTACTATATTATTATTTATTATTATTATTACTTTATTACTTATTACTAATATTACTTATTACTTATTACTTTTTACTTTTTACTTTTTACTTATCCTTATCCTTACTTCCTTACTTCCTTACTAATATTATAAATGCGAAAGTAACTCTGTCTGTCTGTCTGTCTGTCTGTCCTGCTTTCACGGCAAAACTACTGAACCGATTTAAATGAAATTTGGTACACAGATAGTTTAGAGCTTGAGGAAGGACATAGGCTACTTTTTAATGCAAAAAAAGGGTTGTAAGGGGTTAAAAGGGGGGGTGAAAGGTTGTATAGAAGTATCGTTATTTTTAGAGCTAGAAGCTTGAAACTTATTTTTTAGGCTGTTGATTCGATATAAATAAATATGACATTCAAAGTTTGTAAAAGTTTTACCCACACGGGGGTAAAATAACAATAGGGAATAGGGGATGAAAGTTTGTATGGAAATATGTAAGGTATAAGTGAATTTTTTATAAGTTTGCGACAAGAGACAAAATATTACTTATTACTATATTATTATTTATTATTATTATTACTTTATTACTTATTACTAATATTACTTATTACTTATTACTTTTTACTTTTTACTTATCCTTATCCTTACTTCCTTACTAATATTATAAATGCGAAAGTAACTCTGTCTGTCTGTCTGTCTGTCTGTCCTGCTTTCACGGCAAAACTACTGAACCGATTTAAATGAAATTTGGTACACAGATAGTTTAGAGCTTGAGGAAGGACATAGGCTACTTTTTAATGCAAAAAAAGGGTTGTAAGGGGTTAAAAGGGGGGGGTGAAAGGTTGTATAGAAGTATCGTTATTTTTAGAGCTAGAAGCTTGAAACTTATTTTTTAGGCTGTTGATTCGATATAAATAAATATGACATTCAAAGTTTGTAAAAGTTTTACCCACACGGGGGTAAAATAACAATAGGGAATAGGGGATGAAAGTTTGTATGGAAATATGTAAGGTATAAGTGAATGTTTTATAAGTTTGCGACAAGAGACAAAATATTAGTGCTATCCTGATGTAGATAACATTTACGCAGTCATTACAAAATGAGAAACTGGCATTGTACAAACAAAGCATTTGACCATCTGTGAATGTAAACAAAAGATAAGAAAGCTTAATAGTTTTATGAATGAGTCTTTATGCCTTTGCATGCCGACTCAGTCAGAAGTCGCAATATCCGAAAGGGATTTCTAGGAATCGGTTACAAATGGTTCATAAAAACAAGTTCTTAAGTACAAGTGTAAAAAGTTATACTTAGTATAGAGTAGGGCATGTAATATCGGAAAGTTTTCAATTCCGATACTGATTTCCGATATTAGATCTCAATATCGGAATTCCGATATTAATATCGGAATTTCACAAATGCGTTATACATCCTCATAAAGCTGGGTTTGATACAGTAAAAATAATATTTTAGATCAAATTCTTTAATTTGGTACAAAACTTTGTGGATTTATTTAGTTTTTTTTTATTAAATCACAGATTTCTCGATATTATCCTACATTACTAATTAAACGGACTCATAATCAACATAAATAACATATCAAATTAAAATATTGAAGCAAAATCAATATTTAGGAATAACATTTGTACCATAAACTTTTCACATCATCACAAAATCACTGTCATCGAAAACATGGGCCATCGAAGATTCTAGTGACAATATAGTGACAGAACTAGATAAAATCTCAGAGATTTGGAAAGGTATTGTCAGTCCCTATTTGAAGATCCACAATGCAAGAACTTTCCCAGCGCGGAGCCTGAGAGTGAGGAACTGGAGCCCCCCATACTTAAACGAGAGGTTGAAGCCGCTATAAACCACCTCAAATCGGAAAAGCGACGGGAAGAGATGCAATCCCAATCGAAACCATACGCGCCATGGGAGAGCACGGCTCGCAAATTATTGACACCATCTGTAATAAGATATAGAAAACCGGAGTATGGCCGGGTGAATGGACTCATACAGTCTTCACCCCGTTGAACAAAAACGGGTCTAAATATTCTAAATGAAAGGCTTAAAGGTTATCTGTCTAAGGAGATTGATTGAGAACAGGCTGGTTTTCCAAGGGGGAAGGGCACTCGAGAGCAAATACTCATTGTTCGTCAAATTGTCGAGAAGGCTCGAGAATTCAACAAGCCAACTTATATCTGCTTTGTTGACTTCTCCAAAGCGTTTGATTCGGTAACTGGCCAAAGCTCTGGAATACGCTGTTAGCAATGGGGACACCAAAACATCTAGTTCACCTTGTTAGACGTTTGTATGAAGAAGGAACAGCCTCGGTACGGACAAATGACATTTTGTCAATTAACTTCCACCTCAGTGCCGGTGTCCGCCAAGGATGCATAATATCACCGCTCTTCTTTAATATATACACAGAACTTATAATGAGAATCACTTTGGAGGATTGGAGAGACGGTGTAGCAGTTGGTGGATACAGGATTGCAAATCTGCGGTATGCCGACGACAGCACCTTGTTTGCAACTAATAAATGTCATATGGAAGAACATCATTCTGGTCTTTGTACGATTGATTCCGAACTCTAGGCTTACGCGTTCCATTCTGAGAAGTATCAGAATGGAACGCGTAAGCCTAGAGTTCAGAATCAATCGTACTAAGACCAGAATGATGATCATGGATCGCGCCAACAGTAACATGGCAGAAGTAACACAGATCACAAACTGTGAAGTGATCCAGTCCTATGTATACCTTGGCTCTCTTGTTATGAACAGCGGTGGCTGCGTGGATGAAGTAAAGACACGCATGGCTATAGCTAGAAGCGCAATGGATAAGCTGAAAAAAATATGGAAAAACAGGAACTTAACTAAAGCCACTAAAACCCGGCTCGTAACAACTTTAGTCTTCACCATATTTTATACGATGCAGAGACGTGGACTTTACGCGAAGTGGAAAAGAAAAAGATAGACGCTTTAGAGATGCTGGAGACGAATGCTAGTGGAGTAGTGGAGTATCGTGGACCGAACATCGTATAAATGTCTCCATACTTCAACAACTCGTCAAGCAGCGATTATCTGCTCTAGTACAATCGCGTATACTAAAATTCTTCGGCCACGCCTCAAGACGCGAAGGTGACTCCATCAAACGCCTTGTGGTTCAGGGTAGAGTCGAGGGTACGAGACCTCGCGGCAGATCTCCCATGCGGTGGACCGACCAGATAAATCTGCCGTGGGCGGCCCATTGCATGAGTGCATCAGAAGTGCCTCAAATCAGACGAGATGGCGGGATATTGTGAAGCGAGCAACTACAACCCTTAATCCTGTCTCTTGACGACCACGACCACTCTGTCATAAGACTAGGTTTATTTTTTAAAGGCACGTTTTTCTTTGCAATACATTCTCAAAACGACAAAGCTTCAAGCATTTTGTCGGATAGTGAACTTCGTATTTTATTACAAGAATAACCGGCCGACGAAAAACACGCTCACTTTCAACACTGGTAGGCAAAACTCATGTAAGGTAAGTGTAGGCCTGCGTCAGATAAACTCCTCTTTCACCTCTGTTGTCGTATACTACTTTTTTGGTCATTACAAATCCCAAAAGACCAAATTTGTCTGACGAGGATACGGTTCTCGTCTTTTCTTTGCACTTTTACAGTTCCTTCTCAATTTCCTGTTGGAGGGTTAACTTACTCGTTGCAGCGAGACGAGCTAAGGGTTTATCGGAATCTTCTTCATCGGAAGATAATAAAGCAGTTATCGTAGACTACATCTCTGTTTCTGTGACGGCGATGGTGCTAGTTGGATTTTCTTTATATTTAAGGCGTTTCAACATGTTTACAACAACGTTACATATTGGCTCACTTGTGGGTTTCAGAAATGTATCATATTTCCGGCGCTGTTGCTTGTGGCGCGCTTATTAACTTTATTTAAAAACAAAAAAAACTAAATTTGTGTGACTTCGATATTACGATATTGGGTCACTCAGTATCGGAATTTATAATATCGGAAATCGGTTCCGAGATTCCGATATTACGATATTCCGAGATTCCGAGATTCATGCCCTAGTATAGAGATTTTGTTTATTTGGGTCAATAAAATTAGTTAAATTTAATTCATTTGGGTTTATAATATTTTTTTAAATAGGTTTTTATACAATTAAATAAAATACTTAAATAAGTTATTTTCATAATAAGAAGTTTTGTTTTCTGTGTTTACGGTTAAAAGCAAAATAGTTATAGGGGTATAGCGCACTCGGTTCTAAAACTACCATTGAACTTAGCTGATGAGGACATGCCGGCGTATGTAACATTAGCAAAAGCAGTGAGCGCGGAAGAAAGTTGCAGCAGTGTAAGCTGTTGGTTGGGATGAATGTACAATGTTCCACAAAAGAGCTATATAAGCACTAGATGGCACACTGCAACTCATATAAGTATTAATACGTATGTGTCTTATTTGTAAAATAATTAGCTGAAATATTTAAAAATGCTGCCCAAAGACACTATTCCACGCGGACGAAGTCGCGGGCACAGCTAGTCTATATATATAAAAGAAAGTCGTGTTTGTTACAACACTTATAACTCGAGAACGGCTGGACCGATTGCCATGGTTTTTGATTTGTTGGATTTGTTTCCGTCCCGAATAGCAGAATAACTCTTAAAAACATTGGAAAATTCTCGAAAAAATGAAATAAAAGAAAAAACATTTTCCCATACAAATGAAAGTGTCAGTTGAAAAAGGGATTACGATATTTATTGGTTGTCAAATATCAAAACGTCAAATCGATTGGTGTCACTTTTATGTCGCGAAAGTTGTCTGTGATTTGTTATGAAAATTTAAAAATGTCAAATCGATAGGGGTGAAAACGCTTTTCCCATGGGGTTCGAGCGCAAGAATCAAATCAGAGTAAACATCAAAAGAAATGACAATTACAAATCACCAAAATGATAAAACCTATTTCAAAACTAAAAAAAATAAAACAAAACGTTTTTTTTTTTAAATTTAACATTAAGGAAATCTTTATTTTTATGAAATCTTCAGTTTTTATGGATACGGGTCTTCCCTCAACCGAAGGGGTTTAGAACGTACTCCAACACGCTGCTCAACTGCGGGTTGGCGGAGGCCAGTGTTTTCGAACCGCCTAAAGGCCACTGACTTAACTTAACGACTGTCATTAAATGATAACAACCGGGACCGACAGCTTAACGTGCCTTCCGAAGCACGGAGGAGCTCAAGATGAGCTAATGATAACAACCGGGACCGACGGCTTAACGTGCCTTCCGAAGCACGGAGGAGCTCAAGATGAGCTAATGATAACAACCGGGACCGACGGCTTAACGTGCCTTCCGAAGCACGGAGGAGCTCAAGATGAGCTAATGATAACAACCGGGACCGACGGCTTAACGTGCCTTCCGAAGCACGGAGGAGCTCAAGATGAGCTAATGATAACAACCGGGACCGACGGCTTAACGTGCCTTCCGAAGCACGGAGGAGCTCAAGATGAGCTAATGATAACAACCGGGACCGATGGCTTAACGTGCCTTCCGAAGCACGGAGGAGCTCAAGATGAGCTAATGATAACAACCGGGACCGACGGCTTAACGTGCCTTCCGAAGCACGGAGGAGCTCAAGATGAGCTAATGATAACAACCGGGACCGACGGCTTAACGTGTCTTTCGAATCACGGAGGAGCTCGAGGTAATATAAACCCATCCGTGTACAGGCTACGGTCGACGTTGCTTAACTTGCGTGTTCAATTAGACTGACACGCGCAATGACGCCATCGAGCTTCTCTATTATTTTCTACTATTCATTGTTTTAATGCCATAAAATCATAAATTTAGTTCAGCTAATATGTACCACGACATTCATTGATTGTTAGGCGGTACGAAGTTCGCCGGGACAGCTAGTAATGAAATATGTAATACGAAAATATAATCAAAAAGCATTTTAGTACAAAATGTTTTTTCATTAAATTATCGTTTCTCTGGAGCAAACCAGCATACGATCCACCTGATGTGAAGCAGTGACTGTAGCCTATAAATAGATGCTCACAACATAAAGTGCGCAATTATTTCCTGATGAGGTCATTCACTCACAGGAACACAGCAACTTTCAAGGACTGTAAGCAATTTTGTGGTGGTCTTTTGTTCGATGGTGATATATTTCCAGCCGGGTAACTTATAATTACACTGCGCCCTGCCTCTATTTTGCCAGAGCCATAATCAACAGGGTGCACCACATGCAGATAGTTTTAACCAAAATTATAAACTTTAAGTAGTAATTTAGCGCACTTCCAAGCCCTCTGTTACTAAACTCTTGTAGTAACTGCACTTTGTAACATGCTTCATACAAAATCATCTTGCTTTGTACTAATCAGAATACTTGCTATGTCGTGTATATATTTAATATTTCAATGCGGTCTCAATAGATGGCAGCACGCACAAGACTAAAAAATTGTTGACCAACACACAGATGGCGCCACCGTCATTTTTATTTTTATGAGTTCAATTGCCTCAGCTATACAGAGTGATCCGAGAAAAGTTTGTGCGTAACGAACGTACCATACTCGACTGACGACCGGCGAATACGTTGGTCGTACGGACTCACCCGCTGTTGCGGCGTAACATTCCTACGAAAACCGCGATGTGCGAAACAATAACTCGGACACAGTGAATATATGCGATTTTACGATACATTACGAAAATATTACGAACGGTGTAAGCGATGGCTTTAAGAATCGGATCCGATTGTATTTTATTTTTATTTATGTGCATTTTCTTTAGTGCTTCAAGTTTCAATCTAGAACCGAGGATTCCTGTGATAAAGTATGGGGCTTCAGATTCATATTTTGGATTTTCTGTAGCAGAACATATCACATATAACAACGATGGAACTAATACTAGTTGGTGAGTTACTTAACTTATTTTTATCTTAAAGTACGTTAGTATGATGTCATGTGCGAAGGTCGTTCTCCATATGGTTTGTATAAAATGTTTATCTTGTTATAAAATGTTGTTATTGTGACTCGATTTCAAAATTATCAGAAATTTATAGGTCTTATTTATAGTATGAAGATAATGTGGTGGTCTGTAGCATTTTCGAGACGGTTTATTTTAAAATAATAAGCAGCATATTATATATTTAAACTTGTTAAAGTATATTATGTTAAAATAATTTCAGGAGATGGTATTAAATAAAATATTCGCATATTCTCCCAATATATTCAGCGTAGGTATATTGTTTTGTTTTAATATAATAATAAATCTTCTGTCAGTTCTCAAGGGGATATAAATCACCGGTTTTTCTGTTAAGCACTACAGTTGACCGACACTTATCGGATGGCATGACAATGGTATCCGGTACTTTTGTAACAACAATGTAGCGATTTGTAAATATACAATGGTCGAAAAGTTACGTCGAGCTCTTGGACAAAAAGGTCCCGCTGATTATTGTTCTTTTACCTCAAACTTCCAACAAAATGCACCTGCCTGGCGGATTCTCATTAAAAGTTTTAAGTCTTTTTTGTGACTCAAAAATTTTGTAACTCGAATTTCGTTATTTATGTTAGGTACATTTTTCTGATGATCGATTGGTGCATGTTGTTCCAAGGTTCCAACACGCATTTTGGATATTTTCGTCAGGTATGCACACTTATCATTTTTTAATCGCCGAAGGCTAAGGATTTTTTTTCTTTTATTGATGAGCCTCGAATGAAGCATTCTGCATTTATAATTTAATGAAAGGTTTTTCCACGCGCCACAAAAGTTCTTCAACCTTTAATTTTAAACGTGTTGTATACAGTTGATAATGTTGATAGGTGCAGCTAGAGTCAAGTTTAACGCTTTGACGATATGCAGTATACTTATGAAAGACGGAATAGAAGCTAATATCAAACTGAAGTGTCAAGCTAGATGTAAACTTAGCTATGCCCATGACTTATTATTAAATAAGTATATCTGACTTAAATTAGTTTTTTCGTAACAATCATAAAGTAATCAATACGTGCTTCACCTTTTAACAGAAATAAATACATATAGACTTCTCTTTTTTGCACAAAATTATTAAATGCAATAATAGAAAGAAAGAAATAAAAATAATGCAGTAGGAAATAGTCCAAATACGGGTATATTACAGGAGGAGGAGGTATTATTTACAGGAAAATCACTGAAAAACAAGAAGTTCTACCTAGGTCGCACACAAGCAGACTCCACTCTCGGTTACGAGAAGATCTGTATACCACCGGTATCCGTATCTATATGTAATTCTTGGTTATACTTATATTACATATACAATATACATACTGTTTTTGCAATCGGAGCTAGTCTATAGTATACTGAACAAAGACCTCACTTAGTCTTCAGTATAGAGCTTTCACATTATCTTTATTCTACAAATAAATGATTCTGTTTCTGATTCGAAATGGTAGAGAATTCTACAGGCATAGTTTTGGATAATATAGTAATAAGGCTCATGAATAACTAATTGATTTAATCTGCTCATTAGAATAAATATATCATTTCGTACGTACAACTGCTATGTAACAAGCTTTTGAAGGCTACACCTTAGAATCTATGTTCCCTGTTTAGTTTTAGTAATTTTTGACTAACGATGAAGAAATTTCGCGAACAAAATCGCTACTGACGGTGAGAGAGTGCGCGGTGCCAAAACGCATAACTCTCAGCATCTCGTGTCAGCGCCAGGAATCTGTGACCTACTAAAGATGCCGAAGAAATGTATTGACTTCGAATCTTAGCTGATCTTGTAGTATATAACGCATAATTTGTTGTGAATGCAAGCAACTGCAAGTTCATCGGTAATTGTATATTGCATTATGCATATACAATTACCGATGAACTTGCAGTTCAAAAAATGTGCACCTAACGCAAGACATCATACAAGATTCAAGATTCGACCACTCCTTCCTATGAAAATATTTTAGCAAAATATTTTCATAGGAAGCAGGGTCACCTACCGTAAATCTGAAACTCACTATGCTACATGTAGTGATTAACTCTACACCACGAAAGCATTTCACTATAAGAAATAACTCCCTTTACTCCCTTCTGTCTGTCTGCCTGGTACGTCAGCACAGCACTACGGTGATTTATTCAGTGGTATGGTTTAATATTTAAAGACCCACCGTACCACCAGAGGTACGGCCAGGGGTACGGTGGGTCTGAAGCGCTTGTAAAATAACTATTTCATGAAAGTGAATTTATTCATTTTTATGTATGGAGCAAAGAGATTTAACATATTATATTGAATGTCTTTGGGACGGTCGGTTTCTACAAAATGTCCAAATCTATAGAATACATGGCATGTTATCTGTTATTTATATAATTTTGTCATAAGCATTGTAGAGTTTATATTTTTTTATTTAATCACAGCGATTGGCATATGTTCGATCCGATGTTCGGTCGGCTCACTCGATATAAAGCGATGACATACCTAGTCTATAGCGTTGTAATTTAAACGAAATTTTGCTGAACAGATTAAATTTATGTATAATATAATATTTTGCTTTTTATGCATGTTTTGCAAAGAAACCCCATATTAAACCTAGCATCGGTATTTAAGACAAGATAGACCAATAAACCAGACACGTTTCCAGACAATAATGTCCGCGACTTGTGAGACATAGTTTGGTCAGCTTCCTACATCTACTGAACTAAATAAACAAGTTTGCACTACGAGTAACATCTAGCTAGATGAACCATGCCAGCCAATACAGCGGAACACACCGCGTAATATTTATTTTTAGGAATGCTAATTAAATAACATTGCAAATGTAATCTGTATCTCAAATTTTACGGCTACAAATTTCATGACTTTTTATGTAGAAATTATTTTTTAAGCAACTAGCTTCCGCCCGCGGCTTTGCTCGCGTTTACGAAAAAGTCTTTTAATTTTTCGGGTTAATATATAGCCTATGACACTCACTAAATAAGGTGGCTTTCTACTGGTAAAAGAATTTTCAAAATCGGTTCAGTAGATTCAGATATTACTCCTTACAACCTCACAAACTTTACCACTTTATAATATTAGTATAGATATTTTTTTGTCGTAGATAAAGAAAGCTATAAACAAATTGATAGTTTTCCAACTAGAAAAAGAGCAACTTACGCTATCATCATGTACGGAAATGGGACAGATTCTGATTGCATCTATAAAACGCAGTGAATTATACGTCTATGTTCCATAATCTGTCGTACACAGAAAAAAAGATTTCAAGTTCTAAGTAACTGTTAGATTATTTAATCAACGTTATATGTATATTGTTTGTTTATAATATTTTATTCCATATGTCATCGCATCACATGTGAACGGCTGATTCGATTTCGCTAATTCTTTTTTTGTTGTATTTGTTACTGTCAGGAGAAGGTTCTTTTGAAAGTAAAAAGTTAGAAAGTTGCGTGGAAAATTAGAAAATTTAAGAAAACTGAACGACCATATTAACTTTTCTTATGTAACTTCATGTCGTTTGACAGAACTGTCCGTCATTTGACGTTAAGAAGATAGGATAACGTCTGTCGAGTCAGTTAGTACAATATAACAGAAAAAGAATGCAAATATTCCAAGCATAAGAGCAATTAGAGACTATGAAACTAACCATCTAGTGGTGAAGTCATGAGTTTAATTAACTGATACACGAAGATAGATTATTGGAGACAGACAATGTTCCTGATGCATGAGTCAGAGTCAGACAACTTCCTAGATTAGTTTCTTGAGCTAGAATAGCTAGATAAACAAGTTAGTAACATCTAGCTGGAATGTCTCCAAGTGTTCGCGGGTGGCTTACGCCTACCCATGTACAAACTGTTATCTTATTAGATATTAATATGAAGGATAACATTACATTTGAAAGGATAATTCTGAAGAACATACCAGGGACAATTTTGTGTTTTGCTCGTATTTTGTTATTATTAGTGTACGATTTTTCTGAAATTACACGATACAATTTTGCTTTCGTCTTGCTGGAGTTGTCTTTATACATATGAGAAGATTGTATATAAAATGTAATATATATATAGGTACTTTTCTACTATGTCGGGTGGCAGACAAGCATACGATCCACTTGGTGTGAAGCAGTTACTGTAGCCATATTAACGCTCTCAACAAGAAATATTGCTCGAGTTCTGCCATCCCCTCTGCTAACGCAGCCACTCCTTTCTTTCTGGTGACCTCGCCATGAACACAACAACTCAAGGGAATTGTTATTTGGTTGTAATATTAATGTCTAATTTAAAATTATCTGGTGGATGTTTTATCTCATAGTGAACTCCTAATTTAATTATTTATAAATATAAAAATATATAAAGAAATCTGTGTATGCATAGTTTTTAGTTATGTGAACATGATAGCGGAAGTTAAGCTTCATGTATCGAACCTATTTTTTAGCATACAAGCAGGAAATAGGCGACAATTGTAATAGAGGTTGTTAGTCTGCCCTAAATACTAATGTTCATTACCGCTCTCGTAATAACGTGACTTAAAACATAATAATTATACTAAAATATGACATAGGTAATTATGACTGAAACGTAATTTATGACTTATAACGTAACAGATTGATTCTAAGATCTATAGTTTACTTAAATGTGTTCTCAAAGTTTACGTAAATCTTCATCATATTTATATAGATATTCATCTATAGATAGATTAGATAGTCATCATCATTATATTAAAAGTACTGAATTCATAAAAGAAGTATTTAATATAATCGAAAAAAAAAAACAAAGGACATGCCTTTGATATTTTTTTTCGATTATATTAAATACTTCTTTTATGAATTTCATGTTCAGACGATTTTGCAATTCATATTATTGGAATCGATGTGTTAGGTAACAACTCAATGTTTTAGGTGCACTGTAGTTAAGCTTCATTTGACTAGCCATGTCTTTAGGTTTTTAATGCCTTATTTGCCATATTGCTATCTCTCACATTGCTAAGAATGAAGTCAATTTCCAAAAGCTTCCTACACCTACTAATTTCTTCTGATTAAATTCATTGTGAGATTCAAGGCAGCCGTAGTTTTACCCCCGGGACTGCAATTGACTTCACTGTTCATTGCCTGTTTTGGCGGTCGCCGCAGTTAATCCTGGCTACATAGGAGACACAGTGGTGGGAATTTGTGGTGGGCCCCCGTCCCATATGTTATTTTTGAATAATCATATATTAATACCTGAGAATTCCAACGTAGGTTGGCTATTAATATTACATTATCATATAATTATAATTAAAGACATTGTATCACACTTCTAAAAATTCTTTGATTATAATGATTGTAATATATAAAACGTCAATTTATCAGATTATAAAGTGTAAATTGTTTACCAAGCGTCGCTATATAAATACTAGGACACAAATGGTCGATAAGGAGGCGATAGGTTCCACTACCTACAAACTAGAGCTACCGGTAACTTTGCAACTAGTGTGTATAGGTCATTGCTCCCAAGTAGGCAATGTTAGGTATTATTTTCTGCCGTATTATTTGTGTATGTAGCAGCCAGATGGCCAATTCTCGTAACTACGACGAACTGTGAAATTGTGGAATCAACTTCCCTCAGCAGTATTCCCAAATAACTACTATATGGGAGCCTTCAAGAACAGAGTCAATATATAACTTAAAAGGCTGGCAACGGATCGGGGACTCCTTGGTGTTGCTGATTGCTATAGGCGGTGGTGATTATTTTCCAACAAATGACCCACATGCTCGCTTGCCCCCCTCTTCTCATATGGGGGGGTGGTGTGTGAGGTGTCATGTATGAGATCGAGGCGGCCTTCAACTGCCGTCAACGAAAATATTGTGGCTACTATTAAGAGTCTTTGCTATTAAGCGGCTAATTGAAGAAAACCCGCAGATTACCTATGAGACAATTCGAGAACTATTGGGGATTGGTATGAGCCAAATTCAGAAAATTTTACACGAAGAATTAAAAGTTCGGAAACTTTGTTGTCGTTGGATCCCTCATGAACTTACAGCGGAACAGAAGCGGGCTCGCGTGGAATGGTACTACTGAAGTACGACCACGGACATTCTAATGCTGTTTATGATATTGTCACATGAACCGAAACGTGGATTTATTGTTTTGAACCCGAAAAAAAAAAACAGCAATCTTGTGAATGGGTGTTTGAAAAATGTTCGCGAAAGACGACCAAAAAGCCGCGTTTTCCTACATCATGACAACGCTTCTTCACACACGGCCAACAAAACAAAGTCATTTTTAGCTTCCGAAAAAGTACTACTCGTCACCCATCCTGCACATAGCCCCGACCTAGAACCATGTGATTTTTGTATTTTCCCCAAAATCAAAGATTTGATGAGAGGTTTCACTTTTACCAACTCCAAAGAGGCAGTGATAGCGTTCAATCAGCACGTAGAAAACATGCCTTCAGATCTATGGTCCTCCTGTTCTAAAAAAATGGTTTGATCGCATGAAAAAATGTTTAAAATGTAAAGGAGAGTATTTTGAAAAGCAATAAACATAATAGGTATTTTGGTTATAACATGTTGTTTTTTAAGTTTTTAAAGCATACTTTTAGTGTGACCTACGTACCTACATTAAATTTTTCGCAAACACAGAATCCATGGAACCTAGTTTTGTTTTTATATGACTATTTTTTTATTATGAGTCATAGAGATTCGGTAACGTGATTTTGTCTATGACTTCATTTCATATTTTTTAATTATCAGTCAATTTCATAGAGATACGGTAACGTGATTATTTCATTTCATGTCCTCAATTTCATGTGACTAAGTACAATCAATACATTAGATTTTTATCTGCGATTTCATATTTGACAAAGTTCTTGATTTCCTCAATTCCATGTGACAAATACGAGTACTTATCCATACAATTTGAACGACAGCTTTATTTTGAGCGATTTTTGATTAGAATAGATGACAGTTCTACTGTGGTTGTACTTATATTACTGTGTACTCCACTGTCTGTCTTTTTGTCCGTCTATCACAGGGCTCTCTTGAACGGTTGGGCCACAGAATTATTTATTATTAGAATTTCGTTTCGCATATAATGTATCCCATATTTTCATTTCATAGAATAATCAGTGCAGTATACTCACTCCAATATTGTACTTATAGATTTTTGTTACAAATAAAATATTATTTTTCTATAATATTGTTTAGATAATAAAAAACTTATTTCAAAGAAAAACGTTTTCTCGAGTGATAGCGATTTTCCGGTGGGGTTGCAGTTCTAACTTAATCTACTTTTCTAGTTGCAAGTCGGTTCTGATGGGGTCGCAGTTCTAACATAACCTAAAGTAGAAAAGTTTTTCCTAAAAATACGACTAATACGTTCTATAAACTAAACAACGTTAATTGGATAGCTAATGTCACATTGAACTTTATGTACTTATTTGATTCTAAATATCGCAAAAAATGACATAAGAAAATTCTAAAATCGCACGTCTGTAAAATTCACACTCCTTATCTTATTTAGCTATTTAACTCGGTTGTCGATTTATGATCACATCTGGCTTTGTTCTACGGATAGTAGATCCACAACAGTGTCTATTATGAGGATTATGTATGCTTTTTGTATACCAAAGACCTACTAACAATAAAAAAGAAACTTTCGAGACGTGGGTGTACTACGTAACTTTAGGACTTTGCCCACAAATAGAGACATTTTCTCACAGTTTCACGATGTTTTGTAACACGTTTCTTTATGTGAGACATTTGTGTTTCGTTTTGGGAGCAATATTTGTAGAATTTTATTATGTTTGGTTGAAAAATAGCAGTCGAATCTGTAAATAGATTCGGTTAACATATCTGCCAGCGGTTTGACACATCATTACTTAGTTTTATGAGTTAAATACAAGTTTTTATGTAAATAGTTCGAGAGCTAGCTTCAATAATCCTATTTATGGTTAAATAGGGTCGTCCCCCATGAACCATTCACACCAATTAAAATCTTCACACGTCACTCTCAGTGGGGTGCTATCTGTGAAGCGGGTATGTTCAAAATGGTGAAACCACAATATTGAATTTATTGAACAAATTATTGGTAATAAATGGTAATATTTATTTTAACACTTATTGTTTTTAGTTCATAGCTAGTTTACTTTTGTTGACTCTTGCTTTCGCCATTCAAAACCAATACGCTCCACGAAGATTTCTCATGGGAAATTTGGATTTTTATCAGTGGAATTACAATGACGATAAGTGTCTAAATACACTATACCGAAGATACGCGACCTAAGTTCGGCGTCATTACGCCTCGAATATTTTTTCAATGACTATCGACACATTGGACCAAAATTACATTGCGTTTTTTACATACCAATCTTAATCACGCAGAATTTCGGCCGCGGAAATCGGCTTAGTGTGGTTTGACACTAAAATGTGAAAGGTACTATTTCGCCCATTGACTTATAGTCTATGGATATAGAGGTAACCACCCACTAAAAATCGTAACTCTCCCTTGACGCATGGCACCTCGTTTTCATTATCGAACATCATGGTGGCTGTTCGAGGTGACTTGTTTATTTATTGCTGTTATTTATAAAACCCGCTATGGGAACGATGCGTTTGTTTTTTTTACACTACGTCGGGAGGTAGACAAGCATGCGGCCCGTCTGATGTGAAGCGGTTACCATAGTCATATCGCTCGCACGCCGCGACTCCCGCTGCCAACGCAGCAACTCCTTCCTTTCTGTGACTTCAGTCACTCGTAGGAACACAAAAATGGTCAAGGGATTTTTTTATACTACGTCGGGTGGCAGACAAGCATACGGCCAGCCTGAAGTGAAGCAGTTACTGTAGCCATAATTAGCGCTCGCATAATTATACGGCTCCGGTATTCTGTGGGTTGGAGGTACTTCCCCAGTCGAGCACCTTACAAATATGCTATACCCTACCTCTTTTTTGTTACAACTTCTTTCGCTGATCAGCAGGGTCCACCAGATGCAGGTGAAATTAGCTTTGACTCTAACGATCGTGATAAGCCACTGACACCCGAAAAAGTTAGTCAAATAGTTACGTTTGTTACAACACCGGGTAACAAACAAGTTTTCAACTTGTCAGATGTGAAGCGGTTCCCGTAGATCAGTGGTTCCCAACCTTTTTATATTCGCGGACCACTACGAGATTTTTGTGGGCGTAGCGACTGCGAGTGTCATATAAATCCATTATTCTATAACTCGAGATTTTAGTACTTTGTATAATAGTGCGCAATCTCTTTTATTATAAGATTGTATCACGGACCATAATTTACCTTTCACGGACCACCGGTTGGGAATCCTTGCCGTAGATAGTGAAGCGGTTGCAACACGCATGTTGCTTGATGCTGACGTAGCAACTTCTCAAAAGGTTCCTGACGAATTCACAGGAATACAACAACTCCAAAGAAAAATGGCATTTGACTGCGATTATTTGTAATCATCATTATTTGTATCTCTTTCGGGCGTTGTGCCCTTAAGTGCTCTGTCGCTGGTAATGTCGCAATGTGAAATTAAACATATTGCCACAGTACACTTAAGTCAAGTACTGTGGTATTGAACTTGTTTCCAAAGAGTAAATTTTATGCTCATAAGTTTTTTTTTATGCAACTAAAGTGGAAACAAGCATACGATCTGCCTAATCGGTCACTGCAGCGTAGAAGTATTAATCACGCGTTGCCGACACAAAAAAATCCTTCACGCCTTACTTAAAGAACGGCGCATGAAAACGGCGTGAAGGGATCTTTTGGAAGAACAGAGAAAGAAGGAAGGGAAAGGAAAAACTGTGAATAACTGGGATTTAATACGTTTAATAGCGCTGACTGCGCTACTTTCGTCTTGAGAGTGGAAAGGTGGTGTACTGCACAACATTTTCTCGAACATTTCCTTATAAAATAGCGTTTCTGCGAATGCTTCACGCTATGTTCGATGTAATGCTCATGGCGAATGAGTATTTATCTGTAACACTTCATTCTATTTTTCGTATACTGTTCTTGAAAATGTTGCATGACTTGACCCGTGTCTTTGCTCGATGAAATGTTACATCGATTCGTTCGTTGGTTTATAAAATTTGGTTGTAACAAAACGTAGAGCGCCTCGCTGTTCGGTTGCAAGCAAATGCTCTAGTCTGTACTCACCTTAACATTACTCTAAAACATTTAGTTTGTCCGATATGTAGTATTAATTCGAGTAGTTGATAAGTATGATTGTATTATATCTGTATGTTCAATACATTTTTATTATTATCACAATTATTAATAGATTATTTATCTTTGCTGTAAAAGTCAATATCAGTGATATAAAGTTATAATATTATTATAAGATATAAAGTTGATATTAATACATATCACAAAAGGGTATATATTGTAAATTCGTATTTTTTGCTATAGATAAACCGCTTCTAGATTTCTACTATGTTTTTATCAGAGGGGCAATTCTCGTAACTAAAATATAGTCAAAATTCAGTTCTGATCCAAAAAAAAATTAGTATTCTCGACAATATGAGACTTTTTTTAAATTTAAAACTTGTTTTATATCGAAATATGACCGAAAAGTATACAAACTAAGAATGTTATTTTGCCAACAATAAAAATTGATAATAATTAATTAATGAAATCAAATATATCTTTTAGCCAAATCACAATTCAATCTCGATTCGGTCAACTTACATTCTGCGATCGTCGAATAGTTATAGTATATACAGTGGCGGACTAAGGCAAAAGTGGGCCTTAGGCAACATTATATTTTCGGGCCTACTAAAGAAGTTTTCACTTCAAAAATATAAATTAAAAACAAAATTTTCGGGCCCGAAAAATTACGGGCCCTAAGCACGTGCATTTTTTTGGCTGCCTAGGCCTTTTTTTATTTTTTTTTTATACTATGTCTTACGCCTTACGCCTTAGTCCGCCTCTGAGTATAAAATTTGAACTTTGTAAACCAACGGATACCTATAATACTTAATCAAATGTACCTATTATAATTTAAATACAGACAATTAATATAAATAGATTATGCGCATTTCCTATTAACCAATACGATTGGCGTTTCTGAATAGCGCAGCGGCTGCGCCCACGAGCGAATTCGAATCGGATACGTGTTGTATCTCTTATTGTTCGAAAGATACATACCACAGATAAAATAAGATTTCATTTTGTGATAGGACATAATAATCTTTATTCGCTGGGTTTCTTAGCTTGAATTGAACTTTAATCTTGCCACAAAGTGGGATAGAGTTATTTCGCGGTCACTTTTGCTATGTTATTATCTGTACATTTATACAGATAAATAAAATTGGAATGTCCGTTTGTAATATTAAAATAAACGCTTTACACTAAATGCATATGGATGTATACACGGTAGATATATACCAAAATATTTCTTTTTACTATTTGTGTGTGTGTAGGTTTGTTCCGGCTAATCTCGGAAACGGCTGGACCGATTTTAACGGGACTTTCACTGGCAGATTGCTGATATAATAAGGAGTAACTAAGGCTAATTTTATCTTAGAAATTTTATTTATTTTAATTAATAATAAAAAATAACTATTCCGCGAGGACGAAGTTGCGGGCACAGCTAATTTATTGTAGATTTGGACTAGACACCCTAACATAAATATTCTACGTGATGCGATTTCGACCGTATGTTGATCTATCAGTCTGGACTTTGAATTAAAAAAAAAAAAACTACTGATGGAACTGACTTTATATCGGTCGGTAGATATCTACTTTATATCATGTAATCAATCACTTTATATTTGAATGTTTGAGTAAAAATCGTTTACTTCACCGTAAGGTATGTGTTTAGAGTGCTGTGCCATCCCTGTTATCCAATAGGGATGTCGATATCTTAGTCGAACGGGTTTAGAGCATTCTCACCGCGCTGCTCAACTGCGGTTTGGCGGAGGTCAGTGTTTTTAAGCCACCAAAGGCCACTGACTTGGCTTAACGACTATCATTTAACGACAACAGCTGAGACCGACGGCATAACGTGCCCTCCGAAGCACGTCGACGTTGCTTAACTTGCGTGATCGATTAGACTGACACGCGCAACGTCACCATCGAGCTTCTCATACCGCTACATGCATTGAACTAAAACGTGATTACAAACCGGATCGGTAGTTAAGTGAAGAGCATACTTGAGACATTTTAGTATGTTAGTACAGTTTTTAGTATGTAAATGAGATATGACAATTCGTCGAAGACAATTGTTTGCGGGACCGAACAGTCACAAGCTAAAAGCAATGTGAATTTATACCTACTATGTTAATTAGGTACCTATTCAACAATATATTGCTTAAAGGTATTTGTAAGAAAGAAACCTTTTAAAGTTTTTATACTTTTATCTTCGAACTGCGCAAAGTTAAGTGGTAAGAGCTTTTTACTCGGCTGTAAAATGTTTTTTTCGCACTTAAATCAACATGGATGAGTTTTAGATTCTGAAGTTTTTGCAGAAGAGCTTTATAGGTGGCGTTAATAAAAAAAATAAGGGCGTTTTTATTTGTCATGTAAATAGGCATACATTAGGTACGTAAAATACGTATAGGTTTGGATATATCAAATAAATAAGCTTATCCCACTTAATTTAATATACTTATAATATCCTGGCAAGTTGGCTTAAATCAATTATTTAAATACATAATAATAATTTAATAAGTTGGTGTTATCATAAATAGATCAATTTCTGACTGCTATGCCATGTTTAGTAGTGTAATACATAATAGGTAGATGGCGCCACACTGCGACTTCACAGCAATAAAATATAAAATGCAAAAGAAAATACCATAGTCTTTCACCCCTCGATATGGTACACAGGAAACTCTCAGACTAAGACAAACAGATTGTCTCGTCCGTAGAGCAGAGTCTGATCTGATATGATAATGGAACAAAAAGTTAAAGCTTAAGCTAGACTAGATAAGGAAAATGAACCTTTTTAGAATTTTCTTATCTAATCCATCTTTTTACATTTAGAATCAAATAACGATCAATCTGACATTTGCTCCCCATAAAAGAGCACGAAACTGAACTACCAATAAAACAGATCAGGCTTTATTCTACGGATAAGTCGAGATAATAAATATTTGTCTTGTGCTGAAATTGTACACGCGACCTTGGAGTCGAAGTAGCCATTCCTAGCCATTTGACCATCGAGCTCGTCAAATTACAATAAGTGATTTACTATATATGTATAAGCACAGCATAAGTAATAGTACTGTATAACTAAGGTTGCCATGTCTAAACGCTAGCAACTAGGATAAGAAGCGTATAAACTCCGGACATGTCATCAATGTTTTTTAATACTAGTACATTTTTTTATTCTGTGGCAAGACGGTTATTCTCAGCATGGAGCACCCGGTGGTAGTGATTTAACTTTTAACCCTGTACTACAAATGAAACCTCATCTGGACGCTTCCCGGACTTCCAAACTAGGGAAAATCCGGGGAAACCCGGACGGATGGCACCCCTATGTGTTATAATTAGAGATGAGCAAAATGCCAGGCATTTACTAAATAATAAGTGCCCAGTAAGTACCTTTAAATTCCCAATAAATGCCTAGTTTTGAGCATAAATAGGGAATTTATAAGTACTTTTTGGGCATTTATCGTAAACGCATTTTGCCCATCTCTAGTTATAATATGTCTATGACCGTCCGTGTCTATTGCATGGCTCTTAAAACTGTTCCAGGTTACACGAACATTTATAATGGTAACATTTCCCATTGTTACAGCATCTAACTTTGAAGTTATGTTAGAGGTGAAATGTTATGGTAAATGTTAAAGCAAATGGTTCAAGTCGAAGGTAGTGACTTGGCTATGAGTGTCCGCCCACGAAGGTGCGTAGGCGCTGCTAGGTTCATGGATATTTAGGGTTGATGCACTTAGTCATAAGCAACTCCATATTTATTCTTATTTCATATATGTATTACAAACAATGGAATAAGCATTTTTTATACTACGTCAGGTTTTGTTTGCAACCTACGCTCCACTGATGTGAAGCGGTTACCGTAGACATATAACACTCGCAACATAAAATATCATTCTCGCGCCACCACCCCCTGCTAACGGAGCAACTCCTTCTTATCTGGTGACCTTACTCACTCCTAGGAACACAACAACCCTCATAGGAATTGTTATTTGGCTGCGGTATCCTGTGATGTGGCTGTGGCAGCTTACAAAATGGGTAATGCCTTACCTTTCTTTTCGCCAGACCTCGTTTGTCAGTCAGCAGGGTGCACTGACAAACGAGTTCATGGTACGAGTTCTTGTATAAAGAATAATTCTTTATTGTCTGTGACTTGAGGTAACCATAATTCTAATGTATCATGAATTTTATAATATGCCGAATATTTCGATATTCGGCTATTGATTAAAACTATTATAGATAGCTATTAAATAATATATTAATATATTGTTTGTTACGGTTATTTCCGCGATATGTGGATGCGATAACCCTACTGTAATTGAACTAGTCTCCAACCTAGACCATAATGCTGTCGTATATATTTAAATTACATACATATAGGTTACATATAGGGTAGGTATGTAGAGCAAAAGGTATGTAGTATAAAACGATGCAATAGATAGGCGAGTTTTTAATAAAGTTTACACATGCTTACGAGTTTATTCATAATTTGAGGTGTACCCACGTACACCTCAAATTATGAATAACACCCCACGGTGTTAGTGGTGCATTATCACCTTGAGACAAATACAAACTTACCTGTACGTGGTGTACCTTGCTAACAAACGAGGATCTGGCTAAAGAGAGATATGTAGAGAACAGCGTATTGATAAGCATCCCGAATGGAGAAATATCTCCACTTTATAGAATGTAGCAGACAAATAACAATTCCCTTGAGGACTGTTGTTTTTCCTGCGAGTGAGGAAGGATAAATAAAAGACTTACAGATTTGGGAACGACGGTAACCGCTTCAAATCAGGCGGGCTTGTGTGTCTAGTACAAAAAAAAAACATAAATAAAAGTCTTCTGTAGAGTTAAGTAAAATGTGTTGTCCAAGAAATCCTATTATGCTAATACCTATAGGAAATACCTTTGTGTACCACACAATAAACTAACCGCTGCTTGCGTATCTTATACAGTTGTGACAGCCCTGTAGGCAGTTTGCTCATAAATGATAATAACTAATACCGATATATTCTTCAATGGCTAACCGTTATTGCAAACAGGCATGGTGGGAAATGCCTTTGTTATTTAATAAAATATTATAGATATTCCTGGACAAATTATAACAACGCCCTCTAGTTCCAATCTAAGCATGCTTAAAAGTTGTAAAGCTGTAGTGATAACCCTATTTATGTTGTATTGTCAACCAGCCATCTGGGCAACGATGGCGTATCAGCCATTCAACACCAGTCATCTATTCAAATTGACTGCCTGAGATGCAACTGGAACAAAATTTAATACATTATGTTGCAATCTTTATTATGTTAGCGAATTCCGGCGCGTTCGTTTGTGTAGTTAGTTGGGACATATCATCATCATTATTGCTTTTTCTATTTGGGGTCGGCGCAGTATGTCTTTTTCTTCTTATCCATCTCTCACACAATCCAACTACCTCTTTTTTGGACTTCCTCGTTATATCCATTTACGTTCAAATTCATCTTTCTCTTTCTCGATGGTATCTGGTACACCTCATGATGTAACAAGATTAAGAGATGTAAGTGGCTTACCGTGATCTTTAGACCCAAAGCCATCCTCGCCTGCACGTGGTGCACCCTGCCAACTAGCGAAAGAGGCTCTGGCAAAAGAGATACATTGTATTTATTATGAGTTGAAGAGAAGAAATTATGAGTTGTAGTAAAATGATTTTAGACGTTCATAGCTTAAAGAGTATTCCCGTATTCTCACATTAAAACACCGTTAAGACAGTGTCTATTGTTGTAGTAAATTGTGATGCAGGCCCACGCAATAGCACGAGGTTTTCCATATATGACTGCATCAATCAATGTCCAATTTATATGTCCAGTGCCGCCTAGCGCGTGTTGCAGGAAAACGTACATCGTACTGCAATTAATTATTATGCATGCCCCATTTAATTATACGTGATATGACACTAGATAACATGCTTTAATTCATCTTTGTATATATATTTTGTATCCAATGTTTCCACTAGTGTTCCGAATTTCGTTCTCTGGAAGAAAACTTGTAGATTATTTTATTGTAGTACGTTGGTCTCTATTTTTTCAGCGAATTAAAAAGCAAAAAGGCATAGATTGGGTATCTATTCTGTTTATTCTGATGCCTGTTGATTTTTCGATTAATGATGATGAGACTCGTGTGTCAATTATTTTAAAATATGACTATACGTTACGAGTACGCACCCCAAAATATTATATGGAAAAAGTGAGCTTAGGGCATAGGATACAAGGTTTTAGGTGTCCAGTAGCCTGCGAGACCTTATTCTGTCTCTTAAGGCGATGTAGGTTCAGAATTTCAGGTTTTATTGGATAACCATATGTCGTGAAGCATTAATAAAGAAGTCAGCCAGTCAGTAGGTCATGCAGTATTTAAAAAAGCGCGTATGGGCCACAAGCTAGGCGCTTTTTGCTCGAGTCTAACTTCAGGGGTCTCAACTCCTGAGTAACTAGCTCCACCTAGGCGGGCGAGATTAGAGACGAGTACGAGATTTCTTTTATATAAGGCTGCCCCAAAGGCTTTCAAAGTCAGCCGACTTTGAAGGCTTAGGGGCAGTCTTGAGATTGAGTTGTTAACTTTCCAAAGTAGTTTGAAATTTTTTTTATATTTTTTTATATCGATGATTATATGATTTTAGTCAAATGTTCAATGCAATGAACTTTTAGTACGTTTGAACATATAGATTTGACGAGCACGGTGGTCGAATGACTAGCAATGGCTACTTTGACTCCGAGGTCGCGGGTTCGATCCCCGCACACGACAAACATTTGTGTGCATGAACATGTCTGTTTCTCTAGGTCTGTTTATCATCATGAACATGTCTATTTATCAGTTGTCTAGTACCCATAGAACCTTTGCATTTAATTTGGGACTAGAAGGCGTTGTGTAAACTGTCCAGAAATATTTATTATTTTCATGGTGACTGTACGTCAAGTGTATTAATTAGAATGGTAGCTTGGTATTTCGTAAACTAAGTAGGAGTTATGTATGAATTATCTGTTTGGCCGATCTCTGGCCCGACTCTTTCGCCCCCGACTCGTTCATTTATAATGTTGGCCATTTACAAGTGTAGTTGGAACGATAAAGATAATTCTCCGCATTAGATCCGCTAATAACAACTGGTTTGTTATGATAATTTATATCATAAACTTCGCGGTAGGTATGTAGTAATGAGATTTTCTTTGGTAATGTACATACCTATGTGTATATTCTGGATATTTAGAAAATAACAGTTAGGTTTTCATTCTTATTTTTTTATTACACAATTTTGTCGGTGTTATTGGACAAAATATTATATTTTTTACCTTTCACTTACTTTATTGCTTATCACACATAGGCTTTATTGCTTATCATAGTGTATACAATGATTTTTTGTCACCTGAGTGGCATAAATATACCTACCTCACGATTGAACTTATTTCTGTTTATAAAATTCACTTTACAGAACTAAAAAAATACGAACCATCGTCCGACATATAATAAGTGTTACTATAGTACCTAAGTGTTTTTTCTATTAAAGCAAATAGCATAAAATTTTATAAAAGGCATATATTTCTATAAAATTTTGGGTAAAAATTTTTGGTAGAAGTTTTTGTGTTAAGAAGTACTTACTAAAAGTACACACAATATAAATAATACTTATTCTGAAAGTCTGGCAAGTATCGATTTCAAAACCCAAATCCCAGGAGAACGATGCCGTGGGACCTAAACGTTAGATGATACGTAATATATTATAAATAGAATCAATATCATAAAAAATATTTTTGGGTCGGAAAAAAGTTGACATGTTATTTGATGATATGAAGCTACCGGTGTGTTTATTCCTGTTAAACGTTGCCTATTTGTTTGCCCCGAGGGTCTGACTGAGGAATCAAGAAAGCTGACTGGTTTATAAACGTTTTAGACAGTTTAATTCTACAAAATATTAAATTTTTTATATTTTTTACCTTTCACTCAGAGCTATGATGCTTATCATCGCGTGTATAATGCCTATTTGTCACCTGAGTGGCATAAAAATACCTTATGATTGAAGTTATCTCTATGTTTACAAAATTCTCTTCATAAATTACGAGTACATAGTGACATATTCGCTGTAAGATTTTCAGAATGTCTGTGCTCAAAATTCATTTTGGTTGATTGATCCATTTGATTCAAAATCAAAAAGTACTTTTTATCTAGGTACTGATATAAGGGGCGATCCAGAAATTACGTCACACGTTAAGGGGGAGGGAGAGGGTCGAAGAAGTGTGACATTGTGTGACAAGGGGGTGGGTGGGGTCCTAAATTTCATGACGTGACATTTCAAAATCTATTGTAATCTAAGTGTTAACACGAACTTTGTACTATTAACGCAAAACTCAAAAACATTTGCAACTCTAGATGTAAATTTGCAAAATATGTGACGTCACACTAGGGCGGGGGGTCTCACAAATGTGACCAGCTGTGACAAGGACGGGGAGAGGGGTCAAAAAATCATGAAATTCGTGTGACGTAATTTATGGATGGCTCCTAATACTATAAAGTTATTAAAGCATATAACACAAATTTCGTGTTTACCTAAAATAAGCCCACAATGCGTATAGAAATAACTTTTTCGATAGGCATGGTGTGACATCAAATTGTGTGTAGCAGATTGGAACAGCGGTCGATAGTGTTATCACCAGTGTAACCCAATTCGCCACGACATCTGCTTATATTCCAATAGCGTTGTGAAATAGTTTATCTATCCCACCAGAGTTTGCTGCACTCAATCATGTGTATTTTGTAATATCAGTGGGATTACGACAAATATTTGATTAATAAACACTTCATGAGTGGAGAAATTGTGTTTGCAAATAAAAATATTTTTTTCTTGGAAGGGTATTGCATAAGTCACTGCAACTCTCTATAATTGGCATCATAATTCCACTTATTGGCATATTGGCAGCATAATCATCGCACTGTTGGGATACGAATCTCCTCTGACCCTAAGGGGAATCTCCCCTGAATCGAAGGGGCTTTGATCATACTCCACCACGCTGCTCAACTGCGGGTTGGCAGAGGCCAGAGTTTTCAAGCCGCCCTCAGGCCACTAACTAAGCTTAACGACTAAAAATACTATAGATAGAAAATTTTATTTAAAGAGAACATTCCTTTATCTTGGAAAAGAAAGAAAACTGCATTCAAAGATTTTCGAAAATTCGCTTGCCACACCCGGAAATCGAATCGACTAAAATTTGTAATAATTACACTCTATACTTTTATTGCATCCACTAAATTTTACTTATAAACGGTAATACACATTATTACCGTTTATAAGTAAAATTTTGTTTTTTTAATTCTCTTATTCTATATCCAGACAAAGGAACCAATCATAATACGCATACATCTATCTAATCGTTTAATCTAGTTTGATTACAAACTGTACGTACACGAGTAGCGATAGACGATGAAAAAATGTAGTAAAAAACGAAATCAAAATCGTTCTATACCTTTTGAATCGCCGTGATTTAAAAGTACAGGAGAGTCGAAATTTTTTATTCAAACATTTCCAAGCAGTCGACGAAGCACGGTTCGCTTCTTTTATTAGTTTATTTTTTGTGGCAGGTCTTTACGGCGGATTTCGTTTCTTTTTGTTGTGGTCAGCCTTGTACGGAGTGCAGCCTTCGTTAGCGCGCAAGGTCACACGCTTGCTCTTATTGAACTCCCGTGCCACTAGTTTTTGTTGTAAGATGAGCATAATAAGATCAGCAAGATATCAAAACGGAATAGGACTTGCTGTATGAAGATTTTTATAAAGTTCTTTGATTACGGCTATTCTATAATGAGCCGTAGAAAAAGTTGTAAATTATTTCTTTAAAGGCTGTGTTGCGAATATTGTTTATGGCTGTGAATTTGGAGTGTCAGTGCTTCATCAAATCTTTGAATCAAAGCCAACCTCACCTGAAGAGCCTCGTTTATCAGCCAACAGAGTCCACCCTGTTGACTGACAAACGAGGCTCTGGCTAAAAGAACGGTAGGGCATTGTGTATTTTTTGATCTGTCCGACAGGGGCAGAATACCGCAGCCAAATAACAATTCCCTTTTCTCCCACCCTTTTTTTTCCGGCTCGCATGATTTAAATCGGTTCCTGTAGTCAATGGACGCTTGCAATATAACCTATTGCTTGCACACTGTCGCAGCACTTCCAAAGAGTACCGCTCAGTTGCTGCTATCCCCGCTACTGACGCAGCAACTCCTTACGTGTCTGGTCACCTCACTCAGTTGTTCTTGAACACAGTAATCCTGAACGACATATTTTTTTTGGATGGATGGACTTCTATGAGATGGAGATTTCCCCAACCGCACGTATTTTTTTAATACCACTAAGGTGAGAAACAAGTATACGGCCCGCCTGGTGATAAGCAGTCACCGTAACCTACGGACGCCTGCAACACCAGAAGCATCAGACGCGCGTTGCCGACCCCGTCTCTATCTTCACGCTCTTATTTAAGAAACCCATGCTGTAGTCGCCTAAGAAAACCTCAACAGGCAGTTCATTTGACAGCTTGATAGTACCTTGATACTACACCGTTAACACGATTCAGATAGTTTATTTTAACTCCGAAAATCGAACTTTACTTAGCTTGGTGATAAATCATTTTCAACTTTAACTTCAAATCGTAAAATCAGATTCAATCTTAGTTCTTCGCTAGAGTGAAGATAATTCAATTCGAAATATTTGATCTATGTAACGTCTTTATGGTCGTAGACAAAAAATATACATATATTTTACTGGTTATGCGTGCTATGCATTACGTCGAATAAGTTTCATGAACATTATTCCATTATTATATATTTGCTTAGCTAGTTCGTATTATTAAAATAATTGTATAGTATATTAATTAAAATTATTTATTTCCTTATTCTGAATTATTCTATGTTTTGGTGGTGTTTCGTAATATAGGTATAATAAGAATATTAAAGTACAAAAAGTAAACGTACTTTTTGTAACTTGATTATGTGTATTAATTAAAATGTACGGTAATAATTTTATAGTAATTTATTTCCTTATTCCGAGTTATCTCAATGTTTTCGTTATATGACTCAATATATACTAAGAATACTAAAGTTACTAATACATGAGTAATGTAGTGACAAATAAAATTTGTTTTTATAAGTACACTCGGCATCAACTCATACTCATCCCACTGTTGGGATGGGACACGGGTCTTCACTCAATCGGAGGGGTTTAGAGCATACTCTGCTTAAATGCGGGCTAGGAAAACACTCGCCTCCAGTGTTTTCAAGTCGCCCAAGGGTCGACTTGAAAACACTAGAGAACAAGTTGCTTTATATATTTTAATATGTCTTTTATCGTTAGTAAAGTAACCACAGTCGATAGAAATAAAGATATCATGGGCTTTGGCGCCCATTTTAATTCATCCTGTTATCGGTTAGATAAATAGTGATAATCCTGTAGATATGATATCCAGCGCCGACCCCTGTTTGTTCACGACTCAAGGTGAAGCACGTGTTACGTAAAAGTATACAGACAAGCTGAGCAATGAAATGGAATTTCTCGGCTAGATATCATATCGTTTCATTTCGATGCCTCAAACGAACACTACGCCAACTAAAGTTTCGATAATTTTATTTTTTTATCTAAATCGATTCATTACTTCAATAACATTATGCTACCTGAATTTTATTTATAAAACACACACAGACAAAACAAAATCGACAAATACAAACCGCTAAGTAAATGTATAACTCATATTAGCGGTCTGTATCTGGATGTGTGTTTTGAGTTGGCGTAGTGTTCACCGGAAGCATTGATTTGTAAAAGTCGCCTTATTTCATCATTTGTAAGTCCTAATACCTATAAATAAATATTCCTGGACAAGGTCTTAGACGTGTGAATAAACACAAATAAATAATAAATAAAAATGCCCAGAACGATAAAATCACGATGTGCGACGTCCCATTCGTTGACATCGGCAATTTTGGATATTCTCGCATTATAGGCAAGAGGTGGCTGTATTGGCAAATATTGTATCAAATTATAAATAAAATAAATATTCTTGGACAATTACTCACGGCCATCTAGTCCCAAACTAAACAAAGCTTGTAAAATGGGTACTAGATAACTGATATTATAGTTAAATACATTTTTCTTTGTAAACACATACATATAATACATATAAAGCACCAAGACTAAGGCAAACAGATATGTTTATGCACACAAATATTTGTCTTGGGGATCGAACCCGCAACCTCGGAGTTAAGGAGGTTATTGCTGACTATTCTAACAACGAGATCGTCTCGTCGTAACCTATAGAAGAGAAAAGAAGGCGAGACTTGAAAAGATATTTCTATTTCTATTTCCCCAATCGGGCAGCTTACAAAATACGCTATGTATATACCCTTTTCGCCAGAGCCTTGTTTGTTAGTCAGCAGGGTGCACCACATGCAGGTGATGTTGGCTTTGATTCAAAGATGTTGATGAACCACGTACGCTAAGTTTCCATCAAACATTCCTATTCGTATGCACATAATCTTTTATCACAGAAATGTTCCATTTTCATTTTTCAGAATTATTCAATTTTGTCCAAATACGTCATTAAAGCAAACATTATACTTCCAAACATGTCCCAAGCCAACATACACAGCCGCATTCGTGACAAGACTCTTGTATTGAAAACACACATGGCTGCTTACAAATTACTGTCAATTTGTAAAAAGCATTCGAAAGGTGACATAAAATGCCTACAGCGAGAACAGCCAGCATCTTATAAAGACACGCACGACGTTCATCCTCACTTCATACATCGGCTATACAGTTCCATTTAAAAAGCGATTTAGCGAGCCCGCCTCAACACGGCATAATATTTTCTCCTCAAATGAGCTGAGTTCCCAGGCTATTGTCGACAAGCCGCCTTTTAAGGCGATCGTTGCATACAGGCGGATCTCAAACCAGATTCTTTCGTTTAATATCTCGAATGTGTTCCATTCTTTGAGTTATTTCCAATTTCAACAGCTCTATTGAAGTCTCCTGTTTACTTTGTTGATTAAGTATTGACTACACAATTTTATTTCAGTAGATCTTTATCGGTCATATATATATATATATATATATATATATATATATATATATATATTTATGCAAGCAATCAATCAATGATTTGCCTGTAATTTTCTGAAGTATCGATTAGTACTTAATTCCTTGCATGCCTCTCGTGGTCTTTGCTTTCATAATGATCGAACACCCAACTTCGCCGGTCCGATTAAACATTCCAGCGGTGATCGTAAAGTTTGCCCAGACTCGGTATAAATTGTAACTCCCTGTGGAGAACAGCCGATGGCCGAGGGCGCACATTCCCTCTAATTGGATGTCTGCGCAGCTTTGCCAACTATGGTATTGGACCGGACGACACTGACCACTTTCACTAACTTCTTTGGATTTCTTTTGCGAAAATCTTTAACGTAGTCACCATACTATATTGGCCTCTATAAAACTGCGAATCGGTAATTGACATGTCACTCCCATGACTGATTTGGCATAAACAGAAAATAACTTTTCTATCTTACGTTGTCTAGATAGGTTGAGTTCTGAGTTCTGAGCCTCATTGCAATGGCATATTCTCTTTGGAAGATAATAATGGCTTCCTTTTAGAATCCAATTTAGATTTGGCTTGAGCTAGAAGAGAGATATTTTCATTAAGTAGTGAAAATTCCGATAATTTGTCTCAGATCTCACTAAACATTTGGGGAGCGCAGACATTCACGAAAGAGGTTTACAATATGTATATAAATTAACTATATACATAAAATATGCCTGCGATATGCGAAGGTATTAAACTGACGTACCTTTTGTGTAAATACTCAATTTAATTATCTATACATACATAGATATAAACAGAAACAAAATAACAATGATTGTTACCTGGATAAATTTTCCAGTAGACGCTGATAATCAGAATGACTTGTCTCGGACAACTACAAAGGGATGTATATCAGGTCATCGTATACTAGTTGGTGCGTTTCTGCAAATGGCCATTGTGCCTCTTGTTATGGTAAATAGTTGCCCCGAAGCAACGCAGGATCGCCTCTTGTGCTCAAAGCGAGTTGTTAGTGTTTTCTATGGGATTATTGTTGCTCGTTAGAGAGGACTCCTCGTCGTGCATGTTTATTTAAGCATGATTGTATACAAGCTATATTTTATTGGTTGTAAATGAAGCAGACGTGGATGGGATATTATACGGAAGTTACAGTATTATTTTGTAACATAACGTTGCTATCGATGAAAATTAACAAGAGGAAAAGACGTAAAGATTAATTATTGTAGAAACCTTAAATTATATAATGTAGTAACTAAGTATTACTCGCATCATGCCTCGTAGTTCGATGAATGAAAAATTTTTTACATGAATTTTTTTAAATCTCTTTATTTCAAGAATTAAGGGATTTTAGTCTTATTTTTGCAGAAACTCTAAATATATTCGGAATAAAAAGTATGCTATTTTATTTCTTTATCCTAATATATCCAGTGTGTCTGGGATAACCCTAAATTATCGTTGGTGTCAAGTCATGTATTACATCAAATTTCATCGAGGAGGAGGATGGATGACTGCTTACCATCAGACAGCTCCTATGCTTGTTTTATACCGTTTTTAATTTTTGTTAATAATGTCTTTGGCAAAAAAGGAATTATTGTAATCACATACAAATAGTATAAAATTGTATGCGTATTGAAAACTACACCCATTTCTATCATCTGTCATAATAGTTTAAAGGTCTTTAAACTTTGCTCTCTGGTATAATATCAGGTTTCATTGCACGCAGTTATCTTCGACTCTATTGTAAAATCACGTAAAATACACGTAGGTGCGGCGGCCAGCAAGAATTCGTCGCATTCAAATTGAGTATCGTTATCACCAACTGACCATTAGTGGATAGTATTTACAATGTGCATTCACGAAAACTTATAGATAAGGCTTTTTTCCCCTTCCCAATTTACTTAAACTTTTCTTTCGTAACATTTAGCTTTTAAATTGGAACGCGGAATTTCATGTTTGTTTCTTGTATTAGAGATGACAGATTCTTGTGATTTCAATTCATCATCATCACTATTTCAGCCAAAGGACGTTCACTGCTGAACATAGGCCTCGAACTTCCACGTCTTCGGCGATCATCGGTCTATCTAGCTAAGTTTACGCTGTGTTTTCGTCATGTTTTCTTCTTTCATTGTGTCGGTTTGTCCATTCCAGAAGCTTTCTGCCCACTCAGTTTTGCATTGTTTATTTAATTTAATAATGCCGTGTGATCTTCGGCGATCATCGGTCTATGTAGCTAAGTTCTACGCTGTGTTTTCGTCTTGTTTTCTTCTTTCGCTGTGTCGGTTCGTCCATTCCAGAAGCTTTCTGCCCACTCAGTTCTGCGTTGTTGATTTATTTTAATAATGCCATTATAATTTCATCTGTCAGCAAATTTAAATTTAATTACTGGTTATTAAATTTCACTACACATCACCTACGAAACGACTTTACAAAATAAACATCTATATAGGATTTATGCTAATAATTTAATTACAGAATTGTTTTAATTTTGGAAGACAATTGGGCCGAAATCTGCACATCCACGTTCTAAACTATAAATAAGTTAAAGTGGAAAAATAATTCTGTATTCACTTCTAGTTACCAAAGAGAGGGAAAAAACCTTCTCTTGTAACTGGTTACGTAAATTTAGTTTCAAAGTGGACGAAGGGGAATATCCCTTATTGGGATACGTACGTCAAGTCGTCTGTAACGTAAGTCTTCGGGTATAATAATGTTACGGCTAATGATAGATGGGAAGATACACTTAAGTTTAGCCGGCTAAACTTAAGTGTAGCCGCTGCCCCTTGTCTAAAAATGTTTATTTTATATAATATAATAATTGAAGTACATAATGAACGGATATCAACATAGTCGGGCTATGCTTGCGATTACCAAAAGCCGAACAAGCGAAGCGAGCGAGACTTGACTTATTTTTGGAGAAAGAGAAGTGAGGTACCCACACCTGTCGAGTGAGGCTTTTGGAAAAGCAATAGACAGTCGAGCATTGCTGGCTTCGCTCATCACACGCCACGTAACCTAACCTAATCAAATTCCTTTTTTTGCCGAAGGGCTACGGTTACAATTAAGTTTAGCCGGTTAAATTTCAGTTTATCTTCACAACTATCTTTAGCCGTACGTAACATATACATAATTACGCTATGGATAATTATATATATATATATATATATATATATATATATATATATATATATATATATATATATATATATATATATATATATATATATATACCAAATTAATCTTAACGGAAATACATATGCGAATACTTTTTATTAAAATAATATCTTATGCAATCCTATGTCACGTTTATTTAAAAATTATTAAGATAATAAATTTTAGACCATGTGTGACCACGGAACAGTGAAAGTCGAAGGACCGGTGTTTTTATTCCAATTCCTCACACGTACCCTTAAGTTGGTGTCGCTTGTTAAGTTACTACCTGCCACCACGTCGTAACCGTCCTAAGTATTTGTTATTCAAATACTTGGAAGTCACGTGTGATTATCATCTTTGTTGTACCTTACAATTTTGTATCCATTACCTTACAGAATGTTCATTTTGTAAATTTCTTGCAAAATTCACTTGATTTCATGAGCGTAGAAAACTCCAGTGTATGTCAACTAAACTTAACGCAAATAACAATAATCTTTAGATTTATTGGTATTTGCGTTTAGTTTCGCTAGCAAGGACTGGAGTCCTACTGATTAAACTGTTAAGCTGAAGATATCCGTTATTATTACGCAAGGTAGTCAGCAATACGGGTAGAAAAACTCCCATGTTAATACTGGTAATACTACGGGTCCACGGGCAACAATGAAACTTTTCGATTTTCAAAAAAATCGATCTAGATCGACTTCAAGTCGGCGGTGAAGCCGCAAGTTGATGAATGAGTTATCATCGGAATTATATATCGGAAAATTATCATCATAGTATCATGGTAATATCATCGATCTGTACTAGTACATAATTAATCTTTGATGTCATAATAGCATTCGTCAACTAAATTATTGAATAAACTAACTGACCCGACCCGATAGACGTTGCTCTGTTTTCTTAACAATGAATATTGAATTCGAATTGGTTTCGCGCAGACTGTCAAATTACTGACAGTTCTGACAAACGACGTAAAGTTACATTATTTTGATTTTTGACGAGCTCGGTGGCGTAGCGGTCAATGACGCGCCTTGGACACCAACGCTCGGGGGTTCGATTCCCACACAGGACAAACATTTGTGTGCATGAACATGTCTGTTTGTCTTGGTCTGGGTGTTTTTCTATGTATCATAAGAATGTATATTTACAAAAAAAAATGTATTTACGTATGTTTATCAATTGTCTAGTACCCATAACACAAGCTTCGCTTACTTTGGGGCTAGATGGCGCTGTGTATTTTGTCTGACAAATATATATATTAGAAAAGTTAAGTATAATCGTTCAGTTTTCTTAAATTGTCTACTTTATCGCGCAACTTTCTAATTTTTTTCTTTCACACCTTCTCCTGACAACAACTAATACAATATAAAAAGAAATAATAACGTGTTGTATCTTAAGTATATATACTTAAACAGGTATATTCTCTGAATAAAACTTGGATCCACATATAGACACAAAATTATTTTTCTAATCTCAAAGAATAATGACATAATTCGCCTTACAATAAAAAAAAAACACGCTCGCAACAATTACAGAACGATTTTACTAAAGGTATAATGAGATGAAAATACGTAAGATATAATAAAACGTTTATAAAATAAACATTCCACGCTGCGTTTAAATTAAGCCGCAACGGCAATTACCAATCAATTGCTGTTTATCGTGCTTAGAAGGTCAACAGGGTTTAGTAGATGAGTCAGTAAATCGTAAACCGATGTAACTGGGACCCCGAGAGGTTAAACGTAGTGTACGACAGATAAGTGCGTTCAATTTAATCGTGACAATTGAGACAGAAAATTATACTATACAATTGAGATTTATTTTATACTAAGTCGGGTGGCAGACAAGCATGCGGCCCGCCTGATGTGAAGCGGTTACCGTAGCTATATAAACGCTCTCAACTTAAATAATCGAGCCGCCACCCCGACTGCCAACCCAGCATCTCCTTTCTTTCTGGTGACCTCACTCACTCGCAGGAACACAACAACCCTCAATGGAATTGTTATTTGGCTGCAGTATTCTGTGAGGCGGAGGTACATTCCTCAGTCGGGTAGCTTACAATTACGCTCCCTACCTCTCTTTTCGCCAGAGCTTAGTTTGTCACTCAGCAGGGTGCACCGCGTGCAGGTGAAGTTGGCTTTGGTTCAAAGATGTTGATGAACGACTTACACCTATCATCATCGCATCACGCGTGAACGGATGGAACAATTAAGCTAATTCTTTTTTTGTTATATTCCTTATTGACAGGAGAAGGTTCTTATGAAAGAAAGAAAACAGAAAATTCAAGAAAACTGAAACAACATAATAACTTTTCTAATATAAATTAATGGCGTTTGACAGAACTGTCAGTCATTTGACAGCGTCGGCATCAACCCATAATCATCCCACTGTTGGGATATGGGTCCCCCCTCAATTGAAGGGGTTTAGAGCATACTCCACCACGCTGCTCAACTGCGGGTTGGCGGAGGCCAGTGTTTTCAAGCCGCCTTAAGGCTACTGACTTGGCTTAACGACTGTGATCAGCAAGACAACAGCCGGGACCGACGGCTTAACGTGCCCTCCGAAGCACGGAGGAGCTCGAGATAAATAAACCCATCCATAGACAGGCTGCGGTCGACTTTCATAGCTAGGAAAACAGGGCAATGTGTGTCGGGTGAGCTAGTTGAGATATAAAACAAAGTCGGGTTAGTTACACGATTTATAGCTAAATACCAGCTGCACCAGTTTTTAAGAGCTTTGATTTTGTAAGATTTGTCTCCATTCCCAACAGCAGAATACCTATTCATACCTCACCTCCCCTCTGAGACAAATTTGGAACAGTTTGTATGACGCCGCACGTACACACGCTCATTCTCGCTCTGTACAGACACCATTGTGAATGTAATAATGAACGATGCGACATTTGTATGGAGTAGCCAGGGTGTGCTATGGTGTTATACACATAAGACACTTCAGGCGTCTATGGTAAGTGTGTCCAATGCCTTACGCAGCGACAGTCAAGTTTGACAAGAACAAAACTGTTAATCTGAAGTTTCTTTGCTTATATTTTTTACTAAGTATAATATGAATGATGCTTACAATTCTAAGAGCTATTAATTCCGTCTAGACAGCTGGTAACCCTGGGGGCAAATTATACGGATCTACAGGTAAAAGCATGTAATTCGACGTTAGCCGGCCGTCACCTCGGCTTGCTTGTCCTGTCTGTCTGCAAATGCCTGGTATATGAAGCAGTTTAGAACAGCCCGCTGATATATCGGCTACTACCGACCGTACTTTATAGACAAGCGGGTCTTAATTGACATGATTAAGGGAAACGGAGTTGGTACAAGAGAAAATATGGGTAAGATTAGTTACTCTACTAATCTGTAGCAGGATGGAACTTCCACAGAGCAACAGCATAGTTTTGTTTTATTGATCTACAAACGATTTATAAATCGATTTTTTATACTACGGCGGGTTGTCAACAAATATAAGGCCATCCTGATGCGAACTGTTCGCCGTAATGATCAATTCCACAGATCCATTCAGTCATTGACTGTACTATATACCAAAATATCTAATACCTTGCTTTGTTATAAATATGTATACGCCAGGTATGTGCTTCTCGTATATTTCCAAGGTTACGTCACGAGATTAGCTGTTGAAATCTGTCATTTTCCATACAAAAAACATCTGACAACGTAGCCGAGTTCGAGTCACGTGACCACATTTGCCGGTACAGAAAATATACCATATCTTTTTGTACCATGTATAAATTGAATCACCGCCACCTAGTCTTGCTTGTCATGTCTTTTCACAAAATCTACCATAAGCTACCGTTTACGTTTGCGTAGTACGCTAGACTAGTCGATTGATATATTATGCATCAACAATAAGTTAGCCCTTGTAGTTTTCTGCCGAATTGATTTTTTACCTTCACAATAAACAATTATTTAAGGAAAACTATTAATAGGCGCCATTATCATAACTCGTATGATCCTTGAAATTGCTGGTATAAAAACATGCGTAAGTATTTGCTTTATATGGATTTTATAAAAAAAAACATAAATGACGAAATACTCAAAAATTACGTTCAGAAAGCAAAGAAAATAAATTGGGTGTGTAAAGGAATAAACGTGGTTTGATTGGTCTAGGTGAAAATCTCCTTTAGGGTAGAAAATCGATAAAAAAAGTGTTTCTGCTGCAAATTTGAGTACATTTAAAAAAAAACCTACCAACTGATTGTTAAAAAACAACATGACACAAAATAGATGAAACCTTTAAACTATTTAATTGTTCAAAGTTTGATATTGTTAACAATTCAACAATACATTAGATAAAGAAATTACAAACAAGTAAACAAAATTTAACAAATAACACTTATGTCATATAATACGTGCAAATTTAAATTGTACACTGTGAAAAGATACGTCGGTGTTAACTAGTGGCATTGTAACTTGGCCACATTATGTACAGTTAGGTGGTAACGGTGATAGAACCCGCGACCGCTGCGATCATCTCTTGAACCGGACTGATTTGCTACCTGATCTCAACGAGTCTTCAACGCCATTGAAGATACAAAAACGCGCAGGATGCTTTTACACGTCAGAACGCAGGGCTCTCAGATTTAATTCTGTAGTTTGAGGCAGAGACATAGGGCTTATAAAATTCCTATTTACCTACTTAGGATTTATTAAAATGTGTTTTTTATTTTACATTTCGCACATTTATTATATAATATTAAGCACAAAACTTATTTATCTATTTATATAAAACTTTATTGGCCGCAGTAAATGGGGTACAAAAGGCGGGCTTAATGCTAATGCATTCTCCACCAGTCAACCATTGGGAGTGAAGAGTAACACGAGCTCTTATGTCTCTTTATGTTTGAGTTAAAAACTAGAAAAATGTAAATTTTCAGCAAATTTATATTTTTATAATGAAAATTAAGAAGGGGGACTATTTATACTAGGGGGAATATTTATAATGAAAAACCTTCAGAATTATAATGAAAAACTTTCTTTGTATATATTATTTATAACTTAATATGTCTAAATTTAGTATAAATTTTGAAATTCATACTAAATTTTGTACCCTCGCTTATGTCGTTTTGAGTCCCACTAAGGCAAGATGTTTCTAAATTTAGTATTAAGACTAATGATAAGTATTATGTTAGTCGAATTTACCTTAGATCATATAATTTTCTGTGCATTCTTTACCAGTGGTATCAATATCCTGCTACTATTCAAACATAATAAGTAAATATTTCAAGACCTTTTGCATTATCATAAAGATCTTAATACAATATGGCGGAATTTCAAAAGTTCAATTCAAAAGTCCGGATCATTTACCTTAAAAATATGTACAAGTAACACAACGTCTAATTTCACGTTAATTAAGTAATTTAAATCGTAATTTATACTTGTTTTTGTGGGCCGTTTATCTTGAAAGGTGTTCATTTTCCTCAGACACGAGTTGACATTTGACAATATAATTGAGTACGTTGCTCGTGAGTTCTTTCATACCAAAAAGTAAATTAAAATTAACGTATAAAAGCTTGTTGAACACGCAAGGCGGCCGATGTTAAAAGCGGCCCGCTTAATCCGTGAAATCTCTTCAACAACATCTGAGCACACAAGTATAAATTAAAGATTTAATAACCCTTCGATTAAGGAAATCTCGCTTTCAATGGCGAACAAAAGAAATGTTGTTGCGGATTGTTGTGTTCGTGCGGGTGAGTGATGTCACCGGATGGTGGGAAAATGTTGTATTGGCATCGGGAGATCCAGCCCGCTAGCAGTAGGTAGTTCAGATTTTGCGAGCGTCTATATGGCTGCGGTACCCATTTTACATCAGGCGAACCGTACACTTGTTTGACATCCGCCATTGTATTAAAAAAAGATAAAGACTCATAGAATTAACTGAATTACAGATATATATTAACATATATTACGTATAATACATATTTAAATTACTGTATGTAATTATGGTTGGGGTGTAAGTGGTTTATCTACATCTTTGAACCAAAGCCAACCTCACCTGGGGCCCTACCGCCGAAGCAGAAGCCGATTACCACCGGATTTTTTGATTCCAAAAATTGGTTTTATGTTAAAGTTATTGACAAACATTTTCAGCTTAGTCGGCAGAGCTCTAAGGTTTCATCAAGCTGAGCTAAATATAATTGCCGTTAATCTAAACAGTTGTGTCATTGTTCCATTCAAAATTTCCGATGGTAATCGGCTTCAGCTTCGGCGGTGTGGCCCCTCGACGTGACGCAGATTGCTGATAGAGGCTCTGTCGAAAAGAAAGCCCATAGCATATTTTGCAAGGTGTCCGACTGGGGAAGTACAAGTACCTATACCTCACAGAATACCGCAGACAAATAATAATTCCTTTGCGGGTTGTTGTATTTCTGCGAGAGAGGTTACAAGGACCGAGTTGCTGGGTTGGCAAAGGGATTAGAAACGCGCGACCGCGCGAGCGATATCTCATGTTGCGAACGTTTACATGCTTATTTGCCACCCGATTTTTTTATTTGCGATTTTTTTATATACTAGATATAAAAAAATCGCAGAATTTGTAACACATCATATTTATTGCTAGTAGTCTATAAAGAAGAGCGCAGAATAAACACATTTAATGACCAAGAAAATATTGATCCAGTTCTTAATAGGATCGTTTAAAATCAGCGATCAGTGTCGTCCGTTTTAAACGCGCGGCGTCTGGAGTCTGGACTAGTTTTTTGAATCCATTGACTACATCGCAAGCCCGTTACGCTTTGCTCGTGCACAAGTCTCTATATAACGCTGCTTTTCCACTGATCGCGAACTTTATAGGTTTACCTTGTCTTCTCCAGAAACACTCGCGAAACACTTTGGAAATGCAATGCGTTTAGCAAAATTGATCAAAATCTCCTCCGTGAAAAACTGAGGTGGGAACTTTGTGAAGTGTTAAATCCCTGTTTGACCGGTCAATATGAAAATATGTATTTCGGTTTGGAGTTTATTATACATTCACCTATTCATTGAACAAATGAAATAATGTCATATTTTTTTTATTTGAATGTTGTAAGCTTTCTAATAAAAAAAATATTACAAAGCTTACAACCTAATAAGTTTACAAATATAAATAAAATATATAAACAGAAATGCCCATATTTTGCTTCCAGCTAGAGTTAAAAAACAACAATCTAATATTATCAATACTACTCGTATGTTATAAGGTATTTTATTTTTAGCAATTTTGATAATGGATATTCAACTATAACAGTACCTACATATTTTTTACTATTTATATGAGGGAAGTATCTATATAAGACGAAATTTTAAAAATAGGTATTCTGTCTCCTGTACCATCCTCTTGAAATAACCTGGCATAAATATCATATAACGAAAACAACGTCCATAATTAATGTCGGTAAACTACCTATTAAGGACAACGGACCAATGGAATTAAAATATTCGTAATATAAATATTTTAAATAAATTATACAACAATAAATCGAACGCATCCATGACTCAAAGTAATCATGGATAGTAGATAGACAGCCTTACGTTATGTTGCATGTGCAATGTTATGCGTTTTAAATAACTGTGCTTCTAATGGCTGTAAGTTTTTCCCAGTACTAGTCGCGTCTATTACTGCAAATATCCATTCGATTGCCCGTTATACCGTAACAACTAGGACGGTACCATTAATTCTACTTGTTACTGGTACTTCATCTTTAAATATCAACGCGTCCCGTTCGATTACGTATTATGTTATTTTTCCTACATAGATATGTAGGAAAAATAACTTAATACGTAATACATATAACGTAAAATTATTATACTATCAGTGACGTTCTTAGTTATCACGATTTCTTATGTAAATATATTGCTTAATAATACATGCTACGGCACTTGAAGGTCACTAGTGAAGGCCGTATTACCATGCTCGTCACAAATTTTACGATACGCTCGTGATATCACTACAATAAGACTCGTAGTTAATGAGATATGTCATAATAATAAATGCTTATCATGAGACAGTCTTAAGCTTGGATAATTTAATAAATATTTCATTAATACCTGCTGTATGTTGTGAATTACGATATTACTTTCACGGAAGTATTCGCAACTCATAGATGTATATGGACGATATAGTCAAAATATTGCTAATTTCTACTAATACAAAGCGAGAACGTTTCTGTTTTTACAATGTGCACTTTAAAAAATCTCTTTAGGTACCGATTTATATGAATATTGGTGTAGTATTGAAAATAATAGGCATATTGTATTTATAATATCAGTACAGATTCATCTGACCACGTTTTTTTAGGTCGCCCATGATACTGTTTATCATTAATACGGTTACATCAATTTCGCATTACTGCGCTTAGTGTCGGACAAGTGTGTAATCAGCCTAATACCCTTCCGCTCTACATTCGAACACCTATCTAATTGGGATGTACAATTTGTACAGTTCAGTGAGCTGGTGCGCTTATGAAGCTTATTTGAGCGTACAAGTCAAGCTTGTAGAACGGGTTACAAACAATGAAGATAAGTTTTTATCCGAAGAAGATATTTTTAATAAATGAAGTACCGTTATGTACAACTTCTTTACGTTAAATCTTTTCTATATCTTAACGATAGAGAAAAAAGGGGGTTGTTGCTGTGTCATGGATACGGCCGTGTGTTGTATGGGAATACGTTATATGCACTAAAATTATCTCAAAATGGCAGCGGTTCCCCCTCCTCCGCACGTTCCATAGTCCTTCCTTACTTAGCGTAATAAATTCTTTGATCCTTCATCTATCCATTGGTGTGATTTTTGGATGGAGATGATAGATATGTAGCTGTAACACCCCCCCCCCCCCCCCTATGGAAGTAATTTTAAACACGTATTCACGTCAAAAGACATATCGACCATTATTATAGGAGTATGTATTTATACTGCGCTACCTACCTATTTTTTTGTTAATAATTGTCCTGTACCTTAAGATTGTTTGGAAGAGATTCTTTTCAGCGATAAGATCGTCTGAATAGGATAATACAATTATTAGTGCCTATACCCGTAAATGCTCAAATTTTCTTCGATTCTGTAAACTACTGGTGGTGTACTAAATGAAGGAGTTGATAAGTAGGTACACAAACATTTAGCTCTTCGTAACAGAATTGGCTTTCTAACGATGTCTAGGCTGCTTGATGATGATTTGCGGCATCTATTATACATCATCATCATCATCAGGTCAGTTTAGTCTCCACTACAGGAGCACGACCCTCTCTCGTCCGTCTCAGACAGGAGGAGGATTTGGCCTACACTCCCCACGCTGGCCAGACGGGTTGGGGAGGCGTGATCGATGTTTTATAATGTATTTCCCTTAATCGCCTTGTACGAAATCCACGGGAAGAGACGGAGTGATTCTATTCTAGTCTGCCGGAAACCACACGGCCAATATTATACATGCCACCTCTCAATCTCCTCTCAACCACGCTGCTCAACTGCGGGTTACTCTTATAATTATCCTCATAATCCATGTCTATAATATGTGCTACGTGCTCCAAATTATCTTTAAGACGTGATGTGATGTGGACAGTTGATGCTCCGCTGACACATTGGGATTGAAAAGATTCCTTAAACCTCATTAAATGACGTTATCAAAATCAGAAAAAAAAATGTTATGCCGTCAAACACGCGATATTAACAATATTTTTGTTAGGCATCCTATTAACTAGTGGTACATTAAAGGTTGAATTAAAAACCTAGTAAAATTAAAGGGCGTATGTTCCCCGAGGTAAACGTTCTTTGCCTAGGCTAGGCTTCGTGGATTTTAGTTTAACTTTCGGGTAACTTTGTTAAAGCGGTTATAAACATGGTTGGTTTGAATTAATTTTGGGCTGACTCTGTCTGTTGAGGGCGTGTGGTTTTCTTAGCAATGTTTGTATAATTATTATATGTAGAATTATCTTTGTTCTCGATTTGATATGAGACAGAGAGAGAGAGAGAAAGAGAGTGAGACTACTCCGATCCTTGGTGTTCATTCTGTCATCTGGCAAATATTCTGTTATATAATGGGCCAAGATGTTACATACTCTTGGAAAAACATAAAGTTGCCATATTTATGACATGTTAGCCAAACAACGAAAAAAAACTAATTCTCGTTCGACGGCATGTGTCTCTAATCTGTTTTATAGAAATATTTATTTATTTAAATATTCCTGGATATTCCTCAATAAATATTCCTGGATATATAACACAGCGCTATCTAGTCCCAAACTAAGAAAATCTTGTACTGTGGGTATTAGATAACTAATATGGTCTACGTAAATACTTATTTTTTGTAAATGTATACATATAATACATAGAAAATACCCAGACTAAGACGAACAGACATGTTTATGTTTGTTTTATGCGGGGATCGAACCCGCAACCTCGGTGTCAGATTGTCATTGCTAGCGACTCGACCACTGGGTTCGACAAATAGAAATAAAATTACTACCTATATTTTGTGACTTTGGCTCTTTTCTGAAGTTTTCTGGCAGACATTGAAATATGCTATATATTCCTCTTGATATTTTTTGGCATCCCTAGTTACTACAGGAATATGAGATGACAGTTGGAAATAATCTTGTATTATATTGAGTCATTGGCCTCTGTACCTACAAGTTTATTCATATCCTGAAATAGGCACGGAATAACATACATTTCAATTAAGTTGCACGTCACCCGGCGCAAACTTAATTTAAATATTCAGCGCACGACAATGGCTTTATGGAATTTCGCTCATATATTTGTAAATATTTTTTTATATCATAATGCATTTTATCTACGTAACTGTCTACATATCTACTAATGACCGACATGACACTGTGATTGCAAGTGTCTATAGGCTACAATAGCTACCTGCAACTGCATTACTTGCTTATCGCAGACTGTTTGTCACTTTAAAGATACTATACCAAGCACCGTAGTCACTGCACGTGGTGTACTCTGTTGTTTAGTGTTTAAGATTCTGCCAGGACGATGTAGGATTTACCGAGCTTGACTAGACGAGCATCGCCTATATGCTATCTGTAATACATTTGCACCCATTCGTATTTTTGTTTAGTTATTAACTTTTTTAAAATTAGTTAAAAACCGCGAAAATAATTACACGTAATAATATCATTAAGCCCCGTGTCTCCCTGATGTTATACTGTCCAGCTATTTGACCTTCACGTGATTAATGGCCGACCTCTACCACCCAGAATTAATATTTTTCATTCGTTATGATTATCATCAAATTCGTAATTTTACATGGTCACGTATCTTTTTTTTTGTGTGAAAAATAGTTTTCGATTAAATATTTAAATTGTACAAGAATTGATGCAAGTTTGTAGTGGACTTGTGGACTGCTATGAATATAAATTCACTTATTTATAAAACACGTAGGCGCCTGTCTTTGATTAAGTCAATTATACCGGAGACCAAGGTTTACTTAGGTAAAACTTATTACTGGGTCCGATTCCCGTAATGTTTAATCGTTGCGATTTGGTCATTGGCTGCGTTCACACGATAACTATTAGGTTCGAATTTTTCATGATTTTTTTTATATATGAGAGGGGCGCAAGCGAGCATGTAGGTGGAAAGCATGGAGATCAGCAACACCAAAGGGTCCGTTGCCATCCTTTTAAGGAAAAAATTTTTCGGAGTGTAAGTGGTTCATCAAGATCTTTGAACCAAAGCCAACTTCACCTGCACGTGGTGCACCCTGCTGACTGACAAACGAAGGCACGAGGTGACACGAGGTGGCGGCGCGCGAGCAATATTTTATGTTGCAAGCGTTAATATGGCTACAGTAACCGCTTCATATCAGGCGGGCCGTATGCTAGTCTGCCACCCGACGTAGTATAAAAAAAACTGTTCTTGAAGGCTCCCATGTCGTAATTTTTCGAAAATAAGTTGATTCCGTAGTTTCACTGTCCGTGGTATAAAATGTCTTAGGAAATGTACTATAGTAGATCGCCAAGTATCAAGATGATCTGGATGGAATTTAAATTTATGGCGAGTTGTACGATAGTGGAACTCAGCAGCTGGTATCAAATCAAACAGCTCATCCGAGCACTCTCCGTGATATAATTTGTATGCAAATACGCAAAGAGACACCACGTCTCTACGTGTAGAGAGAGAGAGAGTCCAGTCGATCCCAGATCAGTGGGTCACCGACGATTCGTAATCGTATTCAGAGTGCTTCAGTGACTGAGTCGCTGCGATAACGTTGCGGTTGAACATTTACGGCCAGTTGTCGTCTGTGTGGAGTTCAGTTCAAACCGTAGGTGGCAGTTTCGTTGTCCCAACAGTTCCAAATAGCATTTGTGTTATTTCAGATCACGATCTGTATTATTAGTAATAGATATATAGATTTGTTTATTACTAGCTACGGTCACACGTACACAAAAAAAGAAGCAGCAAATTAATGCAATAGCAAAATCGCAGCTAAAAGAATGTGTGCGCTGCAGCAAGCAAATGGAAATTGGTCAGTGTGACTTTTTCTGAAATTGTGCAAAAAAAAAAAACAGTCAAACCGGAACCGGAATCGGAATCGGTACTGGAATCGGAATCGGCATCGGAATCAGCATTCGATTTAAAATTTCCAACATACCTCACAATACACATGTTAGATGAAATTTATTAACAAAATATCTATCAATTTCACAGTGATGCGTGTAATTTAATCTACAATGCACAAAAAGTTAAATTGCCTGCAACGATAGAGTTTTATCGTGAAAGGCCTAAAGTATGTTATCGTAACTGTATAATTATTTTTTACCCAGGTTTCGGGAAATTCGGGTATTTACCCGCTTTGGGAAGTTACCGACTATTTACCGGGTAGAATCGCAACTCTAGATGTAGGCAATTTAGGTAACAATCATTAGCCAGGGAATTATAAATGTACAACTTTTTATATAACAATAAATCATTACTAACATTGATAATACTGACAGTATGATTGAAATGGCACATTACTGGGTCCATTTCAAGTTCTCGGTGCAGGTGACATTATTTATCTGTGGCAGAGTGCAGTTACTGCCGTAAGCGAACCTATTAGAGCAGGTGTGACAACTCAGGGCTGTCACAACTTTCTGTCTATCAATTTATCTATCGATAAGTCGCCATAATTTTTATTTATTTTATTTAATTCATTATATAGTTTTATCATTAAACTAGCCGTTGTTCTGCCATGTACATTATTTCTAGTTAATATTTTAATTGTTAAAGAGGAGGTAGAAGGGTGAAAATTTCATCATCATCATCAGCCTATATCTACTCACTGCTGGATTTTAAGCCTTCCCTAATGCTTTCCATCAAATACGATACTCCGCGTTTCAAATCCAGCCGCTTCCAGCCGCTTTTTTAAGATCATCGGACCATCTAGAAGGAGGTCTTACGCCCTAATAAAATTCAAAAAACACAACTGGATAAGGTACACACTAACCACCCTGAAATTTTAAATTAAGGGTTGTCTCTGACAATAGTAAAAAGCAGACAACCCTAAGTTTCATGACGCCACAAGCAATCTGATGGTTGTCCCTTGAAGAATTCGCGTGGGATGTTGGACGCGCCCGGTTGCGCTTGTTTTTCTTCGGTCCAGTTGCTTATGCATCTCTGATATGCTCAGCGTTTTACTCTTTAACGACGATATAGCTTTTAAATTGATGTATTAAAAGCGTATTTATTACTGTTATGGTAAAGATATTTCTCTAAGGTGATTTTAATTTATTAGTCATGATATTTCTTAGTGCGTTGAACTAGGGTATAGATATTTTTAGACGAATTTATGCATCTATGCATCTGTACACTGGAGCAGTACTATTCTAAACCATTTGTTAATATTCTTGTTTGTGTGTTTTTTTTTATAAAACTTTATTGTAATCACATCAATACATATCAATACATATAATAAAACAGTAGGAACCGCGTGTCTGTACATTTGATAAAATTAACGAAAAATGAGTGTGGGCGATAAAAAAAGAGTAACAGAACACAAAAAAGATTTTTTTGATTTTTTTGTCTGTCTGTCTGTATGTACTCGCTAATCTTTAAAACTACTGAACAGATTTTTATGCGGTTTTCACTAAAAGATTAAGGTCATCCCTGAGCAACATATAGGCTTTGTTTCATCGAAATCTGATGTCAGATTAAAAAGTTATCGTCATTTAAAGTTTAAAGAAAATTTTTCTTTATAGAAAATCACTCATCACAAAATCTAAGAAACTACAAGTGCTAGGAGTCTCAAATTTTGTATGGGGGGTTCCTTTCAGGACGTAGATGCTCACTAAGACGGGAATTTGGAAAATTCAACTCCTAAGGGGGTGAAATGGGGGTCCAAAGTTTGTATGGGGAACCAAGATTAGTTGGACTATTTTATACGAAACTTTACACGAGATCTTCTGTAGATAAATGAGTAAACACGTGTTTCAGGATTTTTCAAAATTCAACCCCTAAAGGGGTGGAATGAGGTGCAAACGTCTGAAAATCGACATGGGTATTGTTTTTATGGTTTATCGGGTCGCTGATTCCGAAAACAACAGCTATTTTATAATCTAACATAATCGACGTGAAACAAGAGCACTCCTGTGGGGGTGCGATGGGGTTGAAATGTTACAATATCAATATGGGTGTTGATTCTATGGTTTTCTAAAATGTCAATTACGAAAATGGCATCGATTTGAAAACGTGGACACGAAATTTCCATCTCGGTATAAAAATCCAAGATTTGGAACATCTGATGCAGAACCATAATGGTTCAGCTAAACTATAAGAAATATAAAAATGACGCCTTAGCAAAAGTTGTTCAGCCTGATGAGTATTATATATATTATATATAAAAATTATTATTTATATAAATATATGTATATATATATATATATATATATATATATATATATATATATATATATATAATATATGTATATATATATATACTAGCGGCCGCCCGCGACTTCGTACGCGTGGAGTTAGTTACTTGCAAATAATTTTTAATTACATTCGAAAAAGCTAAATACCTAATGAAAGGAAAAAGATGAAAAAGTTAAAAACAATCAATATCTAGACGAATTTTTAGAATCAATGAAGTCGACGGATATTATTTTTTAAAACCTCTTTGAAAAACCTAAAGTACTTTTTATTGTTATAATAATACATCCCTCCTTATAATAGTAAGTATGTAGTTGTTTTCAATATTTTTTATACTTAAATATCATTTAAAATCCTGCCATAATTACTTTAACTCCAATAACATTGGATTTTCATACAAATTTCCAACCCCCGTTTTAACTCCATAAGGGGGTTGATTTCTAAAGATACATTATTAGTACACCTCCATACCATCTATAGAGCATAGATTTTAAATTTCAAGTCTCTTACTTCAAAAACATAGGACTTTCATACAAACTTCCAACCCCCGTTTTAACACCAAAACTAGGTTGATTTCTAAAGATAGATTCTTAGTACACCTCCACACTATCTATACATTTTAAATTTCAAGTTTCTTACTTCAAAAATATAGAGCTTTCATACAAACTTTCAACCCCCATTTTAACCCCAAAAAGGGGTTGATATCTAAAGATACATTATTAGTACACCTCCACACCATCTACAGAGCATACATTTAAAATTTCAAGTCTCTTGCGTCAAAAACATAGAACTTTCATACAAACTTCCAACCCCCTTTTTAACCCCAAAAGGGGGTTGATTTCTAAAGATACATTATTAGTACACCTCCACACCATCTATAGAGCATACATTTTAAATTTCAAGTCTCTTACTTCAAAAACGTAGAACTTTCATACAAACTTCCAACCCCCGTTTTAACCCCAAAAAGGGGTTGATTTCCAAAGATACATTATTAGTACACCTCCACACCATCTATAGAGCATACATTTTAAATTTCAAGTCTCTTACATCAAAAACATAGAACTTTGATACAAATTTCCAACCCCCGTATTAACCCCAAAAAGGGGTTGATTTCTAAAGATAAATTATTAGTACACCTCCACACCATCTATAGAGCATACATTTTAAATTTCAAGTCTCTTACTTCAAAAACGTAGAACTTTCATACAAACTTCCAACCCCCGTTTTAACCCCAAAAAGGGGTTGATTTCTAAAGATACATTATTAGTACACCTCCACACCATCTACAGAGCATACATTTAAAATTTCAAGTCTCTTGCGTCAAAAACATAGAACTTTCATACAAACTTCCAACCCCCTTTTTAACCCCAAAAGGGGGTTGATTTCTAAAGATACATTATTAGTACACCTCCACACCATCTATAGAGCATGCATTTTAAATATCAAGTCTCTTACTTCAAAAACATAGAACTTTCATATAAACTTCCAACCCCCGTTTTAACCCCAAAATGGGGTTGATTTCCAAAGACACATTATTAGTACACCTCCACACCATCTATAGAGCATACATTTTAAATTTCAAGTCTCTTACTTCAAAAACGTAGAACTTTCATACAAACTTCCAACCCCCGTTTTAACCCCAAAAAGGGGTTGATTTCCAAAGATACATTATTAGTACACCTCCACATCATCTATAGAGCATACATTTTAAATTTCAAGTCTCTTGCTTCAAAAACATAGAACTTTCATACAAACTTCCAACCCCCATTCTACCCCTTTAGGGGTATTATATATAAAAATTATTATAATATTTATAATATATATTATATTAATATTATAATATAAGGGGTATATATTATATATAAATATATACCCCTTTAGGGGTAGAATATCGTAAAATCCGTACCAACAATGTGGCTTTATCGAGGATTAGTAACGCTTGAGGTCTTTTCATATTAGCTCCCGAAGGAAAGACTCCCTTCATTTTTTTTTTTTTTTTGAAACTATGGTGACTATCTTAAATAAAAATAATAATTTGTTGACTTTTAACGTATAATACTGCCCCAAATATTTTCTTATGTATCTACTTTAGTTCGTATTTGTATTAATATGCCGGAATCATAAAGTCCACGCGAACGAAGTCGCGGGCATCAGCTAGTTTATAAATATAATTTACCTTGTAATAATACATTATTTGCTTCTGAGTAATTGAATAGATAAGAACCAACATGTGACTGGCGGCTGGAGAAATATATTACATATGTATACTATTTTATGTTAGTTTTAAAATTAAATATTTTTTTTTCATTTTTGAAATTTGCTGAATTAATCTCAAAAGGTGATTAATTAATTGTTGAGTGATAAATTTATTCATGTCTTTTCGTGCAATTATATTGCAGTTTATGCTTACATGCGCTGTTTATTAGGCATTGGTAACAAACGACTTATCATCAGGCGAGACTGTTTATTTGTTCGTCCACGCAGTATAAAAAAAATAGAATGCCGCGTAGATGTAACCTTTACCTCAAGGCTGTTCAATTATTTTTGGATGTGGGTCATAATTAGATTTCTTGTAATCCGTCGGACCAATCTAAATAGGCCTGATGTTCCTTGTAACATCGAAACCACCGTTTACGTGTGCTGTTGGGGGGCATATCTGAACGCGTTCGCGGGTCACTTCGTGGGTCTTTCGCGGGTCGCCTGTGTGCCTGGGATTGAGCAGCCTTGCTCTATCTAAAAGAGTGCTATATTCTAAAGTACTTGCAAATAAAATAATTTTTATTTAAACAATTTATACACAAGTAATTAGCAAGGCTTATTGTAATTTTGTGGAGAGGAAATTACGTTGGAAATTTGCATAAACATCTTGGTCTATCTAGACCTATCTGCTCAAGTTATACGACTTAAAGAGACAATATTTAGTGCTATCGTAAAGATTACGTTATCGTTTCATGAAACTTCAATGATAATGAATGCTAATAGTGCGCACGTTTTCTTAATAAAGTAACTATAATAACGTATCTATAGACATAAAAATTTATTTATCATGTAAGTACACCTACGTATTTTGCGCCTGCAACTTTGTTCTGGCTGGTGCGTAGAGCGATGAAGTATTGGATGCCTCCTTTCTATTTAGCGCGATGACTTCAGGGAAGTAGTGAAAGCAGCTGGATGCAGAATGCGGAGGATCGCATGTGGTGAAAAGCATTTGGTAAGGATTATATCCAGCAGTGGGTAAATACAGGCCGATGTTGACAATGATAAATTTTGTTCCATTGAAGATTCGAAGATATTATGTTTTTATTTAACTGTGAAAGAAAGTAGTAGTACGGTAAAATAAATCTACCCGGATAACAACTTCTGTCAGTGATTTAACCCTCTAAGAACTGGTACTATTGACCGTAGTAATACGGGGGGAAAAGGTTCGTAGTAATATAGGGGGCAAAATGGTCTTTTCCAAGAATTTTCATATATTTTACCCTTACTTCGCTTAATCATTGCCAGATTCGCTTGACAGTGGAGAATATGTAGGCTAATATGACAGCCCATTGCAATCTCGTATCGTTGCAATCCTACGCAGCAATAACAACAGACACTAGACAGCTATGAATTGTCCATGCCCTATAATTATTTATCATAAATTGACCATATCAGCACTCAGCGGTCGCGGGCATCGTGCTTTGCAATTGGCCAATTATGCAACCAAATTGCATGAATATAAATACACGAGTTCCAAAAGTTAACTGTATTTTTAGTTTTGGAGAGTTGGGTCTTTCAATAGAGGAGAGAATATTAGGCAAAGGAGCACTTAAGTGAAAGAATATGTCTAAGAAAATACCGTATTGAAAACAACATCCATAGCTACGAGATGCATGCTCACCTAAATAGTATACAAAATAATTTTTGATACCATTTGAGCTGCAAACAACAAGTATCGTGCGTAGTCAATAAGTCTTCAATTCTTTGAGTCTTGTATCTCTACAGCCTTCCATCTCGATAAGATTGTATTGGTTCAAAAACTAATCGTACGAACGAGTCTCTTGTAATATAAAAATTGATAAATATATTGATATTGATAAATAGTGATGGCCCACATAGGTACTATAGTTTTTTTATACGACTAGGATAACAAACAAGCATACGACCCACCTGATGGTAAGCAGTCATCGCAACTAATGGAGCGACACTAGAATCACTCACGCGTTGCCGACCCTGTAAAAAAACCTCTTTACGCTATTCTTGAAGAATCCCATAGTCTCGTGTGAATACCTTGGCAGGGCGTTCATTCCATAACTTGTGTGTTCGTGGTAGAAATCTCTTGTGGAAACGAAAAAATCTTCTCGAAAAGAAAGAAAGGAAAGAGAAAGAAAAGAAAGGAAAGGCTGGCAACGGATCGGCGACCCATTGGCGTTGCTGATCTCCATGGGCGGTGGTGTTTACCCCCTCTCTCACATAAAAAAATGAAACTTTTCTGTACGCTGTATTTTCTGTTCCCCATTTGGTATACAAAACGTGTAATATATACTTAAAAATGCAATAAAAATATATTTTGGTATGAGTAACAGACTATAAGGTCCTTAAAAAGGCATATTGAACAATACTTTCACGAATCCTCCGATACTATTGATGACCTTCGATGTGCTGTAAAAAGAAACGACCATTAAGGGGATGGTCATGTCACGCCTTCGCCGGTAGCAAGATTCGGTACAGACTAGACAGCCATGCGGTGCAATATCGAATGATTAATCATGCCCTTATACGACGCTAGTGAATCCACTACCAGTAATAATCTGTCGACAACGATTTATTACCGATATAACAATATTTTATGGAACTTACGGTATACGAGGATCTTGTTTCATGTAAAAAAAACAGCAACCGAAATGATTGTAAGTGAGGTGCTGGCCTCAATATAATTAAATGCATTTTATTTTCCGTCGCTCATCCGTAACTGATGTGTTGAAAGGAAATGAGTTTTTTACCTTTTATGTATCGAGTAATAAATAGAACAGCTATTTTGTAGCGGACGTTGTAAATTTACGTCATTTTTTTCCATCAGATTTGTTGATTACGTAATTAGATAATTTCAATGCAATTCAATTTGGATATAGATGTATTACCGTAGTGATGGGTTAATAAGACGTTTAGCTTTTTCAAATCTTCCTTTATGGATGTGAAACTTGTACTTTTACTCAGAAAAACAGGAATGTAGACGTATTTGAAAGGTTGTGTTTGAGACAGCTGCTCAATAAGCCAATGGAACGTATGATGGTGCATGACGAATGGAAGGTTGGCCTCGTCGGTGTAGATCCGACGGCCAATAAGGTGGACGAACATTATCAAGTCTACTAGATGCTCGCTAGCTCAATGTACCCGTGATGATGATTGAGTTACTGAAATATTTTTGACTTTTTTGTCTTTAAAATCGCTTCCAAAGAGCAATTCAAAAAACCAAATGATAACAAAATCGGAAAAGACAGTTTGGTGTTGCAGCTACATATCTAAATCTATAATCTCCATTCAAAATTCAATCTCACCACTGGACAGATGAAGGATCAAAGACTTTATTACGCTAAGTAAGGACTATGGAACATCGCGTGCGGAGGAGGGCGAAGCGCTGCCATTTTAAGATAATTTTAGTGCATATAACGTATTCACGTACAACACACGGCCGTGTCCATAACACAACCACACCCCATTTTTTGTTTTAAATTTGATATATATTATAAACATATTATGAAATCCTTCTGTAATATTCATTAATATATTTTAATTAAAAAAAATACATATCCAGCCTCATAATATATATGTATACGTAATTAAAGAATCGTTCATAAGTTTTTATATCCAAGAATGAACCATCTCACAGTCCTTTACACCAATTCCAGCATGCTGTTAAGATATGCAAATATTTACGCAGGTGTCAGCTTGTAAAAGCACTCATACATTCCTTACAAGCTACTGCGTTTAAGAAATCAATTAGGTAGCGATCTTCAATAGATGTTCGACGATTCGGTAGCGACAAGAACACGTAAATGGTTTTTAATATTGTTGTTCTTCGGTTGCTGTAACTGGATAGCTGGTGAGTTAAATATAAAACTTAATTAACTGAGTGTCGAGAACAGACGTAAAAGGGAATAATTGAACTCGGACGAAAATATCTGATCTGAAAAGCAAGGTTTTAATTGCCTTTTTCTTTCTTCGTGTTGTTCGTTCTTCGTGTGTTCATTATAAAACGGTATGTACGAGAAGGCATAGGGTTTTCTTCGCGAGTATTTAGGTTCGCTTTATTAATTGGACTTCGTAGTGTTCATTTTGGTCGTGAGTGGTCTCCTTTCATTCTTTTTCCCTTAACCTCTGTGAGACCTTACTGATGCTGAGATTGGTTAAATTAGTAATAGTATATTTATTCTTAAATTGATAAAAATACGATATATTTTTCGATATAAGATAACTAAATAAATGTTTGTAAAGATGGTAAAATTCACTTCCTTCCTCTTAGGTGGGATTTGAACCCACGATCTCTCGATTACCGGTTGAGTGCTCTTTCCAACTGAGCTACCAGGAAGGTTTGTGATGGTAGAGATTTTTTGCAGTTTATATTTACTGCTGGGAAGTGGCAGTGTGGTGCCATCTACGTGTTAAGCATTACACTACTAAACAAGGCATAACAGTCCATCGTTGCAGGTGAAATTCGGCTATTTTTTGATTACACCAAACTTATCAAATAATTATTATTTAAATAGTTGGCATGTTGGTCGAAATCGACTATTTAAATAATAGTTACTAAATACATGGTTAGTCTCTGTCGCTTCTCTTACGAACGTCATTTTGCTTCTTCATTCTGATACAATTTATTAATCTCTAGGTTGTGCACTATCACTTTAAGCACGCACTCATCCACATTTACGCCTTGCATAAACGCCATCTGTTTGGTTCGTAATAGTATTACTCATGAACTAACTCGGTGTCGTCAAACAAAATGTAGCACCAATCAGGAACTAGCCGAGGTGAAGTCTAACAAATGTAGCACCACTGAGGAACCAGCCCAGGTGTAGTCTAACCAAATTGTAGCACCACTCAGGAGCTAGCCCAGGTGTAGTCTAACAAAATGTAGCACCACTCAGGAGCTAGCCCAGGTGTAGTCTAGCAAGATGTAGCACCACTCAGGAACTAGCCCAGGTGTAGTCTAGCAAGATGTAGCACCACTCAGGAACTAGCCCAGGTGTAGTTTAACTAGCCGAGGTGAAGTCTAACAAATGTAGCACCACTGAGGAACCAGCCCAGGTGTAGTCTAACCAAATTGTAGCACCACTCAGGAGCTAGCCCAGGTGTAGTCTAACAAAATGTAGCACCACTCAGGAACTAGCCCAGGTGTAGTCTAGCAAGATGTAGCACCACTCAGGAACTAGCCCAGGTGTAGTCTAGCAAGATGTAGCACCACTCAGGAACTAGCCCAGGTGTAGTCTAACTAGCCGAGGTGAAGTCTAACAAATGTAGCACCATTGAGGAACCACCCCAGGTGTAGTCTAACCAAATTGTAGCACCACTCAGGAGCTAGCCCAGGTGTAGTCTTACAAAATGTAGCACCACTCAGGAACTAGCCCAGGTGTAGTCTAGCAAGATGTAGCATCACTCAGGAACTAGCCCAGGTGTAGTCTAACTAGCCGAGGTGAAGTCTAACAAATGTAGCACCATTGAGGAACCAGCCCAGGTGTATTGTAGCACCACTCAGGAGCTAGCCCAGGTGTAGTCTAATAAAATGTAGCACCACTCAGGAACTAGCCCAGGTGTAGTCTAACAAAATGTAGCACCACTCAGGAACTAGCCCAGGTGTAGTCTAACAAAATGTAGCACCACTGAGGAACTAGCCCAGGTGTAGTCTAACAAAATGTAGCACCACTGAGGAACCAGCCCAGGTGTAGTCTAACAAAATGTAGCACCACTCAGGAACTAGCCCAGGTGTAGTCTAACAAAATGTAGCACCACTCAGGAACTAGCCTAGGTGTAGTCTAACAAAATGTAGCACCACTGAGGAACCAGCCCAGGCGTAGTCTAACCAAATTGTAGCACCACTCAGGAGCTAGCCCAGGTGTAGTCTAACAAAATGTAGCACCACTCAGGAACTAGCCCAGGTGTAGTCTAGCAAGATGTAGCACCACTCAGGAACTAGCCCAGGTGTAGTCTAACAAAATGTAGCACCACTGAGGAACCAGCCCAGGTGTAGTCTAACCAAATTGTAGCACCACTCAGGAGCTAGCCCAGGTGTAGTCTAACAAAATGTAACACCACTCAGGAACTAGCCCAGGTGAAGTCTAACAAAATGTAGCACCACTCAGTAAGTAACCCAGGTGTAGTCTAACAAAATGTAGCACCACTGAGAAACTACCCCAGGTGTAATCTAACAAAATGTAGCACCACAGAAGAACTAGCCCAGGTGAAGTCTTACAAAATGATAGTTTAGTTATTTTATATTTGTACTATAAGCAGTAAAATCAGATTGTCAGAAATAAACTCTGTGTTCTTTACAAAACGCAATGTTTTTTTTTTATACTACGCGGGTGGCAGACAAGCATAAGGCCCGCCTGATGTGAAGCGGTTACCGTAGCCATATTAGCGACGCCACCCCCGCTGCCAACGCAGCATCTCCTTCCTATCTGGTACCCACACAACAACACAACAACCCTCAAGGGAATTGTTATTTGACTGCGGTATTCTGTAAGGTGAAGGTACATTCCCCAGTTGGGTAGCTTACAATTACGCTCCCTACCTCTCTTTTCGCCAGAGCTTCGTTTGTGAGTCAGCAGGGTGCACCGCGTGCAGGTGAAGTTGGCTTTGGTTCAAAGATGTTGATGAAGTACTTACACCCCATGATTGTATTTTGAATTTAATTTGATGTCTACGACGTTTTCTATATTCCCGCTTACGCAATCGATAACTCTTAGCAATAAATTGCATTTAACGGCATATTTTTATAACAGAAACACCAATTTTATTACGTCTTTTGTCGTATAATAGGCACGCGTGGCCTGTCACTTTGATGTCATAAGCCGTATGTGCAATTTATCCGAATTTTATTGTCATTTTTATGACATTTTCCTATTAAGATACAGCCACAATACAGCAATGATATTTTATTATTTGTTTTTAATATGTCTTAGGTATAAAAGTGTTTACATTGTTTCGAGCTTTAATAAGGAAAGTGTGTACACGATATTATCATATCTTATAATTATATATTCTAAAGGGCCTATACCATTACGAGGTAGTATTAGCACACTGTATATAAAGGTACTTATGATGATATTATTATTAAGGCCAAGCCAACTTCCCCTGCACGTGGTTCATCCTGTCGAGTACCAAAAGAGGCTCAGGCAAAAGAGAGGTAGGGTACAGCGGAATTGTAAGCTGCCCGACTGGGGAAGTACCTCCACTTCACACGATACCGCAGCCAAATAACATTTCCCTTCAGGGTTCTCGTGTATCTGCTAGTGAATGAGGTCACCAGAAAGGAAGGAGTTGCTCTTTTAGCAGCGGGAGTAGCGGCGAGAGAGCAGTATTTCATGTTAAGAGTGTTCTTATGGCTACAGTAACGTCGTTAACTCCTTCACATCGGGCAGAACGAATGCTTGTTTCCTACCCGACGTAGTATAAAAAAATATGAAGTGTAAGCGAGGCGACACTACGACAGACAGCCTGAATACCTCGTCCTCTAGTAGGTCATTAATTGCTTCCTTTTGTGAGAAATGTAACTAGACGAATTCTTGTTAGAGTGTTGTTTATATTTTTCTGTTTATATATTCGTCTGTTCAAGTTATTTCTGATCCGGACGTGACAGGGGAACATAAGACTTTATTGTCTTGAAACCGGTATGCTTTCCTAATTTACGAGTTACGACTACTACTCCCGGCCCGCAATCACCTATCTCACCGTATACGGCATTTAAGATACTTAATTAGTCTGAAAGGTTCTTAATAAAGCAATTTAAAAGCTATCAATTGGTAGCCCCATATGAGTTTCATTTAGATAAGATTTATTTAATGCCACTTTCTTATTAACACTATTGCTTTCAATTGTTATTTATTGAAATGGACGTTTGAATTCTGATCGATATAACCTTTATTTGCAGAACAAAGAACTGATTTGATTGGTAAGGACAATAATGCCCTATTGGATTCCCCCAGGGTCCAAAATGACTGGCATGAAGTGGGCAACAATGGCTTTCCAGGGTGGCCATATTAAATATATTGTCCGTAAAGCTGGCTGTCAAGCGAGTGAAAGAATACGTCTTAATTACTATTATTTCACCCTCTTTCGAATTGAAAACTTTAGTGATGGACAGACATGCTATGGAGGAATACTTAGCTGTGTAAATTGAGTTTATTTAATGCTTGGAATTTATCGAAAAAATCCCTGCTTTTCAAGGGTTTTCATTTTTAAAACCCTAATTCTTCTTTATCGGTCAGTGAAGTCCAATCAAAATCGGTGCAGTCGTTTCAAAGAGTCAAAAAAGAAGTTTTACTATTATAAATCCCATTATACATTTACAAAAAAGCCTGTTCTTTTAACATTACACACAGACGCTTCAATATTATTTATTTTGTTACAATTTAATATACAAATTAATTAAATTTGGAAAATTATTTTAGGTTAGTTTAACATTAAATAAAACATAGCTACATCTAATGCTTTATGCACATTTTATTATACAAAAATGAACGATAGCAACGTGAGTAGGCGTACCAAAATAATGCAAAATAAATCGCTTCAAATTTAAATGTAAATATTTTGTTTTGCATACTAACATTTACTTCCTTTGTTTTAGGTAAGTGCTGCCAAGGGCTTCGAATGACGTGTATCGACTACATCTGCTGTATGGAATGAAGTATTAGATATAACATAGATGTATACAGGTAATAAGGCCTATTCATATTGATATTCAAATCTAAGCGATATCCACTATCGGTATCGGTAGCGAATGGTATATATGTGAATAACGCGCTGTTCTTACTATTGTGGTATTCAGTACTACTTACTAGAGCCGTTAACGGTGTTCCGACGATACTCCAATTATGTTCTTATCGCTGTCTTGTTTACAGCCAGTAGACTTTCCGAACGCTTAACTATATAACTTATAGAGATAGCTCTATAAGTTAAACTTTTAAACTAGAACCTAGTATCGCCGAACACGCGGTACGTGTCGCGTACCACTCACCACAGTGGTGACGTGGTGATATGGCCAACCATGTGTTTGGCGGATCCAAGTACACGCGTGCCAAAGAGGTTCCAGAGCGCGGCAACATGCTTACAGCTTCGGAAATGTTATACGAAACTCCCGGCAGGATATAGCTTGGGTATTACCGATACCCAGCGCGCGGTAGTGGATACCCGCGCCGCGGTAAGTCTTTATGTCATGTAAACAGGTAAATTCTAAATCCGCAAGAGTATGCTTAAATGCTTTTTTTTTGTAATATATTATTCTACTGTAATGCAAAAGAGTCATATTCGTTTTACTATATACAGAAGAGTTATACAGAAGAGTTATAATCAGTTTATAATTCAACACAACTTAATGTGTTGAATTATAAACTGAACTTGACTATCATAATTATACGACGAACCTTAGTATAGAAACTAGTATAGTACCTACCGAATGTATAAAAAGTAGGACGCGATCAAAGTACAATGATTCCGCTTTATTGCATTTGTTTGGCAATGACATAGTTTTATTTATTTATCGAAACTTCATGCATGTATAATATAAACGCCTGTCAGTCAATAAAAGTAAGTCAAAAAATCCCTAGATCTAAAAAAGGTTACAAGTATGTAAAGTGTTGAAGGATCAATAAAAATATTATAGGAAAAACTCCCGCAGTTCTCTCAAAGTTCTTCATAAAAAAACGGCGATCTCATACTTAAAGACCAATGTTATCCATACTCCACCTCACAGGATACCGCAGCCAAATAACAATTCCCTTGAGGGTTGTTGTGTTCCTGTGAGTGAGTGAGGTCACCAGGTTGGGAGGAGTTGCTGCATCGGCAACGGGGGTGGTAGCGAGCGATATCTCTTGTTGTGAGCGTTTTTATGATTATTCCGCTTCACATCAGATGCGAGCGTTTATATGGCTACAGTAACCGCTTCATATCAGGCGGGCCGTATGCTTGTTGTTCACCCGACGTAGTATAAAAAAATGTAAAGTCCGGTATTTAACTTGTCCCAGCCATGGTGGGGGCAGGGGTAAACATTCATTTGTATTGTGAATTGAACAGACGGGGTTCTGTCGAGTTTGTTTGGTTCCCAATACACTGCCAGCTTTGTTCCTATTTATAAGAATGAAACACCTGGCTTTTGAAAGGTCAGTTAACGACCATTGTTCAAACTTAGAGAATTTCGGATATTTTTAATTTATAAAATATACTAGATGACCCAGCGAATTTTGTACATCTCAAAAGCTTTAAATGTTAACTTATTAGCCGAATTGAATTTATTTTTAATTTTTTATGTAATAATCACTTGAACTATTTTTATTAATTAAATAATTTTTTACCCTATTTAGATGGCTTTCTCGTTTCTACTAAACATTTAGGTCAATTTTCAGTTTCCTATATCATAAAGAATATATATGAATAGTGTAACTAACCCGACTTTGGTATATTAAATAGAATTTGCAGAACAAGAGATTATTAATTTGTTAAGTTCTGAGTAAACATGTTTTAGATATACCTAATCTGACCTTTTCTTTCCTTTCTGCCAAATTCTATGTTTGGTTTAACTCTATTTATTATTTTCTATTTATTTGAATATATAAATATACTCGACAAATTATATAGGCAGTGCCATCCAAGCTTAAATAAGTCAACCTTAATATGACTATTTTTTATACTACGTCGGGTGATAATCAAACATACGGCCAGCCTGATGTAAAGCGGTTACAGTAGCCATATTAATGCTCAAAATATGAGATATCGCTCGCGTATCTCCACCCCCCGCTGCCAACACAGCAACTCCTTCTTTAATGGTGACTTCACTCAATCGCAGGAACACAACAACCTTCAATGGACAAACATTTATGTGCATGAACATGTCTGTTTGTCTTGGTCTGTGTGTTTTCTATGTATTATGAGTATGTATTAACAAAACAAAAAAATTATTTACGTATGTTTGTCAGTTGTCTAGTACCCATAACACAAGCTTCGCTTACTTTGGCGCTAGATGGCGCTGTGTAATTTGTCTGACAATATATATTTATTATTTATTTATTCAATGGAATTGTTATTTGGCTGCGGTATTCGGTGAGGCGGAGGTAGTAGTAGTAGGTAAGGCCAGTTTACAAATACGCTGTATCGGAGATTGAGCCCGCGACTATAAAGTAGCTAAAACTTTCTACAAGACCACCGAGCTCGTCGAAAAGTAGAGTTAATAATGGAGGTTTCAGTCTTGTTTCTTTATTGGGCATAAATATATTTTATTTCAACGCGTAGGTATTACGATGACAATAAAATATGACCTTATCACCTTTAAAGATAATCTTTGGAAGATTTATACTAAGTAATAAATCAATATATTTAGGACGCTTCCTAATTGGTAGAGCGATGTCGTTACGAGCTCACAAATCGAACACTAAATTGACATCTGCTGAGAAAGTTCTTGGGTTTTTTTTTGGTTGGGTTTTTTTTATAGGCTGAAATGAAATGATGACATGAAATGAAAATTATTTATTTGCGGCAAACACGGTAATAAACAGATATTTTAAAAATTATTAGCGCCAACAATCGGCATGTAAATTTATTTTTTATATATTTCTTTTTAAATTACAATTTAAACGTTTAATTTATATTGAATTACAATGTCTTCTTAATATATAATTATTCAATTTACTATTTTTTTTATAAATTAAATACGGAACAGTTAATTTTTACTTGACGGGTGCAAAGGTACAAGCTATCTTAGTTTTAATAAATATTTGCATAATAATTCTTATCAGAATATACATATTTCAAAATAAACATTATCTACGGATCAATGAAGATTTGTATTTTTATAATAATAGTGAATAAAGTTAAAATGTGTCAAAAAAAAAAGCACATACTTCCCTAATTCGTACGATATCATATTTCAACATAAACATTATCTGCCGAAAGATATCAAATATCAAATCACATTTTCAATGCAGACTTCGGTAACTCTTACGCTAATAGCAATAAAGTTTAGATTTGCAAAAAAAAATAAAAATAAATAGGTTGTCGTTTGTAGAATAGGTTAGGGACTAGATAAATAAAAGTATGTTGATTATCTAATACTTCCGATATTGGATTCACAGATAATACAATGAAAATCACATAAAACGTTTGCAAATTGAATGGCGTTTTAGAAAATGGTCCTAGAGTATTATTGCCAGCCATCTGTTGCATCACATTTCATTGTAATTATTTCTTAAAGCCATGGAGAGTCTTATTATAGGGACAATAATGAATTAAATAGTTTATTTTACATAGTAATAACACAAGCATCTGAATAGCTTTAAAATTTCATCCGATTATCAAATATGTTCCACTGGATGGACTGACGTCAGTTCATGAAGATTATTAAGTCGCTTACACTGGTGCTTATATAATGTTTTTTTATGAATGAACCTTAAATATTTGTAAGACAAAATGTATCCTATATGTGTAATTTGAAAAAGTTAAAATTACTTAGGTATATCAAAATCGTATCAAAAAACCAAGTTACAAAAAAAAATATGTTAGTATCACAGACTTTATGTGACGTCAGTTAATATTAAGTCGCTTACATTGGTGCTTACCATCGCTTACAGTGGAAAAACTGCAATAACCATACTACCATTTTACTGTCACTCTTTATATATAAACGGAACAAACATTTCGTTACTAATGAGATATTTTCAAGACCACTGACTCTATTTAAAGACACACAAATGGAGGTCTTCAGTTATGTATAGATCGGTGCTCATAATGCCCCACTTTCTGCTCTACTAAGTATCTATGCGCCACGTGTCGTTATTTATGTGGCACGTGGCAACTAAAGAACCCTATATAAAACGCCATCGATAAACATACCTCATCCGTATTTGGGGTTGTTCCTATTGTAAATACATATCGCACACTTATTCTGGTAAAAAAGATTTAACAATCCATTGGATATTTATTTATTTAAAAACGTTACTGACCACAAATTATATAAGTAAGAAGTAAGGGTAAGAGTAGCAGTTTTAACGCTAAAAGCATTGTCTACCAGTCAAGCTTCGGGACATTTCGAAAATCACAAATACGGTTCTGAGAAAGCAAAACAAAGGCTGATTTATGTAACAAAATATAATACTAATAAAATAGTATTTATAATTACTGCAAAAAATGAGATATTTTCAAGAAAAAATATACCTACGTACCATAACTATATATTTAATAAATATACATATACATACATAAATGCAGCGATGATGATGATGATTTAGTGTACAAATAAGTTGTATATTTTTTTTTATTACTTTTTTATATATTAGGTTGGGGAAAAAGTCTTTTCGTATTTTATATGAAAATTCAAAACATTTTTTAATAAAGTTTATTTACATTTAACTAAAGTATGTAGGTGCCATTTTGTTCGATAACTTTTTGCCATCTTGTAGGTACAGACATGATCCCATTACTATAGAAATTTTGGGACTTCTGTTTAAAAAACCACGACAAGTGGTTTTGGCAGTCTTCTCGTGATGTTAACCTGACATTGCCTAAAGAATTCTGAAGAGACCAAAACAGGTGGAAATCAGAAGGTGCAAGGTCAGGACTATACGGCGGATGCATTAACACCTCCCAGTCAAACTCTCTTAATTTTTGCTGAGTGGCTAAAGATGTGTGAGGTCTAGCGTTATCATGATGAAAAATCACACCCCTTCTGTGAATTAATTCCGGCCGCTTTCTCTCAACTTTTTGCTTTAATCTCATCAGTTGTTCACAGTAGAGTTCAGAATCGATAGTCCTGTTTGGCGGTAACAGCTCATAATGAATAATGCCCTTCCAATCCCACCATACACACAGCATCACCTTGTTGCGGGTTAACCCGGGTTTTGCCAGAGTCTGTGAAGCCTGACCGGCCTTTGACCACGACCTTTTTCGCACGTTCTTGTCGTACGTGATCCACTTTTCATCACCAGTTATAAGCTTCTTCAAAAACGGTTCGCTTTCATTACGTCTTAGTAAAGAATCGCAAATGAGTACACGGTTCATTAGGTTTCTTTCAGTGAGATCGTGAGGCACCCAAATATCGAGCTTTTTAGTGTACCCAGCTTTTTTCAAATGCGCCAAAACTGTTTTGTGGTCAATTCCTAATTCTTCAGCTACATCATAACTACTGATATGCCGATCTTGCTCCATTTTTTCAAAAATGGCATCAATTTTATCCGTAACAGGGCGACCAGAGCGACGTGCATCTTTCACATCAAAATTTCCTGATTGAAAACGCTTAAACCAAATTTGTGCTACTCTCACAGACACTGCACTAGGTCCATAAACGTCACAAATTTTTTTCGCAGCTTGCGTTGCATTGTTACCTTTTTTGTAGTAAAATTTTAAAATGAATCGAATTTCTTCATTAGATTCACTCATCTTGACAGTAAAAAAAACAAATGAAAATCACACATTTACCTAATTTGAATTTGGAATTATCTTTTTTAAAATTTAAACTTTTTAAAGATATCAAAACCTGCTAGATACAAATGATATAACCAAAGAGATTTTATTACAAGTCCATACATACTATAATGCGAAAAGACTTTTTCCCCTACCTATTATATAGATTTTTGGATAGATGATAGTCTTCGATATCGTGTAGAACGTATTAGTATTGGAATAACTGTGCGATATATAGGGTTATGAAATAGGTTATGTTATACATTTGGGAGAATGTAGTCATTCGCTAATGAATATAGGTAATATGAAATATGTATAATGACACCAAGCTATTTACGAGTAGTGTTAACAGGTTAATTTACAAATAATAAAATTCATAGGTTTAACGAACGAATCTTTGATTATAATACTGGCTAATTCGACTAGCATGGGAGAAAGAAAGACACAAGGTATGATCTTCCCATATGTTGCCAAGATTATGTCATGAATCTGGATGTCAAAATCTGCCATTTTTCATACAAAATACTGCTTATGACGTCGACGAGTTCAAATCACGTGTCGATAAAGAACATACCTTGTGGCTTTCTACCATGGGGCATAGTTGCCCAACATAACGTCATAAATCATAATCCAAAATTATTTTCATACAGACGAATTAAAGGGAGAAACACTATTTCAGTCTCAAGTATCGGTCTACGTACTCATAAATTAAATGGTATTATTTCACCCGTGTTCGGAATGTGGTTTGCACTTCGTAGGTACAATAAAAGTTCCGCGTTTTATATTTACGAGAATTTAATATAGGCAGCCGCTTCTGTTAATCGGTCACTATTCTTGGAATGTTGCTAATAAAATACAGGGAAATAGTTATGACTTCTGCCACACTTTGTCAAGTAATGTTTATATTCTCGATGAGTGAGTATACTTCGAGATAAGCCGCGTTTAAGTGCTGATAGTTGTTGAAACTTCTCGTGATTCATATGTCTTTATATGTGATTGATATCCAACATTTTAACGAGTAAATATTGTCACTCGTCAATTTGACTTTTTAACTACGTGTATATATACATATAACATTGTAAAGGTTTTATTATAGTAAAGTATATGTATAGTTAAGGGTCAAATGTGCAATATCATATCTCGATTGCCTGTTGAGATTTTAGTTATGTTATATTAAAATTTTCTTTTATTATTTATAGGGAAACTCACCTACATATGTATGTGATCTACATATGTATAATCCTATGTATGTGCAATACAGTCACGTGCAAAATGCATATAGAATTTGCGGAAGAAATGGCTTGCACCAATGGCTTACACTTGTCAAGTAGTAATAAAAAATGTTGTCACCCTTAAAAAGTTGCATTAAGGTTTATATTAACCTTGATTGCTTATAATTGCGAGCACGCGATTTAGGTCTTTAAGCTAAATATGGACTGTTACACATTACTGTACTTATGTGAAAATATGTGTACATATTATGTATACCATTTTGAAGATTTTCCTATAGTATCTACTAGTTATAGTCTGTTATATAAACTTAATTATAGCTTTGACCCAAATATAGACATGATAGTGGCCGCACTACGCAATGTGCGTCCCATATGTATTTCAAGGGTTGAAATTATTCACACGCTCAATTATTATCTCTATAGTACTTATTAGTAATACATGTCACTTACTATTATTGAGTAAATTACTCTTATTATGACGATAGGTATGGGAGTTAGGGAATGTAAAGAGAGGTACGGCATGTCGAGTCTAAAGAGACCTCTATCACCTCGCAGAATGGTAATACATGTTATATACTATAAATATAAGTAATACATCTTAATGTTATTGAGCAAAATTACTCTCGTTTTGACGATACGCCTGGGAGGTAGGGAATGTAAAGAGAGGTACGGCATGTCGAGGAATACCTCCACTTCACAGAATTCCGAATAAGCCTTCTTCGGGACTGTTATATTCCTGCGAGTGAGTGAGGGCATCAGACATGAGGAAATGCTGCGTTAGCAGCAATTCCAGGTGCCAGCGCGCGAGTACTTCTTATATTACCAGCGTCTACATATACGACTACGGCAACCACTTTACTTCAACTGGGATGTATTCAATGGTCTAGTACGGGCCTTGAATTCAAATTTGTGGAGGCCATTCAGAACACGTCAGAGTCGGGGGGTCGTTTATCTACTTGAACCGAACACACTGGGGGCCATGGTAGCCGAGGGGTTCCGTATCGATATCATTCATATGGCTGATACCACCACCACGGTGGTCACGCTCTGGATTAATGCTTATATAGCACAAGATGACATATAAAAAAAAAATGGTTGTCTGTAAAGTCGGTTTACGTACGACAATTTTACGTGATAACGTCATAAGAAAACATCGGCCGATGGAGTGGAAGAGAGATAGATGCGTCACAAGCCAAATGCATAGGTCGATCGTGTCTCTTTATCGCTTTTTCCGCGCTCTCGCTTGCACGCTCGGCTCAGGCGGAACGTGACAATGAGTTATGCTGTTTCGTGCGTGCAGCCGGCGTTCATCGATTTATAAGACGATACTCGTATCACGTCAAAAAGTAGTGCAGGTACTATGACTTGGCCTCGGTCAACGCTCGCTAACATTGCACTAGTTTCATAACAAAATATTTGGCTAATACGAGTAGTTTTTCTTGGCTATCAACTACTGTTTACGTTACTGACGTAAATTAAAGATTGTTTTGTTTAGACATGAAATCCCATCAACAACCCACTTGACCTACTTTTGCATATTTTTTTCTACCTATTTTAACTTTTTTTTTTAAGTGAAATCTTCTTTAGCCGCGTTGTGCACTTTTTGGGATGGGTAAAAAATGTTAAACTCGGGTCAGGATCACGTGGCCTGATCGGAAATTATTAAGATAAAGCTGCGAGATTACAAAAGCCAACTTTAAGCAAAGACGATACAATTGAGAATTCTTTATAAAATAATGATTCGAAATAGTTTCGAAATGACGGTTCGTAAGACAAAGTTGCGAGACTACAAATCCAACTTTAAGCTAAGACGATACGATTGAGATTGCTTTGAATAGTTTATGTTTGTGTAAGATAGCGCATAAATTAATATTGTATTTTACCACATAAATGATAGTACTGTTATACTCATAAATAAACCAATTCGTGCGAAATTATTCCCTAACCATTCCAAAGTATAAAAAAATGCACAACGCTAATGTTCAAGTTTTCACTTCTACCGGCACTCCTGGAGTGCAACCCGTTTTTTTATGTAACTAAAGACGATGGCTACCAATGTGCGCGTGTCCGAACTTAAAAGTAAGGAAACATTTACAAAGACGAACTATAAACAATATTGCGAAAACCATAGCGGAATGTATGGGAATTCAATGGAGATCCACTGAATTCCCACACATTTGGCGGGTTTAGAATAGTAAAAGAAAAGAAGAAGACCTACAGTTTCAGGTATGAACTTCATACTGAGTACAGTATGAAATTAGGTTTCACGTAATATGGGAATGGTTTTTAGTATATCTAATGATGATAGGAAATATTGAATGAAATACACATATAATAACGAAAATGCTCTAGTGCCGGAATGTATATGCAGCCTAACATTTTTAGTCAAAAGTTAACGCCCAAGGACCGCAGGTAGGAGTCTCCTGTCTTTTTCATTTGTATGCAAATGTGCGAAAGAGAGGACCCGATACTATCTCGATTCCGCGGATAAGGTATAGTCACCGTAGCGTATTTAATTTGTGCGGTGTATCGGCTCTTGTTATTGTGGCCTAGATGCGTGGAAAGCGACCCTGCCCATTATCTGCAATTCCGACACGACACGACAACCGAGCGTTTTCAATCTATTCCGAGGCGTCGCTCCCGTCACGAACTTGTTAAAATCACAATTCATTCCCGTACATGCTTTAGTTAGACAGTCATTCCTTTGTAATGTATTGTATTTTGTAGAGCTATTATTTTTTTAAATAGAAGTAGGCTTGGAAATTGTTACCGGTTGTTATTAACAGTACCTTGGTGCCTTGGTCAGCGACTGTGGCTCAAAATACAAGTATTATATAATCTGTATTCTTAACTGAGCTCTGTCAGCACGAGTTTCATCACGGCATCAACTCATAATCATCCCACTGTTGGGATACGGGTCTCCCCTCATTCGAAGTCGAAGTTTAAGGGTTTAGATCGTACTCCACCACGCTGCTGCACCACCAATCGTGGTTGGCGGAATGTTTTAAAAAGTCACTGACTTGGCTTAACGACTGTTAACTAATGACAACATACGGGACCGACGGCTATACGTGCCCTCCGAAGCACGGAGGAGATAAATAACCCCATCCATGGACAGGCTATGGTCGACGTTGCTTAACTTGCGTGTTCGATTAGACTGAAACGTGCAACAACGCTATCGAGCTCCTTGACTAGAGTAGAGTTTCACCACAGACCCAAGAAAATAACAACTTATTTCTAAGTCACATCAAATATTATTTTAAAATAATTCGCATTTACACAGTTAACTATATAGTATGTATTACATCAGATAATACTTTGTAAAAATACAACAAATACAATGTGGTACCTATTAAGCTGTACCATCGCGCGGAGTAATAGAAGGACGCACGTGTTATGAAAGATCAATTAATGAGTCATTGTTCATTAATAATTAAATAAACTGTGGGTAAGCATGACATATTGTTAATATCACTCGCGCACCGCCACCCCCACATCTCCTTCCTATATTAAAAAAAAATGGGGTATAGGTTTGTCATGAACACAGCCGTGTGTTGTAGTGTTGTACGTGAATACGTTATACGCACTAAAATTATCTCAAAATGGCAACGCTTCCCCCTCCCACACGCAATGTTGCATAGTCATGACATAGCGTAATAAATTCTTTGAACCTTCATCTATCCAGTGGTGTGATTGAATTCTGGATGGAGATGATAGATATGTAGTTGCAACACCAAACAGTATCCCCCGATTTTGTTAACATTCGTTTTTTTTAATTACCTCCATTGCTTTTTGAAGTAATTTTAAAGACATATTCATGTGAAAAAGAAATATGTTACTCTAATTCGAAATCTAATTAATATTCCTCATAACAATAAGTATTTAGCCAATATTGTACCACAATACAAATCACAATACAATATTCCTACACCTATGACAACATAAAATGCCACGAAAACAAAGGACGATAGAAAAAAAAAAACAACACGCCTGTTCCGGCGGGTTCGAAATTTGAATACAACCGCCAGGGCGTGAATGCGGACTAATTGTGCGTTCAATTTAGAATTTTGATTGCATGTCCCTTTATTGTTTTACAAGCTTTTGTGACGCGGCATGATTGCTCGGCGTTGACTCGACAATTTCAGACCGAGAGAGTGTAATTAAAAATTATTTGAACAATAAAATAATTTCATTTATTATTATTACCTCGAGATTGTAGTAATTTTTAACCTTTTAGTTAAATAAAAAATGAGGTTGTAATATCAATACTTTGGATTAATTTGTTCATACCAATATATACACACATATATATATATATATATATATATATATATATATATATATATATATATATACTATATCTATATATATATATATAGATATAGTATGGGTATATAATGCGGAGGGATGAAAGACAGATATGACAAAGAAAACGATGAATTTATATGTATATAATGGGAGACGAAAGACCGAGAAACAGGTGGTTTTATTTATATTAATTACATACCATATCTTTTTCTACTATGGCTATGGTAATCGTTTCACATTAGGTGGGTAATCTGCTGGTTCGCCACCAGACGTAGTATAAAAAGAAAGATAAGAAATTAGAATAGGGTCACCGTCGCGAAGTCGAAAGCGATGGAAAGGAAACACACATGTATTTAGATATAACATCATAAAATATGGTGGAAATGGTGCCGGTGCAATTTTACGACAATACTATTAAGCAGGCACTTCCCGGTCGATATTTAGGAGCGGCTATAAAACGACCAGTGCGCTGGTTCTGGCTGCATACAGCCATTGTAGGACAGCCGTCAACGTTAATATGTACTTCTATGAATTATTGCTCCAAGATTATTCTGATTGATGACATGGGGTATTATGTTTATTGTCTAGGTCAGGGATGGAAATAAATTTGAATTGAGGCCATGTAACAATGTCTCATCATCATCATTATCAGTCTGTATCTACTCGCTGCTGGATGTAGTCCTTCCTTAATGCTTTCCACCATATGCGATCCTCCGCTTTCCTCATTCACCCGCTTCCAGCTGCGGTTATGAGGTCATCGGTTCATTTCGAGGTTGCGCCCATCACTTCGTTGGGACATACGGCACCTCTACTCCAGGACTTTTCTCCCCCATCTGCCATCGCTGACTCGACAGATGTGACCGGCCCACTGCTACTTCTGCTTGCTGAACTAGATTGGGCACAAATTCTGCTCGATTCTGAAAACCTAGTAACATTTGCCAATAGTTTTGATATTCACAAAAATATCAAAAATATTGGCCTTCACGTCAGGCGAGATGAAGGCATTTTGGTTGACCACATTTAAAAAAACCCACACAAATGGTGAGATGAAAAGTCATGTTATCGTTAGCTAAGATTATAACAGTAATTTTAATCACGTGTGATCATCAGTGTGACACTATGCTTAATCCTTCAACGAGACACTTTGTCACACCGTTAATTTGACATTCGTTCCAGTTCACACGACAGTGACACGACGACTAATCCGTATATGTACGTACGTACAAGTAACGTATTACGTTATCTTTGGGTTAAGTTAGTCGCTATTCTTGTAAAGGGGTTCAATGTCTTTATTAAGTTTCTATAGAAAACGAATGTTTCATCGCCTTATTATTGGCATTTTTATCCCCTTTAAGGTTTTCCGCATTGATGAGCAAAATATTCCATACTGATGATACCTATTATTTTATACGCGCACTGCTCCTGGGTTGGATGTGATACATCTTTGAAATCACACCAATACATACGGAGTCAAAAAACTGGACTGTAATGATTTGGTCTATATAGTCTTACCTTAATAATTATAAAACTAGAAGTCAGAGAAACACGAATCGCATGTGATTATTAAGCGTAATGAAAGCTGAAATGAAAACTTAAGATCTTAGCAGTGAGTCACTGCTAAGACCTTAAGTTTTCATTTTTTCTTTCAATCTTTAACACTAAATGCGACTTGCTGATATAAACGTTTAACCTTACCCAACGGCTGTGTGAATCGACACAGCCACAACCGACGTTTTCCTCATAAAATAAAATAAATAATCTATTTTAAAAATCCTAATTGTCATTTTGAAGTCTGCTTTTTTAAACCTGCAATCAATTGCGGGTTGACGCAGCGTGGTGGAGTGTGCTCTAAAACCCTTCGATTAAGGGGAGACCCACATCCCAGCAGTGGGATAAGTAAGGGTTGTCAGCGACTCCGGTTGTATTTTCAGTAGTTTTCACACAAATTCTTTCTTTGTTTTCGGTAATGTGTTTATTTTGCGCGAAGAGATAATCTTTGATTTTATCATCATAATCGTAACTTCACCTGACCCCATATACACACAACGCATTCCTCCTACCTCATCCTAGTTTATGAGGCATTGTGAAGATGATTGGTAAGGGTAATAAAAACAATAAATGAACAATCATCATTAATTACCACGTCTTATTAGGTATTTATATCTCGTCATACTGACTCATGTGTGAATGATGTGATACATACCAATCATCATTTGTGGTAGTCATTGCTGCTTTCAATTTATGTACTATTTTTTATAGTAGAATAATAAATATACATTCATCATCATCATCATCAGCCTGTATTTACCTATCCACTGCTGGATATCGGCTTTCCCCAATGCTTTCCACCATAGGCGATCCTCTGCCTTCCGCATCCAGCCGCTTTCTTGAGGTCATCGGACTATCCAGAAGGAGGGCGTCAAACGTTTTGTCGAAATTATAACCGGCCGTGGTCACAGGCTGACGGCCGGTGCAACCTGGTCGAAACGTCAGGCAATAATAAAGGTATGTAAAACTACCTTACATGCATGATCGCGTTAATTCCCGTGTTTATTATAATTTCAATCATGCAACGCGAAAGTTTAAAAGTTATTATAAACGTTTTGTCGTCTCACGCGCGGTCTCTGGCCTAATATCTTACTCCCCCGTCTGCCATCAAAATATAAATCGCCAACTCGCCTGCCCAGCGTGGCGACTTATAGCTGTTACTGTTAAATGTGTACAAATCAAACTATACATTTACATTGCCTTTGGTTAATTATTATGTCGTTAGCATTATTCTTTGCCTTATTTTTTAAGTTGTTAAAATTTACGATCTTTTAGCGTTTTATTATCAGTTATCTAAACTAATTGATAACTATTTAAGTTTCTAGGATGTCAAACAAATGGCCCTCATGTATATATATACGTATACACGTATATACGCGAAAGTAATGTTAGATGTTACTTTGCCGACGAATTAAAGCTCCAATCCAATATTGATGACGTCATGCATATAAAACCGTGAATTAGACCTTCACAACTTTAATAAGTTATATGTAAGGTATATTACCGAAACGGCATATAATTTGCATCCGCCGCCAGCGACGACGTCTGATTGGCAGTCGCGATAATCATTGTCAATATTTCACAGACGTGACCGGACGACACGAACGAGTATCTGTTACTCATACCTCCTACCATAGAAAGCTAAGTAAACTTAATACCTCCTCTTCTGGGACGAATCGATTCCGTAAGTGAATTAGCGCCCTTTCTCTTTACGAATATTTGATTTTACGTCTAACACGGATGTTTTATGAACATTTTGATTTATGTGGCTATGTCTCTGTGGTGTCTTATATATGCATTGCTTGCGATTTATTACATCATAAAATGAAGACTGGGAATGGTATCAAAATCCATTAACTTTATGTTTATACTAATACCACACCTCGGCCACTCCATACAAATGTCGCGTCGTTTACTACGATATAAACAAAGACATCTGTGTAGAGCGAGAATTAGCGTGCGTGTGTGCGGCGCCTTACAAACTGTTCCAGATTTGTGCCAGAGAGGAGGCGATGTCGACACGAGAGAGCGGCAGGGAATGGCCCTAGTGTACGTAGTACTATTACTTATACTGTGCTAATATTTCTTCTGTAATTTTAATATGCTTATGACTCTGTATGTTTGTATGTTAGCTTTTGGTCGGTTTTTCATTTGCGTGAAATCGAAAAAGAAGGTAGTATGTTCCATGTCTAAAAGCAGTGTTCAAAACCTCTTTGTGGTAAAATTTAATAATAGAAATGTGACAAATAATAGCCTAGTAGGCCAACATATTCTTCAAGCAATATGTCCTCCCCGCCATTACCTGCTCTACAGTAAGACTAAAACGCTGCCCATCGGGTTGGTTCACAGGTTAAAAGTAGCACAATGAGTGATGGAGAGAGTCATGCTCAGAGTTTCCCTAAAATTCACAATCCGTAACGGAGAAATTCGATGGAGGACTAGAGTTGGTAACATATGTCTCAAGTCAGCAAACAAGCAGGCTGGTGATGGGCTAGCTATATCTACTGAGGCAATGTGGTAAGAAAGTCTTAGAGTGGAGACCTCGTATGGAACCACGAAGCTTTGATTGCCCTCTCCCCCTCTAAACGGACAGATTACTTCAAAAAGCGGCTCTAAGTGGCTGAATGAGAAAAGAGAAGGATCGCATAATATGATGGCAAGCATTGGGGATGGATACTGGCTGATAGCGATGATGAATATGTATTATAAACACAAACTAATATGTTTGCATCTGGTTTGCATTACTAATGTATGACTAATGAGTCAGGGCGTCTGCATCTGTAAGAAGTTGCCTGGATTAGAGGAGTTACTCATTTCACTAGAAATATGAGTCAATCATTGAGATTACGTTCAATTTCCTACATACAAAATATACATACTGGATCATCTTTGGTTTATGATGATCGTTATATAGGTATCAGTACTAATACAGTTTTGCTCTTAACTCGCTAGTGACAAATTTTAGGATAGATTTTATAGCGCATAAAATATAATTATTTTACTTTAGAAGTAAGCAGTAGGATCACCTACTTCTTTTATTTTATACAAGAACAACAAGAAGAAGAAAAACATTTATCTGCACATTACACAGCACTGCTTGTATAAAGAACTCAAACAGACATAAATATTATATAAGAAAAAAAATTTAGTACTGTACAATGTCGCAAAATGGTCCCAACTCAGCATAAAAACCGAAATCTGTAACAGACTCCGCCTGACCAGAATAAGGACCAGTTGGACATCACGGACATACATGCACAAAAACAACATAAACAATTACATACAAAATAGAAGATATTTTTCAATGACAAACACCTATACCGACTCCTTTACAGTAAGGGCAGCAATGCTTTGAAATTTACCCAATGAAATGAGTAAGTTCGTCACATTAAAGTACCTAATTGTGTTTGTGATTTCCACATATAACTTACTTGTATGAGTGTGTATATGTTTTGGATAATATTTGATTCTACTTCTACATATGTGTATGTCATGTTGTCCGTGCATATATATGCCACCATATATGTACTAAACCTGCCTAACTCAAAGGTTGGCTGGAAGAGATCCCTCTATGGAATAAGTCCGCCTTTGTACAAATTTGTGTAATAATTTTGTTTCTACTGTGTTCTGTAACTTTTACACAATAAAAAAGACAACAACAACAACAACTTATGCTAGGCACTTTACCCAAAACAATAATAAACTATCAACTACTTAAACATTATTTATGTTATTGATAACTCATAGAATCAACTTTTGTGTTGATTATAAAATAGCTACATGCTTATAATAATAGCTATGTGCTACTTTTATTATGGCAAAAATATAACGCCCTTCTTGAGTTTCAAATATCATAAAGTTTTTATGATACAATTATTTACAAACGTATTGATTTAATCTCTGTTTACTTTGCGACTCACACCATGTTGCGAACTGGGCATGGCGTGGAATGACGAAAAATCCTAGTATTAACATGACACTGTTATTTCTGTTAAACATTTTTAAAATGGGGCTATTTATCATCTCTGTTGGTTGCAATAGGTCGAGTTATTAATTAAGCAAAGTCGCAGTATGTAGGTCAGTTAGTAATTATGGGCTCTGCTAATGACACTGGTCAGTTTAGCTAATTTCAGCGCCTCGGCAGGTTTGTAGTTTACTATCTACTTATTACATTCATGCACATGAATTTGTTCCAATAATGACACACACACACGCATATTATACCCTTTTTTAAAGTCATAAATTGAATTAATTATGATCGAATTATGACCACTGGTCGACCACGAGTATTCATATAAAGCATCTATGGTAATTGTTATTAATGTACTAAAGCAATTTATATTATTTATGTCTGAGCTTTTTAAGTTATTAATTCTAACCTTTCTAAATAGTTTTGTTCAAAATATGTAACTACCTATTCTTACATACAACTTTTATGACCAACAAGTCGTAAACAGACATATACGTGATACATTTAAATTAACAGTAAGTAACTATTATGTAAATGAATTTGGAAAGTTAATCGAAAATATTGTTAATCCTGTGTTATGGACTCATAAATACTTAAAACTACTCGTAGTTTCATAAACACGTAAATAAATAAGGTCGGCAACGCGCGTGTGATGCCCCTGGTGTCATAGGCTACGGTAATTGCTTTTCATCAGGCGGGCTGTATACTTGTTTCCCACTTAAGTGGTATAAAAAAAAATGATAGAGGCCAGTCCCGACTTTGCCCTGCCTGAAATATTTATAAACATACACTAATAGTTTTTTTTTATACTACGTCGGGTGGCAGACATGCATAAGCCCCGCCTGATGTGAAGCAGTTGAAACCACCTCTTGCGTCACCACCTTCGCTGCCATCACAGTAACGCCTTCCTTCCTGGTAACCTCACTCACTCGCAGAGCAGTAGTTCTGAAAATCCTCCTCCACATAATAATATGTAGAAATTAAAAAAATCTCGTGTACATCGGAGCGATAAAAAGTAAGTAATGCCAAAATACTATGTTATATATACATAGAAGTAGAAAATAATGTAATTGTACTCTTTTATATTTCTACTCAAAATTTACTGCACACAATCTTACAGAGCTGATTTACTAAAAGCTTTGAGCCATTGGTAAAATTTAGTGGAAGGGTAGGGTGAGGGAAAACCCATATAATATTAGTAGAATAGAAAAAATAGTGACTTACTCATTGATAGATAACATAATATGTCAACTGATTAAATATTCTTTTTGAAAGTTGTTTTACCACCAATTCTTTGTGAGACACATCTCTAAGCTCTTCGAGCAACATAATCGTCCCACTGTTGGGATACGGGTCTCCCCTCTATCGAAGGGGTGTAGAGCATATTTCACCAAGTTGCTCAACTGTGGTTTGGTAGAGATATACTCGTATACACGTGAATATTTACACAAGCCATTTCTTATCAAACGAGCTCGGTGGTTGAATGGTTAGCAATGGCCACTTTGACTCCGAGGTTGCGGGTTCGATCTCCGTACTTGACAAACAGTTGCATGAACATGTCTGCTTGTCTTGGTTTAGATGTTTTCGATGTATTATATGTACGAGTATGTATTTACAAAAAAAAAATGTATTTAAGTCTAATATCAATTATCTAGTACCCATAGTATAAGCTTTGCTTAGATTGGGACTAGATGGCCGTGAGTAATTTTTCCAGGTGTATGTTATTCCCAAAGAGTTGAAAATTTATACGTGTAATTTGCAGGTGCCTTTTCGTTTTACATAAATCGCGTGATTGAAACCGCCCCGTAAAACAATTTCGCATGTAAACCTGGTATTTACTACATGTAACGTAATATTTGTTCCTGCAGCTGGGCGCGCCGAGGCTTGGCTGGACTCCTGCACGCGACCTTCCTGGCTATAGTATCATGTAATTATATATCTTACTGTTATAGAAATACAGTTGAAATCTAAGTTAAAGTAATAATCAGAGGTGACTAAACCAAAATATAAGCATGCTTTTAATTAATTTAAGAACAAAAGTTTTAAGTAGAAATGTAACAATGAGACTGGGCACGCAATTTTAAATTTACAGTGGTTGACAATTTTTTTGACACATCACGGCGTTGTCTAAAGATATACTGTTCCCGATAATATTGCACGAGGCAAAAATTTTATAATGGAAATTTTTGGGAATTTCCCAAATTTGGTAAACATTCTGACAATTTTGGCAATATTGTCTGGATTGCCAAATTATCGTTGTGAAGAAGAAAGATTACTGGAAATTCTCTCGTTCGTGTTGTGTTATATTCTCTCTTATGTTTCTTATTCTTGCTATGTGTAGATGTGCTAGTTACGGTTGAATTCAGAGGCAACTACCGATTAGATGGACATGCATTGTATTTAATTACAGTCCCAGAGAAGGCTACGACTTTCTTCGACCTAATTAATTTAAATTGATATAGATAAAGAATAGGAAATTCACATAGATTTATAGCTGTTCCATACACGAGAATGGCTGACAAAGTCTTTGGCTTTACAAAAAAGTTACTGATTAGGGGATACTTATTTTTTAAGGTAGAGTCACTTAATGATTGCTAAAATTTTAATTATAAAGCTTTTATTTTTATTTTATTTAAACGTATTGTGTATTTAATAATAATATATACTGGATTAATAATGATAAATAATGATGTATTGGGATAATTGTTTAAATTGAGATTGAATTAATAAGTTTGATATGTAGTACCTAATGTAATTTAGTCTCAAAATATTGGGTACAATGTATCAATATTACGTGTTAAGTACCTAGCCTTAAGGTGATTTTCAAACACAATGTACATTTGTTAATAAATAAACTAAAAAAAATTGCTATGATAAAAAAAACTGAGGTTTCGTTATGCTCTCGCTGTGCCCCTGACGCTATCCTGGTATGTCAACGAATCTAGGCGTGCGCTCTATCAACTTTGCTTTAACTTTGTCTGAAGTCTACATAGTCCAGTGACATAGTCAGTATGCATTCTGAATACTTTTATTTTTTGAATCAAATTATTTGACTAAAATTGTAAACCAGTTCAGGGTCAACAAACGATAAGTACTTTTTGCAGCAAATTAGTACATCCGCTGTTATTTTAAGAGGTTTTTGTGACTGTTCTTCTTCCGCAGAGATAAGATAACAAAATCCCGTTATAACGACAAATCGTCAATGTTAACTTAAATAATGTACGAGTATATATTTTAATGTTGTGATTAAATAGAAATAAGTTATTCATACGACTTCTATCGAGATCACCTAAATCACTACGAAATAAATTGAGTGGTATAAATTAACTTATAAGTGGTTTAAACAACTCTATATATGTCTCTTCATCTACTTTCACTCTACTTTGATTTGTGATAACTGATAATTATTTGCCACATGCTCCGGCTTCGCGCGTATACTGATGACTTACTTGCTGCACATGCTAGTAGAGCAATATTTTTTATGTCCCGTCTTTTATTCATCGGCAAGATATTTACAACCAGGTCATATTTCAATTTACTGTGAATCTGTACATCTATTGATGAAATCAGTACCTATGAAAATCCATTCAATAATTTCTAGAACTCTACTAATTTAAAAATATAGAAACTATATTGGTATCCTTTATATTTGACTAGTTTAAAAATATTAAAAATAAATTATAAATAATTTTATCGAAATCCGTCCAGCCGTTTATCCGGGAATGAGTAACAAACATCCACTCATACATTGTCAGAAATTTACAACCTTAATTAGAAATAGGATAATTGATATCCTTTTTAAACAAACATGCGATGTAGGTGAATACGTTATATGCATTAAAATTATCTCAAAAAGGCAGCGCTTCTCCCTCCCCCGCATGCGATTTTCCATAGTCCTTACTTAGCGTAATAAATTATTTGATCCTTCATCTATCCAGTGGTGTTATTAAATTTTGGATGGAGATGATAGACTTGTAGCTGCAACACCAAACTGTATCAGTCGATTTTGTTATCATTCGTTTTTTTAATTGCCTCTCTATGGAAGCAATTTTAAAGACGTCCCTATTCGTCGAAAATCCTTTTTAGACAATGTTCCTAGAATTAATTGATAGGATTTACATGGAGAGGTTTTCAACAGCTGATGTCTAAGTAATATCAGTGAGCATTCAAACAGGATACAGCCGTCACATGGGCAACATTAATAAATAAACATTTTAATACAGTGCGGTGTGGCCGGCAATGTGAAACCATTACACTTTTAAATCACGCACATCTTCGTAAGAAGTCGTGAAGAGTGGTCTCCGTTAGCGGGCGAATGGTCAGAGTTTTATGAATGGCTGCCTTCCGCTTCATACATTTTGTATGAGACGTATGAAAGGATTTACGAACGTTACATCATTTTGGTTTATTTACGTTATTTTATCTACTTATTGAGAAGCGCATGGACTTAAAATAATACAGGTTGAATTAATAACTCAATAATATAGAATATCACAAAGATATTGGTAATAATAAGTTAACTTATAATGTAAAAATTAGTTTATTTCAGGTAAAACCTATTATTTGAGGTATTGTTAATACCTCAAATAATAAGTTTTTGGATTTTTGATACTACAATATGAGGTGAAGAGGTTCTTACAGAATCAGTAACGGCGTTTCTTTTTTTTATATAAGTCGGGGGCAAATGAGCATGTGGGTCACCTGGCGGAAAGCAATCACCACCGCCCATGGAGATCAGCAGCACCAGGGGTCGCCGATCCGTTGGCAGCCTTTTACACAAAATATAAACTCTGTTCTTGTAGGCTCCCTTGCCGTAATTGTTCGGAAATATCGCTGAGGGAAGTTGATTCCACGGTTTCAACGTACTGTAGTACATCGCCAATTATCAAGATGATATGGTTGGAATTTTAAATTATGTCGAGTTGTACGACAGTGGTGTGATGCCTGCCTTAGGGCTGCACGCGTCTAATGATGCAGTAGTTGTTTCCATTGGCAGACCGTATTGTTTTTTGACAGCTTAGTGGTATAAACTTACTAGCTATACCGTCGGATTGGCGTGCATGTAATATTGCAACCAAGGCCCGCCCTGTTAGTGGTGATTATAATTTATTGAAAATGGTTGAGTAATTTAGGAGATTACCTGCCTTCCACGTCACACTTATACTACCTTTAGTACTTTATTTCTTTATAATACTAGTGTAAATAAAAAGCTACTCAGATAAAGGATACATCTATCACTTTTTAAAGCTTATATTTAACTAACTGTTACCCAGGGCCGACGTGGACATTGTATAAATATTTTTCCCCCCATGGGAATAATATGCTTTTCCGAAATATAAAGTAGCCTATGTCTTGTTCCATACCTTAAACTACTCCCGTAAAAAAATCAAACCAATCGTTTGGTTGCTTTCGGCGCGAAAGGCAGACAAACAAACAAAGATACTTCCACACATATACTCGTAATATTAAGTACAGATAATCAATCAGATATATTTGTAATCCGAGATTTGGCGAATTATGAATTTACTCGAATGATGGCCCGGAATTTTAATACTTAAATATTCGAGATAAAAAGTGATTCTCTCTAGATAAAAAGTGGTATTTAGCAAGTTTTTTATTTATTTATGGAGCATTTAGACGGAAGTGACGATTTAAGAAGACTTGTTGCATTGGACGTCGATTTTGTGAGAACTACCTCGATAGGAAGTGACATGTTTATATCTGTACTTATGCCGCGACTAGAATTTGTTTATTTCTTCGATCTTTGGATCAAAATTAGTGAAAGTAGCCGGTATCATTACAAGGGCTCAAGCTTGACTCATAACAAATTTCAGCAAAAACTGTTTGTCAGATTATTTAGAAGAGTTGTTTCGTTTGGTACCAATGGTCGTGGGAATTGATGGCATTGTGTAATGTCCAGGAATATTTATTTATTTATCTGCCATGTCGTATTCTCGTTTGCTACTTTATTGGTATTAAAATAAAACTTTGCATGTTCAACATTTTCGATGTTTCCTAATTCGTGTACTCAATCAATGTTATCAATGGAAAATTTGACGTCTGCCTTAGTATAGATAAATAATGTGTAGCGCCACTATAAAAAACAAATGAATGGTAAATAGTTCTAATTGAAAATTCATTTGCGTTGTCTAGACTTGATTCGACTTACTCATTCAATGTGATTCCTCATAAACACTATTACTCATGGCCATGATTGGATAATTGACAGATATTATTATTATTTATATACTTCTTTATATATATACTTCTCAGTCCCACACTCTTGGCAGAGTGGTCGTGGTCATGGGCAGGTCATTACGAATAGCGGCTCTTGTTATATTTCTCCATTTGGTTCTGTTGGAGGCATTGCGGGAGCATTCGGACATGGAGGAGTGAGGGACTTAATTAAATCTCCCCATCTTTTTGGAGAGCGGCCATTGGGTCTTTTACCTTCCATTTTGCCTTGGACTATAAGACGCTTCATAGAGTTTTCTTTTCGGGTAATATGACCGAAGAACTTCAGTATACGTATTTGCACAGTCAACGATAACCTTTCTTTAATATGAAGTTCCTTTAGTATAGATGCATTGGTTCGGTGAGCAGTCCACCGAATTCTCAATAGACGTCTCCAGTACCACATATCCAGGGCACCGATTTTTTTCCTTTCCTGAAACCTCAGGGTGTTAATTATTAATTATTATTATAGTTATTTAGAATTGCATACTAGTTAAAATAACTTTAGTAGTAAAAAGTATAAAATATTTTATCAATATAATTGTATTAATCTATGTATTATTAGCTCGTGGCTTGCAGTGATTGGTGAAGTTCTAGATCAATCGAGTTAATTTTAGAAATTATGAACACGTTACAGTTGGCATTATATAAGCGCGTATAATCTGGATTAAAATGTATAATCTGTATGTTGAATCAGACGAGGCGAGTGCAATGAACGATGTAATTATTGTATAGTGTGTTGAGCGCATCTGCATGTAGCCCAGCCATATGTTGAAATTACTGCGAATGGACACAAAAACATACATATAATGCTTATTCAAAATTATCAATATGTCATTTAAGAGTAGTTTCATTGTGTGTATATTTATATTTTCTAGAAAGTACTTACTGATATATTTTATTAGTTATTATCTCTATAATTATTAAAGTTCTTTTCAATTAAACCGATCAATATATAGATATACATTTTTAATTTCAAGATTGTTGGGTGTATGAGTTCCGTATCAGTCGTTATAAAAAGCCGTCTCCGCATTATTATTTGAAGCTCAGCATCCTACACTTAGTAACAGACAATGGGTGGGCTTTGATGCTGATGGTAAGCAGTCATCGCAGCCTATGGAGGCTCGTAATACCAGAGGTACTCACGCGTCGCCGACTCTGTAAAAACGTCTTCCCGCCTATCTTGAAGAAAACCATGCTCTAATCTCTTGGGAAAACTTCGACAGTTAATTCATTTCACAACCTGAGAGTCCGTGGAAGAAAATCTCTGTGGTACCGCACAGTTCGCGACCATCTTGGCTCCAATGCGTGAGGATGACCCGCCGATGGTGAGCGATGCGACTGTATTTCGTTTATTTGTGCTACGAGACCTTTGTCAAAAGTTTCTAGTTTAACGGGGAAAATCATATACGAGTAGATTTTGACTTTTGAGTTCCTTGCGAATGTCAATATATACGGCATATTTGCCCGTAACATTGTCAGCGTTAATTTAGAAGTTTGCACAGCTCCATATAATTGTAGATTCTAAGCATTTGGCATTAATTTCAACTTGATACTTCCACACATTGAGTAAAAGACCGGCAGACGGAAAACGAATTTGATTCTATAAGGGTTTCTTTTTTCTTTTTGAGGTACGGAACCCTGAAAATGAGGGTTAGTCGAACAATTCAGAAGGGGAGTTTATTTGTTTGCAACCCTGCGTACGCTCTCTTTCAAATCTGTTTCCTACTGCTTTGAAGCATTCCCATCTCAATGATACTTATTCCCCCAATAATCTCGACTCTTGAATAGATACCTATTGAAGTCAAGTAGCAAATAATACCGCCTCATGGTTACTATCATAAAAGGCCGCCTATGAAAAAAATCACAGCTTACGATCGTTAATAGGTATACACATAAATTATGGACTACCTATATCAAAGTTTGTGTACGTCATTTGGTCAATATTTAAAATTCTATCGCATAGTAAATTACGAAAAACTGTCATATGTTTTTTTAGACTACGTCGTGTGACAAACAATCGTACAGCCCTCCTGATATGAAGCACTTACCGTAGCCACATAAACGCTCGCAACAAGAAATATCGCTCGCGCGCTGACATGGCGCCAGTTTTGAATATATGCTGTTTTTATCATTTTCGCGAATTTAAACTAACGTGAAACATTTACACAGCGTATTTATAAACTGCCCGACTGGGGAAGTATCCTCTCACAAAACACCGCAGCCATGTAACAATTCTCTTGAAGGTTGTGTTCCTGCGAGTGAATGAAGTCACCAGAAAGGAAGGACTTGATGCGTTGGCAGCGGGGGTGGCGCCACGCGAGCGATATTTCATGTTGGGAGTGTTAATAAGTGTGCTTGTCTGTCATCCAACGTTGTATAAAAAAAACACTCCAGTTTATTTTCATATTTTCGAATCACTTTGACTGTAAATTGGGGTAGTCAGTCAGCGCCGCCGCCACCATCGCATTACAACTTTTTTGGCCGCTGCTCGTTCAATATAAAAAAAATCTTATCAAAGTAAAAAACAGAATCTTCCTAAACCAAAACAAAGCAGATACAAGCACAGGTGTGCACTCTGCTGTCCGACAGTATGTAAGTATGTTACCACACCATTGTCTCGAAACAATAGCATGTAATTTAATTAACTTTGGGCCATTAAAAGTGGACATTCCCACAGTCACCCAAGTCACACAAATTCCACATGTAATTAATACTTCTTGAGGCACTAAATGGTACTTTTACTATTTTTTCGAACAGCAATCGTCTTATGGACGACGTGTTCTATAATTACTTAGACATTATTAGATTGTAATTAATGATTACAATCAGGATTTCGATGTTGAAGGTAAGTGATACTTCCTATCAAGTCCTATCAGACATTTTGAATTTATTTAATAGCTTAAAAATACTTGCCTAATTATAATATTTAAGATATTTTGTAGGTAATAAAATTTTATTCGAATCATTAACATTTCAGTTGAAGGACGTCCACTGCGGAAGATAGACCTCATCCTTAGACTACAACCACACCCCTTCCACTCAATATAAATGTCGCTACATAAACAACGGCGTCCGTGCAGGGCGTGAATGAGCGTGTGTGCGTGCAGCGCCATACAAACTGTTCCAGATTAGTCTCAGAGGGGAGGTGAGGTCGATACGAGAGAGCGGCAGGGAGCGGCCATACTGTACGTAGTACTATTACTTATACTGTGCTTCCACAATGATCGATTTCTTGAGATCTCGAATATGGATAAAATAATAGACTTATTAATAATTAATATTTTCAATTTGAATTCGTAAGCTATTAAACTATTACACTTAGGATACGAGAAAGGTTGAAATACACAAAATGGACAATATACAACATAAAAAAACAATTGTGAAAACACTTATTATATTATACTCAACTTAAAAATTATATTATATGTACATAAAATTAAATTATGTCAACAAACCATATTGTCAAAACGACTATCTTTGTGCTACAGATTTGTAGCAATCTGGCGAAAAATCTGGCGAAAAGAGAGGTAGAGAGCGTTATTGTAAGCTAACCGACTGGGGAATGTACCTCCACCTCACAGAATACCGCAGCCAAATAACGGTTCCCTTGAGGGCTGTTGTGTTCCTGCGAGTGAGTGAGGTCACCAGAAAGAAAGGAGATGCTGCGATGGCAGCGCGGGTGGCGGCGCACGAGCGATATTTTATGTTGCGAGCGTTAATATGGCTATGGTAACCGCTTCACATCAGGCGGGCCGTATGCTTGTCTGCCACCCGACGTAGTATAAAAAAAAAAAAAAAAAAAAGCAATGATTTATAGTAGCTTATAAAAGCTGCAAAGATGACAAAATTTACATTCTCCTTTATGGATTATTTTATGGTGAGATTTTTAATTGAGTCAATTAAAAACTTACTTACTTGTTTTCTTCAGTAAATATTTTTATTTCAATTAAATTATTAATAAATAATAAAATATGTTTTAATTATACTTAAAAAGTTAAAAATACAAATCATTTGTAGTTTTTCTTTTATTTCAGTTATCTATATATTTATATGAAATATAAAAATCCCTTACACCAAGACACATAATACATGTTCTTGCAAACAAATGTTGCATGGAAATTGAATCCGTGGACCGATCGTGTCAATCTAATCTAACCATTACTAGCCACTCCACCAATAGGATCGAAAACTACCTAATAAAACGTGATGTAATTTCATTAAATCGATTAAATGATGTAATAAAATTTCAAATAATAATTCAGTTTCCAAATAAAAAAGAAATGATGATAAATGATCCGAGCTGAAATTTATAAAAGCGATAATACCAAACATATTGCAATCAATCTTAATATTATAAATAAATCATATTTATAAGTGAAATGGACTCATTTTCTGCATGAGTCGAACCCAATATATGTAATGATGCACGAAATTTGTATTGTATGCGCTTTGTGGCCGCTTAAAAGCTGTGAAGATCAAAAGTGCTATAAATCATCGTTCGCTGCATATCGCTACATTGTTGATGCATCAAATCAACAGGTTCTTTATCCTGATATGAATTGTTAGGTTCGGTAATGGTTCCGTAGCAATTATGGAATGCAGTGAGCCGCGAAATGAGTAGAACGGGTGCACGCGCGTAAGCCACAGCCGCCGCTTTACAATGACCGCTACGCGTGAATAGCTCTTTTACAAAAAGCTGTGAAGCACTTATCTTTGTTTTTAACCGATTATGGTAAAGCTGTAATGAGTTCGACACGTATTTAACTTGAGGCAAGCCTATATAGGGGATACGCTGGGCTTAGTGCTTCAGTACTTGTACGTAGAGCTAGTAAAGGTTCTTGGTTTTAGTTTCCAAGTTTTAGGTACATTTTCTTCCTATTCTATCTTCAATATATAAGAAAGTATTTTTTACCCACTTTTTATTTAATAGTAAATCTTTATCTATGCTAGTTTATTTTATAAAAAAGTATATTTAAGTTACAAAACTAAAATTATTTATAAATATCTTAAAATTAAATTTAAAATAAAATTAATACAACTACATTAAAAACTAAAATTATAATAAAATACACAGAAAATAAAAAATATTATTACCTATATTAGTTGTCCCGACAATTTTCGGGTATTTTGGCCAAAAGGCTGGCCGCATTTCCACGCTGTATAGCGATGGACATATTTTGGCCTAGATATTGCCCTTTGGTCACTCGAAGTCAAGACCAGCTTCTTGGCAACCACTTATCTTCCAAACACCATGATCCCACTTGATAATTTTATATAGTGCGACCACAAACACCATGTCATGAGATTTACATATACGCCTTCCTTTTTCAAGCAATATTGCCAGAAATTTTATTTAGGGAATTATTTTTCTCGCAACGATACGAACTATATGATATATATATATATATACGGTCGATGTCGATTATTAAGCCATTTATATATTTGCATAGAAACTAATATGAATTACAAATACGCTATATTGTCGGAACTAAAGTAGGCATGTCTGACTGAGAATTAAAACATTAAAAAGCTTCAGGTGTGGTCGCTATTAAACATAAGTAAAACAACTTAAACTATTATCACTGCAGTGTTTTATAATCATCACAAACAATTATAGGAGGGTTTACACTATAATTTGGTTTCCTAACTTGTTTCGTCGATAAGATTTTAATAAAGGGTCTTTATTGAATCACGATTCGATTTAATTGGATTTCGAAAGTAAATAAAACGGGCAATTACAGAGGTTTCTTGTACAAAGTATTTTATGAGTATTCCTTGATAGCAGTGGAACCGAGAGGCACAATTCAAGTGATTCAAGTTTTCTTATAGCATTATGGAGAATAAATTGCTTTGTGATATAACAATAAATCATATGAGACATGCACATACTTTCTTTCCTCTACTCTATACTTTTTAATCCCAAAGCTCCTTCTTACCTCAAAGAATCCTTTCAATTTTCCTCTTCAGTTCACAATCTGCCACTTCGCTCTTGTCAAAATCTTACTCTTTGCATTCCTTCTCATTCCTCTAAATTCTTTGATCAATCCTTTACTATTCAAGCTATAAGGCTCTGGAATAACTTACCTGTGACTATCAGAACCGCTAAATCTATTGAAGTTTTCAAAAAGATGGTACAAAATTACTTGCTTTCACTTTGACTCCATCTATGGATACTGACATTATTAGCTTTATTTTTACTTATATATTATATTATGTATGTATATTATGAGGGTATATATTTGTGTATATGTGTGTATATATTTGTGTATATATATATGTGTGTATTGTTGTGTATGTATATATCTATGTATATATGTTTTTATCTATGTTCTATGTATGATTTGTATGTGTTATATAGTTATTATTATGTTACATATTATATAACATTTAATTTATAATTTAGTTAAGTACATTTTTCTTTTTTTTATGCGAACCCTACCTATTTCATGCCTTATTCAGTTACCTAAAGGTTGCCTTGAAAAGATTGCTTTCAGCAATAAGGCCGCCTTGTTGCACATAAAAGTTGTGATAAGAAAACTGTTATTTGTATTCTCTGTAATTTATTGTGTAAATAAAGCATATTCTATCTATCTATCTATCTAAATCTTTAGAAAATTACATTTCTTCTTTATTGTTATTTTTTTATATTTTATTTTTACGGGACGAGGGCCCACCACACATTCTCACCACTGTGTCTCCTGTGTAGCCAGACTGCCAAAAAAGGCAATGAACAATGAAGTCCACTGCAGTCACGGGGGTAAAACTACGGCTGCCTTAGAAATCATAACGAATTTAATCAGAAGAAATTAGTAGGAGTAACTTTATATAATTTAAAATGAAATTTGACTTTATATAATTTATTTGTTTATTTTTTTTTTATTTGGGTCAACAAACAATGACACAATGTATGCATATAATAAAAATAATTGTAATATGGCAAATTTATTGTGCCATCAACATCGTTAATCACTATTTACTATGCGAACATTTCAAAATAACTGAGGCAAATACAGTTAAATTCGATAATTTTCTTTGACGAAACAAATTAAAATACCATTAATTAAATTACATAAATTTAAATTAGGTTCTTTGAAACTGAATAATAATAATAATAATAGATTATTGCCTTTAAACACAATTTTAAATAAATAAATAAAAATATAAAGAACTAAATAAGTAAATTTTAAAGGTATAACAATAAAAGGCTACTAATGACAATTATTCTCATTAAATAAGACAAAGCTTAAGAAATCAGGAAATAAAATGCAAAGTATGCATATGACGAGCTCGGTGGCGTAGCGGTCAATGACGCGGCTTCGACACCAACGCTCGTGGGTTCGATTCCCACATAAGACAATCATTTGTGTGCATGAACATGTCTGTTTGTCTTAGTCTGGGTGTTTTCTATGTATCATAAGTATGTATTGACAAAAAATAAATGTATTTACGTATGTTTATCAGTTGTCTAGTACCCATAACACAAGCTTCGCTTACTTTGGGGCTAGATGGCGCTGTGTAATTTGTCTGGCAATATTTATTTATTATTATTATTTATTAGTTAGGTTTACAGATTAAAATCAATCATACAACTACATAAGTTAAATCACAACATCATACCTACGTTCACATTGGTGCCAATTATTGCAAATGACGAAGACATACAAAATACAAAGTCTGATGTCGAAATAGTGCTTACAGCAATGTTCAAAGTACACCATATTTTGTATTACACTATTTATATGTATTCATGTTATATGCAATAAAGAATATAAATAAAACACATCAATAACGCTTCCAGCGATAACTAATACTGCGGTTATACAAACAAACCAACAGACACGTGTTATAGATTTCCTTTTACCGCTATGTATTATTAACATATTTAACACATTTTTCCTGTAATATTTACTAATAATAACATACAAAGTAAATATGTGAGTGTACGGTCGGCCAAGCAAGTGGTCTATCAATTTTGACAACATTTCCTAACAAACGTAAATATGGCTAAGGTCGATCTTCTATTAATTTTGAAACTGAAAATAGATCTTCTTAATTTGAAAAGTACAAATGAATGTCAATCTAAAGGTAGAGCACATATTTGACCCACTGTTCCACCCCGGCCACAAATGTAGCGTGAACTACATCGCGATATTTGTATGCTCGTCTGTGCAGGCGTGTGTCCTTGCGACGCCATACAAACTGCTTCCCATTCATCTCAGAGGGGAGGTGAGGTCGATACTATAGAGCGGCAGGGAGTAGTCATACTGCACGTAGTGCAATTACTTATACTGTGCCACTGTTCAGTGTCATAAGCCGTGTACTCACACACGAACACGAACATTTGTTTTGTACGTATGGACGTATAGTTTCGTAAAAGAAATCATTGGACGTTCGTTAGCTAAGCGGCACGCATGTAGCAATATACAAACAAACATACAAACAAAACTATTTCGTATCATGAAACTTTACATATTCTACATACGTCGTATATGTAAAACTTAAACGTCAATATATGAGGCTATAAAATAAGATATTGATCTCACGTTTCAAACGATCATATTCTCTGAATAACAATGGGCCATGCAGTCGGTATTCGATTTGTGAGCCATTCCCCAATCAGATTAGTCTAGAGTCAAAAGGCTGCGTATCGAACTAGATCTATTGAAGATACACTTGTTGCTACACTGACTTGTATTGTTTTTGGTTATAAATCTGTCAATAATTGTCACAAATAATATAATATGGGTACATATAAATATTTTATTATTGTAATTCGTGTCATCATCATCATTTCTGCCAAGCAACGTAAGCTGCTGAACTTCTAAGTAAGTCACATCATGAAATGGTTCATAAATTAGTTCATAAATAAATACATTTCAAATTTGTGTCTCAAAGCAAATTTTTTTGCTGCAGTCGGGATTTTTTTCTTTGTGTTTTTTTACTGCAACTTGTCACTGAAACTTTAATATTTAAAAGTAAACATGAGTTGTATCGAACAAATTGCAACTAGCAAAACGTGTGAAACGAGAAGCACAAACCAGTAATATTTCCTCTATAATTTGAAAGTGAAAATACAAAATTGAAAGCAGAAATGTATTAAACTGGTTATTTTTTCGTCGTAACTTCAACAGTATAAAAATAAATTTGTTTGTGGTCATATTATCAGTGTTGAGAGATATCTGCCTGGGGAGTTCGCCTGACAGCTGGTAAATGAACCAAGTGTGGGCGATACCATTTCAAAGATGGATGGGTCCATTACTCGCAATACCTCGTTATAAGGGAAACACCAAGATAATGATTACATAAAGGTATTTTAATAAGCGGGGAAAAATAATACTTATATGTAATTTTTTATCTGTTGTCGACTTTCAGTAAAAGTCAAAAAAGTTTTTTGAAATTTTGTAGGAAATTTGTTGATTGAATTTCTATCACTTATACCTTGTTTTTATATCTTGTATTTACTTTTTATTTATTTCTGCAGCCATATTGGAATTATACGTACATCTACGATTTTTATAATATTACGTTAGTTGGCAAACAAATATTCGGCTACCTACTTTTTTTATCGCTTTTGTATCACTCGTGCTGCTAACCACGCTGCTGATGCAGCGACTATTTCTTCCCTACAACATTTATACACAAGAACATACGAGTAAGAATTGTCCAAGGAATTCTTATTTATTTTTGGGTATGTTTTTCTCTGAGATGAAGTATTTCTACAGGACTGTATCGATCAGAGCTTCGTTTTTTATTCAGCTGGGTGCACCATGTGTAGGTGAAGTTAGGTTTCGCTCCAAGATTGTGGTAAGCTATATAAATGTACCATTTTCTTAACTACAAGGGATAACGTGACGGGAAGCAAATTTGTGCGTTATGTTTTGGGGTGTCCAGCCCGCAATGGTTCTTTCGATTCTCTGAGCATAGTGCTGCATCACTTTCATTGCAACATCGATGATTTTCCTTATCGAGACCTACAAAAGTTCTTATTACATCGAATTTAAGTGGCAATCTACTCACAAGGGGAATCTGAACAGGAAAAAGTCGACTGTTTCCAAATTGCACTAAATAATGATATTCGACTCGGTGTATCGAAAATGAATCATAATACTTGAGAAATGAGGGTTCTTGTTGTATGTCGGGTACACCTAAGTTTGTTTTGACTGGGAATTTGCTGGTCGTAAGTTTTTCAAGCAATAAGAGTTCGTTGTCCCCACTCTACGTCAGCGTCGAAGTAAACATTGCATATTATTTCAGGGAAATGTTTCTATTAGTTGGATCGTTTTTATAAATCTATAGGTTGTTGGGAGACGTTACCAGAAAGGTTCTTTGGCTGAAAGCGCTACGTTAGCAGCCGGGGTGGCAACGCACGAGCGATCTTTGTTTCACGCAACTATTAATTAGTTACGGTAAGTTTATATTGTGCAGACTTGTATGTTATCAAAGTAGCACAGTATAACTAATAATAATACGTACAGTATCGCCATTCCCTGCCGCTTTCTCGTATCGACCTCACCTCCCCTCTGAGACGGATTAGGAACAGTTTGCATGGCGCCGCACTCACACACGCTTATACACGCTCTGCATAGACGGCATTGTTTATGTAGTAGTAAACGACGCGACATTTGTATGGAGTGGCCAGGGTGTGCCAGTAGTGTCAAAACACAAGTAAAGCATGTTTACTTCTTTTTCTTGTTTCTTAAATAGTATTTTTTTTTTTTTTATATTAGCTCAGCATATTGGCTCCACTTCGCCTGATGGTAAGCGAAAAGAAGAGCCCCAATCGCAACGGCAACGGACAAGAGACCTTGATGTCCTGTCAGTTGCCGCTGCCATGCTGGCCCACAAGATGCTTCTTCACGCTTCGCTTGAAGGATCCCATATTGTATGATTGAGGAAATACATATGCCGGCAACGCGTTCCACTTTTTAATAGTGCGACATAGATAGGAGTTGCCAAACTTTTTAGTACGCGACGGAATGATACCAACGGTGAAATTGTGGCATCGCAAGCCTGTACGTGTTGTTCGGTGACGGAAAGGGGAGGAAGGGATAAGGGAAAACAGTTCTTCAGAGCACTCTCCGTGGTATAGGCGATAAAATACGCTAAGTGAGCCAATATCTCTCCGGAGCTGAAGAGGTTCAAGATTCTTGGTGACCTCTTCGTCACCAATTATACGGACCGCTTGTCGCTGCAACCTGTCGAGAGCCTCGAGGAGGTACTGGGCGGAACCATCCCAGAGATGCGAGCAGTACTCCACGCAGGCCCGAACTTGAGTCTTGTACAAAAGACAAAGCTGGTCCGGCGCGAAGAACCGCCGCACCCTGTTCAGGATCCCGAGTTTCTTTGAGGCTGTTGAAATGAGGCTCTCAATATATTCCCTTTGGTTAAGGTTGCAGCGAATATCCATGCCTAGCATGTTCAAGCTCTCTCGTAAATTAAGCGAAGTGCTCTGAAGGCTGGGGGTAGGATGGAATGGAGATGTTTTTGTGGAAAACGCGCACACTTGGGTTTTCTTAGCATTGAACTCGACCAGATTGCTGGAACCCCATTTACTAATGAGATCCAACACCCGATCCAGTTCAACGACAAGAGTCTCCCGTTTCTCACCAATCTCTGTCCTACCAGCACCAGGTCGACCGAAATATCGCCCATGAACCGTACTGTCGTCAGCATAGCAATGAATGTTTCCTAGAGGTAGCATATCATTGATATGAAGCAGAAAGAGGGTGGGCGATAGAACGGAACCCTGGGGGACGCCAGCATTCACTGGCATGAACCGCGAAGCGCAACCATCTGCAAGGACGCGGATTCTACGCTCATGCAGGAAGCTAGCAATCCAGTCACAAAGCTGGACAGGCAGACCGTATGCCGGAAGTTTGGAGAGAAGTGCTTTGTGCCAGACCCGATCAAACGCCTTGGCAATATCTAGGCTGATTGCCATAGATTCACCAGTATTTAGAAAGCGTAAAAAATATTTGAAACAAATTGTCAGACTTCTATGTGTACATAGAGGTTTCTGCAGATTGTAGATGGTATCATCGAAACTGATATATATTATTTGAAAAATAATTATCGTAAACCCAGTATTATAATAAAATCATTGTCACAGAATAATATCTACAAAAAAAAAAAAACGATGCAGACTGGCGTCAGCCGTATTAACTTTATTATTTGCTTAACTACACCAATTAAAATGTATTCCAACAAATTCAAACACGAGTATTCTTAAAAAAAAATCATGTGGTTGCTCTCATCTCATCTCATCTCTTTAACCAAAAGTTTCAACCCCTATTTCTCACGCATGTATACTGATTGTTGTAAACAAAATAGGCAAATATTTAAATTAGAACCAATAAAAACAAGTAGGCGTTCCTTGTGGCCGTTTGTAACTCTACACCGGCTGCTCATAAAAGCCGTCTTTCATCCCGCCTGGCTTATTACTGCACCCATAATATCATGGGTGTTGTTGGGGAAAAAATGAGTTGCACTGGTGTAAAGAAAATATCGAGTGACACAGTTATATGAATACGAAGAACAGTGTAAAGTATTATTTTTTGGTATTCAAATATTTTGCGACAAATTCACTTACCATACAATAAAGCACTTATTACAATACCAACGTGTTATTTAATATTTTAAAGAGTAATTAAATTTCAAAGTATATAAATTTCAATCGTTTTAAAGATAATGAGAATGAAGCGACATTGTTAAATAGAAATATTAGTTAATACCACACATATTAGTGGCAAAATGCAGCATTACAAAAAATCTAATTATTTACTTACATTCAAAAAGTAGGAGACTTCATCATTCATTTGTTTGATAGCGCTAATGCAGCCAGTCTATAGAATTATTTTCAAATTTTCATTTTTTCAAAAGATGACTTGTTACAAATATAGCCAAAATTGGATTAATGACTGAAAATTTATTAGTGACTGAAAATAATTATGTCTACATAAAATTGAGTTTATTGAAGTTGATGCCAGCAAAGATTAAAACAACATTAAAGATAATATATACACTCAACTTCAAGGAGACGGTTGCTTTTATTTGACAAAAAAAATATCTAATATTTTTCTAAATATCCAGTGACAATAAATCACAAAAGTCTAATAGACACATGACCCTAGCGGATGTTCGGATGTGATTATCTTTGAAGGGCACCCATTTAATAAGCTACCGTAATCCGATACTTTACTTTGATTCTGTTTTAATGATCGACCCACAATTTTTTATGATTTATAAAAGGCTCCATTGTAAACAGAAATAGAATATTTTTCATCTGGGAGACTATAACCTTCATTCATCCAAATATATCCTTGCAACGAACCATTCTGTTTTGAATACCAATAAACAACCTTAAATCAAATTAAGAAAGTATAATTTGCTTTGAGTTATCTTCTCGCGTGATGTAACCGATACCACAGTATAAGTAATAGTCCGATACTAAAGCCGAATCACGAATGCTTCCTATTGCCTCCTGTAGTTTAGACCAATTTATTTGATATACATACTTTAAAATTTTGAGCCCATTAATAAAATACAAAAAGATGATACACTATAACAATAAAGTAAGATAGACATAGTCGACAAGCGATGAATCAGGGGTTTCTATCAGATAAACGTTCAATTTATACTGTTGTACAATTTGTTCCAAGATGTACAATTACTTTGTTTATACACAAGCAATCGCTGATAGTATCGCGACAACCCTATTATTATTACATTTAAATCAATTACTATAATTATATTTGTGAAACCGTCGCGCGGCCCACTCGTGGGCGTCTACGCTCAAATGTAATTAATGGCTTTATGATAAGAGGCAAAGCAAAACACTTTAGATTAAAATAGAAGGGCCTACAAACATGCGTTCATATGAAAGGGGTTACTCAATTAACTGTTAACTTTTGTGAAATACGATTCCTTAAAAAACATTTTTGTAAAGGCAGGCCAAGACTTTTAAGCTTTTCAGTTATTTTCTTTTATAAGTTGTTATATTAATGACGATTATATTTGCACGTACTTAACAACGTTACTTGTACAAGGCTGACAACTACATAATAATTATATAAAACGAAAACATAAGTAGTGCCCGAACTACTACTAAAATATTTTTTTCTGCTATGGAAATAAGCAATGGCGCTGGCTCTGATATAGTCAGCAATTTTTGTTGAGTGTAGATATCCTATACTCATGACAAATTACAGACTATAATAATCAAGATCCCGACGACGTGACGACGTAGAATCTGCGACTCTCGAAATTAGGGCTGATTAAGGTCGTCTAATAAAGTCGGTATAAAATTACATCATAAAATAAGTCAGCTACATACATTATAATCAGGGTAAGTTAAGTAAGGATAAGTAAATACTGGAGTAGATCGCGATTTTCTTATACTGCGGATATTTCAGTCTTGTGCACCGCACCTACCATGTCTTTTCTACATCACTCTAAGGTTGAATGGTAGCGAATGTTTGTATAGCATTAAGTCCGCCTTTGTAGGTACATTCTTTTTTTGTACAAGAAGGTTAAATATATATATAGTTCTCATTTAAATCCGAAGTTATAGCAGCTGATACGATTCGAATAAAGTAAATCATGTGTATTGTGTTGTTTCGATTTCTTTGCCTTGTCTTGGCTTAAACACTACCGAGCTACCAGATTGCATTCGTGCGATCATTCATGATCATGACTATTTATGAATGAAACCCATTTTTCATCGTTACTTTCCTTGGGGTTTCAATTAAATTATCGGATTTCTTTGTAGGAAATTAAGTTTGTCCTAGTACTTCAATAGTCTTCAAAATAATACCAGTACCTAACGTGTTTGTAGGCCAAACCGCGGGCATTGGCTAGATATTTATAAGTTAAGCATGGTGATCGATTATTGGCATCAGCAATATCAGCATTCGAATATTTGTGAGAATGAAGAAGTTTTTTCAGCATAGTGTATGCAGTTTTATACAACTTGTTCACATAATTGTGAACGTGAAGAAGAATATATAATTTTTTTACTGTTGTGTCCAACGAACGAACGTAAAATCTGCTGTTGCATACATAAATCATTCCTATTTTCCTAAAATCTTATAAAAAGCTGATTTTATTTCACTATTACGAAGTTGGTCTCACAATGAAAATTGTTAATATCCTTCTACAAAAAAATATGAATCTTTAAACAAAGTTTCCTTTAGTGTTTAAGTTATCAAAAGAAGAAGAAGTCCACGTGAATAAAGTCGAAGTCACAGCTACTTAGTGTTATAATAAATGTCTGAGAATGAAAATTTGAATCTAGTTACAGTACAAGTAAATTACATTACGACGCTTTGCGTCAATATATCATGGTGTTGTCTCGCTTACACCTCATCAATACTAGGAGACGATAGTATGACAGACTGTCTGAAAACGTCGTAATGTAATAATAGGTCATTTTCCATCAGAGATGTGCGAGGTAGCTGAACGATGAGAGGATGCGTACCGAAACTACCAAAGATGTGCGATCAAGCTGGGTATGCGTAGACGCGACGCGACGCTGTGGAACGGTGTGGAGATGGGCGGTGCGAGGATGCGTAGCTCTTTTCAGATACGCTAGTGACTGACTGGTACTGGTAGTGGTTCCTTGCTTGCATCCTTCGTATACAACATATCCCTCGCTATGTTGTAGAGTTAACAGCAGATCAAGCGTTACACTTTGACCGTAGAACCGTTATCGGTCGGATTAGAGACGATTTTGCACAGCAACTTTGACTTTAAAAATTGATGAGCGGTCCTCTGTACAAAACCTCACTTCAGTAAGCCTTTTCTTAGAGTGGATCCAGTGCTGTAGCAGAGGCTAGGTAAATTAAATGATTCTAGGTGCTTAAAAACACATACCTAGCTACGTATCCTCTCACATCTCTGGTAGAAACGCAACCTTACAGATATGTAAAGACTAGTTACTAGTTAGAAATCGTACCGACAATTGATCAATGATATCTCACAGATTAAAATAAAGGAGTACAGCAAATGCATATAACACTTTGTAGACTGCTCTTTCTACAGTGCTGTACAAACAGTCACTGCACAATTACAACGGTATTCCAACCCGCACCGAGGCTGGATTGATTAGACACGTACTACTAAACAAACGTTCGTTAGGTGCTCGATTATTAATCAATATTGTTAGCTGAGCTTCCATTAGTTAGCGGGGATTCGATTATTACGAATTAGGCGCACAGATTGCAACAACTCGTATATGGTTTAAGAATTTAGGCTATCAAACTACTATCGCATGATATGTATACTATATACTAAAGCACGATAGTGTCTGTAACGCGTGAGTGATGTCTATGGTGTCAAAACTGTCATAAGCGTCCATAGGCTACGATGACTGCTTTCATTATGGGATGCTGGCCATATTCTCGGCGAATAACATTTTGATTAATTGATTGATTTTTTTTATATGAAAAGGGGACAAACGAGCTTGTGGGTCACTTGGTGGAAAGCAATCACAACCGCCCATGGAGATCAGCAACACCAAAAGGTCGCGGATCCTCTGCCAGCCTTTTAAAGGAAATAATGACTCTGTTCTTGAAGGCTCCCATGTCGTAATTGTTCGGAAATACTCGTGCCGCTGAAGGTAGTTGATTCCACAGTTTCACCGTTTGAGATATAACTTTAGTTAAAATAATTTAATGCCGCTTTGCTCTCAAAGCATCTTCTTCTATTTCCCTTATTCATCTTTTTCAAAGTGTGTTTTAGTTAAAATACATATGTTTTGTTTTTGTATCTAATGTTTGTTTTTGCTTGTTTCAGGTAAGTGAAGGCATTGCATCACCGATCTGTGTACAGGTTAATACACAGGCCAACTAATGGCTCTAACAAACGGTCAGAGGTGCGTGGGTGTTAAAGTTGCGTGTCGATGTACAGACAGCATGCAATATTATCTTTGTAAGTAGGTATTACAAATAACATGATATTATATCATAACATAATATTTTACCTTAATACTTTTGGCTTAATATTACATTAAATACATTCCTTTGTATGAAAACGAACAACATCATTGATGCATTATACAAATTACATAGACGCATAATTAGGGCTGCCACCTTTTCTTTGAGAAAATATAGTATTTTGATTCTTCAAGGTAGGAAAAAAGTACGCTGTTTAAAAATAAAGTACGACTTTATTTTTATACAGCGTACTTTACGTACGTAAAGCGGATGATTCGACAATTTCACCGTATAAAATGTCTTAGGAAATGTATGAATGAATAAATAATGAATGATACTTTTTGAATGAATGAACGATACTTATTCAAACAGCTCATCACATATAAGCTCAGCACGCAAAGAGACACAACATCTCTGCGTGTAGAGAGAGAATCCAGGGATCCGAGATTATTAGATCACCGACGATTCGAACTGCTCTTCGTTGTATGCGGTCAAAAGTAGCAAGCAAGTACTGGGGCGCACCGGCTCAGAAATGTGAACAGTATTCCACGTGAGGTCTAACCTAGGCTTTATATAGATGAAGCCGCTGTCGGGGTGTAATACCGTCAGGTTTTATTCATGACACCGATCTTCCTAGAAGCAGGCCTAACTGGGTTCTAGGAAAATCTGTTGCATTTCAAGTGGCTGCTAAACTGAACGTCACTCGATATGTCGACACCCAAGATGTCATTTCTAGGACTAACACTAAGGCGAGTACTTTGCGTGTGTGTCGGTGTTTGACCGTTTATATTATTTTTTAAACATATAATGTTATATATTGTTCCACGTAATTAAATTTATTTTTGTCCACCGGTTTCGCCACTAAGACATTATCAAGGTAAACATATGTTATTTGTGTTTCTACAAAACATTTTTTCAATGACCCTCATGGTAATAGATTCTTTTTTGATTGAACATATTATTCTCTCTACTAGAGATTTTTATGTCGACAGTACAGTGATAACGGTAAAACGCATTACTAAAAGTTGCTCCACAAACACTGGAATCAAAGTCACGGACGGTAATTAAAACTTATGATATGGCATTTGAATATATAATGAAAGTAAAATTAATTGATTTCCCAATGATCTATTTTATATTTCGATTATTAGAGTCATCACGATAACTTTGGTGGCGAAAGGAGAATGTAGTCAAACATGAAATGAGTTCATAAAATATATGGGTGTAAAATATATACATATTTATACATTACACAATTTAGCATCATATGTATGTTTTTCAAAACGTTTTTTCACTGATGTATTTTCCTTTTCTTTTGGTACAATAAATTCAAATTCAAATTATTTATTGTTGTAAATGCAATAAAGTATATATTGTAAATTATGGATCGATCGATCTCGATATATTTTGACGAACTGTCATGTCATTCACCGTAGACGACATAGATACAATTACTTCCATATCATGTACCTACCATAATCTACCCGGTTGATATACTACAAAAGTAATGAGATATGCATGTAGATGAGATGAGCGGTCGCCCGCTGAGAACAATGTCATATTAGTTAGGGTTGTCAGATAACAATAAAACCGAAGATTAAGACCATAATTATGTTACAAGTATTGTTAAAAAAAATACGCACGCATATTATAAAAACATTTTGTTTTAGATAATTAATGATATTTCATTTATTGGTCTTATACTTTTTGTTAGTTTGTGGTAATACTTTTGACATAAAACAAACTAGTAATTTTTTTTTCGTTATTTAAAGCATTGGGAGTAATTGACATGACAATAATATTTACGTAAGAGTTTTATCAAAAATTCGCTAGAAATAGAGAATCTAAGTCAATGGATTTGAACAAAATCTGGGTCCCTACCGCCTAAGCTGAAGCTGATTCCGATTGGAAATTTTGACTCCAAAAATTGGGCTTAAATTTTAGTTATTGACAAACATCTTCAGCTTAGCCGGTAGAGCTCTAGGGTTTCTACCTGCTAAGTTAAACATAAATACCAACATTCTAAGGAATAGTTTGATTTTCACATTCAAAAAATCGGATGGTAATGGGCTTCAGAATCGGCTTTTCCTCAACAACACTATGAGGATTTAATGTAGTGAAATTGAGGAGGCAATCGTACAAGTAATAAAAAAAACAAAAACTCGCAACCCTAGACTTGCCGCTGAATGAGCAGATATTGATATAATACACCATTGACTGCATATGATAGTTTCCTGTTACTACAAACGATGCGTTATTTTCTGAGAAAACTGTATAACATGTATCCTGCTTCTACAGGCTGGAAACGATATAGAGAAATACTCTAATGATATCACTCACTAGCTAATTCATTACTACAGAAGATGTTGTGTTCCTGCGAATGACTGAGGTCACCAGAAAGAAAAGAAGGACTTACTTGTAGGCTGGGAACGGATCGGCGACCCATTGGTATTGCTGATCTCCATGGGCGGTGGTGATTGCTTTCCATCAGATGATCCACATACTCGTATGCCTCCCACTGATATAAAAAATGATATTAAAAAAGTAATTCCTGATATAGTTTATAAAATAAACTGAATCTTCCCGAAAATTCGATGTTTTCATCTACCATACGTTTAATATGGCGATATGGCAGCGTAATATTATCATTTCATTCTACGTTGGGTGACAGACAAGCATACGGCCTGTTTGATGTGAAACGGTTACCGTAGCTATATTAACGCTAGCAAAACGAAATACTTCGCGCGTCTCCGCCCCTGCTGTCAACGTAGCAACTCCTTCCTTTCTGATGTCCTCACTCACTCGCTGAAACACAACAACCCCCAAGGGAAATGTTATTTGGTTACGGTGTTCTGTGAGGTGGAGGTACTTCCCCAGTACAGCAGCTTACAAATACGGTATCCCTACCTGTCTTTTGCCAGAGCCTCTTTCGCTACGACGCACCACGTGCCGGTAAGATTGGCTACCATAGTGAGCCACTTACACCCCAATTAAGCAAATTAAATAAATTGTGAACTCGTGTTATAAACTCGTAAATTGCGTTTTTTTTAAAAATTATTTTTAAAAAACATTTCTTTAATTAGTCAGCATTGTTAGAGCTCGTCAAGCACTGTCAGGGTTAGTAATTAAAATTTCAATATTAATTGTATAGTTTAGAAATAATTGAGTGAGATCAGATCACCTTGAATACGTATTTATAGGATGACAGATTTTGGCCAATAATAAACGTGAAACTATAAAAAATATTTCTAATTACCTACAGCCTATGATGCTATTGTCTGTGGTTTCATTATAAATAATATAATTCCATCGCAATATAATAATTATTATTTGGTCAAAAATATGTCATTGAGCTGAGTTGAGTCACAATAAAACCACTAAAACCACAATATTTCTCTATGACTTTTAAATGCAAATTTATTTATCGTCTAAGTATCCTTGTAATGAATAAAAAAGAAAAAGTATAGTGTTAATTAGAGCTCATTCTAAGAAATTCATATAGCATGGAATAAATTGGTATGTAAATGCATTTGTTTAGAATTTATTATTCATTAGCATTTATATTAGAGAGAAATATTTTATATGTCTATTCTGGATATTATCCTTCCCGCCATGACTTCGTTCGCTTGAGTGGAACTTGGCTTTATTTTATGTCCTATAATTTTTATTGTACTTTCGAAATCAATACATTGGTATTTTGATTAAGACATTAATTCAATTTTTCTGTTAAATATTCGACATGGTTTAGGACCAAAGCCAACCTTATATATATGTGGTGCACCCTGCCGACTAGTAAACAAGGCTCTGGTAAAAGAGAAGTAGGATACAGCGTAATTGTAAGCTGCCCGACTGAGGAAGTACCTCAACCTCACAGAATACCGCAGCCAAATAACAATTGAAATTGTAAAAACAAATCGATCTATGACAATTTTTGAAATATCGAAATTGAAAACTCAAACCGGTCTATGACAATTTTTGGGCCACCGAAATTGAAAAATTTTACGTCGTTTCAGTTCGTTGCGAAGGGTTACATATTCCTTTAAACTTCGTAATGGAATTCCTTGCAAATACGAGCCGACACCGGATCGGTGTGAGAACGAGCCCATAAACGTCGGCTCTTTTTACGACTTCTTGTTACTCGCCTGCTCCCTGCAACTGGCACCGCGCTGGACGCACTCGCTTCCTTCAGCAATAACAGTGAACTTACAGTTTATGTTATTGCTTCGTTGATGTTCACGAACGAAGGAATTAATGAGAATTGAGATCATCTCGTTAAATTTTATATGTCTTCAATACATTTTTATTCCGTTTCATCATCATGTAGCGGCAATGAAAAGAGCTAACATATAAATTGAAAAAAAACAATCTCATGAATAATGTTTATTGAGAGCCATGGCCATTGTTTTGGTTATTTTAAACGCAAAATTTGTTGGCAATGCATAATGCCCTCATATCTCAGAAATTTGCGAGATATGTAAGAAATAAATCATACTAAAATTTTTCGCTTAATGTTGTAAGATGATTACTAAATAAAATCCTATACGAAATTACCTATACGAACTTATTTATAACGTCTACTTAGGGATAATAATAACCTTTATTACACATAAAAGTGTTTCGAAGTAGGATCCCTCTTTCAAGTGGCAAGATCAAATAACTTAAAAGCAGAGGTATCCATTGAAGGTGTTATAGTAATCTGAAGTGGTTACATTAGAGGCTCCTGGTGCTAGAGTTCAAGAGCTTCCGGTCAAGTGCACGGTACAGGAATAGTTACTATATGACTGGAACATAAATTCTATAAGTATAAGCATTAAGATAAGTAGTAATGGAAAGTTCATCTACAGTGATTCTTTCAAAATAATATTTCACCCTAGATTAATAAGGATCCGATTTCCGCAGATGCACTGAAATGGTAATTTTTTTTTTCTCGTACTCATAATACCTCTGGAACATAATTAAAATCGACCATACAATCTATTTTAGAATTTTTTATGTTATATAGTATTAGCGTCTAAGAAAAATTGTTACTAACAAATGTGGTAATGTAAATCGTTGCCAAAATAAACAAATATTTTATTTTATTATTATTTATTCTTTCTGTGCAACGAAATACACATCATTCTTGTAGTATCATCATCATCGGCCTGTATCTATCACCGCTGGATGAAGACTCTTCTTAATGCCTACCACCATATGCGATCATCTACTTTTCCAGACAGTACCGCCGCTCTTTTGGAGTCATCGGTTAGAGGGATGTTGCCAATGTTTGCTCGTTTTCGATCACTGTATATCTATGTTTGCAATTGCTCGTCCACTCTAGGACTTTCCTCCACCATCTGCCATTGCTCACTCACATCATCTGTGACTTCATTTTACTGGCTCGGAGTGTTATGTAGTATCATAATAGTTACGTTCAAATTCAAAAATAGTATGTTGATAATGTAATAAATCTAGTAGATGTGAAATTCCTATAATCAAATAGGGATGTGCAACTTAATTGTGCATGGGCGGTGGAAGAACAGCTTAGTGTTTTAGCCGCCCAAACACCATTTACCTAATGACAGTAGCTAATAAAGAATTAAAATGATTTAATATTACATCTTGAAACAATATCTACACAAATATTAAAATTAAAAAGACATTTAAATGAAAAGAGCTGTGTTTAATACGATGTCTAATCATAAATGATCGTTTTCAGAATTTTTGTCTGCTTGAAAGTTAATCTCGAAAAAGATCCGAAAGAGCTCAATGGATTTCATTGAAAATTTTAGAGATTAAACCAGGAAAAAGACTTATTTTTTTTTTAGATTTATTGTACAACACATCTCACTTTATACATTGACATCGTATTTTATATGTATGTGTTTACAAAAAGAAATTGTATTTAAGTATAATATCAGTTGTCTAGTACCCATAGGACAAGCTTTGCGCTTAATTTGGGACTAGATGGCGCTGTGTAAATTGTCCAGAAATATTTATTTATCATATATACCACATACCACAAACAAAAACCTCGCAGGGTTTACCCGTTTTGTGGGGTATCATTCGTGTATATTTTAAATCGACATCTTGCATGGTTATGCGTTCACGCGAGCGAAGCGGGAGGCAAAAGCTAGGAATATATGTAAATGATTCGCACTCCATTAGTGGAACATCTACAATTCTTCACGCTTACGTCATAGCATAAATGCTGTACGTTTAAGACTGCCATGACTCAGGCCCGTCTGTTCAGATAGCCATGAATTTTGGATTATCCCATGTATCACCGACCACCCACTCCGTTTCACGATACAGTTTCCGACTTCGATCAAATAAACATATCCATTGTTTGCTGTTGTGATTAGAGTCGTCTGTGTGTATGTCGGTGTTCATATCCGTTTCGAGCTCTGACTCGCTTCTTGAGCCGGTGCAACAGCTGTAAGGAATTAGAAACGTTGATTATAAAAAACCGCCCAAGTGCAATCTGACTTTGCAGTAACGGTTCATATTAGGTATTTTAACACTAAGGGAGTAAATAAAAAAATAAATATTTCTGGACAATTTACACATCGCCATCTAGTCCCAAACTAAGCAAAGCTTGTACTGGATAACTGTTATTATACTTACATACATTTTTTTGAAAACATATACATAGAAAACACCTAGACGAACACAAATGACATGTTCATGCACACAAATATTTGTCACGTGCGGGGATCGAACTTGCGACATCGGAATCAAAGTGGCCATTGCTAGCCACTCGACCACCGGGTTCGTCAACTACATATTTCAGCTCCATTCGAGTTTCGCTGGACGATTCAGCTATGCGTATACGATTCCGCTCATTTCAGCCACGTAAGGAATTAACTCCACTTAATCAAATCAGTTCAGCTTTTGTCTTTAGAAAAACAAATCGTATGAAATTATGTCATTTGAAGGTGAATTACAAATATTGACCGGAACAGCATATATGTATGTATATATCGACTCATCCGTAGAACAGAGTCCGATGTGATTATGGTACAAAAACAAATTGAGTTAGCTAGACTAGATACGAGTATATATAGGATAGGATATGATTTTATTATCAACCGAACAGAATAGCAGAGTAGTAACGTATTATGATTGTAACTTATTGATCAGTTTCAGCGTTTCAGGCGTGTTATCACCGAGCTTATCACCTGCATGCGGTATGCCGTACTCTGATAATATATTATTTATCACATTTTATCCCAGATATCTATAAATCAATTCTCATTTATAGGGTTCCGTACCCAAAGGGTGCTTACGGGATCCTTTTGACTGAACTGAAACTCCGCTGTCCATTTAAAGGGTTCCATACCAAGGGTGCCAATGAGAACCTATTGACTGAACTGAGACTCTGTCTGTCCATCCGTCTGTCACAGGGCTCTATGTCTTGAACCGTAACTTGAATTTTTCACCGATTATATATTACTGTGGCCATTATTAACTCCGCCAACACCCCTTCGATTGATGGACGACCTGTATCCCAACAGAGACATGATAATGGGTTGATGTTGTAGCCACTATAACAACAAATACTAAAAATAAAATAAAGTTAAAAATTACTGGGGTCGTCATACAAGAGACGTGTTTTATTGTACGGAGGTACCGTACTCTTCATGTACGAGCCCGACTTACACTTAATCGGTTTTTTTTTCATGCGTACACGTGTTACATTAACTTTGACGTCACTTGGCTACCCCAATGACGACTTCCATATGACTCATATGGTAATAATGAGGAATAATTGCCCCTTTTTCTCACATCGTGATTCGTTACTGGGAGCAAGCAATGCGCCACTTTATTTATTATGCTCTTTTTAATTGAACTGTGAGTCAACGTAAGACTAACAGCCGGCGGCGTGTGATTGATTAATTGCGCTACAAATGGAGAATTTTTCAAACAAAACGGGCTTTCTTGTAACTGATCTGTCTTGAATCTTTAATTTTGTTTTTTATTTTATATCATGTTTGGCCATATGACATTTTGCATTAGCATTACAAAGACAAAATAGTATTATGGTATTCACTTTTTAATCTGCATACTAAATTTATTAAATATTCGTGGACAATTATTTGATAATATCTGTTCAGGAAAAAAAAAGAAATATACTCCGTTTTAAGATATTTTTTTATACATATAAACTATCAAGTTAGCTTTTAGCGTTAACTTTAGTTAGGGTAACAACTTATTTTCATAGTGAAACACAGGGTTAGAACCTTAAATTAACCTCTTCGACGTGTTTGTCATCATTAAATCAGCCCATATTCAAACCCACTGGTGGGATACGGGGCTACCCAGTATCGAAGGGGTTTAGAGCGTACTTCACCGCGCTACTCGACTGCGAGTTGGCAGAGGCCAGAATATTTTCGAAGAAATTAATCTAAACGAAGAACAAAAGAACACGAAGTAAATAAACCCATCCATGGACAGGCTATGGTTCGCGTTTTTTAACTTGCATGATCCACTAGTCTGACATCTACAACGACGCTAATGAGGAGCTCGTGATCAAGTCTGTGTACTTATGACATATTTTGCATGCCAAATAATTATTAGAGCGGAATAATTTATAATACTACATAGTTAAGTTAAAGTGAGCTCATTGGATATTTACGTCTATACAAACTAATAAATATATGAAACAGGAACCTAACAATGCATGTAGCATCGTTTGTAAAAGAGAATGTCATGCAAGAACGTCCAGCAAAGGTTAATTGCTAACAAACCCTATTTCATGTTCAAGACGTTGTATGATTAATGCACGTAAATGCACTGGAAACCCCATTCAGTACTGTCTTTGTGTTAGCCTATGGTAGCCATCCGTTCGGGTTTCTCAGGATTAGTCAGTCTTAGTTTAGAGGGCCTCCGGGGACCATTCGGACGGGATTTCATTTGTAGGCCGCAGTTAAAAATGTGTGACTTAAAACTAATACTATTTTATTTTGTCAATAAAGTATTTTTTGTCTTATTGAAAGAAATTAAAAATTTTATACTAGAATAGTAGAATTTATACGGTTTTGTTTGTTAAAAATACTGAATTGAATTTATAATTGTACAAAAAAAGTATAACTATCACTATAAAAAAAAGTATCTAAAATAACTGTTTTATTTTATTTTACTGAATACCTTAAAAACTTTCTGGTCGGTTAGGTCCGATTTGTTAATTGTACTGTGCTTGTACTAACTGCACTAATCTCAAAAACACCTTTTCCCAAAATGACTGATTTTTAAAATGACTTTATATCAGAATGTCTTTAATAAAACTGTCAAACATACACACTGTTGACTTGCCCGGGCTAGAATCCGGGGTAGTCAATTGTGTTTTTAGCTTCTAAATCGGGGGCATTCATGCTTCTTGTCCTGGTTGCTAGATTTAAAAGATGGCAACCCTATCAGTTAGCCCGATCTTTATATTGTACGAGTATCTATAGCTTTGGCGAGGCTTTATGGACTGTTCGTAGCCACTGATACTGTTCGAGTCTTTTGAGATCGTTGTAAAGGTTTATGAGTTGCAGGGTAGAAAAAGACAAGTTCATCAAGTATTCATTTAACAATAACTCTTCTGGAACTCCTCATACTCGTAATTTGATCTACGAAACTTACTGACGCCATTATCTTCTAAAGTTTATTGAATATTTAGTATATACCGGCAATATTTTGTATCAGTAATTTGTTTTCTTTTACAATAATAATGTATTGATAATCGAGTTTATATTATCGGAAAAAAGTAAGAGACTTTTTTTACATTTAACTCTGTCGTGGTCATACCTTAAAATTTAACGAAGTAATCGCGTGATGTCCTGTTCAAGGATAAAAATAACTTAATATGGTACATAATTTATAAAATATATGAGAAATTATGTACATATTTAACTAATTCTAACGTTCAATCAATACAAGATTTAAGATTCAAGAACTCTTGAATTTTAAAGTGTTGAATTGTAAAGTTACACAAGCGAACTTTAATAAGAAGTAATAAATACGACTAAAGCCCCCTTACCACCAACTCTTATTGCGATTCAATAACTGAATAGAATGCTTATTCATACCAATGAATAAGCGACTATGCGATTTGAAATAGAGTCGCTTATTCATTGGTATGAATAAGCAATCTATTCAGTTATTGAATCGCAATAAGAGTTGGTGGTAAGGGGGCTGTAGGGTTTCTCTGAGAAGCGCGATGGCGTCGTTGCGCGGGTCAGTTTAATCTAAGACGCAAGTTAAGCAACGTCGGCCGTAGCCTGTCTATGGATGGGTTTATTTATCTCGAGCTCCTCCTGGTTAGTCCCGATGTTGTCATTAGATGACAGTCGGTAAGCCAAGTCAGTAGCCTTTAGGCGGCTTGAAAACACTCGTCTCCGCCAATCCGCAGTTGAGCAGCGTGGTGGAGTATACTCTAAACCCCTTAGATTGAGGGGAGACCCGTGTCAAATAAGTGTGGACGACTGTGGGGTTTAAAATTACTTATGTAGCTATAATGGCGACTTTATAAACTAAAATAACTTGCATTTACATTGCGGTTGCGTAATTATAACAAAAAATAGAGCGGATGAAATAACTGTACCTATACGGACATTTACGACACGGAACTGACACGAATTTTCATAAAACTTTCTGCTCCATGATATACGGCTAATGGAAGTCATAATCAGCTATTTATATGACATCAAAACAAAGCTCTACCGGCGGCTACGTTAATACGACCGTAAAGAGAAGACCCGCGATTAACATCTGTATAACAGATGCATACGCACTGTAACTTTACGTCTTTTGACGTTTATTTAAATGTCGTTAAAGTTCAAAATTGCTTTCAAGATTTAGAAGTCGTAATCTGCTGCCCAGTTTGATACAAGAGTTGGAGGTCGGAGGTCGGCGCGGGCCTCACTACTACCGACAATAGATCTTCCGATTTACAATTCAAATATCAATGGAATATTCAGGTGAGAGGTGTGGACAATGTGGACATGATTATGTCATTTTGTTTCTCCAAATTGAATAGAGTGTAAGTGGCTCACCATATTTAGAGCCAAAGCCAACCTCAGCTGCACGAGGTGCACCCTGCCGACTAGTGAAAGAGGCTCTAGCGAAAGAGAGGTAGGGTACAGCTTATTTGTAAGCTGCCCGTGTGAGTACGTTTGAAGCCGTGACCCGCTGGAGGTAGGTACCTCCAGCGGGTCACGGCGGGTATAAATGAATCCTTATTTCCCTTGGTCATGGTATCACGCGTGAATGGCGGGACCGATTTCGCTAATCCTTTTTTTGTTGTATTTGTTATTGTTAGGAGAAGGTACTTATGAAAGAAAATTATAAGACAGTTAACGTTGATACTGTTGATTGTTGGCACTTGGTGGAACATTATTATCATAATGTTATAATAAAGCACTTGTACTATTCCACGTTATTATATTTAATATTACCGACCGGTTTCGCCGCTATGGCATTATAAAGTGACTTTCGCCGCTAAGGCATTATAAGGTGGGTAAATTATTTCAGAATACCCTTTTAATATTTTTATTTTTTAATAAATTATTTCAGAATACCCTTTTAATATTTTTATTTTTAATAATTTTTGTCCTTTTATTGCACGGTATAAAAATGTTTTGTAGAAACACAAACACCATCTAGCTAGCTATATATAGCGGCGAAACCGGTCGGTAATATTAAATATAATAACGTGGAATAATAGTACAAGTGCTTTATTATAACATTATGTTAATATAAGACAGTTGCTTGGAAAATTAGAAAATTTAAAAAACTGACCGACCATATTAACTTTTCTAATGTAACTTTATGTCGTTTGACAGAACTGTTAGTTATTTGACAGATTGCGTAAAACCAATTCGAATTCGATATTCATTGTTTAAGAAGACAGGACAATGTCTGTCGGGTCAGCTTTACATACATCATCATCATCATCATCAGGTGATTTTAATCTCCACTACAGGAGCACGACCCTCTCTCGTCCGTCATAGACAGGAGGATTTGGCCTACACTCCCCACGCTGGACAGACGGGTTGGGGAGGCCTGATCGATGTTTTATAATGTATTCCCCTTAGTCGCTTTGTACGACATCCACGGGAAGAGACGGAGTGATTCTATTCTAGTCTGCCGGAAACCACACGGCCAATTTACATACAGCATTTACATAAATATTTTTTTATCATTTATATTCTTGCCGTGAATAACTAATAAGATGACACTTTCAGTCAACTGTTAGTTATTATTGTGAGATCATATACCAATGTGATGACGAATATTTATGGGCTAAACGAAGAAATGTTTTCGAGAATACTTTAGTGTGACTAATGCATATAGAGTTGAATTAATAGAAACTGTGCCAACAGTAACGTATCACTTGTTTGTTATTCTAACGTTTTATTTGTGTTATATAGCACTATTTTTTATACAACACCGGGGGCTAGACAAGATACGGCCTACCTAATGTAATGCGGTCGTCGTAACCATATAGATACTTGCAATACAAGGAGCAACAACTCCTTGCTAATAGCAAGGGGTTGTTGTTCAAACGTCTGTAGTATCGGCATTAACACATAAATATGCCACTGTTGGGATACGGGTCTCGCCACAATTGATAGGGTTTGGAGCATACTACACCACGCTGCTTAACTGCAGGTTAGCGGAGGCCAATGTTTTCAAGCCGCCTAAAAGCCACTGACTTCGTTTAGCGACTGTCATCTAATGACGACAGCCGGGGCCGACGACACACATAGTTGAGGTTTTATTACCATAGTATATAAAATATATGCAATCTATGATTTTCTAAAATACAAGCTCCGGCTTGTATTTCTCTATTAAGTAGTGCTCTAGCACCATATCGTCTACATGTATCAGTGACAATAATTTATTTGTTATAATTTCTTTAGGGTTACGTACCCCTAATAGAGAAAAGGAACCCTTATAGGATCGCTTTGTTATCTTACAGTCCATCTGTCCGCATATCTGTTAAAATCTATTTTCTCAGGTACGTGTGGAGGTATCAAGTTGAAATTAATATCATTGCAATTGTGTCTTCCTAAATAGGCAAGGGATCTTATATTTTATCAAACTTGCCAAACTTCATCTTTGCCATTAGATTTTTTGTTAGTTGATATAGATATAATCCAAACATAGAGTGCACCAGGGAGCATTGTCCGCAAAATAACACTCTGACATTTAAAGGTTGGATCAAAAAATGAAAATAAGCGACATAGATCTTCCTGAAATGGATTTGTTCAATAAATGCTCATATTGATCATTTGTTGAACAAATCCATTTTAGGAAGATTTAGTGATAATAACCTATGTAGTACAATCTATGAGCCTTTTCTAGTTTCATCCCTGATGATTACCAACTATAAATATGGCTGGCAGCAATTTTCATCATCTAGACCTTTTTAGAATTTTGTATATAATAAGCGCCTACTTATTTATATTTGATTATGGCTGGGCAACTTTTGGAACCTTTCGGCACATCCTCACCGCAGATAATATCTGCGGTGACCGTGCCGAATATGTTTGAAGACCAAGGTCTTAAATCAGTGCGTCCACCCCGCTATGACCTACGGCGCAGAGACTTGTACGCTGACCGTTGGGCTGGTTCGCAAACTAAAAGTCGCACAGAGAGCAATGGAGAGAGCAATGCTTGAAGTTACTCTCGAAGAAGGGATCGAATCCGGAACGAAGAACGTCACTTCATACATTAAGAGGCTCGAATTCGGACTAATTACATATCAATTCCCTATTTATGCTCAAAAAGTGAACATGTATTGATCATCTATATCTCCTTCTTATTGGGAATTTATCATAAATTCCCGTAATTTTGCCCATCTCTAAGAGAAGACATGAGCAAAATTACATATTCAACACATACTCTTATATATTACACATTCAGCGGGGCAACATTTCATTCATTACGTCATTTTTTCTTAATATTTGGTGCAAATTATAGTCACGTCTAGAAAAGTTTTTCATTTATATGCTGAACGTACTATTGCGGGCACAGCCCATATGAAACTTTATTAAATACCACAGTATTGTTTACCGATGACGTGGTCATTATGGCTAGATGATTACAATTGAATGCTGAACAATCTCAATGCTGCATCTCCTGGGGCTGTGGATGACAAGATGAAAGTAATTATTAAAAGGCTACGTCTACCTCGGACAGTCCATAAAGCTTGAGGGTAGTTTCAACAAAGAGATCGATAAACGTATTCGTTTGGGCAGGACAGCTTTTGGAAAGCTTCGACACATTCTTATTGCACAGACACATCATGTCTTCACGCCTCATTAAGTGTGAATATAAAAGTCTTCGACCAGAACTCCCCACGATGTACTATAGGTAAAAAGCCTGGACACTGACTGTTGGGATCATCCACAGGCTAAAGGTCAGAGATCAGAGAGTACCTTTTGGCAATAAGCTTGTGACGGCCCGCTGTGCTGAAAGCGTAGTAAATGACGTGTTTCTTTGAACTATATCGGAACATACCACCTTTTTATACTACTTCAGGTATACCTGCGGACAAGCATACGGCGCGCCTGATGTCAAGCGGTTACCGTTAACCGCTACACTTCATGTATGAAGTGTAGCTCCCGCGCCGCCAGGAACACAACTTATTATTACTGTATTTTGTGAGCTGCCCGTCAGGAGACATACCTCCAGGTATGTCTCCTGACGGGCAGCTTACAAATAGGATGTACCCTAGCTCTCATTCATCAGAACCTCTTTCAACAGTCAGTAGGGGCACCACTTCTTAATTGATTCTATGATTATATAGGCAAAGATAGCAAACCTATTTTATCTTATTTGTAGATTTATGATTTACAGAAATCTTTAACCAGTTCAATTCATATTTATTAATGTTCACAATTAGATAACTGTCTTCTGATATCTAGTTTTTTCAAGTACAGATGCTGAAATTAGATATAAATATTATGAATGTATGTACAATAACACTGAGCAATAACACTATCACAGTTGCCGTTATTTGTCAACACGAGAGGAGGATGCCCACTAATAGGTAAAAGTTTCGTAGAATTTACGAGCTTTGCGTAAACAAGTTTATGGCAGAATCTGAGTCATGCAGTGACGTCACCACATATTACATCCTCAGCCAAAATTCACCCCTTATGGTAAAGCATTGTATGCAAATACTCTAATACGTCTCAGTAAGGACGTGTCCTGTGTATTGAGAATATATAATTTGATTTCATTGTCGACACTAATCTTGTTCCATAAAGGTACCTATTACATACATAGCATTGTCCTTGGATTCGCTTATGTAAGCATTATGTATTGTACTAAGTATGGACTAAGTTTTATAGACCGATGTGAGTAAGTTTGGTTTCATCTTGATAAAAGTATCTTTTAAATAGGTTTATCATACATAGGTGCTTATTACATCGTCCTTACTGAATTTTGTCTCATGTGGTCCCAACCACACTAATCAAAAGAAGATAAAAATGAGATGTCTTTATTTCCCTTAAAAGGCTAGCAACGGATCGGCGACCTCTTGGTTGGTTTGGTTGGTGGACCTCTTGGTTGGAGTGGTAATTGGTTGGTGGTTGCTGATCTCCATGGGCGGTGGTGATTGCTTTCCACCAGTTGACCCACTCTTTAACCCTTTTTCAAAAAAAAAATTAAAGAAAGTGCGATAGTATTACTGCCTGATCTATCAACGCACAGGACGGATCGGGTTGAAATATGGCATACAGGTAGCTACATTATGACGTAGGCATCCACTTAGAAAGGATTTTTGGAAATTCCTGCCTGGGGTACCGTAATAGGTAATATAAAGTAAGTATCGTTTAGAAGTACATTTTAATTTATTTCCAGAGTTTATCGTAACTTACTGTTATTTCATCGACTAGTCATTACATTGTTTTTGTTTCACCATTCAGCCGACCTAAATAAAATCAGGCCAAGATGTTTACGACAATGTACTGAGGATGTATATTTGATTGGTCGAGCACAGTGGATCATTCAGCATGAGAGGTAAGAGGAGCGTTGCAACATGCTGTTGCATCAACATCAAACGCATTTTTGTGGCCCACGCTTTGTTTTGTTTATATCCTGGCAAAATGCGATGAGTTAAGAATTGCTAGAAGAGATCAACATTATAATAATGGCGGTTTGAACTACAAGTTCATACATTTTGCTGCCTTTACTTTAAGTTTTGCATTTTACAGTCTTATTCACTGGCTTCTTTCTTTTCTGATATCTATAATAATAAAAGGCTTTGTCCTCACTGACTGACTGACTGACTGACTGACTGACTCACTAATCAACGCACAGCCCAAACCGCTGGGTCTAGAGATTCCAAATTTGGCAAGTAGGTTCCTTATGACGTCTAGGGGTGCACTAAGAAAGGATTTTTCAAAATTCATCCCCTAAGGGGGTAAAACAGGGGTCCAAAGTTTGTATGGGGAAACAAGATTAGTTGAACTATTTTATTCGAAACTTTACACGAGTACTTCTATAGATAAATGAGTAAACAAGTGTTTCAGGATTTTTCAAAATTCAACCCCTAAAGGGGTAAAATGGAGTCAAAAGGTCTGAAAATCGTCATGGGTATTGTTTTTATGGTTTATCGGGTCGCTGATTACGAAAACAACAACTATTTTATAATCCAACATAGCCGACGTGACATAAAATCACCCCTATGGGGTGCGATGGGGTTGAAATATCATAATAACAATATGGGTGTTGATTATATGGTTTTCTGGGACGTCAATTACGAAAATGGACTCGATTTGAAAATATAACATAGTGGACACGAAATTACTTAAAAGGATTTTTCAAATTTTACCCCTAAGAGGGTGAAACAGAGGTCCACAGTTTTGTGTAGGGAAATGAGATTAGTTAGACTATTTTATCCTAAACTTTACACGAGTACTTTTATAGATAAATGAGTGAACACGTCTTTCAGGATTTTTCGAAATTCAACCCAAAAAAGGGGTAAAATGGGGTCAAAAAGTCTGAAAGTCATCAAGGATATTATTGTTTTTATATTTTATCGGGTCGCTGATTACGAAAATAACAACGATTTTAAAATTCAACGTGGTTAACGTGACCATCATCATGTAATTTTTTTAAACTTTGATTTATCCTTTTTAGGTTGATGGAATAAGACTTGTGTGTTGACTGAAGTGTTATCCTAATAGGTTTTTAAATTTGTATTTGGCGTTAATCAGAGCTTATATGTACAATCGCGGGCGGCCGGCGGGGCGTTCTTGCATCCGTATTTAGTACAATTAAAGGTACTACTTGAAGGTGGTTGCGTTGCGTGTTAGACTTGACTTGGATAATCTAATGCGCGAATTTCACGCGAGCGAAGCCGCGGGCAAAAGCTACATAGTAAAAGGCTTTGTCCTCACTGACTGACTGACTGACTGACTCACTAATCAACGCACAGCCCAGACCACTGACTTTGGATATGTGTTCCCAATACAATGTAAGAGCGCACTAAGACGGAATTTTCCGAAATTTCACCCCTAAGAGGTTGAAATTAGGGGGTTGAAAAAAAACCCTCTTTTTGGAAATCGATTCACCTACGATTTTGAGACTTGGTGAAATAGTTGTTCATAAAAAAAGGGTTTATGGGTTACTGATTAACTTTTGACCAGCGCCAAGCAAAGAAATGTCTAAAAATGTTATATTTATATTTTAATTAACTCATCACTAGATGGCACTATACCTAGCATTTGTACAGCGCGCTATGCTTTCGGTATTAAGGAAAGGGTATATACGAGAGATTATTTCAAACCATGGGGTTATCCATGACGGTTTATCGCTTACCTCATCCCAGTAGTTACCCTCGGAGGTAATCCATCGCGCGCGTAGGGCGTAAAAAAAACTGCGTCCTTCAAAGGAAGCTACATTTGGTGCAAAAAACTAATTGGAAAATATATTCTAAGTACCGACTTTATGGGGTATACCTACTTAATATAAGAATTTCGGTATTTTTAAGTTTTTTAGTCAAGATTGACTAAATTTATACTTGTGGAAGGTGTGATGATGCCCCATACCATTATAGCTGTGGAAGGTGATGGAGCTGGCCTGTTCCGCTCCTTCTCCTACCACTTGCATGGAACGGAGGTGTATCATCAGGAGGTTCGTGCCACCATTGTTCACGTATTAAACAACTGGAACGATGAGTTGTTGAGTGAGGACAGTAAAGGATGCGCTGTTGAGGAATCTCTCTTTATACCCGCCTTCCCATTATTCCATCAGACCACCCCGTTCAATTTAAGAGACTTAAATTTCCCATAAAGGTATTATGACCATTAACAAAGCTCAGGGGGCAGTCTCTAAAGGTCGCCGGGGTTGACTTGAGACAGGACTGATACTCTCATGATCAGTTTTAGGTAGCTTGCTCAGGAGTAAGTTCTCCTGGAAGCCTTCAATTTTGGCTCGTGATGCGAATGCCAAAAATATTGTTTACCGGGACGTCTTAACCTAAATGGTGTATGTTTGTAATAATGGTCAATATGAAAGTCCTTTAAGGGGAAAAAATGAAATATCTGGAATGTTAACAAAAATAGACGCAAATCAGGAGTGATCCCGTAGCGAAGCACGGGTACTTTGCTAGTATTATCATAATTCATAATATCATGTGCATAGTAGAAAAAAAATGCTTGCTCTATGTTGATTTCATTGGTTCATCGATTTTGATCTTACTTAGTCTTGCTGGTAGATTTTTTTTTATTTACTTCTTTTCTGTGCTGCACTGCTATAAGTTCTTCCATTAGGATATGTATTTTCGTATTACGTTAATATATTACTTAGTTCTTCTGGCCTTGAGTGATTTTATAAATATAGCATTATCATATATGCTTTGCTATCATTAACAATAATTCTACAAATAAAAGTAACGTTCTGGACCATTTTTTTTTATTAAAAAGTCATTATAAATTTAAGAGCTAAGGTCACGTTTAGTTGAATTGAAGTTCAGAATCAGATTAATTTTTGATATCGTAAAGAGTAGAGAGAGAGAGAGAGAGAGAGAGAGAGAGAGAGAGAGAGAAAATATTTCTGCTATATCGGAATTTTAAGGTTACTTACAATTCCGATATAGCTGAAATATTTTTTTTCCGCTCTGGTTTAAACCACAAATCAACAATATTTGAATTGTATGAATTTGATTCCTTTGAGCCAGAAGGTTATCCAATCCTCACACAAAGAAATGTACTAACTCATTTGATAATTTATAATGTTTCACGTCACATACCTACTGGTCTGGTATCAGCAAAAATAGATTTATCGACAACAATTGTGAAATTTTATTGTGTTGCTAATCTATGCGCACGCAACTATTCCAGCTATAGGTATTTTAGTATCTACCGATTCCAGGTTACGTTAACCCAGATACAACGGGAAAGCGGCCCTTATAATTGATGGCTTTCTATTTTTCGATAGCGAAGTTGATTTGAAATTCGGACGTGGGCGAACGCGTTTCGTAAACTCTCGAGAGCCGAAACCATGGTACCTAATACTATAAGACGATACAATAATACGCGACTGGATTAGGTACTACGGAAGGGTCATTGTTGCTTCATTGTGATGATTTGGCGGTATTGTGTGAAAAATGTTGTAGGCGGGTAATGGAGAAGTGTGATTTCTTAAATAAGTGGAAAGGAACTGTGAGATGTTTCGATAATCACAATATCTACCTTGGCTGTACAAATAATGAACCAGCTAACATTATAACCGGTTATACTAATAAGTATTATTTTAATAAGATACAACTCCTTAAAATAAGTCCCATTAAAAAAAATACACTAATAAATAAAACATGCAATGCTAATAGTCACCAAAGGCATTGAAATATATATTTGTCAATTATATTTTGTGATGTTCTATGAAAAACTATAAATTCATTTTATTATATAAACGTAAATATGACGACATATTAAGAATAAGTACAGAAATGCAAAATATATAATTATAGTAAACTCATACTCATGGCGCTTTATCTAATATATCCGATGACAGAATCCGTTATTTTAACAATTTAATCATTCGCCTTTTCTATGAATCCAATTAGTAATGTTAAGTAGATGCGACGATAAAAATGATCAAAACATTTATATTTAATTTTAAATTCAAAAGAGCATAAACAAAACAGCAGTGGCAGCTAAGGGCGTGCTGATGCGCGTGCGCAATAAATCGTGGCCAATTAGCGAGTCGCCGCGCACTATCTGACGACAAAGCAACACTGGGCGCCTTAAGGTGTATGTATACATCCGATTCTGCTGTCTTACTGTCACAGAGCAGCGCGGGCGGCGGTTGCATGTTGGCGTTTTTTTTTTTATATTAAAAACCATATGGATAGTTTTATAAAAAAACTAAAGTCAGATGTTAAACAACTTCTACAAATTGTAAATACTTCGATGACTTCTTTATATTCGAAGGAGTTGACTATGAAATGCAAGCAGAAGTTTGAATTTTTCTCCCGTTTAAATTATTATTATCACCAGTTTATGATTCCTTACCGCCAGTGATAAATTCATTTTTATTCCTCATTTCTCTACTTGGTCGATAAATATATGAGTTAGTACCATATTGTGGGAATGACACAAATAATCCTGATTAAAACCAAAACATAAAACCTCACAGTCATCTTGGTTGTCAAATGGCAACAATTATATCAAAGCAAAGCTCTTTCTGCCTCTGTCTTATCTATTAATCGGCGAAACAGACAAGAATGCTTTCAGCATTCTATCTAAATACTAATCATTAATTCTGATAACCGCTGCAACAATGTATGTCCTCAACTTAACTTTGCCCATCGGGCCCTTTATGGGCTACTGAATATGGATATGTAGATGCATATCGAATGAGAAAAATAATGTGTATTCGATTCACAATAATTCCAAGAACACGTAATAGCGGTTAACACTCGCTTAATTAACGAATTGTGTGATAATTGAACGAGATTTCGCTTTTGAATCGCTTACGAGGTAGCCTTTGAAATATGCCGCGGTTACAGGCAATGTTGGATATAGGAAAATTTGGGATGTAAGTGGCACACCACGATCTTTAGAACCAAAACTAAGTTCGCCTGCACGTGGTGCATCCTGCCGACTAGCGAAAGAAGGTCTGCCAAAAGAGAGGTAGGGTACAGCGTATTTGTAAGATGCCTTACTGGGGAAATACCACCTCACAGAATACCGCAACCAAATAACAATTCATTTGGGGGTTGTTGTGTTCCTGCGAGTGAATGAGGTAAGCTGAAAAGAAGTACTTGCTGCGTTGGCAGCGGGGGTAGCAGCACGCGAGCAATATTACTTGTAGCGAGCGATAATATGACTACAATAACTGCATCACACCCACACCAGGCTGGCCACTCGACGTAGTATAAAAAACAAGGAAAATTAAGTTAACTGATTTCAATATTCGGTTTATTTCGTAATGTCGAAAATAAAAGGACTTGAATAGGATGAAGGTATGTGTGGAATGAAAACAATATAAATAAAAAGCTGATAAAATAGGAAATAGAACAAAATAAATACATGTACACATTGCGAGCTTGGAAAGTGAAATTTCTTTATAACACATAAAAACATAAATTGCATATTATTGCATCGTTAAAATTGACTGAGAGCAATAACAGAGACATCAGAGTCGTTTTCGACTTCATATTCGAGAACGGCATCTTTCAATAACAATATGAATGCAAAGATTAACGCGATTCTAGTATAACAAATTTGTGTTTTGCTGTTTACTCTTCTTTATTTATTAATCCCATGTATGGTCCAGGAAAATATTACAGAGAATTTTGTAATTTGTATTTTAGCACTAAAGTGGAAAACAAGTATACGGCCCGTCTGATGGAAAGCCGTTACCGTAGCGTATGAACGCCTGTAACACCAGGGGAATCATACGCGTGTTGCCGACCCAGTAAAAACCTCTTGACGCCCTTTTAAAGAACCGCATGCTGTAGTCTCAAAAGAAAACCGCGACAGACAGTCGAACATAGACAATCGTCGAGAAACTTTTTTTAGAAACAGTTACAAACACATAAATTTTCGAAGTAAACACGCCGTATTTTCAATTAAGGCTGTTTTAAGGGTGGCCGACATTTGTAATCTATAAAATTTCAGAACAATACCAACAGGTCAGCGAATGATATTTACGATTACGAACCGAAGGGAACGTCAGTTAGACAATGGGGAACACGACGACCCATCTACTTAATTTCGAGTAGACACCTTTGTCATGTGTTTTTGTTAGCGGTCATTTCCATAAATTATAGAGGATGGCACCAGCAATGTTAATGTCTTGTAAACGTAGCGCGCTATGTCGGCGACCGTATTGTGACATGGATAAAGATCAAAATATAATGGAATAGTTTACTATTGCCATGGGTATGGTAAAAGATTGTACCTGCCATTGTCATGGTAATTCGAGACGTGACGGACACACCATGCGGGAGATTTTGTAACCACCAAAAAGATTTTTGTGATGTGTGGCGGCTAAGCCGAGAGTGTACATGATATCGCAATAGAGCTTGTACACCAAAAACTGGCAGGTGCAAGTATATGGCACGCTATACTTGGTAATGCTTTGCGCATGTCTGTTATATTATAGTATTTGCAGCTGCTGTGACGCAAAAAGAAAACTAGCGCTGGGTTAGGTTAGGTTAGGTTAGCCCATTTTGGCGCCATGCTATTTAATTTGTAATAAGAATTCTGTGGCCATGCAGTCAATATTTTGTCATTATTATTGTGTGTTGTCAATAAAATGTTTTTATTTTTCTTTTGACGTGATAACGTCTTATAAATCGATGAACGACGGCTGCACGCACGAAAAAGCATGACTCAATGTCACGTTCCGCCAGAGCCGAGCGTGCAAGCGAGAGAGACATAAGCATTCGGTTTGTGACACATCTATCTCTCTTCCTCTCCATCGGCCGATGTTTTCTTATGACGTTATTATGTAAAGTTATCGTCCGGAAACCGATTTTATAGACAACCATTTTTTCTTTTTATAAATTTTACGGTTTCACCACCCTTGCTGCGCATTGTATACCAGCGAAAGGCCTTGCATGTTGTATAATGGGACCTGGTACCTACATGCAAGAAAGTTATATGGCATCGTGAATAACATATACTGTTGTTGTATGTCATTGTGCAAGAACTAATGCGTATTCCAACTATATATTTACAAGCTATAAATTTTAATAGGAAAGTAAAAGTCTACAGTGAAATTAATAGCATAATGGTTGATGAGAAAGTAATGGTAATTCAACAGATGGACGCACGTACTTGCATTGTTGTTCATAAAAAGTATCTCATCTCTCTCTCTCTCTACATACCCATCCGTAGAAAAAGGTCCGGTATGTATAACAATACATAAATAAGGTAGGGATTCCCCCTTCCTTATCTAAAGGTAAATTTTCGTCTATTTTATTAAATGACATAATTATTTATTTAATAACTTAAAAAAGCACGACTTATGCTAACTCATTTCATTCCATTATATCACACTTTATAGATTGCAGATCTTTTTAGGGTTCCGAACCTCAAAAGGAAAAACGGAACCCTTATAAGATCACTTTGTTGTCCGTCTGTCTGTCTGTCTGTCTGTCTGTCTGTCTGTCTGTCTGTCTGTCTGTCAAGAATTTCTATGTCGAGAATGCGTGGAGGTATCAAGCTGAAATTTGAACTGTATACTCAGGTCTACGGTCCCATGAAGTTAAAAAAAAATCAAACTGCTAAGTTTACGTAGAAAAAAGTTACGACCGTTTATTCAGCAAAAAACGCATATTTCGACACACTCAAGGGAATCAAAACCTATAGGGTACTTCCCGTAGGCCTAGAACTATGAAATTTGGCAAGTAATATCGTTATAGACTACAAGTACAGGAATAAATCTCAAAACTATACATTTGTAAATAGATCTTAAATAATAGGGGGTCTATATTTTTATAGGGTGTCGAAATTTCAAATTGAAACTACTAGTTCAAATGGGGTATCATATGAAAGGGCTTGATGTACACATTGCAAAATATATTTTATTTGTTTTTTTCGACGCATTATTTCTTATTTATAATGAAAAATATCAAATTTAATAATGATACTACGTACCTACGGAACTATCGGTGGGCGAGTCCGACTCGCACTTGTCCGGTTTTTTTTTATATAATTTCTTAGGGTTAACCCTGTATAAGAAATTATAAAAAAAAGTTTTAAAGTAAAGTAAAGTAAGTGGTAGGAGCTACATGCTTTGATATTAAAAAATAATTTATTTGCATTACACGTCCGTGTTTGGGTCACCCATTCATATGTATACCAAATTTAAACTTAATTGCTAAATTTAAAAAAAAACCTGACCGTAACTGATGAACAGACGGATTTTTTCATAGCAGCTCAAAAAGTTCTTAACATAGCTAGCCAAATAAAAATTAATCAAGGTAGGCAATGACTGTATTTATTTTGAATGTATGTACAAATTCAAAAATATCTTAAATAATTGTAACATAATATCTATTCAAAGTACCTAATACAAAACGGGTCGATATCAAATACCCAATTCAGGTACCAATTAGAGCCAGAAATCGCCTCGGGGCTAATACTGAGCCGCCTGCACTCGCGGCATCTCCGTATTGTTCAGTCACGTTACCAAGCAATCAGTTTAAATTTCTCCCGATATGGTAATGCCATAAAAGGCCCTGGTTATATTGGGCACAGCGCCAAACATCCGCTAATTGGCAGAAAAGTCATATTGTGATGATTGATGATATCTTCTGATTAAGAGGAAATGTTGTCTGCGTTTTCTTTATAGGTACATACGTAGTTTTTGGATTTTCTCATTGGATCATGGAATTATAACACCATTGTATCATAAGCATGTATGTCTTGATAACTTAAGATCTTATATCAGCTTGCCAGCCTCCATAAAATCCAAAAATGTCCCTATAACTTTACCATCATCGATTAATGATGGGACGTTCCGACTGCACGTTCCGATTATTCTCAGCTATTTAGCTCATTCATTTGAAAAATAAAAAAAAATGTTATAAATAAAAAAATGCTGCATTTAGTTCGACCAGTAGGAAGAATCGTCTATCAGGTCGACCACCATAATATTCTCTCCTAATGCTTCTACAATTTCCTATCCGCTCCATATGTTCAAACCAGCGAAAATGACTTTAATAGGCTTTAATTTCTCCGATAATATTGGGCTCAGTAAGGTCTTCTATTTCGATGGTTTCTCTTATTTTAGTAATGTCGCTTATTATTGCTGTGTCATTAAACCACAGCTATTTAATAGTTGACTTACTATTGTAGACCAAAAAATAAAAAGATAGGTACTTTTATGTATTCTCGAGGGATGTTACAGAGTAAAACTTGCCATTATGCTTTTTCTTCTTGTTCGAGACAGTTAACGTTGTAGTCGTGCTTTATAGCACCGCCACTATCACAAATCCAAAGCTCTAAAAAAAAAAACAGGCTCCCCAAACGCATCTCCCACCTGGCAACACTAGGAACTCACTTCATTGTGTTTTTTGTGCCCGTCAATGTCACTTTGTTTTGTATATTTTTTATTACAAAACTATTTAAAAAATGTTGCATATTATGTACGATTCATCTGGAAAACTCAGGGTGTCTTGTCTAGTGTGGAAAGATCCAAGAAGAGTAACATATCAATGTATATCGTTTAACGAAGAAATCATGGTAAATACGCCAGTGTTTATAATACAACGGATAAGTGTGGTAATATTTTTCCTTGCACACTTAGTCCTCGTGTTTTTTTTTCGGTTTTTCTTACGAAGAAAGTACAAAATCAAGTAAGTATTTTATCTAAATATATACTTCTAAGATCGAGTTTCAATGAAATAAAATTTTCTTTTTTTTTTGCATATGTTTAGATGAAGAGCTGGTTCCAGCCATGCCAGAGGAATTCCTGACGGCTTTGGGTGAAGAAGGCGTAGTGAAGGAAGAGGAGGGACTGCCTATTAATGCAGAACTTGCATCCAGATGGACTAAGATTATTGCCACGGGGTTTACAAGAGAAGCTCTATTAACTATACATAAAAAATACCCTATACCTAATAACCTAACCAGAGCCGTTGCCCCAATACTAAATCCTGAATTAGCTGCGGCAATGTCAGAAGCAGCGATAAAGAGAGACCGAAGGATAATATACAGACAAAACAACCTATCTAAGGTTCTAACTTGCCTGGGCAGCGCTTTATCAGACATCTTAAAAGGAAATATAAATAGCATCAACCTTATAGAGCGTGTTAGTGATGCTGCAAAATTAACGGCATATACCCTCCATCAAGATACTCAATCTAGAAAATTCTTTGCCTTAGCTGGAGCAAACAAGGACGTCCAAACTGCAACAAAAAATACATCAACAGACGAGTTTCTTTTTGGAAAAGACTTGGTGGAAAAGATTAGATCAGCGCATTCCATACAAGTAACAAGCCAAAAAATTAAGAAACCTGAAAAGAAGAATTTAAACTTCAAGACCCCACCGCTTCAGAAAAACCCTCCACGGCCTCGCGGTGGGCAGTGGCCAACCAGCCAGCCAGCACGACCTCGTCGGGATGCTCCTCACTGGAACTACCAGGAGAACAAGAGCTACAAGCGCCAGGCGCCGTCACGGAAGCCCAACCGTCGTCGATATTAACTCAGGTACTTTCTCACGCTGGCAGACTCCAATACTTTATACACAACTGGACCCTAATTACTAAAGATCCGATTGTGTTAAGCTGGTTACAAGGCTATGAAATCCCTTTCCATACTGAACCAATACCAAACAGTCCTAAGTCAAAACAGTGGTCAATAAAAGATAAAAGAGATATTCAAGGTGAAATATGTAAACTATTAGCCCTAGATGCAATTGCAGAATGTCCCGTTCAATCAGATTTATATTTTTCGCCCATTTTCCTTACACCTAAACCAGATATAGATTTATTCGCTTCTCGTATAAATAATAAATGTGAAACGTACATTTCCTGGAAATTAGACCCAGACGCAGCTGGTATAGATGCTTTTACGATTAACTGGTCAGATTTTTTCTTCTATGCCTTCCCTCCTTTCTCACTAGTTCTAAAATGTTTACATAAAATAAAAACAGATGGTGCTACAGGTATTTTGGTATTCCCATATTGGCCATCGCAACCATGGTTCCCTCTTCTAGAGTCAATACTGATATCAGATATGTTATTGTTTCAACCTAATAAAGATTTACTGTCATCACCTTTCAGGGAATGTCATCCCCTCCATCAACATCTTACCCTGGCTGCGGGACTGCTGTCGGCCAAGCGTTCTCAAGGCGAGGTACACCAGCTTCAGCATTGAAAATAATGCTCAATTCTCTATCCGAAAATACGATTAAACAATACGACTCTAGCCTAAGGCATTGGTGGAAGTTTAGTCAAAAATATAAGATTGACCCATATCAGGCTTCCGTTCCCCAGGTTATAAATTTTTTAAGTGATCAATTTGCTTTGGGCTCGTCTTATGGCAGTCTAAATACTGCCCGATCAGCTGTCTCTTTGATTATTGGCCCTAGGATAGGACAAGATGATAGGGTTAAGCGTTTTATGAAAGGTGTATTTAGAGCTAAACCTCCTACACCAAAATATGACTCAACATGGGATCCAAATCCAGTATTAAGTTTACTATCCACGTATTATCCTAATGAGGATATAGGAATAGAAAAATTAACCAAAAAATTGGTAACCCTTCTTGCCCTTACAACGGGCCAAAGGGTCCAAACTTTATCTTTGATTGCCTTAGATAATATAGAATTTTATGACAAAGGAGTACATATATTCATATCCAAATTGATCAAAACGTCAAAATATGGATACAATCAACCAACTTTAAATTTACCTTTCTATACGAATAAGATTGAAATTTGCCCAGTACAGACATTAAAGGCTTATTTAGACATAACTAGGTGTATAAGGGGTGATACCAAAAGTCTTATCTTAACCATTAAGAAACCATACAAACCTGCCTCTTCGCAAACCATAAGCCGATGGATAAAGCTCACCTTAGGAGCAGCAGGTATAAATACTCAACAGTTTAGTGCACATAGTACGAGGCATGCGTCCACCTCGGCCGCGAAGAGGTCGGGCTTGAATATGGATGTTATCAAAAAGGCTGCAGGATGGTCGGGTAACTCTGCCACGTTTGCTCGGTTCTATAATAGACCTGTGACTGATTACACAGCCTTCGGCAGGACAATTTGTGATATTGTTAGTAATAATTAAATACTATTATTGTTATCATAAAATACCTTGTTAATATCATTTTAAGTTTGTTGTTTTTATTTTGTGGCAGAGCCATATTTTATGTTTATTCATTAAAAATTATAATATTGTAATTGCTCTCAGTAAAAATCCGAATACAGGATAGCTGAGATGGCTCAAATTTTTTAATAAAATTGTTTTTTTATTTTTAAAGAGAAAAAGCATGTTTTTATTTTCTCTTGATATTTTATCACTCACAACCCTCTCTTCAAACATCTACAACGTTAACTGTCTCGAACAAGAAGAAAAAGCATAATTATTTGATTAAACGAACTTACCTTAAGTGAAGTTCTATCATAATTATGCGATGCTTCTTGTTCGAGACAGAGCTCCCAACCCACCCACTTTTTTTATTTTTATTTTTTTATTGTATAATATATGTTTATCTTTTCTCCCTTGCTCTTGTTTAAGGGTTGTTCATGATGCTTTTAACGTAATGAAGTGAGTTCCTAGTGTTGCCAGGTGGGAGATGCGTTTGGGGAGCCTGTTTTTTTTTTTAGAGCTTTGGATTTGTGATAGTGGCGGTGCTATAAAGCACGACTACAACGTTAACTGTCTCGAACAAGAAGCATCGCATAATTATGATAGAACTTCACTTAAGGTAAGTTCGTTTAATCAAATAATCATTTACAATTTAGGTTTATTGTGACTCTTTCGACACAACATACATCCTCTTAAAACATTTTAGTCTTGAATTCAGTATTATTGTGTTCAAATATGGTAAGACGTTAAAATGGCGGAATGTCAGAAGTCTCTTTAGCGGTAATTTATGATGTTCGAAAAGTTACGAGTACCTACTTGATCATTTTTGATATGTCCAAATTTTTCTGTGTTTATTTTAGATAGTGAAAAATAGGGATTTATGTAGTATGGTGTATCAATTGCATAATAAATTATTGTATTTCGATGGAAGTATTTTTAATAATCTGCATGACGCCAATAGTAGTCCAGTGGATATATATGGCTACAATTTACTGCTATGAAACCAAAGGTCCGTAGGTTCGATTGTCACGTTGAAATAAATTGTATAACCTTTGGTTTTGTATCTAATGTTTTTCCAAGGTTTCAAGTCAGAAACTCAAGTCAGAAACTGATAGTATGGTCGGTATTATGATAACTGGCCATTCCGTCATACTATTTGGCGGGTTTGATTTAGAAACCTAACCCGCCAATGCAATTAAGTAGATGGATCGTTGTGATAACCAAACCCACCACAGATTTTTTTGGGGTTAGAATGTTTCAATCTAGTTTTTTAACACTTAATATATAAAAGCTGTATCTATAGATTATATAGACTATATTATAACAAAGTCATGATGATATTTTTTCCAAATATTAGACAAAAGTAAATCCACTCATCCCCCAATACCCTCGCCCCATCTTCCTTGTCGTCGAGTTCATTGACTTAGCCTGGTGACCTAGTTCACATGTGATCTCGTCACGTCCATTGAACGATGTAGATCAGCGGTCGCCGACTCATTCAGCCAATTGCCACTTCCTGCTTGTCACAATGTTGCTAGCTCAAGGCCAACGGTGTCATACGACACCAATTTCAGCTGATTTAGTCTAGACTTAGTCTGGTCGTGACCAACATTTTTACGATAACACATTTTTTAGTATTTTTTAAGTACATAATTTTATATCAAGAATATATAAATGTGCTTTGGAATTTACGTTTCAATTGGGAATTCAACTTAAAATAAAGACAACCCTATGTGTTTTTATATCTTATTTGATACTTAGTTATCCGTTTTAATGCATATATAAACGACTGGAAGTAATTACGTAAATCAAGACGATGAGAAAGTACCTAAGTTGTATCGAATTATTAAGATGATTATCACTAATTATTTTGAGAAGACATCGCATTGACTTACAAGGCGTAATGACATCATGACATAGTAAACTATCATGCGCTTGCGACTTTGTACTCGCATATGCTGCGGGAATTTAAAAAAAACCTTTCTTAACGCATTCGTCACAATAGCTACCTGGGGCCCTACCACCTAAGCTAAAATTGATTATCGTCGAATATTTTGATTGCTAGGATTTATTCTTAAATAGGATTTAGAATTATATTATTGATAAACTTTGTCGGTAGAGATCCTGTAGTTCTACAACTACTAGGCTGAAGATGTTTAACAATCTAAGTTGCTATTTTTGGCATCAAATTTGATTTGAATCGGTATCAGCTGAAACGTTGTGCTGCTGACCAAAGAATATATACATTACGCAAATCCTGGTAGTTTATTTCGCCATTTGTACATCAATTCTAAGCTTGTCTGTAATAAACTTTAAATATATAAATATACTAGAACAATTGGATCATTACCAATACAGATAATAAAAGAATTTGGCTTCAGATACAGTGAACTAGTTTTAAACGATCCCATTACTGGTAGAAAAACAGAGTTTAAGTCAAGATCAAACAGTCTCAGCAGTACCGGCAGCAGACATCGGAATCTATTTTAGTCATAGGGCTGAGATACATGTGCAAGTCTCATTCGTTGACCCGAATCGCGAGTTCACTCCGAACTCAAGCATTGCCGTTCTAAAATTATATCTCGACGCAGCGGGATGACGTTACTGTCTTAACCGCGAAGTGTTACAGTCTCACATTTAGCATTTGGACGATGTTTCGTGAGAAACTCGGTGTTTCACCGTCGTTCATCACCTACTCAAAGAAATTGCTACAATAAACATAAATGTCTCGGCTATTGACTTTTACTGATCGTCCGCGGCGGGTGCCCGTGAGAAAGGTTCGCCCTGCGTAAATATTGGGAAGAGGCACATACCTGACGGCTAGATGCAAGCGGCGCATACGGTAAATATGATTACGGTAAATGATAGTGTTTCGAGTAATGTAGAAATTGTCTGATTGACATATCAACGTACGTAACGTCCCCTAAAAACTCACATTCTTGTACGAAAAATTTCGCCAAAATTTTGACATTAGGATCCAGTTTTTAAGGTATATAGTAAATTTTGGTTTATGTATATAACAATATCTTTAGGCTTTAATGCCTTATTTGCCATAATGCTGACTCTCATGTTGCTAATAAGGGGAAGTCAAATTGCAAAAGCTTCTTACTTCTACTAATTTCTTCGGATTAAATTCGTTGTGAGTTCCAAGGCAGCCGTAGTTTTACCCCCGGGACTGCAATGGACTCCACTGTTGATTGCCTTTTTTGGCGGTCGCCGCTGTTAATCCTGGCTACACAGGAGACACAGTGGTGGGAATGTGTGGTGGGCCCCCGTCCCGTATATTGAAAATATATATGTCGTATATGTAGAAGCTGTCTTCCTCAGTGTCATGCCGTCATACTAAATGTATGGTAGATGGAAACATCGAAACAGGGAAATTTTACTGTATATTTTTTTAGTGATACCATTTGATAGAGCTCGTGAAGTACTTTCAAGATCAGTAATTAGTTTTCAAATATCTCATATAGTTAATAAAATATCCTAATGAGATTATTTATTGGTTCCACCCTATATGTAATAAATTATTATGAAAAAACAAATTCCGCAATAATTGCGGATTTTGTATACAATCTGACAAAGGTAATTAAGTAGATAAATGCATTAATTTCGGCATAGAGATCATGCGAAATATTACGTGCCCTATAGCTTACATATATAAAGTAGAGCACGATCGGAGTTGCCAACATAAACATGTTAAGTGTTGCCAATTCGAAAATCTAAATACATCAGTGAAAGGTCAATTTCTGGAGTTTATTACACTGAACCGCATTATTTATTACCTATAACGTTTACACTACGTCTTGGAAAGTTTGGTATGTTTAAGATAGAGCCCATTATTTATTATCTGAGATAGTATTTATAATGGTCCATAACATTAATGTTCGAGAGTACTATTATATTAGTACGTGTACTTTTGTTTCACTTTATGCTGGTAAGGCGATCCCACACAGCGCCGGCCACGCCCACGATGTTTTCTAATGTTGTTTGCTGTACATTAATTTATTTAATGTTTGCTTACTACAGAGTAAACAATGAGAATGTACTCGCTTTAACGCTATTCAACAAAACCGGCTTAAAGAACTTAATGAAGAACATACTCTTTAGATGCTTAGATGCAAGTAGAGTTCTTTAGATCTTTGTGGATGGAAGGAAGAGAGTTGTGATTTTCATCATCATCATCAGCCTGTATCTACCCACTGCTGGATATAAGCCTTACCCAATGCTTTCCACCAGATACGATCCTCCGTCTTCCGCATCCAGCCGCTCCCAGTCGCTTTCTTAAGGTCATCGGACCATCTAGTAAGCGTCCAACACTTCGTCGTCCTATGTGCGGCCTCCACTCTAATAACTTCCTCCCGCATCTGCCATCACTTACTCGCCAGATGTGACCGGCCCATTGCCACTTCAGCTTGCAAACTCTAAAGGCTATGTCGACAACTTTAGTTCTCCGTCGAATTTCTTCGTTTCGGATTCGATCCCGCAGAGAAACCCCGAGCATAGCCCTTTCCATCGCTCGCTGCGCGACCTTTAGCCTGTGGACCAGTCCGATGGTCAGTGTCCAAGTCTCTGCACCATATGTCATTGCAGGGAGGACGCACTGGTTGAAGACTTTAGTCTTCAAGCATTGGGGTATCTGTGCGGCGAAGATATGCCGAAGTTTTCCAAAAGCTGCCCAGCCCAGTCGAATGCGTCTAACGATCTCTTTGTTGAAATTACCCCGGCCAAGCTGTATGGAATGTCCGAGGTGGACATAGTCTTTAACTACTTCAATAGCTGCATTCTCTACGATAACCGGGCTAGGGATGACAAAATCGTTGTACATGACTTCCGTCTTGTCGAAATTCATCCCCAGTCCCACACGTCGAGATGTAGCATTGAGATCGACCAACATATGACCGAGATCCTCCACCGATTCAGGCATTATGACCACGTCGTCAGTAAACCGAAGGTGTGGATGTACTCGCCATTCACACTGACGCGCCCCGTTTTTTCCCCGACTTTTCAATAACGAACGACGACTGAAGCTACTAACTTTTTACCCTATTTTTTTTTTGTTTAATTATTTACCTATGTTGTAATTTTTTTTAATTTTCTAAATTAAATGTATAATTTACCTTACAAAAATACTTAATTTACTTTATAAAATTACTTCGAAAAGAGACGTTTGCGGGATATCAAGATTTGTAAATACTTAGAATTTCTTAATGGTTCTAAATACCAGACTAAGGTATCCCGCTAAAGTTTATAAATCTGGGTAATATCGGAATCGAATACAGTTAATGCTCGTTACTAGATATCATTTAGAATGTATGGCAAATAGTTTATCAGACTATCCTGATCCAGGTAATCCGGTTCTATTAGCAAGCGCCTTATTTACTGCCCGGGCCGCCCACTCGCTGGGGGTCTGCCTGACTAATGCACACCAGCAACAATTATTTACCAGCTCTGGCAGAACAGGTTTGCGATAATCTGCACGACGATGCTTCTCGCTGGTTTATACCACCTTATTGTGATTTAGCATATCGAATACCAGATACCAGAAGCTCTGGAAATACGGTCATGTTCTATTTCATGACAGCGAAGCATATTGTAAGGTAAGCATATTGCATATTGTTATTCATTGATCGGTTGCCTGCATTCGGTTTAAAAATAATATTGGTGACTTTGTTTATAATTTCAGGCACATAGCCACTTCAAACCGCTACTTAACATACTGTCCCACTGCTGAAAGTGGGCTGGATGGAAGAGATCTGTAACAGAGATAAACTCACCTTTGCATACCACTTACATAAACTCTTGTGACCTTTATTTTTATTTGCAATAAAGCATATATAAAATACTTTAGGTTTATGTTATGATGATCAGTTATCATCATCATCATCATTCATTATTTCATTTATCAGTTAATAATTAATTATTCATTATCAATAATATCGATTATAGTACCACCTCATAGGCATACTGTAACTTTTCCTTAGATTGGAGTTTGTTTATACAACGGGTTAAAGTCCACTCCACCAAACAATAAGCCATAGGATAAGCGAGTTTACAATTACATAATTAAATGAATTATTAATTGAATTATAATTAGTATTCGGATTAAGCGAATGTTAGAAGAATTTCCTGGGACCAAAATTCCAGGAATGTGTCTTAAAATATAGCGATATTTTAAGACACATTCCTGGAATTTTGAAACCGAAACTTGAAATTCGTAGGTTATGTTAACCCCATTCATTGATTTCAGCCTCGACAGCGCATTTGATAGAGTTGCTTCGAAAACCTGTACTCAGCAAACACCTCCTTGCAGTCGGCACACGTCTCCTCTCGGTGTTAAATCGAGAGACTCTATATAGTCAGTGGATAGCACAAAGAGAGACCCAGCAGTGTCAGAATAAGCGGCAACACATATGTTCCAGGTTAATCAGAGTCAACGCTTCTTTTGATGAACTGATCTGCCAGACATCACGCTAGTTGGAGTTCCACTCTGTAGGGCCAACTTTAAGTATCTGGGCCACTGGGTCTCTGAGGACCTTAGTGACAACTTAGATATAGAGAGAGAACGCAGGGCGTTGTCTGTTCGGTGCAACATGTTGGCCCGCAGATTTGCACGTTGTACGAGGGAAGTGAAGATCACGTTATTTAAGGCCTATTGCCAATCCTTCTACACGTGTAGTCTGTGGCTGGACTATACGCGTCGGACATACAATGCCCTGAGAGTTCAATATAATAATGCCTTCAGGGCGCTCTTGGGTTTGTCACGGCGCTGCAGTGCTTCTGGCATGTTCGTGGAGGCACGAACTGATGGTTTCCATGCAATTATTCGAAAGAGATGTGCCTCCATGCTCACTCGCCTACGTGCCAGCCCCAACAGCATCCTGAAAAAGATCTCGGAGAGCTGGGACAGTCCGCTGCTGGTGCATTGGAACAATTTACATTGTTAGAGCGGTTACAGTGCGCTTGCTGATGGTTTTCCCGGATCTCCATAATAATATTATCACTATTTGTTTTTATTATAACTAACATAGTTTTTAACAAATATTGTTACTAACATCATCAATTAATTTTTCTCCACCGAAGTAAAAACATTGTCGACCCTGGGTGTTTTCAATGTTTCGGGCACAGGCTACTGAGGCCTGGTGGCCTACCGCCGAAGCTGAAGCCGATTACCATCGAATATTTTGATTCGAAAAGTAGCTTTTACGTTTAAGTTATTGCCAAACGTCTTCAGCTTAGTCGGTAGAGCTGTAGAGTCTACCAGCTCACCTAAACACAAATACCATAAATCTAAGTTGAAGTTTAATTTTCGCAATCAAAAAATCCGGTGGCTATCGGCTTCAGCCTAGGCTGTAGGCCCCTGGACACCTTCTTTTTTATATTACGTCGGGTGGCAGACAAGCATACAGCCCGCCTAATGCGAAGCGGTTACTAAAGCCATGTTAACGCTCGCAAAATTAAATATCGCTCGCGCGCCACCACCCTAACTACGAACGCAGCAAATCCATCCTTTCTGGTGACCTCACTCACTCGCAGATATTCTGTTCCTCCAAGGGAATGTGGCTGCGGTATTCTGTGAGGTGGAGGTACTTTCACAGTCGTACAGCTTATATATACCCTATACTCTACCACTCTCTAAAATTCATTGACTGGGTTGGGACAGGCTATAATACCACAAATGATAGCGGCAGCCGGGTTGACGTTGGTTTAATCGGCTATTTGTCGCTCAAGATAGCACAGTATAATTTCTTAACATACGATTATTTTATTTCTTATTATTATCTTTGTGTTAATGTACGAGTTATCAACCTAAGGTTATCAACTACCACAATATCAACATAGTAAACCGTTTCATAAACAATATTCATTCATGATTCTTTTAACACCGGCTTGTGTTCCTAACTCTTGGTTCATTTATTTTACATAGTACATGTACTAGCACCGACTAAAACATTGTTTAAACATGTAAAACGGCAAATGGGAGTTAGCAGCCGTTCGCGTGTGAAAGCCGGAATTATCTCGCGACCAGCCACCGCGCCACCGGCCATCTTTGTTTATTTAGTTTATTTTCTCTGTTTCGCACTTCCAGTCATTCGAAAGATTCAATTTGTTCATTTCAAAGAACGTCGTTATTATTTATTACTTCTTTGTGAAAGCCAGTGTGCCTTTTCATTCTTTACACTTGAGGAACTGCAATCATACTTTATGTTTACTGTTTCTATGGTTAGTTTAGAAGTTTAGAAGTGAATAGCAAGTGGATGTTTATAATGTGTAAAATGTGTAAATATTCATAAAATATAACATTGTAAAGCAACATAAATCAAGGAAATCTAAGAAAAATAATATTAAGTAGGTAACTAAAGTAGATATTTTATATTTAAAGAATTGCACATTGCAAGAATCAGTCAATTTTAGGATCGGACATTTACAGAATCAGTCATTCACAGAACTGCACATTTTACGAATTGGTCAATTTTAGACTTCATCTTCATCATCCTGTATCTACTCACTGCTGGATATAAGCCTTCCCAAATGCTTTTCACTAGATACGCATCCTGCCTGCCTTCCGAATCCAGCCGCTCCCAGCCGCTTCTTAAGGTCATCGGACCATCTAGAAGGAGGGCGCCCAACACTTCATCGTCCTACGCGCGGCATCCACTCTAATACCTTCCTCCCCCATCAATTTTAGACTTTAGAAATCATTGTATGTATACCATGTTTTATGTATAAAAATAAACATAAAGATTTATTTATTTATTTACATTTAATCTTATTTATTTGCTTGACTTTAAAATTAAATAAAAAATTAATCATTATAGCAGCATTCGTTTCAGTAAGTAAAGCAATTTAACAAGCAGCTGTACAAGAGTAAAGTGAAGATAATAATAAATGTCGGCAATAACTTCTGGAATAACATGTGTTAAGCAAATGCCGAAATGGCGTGTGTGTCACAAATTCAGGAGCCAAAAATAGCGGTTAACTAATTAAAATCCAGTCATATTGCAGATGGGGAGATGAGAATGCAAAAAATAATAAAAGACATTGCTACTTTATTGTTTGTTTTTTAAGTAATGACCGGTTACAATGCTAGCAGCAATTATGAAACTCGACTGTAAAAGGTTTCTGCTATTTAAATACAGACAAGTAACGCGCCATCACATTGGTGAGCATATTTTTTTTTATATTGAAATAAAGGTTTTTTTAGCGTCGAAAAAGTTTTCAAGCTGTTGTAGTGTGCCTAGAGTGGCAATGGCGACTTGATTGAAGAACATGAAATTTTGAAAATTACCAACATATCATTATTTATTTAATGTTAATGCATAGTAAATGGCTTCATTCAAGCTGCATCTGAGGAGGTATTTGGGCGGTGTAACTGATAGTAGCTTTAGACTTAATTAGACAATTTTTAACTTAATTGTTTATCCTGGTGATGATGTTATCCAATCTGTATACTTATGTCTAAACGTTACTATTAATTTTGTCAAATTTAGTCTTCTTATATTTATTATTATTTTATTACCATGTATTCATTAAGCATCAATCAAATTGTATTATTATTATTTTTATACTACGTCGGGTGGCAGACAAGCATACGCCTGATGTGAAGTGGTTACCGTAGCCATATTAACGCTTGCAACATAAACCTATACCATACTTCTCTTTTCGCCAGAGCTTCGTTTGCCAATCAGCAGGGTGCACCACGTGCAGGTAAAGTTGGCTTTGGTTCAAAGATCTTGATGAACCACTTACACCCCAAAACCTACCTGTACTTATGTTTATGCCAAAACCTTTGTACCTATGTTTATGCCAAATTATGTTTACCTTCAAGTCTGGAGTGGTTGACTGGAACAGATCCCATTTGGGATAAGTCCGCCATTGTAAGTAATTATTTTATTGTCATGTTATGTTATTTCTGTTGTACAATAAAAACTTTACAACAAGAACAACAAAATAGCGTACACAAATGTACAAGCTTTGCGCTTAATTTGGGACTAGATGGCGCTGTGTAAATTGTCCAGAAATATTTATTCAATAACATACTGTGGTGCCATATAAAAACCTGATGGTAATTATAAAGTTTATTGCTTATCTTGTTACGCTCTACAGTCGGCTTAAATACCATTATTAACTCAACAGTCCTGTTTAATGGCAGCAATAATCGTAACTTGTAATTGTTCTAAAGATGTCCAGCTATATCGATGGGTACAATATCTGTCGAGGTCGCCTTTCAATATCGTAAGCTCGTAAGTTACGTCGGTGTGTAGATGGTACGATATGGGGTACTATTTGTGTAACACTTCATTACTTCGGGGACATTGGCTTGATTAACTTGTTCTTTATACGTGTTTTCTATAGTTTGGTTATCTATTTATTGTTGTTCTTACACGTGTTTGTTTTACATTGAAAAAAACCGTATATTGTTGATGTACGTCGGAAAGGGGCCCCTTAAACCTACACCCGTGTCACAAGTCTCGGGATCTGCTTGGGTTTCTCTCTCTGCCACACGATGGACCCGGCACCCGCACGGTGAATCCATGGAAGCTAAGAAGTTCGTCTCTGTCTGACGTAATTTCTAAATTGATTCTTGTATTTGATTGCCGTTAGATAGGTTTATTTAACTATAAGATTATTAATGCATGAATATAAATGTGTTTTTTTTTGTTATGTTAGGTAAAAGCCAATATTTAAATGTATATTAGAAAAAAATATGTGATTTTCAAGTTTATAAAATATAATAAATTGATTTCATCTCAAATGAGTTGATATATACAAAATTCTATATTAATAGTCATATATAAGAAAAAATATTTTTATATTCATAATAATATTCATGAGTTCGAAAGCGTCGTTGCGCGTGTCAATGTAACACGCAAGGTAAGCAACATCGACCGTAGCTTGTCCATCGATGGGTTTATTTATCTCGAGTTCCTCCGTGCTTCGGAGAGTGAATTAGCATAATAATAAATGCTTTTGCGTTTGTGTGCGTCGATTTCGGTTATTTTTTTATATGTAGTCGGTGTAGTATTCTATATGTGTATTTTGTATATATTTATCTGTTTATTTCATTTTATACCGGTCTTTCAAAATACGTACGGCGTGAAAACACGTAAATGGGTCAATCAACTATTATACCCACACCCTAGAAATAAATTTACCAGAAAATTTTTGAAATTAAAATGTTCAATATTAGCAATCTGGTTTTCAATAATCATACTATAATATATCATCTTTTATATTCTAGAAAAGGCGCGAGTTTGATAAATATTTAGACCATATTTTACGTAAAAATCTACAAACCTACCCCAAAATCTGTCCGCGGCGTTACTTCAATGTAGGATGCTAAAACAATGAAAGAAAACAGTATTTCGATGTTTTTTATTTATTGTCAGTCTTTGTCATACAAAATTAGATGGTTTAGCTTAATCAGTCTTCTTAATAATTATAATTTAAAAGAAAAATAGTAAATAGTTTGTCTTTTGCGTTACTGAAGTCTCATAAAAATATGTTTTTTTTTCACAGAATTCAATATTCAGTGTAGAATATACCACAAATATTAGGAAACATTGTGCAAAAATCTCTGCGTAGTTTCAATCACCAAATTAGCAGTTAAATCCAAAATATGAAAGCACAATCAACAAAAATCTTAATCTAAAATTAGGGACGAAAGTAACTCCAAAGACAAATTTTGGTAACACCTGAGACATTTCACAGAAAATCAAATGCAGTACAACTTGGTATATACTTACAATTTAACAACTAAATATTATTTTTTTCTTTTAAAATGAACATATTTTATCAGTCAACAAAAATAAAAATCAAACAAATTCTCAAATAAGGTCCCATAGATAGAACAAACATAACTTCAAGCAAGATATAGTTACTTTTCAAAAACATCAATTGAAGTATCCAACTGAAAAAACTCTTTTCATTATAGCAGGTGTTGGCAATATTTTAATAATGTCTTCAAAATCTACGTAGCTGATATCTTGCTCATCAAGTCGGAATCTCTTAGCATCGTTCTTGCCAACTACTCTCAAGAACATAACATAACCTTTATCTCTCCATCGTCTTCAATAGGAGTTAATACTTTACACACATAAGAATAAGTCTTCTTTGGAATATTGCTGTACACCTGGACATGTAAAAAGTTCCCAATAACCACGTGCATATAATTAGAGTCTCCGTTTTTACTTGTGGACGGCTGTGATTCAAAAGACTCATCGATCATAATTTTCGTGTACCTTTCCTTGATAGAATTTGCCAATAGTGTGTATTTTTCGTTGTTTTTTTTATTTATTTCACTTTCTTCAGAAAATTTTATTCGACTGGATCTTTTTTATACTTCTCGTATTTTTTCTTTAACTTTTCGATATTTTCTCGCAGTCTTTTATTTTCTCTATATAGTTTGGCTTCTGTCTCTCTTGACCTTCTTACGACCTTGCTTTCTAGATGAAAGCGAAGAGAGAGACGCAGCAGGCGGTGTCTGGTTTGCATGAACACGAAAATTTACAACACTTGATGCTGGAGAACTCGGTGGTGTAACAGCTACGAGGGTCAAACTGAAAGTTCTTAGAAAATCAAAAACTGAGCAAACTAGCAAGTTATTAGTTTTATTATATCTTTTCAAAAAAGTGTCCAATTTACATCAATACACCGCTGCATCCGATGGAACCACTGAGAAAAGCACTTAGCCCACTCGTCCTTAGGGGTCTCTTCGACGGCCTTTTGAAACGCGCCCACTGCTTCCTCGGTGTTCATAGTTTTCCTCGAAGTTTTTCTTTTATTTTCGGGAATAAATAAAAATCGCAAGGTGCGGGGTCAGGGCTATACGGCGGGTGACCCAGTAATTCCACGTCTGACGTCACTAAACAGTCGATCGTTCGCCTGGCGGTGTGCGACGAGGCGTTGTCGTGGTGTAGAAGGATCCTACTTCGAGGACGTTTCTACCGAACTTTTTCCAATACAAGTGGCATACAATTGTTACTGTACCACTCTGCAGTAATTGTTTTTTGATTCTCTAAAACAATTGTCGCATAGTCCTTCCGAAGAACGAGGCCACCATCTTTTTTCCCACACTTCGACCTCTCTTCACTTTAGTTGGCAACTCCTCGAAAGGAAACACCCACTGAGCAGACTGTCTCTTGGTTTCTGGATCATAACAGCTTTCGTAACCGGTAAGTATGTCGAACACAGCATTTGAGTCACCTCCGTTAAATCTTTGAATCTTTTCACGGCACCAATCAACCCGACGGAGTTTTTGGGCCTCGGTCAAATTATGAGGTATCCACCGGGCACAAAGCTTCCTGACCGCTAAATGTTCATGGAGGATTTTATGCACTTGACTCATACCGATGCCTAAGCTTGTCCGAATCTGCTGATACGTCACTCTTTTATCAGTCTCTATCATACGCCGCACAACACTGATGTTATTTTCAGTCGTCGCCATAGAAGGCCGTCCCTGACGCAGATCATCGGTGAGATTAGTGCGACCACGTTTAAACTCATTAAACCAGTTGTAAATAGTCGCACGAGATGGGGCTTCATCGTGAAAGGCCAATCGAAGTCTATCATAGCTTTCTTGCTGACATAAATGATAACAAAAGTCATAAAAAATCATTGCACGAAAAATTTCTCGCGTTAAATTCATGTTGACGTGACACAGACAATTTTCAATTTGCCGCCAAATCGAAAAACAAATGACAAATGAATGAAATACCTACTCAATAATACTGGCAGAGTTCCATTTTCAAAATTTGAACTTATTTTTTTATTGTTTACAAGTGGCCAGTTCTAAAAACTTTCAGTGTCGCCCTCGTAAAGTCATTTGTAAATTCTTCTTTCTTTGCCGGTATCCTCGTTGTCTTAGCTTCCAAATTGTGTTAGCATTCTTTTTATCTTTAGGTGTCAAATCTTTTACTAGACGTTTAGTTTTATGGTAGTGCTCGCGGTGTTTTCTTTTGAATTCTGCATACTTCTCTACATTTTTTTTTGAGGCTCTCTCTGTACCTTTTCTGTTTTTCAGCAGGTGTTTATGCCATCTCTATAACAGTTTTTCAATCTGAAAGAAAAATAATAATTATAGTCAGTAAACGCAGTAAACGAATAAATTTTGTAGTCGTCATTGGTAAGTTATCTTTAACTAACTTAGGATTAAAATGAAAATGTCTATGGAGTTACTTATAACGTCTCTAGCGTTACCGCCAGGGTAACTCAGTATACCGGTAACTCAGGTGACATGTGATAGTTTTTTGTTTATAATATTTCCCACAATCAGAATTTTATATATTAATAACCACCTATCAATAATTATAATCAATGTTTAATGACTGAAATTAAAAAAATATTAAAATATTTATTACGTACCTTCAAAATCACGGTAACTCAGCTGACAGCGAATTTAGACACGCACCCCGTCCAAGAGTTTGTCGCAGACTGGCGGCGTTTCGGTATTTTCAAAGAACTTCGCCGCCGTGCCGCCAAAGAGGCAGTTAATGTAGGCAATATCGAGCGAGAGTCACTACCATCTAGTGGACATTTTGTGCAATTTCTCTTCAGTAACTCAGTATACAAGTGCAAATAGGAAAATTTCGGGACAAGAATTCAAAAAAATTTCGTAGACAGATGATTGCTTTTATTCGTATTTTATTTTAATAAAATTAAAGCTTGTTTGTTAAGCAAACACTAAAATAAATAATATGGGTGTTACACTATATAAGAATATCCTTTTAAACGAAATTGTGTGACACTACTACTGGCTCGGGACAGCCACATTTTATATGGAACAAAGGAATTGTATACTGAGTTACTGACAAAATTTTAATAATTCGAGTAGATATCGAATACAGAACATATTAATTTTATTGCTTTGTAATCTAGTAACATGTAGTCAGTACAAATTTATCGAAATTTTATTGAAATAATGTTAATTTATTTTTATACAGTCGGGGACAGCGGAGTGTGGGTATAATAGTTGATTGACCCAAATACGTCGTTCACTATGAGTAATAGGTACTATGTCCGTATATTTATCTAATTGACCTACTGTGTAAGTAGGTAGCTACATATTAAAAAATGCATGCTTTCTCCATTTGCCGTGGCTATAATTTCAACTTTACTGGTATGCATATTTGATCAAGCGATAATTAATATTGTTTGTGGCGCCGCCGCCGCTCGTGCCGTTGTTATGTGGAGATGGTAACAAGCAAAGATATGTTAGAAGAAAGAAGCAGATAGGTTATGTAGACTATATGATTATGTTTTGACATGATGCTTTTATGTGGGCGGTACTGATATGAGAAGAATATTTTTTTATGTGTTCCGGTCAGCGATATTTAAAGACATTTTCCTGGAATTTTCGTCTCAGGGAAGTTTTCTAACATTTGCTAAATGCGAATATATTTATAATTCATTTAATTATGTACATGTAAACTTAGATTAGCCTATGGCTTATTGCTTGGTAGAATTTGTTTATTTTTTTATATGAGAGGGGGCAAACGAGCATGTGGGTCACTTTATGGAAAGCAATAACCACCGCCCATGGAAACCAGCAACACTAAGAGGTCGCCGATTCGTTGCCGATCCAAGTATACACATTTAGTATCCAAGAATTGACGAAATTGTACTAAGAGCATTAGACACGCTGAGTCAATTGTAGACACACACGTTAAACATCTATTCTAGCTGAAAATTGTTATTCACGCTCACGCGAACATCTAGAACGTAACGTCACATGAGTAAAGAAACGAACAGAGATAAAGCTTCATTCAACCGCGGTGTTTAGGTACACTACTACAAGCATGCGTGGCCTTGTGTGCGTGTCCACTGGCCGCTCGTCGCGTACACGCCGCGGTTAGAAATAACCGGTTCAAACTGACTCCGCCAGTGGACAAGCTCAGGGCCTGCGCGTTGCACGTATAGGTGTTTGTGTGCGCCCCACGTCGTTTACGAATGAAAGTTAAAAATGAAAAAGTGTGACAAAATGGTTATTTACTGTACTGTGTGTATGAACAATAATAGAAAAAGTAAAAATATTTCGTATTTTGACTATCACATTTTACTTGCTCACTAATAAGTATTAAGATTACAAATTGTAACAAAACAACAATTTACATAAAACATTATTTTTTTTATTAGTTTTTATACATTAATTCTATGGGACGCCATTTTTCTGAAGCGAACCGTTCTATTAAAATTAAAAAAAATATACAAGCAATACCCGATGGTATTGTTTGTATATTTTTATTTTTTCAATATTGAGCATAGAAAGTGCATTTTAGCGATCCCTAGATATGGCCGCCCGCGAATTTCGTCAAACATCGTCGGCTGCTCTCGGTAATCTTCGGCATAGTAAAATGTCTTCGATTCGCCCGTGCGCCGCGCACGAAAACAGACCCAATACTCGGTACATTTGTATGAACTATCATTTGTTTCACGCGTCAGGCATATTAGCTCGTCGCCCATATAAGTTACATTAGCAGCTCTCGTGCGCTTCGGCGAGCGGCGATTTTTGTTTACAGGGAAAATAACTCTTAATAGTTTAGCAAAGAGCTTTGAAATTGTTTCGTCATTATGATATATTTTATTTGTTATATGTTTTTGTTTGTTTAAAAAATAAATAGGTATTAAAATGGTAATTTAAAAATAAAGATGAAATAATATTATGTAACTTTTAATCTTTCGAAATGGTGGTTCAGCGCACGAGCGCACTTAAGGTACAGCCGCCACTGCTTGCAACACAGTAAATGCCACTCGCGCGTTGCAACCCCGGCTGCTGTTGCTGCTAATTCTTCTTTTTGATGACCTGACGCAGGAACACAATAACACTCTAGAGAGATGTTATTTGACTGCGGTCTTCTGTGAGGTGTGGTACTTCCCAGTCGGGCTATTGATATTAGTAATTTACTTTTAGTTTTTGGAATAAGTACGTTGTATTTTAGATATTAACTTTAGTGTACGTGTGAATACATTTTATTAATATACATTTATTTTATTTTTTTTCCCCTAATCCTTTTGTACGAGCAAAAAGTGTCAACCCTATGAGAATAGGCACAAATTTTGCAGATGTTAGACAGCTTTCTCTCTGTTCCGTTTCTTTACTCATGTGGTAACGTTAGAGAATAGAAAAGTCGCTTTAGCTTGGAAAGTGATAGTCGATTCAAAAACATTAGCTAGGGACATGCAACTACAATGTGTCTTTTACTAGCTTCCACCTATAGCTTCGCACCACCTGAATACAGTACCAAAATAAAAAATACATATTCCATAAGAATAAGAGTAACAAACATAGGGTAGAAGTAACCTCTTATAGCGAAAAGCATGTTTTATTACAATAATAATACAACAACAGATTTATCTATGTTTGTTAACATGTTATTTTGACAGCACATACAACCTATCTATATCTATCTTTGACATGTCGTTGATAACAAGAAATAGTGGAACACCAGCGAGTCACGAGCGCGCCGCTATCACCCGCGAACACTAATGAGAGATCGCAGCATTCGATACTTGCGGCAGCATGCAGCTCGCGTCCACCATAGAAGCATAAATCGCGATTTCCAAGTGTTTAATCTTTGGTTAAGTTTCCACCTTTTATTATACATTGAATCTATAAAAATGTACAGGAATGCCGATGAAAATATAAGATTTGGTACGAACTGCAGCTGATAGCGTGATAAATAAATGGATCGATCGGAGGGATTTAGAGCATAGTCTTGGTAGAGTTGCTATTGCGTTGCTCGACTGAGGGTTGGCGGAGGACAGTGTTTTCAATTCGCCTAAATACCATTGATTTGGCTTAACGACTGTCATCTAATGACAACAACCGAGGCCGACGGCTCTACGTGCCCTCCGAAGCAAGGACGAGCTCGAGATAAATCAACCCAACCATGAACAGGCTACGGTCGACTTGCTTAACTTGCGTGTTCGATTAGACTGAAGCGTTAAACGAAGCTAGGAAGCTCCTTAAATCGTTGAATGAAAGATGTCAAATTTCGACGAGAATACATAGATTTATTATTTTTTATAACACTAAAGTAGCAAACAAGCATACGGCTCGCCTGATGGAAAGCAGTTACCGTAGTCTAGGAACGCCTGTAACTACAAGGGATTTACACGCGCGTTGCCTACCCTGAAAAAATATCTTCACCCATGCTGTAGTCTCTTGATTATTGTAGGCACTATATAATATCTTCAATCACGATACCACTATCTGCAAATAGTACTTTCTATGTTTCGTCATAGCAGTACGTTCACGTTACTACACCTACTCCATCATTTAGACACCGGCAATAAATTCTAAATGTCGCAGAAGATGATGCATAATGGATTCATTGCCGGGAGGTGTCATCTCAACACACTAAACGATAAACCGCTGTATTTCCTTTTGTGTAGAGTTTATTATTGATTGGTTTTGTTAAGTGTTATATGACATTATGATCGTTATGACGAGAAACAAAACCTTTGGTGACAGGAGTATTCGTTCACGATGTTTCGTGTTCATGCATGTTCGTAATACTATGTGTACATACAAGGTGGAGTTTTTAAACGGGGCTGGTTTTAGCCATTGTAGCTACCGGGAAACCGGGAAACGTTCTTACGAGAACAAAATAATGGAGATACATATTTTCATCAGGGAACCTAATACCTAAGCTAATGTAATAATATATAATAAATAAAAACATTTATTTATTTATGAAACGGCTTTAGCTTAGGTATTAGGTCTCCTGGCTGGAGATGGGCAATAGTCCAGGCATTTACAATAAGTGCCCAGTAAGTACCTGTGAATGCTCAATAAATGCCTATTTTTGGGCATAACTAGGGAATTTATAAGTACTTTTTGGGCATTTATCCTAAATGTCCGGCATTTTGCCCATCTCTACTCCTGGCTCAATTCCACATCCAAACTAAACGAAGGTTATACTATGGGTACTACATAACGTGGCCCACATGCTCGCTTGCCCCAGGGTCTCATATATAAAAAAAATATTCAATCTGAATCGGCGGTAGCTGCTTTCAGCGATTTTTTTTATATAAAGTTAATGCGATTATCGAAACCTCGATGATTTCATGCAAATGGAAAAATCTATTGCGATTTGTATGGACTTATTGAACTGGTACTGTCATGCTCTACATATTTTTCTACTGTAGTAATATTGTATCAGCGGTAAGGAAGATCACCACCATCTTTGCCTAAGCCTAAGCCAACCTCACTTGCACGTGGTACACCCTGCTGATTCACTGACGAGACACTGGCAAAAAGTGACCTAGAGCAGCGTAATTATAAGCTCCGAAGCTCCCCGACTGGTCATTTACTTCCACCTTACAGAATATCGCAACCAAATTACAATTACCTTGAGTTATTGTATTACTGCGAGTGGGTGAATCCAGGGTGAAACCAGGAAGGAAGAAATTGCTGCGTTGGCAGCGAGGGTAAGGCAAGCGTTCGTAATAATTATAAATAGATATTTTGATGGAAAAAATTCACGGTTAACGAGTAAGTACCGAAGCTTGTTGAAGGGAGTGATAAATTGTTTTTTTGTTAAACAGAAGCGAAATAATTAACGAAATTAACACAAGTTACGGAACTTACGGACATAGAACCATCGTTGCATGTGGTGCTGGTATCTTGATCATTTATCTTAATTAAATGTATGTAATTAAAATTATTAATTGAGATTGTTCGTTGCTTAATTAAATTCTATATTAATTAAGCTGTGAATTAAGCAGTTTCCATTTATTTAGATGGTATTGTTTGTTGTAAAAAGCCTATACGAAAAAAAAAAAAAAACAAAATTGACATGTTTTCAAATGGATTAATAATATAATTTCCCAAAAAAAAAAATTTCCTAAAGAAATCTCTAACGTCCTATGCACGAAAGTCGAATTAATTTGTTCATCAAATTTTGACAGGGAAGAATTGAACTGTCCCAAAAATGGCATCCTTTTAAAAATAATCCAAAATGCATATAGTATTTTTTTTGTTTTATTGATTTATATCACAATCTACAGACCCGGGGTCCGTACCTTTTATTAACAATGTTCTATTTTTTTATCTTACAATATTCTTACAATATAAATTGCACGTCGCTATTATGCTAATAATTATATTATTGTCTATTACTACTATATGTTATTGTCTATTGCTCCTATTGTTTACCTTGCAACCATGACAGCCAGGGCAGACCAGTCCCCTCTGGCAGCACCCGTTCACGAGTTGATGTATGGGGCAGCCATCACCGCATTCAACCATTTTCTTGGGAATGCGGCGACCCGCCACACGACACCACCACCAGTTTGAACACTTTAGTGAGCATGACTACCTGGGCTGTCAGGGCTGCACAGTAAAACCTCTATTTATTTCCCTATGGTCTTTCTCCTTCTCTCCCTCTCACCCACCAGATACTTACGTTCTTTGACCCAGCATATTCCGTCTGTCATTGTCACTGATATTGCATGGGCGACCATCTCGTTTCTGTGTCATCAGTTCCGTACGGAACTGAGTAGTCGCGTTCCTATTTTTTGTTTTCTTTCCTATTGCTTTGCCAATTCTTTCACGACGGGTGTATCCCGACTCCAGATCGCCATTTGCAAATTGTAGTCCCGAATTGCTTCCGTTAGGCAGTTTCCGCACGTTTTATGAATTTTGCAGTTGCGTCGAATAGTTCGGTGCAGTCTGTGCAATATATACAGCTACAGGTATGTCTCGAAACTGCCACCACTGCATGGGGGACACTACTATGCAGTTGAAGGTTTTTCATCGATGTCCTGATGATTACCACTGACTCGTATGTCATTCCCTGTGCTTCATGAATGGTCAAAGTACGAGACCCTGCGCCACTGCCGTAACCTTGACCGATCAGTAGCTCTTTCTCGGCCTGAGTATGTACCAGGTACAAGGTGTTGGCTGCGCTTGTGGGTATTTGCGACTCTCTGCTTCAGGGACCGTGTCCGAGTGTTGGACGAGTATATGCCACTGTATACTTGTCTGAGGGCATACGCAACGTCTAGTGGATTCCTTCTTGTGCACAGCATTTCACGGCTGATGTTCGCCGCTGGGCTTGGGCGATGGTATTTAAGTCGGAAAAGGTTGGATCTGTCGATGAATGGCAGTTGATTTATATCGCCAAAGAGCAGGACCTTCTTGGCACCGGTAATTCGCACTGCCATCACTATGGCCCCGAAATGGTTCATCAGCGCTTCGTCGATCATAAGTCTTTCGTAGGTGTCTGTCGCTGGGATCCCATTTGCAAGTACTGAGGCCATTGTACGTGCTTTAGCTCTTGTTTTTGTACCGATGCGTTTAGTTATTTTCTCTTTCAGGTCGCGAGTGGATTCAGTCGTGGTTGCAATGACCAAATCTTTGCCTGGATTATAATTCTCTGAAATCCATTTTGATTTTCCACATCCGGGTACTCCGTTGACCCAAGTTATTTCTGGTACCTCCCAGTATTCGAAGGCTCTGCCGATGCCAGATTGTATTACATATATGCAGCATACACAGATGCATATAGTATTACATATTTAGTTATAATTAAAATTTTCCTAGTATTTTCTTCTATTTTATTTATAACTAGGTGCCCCGACAGATGTTGTCGCATCTAAACCTTACCCGGTATACGCAGAACAACACACCAAAGTTTTATTGCAACGGGATAAGTGGTAAACGAATGCATAGAGTACAAACATTCATTTTATATAATATACCATAAGAGCGGCAAACAAGTATACGAGTCGCCTGATTGGAAGCAGTCATCGTAGCCTATAGACGCTTGCGACACCAGATGCATTGTCGAGCCTAACTATATTTATAAAGATTTTAATGTTTATAAAGACTGAAAGTTTGCATGCAATGATTTATCAACTAGGACACCACTTTTGGGCACACAAATAAATTTTCGCATCTAAAGAATAGCTTGTAAGAATCTTTAGAAACTTCCCTGTGTAAAGTATCAAGTTACATCCTATATTTTAATCTCTGGGTCGTTGAGTTCAGTTGTCCACGCTTAAACGTTCAAGGGATAGTATGCCATACAACAATTTGTAGCGCCGTATTTCGTCGGACAGTGCACAAATCTGCATGTACTCGTAGTTGTCGGCTTATTTCCATACAATTTGCGCCACACACGACGTAGCGCGTGCTCACTATTTCTGCTAAACGTTTGTATGAGTTTGTGGCTGCGCTTCATAAGGCTCTTTTGACACTGCTGACCAGGAAGCGACTAACTATAGATTTTTTTTTTATACTACGTCGGGTGGCAGACAAGCATACGGCGGCCTGATGTGAAGCGGTAACCGTAGCCATATTAACGCTCGCAACATAAAATATCGTTCGCGCACCGCCACCTCCGCTGCCATCGCAGCATCTCCTTCCTTTCTGGTGACATCACTCACTCGCAGGAATACAACAGCCCTCAAGGGAACCGTTATTTGGCTACGGTATTCTGTGAAGTGGAGGTACATTCCCCAGTCGGGTAGCTTACAATTACGCTCCCTACCTCTCTTTTCGCCAGAGCTTCGTTTGTCAGTCAGCAGGGTGCACCGCGTGCAGGTGAAGTTGGCTTTGGTTCAAAGATGTTGATGAACTACTTACACCCCAAGATGCAGATGCAGACTGGCTTTATTCAGAACAAAGTACATTATGTTGTTAATGTTCAGGATAGTCAACCTGTTGTTTAACTGACACGCCTCATGACATGGCGCAGCCGGTAGGATGCAGACTGGCTTTATTCACAACAAAGTACCTACATAATGTTTTATAGTAATGTTGAGGGTAGTCAACCTACTCTCACCGACAACACTAGCTTCTCTCTGCTCGCCTTATTGTTTTCAAAATTTTATTTTTTTAGTTTCCAGCTCTACTTGCTTCATTCATTCATTGTTGGCGGTGGGACAAGTGCCTTAGGATGCTCCGCATCCCAACGGGTTCAATTCCCGAGCTCAAAAATTTTTATGCGTCCTCTTGATGTATGTGTCTGGATGTTCCACAGATCTCGTTACTGAATTGAAATATTTTTTTTATCACATATATTCGAAAAGAGCTAGTTTGTGCTACATTAACAGGGACTAAATTTGCGTTTTAATCCTTAGGGACTCAAAGTGATTTGTTTTAAGAATGGGGACATTGATATTAAGTTCCAATGACCAAAGAGATCAATCACGAACATTGTATGAACAAATTACAGGTTAAATAGTAAACTAACCGCGTGTCATTAGGCAAATGAAAAAAAAAATGTTTTGTGAAAAAAATACCCACGAAATACATTCCGCTCTTGTTCATAATTGTAAGATTTTATTTAGTTTTTTTTTTAATGTGTGTCTCAAGCAGTGGATATGAAAGTATTAGATTTATAGTTGCCTTTACCAGTTTTCTCATAGAGAGTAATAAAAAATAGAGTGCCCACCTCGGGAAGAACACTATTTTAAAGCTCGAGCGACGGACTTTAAATCCATCACTGTCGCTGTGCTCGGAATTCTACTCTAGAATCTTTCGCTCCATTCTGGATTCAAAAAACGCTTTCGCTTTTAAAATAGTCCTTTCCTCTTTTAGCACATAATCTACTATTTTATATATGTTCGATGTTTTCAATATTTATTTTATAAAATTGGTAGTAAAATCTGTTGGCTATCCGAATTTATTTGTATATTGAATATCACATAACACTTCTTAATACAAACAATGTATACCCTTTCGCCTAAATGTTCATAAACATAGTGATTTGATATACTTTGAGACACAAAAAGTTTATTTAATATTCATTTAATCTTTTATTGGAGCGACTTCAAGCTGTCTATTCGGCCCTGAAGTTGTCGTTGGGTCCTTCCTTATAGGTGCTTGTGACAATAAAGTTTGGACAATGGGTCGGCCAGTGTTTGTGGTGGACCACCGGCGGTGAGGCCCCGAGGCCAGATATCCTGACATAAACTTTTCTGGTTACACGATTATATTAAATTTTTTTACCTTCAAGCTTTCACAATCGATTAACGGAGTATGCACAAACACGCCGATGAACAAATTAAGGAAACGATTAAAATCTACACTACTAATAAAAAGAGGAAAGATTTGTATTTGTATGTGTGTGTATTGTTTGTATGTTTGTAATGAATAAACTCAAAAACTACTGTGCCGATTTCAAAAATTCTTTCACCATTGTAAAGCTACATTGACCCTGAGTAACATAGGCTATATTTATTGCTAGAAAAGATTAGGGATACTTACTAAAACTCCAATAATGTAAAACAAATACTTAAAAAATTCCTTACACCGCGTGCGCTGCTTTTGATGGTAGAACAAAATAATGTACTACGACTTTTCCGAACACATCATTATCTACAAAAAGTCTCGCGACAGCATATGTCCAACTATTATAGTTATGTCACAATAAGTGTTCTTTTATTTTATAAATTTAATTGAAATGCCGCCGCTAAATAAGTCTCTTTATTTGTAAAAGTTATATAAAGGAATTGAAGCAGTCGTGAATATGAAGTAATTTATTTTGATAAGGATTACTACCATTATACAAATACCAATATAACAGCCGTGCGAAGCCGGGTCAGGCCGCTAGTATCTAATAATCTCAGGGATTCCTTTTCTTTTTTATACAATATCTTTGCTTACCTCGGTATTGTGCTACAAATTGAACATGTTGATGCATGATTTGCTCTTTCCTGTACAATCAAGAACTTTGTACAGTTGTATAAAACCAGATATAAATATGTAACTATTTACCATTCAATTTAATATTTGCTTTTAGGATAACTAACTTTCCAAACTGGCCACATAAAAATGAGCGAGAAATGAGTTTTTTTTTACTCATTTTTTTTTAAACTCATTTCTCGCTTATTTTTTATATAAGCAATCTCTTAATTATACCACAAAGCAATACAAAGAAAAGTAGACAAATAAATTAAACAATATAAAGGCGGGCTTTCCTTTGAAAGAGATCTCTTCCATTTTTTTATATGTATATGTTTCAGTTGTAACCCGTTTGTCGTTAGAACGGATTTTCCCTAGTTAAAACTAGTTGTTACTAAACGCTGTTATTAAAACTAGAAATACAACAAAACTTAATAATTTTTGTCGCTTCTGGCATGTTGCTGCATCGCTGTGTTTATGTCAACCTAACACGCTTGTCGCTTCGCTCCTCGCTAACCTAAGAGAGTTTTTAAGCGACACTGTTCAATTATCGGAGTTGAAAATTTAGGTAAACTTTCGCGTACCCCGTTTTTCGTCCCAATTTAGTTCTGTAGTTCTAGTTTTAACTAAAGCTCGAAGTGACAACTAGTTTTATCTGAAAATCAAGTACACCACGGTTAAATTCTAGTTTCTATTGTTATTTCTAGTTTTAACAACGGCGTTTAGTAAAAACTAGTTTTAACTAGGGAAAACGCGTTCTAACGGCAAACGGGTTTTAACTGTAACATATTTACATTATTGCTTCACCAATTCTTTCGTTAGGCAGACACGTCATAAAATTTTACACAATATGTAGTAGAACGTTAATTACAGTTTCAAATTTCATACCGCATAAACCACATCCGCACTTATAAAGATTCCTTTTTAATAACACATACGGGTAATATTTTCTAAGTAACTTAATGGTAATACTTAGTAGTTACAAATACAATTTACGGCCTATTGTTTTGTGCAGACACTAAATTTTTAACTTTATGAAGTACCAACCGTTTGTTGCAAGTTATGCTGCAGTATACATTGTTTAGAAAAACATTAACTGTACAGTTTTTTTTCATATGTGAATTAAACTAGCTTGCGCCCCCGACTTCGTACGCACGGTTATAATCAGAGTGCTTAATTCGAACTTTTTGGTCACATTTGAACGTGTTAACTTTTACAAGCCGACCAAATAGAGAAAAAGTTTCATATTGAGAATTTACTAGACGCGTGTTACATATCCAAATTAGCCGGGTTGCTCACTTCAAAATGTGAGCAAGTAAACCACATAATTTTAATATGTAACACGCGTCTTATAAATTCACAATATGAGAGTTCTTCTCTATTTGGTCAGTTTGTTTACGTTGACATTATCGCACGCGAAGAAGAAACTCGCAATTAGCACTCCGGTGGAAATGTTCAAAGATCGTTTCTTAGCGTATGTGGCAGGGGGCAATTCTTGTAATTAAAATATAGTCAAAATTCAGTTTCGATCCAGTCTCGATTTCACAAATGTCAAATTTGGTATTCTCGTAACACAATATGTAACTTCAAAATTAAATTTAAGCGGGATTACATCGAAATTTGAGTGAAAATTACACAAACTAAGAATGTTACTTTGCCAACAACAAGAATTGATAATTAATTAATGAAATCGAATATATAATTTTAGTCAATTCACAATTCAATCTCGATTCGGTCAACTTTCAATCTGTGTTCGTAGAAAAAATTCTAGAATTGGCCTTCTGATCACCCATGTAAATAAATAAAAGGCTGGCAACGGATCGCGACCCCTTGGTGTTGCTGATCCCCATGGGCGGTGGTGATTACTTCCCACCAGGTGACCGTTGCCCCCATCTTATGTAAAAAAAATCCTCCTTTTAAGATACACTTTTTGAACAAGATATGTAATAATAATAAGTGGAATCTGACCAAAGCTGCATATAAATTGTTGACAAAATAGTAACGGCGAAGGCGTATGTTCATTGAAATATCGTAAATGCGTCCAGGCACGTAAGTCTATATGATCACGTACGGCTTGTGCAGCCATTCATTCACTATCTCATCGGCGTGATGTGCCGCGGGTCCCGGCCGCCGCTCTTTGATCTAACCAATGATCCAAAGCAATTGACTTAATCGAATAGTCCTTACATTCATCAGTGTTTATTGTCGCCGTTAGCCGTCGCGCTGAAAAGATTTAAATTGATTTAACTGTTTAGTGATTTCATTACGGCTGCGTAATCTATTCTTCTAGCCTTGGTTTCTCTATGAGAATTTGTGTCAGATAGATACTGGGATTTATATTTTTATCGTTTACACTTTTTATCAATGGAAACCTAGTTATTGTACGTTAAGAGTTAGCGTAGTCCACCGATTGTGTCTTGTGTTGTAATATCGAATATTATACATATTTAGAAACACTTGCTTACACGGCAATTTTTCATAATTAATAGTTTAAACGACCTGCCCACCCCGGCTTCGTACTTGTAAAAAACTTTTTACAAATGCGAAGCCACTATTTTCCTCGTAATTTTTACGTCTTTTCTCTCCATAAGAACTTTCTTTACACCTTAAATTAGCAGAATTGGTCCAGCATTTTCATGAGTTTTGCGCTTATCAACATTAATTTTTATTTATATAGCTAGATGATTAGTAATTCTACTTACAGCTGTACCTATGTAATAAAAATTATGAAATACAAACCATAAAAGTGGGTGGTTGTAATTTTAACAGAGATTTATATGTTATAGTGTTATTATTATTTTTTAAAACAATATTGATAATTTATACTTGAAAGCAAGTCAATGACTCCTTTGTCCATATTTTTCATAATAATAATTAATAATTTGCAAGTCTCCGTAAAGTAGCATTTTAAATACCAGAGTTATAAAAAGCATAGACATTCTCAAGGAGCGGAGACCATGCGTCGTATAGTGAATGCAAGATTGATGACCGCCCACGAAATGCATTTTTATTGTAATGGAAATCTAAATGGTTGTGCAATCCGGCGGCGTATCGGCCGATGTCAAGGATAGATAGTGTATTGACTGAAATTTATCGCCCTTTTCACTGGGCGGGGCTCAAGGATACGACACACGAAACTTTGGCTAGGAGCGGTGTTTGATAAACGAATGACGCCTAATGGAAGGATCGATGTTTGCCTACAAAGATATTTACAATAAATTCGACGTTTCCAATGTTATGGTAAATATGAGATATGTAGCGTGGGCGCAACGTAAACCCTGATGAGGGCACGATCGATTGCCATGATGTGGGTAGCGCCGTTTCTCTATAAATGAACCCTTTGTGTTGTAAATTGAACATGAGGGTTTGACCGATTGCCTTTTGCAGTTATAAAAATTAATCGCCTTCTTCTACCCACGCGGCATTTGCTATCCAAGCTTTTAGTATCGCTTCGTGCGTCGACAGGCGTTTGTTTGAGTAAGTAAAATTTAGGGCGCACGGCTTTCTAGGGACTTGCCCGTAAAGAAATGTTTAGATAAGAAAATGTCGTAACACCCGTCAAAACAATGAAGTTTTAATTGTATCTCAGTACTTTCTTTAAACATATTGTAAAAGTTCGTCGACCCTGCTGCGTGGGTGTTATATTACTACAGAATTTTGAGATCAAAAACAATACTTGCTTGATTAAGATAAGTAAACATTTAAAGAAACAATTGTTGATTGTGTGACTATGCAATGCTTTGTAATCTGGATTTTCTTCAAATAAACACATTATGAATATTGCCTATCGCTGTGTCTATTAAATCAGAAATGCCGGGATTAGCGGCGTCAACCACCAAAGTGACAATAAACAGCAAAGTTCGTTGGCATAACAGTAAATAGTTGTAGTTTTATCTGCAACTATCATGCCAATGGATTGTAGTTCAAAATTAATTTAATCTGAAGAAATTTGCAGGAAGGTATAAAATTTGTTTTCGTCCCCTGATAACGAAAGCAACAAATGAGGCATTAAAGTCTGAAGAGATGCATAATCATGGAGAAACACGGATCATTAAATATCTAAAACAATTAGAAGTCTAAAACTGTGATTCTTACCTTAGAGGCTTAGAACATTGATTATAGATTGCGAAATCGCCTAAACCCCTGCTAATTCTTCTATTTTGCTTTCATATCGCAATAGTACACTACCATGTAACTAATCCTTGTTATCATCTAATCAGAATAGTATGCCCTAAGATGTCACATGCTAGGAATTCAACATATTCTCCAGCTCCCGAACGCTAAAGACATCAAATTCCAAAAGAATAATTAGTTGTTTGCTCGAAATCATGGTATGCAGAAGAAGATTTATGTAAATGGGGATGGCATGGTACAAGTTTAAACGAAGAGAGCTTATCCTTAAACTTGCCATGTCCAGTAACTAATTATATGTCCAAAATGCAAATCTAATTGGTACAAGTACTATTCTTAGCCAGCCCGTTATACTCACAATGGAAATAACAGCATTAGATGTAGCGAACGGCGGCATTAGTAATGATTTATGTTAATTTAAATGCATGAGGGCATGCAGTAGACCCGCACAATCATAGGGCCCGGAGTCCGTGACCAATGTTAGATTGAATATGTACGGAATCGGTTATTCGCCAAGCAATGACCGAGAGCTGCGCGCGCGCCGTAAATCGATTGCGAGATGATGGATTGTCCGCCTTTACCGTGTTCCGAATTACTGAGCCGTGTAATTTGACTATTAATTGATAGTTTCGAGTTTAGTAAAGAGATGAATATAATTACACATTTTTTTTTGACTCAACAAGCATGAGCATCTGGCTTTTCGCGGGTAGGCGTTGAAGAAGTAACATAGAAATAAGGAGCTCATAAAATTTTAATTTTAAAAAATACAGTATATATCCTAATTTACCTGAAGGATTGTTATATGATCTAATGGCACAGTAATACACACCACCAGCTAATTTTCATCACTCCTATCTCATATTTTTTTGGCAATACACTGCACTGTCTAAATACACTATGATGGATCGTCTAGAAGAACTGCAGAAGAATGTTACTGAGATGACGGAGATTTTTGCTTCCAAGATGTCCGGGTTTGAGGATTCCCTGCACCACAGCAAACTGCAGGATACTGCCTTCTCACCCAGTGAGTATCAAACTTTTAAATCGTTAATGTGGAAGGCAGTCTCTGGACTCAAAGCGCAAATGGATATAGTTATTGACGAACTCGATAGCTTGGAAATGAGATCACGCTCTGATACACTTTTGTTGCATGGTTTCCCGGAAACATCTTCACAGGATATAGTGAACGAGTTTGTTAGTTTGTGCAATGAAGTACTGTTACTACCTGCAGTAACTACACATTCAGTGACCAGTGGTCTGCGTTTGGGCAAAGGTATCTCATCTGACAAGCCACGTCCTATATTAATTCGATTTCGGGACATTCTAGTGCGTAATCAAGTGTGGGGTTCAAAAAAACATCTCAAAGGAACTGGCTATACCCTGTCTGAATTCCTGACTAGTAGACGGCATGCTGCATTCGTGGAGGCACGGAAAACGTTGGGTATCGGGGGCTGCTGGACCAACGGTGATGGAAAGGTAGTAGTGGTATGCCCTAGTGGAGTTCGACAGAAAATCACTTCAATTGCACAGTTGAAGGTAGTACTCAAGGAGCATGTAGTAAGGATCAATCCCTCTGTATTGGCATCTCCTACTACGGAACCACCGGAGGAAAATCCAGAATCTCCAGTCAGTAATCAGCAGTCGACCAAGTCTCGCACTAAGAATCGTAAGACCAAGTGGCACGGGAAATCACACAAATCCTGAACTTTCTGTAGACATTATAGTGGATTATATGTATATTTTTTCTTTCTGATTTAATATTGTGTGTTACATATTCTTGTGGAACGGTTGCCGATTGTTTTCGTATGTGTAGTTTTTGCTTGTCTTTACTCTTCGATCAATAATACTAATTTCGCTAATCGTATCAAACTGAAGGTAGCTGTTACTGCACTGCTTAAACTGCACGGTACTTTTATCTTATGTGTAACTTTGTCGGTATTCTATAATATTTTAGATTTATATGACTGATAAATGTTTCGTTTGTTGTCACTGACACGGTCTCAATAGAAATTGAACACGGTCTCAAAAGAATGTCAGAAGTCAGTCACATTTGTTTTGACAAATGACATAAATTGTAAAAAAAATCTTAATCTTCTATTTAGTTAGTGGCAATCACATAGACTAAAGCATTGTGTTAGGTTGGCAACCGATCTCAGCGGTTGATTTTATAGGTTTGTGTAGGATATATTATTATTATTGTCATTTTATTGTTATTTTCTTAGTTCCATACAAAATATAGGTTCTCCTGTAAATTTTGAGTTGCCTGCAAAGTGCTGTACAACTTCTAGTTTGTATATGGATTCTTTATGTAAGTTCTATAGGGAAGATGTATATGTATGTATATGTTTGTTTGTTTGTTTGTTTATAAAACTTTATTGTACGCATACATAAAACTTCAAGTACAGAATAACATACACAATGGCGGACTTATCCCAGAAGGGATCTCTTCCAGTCAACCCAAGAATGCTTGTAAGTGAATTTTTAGGTCAGGGTGAGGTATATTAAGTACAGTAGATAAAAAAGCAGTTCTTACAAACACACATATAGAAAAATGTAGATGTGTGGGTGTGTGTATGTATGTATTTATGCATATATGTGTATATGTGCATATGTATGTATGCATATATATCGCTAATGCTGCTAATATATTTTCAAATGTTTTAGGAACATCTGACTCGTGTGTGATGTTTTGCCTTATTTCTTTTTTTATCAGCAGCTGGTGAGTGTTGGTTATTATCGTACCTATATATTCGGTGCCTATTTTATATATATAATATATATATATATATATATTTATTATAAACCTTTTATTATTAAATTTGGCTCAATGCTGAATGTATTAGATGGACAATCAGATGATGAATATTTTTCTTTGACGTCTTCGTCGGATAGCTTACATAGTCTTGACGCCTCTGTGGGTGATGTATCCTTGAAAACTAACTTAGATGGTGCATTCTCGCCGCATATTAAAAATTTTAATGTAGCTCATATCAATGCCCAGAGTATTGCTGCCCACTACGCTGATTTTCTTGCTACTTTCTCAGATAATAATATTCATGCCGTGCTCATTTCTGAGACTTTTCTCAAACCTAGTCTCCCTTCTACTTTATATCCCTTACCCGGTTTTCGATTGTTCCGGAATGACCGTACCTGTATAAAACAAGGTTCAAACAGAATGGTGGGGTATGGTGGTGTGGCCATCTACGTGCGTAGCGACATTCCTTGTCAAGCGATTTCTCTTTCCTCTCCTGAATTTAATGCACCTGAGCACCTTTTTATAGATGTCAATCTTATTCATAGTAAGATACTACTTGGGGTCTATTATAGTCCTTCACTACATGTAGACTACTTTAATTCGTTTGAAGCATTGCTATGTGATCTGTGTCCGCAATTCGATCATACAATCGTTATGGGGGACTTCAATACATGTTTAATCAAGAACGATCACCGCTCGAAAAAATTATTATCCATTCTTCAGTCTGTAAACTTACATTGCTTACCTCTTGGCCCTACTCATTTTCCACACAACGGCCCCCCATCACTGTTGGATCTCATTATAACTTCTTCACCTGAACTTGTAGCCACTCATGGTCAGTTTTGTGCGGCTGGTTTCTCAGCACATGACCTAATCTTCGCGTCCTTTAAGATCCGACCTCCTAAGCGTAAGCACAGAGTTGTTATGGTGCGTCATTATAATAACATTGATCTCAACTCGCTCCAATATGACTTCTCCAGTACTGATTGGGGGCCTGTTCTTTCAGCAGCTGATGTCGATTCCAAGCTGGCCGCTTTCAACTCCATTTTTAACTCCTTATATGAGACACATGCTCCTCTTAGGCCAGTACGTGTTAAACATTACCCTGCGCCTTGGTTGACACCCGACATCAAAAAACTCATGTCAAAAAGAGATAGGGCTAAAATTAAACTAAGACACGACCCTTCTGATGAAAATCGCACTGCCTTTATTAAATTGCGCAATCATTGTAATAGGGTTGTTAGAGACGCCAGAAGACGGCACATTCACACTTCGATAGAAAGCTGTCCGCCACACAAAATGTGGAAATTTCTGCGAAGCATAGGTGTTGGTAAAAGCCAGCATAGTGTGCAGAGAGACTTGGACTTAAATGGACTAAATAAGCACTTTTGCACGCCCCCAGATGCCATGAACCCAAGCACTAAACAGCGCACCTTATCTCAACTGGCAGATAGGTCACCATTGAATCATACGGGATTTGAGTTGGGGATAATTTCGGACACAGATGTAATCAAAATTATAGGATCACTCAAATCTAAAGCCATTGGTGAAGATGGTATTGGTATTGACATGATTATTCCAGTGGTTAAAATAATCGCTCCTATCATAGCTAACATTCTTAACTGCTCCATCGTATCAGGTGTTTTCCCGAACCTTTGGAAACTTGCCCATGTCATACCTTTTCCCAAGATACTTAACCCAACTTCCTTTTGCAATTTTCGCCCCATATCTATTCTTCCCGCCCTTTCAAAGGTGTTAGAGCATTTTGTCCACCAGCGTCTCACAAGTTACCTGATGGAACATAATCTACTGTCTCAACACCAATCCGGATTCCGCAGAGGCCATAGCACCGTTTCAGCGCTGGTGAAGATTACCGATGACATTAGGTACAACATTGATAATAAACAACTCTCAGTCTTAGTCTTACTGGACTCCACCAGTGCTTTTAACACAGTTGACTATGATATTTTAATTGGGATTCTTCAGGCGCTTAATTTTTCATCGTCGGCTCTTACTTGGTTCCGATCCTATCTGGTAGGTAGGCGTCAATTGATCAAGGTTGATGATAATCGTTCTGACTGGTGTGAGACATTTGCTGGAGTACCTCAGGGTGGAATTTTATCCCCTATCCTCTTTTCTCTATTTATCAATACTATTGTTTCTTCTCTTGTATGTTCCTATCACCTTTACGCTGATGACTTGCAAATATATTCTTCTGCCTCTCTCGAAAACTTTTCACAGGCAGTTGGTGTCATCAATAACGACCTTGCCACTATTGCTGAGTGGTCACACAACTTTGGACTTAAAATCAATGCCACCAAGTCACAAGCAATTATTGTGGGAAGTCCACATTTTATCGCAAAGCTTCAGAGTATCAACCACTCTAATTTGGTCTATGACGGCAAAATTATTCCTTTTACTTCCAAGGTTTCTAATTTAGGCATTATCATTGATGAAACGCTCTCTTGGGCTCCACAAGTCAATGAAGTAAGTAAGAAGATTTACGCGTCTCTTCATTCCCTTAAGCGGCTTCAAAATTTTCTTCCAAGGGAAACAAAGGTGACGCTGGCTCGGTCTCTCCTTTTTCCTATACTGGACTATGGTGATGCCGCTTCGCTCGATCTGTCAGAGGAGTTATTAGACAAAATGGACCGTCTCCAAAATGTGTGCATACGTTTTATATATGGCCTTCGTAAGTTTGATCACATTTCGGAGTTTCGTCGGCAATTAGGATGGCCGCCGATCAGGATACGTAGGAACATTCATATACTGACGCTACTGTACAAGGTCCTATTTACTCCAAATGCTCCGTCGTACCTTCGCGAAAGGCTCCAACTCCGGGACATCAATGAGCGGTTACGATCATGCGCGAGTAGATTAGACATACCTCTCCATAGCTCAAAGACTTACTCTAAATCTTTTACTGTAAGGGCAGCAATGCTTTGGAACTCGCTCCCTACCGACGTGAGGCAAGCACCTTCAGTAGATTCTTTCAAGGCTCGACTTGTCAAATCTCTTAATCATCTGTATTGAGTTAATCGAATGTATTATTGTTATCAAATTTGAATATGTATTATGTATTTATCTGTGTATATGTATTATGTATGTGTATGTGAATATGTATTATGTATTTATCTTTATGTATCTAGTTATAGTTGTAAGTATTTTAGTCATTATTATTTATTATAAGTATTATTTTGTTTGTATGACATTACAATTTTCATATAATTTCTCCATTGCTTCTTGTTATCAAATTTTTTTTTTTTTTTTATATATTCTAATATCTCAATGCCCTCGCTCGTCACTCGAAACTATAGTATCCAACACTCGAAGGTTGGCTGGTAGAGATCTCTTATAGAGATAAGCCCGCCTTTGTACATTCTTAAAATTTCACAATTGTTATTTCTTTTTGTATATTTATTTTTGGAGTACAATAAAGATATTACAAACAAACAAACAAACAAGCATCTTTAAGATAATAAAGTAGGTTTGTTTTAGTAATATACTTATGTATTATATGCTATCATTTTTTTCTACACTGGCAAAAGATTATATGAAATGTTGATACTGGTGGTTGTTGGCACTTGGTGGAACGTTTTAACATAAAACGATTTTTTTTGTAGAAACGAGAAAAGCGACTAAATACCTTGATAATGCTGTAAAACTGAAGCCGGTCATCGTCGTCAACCCTTATTCATACCACTGTTGGCATATGTGTCCTCCGAAGCACGAGCTCGAGAAAAATAAACCCTTCCATGGATAGAGTCACCAGTTTATCTACAATTTTTCAATAATTGTTTTTGATTTGGGTTTATATCTTGCCGCTACGTTATGTGGCGCGGGACTGAGAATTTAAGCATGTAATTGCCAGAATGTAAGCATGTAGAACGCGTCTATAGGTAAAAATATCTTAGTTTGTTAATTGCCTCAATTCTTTACGCTACAAATTAATCTAGCAAATACTCAGTAAGTGTGTTAAGGGGGATCAGAGAGCATGGCTAGTTAACGAACCTTATCTGGAAAACAATGAGTGTACTGCGTGCATTAAAATGCAAATGTGCAGTCTTTAATTAAGCTATGACTCGCTCTGTAAGGGAAAGGATCGAAGGCACTGTCAATTATGTAAAATTAGCTTTAACATATTCATTTATGCGTTGTTTTTGTGCCATCGGTGTTATTTTTGTTTTGAATCTATTATATTCATTTCATTACTTTACTAGCTTACGCCCGCGGCTTCGTCTGCGTGACTATCGGTTATCGCTAACTTTTGGTCATCCCTCGAGATCTGCTCATTTTTTCAGGATAAAAGCTATCCTATTATTTATTCTGGACTTCTAATATGATGTATGCTAAATTTCTTGGCAACCGGTTTAGTAGTCATGGCGAGTAAACGGAACAAACAACAAACTCACTTTTGCATTTATAATATTAATAGGGAAGTTAGGATTTACTATTGTGAATTTATTCGTCCGTTTTAAGAAATAATGTATGTGTTTTAGCAGCTATGTTTTTCTCAGTTGCAATATTCATCAAATATTATTTATTTACTTTGCGTAAAAAAAAAATTTTTGGATCTATTTGGTAAGTAAGTCTGTCAACTGTAAAGTCATTGTCAGTCTTCGATCACTTTTTTTTCGACCAATTTGCATGTTAAGCTATTGATATGCTTATTTTCGTGCGTTTACAGTGTAGTAAATTAGCTTAAAAATAATGTCTTTATTGAATACTGGCTTCTGCCTGCGGCTTCACCCCCGTTTACCGCGTTTACGAAAAAGTTTATTTTAATTTTTCGGGTTAATAATTATATAGCCTATGGCACTCACAAATAACGTTGCTTTCTACTGGTAAAAGAATTTTCAAAATCGGTTTAGTAGATCCAGAGATTACTCGTAACAACCTCACATACTCACAAACTTTACTATTTTATAATAGTTCGTCGTCGTCGTCGACAACCCTTATTCATCCCAGTGCTGGGATATGGGTCTCCCCTCAATCAAAGGGGTTTAGAGCAAACTCTACTATTCTGCTCAACTGCTGGTTGGCGGAGGCATGTGTTTTCAAGGCACCTAAAGGCCAAGAAAAGACTTGGCTTATCGACTGTCATCTTTAATGACAGCAGCCGGGATCGACGGCTTAACGTACCCTCCGAAGCACGGAGGAGTTCGAGATAAATAGATCCAACCATGAACCTCCGACGTTGCTTAACTTATAATAATTAGTATAGACTAACTCACGTCCGCGACTTCGTGCTTATCCAGTATCTCGTGAAAATTTACAAACATCCTTTCTTAGATGATACCTACGTCATAATAAATTAATAATAGTAAAGTCAACCAGTAAATTCCATCCGTGCGAAGCCGGGACGGTTCACTAGTTTAGAAGAAATATGTGTAACAAATTTTCCATTGACATATCTTAAAGTTGCTACTGTAATATAGATTAATACTCACGTTACGTTTATCTATTCTGTCCATCTATACGTATTCCACATTTCCGTCATTATCTACATCTTTGAATAGAACGTGGACAGCCTGTACACCTCAGGGGTCTGGTTCGTTGACGCGTTATCGTCACAGATCTTCGTAATCAGGTCTCAAATGATTACATACACCGGACAACGGTACACCGTCACGGGCAGGCGCCCATCGTGATTACTATAATAATGACGTAATGAAAGACACACAACTGCACCGTAATGGTTACCATGTATCCCTCTCGTTAGTGTTCATTCAATGCACACCGCGCGCCATGGATATTTACCCTCCGGGAAATCTAATTATGTTGTCCATTGTTTATTTGGTCAGTAGTCAGGAAAATATAAATGAAGTGTCATTTCCTGTTTTATCTGTGGTAAGATTTGTAGGCTGCCCGGCGGGGGATGAGTGTCGCAGTCAAATAACAATTTACCTGAGGGTTGCTGTGTTCCTGCGAGTGAGTAAGGTCACCAGAAAGAAAGGTGTATAGGCTAGCAACGGATCGGCGGCCCTTTGGTGTTGCTGATCTCCATGGGCGGTGGGACAGGTGACCCACATTCTCGTTTTCTCCCCTCTTATATTATAAAATATTCACACTGTTACATATCTATTTCTTGATTCTCAGTTCAGAGACTTTCAATATTTTAAAGCATTAATTTTAACATTTATTTTAACAATCATATATTTTTTTTATACTAAGTCGGGTGGCAAAGAAAGAAAGAAAGAAAGAAAGAAAGAAAAAACATTTATTTGCTCATTACACAGCACAGTATAAACAAATCAACAAACAGATAATATATAAAAATAAATAACATTAAAGTACTGTGCAATGTCGCAAAAATGTGGTAGACAAGCGTACGGCCCGACTGATGTGAAGCGGTTACCGTAGCCATATTAAAGTACGCAACATAAAATATCGCTCGCGCGCCGCCACCCCCGCTGCCAACGCAGCATCTCCTTCCTTTCTGGTGACGTTACTCACTCGCAGGAACACAACAACTCTCAATGGAATTGTTATTTGGCTGCGGTATTCTGTGAGGTGGAGGTACATACACCAGTCGGGCAGCCTACAATTACGCTCCCTACCTCTCTTTTCGCCAGAGCTTCGTTTGTCAGTCAGCAGGGTGCACCGCGTACAGGTGAAGTTGGCTTTGGTTCAAAGACGTTGATGAACCACTTACACCCCAAAACCATCAATATTTGATCAGCTTCAATATCTAAACATCATTTACTATAATTAGTTGTATGTCCATAGTGTATGTACGACCTCTGTTCTTACCAATAACCCAATGAATTGGAATAAAAAATGGAATTTACATTTCCTATTTACCTATTTCATTATCTTGTCGGGACGCAATGGAGACCTATAAATAAATAATCCAGCACAAATTACACACTGCCATCTAAATATAGTCCCAAACTAAGCAAAGCTTGTAGGTACCCAACATAGGTTTCGGGGTGTATGTGGTTCATCAACATCTTTGAACCAGGGATCGAAAGCGGTAAAGGTATAAGGGTATGGTACTGGTATAAAATTACGATATCGTTTTGATTTAAAGGTAGAGCCAAAACGGTTGAGAATTGTGGTTACGATACCGGTAAAACAAGAAGAATACCTTTATTTTTTTACGGTACCATTATACCTTTATATTACCAGTACCTTAACCAAAACCATTTCGGTACCGAAAAAATGATGCGGCAACGACGCGACGTAGGTAGCATTGGCGTGTGATCAAGTACTTACCTACCAATGCGGCCGACATTGTGGAAAGAAAACCTTTATTTTATAATTTAGATACCTAAAAAAATAACGATACCGGAATATTACAATACCCAAATTATTAAGATACCTTTACTTTAAGGTATCGAAATTTAAAACCTTTATTTTATAATTTAGATATCTAAAAAAATAACGATACCGGAATATTACAATACCGAAATTATTAGGATACCTTTACTTTAAGGTATCGAAATTTAAAGGTATGACGTCATACCTTTAACCGATATATCCAAATTTTTTCGGTTATTCAATCCCTGCTTTGAACCAAAGCCATCTTCACCTGCACGCGGTGCACCCTACTGACTGACAAACGAAGCTCTGGCGAAAATAGAGGTAGGGAGCGTAATTGTAAGCTACCCGACTGGGGAATGTACCTCCACCTCACAGAATACCGCAGCCAAATAACAATTCCCTTGAGGGTTGTTGTGTTCCTGCGAGTGAGTGAGGTCATCAGAAAGGAAGGAGATGCTGCATTGGCAGCGGGGGTAGCGGCGCGCGAGCGTTATTTTATGTTGCCAGCGTTAATATGGCTACGGTAACCGCTTCACATCAGGCGGGCCGTATGCTTGTCTGCCACCCGACGTAATATAAACTGTTATTTACTATTTATTAATTTTGTTTCTTCTTTTTCAGGATGCTGGTAGGTGCTCCACTGGGTGAAAACTTGCAGCCTATGACAAACAAGTCAGGAGCGTTGTGGAAATGCAGCCTCACGCCGGCTGTGCGGGACTGCGTGCAAGTCGTAACGGACGGAAAGACCAGTGAGTGCACTACAGTCTCCATTATTGTATATAATTAGATCATTATTATATCTATTTATTTATGCATTATGTTCATATCAAATATTTCATATAACTTGTTTCTACAGATTTACATACATTTGGTAATTTCTTTTCCTTTCTTCCTCATATCTTTACTTACCTTCTTTATATAAACTTATTATATTTTATTATTATTATTAGTTTTCATCTTTATAATGTCTATTAAAATGTCTATAGTAATAGAAACTAGTCTCTGAAAAATACACGGCAATAATAGACTTAGTGCAAATCACTATAGTTTCACACGAATTTAATTAGATTAGAAAACACCGTTTAGTACGTAGTGAAGAAAAATATTTTATATATCTGTATATATAGATATATGAAATATTAGTTTAGATTATTCGGCTATATGCCGAATTTAAGAACAGTATTAGGATAATAAGTATAAATGAGAATAATAAAAAGTTACAAGAAGAACAAGAAGATAATATTACGAATAATATAAATATGTGCAAGTATTATGCAGATGTTTTAGGGATACTTACACTTTGTTATTTGGAGGTTAACTGACCTGTTTTTAAAATATAATTTTTAACTAAACTGTTGTCTTTTGTCGGTGGTGCCCCAAACAGCGAAGTACGGCAAAATAGTCCCGAGTAAGTGAGCTGTGGTCTCAACCTCCTTTATTCTATATAATTTGCTCTCAAACTAATACCAACTAATCGCTGTATTTTACTTTGATCTTACTAATTGTACATCTGCCTGTTTAAAGATCCAGAAACTCATCGTTGTTGCATCGAGTACTTGACAGTAGAGGGGTAATAGTTGGCATATTAGATACTATATTCGTGGATGTCTGCACTTCCCGAAGGTTGACTGGTGGATAGTACTTTTGGCATTAAGTCCGCCATTTCTACCATTCGTCTTACCTTGGTCAATAAAGAATTTAGATAAATAAATATATTAATACAAGATAGATAAATCAATGATGGTATTGATTTAAAGAAAATATTTGAATGAAAGCAACCAAAATTTTATGTAATTCAAAAGTTACTATCTTTTTTGCCTACTGTTACTTCTCCATTGCATTATAACCTCGATGTGTAAATACTTCGCATGTACATATTAATCTAACGTCACTGTTTGAAACTTTCATTTGCATACAATATTATTTATGTATTTGGGATATATTTTAAATTTTTGTGTAAGTAATTTATACTATTCGTAGTTCGGAAACAGAAACGAAATAGATCCTAAATACAACCAATATAGAGGTACTAACTGCTTGCCAAAGCACACAATCACTGCTTAAGCACAAAAACAAACGTACTCATAGCAACTTTTATATAATTTGTTACTATGTCAATATTGTGTTTATGAAGAAATGAGAGAAAAGCTTATTGCAACTTTAGACAAAGTAGATGACGTAGATGTAGAAGTAGGACAGCTTTTTGATTTTATAAGAAATTTTGTAAATCCGCGTTTCTGAACGACATTAACTGTCATTTTCTTTAGATTCAATCCATTATTATACATAAATTAAAGGTGACTGGTTATTAATAAGATTAATATTTTGAGTAAAATTAACCAAACTGACTTATTTAGGCAAACAATCATTAACATTCGCACACGTTGGTACAACATAATCCATAAATGCCAATGTTCAAAACCAAGGTATGTCAGGTTTTGCACAAAATATTGTACGAGACATAACAAAAGTAGCACTGGGCCGAATAACATTATAGAGTTAACAATTAGACTCATTTAAAACATTGGTGTTATTTGGTGTATTAACGAATCGGCCGATATATTAATAATTGTATCAGTATCAGCTCTAAATTAACATACGTAGTCCTCGATAACGATCCTCCTTAAGATTAACCCGAGACCACAAGTTGCAGCCGTATCTTCATGAATTGATTTCAGGTTCACAGGAGTTCTAGCGTCACCTTTTTTGCTACAAATTTCACGAATACCTAGTTTAGTTGTCCAAATATTTGATCAAATTATTAGCCTGCATGTTTTATCATTATATTCTTTGATTTTATGCTTGAATCATTCGCACGGTGTTTATCCAATGCGGACCGGAAGTCTGGTTCGTCTGCAAGACGCTCTTACTGCTGTTTAATAAGGATTCTTGCATTATACACGCCTGGTTTCAATGCTTTGCATTTACCACGTTACAACAACCGGGGTTTCATTGGGATTAAAGAAAATTACGAAGCAAAAGCAATTCATTTTTATTCTTCGATACAGGAACAGTCAGAGGGTCAAATTGCTTTGTTTCTCTCACAATTACCTATTTCTCTGATTCTTTGTGAAAAATTAAAGACAGTTTGTTGACTGTTTCATTGATCTGCATATCCGTGTTTCTTAGAATATCTACAAGTTAAAAAGCAAAAAATAATCACTCAAGGTAAGCAAAATTGTCACAAAAAGAGTAAAACTTTTAATAATTTAAGAATAAATAAATATTTTTGACAATTTTGCTTGGCAATGAGTCAAAATTTCTTACTTTTTAATTAATTATGCGTGGTTCTTGGTCCATCCATGATTCACGCGGTCCTTTTCAATATTTTTTATAAAATGGTTGCTTTTGTTTAGAATAATTTATAAATATATTACTGCTAGAAGAAAGATCATATAATGTTACATATTTGATTTTTGTGTTTGGGTGAAATAAAATAACTAATAGATGTAGTAGATGCGTTGACATCTACAATAAGTTGTGTCTAATTTAAGCTTTTTTGAGCTTTTTTTAATGATTATTGTATAATTTGCAAAATCATGTGTTTATAACACGACTGAATGTAGTTTTTAATAACTATTGTAGTTCGTAAGTTTTGATATCGATATTATGGACTAATATAGCTTAATTAATATAGGACCAGAAGATCCAGGGTTCTCTGATCCACATCCTCATGAGATAAAGAATGGTCAATGGCTTGGAGTATCTGTGAGGAGTCAGGGTCCTGGGATGAAAGCTGTTGTTTGCGCTCACAGGTAATTAATCATATTAATAACGTATTATAAATAAATATTTCTTGACAACTTACACAGCGCCATCTAGTTCCAAACTAAGCAAAGCATGTAATATGGGTACTAGATAACTGATATTGTACTTAAATACATTTTATTTGTAAATACATACATATAATACTCAGAAAACACCCAGACGAAGACAAACAGATATGTTCATGCACACAAATATTTGTCTTGTGCGGGGATCAAACCCGCGACCTCGAAATCAAAGTGGCCATTGCTAGCGATCCGACCACCGGGCTCGTCGTATTATTATACTTGTTTCGGCTTCGACTTTGTTCAAACAATGGAAATTTTGCTAACGCTTTATACAATATTGAGTAAAATACATATACTGTGACAGTATAATTAATAGTACGAGTATAAATTGATATTCTTGATCATAAAATTTCAATGTTAAAAATTTAAACAATAGCATTCTGTATCAGACTTTTTATGAACTAAACGTTATTATAATTAGTATTGTTATAATTTTAGGTATATTCGCAAGGTGTTGGAGTCACAATACGGCCAAGGACTTTGTTACACTCTGACTAATGACCTCAGACTACAAGATGCATGGGAGCCCTGCCGAGGAAGATCCGTCGCACGGTACGTAAATTTTTCAATATTTTTTATTTAATAATCACTTAAAACTAGGCAAATAAGGGTATTTTTTAATTATAGTCAAAAACTGTAAAAAATAATTATTAGAAATATCGGTCAATTAATGTTTTTTGTTCGCTTTTTCATAGTCAAAGACTATTGCAAATGAAGCTCTTATAAATATGATACCACACGCGATGATTGCTTTTAATAAGGCAGGTTGTACGCTTTTTTACCTTACCATCCTAGTGGTATATATAGAAAGAAAATCATTTTGATCGTATTTTAAATTACCAGAACTAAAGTTTAGGTAAATTAAAATTCCATCCATATCATCTTGATAATTGGCGATCTACTACAGTACGTTTCCTAAGACATTTTATACCACGAACAGTGAAACTGTGGAATCAACTTCCCTCAGCGGTATTTCCGAACAACTACGACATTCAAGAACAGAGTTTTCATTTTCCTTAAAAGGCTGGCAACGGATCGGCGACCCCTTGGTGTTGCTGGTCTCCATGGGCGGTGGTGATAGCTTTCCACCAGGTGACCCACATGCTCGTTTGCTCCGCTCTCACATAAAAAAATAAAAATAAATAAAAGACCCATTAGCCAGTTGAACTTATAATATTTATTTAAATTAAAAATTCCTAGTTGGAACTAAATATAGGTACAAAGTAGATAAAACCTACGTACCAACTATTCATTCATTGAACTTTAACCTCGTGCCGCGCTAATGAAGTTATCACCAGCTCATTTCATTATGCAGGTTACAGAGGTGTCGAAAAGATTGTTTCCACTTGAATTTGGTTATATTTACGCTAAAGAAACAACCAATTACATTTTTTTCCTTTCAAGTTTTTTTCGATCCAAAGTTTTCTTTTGTTTCGAATATCAACGCTCAGATTACAAATAAAATTAAGAGAATAGAATGACCTAGTTGTTCAAAATATGTTGTAAACATTAACATCATTTTTAAGTATATCGGGTATTATGATAATTAGTTCGGATTTGTTGGTATTCGAAATATTGCCGTTAATAAGAAAATAAATACAGCACAATTACTGGCCAACATTTGACCGAATTTTGACTTTGAAATCCTCAGTGAGTAGGTAATATTCAGAATATAATAAAATACAGATTGTTAAATATCTATGTTTGTGTATCTCTTTAAATAAAAACGTATCAAAATAATCTTTAAAATTAGCTACGGAGCGTACTCTATTTATTCGGGTCCAAATTTCCAATCCGAAGAGATTCTATAAAAGTGCATTATTTTCCCAAAAAATTTGGTTGTATCATAAAATACACTGTTACTGATTTGATCTATTAACGCATAGCTCAAACCACTGGGCGAATTTGGCATACAGCTATTATGACATAGGCATCAGCTAATAAAGGATTTTTGAAATTCGTCCCGGGATACCGGGATATGCGCGTACGAAGTCGCCGGCGGCGCAAGTGTGAGAGGGGGGCAATCGCTTATGTGGGTCTCCTGCTGGAAAGCAACCACCACCGCCTATGGAGATCGGCAACACCAAGGGGTAGCCGATCTGTTGCCAGCCTACACTGCTTCCTTTCTTTCTGGTGACGTTACTCACTCGCAGGAAAACAACAATTCTCAAGGGAATTCTTATTTGGCTACGGTATTCTGTGATGTGGAGGTACTTCCCCAGTCAGGCGGCTCTTTTGGCCAGAGCCTCGTTCGTCAATCAGCAGGGTGCACCACGTGCAGGTGAGGTTGGCTTTGCTTTAAAGATGTTGATGAACAACTTACACCCCAAATGATTGGTACGAAACTGCACGATAACTGGCTTAGTATGCTATTTTGTTTTTCCAGAGAGCACGAAGAATTTGGCTTTTGTCAAATAGGCACAAGCAGCTCGTTCCTACAAGATGACACGTTGGTGATGGGCAGCCCAGGACCCTACACTTGGAGAGGAACCGTGTTCGTGTCAGACACTAAAGATGATCTCCTTGAAAGAGATAACACGGTGTATCTAGCACCAGTGGAAGATGGACAAAGTCCTGTTGAGAAGTACAGCTACTTAGGTAAGTACTGCAGTTAAATGGTATTGTTTATTAATGTGTTACTGGTAATGTAATAAATTGATAATTATTAATAATCTATGACTTTTGATCAAAGAAATCGAGTTTTGGTTAGATTTGGATTGATTTTCGGTTAGGTTAGGGTTTTCTAGTGTTCTGCTGCGGGCAATATGAGTCCGTCGATTTAGTTAATTACTGTTCTGGTGCCCAGTAATTCTTAATAATTGCCGATTTATTACATTGATCGTAACAAATATATTACACTCCTACGCACTTAAATAAATGAAGAGTGTTTTCTTAAACGTACCCTTCGAGTATACGTTAACCGTCTTGGGTTAACGTATACTCGAAGACATTGAAAAAGATCTTTCATCTGGGACGGTAAATGTGTAACAAAATTTACGATCCTAACTCCGTGTACAGTCAACGGCAGATCAGGTCAGGCAATACACCAATACACTTTTTGACCTTTAAACCGTTGTCATGTCGTTAGGTTAGAGATGATTTTCGCAATGCAACTGTAACGCGGGGTGAGCAGTCCATTGTACCAGTTATGTTTTTAATAGCATTGATAGTCTCCTATATAAAACCCGCTTAAGTGTCGATATAAAAATTACATTTTTTTTTATACTACGTCGGGTGGCATACAAGCATACGGCCCGCCTGATGTGGAGCGGTTACCGTAGCCATATTAACGCTTGCAACATAAAATATTGCTCGCGCGCCGCCACCCCCGCTGCCAACGCAGCATCTCCTTCCTTTCTTTCTGGTGACCTCACTCACTCGCAGGAACACAACAACCCTCAAGGGAATTGTTATTTGGCTGCGGTATTCTGTGAGGTGGAGGTACATTCCCCAGTCGGGTAGCATACAATTACGCTCCCTACCTCTCTTTTCGCCAGAGCTTCGTTTGTCAGTCAGCAGGGTGCACCACGTGCAGGTGAAGTTGACTTTGGTTCAAAGATCTTGATGAACCACTTACACCCCATTACATTTACATTTTAACAGACTGATTTAAAAAAAAATGTATAAACATCGAGGAAGCGATTATTCGTGTTTGGAAGGTCTTAACATTGCTCGAAAAGAAAACAAAAAAAGTACAATGAAAATAATATCGTCTACATTTCTATAGCGGAAGGTCTATGTGTCAAAATTCCACCAAAATAAATTAAAAAAACTCTCAGGTATCTCTGGTGTCGCAAGCGTCCATAGGCTGAGAACTTAGACAGAAAAGAAGACGATAATTTCACTTTTTATACCACTAGGATGCAAACAAGTATACGAATCCCCCTGATGGTAAGCAGCTATACCATCAGGTGGGTTTGTATACTTCTTTGTATTTCTAGTGGTATAAAAATGAAATTATCGTCTTCTCTTTTGGATCAACATATCCTTCTTTTTATAAATATTCGTATACTTATGTATTTTTTTCAATATGAGCAGTAAGGATGCAGCCTTGGTAACTTTCCCTGACAACTTTTAACTTGAAGCCACTTACAATCCTGTTAAGCAAGTACTTGAATGTAAATCAGGCAACGATTATGCTTTTAAAAGCAAATAAGCTTGACAGCATCGCTATTACAGAACAAGTATAGTATGCCATACTGTGTATGTGTGCGTGCGCTATAGTTACTATAGGTATATATGTGCGTGATTTTTTTCAAGGCATACTGCCCACAATAAGCATTCTTAACGTCACAAGGAAGTTTTATGTTAGATACATAACAATTTATATGTAACACAGGAAAAGAAAAAGTAAAAGACAAAAAACTGCCATCTATAGCACTTTTATCTATTCATCATCATCATCATCTGCATGTATCTACCTACTGCTGAATATAAGCCTTTCCCAACGTCTTCCACCAAATACAATCCTCCGCCTTCCGCATCTAGCCGCTTGGAGCCGCTTTCTTAAGTCATCGGTTTATCTATTCGGGAGACGCAAACCCTTAACTCCGTCAATCAGCAGTTAAGCAGCGTGGCGGAGCGTGCTCTGAACCCCTTCAATTTAGGAGATAATTAATAAGACTTGTATCCTAGTGATACTTAAACTTTTAAATGTAAATGCAAGCCAGATTTAGTAAATGTTCATCAAATTTATTATAGCCAATTTAGGCATTAATGTTACCCAAAACAAACGGTTACAATAAAGTTTTGGTGTAGACAAATCCTTTCTTTGTAATGAAATTTCTTTTCCCGGATCATTTTACATACCTCACATTAATATAAAATATGTTAACATTTCAGGTATGTCAGTAATTGGCGCGAATTTCTTCGGTTCAAAATTTGCATACGCAGCAGGCGCTCCACGAGCCCGCGGCACCGGTCAAGTAGTCATTTTTAGCAAGCGAATCATCAAGTCATGGACTGCTGCTGACGTCAACCTCCTCGGGCTAAATCTCACTATCAACGGAGAGCAGTTCGGCTCCAGTTTCGGCTATGAAGTCTCTGCTGCTGATGTCAACGGAGATGGGTCAGTCTGACAATATTCACTATGTTTTAGATAGTTAACCTTATAATTAAGATGGTGCGAAATATCAGTAACCAGGGATGAATGTCGATAGATAGATAATGTAATAAATTATGGAAATATGTGGTAAGATAAGGTAAGTGTATGCCAAATCCTCCTTCTGTCTGTGACGGACGAAAGTGGGTCGTGCTCCTGTAGTGGAGACTAAAATAACCTGATGATGATGATGATTTGGTAAGATAATGATACTATGTAGGTAGCTACGCCCATGGTAACACAGGTATGTTCTTCCCGTAACAGATAGGTATATTGACCCAGACTACGTTACGAGTTTAGATTTTGATTTTAATGGACATACAAAATACAGCTGATAACGTAGACAAATTCAAATCTTGTGACCACATCTGTCAGTAAAGAACAATTATCTGGTACTATCTGGTATTTTATCATAGTTACGACTAAGAAATAGTATTACTTACTTTCCGTATGCCTTTATATAAATTGTATAACAATAAAAAAAGTATACATAATAAACAAAGTAATCTTATTTTCAGATTACCAGACCTGCTAGTTGGAGCACCATTTTATTTCTCTCGAAACGTGGGCGGTGCAGTTTATTTATACTTAAACCAAAACCACAATTTTACGACACAGTACAATGTCAGGTTAACAGGGAAACAAGAATCCCAATTTGGTATAGCGATAGCCAATGCTGGTGATCTAAATAAGGATGGCTGCGAAGATATTGTAATAGGAAGTCCTTATGAAGGTAATGGAGTCGTGTATATTCACATGGGTGATAGAAAGAATGGCCTTAATACGAAACCAGATCAAATAATCAGAGCAGAAGATTTGCCGAGAAATTTGAAAACATTCGGTTATTCTCTATCTGGCGGACTGGATTTGGATGACAATGGATACCCTGATTTGTTGGTTGGCGCTTATGAAAATGTAAGTAGTGATTTCTAACAATTAGAAATAGTTATCAATCATGAACAGTTCCACCATGATACTTTTTTGTTATACTACGTCGGATGGCAGACAAGCATACAGCCCGCTTGATGTGATGCGGTTACCGTAGCCATATTAACGCTCGCAACATAAAATATCGCTCGCGCGACGCCACCTGCCAACGCAGCATCTACTTCCTTTTCTGGTGACCTCACTCACTTGCAGGAACAGAGCAACCCTCAAGGGAATTGTTATTTGGCTGCGGTATTCTGTGAGGTGGAGGTACATTCTCTAGTCGGGTAGTTACAATTACGCTCCCTACGTCTCTTTTCGCCAGAGCTTCGTTTGTCAGTCAGCAGGGTGCACCGCGTGCAGGTGAAGTTGGCTTTGGTTCAAAGATGTTGATGAACCACTTACGCCCCAAAAGGCTGATAGTAGGTTGTAGTTCCTAGTTACATCATTTTACTACAGAACAGACACTAGTACAGTTTCTAGAGATGTTTTTTTGTTTGAGTTGTTAATATAATACAAGATAAAGCCATGGGAATTTGTAAGAGAATTAGCAAAATATGAAAATCCTTTTTTAACATTATTATAGAAGATTGCGCGGAAATATCTTTTCCGTAAAGTTTGGCACAACCAGTGCCATAATGCAAGTATACATGTTGTATAATATATAATGTTTATTTTCTTTACAGAGTAGTGTCGCGCTTCTTCGAGCTAGACCTATAATCGATATTAAAACATGGGTCAAACCCGAGAAGATTCTAAACATAGACCCAGCAGTACAGGGATGTGACAATGACCCTGATTCAAACTTTACATGCTTCCGTTTCAAAGCTTGTTGCATAATTAAATCATTAGTAAAATCAACACAAAATAATGTACATAAATTAAACTACGTGATAGAAGCTGAAACTTTTGCCAACGAAAGGAAATTCTCCAGAATATTCTTTGATTCAGAGAAAACAAATGTCGTAAACAGAACGATTAGTTTGGGGAAAAATTTGGATTACTGTACTGATCATATCGCTTATTTGAAGAATAACACGAGGGATATACAGACGCCAATCAGAGTAAGTAAACTCGTAGCAAAGTAAATGCCATCTTACTCATTCCATCAATTTGATTTCAATTTTAACATCCTGCATTAAGATAGGTCTTATCAAAACTTTTGACGTTTTGATAAGACAACTGTTTTGATAAGATAACCAAAACTAATTTAGATTAGTTTTGGTCAAAATTTAAAGAGAGTGTCCAAATCTATTTTGATTGCCATTGACATATTAGAACAGTGTTTCTTAAACTGGGAGTAATTATACCCGCAGGAGTAAAACAGAGTTTTGTAGGGGTAATAAAAATGATAAAAGATAACAAATTACTTCAGACCATAGATGTAAGCGAAGCTCAGAATCCTAAGTCTGTAAATAAATAAAAATAAAATTCAGACCTTACAATCCGTAGCTTATATATATTAACTACCTACTATAATAATATTATTATAGTAGGTAGTTAATAAGTAGTGTTTAGAGCGGACTGGTTGAATGCAACCCACCCAGAATGATTCAGACCAATAACATCTAATCTGAGGAGGGGGTAAAATCAATTTCCTTTATTGGTATTAGTGGTAACAACATTGAAAAGGTAAATAATCACTGCAATAGAAGTATTAATGAGAAGAGAAGTTTGATGAGCCTGGTGGTCCTATGGCTAGCAATCGCTACTTTGACTCCTAGCCTAGGTCGTGGGTTCGATACCCGCCGTACAAGTCAAACATTTGAGTGCATGAACATGCCTGTTTGTCTTGGTCTGCGTGTTTTTTATGGATTTATAAAAAAAATCTATTTAAGTACATTTATCAGTAGTCTAGTACCCATAGTACTAGCTTAAATTTGGGACTAGATGACGCTGTGTAAATTGTTCAGAAATATTGATTAATTAATACTATCAATGAAAGATTATAATTTCACAGACAGTAAACCTAGTCAGGTACTCTTTATTACTATTAAGCGTATTGTTCATTCAAGACGTAATATCATTAATTCATCTTTTTTTCAGATCCAATTAACATACAAATTAGAACATGTACAGCCTAGATTCTCCACAGTTGGAACATTGCCGAACATCGACGATTATCCCGTGTTGAATGCTACAGCTACAACCATCTTTACTGCCAATTTCTTGAATGACTGCGGTGAAGACGGCATTTGCCATAGCGATCTAGTTGTCAACCCTGTCTTGTTGTTACCTACAGGTACGGAAACAAAAATACTATTACTGCCTTCTTCTTCGTTAACCCTTATTCATCCCACTGCTGGGATACGGGTCTCCCCTCAATCAAAGGGGGTTTAGAGCATACTCCACCACGCTGCTCAACTGCGGGTTTGTGGAGTATTACTGTACTATTATTTATGTACCGTAAAAGATGATGAAACATCATTAACAAATATATTTTGAATGGATACAAGAACATTTTTTTTTCATACTACGTCGAGTGTAGGGAATGCAATCTCGTTCTCGCGAGATCTCGCGCGGCCGCGGCGGGACCAAAGGTAGAGGTCGGGGGACGAGGTCTCGCTCAGATTCGCTTGTTGCGTCTACTTGCTGTGTTTGTGACCGCTACCTCAGGCCCCGCCGCGCGAGATCTCGCGAGAACGAAATTGCATTGCCTAGTTGAGTGGCAGACAAGCATACGGCCCGCCGGATGTCAAGCGGTTACCGTAGCCATATTAACGCTCGCAACATGAAATATCGCTCGCACGCCGCCACTCCCGCTGCCTACGCAGCAGCTCCTTCCTTTCTGGTGACCTTATATATGGTAGTGTGTGTAATGGTTTTTATTATTAATTTAATGTATTATGCATAATTAAAAAAAGATATTAGCATTCTGAATTTCTTCTCTATATAAATTAAAAGTGTGCGAAATTTCACACTCCTCCGTCCGCGCAATTTTCGTAAAAAGGGGTAGGTACAAAGTTTTTGCTTCACGTATTAATATATAGATTTCTCACTGATCATATTTTTTGTTCAACCTTAATATTTCAAGTCAATCATATTCTGTTTTTCTTTATGTTATAGCTGACGATGGCGTGTCATATTCATTAGCGTTGGGAGAAGAGGAAGAAGTCAAACTAGCTGTGGAAGTAAATAACTACGGCGACTCAGCGTACGAGGCTCAGCTGTTTGTGCAGCATAGTTCCAGTCTCCACTATATAGCTGCTAATATTACTGTAAGTATGCTTCGCTGAGAGATTGAGTAGCGACAAGATCAGCACACATTCCCGTAGTGATAAGAGTCCTCTGTGTATAGGGTTGCCATCTTTGAACGCTAACAACCCTAGTTGTTAGCGTTCAAAGATGCTAGATCTTGTTCTTTCTAATAAGATGCATGAAAACTCCGGATTCTGAATCTTTAAACCCGGACATGTCATCAGTGTTTTCCAGCATTATTACTATTTTTTATTTTGCGACAAGACGGTTATTCGCAGCATGGAATGGGCGGTAGTGATTTAAAACTTATGACCCTGGGCTATAAAATAATGAAACCCGGATGTCCGGACACTCCCCGGACGCCCTCCAAACTAGGACAATTCCGGGGAAACCCCGACGGATGCCAACCCTACCTGTGTAGCCAGTGGTAATAGTGAAAAACATCAATGAACTGTGTTGCAATCCCAACTATGCTATTCCAAAAATTACCTACTGGGGGTATCCATAGGTACTTTCAGTCAGAAGCTAGATATTTCTTGTCATTTCTAGGGGATTTGAACATAACAATATTATTATTGATATGAAATTTCAGGACAAACACATAATCTGCACAAGCGTAAACAAAACAACGATTGGTTGTATGTTAGAGAACCCATTCAAGAGGCAGCCCGACGGCACTCCACCAATCGTATTAAGGTTTGACGCTAGGGCGCTGGAAGACAATGAACCTTCGGTAGAGTTCTCCGTCTGGGCTAATTCCACGTCCAAGGAAATCTACCCCGGGAAATCTCCGGCTAAAGTCACAGCTCTTGTTGTAAAGAATGCTGAGTTGGTGATACATGGGTAAGTTTTGCTTTAAACATATATTATGAAAATTGCAAATATTCATCATGATAATCAACTACTCTTATTCATACTATTATGTCACGATAGGAGTTCGCTTATAATTTAGAGGGATTTTGAGCGTACTTCACCATTTTACTCTAGTGCAGTTTGACGGGAGCAAATGTCTACAAAGCTCCTAAATGTCTTGGCTTAACCAAGACATCTACTTATATATCACAAACTCACTTTATCGTCTATTATTTGGCAGGTAATTAGCAACTTCGAGAATCGGATGGCTTCTCTCTTCTCTCCTTTATTACAGACTAACTCTCAATTCTCTATGCTTTAGAGAGCATATCGAGATATATAAATGCATCTAATGTTTAAATTTGCATCAAACAAATAGGCAGCTCTCATTTTCTTACTAGAATCGCAGTTAAAATTGAAGTTTAAATTACCGATATTGGAAACAGCTGACATGCTTTTGTTTCCATTCAAAATTTATTACATTTTTCTTAGGTGTATTAAGATGATCTGTACTTAATGGGATGTAAGTAGCTCCTCGTGATCTTGTGCCAAAGTCATTAGAAAACGAGGCACAGAAAAGAGATTGTTAGGTTATTTAATTTGGTTCTGTACAACTTGAAATTATTTTTAATATTATAAGAGATTGTATCCAAATAATAATTTCAATACTCTCGATGAAATGATTATTTGGTTACAATCTCTTATTGCATTTCTGCAAGTTGATAGTCAGCACCAATCATTTTCTAAGGGCACAAGGCAATGGGCAAGAGACGTGGGAAGGTGCTACTGAAAGCGGTGTACAGTTTGAACACCGCTATCAGTAGCACCTAAGAAAGAATATGAGCTTTCTATACAAACTCCACACGAGCGCCTTATAAAATAATATTGCCTAATGAGTGTACATCAAATTTGCAGTGGGGCTCGTCCCGAGCAGGTGTTCTACGGAGGCGAGGTGAAGGGCGAATCGGCCATGACTTACTTCGACAACGTCGGTCCTGCAATCGTGCATAAGTATCAGGTATGCGCATACTTACCTCATCACTTTACGAATTAAAATAATGTACTTGTGTTTTTTTTTATCGATGTTTTCAGTTTTGACATACGGAAACATATTTTTTTGTTTCGACTTCCGAGTACTTATGCGAGTATTATCTTACATTAAGTTCCTCTTTAATTCGGATTTATCTTAATAACTTATAAACGGTTTGTTGAAGCTTTGATCATTTAATTAAAGTGTCAGCATTTTGTGATATACAAACAAGGATATTATAAATACTATACATATTTCTTATGCATCAAAAACACATACCTACATAAAAGTGAGGTAATTGTCTTACCTTGTAATTAATTCGCACAAGCAAGACGACGAAACTGATGTTTGTGACAATTGATTGAAATAGCTAAAAATGCCGTTTATGTTGTTAAAGAGGGTAAATAAAGCCCAAATGATCCAAATATACACACATATTTGATACACAATAATATTTGATGTTAACGCGTATTCTCGGTTATTTTCATATTTTTGCAAGAAAATGAGGCACCATTACGCCCATTACGTACTCAGTGAGGGAAAGAGATAGCAAATATATTAAAGCGCCGTGATAGCGGTGGTCATAAGATCACCCAGACCAGAAACCGTTTTTTGACGCAATTTATTACGGGTATATCTTAGTAATTATAACATCATTGTGTCCAAACCTTCTTATAGGCATAAGCAGGAGTGCTTACGGTGATTGAAAAAGATATGTTGCAATTTTATTGATGGGCCAAATTGAAATTGTGTTCTGAAAAAATGTATATCTTGTGTATATTAAATTAATATTTATTTATATATATATAATATATTTATTTGAATTACAACTATTTGGGTATTTTCTCTTCTACTTTCTTATAGTACAAAGCTGGGGTTTTCTGCCCCAATGTCCACGACTACAAACAGTCATACGGCATGCCTGATGCGAAGCGATTATTATAGTGTCACTGGCGTGGCGCCACCGTCGCTGCCAATGCAGCATCTCCTTCTTTTCTGGTGACCTCGCTCACTCGCAGGAATACAATAACCCTAATTAATAATTTGCGACTTATGTCACTTGTCCACTGTCAGTTCAGCCTACTGATTCTAAAAGCAATATCGATAATAATTACTATTGTGTATAATTATAGGTGAGCAATGAAGGTCGTTGGCGAGTGTCTGCGCTACAGGTGCTGATCTCGTGGCCGCACCAGGTGGGCTCAGACAAGGAACAGGGCAAATGGCTTCTCTACCCGGAGAATATCACAGCTATCGACGAAGAAACAGGTAACTTCTCTCTCTCTCGTTTACGCTACACTTATTCTAATATTAACACTATCCAGAATTTCCTAAATGAACCTTTAACATGTAAGTAAATCACAGCAATATATTTACAAGCCTGGTGGTCGAATGGCTAACAATGGGTACTTTAGCTCCGAGGTCGCGGGTCCGAACCCTGCACAAGACAATTGTGTTCATGAACCTTTCTGTTTGTCTTGGTCTGGGTGTTTTCTATGTATTTACAAAAAAAATCACTTAAATATCACCCCTGCCACTCCATACAAATGTCGCATCGTTTACTAAGTACTACATAAAAAGTGGCGTCTGTGCAGAGCGCGATTGAGCGTGTGTGCGTGCGACGTCATACAAACAGTTCCAGATTCGTCTCAGAGGGGAAGTCGACACGAGAGAGCGGCAGGGAGTGGCCGTACTATATAATAATGTAATATTTGTCAGACAAATTACACAGCGCCATCTAGCCCTAAAGTAAGCGAAGCTTGTGTTATGGGTACTAGACAACGTAGGCAACTGATAAACATACGTAAATACATTTTTTTTTTGTAAATACATACTTATGATACATAGAAAACACCCAGACCAAGACAAACAGACATGTTCATGCACACAAATGTTTGTCCTGTGTGGGAATCGAACCTACGAGCGTTGGCGTCGAAGCCGCGTCATTGACCGCTACGCCGCCGAGCTCGTCGTACTTTACAACATAGTACTATTATACATACTGTGGTATTATCTAGTACCCAAAATACAGTTGATGATATAGGAGTGTTCATACATGACCACATAAAAATGTGGCCACGCGATATGATATGACGGGTCAGAAGCAGGTCGTCCCATTCGCAACTCGTCCATATTGCTACTTGTCCCATTCGCAACTTGTCCCATTCTCAATTAGGCCCGTTCGCGTCTCGTCCCATTCGCAGCTCGTCCCGGCGAATGGGACGAGTTCCGAATGCGTGACGAGTTCCGAATGGGACGACCTGCTTCTGACCCGATGATGGGTATGACGGTCCTAGCGCTTGCCGAAAGCTATGTTCTTTAGCGAACGCTAATGAATTCCCCCGCGACCCTCCGCATGTAACTTAATGCCCCCTGGGGATCGCGATCCAGTTTGAAAATCTCTGTTGTAAACTTTTTGTGATGATGTGAAAAATGTAATGCGGCGGATCTAACTTTAACTGAGCTTTGCTGAGTTTGGGACTAGAATAGCGGCATGTAATTTGTCCAGAAATATTTGTTTATTTTTCTCCATTAGATTTATTTATATTTTTATTTCGGAGAATAGTCAACTTTAATAGGATTTATTTTACTCTAATATTGTATTTCACACTTATTGTAATAATCATTAATTATTTTTTTATTATTATTTAAATAGTTGTCTTGGCCAACTTGCCATATAAATATTTTTTGAAAAATGCAAAAATTCATCTGCCCCCCTTAGGTGGGATTTGAACCCACGATTTAATTAGTTTGGTGTTATCAAAAAATAGCTGAATTTCATCTGCAACGATGGACTGCTATGCCTACTTTAGTATTGTAATTACTTAATAGGTTGATGACGTCACACTGTGACTCACAAAGTAGAAATGTAAGATGCAAAAATTCGTCAGCAACACAAACCTTCCTGGTAGCTCAGTTGGAAGAGCACTCGACCGGTCATCGAGAGGTCGTGGGTTCAAATCCCACCTAGGGGGGCAGGTGAATTTTTCCATTTTTCAAAAAATAATAATCATTAATTATTACTGACAAACATATTAATGTTACAGGACACATCCATGGAAAATGTTTTGCATCAAAAAATGAATTAAATCCTCTAAACCTGAAGGTACGACCGGGTTCTATCGAACCACAGCTGGAGAATCTCAAAATGGACCCATTGCTATTCCCGAAGTCTGGCAAACTGACTTCAAAGACCAGCAGCAAGAAACACAATGAGACCAGAAAGGTGTACACGTATTCCAGTGCAACAAAGAACAAAGTCCGGCGGAGAAGGGACGCTGAAGAAGAAACGAAGGCTGAAGCATATACTGACGATGGAAAGAGGAAGCATCATGAAATTATGGTAAGTTTTCGTTAGATTCGTACCACCACAAGTTTGAATTAGACATGGGTAACTCAATCAATTTATTTGAGCTGTTGATCAGATCGCGGTTCTCATACTTGAACCGGAACCGCGAGCTGGCTCACAGATCAGCTCAATACCTACGACTGCAACACGCGCGTAGCAATAGCGAAGTGATATTATAAGTAATAATACCTTATAGGTACGGCTTATAGGAGGTTGTATGATTCGTGGCGATGCGAATCTTCAAGAAATATGAAATGTCAAACAATGCGACTACGCGACACGCACGATATGTGAGCAAATCTTCATAAACTAGTTGATCTGTGAACCGTTCATTTTTAGGGTTCCGTACCTCAAAAGGAAAAACGGAACCCTTATAAGATCACTTTGTTGTCCGTCTGTCTGTCTGTCTGTCTGTCTGTCTGTCTGTCTGTCTGTCTGTCTGTCTGTCTGTCAAGAATTTCTATGTCGAGAATGCGTGGAGGTATCAAGCTGAAATTTGAACTGTGTACTCAGGTCTACGGTCCCATGAAGTGGTAAAATAATCAAACTGCTAAGTTTACGTAGAAAAAAGTTACGGCCGTTTATTCAGCAAAAAACGCATATTTCGACACACTCAAGGGTATCAAAACCTATAGGGTACTTCCCGTTGACCTAGAACTATGAAATTTGGTAAGTAACATCGTTATAGACTACAAGTACAGGAATAAATCTCAAAACTATACATTTGTAAATAGATCTTTAAAAATAGGGGGTCTATATTTTTTATAAGGTGTCGAAATTTCAAATTGAAACTACTAGTTCAAATGGGGTATCATATGAAAGGGCTTGATGTACACATTGCAAAATATATTTTATTTATTTTTTTCGACGCATGATTTCTTATTTATAATGAAAAATATCAAATTTAATAATGATACTACGTACCTACGGAACCCTCGGTGGGCGAGTCCGACTCGCACTTGTCCGGTTTTTATTCAACTGAGCTGCGGTTCAATAGCTCAAGTTCTTGCGATCTGAATCTTTGCGCCGGTTTAATTCTGAATTACACACCTCTAGTTGAATAGCTCACCATCATCTTTCTTTAGTACCAAAACCACCTTCACCTACACGTGGTGCACCTTGCACACGAGCAAGTCAGGCTCTGGTGAAAGAAAGGTAGGGCATGAGCATGTACGTCCACCTCACAGAATATCGCTAAATGCTGCATTAGTAGCAGGGGTGCCAGCGCGCAAGCGATACCTTCAAATTCAAGTGTATGTATGAAGTATACGCAGTTCAATTTTGAGACGGAGTAGTATGGACAAGTACCTTAACCGCTGTAGTTAAACGTTGTTAGACACTCTCGTGTCTTTAATTTTTGAAGTTATTTTATTTATGAAATTCGTGAACATTCAAATATATTTGAAAAAAAAAAGACTATAAGAAAATAGCATATTTAAACAATACAGAACAAGAGACAAAAACCACCAATTTAGTCATGTTTATTTTATCAAAATTAAAAAAAATCCCAAGAGACTACCGTATGAGATTCTTCAAGGAAGGAGTGAAGGGGTTTATACAGGTTCAGGTGAGTGATACTTCTGGTGTTGCGAGCGTCCAAAGGCTGTGATGACTGCTTACCATCAGGCAGGTCGTATGTTTGTTTGCCACCTTAGTTGTATGAAAAATATCTAGTGTTTGAAATGAAATTAAACGAAATTCTTTATTTGCACATTTACAGTCATTGTAAATATTAGGCCAATGTCACATTGCTTGGCAACTGTAAAATGCCTTTAAATGTAGACATGCAAAATAATAGAACAAGTATATTATATTATATGGCTTTGCAATCCAATCCAGAATAGATATAATACAAGCTTAAGTAGAATATGAAGACACAAAACATCTCCGAGAATGTAAATGTTTACAAATATCTCACAAAATATTCTAATATATAAAATTCTCGTGTCACAGTGTTAGTTACCATACTCCTCCGAAACGGCTTGACCGATTGTTATGAAATTTTATATACATATTCAGCAGGTCTGAGAATAGGCTGTTATCTATTTTTTATGGCAAAACAACGTTTGCCGGGTCAGCTGAACTGAAACTGAACTTCACTAGGCCAACACAATGGCGTTCGAAGCCAGTATTCCAGGTTTTCGTTCAGGGTTCAGGGTTTCGCTTAAATAACAATAACAATATATTTTTCAGAGTTGCGATAAGAAGACTGCAAAATGCATAACATTTCAATGCATTATCTATCCGCTGTCGCGCAAGCAGGAGGTTACCATCACAGTAAAGGCGCGCCTGTGGAATTCCACTTTGGTGGAGGACTACCCTCGTGTCAGTCACGTCACCATCGTATCCAAGGCTGTCATCAGCATCCCCGATCACTACAATATACATCAAACCATCAGTACAGACACCGTTGTCGTAAGTTTACCCACAAAATATGAACCCAAAAGTTTATTTTGAGGTATGAGTGACTCACCATCATCATAGTTAATGCCACCTAGAGCCCTCTCGCCGAAGCTGAAGCCGAATACCATCATCATATACCATTGAATATTTTGATTCGAAAAAATAGGATTTACGTTTTAGTTATTGACAAACATCTTCAGCTTATTTAGTAGAGCTCTAGAGTTTCTACCAGCTAAAACAAATTACCACTAATCTAAGGCCAAGTTTGATTTTTGATATCAAAAAATTCGATGGGAATCGGCTTCAGCTCTGATGGTAGGGACCCTGAGCGTAGTGCACACTGTGCAGATAAGCAAACGAGGTTCTGGCTCAAGAGAGGTAGGGTCCAGGGAAGTCACATAAGACCGCAGCCAAACTACAATACCCTTGAGGGTTGTGGTATTTTTGCAATAAAATTAGGTCTAAGATGTGTGGAGATGCTGACCAGATGGAGTGCCAGCGCAGAAGGTTCAAGCGTCTATTAAATACTGTAAACGCTTAACATCAGACGGGCTAATTATTATTGAAATAGTTGATTTCGGCCAACTTGCCAGAATATTAAAAATGTTTTTAAAAATTGAAATATTCCCCTCCCGCGTCTAGGTGGAATTTGAAACCACGAACTCTAGATTACCGTTCGAGTGCTCTTCCAATTAGTAGTGTAAACTTAATAAGTAGATGGCGCCACACTGCGACTTAACAACAGTAAAAATATAAAATGCAAAAATTCGCCAACATCGCAAACCTTCCTGGTAGCTCAATTGGAAGAGCACTCGACCGGTATTCGAGAGGGTTCAAATTCCATCTAGGCGGCGAGGTGAATTTTTCTTTTTTTTTTAATATTTATAATCAGACGTGCTGTACGTTTGGTTGAACCCTGGCGTGGTAAATATACTCGTATATTGTTTGTTTGTTTAGAATATCTTTATTGTAAACAAATGTAAATTAATATAAACTTATACAAAGGCCAGCTTATCTCTGTAAGATCTGTACTAGCTAACCTTTGAGTGTTGGATTTGTTGGACAGTAGTATTACGACTGACGATTTATAAAATACTTAATATACTACCTAATATATACCTAAATACTTAATATACCTATTATTTTGTCCAGGTGGAAACGGATGCGTATCCAGACTTGCAGATAAGCGAGCCAACAGAAGTGCCTTTATGGGTGATAATAATATCAGTGATCATCGGACTAATAGTTCTCATATTACTTATCCTAATATTATGGAAACTAGGCTTTTTCAAGAGAAGTAGACCGGACCCAACGTTATCCGGTAATTTAGAAAAGAATCATCACGAATCCAGTCCATTTATCGATAGGAATAGGAACGGTACTCGATAGCTGAGGGAAGTGAATGTGCATGGAACACAAGTTTAGAAAATTGGACATTGCAGTGTATATAATGTTTTGAGTGTTATAGATCCACTGGGAATTTATTAGGGGATATGTTGAGGCGGAGATCGGATTACTATGTACTTTAGTTAAACAATTTATTGACAAGAACAACAAACAACATATTACACATTTGCCTGAAATACATGTGAACTAATTCCAGGGTATCAGTAAAAAATAAACGGTGATCTGTAAAAATCTAAATTAATTTATGTACAATCTGTTATGTTGTTTAGACTTATCTTTTTTTATTACCAGTGGTGGTATTTGATTTGATATTTTTTGGAAATCCAAATATAATCCACTCTTCAAGTTCAGCAACGTTACATTCTCGTGTCACCGTGCTCGACTAAGAGCACTTCCCTTATCATCGTTAATCCTTATTCATCCAACGAAGGGGTTTAAGGCGTACTCCACCACCCATTATAATATTATAGCTACCTATTTATTTACTTGTTAGAAACCACCATATCCCCTAGTGAAGATATATAATGATGTGCATAGATTCATAAATGATTTAGCAATTAAATTATAATACGTCTTTTGTCTGTGATGTCTTCATAGAGGAAAATGTATGTATGTGATGTTTACGGTAATAAGATTTTGTTTTGTTGATGTTTGCACGAGTCCTTGATATAAGATATTTTATTGTTTTGAAATGCATTTCTTTAAATGAAGTTTATTGTAAGTTTTAAAAATAATGCAACTTACAATTGTTTATTTGAAATCAGTTATGTTTAAATAAAACTGAAATCGAAATGGGTCGAGTTGCCCATGAAAAATACGTGGAAAATCTAAAAGTCGTCAACTGAGCCTGCGTCATCAGAGGAGCGTTCGATTAGTTAACTCCGGAATCGAAAGAGGGCCTTAAATTCTGATTCATTTTTATTTAAATCAATGAAATAATTAACAATAGAAAATAGTTAATAATTAGTGACGACTACCAGTGATTTACTTCAACAATACCACTTTTTAGGCTTTTAATAATTTCATGCAATTTTGTGTGAACACAATTGATTTTAAATATCATCCAATAAGTACGATTGATTGTTTATATATTCGTTCGGAATATAATAAAAATATAATATATCTGTAAATACTTGCCCTATTTATAATTAGAATAACTAAATTGACTAGATTTGTTTTACTAGTCACAAAATAATAGGTATTTCGTATTTATATTTTGTATAATTAGGAATAGATTTTTGTCACAATTTACTTATTTTTCACGTTTGGCCTTTAAATGAAGTCAATAATTATAACTAATAAGTAACATTGAGGTACTTAAATATTTTTAGGCCGAAATTATGTTGATGCTGAGCATCTAATATCGTAGTTTTTACACGTGGCTTTTAAGCGCATTTTTTTACCACCAAACCTTTTTGTCCAATGCCTTAAAATGTAAATTTAAAATACATTGTCTACTTACTAGCATGTTCTGAAATAATTGTTGTATATAATAATAATGTATAATTAGATTTTATACTAAATTGTTATTTATAGTCCAAAAGCCAATTTGAATACACTGCCGATTTTTAACTTTTACGTCGAAATTAGACACACAAGTCATTTATTCTTACATACTGGTATGTTTATAATTAACATAAGTAAATATTATTTGTCTGTGAATGTAAAATTCAGATTTAGACTGTATTATAGAAAAATCATTTTCACTCGTTTTAGAGTGAAAGGTTTTTAAGATACCTTTATGTGGAGTGTAAAATAATTAGATACTTAGACGCATGACGATAAAATTATATGGGTTATGAGTAGCACTCGAGTGCTAATATAAGAATATATTCTAATTATTATTAGTGCTATTATGAATATATGTATATTCTCATAATTGTAGTCGACTGCGACTCAAAAAAATTTTTTTGACGTGATAACGTCCTATAAATCGATGCACGCCGACTGCACGCACGAAAAAGCATGACTCATTGTCACGTTCCACCTGAGCCGAGCGTGCAAGCGATAGGGAGGAACAAGCGATAGAGAGGCACGATCGGCCTAAGCAATCGGCTTGTGATGCGTCTATCTCTCTTCCACTCCATCGGCCGATGTTTTCTTATGACGTTATCGCGTAAAATTATCGTCAGACAACCATTTTTTTTAAATAATTTTAACGTCATGCGTAGGACAGTCAACAAAAGAGGTAAAGTAACATGGCCAGGGGAAAAAAATGTAATCTTAATTCAAGACTTTTAGGGTGTAAGTGATCCATCAACAACTTTGAATCAAAGTCAACCTCACCTGCACGTGGTGCACCCTGCTGAATGACAAACGAGGCTCTGGCGAAAAGAAAGGTAGAGCATAACGTATTTTGCAACCTGCACGTCTGGGGAAGTAACTCCACCTCACAGAATACCGCTTAACAATTTCCTTAAGAATTGTTCTATTCCTAAGAGCAAGTGAGTTAGATCACCAGGAGGAAGGGATTGCTGCGTTGCAAACGGGGATGACGGCGCGTGATGCGTTAATATTCCGTTACTGCTTCCCATCACGCGGGCCGTATGCTTGTTTTTAATACCACTAAAGTGGTAAATAGGCATAATGCCCGGCTCATGGAAAGTAAGATGCGTTGCTGACCTTGTGAAAACCTCTTTACACCCTTTTTTGTTGTCTGTCTTACTGTCACATAACATAACAGGAGCGTGCGTTGAGAATTTTGGACATACCAATATGTATTGTTGCAAATAAAATTGTCTACCCATGTATCACCGGTTGTGATTAATTTCTTTTATTCCTTATAGTAAAAAAGTGATTCAATACTACTTAAACATTTTTAATATAAATAAAATTGTGCCATTTCAATACAACATGTGTTTTAATTAGAATAACGGCATGTTTAGTACAAGTTTTTAGTAGTATTCGTTTTCAACAAAGTTAACTTCATTTTGTAAAAAGTGAACATAGCGGCATCTACCGGCAAACAGTCGGAAGTAGATCCAATCCCAATTGAAGTTAACGTTGTCGAAATCTATTGCGTTAAAAAACTCGCACTAACCCCTCTGAGTGCTTAGAGTTTTTTGTTGGCGTTCAATCGTTTCAACGTAACGAAACCGACTAAATAGGGAAGTACTCTCATATTGTGAATTTATAAGACGAATGGTACATATCAAAACTATATGGCTTACTTGCCCACATTTTGAAGTAACCCGGCTAATTTCGATATGTAAAATGCTTCTGATAAATTTACAATAAGAAACTTTTTCTCAATTTGGTCGGCTTGTAAACGGTAACACGTTCAAATGTGACCAAAAAACTCGCATTAAGCAGTAAGCATGCTTAGTGCGAATGTGTACGTATTCGTTTTCGACAAAGTTAACTTCATTTTGTATGAAATTGACATAGCTACATCTACCGGCAAACAGTCGAAGTAGAGCCAACCCCATACTAATTGAAGTTAGGGTTGCCATCTCTAAATGCTAGCAACCAGGACAAGATGCGTGAAAAATCCGGATTTTGAATCTTAAAACCCGGACATGTCATCAGTGTTTTTTAGTACTAGTACATTTTTTTATTCGGTGACAAGACGGTTATTCGCAGCATGCATGCGGGTGGTATTGATTTAAAACCTTTAACCCTGGACTATAAATGAAACCCCGCCCGGACGCTCTCCGAACGAACGCCCTCCAAACTAGGACAAATCCGGGGAAACTCGGGCGGATGGCAATGGCAACCCTAATTAAAGTTAACAGTAAGCCCTAAGATCCTACCGTTGTTGTACATATTATAGAGATGCATATTTTCAGCGAAATTTATTGAGCTTATAAAATCGTCCGGTCGTTCTGTCTGTCCGTTGCATGAAACTCAAAATTTAAAAATTCTGACTTCGGATTCGTGTAGAGCATCAAAAAGTAGTAATGTAAAGTGACCTTGGTTTTCCGAAAAAAAGTCGTTCTGTCTGTCCGTCCGTTGCCATAAAACTCTAAATTTCGAAATTCTGACTTCGGATTCGTGTAGAGCATCAAAAAGTAGTAATAAAGTGATCTTGGTTTTCCGATATCAATTCGGGATTTCGAAAAAAAAAATCGCTAAAGGCGCATGCTGCGCGTCCGATGTTTTTTTAGAGATGCATTCGTAAACTCAAAGCAGGTATTCCAATGATGATGATTAATATGAACAGAGTATGGAAAGTGATATTAAGTTCTAGAGAAGTGTTTCCGAACCTGGGGGGACAAATCAAGTCAGACCAATAAGATCTTTTCTAAGAAGGGGGTAAAATCAGTTTTCTTTATTGGTCATAATATTATACAGGTCATAATAAATTTACGACTATCGCTATCCTTATCATCTCGGCGCTTTAATATACTTGCTATCTCTTTCCCTCTGTACGTCATCAGGACGACATGATAAATTGAGTAAGTATTTCACGGACCTTGAGAATGGCGCGCAAAAGTTACTTTGGCATACAAAACAGAGTGAGTAAGGGATGCGATTTCGATCCCCGCACAAGATAAACATTTGTATGCAATGTATGTCTTAGTCTGCAACTTTTTATATATTATCTAATTTTACAGAAACATTGTATACAAGTATTTAAGCACTGTACACAAGTATTTAAATAATGTAGACAAGTATTTAAGCATCGTCGCTAACCCTTACGCCCACCGCTGGGATACGGGTCTCCCCTCAATCGCAGGGGTTTAGAGCATACTCCACGCTGCTCAACTGCGGGTTGGCTGAAGCCAGTGTTTTCAAGCCGCCCAAAGGCCATTGCTTTGGCTTAACGTCTGTTATCTGGTGACAAAGCCGGGACCTACAGTTTAACATGCCCTCCGAAGCACGGAGGAGCTCGACATAAATAAACCCACCCATAGACAGGCTACGGTCGACGTTGCTTAATTTGCGTGATTGTAACTACTTATATACTTACTCACGCAGGTATGACTATTTGCATAAAAAGGCATGTTTATTTATTGTTCGTATAAAAAAACCGTTCGTACCTACTGAAGACCACAAGACAGAATGGGACGGGAGCCCACCACACATTCCCACCACTGGGCCTCCTGTGTAGCCAGGAGTAATCCTGGCTGGCGATGAAAAAAGGCAATGAGCAGTGACGTCCATTGCAGTTCCAGGGGTAAAACTACGGCTGCCTTGGAACTCACAACGAATTTAATCAAAAGAAATTAGTAGGAGTAAGAAGCTTTTAGAATTTGACTTCCTTGAACTCTTACCACAAGACAGAAGTGAAAACTTTGCCGACTTTATATAATATATTACCTTGCGGACTTTACCCGAATAAGCGTCACATAACCGAGTGTGATGTGTTACATATCCAAGCGTGACGGTTGTCTCATTTGATTCACTATAATAAAGTGCACAAAGTTTTCATTAAAAAAAAACTCTTATTGCTCTACTTTCATTTTTAGACTTTTTTAAACAACTGCGGGTTTGTATGACCTACCCGGCCTGCCTGATGTAAAGCGGTTACCGTAACTACATAGATACTCCCAATATAAGCTCGCACACTGTTAACTCTGCGTTAGCAGCGGGGGTGCCAACTTCTTTCATCTGGTGACCTCCCTTACGAGCAAGAACATAACCACAGTATAAGTAATAGTACTACGTACAGTACGGCCATTCCCTGCCGCTCTCGACCTCACCTCCTCTGAGACAAGTCTAGAAAAGTTTGTATGGCGCCGCACGCACACACGCTCATTCTACCACTGCACACACACGTGGTTTATGTAGTAGTATATGACGCGACATTTGTATGAAGTGGCCAGGGTGTGAACAATCCTCTAGGTCTAGGATATTGTTGTTTGCTGTAGTATTCTGTAAGGTGGAGCTACTTCCCCAGTCAGATTCGACATGCCCTACATGTCTTTCCAGATTCAAGTTTGCTCACTGATGGGAATTTTGTAAATTTTTCGCTTTATTAAACAAAAAATATATATTATTGAGTACCTATAGTAAAAGTAAAGACATAAAATAGTAATGTTAATATTTATTTCCACTTAGATGATTGTAAATTATTAAATTAAAACTCATAATTGTTTATAAAATACAATAAGTAGAAAAACAAATTATTTTAAAGTTGAAAATATAATTAAATTATTTAAATATAATTGACGACTAGTTTCAATAATTTAATTATGCATTAATTTAATATGGCGATTTATAGTAATTGCAGACAGCAGTGGATGATTTCTGAAACAAATAATAAAATGTAAAAACACAAGTAGTAGTCGACCTCCCGTTAAAAAGTTATAAGTATTTTTTGTGGCAGTGCTGAAATAAGCCTTATTTCGGCACTGCCCAAAAAAACTACACCATCTAGCGAAAATCTAATTTCACCCAGATGTTGCCTTGAATTTGTCGAAATTGTCGGATATAAAACAAACTGGGCGATGCGTAATTAAAAAGTTACATGTATTTGTAGTAGCGCCACTATTGGTGGTAGCGTGATGTTATATAGCCTATAGCCTTCCTTGAAATCTAAGCTATCTAACACTAAAATATTTTTTTAATTCGAACCAGTAGTTCCTGAGATTTCTGAGAGAACAAACAAACAAACTCTTCAGCTTTATAATATAGATAACAAGTATTAGTACTATGATTGTAAATTTACGGTTACGTTCACAGTTGGTATCTAAATATGTAGTACAATAAACTTACTTCTTTTTTTACCGTCGACCAGCAAAAAGTGCACAACGATCTGATATTATTGTCGACTTCACTTTTTTGTAGACAAGGCTGTTCCATTTCACCTGCAAGTAAGACATTTATATTTTTTTATTATTTATTTATGAACTTTATATTTGTATTAACTAGCGGCCACCCGCGAATTCGTTGGCGTAGACTTCAGAAATGTAACAATTATCTATAATATAAAAATGAATCGCTGAAATCGTTGCTAAGCGCAAATCTGGAGAATAGCTAAACCGATTTCGCTAATTCTTTTTTTAGAATATTCCTTGAAGTACGAGAATTGTACAATTATGCAGAGAAAAATATAATCTATAATATAAAAATGAATCGCTGAATGTGTTGCTAAGCGCAATACTCGAGAACGGCTGAACCGATTTCGATAATTCTTTTTTTAGAATATTCCTTGAAGTACGAGGTTGGTTCTTACGCAGAGAAAAATATAAAAATGAATCGCTGAATGTGTTGCTACGCGCATTACTCGAGAACGGCTGAACCGATTTCGCTAATTATTTTTTTAGAATATTCCTTGAAGTACGAGGATAGTTGTTACGCAAAAAAATTAAAAAAACCTATTTAGTGTTTTTTTTTTTAAATTGACTGAAAAACTCTAAAAACAACACTTTTCTATACGCCCATACAAACGATACGTAATAATATTTAAAAGTCAATTTGAACTTTAATACCATACCATAAAGTTCAAGTGTTAGTGGAGAGGTTCAGAGAAGGCTGAACAAGTAAGTGACGTTAGTATCGTATAATATTGATATTTTTATGAAATTTTGTGTGCATATCGGGTAGGTCTGAGAATCGGCCAACATCTATTTTTCATAACCCTAAATGATTAATGTATAGGGCAAAATAACGTTTCCCGGGTCAGCTGGTTGTTAATAAATCTTCTTCTGAACGTACCAAGATAAAATATACACCTGATTTTAAGCCCAACCTCTAGCAATACAACTGTGGAAATCGCAACTAATTTCGTGAAGTACCTAGTTCTTATTTGCGCGTACAAACATACAGATCGAATTTTTGGGCATTTTAGTCAAACTTCCTAAACTGAAATGACGTTTGACTGTCGTATAGACAGTTTACGAAAGGATATCTCTTCGAATTTGTATGTTTGTACTAAGACTGGTATTACTGAGGATATACATATATGGTCGACCAAAATGTCTCCACCTTGCCTTGGCACAAGTGAAGACTAAATATGAGGACATGAGGACCATTACCACTGCAATTAGCGCAGCGCTGGCGAACCACGCCTAGACGATCTATAAGTATATCTTCACGTGTCGTCTAAATGATCCTGAATTAAAAAAAACATTTCTCACATTTTTTTTAACGGGACGGGGGCCTCCTACTACATATTTCCACCACTGTGTCTCCTGTGTAGCAAGGATTAACAGCGGCGACCGCCAAAAAAGGCAACGAACAGTGAAGTTTATTGCAGTCCCGCGGATAAAACTACGGCTTTGGACTTACAATGATTATAGTCAGTAGAAATTATTAGAAGTAAGAAGCTTTTAGAATTTGACTTCTCCTCTCACCTGTGTAAAGTTGATTATCCAGATGCGTGATATAACTACCGGCCAGTCTCAAAATCTCGATTTTGCTGAGTTTTCTATCGGGTGGTTCCGTGGGGATCAGCAGTCGCAATGTGTTGAAGGCCATATTCACGCTGCTTGGAGATACAAATGGTATTTTGATAACAATTCTATTGGTTAAAGAAATGCGATATTAAAAAAATGTATCCCTGACACTATAACTATGCTGTACTTCCACTTTCTCGCTCTGAGGCCCTAACGTCGAAGCTGAAGCCGATTAGCATCGAATATTTTGATTTGAAAAATATGTCTTACGTTTTAGTTATTGGTAAACATCATCAGCTTAGTCGGCAGAGCTCTTGAGTCTCTACCATGTAAGCTGAACACAAATACCATAAATGTAAGCTGAAGTTCGAATTTCGCTATCATAAAATCTGATGTGAAGCTTAGGCGGGAGGTCCCTGGTTTGTTTTCCTTTTCCTGTTGCTAGCAGTTTTGTTCTTAATAAATAATTATACACCAGGTGCATAGTTATAGTCAATGATATTATAACAAGTACCCTTTAAATTTCTTTAGGTATAGCAGTCGAAGTATAAATGTATTGCTTTGATATTTTTCACATTATATAACAGGTCTCGCAGCTCTGACGTTTTTGATTACATATTATATAATCTTTAGTTATCTATAGTTTAAATTATTTAATCGGTCACAATTGGAAAAGCATACTATAACCGCTAGGACATAAAATAACAAATAAATAAATATTACTGGACAATTTACACAGCCCCATCTAGTCCCAAATTAAGCGCAAAGCTTGTACTATGGGCACTAGACAACTGATTAATATACTTAAATACATTTTTTTTGTAAATACATACTTATAATACATAGAAAACACCCAGACCAAGACAAACAGATATGTTCATGCACACAAATGTTTGCCTTGTGCGGGGATCGAACCCGCGAGCTCGGAGTCAAAGTGGCCATTGCTAACCATTCGACCACCGGGCTCGTCAATGTTTGGGAAATTTCGTACAATATTAAGAAGAGTGATTTCTATACTAACTTTTGTGTCCTGTCTCGCTCGCGTGCATTGGCTTGACATCTCTGCTTTGCCACAGGAGCTGTTTCCACGTTGGGAAAATTCGTCACTGTATACACTTGCTGTTCCCAACTTTCTTCATTGCATTGATAATGTAGATAATTGTCCATTTTAACACTTTGAACTATTTAGAACATGTTGGAAGGAACTGCTATATATGGCTTCCAAAGACGTACTAATCCGGGTTCATAATGTCGGGCCCCTAATAAGTATTCTGATGGATATCGCTCATGAAGGATTCATTTAGGAAGAACAGCGCGCGCCACTGACGCGGCTCTTAACCGATAATTGTATAAACAGATGGCTCCCGACCATACAGGGCCGGATTTGGTGCAGTTATGTCATAATGATTTGACCATTTGAACGTTCTTTATGGATAGAAAGTTCAAACTTGGAGCTCATACAAACAGAAGCTGTGCTCTGAATGATGGCTTCGTCAGCGGTTGTCATTTCGCTATACATTTTTTGTGATTTCTCATCGAAATTTACATTACATTAGCATGCGCTTTAATATAACTTGCTGAAAACTTGGGTTACCGACGAATAGAATTATCATCAAGCATTTTTCAATGTAATTTTAGCGGAGACAAACCATAACTTTGAACATAATGTAATCAACTTTCGTTTTTCATATAATTATTATAATAATAATAATTATAATTATTATCGTATCTTATCGTCATACTGCGATTATGGGTCTTCGTCGATGTATTGCACGTCGAGGCTGTCCCATACGAATCTACTCGGATAACGGAACCGCCTTCGTTGGTGCTGCCAAGATGTTGTCGGACTTATATTCTTTTTCTAATAACAAAAAGATTGAGTGGAGTTTCATAGAAGTATAAAGACGGCACTTGAACCGACTCTCAAACAAAGGAACCCCAGACAAGAGGTTTTGCATACCCTACTTTTGGAGGCAGAAGCCATTGTAATTTCGAGACCATTCACTCATGTCTCAGTGGACGCAGAAAATGATCACGCCATTACACCGTTCAGCTTTTTAATCGATACCTCCAGTTTTGACCAAACACTGAACTGTTTCAACGACGCTGATTTGTGTCGCCGGCTAGATTGGAAAAAGGCGCAAAGGCTAGCGGACCTGCTAACCCTAGTGCGGAAGGTGATACCAGAGCAACATCAGTCCGTTAAACTTAGCGATCTGGTATTGATAGCAGACGGAACACTACGAGGTTGTTGGCCCATAGGACGAATATGTGCGACTTACCCTGGCAAGGATCAAGTAATTAGTGTAGTCGACGTCTCGACGATAGGGGGTGTGCTGCGAAGACCGGTCAGGAAGCTGGTGTTATTGCCAGTCAGTACCATTTAAAATGGTTTGGTGTAACACGCCGTCGGGGGCGATGTTCTGGTACTGGCTGGCTTTAAATACTGGCCGGCTTACTACAAACTTATACTTTTACTTTGACATTGCCTTTTAATACATTTTGTTTTTGTATTACTGTAAAAAAAATAAAGAGCCGAATCACACCAATTTATTGGTAACCATTTGCATCCTCAATATTATGGTATATATTATATGTCGAGAATAGTTATTATAATTATAATACATCTATAGATTGGTTGATACTGATTAACAAATTACATTTTTTTTAACAAAACTAAGGTGTGATAACTCATGCTGAATAGAAAGCAAAACAATATTTTTTTACTATACTAATGAAAAAGAAACAAGAATTTATTAAAAAGAGAAATTAATGTATATAGGTAAAAAACTTTTAATCACCTTTTCTCAAATCAGAAGCAACTAAATTAAAGCTAAGATTATTTGAATATTGAAATCACTCGTATATATCATCATTATTTTCTGTCCCAAATACCCCCCTGTGATGGCGAATGGCCCGCTTGTCATCAAGAATGTAAAAGTCGGTTTGCTCCCCCGTGCTATGTCTCTGTTTGTTTAAGCTAACTACCGCAATAAATATTTTTAATATCTTCGATGACTTCTTGTAAACTGAATCATGGTCTGACATGGCCATTGATCATTCATATTTAGTTGAAAGTTTCAGAATGTAATGCTGAACTAAACTTATTTTATAGATATGTTTGTTTGATGGTATATGTATTCGATGGAGAACTAAACTTGTCGACATAGCTTGCTGAAAAGGCAGTAGGCAGACCGCATCTGTAGTATCAGCGATGCAGCAGGAAAGGCTTAGAATGCAGGATACAGGATATATGGCGCGACGAAATATTGGGCGCCATCGTCGAGATGGACCGATGATCTCACGGCAGGAAGTAGCTGAACGATGATAGCGGAAGATCGCATATGATGGATTTGGGGAGACCTGTATCCAGTAGAGTCGGAAAATACATGTTGACAATGATGATGAGAACTTATTATCATATTGAGGTGTTCGGTAGTCGAATGGTTAGCAATAGCCACTTTGATTCCGAGGTCGCGGGTTCGATCCCCGCACAAGACAAATATTTGTGGGCATGAACATGTCTGTTTGTCCTGGTCTGGGTGTTTTATATGTATTATATGTATGTATTTACTAAAAAAACGTATATTATATTAGTTATCTAGTACCCGTAGTACAAGCTTTGCTTAGTCTGGGACTAGATGGCCGTATGCAATTTGTCCAGGAATATTATTATTTATTATATATGGTTCTATGCAGTTGGCATGGTCGTGTGGTCGTGCTAATGTGCAAAACCCCTAAATACATAAAGAATCAACAATAGATTATTGATTCTTTATGTATTCAGGGGTTTCTTTATGTATTTACAGATCAATACCAAATTATCGTTTCTTACCAACACGCGACGTTCGTAATCATCATGTAATCAACTTTATAATATATTTTTTTCATATCCCGCCTTGTACAGTATCCTAGCAGGATGTAAATATATACTTAAGTAAGTAATATAAAAAATAAATTAATTCACCAAGCTGATTCATAGCATACCTAGTGGATATCAGCATTCGTTTTTACAAACTTTAATAAATATTTTATGTTAATTGTTTCCACTTAGAATATAATTTGGATCTGTATGTTGTTTTCTTTCTCACCATATATTTGTCTTTAAACGAATAGCTTTAACAGATGATTGTGCACTAAAATCCATCCAACATGTCCCTGCATTTCGCGTCTCCGGGGAGAGTTGGTCGTGGGAACATCGTCTAATTGGTTAATTTATACGCTCTCTGCGTTGTGCCCATTTGTATTCATTTGTTTCACAGAACATTCTACAGACATAAAAGAACGATTCGTTTTGTTGACTATACGACAAACTATATGAATTCCTTCAAACATCTCTTGGGTAATAAATATGATAATAAGTTCATTAACCAGCAACTTCGATACACGTCCTTGATATTACTAAGTAGTTGCAGAGTTGAGAACTGGTGAGTGATATTATCTAGTATTGTAAGAATCCATAGTTGCGGTAGCCGTTTACCATTAGGCGGGCCATATGTTTCTTTATTTGTATAAAAAGGAATGATATGTGTTACGAGATAAATAAAATTATTTGGTGTACGCCAGATTTCGGATTGAACAAATTCGTGATTTGCCAGATTAGCCCCGGCGGCGGCCACTCCATACAAATGTCGCGTCGTTGACTACTTTATAGACGGTGACGTCTGTGCAACGCGTGTATGAGCGTGTGTGCGTGCGGGGCATATAGGGTGTTCCAGATTTGTCTAAAATGGGATGAGGTCGATACGAGAGAGCGGCAGGGAGTGGCCGTACTGTACATAGTACTATTACCTATACTGTGCTATACGACACGTTCAAAAATTACACAATTAATATTTATGTATTATTCGATTCGATTTCTATAAACTGCATAATTTCCTGCATTTTGATCTAATTAAAAATAACTAGATAAATAAACCTGATAATGTTTATATTGAGTTTATTTGAGTTTTTTTTTTATTAATGTTATTTTCTCGTCCGTAATCCGTGTTGCATTTACAATTAATATGGTACATTGACGTGAAAGATAACATTATCGCAGCTGCGTGGAAGACGTGCTCGGTGACCAGTGAAGCAACCGCAAGATCCACGCAAGATGATTGTTGTATTGCTCGCTGGCTGTTGGTTTTGCGACGTCACGTCCCCACTACGAGCGTAGCGGGCGCTGCGCCGGCCAACCGACGCGGGCGCACCACGGCCGAGACTTTCTCCTCGCGACACCTCGCCTGGAGAAACGACAGCGAGGTGAGTCGCACACGCATCCGCGCGCGAGTCGACCGCCTTCGACGCTGGCGCGAAGTTTATTATCACACTTCCGTGTTCAAACTACCGCTTTCGCTCCGTAAACAGTGTGAACGTTTCATGTTTTTAAACAAATAGTACAAATAAAAAGGAATCGTTGGATGACTTCTGAACCGCTGTATTGCAAAATGCTGCTATCTAATTATAATTAAAGGTAAGTCGCCTTTCTACTGACCAGACCATCCGATCCGGTGTTAGATGATGACATTCTGTGATAAGGTAGCCACGGTTTCTCGTGGTGAACGCAAGGACGCGATCACATATTAGGTACCCACCTGGTAGTGGTCAATTCAGTTTCAGAGACTTTATTGTTAGTAAAGTTAAACCTATCTAACAGTTCGTACCTTCTAATTGATAATTAAGAAAATCATTATTTAGGTACCTCTTTCTCGTGGATTGCAATTCTATTAAAATATTTCCCAATGATGCTAATTGAAGTTTAGGTAAACTGAGGTTGCCAAACAATACTAATGGCAGTTAAGAATCTGCATACTTATCTTACGTACTCATACACAATGGGTTTTTTCGTACTACAGTTAGGAACGATAAGTGTACAGTTAGTATAAGACTGGTTATTTCAGGGTTGTATGTATAACAGCTGACTTGCGGCACTACCGTCTTTGCCATAAGGGCACAAGGGGCCCGTGCCCAGGGCCCCCCATCTTCAGGGGGCCCCACAGAACCGACAATATACTTCATACATTTATTCTCAAAAAATAAAATTATTACATTTTTTTCACAAGAATGAGTAACTTGTCAACTATGTGCATAGAAAGTGATATCCGTAAAAAAATTGACATCATGATGATCGGTTGAGTACTTTTGGCATGAAAGCGTAATGAACAAACTCACATTCACATTTATAATATTAGTAGGTATTTGATGACACACAATAAATGATCCGATTAGAAAAATTTAGACTAATCGCTTTCTTTATTAAAAGGGCCCCAAATTCTTATGTGCCCAATGGTCCCACCATAGTTTAAGACGGCCTTGCTTGCGGGTATACTGCAGAAAAACATATAGTGCTTTCATTATTAGTGCTGATACAATTTCCTACCATACCGTATTCCTCTGATTGTAAGTAATACTTCTATTTAACTTAGCAACATACTAAAGTTAAATTGACAGTTTCAATACCTAATGTAGGAATGCCATGTGAGTGGTTCTTAACTTATTTATAACCACAGAATAAATATCTCATCGGAATAACTTAACATAAGAATTTACAAATTTTAATCACATTCTGCAGAGGATATTTCACTTCGCCTTTTAGGGAAATAATGTATTATGAATAAACAAATTGATTTTTATAAGTTTTGATAAAGATATTAGACATAATAGAACTGGACACGTTATCTTGTTGTATCGTAAGATTACGTGAGATTATTGAGAAACACTCAATACACGGAGTTTCCGCGTGAGTTCATTCAAGCCCAATGATCAGAACATCCTCATGTTGTGACGAAACGGTATGCCTGACGTTTGAGGAAAACTCGATGAATCATTAAGGATCTTTCTACATTGATATCCTGCCAATGACCTATCACAATGCAAAACGTACAATGTCATCTGACTGCAGCCTGCATAAAGAATATGTAAAACGATTACAACTAACACGTTTTCCTCTCAATATTGGGTAATCTTAATAATTAATTCGTCTTTCCTCCTAATTTTATTACTAAGATTCTGACCAACCCCCTCTTTTTTAAAATAAAAATACAGTCGAATATATATATATATATATATATATATATATATATATATATATATATATTAATCCCATATCATTCAGATAGACGGTTCGCCCATGAAAAGGTTGTGGACAGACAGACGGACATTGATTTTTAAATTATGGGGAGAAGATTTGTATTATTTTTCTGCTTTTTGCGATATTTGATCTCACTAAACCAAATTCCAATAATACTTACTGCATGATAGTTTATCCTGTGATTTCAACTGCATTATTTTATATCCTCATTGAAAAGAAAAACAATGAGCTTTACTTTTCCTAAATCTATTAATAGAATCCTACTATGAAGAAAAAATAAACAAATACAAAAAACACCAATGGTTTCATTCATTAAATGTGTTGCATCATTAGGTTTTATTACAAAAGATCTCTTACATAGGTACATACAACTTACTCCTATCAAAGTTGGTACACAGGTACAGATTTTCTCTTTTATTAAAATCATTTACGTAGGGGATGCTTAGACAAGACTTAGCTATCACTTAATTTTAATGTTCATGAAATAGGTATCTAAATTAATTATAGTATTAATTTAAGTTGATGTTCGGACGGCTCCTAACTTATATTCCTTAAATTCAGGATTAAAAAGATATTTACTGATGAGACTTGAAGTTACCTATTATTCTCATCACCTGTTGGCTATATTTCTTTATATAATTATTTATGTATTTCAATTATTGATTTGTTTGTTGTTTCCCATCTCTCATTTATTACTCGATGTTCTACTTGCGAATCTGTAAAGTCCACTCACAAGGTTGACTGGAAGAAACCCCGTGTGGGATAAGGCCGCTTTTTCTTATGCACTTATATGTTACTAGCGGCCCGTCCCGGCTTCGCACGGGTGGACAATTTAGTAAAAAAAATAACATATGTTACTCAGAGATAATGTAGCATTCTAATGGTGAAAGAATTGTAGAAATCCGTCCAGTAGTTTTTGAGTTTATTCGTAACAAACATACAAAAATACAATGTTTCCTCTTTATATTATTATAGCAGCCCGTCCCGGCTTCGCACGTTTAGCCATATTTTTTTTTGTTATTTTTTTTTTGTTGTTATATTTTTATATTTTTTAAACGCAATTTAACCAACTCTTTTTCCCAGCGACTTTCGAATCAAATTTTAGAATACAATTTTCTTACTGATCCCTAATTTTTTCAAAATAAAATATATCCTATATTACAATATACAGCTTTCTATTGGTGAAAGAATTTTTGAAATCCGTCCAGTAGTTTCGGAGCCTTACAAACAAACAAACAAAAATACAAAAAAACAAACAAATCTTACCTCTTTATAATATTAGTTTAGATGTAATTCTGAACAATAAAAATGTTACAAACAAACTTATTGATTACTATTTATTTTATTAAGATAACTTCTTAACTATAATATAGTTATAAAATGCGATATCGAGCCGTATTTCATATCAATGATGCTCTTACGTATAGTAAAATATGAAATTTACAATATCTATCAATCTATAGTTATTTTTTTACTTCAAGGCTTTTCTGCCGTATGTCACCAATACGTAACAGGCCACGCGAGACGTGTAGGCACAGTGATTGCGTTTTAAGTTTGAACATCGTCCGGTGAAGGCCGGCATGCTTGCGTTTGTTAACCGATCCAAGTCTGGCCATTTCAATCATTGTCGAGTATGTATACCAAATAATACATTCAGAGATATTTCGTAACGTTACTCTAGAAGGAAAGTTTTTGTGTCAACCAACACTTTTACATGTGTAACGTCGGAGAATACACACTTGTTCCAATAAGCATTTATGTCCAGTTGGAATATTTTCTTGTTATAATCTTCTTTCCAGTAATGATCTAATTAGATTCTATCCGTGGCTTCATTCCGCTTGGGCATGCTACATGTATATAAAGTATCCTATCTATGTGTCAAATCTGGGGACCTATCGCCGAAGCTGAACCCGATTACCATCGAATATTTGGTTTCGAAAAATAGGTCTTACGTTTAAGTTATTAACAAACGTCTTATGTTTAGTCGGTAGAGCTCCAGAGTTATTATGAACTAAGCTAAACACAAGTACTATAAATCGTTATCAAAAATCCGATGATAAGCGGCTGCAGCTTCGGCGGTAGAGCCTAAGAACATATTCTTCTAGTATTTCAAATTGCATACAAATCCACGTGTGACAGAGTGAGTTACATCTATAGGGAAAGGAGATATTCTTGAATTCTGTACAAAGAAAAAACAACAACAAAAAATGTAACAATAAAATAAATACCTTAGTTATAGGTACGAGTATATACATATATTATAATTTCATACTTTTAAAATGGGCTTTGCCGCCAAACTTTGATCGACTCTAAAATAAGTCGGACGGAAGATATTAGAATGAAAGTTTGCAGATCTTTATAGTTTTGTGTATTTTACGATATTGTTAAATAATTTATACTATTTTTGAACATTGTCAAATAGCCTATTATATACTTAAACTGAATTTTTTTGGTAAATACATACCTTCCTAGACAAATTACGCACTATCATGTAGTATCAAACTAAGCAAAGCTTGTGCTATGGGTACTAGATAACTGATATAATATTTAAATACACTTTTTTGTAAATACATATATACTTATAATACATAGAAAACACCCTGACCAAGTCAAATAGACATGTTCATGTACACAAATATTTGTTTTGTGTGGGGATCGAACCCGCGGACCCGGGGTCAAAGTGAACATTGCTAGCCATTCGACTACCGGCTCGTCAAAGTTATTATATTAGAATAAATAATTTTCTTTTAAATGTTTGGTGTATCTTAAAGATATCTCAGTATCTACGTCCGAAGTAAATGGCCTTACAAGTAAATGTACTTAGCTGGCAAAGTTGAGTAACACAAGTATTACGGTGTGCAATACCGCGAGCTGTAATGGATCCCGGGCAATAAATTTTATTTACATTCATTGCTGTTTTGATTGATGTTACTTAAATAAGGTCTTTGGTGTATAAACTACTGCAGGATGTATGACGGTAGACCGTGTACTGAATCTTATATGTTATACTAGCGAACCGCCCCGGCTTCGCACGGGTGCAATGCTGATACTAAATGTACTACAGAAGGTCTTTGCGTTTTGTCCTATCCAGTCCTTCCCCAGTTATAGGCACACGCCGCCGGCTCCGCGGCCGGTACCGCCACAGCCGTTATGTCCCTGCATTTTAAATGTGTAATATCTTCTAAACTATTCATTTAAATTACATGCTGTGAAGGCCATATTGCCATATTGATCTATATTAAATGCGCAATGTATTTAAGGTACTTAATTGGATAAGGATTAATTCTGTATTGCTTAAAATCGCTTCGTAAATAAGGCATTATTTCTTGTAAACAGCAAAGGATAAAATAACGGTTATTGTGTGTTACCACTAAGAGATAGACATATACCATCGCGAACTTTTTTGTAGACCATTTTAAGGTGAACAATACTGTACTACATTATTTTGATCTATCTCGTTGGGTTCAGCCAGCGTTTGCAATGAAAGAGCAAAAAAATGTGTTTATTTACGACATCACATTAGAAACCTCTAAATTATCAGTGTTTTTCTACTATGTTATGCATATATTATACATATAAACTTTCCAGTTGAATCACTCTATCTATTAAAAAAAAAACGCATCATAATCCGTTGCGTAGTTTCAAAGATTTAAGCATACAAAGGGACATAGGGACAGAGAAAGCGACTTTGTTTTATACTATGTAGTGATAGTAGCATAGTTTTTTTTTTTATTGATAATTATTACAATCTACAGACCCGGGGTCCGTACCTTTGATTAAATTGTACTATAATTGTACTATGGAAACTAGAAACTGGACTGTGTACTAAATACTTACATTTTTTTGTATAATACATACATATAATTCATAGAAAATACCCATACCAACACAAACAGACAAGTTCATGCACTCAAATGATCGTCTTGTGCGGGAATCGAACCCGCGACTTCTGAGTCAAAATGACCATTGCTAGCCGTTCGACCACCGAGCTCGATATAAAGTTATAAGGACTTCACTGTAATATCGAAGCTGTTAAGTATTGTTGTTGTGCTGTAGGCATCTACTAAGAGGGAGTTGTCAAAATCTGAATAAAATTGATACTGGGCTATGCGTGTATAAAGTCGCGGACCAAAGCTAGTTTCTTACAAGCAAAGTTACAGTAAAATAAATAATGAACGAATAACTTTAATTGCTTCTCATGATGTTGCGGATAACATTAGATTTATTTAAAATAATGCTTGGTCATACATAATTGCGGTTAAGCAACCGAGACGCGTGAATTTGACCCATATATGGGCAAGGCCGCTGTACCAAATTAAGTTCATTGTGTTCAGGCAGAGAATATCGTTATCTTTTTCTTCCATCAGCTTCTGTGACGTATTATTTACTTTATATATTAGGAAAGCATTTTACAAGACTTTATATAACTTTGTCGGTTTGTATATATAGGTTATATTATAAGTTTCATTGGCATGGGCAAAATAGCTGTCAGTTGATGTTTTCAAATACGGTTTTTATATTAATAACCACAAACACAGTATAAGCACACCCCGGCCACTCCATACAAATGTCGCATCGTATACTACTACAAAAACTACGCCGTCTGTGCAGAGAGTGAATGAGCGTGTGTGCGTGCGGTGCTATACAAACTGTTCCAGATTTGTCTCAGAGGGGAGTTACTTATACCACAGTATAAGTAATAGTAATCACAGTATAAGTAATAGTACTGCGTTCAGAATGGCCACTCCTTGCCGCTCTCTCGTGTCGACCTCACCTCCCCTCTGGGACAAATCTCGAACAGTTTGTAAGGTGCCGCACACACAGATACACGCTCATTCACGCTCTGTACAGACGCTATTGTTTATGTAATAGTTCACGATGCAACATTTGTATGGAGTAGCCGGGGTGTGCCACAAATAAAGCCCACATAGGGAAATATTTCATCTGAAAAAGGATTTTTTTTATTTGCTTGTAAATAATCTCGTTAGCCTATTATTATATTTTTAATGCTCATTTCCCTTATGTTGACGTTTAAATTTGCATATATTTATTTTTTTCTACGCGGAGACTCGACCATTTCAAACTAAGCTACTACCGTACGGAACTGATGACACAGAAATGAGATGGTCGCCCATGCAATATCAGTGACAGCGACAGACGGAATATGCTGGGTTAAAGAACGTAAGTATCTGGTGGGTGAGAGGGAGAGAAGGAGATATACCATACCATAGGGAAATAAATAGAGGTTTTACTGTGCAGCCCTGACAGCCCTGCTCACTAAAGTGTCCAAACTGGTGGTGGTGTCCTGGGGCGGGTCGCCGCATTCGCAATAAAATGGTTGAATGCGGTGATGACTGCCCCATGCATCAACTCGTGAACGGGTGCTGCCAGAGTGGACTGATCTGCCCTGGCTGTCATGGTTGCAAGGTAAATATAAGAGGATTTAGGTTAAGTAGTAATAGACAATAATATAATAGCGACGTGTTATTTATAAATTGCTTAGTTTGGGACTAGATCGCTGTCTAATTTGTCCAGCCCCCTTACCACCAACTCTTATTGCGATTCAATAACTAAATAGAATGCTTATTCTATTTCAACTTTCATAGAGTCGCTTATTCATTGGTATGAAAAAGCATTCTATTCAGTTGTTGAATCGCAATAAGAGTTGGTGGTAAGGGGGCTGGGATATTTATTTATCTTATGCCAAATTTCAACTCCATCTCTGCAGTGATTTGAGCTGTCGACCCCCACAGCTTTAACCACTGAAGAAACTTGCTGCAGGTAAAACTAGCGCCTCGAGTGTTTTTTTTTATATAAGACGGGGGCAAACGAACAATTGAGTCACCTGGTGGAAAACAATCACCACCGCCCCAGGAGATCAGCAACACCAAGAGGCCGCCGATCCGTTGCCAACCTTTTAAGGGTAATATATAGACTCTGTTTTTGAAGGCACCCTGTCGTAATAGGCTATTTGACTAACATTTTTTTCTGTTTAATATGTAGGGACGTCTCCATAATATAATCGTAGGTGAAAGAATTACTTCGATAGCACAAAAATCTCTCGAGATATGTTAATTTGAAAATCACAATTTTTAGACTGCCGCAAAACGCTCCATACAAAAGACTACCGAATTATGACGTCACAGGTTTGTATTTTGTATGCATCAAATCAGAAATCTGTACGACAGCTATGTTAAATATTTATTAAGTTTATGTGATTAGTATCATAATAGAAGTTATAGCATTTTTTATTTCTTCTCCAATGGATATATTATTTTTTAATAATTTCATACTTTCAAAATGGACTTTCCTACCAAACTTTGATCGACGCTAAAAAAAGTCTGACTGAAGATATTACAATGAAAGTTTGCAGATCTTTATAGTTTTGTATATTTTACGATATTGTTAAATAATTTATACAATTTTTAAACATTGGAAAATAGCCTATTGTTTGGAAATACGCTGAGGGAATTATATTCAACAGTGCAATTATTCGCTAAATATACAACGAATCAATTAGCACATTTTACTTCAACAACTTGTAAAATAATCCAAATCTATGACTAAGAAGACTTTGTGAATTAAGTCATAATGTAAGACAGTCTTATAACTCGTTTTGTAACAAAATCAAAAAAAAAAATCAATATCAAAATATCTTTATTCCTTGCACTTTATAAATCACTTAGAAACATCAAACATATATCTTTAATATATGCATTCAATGTTTATATCGTGGCTGTATTGTGATATTCTCTCGGTACTCTTTGCCTGTTAATGTTAAGATCTGTGTAAACTTTGCTAGTGTCATGGCTGTATGTACCAAACTAAAATAAATAAATTATTTGATTAAAAAATTAGTACACCATTGTAAAGAATATCATAATAGGCAGTTATTAATGAAAAATAAGCAGGTACATGAGTACTTAGCTATATCTCATCAGTGAAGGATTGTATGAGGCCGTGAAATTACAAGAATGTTCTGTAACGGATAATTTACGTAACATACCTGTTATAATAAACAATCTCTGTAATTTATCTACACAACAGATCGTGTGTACAACCTATATTCCTATTTAAGTAACAATAGGCTCAATTTAGAAAGCCAACGGGCATTTTCGTATACAATAAAGTTAAAATAAAGTAAGAGAATAAGAATAATAATAAATCATTTGATTGGCGAATTGATTCGCTGTCCATTGCTTTAAAATGTTTGAGAAAAGCATTCGACCTGAGGCGATCCGATATTGTGTTTATTGACACAGTAAATACAACTGTAAAATACTTCTTAAGGCTAGCCTTTATTCTCAGCTACTCTATTCTAGAAGTGGTACTCCATCACACATCTCAAGCAAACTATTGTATTAATCAAAATTTTATGAGTTAAATTATCTGAAGAGTGTATTATATTATAATCACAACAAGAGTCGCGAAGCTCAACTTCAACACTCATTTTGGCAAAAAAATCTCATTTCCACACCACCACACTAAGACTCACTGTCCTGCGAGGAACAGGCCACAGTAAATCGATTTTTCAACGTATAATATAATAATATATAATATCTATACCCGTTAGAAAAATAAATAAATGTATTATTTATGAGTATGACGCATTGAGCACGTGACATATTGGATCACCAGTAAATTATTTTGAAAAAAACCTAGTTCTGTAACTGTCTTATAAATCTAAATATATTTTATGCGTCTTCGATCACTAATATAGTATTAATGATCGAAGGTCTTATCAGTCTTCTTGGACATAAATTGCCTCATGCATTGAGACAGGTTTTTAAATCTATTATATCAAATTATAATTAGTTTGGAATATTAATTTCGTTTTTAGTATTTTTTTTATTATTATTATTTGATTAATACAACTTTGAAGATTTTTTCCAAAATATTGACGGTTAACATATTAAAATTCGTTTCTCATAGAATATGTAGGCGGCATTTCTTTCAGATGAATATGTAGGCGGTAGAAACAATTTAAGCCATGCAAAAAAAATAGGTTTGTAAACATGAGTAACAACTTTATTGCAATATTTGGAATACAACTATGGTGGAAAACAAGCATATACACGCATGTACTAAGTAATAGTTTGATGAAAAGCATGAAAATTTTGTTATCCTCTTTTCTGTAACAGAATAAACATTTTTTTAGTTTGGCTCGCTTGGCCATACCAATCTATACCATCCAATCGAATAATCAATTTAGCTAGCTTTCAAATGTGGGAAAAATCGTTTTCTCTTAAAAAACGCCACACGTAACTCGTTCTAGTTATTTAAGAGAATTTGGGTATTTAGTATAAGACCCAGGTACTAAAATACTAAATAAGCAATTTATTATATATATCTTTAGTATACTAGTTGACCCGGCAAACGTTGTTTTGTCATAAAAAATAGATAACAGCCTATTCTCAGACCTACCCGAAATGCTGTATGCATTTCGGGTAGGTCTGAGAATAATTTCATAAAAATCGGTCAAGCCGTTTTGGAGGAGTATGGTAACTAACATTGCGACACGAGAATTTTATATAATAGTTACCACAACGATCTCGCAGACCCTAACGATTTTGATCAAATTTACCATATTCGGTATTTCAATACTTATAACGCATCGCATAGCATAAATTAGTTTTGACATTCAATTCGATTATTAAATAAAATTATAGATTAAAATAGGACTGAGCTTTATATTAAATTTAATTTTCATTCTAATATTAAAAATTATGTAATTATGAATTAGTAATGTATGGATTCTAATTATCTGAAATAAAGTATTTCTATTTTTATTTATTTTACAATGCAACGAAGAGCCATCGATTTTAATGTTTTTATAATGTTAGCTAATTAGTTTTATTACTAATAATGTTTGCTGCTGACCATAGACCACTACATGTTATTTACATAGATCTACAAATTTGTTCTGTACTCACGCCGAGCGGAGCGCTCGGTCACGCAGGTACTAAGGCCCTACGTGGCCCTACCATTGAAGCTGTAACCGATTACCATCGGATTTATTGATTCCATAAATTGGTTTTAGGTTAAAGTTCTTGACAAACATATTCAGATTAGTCGGTAGAGCTTTAGGGTTTCTACCAGCTGAGCTAAACATAATTCCCAACAATCTATACAGTTGTTTCATTTTTGCATTCAAAATATTCGATGGTAATCGGCTTCAGCATCGATGATAGGGCCCTTAATATTCCTTGATAATGCCCACTTGTGTTAACAAGGTCGTTTAATTACCAAAAATGATAAATAAGATAAATAGGAATAACATAATGTGTGTACACGCATAATTGTATCAAATTAAATGTCTGTATGCCACATGATAAAGGGCAAGGCTTTGTACACTTGAGTGAACTTCCGCAAAACTTGAACTGTTAAGTTCGTTGACCCAAACTTGTGCTATGCATGAATCATTTATACTTGTCACTTACATTGACTGTGAAAAATACATTGGTGTAGTCTTCAGACCACAAAATATACATAGTATAGATTTTGTAATATTTTTATTGTACATAAAAATAAAGCTATTAAAAGAACAATGTCTCTAAAAATATAAATGTCAAGAAAGAACAAGCTTGGTGGTCGAATGTCTAGCAATGGATACTTTGACTCCGAGGTCGCGGGTTCGATTCCCGCAATGACAATTTGTGCACATGAACATGTGTGTTTGTCTTGATCTGGGTGTTTTGTATGTATTTACAAACAAAAAATGATTTTAAGTATAATATCAGTTATTTAGTACCCATAGTACAAAGCTTTGCATAGTTTGGGACTAGATTGCAGTGTGTAATCTCCAGGAATATTTGTTTAGTTATTAATGTATAAACGTTGACTTATCCCTAAACATGATCTCTTCTGGCCAACTTTTGTGTGTCTAGTTGTGTGTGTTGAAGCTTATTAGTTATACCTTTTCCATTTGATGAATAAGAGGACAAAATATGATGCATAACGTCATTTGAATATATACTCATGTGTATGACTTGACAATACTCTGAATCTGCTGTAATCGACGCCAGGCTTTGATTGAGATCGACGATGCTTCGTTTAAAATAATGACGATGATGCTAATTAAGTTAAGCCTCTCCATACAAATGTCGCATCGTTTACTACTACATAAACAATGACGTCTGTGCAAAGCGTGAATATGCGTGTATGCGTGCGACGCCATACAAACTGTTCCAGATTTGTTTCAGAGGGGAGGTTAGGTCGACACGAGAGAGCGACAGGGACGGGCCATACTGTATGTAGTACCAACGTAGTAACTATTATGTAATCTGTGGTAGTACTATTACTTATACTGTTAGTAATCATTGTTTTCACTACTCTTGTAATCATATCAAGATACTGAAAGCAAAGACATTAATCAAAAAGTCCATCTATGTGTAATTTTTAATTTTTCTTAAACTTCACAAACCTTTTGCGGAAAATTGACAAAAAATGCACATTATTTAACGTCTGTCGAATCTAACTTAAACAAAGAAGTCCAACGTGTCCCACGCATTTGTTATAATGATCGCCGCGCATTTGTCCATAATAATACCGATAGAACGATTACGATGTTTTTAAAGCTAATTTCCGTAATTGGCGAAGACGTCGGACATCAACGACAAAAAACTTGGACAGAAAGACAAAGACAGGAAAAGACATCAATTCAATATTACATGTCAATAAAATGTTGCTAAACAGTTGAACATGTAACTAAAAGAGAGTTTTTTTAATTAGTAGACATAGGCAGTCGGATAAAGACATAAAAAGAGGCTAAATTCGCAAAGTGCGATGTAGTTCTGCATTTTTGGTATGTTGTATGGATCTGTTAGGGTAGTGTAAATTCAAATTTGCAACTTCGAAAAACTTGTGGAAACTGAGAAATTCGAGAAAAACTTCGAAATTTTGGGACTTTTTCACTATTTGCTCTCCAGGGCTAAAACTATGCGTTTTTAGGGAACAATGTTTACTACACTTATAAACTGTATTAAAGTATCTACAATTTGAGCTTAATTACAACTCTATTGACCCCATAGGAGCCAAGCTATGGCACTTCGAAGATGAACAATTTTTTTCGAAAATTTAAATTTTCACATGAACTCCTCCAAATGACCTCCTCCATCGCCCCTTATAAGACACATAAGTAAAACATACCAAAAATGCAGGACTACAAAAATTTAGCCTCTTTTTATGTCTTTATCCGACGGCCTATATAGCCCTCATTGGCTATATTCATCAATTTTCGAGAAAAGTTGGTCATATTCGAGGTGCCATAGTTTGACTCCTATGGGGTCAATAGAGCTGCAATTAAGCTCAAATGGTAGGTAATTTAATACTGTTTATGAGTGTAGAAAACATTGTTCTCTAAAACGCATAGTTTTAGTCCTGGAGAGCAAATAGTGAAAAAAGGCCTAAAATTTCGCAGTTTCTCTCGAATTTCTCAGTTTCCACAAGCTTTTCGAAGTTGCAAGTTTAAATTCACATTACTCTAATAGACCCATACAACATACCAAAAATGCAGAACTACATCGCACTTTGCGAATTTAATGTCTTTATCCGACGGCCTAACATATTAAAACCACAGTATAATTTATAGTACCACGTATTATAACTCTTCTTTTGTACAGCGTTTTTCTCATCAAAATATGTCAGTATGGGATCATAGATAATATACTATGAGGAGTGCCGATTCAATAAGAAATGTTACCGATTTCAGAGATGCGCGAGTCGACCCCGCATATCAATGGTTCCGTATCATTAGAAATTTCGTATAAAAAACATTGTCCACGTTACTTTAACCTTTATAAATAAATAATCCTAGACAAATTACACAGCGCCATCTAGTCTCAAACTAAGCAAAGATTGTACTATGTGTACTAGATAACTGATAAATATACTTATTTTTTTTTTTATAAATACATACATACACATAATACATAGTAAACATCCAAACCAAGCCAAACAAACATGTTCATGGATATAAAATGTTTGTCTTGTGTCTAACATCTCACTTGGTTCATTAACATCTTTGAACCAAAGGCAACCTCACCTGCACGTGGTGCACTACCCTGCTGGCCCCCCGCTGCCAACGCAGCAACTCCTTCCTTCCTAGTGACCTGTCTCCGTAAGGTGGAGGTACTTTCTCTGTCGGGCCAGCTTATGAATACGCTGTACTCAACCTTTGACGAGCCCGGTGGTCGAATGGTTAGCAATGGCCACTTTGACTCCGAGGTTGCGGGTTCGATTCCCGCACATGACAAACATTGTCTGGGTCTGGGTATTTTCTATGTATTTTATGCATGTATTTACAAAAAAAAAGTATTTAAGTATTATATCAGTTATCTCGTATGGGAGTACAAGCTTTGCTTAGTTTGGGACTGGATGGCCGTGTGTAATTTGTCCAGGAATATTTATTTATTATTAACCTCTAAACTCATTAAGTCCTCTTAATCAAATTATATGAATTTCATAGACCCCTGACATGACGGAATTGACCCCTGGGGGTCGCTAAGACATGCATGGATGTTCTTGAAAATAAACTGGTTATCTACATAACCAGTTTATTTTTTATTTAAATTAAAAAAAAATGGTTGTCTGTAAGGTCGGTTTACGGACGATCATTTTACGTGATAACGTCATAAGAAAGCATCGGCCGATGGAGATACGAGAGATGTGTCACGAGCCGAATGTTTAGGCCGACCATGCTCTATCGTATGTTCCGCGCTCTCGCTTACACGCCGCTCGGCTTAGGCGGAACGCTTGAGTCATGCTTTTTGGAGCGTGCAGCCGGCGTTCATCGATTTATCATACGTTCATAAAAAATTTTTTGATTGCGCAAATTTAAATAATTTAAACAGAAGCAGAACCCAGATCCGTTACGAATAACCGTAATGTCGAAATAATTGTCGTTATCGCGTCAAAAGTTTAAGTGTATTTTATATTATGAATGTGTTAATCGTGAATATCAACATCCTTTGTGTCAAAGATATAAAGCCACAGATTTAGCTAGGGGTTAATTCGGATACACCCCTACACGACTCGATTATCCGACACAGTGGTCCAGAACCACGGTCTGCAATCCGGAGATGGAATTCCTTCATTTACCTTCAGCGCGGGCACCGGCCCGCTCGGGAAATTAAGCTTTAACTTAAATAAATTTACATTAAAAAAAAAAGAGACTCGTGCTTGATCGTTTTTTAGGGTTCCGAACCTCAAAAGGAAAAACGGAACCCTTATAAGATCACTTTGTTGTCCGTCTGTCTGTCTGTCTGTCTGTCAAGAATTTCTATGTCGAGAATGCGTGGAGGTATCAAGCTGAAATTTGAACTGTATACTCAGGTCTACGTCCCATGAAGTTAAAAAAAAATCAAACTGCTTAGTTTACGTAGAAAAAAGTTACGGCCGTTTATTCAGCAAAAAACGCATATTTCGACACACTCAAGGGAATCAAAACCTATAGGGTACTTCCCGTTGACCTAGAACTATGAAATTTGGCAAGTAACATTGTTATAGACTACAAGTACAGGAATAAATCTCAAAACTATACATTTGTAAATAGATCTTAAAAATAGGGGGTCTATATTTTTTATAGGGTGTGGAAATTTCAAATTGAAACTACTAGTTCAAATGGGGTATCATATGAAAGGGCTTGATGTACACATTGCAATATATATTTTATTTATTTTCTTCGACGCATTATTTCTTATTTATAATGAAAAATATCAAGTTTAATAATTATACTACGTACCTACGGAACCCTCGGTGGGCGAGTCCGACTCGCACTTGTCCGGTTTTTTTTACTCATACATCATTTGGTGAATGCGTGATTTAACGTGTCTTCTAACCTAATCGCAGATACAAGGCTGCTTGGAGGGCATGTCGGATTGATAATTGCGTGAAATTGTTCCAGGCTTCGTGATCACGCAACATGGCCGAGGGTACGCGGTGCCGCTTCATGATACAGCTCTGGACAATCGTCGTCTTGGCGACGTTGTGCCTCGGTGACCCAGGTAAAATTTAATATTAATATCTTAAGTACCATTTGGTCGAGCATACGTCGACCGCAGCCTGTCTATGGATAGCTATATTTATCTCGAGCTCCTCCGTGCTTCGGAGGGCACGTTAAGCCATCCCGGTTGTTGTCATTACAGGTCAGTCGTTAAGCCAAGTCAGTGGCCTTAAGCCGCCTTGAGAACACTGGCCTCCACCAACCCGCAGTTGAGCAGCGTGGTGGAGTATGCTCTAAACCCCTTCGATTGAAAGGAGACCCGTATCCCAACAGTGGGATGATAATGGATTGACGCAAAGTACCATTTAATAGATATATTTAAATATTTCGTTTACTCTCTTGAGTATTATCTATTGCTATAATTTGCCCAAAGTGAATTCGCGAAGCAATCAACATCCAATAGTAGAAAGCAATAGGTAGAAGGAATGGACTTGAAGAACTATCAATATTTCCTTGAAGCCCTCCTAAGCTGAGGCCGATTATGATCGGATTTTTTGATTGCGGAAATCTAACTTAACCTTAAATTAATGTTAATAATATTAAACTTAGCAGCGATAGAAGCGCGCTATCGATTAAAGTGAAGACGTTTTTCATAAATTTAAACAGAAGTCCAATTTACGCAATCAAAAACCCGATGGGAATCAGGGCTTCAGCTTAGGCTGTAGGATCCCAGATCTGTTGCCAGCAACAGTCTACAGACAAAGTGCACTTTCATTACGGTTTACACGATCAAAGTGATGTCGAAATAATTATCAAAATTTTGTCAAAGCGGACTTTGAGATTGTCAACAGGGCTTTATTAAAGCACTTAATGATTATCCTTGTACTCTACAATGTACATTAAATTAACTACCTATAATAATCTCTATAATGTTGTCGCCAACGTGAATATTGGGATCCGCTTTGAGGCGGATGTATTCCATGCATAAGCAATGACGAACAAAATGGATTCCTTGCATTAAGGCGCTGACTACAGCCGATAACCTTGGGACAATTCAAAATAATTATGGTCATAAATCTGACGATCACATTATCTTTTTGACCACGCTCATAAAAATATTAAACAACTATTGATTAATGGAAAATGTGCATCGAGTGTGTTTATCGTGTTTTAGCTAAATATAAAATAAAAAGATATTTTTTTGTATTTATTTCTTTATTTATTTATTATAATATATATTATAAAAAAAGTAAATAAACTAAAAATTAAAATAAAATAGAACTAAATTAAAAACTAAAATTATAATGAAATAACCAGAAAAAAAAAATACGGAATGATAGAGGTTTTCAATGCATTTGTAGCAGACGCACAAAAGGATGTTTAGTTTTTTTCCGCCTTAAAAATATTATAGAAACAACTGTGTCCACGTGTAAAAATGTTTAAAAGATTTCAATACCCATACTAATATTATAAATATCAAAGAGCAATTGTTTGTCCTTCTTTCACATCCAAAACAACCAATGTATTGACATAATTGTTTTAAGTCTGTAGAGTGACATACGGCACTTTTTTATTCCGGAAAAACACTTTTATCCCACTGGAAAAATAGTTTTGTACACACAAAACCAATGGATGAACAAGATTTTTATGGGGATAGTTGTGGTCTGGAGAGCGACATAGGCTACTTTTTACCCCGGAAAAACATCTGTTACCACTGGAAAAAAGTTTTGAAATAATGACAATGCAGGCGATAAAGCGGTTAACAACTAGTAACATACTCGTATATTTTCTCTATCTGATATTCTGCTATTTAAGTGACCGTAATCACTACTGTCAGCCTCTTAAGGTCACATAGTCTACAATTGCGGATTTTCCACACATGGCCTATATTGTTCAGTAATTGCAACAAGGATGTGGTCTTGTTAAGGTTTATTGTCACCCGGGGGACCTCGTGACGATCGGTCACGAATTATGGGATGATCGTGATTATCATGGCCGTGATGACCATCCTGCTTTGTTACACTACACCAACGAAAATAACTACAAGACTCTGCTTTTTCACACTGCTAAGATGAAAAACAAGCAAACGATCTACCTGATGGTAAACAATCATTGTAGCCTGTGGAAAGATGGGGCACAGCATGTATAAAAGCTGTCCAACTGAGGAAGTAACCACACGTTGCAAAATATAGCAGCCAAATAACAATTCCTTAGCCAGTTATTGAGCTGCCAATGCAGCAATGCATTGGCAGCTGAGATGGCGACGCGCGACCGATGTTGCGGGCGTTTATATGAGTATAGTAACCGCGGAACATCAGTCGGACCGCATGGTTGTTTCTCACCCGAAGTAGAACCAAAAAAAGTCTTCCTCTCCAGGTTCTTCCTAAACTGAACCCGATTTCGATCGGATTTTAAGATTGCGAAAATTGAACTTCACCATTAGACCTAATAGTAATAAATAAGCTTATCAGGAACGGAGGAGCTCTACCGATTAACCAGAAGATGCTTATCACAAATGTAAACAGAAGTCCGATTTTCGCAATCAAAAATCCCGATGTGAACCGCCTTCAGCTTAGGCGATAGGCCCTGGGGGCTCTTTCTAATCGGTTTTTGTAATTCCAAATCTTAAACCCCAGTTTCGGTTAGTGGCAATACGCTAGACGACATTTTTTTCTTTCGATTTGTTATGTAAGGTCGTCACAATAATATAACTATAGGTGAAAGAATTACTTCGATAGCATAAAAACTTCTCGAGATATGATAAATTGTAAATCACAATTTTGGACTTTCCCGAAAACGCTCCATACAAAAGGCTACTGAATTATGACGTCACACTTATGTATTTTGTATACGTTAAAACAAAAATTTGTACGACAACTATGTGAAATACTGCGTTTATGTGGCTAGTGCCATAACAAAAGTTATAGTATTTTTGATTGTTTTTCCAAAGTTAATACATTTTTTTTTATAATTTCATTCTTTTAAATTCGACTTTCCCACTACACTTTGATCGATCATAGAACAAGTCGGACAGAAGTTATTAAAATTTCAACATCGCAGATCGTTCTAGTTTTGTATATTTTATGACACTGATAAGTATTTTTTATAATTTTTTATCATTGTCGTCTTGCCTATTGTGTTTAACGTAGCTGGTAGAAATTCTGCAGCTCTACCGACAAAGCTAGTAGAGCTTCGCAAGTAGAGCCCCAGACGCCCTACTACCAAAGCTGAAGCCGATTACCATCGGATTTTTTGATTGCAAAAATCAAACTTTAGCTTAGATTGGCGGTAATTGTGTTTAGCTTAACTAGTATAAAACCATAGAACTCTAGCACTCAACACTTTTTCGTGTTCAAAAAATCCGATGGTAATTGGCTTCAGCTTCGGCGGTAGGCCCAGGTCGCATGTATAATAAGTTTTTTATCCCCTACTTCTGAACGGAGTGTAACAGAAGTCAGACCGAACTTTCATAAACCCTTATTTTTTTTATACTCAGCACTCAATAATTTATAGATTTTTATATGATGAACATAGTAACATAGATCCTCAAAATATAATGTATACGTACAAATCCTCCTCGCCATTACATCTAGGTTCGGTTCTAATAATTTCTTAGCACATACCTTATATTTTATAGCAATCTTATGCCAGTTTCAAATCTATCAATAACCATAACATGATAAATTAAGTATGTAAAAAAATTCACAAAGTTACTACTAATATTCAGAGTCTAGCTGCATTAAGTCACGTAAAAATGAAAATAATTGACAGCATAATATTATGCATAAATAATTCACATATCGATCAGATAAACCGTATCATTCTTTGAATGTTTATTTAAATGATGTTTATCGCAAATTATCCGGATTATTGTTTATTGATTTGCATTTTAATAAATTAAATTTACACGTTTAATCGTGACTAATTGTTTTGATGTTATCTGCTTCGTTACTAAGCTCACAGTATGTTATAGTCAATACCCGAAGTGTAGGCGCTCGCTCCTAGGTTTGACTAGTTAAACCTCAGATTTTATTTTATTTATTCAGGATAATAAACAATTGTACAATCACGTTTACTTATTTTAATCTACTATAAGACTCAGATGGCTTACTTTCATTTCCTAATGTCGAGCATCACTCACTACGCTCGCTTAGCTTTTTTATACTACGTCGGGTGGCAGACGGCCCCCCTAATGTGAAGCGGTTACCCCCGCTGCCAATGCAGCACCTCCTTCCTTTCTGGTGACCTCATTCACTCGCAAGAACACAACAACCCTCAAGGGGATTGTTATTTGGCTGCGGTATTCTGTGAGGTGGAGGTACATTCCCCAGTCGGGTAGCTTACAATTACGCTCCATACCTCTCTTTTCGCCAGAGCTTCATTTGTTTAGCTTTGGTTCAAAGATGGTGGTGAACCACTTACACCCCAAAATTACTTTTGTTAATTGCAAGCATTACCTAACCTAACCAATGTTATTGGTTAGAAAGGTTTAGGTTGGGGTGTAAGTGGTTCATCAACATCTTTGAACCAAAGCCAACTTCACCTGCACGCGGTGCACCCTGCTGACTGACAAACGAAGCTCTGGCGAAAAGAGAGGTATGGAGCGTAATTGTAAGCTACCCGACTGGGGAATGTACCTCCTCTTCACAGAATACCGCAGCCAAATAACGGTTCCCTTGAGGGCTGTTGTGTTCCTGCGAGTGAGTGAGGTCACCAGAAAGGAAGGAGATGCTGCGATGGCAGCGGGGATGGCGGCGCACGAGCGATATTTTATGTTGCGAGCGTTAATATGGCTACGGTAACCGCTTCATATCAGGCGGGCCGTATGCTTGTCTGCCATCCGACGTAGTATAAAAAAAAAAAACTACTTTTGACCTAGTATGTTGATTAGGTAGGCCCCCGAAACCCACCGAAACCCTGATCTGGGTGACCGATTAGTCGGCCTCTGTACATCCGACCGGGCTCTTTACTTATTAACTCCAATACATGTATCTATAACTGTTCGTAATACTGTCATTTTAGTTTCGATTTTGTAGGAGTTATCCATGAATTACGCCTATGGAATTCCCTGGGACCACTCCTAACATTTGTCTTATGCACGCTCCTAGATGGCCAAGAGAAAATCCGCATCTGGGTGCAAATTGTCTAAGTCTATAACAGATATATAATATTGGAAAACTAAACCCACGTAAGTCTTTACACGCTTTAAACCCACATGAGCGTTTCCACTTTTTAACCGACTCTAAAAAAGGAGAAAGTTTGGCTGTATTTTTTTTTAATGTTTTTTACTTAATTACTCCGTGATTTATAAACCGATTAGAAAAAACCTTTTTTTATTTGATAGAGTGTACTTCCAGATTAGTTCCATATTTTTATCATCATCAGTCAGTCATCTATATACATAAATGTAGAGTATTGATTGGAATCGGTTTTTTTTTTTGTTAAAATTATATTTATGCGCCATGCAATTTTCTTTAAAACCCTTTAAACCTCACATAATTCCTTCGTTTATTTTTAACATAGCAAATGATATTTTTCCACGTACAAATTTCGTTCAGCGCCGTTTGAACTCATTTTCGTGACGTCAGGATCTTGACATTTAGACGCGTGCAACCCGCTGCAGTCACGACACTAGGAGCATTTCCCCGTGGCCTTGATGTCACTTCCGCTTCCGTCGGGTCAAGGCCTCCTCCGCACACCATCAATTTGATAGTTAAGTAATAATTACAAATAATTACCAGGAACTAAATTATATAAATATCTACTCATCTTCAGCTGATCAAAGTAGTAGGGGTGTAGCACACCATGATCTTAAAGTCAAAGCCAACCTCACCTGCACGTGTATCCTTCCGACTAGTGAAAGAGGATGTGGCAAAAGGGAGGTAGTGCACAGTCGTACTGCTTACATCACAGCATGGTGCACCACGTGCAGGTGAGGTTGGCTTTGGTTCAAAGATGTTGATGAACCGCTTACACCCCAAACTCTACTGCTCGTACATCAACTAAATTTTTGCGAGTCTTTCTGGCTGATCTTCATCTGCGGATGAAGATCAGCCAGATCAGATCAAATGGACTTAGGCGACTAGACTTCATACAAGAGTATCGTACGGTATACCGCAGGTATTTTCAAAAAATCGTTACTTACATCTACATATTAACAGGAACGTTCCACCAAATGAAAATGACCACCCTTATGCTACATCATCACCAAACCGTAACACAAAGTTATAGCACACCCCGGCCACTCCATACAAATGTCGCTTCGTTCACTATTACATAAACAATGACGTCTGTACAGAGCGTGAATGAACGTGTGTGCATGCAGCGCCATGCAATCGTCTTTGATTTCAACATTCCATATTCGTCTCAGAGGGGAGGTGAGATCGACACGAGAGAGCTTCAGGGAGTGGTTATACTTTACGTAGTACTGTTACTAATACTGTGGTTATACCTATTAGGGCCCTTGACTTTTGCTGAACTTTTGCAAAAGCTTTTAAGTTTTTATATAAGTTAACCTACTTCCTAGTATTACTAACTTTGAACAAGGAAGAGTAACACATTATCTAACTATTACATCTTATTACAGGTACTTTATAATCTAATAAGTAGCAATATAACGTTTAAATTATCTTATACCTTAATGTTATTGCTTTAAAGTTCAAATCTACTAATCTACTCTTATTTTTTTTTTATTTCCGTTAAGATTAATGTTATATCACCTAATAATTTATCCATCAATCTATATAATGATTAACAATTTCAAAATAATCGAACAAAGGAAGAGGAAATAATTATGATTTTTTTCAATGGTATTAGGTATATATTTTTACGGGTGAATGATGCACCTACTTCTATATAGTTTTTGCTGTATATTACCTTAGAACGTTCAATCTACTTGCGTACTACAAGTTTTTTTTTTAAACCACTAGAGTGTCAAACAAGCATACGTCCCGCTTGATGAAGCAGTCTTCGCAACTCCTGTGACACCAGAGGCATCACTAAAATATAAACTCCCTTAACGCCTTTCTTGAATAACCCCGTACTGTAGTCTTCAATTTACAACCTACAGCTCGAGGTAATAAACTTCTATGGGAACGTACAATACGCGCCCGTTGAGGTTCTATGTGTGATGATGAAATCCCTATGGCGAGCAGTGTGACTGTAGAAAGAGGCTGTGGGCATCATATCAAACAACTCCTCTGAACAGACAGTAGAATAAACAAAAAAAGGCAAAGTCTCCCCTCAGACATAATAGCTCAAACCGTATGTGAGCTTGGAATCGTCAACAATCCTCAGCGCTAGTCTCTGAACCGAGTCACATGACGCAAATTGGTATTTGGGTACCCATGCTCAGAGATGACAACAATACTCCATGCGCTTTGTAGAGCAGAAGTCTTTGTCGCTACCTTACTGAAGTACTGCTTCGCTCTATTAAGTACACCACGATTTTTTGAAAGTTACTTGACCTTCCCCTACAAATGACTCCGAAACTGGACATCGCTAGAAATCTTGACACCAAGGATCCCGATATTCCTGGCGATAGTAAACGGTGAGTTCTGAAATTATAGAGCCACAATAAATGGGGTTTTTTAGCAGTAAATGCGCCGATTTTTGTCTTGATGGAGTTAAATTAGACCAGGTTCAGTCGACCCCAATCGGATGCTCTAATTAGAGTACTCTCGATCTCTAAGACAAGTCATTCGCGGCTCTCTTCCACTTAACACAGAGGGATGTTAAGATCCGTTTAGTAATGAATGCCGTATATTCCTATACGTCAATTAAACATGTTTAAATATTCAGAGTAGGTCGGTGAACTACTTTTATAATGACAGTCATGTAAGTATATTTTATTAATCACATTAGTCTTTGAGATTAGCTCTGACGTAATGGTGATTGTTAAATCAACATATAAATTATGACATCAAGCAATAATACTATAGTTTCAAGAATTTAGTTATCTTTGGCCATAGCTTGTTCCCCCCCTTTGTTTTTGTTGTTGTAGGCCCCTCAAGTCAGTGGAATATGTTGAGGTTACATTTGTTCATTCCCTGAAGGTTTCTAAATTTGTTGTCTGTTAACACCAATTCCTTATAATTTACTTTTTCTCCTTCTATTACATAGTTATTTGCCATATTGCCGTCTCTCACATTGCTAAGAGAGTAAGTCAAATTCCAAAAGCTTCCTACTCCTACTAATTTGTTCTGATTAAATTCGTTGTGAGTTCTAAGCCAGCCGTAGTTTTACCCCCGGGAATGCAGTGGACTTCATTGTTCATTGATTGGGTCGACTTCATTGTTCATTGAGCCGCTGTTTATCCTGACTGCACACGAGACACAGTGATGGGAATGTGTGATGGGCCCCCGTCTTGTAGCCGCGAGGCATCGTAGAAATCTTCATGTTCTATTCCTACTATTTCACATCCTCTTCAATCCTACTGTTATCAATTACCTCTTCAGGGTATTAAATTTCGCCAATGGGGATGGCAGGCAGTCCTCCAACAATCTTATTTTTAAAATACCTCTCCATAACTCCCAATGTTGTTCCAAATTCTTTACTGTTAGTATTTTCGTCTGACTTTCATGCAGAGCGTAAATGAGATGAATTTGGAATACAAACTCATCCAAATGCATCTCAGAAGAGATGAGGTTGATACGAAAGAGCGGCAGGTTATGGCCATACTGTACATTGTACTAATACTTATACTGCGCCCATACCAAGACTACAAGAAATATTTCTCAGGCACACGACTGCTCGTCTTGTGCAGATTACGACCGATCTAATTGAAGGACTCCCTCCATGTGCATACAAACGGTACAAATCGAGCATTGTGGAAGTTTAAGAGGAAAGTCTATGTTCAGCAGTGGACATCCTTCGGCTGAAATGATGATGATGTCTTAATTGATTCTTAATATATCTACGACTGACCACAGAAAAATAATCTAAATCAGTAATCCCATGACCGCTGTCTTGGAAGCCCATGGGCGTGTAACAACGCACGCACGCAGCGGCACATACCGAATCATCGGACAAACACGTCGCGACAGTGAAAGCCGTACGAAGGCCGGCGTGACGTCACAATGCTTCTGACGACGAGAACATTTAGATAATGGCTCTATGCGAATCTTGACCCGTTATTTCTTACGACACAATGAAGTAACTGTAGCACAGATGTTAACAAATGCTATATTTAATTGGATGTGAGGTAGAACATTGTTCTATGCTATGACTAAGATGCATTCTACCTACCTCCATAATGGCAAGAAGAAAACAAGGTAATTGCCCAGCATTCACTCGGCCACGAGCGACGAGTCGTTAGTACTAATCTAAAATAATTATTGTAAAGTTGTAGATAAAATGCATTCTGGCGTATTCACGTTCTTTTTCTTTCTTTGCGTAAAGTATATGCGTAGGTACTGAGTAAGCATTTTGTAGTGAATTGTTACTGCCGTGATGTATTTTATAGAATACAACCTACAAATGATTCGAGCTTCCGTATACTTTTAGATGGACCATGACACAGATAATAAACATTTGACCATGACGACATCGTCCAATTAGCAATCACCGCTAAATGTAACTGCTCTTCGGTTTTAACTGATTTGATTTGTATTGACATACTTTGGACACGGGTATCCGAGCCTGAAAGTTTTTGAAATAGAGAGTGACAACCAACTTTGCCCATGGAATTAATAATTAGTACTGGCGGTTGACTTTGCCTTTAAGACAGTTTCTTTTTATCATCTCATGATAACCTTTTCAACAATTTATTTTACCTTTTTTATAATGTTACTTGCAGACAATCATATGGCCCGCCTGATGTAAAACGGTTACCACAGCCATATTAACGCTCGCAACATAATTTAAAATAGCTGCAATTCTCTTCTTCCTGGTGACCTCACTCACTCAAAGGGACACAACAACCCTCAAGGGAATTGTTTTTTGGTTACGGTATACTGTGAGGTGGAGGTACTTCCCCAGTCCTCACTACCTCGACAGAGTGTACCAAGTGCAGATGAGCTTGACTTTAGCTTTAAAAATCGTGGTGAGCCACTTACATCCCATTATTTTAAATAATATCTTAACATTTATACTTCCTAATGTATTAAAAACATAATACACATAATGCCAAACGTTGTATCAATTGCGATAATACTCAGGCATGTGGGCGTAGTCGGAACTTTGTAAGGACATCTTCAACATGAGGTACATCCTTGTACCTAGTTTTAAATGATACGTCATTGTTATTGTAACACTTCCTAGTTAGTGATCCTCATGACCAAACTGACAAGACTAGCAGACCAGGGGGCCTACCACGGAAGCTGAAACCGATTACCATGGAATATTTTTATTCGATAAAGAAATCTTATGTTTTAGGTATTGACATCTATGTTGCTACCAGCTAAACTGAAGACATGTACCATAAACCTAAGCTAAAGTTTGATATTCGCAATCTAAAAATCCGATGGGAATCGGCTACAGCTTAGCCGGTAGGCCCAGGGGCACTAACGCGGAAGCTGAAGCCGATTACCATCGATTTGTTTGATTCCAAAAATTGCTCTTAGTTGAAAGTGATTCTACCAGCTGAGCTAAACATAATTAACAACCATCAATAGAATCACTCCGTCTCTTCCCGTGGATGTCGTACAAGGCGACTAAAGGAAATACATTATCAAACATCGATCAGGCCTCCCCGACCCGTCTGGCCAGCGTGGGGAGTGTAGACCAAATCCTCCTGTCTGTGACGGACGAGAGAGCGTCGTGCTACTGTAGTGGAGACTAAAATGACCTGATGATGATTAAAAAATCCCGATGGTAGTCGGATTGAGCTTTGATGGAGCCCTGGAGACCTAAGTTGAAGCCGTCAAATTTTTTGATTGCGAAAATCACTTAGATGTATGGCATTTGTCTTTAGCTTAGCTAGTAGAAACTCTGGATCTCTACCGACTAAGCTGAAGATGTTAGACTCAAACTTAAGACCTATTTTTCGATTATTTTTTTTATACTACATCGGGTGGCACCAAGCATACGGCCCGCCTGATATGAAGCAGTTACCGTAGCCATATTAACGCTCGCAATATAATATATCGTTCGCGCGCCGCCACCCCCGCTGCCAACGCGGTATCTCCTTCCATTCTGGTGACCTCACTCACTCGCAGGAACACAACAACACTCAAAGGAATTGTTATTTGGCTGCGGTATTCTGTGAGGTGGAGGTACATTCCCCAGTCGGGTAGCTTACAATTACGCTCCCTACCTCTCTTTTCGCCAGAACTTCGTTTGTCAGTCAGCAGGGTGCACCGCGTAATTAAACTATTTAATGTTAATCTACCTTGAAAAGTAGTCATGAACATGTCTACTTAAAAAATATATATTTAGGTATTTAGCAGTTATCCCATGTAGGTACATAGTACATTATAGCTTGTAATTTATCCAGGAACATTTTTTATATTTTATTTATAATATTTCGTCAGTTCTCTCAAAATCTAATATCTCGTTCTTCAACATCTTTCAACCTAAGACAACCTCACTTACACGTGGTGCACCTTGCTGGTTGATAAACGAGGCTCTGGCGAGAAAAGAGGCAGGGCATAGTGTTTTTTGTAAGCCGCCCGACTACCCATACCCATACGAAGATCCATATACCCACGCACGCCTTTAAAAGGACCGGTTTTTTGCGCGTGAATTAAGAGAAATAATAATAACAAATGTTTATTTGCTTAAGATTTGGTATATAGAAGTGATACAGTTGTGTTGAGTACTCACATCCCGCCAATTAACTTAGCATGAATTTTTTTTACAAAACTATATTACTTAATCAGTTATGTACTTAATACGTTCAGTCGTCATCATCCCTTATTCATCCCACTGTTGGGATACGGGCCTCCCCTCAATCGAAGGGGTTTAAAGCATACTCCACCACGCTGCTCAACTGTGTTTTTTGTGACTTGGCTTAACCACGGTCATCTACAACAGCCGGGACCGACGGTTTAGCATGCCCTCCGAAGCACGAAGGAGCTCTAGATAAATAAACCCACCCATGGGCAGGCTACGGTCGACATTGCTTAACTTGCGTGATCGATTAGACTAACACGCGTAACGACGAAATCGAGATCTCAATAGTTTCAGTAATAACCACTATTTCAGTATTAACGAGCTTCAGTATGCATAAAATCATAAATTTAAAGGATGTGCATTATTAATTTATTGCGTCTCCATACATTACGAGTATATTTGTTTTACATGCATGTTTGTATTTTTACATAATTGCATACATATGTTAACAAGCGTGTAAATGCTTCCGTGATATGTATTTTCCTCGACTATTGACTTCACACTTCTTGATGAATTGAATATCAATAGTTATTAACGTTTATTAATGGTTAAATGTTAAAGGTATTTTTAAAATTGTCCCTAAGACGGCCCGGCTGTTGTCATTACATGGCAGTCGTTAAGTCAAGCGGCCTTTAAGCGGCCTCCGCCAACCCGCAGCAGCATGGTGGAGTATGCTCTAAATCCTTTCATTTCAGGGGAGACCCATATCCCAGTAGTGTGATAAATAAGGGTTGACGACGACGATCGAATGTTTAATAATAGGTCTTTACCCATGAAATTGCCGTTCTGCAGTACTGGCCATTTCAAATCAAAATAATTTTTGTTTGGCTAAGAATTCTAATTTCAAATTAATTTTATTTTAAAAACATGGAATTCTTTTTCCAAAAGTAGTCATTTGTTTATTGATTAGTGTTACATTTTCATCGCATTTCAATCTTTTTCGTCATCATGGATACGTTATAAATTCGAGTAGTTATGGAATATGAGTACCGTCGTGGCAGCAACGCGGCACAAGCGGCACGCAACATCAACGACGTTTACGAAGCTAACACTACAAACCAACGCACCACCTGTTATTGATTTGCTCGCTTCCGTTCTGAAAATTTCGACCTGAAAAATGAACCTCGCGGTCGTCCGAAGACTTTGGTCGACAATGACGAATTAAAGACGATTGTGGAAGCTGATGATACACAATCTACGGCTGAATTAGCAGCAGCTTTCGACGTTAGCGTCAAAAAAATATTGGTCCATTTGCGTCAAATTGGCAAGGTAAAAAAGCTTGACAAATGGGTGCCCCACGAACTCAATGATCGCCAGCGAGAAGTACGCGTCGAGACGTGCCTTGCACTGCTCAACAAACACACAAATGAAGAAATTTGGAACCGCATTGTTACCTGCAATGAAAAATGGATTCTGTTTGATAACCGCAAGCGCTCAGCAAATTGGTTGGATCCTGGTTCAGCACCTAAACAATGCCCTAAACGAAAACTTACCCCTAGAAAAGTGATGGTTACTGTTTGGTGGTCTAGCGCCGGCGTGATTCATCACAGCTTCTTACCAAACGAGGTGAGCATTACTGCAGATGTGCACTGTGAAGAACTGAACACAATGATGGAGAAGCTGGCGCGTCTCCAACCAGCATTGGCCAATCGCTCGTCTTCGCTGCTCTTGCACGACAACGCGCGACCTCATACTGCATAGCAGACGGTCTCCAAGTTGCAAGAACTGGGGTTGGAAGCTCTCCGTATTCCGCCCTACTCGCCAGACCTTGCGCCTACAGACTACTACTTTTTCCAGAATTTGGATAACTTCTTGGCGGGAAAAAAATTCAATACCCGAGAAGCAGTACAAAATGCCTTTGAAGAATTTGTTGCCTCCCGTTCAGATGATTTCTTTAAGAAGGGCATCAATAAACTGCCACTGCGTTGGCAAAGATGCATTGATTGCATGGGTGATTACTTCGATTAATACAAAAGAAAAATACATGAAAAAAATTTGTTTAAATTTTTTCATACAAAACAATTTTGCAATTTCATGGGTAATATATTAGAAATTATATATGTATATTTAAATCTCGCTCCCTTCGCTCGGTTCTTATTATTACGTACATTAATAATACCTACGTGCATTAATAATACCTGAACATCATAAATTTTTGGTGAACGTTTGTAGTAATATTATATTCACTGCTAGACTACACGTGACTCTGTCTGTTTCGTTATCAATAGGGCATCAAATGTAGTACGTGGTTAACAATACGTAAATCTATAATAATAAAAGGCTTTGTCCTCACTGACTGACTGACTGTCTCACTAATCAACGCACAGCCCAAACCGCTGGGTCTAGAGATTCCAAATTTGGCAAGTGGGTTCCTTATGACGTCTAGGTATGCACTAAGAAAGGATTTTTTAAAATTCATCCCCTAAAGGGGTGAAACGGGGGTCCAATGTTTGTATGGGGAAACGAGATTAGTTGGACTATTTTATACTAAACTTTACACGAGTACTTCTATGGATAAATGAGTAAACACGTGTTTCAGGATTTTTCTAAAGGAGTAAAATAAGGGCAAAAAGTCTGAAAATCGTCAAGGGTTTTGTTTTTATACTTTATCGGTTCGCTGATTACGAAAACAACAACGATTTTAAAATTCAATGTTGCTAACGTGACCGTCATCGTGTAATTTTTTTAAACTTTGATTTATACTTTTTAAGCTGATGGAATAAGACTTGTGAGTTGACTGAAGTGTTATCCTAATAGGTTTTTAAATATGTATTTGGCGTCAATCAGTGCTTATAAGAACGCGGGTGGCGCGGCAAGAGCGGGACGGGTGTAGTAGTTAACTGGAAAGTTCTTGCATCCGTATTTAGTACAATTAAAGGTGCTACATGAAGGTGGGTGCGTTGCGTCTTAGACTTGACTTGAATAATCTAAAATGTCCTAATTTCACGCGAGCGTAGCCGCGGGCAATAGCTAGATAATAAAAGGCTTTGTCCTCACTGACTGACTGACTGACTGGCTCACTAATCAACGCACAGCCCAGATCACTGAAGCTAGAAATCTGAAACTTCGGATATGTGTTCCCTATACAAGGTAGGCGCGCACTAAGACGGGATTTTCCGAAATTCCACCCCTACGAGGTTGAAAATAGGGGTTGAGAAACGATAAGATTTTGAGACTTGGTGGAATGGTTGTACATAAAAAAGGGGATGTTTATGGGTAACTGTTAACTTTTGACCAGCGCCCAGCCAAGCAGTGTCTAAAAATGTTATGTTTATATTTTAATTAACTCATCACTAGATGGCGCTATACCTAGCATTAGTACAGCACGCTATGGTTTCGTTATTTAGAAAAGGGTATTTACGAGAGATTATTTCAAAACATGGGGTTAGCCATGACGGTTCATCGTTCACCTCATCCCTGTAGTTACCCCCGGAGGTTGTCCATTGCGCGCGTAGGGCGTAAAAAAAACTACGTCCTTCAAATGAAGCGACATCTGGTGCCGAAAACTAATGGAAAAACCTATTCTAAGTACCGACTTTATGGGGTATATCTACTTATTATCAGATTTTCGGTATTTTTCAAATAATGATGTCAAGATTGACTAAATTTATGCTTGTGGAATGTGTGATGATGCCCCTTACCATTATAGCAGTGGAAGGTGATGGAGCTGGCCTATTCCGCTCCATTTCCTACCACTTGCATGGAACGGAGGTGTATCATCAGGAGGTTCGTGCCACCATTATTCACGTATTCAACAACTGGAACGATGAGTTACAGTTGTTGAGTGAGGATAGTAAGGGATGCGCTCTTGGGGAATCTCTCTTTATACCCCGCATTCCCATTATTCCATCAGACCACCCCGTTCAATTTAAGAGACTTAACAAAGCTTAGGGGTAGTCTCTAAAGGTCGCTGGGGTTGACTTGAGATAGGACTGCTTCTCTCATGATCAGTTGTATGTAGCTTGCTAACGAGTAAGTTCTCCAGGAAGCCTCGCAATTTGGGCTCCTGGTGCGAATGCCAAAAATATTGTTTACCTATCTATATTGTGGGACGTCTTAACCTAAATGATGTATATTTGTAATAATGGTCAATGAGAAACAGTCCTTTATGGAGAAAAAATGAAATATCCGGAATCTTAACAAAAATAGACGCAAGTTAGAAGTGTTCCCGTAGCGAAGCACGGGTACTTTGCTAGTTTTAGAATAAATTGAATAACTTCAAAATTGTGGTAATAAAAAAAAAGGAAAAGTGGGAATTTTCAAAAATCAATTCTTATCGGATAGCATACTTCTTCTTTCAGGGTGATCTCACTCACTCACAGGAACACAACAGTGGCTCAGTGGTGGTGGTGAATCACTTACACTCCTTAAAATCTCATTCATATCAAAACAAAATTTCCGACGTATACAATTTATAACTATAATCAAATACTGCAATTATCATTTTCATTCATTGAAAATCATTATTGTATCTTTTTCAAATCGCTTTAATAAATCTTTTAGGGGTCCATTAGCCACAATAAAAGATGAAAATTAATCGCTTCAAAAGAACTTTTAAGTTAAATTTTAATTAGAACCAGTATTGTCTCTAAATAATGTTTACACGATGTATAAATCTTGTTAAAAAATCGGAACAATCTGTTGACAAAAAAATCCTTTATGTCGAGTTTTTGACATAAATTTATCGTTTTTGTTTTAAGTATAAATGTTTAGGGCCGGTCATTAGGTACAACAAAATTATAAAAGTAATTGGTTCCAATCCAATTTTGTTATTCATATGAGATATGAGCTCATGTATCTTAAAAACTTTTATTAGTGCAAAAACGCGTGCGTGCGTGTCAGATGACGATACCGGATTTGTTTTTTGCCTTGAAGCGGAACCGAATGTCTGCTCTGAATCAATTTGTTGATAATATTTTTATGGTTTGGATTAAAATTTATTGTGTCTGTGAATTGCATTTATTACTATTGTAATTATAAAGTTAACAGATTGTATTGTAATTGTAAAGTTAACAGACCTAAGCAGTCCTGTACAAGCAGGCCAGCGAGCCTACCGCAATCTCTTAAAGTTGTTTTTTAACTTTATATTATTTTAACCTTATATTATGAATTTCGTACACTGAGCTAACTTTTGTCAGCAAGCAATATTGTTTTTATGTCACAATGCGTAATTTGGAAAATAAAACAGGAGTGGGGAGGGGCGATTGGGGGAGCATAAAGTAAAGTAAGTTAGGGCATAGCGTATTTTGTAACCCGGCCCGACTGGGGAAGTACACCTCACAGAATAGGTACCGTAGCCAAATAACGATTCCCTTGAACGTTGTTGTGTTCCTGCGAGTGAGTGATCGGAAAAGAAGGAGTTTCTGCGTTGGCAGCGGGAGTGGCGGTGCGCTAGCTATATTTCGTGTTGCAAGCGCTTATGGCTATGGTACCGAACCACTTCACATTAGGCGCAAAATATTACGCAGTAACTCTAATCAAGGCAAATCAAACGCATTTATTTGGATTCATTGGACTGATCTTTGAAAGTTGTCATAATAAGTTAGTAATAAATATATAAAATTAATTAGTATAATCCGGCTTCAAGTTTCAAACATTTAAATACGCTTGACCACAAATTAAACCAGCCGTGCCTTTCAGTTCAATGAATGATTCTCATTCATCAAGTAATGTCACAATCGATATCCGATCAATCGGAAATGATACATAACTACTATCTCCGATCTAATGAGTCATGAAATTGCAATATACTATTAACTTGTTAAATGGTAGTTAGTTCCTTTATGTAGTATAATAAATATGACATAATAGTAGTTTATGAAACTGTTGCATAATAAGGGTTCTTAAAATATGCAGTTTCATACACTACTTTCAGCTGTTAAATTAACAGCTAAAGCTGTTAAATTATCTTCATTCATAATTAACTTTATTTTAAATATTATTATCATCTATTTCATGAGAATAGATAAAGTAGTGTATGAAACTGCACATAATTAGTAGTGTATGAAACTGTACATAATTAGGTCTTAAAATACTCGTGTGATAATAAACTCACACTCGTATTTTAAGAACCCTTATTATGCAACAGTTTCATAAACGAAAATATTAGTAAATGGCTATTGGAAAAACATTTTATAAAGTTGACAAATTCTTGAATTATTTTAAAAAATCGTTAACTCAGGTTTGTCGATGCATGGAGTAATACCTTAAAATTGTGACAATAAACATTTGCATACTATTATATAATATGGCTACATAGGCATAAGCAACTTTACTTTTAAAAGATTTATCCGCACTTATTGTACCCACCCTATTTATTGCAAATAAATCATTTCTATTAGTTTTAATAACTATCGATTCTTAAGATGTTTGCATAGATAATCTTGCTGGTTAAAATCATTAAAATACCGATAACTTTATTATTCCAATTAAATTATAATCTTAAACTAACTGGGTTAACAAACTCGAGAACCATAAATATAAAACAAGGCGTAGAGGTTAGTAAAAAGCGGAATATTTTTGCCACACAAATTTGATTCAATTATCGGTAATTGAATGAATGAATCAAATTATATATAAAGTTGTTCTAGCTCGGGCTAGGACGAATTCTTTTATTAATTTCATAACGACAAAATAAAGTCTAGATCAAACAACAGCTATTGATTTTCATATAAGTCGTCTGCTACTTTGATGTCTCTTAGGCTGCGTTTTCATTTAGTGTTTTAAACATTTCTGAACGAGCAACCCGTGGGTAGCCATTTCGTCTACTCGACACTTTTCGGTGACTGATCGTAGTCAACTGATCTAGCAAAGGTGAACGTAGAAGGAAATAATATCGTTACTGGATAAAGTTATTTCCCCCACCTTTTTTAGGGTTCCGAACCTCAAAAGGAAAAACGGAACCCTTATAAGATCACTTTGTTGTCCGTCTGTCTGTCTGTCTGTCTGTCTGTCTGTCTGTCTGTCTGTCTGTCTGTCTGTCTGTCTGTCTGTCTGTCTGTCTGTCTGTCTGTCTGTCAAACATTTCTATGTCGAGAATGCGTGGAGGTATCAAGCTGAAATTTGAACTGTATACACAGGTCTACGGTCCCATGAAGTTAAAAAAAAATCAAACTGCTAAGTTTACGTAGAAAAAAGTTACGGCCGTTTATTCAGCAAAAAACGCGTATTTCGACACACTCAAAGGAATCAAAACCTATAGGGTACTTCCCGTTGACCTAGAACTATGAAATTTAGCAAGTAACATCGTTATAGACTACAAGTACAGGAATAAATCTCAAAACTATACATTTGTAAATAGATCTAAAAAAATAGGGGGTCTATATTTTTTATAGGGTGTCGAAATTTCAAATTGAAACTTTTTTTTTTTTTTTTTTTTTTTTTTTTATACCACTAGTGTGGCAAACAAGCATACGGCCCGCCTGATGGAAAGCAGTTACCGTAGCCTATGAACGCCTGTAACACCAGAGGCATCACACGCGCGTTGCCGACCCTGTAAAAACCTCTTCACGCCCGTTTTGAAGAACCCCATGCTGTAGTCCCCTGAGACAACCTCGACAGGCAGTTCATTCCACAGCTTGACAGTACGCGGGAGAAAACTTCTCTGGAACCGCACGGTACGTGACCACTTAGGCTCCAATGTGTGAGGATGAATTCCCTGTCGATGGCGAGCGGTGCGACTGTAGAAGGAGGCCGTTGGCATCATATCAAACAACTCCTCTGAACACACCCCATTGTACAGACGGTAGAATACACAAAGGGACGCAAAATCTCTTCTCAGACTTAAAGGTTCTAAACCGTCTGTTAGTTTGGGATCGTCGACAATCCTCACAGCGCGCCTTTGAATCGAGTCACAAGGTGCAAGCTGGTATCTAGGCGCTCCCGCCCATAGATGGCAACAGTACTCCATATGCGGCCGTACTTGAGCTTTGTAAAGCATAAGTCTCTGCCGCGGAGTGAAGTACTGCTTCGCCCTGTTGAGCACACCTAGTTTCTTCGACGCCAGCTTGACCTTCCCCTCCAGGTGACAACGAAACTGGACGTCGCTGGAGATTTCAACTCCAAGAATCCCAATGTTTTTGGCGATGGTAAGGGGTGTGTTTAGGAATTGAGGAGCCACAGCAAAAGGGGTTTTCTTAGCGGTGAACGCGCAGACTTGTGTCTTAGTGGGATTGAAATGAACCAGGTTCTTTCGCCCCCAATCGGACACACTATCCAGTGTGCTCTCGATCTTCGACACAAGCTGTTCGCGGCTCTCCTCCACCAGAGAGCGGGGAATATTAGCGCGGCCCGTATAATAAGCATCCCCGGTGCTGTCGTCAGCATAGCAATGAATGCTGTCAATGGACAACATATCATTGATATGCAGCAAAAACAGCGTCGGGGACAACACCGAGCCTTGCGGGACGCCAGCATTAATGTCCATGCTGTCGGAGCAACTGCCATCCACAACGGCTCTAATGCTTCTGCAGGACAAGAAACTAGCGACCCATTCGCATAAACCCTCTGGTAGACCGTATGCAGGCAACTTCGAAAGAAGACCACGGTGCCAGACCCGATCGAACGCCTTCGCCATATCAAGACTGACAGCTAATGCCTCACCTTGACTCTCCACGGCTGAAGCCCAGCGATGTGTAAGATACACTAGAAGATCACCAGTCGAGCGACCATGGCGAAAGCCGTATTGATGGTCGCTGATTAAGTCGTGCTCTTCTAGGTATTTCAGGAGCCGGATGTTAATGACGCGCTCCATTACCTTGGAGAGAAGGGAGGTAACAGCGATAGGCCTGTAATTCGATGGGTCTGATCTGTCACCCTTTTTGGGCACAGGGTGCACGTTCGCAGTCTTCCACGACGACGGTACCTGCCCGGTGGAATAAGAGAGCGCAAAAAGGCGCGTAAGAACAGGACACAACTCAGGAGCACACAGCTTTAACACCACTGCCGGAATGCCATCTGGCCCACTCGACTTATGAACGTCAAGGGATAGCAATGCCCGCCGAACATCTCGTTGAGTAAATGAGATTTCCGGCATGGAATTACCACACCGCGGGATGGAAGGCGGTGCGGCGTCCCCGTCGTTCAAAGTCGAGTTTGAGGCAAAGAGATTCCCCAATAGATCGGCTTTCTCTTTAGCACTGTGGGCCAGACTACCATCTGGTTTTCGGAGTGGTGGAAAGGACGACTGACAAAAGTTGCCCTCGGCAGCCTTGGCAAGCGACCAAAAAGCACGGCTCCCAGATGGGTGCTTAGCTAGGCGCTCACCAATCCTGCCGATGAACTCAAACTTTGCCCTGGCAATTACTCTCTTACTGAACCTCGAGGCAGCATTGAACTCCCGTTTCAAGTCGGAAAGACCAGGATCTCCATTAATACGAGCCGTGGTCCAAGCCTCATATGCAGTTTGCTTGCGAAGTTTAGCTTCTCTGCAAGACCGATTAAACCACGGCCGCTTCTTAGCACCTGAAGTAGCCACCCGCCGGTTTGGAATAAATAATTCCATCCCGGCCAAAATCGTCTCAGCTACAGCAGATGCACAGGTGTCTATATTTTCCGACCCGAAACAGAGCCGCCTCCACGGGTACGATGCGTAAAATTCACGCAGTCCATCCCAGTCTGCTGACTTATAGTGCCACATACGACGCCATCCGGTATACCGGGGTGGGTCAGGGCTTGCGCATGGCACTTGGGTCCGGATGAGACAGTGGTCCGACGAGCCAAGAGGCGCATCCACCGAGACTGTATACCCATCCGGATGTGTGGTCAGCAGAAGGTCCAGTAGAGAGCTAGTATGGTCCTCTATATCTGGTATTCTCGTTGGAGAATGCACCAGCTGTGAGAGACCATAGGCCAGAGCAAAATCATGAACAGACCTCCCCGCGAAGTCAGTGGACCGAGAGCTGAGCCACTCGGCATGGTGGGCATTGAAGTCTCCCAAAATCACTAACTCCGCGGAGGGGTACCTCTCAATGACTTTGTCAGTCGCCAATTGCAGGTGCTCGATCAACCGAGTTGTGTCTGCATCACCGCTATGAGACCTGTAAAGGCACGCGTAGATACGGGTGCGGCCGCCCTGATCCACGCGTACCCACAACACTGACAGGTCCCTGTCTTCAAGGCCGTGAAGACGTCGACAGCAAATATCATCCCGGACGTACATACATACCCCGGCTCGACGTACAAAAGAATGTTCAAGTTTGTACCCGGGGTATAATAAGTAAGAAGTATCGGCCGGGCAAGATATTTGCGTCTCCGTTAAAAAAAGGAGGGTCGGCTTTGCAGTTTCGAGGTGCTGGTGAACTGCATTTATGTTTGTGTGAAGTCCTCTGACATTACAAAAGTCCACGTCGCATGTGGATGAGGACGCCGCTGAAGAAACCTTCTTTTTTTTGTTCCTGGCCATTAAAAGGGGGTAAGAGGATTATGAGAGAAGTTGTTTCACTGACGGCGCGAGGGACAAGAAAAGCGCGGTGTCTACCCCCGCAGCACAGTGCAGGTAGTGCGGTTTGCTAGCGCGGCGGGCGGAAGGGCCCCCGGTCCCCCCCTGCTGCAGCAGCCGGGTCCACTCCGGTCTCCTCCTCCGGCACGACTACTACAACAGGGACTTTACACAGGCTGGCGGTTCAGCCTCCCGGGGCGGAGATTAGGTGATCCCCGGGTTCGGGAACCCTACTAACCTGCGGGCGGCCAGCGGACAGCCGTTTCACCGGGTCTCCCTGACCACCGCGCCAACACGCCGCGCCTACACCGCTAGCGGCGGTTCGACAGCCGCTGGTCCCTCTGCCGTCAGCATAACAACTCCTCTAAAATAGCCCTGGTGACCTAGCTAACTCGCAGGAACACGGCATAGCCATTATGGCTGCGGTTTTTTGCCAGGTGGAGGTACTTCCCCAGTCGGATGCTGGCCAAGCCTGGAGCGAAAGACCACACTATGCCCCTCCCCCATCTGACAAGTAAAAGAGAAGCACAGTGTGATCTTTCACTGCGTCCTACCTCTCTTTCGCCATCGCCTCGTTAGCTGGTCGGCAGGGTGCACCACGTGCAGGTGAGGTTGGCTTTAGCTCGAAAGATGTTGATGAGCTACTTACACCCCTAACTACTAGTTCAAATGGGGTATCATATGAAAGGGCTTGATGTACACATTGCAAAATATATTTTATTTATTTTTTTCGACGCATTATTTCTTATTTATAATAAAAAATATCAAATTTAATAATGATACTACGTACCTACGGAACCCTCGGTGGGCGAGTCCGACTCGCACTTGTCCGGTTTTTATTTTTTATCAAATAACCATACTGAAAAATAACGTTAATAATATCGGTATCATATAGTACCGTGATTTTTAACGATATTTCTAGGTATCGTATACATTAAAATACCGGCATTTGAGTGCCTGTTTAAAAGCATAAACTATGTAATGTTTTATAATTAATTTTGCATGTAATATTTTTATAGATGAATATAATCCGTTCATACTTGTTCAGGAGCAAATGCTCTGAGCATTAAGTTTGCTCGACGTTAAACGCAGATGTCCGATCTTTTTTTGAAAAAACTTAATATTACAAAAATTTACGTCCGAAGCAGTTTTGTTTGTGTTTTTTTTAGTAAAATTCATATTAACACAGTCACAGCACTACCTAAAAGCAAACCACCAGCCGATTTGTTCTGAGCAAATGCGAACTGAAACTAGTGCTTAGTACGAGATTTTTGGTCACATTCGAACGTGTTAACGTTTACAAGCATACGAAATTGAGAAACAGTTTCATATTGTGATTTACCAAACGCATGTTACATATGCAAATTAGCCAGGTTGCTCACTTCAAAATGAAAGCAAGCAAGCCACATAATTTTGATATGTAACACGTGTCTTATAAATTCACAATATGAGAGTTCTTCTCTATTTAGTCGGTTTGTTTACGTTGACATGATCGAACGCGAACATAAAAAACCCGCACTAAGCACCCTGAACGCTAAATGAGAACGCAGGTTTAGATGGATGCTCTCTAACCTACTTTTCAGCTGTCAGCAATCTAGTCTGTCGCTAATCGCACCCATAATAATTTATTGTCTTGCGTTGTGTGACTAACGAGTACTTGCAAGTCGATTGCATAACGTACCGTATGCTTTAGTATGTTAACTAGATTGACAGTTTAAACAGTCGGGCTACTGGTGAGTGTTTTAAACCAGAATAAAATGAAGTCTAATATGTGAAGTAAGAGGCCTTTAGGAGATTTGAAAAGACTGGCCTCCTCCAACCCACAGTTGAGCAGCGTGATAGAGTATGCTTAAAACCCATCAAGTTGAGGGGAGATCCATATCCTAACAGTGGGGTGAATAAGGGTTGACAACGACATACGCGAATATGCAGCCTTACACAGTACCTAAAATACATTAAAAAGTACCTTAAGAAAAATGGAAAATAATTATGTTTACGTATGTGTATAAAAAATCTATAATTTGTACGTTCTTGTGTATATATGTTGAACGATTTTCTGTGTCTCTTAATGTATATATATTTTTTAATGTATCTCTTTTTTAATCTCGGGTCAAGCCCGGTCATTTGATAGGCGTGCGCGGGGATATGGTGACCCGCTCCAGGATATGTCAATGGAACGACATACCCATGAGCAGGTCTCGGCAGGCGTTGAGACTATTGCGAAGTGTGATGGAAAATAAATGGGCTATGGAAATGAGATCTGTGTGAACTTAATGCCGGGCTATTACAGAAGAGGGACGGACGCCTGCCATAACTGCTTTTATTGCTAGTTATTAGCGGCAGGCGGTGGCTTGCCACTCACTAGATGGGCCCCCGAAATGCCAGGAAAACGGCCGGGGGCAACACCGGTGTGAGTGACTCAGGGATGTCGAGAGGTGTGCTGCGCTTTCTCCAAAGTTACTCGCGGCGTGATGCCCTTTAACACTTCCACCCCTGGAGCATATAGCTCTAGCGGTTCCTCTCTGGACGGCCAATGAAGACAAGCCAGAAATGAGAGTCCTGCGGGCCTTCTTGTGTTTACACTCCGACCGATGAAGACACGTCGGATACGAAGGCCCTGACCGACTCTCTGGAGACTCGGGTCCGTGGTGTCGCTACTCACACAACAGCTCGCCACACAAGCTGCCCTGCGGACATTTTTTAATTATTATTATTAAGAAGAATATTTATATATATTTTTTTTTATTTATTTTATGAACCACAAACAGGTTTACAATACATATTGATTTGTGATAATATTAAATGACAAACTCATTATAAACCCAACGTAATGGTTACAAATTATTTCTATAATTTTTTAATCTTTCAGTCAATCCCAATTAACGTCAAAGTTTAGTAACGTAACTTACTTACTACCTGGAAAACTATAAAAGAGATTTATAACATCACAGTCTACATAATTGTTGTGGAATGAAAGTACACTATACTAACAATGCACATATGAAATGTTATAAGTATTATAAATTTGTATACCTACCTAGATTGGGGTGGTGATGAAGTTTGAGGTATATGATTGTATGTGTATGTGTATGCAAATATGTATGTATGTATCATAACTACGTTTTTATTATTTTGTGTATCAATAAGAATATAATTATAGCTTAAGTATTTGGTTTATAAAATTCTTGCAATGATGCAATTCTACTGTTTGCATAAGCCGACAATTCACAAATATAAACCGGGGATACACTTATGAGTGCCACCTAACATGGTTACATGCAGACATCGCTAAGTGATTGACATTTAGTAGAGGTTTAAATGTACAAAGGATAATAGATTACCTATATATTAATATGTGAAGCAAACTCCCCGTTCCCGTTCCGTTGCTTATTGTTAAAGTCATAGTTTAAATTAATTATGGTCGAATTTCGATCACTGGCATTTGATTAACAGCGGCGGTCACCAAAAAGGCAATGAACTATGAAGTCCCGGGGATAAAACTACATCTACCATGGAACTCAAAACGAATTTATCAGAAGAAATTTGTAGGAGTATGATTTTTAAAAGCAGTAATAGTTCATCCACCCTGCTCAATAGAGTAGTACGATATTAATTTTCAACAATTTAGTACATTTTTTTTTATGCTAAACTAATTGTTAGTTTGGCATAAAAAAATTGCCCATTGCCATATTTTGATGTTTTTATAGTAGGAACATATTTGTTCCTCCATAAATAGCACATCCATTATCTGCCGGAACCTACGTGTATTCATATCTATATTGATCTGTCTAAAGCTGTTAATAGAATACAGACTAATTCATCAATGACTAATGGTCGTCTGCGGTCAAAGTAAAAAATTAGTCCTGAATTTGTCTTTTTTTCTCCATATAAAGTTTCAACGTTTATACACTTGTATAACGTTTATACAAAAGTGCAAAATTTCAAGTCAAATATCAATACTTTTTCACCTACAAAATATTAATCTATATTTTACACTAAGGGTGTACAAAATATATTTTCACACTATGATTTTTTGAAAATAATTTCGTTATTACTTGCCAAGGCTATAAAAGAAACCTATGCTGTACCAATTTCAGAGTCATTGCTTCGTTGATTTCGAGTTTGTGCGGTGATGCTTAAGTCACTCACGTGAAAAAGTCCTTTTACTTTATTATATGTATTTCTGTAAATAGTTAAAATTGTATTATCTTTACTAAACATAACATAAGGTACTTATCTATTTGGAAAGGGTTAGACGCAATCAAGGCTAACTTTCTATTGCGTTTGAATAATCTGATTAAGATCAATATCATTCTGTAACCAGTCTCGATCAATAGATCTTACTAGTACATTTTACTTACTACGAATAGTTTTAGTGAAATGAAATGAAATACCTTATTCCTTTCTCTTAGGCTCGTTTTATAAGAATAAAATAAACATTTAGATATAAGCATTGTTTCATCATTATCAACCTGTATCTACCCACTGCTGGATATAGGCCTTTGCTCCCAATGCTTTCCACCATATGTGATCATCCGCTTTCCGCATAACCGCTACGTACGTGGCCTCCACTCTAGGACTTTCAGCTATGTCGACCAGTTTGGTTCACCGTCGAATTTCTTCGTTCCGCCTTCTATCCCTTAAAGAAACTCGAAGCATTTACTCTCTCCATCGCTCGCTATGCGACTTTTAATCTGTGAACTAACCCAACGGTCAGCGTCTAACTCTGCACCGTAAGTCATGACCGCTCCGCTATAACTTATGGTGAATCATTGTTTCTTATGTACTAATATATATTTTAAATTGTAGACTTTGACTCGACTCATCTGTAGAACAAAAACGTATTAAGCTAGCCAGAGTCGATAAGAAAAATTAATTCTTCAGACATACGTTTTTAGAATTTTCTTATGTCATTTATCTTCCTATATTGAGAATCAAATAACTTTCAATCTGACATATAAACCTATAAAAACGCAAAGCAAGTGAACCAACAACAATACAGATCAGACTTTATTCTACGGATGAGTATATATAGTAGGTATATATAGTACTCGACGTTTAACTTTTTTGTGTGGCTATAAATTCTTGACTCAATTTATTAAACCAGAATGGCTGCCGTAGAACATGTTCTCAACTGTCACACACACCCACTCACCATCAAGTGGCAGTATACTGACAGCTTTGTTTATGTTACTATTTCACTCTACGACTCGTAGGTACTATCTTGATCGATGAGTATAAGTAACTATTCATGAAATAGAATATTTTTTGACGTGACAACGTCTTATAAATTGGTTAGCCGGGTGACACTTCAAGAAACGCGCTCACGTTATGCGCTTACAATGAGAGCGAGTGAGAGGCACGCGTCCCTTTCACTCGGGCATGGTTAGCCCGCCTAAGAGCGAGAGAGACAGACATAAAAAGTGAAAGGCATGCGTCCCTTCCACTCGAAAACATTTTACCACTCAAAGTCGTTGTCACGTAAAACTTTCGCCCGTATACCGACTTTACAGGCAACCAATTTTTTTTGTACTGCGTAGGGTGGCAGACAAGCATACGTTCCGTCGCAGTTACCGTAGCCATATTAACGCCCGCAACAAGAAATATAGCTCGCGCGCAGCCACCCCCGCTGCCAATGCAGCAACTTCTTTGTTTCTGGAGACCTCACTCACACGCAGGAACACAACAACCCTCAAGGGAATTGTTATTTGTCTGCGGTATTCTGTGAGGTGGAGGTACTTCCCCAGTCGGGCAGCTTACAAATACGCCCGTACCTGTACTCGAGTTTTGCAGCTGCCTTAAATTGTAAAATAATCTGAATTTGATTATTGAACACCTGCATGGAAACTTTATCGCCTCGCAAAGACTTATATCTCGTAGATCGAGTACAAAGAATACAAAATATAGGGTACAGGTGCATTATTTACAATTTTAGATTGAGGTTAACCTTTCAATAGAAGACCGATTGATGGCCTTTTATAAAGTAACAGGATTGATTTATAAGCCTCGTAACGTTTATTAAATATATTAGTAGTGTTGCACGAGAGTTTCATATAGTAAAGATGGCTGGAATTCATCTTACGTCAAGTCAAGATAGTCGCAAATATAATAGTTATCATTTATCATGTCGATCATTAATTTTGTATGGAATTGATGATTGCAAATAGTTGTCTATGTATTAATAGATGTAACTGATATGTGCAATTATCTTCTCAAGTAATATTATAAAGAGGTAAAGATTGTGAGTTTGTGAAGTTGTAGGGGGTAATAATCTCTGGATCTACTGAACCGATTTTGAAAATTATTTTATCAACAGAAAGTCACGTTATTTGGAAGTGCCATAGGCTATTAACCCTAAATTGAAAAAAAAAATTTCGTAATAACGTTTACCGCCCAACGAAGTGGGTACGGGTCAGCTAGTAGTTTATATAGTGCTAACCCAAATATTCCTAAATTATTATTCTTTTTCTAATCATACTGGGTGAGAGGAACGCGGGACACAGCGAAAATTGACAGATTCTGCATACCGTACACTACTACATACTACATTTTCCGAAGAGACTATGTTATTATTACTAGGTAACCGTTTTCGAATTATTGCTTATCAAACTTTAGGAGTGAACTTTGATTTAGAAATAATCATTGCCCTTTTCTCTAATGCAAAAATGGTAATGTTCATTCCTAAATCTCATAAGAGAGAAGGGCAATGTTCATTCCTAAATCTCATAAGAGAAAATCGAGTTCGGGAGAAAAATCTTTTTTGTATACACAACAACTGTCTCGTCGAAGCTCCGATTCTGCTGAAATTTGGTAGGTATATAGAAAACTGAAGTGCTATTTTTATTCAAAATATGAGATTTCAACATATGAGGTGTCATTCAATTCGTCTCAGCTGTGAGAGTGACAAATAATATATATTATTTCAAAATGGCATCCAGGGAAAAAAACAAGCATAAAAAGAAAAAAAAAATGTCAAAATATTCAGTCGAGTTTTTTGTTTCGGATAATAAGTTTTTGTTTATTTCTTAAAATGCAATAACTAATCCGTTAAAAAAATTAAAACACAATCGATATCATAAGAACCGTTTGCGAGATCGTCATAAATATGATATTTACAAGAGTTACTCGTTTAATTGTAATTGTAAAGTATTGTAGGTAGTTGTAACATAAAAGGTATGTTATAATAATGTCCAAGAGATTGCTGCAACATTAATTGCCAGCGAAAGAAACATGCAATAAGAATGCACGCATGCAGGTGTCATAATAACACATATCCGTTTTAATAATTCCATTTTATGAAATTTATCTCGTATTTTTTTAATTGTTTAATTTTTCTTAAATGCTTATTCAGTCCGTTTATGACATATAAATGGAGTGATTCATATTAAAATTCCAAATAGGGTATAATAAATTCAACATGCTTTTATAAAATTTATTTCAGTTCAATGATTTTATAAGTACTATTAATATGGCATACCTATACTAAATTGCGTCAGAAAACGGTTGCCGTCTCACTTCTCCTGGGAAATCTATGCTATGACTATCGCTATCCTTATCATCTCGGAGCTTTAATATATTTACCATCTCTTTTCCTTGCTGAGTACGTAATCGGCGCAATGGCGATTTTTGTTCTTACATAAATATGAAATTAACCTAAAATACGCGTTACTTGGGCTTTATTTACTTTACCATAATTTGTGCATTTTCCTAATACAGAAGAGGCTGACGCGGGCATTTTTACCTATTTCAATCAATTATCACGCCTGTTGTGCGAACTAATTGCCTCACTTTTCGAGTATACGTTTTTGATGCTTGTGGCATATCTAATATATATAAAGTATTTATTATCATGATTTAGTTTATTAAGTTTACAACCAATTGACGGCGCTCGTTTCATAGTAACATTTTATAATCACTCGTATATGCAATCACAAAATATTGTATCATTTTACATAATGTCGTAAATACAAAGCTATAAGGTATTAAACAATTGGATCAAGGATAATTATGCCTATAAGTTTGTCTTTACATGTAGCCTACAAGCTGTTATAAATTTAAAGCCTATTTATTATGTTTGTGACATAGTACCGTGTAGTAAGAAATAGGCTGGCAACGGATTGGCGACCTCTTAGTGTTACTGATCTCCATGAGCGGTGGTGATTGCTTTCCATCAGGTGACCTACACACTCGTTTGGCACCCTCTCATATAAAAAAAGTATTTTCCAAACAAAAGCACCATTTTATTTTTAGTTAAAACTAGCTGCCGCCCGCGGCATCGCCCGCATTTATGAAATAGTCTTTTCATTTTTCGAGTTAATATATAACCTATTACACTGACAAATAACTTGGCTTTCTATTAGTAAAAGAATTTCCAAAATAGGTTCAGTAGATCCAGAAATTACCCCGACAACCTCATAAAAAAACTTACAAATGTCACCTCTTTATCACATTAGTATAGACTACTCCATATTAATGTTATAAATAGATAAGATTTTATATTTCTTTTTTTGTAATGAATTATCTAAAAAGCTATAAACCGATTTTTAAAATAATTTCGCCTATAGAAAGTTATATGATCAGCGAGTACTAGGCTATATTCTATTGGACCCGTGCGAAGCCAGGGCGTGTCACTAGTTATATTTAAATTCAAAAGATCATGTAAACTGTATGAGGCTATAATTACTTGGAATCACGCGAAGACTATTTTTTTTTTATATGTTATCTATATGACTTGCTAGTTTTGCGACATACTGTGAGCGTGGTTTATCACTTTATGGAAAGAAGTATCGCGTTTATATATGTTTGCAATTACTTTGTATTTATATTGACAACTACGAAAATGTGGTTGCTGGTTTTTTTTTTTTTTTGCAAATATGAAATATTTTACAGTTGCGACAAATTGAATAAATCTTGTATTCAGTAGACATTAATACTGTTTTCGACTTTGTATTTTATAATATATATAATAAACCATCCAAGAACCAGCAGTAAACTAAAGTCAATTACTCAATGAAGACTTTCGTGTCATACTATAAAGTTCTACAGCCAAATCTTAATAATTGTATAGTTTAATCCAAAAGTCCAATTAACAAACAAATAAGCTTTATCAGCTGACAACTTACAGAGTTAACCCTTATTTGGCATCGAAGTGCAGTTGAAAAAATCTATCATTTTGAACAAAAACACATCATTTCTGACTCACGGGCATTATAAGAAGCTCATTAAGCTTGTATCTAGGAGAGAAATTTAATCCTCATATTTCCACAGAAATAAAGTTGAACATAATCTGACGATTTGAACAAAAGCGCATCATTTCTGACTCAAGTGCATAATAAGAAGCTCATTTACCATGTATCTCGGTTAGAGCGGCGGCACAAGGTCTCAACCAACCGTATTCCTATACGTACTCGTATCTGGAACACGAAGCAAAAACACTAGCATTCAGCAGTAGTATGCAAGTAAATGAGGGTTAATTAGGCCGACGTGCAATACATTTAAATAAGCTATCAGCAACTTGGTGGTCCATCACTTTGCTTGAATTTAATGGGACACTCAGACCTAATAGTAAATTACTATTTTTGAAACGACTTCTACTAAAAGAATATGATTTAGATAAACCTAATATTGTTTATTTGTAATACATGTTTTTAAAATAAATATAAGGTTCTAATATTAAAAGGCTTTTATTTATTAGAATACCAAAGGTTTTAAAAGTCTTTTATTCATAAAAAATATATTATATGTTAATTAATATAAATATATATTATTGGTTACAGAAGTATACTACGAGAAGCAGCGTTATGACGGTTGGTTCAACAACAGGGCCTATCCCGACTGGGGATCAGTTGGTAAGTGAAATAATTATATATATATTAATGAATTAATATAATTAATTGGTTCGGCTGCAGTACCACCTCCTTATTCAGAACAGCGGCATCAAAAGTCAGAATTGCTGTGATGTTGTCCAACCTCCGATAGGAGAGGAACCGGGAGAAGAAGAATATATTAATGATTAACATTGTATAGGAAGAAATACATTAGATATGTTTTCAATTTGTCTACAAAAATGGCGCACTGCTTGATAGTATGCAATCACTGCAGCATATGGAAACTTCCCTTAGGATCAGTAGTACCATTGACTAGTACCATTGATGGTACAAGTGACCCAACTTTGTATCTCTAGTACCATTAAAGAAAACTAAAGATATTCCCCGTGACCAGGATGGTTTTGGGATGTATTCAGGATGGTTTTGGGATGTGTTTAGGATTGTTTTAGGATGTATTCAGGATGGTTTTGGTATGTGTTTAGGATTGTTTTAGGATGTGTTAAGGATTGTTTTAGGATGTGTTAAGGATTGTTTTGGGATGTGTTAAGGATTGTTTTGGGATGTATTCAGGATGGTTTTAGTATGTGTTTAGGATTGTTTTAGGATGTGTTAAGGATTGTTTTAGGATGTATTCAGGATGGTTTTGGGATGTGTTTAGGATGGTTTTAGGATGTGTTAAGGATTGTTTTGGGATGTGTTAAGGATTGTTTTGGGATGTATTCAGGATGGTTTTGGTATGTGTTTAGGATTGTTTTAGGATGTATTCAGGATGGTTTTGGGATGTGTTTAGGATGGTTTTAGGATGTGTTAAGGATTGTTTTGGGATGTGTTAAGGATTGTTTTGGGATGTATTCAGGATGGTTTTGGTATGTGTTTAGGATTGTTTTAGGATGTATTCAGGATGGTTTTGAGATGTGTTTAGGATTGTTTTAGGATGTGTTAAGGATTGTTTTGGGATGTATTCAGGATGGTTTTGGGATGTGTTTAGGATTGTTTTAGGATGTATTCAGGATGGTTTTGGGATGTGTTTAGGATTGTTTTAGGATGTGTTAAGGATTGTTTTGGGATGTGTTAAGGATTGTTTTGGGATATGTTTAGGATTGTTTTAGGATGTGTTAAGGATTGTTTTGGGATGTGTTAAGGATTGTTTTGGGATGTATTCAGGATGGTTTTGGGATGTGTTTAGGATGGTTTTAGGATGTGTTAAGGATTGTTTTGGGATGTGTTAAGGATTGTTTTGGGATGTGTTAAGAATGGTTTTGCGATGTGTTAAGTATAAAAAATTGACTAACAAAGAGGTTTTAAGTACCTATGTGATTATACATATTGTATATCACTATCACAACCTGGCCACTTGAGCTGGGGCTGAGAAAACAAATGAATACCGACCCGAGGCGTTCTATGTCGTCAAGCGAGTTGAAACTATTTTGCGCCCGCGGGTTTAAGCGGGGGAGCGGGAGAGGAAACTCCTTTCAGTTGCGAGAGTGCTAATTTCGTATGTATGTACTATTAGTTATTCTGTGGTATTTTTATTTTGTGGTGTAGGGAGCTCAATATCATCTTTAGAGACAAGACAAACCAACTTTACCTGTACGTGGTACACCCTAAAAAATAACAAGAAGGCAAGGTTAGTGAGAAGTAGGCCATGACGATAGCCCGTCTGGAAAAGTACCTCTACAGCAACCAAATAAGAAATCCCTAGTGAATGGTAGTTTTCTGCGAGTGAGTGAGGTTACCAGGATGCTCCTGAGGAGCGCCAGCGACCGGGGTGGTAACACACAAGTAGCATTTGTTGCGCGCGTTTATACACACATCAAGTAGGCCATATGCTTGTTTTCCACCCGACGTAAAATAAAAAAAATGTGACTGATTCACGAAATGCGACTAGTTTACGTTCGTAACTATCAAAAGTTACCAAAGAGGAAAAAATTATTCTTCTTTCACAACTAGTTACCAAACAGCGAAAAAAAATTTTTCTCTTGTAACTGGTTACGTAAGTTTAGTTACGTGGATAATTAATGATTTTTAAGAAAAAATAAAAACCGACTTCAGCTGGCAACAGGGCAAATTTAAGGGTTTCCATCGATTTTTCTGGGATCCCCTCACTAGACCCTGACTTGGTGAATATGGAACCACCTCGCAATCATACCCTTTTAAATAAAAAAAAAAGAATTTGACCATACGTGCTTAAAATTTAAGAGTTTCCCTTGATTTCCCTGGGATCACATCATCAGATCCTGACTTGGTGAATATGGGACCATCTTGCAAATTGTGAACCGATTTTCAAAAAAAAGAATTTTGAAAATCGGTTCACAATTCGCGAAGATACCAATAACATACATACAAAAAAATATTAAGTCGAATTGAGAACCTCCTCCTTTTTTGAAGTCGGTTAAAAAAGGGATTTCAAGTGGCCAGTACTTGGCATATCAGTCAATACAATACCTACAGTATTTATAATACTTTGTCTATACTTCGCGTTTGTTTAGTTGTAAGTACATAGTTTATAATATAGTAAATATTGATTGTATCACTAGTACCATTAATGGTACTAGTGATACAACCAATATTTATGATGGTACAACTGATCGCAAATTAGTGTCACTAGTACCATTGATGGTACTAGAGATACAAAGTTGGGTCACTTGTACCATCAATGGTACTAGTCAATGGTACTACTGATCCTAAGGGGGAAACTTGATAGATATAAAACTATTTTAACAATTTCGGCATTTTACTTAAAATGACGTACCTAGATCATATTCTGTAATAAATAAATTCATAGTTTACATTAGTATTTTTTTTCCAATTCGATGAAATACAAAATAATATTTGAAAGAAAACTACGAATATTAAAAACAGACTTGAGCAGTATTTTAACGGAATATTTTATTTTATTTTATTTGATACCATACTATGGACATTTGTCCATTTGAGATTTGTCTCTTTCAAAAGAAAAAAATGTATCCCGGTATTTAACATTGTATTTTTAATTATAGAATTATAAAAACAAATGTTTTGTATTTGAATGAGCATGGCTTAGGTTAAGACACTTAATATTGTACATACATATATATTTCAACTCTTCCATATTTGACATTTTCAATTGAATGATTATTAAGAATGATAACTAGTCTGAATTGTAAAACTTAAACCGAAAGCCTAAGTATGATTTTACAATGCATATTATGGAGTTATATTTTATTTTAATATTGGTCATAAATAAGATTTATATCATCTTCTACTGCGAACATTATTTTGATTAGTTTTTGTACGTCATTGTGCATCTATTCTAGTATTAATGCACCCCTTGATTGTCATTTATAATGTGATAAAACACATCATACTCATACATAGAGATTTTTTTCTGACTTTAGATACAATAGCTTTATTGCTATAGGCAACATTATTGCTAAGAATAACTTATTTCGCTGTAACTACATTCTTCTCGCTAAATGAGGACATAATTAAATTGGCATTCAAAGGAAAGAGTCGATGTATCGGTTTTTGCCCTTCACTGATGCATCAATGCAAGCCAATCCTTGGAACAACGTTTTCCGTTGAATAAAGTACCATATATTTGTTATTAAAAAATAAAAAGCTGTGAATTAAAATGAAAGATGTAGATACTACTTTATTTATGGGCTAGAAGGATTTTAAAATAAAGATAAAAACCCCTCATTCCCCGAACCTCCCCTCTGTCTGTCTTTCTCCTATGTCCATGCCCACATTACTTGAACCAGAAATTTACAGATTCAAGTGAAACAATGCGTCTAGGTTTTTGGTCACTTAAATTCAATTTTATCCACGTGATATTCTAATTACAGAACTGTCAGTCATTTGACAGATGGCGCAAAACCAATTCGAATTCACTATCATTGTTAAGAGGAAACACTAAGGGCTAGAGAATTGGAAAATAGGTATTTGTAAAATCTATTGCTGTCGCGCAGTGCCCGAGCAAACGAGCTATTAATGTGTGAGTGGGACTGTCAATGTGTGATACACCGCGCCCGCGCCACACCGCGCCCCGCGCCCGCCTGCGCCCGCCTGCGGGTGCCTGTTATCAGAAATAATCTTTAATTTAGCAGTAAGAGAGAGGAAAGAATTGGCCACGGAATAGCTATTTATGTACCTACCAAACTTTAGATTCACCTAAAATATTATTAATATTAGTGTATTTTTTTTATACCACCCGTGTGGCAAACAAGCATTCGGCCCGCAAAATTTTCAATAAAAAAAAAAAAATTCGGAAAGCAGTTACCGTAGCCTATGAACGCCTGTAACTCCCGAGGTACGCGCGTTGCCGACCCTGTAAAAACCTCTTCATGCCCTTTTTGAAGAACCCCATGCTATAGTCCCCTGAGAAAACCTCGACAGGCAGTTCATTCCACAGCTTGACAGTACGCGGGAGAAAACTTCTCTGGAACCGCACAGTACGTGATCTCTTAGGCTCCAATGTGTGAGGATGAATTCCCTGTCGATGGCGAGCGGTGCGACTGTAGAAGGAGGCCGTTGGCATCATGTCAAACAACTCCTCTGAACACACCCTATTGTACAGACGGTAGAACACACAAAGGGACGCAAAATCTCTTCTCAGACTTAAAGTTTCTAAACCGTCTGTTAATTTGGGATCGTCAATAATCCTTACAGCACGCCTTTGAATCGAGTCACAAGGTGCAAGCTGGTATCTAGGCGCTCCCGCCCATAGATGGCAACAGTACTCCATATGCGGCCGTACTTAAGCTTTGTAAAGCATAAGTCTTTGCCGCGGATTGAAGTACTGCTTCGCCCTGTTGAGCACACCTAGTTTCTTCGACACCAGCTTGACCTTCCCCTCCAGTTGACAACGAAACTGGACGTCGCTGGAGATTTCAACTCCAAGAATCCCAATGTTTTTAGGGATGGTAAGGGGTATGTTTTGGAATTGAGGAGCCACAGCAAAAGGGGATTTCTTAGCGGTGAACGCGCAGACTTGTGTCTTAGAGGCATTGAAATGAACCAGGTTCAGTATTTTTTTGTATTACATATCTATAATAAAAAATTGACAAAATAAAAGTTTATCAAACTGTTGCATAATAGGGGTTCTTAAAACACGAGTGTGAGTTTATAACATGAGCCGAAGGCGAATGTTATAATAGCATCACACGAGTATTTAAGACCTAATTATGTGCAGTTTCATACACTACTTTATCTAATCTCATGAAATAGATGATAATCCATACTATATACTATAATATTATAAATGTGAAAGTGTGTTTGTTCTTCTTTCACGTCGAATGTAACAAACGGATTGACATGGTTTTCTTTTTAGAGATAGTTTAAGATCTGGAGAGTGACATAAGCTACTTTTTATCCCGGAAAACATCTTAATCCCATGGGAAAAAATAAACTTTGTAATAATTTGTCCCTTTTATACGTCGAAAGGAACCTAAGTGCCTACATGTTTTTTTAACGGGGATAGTTTACGGTCCGGAGAGTGACATAGGCTACTTTTTATCCCGGAAAAATATGTTATTCCCACGGGAAAAAAGAAAGTTTATAATCATTTGTCCAACGTCAAAAGGAACCTAAGTACGGACATGATTTTTTAAAATGGGGATAGTCGGTCTGGAGAGTGAGTTAGACAGTTTTCAATACAGTTGTACATAAAAAGCTGTACCGAAAAGTAACTTTTTAAATTTATTTTAATGGCTTGTGCGTAAAAGACTGACATTAATATTCTGTGTGTAGTTTTTTAATCTCTAAATTTTAGTATGAGAGTAGATAAAAAAGTTTATTAGTTACTTAATACGCTATTATACACTTCACGCAAATTATTCTAATTAGAAATATCGATATCGACGAACAACACTAGGATGTCGATAAAATTATCGACTACATGTCACGTCACGAGTGTATACGTATTAGTCCGCGCCCTCCCAACCTCAAGCCTCCCCCTGCAGAGCGCGATAGAGACAACTGCAGCTTAGACCGAAAATACCTATTAAAAGTACACAAAATCAACGATTCGTAGTCCCCTGATTCCTTCTCCAAAAGTTAACCGATTTAACTACTTTTATTATTAAAAAATAAAGAAAGGCTTTGGCCGTGTTGCTATGTTTTCCTTTTTTTATATAATCTAGTAAAACTTGTTTTCTGGGTGTTTGAACACAACGGAAAATATGGGCATTTTTTTAGGTTTTTGAATGTTCATATCTCTTTTAATAATTACAATATGAAAAAAAGGAAAACATAGGGACATGCCAATAGTGGTCATAGATTTTTTTGAAAAAAAAATATTGGTCTACTGGCTTTATCCAGGAAGTAAACAGGGGACTACGTTTGTATGAAAAAACGACCGTAGTGTTTCCTCTTAACAATATCATTGTTAACAAGGCAGGACACCATCTGTCGGGTCAGCTAGTAATTCATAAATTTTATCAAGTAAAAGAAACACTTTCCATGTCATGAAATATATCTCACGCGCCGCCACCCTCGTTGCCAACATAACAACTCCTTTGCTCCTACATAATATTAGGCCTGTATGTTTTTATTTTCTTTTAGGAATCTCATGGAATATTCTAGAATATAGATAGAATCGATGCATCGAAAGCTTATGTTCTGTAGGTTAATATAAAAATTAAAACCAAAATAATTATTGAACACTTAAAATCGACATCGGCTCCTAGAGATCATTAAATATCATTGTTATTGGACCATCAAAATATCAACCACAATAATAATTGGCACATGCTCAAACAGTTGAATTTCTAACCAACTACTGGATATTTAATCTAGTCAGCGTATTTCAAACTTTGTCAGCTGTCATTGTTTCAACTGACGCTAATCAAATCCAATTTACTCTCGTGATTTGGTTTATCGATATAACCTTGGCATGATCTATCTTTTAGACAGCCTGTTTGATGAACATAGAGAGAAACTTTGCATACGGGTATTAAGTTTCTTAATTGTATTTAGTACTGGCTTCCGTCGGCGACTTCGACCCGCGTCCATACATAAAAACATTCATACAACCATACTCGCAAATTTTTACAAATTACATATTAGCCAAACGCCTACGTCCAATGATTCTTTTGCAGAAATCATTAACTGCTAGTCTGGGAGACCCACTTACGGTTTAACTTATTTTAATTCTTCTATCTAAATTTCACTCATTTAGAATCGAAGTATATATTAACATATAGTTCGATTGCCATGGCTTATTTCATTTTTCAAATCTTGATCTTGATGTTGAAACCTTACCAAACAGTTGTATTAAGATTAAACTACTGTTGCAAAACTTCATAACTACGTTCTTATGTTATATTTGTAACGTTACTCATCAAATTAACTTGTTGTGTACGTATTAGTCTGTAGTAACATAGTCCTGTACTTACTGAATATTTTATCAATGTCGTATACACCTTTAACCATAAATAAAATGTACATCACAGTTGGAATTCGATTTGTCATTACAGTCCTCCTGCGAATTCTTCGAAGCTAGATGGACTTGCAATTCTGCAGATTCTCTTTGGACATATTGTATTAAGGAACATAGATATTAATTCTATAATAGGAGAATGTATCAGTTGTATGACCCTGTAAATTATTCTCAGCAAAAAATAATACATGAACTGTTGGTGAAGTTATAGAATATCTACAACATTACAACATAAAAGTAGTTATTGTCAGTCACCTACTCACTCACTCAATATTTCGACCTCAGGGTCCATCATGATGTTTAATGTACAACGACGAGGTGAAGCGGTTACTGTAGCTATATTAACGCTCACAACTCACAATATGAAAGATCGCCGTCAATATGAAAATCACCCCCGCTAGCCAACGCCAACGCAACTTCTTCTACCTATCTGGCGACCTCACTCACTCGCAGGAACACGACAACCCTCAAGGGTAATAAAAAGAAAATTGTTATTTGGCTGCGATATTCTGCAAGGTGGAAGTACTTCCCCAGTTGGGCAACTTACAAATACGGTGTACCCACCTCTTTCGCCAGAATCTATTTCGCTAGCCGGCAGGGTGTACCACGTGCAGGTGAGGTTGGCTTTGGCTGTGAAGATCCTGGTGAGTCACTTACACCCCAAACCTAGGTAGGCATTATAACCATGTATTTACTTAAAAAAGTATTTAAGTTGTCTGTTAGTTAATTTATCCCCGTTAGGTTTAAGTTATCAACTTATGTTATGCAGCTTAACTTGGGACTAGATGGCGGTGTGGCCAGGATTTTTTTAATGTACAAAGCATTGCAACCATAAAATAATTAACCGATTTCCACCTAGCACATCTCGAAAACATTAAAAGACACATGAAAAGCTTATCGCTTTGGAACATCAATGTGATATTGCATTAATAAATTATGTAATGTTACCAAAACTTACAATTACTGGTATGAATAATGATGGATCGAGATTATAGCATGTTATAGTATGCTTAACGATCGCGTGCAAATATAATTACAAATTGCCACATTAAAAAAACATGTATAAAGCATTTACACTAAATGTTGTTATTACCCGGGGTTATTACTGTATTTTACTATTGGTAATTGAGTATTTTTTAGTCGTGTGATTTTTTTATCCAACTTCAAAAAAGAAGAATATGAATTTGACCTGTATTTGTATAATATTGTTGGGATGTCATAAATCTTACATGTTTTCCAAATATTAATGAGGATTAAACTAGTTAGAAATATATGGATCTGACGAGATAATATATATTTCACATTCATTTGAGGACACAAAATACTAGAATACAGTAATACAACTTAAAATATTAGACATAAAGTTACTTTAGAAAAGTTAATATGGTCGTTCAGTTATCTTAAATTTTCTAATTCTTACACATAATTTAATAAGTCGATATGACGAGATAGCAGGAATTAGAGCTTCGATTTCAAAGTAATGTTATGAAGTACTTGACTACGACTTCCTCATTGCTTTGTTAATTCCATTTACTAATAAAAAAAAAACATTTAGTTAATAAAAATACTTAACAAAATAAGAATATATTTCACGGAAGCAATATTATGCATAACAACAATAGCAGCTTATGTATATTTAGTTTAATATATTTTACCACTATACTTTTATGCTACGTCGGGTTGCAAACCAGAACACGATCCTCCTAATGTGAAGCGGTTACCGTAGCCATCCTAACGCTCGCAATATGAAATATTGCTCTAGGGGCGCCGCCATCACTGCCATCGCAGCAATTCCTTCCTTTCTAATGAGCTCTCTCACTCGCAGCAACACAACAATCCTTAAGGGAATTGTTATTTGGTTCTTTATCTGTGGTATTCCGTGAGATAGAGGTATTTTCCCAGTGTACTGTACCCTATCTCTCTTTTGACAGAGCTCCTTTCGCTATTCGGCAGGGTACACCATGTGCAGATGGGGTTGGCTTTCGCTATATAGATCGTTGTGAACCATTTATACCCCAAAATTACATTTAAATGTCATTTGATAATAAAAAATAACATTTAATTGTATATGTTATAGTTATAACCCGTTTTCCGTAAGAACGAGTTTTCCCTATCTAAAACTAGTTTTGACTAATGTTACAACTAGACATTACTAGTAAAAACGAGAACTTGCCGGTAGGTCCTTGATTTTCAGATAAAACTAGTTGTCACTCCGAACTTTAGTTAAAATTAGAACTAGAGAAATAAATTGAGACGGAAAACAGGGTGCGCCAAAGTTCACCTAAATTTCCAACACCGATAATTGAATAGCGTCGCTTATAAACTCTCTTAGGTTAGCGGGAGTGATGCGACGAGCGGGTTAGATTGACATAAACACAGCGCACCTGGTGAGTGCCAGAAGCGAGTAAAATAATCAAACACCTCAAGTTTCGTCTACTAAATTGTCATAGGTTTCTTTCGTCATAATATAAAAGTGATCTTCTTTCTTTCGTGATCGCGAATCGCTAACATGTTTAAAAACTTCTCTTTCCATTGCGTTCCCTCATTCCCATTTAAGTTTGGCATGACAATTGCGCTCGATTGCGTGCTTATCAGAATACGAATATACGTGCTTATCAAAATAAAAATAAAGCGGGAATGAACGGAGCGACGACCGTTAACGGCGCTCGGAAAGGGATTCCTCCGTTCAGTCGAATTAGGTGACATTTTTTTTTTATATATTTTAACTGTAGCTCGGAGTGACAACTAGTTTTATTTGAAATCAAGTACGCCACTCTTAAATTCTAGTTTTTACTAGTTATTTCTAGTTTTAATAACGGCTTTTGGTGAAAACTAGTTTTAACTAGAGGAAAACGAGTTCTAACTGTAACATAGATAAAAATAAGAATATAATTCATATACCTAAGCAATATTTTGCATAAAAACAATAACACCATATATATATTTAGTTAAACATATTTTGCCACTAGATTTTAACGACATAATTTATTTTGTACAATTAAAAAATTCATAACTCCATAAAATACCATGAATTATTGTGTGGTCTCATATTAACGTAACCATATCGTTTTATGGTAACTTGTACATGAAATTGCCAATAACTTTACAAATTGAACTGTTTTTGTTGTCCTGTCAATAATGAGAGCAAAGTACTTAAATGGTAACTGTACCTATCACTTATTGAGCAAATTGTAACTCCAATCGTCCAATTCTCGTTTTACTTTATATGTCCGAAGTGATTGTAAGTCATATTCGTATTATATTGACGGTATATAAGGTCTTATATAATACATATAATTTACCTCTAGCAATCACTTCTTTCTCGATACGGTGAACGATTTGAGTAAAAACTACTACATGTTTTGGCCGTGTGGTATCCGGCAGACTAGAATAGAATCACTCCGTTTCTTCCCGTGGATGTCGTACAAGGCGACTAAGGGAAATACATTATCAAATATCGACCAGGCCTCCCCAACCCGTTTGGCCAGCGTGAGGAGTGTAGGCCAAATCCTCCTTCCGTCTAAGACAGACGAGACGAGGTCGTGCTCATGTAGTGGAGACTAAAATAGACCTGATGATGATGATGATGATGACTATATGTTTGATGTTGTCTTAAAAGAGCTCTTTCACAAAATGCCTTCACTTTGCATCTTATATGTTTAGACTCAGACCCCATATTTTCGAGATATTCTGATCGCTGTAAAAAATTTCAGTGACCGATCTGAATCATAAGACCGAGGCTAAATTATGTATTTTGACATGCTCTTTCCATCTAAAATACAAAAGGCCATCTTATTCCTTTAGGACTAAATCCCCCAGGGCTCTATAACTATAAATGCAATAATAGCAAAAACTATTATAATTAAAATTGTTGTCTGACTGAACGTTTGAGCATTTATCACGCAAAAGCTACTAAACTCAATTGGATGCAGTTTTCACAGTCTAACTTAAAATCGGATGCAAGTTTTGTAATAATGCATGCATGTACAGTCGCTAGGCTATTATAAAATGTTAAATATAAACCATGAATTGCCGCTGTTTAAGGATGGAATTGATTATAGACATTTATAAAAATAACTTGTCAGAGTGGATGCTATTTTGACAGCTTGTTAAGTAAAAATGTTCGCTTATCAACCACGGGTCATTAAAATCACCATATAAGCAGAGTCAGTATGTGACGGACGCCAGAGGACACTGCATTTTAACTGACACGGTCAAGGAATTCAGGGAATCTCCCGCCAATTAACTCGATATGATAAACAAAAATTCCATTGTTATTTTTATATTGCGTCGGGTGGCAGAAAATCAAACGGCCCACCTGATGTCAAGCAGTTACGGTAGCCATATTAACGCTTGAAATATTCATTTCTGTTCGCGCGCCGCCACCCTCGCTGCCAGCAACCTCTTCCTTTCTGGTTACATTACTCACTCACAATAACCCAAAAGAGAATTGGCAATTCGGCTGCGGTATTCTCTAAGGTATACTTCCCCAGTCAAGCAGCTTACAAATACGCTGTACCTAACTCTTTTTTGCCAGAGCCGCTTTGCGTTAATCGTCATCACGTGAAGGCGAGGTTATCTTAGGCTCAAAAGATCGTGGTGGACCACTTACACCCCAGCCACAAAATGACGATATATATTTTTTTATATTAACCGCTATGATATGGGTACCAAATAAAAGTCCTTGATGAGCGAAATACAGTACGCAAACTTTTTATACCTTTTTGTGGTATTTTTTTAGCTTTTTTAATAAATTAATAAATATATATTTAAACAAATTATGGAAAATAGTAAATTATGCTATTAAAATATATTAATATTAGCGATTGATATATTAGGTTAGACTAAAGCCTGTAGTTCAGTATATATATATATTTATCACTATCGCTTCATATAAAATGAAAAAATATAAAAACAAGGAGCTCGGTGGAGTCTACAATGTCAAAAATTATATGTTTATTTTTTTTTAATACTCCTATAATGTACGAGTAGATTGATTGATAAAAGCTTATTTTACAATGAACCAGTAATGAGAACCTGTATGGACATAGTTAGTGTAATTACAGAGACGTCTCACGGATTACGAAAGTAAACTTGAGGGACAGGTGAAAACCAATTGAATTTAAAGTGAAAACCATAGTGATGTAATACTGCTTTATTATAAATCATATTTTTGATAATGATATTGTGGTAAAATATATAATAAAGCGATAATGCTGTAGCGTGAGATACCTAAATTATATAAAATGTACGTGTTCTGACTCTGACTCTTTAGTAATTTCTCTTTTATTGTTTACTTTTATTTTTTTCAATTGTCTTTGTTTTTCTATTGCTTTAGTGTCATTGAACGTGAATACATATATTGGCGTCCAATTTGGTTTTCTATTCATTAATTACCTCCCTAAATATTTCACTCTCATCATTATCTACTTCAGTACGAGTATATTTTGTATTTTAGTCAGACACGGATTTAATTTGACTTTCAACAAACCCTCTTTAATTATTAACTTTATTTTATTATTATATAAACCTTAGTAATATATATTCTGTAAAAAAACTGGTGAAATTCTACCCATTGTATTATACTTTATTGAAATCGGTGCCTTATTAATAGAGCCCCGTGGGCTACAGTTGGGATTGGAGTTGTATGAGACTTAGAAATATTGAAATCCATCTTAGATCGCATCTTGTCTTTTCGAGGCAACCCTATAAACGTAGTATATAACCAATACAAAAATAAATTTAAAATACATTAAAGAAAAATATTAACAATATTCCAAAGGTGTTAATAATTTTGGTAAAGTAAATGAACAAGAACTCCTATTGCAATTCACTACCTATCAGTATCCAAAAGAATTTCAAGAAATCAGACATCTGTGATGAATGTTGTTAAATAATACGCAGTTTGAAGAGTGTCTATTTACAAATAAATTTGTAATAATAAATCTACGCGACAAAAATAGCGGTTTCGATGTCGGTGGCCCAATCAACCTTGTCCTTGTCAGATCCGAGGCCAATTCCCCTCGACAGTATTGACCCGTTTATTTGTATTAGTTACTTACTCAATTATAACTTTTTAACTTAAGTAAGCATTTTGATGTCGGTTATCGCACCAAAAGTAAGCCTTCCTCGGAATAATAATCTATGTCCATAATTGTCCATGCTCAAATAATGACTGAAAGAATTATTTTGATAGCATAAAAAACTTCTCGAGATATGATAGGTTGTAAATCACAATTTGGGACTATCCCGAACGCTCCATACAAAGGCCATTATGTTATGACGTGTCACATCTTCCTATTTCTTATGCATTAAATCAGAAATTTGTAGGATAGCTACACCACAGCTATGTTAAATATTGCGTTTATGTAGCCAAGGCCGTAAAAATAAGTATAGTATATTCTAGTATTTTTTCACTGGCATTTTTTTTTTAATAATTTCATAGTATTAAATGGACTTTCTTCCTAAACTTTGATCGCCCATAAAACAAGTCGTTCTAATTTCGCGTATTTTACGATACTGATAAATATTTTCTTATAATTTTAGAACATTGTCAACTAGTCTATTGCCACCAATACAGCAGATTTCGCGAATGTAAAGGAACGGAGCGCCATAGTAAAGACATCAACGCGTATGTTGTAGTTGTTATATAAATAAAGATCTATATTAATTTATAAACATTTTTATATGAGAAATATATAATTAGTTTATTTTATAATGTATTATGGAGGATTTGTCTAAGTAAAGTTCTCTAGGTAAAGTTTGTTAGGTTGCAGGGGATAATCTCCGATTTTTGAAATTCATTTACCAATAGAAATAAATCATAAAGTATACATTAATCCTAAAAATAAGACATTTTCGTAAACGCGCGGGGAAGTTAGTATTAATTTAAATTCGAAATCGACCAATAAGTAATAAAAAGTCTTGTTTTCTTATGATGTAGTTGATCCTTACAAAAATCCTTAAAAAGAGCGATGAATTTAATTCTAATGGATAATGAAGACGAGAAAACAGATAGATGGATCGTGTGAGAGATGTAATGGGGTAAAAAGGGATAGTTATCCCGTAGAGATGTCGGCTAATAAGGAGTGAATGGAAGGAAAATACATTCTCGGCCGATCCCAAATAATTTAAAATGGGCAAGCGAATGATGATGGATTGATCCTTACAACTAATACTATACCTACTCAAAGATTAGTTCCGACCTCTAGCGTCAATACATCTGATGCCTATCACCCGCTCTAGATTACTCGGATAGATAGGATCCTATTAATTTGTCACTGTGTTGTGTAAGATACGGTTGTAACTTGTGATTTATCTTTAATGAGAAAACTTGGATTTGTTTTGTCAATTTTTTACAATTAAGGTTGTCGTCAGGCGAGCCGCATGCTTGTTTGGCAAACAAGATGAAAAGCTAGCCTATGAACGCCTGCAACACCAGGGGCAGTACAGGCGCTTTGTCAACCTTGTAAAAACCTCTTTGCATCTTTTTTGAAGAACTCCATACGGCTATTTCATGGAAAAACCTCGACAGGTTCATTTCACAGCTTGTACGTAAGGGAAAACCTCTCTGGAATCGCACAGTACATAACCAGTTCAACTCTAACATGCGAGAATTATTGTCGATTGCAAGCGGTACGACTGTAGAAGAATACCGTGTGCATCACGTTAAACAATTCCTCTGAACACACCCCATTGTACAAATGGTAGAACACACAAAGGTCCCAAAACTCTTTTCAGACTTAAAGGAATCTATCTATATCTATTATATATATATCTATCAGTCTATCAGCTTGAGATAGTGTGAGCGTGAAATTTATTTTTATTAAAAAAAACAACTTTTTATAAAAGTACCAAAGTATATAACTTAGTCTGTAGAGCTAGCCAGGGTTTCTACCAGATAAACCAAACACCAGTACCATAAATCTAAACTGAAGTTTGATTTTCGCAATAAAATCCGGTGGGAATCGGCTTTAGCTTAGCCGGTAGGGCCTCAGATCATACAATTTGGAGATTTATCAATTATAATTTTAAAATAGTGAAATATAATTTTTATAAGAATGTCAGGTGATATCGTCGGTGGTTATGAACCGATTTAAAAAAATATTTTTATGTTCAAATCAGTGCGCTCCCATGACTGTTGTGTGTAAATTTCATTGGAATCTGATTAGGGAAACTATATTTTAAAATAGTAGATATATAATTTAACTACTTAGATTTGTCCCGTGTAGACACCAAAAAATTAAAAAGAAAGATACCCAAGCTGATCAACAAAATGTATTTATAAGTTCATATTGGCTTCAAATAGTTTGCTTCAAATAATAACAATAAATTTCAGATTTATGACTATAATAAAAAAAAATACCGTACTGGATTATTATTATTTTATGATTTTCGGTTTATGCATGCATATGGCTGCCTTGCCTTTTGAAGTCAGTCATATATTTTTTTACAAATTTCTTATTAGAATAGTATTTAACTTTTAGTATAGTTTTAGTTTAATTTAGTCATTAACTAATATTGTTTATACTTTTTTGTTTATTAAAAAAAATGATTTTGTCTTTTGTTACGTCGCTGCAATTATATCATAATCCCATTTTATACTATTCTTTTGCACGAGAACCATAATTATACAAGTTAATCATTCATGAGACAGATATTGAATAAGAACTCTTCTTTTACGTTAGGTACTATTGGTATTAGTGATGATTTTGATAATACCTATCATTACTTAACAAATCGAAGTCATGTCACGATAAATATCTACGGTGATCGAACGCTGCGCTGGCGAAATATGACCGGTGTATCGATTTATATCTATATGCAACGATATGAATAATTGTCGATATCAGAGAAACTATGTGGCAATATTAGCAAAACACATATCTGTTTTTTTTATACCACTAATATTATAAATGCGAAAGTTTGTGATTATGTTTTTTTTATTTGTGATTCCATAATGTCTAAACGGCTGAACATCTGGGATGAAATGGTGGCATATGCCATACAAATAGACCTAGAATTAATTAATTAATATAAATAACTATAAAGTCAAATTTAAAAAGTTTTCTATCTAATCCTAAAATTTTTTGCTGATTAAATTCTGGGGACCTCGGGACTACAGTGGCACTTCATTGTTCATTGCCCTTACGGTGGTCGCCATTAATTATCTATACACGGGAGACACAAGGGTAGGAATGCGTGGTAGTGCTGTCTTATGTCCAAAATAATTTCTATAAAATAAAACCGATAGTTTTAATACTAGCTTTTTGAAAATTCTGCGAGTATATAAAGGTATATCTTATATTGACTTTTAAATATTAAAATATTAAGCATAGAATGGAACTGTGTTACAGTATTCTAATAATCTTTCGTTACATATATCTTCAGCGTTATACTAAAATATCGCCGAATCTTTTAGAAGAATATAAAGTTCAAAAAATTCCATGTATTAAATAATAGTAGTTTATGAAACTGTTGCATATTAAGGGTTCTTAAAATTCGAGTGTGAGTTTATCACATGAGCCGAAGGCGAATGTGATAATAGACCACACGAGTATTTTAAGACCTAATTATGTGCAGTTTCATACACTTCTTTATCTAATCTCATGAAATAGATGACAATAATATTTTAAATAAAACCATGAAGTTAATTTAACAGCTTCATTTCTTACTTATAAATCCATTTGCAGATACGTTTTCTACATAATCTGCGAACGCGCCGCACGGCGCCGCGTTTGCATTGCAACCTGTTTAAAATACCTGTATCCAGGGCTGAAGCGGTATCGAAATGGGGAAAAAGTTTATTTTTTGATACAGTTGTCCATAGGAGAGCTGTATCGAAAAGTAACTTTTTAAATTTATTTTGATGTCTTGTGCGTAAAAGCTTGACATTAAAATTCTGTGTTTAGTTTTTTAATTTCTAAATTTCAGTATGAGATTAAATAAAAATATTTTAAGTGCTATTGCACAATAACACAGTAACAAACAATAGAACATAACTTCAGGCAAATATAACGTACCTAAATATTTATCTTTGTAACTACTCACATACAAGTTAACAAAACTCCCAGATCAAGACAAATCTGTATGTTCATTCTCATAAAATTTGTCGTTTACAGGGATTGAACCCGCGGTTCGTTATTGGAGGAAATCTTATAGAATCATTCATTTACTTTATATCACAGATTATTAAATAGTTAGTAAACATGTATGCATTTAATTATTAGTTCAAATTGTATTCATGTCGATGTCATTCGTGATCGATGCACACTAGAGAAGACAGCCAGTCTGGCGATAATTTGTGGTCGATGCGTGACGCTGCGGTGGCGCAATCTTCATACGAAATATATACTCGTACCTGCATGAAACACGAATTAGGAACAAGGAGATTTAGCTTGAGGCATCGGCAATTCGATTCTGCCGTCGTAATCATACATCGATTCACGACCACTTATCGATCCCTAATAACATAAATTGCTCACTAAAGTTAATCATACGTTCAAAGTTTTAACGTTTCACGGCTCTAATAAATGATCGGGTTATTATTTCAATGTTATTCGATTGTTTGGCTTTAATTAGTTGTATTTGTTTAATTTGTTTTTTTACTAGGGATGTGATGTTGCAATTATTATTAAGTGCGCACATTGTTAGTAATGCGTAGACATACTGAAAGTACATTGCTGTGTTAAAACCTCGTAGTATGAAATATAAAATACAATAATTTAAATTGAACATAAGCCGCTACCACACTGTTATTGCCTCAAAGTCGCGGGAGTGCTCCCAAAATTACGATGCTGGCGCTGCCAGTTCGGAACCTTGTAACTTACTATGTTATGTGGTTTTTTAATGCAATTTTACATACCCCAGTGCCTCAAGTCGAAAGTCTTCGACCAGTGTGTGTTACCAGTGATGACTTACGGCACTGAAACGTGGTCCCTCACTATGGGCCTTATGAACAAGCTCAAAGTAGCCCAACGAGCTATGGAGAGGGCTATGCTCGGAGTCTCTTTGCGAGATCGAATCAGAAATGAGGAGATCCGTAGAAGAACCAAGGTTACCGACATAGCCCAGCGGATTAGCAAGTTGAAGTGGCAGTGGGCAGGGCACATAGCACGGAGGACGGATGACCGATGGGGTCGAAAGGTTCTCGAGTGGAGACCACGTACCGGCAAGCGCAGCGTAGGACGTCCACCCACAAGGTGGACAGACGACCTCATTAAGACCGTAGGATCGCGCTGGATGCAAGCCGCTTCCAACCGGTCTTATTGGAGATCTAGAGGGGAGGCCTATGTCCAGCAGTGGACTTTCAATGGCCGAGATGATGATGATGATGATGATGAATGCAATTTTATATTTCATCTATGATTATGTTTTGCAACTAGATGCAGAATTATCCTCTATAGACTTAAATCTCTAAGTGACATCAAATAACTCCTTCGACACCACCGGGATTCGTTTTAGCGGCGCGCATATTGTATACTTTCTTTTATATTATATATTCATTTGTGATATCGTTTCATAAAGTAGTTATAGCATACTCCAGCATCTTGATAACAAATTCTAGCTAGAAACATGTTCGAAATCAGTTTGTCATCGAGCAACAGTTGTCAAAATCGTACACCAACTTAACTAATTTATCATTACGTATTTAAGCCTCCGGCAGACTAATGAAGTTATTTCCATTTCATCGGTCCTAATGCAATGACAACTAGTAGGACTGCTTTCACAGTCATTTATCATTTAATCCTCTACTAGATACATCTTTTCTGCTGCACTAGTACCAGTACATAAGAAGTTAATTAATTAGTTGTACTGATTATGCGATTATGCAACGAATACTTTGATGGATGTCTTCGTTATTAGTACATGTGTTTGCATAAGCATAAAAACAGTACTTAACTACTTAATGACTTTTGACGAGCTCGGTGGTCGAGTGGTTAGCAGTGGTCACTTTGACTCCGAGGTCACGGGTTCGATTCCCGCACAAGTCAAACATTTGTGTGCATGAACATGTCTGTTTGTCTGTTGGTCTGGGTGTTTTCTATGTATTATAAGTATGTATTTACAAAAAAAAAAGTATGTAAGTATATCAGTTGTCTAATAACCCATACCCAACCCATAACACAAGCTTTGCGCTTAATTTGGGACTAGATGGCGCTGTGTAAATTGTCCAGAAATATTTATTTATTTATTTAATGATTTTGTAAGTTTAAGTTCCGTTGTAATATAGTAGCTTTTGAAAATTCCTTTCTTAGCTATGTCATTAAAATTATAATATCAATATAAGTAAGACCTAATTTTCGAATCAAGACATACGATCGGCTTCAGCTTCGGCGGTAGTGCCCCAGATCCTAAAATCGTAACTAAATTTACACGAAATCACTTATAGTGCCTAAAAATGTAAACTGTTTAGGACTGCCCTCTTTCGATTATAAAAAGAATTTTGAAAATCGATTAACAATTGGCAGAGAAATTGATGAATATACATAAAAAAAAGATACAGTCGAACATAGAACTGCCTCGTTTTTGAATTAAAATATTTAGTTGGCCAAACCAAAATTATAATGGCTGCTTTCTAGTACCCACTCTACTGTTTGCTGCAAAATCAATTCTCGTCTATCATATAAGACAAGGCAGCTGGTAAAGGAATCGTACCTTCGCTCATCAGCTCATTTAAAAACAGCTTTAATAATTTTAACAAAAAAAAACGAGTCCAAATTTTACTCTATATTTATGTATGTAGATACAGGTTGATGATGATGAAAAAAATATGAAACCAATCTGGAAGTATACTCTATCAAATAAAAAAAGTTTTTTTCAAATCGGTTTATAAATCACGGAGTAACATAATTAAAAAAAAATACAGCCGAATTGAGAAGCTCCTCCTTTTATGGAGTCGATAAAAAAATACAAGTAGCAGTATAGTATCTGTTTATAATAGTTCAAGAAATTATTCCCTAACTCCTAACCGTTAAGGAGTTGTAAACCTTCCATGATCTGATCAGGAATATCTCAATTTCTCTAGGATTCCATCATGAGATCCTTTTTTGGCGACAATGTGACCACCTCAGAAGCATACTTATTTGAATAAAAAAAACGGGTTGCACTCCGGGAGTGCCGGCAAAAGTGAAAACTTGAACATTAACGTTGTGCATTTTTGAATATTTTGGAATGGTTAGGGAATAATTTCGCACGAATTGCTTTATTTATCAGTATAAGAGTACTATCATTTATGTGGTAAAATACATATTATTATATTCATTTATTGCGCTATCGTACACAAACATGACAATTTATATTACATTAAAAATAAACAGCAGGAGCAGGCATACATTTTTACCGCGCGGTAGAAAGAGAGGGGGATATTACTTCCTCTCCTACGCCGCGCCGGCGGCCTACTCTCCCTCCGTCTTACGAATTTTCGATCAGGTCACGTGTCCTGACGCGAGTTTAACATTTTTTACCTATCCCAAAAAGTGCACAACGCCGCTAAAGAAGTTTTCACTTTTAAAATTTTGAAAATCAATCAATCAATCAATCAAAATCTTTATTTGCGAGAATACAGTACATTATGTTCTTAAGGTGTTACAGATCACTTAGCGAGTGTATTCAACCTGCCTAAATGCAGGCATGCAAATGTTAATGAGATCGTTTATTAATAAAAATTTCTACTAGTCACAATAATAATTTAAAATGTCACAATTGTCAATTTTCATTAAAACAATAATAATATTAAAATGTCCTATTTGTAAATTTTACGTTATGTCTCATTAGTAAATGATTCTTACAGATATTTATTCCATTGGCTCTGGCATTATAAATTACAATATGTCAATAATAATAATAAATCATAGATACAGTGTCACAATTCTTTATGGTCCATATATTCTTTCACACTATAGAAGCAATGTGCTAAAAACCATTTTGTCAAATTTGTCTTGAAACGATTGTTTTGAAACGTTCGTGATCGTTTCTCAATTGGCGAGGAAATCGTTGAACATACATAAAAAGATACATACAGTCGAACGTAGAAATTGCTCCCTTTTTGAAGTCGGTTAAAACGCTGAGCCCACACCTTTTTAGAATAATATCTAGTTTTTTTTAAATAGTGTTAGTTTATAATTACCATTACATACCATACCATACCTATGTATTAATTACCATTAAATGGTAATTTCAGTTTTTTTGTCCGATCTACGCTCCTTGCATTATAAACATATAACCGGTAATCGGTTTACATCAGGAAGGCGGTGACGGTTGGCTTGTACCTGACGCGGTAGAAAAAAGTGTTTTAAATAAAAAGTGATCACTTTGGACGTAACATGTTGTAAAATTTATAAATCAAGCATGATGAAGAGACATAATTTTAACAAAAAATAACCGACTCCAAACATTACTCTACATTTATGTATGTAGATACAGGCTGATGATGATGATGAAAAAAATATGGGACCAATGTCTTGCAAATAAAAAAAGTATTTTTCAAATCGGTTTATAAATCAAGGAGTAATTAAGTAACAAACATTAAAATAAATATACAGCCGAATTGAGAACCTCCTCCTCCTTCTTATGTACTGGTAGTACATAAGAAGTTAATTAATTAGTTGTACTGATTATGCGATTATGCAACGAATACTTTGATGGATGTCTTCGTTATTAGTACATGTGTTTGCATAAGCATAAAAACAGTACTTAACTACTTAATGACTTTTGACGAGCTCGGTGGTCGAGTGGTTAGCAGTGGTCACTTTGACTCCGAGGTCACGGGTTCGATTCCCGCACAAGTCAAACATTTGTGTGCATGAACATGTCTGTTTGTCTGTTGGTCTGGGTGTTTTCTATGTATTATAAGTATGTATTTACAAAAAAAAAAGTATGTAAGTATATCAGTTGTCTAATAACCCATACCCAACCCATAACACAAGCTTTGCGCTTAATTTGGGACTAGATGGCGCTGTGTAAATTGTCCAGAAATATTTATTTATTTATTTAATGATTTTGTAAGTTTAAGTTCCGTTGTAATATAGTAGCTTTTGAAAATTCCTTTCTTAGCTATGTCATTAAAATTATAATATCAATATAAGTAAGACCTAATTTTCGAATCAAGACATACGATCGGCTTCAGCTTCGGCGGTAGTGCCCCAGATCCTAAAATCGTAACTAAATTTACACGAAATCACTTATAGTGCCTAAAAATGTAAACTGTTTAGGACTGCCCTCTTTCGATTATAAAAAGAATTTTGAAAATCGATTAACAATTGGCAGAGAAATTGATGAATATACATAAAAAAAAGATACAGTCGAACATAGAACTGCCTCGTTTTTGAATTAAAATATTTAGTTGGCCAAACCAAAATTATAATGGCTGCTTTCTAGTACCCACTCTACTGTTTGCTGCAAAATCAATTCTCGTCTATCATATAAGACAAGGCAGCTGGTAAAGGAATCGTACCTTCGCTCATCAGCTCATTTAAAAACAGCTTTAATAATTTTAACAAAAAAAAACGAGTCCAAATTTTACTCTATATTTATGTATGTAGATACAGGTTGATGATGATGAAAAAAATATGAAACCAATCTGGAAGTATACTCTATCAAATAAAAAAAGTTTTTTTCAAATCGGTTTATAAATCACGGAGTAACATAATTAAAAAAAAATACAGCCGAATTGAGAAGCTCCTCCTTTTATGGAGTCGATAAAAAAATACAAGTAGCAGTATAGTATCTGTTTATAATAGTTCAAGAAATTATTCCCTAACTCCTAACCGTTAAGGAGTTGTAAACCTTCCATGATCTGATCAGGAATATCTCAATTTCTCTAGGATTCCATCATGAGATCCTTTTTTGGCGACAATGTGACCACCTCAGAAGCATACTTATTTGAATAAAAAAAACGGGTTGCACTCCGGGAGTGCCGGCAAAAGTGAAAACTTGAACATTAACGTTGTGCATTTTTGAATATTTTGGAATGGTTAGGGAATAATTTCGCACGAATTGCTTTATTTATCAGTATAAGAGTACTATCATTTATGTGGTAAAATACATATTATTATATTCATTTATTGCGCTATCGTACACAAACATGACAATTTATATTACATTAAAAATAAACAGCAGGAGCAGGCATACATTTTTACCGCGCGGTAGAAAGAGAGGGGGATATTACTTCCTCTCCTACGCCGCGCCGGCGGCCTACTCTCCCTCCGTCTTACGAATTTTCGATCAGGTCACGTGTCCTGACGCGAGTTTAACATTTTTTACCTATCCCAAAAAGTGCACAACGCCGCTAAAGAAGTTTTCACTTTTAAAATTTTGAAAATCAATCAATCAATCAATCAAAATCTTTATTTGCGAGAATACAGTACATTATGTTCTTAAGGTGTTACAGATCACTTAGCGAGTGTATTCAACCTGCCTAAATGCAGGCATGCAAATGTTAATGAGATCGTTTATTAATAAAAATTTCTACTAGTCACAATAATAATTTAAAATGTCACAATTGTCAATTTTCATTAAAACAATAATAATATTAAAATGTCCTATTTGTAAATTTTACGTTATGTCTCATTAGTAAATGATTCTTACAGATATTTATTCCATTGGCTCTGGCATTATAAATTACAATATGTCAATAATAATAATAAATCATAGATACAGTGTCACAATTCTTTATGGTCCATATATTCTTTCACACTATAGAAGCAATGTGCTAAAAACCATTTTGTCAAATTTGTCTTGAAACGATTGTTTTGAAACGTTCGTGATCGTTTCTCAATTGGCGAGGAAATCGTTGAACATACATAAAAAGATACATACAGTCGAACGTAGAAATTGCTCCCTTTTTGAAGTCGGTTAAAACGCTGAGCCCACACCTTTTTAGAATAATATCTAGTTTTTTTTAAATAGTGTTAGTTTATAATTACCATTACATACCATACCATACCTATGTATTAATTACCATTAAATGGTAATTTCAGTTTTTTTGTCCGATCTACGCTCCTTGCATTATAAACATATAACCGGTAATCGGTTTACATCAGGAAGGCGGTGACGGTTGGCTTGTACCTGACGCGGTAGAAAAAAGTGTTTTAAATAAAAAGTGATCACTTTGGACGTAACATGTTGTAAAATTTATAAATCAAGCATGATGAAGAGACATAATTTTAACAAAAAATAACCGACTCCAAACATTACTCTACATTTATGTATGTAGATACAGGCTGATGATGATGATGAAAAAAATATGGGACCAATGTCTTGCAAATAAAAAAAGTATTTTTCAAATCGGTTTATAAATCAAGGAGTAATTAAGTAACAAACATTAAAATAAATATACAGCCGAATTGAGAACCTCCTCCCTTTTTAGAGTGGGTTAAAAAGTATGAAACTGGAACAAAGATAAAGTTGAAAATGAGTACGGAAAGGAAGCACGTTTCATATTGTGAAATGTGCTCATTACTTATCGGGGTGTAAGTGGGTCATCTTTAGAGCCAAAGGAAACCTTGCCTGCACGTGGTGCATCATGTCGACTAGCGAAAGATGGTCAGGCATAAGAGAGATATAGGGAACAGCATATTTGTACGCTGCCCGACTAGGGAAAGTACCTCCACCTTACAGAATACCGCAGCCAAATAACAATTCCCTTGAGGGTTGTTGTGTTCTAGCGAGTGAGTGAAGTCACTAGAAAGGAATAAGTGACTTGGTGTAGCGGCACGCGATCGATATTTCATGTTGCGAGCTTTAATATGGCTACGGTAACCGCTTCATATCAGGCGAGCCCTATGCTTGTCTTCCATCAAACGTAGTATAAAAAACCGTACTGTCGTATACAGCCAATCACCAAAGTGGCATCCATTTCACTGTCACGCAGTATTTTTTTTTTATAATTGCATAATATTTTTTTTACCAAGCTAATCAATAAAATGAGTAACTCAAAGAACTATTACCATCGAATATTTTGATTAGGAAATAGGTCTTTCGTTTTAGTTATTGACAAATATTATTTAGCTAAGTCGGTAAAGGTCTAGGGTTTCTACCAGCTAAGGTAAACACTGGTACCATAAATCTAACCGGAAGTTTGATATTCTCAATCAAAAAATCCAATGGGAATCGGCTACAGCTTAGCCGGTAGGGCCCCCGTTCTTGCGTTATTAATGGTGTACTTAACCTGACTTTGATATATTATATATGGAAATATATTACTTGCATTTATTTTTATTACAAGGTACCATATAGAGTGACGTAATGTCTTTAATCATCAATCTCAAAGGCAGCTCTTCCCAAAATGGAACCGAAAATCCCCATATTGAACTGAACACTATGAAAAACCGATATTTCAGTATGCGGTGTAAATTAAATATTAATTGCTTTAAACCTTATGGGGAAATTATGGCCTGATGAGCACCGATACCTCATTAAGAATCGATATATAATAATTTATTTTAACTTGAGAGCCCATTATCATTTGTCATCTTTACACGGCAAAGGGCAGCTTTTTTTCTGCGTCTATGTATATAGATGCAGCAAAAAATGTTCCAAATAGAAATGGAAAAAATTGTTAACTTGATTTGCATCCCAAAATCTACTAAGTCCATATAGTGTGAACGTAGCCCAGTTGCAAAAACATTTTTGTATTACCATTACTTTGGTATTACCAAGCTCTTTTTGCTGTTACGTTGCATCACAGTATAAATAATAGTAAGTACAACGTAGTTGCATTTGCAATGTATAGATTTATTAGTATTTGGAATGCAAATAAAATTGATTACTTTTTCCACCGTTATTTGTAACATGATAATTCTTTACCTAGTGCAATTTAAAAATGTGCAAAGGATGTTTAATAAAATTCAGTAAAGTATAATATGTTCACACGTGGTATCTTTTTTATATTTAAGTTACAGATGTTCAATCTCTAGTAATACCACAGAATAAGTAATAGTACAAGCAGTAGTGCATCCAAATTTCGCCAATTATTGTAGATTTATATTTATTATTATATAGTCTGTCCGCTTGCCATACATGGGTGTATGGGCTAAGTAACTCTCATACACTTTTTTAATTCCTAGATCCAATGGTTTGACCGAATGTATTTATTAACAAAAAAAAACTATTTTCAATACACTTAATGCTAATGCTTTTAACATTAAGTGCGGCTATTATGCAACTAAGAGCATATCACGCTTGACAGTCACAGCGCAATTGTAACTCTTATTACGTACGGCATAAGAACGGTAAAAAGGTATATTTGTCAAGGTTGAAGTGCTCTTAGTTATACCATTGTATAAATAAATAATAATTAAATATTCCTGGACAAATTACATAGCGCCATCTAGTCCTAAACTAAGCAAAGCTTGTACTATGGGTACTAGATAACTGATATTATACTTCAATACATTTTTTTGTAAATACATACATATACTACATAGAAAACTCCCAGACCAAGACAAATAGACATGTTCATGCACACAAATATTAGTCTTGTGCGGTGAGCGAACCCGCGACCTCAGAGTCAAAGTCGCCATTGCAAGTCATTCGATCACCGAGCTCGTCAATATATGAAATATGAAATAGTTTTACGCTGTTTCCTTCTTATATAGACTGTTTTCAACTTGTATAACATTTTTTTTATATTATCATTACTTTTCCAGGCAGTCGATTAACGCGCAAAACGCCAGCATCATACGCTGATGGCGTGTACATGATGGCAGGCGCCGATCGACCTGGGGCCAGGACACTTTCCAAGTTATTCATGAGGGGGCAAGACGGACTTCCTTCGCTTGCTAACAGGACTGCACTCCTGGCATTTTTTGGTGAGTTTTAGTACGGCAATGAAATAAGTGATCGAAGGGGGAGGTGGAGGAAATATTGTCATTACTTATGTATATAGAACCCGAAGTATTTTATCTACGAACATAGAAAAATAGAATCCATTGGCTGTGAGGTTTTTAAATTTGGATCGAGACAGCCAACATCGACGACGGATGTCTAAGTAAGTTAAAAAAACAACGGGTTGCACTCCGGGAGTGCCGGCAGAAGTGAAAACTTGAACGTTAACGTTGTGCATTTTTGAATATTTTGGAATGGTTAGGAAATAATTTTGCACGAATTGCTTGATTTATCAGTATAACAGTAGTTGCGCTATCGTACACAAAATGACAATTTATATTACATTAAAAATAAACAGCAGGAGCAGGCATACATTTTTGCCGCGCGGTAGAAAGAGAGGGGGATATTACTTCCTCTCCTATGCCGCGCCGGCGGTCTACGCTCCCTCCGTCTTACGAATTTTCGATCAGGTAACGTGTCCTGTCGCGAGTTTAACATTTTTTGCCCATCCCAAAAAAGTGCACAACGCCGTTCACTTCAAAAAAATTGCCGGCGCTAGGTGTAGGCAACGCCTCGGAATACACAATTGCTTGTCTCGTATCATTAAGTCCTCGTCTGGTTCAAACTCATACTCGACCTGCAATTGCCTATTTCCTGCTCTTTGCTATAATGTACTTTTATTGGCTCAAATTAACAATACAAAATTTTAAATGAAGAAATAAATACATACAATTAGTTACAATGTCAAAGAGCCAATGTATAATCCAATTTTCACGAAGTAGGCCCCCTGTTGTCTAATAATAAGACATCGCATTATTTAACCAGGTTTATTCAACTTATTGTATTGTTTATCCGGTCCTGACTCATAAAAATATTAATTTGTACGGTAATAAAAACACAGATGATGTGCACACAATTCTGAATATTTTATGTTAATAAACCTATTTTTTTATTTTGCGTCTATTAAATATATTCAACTCTAATTAGCTGCCGGCAATTTCATATAATAGATGAAGCTACTAAGTCGTAAAGTATAAGAAGTCAATCATACAAAGAAAATAAGTGCCGTTCCAAAATAATTAAATTTTTGTTAGATGTCAGTATAAAGTGACTTATTTATTGTGATCGTTCCTTTTGGAATATCATAGTAACTATAATTTATTATACTATCATAGTCATCATAATTACTTAAATTTGAAATTATTATAATATCGCGAGAATATTTTAATAGATTTCGAAGTGTGTGTTACAGTGGAGTGGAATAGGAAAGCATGAATATTATTTGGTGTCAATACAACATAAAAAAACTTTAGTAATAGTACTTTCAATAAGAAATAGTTTAGTAATTTGAAAAAGAAAATCCACGCTTATCTTTTAGACGGTTTAACCAGTTTAACGAAGAACTGAATCATCATCATAGTATCTATCTATGTATTTGTATGTACGTTTCTTATAGCAATATAAAAAAAAAACTAAAATGTATATTTTTTGTATCTACAGGTCAAATAGTTACAGGAGAAATCGTAATGGCGTCAGAATCAGGATGCCCAATAGAACACCATCGCATCCCCGTGGACAAATGCGACCACATGTACGATCCGGAGTGTCAAGGAGCCAAGTACATGCCCTTCTTGAGAGCCGCCTACGACCGCGCCACAGGACAGAGCCCTAATAGCCCAAGAGAACAAGTATGTGTTTACTTCGTATTATGTATAGCAACCTTAATAATATAATTTATTATCCAATAGGAAAAGTTACCAAATCTAAAAGCGACAAATCTGTAAACAAAATCTAAGGGCCTATGTACAAGATAGATAAGGTGCTCCCTGTAGTTAATGACTTTGAGCATTTTGCCATATTATTCCTCACCGCACCGTACCACCGGCGGAGGTGCGATAATAGCACCTCCGACATCCAATTATACGTAATATAACTAATGGTCTATCTATACTAATAGACATCAATTGACATTGTATAGCACTAAGTTTCGGTTATCTGCTCTCAGCATAGTCCGGTACGGTCAAACATTGACCATTGGGTGACCACTAGTATTATAAAGTTACTTACCAAAAGGTCTATTTACCAATTATAAGGTATTTTGAAAATCATTGACGGTTTTTCAAAAATTCTTTCATAGCGGACACCTAAGTCATAATAGCTAACTGTATACCAAATTTCAGTGCAAATCATGCGGTGGTTTAAGCTGTGCGTTAATAGATAAGTTAGATCAGTGATTCCCAACGTGTCTGTCGATTTTGACCTACACGGTGTACATGAAATTTTTATATTATTCAGTGTTTACTAGACAAACAAATGTGGGGACTCAGAATCCAATTAATGAGCCACCTTTACCATTTACATACATATTTAGATGATTTATAAACTCAAAATAATATACAAATATCTACAAAATATCCTAACAATTGATGACTGCTTTTGTATTTACCTATCCTTAATTTTATTATTGGAACGTTCGTTTGTTACCAATTCTTCTAAAGAAAAAGCTGACCTCTTTATGTTCTCTTCTGGCTCATATTTAAATAGCCAAGACCCTAATTATCGATAACCGTGCCTGGAAATATCGCCCATCAATCCGTACATAAGGATATTCAATCAATTTCATTATCATCTGTTCATCAATGCACAGAAGTCGTCATGCCTATTACCATTTATAACGAGTAACTGACTGATGGTATCAAGTTGTCGGCATTCTTTCAAGCATGGCGCTAATGGAGCTCGTTGCCGACTTGCGAGTACGAAACAAAGTTTATTATTTATACAAAATGACTAAACTAGTAGTTCTACACGAACTTCGGCCTCGCAATTGCATTTTCAAATCAATTTTAGATTCTCAATACCTACCATGTAAATATTCCTAGACAAATTATACTCGGCCGTCTAGTCCGAAACTAAGCAAAGCTACTGATATCATACATAAAAACATATTTTTTGTAAATACATATGATAATACATAGAAAACACCCAGATCAAGACAAACAGACATGTTCATGCACACAAATATTTATCTTGTGCGTGCTATTCGACCACTGAGCTCGTCTTTGAACCTCCTTTGAATCAATTATTTACATTATCTGCTTACCCAACAAATCTCATCACAATAGAATGACTTTTTTTGGGAATAACTACGCGCAAATTACATACATTAGCATCAGATGACCCACATGCTCGTTTGCCCTCTTTCATGTAAAAAAAGCAATTAGTCGCAAATATAAAAAGAACAAATCCGGACTCACTCATTCACTGACTCATCAACGGCCAAGCCAAACGATTAAACCTAGAAAGCTGAATTTTGCACAGAAGGTCCTTTTATAATGTAGTCATGAGTGTTTAAATTTTGTATGGAAAAATGATATTTAATAGACATTTTCACTTCAGCTTTGTATGATTACTCCGAAATACAAGTAAACAAACACGTGAAATAGTTATATTTCATGATTTTTAAAAATCAATCCTCTCATGATTTCCGAACCCAGGGGTAATTACCACCGCAGGATAAAAATAGAAATTCTTCAGGGGTAATAAAGCTGACAAAAGCTAACAAATTATTTTAATAAAATAACATCTAACCTAGGGAGGGAAAAAAATATTTTTGTCATTGGTCACAGAGGTAACGATATCAAAAAGGTTAGGAACCACTGCTCTAAGGTATTTGTAAATGAATATGGGTGTCGTTATAGAGAGTTTTTGGGATATAGCATTAAAGAAAAGTAGATAGTACTGGACAAGTATTTTGTGATTTTCTAAAATAAGTAACCCTTTAGAAGTGAAAAGTTTCAATGTAATTAGATGAATTTTATATAATGTAAGTAGATGAGTTTTTTTTCATAATAAATTCATTATATAATATCTATTCTTCTGACAAATTTATTATTCACACTTCTTAATAGAAAATTATTATATTGCTTGAAGTAGGCTTGTATCATTTTTTTTTTCGATTTGTTACTTAAAGACACATTTTTTTTTTCGATTTGTTATTTAAAGACATCACAATAATATAAATATAGGTGTAATAATTACTTCGATTGCAAAAAAAACTTCTCGAGATATGATAACTTGAAGGTCACAATTTTGAAATATCCCGAAAACGCTCCATACAAAAGGCTACCACGTTATGACGTCACACCTTGCTATTTTATATGCATTAAATCAGAAATTTGTACGACAGCTATGTTAAATATTGCGTTTATGTAGCCAGTGCCGTAACAAAAGTTATAGTATTTTTTATTGTTTCTACAATGGTAATATTATTTTTTTTATAATTTCATACCTTTAAAATAGACTTTCCCACCAAACTTTGGTCGAACATAAAACACGTCGGACATAAGTTATTAAAATTTTAAGATCGCAGATCGTTTTAGTTTTATGTATTTTACGTTACAGATAGAGAGTTTTTATAATTATGTAACATTGGCAACAAGCCTATTAGCTTAAACAAAAAAAAAATAGTAGTGTTGGTTTATTTTTCAATTTTTAAGTATCTTCGCATAATTAAAACGTGACTTGCCTTCGTAAAATATAATTGCTTAGTTGTACTCGTTCCCATTTATTGACCATAGTTTGAGCAAACATATAAGACTTTAAAGACGTGAGTGTTTATCTTTCGTTTCGCTGACATGTTTTCGTTTAATTTAAAACATACATGAAAAAAAGACATTAAAAATCTAAACTAAGACTAATATCTAAACGAAATTAAAACTACTTATAAATAAAAATATTAAAATTAAAATAAATACTAATAAACGTATATGTTTAGTTTCATAGTAGTAATCTAGTATGTATTTAATTTCATAGTAGTAATCTAGTAATTATTTATCGAAAATATCAAATATGGGACAGAGAGGCAAGAACACTGCATTTTCTCACTGAATCCCGATGTTGTTTTTTTGTTTCTCTTCTGTAAAACAGACATTCAAGATTTTAAAATATGCAAAAATATTTCACAGACATTCTGACAATATAAAATCTACCTCCAATTTGTGGCCGTTTATTAGCGGTGGCCAAACATATTCTATAATCAAATATTAACACGCTTCTGATCGTGTCTCTATAGTACTAACATGTACTAATGTTAAACACGCTTGGTTGAAAGACTGCGACGAAGGCCGAATTCTTAGTATCAAAGCCTAGAGCTGCTTAACCCAGATCCAACCATCGTAATTATAAACTGATAGAATGTAAGTAACATACCTATCAGATAAAAGAATGCGAATGATTAATCAATATGTAATTACACACTACACCTTGTTTTATTTGATGTACTTATTTCAACAATCTGTGAAACGATGATTGACTCCATATTTTAAGTCATATAGAGTCATATAGATATGGTCTATAAAGTTATTAAAATGTATTTTAAATCTAATTCCCACACTATTTCTAACAGATTGTAACGTAGAAAAATATTTGGAAATAATTACGCTTTGACCTTCTATTGTCTTCGTTGTTTTAACAGAAAATTAATACCATTACATATATGAGCCTTCTATCCATCCAAAGGGAATGCTCTGGCATTTTATCCACTTTATCTAATACAATAGTAGCGGTTAGGTTTTTTTATTAAGATAGTAGTTTCGTGGGGTGCCCCATCTCATTGGAATGATCACCTCAAAAAAACTGCTGAAAGCGACTGAATGCGGAAAGAGGAGGATCGCATATGGTGGTGCAAACATTGAGGAAGGCTTATATCCAGTAGTTGGTAGTATGTTGCAGTAGGTTAGGTTTCTGTCTTGAGCGTTTATTAATTTTCTATGAAACGTGTCCGTCAATCTTGTACTCTATACATCTCAAGATCTACAAATTAATTTATGCAGTTAGATGTTTTGGGCTGTGGTAGCATTCCCCTTTCTTTTGAGCGAATGCCACGCTCACTTACACGTGGTCCACCCTGATAACTAGCAAACAGGGCTCCAGCGAAACAAAGGAAATGGCACGTCTACTGCGATTTTTTTTATACTACGTCGCGTGGCAAAAAACCATACGGCCCGCTTGATGTGAAGCGGTTACCTTAGCCATATTAACGCTCGCAACATAAAATATCGCTCGCGCGCCGCCACCCCCGCTACAATTGCAGCATCTCCTTCCTTTCTGGTGACCTCACTCACTCGCAGGAACACAACAGCCCTCAAGGGAACCGTTATTTGGCTGCGGTATTCTGTGAGGTGGAGGTACATTCCCCAGTCGGGTAGCTTACAATTACGCTCCCTACCTCTCTTTTCGCCAGAGCTTCGTTTGTCAGTCAGCAGGGTGCACCGCGTGCAGGTGAAGTTGGCTTTGGTTCAAAGATGTTGATTAACCTCTTACATATTTTTTTTTAAAAATGGAAAAATATTTATCTGGCAAGTTGGCCAAGACAACTATTTAAATAATAATAACCTCTTACACCCCAAATGTACGACTGCAGCCAAATAACACCTTTGGGAATGGTTGTGTTCATACAAATGAGGTCACGAAACTTAAAGATGGTGGTGGCCCCATAAATACAATGAAGTTATAAAATTTTAATCTTACCTATTTGTTCCAGATAAACCAGATGACGTCGTGGATCGACGGAAGCTTCGTGTACAGCACTAGCGAGGCGTGGGTGAATGCAATGAGGTCATTTCAGGTGCCACCAGCAGCCACGCCTGCATCTTTACGTACATTAATATGCATATATTTAACTGTCATAATTATCACACATCACTCATACGCATTAAATATGAGATAGAGTAACATGATTTCGATATATTAATACTGTGAAATATTACACAGATTAATATCATAGAAATGTGAAATATTGCGTAATGGCGACCTTACGCAAGTTCTCAACAAGTCTAATTACAAATTTGAACTCATAGTAAACAAAATTATCCATTTATTAGAAGTAACAGTTTTTTTAGGTGTCTTCTTCGTTACACACTTGACAGAGCGGTGGTGGTCGTCATGAGGGAGGTATGGAGACTGTCGTCACTCGCCTCACGATCACTCTCCATCTCGCCCGTTTCGAGACACTCCTGGTACACTCATGCAATGGGCCGCTCAAACCAGACTTTATCTGGTCGAACCATCGCATGGGTGATCTGCGACGTGATCTATTAATTTATAATAATATTCATAAATTCAGAATTACTATTAACTCTCAATTAATTTTTTCGGTGTTACTAATTTCACTTCTAGATCATTATAAAACTATCCAACCGTTATATTTGGATAATTAGCAAATATAATCTTTAACAGATCATTTCATTTATTTTTATCGCTTGATTGTTTTATTTATAATATGAAATAATAATCTCTAAACCAGTTACTTGTTAATTATTTAAAGGCCAATGTCTAAACTAATAATCTGACAAGAAAGTGACATTAAAAATAAAATTGATATAAATCTCAAACCAGAATAATAATATTTAAGTAACGGAACCGTAATACCACAGTATAAGTAATGGTAATACTTATTAAATCCATGGTAACAGATCATAATATTTACATATGTACTAAATAAGATGTTATTTTACAGAATGGAAGCCTAGCGAGTGAGGGAGGGATGCCCCTGAGAAACACTAAGCGAGTACCGCTGTTCAACAATCCAGTTCCACATTACATGCGCATGCTTAGCGCCGAGAGGCTTTTCTGTAAGAAACTATATTATAGCTAGTTTTTATAATAGTTACAGATTACAATTTTAATATAAACAAAAATTTGCTTAGTTAAATGATTAATAGTTCTCATGAAAATATCAATTTTGGGGTGTAAGTTCAAGAGGTGTAACATCTTTGAAGGAAGGAGTAAAGACTTGCAACAGATCGGTGATTTCTTGGTGTTGCTGATCTCTTTGAGCGGTGGTGATTGCTTTCCATCAGGTGACCCACATGCTCGATTGTCCCTCTCTCATATAAAAAAAGCAATAAGATTTTCAGTAGTCTAAAACTGACTGAACGAGATCGTCAGCCATTTGTTCCTATGGCTTTTATTGGGTTTTTGTAATAAACTTCGTAACCAACTTGTCAGGCTAATATTTCAATGGCTTGCAAATATTTGTTGCTGGATTTTTTCCGTGGCTTCGCCTGGCGTAAACTAGTAGCGGGTTAAAAAACCTAGAACCATGAATCGTAAGCGCCCGAACGCTTAGCTTCCTATATATTTCTATCAGTCGCATACGTAATAAATCGTGGTGAATTGATTTTATATTCTTTAATCTATGTTTTTATGACACTGTATAGAACCTAAATGAACCAATTACAACACGAAATTATTAGTAGTATACTCAAATTGCTTGCCTATCGTTGTGTGAGTTTGGCAGGCTTGGTCCCCATACAAATCTAATTGCGTACCATTTGATTTCTTCTCCATGAAGTGATCATTACTAATTCAATATTTATAATTAAAATTTTCTTTTGATTCAATATTTCTATGGCAATTTTAAATTAATCAATTATATCTTTATTATTATTATGATGTAAAAGTAAACTTAAAAAACTTGTAAAAGTTTAACTTGTAGATACTATTTATATATTTTCTTCCAACTATGCTTTAATTTCATCACAATCACACTAAAAACTCAGTACAAAACGAGTCTTTAATGCTCTAGCTAGAGCAATAAAAATGTATGAAATTTCATTATTGCACAGTTTTTTTTAATCGCACCAAAAGGTGCCAATCTCAATGGATTAGCTCTATTCAGCCAGCCGATATCAATACTTTTTTTTCGTACGTATTATTCGTATCTATCCTACTTGTTCCAAATTTAAAAAATGATTGCTCTCTGAACTCTGAGTTAAAAATGAAAGAAATTTAAAAAAGTGATTTGGCGGGAACTTTGTTAATTTTGCTTGACAATATTTTTGTAAACGATAAAAGTGTGATACTATCTGATTTTGAGTGCTTCGGCTTCGGATTAAAATGGAATCATCTAGCGACACATTAACTCCGGAAAATTCTAAATGAAGCCGACAGTGTTATAGAAACTTCTATTTTAACTGTTTGATATGAGTTTCTTTTATCTACTATTCCTATAGGTATTAGTTGAAAGAAAAGCAGATTATGCACCTCGCCTTAAGTAATTTATATTGCCCTCGTGCCTGTTAGATTAGAGCCCTCGCTAACGCTCGGGCTCTAAATCAGGCACTCGGTGCAATAATAAATTACTTTGTGCTCGATGCAATAATCTACTATTAATGAACACCTTGCATGTACACATGTTAACAAATAAATATATCTTTATATTTACAGTGTTAGGAGATCCGCGGTCCAACCAGAACCCGGCTATGGTGACTTTCGGCATGTTACTCCTGCGATGGCACAACGTGTTGGCGGCGCGGGTGCATCGCCAACATCCAGATTGGAGTGATGAGCAGCTCTTCCAGCGAGCTCGGAGGATCCTCATTGCCAGTCTGCAGGTATATTTCACATCATAAAATGTACTTATTATGAGATATTTTCGTTCAGGAGCTCGATGGCGTTGTTGCTCGTGCCAGTCTAATTAAACACGATAGTTAAGCAACGTCGACCATAGCCTGATCATGGATGGGTTTACTTATCTCGAGCGTCTCCGCTACGGAGATCACGATTAGATAAGTATATACTATATATATGTATATAATATATATGTAACAGTCAATACATAGGATCGTCGACAACCCTTGTTCATCCCACTGCTGGGACACGGGCGGAGACGATCGAGCTCCTCTATAGGATAGTATATATTCGTATATACAGGATACGAAAATCGATCTATAAATTCGTATATCATTCGCTGTAACTCGGTTTATATATTAACCCATATATATAAAATTTAAATCATATCAATTTCAGAACATAATTCTTTACGAATACGTGCCAGCTTTCCTTGGAGCACCAATGCCTCCATATAGCGGTTACAAGCCGGAGGTGGCTCCGGGAGTCAGTCACGCCTTCGCAGTAGCCGCTTTCCGATTTGGTCACACCTTAGTTCCTCCTGCTATACTGCTGAGAGATAGAAATTGCAGATACAGCAGAGCGCCTGGGGGTCATGATGCTATTAGGCTTTGTCAAACATGGTGGGATGGAAATGTGAGTATTGAGAAGTTATTTTTTACTAAATGCTGTTAATATTTCATACCAACCTTCATACTCTCTAATATCATTTTTTATACTATGCTGGGTGGTAAACAAGCCTACGGCTCGCGTGGTTATCAAATAAACGTTCACAACATGAAATATCGTTCGCCGCCACTGCCGACGCAGAAACTCTTACTTTCCTGGTTCTGTCATTAGCAGGAACACAACAACCCTCAAGGAAATTGTTATTTGTCTGTAGGGTATTCTATGAGGTTGAGGTACCTACTTCCCCAGTCAGGCTGCTTACAAAATTCCTTTTAGGATTTTTATGTTCTTGCGAGTGAGTGAGATCACCAGGAAGGAGTTGCTGCTTCGGCAGCTGGGATGGCGACGCGCGAGCGATATTTCATGTTGCAAACGTTTAGTTGTAGAACGTTTAGTAAGGTTGTAATAATCGCTTCACTTCAGGCGGACCGTATTGCAGGGCGGGAGGTTGTAGTATAAAAAATAAAAACGAACGACGTGAGATGGTATACTCAATGGTATTCAGAATAGTTATATTAGCTATTAATTGAATTATGTACACATAAAAAGAATAGATCGTCTTCTAGGATGTTCTGTCACAAGTGCCAATCGAGGAAGTTTTAATGGGAATGGCATCACAACTGTCCGAACGTGAGGATGCGTTACTTTGCTCTGATGTACGAGACAACTTGTTTGGACCAATGGAATTCTCAAGACGAGATCTTGGAGCGCTCAATATTATGAGAGGAAGAGATAATGGACTACCAGATTACAATACAGCTCGGTAAATATCTGAAATAATTAATCACATAAGACAAACTAAACTCTTTCTGCATAAACCACAATTTTTTCTTCATACACAAAATCTCCTTGCTGTTATACATACTAATCGTGTTGAATTTACTTTCAGGGAATTCTTTGGATTGCCAAAAGTAAAAACATTTAACGAAATCAATCCAGCTCTATTCGAAAGCAACCCAGAATTGTTACAGAGGCTAATTCAGGCATATGATGCCAGACTTGATAATATTGATGTATACATTGGTAAGTTATGAGCTAAAGCTATTATTACCACAGAAAATGGAAATCCGATTGGATGTATAATCAGATCGTCTGTTATTTCAGGTGGCATGTTGGAATCCACGGGTCACCCTGGACAACTATTTAGAGCCATCATCATAGACCAGTTTACTAGAATAAGAGATGCTGATAGATTTTGGTTTGAAAACGACAAAAATGGGTAAGTTATAACTAATTAACGTCTATATTTAGCAAACAGTTTGCTACAGATATTCATATAATGCATGAGGTATCTAAATAACAGACTGTAAAATATTTCCAGAATCTTCACTAAGGAGGAAATTGAAGAACTTCGTCAGATCACTTTTTGGGATATAATAGTAAACAGTACGGCTGTGGGTCCCAACGATATTCAGCGGGACGTGTTTCACTGGCGCGCTGGAAACCCATGCCCACAGCCCTATCAGCTTAATGCCTCTAAATTGCCACCCTGCAAATATCTAAAGGGGTATGACTATTTTGAGGTAAGAAGAAAGAAAACGGTTGATCATTATCCGTCCGCAAATTGACCAGGCTACCATAATTAGTCCTGACTTTGTTGATCCAACCAATTAGTTTTAAACAATAATTATAATTTCCTTTGATATACATATTCTCATTAAATTTATTACTACAGGGTAATGAATTCGCGTACATCTACACATGCTTGGCGTTGGTCTTCGTACCTATACTTTGCGCTGGTGCTGCATACGGAGTTGTGAAATTACAAAACAGTCGGCGACGAAGACTCAAAATCCAACAGGAACATTTGAAAAATGGCCAATATAAAGGTGTGTATTCAATAGCCAAATCTTCGATCATCTATGCCTGACAAATTCAATGAAGCACATAGTCGCTTGCCAATACAACGAAATGGAGAATGGAACTTTGTTTGTCAACCATTATCGTTTACGGCTAGACTAGGATTGTTATAATACCTGAGATATCTAAATAATAAATAAAGATATCTAAATAATAAAAATATTTCCAGAATCTTCACTAAGGAGGAAATTGAAAAACTTCGTCAGATCACTTTTTGGGATCTTATAGTGAACAGTACGGCTGTGGGACCCAACTATTTCTATACTATATCTTTTATATTTTTGTCCTTTGATTGTGTGTTTCAGTATACAAATAAAATATCTATCTCATCATCAACCGTTATTCATCCCACTGTAGGAATACGGGTGTCCCCTTAATCGAAGGAGCATACTCCACCACGCTGCTCAACTACGGTTGGCGGAGGCCAGTGTTTCTAAGCCGCCTAAAGGCCACTGATTGGGCTTAACGACTGTCATCTAATGACAACAGCCGAGACCGATGGCTTAACCTGCTCTCCGCGGAGAAGCCCGAGATAAATAAGCACATCTACGAGTATGGTCCACGTTACTTAACTTGGGTGTTCGTTTACACTGACATGCGCATCGACCCCATCGAGATCTCTATCTTCATATATATTCGAATATTTTGGGGTGTAAGTGGTTTATCAACATCTTTGAACCAAAGCCAACCTCACCTGCACGTGGTGCACCCTGCTGACTGACAAACGAAGCTCTGGCGAAAAGCGTAGGGAGCGTAATTGTAAGCTACCCGACTGGGGAACGTACCTCCACCTCACAGAATACCGCAGCCAAATAACAATTCCCTTGAGGGTTGTTGTGTTCCTGCGAGTGAGTGAGGTCACCAGAAAAGAAGAAGATACTGCGTTGGCAGCGGGGGTGGCGCGCAAGTGATATATTATAAGTGTATGCTTGTCTCCCACCGGACATAGTATAAAAAAAAAAAAAACAAATATCTTCAGCAACATGTTATATCAAGTGACGTATCCTCATTCCAGGTTCCGTAGATAAAATGGTGTGCCGTGAATGGGTGCACGCATCACACAAACGCATAGTGAAATTGCGCCTAGGACCAGAGCCCTCTCTTCACGTCACAGACCGTAAAGGTGATAAGCTGCGTACGGTGCCGCTTGACCATACTGATCAGCTCACAGTCCTTGAAAGTCAGGTATATACAATATTTTATCTTGTAAAGGTGCTCACTTGTCAGTGATAATATGCCGTAGTTTCATCCCACTAATTTCTAGCCAGAGCAGCAAGTTCCATTTAGCACAGAAGTGTATACAAGAATGTGACGACAATTCACCAAAGAACATTGAGCTATTAACCGCACTAACAAATTATAAGTGTCTTTGTCGTCAACTCACTGCTCAACTGTGGGGTTTTTTTTATATAAGAGGGAAGCTAACGAGCATGTGGGTCACCTGATGGAAAGCAATCACCACCGCCCATCGAGATCAGCAATACCTAGGGGTCGCCGATCCGTTGCCACCCTATACTCCTTCCTTTCTTTCTGGTGACCGCACTCACTCGCAGGAACACAATAACCCTCAAGGCAATTGTTATCTGGTTGCGGTATTCTGTAAGGTGGAGGTACTTCCCCAGTCGAGCAGCATAAAAAATACCCTATACTCTACCTCTCTTTTCCCTAGAACCTCGTTTGTCAGTCAGCAGGGTGCACAACGTGCAGGTGTGGTTGACTTTGGTTCAAAGATGTTGATTAACCACTAATACCCCAAACTGAGAGGTTGGCGGAGACCAGTGTTTTCAAGCCACCTAATGGCTACTAAATTGGCTTAACAACTATCATCTAATGTCAGCAGCCGGGAATGACGGCGTAGCGTGCTCTCCGAACCACAGAGGAACTTGAGATGAATAAACCCATTCATGAACATACCCACGGTGAACGTTGTTTTACTTGCGTGTTCGATTTGATTATAAAATTAGATATATTAACTTTACGGATTAGACTGACACGCACAATGACGTCAACGAGCTCTTCGTATTTAATTTAAATTATAAGTGTAGATGAAAAATAATTTCGGTTCATAATGTTCATTAGAATAATCGAATAATGTCTGTTTAATTTCGGAGTTGACGTTTGCCCTTTTCTGATTGTAATTGTTTATTAATATTTCTATTCATTCGCAGGAAAGTCGCAATAATAAACGTCCACTAGTTCTAATTCGAGCACCTCGTGAGCACGATCTGGTGCTTGAGATGGACACAGTGGCATCTCGTCGGAAATTCCTAGTCAAATTGGACACATTCCTAGCTCAACACAAGAAAGCTCTCAACTTGAACCAGGTAGGTATAACTACTTTATTGATAAGGTATCTGTTAGCTAGTTAGTTCTTGCTGATATATTTTTACTCAGATGTGTGATTCGATAGCAAACAAGGATACAGTCTAATTGATGTTCAGCAATCGTCCCAGCATTGAGACGCCTGCAACACCAAAGAACACAACTTGCACTTGCTTATGAGCACTATAATGCTAGAGACAGAGGTATCAGCAAGTAAGTCATTATAATGATGATTATATTTACTTGCGACCTCTAGAGAATTTTGATTTGAGTCTGATAGGTGCCAGTAGGGTTGCTCCAAATTACATAACGAGTTGTATATCCTATAGTATTATAGGATATACCACGGGAAGCTGAGGATAGCTTTAATAATAAACGTGGTAAATCATTTATACCCATATACGTTCACTCGAAGTAAAAAAAAAGAATTTCAAATAGAACTAAGTGGCCGAATACCATGAAATTAGAAAATGATAAAAATTACCTAATTTAGATTCGATTAATAGGGTCACCGCGATCATATTCTGGCCACGGCAGAGACTAGAGAACGTAGGCAACGAAAACTGGAACATTTCTTCAGAGAGGCTTACGCTATTACATTTGGCCTAGCTCCTGGCGAAAAACGAAGACGATCTGAAAATACTGACCCCGAGGTACGTAATTCCTTTATATAAACATTAGAATTATATGTCAATCTTAGTGAAAGTGTCAAGTAATTCTTTCTATTTTTCAGTCAATAGTAATGAGAACGTCATTATCGAAGGGTGAGTTTGCTAGCGCCCTCGGTATGAAAGCAGATGCAGTATTTGTAAAGAAGATGTTCAACATTGTAGATAAAGATGGTGATGGCAGGATCTCGTTCCAGGTTAGTTTTTTGGGAAATGAGACCTTAGACACTTGCTCAAAACTTGTTGTTCTCCAGAACTTTTCGAAGTTTTTTACTTACTAAGTTAATTTACTTTTACTATATGTTTCGATATCTTAATCTGTATTGAGTACGATCTAAATGTTTGGTAAATCTAAATTTCTTTTGCTATACCCTTCGTTTATATAATCTAAACGGCCTTGAAAATTTTTGGTGTTTTCTTTTGCCTTAATTAATTTGTGTCTTTTTATTACCAGGAATTCTTAGATACAGTAGTACTTTTCTCCCGTGGGGCTACGGACGATAAACTGCGCATTATATTCGACATGTGTGATAACGACAGAAATGGAGTGATCGACAAAACGGAACTAAGTGAAATGCTCCGTTCACTTGTCGAAATTGCTAGAACAACTTCATTAAAAGACGAACACGTTACAGAACTTATCGATGGAATGTTTTCGGTAACTACATAGTATTTAACACCTTTTAAATCATTGCTGCGGTATATAAGTATAAGGATCTACAGACATAATATGTTTCTAAATGGATATGTATGTAGATGTATTTATGTGTGTATGTATGTATGTATATGTGTATTTGTATGTATATGTGTATTTGTATGTATATATATGTGTATGTATGTATAACGTTATGGATATGTATTTATGTATTTAAGTACTGATACGTATGTTATGTATTTTATCTGTTATGTATTTATATTCTAAATTACAATTTATTGATAATGCTTCTTATTATATTTAATATGTCAGTAATTTTAATATCAATATTCGCCTTGTGCACCTACCATGTCTTATCTCTGCATCACCCTAAGGTTGACTGGTAGAGAATGCTTGTATAGCATTAAGTCCGCCTTTGTACATTGTTTGTATGTGCATAAAGATTAAATAAATAAATAAATAAATAAATAAGTATATAAACTAAATCCTAATCTACCTGTTACGAAAATTCTGCAATAATAATATAAAGAGCTAAATTTTGTACGTTTGCTTGGATATACTTATACTTGGATATACTCCGCCAACCCGCAGTTGAGCAGCATGGTGGAGATGCTCTAAACCCCTTAGCTTGAGGAGAGACCACTATCCCAACAGTGGGATGATTATTGGTTGATGCCAATGCCAATGCTTGGATATAGAAGGTACCAAGTTACTGATCTGAAACATCTCATCTAATTAAAAAATGTTTTCACCAATAATTTGGATGGACCTTCAGAATGGGCGGGCGAAGCCACGGGCATAGTATTGGATAAAGATAATATAATCATATTTACTGTTAAGACTGAACTCAAAACATTTTTCATGATGTTTTATGTATTATTTTAGGATGCAGGTCTTCAACAAAAAGACCATTTAACCTATTCAGACTTCAAACTGATGATGAAAGAATACAAGGGAGAGTTTGTGGCTATCGGATTAGACTGCAAAGGCGCAAAACAAAACTTCTTAGATACTTCCACCAATGTAGCGAGAATGACGAGTTTCCACATAGAACCTTCAATAGAGCAATCCAGGTTTGTATAAAGTACCGGACTGACGATGTATCCAAATTGACGTCGTCCGTAGGAAGAAGATTCCGACGGAAAACTAAAGTTATCGACATATCTCTCAGAATCAGGAATGGCAAATGGGATACAAAAGATCAAAAGTTGAGGCATATAGACTTCCTCTTTCCCTCTAGAATCTGAATTTTTTTGGGTCATAGATCCATCTACATTCTAGACTCTAGATAGATAAAAGCATTACGGAAACTAATATCTAGCAGTGGGTAGAAACGGGCTGATGATGATGGTGATGAAATTTATAACACTGAGGAACCCATGAATGAAGATCATAAAGACATTTTTACTTTCATTTGTTTCAGACATTGGCTTCTTCTTAAATGGGACTATCTAACTACTTTCTTAGAAGAAAATCGGCAGAATATATTCTACCTGTTCGTATTCTACGTTGTGACCATAGGATTGTTCGTTGAGAGATTTGCACATTACTCCTTTATGTCTGAACATCTGGACTTGAGGCACATTATGGGAGTAGGAATTGCTATCACCAGAGGATCAGCTGCTTCATTGTCATTTTGCTACAGTTTATTGTTACTTACTATGTCCAGAAACTTACTGACCAAGTTGAAGGTTTGTATTCAGATTGTTTTATTACGCATCTACATTTTATATGTACATATTTGTTTAGTTTGATCGTTTACAGAGATGTGCACCAGTGCAGGCGTGAATGGCTTTGGCACTAATGATAACAATGAGCCAGTTGTACCACAATTACAATAAAAATATTGAGATTAATTTTCCGCAGCAAAAAATCAAGCAAGCCAAATGCACAGAGTTCTAAAACCAAATCATCAACCGAGCACTGAATACTAAATATTTCTTAAATTGCTTACCAGGAATTCAGCGTCCAGCAGTATATTCCCTTGGACTCCAGTATTCAATTTCATAAGATCGTAGCATGTACTGCGCTCTTCTTCTCCCTCTTACACACAGCGGGGCATATGGTGAATTTCTATCACGTATCGACGCAACCCGTCGAAAACCTTCGCTGTCTTACCAAGGAAGTGCACTTCACCTCTGACTTTCGTCCCGGTATAACATATTGGGTATTCCAGACAGTCACAGGTCAGTACACTATTTTGTTAAATTAAATAATGTTTTGAACATTTTCGAATCCCAATTTTGATTAGACATCCGTAAAACATTATGGACTTTCGTTACTTCTGATATTATCTACAAATTATAGCTTAAAACAATATTTTTATACTGTTACGTAGACTGGCGTAGATACCAAAGGCACAGTAAATAATAGTGATGTATATATAGTAACGGGCCTAGGGGGAGGGTCTAAGTTTACTTGATTTACTCCACTTTAATCAACCAGATGTTACCACCCTGGTAAATAATTTCAGATTCTAACAACTTAACTAACTAACTTTAACTCAACCCAATAAAAAGTAATCCATAAACTGGTGACTTTATTCTTAGCAGAAACGCAAGAACCCAGTTTTATTTAGCTGCGATCTTCTATAAGACGGTATCATTAATTCCCCAGTTAACACGCTCCTTATTCTATGACCTACTTTATTTAACTATTTGTTTCACAGGTGTGAGCGGTGTGATCCTGTTTGTAATAATGTGCATAATCTTCGTGTTTGCGCACAGCACAGTACGCAAACGCGCGTACCCGTGGTTCTGGCGCGCGCATTCGTTACATGTTGTTCTTTATGCACTCTGTCTCGTACATGGACTCGCCAGGCTTACGGGAGCTCCGCGCTTTTGGATATTCTTCCTAGGACCTGCCATCATTTACACATTAGATAAGGTAAACACTGAAACAAATTACATCAAATACATAATTGTCTATGTCTCATTTTTATATAAAAGCTACTCTCTTGAGAGAGTGCCTCTCTCTCTCCATTGCCACTGATTTAACATCATGGTAAGACGTGATGTTTATTTTGTCCTATTTTTATTTATTTATTCCCTAAATTTTGACTTCCAAATTCATATTTAAGTCTCCCTCTTTCTTCGATTACGATTCGTAACATATTGCATCAGTATCCTCTCACATAATTTTCAAATAATTCTATTTATACACAAAAGTTTGTCATAAAATTATACACTGAAATATAGTTTTCTATGTCTTACAGGTGGTGTCGCTACGTACAAAATATCTAGCCCTAGATGTATTAGAGACTGAAATGCTGCCATCAGATGTTATTAAAATAAAGTTCTACCGGCCACCAAATTTAAAATACTTATCAGGTAAGACAGTGACTTCACATCCAATAGACTTATTATTATTTTGAATACTGCTACGTGAAGATTTGCCTGTTGGTGAGCAGTGAATGAGTTTTAAAATTTTGTCAGATAGACGGACAAAACCTTTAATATTCTATTGTTTGTATTTTATTATCATGCAAATACATATACATATATGAGTTCTCCATTACAGGAAATTTGTATATAGATAGACAGATACTTTTTTTTATTATTATATTAAATATAGTTGTTTCGGCCAACTTGCCAGAAAATTATAAATATATTTTTTTAATGAAAATTTCACCTCCCACGCCTAGATGGGATTTGAACCCAGGAATAAAATGAAAATGATATTCGAAATAAAAATGCAAAAATTCGTCACAAATACAAACCTTCCTGGTAGCTCAGTTGGAAGAGCACTCGACCGGTCATCGAGAGGTCGTGGGTTCAAATCCCAGCTAGGCGGGGGAGGTGAATTTTTCATTTCATTATTTTGAATACTGCTACGTGAAGATTTGCCTGTTGGTGAGCAGTGAATGAGTTTTAAAATTTTGTCAGATAGACGGACAAAACCTTTAATATTCTATTGTTTGTATTTTATTATCATGCAAATACAATATACATATATGAGTTCTCCATTACAGGAAATTTGTATATAGATAGACAGATACTTTTTTTTATTATTATATTAAATATAGTTGTTTCGGCCAACTTGCCAGAAAATTATAAATATATTTTTTTAATGAAAATTTCACCTCCCACGCCTAGATGGGATTTGAACCCAGGAATAAAATGAAAATGATATTCGAAATAAAAATGCAAAAATTCGTCACAAATACAAACCTTCCTGGTAGCTCAGTTGGAAGAGCACTCGACCGGTCATCGAGAGGTCGTGGGTTCAAATCCCAGCTAGGCGGGGGAGGTGAATTTTTCATTTTCAAAAAAATAAAAAATTATAAGATTCTTTTTAATTTACGTTTATATACTTATGTAACAAGAAAATATTGATAGTAGTTCTTTCATACAGGACAATGGGTTAGATTAGCATGCACAGCTTTCAAGAAGGAAGAGTTCCACTCTTTCACGCTAACGTCAGCGCCGCATGAGAATTTCCTTTCCTGCCATATCAAGGCACAAGGCCCCTGGACGTGGAAACTGAGAAACTACTTCGATCCTTGCAACTATAACCCTGAAGATCAGCCAAAGATAAGGTACATACATGCCTTAAGTTTTATCAAAGTAAATATTGAATTAATAGGTACCGCATTTTATTTGAAGTTCAATTTAGAGTCTGAATGTGTGTCTACAGTGTCTTTGAATCATAAAAAAAAACATCTATGCCACGACATATTGAAACTGGATCTATTTACTATCGTGTATTATTACCTACCTGATGAAAAAGGTTATGTTTTATGAGAGAACAAATTGAATGATATCTGATATACATATATTTGGATAGGTAGATAAATGATTCCGATTCGTATTAGAGCTAGTTTAATACTGGTTCAAAAGGCAGCGGAGCATTGTTACAATCTACTTGTAGGTAGTTACATAAATATTCTACAATATCTCAATACTCTTTTTTTTGTCGAAGACGCCTTAGTAAAATAATATACCCTATGTCACTTTCAGAGGTAAAACATGTTTAATGATATCTCATATATTGAAATCCGTCAAGCGGTTTAGCCTGTAGGGCGTGCCAAAGAAATATAAAATTACCTTATTGCAAGAAATATGCATGCATATTACTTTGGCACGCAATTGTTAAGATTATCAGTATTTTTTTCCGGTTAATATTTTCTTCTTAATTCCTGTGTTGATAATATTTAGGATCCAAGGTCCATTCGGCGGCGGCAATCAAGACTGGTACAAATTCGAAGTGGCCGTGATGGTGGGCGGCGGTATCGGCGTCACTCCTTACGCCTCCATACTCAACGACCTAGTCTTTGGGACTTCCACCAATAGATATTCTGGGGTAGCCTGCAAGAAGGTAACAAGAATTTAATTAAAACAACTTTTGTTATGAGCTAGCGGAGCTGGTACATCCAATATATGTATACAATTTTTATACTATGTCGGGTGGCAGATAAGCATACCCGCCTGACGTGAAGCGGTAACTGTAAAACGCTTGCAACATAAATAATCGCACGCGCACTGCCACCACGGCAGCCATCACAGCAATTTCTTCCTGCTCACCTCATTCATTCTCAGAAATACAACAATCCTTTACGATTTGTCACCCTCACAGAAGGCAACCGAGGAACAATATTCTGAATTGTTGTTTTCCTGCGAATAAGTGACGTCATAAAAAGTAAGTAGATGTTGCTCTTGCAGTGGGTCTGCCAACACGGGAAATATCTCATATAACGTGTCTGGGGCTACGGTAATTACTTTATATGTGAGGGGCCATATGCTTGTTTGGCACCCGGGGTGGTATAAAGAAAATAAGGAGAGTTCTTCTTGTTATTAGGTGTACTTCTTGTGGATCTGCCCGTCTCACAAACACTTCGAGTGGTTCATCGACGTACTTCGCGACGTGGAGCGCAAGGACGTCACCAACGTACTTGAAATACACATATTCATTACACAATTCTTCCACAAGTTCGATTTAAGGACCACCATGTTGGTACGTACCAAAATATTTTCAGATTCAATTAAATCAGTGGGGACTCTTATGTTCATGCCATAGTTACGTCTTAGTTTAGAATTGCTCAAGTATCTAATTTTCAATGAAACTACATGCAAGCCAGACTAGCTTTGTTTCTAAAGATAATGGTATGCCACAACCCCGCACGGAATATCTGAATCAGATAGAGCTTTCGATAGTCGGTGCAGGGCTGTGGCACCCTGCCAAAGTATAAGCAGTATAAGTGCTTACGTACAACATGGGCAGTAATTGGCGTTGTCTCAAGTCGACCTCACCTGACTCTGAGTCTGAGTCGAATCTGGAATAGTTCGTTGGTAGCCACACGCACGCACGCGCAATTGCCGTTTGTACAGACGGCATTGTTTGTTGAGTGTAGCGAGAGAACTCTTATATACCCCGAAAAGTCATTCTTGAAAATGAATAGGCTCCAAAACCACTGAACCGATTTTGATGAAACTTGTCACAATTAAAGAACTCGACATGCTTGAGGTGTGTGTAGAAAAAAAAATGAGATCGGTCATGTATTTGAGGTATGACCGTCATATACATTTTCCATTGAAATCAATGGATACACACACTCAGTAAATCTCCTCGCTCCAAATCAACCTCGATTTCGCCCCCGTGGGCTTAGAATCTGGCCTAGTGTAATAGTTAACCACATAGTATGGTATTTGTATAGAGTGGCCGGGGTGCGACTCTTCCAAATAATTCCGTCTATCTACATCTATGTTGGAATTGACCTTTATAGATAGAAAGTCATTTATCACCCTTATTACGACAATGAAGATTTTTTTTTAAATTTTCCAGTACATTTGCGAGAATCACTTCCAGCGGTTATCTCGCACGTCTATGTTCACGGGGCTGAAGGCAGTGAACCACTTCGGCCGCCCTGACATGTCATCGTTTCTCAAATTCGTACAGAAGAAACACAGTTACGTAAGTACCTACACAAAGAAAAGGTTTATAAACCATTCCACCAGGGTCATCACACGCGCTTTGTCGAATCTCGTGACGCGCTTTTTGAAGCACCCTATACTATAGCCTGTGTTCGTGGTAATGGAAGATGGATGTAAGTCTTTGTCCCGCTAGGTAGGTACTTTGTACACGTGAGTAATGGAAAGTCATGGACAGTAGCTAATCGTAAATAATTCTAAAAATATATACTTGTACGTTTTCACAATTCTCCAACTTATTTTTAAGTTAAAAAATAGTTTATGTCCTCATATCACTATACAAAACAAAAATGTGAAGGCTGATTGACCTGCACTGGTAAGTTATCACCTTAACCTACAAATCCAACAATTGACATTTATAGTAAAATTTCAAGATACGTGCAATGTTTTAGCAACATTACTACTCGTAATCATTGCATGTGTCGACATATCAATTGATATCATAAGCGCCTAAATTTTAAAGAATTTTAGGGTTCCGCATCTAAAAAAGAAAAAAATGACCCTTTTTAACGCAACCTAATAGAATTGGAAGCCAGTAGTTAGCGACTGTAATCGAGACCGTCTCACCGCACATTCCCACCACAGCGTTCCTTGTGTAGCCAGGATTAACAGCGACGACCACCAAAAAGGCAATGAAGAGGTAAAACTACGGCTGCTTTGGAATTAGCAACGAATTTAATCACAAGAAATTAGTATAGTTTCCTTAATCCCTTCGTGGACCGTCTATCTGTCTGTCTGCGCGTCTGACTAGATCCTTATTCTCAGGAACTAAAGGTATCAAATTTAAATTAATATAAAATAATTAGGACTGCAATCTCCAAGAGATTGCAGTATTGATTGATCAAGAGATTGCAGTAAAGCTGCTCCAAGAGCAGTAAAAAAATTCAAGCTTTTATATCAAAAATTATATTATAGCTGGCAAAAAATACGGTCGTTTATGTTGTCATGAATCCGGAATCTGGAATTAAAATCTACTAGGTACTTCCCATTGACCTATAATCATAAAATTTGACAAGAAGCAAGGTACCACAGCACAAGTAAGGACAAAATCCGAAACTTTTCTCAAATATCATATTCTATACGCTACGGTAACTGGTTTATGTCAGACAGGCCGTATGTTGATGAGGTATAAAAAACTACACACACTACGAATATGTATGAATTATAAGGCCACATTCTCATGACATTCTATTTGATTCTGAGTATTATAAATATTAAAAAAATGGAAAACTTCACCTCCCCGCCTAGGTGGGATTCAAACCCACGACTTAATTTTTGAAATATTTATTTTCGGCAAGTTGGCCAAAATCAACTATTTAAATAATAATAATTCTGAGTATAAGACTATTACTTATGCTGTGGTATAAGTCACTTTTTGTTGCGTCATTCTCTCTTATTTTCTTAGATTTATAAATGTTTAGTAATTAAGTAGTGGTGAATAAAGTATTCTATAGTTTCATTGATCTAAAATCTGTAATAATTGAAAGAACATACAGATATTTCAAGTCTAAGATATTAAAAAGAGGTGTGAATTAAAGTATAAAACACTGTTGCGATAATTTACAAATTGAATTACTCATAGACGAAGGTGACACGCGACGTTTTAAATTGTAGAAAATTTAAACTAAGTAATAGAAGGTTAAAATTCAGGTATGCAAAAATATGCCTGTATAATTTATTATCGCATCCATATTACGAGAAGGACTTTTTGACTTTGGAGTGTAAATGGCTCACCACGATCTTTAGACCCAAAGCCAACCTCACTTGTTGCCCCCTACCGACTAGCGTATGAGAGGTAAGGTACAGCGTACGGTGCCCGACCTCACATAATACCGGAGTCAAATAACAACTCCCTTGAGTACATCTATTAAATTAATAATCATTTCAGTCGCGTATTTTACTCAGGGAAGCCGACTAGTGTCGATCTCGAAAGCATATCTTCGTCAGGGTGGTCTTCGTCTTCGTGGGTGGTCAATATCCAGACGCAGCCACCCTCTCTATATCACGACGTATAGTTGGCCAAGAAAGTGGTCCATCAGTTTTAACAAGACTTTTATAAAGTAACTAAGGTTAATCTTCTATTTATTTTTGAGACCATTATATTACCAGAAAGGAAGAAATTGCTGCGGTGGCAGCGGGGATAGAGGCACGAAAGCGATACTTTATGCTAGGAGAGTATTTATACGGTTTGGTAACCACTTCAAACCATGCGGGCCGTATTCTTGTGTGTCACCTGACGTACTTAATATAAAACAATAATAAGACTACGCAAGTGACTCATTCAAATTAACTACTCTGTTAATTAGTCTGTTATGTTAGGTTTATAATGCTGATATTCCGATTGTTCCCCAGGTTTCGAAGATAGGAGTGTTCTCATGCGGGCCGCGGCCCCTGACCAAGTCAGTGATGTCCGCGTGTGAGCAGGTGAACCGCACGCGGCGACTACCCTACTTCATACACCACTTCGAAAACTTCGGCTAACTGTACAGACATCAAGCATTAGTGTGACACTGCCTTTATAACTGTCGCCATACTATTCTTTTCTGAGTCCAAATATTTATTTATGAGCTATTTCAATTAGGGTAAATGCCTATCAAATTGAATACTTTAACTTTATCGTTCCTATGTCATGCATGATAGGAGTTAAAATCACAATAATGTCAAGAGTTATTGAGCTGAACGTAGGTACACAGTGGTATAGCCCAAAAATGCATAGCGGTAAATGATATTGTTATTTTAATGCCGAACAATTGTACTCAAAATCAATAGGGAAAGTCATCATGTCATATGTCTGCTTTTTTGTAAAGATTGAATCATCATGGAATTAATTAATTAATTAAATTGGTCACTCACGCATATTTGTCGGGAAAGCTGACTAGTTTATTACTACTACTACTGTTTATTAGTTAGATCTCAAATGGAGACCTTAGCGAGTGTCTAGACGCGTCCACCCTCTCTCTGACGCGACGATAAATCTTATTTCCTGACAAATATACAATATATCTTTAAATTTCTTTCCCGATAAATATATAGTGACCCGTTGAATTCAATTTATTTATTTAAAATACAGTCTTACGTGAGTAAAACAAAGTAGATAATATTATCAGGGAAATAATTTGGTTTTGACTTCACAGTAATTTATTTATAAGAAATAGATTGTAGTTAATTAGTATACGGATGCACAACCGGATAAGAATAGTATGATGATTTAGAATTCAATTAGTTTAAAATATGAGTCAGCAGCAATAAATATTCCATTATGAACGCGGAAGAATCAATTTTATCAGTAAGAAAAAAGTATATTGAATAATTCATTTACTTGTAATTTATGTTTCGGATGCGTAAATTAGAAAAAAATACAAACAATAAGCACTAAAAATGTTAATTTATTTATTGTTAGTTTTATTACGCTTTTAATATAATTATGTAATATATTATTTTCTAATGCAATGATCTGGTACAAATATTAAACATCGCATTTTTAATGTACAAATATGTGAATATCACAAATTATTTTATTTAAAAATACGTACGATAAATACTCATTGCGATCTGAATTATTTTTAGCAGTTTATTTGTGTATAAAAAGAAATAATGTAAATAATTAATGTATAAATATAAATAAAATTGGCTAGTATCGTGACTATTGTCGAATTTCTTGTGTTTTGTATTGTATATGTTTGTGATGTAAATAGATATTTAATTAAATTTTGTTCATTATTTTAAACCTGTGTATTAATGGCCTACAACCTTTGTGTTATAAATTGACATGAATTAATAAATTTAATTAAAATTACATTCAAATTAGTTCAGCCGTTTAGTCGTGAAAACGTAACAAATAAAAGTCGTGAAAACTGACAGGTTTATACATTAGTATGGACTTATTTATGTATTTAATGACATGCTTTGGTTTATTATGTTATAAATGAAATTACAGAATTGTATCATCTGCGTTTATATGTCATCTAGAAATATTAAGCTTGACTGCTTTATATCAGGCAGGTGTATGCTTGTTTGCGACTCTAGTACCATGAGAAAATTATGAGGGAATAGATGAACATCCATAGCCACATACATACATACAGGTCAAAATATAACCCTCCTTTTTGCTTCGCCGTAGTCGGGTAAAAAATAACGCTATTCATACTCGTAGTATGATCCATAGTACCATTGACTAGTAGCAAGTAGTAGTAGAGATGGTACCAGTTACACAACTTCGTGTCTTTCATACATACCATTAAAGAAAATAAATCAAGATATTCCCCATGACACTTGTCATCTTAAATTATTGATGGTACTTATAGTACAAAATCGCATCTTTTGTACTATTCTTGGTTTTTTTTATTTTTATTCTACGTCCGGTGGCAAACAAGCACACAGTCCGCCTGATATGAAGCGGTTACCGCAGCCATATTAACGCTGGCAACATAAAATATTGCTCGCGTGCCGCCACCCCCGCTGCCATCGCAGCATCTCCTTCCTTTCTGGTAACCTCACTCACTCGCAGGAACACAACAAAGGAGTTGTTATTTGGCTGCGGTATTCTGTGAGGTGGAGGTACATTCCCAGGTCGGGTAGCTTACAATTACGCTCCCTACCTCTCTTAAACCACTCAATGTACTAGTCAATGGTACTACAGATCCGGAAGGCACTAAAGGAGGATGTCCGCTTCTTACTAGTTTTAGCCACGTACTATAGCTGCTTGGTAAGTAGGAGTGGTAAGTGGGAGTACAGTAAGTGGGTCGAATCGATCACGCAAGTAAAGCAGCGTCGACCGTAGCCTGTCTATGGATGGGTTTATTTATCTCCAGTTCCGCGCTTCGGAAGGCATGTAAACCGTCGGTCCCAACTGTTGTCATTAGATGTCATTAAGCCAAGTCAGTGGCCTCTGGGTGGCTTAAAAACACTGGCCTCCGCAAACCCGCAGCTGATCAATGTGATGGAATACGCTCTATACCCCCTTCAATTGAGAGGGGACTTGTATCCCTAAAGTGAGATGATTATGGGTTGATACCGTACTATAACTACTGGATGCAGTCTTCAGGTGCAGATTTTTCCCCTAGCATACCCCGGCCACTCAATACAAATTTGTGTAATTAACACAATTATTACATAAAGAAATAACGTTTGCTTTTAAATACATACTAGCTGCCCCGGCGAACTTCGTACCGCCTAACAATCAATGAATGTCGTGGTACAAATTGGCTGAACTAAATTTATGATTTTATGGAATTAAAACAATGAATAACAGAAAATAATAGAGAAGCTCGATGGCATAATTGTCAGTCTAATCGGACACGCAAGTAAAGCAACGTCGATCGAATCCTGTACACGGATGGGTTTATATTACCTCGAGCTCCTCCGTGCTTCGGAAGGCACGTTAACCGTCGGTCCCGGTTGTTATCATTAGATGACAGTCGTTAACCCAAGTTAGTGGCCTTTAGGCCTGTCGAAAACACTGGCCTCCGCCAACCCGCAGTTGAGCAGCGTGTTGGAGTATGCTCTATTCCTCTTCGGTTGAGGGAAGACCCGTATCCATAAAAACTGAAGATTTCATAAAAATAAAGATTATTGTTTAATCAAAAAATAAAAAATAAAAAGTTTTGTTTTATTTTTTAGTTTTGAAATCGGTTTAATCGTTTTGGTGATTTGTAATTGTCATTTCTTTTGATGTTTGCTCTGATTTGATTCTTGCGTTCGAACGCCATGGGCCAAGCGTTTTCACCCCAATCGATTTGACATTTTTCAATTTTCAAAACAAATCAAACAGACAACTTTCGCGACATAAAAGTGACACCAATTGATTTGACATTTTGATATTTGACAACCAATAAGGCAATAAATATCGCAATCCTTTTTCAACTGACACTTTCATTTGTATGGGAAAATGTTTTTCCTTTTATTTTATTCTTTCGTCAATCTTCTAATGTTTTTCATGGTCATTCTGCTATTCGGGACGGAGAGAAATCCAATAAATCATAAACCATGAAAATCGGTCCTACGGTTCTCGAGTTATAAGTGTTCGGTGATGTACATATATATGTGAACAAAATTTATGATTTCTTGAAATTAATACAATGAATAATAGAAAATAATAGAGAAGCACGATGGCGTGAGGCACGTGTCAGTCTAATTGTACACGCAAGTTAAGCAACGTCAACCGTAGCCTGTTCATGGATGAGTTTATGTTATCTCGAGCTCGTTCGTGCTTCGGAAGGCACGTTAAGCCGTCGGTCCTGGTGTTTATCATTAGATGGCAGTCCTTAAGCCAAGTTAGTGGCCCAACCCGTAGTTGAGCAGCATGTTGGAGTATGCTCTAAACATCTTCGGTTGAGGGAAGACCCGTATCCCAGCAGTGGGTAAATAATAAGTTCAGTACTTTACAAAGTCACAAAAAAAGTACCAATTGACAACAATAAATATTTCAATCCACAAAACAAATCACAGACAACATTCGCGACGTAAAAGTGAGACCAATCGATTTGACATTTACATAACAATCAATAAATATTCCAATCCTTTTTAACTGGCACTATTTGTATGGGAAAACGTTTTTTCTTTTATTTAATTCTTTCGTCAATTTTTCAATGTTTTTAATACTTTCCCGACCAAGACACGACATTATTTTATATATTATATAGATTTATGGAGCTTGATTTAAATTTCTGAACGCACGCATAAATATTTTAGAACCAATAAATCAGCCTGGCGCAACTCGCAAGTAAAAAAACGACTATGAATCGGAAGCGAATTTGGTACAAATTCTGATTGTTTTCGCTTCCATTTCATACATATTAGAATTACGCTATTTGTATGGCACATCCGTCTCTTAAAACGTAGTGGTTACATTCTCTTTGCAATAAATATTTAAATCCACAAAACTGTTTTCAAAACAAATCACAGCCAACTTAAAAATGAGACCAATAGAGTTAACATTTGTTTTTAATCTATGACATTTGTTCTATAATGAGCTTAATATACATTTCTGAACGCACGCATACATTTGGCGTACGCACGTACGACAACGTCACATTTGACAGCTACGACAACCACGAACATTTTGTATGGGAAAATGTTTTTTCTTTTATTTTATTTTTTCGAGAATTTTCCAATGTTTTTAAGAGTTATTCTGCTATTCGGGACGGAAACAAATCCAACAAATCAAAAACCATGGCAATCGGTCCAGCCGTTCTCGAATTATAAGTGTTGTAACAAACACGACTTTGTTTTATATATATATAGATGTATGCGAGCAGCATCTGTGGCCCTACCGCCGAAGCAGAAGCCCTTTAGCATCGAATATTTTGAATCTAAAACTAGGTCTTATGTTTTAGTTATCGACAAACAATATCAGTTCAGTCGGTAGAACTCCAGGGTTTTTTACCAGCTATGCTAAACATGGGTACCATAAATCTAACCTGAAGTTTGATATACGCAATCAAAAATTACGATGGGAATCAGCTTCAGCTTAGGCGGTAGGCCCCTGATTCGACTCAAAAAGATGTCTGAGAATGAGTAGATTGGAGTGTAAGTGGTTCATCAATATCCTTGAACCAAAGTCAACTTCACCTGTACGCGGTGCACCCTGCTGACAGACAAACGAAGCTCTGGCGAAGAGAGGTAGGGAGCGTAATTGTAAGCTACCCGACTGGGGAATGTACCTCCACCTCTTAGAATACCGCAGCCAAATAACAATTCCCTTGAGGGTTGTTGTGTTCCTGCGAGTAAGTGAGGTCACCAGAAAGAAAGAAGTTGCTGCGTTGGCAGCGGGGGTGTCGGCGCGCGAGCTATATGTTATGTTGCGAGCGTTAATATGGCTACAGTAACCGCTTCACATCAGGCGGGCCGTATGCTTGTCTGCCACTCGACGTAGTATAGAAAAAAAAATGTCGAGGTTGGCTCGAAAGAACGGCCGTGAGTCTCATTGGATGGAAGTAATATACTCACATTGTACTCAGGTCCACTGTCGATAATTTAACAAATAGCAAGGTATTACCGACCATAAAGTTTAGTAGAAAAATGGTAACAATACTTATCGAACGAAACCATTAAATTTCCTTATCCGCCTATAATCACGCGCTAATGCTAAGCAGCAGTAGCCATATAAAATGGTATCTTTTGATGATTCCCAGGCCTTAATAGCATTTGTTCTTGGATTATTTATGGGCGATAATTCGAGGTTTACTCTTAGTCCGAAGTAACAGGTAGGCAACAACCTTGAAGCTGAGACATACGATCACGATGTATGCGAAGCAACGAAACGTCTACAAAATCTCTAATAATAATAAAGAATACGCATTTTTTTGACAGAAACTCAGTTATCAGTGGTTAATAAGTAAAAATTACAATTTTTTTTTTTTGAAAGCCTTTTCATTTGTCACCCATCTCATAGGGCTTAATGTGGAAATTACAATCACCATTTTGTGGCGATTGCCGTTTGGATTAAAAACTTTAGGAAACCGTTCATTGTCACGAGAATTAAATGAGTGTGCCATTTTGGCTCATACGGACACTGAGGAATGGGTTAAATTTAAATTTAAATGTATGATTACAGACACCACAGTTAAATTATTTGTATAAAAGCTTGTGAAAAAAACGAGGCACCAACAATGAAGTCGATGGTTAAAGGAAACAACAATATGCGCGTCGACGTCAATGAATTACTTCAATGAATCTCTTACTAGGCAGACGATCTTTTAAAAGAATTCGAGTATTGTGGAGAACCAACATTTGACATGTTTTATAATTAATATCTAAGAATCTCGAGCTATTGAATTGTAATTGATTTTGTGCGTTGAAATTTAAATTAATTTTATTATTTATATTGATTTGAGTATTTTTTAATAATAAATGTATAATAAGAGGTTTCCTACGTTAATTTCCACCTGCGTACATGCACAACTTTTCTATTTCAGCTGTTTGTTCATCAAATTTTGATATCGCGCCTAATTTTATTATACGTCCTAAAAATACCAGATAACAGGGCCTACAGATAGAACCGAATAAGTTAGATTATATTGAAGATTCAGCAGTAATAAATTATTTCTTAAAATATATCAACAATTTATTGCGTTATGGCGTGTACGATACGCTAATATACCAACGATTTCCTATGTTATATGTTGTTGTATATACTATGTTGTAGTGGCTCACCACGATCGTTACAGCCAAAGCCAACCTCGCCTGCACATGGTGCATCCTGCAAACTAGCGAAAGAGGCTCTGACAAAAGAGAGGTAGGGTATTTGTAAGCTGCCAGACTAGGGAAGTAACTTCACTTCACAGAATTCAGGTTGCGAGTGTTAATATGGCTATGGTAACCGCTTCACGTCAGGCGGGCTGTACGCTTGTCTGCCACTCGACGTAGTGTAAAAAAGAACCCGGTGTCCTAAAAAGATCCTAGCAGGTAATGAGTCACAATAAGAGGGGGCAACATATTTTTTGGGTTAAAGCGTTAGTACTATTACTTATACTGCGGTTAAAGCCAAATTTACATGCACATGGTGCAAAATATGATGGACCTAAAGCCACTTCACCCCCTGGGCTCAAATTTTCTAGTCTCATCGGCAGATAAGTCTAGGAAAACACAACAAAATGACCGAGCAAGCGTAGCGGGCAAAGGGATTGTCTAAAGGCTGGATCCGCCCTTGATTGCTCTATAGATGGTCCACTAGACATCACTGTAATTCAACTTAAGTCGAAGGCTTTTTCATAATTCAAAGCCAAACAGAACGTTTAATAATTGTAATAAAGTTGAAATTTTGCGGCAATTTTGTGAATTCGTAATTTGTGCAGATAATTGACGAATAATTGAGTCTAAATAAAGGCCATACCGCATGATGACTAGACTAGTTTAATGCACTATATATGCACCAATTATTCTACATTTTTGGTTGTAATTGGTCCAGTTGCAACATATTTAATATGTGATCGCGATTTTCACCTTCAGTTTACCTTCATTTACACCGTCCATGCTATTATGTTTTGATGTGAATAAGAACAATGAAATCACATCTCCGGTGACCTTACTAACGAAGCTCAAATGCTCAGTTCATTTTAATACATATCTTTATATTTCATCCATTCAATTGTACTTTTATGTTCATTATTCTGGATACGATTAATTAAAAAACCGGTCAAGTGCGAGTCGGACTCGCGCACCAACGTTTCCGTACCATTATCTATAAACCACGTTGATCGTGATTTATTATAATAATAAAATCACGTTTGTTGTATGGAAGCCCCCTTAAATATTTATTTTATTGTTTTTTTAGTATTTGTTGTTATAGCGGCAACAGAAATACATCATCTGAGAAAATTTCATCTGTCTAATTATCACGGTGCATGAGATACATACAGCCAAAGGGTACGGACTAAAACTTTGGGTACGGAACCCTAAAAATCGTATTGTAATAGGTACTGGACAACAAGTACCAAGTGCTCATACTGCTGTTGATGTAACTCCAATCCAAATCATGGATTGATGTCGAATGTAAATCCAAGACATGGATTTCAATTAATTAATAATCTCGAAATGATTTATTATTATTTACGCTTATAACCTTTCCTTTTTAATGACATACAAGTAATGGAATCCGTTTATACTCGAAAGAGAAATCTCATAGTTTTTCGGTCAATAAATAATAAATAAAATATACATGGATATGGACACAGAGTCAGTCCCAAACTAAGCAAAGCTTGTATGTACTATGAGTACTAGATAACTGATAAATATACTTAAATACTTCTTTTTTGTAAATATATACATATAATACACAGAACACACTCAAACCAAGACAATCAGACATATTCATGTACACAAATGTCGGTCTTGTGCGGGGACCGAACCCACAACCTCGGAGTCTAAGTAGCCATACTAGCCATTCGACCACCGGGCTCGTCATTGGGCAATATTGCTTAAATATTTCATTTCATATTAACTTTTACGTCCTAGTTAAAATATTTTATTTAAAACGGCTTAAAAAGGTTGGTATTATGATAATTACCAGATAGACCTAAATAAATCGTCCGCAATAATGCAAAAACAGAGATCAAGCATAGTTCGAGGTTTTCCCAAGAGATATGGGGTTCTTTATGAAAGGCGTATAAGGGGTTTTACAAGTTGACCGCCAGTTTTTGGGATAAATAAATAAACATTTCTAGACAATTAACACAGCGCCATCTAGTTCCAAATTAAGCGCAAAGCTTGTACCTACTATGGGTACTAGACAACTAATAAATGTACATACATTTTTTTTAATATATGGCTAAAATACATAGGAAACATCCAAACCAAGACAAACAGACATGTTCATGCACACAAATATTTGTCTTGTGCGGGAATCGAACCCACGGCCCCGGAGTCAAAGAATGGCCACTTTGACTCCGAGGTCGCGGGTTCGATCCCCGCACAAAACAAATATTTGTGTGCTGCTAACCATTCGACCACCGAGCTCATCAAAGGGGGATACCCACATATTCGATTTTCTAGCAGTTTCTTTAAAAGTACACGTATTGCATAATTTGTGATGATAAAGAAATTAACACGAACATTCGTGTGATATGTGATCTCTTGAGCTTTAATTACTTTATCAATATAAATTATGCATTTTCGAAATACAGAAAACCGTATTTTTACCTATTAGGTAAGACAATTTGGCTCACTGTTCGGGTGTTCGTTTGAACGATAAAAAGGAACGTCATTACGAGAGTTTTCTATACTGCGTATTACAAATATCAGAGCTATCCTACTTTTGAAACCGCCTTCGAATTCACGACTCTGGTTTTGATTGACAATATAGCCACAGTTGCGAAAAATGAGGAAGCTGTGTACAGTGAAATTACATAAAAACTCAAAGAATAAGTACCTTTGTTTAGTTACATCAATGGTATACCTACCTACCCATTGTTAATTCAACAGTTCATAAATTCACAATTCAATAGTAAATGGAATAAATACAAATTCGTGCGGCTGAAGCCGCTGTATTTTTATTTTTTGTATGAGTTTGCCCCCGTTTGCAAACGAGCATGACTGTCCACATGGTGGAAAGCAATCATCACCGCGCATAGAGATCAGCATCACCAAGGGATTGCCGATCCGTTGCCATCATTTTAAGGGAAATAAAGACTCTGTTCTTGAAGGCCCCCATGTCGTATTTGTTCGGAAATACCGCTGGGGAAGTTGATTCCACAGTTTCACCGTTCGTGGTATAAATGTCTTAGGACGTTTCCTAGTACGTTTACTGTAGTGGATCGCCAAATGCCTGTTTATAAAAATGGGATACACAATATACATTAAAATTACAAAAGTTAATTGAAACTAGTAACTTGAAAGGTTATCGAGATATACTACAACTCTGCAACCTTTGTAGTTCCAACGTTCCAACATGTAAAATCAAATGTTGACCTTTTCAGCAAGTCCCTTTGTTATATTTAATGGTTTTGAATACTTAATTGCATATCTATCAGTCAAACATGAAGCGATAGCAAAGAATATATAAAGAAGTGTGTAAGAGTATAATACAGCAACAATATACCTACTGTCAATAACAATAAACATCAAAATCATACGTATTTTTCGACAATTTACAATTAACCTTGTATTCTTATGAACACAGGGTTAATTTTGTCTGTTCTGGAATTCTTACAGCAATTTCAAGTGGACTGAAAACGTCAATAGAATTTATATTAGATAGATATAAATTCTATTGACGTTTTCAGTCATGGGCGCCGCCAGGATTACTTTCAGGGAGGTGCACCTGCATCTACATACTAATAATAACTAAGATAATACTATTTTTAATTATACATTTTCATATCAATGTTATTGTCAAATTTGATTCCCAGCGTCTATGTTTTCAGCAACATTTCGTTGTATAGTTGTTTAATTTTATATCTATTTTGTATGCTTAAACATCTCATCGCTTTACATAAAATTACGCTTCTTACTGGTAACGCAAACTACCTACTACTGAAATTCTAAACTCCATATTGTAAAACCTATTTTCATAATTTAAGATTTCCCCAAAGTTATATAATACATAAGGTACTTACACTTATACCCATTTATGTAATTCTATTGGACACTTTGACGTAACTCATGCAATGTTGCTCGATGAATGAATGCTCGGTTTTCCATTGAATGGACTTTTGTAACTTATTAATAATAATTTTCAAGATTTTTTTCTTTTTATGTGCCCATGTGTGCAATAAACAAGTATCACATCAAAATAAAAAAACTCTCTTCATAACATTTACTTACATAATATTAACTAATAAATAACCCACTTTTCTCTTACCTACATAATGTACCTATATACCTACGTTGAAAGGGCAATAAAAATGAAGTCGGCGAAGCTATATGTATAATTATTCTGCATCTCGACGATAGCGCAAGTAAATTGTTACGTTAAGGCCGTTGCACACCTAACGAGCTGTGACCGAAACAAATAGCTGCAGATACTTAATTAATATCCACTCCTGCAATCTTCTATTTAGCCATGTATGCGTATACGTTATTCAATATGATCTTCAGTTTTGTAGTCTATTTTAAACTCAATTGATATTGTCCGGCGGTTCTATTCGCTATTACTATTGCTTTAAATGTTATATCAATAAATAAATATTTTTTGACGAATTATAAAACGTTATCTAGTCCCAAATTAAGCAAAGCTTTTACTATGGCTTATTATATACTATGGCTACTAGATAACTGATAAATATACTTAAATACTTTTTTTGTAGACATACATATAATAAATATGTAGACGACAACACCTAGGTCAAACAACTATGTTCATGCGCATAAATGTTTAACTTGTGCGGGGTTCGAACCCGCAACCTCAGCGTCTAAGTAACCACTGCTAGCCATTCGACCACCGAGCTCGTCATGATCATTAAGTATGTTTAAAACGCCTTTAAAGTTTAAGTCACCACATGCACACTCATTACATTGCTGGAATATGACGGGTTTTCCTTCAATTGAAAGTATTTAGAGCGTACTCCAAGTTACTCAACTTCAGGTTGGCGCAGGTATTTTTACCAAAAACAGACCACCATCTAAATTTCTACAACTTTAATAAGTTTTATAAGTCCGTATATCGGTTCCGATGGCCTAACGTGACCTCCGAAGCACTGGACTAAGACTAAACCCCATAAGGCAGTTCAAAAGAAGCTTGTGTACTTAATTCAAAACTTCACTTATAAAATCCTGTTTTAGATCACGTCCGCTTTACAGTTATTTCTCGTATAATATTTTTGTGATTGGCAGTTATAGTATTCAGACGATATTGGTATCTTTGTATAGCTACTATAGCACTTACTTTTTAAAGAATAACCGAATATAATGCCACTTGAGAGAAAAAAATATTATTCACAGTAATATAAGCAATAAAAAATACTATATTACACGATTATTTATTAAACCCGATAGAGTTTGTAAAAAAATTAAAATTGATGAAGCATTGTGCATCGTAATTGTTGAAGTAAAATTCGCGGAAAACCGCGGTTTTGCACAGTTTACTTCAACAATTAGAAAATATTAGCAAAAATACAGAAAACGTATTATGTTTTATCAATTTTTGGAGTAAACCTTTGGGGCTTATCAAACAAAACAATAGGTCTTAATGTTGTTGTTATCAAACAATCACGTAAGATAGTTTTGTATGTAATCTCTTAATTAATGATGATATATGAGGTAGGTAAATTTGTAAGGCAAAACACTCAACTATTTATAACAGACAGGGAAATGACATACAGAGAAAAACGCAACCCGAACATTATAATATGTGCAAGACTATTTATAATAAAATACCTTAACCTTAAGGAACTCCCACTGCATGATTTCAAACAGTCATTGCGGAAGTGGCTGTTGCAAAAAATATTTTATTCCATTAAAGAGTTCTTAGAATATAAGGAATAGATAGACATTTGTAATTGATATATTGATTAAATTTCTTATGATTTATTGTTTAATATACATTAATGAAATGTTGTAATTGTTATAAATTTAATTGACATAATAATTTATAGAATTAATATATTTGACATAATAATTTATATTAATAATATTAGTAATTTAAAAAGATAACATACTAAATGACTCTCGTAAGATTTGCATGCTATTGATAATAGCTAAATAGGTTTCAGCAATTTTATTATACTTACTATCTAACATCTCATTTACTGTTACCCTATTTAACGCAAATAAAGATTATGATTATGACTGAATAAACTCTTCCAGTTCCAGTCAACCGTAGAGTGTTTTTTTTTTATTAATATTTTTTCACTCCAATGGCGCTAGTTATACAGCGAGCGCTTAAGGATAATGATACAAAACTTGAACAGCTATTATGCAGTGGTGATGAATCTAAGCTCTGCGGATTTTGAGTAGTAATTATTTAGATACATGTTCTTATATTTAATTTATGACGTTTCTAAGTGCTTTATAAAGTCCAAGGAATAAAGATATTTTGATTTGATTGAATGCTGTAGAAAGCCTGCTTAGTAATGGGAAGGAAAATCAAGCGACGACGTTTGTTCCGGAGTCGTGCACAAGTTCACTGCCTCGTAGCAATCCAACCTCTTCAAAGTTTCCTCATTATACGCTACGAAAAGGAAGTCGCATGAAATTGCATACAATTGATTGCTTATTTAATTTGTTATAGAGACTATGGCAATCTGACTATCTAATTTATAGATCTGGAGATAAATCTATGCTTAGGTAAATAGTATTACACAAAGACGTTCAAAATTAATTAATTCTCTTTGTACTTACATTTTGTAATAGTCTCAACTACTTGCCTATATTTTTCATAAGCAATTTACGATTATATTATTTTTAAATGACTCAAGGTGCTAAACAAGCGTACAGCCCGGCTGATGCGATACGTTTACCGAACCCATATAAACGTCCGCAACCCCCACTGATAACGCATCTCCTCACGTGTACACAACATTCCTCAAGAGGTTTAGTTATTTGGGAAAGTTACTTGTTTATTTAGTTAAGGTTACGTTTATGAGTGAATAATTTATGTTCCTAAGGTAGCGGTCATGCGCAAGACTTGCCTCGTATATTAATCGTTTAATGAATTCAAAAAGAAAGTACTTTCTGCTCTATATCAAAACAGGGGCCCTACTGCCGAAGCTGAAGCCCATTACTATCGAATATTTTGATTCGAGAAATAGGTCACACATTTAAGTTATTGACATACATATTCAGTTGTGTGTACTTAGTCCGTAGAGCTCCATGGTTACTACCAGCTAAGCTAAACACAAGTACCGTAGATATAAGTTGAAGTTTGATTTTTGCAATCAAAAAACCCGATGGTAATCGGCTTCAGCTTAGGCGGTAGCGCCCCTGTTCATGTGTTGATGAGCTATTTCTTATCTATATCCGTTGAGGAGTTTTAGCGTTCAGTCCCACGGACTCTATCGAAAGCGTCCGAGTGAGATAACCACGACGAATATTCCTACTATCACTAAAACAAAAGAAGCTCATACTGTATTGTACCACCTGCATACGAAGACTAGTTTGCAAGTGAAGGGGTAAAAGACCTGCCCAGTTGATTAACTATAGAGGATAGAGTCCTCTTGCATGGTTGTTTTCATAGACAAAGGATTCTTACAATCCCCGTGGTATGACGGTAAGGTCGGCGGTGGATTATCATTCATACTATGCTTAGTAATCAAACAAATCTGTATCAACAATATATTTTTTTTACAAAAAAACCAACTCCAAACATTACTCTACATTTATGTATGTAGATACAGGCTGATGATGAAAAAAATATGGGACCAATCTGGAAGTATACTCTTTCAAATAAAAAAAGTTCTTTTCAATTCGGTTTATAAATCACGGAGTAATTAAGTAACAAACAAAGAGTAATTAAATAAAAAAAAATACAGCCGAATTGAGAACCTCCTCCTTTTTTGGAGTCGGTTAAAAACAGCAATCATTATAAACACCTTTATATGAATGTTCTAAATGTCAAGCGCTTACCACGAGACTGGCATTTGGCGCCCCTTTTGCTTCAGGCGAGCTCCATCAAATTAAGATTGACTCTAAGATCAAATTATTATTATTTATTAATAAATAATATTGGGCAACTGACATTAGGTACACTGATGCTGGAAAATAAATCATTTTACCAGTTTATTAATTACAGAATAAAGTCGACAAAAATAGGTACATTTCTGCGTTGACTGATGATAAACCATTTAAAGCGGAACGGCAAGCGGATCCTAAACATATTTACGTAAACAGAAAATAAATCTAATACAATTGTTCAAAATCCGTTCCAATTGATTGCAATTATCTTCAACCAAGTTCAAATAATACATATCAATGTAAGAATTAATAATGGAAAACATATGATTTTTGATTTTAACGGGGGTTATGTAGGGTTCTGTAGCCAAAGGGTAAAGCGGACCCTATTACTGAGACTCCGCTGTCCGTCCGTCCGTCTGTCACTAGGCTGTATCTCATGAACCGTGATAGTTAGACAGTTGAAATTTTCACAGATGACGTATTTCTATTGCCGCTATAACAACAAATACAAACAAACTAAAAAACAGAATAAAATAAATTTTTAAGGGGGGTCCCATACAACAAATGTGATTTTCTTTTTGCTCGTTTTTGCACGATACTGTAACGGCAACAAGTAGACGCTTGAAATATTCACAGAATATATAGTTATCTCTTCACTATAAAAATAAATATTTAAATTAAAATAAAACAAATATTTAAGAGGGGCTCTCATACAATAGGCATTATTTTATTGCTGTTTTTATAGATAATGGTTCTAGATGGTCCGATGACCTTAAGAAAGCGGCTGGGAGCGGCTGGATGCGGAAGGCTTATATCCAGCAGTGGGTAGATACAGGCTGATGATGATGATGATATACTATTAATTATATATGATAAATTAGACTTGAAGTCATGAAATTGTTTTTTTCTTTAAACAAAAATCTATATTTATACGAAACAAGACTGTACCTACATAAAATGTGCTTAGTATTATTAGTAGAGACGATGAGTAGATACTATTCTGCAAATCAAATGTACGCACATCTATTCCTAGTTTTGACACAGCAGCATCTTCATGTTGCAAGATCTTGTGACAGATGCGACCATATAAGACCTAAGTGGAACACTAAAATACATACCAAGCGTTTGGCACTACACAATTGGCGATGTCAATAGCGAATATAACTATCGGCAGATCGACAAGAAAGCTACAATTTTCGCTGCACGAGTGAAAGAAAGAAATGACCGTTTGTCCCTTTCCACCACGCTTTCGTTCCACTGTGGTTCAGCGGTGTGGCAGCGCAAGAGTGAACGCAGGTTTAGTTTTCAGTGATCGCGCGACGGCGGAGCTCTCTGCCGGCGACCTCCGCACTTTCGTTATTGCAACTCATTTCCAAGTGCTACAGTAGTGGTGTGAAACTAATCGCTGTATCCGGCGGAACTCCGTCGCTCGTGTTATGTGCACCAGATAGATGAGCCGTCGAGGATACCCGTTGTCCGCTGGGCAGGTGAATAATTGTCGAGCGGATAAACCGCCTGTAATATCCGCACATCGCAGCTGCATGAAAATCGCACGCTACCGCTGCCGTAGTGCGGCCCCAGGCTGACATCCTTGTCCCCAATTAAAACAATTTACGGCAGTTCTTATTTGAATATATATTATATTGACCAACAAATTCGCTGAAGTTATGTATGCAATTTACGCTTACAATTTGCACTTAAGGATATTTACTGCAGAAGCGTGTCAGTCGAATAGTCTTTAAATAGGCAATTATGCACTTAGTTGCTATTATGAGCACATTTAGAATACTGTTATTTATTTCATTATATACTAATCAGTACAAAAACACTTATTCGTTAAAAATATCACCACTTAGCTACTGTCTCTACGTGACCTAAGTTCATTAGTTGACCTTTACGAAATGTCAAATCGATGTAACTTATACGTAGAGCGATAAACAGCAATTTATTTGTCAAACTATAGTGCATGCATTTGCTTATTGGAAGTATAGGCATTAGGCACATACCTACTACTTCACTATAAACAGAGGCAAATATTTTACACCTCACAATAGATAAATAAATAATAATAAATAAATATTACTGGATAATTTACACTACAACTAAACAACAGATAAATGTACTTAAATACATTTTTTTTTGTAAATACATACTTTACTTATAATACATGGAAAACACCCAGACGAAGACAAACAGACATGTTCATGCACACAAATGTTTGTTTTGTGCGGGGATCGAACCCGCGACCTAGAAGTCAAAGGAGCCATTCGACCACCGGGCTCGTCATTAGATGTAGGTAAATAAATTTGAGACAAATCAACGGTAGCAGCTTCGGATATGATTTAGTAAATTCAATGTTGCGACACAATGTCCAGTGGATCGACGATTGAACAATAAAAGATTAATCTCGGCTGAACCACGTGCCAAGCGTTTGCGACCAGTTTTGAAATCAATTTCTACTGTCGTAATTGTAACTGCAGGTACCTTTTTCTGGTTTAGCCCGGCCATGGTCCACGACGGCGTCAGACTACAATTTTTCGACACAAACCCTTGTCAAGTACGTCACAAGTCAACTGTTGCTCAATATCATTTTCAGAGGCATTGACAGATGCTTTTAAATAGAATCTATTTTGTTTATTAAAAAGTCTTATTAAGAGAGTACAGAAAAGCGCCGCGTCATGCAGTTGTTGCATAAGTTATTGGAAAACTATACCGATCCTAAAAGTGCTGCACCAACTTTGTCTATGGTATCAACAACACGCTTTAAAATAAACTGTATCTATCCGAAAATTCGATGTTTTCATCCATTGTTTTTTATTTAGTGTGATCACGTGGTACTTCTACAGTGAATCGATGTGTTATAGTCAAAATCCGTTTCTAGGTTTGCCTAATGACTCCCGGATACTCCAGTTGAATTAAATTATTCTTGTGAGCACCTCAAAATCCCATATTGGCCAACGGTGAGCAAGATCCCCGTGAAAGAAATTTACTACCATTGTTTCCCTGGATGCATCAGGCTGTTGCGAACCCGTCGTTCTCACTGGACGAATTTAATAAGACAATATATAAATGTTTCTCTTGTGTAGAGTCGGACGCTAGATCTACGGTATCAAATCATTACTGGTCATTTCCAGGCTTGTCAAGAAGAAGTACTAAATCGATTCATATAATTCTGACCATCCATCTCCATCTGAGTTATTATTTTTCTGATATACTTCGCGTATTCTTTCGTCCAATACAATAGCGAAGTAACAAATTGATTCTCCAGTTCTATAGCACAAAACAATTAAACAATACGTCGCGTCGATTCAATGCGTCATTGTTCTGAGTATGATGAACTGTACATTATAGTATCTCCTGTATATTGATGGATGTTCCTAACCTTTTCTTATTGTTTTTTTTTTCAACAGAAAGAATATTTTACTGATATTTCTTTATAAATTATCATTATTTTCCTAGATTTAACCCTTTGCATCGCGGCATCATATAGATGATCTATAACTTATATGTTACTAAATTACATGGGGCACACTAAAAGTTTTGCACTTCTAGCTAATCGGAACTATTTTAATTTGGAATGTTATATTTTTTGAAACGACTTGGAACCTTCTTAGTAATAAAAAAAAAATTGGCGGGAAATCGTTTTTGACGTGACAACGTCTTATAAATTGGTTAGCCGGGTGACACTTCAAGAAACTGGGTCACGTTATGCGCTTACAATGAGAGCGAGTGAAAGGCGCGTGCCTTTCACTCGCTCTCATTGTAAGCGTGTCGTGGACGCGTGTCCCTTCTAAGAGCGAGAGAGACAGACATAAAAAGTGAAAGGCATGCGTCCCTTCCACTCGAAAACATTTTACCACTCAAAGTCGTTGTCACGTAAAACTTTCGCCCGTATACCGACTTTACAGGCAACCAATTTTTTTTATCACTAATCAAAGTTCTACGTACGCAACGAAAATGGAATTAAGTCGAAAAGATTTTAGAACGATGATTTTTTATGATTTTAAAAGTTCTCTCTCTCCGCAAGACTGTGCCGCTCGTCTTCAAAATGCTTTTGGGAGAGAAGCACCTTGTTTAAGCACCGTGAGGCGATGGTTTGCTGAATTTGAGAGAGGTCGGGTTTCTTTACATGACGAATTTCGTGAAGGGCGGCCTTCAACTGCCGTCAACGAAAATAATGTGGCTACTGTTAAGCGGCTAATTGAAGCAAACCCGCAGATTACCTATGAGACAATTCAAGGACTATTGGGGATTGGTATGAGCCAAATTCAGAAAAAATTACACGAAGAATTAAAAGTTCGGAAACTTTATTGTCGTTGGATCCCTCATGAACTGACAGCGGAGCAGAAGCGGGCTCGCGTGGAATGGTGCTCACAGATGCTACTGAAGTACGTCCACGGACATTCTAATGCTGCTTATGACATTGTCACAGGAGACGAAACGTGGATTTATTGTTTTGAACTCGAAAAAAAACAGCAATCTTGTGAATGGGTGTTTGGAAATGAGAACATGCCAACAAAAGTGAGGCAGGCGAGAAACGTTGGTACAAAAATGATCGCGATTTTTTTCTCAGCTACGGGTCCCATCTGCACAATTTCACTTGAAGATCAAAAGAGTGTTAATGCTGAGTGATATTCTACCATTAGTTTACCCAGGGTGTTAGAAAAAGTTCGCGAAAGACGACCAAAAAGCCGCGTTCTCCTACATCATGACAACGCTTCTTCACACACTGCCAACAAAACAAAGTCATTTTTAGCTTCCGAAAAAGTACAACTGGTCACCCATTCTGCACATAGCCCCGACCTAGCACCTTTTGATTTCTGTATTTTCCCCAAAATCAAAGATTTGATGAGAGGTTTCACTTTTACCAACTCCGAAGAGGCAGTGATAGCGTTCAATCAGCACGTAGAAAACATGCCTTCAGATCTGTGGTCCTCCTGTTTAAAAAAATGGTTCGATCGCATGAAAAAATGTTTAAAATGTAAAGGAGAGTATTTTGAAAAGCAATAAACATAATACTTTGGTTATAACATGTTTTTCTAAGTTACGCAAAACTTTTAGTGTGACCTACGTATTTTTATACTACTACTACCAGGTACGGTATACCGTACAGGATATATACCCGTACCATATGGTACGGGTATATTTCCTGGTAGTACCTCATTTCGAACATAAAAATAATTTCAAAAACCGGTTTACATTTAAACACTGCTGCTATCGCCTAACATACATAAAAATACAACCGACTTAAAACCCCCCTTTTTTTACTTGGTTTAAAAAGAAGCGTCCAATATACTATTAATTAATCTGTAATTTGAAACGCAAAGGCGGTGTCATGTTGTGCGACTAAGGTATCTAGTAGCCGACCTCGGAATCTTTGGAACATGACACCCTTCGCCCAGAATTCCTCACTTGTGAAGGTCGACAGGTATTCGGTCGATACCCTCACCTTAAAGGAATGGAAATTCACTCGCTGGCGGGACTCCAATTGCTCTAGTCTTCAAGGTGAAGTTATATTTCCTAGACCGTTCTAGTACTCGTATATTACAGAGCAAAATGTAATTAATTTCATCCAAATTCGTATTTCAGTTAAAGAATAATAAAAAATGATACATTTGTGACATTCTTATAGTTTACAAAGTCTATTGTGGGATAATCTGAGCAGTCGGATTTCGTACGTTCTTCTCAGTCGGTCAATCTTTTTCATGTTCAATGCTATCTCGATATGTCTCTACCAAAATGTGCATGCTTAGCGTCTCGGAAATATTTATAAAAGATTTTATAAAATTCATCAAAGTGTTGTGTCATCTGTGATTGATAATGGATCTATTGCACTTACCCATAACCAACTGCCAAGCCAAGTAACTCAACATTGCTTGTTCATCATTGCGAGTCGGATACATGACTTTCCAAGTTTTCATGCAAAGAGTTGACCTATGATGAAAGACCGTTTGGTAGTATACTACGGAGTACTACCGTAGATACGCTGCATGCATAAGGAAACGCGTAGCTAAGGGTATGACCTGTCTTCTTGTGACAATTAGCCTGCATCTGTTTATTACTAATCGTGAGATAGCTGCTCCTGTATTAGGACTGAATAATTATTATTTTAATAGTCGATTTCAGTCAACTTGCCAAAATATTATAAATATTGAAAAAAATTGAAATATTTACCTCTCCCGCATAGGTGGGATTAGAACATAAGATCTCTCTATTACCGGTCGAGTGCTCTTCCAACTGAGCTACCAGGAAGGTTTGTGATGGTGGCACATTTTTACATTTTATATTTTACTGCTGAAAAGTCGCAGTTTGGCGCCAGTTATGTAAAGACCATCTCCTAACTATTCGGTCCTAAATGTTTAGTAGTATAATACTTATTAGGTAGATATTAAGTATTATACTACTAAACATCTAGGACCGAATAGTTAGAAGATAGTCTTTACATAACTGTAAGTAAGGGAGATATGGTCTTGATTCTAATTGTAATGTATATTTTAGCATATTATTTATATACTTAAAATAATATGAATGTTAACCATGACCTACAGTGCAGAACTTGAACAGCGACCGTAAGGTTGTTTTACAAGTTAAAAGTCGCACGGCGAGCGATGGTAAGAAATATGATTGAGGTTTCTCTGATATCGATCGAATCCGGAACGAAGAAATTCAACTGAAATCCGTATAGCTCTTAGGGTCAGAAGCCGAAATGGCGATAGGCTTTGGGAAAGGCTTATATATTACATAGATACAGACCGCTGATGATGTTATTTATGTATTAAAGTGTACATATTACGTACGCTCTGAGAAGAAAACAGCCAAAAAAACAGCTTACAACGCGTTGTGGTCACAGTAAAACATTCATTTTGCGAAATTTATGTTATGGCTCCTATGAAAACACTCACGACGCGTCGTGGCGTTGTGTTAATAAAATTATAATAAAATAGAATACATTTTATTACACCAATATAACAAAGATACGTACAAGAAACTTGCAAAAATTAAAAGTACAAAAGGTGGTCTTATCGCTAAAAGCAATCTCTTCCACACAACCCTTAGAAGAGAAACAATGATAAAATTAGGTAATTAGGTAGGTGGTGGTAATTGATTAATAGATAGTGAAAAATAAAGAGAATTTCTAAATTAAAAGAAGCCTAAGTTACTCCTTATTACATCAGCTATCTACTAGTGACAGTCACGTCAAAATCGGCCCAACCGTTTCAGATATCTTCCGGAACAAACAGACAGACCATGTATATCAGGTATATGTGTTACTACTAAAGGTGGGTGTGAACATCAACTTAAGATTAGCCGGCTAATGTGCACATTAACCGAAACGAAACGGCTAAAAATGTATTCGATAGACGCGCCGGGCCTGAGGAGGGCTTGAGGGGGCGGTGGGGAGACAATGCGCGCACACGTGGCAATGAAACTTCCGAATAGAATACTATTTTAATGAATTACGACGTAGGATGCAAGAGCGAGCGAAGGGCACCCCGAGGTTAGGTTTTGTTAGGTTACTTTAAACCCTTTACACAGAAATAGAACCACAGTCTATGAAATATGAAAGATAATTTAGCCGGCTAAAGATAGAAGAAACTAACATTAACACTTCCTCGAAGTTAGACCTAAGTTTAGCCGGCTAATCTTAAGTTTATGTTCACACCCACCTTTAGCCGTAACATATATACCATGTATACATCCATATGCATTTAGTAAAAAGTAAAATAAGTAAAAAGCGGTTATTTTACGAGTAATATTACAAACAGACACTGTAATTTTATTTATCTGTATAGAAGTAAAGATTATATTTTGCGCAATTACATAGGTAAACACAATTATACGTATTGGTGTCATCGCATAAGTGTTAGTTATCTCGTCGATTACAAGCTGTAAATAGTGGAATTCCGCTCAATCATGGCGATGTCATTACCTGATTAAAGAAACTCAGCGGATGAATAAAATTCTATCCGTTCTCATAAGCGTAACGAAGAACCCTAAGTCTATGGTTCTCTCATATTTTTAATAGTAAAAGTAACAAAAATATTGTACAATAAAAGAAACATAAATACACAATTACAAAAGTTAAAAAAAAAAAACTTTATCATACAACGGCGGATTTATCCCATTAGAGATTTTTTCCAGTCAACCATAGAGAACTTGAAAGGATATTGGTATTTTTTTTTATTGAGTTAGGTAGTAGTTTCCACATATATATGAGTTTAGGAAAGGACAAACCGTCTAGTTCGTAACAAAAAAATCCTATATATTCTTGAATAAATAACATATTGCCATTTACTCCTGAACTAAGTCAAAGTCAACTACATATATATATATATATATATAATACACTGGAAACTCTCAGACAAACAGATATGTTCTTGCACGCATTTTTTTTATTGTTCCTGAGATCGAACCCGTGACCCGTAGTGGCAAAGTAGCAATCGCCGTCTCACCGGTCTCGTCCAAATTAAAAACAAAATAAAACAACACCCATATCTAAAATCACAGATACTTGTAAACCTGCTCTCCCAAATATATCAAATCATCACACTGTAGCGTACTAGACGTATTTATATCGTACTAGTGACCCGCCCTGACTTCGCCTGTGTGATAATGTAAATGCATATCAATCCGTAGTTAGTGCTGTTTGATAATATAGATATATGACACAACAATCTGACTTTGTTATATATGTAGATATGTATATAACGAAGTCAGGTTAGTTAAATCATTCATAACTCAAGAACAGCTGGACAGATTTTTATTATCTTTGATTTGACGAATTTGTCTCCATCCCGAACAGCAGAATAGCTTCGTATATCAGAATAAAAAATATGATGAAACTGTCAAGACAAGGTTTGTATGGGAAATCCACAGGAATGAGATGGGAACGGAAAAATTGAGCCACAGCAAAGCGTGGGCAGTCCGTCAACCCGCAGTTGAGCAGCTTGGTGGAGTATGCTCTAAAACCCTTCGATTGAAGGGAGACCCGTATCCCAGCAGTGGGATAAATAAAGGTTGTCGACAAAGCGTGAGCAGACCGCTAGTAAATACTAGAATTTTTGTAGTACGATTAGGATGTTAATACATTAACATCCTAATCGTACTACATATGTATATATTATATATGTATAAATATATACATATATAAATATATACATTAACATCCTAATCGTTGCTTGTTTAATTGTATAGAGGTATAGGATTATTCTTTGATTACACTTACCTAACTTTTATATTTACAGTACAGATTTCAGAGACGGTGGATTTATGAAAGGCTAAGTCTTTAAAACCTTGAGCAGACCACTAGATTTCTAGATTGAATTAATTATTAGAGCATAAAAGTCTTTAACGTTTCCTCATACTTCCTCTTTCGAGAAAAAGGTCGTATCTATAGACCGGTGGGCACTGGGCGTAATACCTGAGTCTATTTATAAACAATCACAGAAATAACACCTGAATTCATTAACAATCACAGAAATGCCTTAGAGTCAAGTCCTCCACGTCAGTTTAAAAGACTTATCTTGATAGTTTTTATTTGTGACTTGATGTACTACAAAAATCTATCAGATTATGTGCAATAAAGATTAATTAAATAACAATTAAATACTGAACATTGCCTTCATCCCACTGCTGGGATATGGGCGTCCCAATCGAAGGGGTTTAGAGCATACTCCACCACTGTTGCTGCTCAACTGCGGGTTGGCGGAGGCCAGTGTTTTCAAGCCGCCAAAACGCCTCTTATCTTAGCTTAACTACTGTCATCTACTGACAACAGCCGGAACCGACAGCTAAACGTTCCCTCCGAAGCACGGAGGAGCTCGAGATAATTAAACCCAACCATAGACAGGTTACGTTCGACGTTATTTAACTTGCGTGTTCATATACTCGCACTTATTTTATATTTAGTTTATATATGATGAGTTTATTTTGCAGATATATTGTGTATATGTTGGTTTATTTAAGAAATGTATATTAAATAATAAATTGTGGTCATTGTAGGACTCCGTGAACCAGGTTCGTATTAATGAGAGATCGGAATCCATTAGCGTTAGGGTTGCCACCTCTGACTAGTCTAAATCCGGGAAAGAAAAAACCACCTACTTTTCGTAACTTTTTATTTTATTTTTACTTATATTTTTCGTTAGAACGTACAGGCTTCAAAATTTCTGGACTAGAACTAACAAATTAAAAAAAAACTCTTTGCAGTCTATATTAATATTAAAGAACGTTTTGATTTCTGCCTTGACATGATCTTCATTTAGGCGGTTTCTTTCTTTGATCCATATATCGAACTATGCGCTCGTATGATTTTCCCTCTCTCAATTATTCCGCCAGCGCGGGTAAAATTGAAATTCCGGGAGAAAATTGTTTATTTTATTTTCCTTCCGGAAGCCAGGTGATTTAAATTTTCATCGCTGAAATCCTGGAGACTCCCGAAATTCCGGGAGAGGTGGGAACCCTAATTAGCGTCCAACTATCATCGATGCAGCATATTGATCAGATAAAAGCCCAAAGCAATGGCCACATTCCATACCATGTTACCAAGAGCCAGCGTTCAACATTCCTACGGCTCAGATCAGCTCTAAGAAATTATGGAAAGGAGACGTCACTTCAACCGAGAACAGGGCCCTACCCTAAGCTGAAGCCGATTCAAATCGGTTTTTTTGATTGCGAAAATCCAACTTCAGCTTAAATTTATGGTACTTGTGTTTAGCTTTTCTGGTATTATAGTAACTCTGGAGCTCTACCGACTAAGCTGGAGATGTTTGTGAATAGCTAAAACGTAAGATCTATTTTTCGGACTAAAATGTTCGATGGTAAAAGGTTTCAGCTTTGGCGGTAGGCTCCGAGTTCTTGTTGATTTAAGTGACGTCTTCACTCCATAATAATTAGTAACATAGGTAATAAATTTCCGCTGCCATAACAATAATATTTAGTCTCGATTCCGTTGCAACTTGTTTAATTCTTTCCTATGACGACTATTGATGAACTCGGTGGTCGAATGGTCACTTTGACTCCGAGGTCGCGGGTTCGATCCCCGCACAAGACAAATATTTGTGTGCATGAACATGTTTTGTTTGTCTCGGTCCGAGTGTTTTCTCTGTATTACATGTATGTATTTTCAAACAAAATTGTATTTAAGTATAATATCGGTTACCTAGTACCCATAGTACAAGCTTGGCTTAGTTTGGGACTAGATGGCCGTGTGTAATTTGTCTAGGAATATTGTTATATTGTTATTGTTATTGTTATGAAGTCCTGTCAAATTCTCGACTTGACATAAGATTTTAAACTTTTAGTCAGAAGCCAGAAACTGTTTGTTTTTTAAATGATTAAATTAACAATCAATAATGCAGAAACTCTAAGAAAAATCAGTTGCAATAATCCGATAATATATTTGATTTCTATACACTTTGACATGTGTACAAATATTGGTCGTTTGATTAGTATACGCTATGAATATAAGATTATAATCTTTGTGCCAAAAAATGAAATTAATTATTTTTGTCACTATACAATAACAACATTCATCAATTCACATAAACTTTCGCCTTGACAATATTCATAGGATTATAGCATTGGATTTTTATTGCTTCATTTATATTGGATTAAGACAAACTGCTAAGAATTTGCTAACTGCATTATTTTGGGTGACTCCGCGGTAGGCATATTTCTAGTCCTAGTTGCATCATTGTTTGCTATGTTATATACGATCGGTCTTGACGCTATGACATTTTATATATAGATGGACCATAGGCGAACATCGCATCAGTAAAAATTGGGTACAAAATGCTTACTCAATACCTACGCGTGTATACATGCAGTACACAAAGAATGGAAAAATAACGTTAACACACAGGAAGAAATTTTATCTATAACTTTTCAATAATTGTTTCTGATTAGCGCTAAGGTTTTGTTGCGACGATATGTGGTGAGGGCCTGAGAGAATGCAGATCAATTACCTTGCTTTCTTCTTGTCATAACGGAGGTAGATAGAACACATCTATAGGCAAAAAGATCTTAGTCTTGACATTTGTCCGACGGTGCAACCTGCTTGTCAAACCATCTAGAAATCTTGTTTTCTCTACGAGTACTGGCGTGTCGTGATGATAGAGGCGTGAATCGCGTGAATCTATTAAAATTGCGCAAAGTTTGATTTATGTGTATGTTGTATATAATTTATACGTATAATTTTAATTTAAAACGTCAGCAATAATCAAAGTAGACGTAATATATCTCCAACTTCAACTTAAAACACATCTGTTATCTGGAAATTAGCACATTTATATAAGTGATATAATTATCTATGAACATGCTAATTGCTACAAAATAATAATGAATTTGTTTGTCAATATTCTACAGTGAAATTATTTATAATTGATGATTTATATAACATAATTTTAAAACTAAATTTAAATATAAAAGTACTTTATTTTAATTTTACAGCTCCCGTTCTTTCATCAACTTCTAGGTTTGGATATTGAATTGGTTCAGGAATTAGTCTTTTAATACTTTCCTCTCTAGTTTCTCATTCACAGACAGAGTCTATAATATTTATTTTAAACTCAAATAATTATTTTAATATTCTTCTACTTTTTTTTTTTCAAAATTGAATTCTTCCAATTAAGAGAAAAATATTTTTCGAATAGTAACTCAGAAATTATTTTTCGCTCTATTGGGGATAAATTTTTGGATGAAGGGGTATATTTGATTATATACCCCTCCACCCAAAAATTACGGAGCAATTTCCTATCTCCCAAAAAACATACTCCGCCACCAGTCGAATAACTTCGGCAAACTTACTGCCGGACAAAAGGCCTCACGACAGAGGCCTAATCTAATCCTTAACACCACACCAGTCACCACTATACATGAAGTAAATTTAAAACAAAACAATCACTGCTTTGAACACGTAAACTTTAAAGCAAGCAAATTAAAATTATGCACAATCATGCACACATGCAGATATTCCACTGATGGTGTTAGATAAACACCATTTTAAAAAGTTTAATTAGTTCTGATTGCATCGCAGTTTCTGAATAGTGGCGTGGCGACTTTCTTTTGTACAGTCAACCACAGATCAAGCAAAATACATTGCTTTTTGCCGCCTTATGGCGTCGTAATGGTTATGATTATCATAATATATTTTTTTAATTATGCAAAAATAGTAGTTTATGAAACTGTTGCATAATAAGGGTTATTAAAATACGAGTGTGAGTTTAAAACATGAGCCGAAGGCGAGTGTTTTAATAGACCACACGAGTATTTTAATACCTAATTATGTGCAGTTTCATACACTACTTTATCTAATCTCATGAAATATATGATAATAATATTTTAAATACAACCATGAAGTTAATTTAACAGCTATAATTCTTACCTATAAATCCATTTGCAGATCGAGCATGCGTAGTGCGCATGCGCGACGCGCCGCGCGGCGCCGCGTTCACAGATTATGTAGAAACATTTTGCATAGTTGCAATGTATTTGCATTGAAACCTGTTTAAAATACCTGTATCCAGGGCTGAAGCTGTATTGAAATGGTAAAAAAGTTATTTTACGATACAGTTGTCCATAGAAGAGCTGTATCGAAAAATAACTTTTTAAATTTATTTTGATAGCTTGTGCATAAAGACTGTCATTATGATACTGTGTTCAGTTTTTTAATGTGTAAATTTCAGTATGAGATTAGATAAAATACATTAAATCAATAAAAAAAACACTACACACACTACCATGTATTTGACACACACACGCATATATACATACTCTTTTGTTGATTGACTTTAACAACGTCAAAATTTAAATTAATTATGGTCGAATTTCGACCACTGAACAACCACTAGTATATATAAATGATTTATGTACATATGAATGATTTATGTCAAAAAACTGGATATTTAACTAATATGTACGTATTCGGAAATCATAGTAAATGCCATGTATTTTGACCATCCCTATGCACGGCGTACAAATACCGTACCTAGTTTCAATTCAACTGGATTCGTATACGCAGAAGAATTATTTCTTACGTAAAAGTGATATTTTGAAAGAATCTGCCATTTTCCGGTGCGTCTCGCGTCGTTTCGTCGTAGTTATTGCCACAGACAGACCTAGGATTTTTAACTGGTCATTCCTCTGAGTTACCATTCACTTAAGGGATTGCCCCTTAGAACTTACAAATTCATACAAATTATAATCCCAAAATTGAAGTTAATGTTCAATATTTTAAGACAATGATTTTCCATTCTTGCTGAAATTTCTTTGATTTCTAACAACCCAGAACTAAGTTGTAATTCGCTCTGCATTGTGTGATACTCTTCCGCCTTAACCAAATTACTTTAAATTATTTTAAACGTAGGTTTTCTTATAACAAATAGTGTATATAATTTTTTTACACAACCCAAATTTAACAAGGTTAAATGCTTTCATACGAGTACCTATCAGGTACTTGATTTCATAATACAATAAAACAAGGTATTCTCTTCCCACATATTGCGAAGACTACGTCAGAAATTTCGTTGTGAAAATCTGTCATTTCCCATAAATAATAATGAAATTAAACAAAAATTACGGGACGAATAGTCACGGGAAGAATATAGGTAGGTACTTTGTTTTTTGTATTATTGAGCTTAATTTTACATTATATATAATAAATTAATAATATACTTAACTTCAAGGTGAGATTCGCCAATCTTCATGCAAACTAATCGTCTCGTCGACTCACATTGATATATTTGTTTGTTGCGACTTCATTATAACGAATGATTTATGTTTTTGATTAATTATTTGACTACCTACATTGTTACCTAAAATTTATCTATTTTCAACGACGCGTTATGAATTTGTAAAGCATTTTTTTGGATATTTAAATAAATAAATTATAATCGGTAATAAATATTTTTGAAATAGAAATACATACTAACATAAACTTGATTCCTAAACTTGCTACAGAGATCTAATTAGAATTCAAAAGGATATGCATCAACATTAACGACTTGTAATAACAATCGAAAAAAAATGGAAATTATAAGATGAGCCACAAAAAAACTGGCCAAGTGCGAGTCGGACTCGCGCTCGAAGGGTTCCGTACCTTTATCTATAAAAACGCCAAAAAAAAACACGTTTGTTGTATGGGAGCCCCCCTTAAATATTTGTTTTATTTTTATTTAATTATTTATTTTTAAAGTGAACATATAACTAAATATTAAATGAGTATTTCAAGCGTCTACCTATTGCCGTTATCAATTGCGAGCAAAAATGAGCAAAAAAATCACGTTTCTTGTAAGGGAGCCCTCTTAAATATTTATTTTATTCTGTTTTTAGTATATGTTGTTATAGCGGCAACAGAAATACATCATCTGGGAAAATTTCAACTGCCTAACTATGACATGAGATACAGCCTGGTGACAAACGGATAGACGGACGGACGGACAGCGGAGCCTTAGTAATAGGGTTCCTTTTTATTACTCTTTGGGTACGGAACCCTAAAAATACTAAATGAGCCACAGAAATACTAGGTTAGGTTAGGTTTGGTATGCTTTATATCAACTTTAGTCGCCAAGTCAGTATAATAGTCGCCCAGTTTCACAATTTTAGATGGTTTATTACTACCAAAAAAAATTTGAATACGAATTATTTTACGAAATAAGGAATGTAAATTACTACAACACATTGAATTATTTTTGACCAAATTACCATCGTTTGACACAAGTCCCGCCACGTATATAGGTTGTACAATCTTTAACGCTGTGATCTGAATCACTAAAAGGATAACGTGCAATACATTTAATTCGAGATAGGATCAACAAGTGTCGGTTGGTCCGTTCGGAGTTAACAGATATTTGCGTGTTCAATTGCAAAAGACGGCCTTCGCTCAGCATTCGGCCGCGATGTCAGGACCCGCGGCGATCGCTCGCTATTTCTGTACAATCACTCGATTCAAAGCATCGATAATTACTCATTACGCTAATGGACGTCTGATCGCGGCCGTGTATTATATTCTTTGTCACGATTCTATAATAACATCGCAGTTGCGTGGTCTACCCGATTCGGGACGCGCTGTGCTGGGTACACTACTGTAATGAAAGAGCTCATTATTGAGTGGATGTAATTACATATGACAAATTGGCTGTCTGTTTTTACCTCTGAAGTTCTGCCAACATCGTTATAAATGTAATTGACGTTTTAATTATTACAACCTACTCTTATTTAAATGTACTAAAGTAACATCATCGTCTACAGTTCCCTTTATTAGGTTCCAAATAGCCAATTGACTTCAAGGCAGATTTTTTTATTAACTTGACCTTACGTGTTGTAATCTCGAGTGGTATGCTTCTTCCTCGTAAGTTACCGTGGTGAAATTTACATACGAGAAAATTAAGGAATGCATACCTCTGTTAAGTGACACAACGTTTTTGTAGAAGGACGTTGACATTAACACGTATGGAAAGCAAATAAAAGGAAAACGAAAATACTTGCTAACATGGGTGGCGTCCACGTCTCGACCGAGGCGCGTGCGTAAGTAAATTTCGCAAGAGTGGTCGCATAAACATCCATCTCCGTCAGTCGACCTTGCCCGACATTCTTCTTCGATCGATTTTAAAAATTCTGAGTCTAGGAACGCCACGTTAGCTGAATCACAATGTAATTCATCACAAACATCCCACTGTCTTGGCTTTTTTCGTTCATTACAAACGTAATTGTTGCTAAGATTGATTTTCTATTATTTTTGAGAGCGAAAATAGTCCTTCTTAATTTCAAAAATACAAAGGAAAGTCAATCATAAAGTACAACACCACTTATTTTGCCTACTGTTCCAGGGTACCTAATAAGATTTTTATTGACTAGCTTTAGGACCTTGGCATCTGAAAACGCAATTTTTGACTAATTACAATATGAGTATTGTGACATTTCTGACCTCTGATCTCGTTTTGATTTCTAATCAATCTCTCGATCAAAACAGATCGATCTTAACAGTGATTAACGTAGTCACAGGCCATGCAGTCCCTCGGAGCGGAATGTCTATATTTGATTTCATATTGCAGTAACAATACATTTACGTAACGTATTTGACTATACGAGAGAGTGGACTGTACTAGTATTTCACGAAATTAGTGCTTTTGTGAATTGATACTCAAGCGGCATGGATGCAATGGCAGCACGTGGATGAGCAAATACAATAGGATTTGTGTCAAGACATGCAAATTCTTACACGGCGCATAGACACTTTTCCACACCTGCGCTGAACGTACGTGAGAAACTGTAACACATTGTTTACGAAAACAATCGATAGGTCTGCGGTTCTGTGGGAGCGTAGAGGCAGCCAAGTAGCTGAACACAATAGTTAAATCTAAACGCGCATGTATCAATAGATTAATGAAAACAATGAGAATCAACAGCATACAACAATCAACAGATATGCAATGAATCTGAAAGAAACCAGCGAATTTGTTTATGTTTCAAAATTTTATTACACGTAGTTGCATGATTTTAGTTGAAATGTAGTTTAGTAGCAAATGCTTGATTGATTCTATAAATGTCATTGTTGATGTTCTGTAAATGTCATCGATGTCATCATCATCATCAGTCTGTATACTGCCACTGCTGGATGTAAGCCTTCTCAGTGCAAGTTGGTGGAAACCAAATACGATCCTCCGCCTTCCGCTTCCAGCCGCTTCACCGCCCAAAGACTTAGATACTTAGATCTAATGACTACAACCGGGACCAACGGCTCGTGCCTCCGAAGTCGGAATTGCATTGATTGTCTGGTTGGGAATTCGTAAATAGTTCGTCCATCGGTTAAAATTTGCCCTGCGTCAGGTGTATCTTAAACTTATAACTACGCATATATCCTATTATCAGAGTTTTAAGACAAAGAAAGCCCTCTAGACAGATAATAGAACAACATGAGATTTTAAGATATAGATTAGCCTCGCGTGTAGTCTCTGTCAGTTTGTCCGAAACGTCTAAACCGATTTTGACTGGGCTTTCACTGGCATATAGTTCAAGTTATAAGGAGTATATATAGGCTAAAATTTGGGTATATTGCACAAAAATAACACTTTTATTAAATTCCACACTTCACAAGTCGCGTGTAACAACTACCTAGTTTATTATATAAGACTTATATTGCCTTATTACATATCCACCTAGTATGTATCTATTAGTCCACTGTTAGACATAAAAAGAGCCCACCTCATCATTATAAATGGAAAGTGGGTACTTATCGTTATGAGTTACTTTCTTGTTCTGCGGCACACAACACAAGTAATTGAAATTTATGATCACGAAATGTTTTGACGTGAATATTGCTACCATAGGGAGGCAATTCAAAACAACGAATACTAACAAAATCTGTATTCCCCACAGCAGCTAAAACTCTACCATCTTCATCCAAAATTCAATCACACCACTGGATAGATGAAGGATCAAAGAATTTATTACGCTAAGTAAGGACTATAGAACATCTTCTAAATCGCTGCCATTTTGAGATAATTTTAGTAAATATAACGTATTCACGTACAACACACGGCTGTGTCCATGACACAGCCACACCCCAATTTTTTTACTCCACCACGGGTACCAAATAAGTATCCAACCTGTTACCATAATCTCTCTTCAAACTCCTGTAATATAAAGATTAACTCGCTATTGTATGTACGGCACTTAATGCTATCGATTTTACATTTTCCCGATATTTCGGCGACGTTGCAGACGCCATGGTCACAGGACGACAGATGAAAGCGAATTGAAGGTAGTCTGTAAACGGCCAACATATCTGTCTACCCTCTTTCTTTTTCGTTTATTGTTAGGCACTTCACTATTACATAAACAATGACGTCTGTACAAGCGAGAATGGAGGTGAGGTCCATACGAGAGAGAAGCCTGAGTGGCCATACTGTACTGTATTTCTTACTGTATTCCTTATACTGTGACACTACGCTCACGTTGTCTGATTAGGATTTTTTCTGAGGAGTCCTCATACTACGTTTACACAACTCAATCCATCCTCACGATTGAAGTTAGGGTGATTTTTTATTTCAATCGCTTCTTTCGCTAACAAGGCGAGGTATGAAGCGTATGAGAGGCCTGAAGTGAGAAGAGACATAACTTTAACAGACTACCACTGTCCTCAGTCGTCCCGAGATCATGGCGTCTGCAACGATACCGAACTATCGGGAAAATATAAAAATCGATCGCATAAGTCCTGCCCCCTTATCACCGTCTCTTATTGCGATTCAATAATTGAATAGATTGCTTATTCATACCAATGAATAAGCGACTCTATTCCACCACCATCTCTTATTGCGTTTCAATAATTGAATAGATTGCTTATTCATACCAATGAGAGGTGGTGATAAGGGGGCTGTACATACAAAGGTGATGTAAACAACCGTGAAAGTATAAAATTATATCTCTCTCTCTCTGGCACCTCAGCTACAAACAAAGCATCTCATCATTCCTCAAGAGATTGTTACTGGGTTGCAGCCTGCTGTTATCTAGAGGTACTCCATCAGTAGGGATACCTACTTACCTTTTGCTAGAGCCTCGTTTGCCTCGCCAGAGTCACAATATAAGAAATAGTACTGCTTACAGTATGGCCTCACCCTGACACTCTCTTGTATCGACCTCACCACCCCTCTGAGACGAATCTGGAACAGTATGTATGGCGCGCACCACGTGCTCATTCGCGGCCGGCGAAACATCAATGTTCATGTAATAATCAACAACGCGACATTTGTAGAGCGACCAGGGTGTGACAGAGCTTACCAGGGTGCACACTTACAAATAGTGGGGTGGTAATGAGTAGACTCCGTTTCTAATTAAATCTTAATTCTACATAAGTACAATATAAGTAAAAATGACTTTTTTCTCACGGCTTACGCTCTAACGCCTCCGCCTAACATTGTTAATGATGTAATCTAGAATACATTATATATATTATGAATATTTTATTTTACTCGCCGAAATTGGTCTAATTGACATCTCTAATGGCTTGGTAGTCTACCAATTAGTCAATCTATATATTATAAAATTAATATGGGTACGTATATTTTTGCATCTGTTGTTAATATGAATGAATATGCAATAATTCAGAATTGGTAGTAAATAGGTGGCTTGTATGCTCGTTTGCCACTTTATTTATTTATTTTAAACTTTATTGACTACAGCATAAGGGTACTAGAGGCGGACTTAATACTAAGAGCATTCTCGTCAAACTTTAGGAAAAGCAGATAAAACTCGAATGCGGTTCACAAATAACAGTAATGAACATACACACAATAAATACATATGAAAACATAACTTTATTTACATTTTAAACCTCAATATTTTATTTTATGTCACCATACCTACGCAAGTATGTTGTATGTTATGCAATATTTGTACATATAACAAACTTTTTAAGTGTCTTTATGAATCTAGAATTTGATCAGTTTCCACAAAGTTACATATAGGGAATGCAATCTCGTTCTCGCAAGTTCTCGCGCGGGGCGGCGGTGGGGCCTGAGGTAGCGATCGGGGGACGAGGTCTCGCTTAGATTCGCTTAGACCTCGTCCCCCGACCGCTACCTCAGGCCCCGCCGCCGCACCGCGGCGAGATCTCGCGAGAACGAGATTGCATTCTCTAGTTACATATAAAATGTTAATAATAAGACTATTATTAATAAATTTTCTTTATTGTTGTAACATGGGTATTAATTGATGTTAATTATTTATAAAAACACACTAGTTTATCTAAACAATAGAGTGTATGAGAATGTATTCAACCAAAACAAATGAATAAACACACTAATACAAGACAGCACAATTCATAAATCATTTGAATTAAAGATATCTGAAATTACTACTCATAAACCTTTGCTCTCAAGTCTTAAAATTATACCTAACATCAAAAATTGCACGAAAAACGAAACATAATATTCTGAACTAATTCTGAATGTAATAATTGTATAGCAATCAAATAGTCTGCAAAATGAGACCAACACTATCTTTAAATAACTAGTGATGGATAGTCGGTGCAGTGTTACGAAAAACTCATTGCAATAACTGCACTTCGAGTACCATTAACTGTCAAGATCCTTAAATATTGTGTACATGCTGGCCTCTCTAATATTAATGACAGTATTTGGTATTTCTGATGGGAATTTATCGCAAAAAATATTTTAGGTATCAGCAATTTATCAAAGTCCTTAGTACGAGTGATATATTCACCTTTAACCCATTAGCATTCGATATCATATCAATAACGCTTATATCTACCAACAAAAGAATATGTAACAAGACGATTATATTTAAAATTTAAAAAAACCCTCGACTTGAAAGTCTGCTATCACCCTCTCATTTCATACTCATATTAAGGGAGATGTGAAAAAAATATATTTAATTCTCCATTTTGTGGTGCCAGCCTTATTGGATTTGAAATTTAACATAGTGTATAGTTCTACTACATTCTACTACACACACACACAAACACGCGCGCGCACGCACACACACAGACACACACACACACACACACACTCAAATTCACACACTCAACTCACACACATACACACACGCGTACGTATACATTTTTTATCTTGTTTGAATACTTTACTTCAAAGCTATTGTAATTCACTCTTCTTTAATTTTCAATTTAAATAAACTCTTCTTCAATCTTAAGTTACTAACAAAGTTTTCACCACAAAAGATACTCTCTATTTGTGGCTTCACACAGTCAAACCAGTATTTATCTTATAAACGCCTAACAATTATCTTTTTCGTGTCTTTGATCAAAATTCCGTACCGTGAGAATAATTGCCGTCTCATCATTTGAGTTTCGTGCGTTACGTCACACCGTCTTCGTTTTGTTGTAGGCTTCATTAAATTTTACTTTGCCGCCACTCTCACGTACTTTCCTACTAACATAACAAGTAGTTACTATGTTGCTAATTCTTTATGTTTGTTGCAGGCGGTGTCGGTGGAATAGGAGACATTAGTCGGTGCCAAGTGTTTATGTCAGACTTTGCCTGTGTGCGCTACTAGAGCGCTAGTGTTGTGAAATGAACAGTGAAACGCGACAACCTCTTTAAACAAACACGTGGAAATGAAAAGAGAAAAGTACAAGATCTCCTTCTTGGAACTCGGGTGAGTGCATTACTCGTAATAACAGCGAGAAACTTTAAAAGTATGCATATAATCGTACACATTATTTATTATAATCATACAAATATTGGGTGTAAGTGGTTCATTAACATCTTTGTACCAAAGCCGACCTCACCTGCACGTGATGCACCCTGCTGACTGACAAACGACGCTCTGATGAAAAAAACAGGTAGGGCAAAGCGTATTTTTAAGCTGCCCGACTGGAGAAGTACCTCCACTCCACCTCACAGAATACCGCAGCCAAATAAGAATTCCTTTGAGGATTGTTTTGTTCCTGCGGGTGAGTGAGGTCACCAGAAAGAAAGGAAGGAGTATAGACTGGCAGCGGATCGACGAGCCCTTGGTGTTGCTGATCTCCATGGGCCACATGCTCGTTTGCCCCCCGCTCATATAAAAAAACTAACCTTTCAATTCAGTCCAAATAATTACTGCGTAAAACATAATATGTAATACTTCGTTGATCCGAACATCGTAAGCGAAATTAATGATTTTAATTGCATCGGACCAAATGTTATAAGTAGTTTACGTACTCCAGATGTAATATTACGAAATGAGTTGCACATTGTATTGAAGAGGTCGTCGTGAACTTCTGACTTACACAACAGCACAATGGTTTACACCCCATGACGAATCGTAGGCAACGCACGAGTAAATAGAAACCACAAAGACAATACTGGCAGGTACACGAGTACCTATTACAATAAATAACATGGGTGATGTAAAAAATGTTGCATGACTTTGTGTTATAGGTACAATACGACAATTTTGTAAGGTATCTTCACCAATATATCTACAGATAACCTGTTTCCTTCCCCGACTTTTATCTTTGAGTAGACTATTCTTTGGAATTGGGATCAATATCCCAATAGGTTTCTGATAATGATGAAGCGGGCACAATTGTCCGCTTCATCATTATCAGAAACCTATACCTATCTAGTCGTCCTTATTCATCCCACTGCTGGGATACAGGTCTCTCCTCAATGAAAGGAGTTTTTTTTTTTAATTGAAGCCAATCGCCATATGTGCACACTCAGCGGTGTAAAGTGCCGCTGAGTGTGCGCAGATCGGCTAACTTCGTACATAGCGCACACCCCTGTCGTGGACTAGGATTTTATACATCTTAAAATTTATTTATTTTACATCCACATATAATTTTAGTTTAAAATACATAAATAAATGAAGCAATAGCATAAAAAATCGAATCGAAGGAGTTTAGGAGAGCATAAACCAGTAAGCTACTCAACTGCGAGTTGACGGAGGCCGGAGTTTCCATAGCGCCTGAAGGCCAATAACTTGGCTTAACAACTGTCATCTAAGGACAACAGCCAGGACCGACAGCTTAACCGGCCCTCCGAAACACGGAGGAGCTCGAAAATAATAAACCTATCCATGGGCAGGCTACGGTCGACGTTGCTTAACTTGCGTGTTGGATTAGACTGGCACGCGCAACGACGACATAGAGCTCCTTATCATCAGTCCATCTAAAGGGGGTCTCCTATCTAAAACCATACGCTTCCTTCTGTCATTACTGATTATTCTGACAGGTGTGGCCGGCCTATCCTGTACCATCTGCACAACTATGTATAATTTAGCATTTAATTTTAACAAGATAACTGCGCAGCAAAGTATAAAAGCGAGGCAAACGAAATAAAGGTCATAGTGTGCCGAATGTTACCAACCAAAAGTTACTGGGTAATAAAAGCGAAAATCCGTCACAAAAAGAGCACCTGAAACGACCATAGACTGATATAATTCTCTAACAACGAATGGCTGAAACGAGGCTTAAGCGAGAGATGATTCAGATAACAAAAAGGTTTCGGTTCAAAGTGTTCAAACACAGTGTGCCAATGTGCCACTTATCTCCAGCTGATTTCGTGATGATATAATTGCGGCGGTCAGCGATGACGTAAAGGCTGGTACGGTCCCGAGGTGAAAGTGTCAATAGTGGTCGGACCCTGACACCGGCGGCGCGGCGTGCGGCATGCACCCGACTCGCTTAGTTCCGATACAATACAACAAGTGTATGTTCGCTATTAACATATTGCGATTTAATAACTGAATAGAATGCTTATTCATACCAATGAATAAGCGGCTCTATTTCAATTTTTTTTTATACCACTAGAGTGGAAAACAAGCTTACGGCCCGCCTGATGGATGAGTCGCTTAATCATTGGTATGAATAAGCATTCTATTCAGTAATTGGATCGCATTAAGAGTTGGTGGTAAGGGGGCTGATCGATGTTTGATATTGTATTTCCCTTAGTCGCCTTGTACGACATCCGCGGGAAGAGACGGAGTGATTCTATTCTAGTATGCCGGAAACCACACGGCCATTAACATATACATATAATACTCACTCATATAAAATATTGGATAGCTATTAGAATCAAATTTTCTTCTGTGAATCAGTTTAACAAGCATTTTTTGTAGCAATCAATTCTATCAGTTTCAATCAATTTTTTTTACTATAATTTTTAGAGCCAAAGCAAACTTGTATGGAGTGCACCTTGTTTGTAAACAAACGAAACTGTGGCAAGCTGTAACGAATATACATAACGATTAATATCTTCTAATCTTATAGACAACACTGTTCAATAGAATTCTATTGATATATATTTTTAAATTTAATATGTGTAATCAAAAAAGACACCTAGGTTTAAAAGGAATATATAATTTAAATTAGTAATAAAAATATTTCCAAACATTCTAGTATTTTTGTAATTAACTATTCATTACTTTTCACCTAGGTTCTTTAAGTATATACATTTTTCGGATACCCAAAACTGAAGCAATAGTAATTTTTGAAACGGCCTTTTGTTTCATTCCGGTCCTCATTGCGGTCAACATACAAGTACACGTCACTGAGCAATGCCATTTATCATGAATAAGAAATCATTAACATCAAGAAACGGAAACGTTTTGAATGTCAGCAAGAATCACCGCAAGACACAATTGCGTTTAAAGTTAAAATTATTTCTTACGCAATTGTATTTAAGTTCTTTCGTCGCGGCTTAAAGAAAGTCAGCTTTCTACCAAAGGTTAGCCAACGACCGACATACCTAGTCTGCTGCAAGGTCACAATAGTTGACACTCCTTTGTTTTATTTTGGTGAAGAATCGACAGTGATCATGACCGTAAACATTAATGGACGCCACACCAAGGTACAGATGTCGAAATATGACGGATGTGTTATCATTATTTAAATATCCAAGGTGGTTGACTCGTAGGGCCGAGGAGTATTGTGTAATTTTTTTCACCGGTATCTATTATGAATGTATATTACTTCCTATTTTGATATAGTTTCATTATTGTCCACCCACATTGTTGTACTGGACTAAGAGAGTCTGAAGACCGATAAAGGTTCTAATTTCCGAAACATCAATGAAAATAATTCCATTCCTTATTATGTACAAAATGATTCTTAAACAGCTAACAACAATACGGCATCGCTTTCAGGAATTTAGATAGATTGCATAATCTTATCTGAATTTTCCTGAAAGGGAGTGGAAAGTGGTATACCAACAATACTCCATATTGAAAGAGTAATACCTCGGTAAATCGATATAATTATTCCTTCTTCCTCATTCTCATGTATCGCAAACACCCAGCAGTGAGTATCTACCCACTGCTGGATGTCTTCCACGAAGCTCCATTCTATACTCCTCCGCATCCAACTAATTCCGGCTACTCCTTTGAGGTCTTCAGTACATCTAGAGCGGGAGCGCCCATTGTAACCGGTCACTTCACTCCTCCACGGAATTTTAATTCTCTTTTGAATTTTCTCATTATGAAATCGGTCCTTCTCAGAAACCCGCGCATAGCTCCCTGTGCGATTCTCTGCGTGCATTCACTAGCTCAACTGTCAAAGTCAATTTTTTGCACCGTAATGGCGCGGAGGACGCACTGGTTGATCTTTAGAGATTGCAGCATTTACGACGCTGTGAAGATATAAGGAAGTTTTTAAAATGGTGCTCAGCCCACTCGAATGCATATATGAATCTCTTATTGCAACTTTACCCTTATTTCAACTGTCTTGGACAAATAAATAGTATATACCTCTCCGGATTTTATTTTATAGATGGAATTAAACTTATGAATATCATGCACTTTTGAACCGAAGCATTCTCATTGATTGTACATTATAATATTAAACATAAATAATATTTGTATCTAATATTATTATTATATTATAATGATAACTAAGCATTTATTTTGAAGAACACTCACTAAGAGAACTGCACAAGTTTAAACGAAAATAAATTGGTTGTTCCGTAAGATAAAATAAATCGAATTGCAATGAGATCATAGATTGTCTCGGATTGTTGAAGACAAGGATAAAGCATATCAAAAATTTATTTCGCTAGACGCTATCATTTCAACATTGGACATCCACAGTTTTATATAAGTAGTAGACTAGACTAACACAATGATAGGTTTCGTGTTGTTTAAATCCATGTAGATACCCTGTAAAATTTTCCAGTTAATCATTCCATCGTTCTAGGAGGCCATCCTTTTGATATCTACTAAAACCGCATTATATAACGATTGTTAACAATCATCACCAAATTTGTGAATACCTACACAATTGAAACGTTTGCCAGTTGCATTTAAAGTAATACTTTTCAATTTACATTGTTACTTTTATAAATGCATTTAATGTAGTGTGACTGTGCAGATAAACAGAATTTAATCGCTCGTAACATTAAAATTACGAAACACTTGCTAATGCGAAAAAATTGCGATTCCCACTCGATTCACATCGGTGATGACCGTTTTGAGCGCGCAGCGGAACGTACTCTGCCAATGCCAGGTGCGTACACGCCCGCACTCAATGTTGTACACCGACGGCAGTTGTGGCACTGCTGAAGGACTATTTATTCACTTAATGACCGTCTTTCTTAATTGAAAGTGTAAAGTTTACTTTTATAGTGTGTGAAAGGAGTGTAAGTGGTTCTATAACATTTTTAATTAAAGCCCAACTCGCCTGCACATAGTGCACCCTGGTGACTCAGGTGACTGCAGGGTTTGGCGAGAAGAGAGATAGGGCATAGTGTAATTTTTAAGTCACACAGTCAGGGGAGAGTGACTAAAGGATTAGGGAGAGCACAAAAGATCCATGAGGGTCGACGTGTCACCGGTGCTCCAGCACTGGACCCACTCTAAAATAAGATAAGTGTAGTACGACAATCTTTATTTACTAGTAGTCGCCCAGTGGTCGAAATTCGACCATTATTAATTAAAATTATGACTTTAACAATAAACAAAAGAGTATATGCGTATATGTCAAGTACGAGTACATGGTAATGTAGGTAATGTTTTTTTTATTCATTTAATATATATTTTATGAATAATTTTAAAAAATATTAGCAATCTGCACTCGTTCTCTATATAAAAAACTATATGTGTGCGAAATTTCATTTTTTTTATATACTACGTCGGGTGGCAGACAAGCATACGGCCCGCCTGATGTGAAGTGGTTACCGTAGCCATATTAACGCGCGCAACATTAAATATCGCTCGCGCGCCGGCACCCCCGCTGCCAAGGCAGCATCTCCTTCCTTTCTGGTGACCTCACTCACTCGCAGGAACACAACAACCCTCAAGGGGATTGTTATTACGCTCCCTACCTCTCTTTTGCCAATCTTCGTTTGTCAGTCAGCAGGGTGCACCGCGTGCAGGTGAAGTTGGCTTTGGTTCAAAGATGTTGATGAACCACTTACACCCCAAAACATACTCCTCCGTTCGCGCAATTTTCGTAAAAAGGGGCACAAAGTTTTTGCTACACGTATTTATATAAAGATGACTTATCTGATAGATCAGTAGCATATCAGAATCGGTAGAAGTAGCCCTATACGTATACATATATATATTTAATCAGCAGCAAGCAGCTCTATGTGTGTCCCCCAGCACAGATAATATAATACTATACTAGTGCCATCAAGTAGAGATCATCACACGCATATTAATCAGCCGGCATATCGGTGCTGATTATACTACCCAAGTCATTCAACCCTATCTATCATGATGACATAATGTTCCGGAAACCCAAGTTACGCTATAATCAGCAGGTCCGGGTCGCGTGCGAGTACGCCTCGCTGGACTGCACCCGCGCCACTTGCGTGCCGTGCCACGGCCGCTGCCGGCTAACTACCTCAATGCTTCGGCATACAATAATTAATGGAAGCAAAATGAATAAGATTTTGAGTAATAAATAAATGATAGATATGTCAAAGCACTCAGTGGCAAAGTAAACAATTCAATTTTATTTCTTTTTTTTTTAATAAGCCTGCGCTGGTTAATTTCGGAAAATGCTAATACATGTATTACATGAAATATATTCAACAGACTACGTTCTAATACACAGGCAATATATTTTCAATCATGCCAAATATACTTTCAACAATTATTTTACATCCTTAGAGGTTTATTTTACTAATATTAATTATTAAACTTCATATCTTATTACTAGCCTATGCAATAATAGAAAGCTACTGTCCGAAGTTCCTAAATCTACTAGTAGTAAAATCGTATATAGTAGTAGTGTATAATAGTATAGTAGTCTGTGCATCGGTGAATGAATTTCTTTTCACTAAAGTATTTTTCAACCACTATTTAATACCATAAACTGATGAATTAAAAAAAATGTTCTTATAGGTATATTATTATATTTATTAAAAAGAGAAAACAAACTTTCATAGAAACTTTCAACCCTTATTTTACACCAAGGTTGAATTTCACAAAGTCCCTTCTTAATGCTTACTAGGGTCATAAATGGAAGCTACTACTATCCAAATATCGTAGTTCTAGCTTCGATAGTTTCGGATCTGCGACGGTAAATGATCAAACATAAATATTCAATCATTTGACTCCATAAGACCGGAAAATAAGGCTACGATCTACAATGTCAGTTATTTTTATACTACGTCGGGTGGCAGATAAGCATGACTGATATGAAGCGTCACCGTAGCCATATTAACGGTCGCAACGTGAAATATCGCTCGCGCGCCGCCATACCCGCTGCCAACGCAGCAACTTCTTCCGTTCTGGTGAACTCACTCACTCGCAGGAACACAACAATCCTCAAAGGAATTCTTATTTGACTGCAGTATTTTGTGAGGTCGGGTACTTCCCCACTCGGGTAGCTTACAAATACGCTGTAGCCTACCTCTCTTAAAGTAAGTTTTTTTATAACCGTCTAGAAAGACAAGTAAACTTTAGATATTACTAATTTTTTGCGTCATTATGTAACATCATCAAAGCAATATTTAATTTGTTTATTTACTACTTAACCTTTAACTGGTGACATGGTTTTTTTGTAATGTAACTGGTAACAACCGGTCTAACAGGCCGGACCCGTATCTAGTCATAGACGTTAATTTTGTGCTCGTAATATTATTATAATTTAATTGCTTTTAAGTACGAGGTACATTGTCTTCACTATTAGTATCTACCATCCAATGTATCTGCTAAATTACGACCAATAAAGTTGTCTAGAAGAGATATCTTGTAAAGATAAGCTCACCCTTTTACATACTCGTATTTGTACTCGGGTAAAGAATAATACAAACCAACGTTTTCACAATTTTCTTTTTTGTAAAATTAAGGTTATCAATAAATATGTAACTTTAAATAGATAAATATTAATTGCACAAAATTAGCACAAAACATTATTCCTTTTATTTTTATATCGACATTGCATGGCGATAATTAAAAAAATTGGCCATTGATGAACAGTGTTGAGTAGTTAGGAACTTCCTAAAAGTTCCGAATTCTTTTGGAAGAACATGCTGTAAAAACAAAAACAATCTGTAAAGTAAAATTACAAAAATAAAAATACGTAAAATGTGAGATCTTTCCTGAGAGGCCGTTGCAGAATTTGACATAGATATTACTTGCCAATTTGGTTCTGTTTTGACTCACGCAGCTATACTTATCCTTCTACTGTGTAGAACGAGTAGCTCTACGCGGTAAGTGCGAACACAAAAACGTAAAATGATATTTCGCTGGACCTGCTAGGTCTGTGAGACTGTCTCACAGACTGGTCTGTCTCACAGACTGGTCTGTCTCACAGACTGGTCTGTCTCACAGACTGGTCTGTCTCACAGACCTAGCAGGTATAAATTCGGTCACTGAAAAAACTATTCCCTAAACAATTATTAATAACTACACTACCAGTGCGGAGGATAAGAAATAGTTAAATTTAATATGTCTTATGTTTTTGCAGTTCTAATTGCACACATTTCTATAAACTGCCTACTAACCGAGTACTGTTTATGTTAGATATTTACAAGTATTTTTTAACCGACAATAAAAAATGGGGTTTATCAATTCGAACCGTATGTATGTAGTATTGCCAAAATTGCTTTTATCTATATCAACTTCTAAACATGTGAACAAAATTTCACAAATGTATGTATGTTTATTCGCGCATTTCTCAAAAACTATTACTCGGATTTCGAAAACTCTTTTTTGGTTGGATTGGATATAGTCCAGCTTAGGGAACAGTGTGAGTTTCATTAAAATCGGTTCAGTAGTTTTTGAGATAAAGAGATTAGTATGATTAGAGAGAGAGAAAATACACTCTCTTTTATACATCATTCACCAGGAAAACCGGTCCTTGGCTTGACAGATTAATTCTAAAACGTGTGAAAACTGAGGATAATACAATCCATTTCAAGATTAATATTCTAATACTATCCGGTATCATACCGGTCATGAAATTTAAATAAATAAATGACAATTTTAAAGTTGTCGACCGCTGAACGAAGTCACGTGAATGTTACCGAATGAGTCAATTTGTTTTGGCTTTTTTTTTTTATACTACGTCGGGTGGCAGACAAGCATACGGCCCGCCTGATGTTAAGCGGTTACCGTAGCCATATTAACGCTCGCAACATAAAATATCGCTCGCGCACCGCCACCCCCGCTGCCAACGCAGCATCTCCTTCCTTTCTGGTGACCTCACTCACTCGCAGGAACACAACAATCCTCAAAGGAATTGTTATTTGGCTGCGGTATTCTGTGAGGTGGAGGTACATTCCCTAGTCGGGTAGCTTACAATTACGCTCTCTACCTCTCTTATGCGCTTTCGCGGCTTTCGGAAGGTCGAATTATGTGTTACAAATGTGACTATAACAATAAGAAAAACCATATTTATAAAGAGCGAGCTACAAGGCGAAATTTTTATTTGTATTTTACTATTTTTTAAATAATTTCTATATAATTTATTTATTTGCTAGCTAACTTGCCATATTGTTGCCAACCCACATTTAGGGTTGCCACTTTTTTTCACAAAACAAAGTATTTTGGTTTTTCGCCGTGGAAAAAAATACGCGGTATCAAAATCAAAGAGATATTCTCTTTGAATTTGATACACCGTATTTTTTTGTATTCATATGTGTCTGATATCAAAATCTCACAGATGAAATAATACTTATATATCTGTGATGAAAATAAAGTATCATTTAGTAGTATCAAGTTAGGACGATCTGACTGGCCTATGTGTACATCTGAAACATGTATGTATATGAAACATTCACGTACTTTATTGTAGTATTGTATCTTAAAGTGTAAACTACAATTGCCCGAAATAACAATTTTACAGTCTAAGTTGGCAACCCTACTCGCATTGCCAAATCAAAGTCCAAAGCTTCCTATTCCTACTAATTTCTTATGATTAAATTCGTTGTCAGTTCCAAGGCATCCATAGTTTTACCTCTTCAATGCCTTATTGTTCGTCGCTGTTAATCGTAGCTACACCAGGAACACTGTGGTGGGAATGTGTGGTGAGCCGGTCCCGATTACAGTCGCAAACTCTATTACGTCATTTGTCGATCTCCTATGAATGACAATCATTGATGTAATCAATATTGCACACAGTAGTGACACTTCTATAGGCATTTCAGGCCCAGCGAACATGAGAAGAATTACATATGTAGAGAAGTGTATAGAGTAACAATTCAATCATATGGAATAGGAAAGGTGGCGAACATCGTCAGCAGCCTATATTTACGCACTATATCCAGCAATGGATAGATACAGTCTGATATTAATGACGATAATCTAACCACTGCTGGATATAGGATTTCCCAGTTCTTTTCACCATTTGCGATTCATCGCTTTCCGCATCCATCTGCTTCCGATGTGGCCGACCCACTGCCACTTCCAATGAACTCTTAAATATTCCAATATCTATGGCCACTTCAGCTTGCTAGTATGTTGACAACTTTGGTTCGGGTTTTTAGTTGTGTTCACCATCGAATTTCCTCATTCCGGGTTCGACCCCTTAAAGAAACACCGACTCTCTCTCCTTCGTTCTCCATATCAAAGTCGTTATTACGACCACATACATACACACCACAGGTGGTTAATAAGCTTTACTACACCGTAGGTTATAGCAGAGATGATGCACTGGTTTAAGACTTTAGCCTTCGAACATTGGGGTATCTGTGCGGTGAGGAGGTAACTAAGCCTGCCCAGCACAGACAAATGCGTCTATCTATCTCTTTGTTGAAATTACCCCGACCAAGCTGAAGGGCCTGCCCGAGGTAGATATAGTCTTTAACCATTTCAATACATTATCTAAGATAACCGGGCTATGACGAAATCATAATACATGACTTTGTGGTGAATGTACTTATGAATAAAAACAATTTTTGATGTGGGATCGACTTTAAAAAATAGTACAGGCAGTACTATATTTTCCATGAAGTGAATATATATATAACTTCATGCCAAAGTCGGTATTAAGGCCATCGGGTGGTTACAAGATTTACTGCACCGTAAGTGATAGCAGAGATGACGCACTGGTTGACTTTAGTCTTCGAACATTGGGATATATGTGCGGTGGTGATGAGGTAGGCTGCCCAACACAGACAAATGTGCTATCTATCTATTTGTTGAAATTACCCCGACCAAACTGAATGGCCTGCCCGGGGTAGATATAGTATTTAACCATTTCAATACATTCTCTACGATAATCGGGCTAGGTATGACATCAAAATACATGACTTTGCGGTGAATGTACTTATGAATAAAATCAATTTTTAATGTAGGATCGACTTTGAAAAACATCTGCAATACTATATTTTCCATGAAGTGAATATATATAACTTCATAATATTTTTTATAGAAATACAGTTAAACTTTTGGTATTTTTTTTTACTTATTCCGCGAACAGTACATATAATTCATTTATTCTTTCTAGAGCCTATAAATTTATATAAACAAAGTTCAAGCTTTGTTCAGCCAGTTAAGGTGGTGCAAAAAATTTAATAATTTTTTTTTTTTTGCATGAATAATAACAGGTACATTCAATAAACTGATTATGGCGTACTAAATGGCGTGCGTAACGTGGACAAAATTAAGTTATTAAATACCGACTCAATTATATAATTAAAAATAAAAATAATGTCAATAGTCATATAATAATACTTCATATATTCATAAAGGCATTTACTTAAAAAATATCAGAAATTAAATAGTATAATGTTCGTAAACTTTATTATAGCTTTAAATGGGGCTTACAAACATCAAAACGTTTTACATTAGTTAACGAGCGAGCGCGGGTCAGTTTCGCGTGGTCAAAAAAGCTTAGCGCGCGGCGATGTCCCATATGTCACTGGTGGCGAGCGTCGACGGGCCGCGGGGCGAGCCAGACGAGTGGCGGGCGGGGTATTCAGGTACTCGCCGTTCGTTCCGAGATCGAGAAGTTTTGGGTCCACGCGTTACAGCCTCCCCCTCTAACCCAGACGTTGCGCCCCCGAAGTCGGGTTAGCCTTACGAGGTCTCCCCCTCTTACGTTTCTCCTGTACAGGAGCCTGGACGCGCCCAACAAAAGGAGTCAAAACCGAAACGTGGTATCTACCTAACAAAGTACCATCGCTAATGCGCTCCAAGGCATAAGTCGAAGCACCAACTACCTCCTGCACACGATACGGCCCATCACGGCGAGGTATGAACTTTGGTGTCTGTCCTCTGCTCGTGTCGTTAGAGCCTTGAGTCTTGAGCAATACGAGATCCCCTACCTTGTAATCCGGCGCCGGGCGGCGATTCTCGTCGGCGTACTTCTTTCGAACTGCCTGGGCCTTTTCGTGCACGTCTCGAGCATCGATCAACACTGCAGGCAAAGACTTGAGGAACGGCGTGATAGAGAGAACGACATTCTCATTTTCGACTATAGTTCTCATATCAGAGTATATATCAGCAGGCGCGCGCATCTCGCGCCCGAAATTTAAATAAGCAGGCGACTGGTTTGTGCTTGCAGTAACCGCAGAGTTCATGGCAAAACGAATCGCCGCAAGATGGACATCCCAAGTGTTGTGATCATTACCTACCAAAATAGCCAGTTGAGGTTTGAGGTCGCGGTTCTTGCGCTCGACGGGATTAGCCTCAGGGTGGTAATATGACGTTAGAGCCTGTTTGATCCCCATGACGTGGCAGGTTTGCTGCATCACCTCGGACACGAATTGAACGCCGTTGTCACTTATGAGCCTTCTCGGGACACCGTAGCGCAAAAACACCTCGTTCACTAACACCTTAGCACACTCTTCACTAGTGGCGGATGAGAGACTGAACAATTCTACCCACCTAGTACAAGTATCCTCCACTATGAGGATCCATTTGTTACCAGAGGGCGTCTCTGGCAACGGACCAAACAGGTCCACTGCGAGGACTTCGAATCGGCGTGATGTAGCGGGCACTTGAAGCAACCCAGCAGGCTTCCGGGTATCTGCCTTATACCGCTGGCACGCCACGCAGTTTTTAATGTATTGAGCAACGTAAGCTCTCATACCAGGCCAATAATACTTACCGACGATGCGCTGTAACGTTCTCTCTACGCCGAAATGTCCAGCGGTAGGGGCGTCGTGGTACTCAGCCAACACGTCCTTGCGCTCGTGTTCCGGTACCACCAAACAAGCGTCATCATCGTCTTCGTTCTCGGGACCATAACGATATAACACACCGTCAGCTATAACATACCCTTTGTCAGACCAAGTCCTCCCCCTAAACGGATCGTCGGACTCCAATGCTTCGATGATCTTATGTACCTCGGTGTCCTTCGCTTGGCTCTCTCGAACATCTTTGGGGCAGCGCGACGGCAGATCCACAACGGCAAGGCACAGGTCACAGTCTGCGTCTGCAGCGCACGCGGGACGCGACAGCGTGTCCGCGACCACATTTGACTTACCAGGTGTGTACTCTATCTTTAGGTTGTACTCCTGAAGACTGAGCGCCCATCTAGCGAGACGACCACTGGGCGATTTCAGACTCATGAGCCACCTTAGCGGCTGATGATCGGACTTGATTGTTACCTCTGAACCGTCAATGTATCCACGGAACTTAGATACAGCCCACACGACGGCGAGGGCCTCTCGCTCCGTCGTGTTGTAATTTCTCTCTGCTGTCGTGAGGAGACGACTAGCGTACTCGACAGGTCGTTCGTCGGTCCCCTCCCCCTGGAAAAGAGCCGCCCCAAGAGCATAGCTGCTGCTGTCAGTCCTGAGGACGAATGGTTTCGTCTCGTCAGCCTGACGCAGAATAGGAGCCGAAACCAGGAGAGACTTAATCTTCTCGAAGGCGTTTTGCTGCTCAGGGCCCCACTCCCAGGTGCTTGCCTTTTTTAGCAAACGAGTCAACGGCGCACTGGTTTCGGCGTAATTTGGCACGAAGCGTCTGAACCAGCTTGAGGTTTGCAGAAAACACTTCAGGTGCTTCACGTTCTGAGGAGGAGACATGTTGGCTATAGCGGAAGTTTTGTCCGGGTCTACATGAATACCACCTGGTACGATGACATGGCCCAGGAACTTGACGCTCTCCCTCGCGAAGTGGCTCTTTTCGCGATTCACCCGCAGATTAAACATAGCGAGGCGATTAAACACCGCTTCCAGATCTGCGAGGTGCCTTTCAAAGGACTCCTCAGACAGCACTAGCAAATCATCCAAATACGCGACCAGAGTGATACCAGGTAGGTTGGACTTGAACCGGTCAATGAGCCTCTGGAAAGTGGCCCCAGAATTGCGAAGCCCCATCGGCATGCGCTTGAACCTAAAGGTACCCAATGGCGTAGTGAAGGAAGTGAGGTCCCTATGGTCGGGATCTACGCTCACCTGGAAGTAGCCAGACCTGAGGTCCAGCGTAGTCATAAACTTGGAGGTCTTCGCAGCGTGGAGCACGTCTTCAATCCTGGGGAGTGGGTAGCGATCAGGCTCAGTCACTGCGTTAAGCTTACGGTAGTCGACGCACAGCCTGTAGCTCCCATCCTTCTTCTTCACCAAGACGACGTTGGAAGCCCACGGGGATTCGCACTCCTCGATGACATCCGCATTGAGCAACTTTTGCAGCTCCCTCTCCAAAGCTTCCTTCTTCGACGGGGACAACCTATAAGGAGGTGAAGCGATGGGTTCCTGATTTTCACCTACCTTAATCTTGTGGGTGGCGAAATCTGTAGGAGGTCCCTCGGCAGCAAACTGGTCTGCTCTGCTATGCAGAAACGCATTGAGCGCATCTCTGTGCTCTGGTGGAAGCTTCGTTCCTTCGTCGTCGCGCAGCGAAATGTTGGAGATATCGGCTCGCATCAGCTCTGTGCTATTTAAAATAAAAGATTGCACGAAAGGAAATACCTGGTCGGGGTTGTCAGAAAAGTACCACGACTCCTGGGCCAAGTCCAATACGACACCAGCCTTAGCGATAAAATCGCGGCCTAACAATGTACGGGTATCTTCCCCCGGGAACGTCACGAACTCCGTAATTACTTGCTTACCCTCTAAAACAACCGGTACCGCGGCGGTTAATACCGCTTTAGTACGTCGTGATCCGTCCGCAAGCCCTATGGTGCGTTCCGTCTCACGAAACTGTACCCCGTCCGATTGTAAGATAGAATGCAATAATGGGCTAGCCACACTGCATGTAGCCCCCGTGTCTACTATCGCGACCCCCACCCTATTCGCAACGGCAATAGATATAGTAGGGTGCGATGGCAACGTCACCCCCGGTGCACGTACAGCACTGCTGTCACTGAGGATGTTGAAGTCTGAAGACTGCGCAGGTACGCTCTTACCCCGACAGTTCTCACATTTCGACCTAACCACCCCCGGCTGACCGCATCCATAACAACGTATATTATTAGTCCCCATATTAACATTGTTACTATTAGGAACCGCATCATTTGATTTGACGCCCTTATTTTGCAAATTGCGACAATCCGTAACAACATGACCGTAGAACTTGCAAAACGAACAACGAACGCGCTTATCACGTTTCACTGTCTCGTTCGAGTTAGGCGCGAGTTTCGCACCAGTAGTACCGCGCGGACCCATAGTAACGCTACGTTCGGGATCGCGTCGCTCGCGCAGCCGTAGCTCGCATGTTCGAGAATCGTCGGGACTCGTCGCGGATATTGCGGCGCTCGGGCTCGCTACCGTGAATGCAAATGAATTTTTTGGGACTTGATTTTCCGCAATTGCATCTTCAATGACCCTCGCTCTCTCTACAAACGAATCTAAACTAATACCGACTTCATTTCTCGGTAACCGTTTTCTAACACGACGGTGTAACAACCCGTAAATTATGTCGATTTGCATACATATAGGTACTACGTACGGCAACTTCACTAATAACGATCGTACTTTACATATAAACACTTCTGCTCTTTCCGCGTCCTTTTGTTCAGCTCCGAATATCTCGCGTAGGACCTTGTACGCCGGTCGTTGGACCCCGTACATAGCACGAAGTCGCGCCACAGCGTCGGACCAGGTCGCGACGCCGGCGCGGGCTCCGCGCCACCACACGGCCGCGTCGCCCTCCAGCAGCATGGGGAGGCCGCGCAGCGCGTGTTCGTCACTCACGGCCGCGCACTCCTTGAACACCTCCGTCGCATCGATGAACGCCTCTAACACTTCAGCGTCGCGTGAACTCCCGTCGAACCTGGCGGTGCACTTGGAGAAGTTACCTCCGGTGCTGACGGTGGGCGCAGGCGTGTTTGGCGTTGACGTCGGACTCGACGGGCACCGCGGCCCACTGTAAGGGAGTGACATCAGCGTTTCCACTAGGGTTCTGTTCGTTTCCGCTTGCATTCTGGCGAATGACTCCATGACGCCTGCCAGGAATCTCTCGGCGTCCACGCCTGTGGATGCGCTAGCGCCAACGGGCGCGGGTGCGGGGGCCGCGGCGGCGCCCCGGCCTGGGGCGTTTGACTTCGCCGTTGGATCATAGTTCTCCGGTTCGCTCGCGTCGTCGCTTGTAACCTCGTTACCGACTGGTTGCCGCTGGTCGCCAGTGGCTCGTGTAGATCGCGTAGCTTTCGGCATGCTCACGATGTCACACACTTTTTTATCACGTAGGCAATAGATATGGCCGTTGCGTGTGTTCGCAACGCGGGAATTACACAGATTCTCACTCAAGTAGGGTTCGAAGCCGCAAGTTGGGCACCACTGTAATGTTCGTAAACTTTATTATAGCTTTAAATGGGGCTTACAAACATCAAAACGTTTTACATTAGTTAACGAGCGAGCGCGGGTCAGTTTCGCGTGGTCAAAAAAGCTTAGCGCGCGGCGATGTCCCATATGTCACTGGTGGCGAGCGTCGACGGGCCGCGGGGCGAGCCAGACGAGTGGCGGGCGGGGTATTCAGGTACTCGCCGTTCGTTCCGAGATCGAGAAGTTTTGGGTCCACGCGTTACAATAGTACCTTTGCAACGTGTATATTATATTACAAAACAATCATAGTGCCGATTAATGGCGAAACGTAATAGGTGTTTACCTAACAATGCAAATTGACGTCACAAAGTATTTCCCATACGCGGCGCGTGTGGGCGCAGTACGCCGTTATGTAATGGGCACATTTCGCGAAGAAAGCACACGCGACCCGAGCGTAATGCTTATGCGGGCGTACCTACTCGAGTATGTTTTATAGCTACTAGCTGACTCTCATAGTACTTAGTTTCTTTATATATTGCTACACTGTCACATTAGGTTCTCACGCGTAAAGATCTGCAAGTTTTGGCTTATAAAATAAATAAATAAAATAAATATTTCCAAACGGGGAATCCAAAACTTCCTACTCCTACGAATTTCTTCTGATTAAATTCGTTGTGAGCTCCAAGGCACCCGTAGTTTAAGACAGCAATGGACTTCATTGCTCCTTACCATTTTGGCTGTCGCCGCTGGTAATTGTGGCTATACAGGAAACAGCGATGGGAATGTGTGGTGGATCTGTTCTCAATTACTAGCTTCTATCCGCGGCTGGCCCTCGCGTGAACACAATACTTAAATAAAAAGTATGCTGTGTCAATTTATAACATATTCTATTTATATGCCAAATTCCACCTAAATCTGTTGAGCCGTTTAAGAATAACAAACATCCGTACATCCTCACAAACTTTCACATTTACAATTTTTGATTAGCATAGATGCATCCAATCGCATAATATTTTTGTTTACTTTTATGCCGCACTGGGGCCCGAAGCTGAAGCCGATTACCATCGGGTTTTATAAATGCTAAATTTAAACTACTGCTTTTTCTATTGGTAATTATGTTTAGCTCAGCAGCTAGGAACCCTAGAACTCTAATACTAACAAACCTACAAAGCTAAAGATGTTTGTCATTGACTTTAAGATAAGACCAATTTTTGGAATCAAAAAATTCCGGTAATCGGCTTCAGTTTCAGCGGTAGACCCCCTGGTGTGTAATTAGAATTTTAGGTAGATGTAAGTTTGTCTAGTAAATCATTCACATGAACTATAAAAAATGCGTTTTAGTTATTTTGCATTGATTTCTACAATTTGTCTTAAATGATTTTACATCTTAATTACATAGGCATGTCTACACGCCCATATTTCACAAACGTCACACTGCGCAACATGAAGATTGACGAATTGATTGAACCGTAGGCATCTCGCAGGTCACACGCGGCATGCATGGCAAACCGACCATTAATTGAGCAAGTAATAAGTGGATATACCTGCTCTAACAAAGCTCAGAGGTCAGCAGCGGAAGCGTTATCCGACCCACGACCTCTGTGTCTCGTCACTACTTTTTTAACAAATTATAAATATAAAAATGTGTCATTATGGTTTTTGCGCCTTGTATTCACAATGTTACGTGATGGGGGCCCACCAGACACTCCCACCACTGTGTCTCGTGTGTAACCAGGATTAACAGCGGCGACCAAAATGGCAATGAACAACGAAGTGCACTTCAGTCCCGGGAGTAAAACTACGGCTGTCTTGGAACACACGACGAATTTATCAGAAGTAATTATAAGTATTAATTATCAGTAAAGTAGGCTTAGGTAGGTACGAAGAAATTATTAAGCTTTTGGAATTTGAATTCCCCTGACACGTTTATAAAAGAAACTAATGGATTATAATGATTCATAATATTTTTCCTCGCGTACAAAACTGGTGGCCAAGAGGTTGACCGCGGTGTACTGGTCGACCCCGAAGGCGATTTAAATATAAAAGGTGAAATAAATAAAAATAAAATATATTCGCGCCACGGAATTATATTAATTTGTACACACAAAAAACGTTTAATTTCTCTGTCGAATATTCTACCTCGCAGCCGACCGATAGAAATATATAAGCAATGTATACATAGACCTAACATGTCTCAACTTTAACCCTTTTATTATCTGTGGTTTAACCCCCCCCCCCCCCCCCCCCTTACGTATAATGCCTACAATGACGTTCTTAGTTCTTTCCCTTCGACAAAATTATGGAGCAAAATTTGGGTTAGCCAAAGCGGTTTAATTTGTTCGATGTCTAAACTAAGCATTTTCATTTCATTAGAAAAAGAAACATATTTAAAGTAGGAAGTAAGTAAATTTCAAGATTCTACACTCAGGTGTTTATTGCTCTGATGTGTTAGACAGGGTAGCGAAAAATCTTAAGTCTCCGAGTGAGACAGTTTCTTCTCTTATTCAAATAAAGGTTTATGTAAAAAATACGCTTAAAAAAGAGGTTAACTTGCTCACGGCAACAATGGTTGGTATTACGTCTGTATACAAACGCAATAATATCTATATTTAGCTCTGAAAATGTCGTGACTTTAAAAACTGGTGCAGGCTTAAAATAGAATACGGCCATGACATAATTATATACTTTGTTGTAGTTTTTATTTGGATTCCGTAGTAAATCGACATACCCTTCTAAGCAATTTGATCTACACTACTTTGCGTGCTTCCGCCACCAAGCAGCTGGAGTAGAGACGACCAAAGCAGCCACGGCAGTCGCATGCAACTACTAACGGTAGTGGGTGGGTGCCGGCCGGCAGTAGTTTGCATGAACTAATTGGTGGCGGAAGCACGCAAAGTAGTGTAGATCAAATTGCCTGTAAATTTGACTTCCGCAAAATAACACCTGAATCAATTAAATACCCTTATAATTTGACCACGTCCGTCTGTACGTCTATGATCCGGAGTACCTCTCTCAGTGTGTAAAAAGGGATGTATTTTTTTTTACTCTCCAAGTTCATTAGATAACTCAATCACCTCAGTTTCAAAATATTTTATTTTAGTTCTGAAAATGGTGTACTCCTTAGACATTTTTTCCTATATATGCGTTTTTCCTGCTTTCATTGTGTCAAGAAGTAAGCAAGGTAATTGTCCGGCATTCACTCAATCCCGAGCTACTTATCGCCGTGGCAAGAGTGGCAAGACGTTAGCGCTAATCTAAAACAATTATTTAACAATTGTTGATTTTAACAACAACTTTTCAATAATTGTTCTGATCCTTTCTGTGTGTACACGTTCTTTTTCATTTCTTTACGTACTGCATGTATACATTCGTAGGTATTGAGTAAGCGCTCTGTAACCAATTTTTACTGTCGTTATATTCGCCTATGGCCGTCTATATATAAGATGTCATAAGTGTACGCTGTCATCATCATCAGGTCCATTTTAGTCTCCACTACAGCACGACCCTCTCTCTTCCGTCCTAGACGGGAGGAGGATTTGGCCTTCACACCCCACGCTGGCCAAACGGGTTGGCGAGGCCTGATCGATAATAATGTATTTCCCTTAGTCGCCTTGTACGACATCCACGGGAAGAAACGGAATGATTCTATTCTAGTCTGCCGGAAACCACACGGCCAACTAACGGATGTACGCTGTACTAATTATTAATTCATCATTATTAGAGTTCCCGAGAAATGTACAATTTAATTTAAATATGGATAAAGTGTAAACCAAACTTCAACAAAAGGATACATTAATTAAACGAATTTAACTACATAGTGTTTGACTTCTTATTTTCTTGTGGATAATATCTTTTATTCCGTTATACATAGATATAAAATACATATAAAAAATAGATAATTCAACATAAAACTTTATAGAAAGTTGATATAAAATAATAAAATATTCATAAAAGGAAACTTAAATGAGATTAACATAACAAAAACTTTAATTGCGTCAACATTTGACGTAAACGCTTTTACGAAAACCCCATATGATATAACTCAACCTACATCGAAAAAAGGCTCAACATAACATCCGCATCCAACAATGACTGTTGATAATTGTCACTAAAAGTATCAACGAGTGCTGATGGCCATTTTTGTCAGCCAATCGTATGTATGACTAATTCACGGTTTTTCTGCAATGATGCTTACTTTTAGAGTTCCGTGCCCGAAGGTGACCCTTACTGCAGAATTCTACAATACAGTTGTTAAATAAATAAATAAATATTTCTGGACAATTTACACAGCGCCATCTAGTCCCAAATTAAGCGTAAAGCTCGTGTTATGTGTGGTAGACAACTGATAAATATACTTAAAATTTTTTTTGTAAATACTTACTTATTATACATAGAAAACACCCAGACCAAGACAAACAGGCCTGTTCAAGCACACAAATGTTTGTCTTGTGTGGGACTCGAACCCTCGACCTCGAAGTCAAAGTGGCCATTGCTAATCATTCGACCACCAAGCTCGTCGATAAACTTAGTGGTCTATGAGTATATAAGTAGAAGAAGAAACAACAAGAAGTATCAAACTGCGTACTCAGAAGTGTCTACCATGCGATATAATAACAACAACAAATGCACAGAACTATTCTAAATTATATTTACCAAAGAATTACTGCTTTTTTCACTGCTATCTAATTCCCACAACATTTTACTCTTAATGGATGATAGAGATGGTGAACTTGTCTACTCGCCCTTGGCAATTTACCTGACTGAGCGAAAGCAGGGTAATATTTTTTACGTATATATGGATATATACACACATAGGTACGATAACGATTCGTCATACCCCAAAGCATTAGTAAGCTTTGAGAGTATACAGCATCAATGGACCCATGGATTTTAATCCATGATGTTTCTACCTCATGGATTAAAATCATTAATTCGCTTTTTACGCAATCATGTTTTTTTACTTAAAGATAGATAAAAGAAGACTGATTATCAAGTTCTTTAAGGTACCTATAGCTCCTTTAAGGTATCATTAATTTCGGTAAACTAGCCAATATCTTTAAACGGCAACACCACTCGCATATAGTCAATGAATAAATTTCATATCGAACGTGATTCACGACTGAACAAACTAAGAATTGCAAAATAGTATAGTGCGCAGCGATATCGTCGCTCGAATAGCAGCTCATCTGGTAAAAAATTCACAGATAGACACAAAATATTTTGAAATAAAGATCAAGCGACTAGTCGTCAAGTCGTCGAATGCGTTCGTGGGAGAAACTCACGTAAGGTTACGTAATGCATTCCTCACGTTTCGCACATGCGATTGTTGCTGCACTTTCTTTGTGCACCATTGACTAAACATTGTCGTTGGAGTGCTCGGATTGGCTCATTAGGTACACCAACCTGTTTGCAAAACGGTCAAGTGCGTGTCAATAATAACTTTATTTGTGCACCACGTCGCGTCGATGTTACGTCGAAAGTGAATAATAAACAACGCCAAAGTTTGATGTTAGAAGTCAAAATATCTGCCCAATAGAGTAGAAATTCGTATGCACGTAGTTCTTTTTATGTTAGTCATGTTCCTAAATCGTTGTTATGATGAATTTAAATGAAATGACACTGCTGTTCTGGTGGGGGAGCACGCTTTACGTACTTTGGATTTGGAAAGATTGTCCATATAGCAACGTAAAAGGTCTCACAATAAAATAATTAATAATATTTGTCGATTATTTATTATTTACTTATATCGTTACTGACAACAAAATCTCGGTAAAATAGGCGGACTTTAATACTAAATGCATTCTCTACCAGTCAACCATAAGTAGTTCAGAAGATCGTAGACTTAGGATTCTTCGCCACGTTTAACATTTATATATAAATTATATTCCACATTCATACAAAAAATGATTATAAAGAGAGCACAAAAAATACCGAAGCCTTAAATTACAAAAATCCAAAAACTTAGTATCACGATAAAATCATATCTCTCAAAAATAAATTGTTGAATAAATTATTGAATATCTTCGATATCTCTCTAGAGTTTAGGTGGTGCTAGTCGCGTCACATCATTCTTGGTTGTTGCTCTATTACAACCCTACCTCCATTCCGGGGTTATGATTATAATTAAAATGATTTCTTATTCATTCAACTTCTTTTGAGTCATTCTACGCAAAGCAGGTCTAGCATTAAATTCGTTATTTTTGTTAAATCTCTTTTTGGATTTTCGTATCGCGCTTCTTGTATATTCAAATTTCAATTTCAATACTTCATAATAATATAATCATTCTCTGGTTTACAGTTTATTAATGACATTTAATTCTCGATTTTATAGCTTTTATAATATCTCATTTATATACTCTACAATAGTCTATTAGCAATAAAAGTGACATTATTTTTACGAATGAAAATATGAGTAGTGATCATAATAGATATGTATGCTCTATTTTCACAGATATAAAGGCAGTTTGTATAAGTTTCGATCATATGAACTCAAAATTGCAAGATACATATTTTTTATCGCTATCGGAATTGCACAAGCCTTTACTCGTGATCATAAATATGTATGGCACCGCTGTCGAGCAGACGATGACTAAGTTGATAATTCGTATCTAGTATTAATATTTTTGATCATCTTAGAGTATAAAGAGATGTGTAGTACAGTATAGAGATACTGTGTCAGATTACAATTTATATATACATAATATACTATGCCCGGACCGCAGAGCAGGAAATCACCGCATGCGCTTCTCACTGCATTTCCCTACTATGTGGCCGAACGCTACATAAGCTAGATAAGAATAAATAAATAACGTTACTAAACACACCTGCATGGCCTGCGTGATCGTGACTTGTCACGCGTGACTAGGCAGGAATAGTGATGGGTCGATGTTTAGTGCGGGATGTCTGCATTTTATACTGAAGAACTAAACAAGAATTGAAAAATTCAGGTGTATATTTTTTTATCTGCGGCTTTACACCGAAGGCACCACTTTACATGCACTAACTGGTAACGATAGCACCCAAAATATTTGATTTGTGAAAAATTATATGTAGAGATAGCGCTGCAAGTCCATAGCTAAACGAAATGGCATAAAATTGCTCTGAAGCATCTTGAAATACATGTTTTATTACGAAATTGTAGTTTTCATGTGCCATTTTTAGGGTTCCGTAAATACAGAAAAAAACATGTTAACATTTAACTATAATCCGCATAAGATCATGGAAATGACGCAGAAATACTTACATAGACACATTTGGCTTAACAATATGTCGTGAAATTTGACTGATCATCAGTAATAATCAGCAACAGGGGCCGAACTCTCTCGCCATTGGCTTCGTTTTGAGCTCCTTACGATGGTCTATAATTCTTTAAACTGGGGTCCTACCGACCAAACTGAAGACGATACCCATCGGGTTTTTCGATTGCGAAAATGGAACTTCTGTTTAAGTTTGTGACAAACATCTTCAGCTTAATCTGTAGAGCGCTTCCGTCCCTACCTGCTATGCTTATTACTATTAGCACAAATTTAAGGTGAAGTTGGAATTTCGCAATATACCAACTCAGCTGAATATGTTTGGCAATAAAGTATATTACAAAGTACTCTGTGGCAATAACTAAAACGTTAAGGTCTATTTTTCGAATCAAAATATTTCATGGTAATCGGCTTCAGCTTCGGTGGTAGAGCCCCTGGTCAGTCCGTGCTGGTGAACGGCCACCGCTTCATCGGCATTATGTTAGGGGTCGGATGCAAATAGGTAGGTACTCTATTAAATCATCATCATCATCATTTCAGCGGAATGATATCCCCGCTGAACCGGCCTCTCCCATACTTCCATAACAGTCGATTTTGGTGCCGTTTGCATCCATCAGCTTCCAGTTATTTTTACCAGATCATCCATCCATCTAGTGGGCTGCCGTCCTATGCTGAACTTTCCTGACCTTAATCGCCTCTTTAGAAACTTTCTGTCCCAACTGCAGACAGTACTGCGAGTCATTAAATATTAGTAATATAATAAAATACCATAAAAGTATTTCATCCATAGGTACCTATGTATAATTCCTTGAATCACGTTGAGAGTCACATGCTAAGATAAATAAATGCTAAAATGTAGTAGGAATTTTATAACTACTCAGGAGTATTTTACAATTGAACGCATAAATCAACGTAATGTCAGGCCTGTAGTTACTGTGCGTTAAAACGGAATTCGCTAATAGTGGTGACCGACTTCGATCGACAATGTTGCTTTAATATCCTGTAGAGGTTCCGTTTTATTAAATGAGATCATCCCAATAGCCTACAAACTTCTTAACTAAAGGAGAATCCCCTTTTCTAAAAGTTGATGACGGCAACTGTAAGAGTAATCTTTAGTATTTCATACGTTCGAATGAAAAAATGATTAAATTTAATACAGATATGGCATTCACCCATCTTCTTGTGTGGTAACTGCATGTAGCGCAAGAAAATGAAAATTAGAAAAGAAAATTGAAACTATTCCAAAAAATATTCAAAACAAATTTTCAAAAACAATTTTTTTTTTCTCCTGAAGATCTTAAGTTACCTAGCATGGTTAAAAATCTCAATATTGTGTGAACAAACTCACATTTGCAGTTGGAATATGTTTTTCAAATACAACCTTCGTTTTTGTGATAAATTATTGCCACTACTCGGCTTAACTAGGTAACGCACGTTCGTTCAAACTAATTCATCATACGGAACTCTCTCTATACGTTTTCAACTCGCTTTTTTATCTTTTTAAATAACAAATTAAGAACAAGATTAAGTACAGACCATTTTTGTATATAACAAAACAAGTCAATTAATTAAAAATATTAATTGTAAAACTACAATTATCGACATCTGTTCACAGTCTTATACCGTGCCACAAAACTTAGAGGTATTACAATCTAATAGCAATGAATAGGTACAAGTAGGAAGTGGCCAACCTTTCCTGCTCATTGTGATGCGCGTGAGGTCGGCCAAAGGTCCCATTCAAGGCGACCTCTAGGATATCGTGTCTAATTCTCATTAGTGGTTGTGTTCTGTACACTACAGAGGTTTGAGGTCACTTGCATAATTGTGTATCTCAAACTCATCCATTTCCGACCAAAGATAGCCGCAGAGCAGGTTTTCCAGATGAGAGTAGAAGACCGATTTTCTTTATGTCACGTTCACGAATTCATACGCGCGTGTTCCAATATCCCGTAGGAAATTTTCAGAAATCCTTTCTTGGTGCACCCTAGACCTCATAAGGAACCTACGTGCCAAATTTCGAATGTCTATACCCAGCAACTTGGGTGGAGTGTCTCAGTCAATTACTCATTCAGTTTCTTCGTTTATAAATATAGATTTCGTGGATTTCGATTGGTGGATTGGGTAGGCTTGTAGACATGCATTTTTTTTTGTAAAAATTTTGGCAGTAAGTTCTTTTCCATCTTCTTAGCCATTCTGTACCAGTAGCCTGGTAGACCTTCTGCAGATTTCTGCACTTTTCTAAATAAACTGGGCCGCAATGAAAGCGGGTCGAAAAACAAAAACATAATTTTTTGAAATCGTCTTTTTTTTTATTTAATACAATCACCAAAAAGAAATAAAAAGATTTTACTTCTGCCTATATTTGTAAGGAAATAAACTTTAATTCAGTATTTATTTCATAAAGCTAGCTAAAATATTTTGGAAGTTATTGATGTTTTTGTTACCGACCCGCTTTCATTGCGGGTTTGCAAATTGCAAATAAAGAAGGTGATTTAGAGCCTATTCCTTAGGTTGGAAAACCATGTTTTGATAACCATGTCATTGGGCTTAATGAGTGAAATACAAAAAGAAAACTTTTTAGTTATTTTTTATTAACAATTAATAAAATTTTGTTTAAAAAAATATTGTTTGTTCTACAAGAAGTTTAATAGGATGTTAATTATTGAAATGCTACTAGTTAAGAAAATGCCAAAGAAAATATGATTTATAAAAAAAAAGCTTAAGAAGTGCCTAAGTCCCCAAAAAGGATCGGAGCTCAAAGTTTTATTTAGGGCAAATATAGACATTTCATAATCTCTCAAACGTGATTTAGACGTTGAAATAGTGTTGGACGATAGCCCCTCGAGCAGAGCGATTTCAATATCGTAGATTCAGAACCTTATAAAACAAGTAATTTTTTCCCTTATAAAGCAGGCAACGGATTACCCCATGGTATTGATGATTTCTATGGGCGGTGATGATTACTTTACATTACGTGACCCACATGTTCGCTTGCCCCCTCTCATAAAAAACTTTTTTTTTAACCTACTTTCAATAAACCAACCAACATTCAATTATCAAAGAAGTCGTTGATATAGTTACTAAGTCAATGGTTTAATTTTCGTCGAGTTTTATGCCGCATCGCATTATTTATTTATAAAAAAATAATATTTCAAAATTTCTTGAAGGTTGAATATCTCTATAATTGAAACAAAAACTTTGTCAATCATAATTAAATTTTATTGCCGCGAATCATTCTAAAAGTGCCAATAAATCAATTATATTTTTTGCGATAGAATATTCATAAAATATAACGGTCGTCGTATTAGGCGTACGAATGCTTTTCTCTTTCCAATTTATTTATCAACTAATAGTACCTATGTTAGTATGTGTAGGAGTTGCTGCGTTGGCAGCGGAGGTGGTGGCGCGCGAGCTATATTTCATGTTGTGAACGTGACATCAGGCGAACCGTATACTTGTCTACCACCCGACATTGTATAAAAAATGTTACGTATTTTTAAACTATATTTTAATGTGACAATCTAGGACTTTTTTTGCCATTACATCCCTCAATTTCATTCGCGTGAACTTTCATCCCCCCTTTTTTAACCCTCTTAGCGGATAAATTTGATTTGAAAAAACTGTCTCTTAAGTTATATCAAATTGCAATATGTAAAATTTCATTAATCAGTTAAGTAGTTCCAGGGTTTACCGCGGACAAGCACGGTGATACGTGATGTTTATGTCGCAGCCAATTCGTAGAACCCGCCGCATTACATAACGGCTAACTTAAGGCGGATTGTCTTTAAATAATCTTTTGGTTAGGTTTGTCTTGTGATTAATTAGAAATGCGAGGTTCCACAAACTTGGTGGATACCCAAGTGAATTGTCACCAGATAGCTGGCCGCATATCTGGTGACAATTCACTAATATGATAAAAGGGCGGTTTGAAATAATGGCTTGGCCATTTTATAAAACAGTTAGCCGTTATGTAATGCGGCGTGTTCTACGAATTGGCTGCGACATTTATATCTCTATTGTAGGTACTAGCTGTCACCCATGACTTTGTTCACGTAAACTTTCATACAATCTTTCATCCGGGATGAATTAAATAAAAACTATCCTGTCTTTTAACTTGGACCAAATTAGACATAAGTTTCATCGGAGTTTATCGCGGAATAACAATCAACAGTTGTTTTTTTTTTATATATCCTACTAAAATTATAAATGTGAAAGTTGGTGAGAATGCATGTATGGAGGATGTGTGGACAAATGGATGTTTGTTACTCTTTAGCGGGTAAACGGCTGAACGGATTTGGATGAAATATGCCATACATATATGAAATATGTTTTATGTTAACGCATAGAATGTATACAATTTGTTTCGAATTGACACACAGGATGGTTTTCACTCCATTTTCATCAAACCACGGAAAATGCTAGTTACCCATCTGTTTCAAGTATGATATTTCACAAGTCTAACCTCGAACGATCGACCAGAGACTCACCGACAATAAAGATGCCAGTAGTTCTAACGTCATAAAATAATTATTAACTTAAGAGTATCGTGTTATCCTATAATTATGTAAAATAATGTTCAATAAACGTGGGAGATTATCCAAAGGTCCTTCGAACTGTAGCTACAATTTATTATTATGCGTTTATGTCGATGACATATTGTAGTTATGCCATCTTCAGTATTCAGTGCCATAGTGATACATAATGTGAATCTCTGGTAGCGCCCACTTAGGACTTGCAAAATATTCCATTAATTTATGGATTATTCAAATAATACACTGATATTTGCAATCCCTAACGCCCACGTATTGTCGGCTTGCCGTGTTTTGCTAATAAAACTGTTAGGATTATCATCTTAACATTTTAAGATATAATTAAATTCAGTCTATAACTCACTCTCTTACTCGGAAAATGAACTCGGTATGTATACAAATAATTTTTTTACACATGTTAAGTGGCAGATGGCAGACAAACATAAGGCACGCCTGATGTGAAGCGATTGCTATATGTCGTAGTCTTTAGACGCTAGTAACACAAAAGCTATCGCAAGCTGTCCATCTCCCGGCTGCTATAGGGGGGGGGGGGGGGGGCAACCCCTTCCTTCACGGCACATCACTCACTAGTAGGAACACGACAACCCTCTAGACTCCAGGAATCATTATCTAACTGTGGTCTTCACTGAGGCGGACGCACTTCCCTAGTCGGGCAGCAAATTATTACGCCCCAACTCTCTTTACCCAAAGCCTCGTTAGTTTATCAGCAGTCAGCACCACTTGCAAGTGAGGTTGACTTTGGCTCAAAGATGACGGTTACCCACTCACACCTTATTATTTTTTTAAAGTCCTTTAGTGCCGTCGCAATATGTATATATTATTAATAACCAAAGAACCAATCATACAAATCGTATAAAAGATTAAGTAAAGATTAACTCTTAAACCATCAACACTCAGTAAGTAAAAGGGAAAGTATGTTTTCTCATATCCTTTGGCGCTGTCAGTAAAATGTATGTTTGTTAAGGACGTTGTAACTTGTAAGTGATACTTTCCAATTTAAATATTTCGTTGATATATCCCCACTACGTCCTAAGCATGATATGTTGAAATATAATGCCGGTATATTAAATATATATAATATATTGAAATAAAATATATGTAATGTTTCTAGCACAAAACAAAATATGCTTAAGAATTAAAAGAATTTCAAAATAATTACACAAGAAAAGACATTTACGTATGTCTTTCTTTTGGATTATAATTAAATGATTACTGCTACCTTATATTGCTACAAATATACATAAATTTATACACATAAAAGAAAAAAGAGAAAAAATAAAGAAAGGAAGAAGTATAGGCTGGTAACGGATCGGCGACCGCTTGGAGTTGCTGATCTCCATGGGAGGTGGAGATTGCTTTCCATTAGGTGACCCACATGCTCGTTTGCCCTCTTCTCACATAAAAAAACCGACAGATTTAAATGTAACTTTTGCAGATGCATTCTATAATATAAAATGTAACCTATATTATCCGGGCTATAATAGCGAATCGGTTGACATATTTGACGAGCTCGTTGGCGTAGCGGTCAATGACGCGGCTTCGACACAAACGCTCGTGGGTTCGATTCCCACATAGGACAAACATTTGTGTTCATGAACATGTCTGTTTGTCTTAGTCTGGGTGTTTTCTATGTATCATAAGTATGTATTTACAAAAAAAAAATATTTACGTATGTTTATCAGTTGTCTAGTACCCATAACACAAGCTTCGCTTACTTTGGTGCTAGATGGCACTGTGTAATTTGTCTGACAATATTTATTTATTATTTATTTATTATTATCAAAATCGGAGGAATAGTTTAGATGTTATGGAGAACTTTTATAAATACAGATATACATAGACTGTTAAAATCATAAACCTTCCTTTCGGCTTTGCTGTAGTCGGGTAATAAAATAAACTTAAATCTAGAGTCACGTCTTCATTGAATGTGATTTCGTCTAATCACCGGTAGCGTAAGGTCACAAAATTGTAAAGTAACTTTTGACGAGCGTTGAGAGAGAATATTTAACTATGTCGGTTACGACCTTCTAAAGTTTTTTTATGCATTCCATGTAGCCAGTATATATCACTTAATATTTCTCGTGTCAATAGCATCAAATGACCACTGTGTTTAAAGTCATAGTAATAATAATACGCAATCGTTGTGTTTTAGCCGTGCATACAAATCGTATATGCGCTAATGAGTGTAAGCCGACTAGTGTCCGATCGAAGGTCACATTTTGGTCGATGCCGAAGCCGAAGATTTAACTTTATTATGAAATCTATAATACTGGTTAAAAAATCTTTAAACCATGATAATATTAATGCAAATTTGTTTGTGGGGTGTAAATGGCTCTCGATGATTAGAGTCAAAGCCAACCCCGCCTGTACGTGGTGAGCTTGAAATCATCTATAATCATCAGAGCTCGTCTATGAATCCAATCACAAGGGGCAAGTTGGTATTTGGATGCTCCCGCCCAGAGATGACTATAGTATTCGATGTGTGTGTGCAAGTACGACCACACTTGTGCTCTGTAAAGCAGAAGTCTTTTTCGCGAACTAAAGTACTGCTTCGCTCTATTGAGTACACCCAGTTTTTTCGGCACTAACTTGACCCTCCAGGTGACGTCAGAACTGGACTTCCCTAGAGATCTCGACGCCAACGAGGGTATCTTAATGGTTTTAAACTGGACCAAGTTCCCTCGTCCTCAATTGGATACCCTAGCTAGTACCTCAATCATTGACACGAGTTATTCACGCTCGCCTCTATGTGGTATCAAAGAATATTATAACGACCCATGTAAAACCTAACCCCGGTACTTCCATCTGTTTAACAGTAACTGCCATCAACAGATAATAATGTATGTCAGTGTTAGCATAGAGCCTTGCGGGATGCCTGCATTAATGTCTATGCTGTTTGTGCAACTGCCCTCGACAACGGCTTTCATGCATCTATCGGACAAAAAGCATACGATCCATTTGCACAAACCTTAGCTATATCTAGGATTACAGTTAATGATTTACTTTAATTCTTTAACTTTAAGCCTCAATAATGTATGAGATACACTAGAAGGTCATCAGTCGAATGACCGGGGCGAGAGCTATATTGCCGGTCGCTGAACAAATCGTGTTCCGCTATACCTAGCGGATCCTGAGATACCTCTCAGGAGCCTCGTGTTGATTACCCGCCCGTTTATACAAAACTTTGGCTTCGGCCTAATGTTCGGCTGATTTTTGGCCTAAGCTGAAAATGAGGACGAAGGCGCTATATTTAGCCGAAGGTGGCCGAAGCCGAAGCCGAACGTTCGGTCGGATACTAATGTAGTAGGCATAATTATATTGACACCTGGAATCTGCTTGTCTAGCATTATTAAATAAAGGTCAAATTTAGTGAATCCTAAGTCTATGGTCAAATTGGCATGGGATCATACCAATATACATACACTAAAGTGATACTTGAGGAAGGAATTGATGCGTTGGTAGCGGTGGTGGCAGCGTGAAAGCGATATTTCATGATGTGAGGTGTTAATGGGTATGGTTCACATCAGATGAGTCTGATAAAATTAAAGTTAAACTTTACCGTCAGCAGAATTTTTAAATTATGAAATTTCATTAATGCCAGATGACTTTTGATTTTTCCGACATAATTCACCAATTTCATCATACCGGTAGAATTGACATAAAAACCTAATTAATAATGCAAATACTATATAAGTGCACGCACTCAAAGAAGTATAGATCTAACTAATTGCCGGTAAATACTATATCAAATTGCAATAGGTATGAACGGTGGATCGTTTCGAGGAATAGGACTTCTTTTTTTATAATTATTTGTTATTAAAATATAGGTCTCTACGTATTTATTGGTATCCGAATACTAAACCGTCGCTCGATCATACATCAAATTTAATAAAAAAGAAATTAATAATACTAATAAAGTCTCGTTATATTTAATGTTAAATATAACGTGATATCACATCACATATAATATGAACTGAACTTACATTGTAGGTATTTATTAATAATAGTATTGTCTATAATATAAAAATGAATCGCTGAATGTGTTGCTAAGCGCAAATATCGAGAACAGCGAAACCGATTTCGCTAATTCTTTTTTTAGAATATTCCTTGAAGTACGAGGACGGTTCTTACGTAGAGAAAATTTTAAAAAATTGCCTGAAGAAGTCTAAAACCAACACTTTTCTATACTCCCATACAAACGATTCGTATGAATACTTAAAACTCAATTTGAACTTTAATACCATACCATAAAGTTCAAGTGTTAGTGGAGAGGTTCCGGGAAGCCAAAACAATTGAGTGACGTTAGTATATTAATATTGTTTTACATCGTCGAAATAATAAATTACAACGTATTAAGGCGATACGAAGTTCGCCGGGCCAGCTAGTATATAATAAAGATTAAGAAATACTCTACAATAACTACTACGGTATCCCATAATAAGCTTAATAATGTACATTATTGAGCTTGTTATGGGATACGCGTTGAAGTCTATTGTACTGTCGGAACAACCTAATTTATTTTAAACTACATAGCTGACGCGGCAGAGGTAGTTGTTTTTTTTTTATTTATTTATTATATACTTCATCGGGTGGCAGACAAGCATACGGCCCGCCTGATGTGAAGCGGTTACCTTAGCCATATTAACGCTCGCGACATAAAATATCGCTCGCGCGCCGCCACCCTCGCTGCCAACGCAGCATCTCCTTCCTTTCTGGTGATCTCACTCACTCGCAGGAACACAACAAACCTCAAGGGAATTGCTATATATATAGCTGCGGTATTCTGTGAGGTGGAGGTATATTCCCCAGTCGGGTAGATTACAATTACGCTCCCTGCCTCTCTTTTCGCCAGAGCTTCGTTTGTCAGTCATCAGGGTGCACCGCGTGCAGGTGAAGTTGGCTTTGATTCAAAGATGTTGATGAACCACTTACACCCCAAAAAAAGTTGTTCTGTCTTCTTAATATTGAATATTGAATTCGAATTGGTTTCGCGCAGTCTGTCAAATGACTGACACTTCTGTCAAACTACATAAAGATACAATAGAAAAGTTAATATGGTCGTTCAGTTTTCTTAAATGTTCTAATTATCTGCGCAACTTTCTAATTTTTTTTCTTTCATAAGAACCTTCTACTGACAATAACAGATACAACATAAAAAGAAATAGCGAAATCGTTCCAGCCGTTATACTGTATATATTTATATATATATTTATATATATATTTAATATATCGCACGCTGAGAACGAAAATGACCTAATCCAAAATTTACGGAAATCGAGTTTCACACAAAAATAGACTTAAAAAGAGCATTCCTTTTTAAGTCTATTTTTGTGTGAAATTCGATTTCAATCCAAAATCCAAAATTTACGGAAATCGAGTTTCACACAAAAATAGACTTAAAAAGGAATGCTCTTTTTAAGTCTATTTTTGTGTGAAACTCGATTTCCGTAAATTTTGGATTAGGTCATTTTCGTTCTCAGCGTGCGATATATATATTCGCGCAATCTATCAAATGACTAACAGCTCTGTCAAACGACAAAGTTACATTAGAAAATTTTATATGGTCGTTCAGTTCTATTAAATTTTCAAATTTTCCGCTCAACTTTCTTATTTGTTTCTTTCATAAGAACCTTAAAGACGGAGCAGGAAATTTAACAATATTAAATGTCTTTATGGAATAAAATATAACTAGCAAGTTACAACTAAGGTTATTTGTACATTTAGTAACGCAATATTAATCCACTTGATTTCCATATCAACTGTCCGATCATATTTTCAGATATAAGTTAACAAATAATTTGCAATTACTAAATGCCATCTTAGATAACCTGACACTGCCTGAACCTCTCATGCCATCTACGATGGCATTTTATTAACATTAGATACACGTACAACATACTAGATGTTCCCACGACGTCGCCCGCCTATATCCAATCTGTATGTTTTTTTTTTACATGAGAGGAGGGCAAAAGAGCATGTAGGTCACCTTTTTTTTCTTCTTTTTTTTTATACTACGTCGGGTGGCAGAAAAGCATACGGCCCGCCTGATGTGAAGCGGTTACCGTAACCGTATTAACGCTCGCAACATAATATATCACTTGCGCGCCGCCACCCCCGCTGCCAACGCAGCATCTTCTTGTTTTCTGGTGACCTCACTCACTCGCAGGAACACAACAATCCTCAAGGGAATTGTTATTTAGCTGCAACACCTGATGGTAAGCAATCATCACCGCCCTTGGAGATCAGCGACACCAAGGGGTCGCCGATCCGTTTGCCAGCCTATACTCATTCCTTTCTTTCTTTCTGGTGACCTCACTCACTCCCAGGAACACACCAACCCTCAAGGAAATTGTTATTTGGCTGCGGTATTCTGTGCAGCGGAGGACATTCTAAATAGTGTATTTTTTAATGATATGACGTCGCAGATATTTCCTATATCCGGACTTACAAACTTTACCTCTTTATTATTAGTGTAGTAAGTACGTTACCTATTGCTGTAAAGCATCTATGCGATGGGTCGAACCTACAGTTGTAGTGGCAACGCGTCGCCACGCGCTCGTAACCCTGCGACACTCTCATCACTCTGCAAATAATTTTAATGTTTTACATCTACCAATCAGGTCACGTCTCAATTTATTTTAAGTTCGTTTCTGATATTTCCATAAATAATCATTAATCGAATTGCAACCTAGCTACTTTTTTAAAACAAGGAATTATAAATCACCATCATTATAGAAATCTTGTAATCTTTTCAAAGAGACAACACGGCGAGCAGGGGCGTCTTAATTTATGACATAGACGTCGTTTATTCAGACTGGTTTTGATTAAATGTGATATCACTCAAGATCCGCCTCTGGCACGGCACAACGGCTACAAGCATGGTAACAATTTATTGTGATTATTCCATAGTCCGGTAACATACAATGCGGATACAGATATTGCGTCATTGAGTAATAAAGATATGGACAATGCATTAAGCAGTATTTCAGATTTATATGACGGTTGTAAAAATATTTTAGTGATATTCAATTTGTCGTTTTTTTTTTTTGCTACTTAATGTCACTCAGGGCACCGCGATCGATGTGGCCCTTAGAACACTAACCGATATTTCTGATAAATATTATAACAGATTATCAGGGTCAAAATTATGAGTGTGTTAGTGAATGTTTTAATAGAATTTACACTGAAATATCGGAGAGATTATAGAACTACTTAATATAGGAAATACGTTTGGGGTGTAAGAGGTTCATCAAAATCTTTGAACCAAAGCCAACTACACCTGCACGCAGTGCTCCCTGCTAACTGACAAAAGAAGCTCTGGCGAAAAGAGAGGCAGGGAGCGTAATTGTAAGCTGTCCGACTGGGGAATGTGCCTCCACCGCACAGAATACCGCAGCCAAATAACAACTCCCTTGAGGATTGTTGTGTTCCTGCGAGTGAGTGAGGTCACCAGAAAAGAAGGAGATGCTGCGTTGGCAGCGGGGGTGGCGCCGCGCGTGCGTTAATATGGCTACGGTAACCGCTTCACATCAGGCGGGGCGTATGCTTGTCTGCCACCCGTCGTAGTATTAAAAAAAAAAGTAGGATATTTTTTATCCAGGAAATATTTAGAATTTCTACATGAAAATAAAAAACATATTTCAACTTTATAGTACTTATTACAAATTAATTTTCTTAAGAGAGGTAGGGTGTACAGCTGTCCGACTGGGGAAGTACCTCCACCTCACAGAGTACCGCAGCCAAATACCAATCAGGCGAGCCGTATGCTTGTCTGCCACCGAACGTAGTATAAACTAAATATTTCATTGTTTATATTTCAAATAAAACATGGATTCAACCAAGATTTTGACTTAACAGCAATAATATAAAATAAAATATATCCTAAAAGCAATCATATGGCATAGGTTTCTCCACTTAAAATTATTCATGGTCCTTTGTTTTAAATAACGCAGACAAAGTCGCTGTTAACAACTAGCAGATAATAAATCTCTAAAAATAATAGCTGCATTAAATATTGATTATCTGGCATTGAATTTGTTTTTTACAATACTTATTCAAATTAATTCGTAATGGAAGTGACTTGGCCTTGTGCGGTAGGAAATAGAGACTTGATATTATACACTCATCGACATTTTTCTTTCGAACACAATATCTTACAAAAGGTCAGACAAACATTACTTCCGACATTGCTAGTTTATCTCACGTCTAATCATTAGGTGGTTAATTAAAATGTCATGATCAATGAAATCATTTTGGGTTCTAATAGCAAATTAATCGTGCAACCATACGTAAGAAGGAATTGATGCGGAACTAACTTTCTTTGTTTAGATTACAATCATAGTCACGAATATTGCAAAAACTAAAGTTAATTCTTTGGGTAAATATTTATGTTTTGGCTTTACTTTAAAACCAGCTGGTATACATACCATACACACTGGCGAGAGGTTCTACAACAAGAAATCATTGCGTTCGCTGAGCCACAGAAGTAAGTGAGTAGTTTACTTCGAATCCTGTAATTCCTTACAGTTTCAAGTGGCTGGTGCCGGGGATGTCTTTTACACGGGCCATGCTATCTCTCGGTCTTAAGTGGAAGAGAGCCGCGCACTTGTGTCTGAAATTGAGAGTACCCTGACTGAAGCTTTGGCCCTATAGATCGTGGTAAGCCACTTACAATTGATTTTGTAAAACTTATCCTGTTGGTTATAAAATGACCCTTCATTTACACAATGACGACCTTGGCGATAACTCAACAGATTTTTAGGTCACCTCAATATTTTAAGTAACACATGAGGGGCATGTGTTACTTAAAATACTCTAAATCTTGGCTTCCATTTGCCAGATTTATAACATTATTTTTTATTATTTTCTGATATAACAATAAGAACTTTACGTTATTTTTTTAAACTCCGACATTATTTGCTTGTTATATGCTTTCATGTATAGTGAACAAGAAACTTCTAATATGGCAGATCATATGTAACAGATTTAAGCCTCAAGTATAAAGGATTATCCTTTTTTAGATATCGCAACACAATCAAATCTTGCTTGCTGTTTGGCCGTTGTTTGGCAAGCGTGTGGATAGGTCATAATAGTTACGCGACACATGTATGAAGTGACAGGGGTATGTTTTAACTAAAAACGCTCTGTCTCCACACAACCAAATTAAAAATTTTCTCTCACTTGAGTCCCAGGTCTTTACAAATAGTTCTATGCATTCCAAATGCATAATATATTTTCTATTTACTTTATGTAATTAGGACACGTTGAGTCGTCAACTCCGGCTGTTGTCATTACAACACAGGTTTGTCCTTTGACGGCTTGAATTCACTAGCCTTTACCAACCCGCAATGGAGACCAATATATGTATATTATTCTGTGCCAATATAGCAAAGTATACTCAAAATCCCTGCATTTGCAGAGAGATCGACCGTAGATTTAGGTATTATAAAGTATTTCCATATAAGAGTATAAAATAGTACGAATATAAAATTTGCGAAGCACAGAAATAATAAAAATGGCACATAGTTACACTACATGTAGTATTATTTTATTTGCATTATTTTTTCATACTTGAGCATACTTTCAAGTATGAAAAAATAATGCAAACTAAGTTCAGTTCAGTACCTAAGTTTATCATTTCATATAATTACTTATTGAAATTAAAACGAACGCTAAACTAATAGATAAATCCTTTACGAGACCTTAAGCCAAATGTTGCTTCTAAATTCTTACTTTCAAATGCATTAAAGTCAACCTTGCACTGACTACTAAGTAATAATCCAATATATATGTATACAAAATACTAATGAATCGATTTTGGTATACATATAATCAAAATCGATTTTATAAATTCGTGTCAGGAAAGAATGGAAGACCTTACGGACGGTATTTAAGGAGTTTCGCTTATTCTTCCTCTTATGAGATCACCGTGAGGATTTCAATATAGCGAAGAAGTGCGATGGTCGACTATTGATTCATGTTGGTATACTGCGCGTGCGTCACGTAGGGGCGGGTAGTACCGGCCTAAACATACATACTCGTAGTCATGTCATACGTGAACAGGTGCACGCGCGCATTGATGAGCTGTCACGCACGTTTTTGAATTTATTCCTATAACAATAATATTTCATCGTGTTATCTTCTGAATAGACTAATAATATTTGAATAAACATAAATGCGCTATATAAAGAGCTATTCTCGGAGAATCTGTAGGAGATAAAATCAGGAATCCTGCTCTGGAGGCCTGCTCCGAATCAACATAGTAGAACTAGCAATAGCATGGCTCTAACTAAAGTAATCTAGAAATTTCGCATGAAAATGATGGATGCAACGCTACAAAATTATTATATTATTCTTATATTGTTCTTCAAAAAAGGTGACAAATCGTTATTGAAGAACTACACACCGATCTCGTTCCTGACCTACTTGTACGAGCTGTTTTCGAGGATTATCAAGAATCGTCTCGCTCGAAGGCTCGTAGACTACCAGCCAGCGGAACAGGCTGGGTATCATAAAGGCTATAGCACTGCGGCAGATTGTGTAGAAAACTATAGAGTACAATCTGCCATTCTGAGTGACTTTTGTGGAGTATGAAAAAGCTTTCGACTTCATTGAAACTTGGTCTTTTCTGGAATCCTTACAGTGATGGTAAGTAGATCATCGCTACATCGAGGTGCTGAGATGTTTGTATAAAACTGCGACAATGAATGTCCGCGTCGAGGACCAGAAGTCTATAGCTATCCAGCTGCAGTGGGGAGTGCGTCATGTGGATGTCATCTCACCGAAACTATTCATCGCTGCACTGGAAGATACGGAGCATTAACTTGAACGACGAGTACATCCACCATCTTCGGTTTTCCGATGACGTATCATAATAGCTGAGTCACTGGATGATCTCAGTCAAATGCTAAACGACCTTATTGCTGCTTCTTGATCCGGAGGGGTTGGGGATGAATTTTGACAAAACGAAAGTCATTTACAATAACTGCGTTGTTCCTAGCCCAGTTATCATAGAGAATACAGTTACTACAGTAGTTTAAAACTATGTCTACCTCGGCCAGGCCATTTAGCTTTGTCGGGGTAATTTTCACAAAGAGATCGATGGGCGCATTCGTCTGGGCTAGACAGCTTTCGGAAAGCTTCGGTACATCTTCACCGCATGAATACCCCAATGCTTAAAAACTAAAGTCTTCAACCAGTGCGTCCACCCCGCTGTGACCGTCTATGAGACTTGGACACTGACCGTAGGGCTGGTTCACAAGCTGAGCAGAGAGAGCTATCTCTCAGGCATAGAATACGGAACGCGAGAATCAGACGAAGAACCAAAGTCAACGTAGCTCTTAAAATGTGCAACCTGAAGTACTGCCACTTCAGGTTGCACATTTTAAGAGCTAAGGCCAACCACATTTGCCGAGTCAGCGATGGCCGATGGGGGAGCAAAGTCTAGTCCTGGAGTAGAGGCCCCGTATATCACATGTGAAGCGTTGTGCGCCCCCAATCTAAATGGACCTCAAAAAAGTGGCTGAAAGCGTAAGTGGATGCGGAACGCTTTCCGCAGGATCGTTGTGGAAATATTAGGGAAGGCCTATAACTAGCTGTGGATAGATACAGGTTGATAATCATGATGATTCTTAAACGTTGCGTTAGAAAAGTTGGATCAGATTGCATGTATCAAGCGCTCGTACTCTGTGCTACTATGTACAGCATAGTGCGATAAGCGATTTTTAAATATCCGCAACGACCCCAAAATAAAATTATGTGTTTCCGGAGAGTTACAGGGCCATACGACGGACGCTCGGAATCGCATTCTTATGCAATATTTGTAATATTACAGGACCTAAGTATTATATTCCATGCAAGACCAAATAAAATGTAATATTTTGCAGCTCCGGTGTACCTGCAGCCTTGATGTGCAACCGAAAGTTACCTACTGCTGCGGAATTTCTGCCGCGTCATTTTAGCATCGTGCGTTGGTTTAATCATTGTGAATTTATCGTATACCATCAAAATATAAAATATTTCCAAAAAGTGCAGATTCGTGATGATTTTCTGATGATATACGTAATGAGACGAGGCAAACGAGCGGAGCGAATCGTGAACGACAAAGGCAGATAAGCCTCGGTACGTGCTACGTACGCCGGCGGCGGTCGCCGCGGAACCTTGACTACAGCCGAGCTCCTTCCCGCGATATAATAATAAACCGCTCAGTCCGGCCTGAGCCTTTAACGATACTACACGACCGATATTTATATATTACAACCCGCGATACTCGACACCGATCGATCGACGCGCGAACAGTATGTGACACGGGACGGTGCCGGCGCGAACAGAAAGCCAAGTGGTCCCTTTTCAGTGAGACACAACTCGTATACCTTACAGTGTATATTGTGATGTTTTGTGCCAACCTATCCAGTGCCATACAAAGTGATCTTACCTTTTGCCAGCGAAACCACAAAAGGTAGGTAATTCGAAAATTTCTACCTTCATTTGTTGTTTGAAACTCTTATTGCATTAGTCACTTTACGCTCATTACATTAAAGTCGGAGTTAATAATTATCAACGCTAAATGAATTTATCATTATTCCGCAACTCACTAATGGAACTTTATTGTAGTACAAAGTATATTGTTGTAATTCATCTTACATTCAATGTACACTTACGGGGATTAATGATGCTAACTATTAATGCGAACTAATCATAGTTCGCAATGGACTATGAAAATGAAAGTTATCAAACATTAAATGTATCACAAAGAAGTATTCCCACGTCACTTATTCGACATTTCAAATGTTACAAAGCGAAAGCCTTAGGCAAATGTGCTATAAACGGCCGTTAATGACACTTTTCCCCTAGGCAGTTTAAATGTTACATTTTAAGTTAACGAGATTTGAAACATATATACATGAACATGAATGTATGTCTTAACCGCGATATTTTCTATATATTTCAAATATGTGTTTAGAAGTATATTTATCAGTTGTTTAGCACCCATAGAACAAACATTGCTCACTTGACTTAACTGGCGTTGTATAATTTATCCAGAAATATTTATTTCAAGCATTACGTAACAGACATTAAAAATACTTCAATAAGTGATAAACTTAACGTTTGGTAGCTTATGTCTTTCTATTAATTTGTAAATCATGTTTTATTCAGTGGTGCCAGTTAGCATCACTAAACGCCTTAAACATCTACTGCATTATAACTACAGCTCGTCACGGCAGCAGTTTCGCGTCACGTTTCGGACTTATTGCTGAATACATATATTTGCATTAAACGGATAACTCATGTTTAAATCTGATTTGCATTATTTAGTTTACAAAATATCCCATTTTGGGATGTAAACCATCAACTATATAGCCTCATCAACATCAACTACGTATACACTTAATGCATCCTACCGGTTAGTAAACAACTACATATTAGGAAAAATCAGGTAACTCCAGGAGACCTATCGCCTGATCGTTTTGTTTGCGAAAATTTAACTTCAGCTTAGATGTATGGTAGCTGGTAGAAACACTGGAGCTCTACCGACTAAACGGACGATTTTTGTCAATAACTAAAAAGTAAGACCTATTTTTCGAATCAAAATCGTAGTCGGCTACAGCTTCGGCGGTAGCGCCCCAGGCTACATATTCCTGTAAGTAAGCAAACACCTAAGAAATTCCTGTTAGTAGTGCGTTTACAACTCTTTAATTAATTAAGTTCAAATTTAGTACATATTATCCATATGTTCTAAAATGCAACATAATTGATTTAGATCAAATTGACTGACAGACAGACTCTTTAGTAATCCATTAAAAGTTCCGTTTTTCAGTCGTACTTAGTATGTAACACTAACAAACTAACTCAAATAGATCTATCAGAAAAATCATACCACGGATCGGCCGATTACAATGCATTTTTTGTATAAAGAAACAGACATACAAGGCCTGTGGCATAGTTCAAAAGAACTATGCCACAGGCCTTGTATTAAGATAAGAGATTAAAAATATAAATGTGTGTGTATTATTTGTCAAAATAAACGAAGCAGGATCTTTCACTTGCTACAGGCGTTAATGGGTCAAATTATATTGACATTGAATACTGTGTTTCGTTTACATAGTGACGCGACTCATATTCGTTTCCGCAATAATATTAAAATTACGTCCTCTATTTTCGGACTGAAGTAACATTTAAATTACTTGCAAAGATTATGGTATGGTTATCAAATAAACTATTACGCATTATTCACTTCCCTAATCAGCTTTAGGCTCTACCTATTCCTTCATGAAAATATAATAGACATAGTCGTTATTTCAAGCACAAGACGGTCACTTTTGAACTTAGATATTCCGATTAAATGTATAGATTAGATAGATTAATTCACTTATTTAGTCTATTTCACTTTGGATTCTACCTTCATGAGAATATCATCGACGACCTCGTCACCATGTCAGCCGAAGAACGTTCACTTCTGAAGGCGTCCTAATTAGACTTCCATAACAAAGGTCTACAAAAAAAAAATTTTTTTTGGGTTTCTGTTCTAATGCTTGAATTCTGAATCTAAACATCGAAAAACACTCGGATATCCATTTTTAATACTTAAAGTTTGCTTTTGTCTGATTTATGTTGATAAGTACGTTCTGAAGATTTTAATTGATTTTTATGAGCAATACGTGGTAAGCACTTTAGCACACGATATTTGAACGGCACTAGTGAGTGTTTACTTGTCTATTACTATTTTAAAAATTCTATTACAGTTGTAACAACCGACTTTTAAGCTTCTAAGTCTACTTATACTGTGGTCGTAATTAAAAAAAAGGCACCAAGACAATGTAAAAAAGCATGTTGATTCATTCCGTTTTATTTGCGGTGAAAAAAATTTCCTTTGGCAACGAATTTGAAGCTTTGCTAAGCCTATGAGGCTTATTAAAACATCAAAATATGGAATCTAGATAAGAAATGGGTACCTCACTTTGCTTGTGTTAATTGCAAAAATACTAAAAATAATAAAAATTGGTTCATGATAAAATCACAGAGTTTTGGACCACATTTCTCATGCTCATGAAATACAAGCCTGGACGAGCCTGAAAGGAGTAGTCAATGGTTTTCTTGGAAACCACAGAGCCAACAATTATGAAGAGTTGATAGAAACTATGCTTAAAAGTTTTAAATTGATGGGCTGCAGAATGTCCCATAAACTCCATATGCTACATGCTCACCTGGACAAATTTAAAGATAATATGGGTGCCTAATCAGAGGAGCAGGGAGAACGTTTTCACCAAGATCTGATGGACTTTGAACGATGTTACCAAGGGCAGTACAACGAGAATATGATGGGAGATTACATTTGGGGAGTAAGACGAGAAAGCCCATACAAACATAAAAGATCCACTAAAAATATTCATTTTTGAACTTGATTTTTTGTTATTTTCTATTTGTTTGCTATTATTTGTCATAATAATTATGACAAATAATAGCAAAAGAATTATTCTTTTGTAAAAAAGACTGTTATGTTCAATAAAAACTTTTCTTATCGTAATTTTAAATTAAATTACAGAGAAAATATAAAAATTAGTATATTTTATTTGAAACACTTTAAAATTGCTCTAGTTTCTATAAAAGCAAACTTTGATCGAAACACTTATTTTTTTATTTATTTGTAACATAGGAGAAACCAAAATTTCACATTCAGGAGCCAGACCCAAAAATTGTGTTGACCGGTGTAATGATCGGCTTTTGGTACTATTGCCACGATTGCTACTATTACCAAGTCGTTAGTTTTTTCAGTAGTAAAATTTCGCTTTTGTGACACTTGTTTATATATTACAAAAATTTGCGTAATAATATCTAAACATCTTGATAAGATTTAAAGTAGGTAGCTCAATATAGCCTAAACATTACATATGTATTCCAAATTCAAAAGAATGTCTTAACTGATGGTGCTCTTCAAATAGGGTGTGAAGAGATTTACAGGGTCGACAACGCAAGAGTGATGCTCTTGGTGTTGTACGTATCCATAGACTGCGTTAACTACTTCCCATCAGGCTTGTTTGTCACCTTAGTGGTATAAAAAATGTGAAGAGACACCTTCTAGGCCGGCATAGTGGACACGATGAGATGACATGAAGTGCGTGTAATTTCGTCGCATCAATTGCTGGAGTCCAGTATCCTACGGGCTATCAGGCAAGGGCTGACTGACACATGCCGTAGTCCAGTAAAAAAAACGTAAGTGTATTGAAGAATATTTATTCCGAATTGAAACTAAAAAAATGTACAAACTCGAGCATTTAAATTATATTCTTCCTAAATAATTATTACTTTTATGAATTAATTATTAGGAAGATTATTACCTACAAGCTCATAATATGAATAAAAAAAAATGAAAGTGAAAGTTAAATGAAAGAGGAAGCAAATGGCAGCAAAGACTAGTTGCATACATTTTAACCTTTGATGACTCCTCGCTATAAAGTCAAAGCCGGTAGTATACAGTTTACCCTCCGTGGGGAAAACACGATTCGTTCGATCAATCAACATGACTTCAATGGAAACAGGATATGTGATAGACGTGTGACCTTTGCAGACAATGCTCCGAACATTGACAATCAGCTGGTAATGTCTTATTGTTGGACATGTTCACTCGATTTGCAGTATCATCGACCAGGCAACGTGAAATGTGTTTGGACGAAGTAAAATTTGTCAAGTTGAGGAGAATTAGTTACCAAGTTAGTCAAACTTATTAAACTTAAACATCAGGGGTGTAAGTGGTTCATCAACAATCAACAACAATCTTTGAACCAAAGCCAACTTCACCTGCACGCGGTGCACCCTGCTGACTGACAAACGAAGCTCTGGCAAAAAGAGAGGTAGGGAGCGTAATTGTAAGCTACCCGACTGGGGAATGTACCTCCACCTCACAGAATACCGCAGCCAAATAACAATTTCCTTGAGGGTTGTTGTGTTCCTGCAAATGAGTGAGGTTACCAGAAAGGAAGGAGATGCTGCATTGGCAGTGGGGATGGCGGCGCGCGAACGATAATTTATGTTGCGAGAGTTAATGGGGCTGCTACGGTAACCGCTTCACTTCTGGCGGGCCGTATGCTTGTCTGCCACCCGTCGTAGTATAAAAAAAATCTAAGTAAATCATCCGACCGCAGTATGCCTGCATGAATGTCGGTTATCGCGCCAAACTTTGGTCATCCCACATTATACAGAGGCGGTCTGTTTGTGTTGTCTTTTTTTGTATGGAGTGGCCACGGTGTGCCTTCGGTAGGGCGGCCTTTGTATACCTCTCCAACGATTCCGGGATAGTCCACTAAAGCACTAAACACTAGGTCACGTTAGTATTGGAACTAGACTATACTGGCTGTCGACTGTCTAAGACTACAACTTAGTACAGACCCCTAGCCAAGTGTAATTCGTAGCGTAACGAACGTTAGATAGATCACGTGACATTTGTCAAAATCGAACATTTTAGTATGAGAATTGACAAATGTCACGTGATCTATCTAACGTTCGTTACGCTACGAATTACACTTGGCTAGGGGGGCTGACCACCTAAACTCCAGAATTACGCACAACCGAACATGAACACCTCCTACGAACAAACGACAGGTATGTAAGGAAATACTCCACTACAGCTAGATTCAATTCAATTCAATAATTGGTAATTCATAAAATCTACCGACTTCGGAGACGTAGATAATCTTATAAGCTCTAGCTACATTCAGATACGCAGTTCATCATCTTCCACATCAACAAGTATCTTAGGTTAATGCGCGTACAATTACGACAAACGAATTATTGCACCCTTCCAACAATAACACCAATATCACACAGTATTATCACCACAGTATTAACACGAAAATACTTCTACATTTTGCATAACAGCACAATATAATCGAAATTAATTACGACGGCATCGCCATATTGTCCACTGAAGATTTATTTGTTTTATAACAATATTTTCATTTTAATAACTTCCATGCTTCAAAATGTTAATAGGGAAATAACATCTAGATGAATTTTCAATATAACTCACCAAATTTGGATAATTTCCGATTTTCTATGATGAACGCAGCCCGCCAGGATGATAAAAGAAAAACGTCATCTTTTTAAAATTTTGAAAATCTCTGCTCTGATCACAAGGACTTTCGACCACAACAAGACACACAAAAGAAACTATTACAACTTTAGATTTTTTTAAACCTGACACGCAAGTCGCTAAGAAACAGGAGCTAGATTGATAGTATATTTGAGTTTAGACGGAGTCTGACGATGCCAAAGGAGCTGTTTGCGAAACTCGAGTATTATGTGATCGTATTTCCGTTGACTAAATACGAGCTAAACCAAATAGATACGAAATTTGACGAGCTCGGTGGCGTAGCGGTCAATGACGCGGCTTCGACACCAACGCTCGTGGGTTCGATTCCCACATAGGACAAAACATTTGTGTGCATGAACATGTCTGTTTGTCTTAGTCTGGGTGTTTTCTATGTATCATAGGTATGTATTTACAAAAAATAATGTATTTACGTATGTTTATCAGTTGTCTAGTACCGATAACACAAGCTTCGCTTACTTTGGGGCTAGATGGCGCTGTGTAATTTGTCTGACAATATTAAATACGTATATTACACAATTATTATTATTAAGATTCAGCAATCTGTAAAGTTCAAGCAGCGCTTCCGCTGGATCCAGGCAGGATACATCAACAAAATCTAATTATAGTTGGAACGATCATGCATCGTCTTAGTGGGGATTGGAAGAAAGTTTTGCAGATATCATTGACAAATCACAGAAATGAAAAGTTTACGGCTGCCTTCATTTATCTAAAGCGTTCAGCATAAAGTATTTTTTAATAATTAAAATCTATTTCTTACTACATAACTTTGTAAATAACATTATAAAGCAATTGTGTACTGATAAAATACAACAATACATTAAAATAATGAATAGGTATATTTTAGCAATAGGTACAAAACTCAGCTGCTGTTGCACTATAATTCTGACTGCCTCGTTGATAATCATTGAGTTTGAAAGTACCCATTACTTATTCTGTGGTTTGAACCATCGCTTTTTTGAAGTTAAAATGGCAATGTTCAAGGATTGCGCACAAAAATAAATATTACGTATCGATTGCAATTTGAAACGAGAATTTTTAGTTCATCGCGACAGTCGTCAATGCTGAATACATATATACTTAATCGTTAAATACTACACGAGAACATAATTTCTATAACCTGTCTTGGTGTCTGGTTTTCTACGGCGCTTTTATGGCTAAACTATTAAACTTATGCCAAAAAAGTGGGCATTTATTTTGATTAGGCATTTATAGGCGCTTATATTGGTATTTATCATGTTTAGACCCGCCCGATGGATATCGGCTGCAGCAGCCTGTAGACGCAAGCATCACCATGGGCATAACTCTTGACGTCTTTTTTGAAGAACCTTAGCTATAGTCGCCGGGTAAAACCTCTACAGGGAATTCATTCCACAAACCTTTTAGAAAGAAGTCCGCAGAAGAAATCGACTCTGAAACCGGACAGAACACGATTAATGCAAAGTTAGCTTAGTTATATACGAGTATATATATGTCATTTAGATAGCTGTAGACTACATTGCGAATTATAATTTATCTTGTGATGAATTTGTATAAAAGTCATGCTTAATCATACAAAATGTCGTAATTTATACGCAACTGCAGTGTCAATTACTGTTTTGTGGTTAAGATTATGATACGCGGCGAATACACCATTACCACCCATTACGTTCATCTCATTTGGTCTTAAGGCACCTCCGTCACTGGCAGTAGCACCACTGTGGAACAAAAATCATACTAAACGAAATGAAATGAACTAAATTTATCTAACGAGGAATTTATTACATTTTAGTATTTTTTGGAAATAATAGGTAGGGGAAAAAGTCTTTTCGCATTATAGTATGTATGAACTTGTAATAAAATCTCTTTGGTTATACCATTTGTATCTGGCAGGTTTTGATAACTTTAAAAAGTTTAAATTTTAAAAAAGATAATTCCAAATTCAAATTAGGTAAATGTGTGATTTTCATTTGTTTTTTTTACTGTCAAGATGAGTGAATCTAATGAAGAAATTCGATTCATTTTAAAATTTTGCTACAAAAAAGGTAAAAATGCAACGCAAGCTGCGAAAAAAATTTGTGACGTTTATGGACCTAGTGCAGTGTCTGTGAGAGTAGCACAAATTTGGTTTAAGCGTTTTCAATCAGGAAATTTTGATGTGAAAGATGCACGTCGCTCTGGTCGCCCTGTTACGGATAAAATGGGTGCCATTTTTGAAAAAGTGGAGCAAGATCGGCATATCAGTAGTTACGACGTAGCTGAAGAATTAGGAATTGACCACAAAACAGTTTTGGCGCATTTGAAAAAAGCTGGGTACACTAAAAAGCTCGATACTTGGGTGCCTCACGATCTCACTGAAAGAAACCTAATGAACCGTGTACTCATTTGCGATTCTTTACTACGACGTAATGAAAGCGAACCGTTTTTGAAGAAGCTTATAACTGGTGATGAAAAGTGGATCACGTACGACAAGAACGTGCGAAAAAGGTCGTGGTCAAAGGCCGGTCAGGCTTCACAGACTCTGGCAAAACCCGGGTTAACCCGCAACAAGGTGATGCTGTGTGTATGGTGGGATTGGAAGGGCATTATTCATTATGAGCTGCTACCGCCAGGTAGGACTATCGATTCTGAACTCTACTGTGAACAACTGATGAGATTAAAGCAAAAAGTTGAGAGAAAGCGGCCGGAATTAATTAACAGAAGGGGTGTGATTTTTGATCATGATAACGCTAGACCTCACACATCTTTAGCCACTCAGCAAAAATTAAGAGAGTTTGACTGGGAGGTGTTAATGCATCCGCCGTATAGTCCTAACCTGCACCTTCTGATTTCCACCTGTTTCGGTCTCTTCAGAATTCTTTAGGCAATGTCAGGTTAACATCACGAGTAGACTGCCAAAACCACTTGTCGTGGTTTTTTGAACAGAAGTCCCAAAATTTCTATAGTAATGGGATCATGTCTCTACCTACAAGATGGCAAAAAGTTATCAAACAAAATGGCACCTACATACTTTAGTTAAATGTAAATAAACTTTATTAAAAAATATTTTGAATTTTCATATAAAATACGAAAAGACTTTTTCCCCAACCTAATATTCAAAACTAGCTGACCCGGCGAACCGCAATACAGATTAAAAAAATACTATTAGATGTTTTTTTAATTTTCTTTTATAACGTTGTCCTGACAAAACCATACACAAAAAAACCGGCCAAGTGCGAGTCGGACTCGCGCACCAAGGGTTCCGTACCATTATCTATAAAAACGGCCAAAAAAAAACACGTTTGTTGTATGGGAACCCCCTTTAAATATTTGTTTTATTTTTATTTAATTATTTATTTTTAAAATGAATATATAACTAAATATTATGTGAGTATTTCAAGCGTCTACCTATTACCTTTATCAATTGCGAGCAAAAACGGGCAAAAAAAATCACGTTTGTTGCATGGGAGCCCCCTTAAATGTTTATTTTATTCTATTTTTCAGTATTTGTTGTTATAGCGGCAACAGAAATACATCATCTGTGAAAATTTCAACTGTCTAACTATCACGGTTCATGAGATACAGCCTGGTGACAGGCGGAGCCTTAGTAATAGGGTTCCTTTTTACCCTTTGGGTACGGAACCCTAAAAATATTTTTTTATACTACGTCGGGTGGCAGGCAAGCACACGACCCAACTGATGTGAAGCGGCTACCGCAGTCATATAAACGCTGGCAACATGAAATATCGCCCGCTACCCCCGCTCCCAGCGCAGCAACTCCTTTCTTACTGTTGACCTCAGTCGCTCGCAGGAACGTGAGATTGGTTTATGCTCTACTGGTGGTGGTGAGCTACTTATACCCCTTATAAATACAAATGTAGGGCGTGTACAATAAATACGGTTGGATCCTAAAAGTAAAGTTGCTTATGTCCATTTAGCCATGTTATATAATAGCTTGCAAATATTTATAGTCACAATATATAACATAGACACAATATAAATATGTGTAAATAACTAACAAAATATTTTTCAATTGTTAATATTGATTGTTAACAAAATAGTATACACAATAAGTCTTTTAAGTGTTCGTGATACCTGTGCCAACAGAAGTTAACTAAAAGTACAGATAGTCCACCTACAGGCTGTAATTAAAACAGCTGGTTGTCATAATCATATACGAGTATACATTATATAATTATGTATAATTCTTTAAATGAATGTATTGCACAATTACATCTCAATTTATTATACTACGTGTACATACGAGTATAATTGCTATCTGCCCACTAGTGAACGAGAAATTAATTAACAGTATTTATTATAACAAAAACCTGAAGGTCGACAATCGTTACGTAATGCATTCCAAGTAGTTTTGTTCGGCTATATATAATAAGAAAATTATTAGTTGCACATTGCATTGCATTCTAATGCATAACGATACCGTCAGTGGTCGCAGTGCTCAAATAACAAGATCCTGTGTCTATGGGACTTATAAATCAATGCGTAGATGCAGATTTGACCCTCCTCACATTTTTTTATACCATTAAGGTGACAAACAAGCCTACGGCCCGCCTGATGGAAATCGGTTACCGTAGCCATATTAACGCTCGCAACATAAAATATCGATCGCGCGTTGCTGTCAACGCGGCATGTCCTTCGTTTCTGGTGACCTCACTCACTCGCAGGAACTCAACAACCCTCATAGGAATTGTTATTTGGCTGCGGTATTCTGTGAGGTGGAGGTACATTCCCCAGTCGGGTAGCTAACAATTACGCTCCCTACCTCTCTTTTCGCCAGAGCTTCGTTTGTCAGTCCGCAGAGTACACCGCGTGCAGGTGAAGTTGACTTTGGTTCAAAGATGTTATTGAACGACTTACACCCGAGTATAAATTGTTCAGAAATATTTATTTATATTATTTACTACCAAAGTTCCGTAGTTCTAGTAAGTTACTAATTTGTTGTGTTCCGAGCCGTTAAAACCGTGAACATATCATATGACAATTGAAATCATAAAACCCGGTTCACATCAATAAAATTGCGTCCTACAATTATTTATTTGGCAAGAAATATTGTGTGCATTCTCACGTTCACACTACCTATGATAAGATTGTTTCGTTTACTACTGGCAATGGGCGTAGTACACTGCCAGTAATGTACAGAAGAAAAAATATTATATGAATATTATATTATATGCAATGAAATTTACAACTTCGGCATTTTGATACTATCTTTGTAGCCCACGTTTCGAATGAAAGGACATGTCGAGCAATGTAAAATGTTTTTAAAATGCCAAGATATTCATGAACTCGACTTTCGAGCTCAGTTGAAGGCGTTCATCATCTATATTTTAATACAAGTATTTAAAAAAGAGGAGCTCGATGGCGTTGATGCGTTGTCAATCTAATCGAAAACGCAAGTTAAGCAATGTCGATCATAGCCTGTCCATGGATGGGTTTATATATCTCAAGCCCCGCCGCGTTTCGGAGGGCACGTTGAGATGTCGGTCCCGGATGCTTTCATTAGATGACAGTCAGTAATCCAAGGCTTTAGGCAGCTTGAAAACATCCGTACTCAAGCAGCGCAGCGTGGTGGAGTATGATCTAAACCCCTTCTATTGAAATGCGACCCGTATTCCAGTAGACGGATGAATAAAATTGATGACGATAATAAAAAAATACGAAACTTCCAAACTGGTGATAATATATACTCATTTCAAGCTAATATTTCCCGATTGGGGTGTGTTCAGAAAAGTTGTTTGACATGATGCCCACGGCCTCCTTCTACAGTTTCGCCATCGACAGGGAATTCATCCTCACATAATGGAGCCTAAGTGGTCCTGTACTGTACGGTTCCAGAGAAGTTTTCTCCCGCGTACTGTCAAGCTGTGATCCAATGAACTGTCTGTCGAGGTTTTCCCAGGAGACTACAGCATGGGGTTCTTTAAAAGGGCGTGAAGAGGTTTTTACAGGGTCGGCAACGCGCGTTGATGCCCATGGTGTTACAGGCGTTCATAGGCTGCGGTAGCTGCTTTCCATCAGGCGGGCCGTAAGCTTGTTTGCCACTTTAGTGGTATAAATAAAATAATAATAATACAGCCTGTAAAACTATTCTGACATTAAAAAGACTCGACATGTCAATAACATGACCAACCTAAATTATTATTAAACGCTAATCTCAAATCTAAATTTCTAAATCTGATCCCAACCTTACTCAGCAAATATTTGTCGATTGTTTTGTAATCGCTCTATTATTGCTATACTACCATAGCAATAATAGAGCGTAAGGACTACGACCACTCCACTCACTCACGGCCTGCTTACAAATCGGCCACAGATTATTGCAACGCTGAACATTTTGAACGATTAACTATTCACCGCCAATGTACTTCAAAAATATAACATATATAAATAAATATCTTCGACAGAATGGAAATTAGTATTTAGATAATCTTTATAGAAAATATCCTAGAGTTGACCGCTAAAAATCCTACACTATAAACTATATCAGAGGGACAATTCACGTAATTAAAATGTAGTCAAAGTTCAGTTCGGATCAAGCCTCGATCTCGCAAATGTCATATTTGGTATTCTCCTGGCACAATATGAAACTTCTAAGTTTATTTTAAGTGGAATTACCTACATCGAAATATGACCGAGAACAAAGCAAACTAAGAATGTGTTATTACCAAAAATAAGAACTGATAATAATGAATGAATGAAATAAGTATATAATTTTAGTCAATTCACAATTCAATCTCGATTCGGTTCACTTCATTCTGCCATCGTAAAATAATTATAAGAATTGGCATTTAGGTCAATTAGAACGTCTTGTCTTGTCTAAATCCAAAAACACAAAATTGAAAACGTACTCGTATATTAGGATATTTTTTTTTTTAAACAAATCTTTAATTTATTTAATAGTGCTAGGCTATAACTTAATAAATGCGTGTTGTATTCAAAATTATATGAAATGTAAGGCAATGCACTTATGTAGTTTAAATGTGCCTACTCATAAAATAATAGCATGCAGTGTATAAAAGCTATACAAAAAGTTGTGGCTAAGGACCAGAAAACTACTGTATTGCTTAATGAACAAAGTCATACTTTGCTCAGTACCTAAGCAAAACAATTATTATTATTTCTCATTTCCTCTTTTATCGCAGCAATAGATATAAATTAAGATAATGTTTGTTTACCTAACACCTCACATTAACTGCATAAAATCTACATAAATTCCTCGCGATGAGTTGTTTTATGAACCATAAAAGATATACACGTTTGGTATGGATTTAGAGAAATAAATTACTCCCAGCGGCTTCCTCAGCTATAATGATATTAAATCTGTTATAACATTTAATGTTTTTTAAAGGACTCACACACATCTTTGTTTAATCGTGAGACTGTGATTTTACTGCTTTGTTATTAATAAACGATAAGATGACGAGCCCGGTGGTCGAATGGCTAGCTTTAACTAACTTTAAGGTCACGGGTTCGATCCCCGCACAAGACAAACATTTGTGTGCATGAACATGTCTGTTTGTCTTATTTTCTTATATTTGTCTTATATTATTTGCAAAAAAATGTATTTAAGTACATTTATCATTGTAAATTGTCCATAGACATTAAAAAAAAGACGTAGCCCGTTACTTATTTTGAAAAATTTTTGTGTAAGGGGATCATTACCCTTTTCATAATTAAATTTTTCCGAGTGCCTAGGACGGCTAAGGGGTGACCGGATTATATAATAATTATGGAGTAATTGTAGCTGCCTGGTAAAAAAAAAGATATGTAACTCATAAATTTTACATTGCTCCTTGTTGGAGCATAACAGAGGGAGCATTATTGTAATAAACCCGCCAGTAAACCGTTTCTAAACATTTCATTTTAATTCAAAACTGCAACCGGCGACATCGCAGGAGGGGCGGACGCTTTACGCATATTGACAGAAATCAGCCAAATGAATAAAATTGGCAACGCCTGCGGAAATAGCCATGTAAAGTAAAAAATATATTACATAGTTCAAGCTATCTTCATATTAAACTTAACGGGTTACTATCAGAAGATCAAGATATCAGAACGACCAAGTAGACATATAGTTCACATCTCAGAAAGACTATGTATCCAGAACGCCTTTACATCAGAATTTCTAAAAAGCATAATGACCACATTTCAAAACGACTTAGTAGCAAAACATCTAAATCTCAAAACGGTTAGATAGCGATATGACCAGATCGCAAAATGTAGGTGTAATTCGGTACAAAACTTATTCCTTTCGAATCTCTATTCGTAGTCACTTGAAACATACTGTCCACTTGAAATATAATAACTGTTAATTATTATAAAGAAGTATTGTTCCGAAGGAAATTTGTCATGCAAGAAGTGTTGTATTATCGTGCGTTTTATTTTTTCAATAATTTTATTTGTAATGTTTCTAGTTTTTAAATTTCATCTTGAATGTACAGTCATTGTGGCTATCCAGTCAAACTGCGATATGGTCGATTCACGGAGTAGTCGTTTCGATAACTAGTCATTTTGCTACCTCGTCAATTTCAGATATAGACTTTTTGTAGGGTTGGTCGTTCTGATATATCATCTTTATAGTGTTTAGGTCAATTTGTATACTAAGACATTAACTTCTTTCTTCTATAAAAACAATTATTATGTATAACAAAAACACGAATACACAATCTTCTATAATAATAAATCGATAAAAGAAAATGTATATTGGAATGATAAACTAAAATAAAAAAAATAGTTCTTGAAAGTAATAAAATTAAAAACCCTTATGAACTTGATTAAAAGAAGTTTTCCATCCGATGTTGTTTCAAAAGATGTAGATTCTACTAGAAAGATTGTAAGTAATTATTATATACGAGTAGCTGCTGATTCTTCCTTGTTGTGATGACTAGCATTACTCCACGATCAAGCGCTATTCATTTGTGTTTTTTGATAAATAGCGATAATTTTTGTTCCCAACCTCAAGAGCGGTTTCTCCTTGTCTGTGGTGTCCGCATACAACTCCATTCTCATCTATTGTTCGGAGTTGCATCAGCTCTTCTTATTGTACTATAACGTCCCTTCGAATTACGTGAGATGCAATCATTAATAGCTATATTTTTCGCAAACACGTAAAATGTTTATGTATTTTAGTCATTTGTTAAGTTTGTCTCTTACGTGGTTAACAAAAATTGCTTTCAAAAGACACGATTGGTTTAAAAAAATAGTTGAAGTCGCATTGCAAACGCACGTAACAAAATATTTTTCTTTGATTTAAACTCGTAGCTCCGTGTGATCTAGACGGATATAAAATAGTTATTATTATATAATAATTACCTTCAGAGTTTTCTATGAAATGCCACCAAACTACTTTTAGCACTTTTATTATCGTGAATAATATCAGGTAGTTACCTAGGTGTGAGTATCTACTCAGAGTAATAAATATGCTTTAAGGCCCTTGTATATATTACTTATTATGCTAGTTGTTGCCCGCGGCATACATATATATATATATATATATATATATATATATATATATATATATATATGATGAGAACAATATGACTTGAAATACCAACGCTTACCTAATTAGTCTAGCTAAAGTTAGTCTTACCGCAATAACTTTCAAAATCTTTGTCAGTTGCACAAACTAATGTGGCCTTAATGACAAATCTATTGTTTGGAGTATTCGCGTTAATTGCCTTGTGATAAGTGACTTTCTTTATTTAACAAATGCTAATTCTCAGCCATTCGTCTCACAACACATGAGCTCTTAATTGATGATGGTGATTATTAAAGTCAGTGAACTTCGTGTTTTGGTTGACAGCCGGATGCTGACGAGACAAATGAGGGGATTTTTATCATTGTACCTGCATCATTTTTAAAACTTTATTGTACATAAGTTACAAATAAAATGCACAGGCAGATGCAATTAAATTGTCATTAAATACACCATAGGTTACTGAAAGTCAAGTAAATGCAAACAATTCTATAAAGGTTTTTGAACCTCGAAGGAAGCGTTTGATCAGAATTTTAATGGTCATATACTCGTAAAATGAGCTCGAGTAAATCGGAATTTCAACAAAGCCTTTTTTATACTACGTGGAGTTGCAGACAAGCATACGGCTGATGTAAAGCGGTTACCATAGTCATATTAACGCTCGGAACATGAATAATCGCTCGAGCACCGCTACCCCCGCTTCCAACGCAGCAACTAGTTCCATTCTGGTGACCTCATTTACTCGCAGGAACACAACAACGCTCAAAGGAAGAAGCCTGCAGTATTCTGTGAGGTGAAGGTACGTCCCCAGTCGGGCAGCTTACAAATACGCTGTACTCTACCTCTCTTTCGCTAGTCGGCAGAGTATATCACGTGCAGATAAGGTTAGCTTTTTTCCTAAAGATATTGGTGAGACACTTTCACCCGTTTACTTTTTTTATTAATAAAGTCATAACAGTCAAAGTTACAAGTATTTTACAACGTTATGACTTGATTATACTTATTGACAAATGCTAAAAATAGCAAAAACATTTAGCGGAAGTGTTTATTTCCGGACAGCAAAGTCCAAGTTTAAATTACCGAATGAACGTTGAATAAAAATTAAAGTTTATTTTTATTATTGTTCAGTTCACGTAAATATTCGTAATTTGTTGCTGCGGTATGGGAAATGTAAATCAGGCGGTCGAAGAGCCTACCGTCTTAAGGCCATATGACGACCTCGTTCGCCGCGGCGCACCACGCACGCCGCTAAACATGCGGATAGGAAGAGGAAAATATTCATACATTAGTAAATATTTAGTCTCATTCTAGACGAATCAAATATTTCTAAGAACAACATTGTAATTTCTAAGAAGTTTAAAAGATAAAGGATAAACAAACCAAACTAGTGTCATAAGGAAACATAAAGAAAACAATTGGTGTAAAAAAAATGAGTAGCACGCGTTTCAAAATTACGTATTTATGAAACTGCCGTTTGTATCGCGACGTACAGTCCCGTCCACTTTTATGATCGAAGAGCCCCGTCATCTTAATTACCAGCCTGTATCTACCCACAGCAGGATACATGCCATTCTCAATGTTTTCTATTAATATTATACTCCATATTCCGTAACAAAGCCACTTAAGCTTTTTTAAAAGAGGGACGCATAACGCTTTGACGCCCTAAACACAGCCTTCACTCTAGACGACATTTTTCTTCCATCTACCATCACTGATTCTGCAACACCGCCACTTACTTCATCTTATAAGTAGAAGAATAGTTAATGTGATGCTTTTTAGGGTTCCGTACCCAAAGGGTAAAAAGGAACCCTATTACTAAGGCTCCGCTGTCCGTCCGTCCGTCTGTCACCAGGCTGTATCTCATGAATCTTGATAGTTACACAGTTGAAATTTTCACAGATGATGTATTACAGTTGCCGCTATAATAACAAATACTAAAAAAACAGAATAAAATAAATATTTAAGGGGGCTCCCATACAACATACGTAATTTTTTTTATTGTTTTTGCTCGCAATTGATAATGGCAATAGGTAGACGCTTGAAATACTCACATAATATTTAGTTATATATTCACTTTAAAAATAAATAATTAAATAAAAATAAAACAAATATTTGGGGGGCTCCCATACAACAAATGTGATTTTCTTGGCGTTTTTATAGATAATGGTACGGAACTCTTCGTGCGCGAATCCGACTCGCACTTGGCCGGTTTTTTTTAGTTTATCTTTAAAATACTAACTTTATTGTTGTGACAATTAACGTTAATTGAGAATGGGTTTATGATATATGATATGGCATAGCGTTCATAGTAGGTAAGCTGAAGTGGCAATGGGCGGGTCACATCTAACCTAGTAAGTTATCGCAGATGGTCGAGGAAGGTGTTAGAGTGAAGGCCGTGCGCAGGACGACGAAGTGTTGGACGACCATCTTTTAGATGGTCCGATGCCCTTAATAAAGCGGCTGGAAGCTGCTGGATGCGGAGGTTCGTATTTGGTGAAAATCTTATATACAGTAGTGCGTAAATACAGGCTGATAAGGACGATGATATATATAGTCGCACAAGTTTCATCTTTTAATACAAAAATCTTTTATTAAAACGTATTTATCCGATTTGTTGTATACTCGTAGTTTTATACATCTCTTTTCGCCAGAGCCTCGTTTGTCAGTCAGCAGGATGCACCACGTGCAGGTTGGCTTTGGTTCAAAGATGTTGATGAACCACTTACAGCCATTCTTTGTTTTGTAATTGCATGTTTGTAATTTACGTAGTGTTGGCACACCTCTGATAAATTGTTATGCCAAATAATAAATTACACTTTTACATTGTTATTATATATTAGTTTTACTTAATCATACAAAAGATATTGCAACACGTATCTTTTGTATAAATTTTAGTCATCATAATTTTAAAGTGTGTTTTTTACCCACAAGAGTAATTTGATAATTATTTCGCATAACGATTTATCAGAACAGAAGCCGACTGTAAATTACAAACAACATGCAATTACAAAACAAAGGCAGGTACAATAAGTTAATTCTCAGACAACCTTCACGTAATATTAAGTCAAGTAATAAATATTAAATCTGAGAATCATATCAACGTGTGCTTAATGACTAAAAAATGAATAATGGGTAAGACGCCGTAATATGTAGATTATGACCAGATGAGCTCGAGATCTGAGCTTACATAAAAATCCATGTGGAACAGCGGTCATACGCACTGTTCCCAGTTACTGACTGTCCATTAACATATTTGTCGGGTGCCACTCCGCTTTAAGTAACTCGTTATGATAAATCACTGCCTAAAATAAAAAAGAAACAGTTCCTACCTAAATCTTGAACGTGATCGCCAGCAAACTTGACTGCTCGTACGTTAGCCGTTACTGTGACATATCCGGTGGAATGGTGCAGAAATGGCTCACAATATAGACAAAGAATGATATTATATAATGTAATATTAATAAAACGTAGTTCATAAAGTAGTACTTAGTAAAATACTAAGACTCAAATTTTGTTAGTAAATGATACCATGAGTCTGAGTCTTAGTTACTTAAATAAAGAAATTTTATTATTATTATAAAATGTAGAAATATTTTACTACAGGTAAGACCACCAAAATGTACACAACTTATTGTAGTGGTTTAAAAAAAAATGATATAAAAAGTATGTAATCCATACAAGTCCTCGATATACATGCTCCTCATCATCCGTAAATACCTATATCTATCGATTCGTAGTCTAATATTAACTGAAAGTTAGCTCATCTCTGGCAAGACCACACGACTTCTAAATAGAATAAAATCTAACCTTGGAAGCTACATGTCTGCTAAAACCATTTAAATAAAATACCGACTTCATTGAAGTCTGTTTCTATTTTTAATTAAAATATCTTATCTCCACGATCAAATTCGATTGAAATTTACATGTAACCACTGCGGGAGCACCCATTATCGAAGACAATAAGAATTCTAATCATTAGTTCATAAATACCGTCACTATCGCGTAAAGAAAAAAACATATTCTCGATATGAGAACATCCACCTTTTTTTGAAGTCGGTTAAAAATTACTCACTGAAGTTCTTATGTATGAATACATTATAATTTCTTATTATTAGAGTAATCTTTGATAACATCTGTTATGTTTTTATTTGTACAAAATAATATTTATATGATTTCCCCCGCGACATGTAATTTAAAATTTGGAGCATGACGGCAGCAGGCCTTCTATACAGCAAGTTGGCATTTCCATATTGCTATCAACCATCTCTTATCAAGGAATTCCTGTTAGAATTATCGCAACAAAATCAGCTGGAGGGCAGGTTATATCACGATGTTAAAGTTATCATCAGTATTTATCAAGCGAGGGTTTATAATCAAAGACATTTATCTGCATGTCTTTGAAACAATCTTTCAAAATTCTTCATTACGGTTCTTATACCGTGCACCTAAAAGATTACACTGTCGATGAATATTTTTATTATACCCCTATAAATAGTAAAAATACTAAAAAAATATCTCGTTTATGTCGGTTGTAACTATTAATGATAAGCACACGACTAAAAGTGACATTTCGACATCAGAAGGGCAACAAGTGTAGCGAGGCCGGCGGCAGCGCCCGTATCACGCCCGCGTATCTTCCGACTACTGCCTCTGCGCGCCATCACACAATAACAAAGGAATTAATAGACTCATTCATAATTTTCATAGGATTTGCTACTCGAGATAGACGGTCGAGATATGAGTTTCCCACGTTAATTTGACTGTAGCTGCCCCTGTGTTTCATAATAGTTATTGTTTTAGATTGCAGATATGCATAATATCTAATCATAAATCTTCATCCTTTTATTCGTGATGAGCTTACATTGCGTTTTATGTTTCTTATTAAGAGAATACTGAGATTGAAGTCTTTATTGATTGAAATGTTGATTGCATTCATTATACTTACAATTATATAGATAACTAATTGTGTATGTCCGTTCATAATTAATAGCAGACACCTTTTATCCTGCCTGTTCACTAGCAAACAATATTAAAACCCTTCATTACAACACGGCCTTACCTATTCATTGCGTTGATGCTTGGACAAAGTTCCTTTTCCTCCCACACACAAAGGAAAACCCACGGTAAGGCGAGACAAACACCAGCTAGTGCCAGCCGGTAAACAGATAAAAGCATCCGAAAACTTTATGTGCATAAACTGTGTATTCTTTCGATTCTCTTAACGTGGCTATCTACCACACATATCTCATTACAGGACCTTGGCTCGAATACCAACTGCTCGTTGTTTTTATGCCACGCTGTCATTTGAGAAGGTTGAACCCGAGCACTGCTCAATGCAAACTTGTTACCGCAAAGTCGCTCAACAGGCTAATGTCCGTGCCGGTCACTTAAACAAAACTCGTATGCAACTATGAACGATGAACCGTTTCTATCCATTTATTAAAAAGAATTATCATAGCAGTAATTGATGACCTGCACCGATCGATATATCAAACTAGTTAATTGACGGATAAGGCAATTTGATTCGGGTTTTATACATTAATGGTATCTAAACACTTGACCTACGCATTTATCCATGAATTGGTTTGATCACGAGATCGACGTACCTAATCGTGTTTAAGTCATTTTTTTCGTGGCCACCAAATGAAACCGACACGATGTTGGATCATCATCAACTGTTCGTAAAGAATATTACACCTTTTTATTCACAGTCTATCCATCACTGTATGATATAAAGAAGGTTTCATAACATAAATTGCAGTATAACTTAGTACTATTACCTAAACTGTGGTATAACTATGATCTAAGCATAAGCAGGATAAAAATGCGTACAATGTAGTAAGTTCACAATGAAAAATTCATACGTTCTGTGATTTTATCAACTTTAAAGACTTTAATGGACCTAAAATTGTAAAAAAATATAAAGCTAACATATTTTTCCCTGTGATTTTCAGAATGAAAAACATGCAGACAATGGCAAATAGACATTAAGGCTATGACCAAATAGCTAGAGTCAAATTATCGAAAGTAGGTACATAGATGAGTAGACATGCATTAAATGCATTAAATTATACCTACATTGAGTACCTAGTAATAGGCTAGACGACAATTTTTTGTTTCGATTTGTTATGTAAAGACGTTATTATAATATAACTATAGGTGAAAGAATTACTTCGATAGCATAACAACTTCTCGAGATATAATACTTGAAAATCACAATTTTGGACTTTCCCAAAAATGCTGAATCCGGAACTGGAACCGGACTGGACTTTGAAGTTAGACGCAGAAGGCGAAAAATTGCATTTTGGCATTGGAGATGGCCTATATCCAGCAACATATCATGTGTATCTAGGATAGATACAAGCTTATGATGATGTTATGTCCAGTCAACTATGTACTTAAGATTATTTCATCGTACTCTAAGTATCTCTATAATATTCTCCTGTATATGTCAGTAACTGCATAAGTAATTCTATTCTATCTACTTCGACTAATTCTAAGCCGGCTATGTATAAAGGTAAAATGTCGTCAAGATAAAGTATCAGGTGTGTGCCAAGAGTACAAGTCGTAACTATTTGCATGCTACATTAACCGCTAGTAAAGGTGTTACCAGTCAGCTGATCGAACAACTGTTAAGTATTTCGAAACTATTCAAATTATAGGCATAGTGTAAACATTGAGTTTTTGTATATTTCCAAAGCGGTTATTTGCCTTCAGAAAAAAATGTGATAAATAAACATGTACCACATTTATTTAGCCTTGATCCGTAGAGTACCGTTGGATTGAAGTAGCAAATTGCAAATGTTTTTGTTATATCTTTTTTCTCGACAATATATGTCTAATCATGTTGGAGTTCATCCAAACAGTTCATTTGTTTTTTTATAGCCAAGAAGCCTACTTCGAAGTGAAAATCTTATTTCTTAAAGTTCAAAGTTTCAGCTGAAATTTTGGTTTTTTTAAAATACATTACGTAGTGGCTTAGAGAAAACAATTGTCAATGTTTCATTATTTGTTGAAATCATTGGCGAAAGTACAGTAAATTGTTACAGACATGTACATAAATATGACACGAATCGGATGCGTCTCGTGCTTGGGGCACTGCCGGGCCATTATGCCTGCCATGGCCACCTATACAAAATAGACCAGAGTGCAGAACATGCAAAGGGTCTAACGAGACCATGAAACACTTGATGTGTTAATGTGATGCCCTAGCCAGCAAACGAATGGAAATCCTAGGAAAGGCATACGCGGACCTGCAGGACTACAGGCTTTTCTCAATAAGGAGCATACTGAAGTACATGAAACATGTCTCCAGACAGTCAGGGGAGATTGAATAAAGGATTAGAGCGAGCACAAAAGAAAAAAGATCAACGTGTAACCGGTGCTGCAGCAGTGGACCCACTCTAAGATAAGAAAAGATTCATGTTAAATATAGGAAGAAGAAAGAAGAAAAACATTTATTTGCTCATTACACAGCACATTATGTTTACACAAGACAACAAACAGATAATGTGGTATTAAAAAGAAGAATAATAAAGTACTGTGCAATGTCGCAAAATGGTCCTAACTCAGCATAAAGACCGAAATCTGCAACAGACTCGGCACTGATTTTCAGTTAGGACCAGTTGCAACATCACGGACATACAAGCACAATAAAAAAATAAATTAAAACAACAAAAAAGAAACTACATAAACAAATTACACACAAAATCAAAAAAGACTCAATAACAACTATTCTAGACACTTCTTAAAACAGATACATATATGAATCTTTCAACAAATTTTGTTGTATTATTTAAACAATAAATAAGGTCTTGCGGGACGGAAAAGTCCACATTGACAAGATGACATTCGTTTCTGAAAAATTTCTTCCGAAACTTTGGATTTTTCACTTTGGAGTACGCCTCCTGATATTTAAAGCAGTTACTGTTGCCTCTATGTGCTTAGAATACAAGGAATATTGTTTGTGCGCTGTTACCCCCGCATGCTAACGCTGCTTCTCCTTACGTCTGGTAATCTCACTCACTCGCAGTAACAACGTCACGGCAAGTGCGGGTTGACTTTGGCTCCATTTTGTAACTATAAATCAAACAGTTCATTCGTTTTATAGTTTTTGTAGCTATTAACAACGTGAAGTCTCGAGCATATACAAGAACTAGAACATCGTTATTGTGTAATTTTGAGCATCCAAAATGCACTCTCTATGTTTTGGATTGCCGTAGTTTGAGTAGGTATAAAAAACGTTATTGATATACTTAACAATTATTTGTCGTACTATTATTTATAATGTATAATCCCGGTTTATTAATATTGATACGAAGTCGTCAATACAATACGTGTACAATTTACCTCTTAAGTTCAAAATTCCAGACTTTGCAGATATATTTCAAAATGACACCCATTTTTTACAGTTGGAACGGAACGGTATCCTAAGACTATGCAAATCCTCAGATATCGATTTTAAAAGCGGTGGGCCCAGTATCAAGTAGTTCAAAATAACGCCCTTAAATACATATTTTTAAATTCAATTCCATTTTAGCACACAGACTGCTAAAAAATTATAAGTTTTCTTTGACTTTGTCACAGTCAAGTAAAGAGTAAATTATAATGCTATTATAATTGGTGTTTTAAAAAGAACTTGGTGAAAGTTGAAGTTTCGAAGTTTCATATCGACGGTGGCAATTTTCCCTTTCGACCCTAAGAGGATATGGTCGCATGCTACTTTATTGCTATGCACTGACGTAACAACTAGTTACGCTTTCGGCACCTAGAGGTGCAACAATGTCCACTTTAAAAACTTATATAATAGCAAAATTGCATAGACGGATGCATAAGATCAAAACATCGGCCATTGAATGTTGTAGTGAATGTTATAGTGTTAAAAATTGATTGTATTTCGCATTTTAACCACACTCCCCTACTCACATAATATCTACTACAACTAGATTATGGGCAAAATGTATTTTTGTTTGTAATATCTAATACAAAAAAACAGAATATAATCATCGTGACAACCTTAGAAACAAAATTTGTACAAAAGCGAGCTTATCTCTGCAAGAAGTCTCTACCAACTAACCTTTATAAGTGTTGAAGAGGAAAACAGGTGATTGACGAGATATAGAGATGTACAACATACATAGATCAAAAATGTCGGCATTTTCAGTCATACTCGTAAATAATAAAAGCCCAATAATTCCCACTTTTTTACATAAATACTTCTTGGGAATTTTTTGTAAATGCCCGACATTTTGCCAATCTTTAACTGCAACCAATCTCTAAGTAATGATCTAAAACTCTTAATCCTAACCATCAATGGGAGACGAGAGGCTTTCCGCAGTATAGCATTTCGTCTCGCTTTGATAGTTAGGTTTAAGAGTTTATCCTTATCACCTAAGCTGAAGCCAATTCAGATTGATTTTTTAGTTCTAATAGCTAATAAACTTACATTTTAAGTTAATGACAAAACATATACGAGTGCTGGAATGGCTAACAAAGGCTACTTCGACGGCAACGATCGCGCGATTGTGACAAACATTTATGTGCATAAATATATCTGTTTGTCCTCTCCTGGGTATGTCTATGTAAGGAGCATCTATGTATTCACATACATTATTAAAATCAATAAAACCATAAAGTTTTTGCAATAAATGACCGAATAAGGTATTAATTCAATTCGTCCTCGTCAGTATTCAAAGGTCAATTAAAAACTCACGGTAGATTATGGCTTTCGATGGTTTCGGTAACAAGGCAGTCCTCTTGAAGGACGTTGCCACTATAGGTATTGTCGATATTACAAACTGTGCAATTGGTTTTCTATGGCAGTGAAAAACTATTATAATTTTGAAATATGTATGATATATAAAGTCAATGGGATTAGCCGTAGAAAATTTTACGCTGCAAGTTCGTCTCAGCAGTAAACTTCGCAACACTTATTCGTCTTCTTCTATGGACTACATGTAATAAAATGTTAATAGAATATTGAAATGATTCTAGTTTCGTCTTCATATATAAATCTTTATTTTAGATAATTTCTACAACATACAAATTTGTATATATCGTTATTTCTCTTTTTTGTTCATAAAATATCAAGAATATCATATTGAATAAATTTATTACGTTTTTTGCGTAGCGCGTTTCAATTTTTTAAATACGGTTTTCTTTTTAACACGCTTTTATTAGCTTCACCTGTATGTTTGCTTGTCGGTTTGTCAGTTTGTAACCGACTTCTTTGAACTTGATTTTGACCCACTTTGAACGGTCAGATTTAATTGAAACTTTGTATACTTATCAAGGACCAATGACAATACAATAATTTGATAAGTTCATTTAATTATCCTGGTAAGTATCGCTAGGATTAATTCATTTTCGTCACATATCACATCGCACTAAAAAGTGGAAAATAAATATATATTTTAAAAAAACACGTTTTGTTGATCAATTGAACTAAAACACGAAAAATATTTTTTAATATAGGCAAAATATAAATGAACGAAAAAGATTAGGATTATTGTGAAAAAAGCGTGGGGTGCTCGATAAATGAAAAATATGGCACCAAGCACTCACTTTTTTCACAATAATACAAATATTTTTCGTTTTTTAGTTCGATTGATCATTAAAACGTGTTTTTTTCATATTTATTATTTTTTTATTGCTTTATTATTTTAATTGATATTAGACATGATACGATGACGTAGACTTGCCATGATTTTATATCACAAGTAATTTTAGTCACAGATATTTATTTTTATTATTTTTTTCCTACGCCTAGGGTATTTTTGCCTATGGACGCTTGTAGCACCAGAGGCATCACTTACACATTTCTGACCCTTTATATAATACAGATTCATCGTGACTTTCATTACATATGTATAAGTACTCAGATTGATTCTAACTAGACCACCGTTAAAATAGTAAACTAGTATAATATTTATTATTTTTGTCTCCCAAGCAACACTCTTGTGAAACCATAACAAAACAAATTATCATACTTTACGCCACTTAAATATTCTCCGGATTTACAGAAAAATATCGTTTTGACATCGTCCCTAAGCGGTTTGCGTAACAAATAACTATTTGCCCATCAATTAACCACCAGAAGAACGTTTGTAAAAACAATTGCTAGTACTGTCATGTGTATTGACAAGGTTACTATTGAGCGTGGAATTTCAATATTTGCATATTTAAATACGTAGAAAATCTTTACTAGAAGCACACGGGCTTATTTATTTGAATAACTTGGCAGGTACTAAGTTCAGTGTTGAATTTTGTTTTCAAAGCAGGCACAAATTGGTTTTCGGTCTGATTATTTTTATTAAATTTTAGTATTAACTGCAAGATAGAAATCTCTGCACCGCTGTCAATCTTATCAATACTAACCCAGCAGTGAGTAGAACTGGAAGAGATCCTTGATGCAATAAGTCCGCCATTGTAAAACATATTTTTCTTGCTTGTTCATATTTATTATTGTTATATATAAAGATTTTACAAACAAACAAACACTATTAGCATTACTACATATTATAAACTAGTCGTTTCCCGCAACTTCATCCGCGTATCCATTATCTTTTAATTCTTTTGCGTGTAACCCTATTTTATTTTTAAAATAAAAGCAAGAAAGTTAACCTTATAACATCAAAATTTAAGTTTTGTAAAATCGTTTTTATTATAATCGTTTACGTACTATGTTTTTTTTAAATACATATATAACTAGGATATTAACCATTTTTATTTACCCACCAGGAGACATCCGGCTATGGAAATAGCCGAATGATTTCATTGTCAATTTTGAATTCGATCCGTCCAATAATAAAAAAGTTCAAAATAGCATCCATTATTTAAGTTCCGATAACGGGACATGGTCATAGACTACGCGTACACTAAGATATCAATTTCGAAAACGATCGATTTGGCGAAACCTGTGCGGTGAGGTATTAAATCATAGATACCTATGATTTAATACCGACCCGCACTAGCTTTATCATAACAGAACTATACTTGGTAACGCAACTCTTTCTATTTACCTGATGGTCAACAACTTTTTTTTTCCTTTTTTGTTTCACTGCTGGCATACCATTAATCCTTCAGTCGAAGTGAAGAGAATCGATGGATTGAATAGATGAGATGGATTATTAGTTTATCTAGAAATATTTGTTTTATTATTATTTGTTAACCCTGATATTTTGTTCAAATTCAAAACTAATTTATTTAATTGAACCCTTAACTTAGACATGTCATACATTGTTGTGTTCCAAAGATTGAGTTAAAAAAGAGGAAATATATTTTCTAACAGCTTACAAATATTTATGCAACTAAAGCATTGATGTTTAAATTCAATTGAATTTTCAATAAATAACTTTAACAATACATTTTGTTATTAAGCTGTAAGTAATCAAAACTTAAATAGCGTATCTAATAAATAGTAAATTGTTGTAAGATATAAAAGAAAAAGGTTGCAAATGATTTTAAAGTTTCTCATATAATGTTTGTTGCACCTACAGTAAGTATATTTCTGTGTTTTATTGTGGAACTGGTAGAAATCAATTACCTGCGCATGCGGGGGTAGAGATATGGGCAAAATTACTGACATTTACGATAAATTCCTAATACGTACATACAAATGCCCAGTTTTTGGACATAATTATGGCATTCGTGTGTTATCTGAATTTCCCAAAGGTTGACTGGTAGAGAATGCTCTTAGCATTAAGTCCGCCTTTTGTACCTTTATTCTATGGTCAATAAAGTTTAAATAAATAAAAAAATAAAAAAATTATGAAATTAGCAAAAATTTGTGCATGACCTAATCTAACCCTATTTTATTTTTAAAAGCCTAATCTAACCCTATTTTATTTTTAATTTTACTTTAAAGCTATCTGCCAATGAAAGTCCCGTCAAAATCGGTACAGCCGTTTTGAAATTTAGTCGGAATAAACAGTCAGAAAGACAGACGGAAAGATATTCAAAATACAAATAGACAATATTTTTTTCAAAATAATATGACAAAAACTATTGTCAAAATAAATGAGTTATGAAGCCCCTTTGTTCCATAACACAGTTTGCAATAGTTACAATGCCGGCCGAGCCCAGCTCATGGGTAAATTGTTCCATTGATATATCTTGGAGCAAGTTTTATATAGTATTGAACTTCTCTAATGGTCCTCTACGCGTTGGATCCATATCCCCGCACACGCCCTTCAAATTACCGGGTGTTTTTCCCCGTGAATATAAGAGACATAATAACAATATCTTTATTTTAGACACAAGATCCATAATATAAAATGACACGAGACAAAAAATAAAAATGATACGAAAGAAACCATTACGCAGCTATATCCACCCAATGATGGTATATATCTTATGTATGAGATAACTGTAGTCTCTCATATAAATTCTCCCAATGACATTGGTACATGTGACAACTTTGAACATGAAAGAGGCTATTCGCTGTCACTGTATGGCATTAAAAGTGCGCCTCCGTGAACATCCAGGAGGCGTTACACCAGTGTTCAAGTCCCATTAGATGCCTAAAGTATAAGACAAAGACAAAAAGACATTAAAGGTATAATTTAAAATTTTAAAACAAAATCCTGTACAATATTTAACGTGCATATTTTTTTTTATTGATAATAGTTACAATCTATAGACCCCGGTTGGTTGACCTTTTGTTAACAATCGTCTATTTTTTTGTCACAATTTTCTGACAATTTATTAATTGCACGTCGCCACTGTTTTGCTAATAATTATATTATTGTCTAGTACTAATTATCTAAATCCTCCAATTGTTTGCCTTGCAAACGTGACAACCACGGCAGACCAGTCCCCTCTGGCAGCACCCGTTCACGAGTGCAAGAGGAAGCCATCGCCGCGTTCAACATTTTATTGGGATTCCCAATAAAGTGGTTGAATGCGGCGATGGCGTATGGCGGGTCCCCAATTTGGGAACACGTCGACCCGCCACACGACACCACCACCAGTTTGAACACTTTAGTGAGCATACTACCTGGACTGTCATGGCTGCACAGCAAAACCTCAGTTTATTTCCCTATTGTCCCTCTCAGTCCCATTAGATGCCTAAAGTATCAGACAAAGACAAAAAGATATTAAAGGTATAATTTAAAATTTTAAAACAAAATCCTGTACAATATTTAACGTGCATATTATAAATATTCATAACTTATAATTCGCATTATCTATTTATTATTATTTCATATGACTCATACAAAATACTGGATTCACAAAGACAATGATAACAGAAGTACCTAGTTACTACAATACGGTAGTTTTTATAACAGGTAATCGTTCACGTCATCCTCCAAGTACCTACGTGATTTAACGGCTGTAGCTCCTAAACCGCAGAACCACGGCTCGGTCGAGGTTTCACTTAAAGGGAATACACACGTTATAAAATGATTCCATGATAGGTAAGCTACGCCCAAAAAATATTATTCCTAAAAAACTATAATTACTAGATAGTAAAGAAATTTTACTTTTAATGCTTTGCACTGCGATATTATGAATTAAATTAAACATAATATAGAAATATTAGCAATACATCACAGAATATCGCAGCCGAATAACAATTCCCTTGAGGGTTGTTGTGTTCCTGTGAGTGAGTGAGGTCATCAGAAAGGAAGGCAGGAGTATAGGCTGGCAACGGATCCGCGATCCCTTGGTGTTACTGATACCCATGTGCGGCGGTGATTGCTTTCCATCGCCTTACTGCCCTTTCTCATATAAAAGAAAAAAACATGAACTTTATTCAAAATCGAGTTTAAACGTGTCAATTCATTCATTGCCGGCTAACGTATTAAGAATATTACCCTCATGCCACCATTTATACTATTTAGACATTGAGGTACAATATCTAGACGCCGATAGGTGACTTTGCCATGTGTCTAAACGATTTCTGGGATGATAAATATGATCTAAGCCTTAGATCATACGAGTATATATCATCCCAGAAATCATTAACACAAATTAAGTCATCTCCTTAGATTCTGTGGAGATGACTTAATTTCCACAGAACGCAAATATAATTTATTTGACCCTTAAATCACGTTTCATTTGTTGCAAGATTTTTTTTTATATACTACGTCGGGTGGTAGACAAGCATATGGCCCGACTGATGTGAAGCGGTTACCGTATCTCACTCACTCGCAGGAACACAACAACCCTTAAGGAGGGCTTCCTTAAGGGTTGTTGTGTTCCTGCTACCTAGGCGGGAGGTGAATTTTTCCATTTTTAAAAACTATTTATAATATTCTGGCAAGTTGGGCAAGACAACTATTTAAATAATAATAACCCTCAAGGGAATTGATATTTGGCTTCGATATTCTATGACGTGGAGGTACTTCCCCAGTCGGGCAGCTTAAAATTACACTGGCCCTACATCTCTTCCGCCAGAGCCTCGTTAGTAAATCAGCAGGGTGCACCACGTGCAGTTGCGGTTAGCTTTGGCTGAAAGAAAGTGGGGAGCCACTTAAACCTATTAAAAGCGTGAGTAAGACATAAAGCAGTCGCAATAAATAAACAATTACACGGATATTATTTTATTCTTATGCACAAGGTCTAAAACCCCCTTTATGCATCTTGTAAGGCGAAGTACTCGTCCTTACAGTGCCCTCGACTTCGACCGCCCATGACAGCCCCATCATTGCTGCACACCATAATAATCTGAGTACAACAGGTGACCTACACCTTAATGTTTAAACATAATCTTTTTCCTGGATGGAACTACATTATATTAGTGTTAGATGATATTTTCCTTCCCTAATACTAATACATTATATATTTATACATATAATACATTATATATTTGTCAATAAATTATTTTCGTGCTATATATTTTTTTGATACAAATTATTTTAATTAGTTTGTTAAAGATAGAATAACTTGATACTTTTATTAGACTCTATTCTCTATCACAGTATCTTATAGTTTATCTACATTTTTTAGCTTAAATAAATACCTAATAATATTTACTTTATATTTAAGATTGCTTGGTACTTTATGTTTGTACGCACATATGTCAAAATTTGAACTTCATAAAATTAAAGTGACTATACCATAATTTTGACTTGATTAAAATTCTTATGCACTAGGTGCATTCTTATGCACGTGAGACGTCTTTAAAATTGCTTTCATAGGGTGGCAATTCAAAAAAACGAATGATAACAAAATTGAGGGATACAGTTTGGTGTTTTAGCTACAAATCTATCATCTCTATCTAAAATTCTATTACAACGGAATAGATTTAGGATCCAAAAATCTATTACGCTAAGTAAGGACTATGGAACATCGCATGCGAGGGAGGGGGAACCGCTGCCATTTTGATATAACTTTAGTGCATATGACGTATTCACGTACAACACACGACCGTATCCATAACACAGCCACACCCCATTTTTTCTTATGTATATTTCATCATCATCATCATCAGGTCATTTTAGTCTCCACTACAGGAGCAAGACCCTCTCTCGTCCGTCCCAGACAGAAGGAGGATTTGGCCTACATTCCCCACGCTGGCCAGACGGGTTGGGAGGCCTGATCGATGTTTTATGATGTATTTCCCTTAGTCGCCTTGTACGACAACCACGGGAAGAGACGGAGTGATTCTAGTCTGCCGGAAACCACACGGCCATTGTACTTCAATAGACTACAGTATTATGCTTGCGCCCTGCATTTTTTTTTTATATTTTCATCAACTCGTGTTTATCGCACTGCTGAGAGATCGCTTTCCCTCAACCGTAGCGGCTTAAAGTGCCATATGTTATGGCAATAAAATTAAAACCTATTGTTGACTCCTTTTACTGTATTATCGCAGTCGTCAAATTCTCAGTCTTAATAAAATTACTAATGAACTTGACTGTATTCTAATTGCAAAGGTCTAGTTAACAAATATCTCGGTAACATATCACTCATTACTTTTGAAGTATCAAGTATACGTGAGAATTACCGTGTGTTTACCGTGGCATGGTGTGCCCGCTGCGCGCCCTTGCCATCGCCGCCGGCAGATGATCAAGGTCGTCCATAACGACTTGATCGCGACCTCGAAACGAGCTCAACGACCGGACTGCCTTCCGGGTCCTACAAACCTATAATGATATGACAATATCATTATTATGATATTATATACTTTTTAGGGTTCCGTAGCCAAATGGCAAAAAACGGAGCCCTTATAGATTCGTCATGTCTGTCCGTATGTCACAGCCACTTTTTTCCGAAACTATAAGAACTATACTGTTGAAACTTGGTAAGTAGATGTATTCTGTGAAGCGCATTAAGATTTTCACACAAAAATAGAAAAAAAAACAATAAATTTTGGGGGTCCCCCATACTTAGAACTGAAACTCAAAAAAATTTTTTTCATCAAACCCATACGTGTGGGGCCCCACCCCACACGTATGGGTTTGATGAAAAAAAAATTTTATCTATGGATAGGTCTTCAAAAATAATATTGAGGTTTCTAATATATTTTTTTTTTAAACTAGACTTACTTTTTTTTTTTAGAAAAAAAATATATTAGAAACCTCAATTGATGTATATCCCCCCCCCCCCCCCCCCCCCTGTAACTTCTAAAATAAGAGAATGATAAAACTAAAATAAAAGAAATATATAATGTACATGCATGCATTACCATGCAAACTTCCACCGAAAATTGGTTTGAACGAGATCTAGTAAGTATTTTTTTTTTTTAATACGTCATACATCGTAAACCGCAATTTACCTTTCATTCAATCAATTCAAATATTTTTACATTGGAGTTGATTGCTTGCTGCTACGGAACCCTTCATGGGCGAGTCCAACTCGCATTTGGCCGCTTTATTTATAATAGCTACTACCGTACAGTTTTCTGTCTACAAGAAAGGTTAGAATAGTTTATGCAATTTGTAACTATCATAAGTCCTGTAAAAGGATTTTTTTTAAACGGTTGAGTGTTTTTTTTTTTTTAACAAAGCGTTTACAGTTTCGAGATATACCTACAGCGCGATTGTTATTAATACATTTTATATAGGTACAATACAATTGCATACGTCACTTTATTTTCACTCGTAGTATATGTAAATAAACCAAAAAATAACAAAAACATATTATAAATATGTTAAAGTCATAATTTAAATAAATTTTGGTCGAATTTCGACCACTGGACGACCACTAGTTAATATAATTACTTAAGTTTTTTTTATATTTTACTATAATATAAAACTATTATTATTAAACTATTATATTATTACTAATAAATATATTATTAATAAACTAAAAACTTTAAACTTTACTTACTGTATTTCGCTAATCATCTCTTTCATTTGTTATCCATAACACACAGGTTAATATGGAAATTATACATCGCCATTTTACGGCAGCTGCCATATATGTATATAACTATGGATGCATTTAGATAATCGTACATTATCACGAGAACCAAACAAATGTGCATTTCAACTCAATTTCAGGTCACTGAAAAGTGGGTCAAATTTAACTTGTTTTTGACACCGCGGTGAAAGTAATAAAAGCTTATAAAATATGGCTATTGGCGCCAAAGACTTTATCTACGTAAGTTTTAAAAGGTAGAAACGCGAACAACATTAATATTTTTTTAAAATATTTACGGCCCTAGACGTGCTACTTTTAGCATCGGTGATTAACGTTTTTACATGTTTTTATATGACGATGCAGCGTGTTTCGGCGACTTCCTGCGTTCGATCTTCAGTCGCAGTAGAGAAAATGTATGTTTTAACGACTGTATCGATACTACATCGCTACTGAATCGCATCTTAGCGACTTGCTGCATTCGGTCGCATTTTCGGAAACGCATGTTTTAACGTATGGTTTTTGTGGCCTTTGAAACACTGAGCCATGTTCAGCAACCGCGAAAGCAGAAGGCCATTATCCCGTAATTATTTTATGATCGCTGATTGAAAGTTGCCCGAATCGGGATTGAATTGAGAATTGACTAAAAATTATATGCGGTGTTTTATTGCCTAATTATTATCAAATTTTATTCTAGCAAACTAACATTTTTAATTTATTTAATTTTTGGTCATATTTCGATATAATTCCACTTAAATTAAACTTTGAAATTTTACAGTGATACGGGAATACCAAATTTGCCATTTGTGAGGTCGACACTATGAATAAATAAATAATAATAAATAAATATTGTCAGACAAATTACACAGCGCCATCTAGCCCCAAAGTAAGCGAAGCTTGGTTTATGGGTACTAGACAACTGATAAACATACGTAAATACATTTTTTTTTTCGCAAATACATACCTATGATACATAGAAAACACCCAGACTAAGATAAACAGACATGTTCATGCACACAAATGTTTGTTCTATGTGGGAATCGAACCCACGAGCGTTGGTGTCGAAGCCGCGTCATTGACCGCTACGCCACCGAGCTCGTCAAAACTGACACTGAATTTTAACTATATTTATAATTTTTACAGTTATATTCTAAAATGTATATTAAACTAAAACTAATCTAAAAGCCTATCTAATTTATCTATAAAACAAAGAAAAAGTTATGGGATAAAAAATAAATATATAAATAAATACAAATTTACTTACAAATAAAAAATATCCCCAAGATCGTTGTCTTCCGGCAGTGTCCCCAGAACACTGGCAGCATTACCTCGCTGAATAGCTATACTTATTCTCTGAGCAAGGTAATGGCCAGCCTGCTGGTTATAGGACGTGTCGACCAATTTTGACGTGACAACGTCTTATAAATTGGTTAGCCGGGTGACACTTCAAGAAACTGGGTCACGTTATGCGCTTACAATGAGAGCGAGTGAAAGGCGCGTGCCTTTCACTCGCTCTCATTGTAAGCGTGTCGTGGACGCGTGTCCCTTCTAAGAGCGAGAGAGACAGACATAAAAAGTGAAAGGCATGCGTCCCTTCCACTCGAAAACATTTTACCACTCAAAGTCGTTGTCACGTAAAACTTTCGCCCGTATACCGACTTTACAGGCAACCAATTTTTTTTTTGAGAAATATCTCTAAATAGTTTGTGGGCTGACGGGCCCCACGGCCCCAAGGTCTCTACCCCAAACGGCTCAAATATGTAACTATTGTTTAAATTACTATATTTTTATTGGGAGAATACCCGCTATGAAATTGCTGCGGCTGGCGTCACAGTGTGAGCAAAGCGTAGCGTTCGGTCGCTGCATCAAGCGTCCAAAAGTACTGCAACCGGTATTCCAAGGTATGCAAGGAGTAGCTTTGCTGTGATCGGTGGTTGACGTGAATACGTCTTTAAAATTGCTTACATAGCAAGGCAATTCAAAAAACGAATGATAACAAAATTGAGGAATACAGTTTTGTGTTGCAGTTACATATCTATCATCTCCTTCCAAAATTCAATCACACCACTGGATAGATGAAGGATCAAAGAATTTATTGCGCTAATAAGGACTATGGAACATCGCGTGCGGGGACGGGGAAGCGCTGCCATTTTGAGATAATTTCAGTGCATATAACGTATTTGCGTACAACACACGGCCGTGTCCATGACTCAGCCATATCTCTTTTTTTTGTGTGCGGTGCGTGCGAACTGCATCTAGCAAGAAGCTAAATCGTCAAACGCCGATGTTACAAGTATCCTGTCTGCATGGACCCTTAATGATACGGCTTTGAAATACTCTGTCGTAACGATATTTTTCATTAAATCTGTGAATAAAGCGCATTTCAATTACTAAATTGCTAATTCGATAATAACGACATGAATGTAAACAAAATTGATAAATAATTTATATATCTAATACTTATTACAGAACATACGGTGAAAGGCACTACAGAAGGTCTATATCCAGCAGTATGTGTTGTGTGTATATACAAGTAGTTGGATCAATACATAAGCATAAAGTCAAACCTAAACAAAGTCTACCCAAATGTAACATAAAGTGAGTTTATTGACATTGTACGTTTTGTAGTTTTATTAATTCCGTTGTTTGGAACAAATAAAACCTAACACTACATTTTTCTTTCTTTCTTGACTGTTTAAATGTGCATCGCGGTAAAACGGCGGGGCCATTTTCAATGTACCTTATTAGGGTTCCTTACCACCTACAAAAGGAACGCTTATAGTTTGTCGTATCTGTCAGTCAATTGTCAACCCTTATTCGACCAACAGCTGGGATACGGGCCTCCCCTCAATCGAAGGTTTAGAGCGTACTCTAAACCTTCGATTGGATTTCGATTCTACGTAAGGGAAAATCATTATTGGTCTCTCCCCTACATCTACACTAAATGTGTTTTGTTTATTGAAGGTCGTTCTATAACATTATTTATTTGTTAAAGCATTTACTAAACATTCAGATTTGAATAGACAACATTTTAACAAATATGTGGTATTAAACCGGTCTATGTTAAAATCCCGTTTATTACTTTAATATTATTAGATAAAAATTAAAGAAAATATGTCATGTAGAAGTACTCAGGAGTTTACTTAGTCGATCAAATTAAAACATAGTATTTTATATAAGTAAATTGTATGCAATTGAAACTGCAAAAATATATTTATAACGTAATACATTTTTTATTTCAATTTACATTTCTAGAAGATATTATTTTTATTCTAAATTAATTAACTATATTACTAAACTTAATCTTTACAAATAAAATATTTACAAAGAGGTACAAAAAAAAAAGCAGAAAAGAAATAAAACAAAAATTATAAGTAAAAAAATTCCCCCAAATCGTTGCCCGTCGGTAGCGTACCAAGAATGCTGGCAGCATTACCTCGCTGAATAGCAATGCTAATCCTCTGAGCAAGGTAATGGCCAGCCCTTTGGTCACCTGAAGCCTCGACCAACCTCCCGCATATCACTTTAAAAAGATTGCGGGCTGATGGACCCCACGGACCTAACGTCTCTACCTCAAACGGCTCAAATATGTAAGTGTTAGTGAGTCCAGCATATTTGCGCCGTTTGAGTGACTCTGCTGAAGCCGCAGCCGTGCCGGCCTTAGACTCAGTGACCGGGAGGTGGGAGGGAGCCAGAGTGTCAACGCAAGTGGCATCCCACACTAAGGCGCGTCCCAACCTCCAGGGCACTAAAGTCATTCCGTCTGGTCTCTTGCCATCATCCCGAGCTAAGCCGTTAGGTTCCAGAACGGCAGGGGCGGAGACGCTGACAAGAGCCCGACGAATTATATCGTTAAGGCCGGCATGACGTGCTAAACGACCAGCACTTCTAGGACAGGAAAGGCCGTGATGCCCGAATTGGTCGACGGCGTGACCACACGGGCAACGTAATACATATAACTGTCCATTTATTCTATTTTCATCAACTATTGGTAGACAGGCAGCTTAAGTAATCATAGAGGTGTGATGTTCCTACCTACCTACTATTAGTTCGTACTTACTAGTACGATACCAGAAACAGTTCCGTAGTCATCTACGGAACTCTTTCCTGCGCGAGTTCGTCTCGCAATTGGTCAGTTTTTATTTTTTAATATTAAGCTGCAGTTAAAACGGTGCCCGCTACAAAAACCATTATGCAAAGCATTGGCCTCCTATCCCAAATAAATTCTCAGTATGCGACTCAACAAGTACCTATATATTTTTATATGTACCTACCTATTCTTTGGCTCTTTCAATTTGAATAGCCGTATGTCCATCCATACATTTACATTGACAACAAAATAATTTAATATTTCCTTATAAAGTATTGAAAATTTGAGAGGCATTATTATTTATTTATTGTATATACGCTTAGGTATATATACATAGCACAAGCTTTGCTTAGTTTGGGAGTAGACGATGGTGACGTGTAATTTGTTCAGGAATATTTATTTATTTGTGTAATAATTGAGCATATTCGAATTATTCAATCAAGATTTTTTATAGTACTAAAGTGACAAACACACATACGGCCTGTCTGATGGAAAGCATTTACTGTAGCTTATGAACTCTTTGCCGAACCTGTAACAACCCCTTCACGCACTTGAAGAAGATCTTGTTCAAGATGTTATCAAAATGTAAAGGCACTTTATATATGTTTAAAGTATTTTACAACAATATGAACTTGATGTGAAAGGTTAAATATATTTAAAAAAAATCATTTTCAAGAAGGCCATGATGTTATATACCTAAATAACATAAAAATATTTTACTCAGTGTCACATTATTACTGAGAGTTTTCCAAAAAGCACGTCATGAATTACTTATACATTTCAAACGAATTAGCATTTAAAAGTTACTAGTTTAAAACTAGCTAAGACACTGGCGTGTTTGAATGGTTGTCCTTGTTTTAACATCCATGGGCAGGCATGCTTCTCAATAAAATTAACTACACAAAACAGTTTCCGCGACGCGACCGCTGTGTTAATAGATGGCCACTTAACAACTGACATAATAGGCTAACAGCTATGCACAAAAATGGTAATATCGAAATTAGTAGCGTAACGTTGAATCATAACCACGTGTCCTTTTTTTAAATAGTTTTCTTTTTTATGGAATTAAGAACAGATTTATTTATCATTATTAAATTAGACCTATTATGTAGGCTTATTATTATTTGAAAAACAGCTATTTTTTTTCTCGCTTCAATCGATTTTGATTTCGTTCTCCTTTCTATCGTAGAGGTATAAGCAACTTCCAAAACGGGTTAGTGGAGCTCAGTGTTTTCAAATCGCCCAAGAGCCACTGAGATGACTTCACTACTGTCTTCTAAGGAACTTATCTACGACCTGCAGCTCATAGTGCCCTCCGAAGCACTGTGGAAATAAGGATATATCACGAGATAAATAAACCCAACCAAGGACAAGATAGGGCCGAGGTTGCTTAACTTACCTGTTCGATTAGACTGACATACACAACGACGCCATTGAACTCCTCATTGACGACATTGGTTTTACATACCTACAAATTCTTTCATAAGTCATTAGTTTGTGCCGTTTTGTTTTGAGAGCTTATGACAAACGAACAGATCTTATATTAATGATTGGACTGCGAGTGCAAAGGAGGCCGACCATTAATTTATGGCACAGATGGACACCAAGGTTAGGCAAAAACATTTTTTAATGCAAGTTTTCGTACTATCATGTACACACGCGCGATGCGTAGCTTGACGTAGCGTAACATAGCTACGTTATGCTACGTATGAATCATATAGTCTTGCCTCTATGCCGCATGGGTCCGATATTTTAAATGCATAGTTTATAAGTAGGTATTTATGTTCAGTTCAGTTCAGTTCTGTTGGGCGTGTTCAGAGAAATTGTTTGACCGTAGCCATATTAACGCTCGCAACATAAAATATCGCTCGCGCGCCGCCACCCCCGCTGCCAACGCAGCATCTCCTTCCTTTCTGGTGACCTCACTCTCTCGCAGAAACACAACAACCCTCAAGGGAACTGTTATTTGGCTACGGTATTCTGTGAGGTGGAGGTACATTCCCCAGTCGGATAGCTTACAATTACGCACCCTACGTCTCTTTTCGCCAGAGCTTGGTTTGTTAGTCAGCAGGGTGTACCGCGTGCAGGTGAAATATGCTTAGGTTCAAAGATGTTGATGAACTACTTACACCCCAAATACTTAAAATATAGTGTAAAATTAAAAATGACAAGTTTAAACCATATAAAAAAAACCGTAATATTTATTCTTTAAAAGATGTTGTCCTATACTGTTGGACATAATGCAATAAATCGAAATTATAAACTCAATTTAATTACCTACATCAGAATAACACTTGTATAACCTTTATAAAGTATTTATAGTTCTTCTGCGGAGTGCGCTTGACCTCATATTGTATAAATTTATGAACGATAATCACACGATAATCAACTTTATTACTAGTGTAGGGACATTACAGGGAATGTTCACGTAAACCTACAAATAAATGCAAGTTAATGCGACCAGACCGGTTGACCTCCAGTAAGGTTAGTCGGCACGGCATAAGTACAAGACATACAGCCTCGATTGTAATTCCTCGGTTAAATGGTGCTTCCGGTACTTAACAGTAAGCAGTGCGCAATATTCCGATATGCTTCCGACATGTAAGTGTACATATTTATGTCAAGAACATTTAACCGTGCGCACCTATGTCCAGCAAAGGTCGTAATTTATTAATCTATTATTAATTTATACACAATACATTTGTAATGAAGCTACATGGAATATTAACTAAAAATAGTTGGTGTATATTTTATTTACAACTTGTGACCGACTGCGAATTCGTCAGCGTGGACTTCAGTAAATAAATTATTATTATGTTTTCTTTTCCCTCATCTTCTATGTATAGACATCAGCCAGTTAGAATTGTATTATATGTATACCTATTTATAAATATGTATATATTAAAATTGGCCGTGTGGTTTTCGGCAGGCTAGAATAGAATCACTCTATCTCTTCCCGTGGATGTCGTACAAGGCGACTAAGGGAAATACATTATAAAACATCGATCAGGCCTCCCCAACCCGTCTGGCCAGCGTGTGGAGTGTAGGCCAAATCCTCCTGTCTGTGACGGACGAAAGAGGATCGTGCTCCTGTAGTGGAGACTAAAATGATCTGATGATGATGATGATATATTAAAAAACAAAACCGTCCCTCTTTGTACATTTTGTATGAAAGATTATATGAAGAGACATTGAAGAAGCGAAGTAGTGGCGTGGGCAATGGCGAATTTTCCTTACAGCCAACTAGACCCGGGCCTAGGGCGGCCAAATGTTAGGAGCGGTCGCAGCAAGGTATTACCAAAAGGAAAATTCTCAAAAAATTACAGTCTGCCATGGCGGTTTTGCGGAGAAGTAGAGAAGTATGAAGCTAATAAATAAGAACGAATATACTATAGATGAGGAATAATAAGAACCAAGATACGGCCTAAGGCGGCCACGATACGACCTAGGGCGGCGAAGACACAGCCTAGGGCGGCTAACACTACAAATCCGCCTCTGGGCGCAGGCGCCTTTCTGGCACACCATTGACGCACCGCTTCTATCTGTTTTACGTCCGTCCCTCTTCGAAGATTTTGTATGATAGAATATAGAACAGGAGACGAGGACCAAGCCGCAGTCACGACGCGAACGAACCCTGGAGCGCCAGTTGCACTGCACCAAAGTCTATTTTCAAATTAACTTCGATAAACAAACTTTTTCCACGATTTCATTTCGGTAGGTACTATAAGATTTTATCCCGAGTATATCACATTTAATGAGACAAAACCAGATGGTAAGAAAGATACTGAAGAAATGTTGTAATAGCAGCGAGAATGCAACGGCGACGACCGCTGATATCAGATAGGCCGCTTATTTGTTTGCCACCAAAACCAAAAACCACTTAAACTCCGTAAACGGAGAAGCATAGCGAAATAGTAATCACTCATGTAAAATCCAAAAATAAACTACCTACGTGCACAGATAAAATGTTCAAGTTCTAAATCAGTGCATACGCGATACTATAAAACAATGCTCTATTAAATTTTCCGGCGAGTGAGCTCTTGTGGCTCTGTTGAGCAAGACCACAATCTCTTTAGAATCACGAGCAATTATAATTTAATTGTGAGTTGTGGAGTGCACCATAAACTACATCCGTTTCCCGAAGGCGACGACGCCGGCTGCGAGTTAGTTTCGCAACCAGCACACCGGCACCGACCACGTCATGCGATCACGAGATACTCGGCTTCTTGCAATATCGTACAAACAAGTTTCGGATTTTCAGACCTCCAAATATTGATTAAATTCACACCTTATAAAGTCATCATCATCTATTGTGTTTGGCATTTTGTGAACTTCACAAATGATTAAATATTCATCACTATTATCATAATTGGAAATGTCAAATACAAACTTAACGAGCAATACTGTCGACCTTGTTGACTACGGAAGTTCGCTATTGTTCCACAGAAAAAAACATTTAAGGTTTGTTTTGTATAAATCTTCTTAAAACATGTTAATTGTTTTAGCACCAAGGCTGAGCGTGTACCTTTCTAAAAGCTTAATAGCAATTTATGTTATTAAACACAGGACATTATGGTTTTGGCTGTTTGCAACCTACATTAAACCACAACTTGTTCATAAACATGTGTCTGTGCATCATAAATCCATTAGTGAAGATCGCAATTCGTGTCAAGTACGAGTCTCGACTCGTCTAATTAGCATTTTAGAACAGTTAGCGAAGCCCACTGACTGTAATTTGCACTTACTTTGTAAAACTTCGTGTCATCGTGGCCCGCATGTTCTTTGTTAAATGCCCTACATGCAACAAAATAATTGCAACCCAATATTGCGAAGTGTTTTATGTTGTCCTGGTAATGTAAATCAATAGTCTGGTAGGATTAAAATGCATAGAACTCAAATTATAATGGTTAGCTTAGAACACAAAGTATAGTCGGTAAGTTACCTTTGCTTCTGCCTAAATGACACCCCAATACCCGTTCAGAAACATTTATTTGTTTAATTGTTCAAGAACGGAGAAAGTAGAAATGTTCAAAACTACACACTTGGGGAGACATCAGTACTGTAGAAGTCCTGATGTCTCCCCGAGGGGAGCCGTCAGGGGAGACAGGAGTCCGAAGGCCACACACAGTATACCGATTAGTTCTACTTACCAATGGTTATGTTACCGTGAATATCCGAAAGGCAGTATGTCTTATGGTCAGTTATGGTGCTTAGATAAAGAGGATTAGAGAGAGCAAGCAACAGAAGTATAATTAACGCGTTTGCCCGAGGCAAACATTTTATAAGTCGAATTTTGGTAAAATTCCCGATTTTGGCAATTTTCTGACAGGTTTGGCAATTTTAAGTTGGTCAATAATGCTGGAAGTTGCACATTAATAAAGTTTACAATGTTTTGAAACTGAAACAGCTCGGCGGGCCGCTGCTATTTCAATGTGTTTTGAGTTCCGTAAGTATGTCCGTAAGGCAAAATTATTGAGCTACAATTTGTCTTGGTTATGTATTCCAGCGAGCCGGACTATAAATTTCAACATTATGCTACACATCCGCAGTAAAAAAATTGACATAGTAATATTTCCGGTTACATTATAATTTTAACCTTGAACTTTAACACACATCATTATAAATAATGTAAGTATTAGCACATAAGTGTACCATCATCATCATCAATTTGTTTGATTGATTAATCGTCAATGAAAGGTTTTAAATCGATTGCAAGGCTACAATCGATAGCTATAATAGTGCCTAAAGCCTTATTTTCTTTATATAGCAGCAGATGATAAAGTTAGAATAGGTTACGATGGGACTGACATAGTCAATTATGACAAAAGTCCCTAAATTAAAATAGATTAAAAAAAAAAAAAAAAAAAAAAATAGTGCCTATAAAAAATCAACCATAACTAATAACATAGTTATTCAGAATAGACTCCGATAAATCAATACTAGTTTGTTATTATTTTAAGTACTTATAAATACACATAACATGGATATAAATACTTCATCATCATCATCAGCTTGTAATAACCCACTGCTGGATATAAGCCTTCCCCAATGCTTTCCACCAAACACGATCCTCCGCCTTCCGCATCCCGCCGCTTCCAGCCGCTTTGTTCTTGTCATCGCACCATCTAAAAGGAGAGCGTCCAACGCTTCCTACTTGCGGCCTCCGCACTAATACCTTCCTGCCCCACCTGTCATCACTTACTACTTACTATAAATACTTAATGTTAAAATGTTTTTTGCATGTATGTGTATAGTAAGGCACCTCTTGATAACTCCCACGCGAATAGCCAAGCGTTTGGCGATTTCCATATTTAGGTATTATGTAGAGATCTGCTGACCACTATTTTGAGGCCTGACAATTTTGCAAGATTGCGCATCCATTTTTGAACATTTTACGGGGAATTATGTAACCATACTTATGTGTCGATGTATGTAACAAATTCAATTGACTATATAGTGCTGGCTCGAGGTAGTTTAGTATGCAAAATCCGAGTGACGGCAACTATGATCGGATTCTTATGCCTGAGACCCTAAATAATAACAAAACACATTTTGCCACCAGGTCTGATGGTTCCTTCCCGATTCCTTCACATCCCCTCTTTTCCCATACAGTAGCATAACGCGCCTAAGCGTTTAGCATGTTTCTACATCTGTTGACGTAAAGACATCGCTTTGTTAAGTCGTAGTCGTTTTATATATACATATATATAAATAAAATAATAGTTTTTTTTGGGGTGTTCATCAACTTCACCTGCACGCGGTGCACCCTGCTGACTTACAAACGAAGCTCTGGCGAAAAGAGAGGTAGGGAACGTAAATGTAAGCTGCCCGACTGGGTAATGTACCTCCACCTCACAGAATACCGCAGCCAAATTACAATTCCCTTGAGGGTTGTTGTGTACCTGCGAGTGAGTGAGGTCACCAGAAAGGAAGGAGATGCTGCGTAGGCAGCGGTGGTAGCGGCGCATAAGCAATATTTTATGTTGCGAGCGTTAATATGGCATATGGCTACGGTAACTGCTTCACATCAGGCGGGCCGTATGCTTGTCTTGCACCCGACGTAGTCTAAAAAAAATTTTTCGTAAATTCTTAGTACTCTTTAAAATAAATTTCTTATGAAACACATATACCACCCATTGATTATTATTGTTCATTGGGTTATGAAAAGCTGAACGGCTCACGTCCATGACAAATGAAATGACGAAGCCGTCTTTACCAGAGTAAATGCACTGCAAATTGTCGAACAATGTCTTGTTGTCGCAAAAGATCAGAATTGTTTTTTTATTTCATAATGTAAATGTAAAAAAAAATATAACGAATGTCAAAATAAAAATGAGTATTTTTTTACCTACTTCAGTACATTTATGCTTGATTTTGCTTGACTTTTCATATATTTGTTTATTAATTAAAAAAAAATTACTTTCATTTTCTTTTTTTTATTATTTAAGAATCCATCATTATCATTGCCATTAGAACAAACTATAAATTATTACGAAAATATTTATTAAAATGATATTATATCATATGCTCAATACATTCCCTTTAGGAATAAGAGTAGAGGGGGTAAAAAAAAATGGACCACAAAATTCACCGGCAAGATCCACATTCATAATCTTAGGACCTTTTCTTCACTGAAATTCGGCACTCATAATATGCATACTCACTCAACTCATACAACTTGGCATTCAAATGTCATAAATGCGACATTAGCAAAGCTCGGCCTCCCTACGCTACTCTATTAATTATCTACCCACGAGTCCCCCACCAGTTTACTAATCTCATTGAAGTACTTCTAGTACTAAAATATAATTGACTAAAATATAAGTACCTAGTAGTAAAATAATATTTCAAAACCTACCCACTAAGATAGAAAACAAGCATACGACCTACCTATTTGAAAACAGCTACCGTATTCTATAGATCAGTGGTCCCCAACCATTTTTTGTTCCGGGAGCACTTCCAGTTCCCTGTTCAATGTACAGACCCAACTGTCCTATAGTTTAGTATTATTCAATCTCTTAAATATAAATCTATATTATGGACCTTGATTTAGCTCTCACGGCACCCCTGCTATAGATGCTTGTAACACCAAAAGCATTACACGTGCGTTGCTAACTTAGTAAAAAGCTTTTCACGGGCCCATCAATAGCCCAGGAGGGGTCACGAGCCCCATGAGCCGCCCTTAGAGCGGTAACGCACTGCATCCGGATCCAATCCGAAATCGGACGTATTTAATATTATTCCTTGCTTTAGCACTGCGGTTGTGCTATGGAGCAGTATGTAACAGGTAAGCAAGGGATATTGAATGCGTCCGAGTTCAGATCGGTTTCGGATGCAGTGCGTAACCGCTCTTACTCTGAACACACCCGGCCGTACAATCGGTAGACCACACAAAGGGACGCAAAGTCTCTTCTCAGACTTGAAGGTTCTGTGCCTAATCCTAAAGGTTACTTGTCTTATCATCATCAGATCATTTTAATCTCCACGACAGGAGCACTACCCTCTCTCGTCCATCCTAGACAGATGGAGGATTTGGCCTACCCTCCCCACGTTGGCCAGACGGGTTGGGGAGGCCTGATCGATGTTTTATAATGTATTTCCCTTAGTCGCCTTGTACGACATCCAAACTTGTCCTATAGTTGTGTTTATTTTTCCAGGCTGGGCGAGCGATGAAGGGGTGGTTCGACGCGTTCCGCGAGGAAGGCGGGCCGACCCTGTACGCTTACCACAACCGCACGGCGGTCGCCGCCGACGTGCCGGCCCTGACGCTAGTCATCGCCGCCCTTACACTCTACCTCGCCTTCCTCGCTATATTCCCCGGCATCAGGAAAGAGGTAGGTATCACTATTTTATGCTGGCGGCATCAACCCATAATCAGCCTACTGTTGGGATACGGGTCTCCCCTCAATCGAAGGACTTTAGAGCATACTCCACCACGCTTCTTAACTATGGGTTGGCGAAGGTTAGTTTTTTCAAGCCGCCCAAAAACCACTGACTTCGCTTAACGAGTGTCATCTAAAGACAACAACCGGGACCGACGACTTAACGTATCCGTACGAAGAACGGAGGAGCTCGAGATAAGTAAACCCATCCGTAGACAGGCCACGGTCGACTTTGCTTAACTTGCGTGATCGATTAGACTGACACACGCAACGACGCCATCGTCAACAATTTTATGACTTAATATTATTTGGTTGCAGTCTACTGATAGGTGTATATTTATAGCCAAAAGCAATATCAACTAAGTTCATCTATCCGTATTGATCACCTATTGTATAGTTATCAAAATATTTGAAGCTCAGTTCGGAACAATGCGATTAAGAGAGCCGCTAGATTGTAGTTACAATATAATAAGACGAAAAATAATCCCCGTTTTTGCCCCCCGAAGTTGAGTAAGAAAAGAATTCCTTACAGCGCGCAGTTGCTTTTTGAGCATACGCTGCGAAAGTCGCATTGCTATTGACGTCTACTATTTTATTGCCATTTCGCGCTGCGTTTGCCGTTGTGTTCAACGTAAAAATCAATGCACGGCAATTGCATTATATGTAACAAAATAGTACGCGTCAATCACGATGCGTCTTCTGCAGCGTATGCCGCAATAAGCAGCCACGCGCTTAAATATTTAACAGTTTTATAACAACAAAATTGTAGTCAAAAACGAATAATGTCTTTGTACACTAAATTGACGGCAGACAGCGATATAATTTCCTAAAATTGTCCAATTTTCATTTTTTTTTTTTCGATGTTAAGACTTCTGCTGACTTACAGATAGAAAATAAGTACCGAAAACACAGTTCTCGATGTACTCTACTCACACCAGAATCTGTGAAACGAAACCACAGGTCAAACACTCGTTAAAAAGTTTTTAAAAATGTATATAAGTACATAATTATGATAAGTGTGTGTATCAATTTGCTATAATGTATTATGTTTATGAACAAAGTTGAATCGACATTATTGTCCAAGTTCTAGTTCAAAAGAATTATTCACCAATCTATAATGTTATCGATAATACGAATCGCCCCAGTGACCCAAAGATGGCGAGTAATAGAAACATTTGCATAAACTAGATGCGCGCGACCGATAACTCCCACGCAGCTTCACAAACAAATGAGACGAAGTTATAATAAAAAGATTAAATACATTTCGAAAATATTTATGTCAAGGTTATATGCAATGTAGTAAATCTATCTATATAAATGTATACATCAATCTATATATTTTCTGCTTGTCCCGAATTTTGACTGGTAGACAATGCTTTCAGCGTTAAGTCCGCCTTTTGTACCCTTTTAAATAATTTGGGGTCATAAAGATTTTAAATAAAATAAATAAATAAAGCATTTATGTATTAATACGTGAAGCAAAAAGTTCATATCCCATAATACGAAAATTGCGCGGACGAAGGAGTATGAAATTTCGCACACTTATATTTTGTATAGACAAACTATAAGTGTGCGTAGAAGGAATGCAGAATGCTAAAATATTTTATTTAATTATGCATAAAAAATACATTAAATTAATAAAAAAAAAACATTACACACACTACCATGTATTTGACACACACACATACTTATACTCTTTTGTTTATTGTTAAAGTCATAATTTAAATTAATTATGGTCGAATTTCGACCACTGGACGACCACTAAAATAATTAAGCTGGAGAAATTCTGAACTGTGCTGCTTCCGTGAAGTAATTAATGTTATTGTCAAGAAAAAAATAGTCCTACCTCACAATTTGTTTTCTTACCACAATTTATTACGTATCGTCCGTCTGTTGAGAGACAGTTATCCTAGCTATGTAGACGCCTGTAATGCGAGGATTATTCCTCGCGTGCTCTCTCTACACGCAAAAGGGTAAATGCGACAGCTGAACGTCCACAACTTATCGGCGGTTGTCCTTTAGGTCCACATGGAGAACCCGAGTTTCTGCCCCAAGTGACCACCTCACAGAATACCGCAGCCAAATAACAATTCCCTTGAGTTTTGTTGTGTTACTGCGAGTGAGAGAGTTCAGCAGGAAGTAAGGAGTTGCTGCATTGGCAGCGGGGGCGGCAGCGCGTGAGCGACATTTCATGTTGCAAGCGTTGAAATGACTACGGTAGCTGCTTCACATCAGGGAGGCCGTATGCTTGTTTGTCACCCGATGTGGTATAAAAAAATACTAATAAATTGTTAATTTGTTGGTTTCAGAGGTTCACGACATTCACAATAGTCACGCTAAGTCTCTTCGTCGGTACTGTCATATTAGGTAAGTAACTTTAATATAAAGTTGATGTTATTCTAAGGTGTTTTACCTATAGATGCGTTATACCTGCCATTATCGCAAGGATGGTACAAAGACATGGGGCCCTACCGCCTAAGCTGAAGTCGATTCCCACCAAATATTTTGATTCCCAAAAATATATTTTTTGGGAATCAAAATATTCGGTGACTTATTGATAAATATCATTAGCTTTGTCGGTGGTGCACTGGTATCTTGGTATCCCATGACATGAATCAAAAATCCTTTCGTAGTTCATGGTTGCCTACGTCATAATAACTAACTGTATGCCAGACTTCAACACGATACATCAGTAACGGTTGCCTTTTATAGATAGAGATGATCAGGGTGTAAGTGGTCCATCAACATCTTTGAACCAAAGCAAATCTCACCTGCACGTAGTGCACCCTGCTGACTAACAAACGAGACTCTGGTGAAAAGCGAAGTAGGCATAGCGTATTTTGTAAGCAGCCCGACTAGGGTATTAAGCAATTTCAGTATATTTCTATAGACGTTTTTTTTTTTGACAAATGTGTTTTTGGAAAAATATCTTCTTTCTGATTTTTCATTAAAGACTATATATACATAGACTAGACATAGATCTACTACAATTTTAATGGATCAGAAGCATAAGTGTTTGCAATAACAATAAATTTTCGTCATGCTACTGAAATTCAGCCTGAATGCAAATTAAATTTAAATTACAGAGTTAATTACAACAATTTGAGTCATTAACCTTGTGAATTTTTAATTTTAACAACTTGCGCTCATATAAAATATTACTACGAATATATACAATGATACCCACATTTTTGTATATAATATGTCATCATCATCATCACTACTTCGGCCTTTCTTAATACCTTCCACCATATAGGATTCTCCGCTTTTCCCGTCCAGCCAATTCCAGCTCTCCCCGTGAGATTATGAGTCCATCTAGAGGGGGGAGGGCACAACATAACATATATTAATAACCTAATTAAGGTCTACATAGATAATTGCATAGGAGATTACAACTTTACAACACTAGAAGATACATTTGACATATTCGCCATTCGACCAGCAAACTCCTCATTTTTATTGCAATATGTTTACTATTAAAATAATAATTTATTACTCAATAAACTACACTTTATATCATAAAGCGGTAAAAGCCTTGTATTCATTACCACCGGAATCATCACTGATTAACAAATCAATATAATAAAAGCGGACAAGTGTGAGTTCAACTCGCGTAAAGGGAGGGTTCTGTACAATCTATATTATCTATATGTATCTCTCTTTCATCACGGGTCAAGCCCGGTCATTTGATAGGCGTGCGCGGGGATATGGATCCAACGCGTAGAGGCCCCTTGAGAGAAGTTTGATGTAATGTTGAACGCCCGCCGTGACCCGCTCCAGGATATGTCAATGGAACGACATACCCATGAGCAGGTCTCGGCAGGCGTTGAGACTATTGCGAAGTGTGATGGAGATGAGATCTGGGTGAACTTAATACCGGGCTATTACAGAAGAGGGACGAACGCCTGCCATAACTGCTTTTATTGCTAGTTATAAGGCTATAACATCACGCTACCACCAATGGGAGCGGAGCACCAATGAAAAATGGGAAAAAAATATTCCTTTTGAGGGCTTACGTTGCGTGCGCTGCGTAAATGGTTGAAGTTACGCAAAAATCATGTATGATGGAAACAATGTTCCTCTTTAAAAGTTTAAAAAAAAAGTCCGCGACAGCATATGTCTATCTTTTAAGATTAACTCACTATAACTTTTTTTATGGTAATCAAATTTGTTTGCAATAAGCTATTTGAATAATATTTTTTCGATTTTATATTTAAGGACGTCACGATAATAAAACCACACGTGAAAGAAATACTTCGATATCACAAAAATCTCTCGAAATATGTTAATATGAAAATCACAATTTTGGACTTTCCTTGGAAAACGCTCCATATAAAAGGCTGTAATACTGAGTTATGACGTCACAGGTTTGTATTTTGTATGCATCAAATCAGAAATTTGTTAAATATTACGTTTATGTAATTAGTATCATAATAAAAGTTATAGGAGAAGTTATATTCCAGTGGAGAAGCAATAAAAAAAGATTTTTTTATTGCTTCTCCAATTTCGAATTATTATGGGAAGTCCTTGCCCCCACTTCAGTATCGTATATTATTTTATAATAATTTCATACTTTTAAAATGGACTTTCCCGCCAAACTTTGATCGACCCTAAAATAAGTCGGACGCAAGATATTAGAATGAAAGTAAAACTAACACTGGCCTCCGTCAACCCGTAGTTGAGCAGCGTAATGGAGTAAGCTCTAAAGCCCTTCGATTGAGGTTTCCATTCTTTCATTCTGGCATACGGAATTCTAAAATCACCTCATATACATACAGTGATATTTAAATTAACTAATTATATAATTAACCTTAAAGCTAATTTTTTATTCGTATGTATAGTGACCTTAGTGGATAATCGAAATAGACTTAGAGCAATGTACAGCGATACTGAAGTGGGGGCAAGGACTTCCCAGTCGCCACCGGCGGCGACTGGGAATTTTTATTCCCATTTGCCTCCGGTGGCAGTACCCGCGGGGGCAACTGGGAATAATTCGAAATTTTATAGACTTTCGTTTCGCAGAAAATGTTCGTATAATATTTACTCCTTGTAATTTTAGTATTGTTATTTCGTAGACTTTCATCTCACAGAAAACACTTCATATAATATTTGCACCGTGTATGTTTATTATTGTAAATTCAAACGACGAAGTGTTAGACGCCTGATGATGAGGATTTTGGTATAAATAAAGCATGTTTAAATATCGAATTCTCGGATAGATCTATTTTGTTTTATAAACTATTATTGATACCATTTGATAGAGCTCATGAATCATTTCACTAATCAGTTTAGAAATATCTTGTATAAGTAGTTTAGTTAGAAAATAGTCTAGTGAAATCACTTATCATATACACTCTGTATATGCTATAAACTCTTTTAAGGATAGCTAAATATTAAGAAAATCTAGCTACTTTAAACTTTGCATACAAATAAATTAAAATATGCACGCAAAACTGCATTCTAAAATCATTAAGCGATTCAAGAATGTGGTGTTGACTAATACAGCACAATATTGGTGATTTGGTCGATAGAGGCTGTCAATCGGTTTACATATGCTTTACATACACATATACCTACTTATATACATATGACCGGTGAGTGAACGGCCTTGCAACACGACTACATAGGTACTAAAAAGTTTGAGGAGAATATTTAATTAACTAATTGCTTCTTAATCGAGATGAGGTCTAATAATTGAAATATATTTTAAAATCTAGTAAATTCTGAAAAATCTTACAGGCAGTTTCTCATTGTTATATAGGTATACTTTACCTATATAACAATGAGAAACTGCGTAAAATATCAGTTTAAGGAACACGGACTAGAATTTCAGACTTTCGTAGGCTTTCAAAAATAGCTTCCATATGGCCTTTCTTTGAAGTCTAAAACTAAAACGAATAATTTAATATACTTGCTTAACGAATTTGACAATTGTTAATCTCGTATACCGGTATACTGTTTGCTAACGATGTTTTTACTCTATACGGCTGAAAATATTTGGATAAAACTTGGCATACATATAGAATGTAATCAGAATTGACATATAGGCTTCGGATACCTTTTATCCTAGTAGTTTATTCTATTCACAGGTAAAAACTTTTTTCTAAGATGACGTTTCATTTGTTTTTATCCGTTCCAATGACAAAGAGGGACTTAATCGAGGGTTGCCACGTTTTTGTAAAATGTTTTTGTCGCTATATTCAAAGAATATAGCGACAAAAACATTTTACAAAATCGTTGAACTCTGCAACTATTGAACTTATTTTAATCGTTTGTTCACCTATAGAAAGGTACATTATCTAGAAGTATATCCGGCTATATTTCATTTCGACGTCTGTATTTAATCGGACCTGATGATGATTTAATCACGAGAAATAAGAATTAATTTCAGTAATAAAAAAACTGACGCAGGCGAAGCTGCGTGCAGAAAGCTATTAAATTAATCTATGCAACAACAGCCAAACCATGAATTCACTTAATTAAATAATTCTTCTTAGTAATAGCTTACATAATCTTCTTGTGCGTAAATCACTCATCAAGCTATATAAATGTTTATTAACTATTACATGTGTTTCTAATAGAAACCGGTTATGTAAGGTGATAGATAATAAAACTTTGTAGGTTGATTTTATTTATGTGTACCTAATTATTTTATTGAAACTATGACTCGCAAATATAGACGGACCCAACGTGCTTCTTCTGAGCATATTCTGTAAAATTAGTAAACAAACTTTCAACCCTTTTTGAGGTGTAAGTGGTTCATCAACATCTTTGAACTATAGCCAACGTTACCTGCATGCGGTGCACCCTGCTGACTGACAAACGAAGTTCTGGCGAAAGAGTGGTAGGTGAGGCATAGCGTATTTTTTAAACTGCCCGACTGCGGAAGTGCCTCCACCTCACAGAATACCGCAGTCAAATAAGAATTCCCTTGAGGGTTGTTGTGTTCCTGCGAGTGACTGGGTCACCAGAAAGAAAGGAAGGAGTATAGACTGGCAACGGATCGGCAACCCCTACTAATTGCTTTCCATCAGGTGACCCACATGCTGAATGATGCCCCCCTCTCATATAAAAAAAACCCTATTTTTGGGTGAAAATTATCCGATTTTTATAAAATTCTTTCTTTATATTTATACTCACGGCCCTAGTTAATATCGAGTGTTCCAAATCCCATACATGTTCAACCGCTACGATATCGTACCGACTTTGTCCTTGAAGCCTTTTGGATACGTGCACACGAAGACTACTTATTTCGAATTTTTCACGTATACTCGATATTCGTTCACAATTTCACACGAGGACCATTCCATCCATGAAATGAAAATGAAATGAATTATAACGTACATACATTTATAACGTGTGGAATAGTCCTGTGTATGAGTGTTGATTAGGTATACGGGAAAATAGTATAAGTGAAAAGTGTTTATAAAATAAACTAGATCTGTCTGAAAATTCGATGATTCCATCTACCGTACAATTAGTATGACGACATGGTACTCATAGAGTGAGATATTAAAATTAGACGTGCATCTATTAACTATCTATTCCAATTTATTGATACAGGTACAATACATATCTGGACAATAAGTGCATAGTATCTTTTACCTACCTAAATTATCTAATTCTCATATTCGAAGTTAGGCTTACCTATCTTGACTGTTTGTCCCAAGTAGACATACTTGTCAACAACTTCGAAAACGGGGTTCCTTACTATTACTGCGCTGGGTACAACCGATGGAACGAAATGGTACAGCAGTAGCATTCGACATAATATTTTGTTTAAATCCATCTTAAGACCCACCTATTAGAATTCTGCATTTAGGCCTTCGTGTATTGTGGCCAGATCCTCAAGGGTTTCTACCATGATTACTTTCTCGTCGGCAAATCGAAAGTGATTATCTTAAGCCTTCTGCAGCTGTATAGGTAGCGTCCCTTGATTTACTAGTTCTGTTCTGTATCTGTAGTCAAGTGGCTAAACCAAAACAACCAGACACTACCCAAGTCGTCGAGATGGTGTAGAAATGTGCATGAAAAATTGATTTGTTAATTTACTATCCTTGCTGAATTCCTTCCTTACTAAGTTAATGTCTACACTTGTATTAATTTACTAGTTCCTGCAGACACAGTTCTAACAAGTATTTCACATTATCTTGTGAAATCAATAAATCATTTGAAAATAATAAAATCTCTTGAAGCATAAACGACTAAGACGTAAACTATAGAAGACTGTGAACATTCTGTAAAAATGCTTCTTGATTTTTCGTAATGAGAATTGCCCATTGTCTTCGGGTGACCGACCAAGTGGAGAAATCAACCGCTTGCATACTGCCATTGACCGCAATATTTCGTGTGTCAGTCGCAATCTTGATCTGCATATTGTCCACTAAAACTGTAAAGTTGCCCTCCCGTACACCTATGGTTACCTTAACCAAAAAATCCCGCAAATACATACACATTCCAACCAGGGAGTCTACCGCGCAACGTGAATACGATTACCATTTGGCTAAAATGACACCGTTCGTCCACTAAACGGATATCGTCGCACCGGTGAAACGATGTCCGCCGGTCTTCAATTCCTTTACCAGTGACACGTGTTCGAGGGATCTTTGAATGAATGATATGCTTAGACTTTGACATTTGTAGTTACCGCCGAAAAAACGAATATCGATGGGTGAAGATCCACCGGTAATGAGAACTGTCAGTTGAAACAGTCTACCTTACTGTGGTCGGTTTGAACTGAATATTCGTATTTCTACCAACTTTTGCTAGTTATTACTTATTTTTTGTTTCTATTTGTACAAATATTATGACCTCCTAAACGAATTAACAAAAAGCGGCTATGTAGTTAATCTATACGATGTAAAAGTAGGAGCGAGAGGTATACCAGCAAAATCTCTCTATAACCTGCTGAAAGACCTTGGCTTGCCCAGAAGTGCAGTAAGTTCTATACTAGAACGAGTATCTAAAGCTGCATTAGCAGGTTTATACCAGATTTGGCAGGGCAGGGAGAGAAACACAAGTGAAGTGAAGGTGAGTGTTGATGTACGTCGGAAAGGGGCCCCTTAAACCTACACCCGTGTCATAAGTCTCGGGATCTACTTGGGGTTTCTCTCTCTGCCACACGATGGACCTGGCACCCGCACGGTGAATCCATGGAAGCTAAGAAGTTCGTCTCTCTTTAAACCCTTCTACTATAGTGTATTGTGTGTGTGGGCAACTAATAAAACCCATGACAGGAAACTGGATACTTGCCAGAACGCTATGGAAAGGAGCATGATGGGAAAAAAGCTATCAGATAGAATCAGGAACTCAACCATAATAGAACAAACGAAAAGAACAAACAACGTTACAGTAATAATAAGAAAACTAAAATGGAAATGGGCAGGCCATACCATTAGAGGTAAAGACAAATGGTCAAAGACAATAATGCACTGGTTTACTGGACACAGGAAAAGGAAAAGAGGCAGGCCATTTCGAAGATGGGCCGATGAAATAAGGGTTACAGCAGGTGTAGGCTGGACAACAACGGCAATGGATAGACAAAAATGGAAAAAGTTGGGGGAGGCCTTTGCCTATAAAAGGCAAACAGGCATGGTTATCGATGGAAAAAAACAAGTGGACTTGATACTGCCAATTTAAATGGAAACATGCAACAAATGTGTTGAAGAAGTTATTTTTATTTTTATTTCATGTAATATGTCTGAATAAAGGCTTTTATTATTACTATAGTGTGTTAGTGCAATATTGAATGTTTGTGTCTTGTAATCTGTGTTTTACACGAACTATGGCGTTAGCGGCATTATCTGCTGCAGCGGAAGAGGAACGGCTCAAGAAGCTCGAGACCTTAGAGCGCAGGATGCTACGTGATAGCAGCTAGCCTATGCTCTTGTCAGAGAGCAGTTTTATTGATAATTTTAGGTTATCAAAGTCGCATTTTCTGACTTTGTGCAACGATTTGGCTCCGTTTTTGTCAACGGCCCAACGCTCATCAGCAGTGCACCCAGAAATCAAAGTAGGTTGATTTATCACGAGAGCTATAAAAAACCTGATGGTCGATGGAAAGTAATCACTGTAGCCTATAGTAATACAAAACAGCGAGCTTCTATTTTTTTTTATACTACTTCGGGTGGCAGACAAGCATACGGCCCGCCTGATGTGAAGCGGTTATCGTAGCCATATTAACGATTGCAACATAAAGTATTGCTTGCGCGCCGCCACCCACGCTGCCAACTCAGTATCTCCTTCCTTTTTTTCTGGTGACCTCACTCACTCACAGGAACACAACAACCCTCAAGGGAATTGTTATTTGGCTGCGGTATTCTGTGAGGTGGAGGTACATTCCCCAGTCGGGTAGCTTACAATTACGCTCCCTACCTCTCTTTTCGCCAGAGCTTCGTTTGTCAGTCAGCAGGGTGCACCACGTGCAAGTGAAGTTGGCTTTGGTTCGAAGATCTTGATGAACACCCCAAAACGGCACGGTCGCAAACACTATAATTTAAATAACTCAAGGAAAATAAATAGTTCGTTCGTAATAACATACATTTATAGAGAATTAAATCATTTATTTAACAGTAAGTACATATATAAAAACAAGAATGTACGTAAATCACAGAGTTAGTTTTAAACCACAGCATAAGTTATAATAGTACTACAAACAGTATGGCGACCCCACCTCGAGTCGAATGTGGAACTGCGCCGCCTATTACGAAAATTCGTTCGTAGTATATAATCTATCCTCAACTAAACTTAAATGGTAAAATGATTTATTTCTTATTTTTAATCAATACAATTAAACTATTTGTTTTTAAATTATTTTTTTCCAGTTTTAACAACGAATTTTACACATTATATCAATGTAATCGTTGATTTGACAGGTCAACATTTTTGGATTTTTATATTCCACAATTTTTATAGATAACTAATAATAATAATAAAATAATAAAATGTTTTATTTTCTCACTAATCAATACAAACACAACCAATGCGACAATAAACATTGGTAGTATCGACTGCGTGAGACTGGAGCCTATGAACTAGGCATAAGCCTGTATCTCAGCGCACCAGTGCTCACCTCTCGGTCAAGACGGAACAATTTACATACCATACATAAATCACGGAACTTTAAGTATAGACAGGCACTATAAAATATAAGATACGTACATATAGCAGTTTGCAAAACAAATCAAAGGGAAGAAAGAACTGACATTAGATTGTACAATAACCAATTACAAAATGTGTGAAATATTTGTTGTATCAGGGTAACTGTATTTAATGCAGTCTCATAATCACAATCATTCAAAATAAACGTTTAGAGATATTTATTAATACAATATTATCAAAAGTATAACATCTTACGTTACAGCGCAAGGTGCATATGCAGTCAACCCTAAGGCTTCTTCACACACATTTGCACAAATGCAGACGCGGTCTGTTTCTTGTATGGAGTGACCGGGGTGTGTGTGTGTTACAACATACGTTTGCACCCATCTCCGTTTTTATTTCAAAATTAATGTATTTATTAACAATTCGTATTATGCTAAACAACATTCTAAGCTGACGATAACCATACATTTCAGAATGACAATTGTATCTTTTTTATTACAAATATAATACGCTCAATTTACATAAAATAATTAGAGGAATTCCTCTGTCATGTATGCTTATAAAATACTAAAATAAATAAAAAAGGTAAATTGCGATTTATAAACTAAAATAGGTAAACAAACTACTTGGGCACGCTGTCACAGTACTACGTATAGTACGAATCACAAGTTAAAGGATTGGCGAACTTGCGGCCGCGGACTTGCGAAGGCGTTCACCAGTCGCTGCAACATTTGGTTGTTGGCAACAGCAGCATCTGCGAGGTCTTCGGCGGCTACAGCTAGCCGCTCCAGTGTCGAAGCAGTAGCTTGAGCTACCCTGTTGTTCTCTTCGGCTGCTGTTGCTAACCGGTCAATTGCATTCGCCAATCTATTTTCATCCTTCCGGGGCACCAACATTAAAACGGTTGCCTGAAAAAAAAAAGTTAAATTGTATAAACTTTATTGGTGCATCCTGAAACATAACACATACCGTTGTATATTTTTTCATTAGTATTGAAGTAATGATGACATTTGGCCTACCCTCTCCTTCCCCGGTGTATTTTTGAAATAATGTATTGTATGATAATAATATGCCTTGTTACATCAGATAGTCAGTGCTGTCATATTGGTGGTGTTATAGGGAATGAACCAAAGTAGAAATTATTGTCATAAGATTATTAGCACATAAACAAAGACAGGAAGAAAGTAACAAAAACATGCGTAAGCCTTGTTATACCATAACCCTGGCAGTCATTAATAGATGTAACTTGTCAGTATTTTTAGTTTTGACTAGATACATACCTATAGTAGGTACAGACACTTATAAGAGATACGTATGAACTGCCTAATGACATGGATTAAACCATTTCAATAGGTAGTCCACCTATTGTTTTGTAGGTATACCTACAGTATCAAACAGAAATTATTTACTAAGATATCTGTACGTCTGATTCTCGGCTCCTGATTATATATCTCTTTTGTTGACTGTATGTTGTTTACATAATGCAAATTCATAACAAAACATCAGAAAAGTACTTACGTCTCTCCATTTTATGGGGGGTTTGGTGGTTCCAGACCCCACCGCGTTCAGCCTAGCTGCAAGTGACACCCACTTGTCGTTTGGACAAGGGTGCCGCATGCGAGGAAACACGCCCAGTTGCCAGCGCAGGATTCGCGTGCATATAATCCAAGAGCAAACGCTCTTGGGCATTTGATACAACCATAAGCGCTGGCATCTAGAAAAATATAAGTCGACCGTAGTCAGTCACTTGTACACTTCACCTCTTATGTTATTTAATTACAGATAGATGTTTAAAAAAAGCCGTGAAATATCACCTTCTTCAAATAATTTCAAATAAAAATAAGAATTTAAATGTAGGTTATGTAAACAAAGACACACAGTCTAAAAATACTTCGTTTACCACAGATTATAAATTATACCCCACAACATTGTAGTTTTGCGTTTAGTTGTGTTTAATTTGCTTTATTTTTTTTATCAAAGTAATAATCACAATTTAAAATAATAATTTACAGTAAAAATAAAAACTATATTTTCTTAAAAATTATATATTATAAGTATTTCTCAAATTCTAGACAAGCTACAACATTATTACGAAACGCAGGTCTTAAAACTAGATAAATCATTCGTTTAAGAACTGTCCGCACTAATACGTCTAGAATTTTGTCTATGGCGATACCCAGTGATTACCACCCAGTTGTCCAACGTTTCCCCGGTTCCAATTGGATGAAATTCCATGGGTGGGAATGGACATAAATACCAAGAAATTGAATGAAATTCACTGATTTCCCCGGTAGGCCCCCAGGGAGTCTACCGCGCAACGTGAATACGATTACCATTTGGCTAAAATGACACCGTTCGTCCACTAAACGGATATCGTCGCACCGGTGAAACGATGTCCGCCGGTCTTCAATTCCTTTACCAGTGACACGTGTTCGAGGGATCTTTGAATGAATGATATGCTTAGACTTTGACATTTGTAGTTACCGCCGAAAAAACGAATATCGATGGGTGAAGATCCACCGGTAATGAGAACTGTCAGTTGAAACAGTCTACCTTACTGTGGTCGGTTTGAACTGAATATTCGTATTTCTACCAACTTTTGCTAGTTATTACTTATTTTTTGTTTCTATTTGTACAAATATTATGACCTCCTAAACGAATTAACAAAAAGCGGCTATGTAGTTAATCTATACGATGTAAAAGTAGGAGCGAGAGGTATACCAGCAAAATCTCTCTATAACCTGCTGAAAGACCTTGGCTTGCCCAGAAGTGCAGTAAGTTCTATACTAGAACGAGTATCTAAAGCTGCATTAGCAGGTTTATACCAGATTTGGCAGGGCAGGGAGAGAAACACAAGTGAAGTGAAGGTGAGTGTTGATGTACGTCGGAAAGGGGCCCCTTAAACCTACACCCGTGTCATAAGTCTCGGGATCTACTTGGGGTTTCTCTCTCTGCCACACGATGGACCTGGCACCCGCACGGTGAATCCATGGAAGCTAAGAAGTTCGTCTCTCTTTAAACCCTTCTACTATAGTGTATTGTGTGTGTGGGCAACTAATAAAACCCATGACAGGAAACTGGATACTTGCCAGAACGCTATGGAAAGGAGCATGATGGGAAAAAAGCTATCAGATAGAATCAGGAACTCAACCATAATAGAACAAACGAAAAGAACAAACAACGTTACAGTAATAATAAGAAAACTAAAATGGAAATGGGCAGGCCATACCATTAGAGGTAAAGACAAATGGTCAAAGACAATAATGCACTGGTTTACTGGACACAGGAAAAGGAAAAGAGGCAGGCCATTTCGAAGATGGGCCGATGAAATAAGGGTTACAGCAGGTGTAGGCTGGACAACAACGGCAATGGATAGACAAAAATGGAAAAAGTTGGGGGAGGCCTTTGCCTATAAAAGGCAAACAGGCATGGTTATCGATGGAAAAAAACAAGTGGACTTGATACTGCCAATTTAAATGGAAACATGCAACAAATGTGTTGAAGAAGTTATTTTTATTTTTATTTCATGTAATATGTCTGAATAAAGGCTTTTATTATTACTATAGTGTGTTAGTGCAATATTGAATGTTTGTGTCTTGTAATCTGTGTTTTACACGAACTATGGCGTTAGCGGCATTATCTGCTGCAGCGGAAGAGGAACGGCTCAAGAAGCTCGAGACCTTAGAGCGCAGGATGCTACGTGATAGCAGCTAGCCTATGCTCTTGTCAGAGAGCAGTTTTATTGATAATTTTAGGTTATCAAAGTCGCATTTTCTGACTTTGTGCAACGATTTGGCTCCGTTTTTGTCAACGGCCTAACGCTCATCAGCAGTGCACCCAGAAATCAAAGTAGGTTGATTTATCACGAGAGCTATAAAAAACCTGATGGTCGATGGAAAGTAATCACTGTAGCCTATAGTAATACAAAACAGCGAGCTTCTATTTTTTTTTATACTACTTCGGGTGGCAGACAAGCATACGGCCCGCCTGATGTGAAGCGGTTATCGTAGCCATATTAACGATTGCAACATAAAGTATTGCTTGCGCGCCGCCACCCACGCTGCCAACTCAGTATCTCCTTCCTTTTTTCTGGTGACCTCACTCACTCACAGGAACACAACAACCCTCAAGGGAATTGTTATTTGGCTGCGGTATTCTGTGAGGTGGAGGTACATTCCCCAGTCGGGTAGCTTACAATTACGCTCCCTACCTCTCTTTTCGCCAGAGCTTCGTTTGTCAGTCAGCAGGGTGCACCACGTGCAAGTGAAGTTGGCTTTGGTTCGAAGATCTTGATGAACACCCCAAAACGGCACGGTCGCAAACACTATAATTTAAATAACTCAAGGAAAATAAATAGTTCGTTCGTAATAACATACATTTATACAGAATTAAATCATTTATTTAACAGTAAGTACATATATAAAAACAAGAATGTACGTAAATCACAGAGTTAGTTTTAAACCACAGCATAAGTTATAATAGTACTACAAACAGTATGGCGACCCCACCTCGAGTCGAATGTGGAACTGCGCCGCGTATTACGAAAATTCGTTCGTAGTATATAATCTATCCTCAACTAAACTTAAATGGTAAAATGATTTATTTCTTATTTTTAATCAATACAATTAAACTATTTGTTTTTAAATTATTTTTTTCCAGTTTTAACAACGAATTTTACACATTATATCAATGTAATCGTTGATTTGACTGGTCAACATTTTTGGATTTTTATATTCCACAATTTTTATAGATAACTAATAATAATAATAAAATAATAAAATGTTTTATTTTCTCACTAATCAATACAAACACAATCTGTACGTGCAATTAAACAATCAGGTAAATACACCAATGCGACAATAAACATTGGTAGTATCGACTGCGTGAGACTGGAGCCTATGAACTAGGCATAAGCCTGTATCTCAGCGCACCAGTGCTCACCTCTCGGTCAAGACGGAACAATTTACATACCATACATAAATCACGGAACTTTAAGTATAGACAGGCACTATAAAATATAAGATACGTACATATAGCAGTTTGCAAAACAAATCAAAGGGAAGAAAGAACTGACATTAGATTGTACAATAACCAATTACAAAATGTGTGAAATATTTGTTGTATCAGGGTAACTGTATTTAATGCAGTCTCATAATCACAATCATTCAAAATAAACGTTTAGAGATATTTATTAATACAATATTATCAAAAGTATAACATCTTACGTTACAGCGCAAGGTGCATATGCAGTCAACCCTAAGGCTTCTTCACACACATTTGCACAAATGCAGACGCGGTCTGTTTCTTGTATGGAGTGACCGGGGTGTGTGTGTGTTACAACATACGTTTGCACCCATCTCCGTTTTTATTTCAAAATTAATGTATTTATTAACAATTCGTATTATGCTAAACAACATTCTAAGCTGACGATAACCATACATTTCAGAATGACAATTGTATCTTTTTTATTACAAATATAATACGCTCAATTTACATAAAATAATTAGAGGAATTCCTCTGTCATGTATGCTTATAAAATACTAAAATAAATAAAAAAGGTAAATTGCGATTTATAAACTAAAATAGGTAAACAAACTACTTGGGCACGCTGTCACAGTACTACGTATAGTACGAATCACAAGTTAAAGGATTGGCGAACTTGCGGCCGCGGACTTGCGAAGGCGTTCACCAGTCGCTGCAACATTTGGTTGTTGGCAACAGCAGCATCTGCGAGGTCTTCGGCGGCTACAGCTAGCCGCTCCAGTGTCGAAGCAGTAGCTTGAGCTACCCTGTTGTTCTCTTCGGCTGCTGTTGCTAACCGGTCAATTGCATTCGCCAATCTATTTTCATCCTTCCGGGGCACCAACATTAAAACGGTTGCCTGAAAAAAAAAAGTTAAATTGTATAAACTTTATTGGTGCATCCTGAAACATAACACATACCGTTGTATATTTTTTCATTAGTATTGAAGTAATGATGACATTTGGCCTACCCTCTCCTTCCCCGGTGTATTTTTGAAATAATGTATTGTATGATAATAATATGCCTTGTTACATCAGATAGTCAGTGCTGTCATATTGGTGGTGTTATAGGGAATGAACCAAAGTAGAAATTATTGTCATAAGATTATTAGCACATAAACAAAGACAGGAAGAAAGTAACAAAAACATGCGTAAGCCTTGTTATACCATAACCCTGGCAGTCATTAATAGATGTAACTTGTCAGTATTTTTAGTTTTGACTAGATACATACCTATAGTAGGTACAGACACTTATAAGAGATACGTATGAACTGCCTAATGACATGGATTAAACCATTTCAATAGGTAGTCCACCTATTGTTTTGTAGGTATACCTACAGTATCAAACACAAATTATTTACTAAGATATCTGTACGTCTGATTCTCGGCTTCTGATTATATATCTCTTTTGTTGACTGTATGTTGTTTACATAATGCAAATTCATAACAAAACATCAGAAAAGTACTTACGTCTCTCCATTTTATGGGGGGTTTGGTGGTTCCAGACCCCACCGCGTTCAGCCTAGCTGCAAGTGACACCCACTTGTCGTTTGGACAAGGGTGCCGCATGCGAGGAAACACGCCCAGTTGCCAGCGCAGGATTCGCGTGCATATAATCCAAGAGCAAACGCTCTTGGGCATTTGATACAACCATAAGCGCTGGCATCTAGAAAAATATAAGTCGACCGTAGTCAGTCACTTGTACACTTCACCTCTTATGTTATTTAATTACAGATAGATGTTTAAAAAAAGCCGTGAAATATCACCTTCTTCAAATAATTTCAAATAAAAATAAGAATTTAAATGTAGGTTATGTAAACAAAGACACACAGTCTAAAAATACTTCGTTTACCACAGATTATAAATTATACCGCACTACATTGTAGTTTTGCGTTTAGTTGTGTTTAATTTGTTTTATTTTTTTTATCAAAGTAATAATCACAATTTAAAATAATAATTTACAGTAAAAATAAAAACTATATTTTCTTAAAAATTATATATTATAAGTATTTCTCAAATTCTAGACAAGCTACAACATTATTACGAAACGCAGGTCTTAAAACTAGATAAATCATTCGTTTATGAACTGTCCGCACTAATACGTCTAGAATTTTGTCTATGGCGATACCCAGTGATTACCACCTAGTTGTCCAACGTTTCCCCGGTACCAATTGGATGAAATTCCATGGGTGGGAATGGACATAAATACCAAGAAATTGAATGAAATTCACTGATTTCCCCGGTAGGCCCCCAGTCTACATTCGATGAGTCGACTTTATAGAATTGATTTTGTTTTTTCCGCGCCGCATGTGAATAATGACAATATATTAATTGCATTTTTTATGGAAATCTTTTATTATGTTCGCCTATTTTTATAAAATTGTAAGTTAATTCAAAGCAAATTTATTTTATTTAATTACAAATGACTTCAGTTCATTTAAGTTTACACTAATTAAGTATACTATTAATAAATGAATGTAGATTTATATACATACTTTTAGTGTAAAATACTGTTTGCAATTTTGTGAAACTATCAATGTATTTGTTAAAAATGTATACTTACTATATAATGTAGGTATATAATGTTGTTTATCGTTGTATCTTGACTATAACGTGTCACTGTGATATAAGTAGCTAACCTTTAAAATCATGTTTATTTTTAGAACAAAGTCCTTAAACTTTGAAAGTATGAATGAGAATCTCTACACAGTATAACACAATTTATGGATTTTTGTTACTCTTTCACGGTTAAACGGCTAAACGGATTTGTATGAAATTTGGCGTATAATGATATAAAATATGTTCTATATTAACACCTATAGGATATTTTTTTATCTTTATTTGCGTATGGTGAAGACGCTTGTGCTTTTATATTTAAGTAGAAAAAACCTATATTCTGTAACCAAGATTCCATAAATTCGATCGCTAGTAAATTGTATATACGATATTTCACGAATCCTATGTATTTTTATTATGGTTTTTTAGTAGGGTTAATGCAGGACGGTGGGCTAGGTAAGAAAAAAACAAAACGTAGGTTGCGTCGTGACTCGTGAACAAACATAGGAATAGAATCGACGATCGAAGGAATATTTATGTGTAACGTTAAAGGCCTGCGGAGACGACGGACTTTTTGCCTTGCAAATTAGAGCCCTTACAACAGTATCGAACAATACACGAGGGAGAGATCGAGGGATCTCGTGTGCAGTTGTAAGCGATCTATGTATTTTGACGGGTAAAGAGCGGAGAAAAGTCCCTCCTCTGCTCAGGCCTTCTACCTTCTCTCGTCTCTCTCTCTCTCTCGTCAAACCTTATTCATCCCAATGCAATACTGAGATACGGGTCTCCCCTTAATCGAAGGGGTTTAGAGCATACTCCACGCTGCTCAACTGCGGGTTGGTCGATGTTTTCAAGCCACCTAATGGCCACTGACTTGGCTTACCGACTTTCATCAAATGCCAACATCCGGGACCGACCGGCCGACCGGCTTAACGTGCCCTTCGAAGTACGGAGGAGCTATAGATAAAGAATCCCATCCATGAACAGGCTACGGTCGACGTTGCTTGACTTGCGTGAGCGATTAGACAGCCACGCGCAACTACGCCATTGAGCTCCTCAATACCTTCAAATTTGTGGAATTAACCATCATAATATTAATGTTGCAGTGTGTAAGCACGGATCATCGTGGCACATAGCGGGCGCGCGGGTCGCCCGCGCTGCCTACCGCGCCTTCTCTACGGAGCGCCTCGACTGTTGGCTCGCCGTGCACGTGGGCCTCGGCCATGTCAATGTCACGCTCACTGGTCAGTAAAAAGATAACGAATCGTAATGTAAATTAATTCATATAAACATGCACCGAGTATCACTTCAACTCACCCGGCAACAGGTAGCCCAATAAATTAAACAAGATAAAAAAAACATTTTAGGTTCAAAAACTAAAACACCGACTACTCCCATCTGAATTTGTTACGTACGGCAACAATATTTATTTGTATTAAATGAACAACTTATATGACATAGGTATTGTATATTTAATACATATTTATCGACTTATCCGTAGAACAAACTCCGATCTGTATTGTTGATATTTCGTGTGTTTTATTGGGATCTAATGTCAGATTTTATATATGAGAAAATTCACATAATGTCTGAAAAATTCATATTCCTTATCTCGTTTTTGTTCTATGATCACATCGGGAACTATTCTACGGATAAGTCGTTATAGTGATATTCAGTGAATAACCGCGGCCGTATGCCATCTCATATATGGTGATAAGGCGCTCACACGATGTAAGACATGTAGATACACGTTGTTTTACAATTTATGATCGCTTACTGCTGTTAGAATTTGTTTTGTTAGGGTTAGCAGACCGTATCTACATAACAATGCCTTTGAACATTTTTATCTATAATAATAAAAGGCTTTGTCCTCACTGACTGACTGACTGACTCACTAATCAACGCACAGCCCAAAACACTGGGTCTAGAGATTCCAAATTTGGCAAGTAGGTTCCTTATGACGTCTAGGGGTACACTAAGAAAGGATTTTTCAAAATTCATCCCCTAAGTGGGTGAAACGGGGGTCCAAAGTTTGTATGGGGAAATAAGATTAGTTGACCTATTTTATCCGAAACTTTACACAGGTACTTCAATAGATAAATGAGTAAACAAGTATTTCAGAAAATCGTCATGGGTATTGTTTTTATGGTTTATCGGGTCGCTGATTACGAAAACAACAACTATTTTATAACTCAACTAGCAAAGTACCCGTGCCGGTGCAAGTGCCGGTAACCGGTAGCGGAAAGGTATGTTTCGCTATGACCATTAACAAAGCTCAGGGGCAGTCTCTAAAGGTCGCTGGGGTTTACTTGAGACAGAACAGCTTGATCATGGTCAGTTGTATATAGCTTGCTCACGAGTAAGTTCTGCTGGAAGCCTTGCAATTTTGGCTCCTGGTGCGAATGCCAAAAATATTGTTTACCTGGACGTCTTAACCTAAATGGTGTATGTTTGTTATAATGGTCAATGCGAAACAGTCCTTTATGGGGAAAAAATGAAATATATGGAATCTTAAAAAAATAGACGCAAATCAGGAGTGTTCCCGTAGCGAAGCACGGGTACTTTGCTAGTTTTTCTATAAGCGACTAAGATCACCAGACTTGAGGAGATGCTGTGTTAGCAGCCGGAATACCAGCAGGCATTATATACTTTTTGTATCGTAAGAATATACTCTACAAGCTACGGTATCCGATTTAGATCAGACAGGCCGTATACTTTGTTTGGCATCCGCAATGATAAAAAAAAGTAGTTTGGTGCACATCCAAAACTACATACAATTTATTCGTTGATCTTTGCATAAAGCAAAAGTAACTTCTGCTCTTTTTCATTTGTTTAAGCAGGTATTGAAAACATCCTCGGCGGTCAAAAAAAATCATTTGCCGGAAATAAAAGATACTTTAACCAAATTCCAGCACTATCGTGGGGAAACACTACGATAGGCGATCCTGGCGTGGACTACAACGAGCAGTTTCGTTGGGAAGAAGCTGGGGCCATCCAGGAGTGGTACCGCGCGGGGCTGGGCAGAGGCTTGCCGTACCCGGTGCTGTCGGTCGCAGAACACTTCGCCGTGGAGCACGAGGGCTTCGAGTGGGGCGCCAAGTATCGAGCCGCGGGATATACTACCTCTACTTTACTATGGTATATATCAAATCAAATCAAATCAAAATATCTTAATATATTTTTTTTATAAAAAATTGTTTATATATTTGTTATCTAGGAGTTCAGGTCTTCCGCGGCCCTCCAGCCTTAAATTATCTCTGAGCCACCATACCAGAAATGTGGATGAGACTGGAGAGTCAATAGGTTTTTTATACCACTTTAGTGGCAAGCAAGCTTACGACCTACGACTACGCCTGATGGAAAGCAGTCATCGTAGCCTACGGGCGCTTGCGACACCAGTGGCATCACTCAGCCGTTACCGACCCTGCAAAAACCCCTTAACGCCCTTCTTGAAAAACCCCTATGTAGTCTCCTGGGAAAACCGTAGCAGGGAGTTCACTCCACAACCTTGACAGCTCGGCGTAAAAACCTCTCTAACACCGCACAGTTAGCGCCCATCTAGGTTCCAACGTGTGAGGATGAAATCCCTGCCTATGGCGAGCGGTGTGACTGTAGAAAGAGGCCGTAGATATCATGTCAAACAATTCCTGTGAACACAACCCATTATACAAAAGTGGCCCGAGAGCTAAGCCTCTCTACGTGATGATCATTGGAATCTCCCAAAACCACTACCTCTGTGGAGGGATACTACACAAAGATTCTGTCAGTCATCCGTTGCAATTACTGAAATAATCGATTTGTGTCAGTGTTACCACTATGGGACCTGTAAAGGCACGGGTAGTTGCTCATGATGATCAGAATCTACGCGCAACCACATAATGGACAGGGCCCTTTCCTCAAGACTAGCGAGGCGTCGACAACCGTTATCTTTCCGGAGGCAAACACATACCCCTGCACAATGCACGAAGTCGAACTCCAGGTTGTACCCTGAAATCGTATCGTAAGCTAATGAGGGCCGGGTTCCAATGTTCTCCTGCGTTGCTTCTCGAGGGATGGTAAAGCGGAATGGTGCCCACCCCAGAGTACGCAGGGCGGCCTGAGCAAATGGGCTCAGGTAGGAGCAAGAACCACACATACTATTCTTAGTGTGCTGGTACTTCCGCAATGTACCTACTGTCACTTGCCTAATTTTATTCTACCCGTACGCCACGCTCCAATCCTATTATATCAATTACCAAACTATTGTGTTCCATTAAGTTTTTTTATACCACTAAGTTAGCAAACAAGCATACGGCCCGCCTGATGGAAAGAGTTACATCACACGCGCGTTGTCATCCGTTTAAAAACCTCTACACGCTCTTTTTAGAGAACCCCATACTGTAATCACCAGGGGAAACCTCGAGAGGCAGCTCATTCCGCAGCTTAAATTACGTGGAAGAAAACCTCTCTGGAATATTTCTTTTTAAATAAATAAATTTAATAAAGTACAAGTGCCATAAATTTAATCTTCTATGTCATTACAGGACAGCATTGGCTCTATGGCTGCTGATGAACCTTCTTCTTATGGTGGTGCCCCGGTATGGTGCATATGCAATGGCCACGCTAGGAGTGACACTGTGTGCAGCTGCAGCTGGCTACTGGGCTTCTCTGCCTACTGCTCCGTTGATCGTGAGACTGGACGGAGCCATGCTGTTTTTTTCACTAGGATGGTGTTTTTGGCTAGTCCTTATCGCAGGTACTTGTTATCCCGTAATATTTATGATATAAAGATCGTTATTACTCAAACGAGCCTGGTGGTAGACTGGATAGCAATGTTCACTTTGACTCCGGGGTCGCGGGTTCGATCCCCACACAAGACAATTATTTGGGTGCATGAACATGTCTATTTGTCTTAATCTGGGTGTTTTCTATGTATTATATATTTGCATTTACAGATGGCGCCGCGTAATATCCAGAAATATTTATTTATTATACTTACATATTTATTATTATTAATATTTATTTATTATACTGTCTATGGAACGCCTTTGAAAGTATTCGTACGAAAATTTCTGTATTCGGAGTTTTCGGAGGTCGCACCAAATTACTTGAATCTACACAGAGTATAAACTAAAGGCTCTTTTCCCGCCTATCTGTCTGTCTGTTAATCCAAGACGTATGTTGCAGTTTTGACTATCATTTATAGTATACTAGCTTTTTCCCGCGGCTTCGCACGCATGAAATTCTTATTCGTATTTTTTTTTAATAAGAAACATTCTATGTTACTTCTGATACCAAGAATATGTGTACAAAGTTTCATTATGATCGGTTGAGTAGTTTTCGCGTGAAAGCGGAACAAACAAACCGACATTCACATATATAATATTATAAGTAGGGATCATCTACACAGGCAAACATTTGTGTGCATGAACACACAAATGTTTGTCTTGTTCGGGGATTGAAGCCACGACCTCGGAGTCAAAGTAGCCTTTGCTTGCCATTCGACCACCGGGCTCGTCTATGGCTATGTCATATATGGGTTTACCACCAGAAGTAAATATAATAAAAAAAATAAAAAAAGGCTTTTTGATTATTAATTCTTTGCATTAATAATCGAAAAGCCTTTTTTTATTTTTTGCATGTCTAAGATGTTTTTTATTAATTTCAGGATGTGTAAGTATAGTCGTAGGCTTGCTGATCGCGGCGCTCGACTTGATGTGGCCGCACCGGTTCTCGACGGTGTTGGAGGTGGATTATGACACGCCGTACGACAGGCATGTGCTGATTGTGGACAGTCGGCAAAGGGCGCGGCCGCAAACACAGCCCTCCTTACCTTCTAGGATACTTAGGTATGCATATCTTATTGAGTAATATTTGCCCTTTAATGTACTTAAATTTATAAATATATGTATATTAAAAAAATTGTCGTGGATGAAAAATGCGGAGTTGGTTTAGTACCATATCTAATAAAAGCGTGACTCTATCATCATGAAAAGGGTGACTGCATCTCCCGTACATTTTCTCGTATTTAGTGAGCTCGAATCACTACTGCAAATCAGGTATTCGGTATTTATTGAAAGATATCAGCATGCTGCGGTAACGAGTAATATCACAAACAAGAGTCGCCAACGGATTGACAAAATATTTTATCTACACAAATGATTTACTATATTGGGTTAGCCGTCATACATCATCATAACAGCAGTTTTATCAGTTTGTTGTTGCCTATGAAGTCTATGTTAATTATCTAACAAACGCACCATCGCGTCAATTTTAATACTGTTAGTACAACTACTATGCAATAGTATCATATTATCGTCATCGATTTTTTTTTTATTGCCACAAGCTGAGCTTTACCTCTATCTTATCCGGATCGTAGTCGTAAATTAATAGTTAAATTTATTTATATGAGTGGGGATATATGAGCATGTTGCTCACCTGACGGAAAGCAATTACCACTTCCCATAGAAATCAGCTACACCAAGGGTTCACCGATCCGTTGCCACCCTTTTAAGAGAAATATAGACTGTGTTATTGAAGGTTCCTATGTCAATGTTCCGAAACGTTGTGGATGATTTGAATGATTTGACCGTTTGTGGTATATAATGTCTTAAGAAACTGTGGTGCACCTAGTATCAAGATGATAGCTATATAGATTTTCGTATTTTTTTCATTACAGGCGATTATCATCAAAGACACGAGATACAAGCAATGTTTCTATGTCGGTGGTAAATGAAAGCGGGGATCGAGGGCGGGACAACCCTGCCTTCCAGTACGAACAACGTAAACCCAACTCGCCCTGGAGGTATCCACTATTTAGAAGACAAATCGACAGGTGAAATATGCTCTATTTTCCCTATTAATATAGTCATAAATAATACGTATTATAACTATATGTATATTATAACTATATATGTATATGGTGATGTCATATTAAAATATACAGGTGGCAACATCTTATACATGACCTCCATTCGGTGTTATCCATATACAAAATATAATTCTTATTAAACCAATTCATCGTTTATTCAATTCCATTCATGGCTTAACATTTAGTACGTACCAACATTTGTACAAATTGCAAAAGGAATAACAAAAATAAATATATTTTTTTTACCCAAGGCTTTATTAGTCTAGTCAGTCAGTTTTATTAGTTCAAAAACTCCTTAAATAGTGATAAAGCTCCTAAAATATATACATAATAGGTAGGGGAAAAAGTCTTTTCGCATTATAGTATGTATGAACTTATAATAAAATATCTTTAGTTATACCATTTGTATCTGGCAGGTTTTGATATCTTTAAAAAGTTTAAATTTTAAAAAAGGTAATTCCAAATTCAAATTAGGTAAATGTGTGATTTTCACTTGTTTTTTTTACTGTCAAGATGAGTGAATCTAATGAAGAAATTCGATACATTTTAAAATTTTACTACAAAAAAGGTAAAAATGCAACGCAAGCGGCGAAAAAAAATTGTGACGTTTATGGACCTAGTGCAGTGTCTGTGAGAGTAGCACAAATTTGGTTTAAGCGTTTTCAATCCGGAAATTTTGATGTCAAAGATGCACGTCGCTCTGGTCGCCCTGTTACGGATAAAATGGATGCCATTTTTGAAAAAGTGGAGCAAGATCGGCATATCAACAGTTACGACGTAGCTGAAGAACTAGGAATTAACCACAAAACAGTTTTGGCGCATTTGAATAAAGCTGGGTACACTAAAAAGCTCGATATTTGGGTGCCTCACGAGCTCACTGAAAGAAACCTAATGAACCGTGTACTCATTTTTGATTCTTTACTACGACGTAATGAAAGCGAACCGTTTTTGAAGAAGCTTATAACTGGTGATGAAAAGTGGATCACGTACGACAAGAACGTGCGAAAAAGTTCGTGGTCAAAGGCGGGTCAGGCTTCACAGACTCTGGCGAAACTCGGGTTAACCCGCAACAAGGTGATGCTGTGTGTATGGTGGGATTGGAAGGGCATTATTCAATATGAGCTGTTACCGCCAGGCAGGACTATCGATTCTGAACTCTACTGTGAACAACTGATGAGATTAAAGCAAAAAGTTGAGAAAAAGCGGCCGGAATTAATTAACAGAAGGGGTGTGATTTTTCATCATGATAACGCTAGACCTCACACATCTTTAGCCACTCAGCAAAAATTAAGAGAGTTTGACTGGGAGGTGTTAATGCATCCACCGTATAGTCCTGACATTGCACCTTCTGATTTCCACCTGTTTCGGACTCTTCAGAATTCTTTAGGCAATGTCAGGTTAACATCACGAGAAGACTGCCAAAACCACTTGTAGCGGTTGTTTGAACAGAAGTCCCAAAATTTCTACAGTAATGGGATCATGTCTCTATCTACGAGACGGCAAAAAGTTATCGAACAAAATGGCACCTACATACTTTAGTTAAATGTAAATAAACTTTATTAAAAAATGTTTTGAATTTTCATATAAAATACGAAAAGACTTTTCCCCAACCTAATATATTTCAATTGTTTAGTTAAAATTAGTCAATTTGTCATTAGATGACAGTTGGATCTTGTCGTTAGATGGTTGGAAAACACTGGTCTCCACCAACCCGCAGTTAAGCAGCGGTGGAGTATCCTTTAAACCCCTTCGATTGAGGGGAGACCCGTATCCCAGCAGTGGGATGAATAAGGATTGACGAAGAAGTCAATTTTGTAAATTTATAAAACATTGAATAAAATTACTAATTATTATTTAATTTTAATTCTTGACATAATTCACATCGTGGACATACATTTATCAGTTAATGTAATCGAATCGATGAAAATTTATATACAGACTAAAGATTTTGGAAAAATTGCAGACCGATTTCATTTAAATTGTTTAATGTTACAAGTATAGAACCAAATTAATAAAGATACAAATTTACCTGCCGTACCTGTGTGGCATCATAATTATTTTACTAATATCTGTGAAACAATAAGGTGTTGGTCATAGCATAAGTTTTGTTCTCATATTCCAGAGCGGATTCAGCATCAAGTTTGAATTCCAGTATAAATGGTAATAGTTCCGGAATCAAAATGTCGCCGCTAGCAACAAGCCCTCAAGGGTCTTCGCCATCAATTCCACCGCACAGGTTAATATCACAGTATATATCATACACTTTCACACAAACATAAGCTCTACACGTTCCGTATACACACTCAATAACAGACGCGGCACGAGTCGTGAGCTTCGCAATGCGTGGGTGTGTAACTATGTGAGTGCGCTGATTTTGGACGTTTGTATGGTCTTGGTTGCTCTCTCTGTACATGTATACAGTATGGCCAATCCCTGCCGCTCTCTCGCATCGACCTCACCTCCCTCTGAGTCAAATCTGGAACAGTTTGTATGGCGCCGCACGCACATACGCTTATTCACGCTCTGCACAGCTCACTGTATTGTGGCACAGACGTCATTGTTAATGTAGTAGAGAACGACGCGACATTTGTATAGAGTGACCACGGTGTGGTATTAGTATAGTTTAAAATTTACTTCCATGACGATACCGAAGAGTCAAAACAATAACTTACATTCAATTTTGAATAAAACATACATTGATCATGAGAATAAAATTTCCTTAAATTAATTCTCAGAGAAAGAATAAAGTAATTTAAGGAAATTATAAAACTTAATAAATGCGTGTTGTATAAGTTAAAGGTATCAGTTAATCGTTTATAAAGCTGGTGGCTGGTGGCTGAAGTTTTTTATACTATGTCGAGTCGAGTCGGTGGCAGACAAGAATATAAACGATTTAAGTTAACGTTTGAGATGTAAGTGACTTACCGCCACCTTTAAGCCAAAGCGAACCTCACCTGCACGTGTTGTACTCTGCTAATTTACTGACGAGGCTCTGGCGAAAGAGTGATAGGTTACAGCGGTTTTAAGCTGGCCCGACTGGGGAAGAACAATATTTAGTTAATGTTTGTTTGTTTGTTTATAAAACTTTATTGTACACATACATAAAACTTCAAGTACAGAATAACATACACAATGGCGGACTTATCCCAGAAGGGATCTCTTCCAGTCAACCAAAGAATGCTTTTAAAAAGTGAAATTTTTAAGTCAGGGTGAGGTACATTAAGTACAGTAGATAAAAAAGCAGTTCTTACAAACACACATATAAAAAAAAATGTAGACAAATACACACAGTAATACACACAACTGCGAGCAATAAGACACATTTAGATACAGTGAATTCAAACGTCGGAAACATCAGCGAAGTGCGATCTTAGCTGGCTCTTAAAAGAACTAATACATTGCTCTTTTAAGAGCCAGCAGATGTTCATATTAATACTTTTGGTAAGTACGTTTGGTACCTTTTTGTTCCACCCGTATAAATGTATGATTTCTGTTCTAGGTTTCGACCTCAAATACCAGCAACAGAACGAGTGAAAGACATGTGGTGATTGACTTTCACATATTAGTAGTATAATTTAATGAATTTGTAACTAGTGCCAGGTGTTTGTGACAGGAAGTGGACTACGTTACTGATCTCCATGACGGACAATCCAACATTAACGTGAACCAAATCAAAACAAGTTCCAAATGTGCGTTCGTCTGATGTTTAAATAAGACACAGATCAAATTGTAAATCATTGACAAAAGAAAGATGGTGCTTTTTTGAGCAATTGTGGCAACTAAAGTCATTTTATGAATAAAATAAAATCCGAAACACTAAATTTCTAAAGTTTAGAAATAAATCGAATTATGCGACATCTGACAATTTTCCAATCTTTGCTCTATTGATAGTAGGATCATCGTAATCATTAAAATCGATATGAATGACCTACTAAAATTTACTGTAGGGTTCGTAGACGATGCCAGATTTTTTTTATTGTCTATAATAGCTGACCGACATTCTAATAATTTTGACTCATTATTTTGACTAATTGAAGTTAGATTAACAAAGACAAAAAATAAGCTTTTAAGTAATCGTTTAACTATTCCTCAAACGGGATTTTTTTATCCCGTTTGAGGGATAGTTAAACGATGGCTTGAAATTTTTGCTTCCTGGTATGAAACTCGCCGCTCATTGCATTTACTACAGAAATTGTTTCAAAATAATTTCTATTTTAAAAGCTAAATTTCCATAATCTTGACTGTACCATACTTTCTTGTGATGTCTGAATTGTAAATATGTATATTATTAGATAGTAACTAAATTATAGTAACGAATCCGTCCAGTGTCATAAAATTATAATGCCTAGAATATAATATTCGCATACCTCGTTTATAATTATTGTAAAGCATAGCCGATTATATCACCTAATGAGTAATTACGAAACATCGACACAAGTGAATACTTCGTGCCATGTCAAATTAGAACATTATAGCACATCGAATTTAGTTCTTTCCACTTCACAGCACTGAAATTACACCTCTAGTGGTGGCATATGGAATCTATATTTCTTTAGACAAGTTATAACAAAACATCACTAGGGTTGTGTCAAAAGGAATTGAGATTATAACTCCACTAGTGTAATTTCAGTTGTCTGATCATGGGCCCTACCGATTCCCATCGGTATTTTTGACTGTAAAAAATTAACATCAGCTTAGATTTATGATATTTGTGTTTTGCTTAGCTGGTAGTAACTCTAGAGCTCTACTAACAAAGCTGAAGATTGTTTGTTAATAATTGGAACATAAGACCTATTTTTCGAATGAAAATATTCGATGGTAATCGGCTTTTTGATTACAAAAATTGGTCTTAGGTTAAAATTATTGACAAGCATCATCAGCTTAGTCGGTAAAGCTCTAGGGTTTCTACCAGCTAAGCTAAACATAAGTAGCAATCATCTAAGCAGTAGTTTCATTTCGCATTGAGAAATTCCGATGGTAATCGGCTTCAGCTTCGCGCTAGGGCCCCTGGGGCCCTACCAGCTAAGCCCTAGAGCTCTACCGACTAAGCTGAACATGTTTGTCAATAACTTTAACCTAAGACCTATTTTTGGAATCAAAAAATCCGCTGGTAATCAGCTTCAGCTTCGGCGGTACCCTGAAGTGGAAGGAACATCGAATTGTACCAACGAGTGGTTTATGTTAAAAATAGTGTTAGAAAACTCAAATAATAACTCTGTGTACACGTGAGTCTTTGTTATTGACTATGCATTGTAACTGACATTTAACTACTAGAACAAAGTCATTTAGCAATAATTAGTTTAAGTTATTTATTTTGTAAATTTTCGACGTGCTTGGACGTACGAATGAAATGTGATATTGAAGTCTGGAAGCTGCTAATTTTATATTACTATCACAATTTATGTTCTACGCCATAAGGTTTATTATTGTGCATCACGGTTCATTTTCAATGTTGTGAAGATGTGTTTGCAACAGTGAATGTGTGTGTGTGTACCTTCGACTATATAATGTATGTAAAAGTGAGAATATCAAATAATGAGTGTTAAACTGTATTTATTGTGATTGCTTAAAAAATAAACGAATTCAAATACCTACAAAATTTATTTATTTATATTTTTTAAAACTATCTTGCGTAAATTAGACATTCGAGCTATTAGAAAGACAAAGAATTCTAGGTGTCAACGAAAGTGGTTTAAAAAAAATAAAAACTATTATAAAATAAAGAAGAAGAAAATCTGAATAATCCATATAGAAACCTACGTAGCCGACCATACGTCAAGCGTAATATTTTGACCTTTGGAGCTTTATTGACTATTGATGGCGTCAGCGTTCTTCTCTCTTCTCAAATCTGTTACGATTGATCCTTCACGAGATGTTCGAGGTTCAGCTGACATAGGAATGCCTCCCAATTGACGTAGCCTTCATGAATTAGAGTTTCAGCCTCGACCCAGAACCTGCACTGTGTAAAAATAAGAAATGTAATTATTATTTCTGACCAATTTTTTTAATTATTTGATACTGGTGATTCTTGGCACTTTATTTTTATATAGTTTACCTCAGTATCCTTGACGGGAGGCGCGTGCCGTACAACCTTCTGATAGTCGTCTTCGGTGAGGCTGAACACTGGGCGTGTTTGGAAATCCAAAAACGACATCAAGTCATCGTAGTAAATATTGCAATTGTCGTCCTTTTGTAACCTGTAGAGTTTTTTACTTAATATCAAATACATCCAACGACAAAACTCATTAAATACTATTTCAAAACCACCTGCAACTAGAGATGGGCTAAATACTTGGCTTTTACGATAAATTTCTAATAAGTTATGTAAATACTCAATGAATACCCAGTTTTTAGGCATAATTATGGAATTCTTATGTACTCCTAATAACTTTTAAACTTTTGCGTTGCATGATTTTGAAAATAATGACCAGATAATACGCGTTGTTAATCACCTGGTCAAACGTCAGGCAATCATCATCATCATCATCAGGTCATTTTAGTCTCCACTACAGGAGCGCGACTCTCTCTCATCCGTCAGAGACAGAAGAAGGATTTGGCCTACACTCCCACGCTGGCGAGGCGGGTTGGGGAGGACTGATCGATGTTTGATAATGTATTTCCCTTAGTCGCCTTGTACGACATCCACGAGAAGGGACGGAGTGATTCTAATGTACCTAGTCTGCCGGAAACCACACGGCGGCAGGCAAAATTAAGGTATGTAAATACCCTTATGCATGATCGCGTTAATTCCCGTTGTTATTCTTATGTACTCATTGGGAACTCTACCTGCGACAAAAAATATATAATAATACAGCCAAGATCACATTGTACCATTCTTATGCCGTAGCCTCATTTGCTAAACAACAGGGCGCACCATGTGTGGCTTGCAATTGCAGTTTTAAGCCAAGTCTCCTGGATGTATTCTTTCGAAACATTTTTCACAGATCGAGACAAACATACCTTACAAGTTATAGCCACCCATATTTGTTTCGATGTTTATGCAAAATATTTAAAAAAAAACATTTGCAGTAGACCCGGCAATATTGTTTTCATTTTTGTAGTTTTGAAATTTATCTACTTAATTTATGGCCAAAACTTCATAATACAATCTACTCACACTTGCAACATACAGTCCATGAGATCAGTATTAATAGGCAGCCGGTGAGCCCTCAAGAGTTGCCGCAATCGTGCCGGTGAGATCAGACCTGAACCTGCAACATCCGCGTGCAGCAGACCTTCACGAAGCCGCTCTCGATCATCCCACAGTCCACGAGTTAGTTCCGTGAATATTAAAGATCTGCCGAAAGCTTATATACATAAGTTTATTAATATTTGAAATATAAAAATAATACTGTAGGTATAGCCATTACATGTAGATTGCCTCACTTTCATTTTAACAATAATAATAAAAATAAAGCCCGTAGGGCAGCCTGTCGCGAGCTGTGGTGAGTATCGATACCACGGGTACCGAATCTCCAGAGAGTCGCTCAGAACCTTCATCTTCGAAGAATACCCACAGGACTCTCGGGTCTGGCTTGCCTGAGAAGAGTCGGTGTTGCCCTATGCCGATTTTTCCTGCCTCCGCCCAATTGTTCCTGGCAACTCATCTAGAGAATGGCGAGCGCCTGACGCAAAAAACGATCAATAGCGGTAGTTAAGGCTAGCGACCGTCTTTATTCTGCAAGATCCTAGTAGTATTTAGTCCACCTAGATCATCCTCATAACCAATTTATTTTATAACACACATTAGCAATAGTTCCAATGCTTGCAGAGACCTGGTCATGGGTATATATTGTTCCATTGATATATAGGGTATCCTAATGCTTAATTACCAAAGTTTTCAACCAGTGTGTCCTCCCCGTTATGATCTACGGTGCAGAGATCCTGACCGCCGGACTGGTTCATAGACAATGCTTGGGGTTTCTCTAAGGGATCGAATCCGGAACGAAGAAATTTGACAGGGGACCAAAATGGTCGACATAGCTCTCAGAGTCATTAAGAGTGACAGTAGGCTAGCCATATCTGCCGAGTCAGTGATGGCAGATGGGGGGTGAAAAGTCCTAGAATGGAGGCCATGTATGAAACGACGTAGCGTAGGGCACCCTCAGTCTCTAGATGGACCGACGACCTCAAAAAAGTTGCTAGTGGCGGTTGGATGCAGAAAACAGTACGACAGCAGTTGGTAGATACAGGCTGATAATGATGACTATAATTTATGCACACCGCATAAGGATCAAAAATGTTCATCTAGATAATGCTTTCTGATAAGTATCACGAAACACTTTCGGTTCCTTTTCGCGCCCTAACATACAAAATGTACAAGATCTCTTATTGTTTTTTAACACACGGGTGATTCCACACTGCTATTAATTACACACAAAATGAAAACACTGGGTAGGCCTGCGCATTACCACCGCACAGAGGTGCTACCCTAGTAATGTCACAAGTGCCGGTCATTGCTCTTATATGCCCATCTGGGGCCTGGGGCCTGGGGCCTGGGGCCTGGGGCCTAGGGCCTGGGGCCCTATGCCGAAGCTGAAACCGATTACCATTGGATTATTTGATTGCGAAAATCAAACTTCAGTTAAATTTATGGTACTTGTGTTTAGTAGTTTTGTCCCTGCCCCAGAATGGGGAGAGGGCGCAGGGACAAGGACAGAGAATTAAATAATTTGTAGGGAGTGAAGACGTGCTACGGCACCGCGAGCCAAAGTGCAGTGTGCCGTGAGCATCTCCCGCGATTCGGCTCAAATGACCAGGAGGTCGATGGAGCCATGGGAGGTGGTGGGTTGTATGGTACTTGTGTTTAGGTTAGCTGATAGAAGCGCTCGAGCTCTAGCGACTAAGCTGAAGATGTTTGTCAAAAACTAAAATGAATGACCTATTTTTAGAATAAAAATATTCGATGGTAAACGGCTTCAGCTTCGTCGGTAGGGCCCCTAGTTTAGGGAAGAACATTGACCGTCGGAATTATAAAGTTTGATAAACTATAAACTTGAAAACGGATAATAATAAAAACATAATGTCTTTGGGACAAATGTTGTTTGAGATATGCACAATTTGTAACTATTCTAGATATGCAGAATGGTATTCGATGGTAATCGGCTTCAACTTCGGCGGTAGGGCCCCTAGTTTAGGGATGAACATTGACCGTCGGAATTATAAAGTTTGATAAACTATAAACTTGAAAACGGATAATAATAAAAACATAATGTCTTTGGGACAAATGTTGTTTGAGATATGCACAATTTGTAATTTTGTGTGTGTTTTTTTGTGTTACGCTGTGTTGCCCTTTCCATCCGGTATATCGATGACACATAGTGATATAAGAAGTTCTAGATACGACAGGTTATTGATTTTGCTACTGCCGTACTATGTGGTAATAACATTACCTAATCATTTCTCGCCGTGGACTTTTCTCCTTACCGGGATCGCCACGGAAATGACGGATAATAGTTAAAAATTCGTGCTCTGTCATCTTCTCGCACATTATCTCCTTTAGGGCTTGCCTGCGATAAAAAAACATTGTAAGACTCTAGTTTAAATAAATAAATATTTCTGGCCAATTTACACAGCGCCCTCTAGTCCCAAATTAAGCGCAAAGCTTGTACTATGGGTACAAATGTTTTTGTTTTTTTTTTTGTATTATCTCTGCATCACCCTAAGGTCGACTGGTAGAGAATGCTTGTAAATCATTAATAGGTGATAAGTCTCCCCTCGTACATTCTTTTTAAATAAGTATAAGGGGCTCATACCATCTTTAGAGCCTAAGCCTCAACCAACATGCGGAGCATCGTTCCTATTAGCACAGTATGAGTAATAGCACTACGTACAGAATGGCCACTCTCTGCCGCTCCCACTAGTCGACCTCACCTCCCCTCTGAGACCGATGTGGAACAGTTCACAAGGGATACCACAACGGACGAATTGTTGTCGCTCGTATTTTATTCAAAGTCAGTTTATAATAAAAGATGGGAGTTACTTGTGCAGTGGACCTCAACACATGGAAAGTCAAGAAGATAGCATTATAGCAGACAGCGTTGCCAGATTATTTTTTTACCAAGTCGGGATTTTGGAACTTTTTGAGTGAAAAATGCGGGATTCTTTCGTCGAAAGCGGGACATAGTAAAAAAACATATACAATCAGAAGTTTTTAAATATTTATATTTATATCTGAGTTCAAATTACGTTTACCTGACAATAGATAGCAAAAACAGTAATAGAAAATGTATTTTAATAAAAATATGATATTTTAAATCAGATTTACCCTACATATACAATCAGAAGTTTTTAAATATTTATATTTATATCTGAGTTCAAATTACGTTTACCTGACAATAGATAGCAAAAACAGTAATAGAAAATGTATTTTAATAAAAATATGATATTTTAAATCAGATTTACCCTATCGTTAAATAGTTGAGTCTGATTCGTCTTCTGCATAAAAAAATTAAAAAGAAATCAAAATCAAGAAAGTTTTATTCATTAGAAAAATATGGCGTTTCAAACAGTACTCTGAGTAGTGAGTGTTACAAATTGCAATCTACAATAAGAGAATAATTATTTATAATAGAATGCAGAATAAAATTACTTATTCATGATATTTCTGTGAAGATTTTACTTCTTTTAAAGTTTCCATTTTTTAAAAATGAAGAACTCTTCACAGGATAGCTGTAGATTAAGTTTTTTTTCGCTTTCTCTGCACGCTGCACGAACGGTAGAGTTATACCCGAAAAGCGGGACTGAGCCTGTCCCGCGCGGGACATTAAGTTTTGATTTAAAAATCGCGACGTCGCGCCAAAATCGGGACGTCTGGCAACGCTATTAGCAGATTATAATTATGTGTCAAAGAGCGCGTGAGCGCGCAGGCGTTAATGCGACAGTGCTGCTCGAGTTGTAGTTTTTTACTTACATGTCATTGTTTTTGTATGTGATTACTATTAGTTTTAAATTACGTTTATTCTACGTGAATGTGAATATGAATTACATAACGCATGCAGTTATATGGATAATAAAAAGCTACAATTAGGGAACATGAAATGTTTTTACCATTTACAATGAACTGGTATTCGGAACATTTTATTTAGTGATGATAAGAAAATATAACATGTTGGGTAAGTTAGCAATGGCAATTAAACAAGGCGTTTTGTGAATTTTGACTGGAGTCATTGTAGTGTATTTACTATGTCCGACTAATAATTGAATAATGTCAGCCCTAGAGGACATCACGCAAACTCAGGCACGTGCACAGACGTCATTTGTTTACTACGAGTACATGCAAACGCGCCAATTTGGTATGGAGTGGCCGGGGTTTGCTATTAGCTAACGAGGCTCTTGTGATAGAGCATGGGCATGCCGAACCCCGACTGAGTTAGCAATTCCAGGTCACAGAAGACCGTATCCTAAAAAAACACTCTTGAGGAGTGTTGTATTTTTGCAAGTGAGTGAGATCACCAGACGAAGAAAAGAGACGCTGTGTTTTTACAGTACGGGTACCAAAGCATAAAGAATATCAGTTACTTGTATTATGTTTATAGGCTACGGTAACCGTTTTACATCAAGAAAACCCAATGGTTATCTGGCACCCGCCAAAATAAATAAAATCATATATCGTTGACGTTAACCCTCTACTGCAAGAATTATGAACCGGTGTGAAAAAAAAATTACAATAGCATAAATTGACTTTATTGGTAGATAAAAATAAAAAATCAATGAAAAAGATTTTTTTTTTTCTAATACATAAGAAGATTTTTTCAAAAACCATATATGGTTTCGTATGCGATAACTCCAAAATGTTCCATAAACTAAGCCACCATATATGGTTCCGCATGCATGAACGTAAGCTCAGATAAAAAAATAATAAACACACATTCGAAAAACTATTAATGAAAAAGACAAAAACAATTTCTTTTGTCGTTATAGCATAAAAATACTTTACACTTTTTACACTTAGTGAAGGTTATCTTGGAACACAACTGGCATATTTGCCTTGATTTTTGCCAATCTGGAAAATGTTCAATCGAATCTGTACGGACTGATGATATGGGCAACTCTTGATGCCTTGTTGGACGATTTCTTTTTTTAGCTTGGGTAGGAGTGGTCGGATTTGAGTTGATTGCTGGACTCCCTTGGCGACTGCTTATATTGGAATTATTTGCTCATCAACAGCGAGAAACTCTTCTTCTGGGACAAGTAAAAGTTGTTGTCTTATAGCTTGGAGTAAGAAAAAATCTGCTGGGGTTTCCAATTCTTGAATGAAAGAAGGAAGTTCTGTCACTCCCCTAAATAAGTATTTCTCCTTATCATAGGAAGGCAAATTACCTTGTTTCCATAGATTTTTTGTGGCTTTTGATTTCTTTTTCTGTGATAAAGAAGACAATGGAGTGTTATCCTTTTCAGCGTAAGATGACTCCGAGTCCGTTTCAGGAATCACAACAGGTCGTCTGGGCTGTCGAGAGCATTGAACAGGAAACTCACTATCAGAATCAGAAGCCAGTTCATCATCGCTGAGTGATCCATCGCCAAGTACTGGATTCACCAGCTTTGAGGAGCCATAGAAGCGAGCAGGGTCCATTTCTAATAATAACAAAAGAATACATTTATTGCATACGAGACCACATGTGTCACATTAGTTTCACAACGAAATAAGCTGTAACGTATACGAAACCATATCTGTCCTTCTAATAAAACTCGATACATTTATATCTTATTACAAAATATAACACATTATTTTATTACACAATGCTAAAAACGATACTAAACTATATAGAAAAAATTATTGTAGTTCCATTTCCTTACCTTTTGATATTTATAATCGTTGATGAATCGGAGCCGTTTAGTCAGCAACACAAACAAAGTCAACGCGCATTTAGATTGCTCTGTTATGAAGAAAAATCGTTCTACCCTACATTAAACAAAATATAAATCGTATATTGAACGATACCTACAATGTAAATAAACTGCATTCATTATTAAAAAGTACCAACTTCAATGAAAAAAAAAATTCGTATTCAGTAGAGGGTTAAAATCTTACTTGAAACATTTCACAGACATCAGTTCTTTTTTGTCTGGCAAAACCGCGTCCATATATTTCGCAACAAAGTTTTTGTAGCCATTTTCTTGTGTTGCTAATGTTCTACGAATTTTGTCCATGATAAGCTCAATATTTGCCATAGGATACTGTAAATAAAAGATACATATTATATGTACAAAACGAGAAAGGGTAATTTTTATAGTATTTTTGTCACTAAAGAGAATAAAGATAAATTTAAAATTATATTTATGTATTTAGCGATAAGAAGTTAATTTAGAATTAATAGTTTATAATTAAGAAATAATTCGTTTTAGTTTATATTTATAATTAGGTACATATTATAATTGATATAATTGTATGTGTCGAAACAATAGATGAATGCAAGTACTAATAACGTTTTTGCATACATATGCATATATTATATTGCACTCTCGTTTATCCAAATCACAATGAAAGGGCCAACAATAAGATAAGAAAATAATTAGGCACTTCTAAAACGTTATAAACCTATCAAGAAGAATCTGAAAGTAGAAACAGTGTATCAAAATAAATACAAAAATAACTTTCGGATAATGCATGTTGACTTTAATTATGACGTTGTTGCACTTGCAGGCCAATGAGCGATATGTTACTATGAATGTAAAATAACGGTTTTTAACGTTTATGCCACAACAATCCAGCATGGTTGTCCGTGTCAAGAGTCTCCGAACTCTCCGAAATTTTTGGTTGCTATAATTTGGAACTCAAACTTATTTTTACCTTGTTAAGCTCCAAATATCGAAGCGCATACTCATCGGCAGCTACCAGACGGAAGCAATGTTTATTGATGACGAGTTCATTGCCAACCCACATATCCTTGTCGGTATACGCGGGGGGCTCTTTTGGTACGTAAAAATGAACATCCGGCAAATACATTTTAGCACGACGGAAGAATTTGCCACCCTGATAAATAGAATTTATAAAATGATGATTAGCACAATACTTATAATAAATAGTAACATGTCGGCAAAACAGGAACGTCACAGATAAGTACATGCATTTGAATTTTAATCAGACATGTGAAAGGATTATTTCCCCAATAAACCCCAAACTAAAAAATCAAGAATGCTGTGGCCAAAACTATAATAAGATTATACAAATTTGGACTATACCTACACCAAACATAGTCCGTTATATTCCAAAATATAAATCACGATAGTTTCAGGTTTTCAGTGATCAAATCGATGGGTCCGTTCACATTAAAGAATAATATAGGAATTATGGATAAGCCATGTACATACTTAACATCAGACAGAACCCTAATTCTGACCTTCATTCTTATCTGTAATGGGATCTTTTATTGTCATATCAGCAATAAAGTGTCTTCAAAAGTGTGCCTAATTACATAAAAAGTTAATAACTACCTTAAATCCAGAGTTTCGTTCACAGAGCTCGAAAACACCAATGGTATCGTCAGATAGGAAGTATTTGACGACGAAGTATCGACGCGCGTCTTCAGGGTTATCGCTGATTAAACGTGCCGCAAAACGAAGTACGTGAGAATCAAACCCGACCCTATAATTAAAGGTTAAACTTAAATATTTCACTCTAAATAAAAAAAATTGCGTCTCGGAATACCTAGTAGATGCAAAACATCAATTATTTCGTATAGAAATCATAGAAAATATGCCTGAGCGAGCCACGTGGGAAGAAAGTCGCATGCGCCAAAATAAATCGAAGTTTTAGAGAGACTCCTGAGATCTGGTTTAACAATAGAAAAATGAGATATTTATTGGCAGTACTTGTATCAATTTAATTTGTGTATTACTGAAATATTATTTCTGATGCAAAATTCGAACTTGCGAGTGTATACTCATAAGTTAGAATTTTGTAGAAATATTTTGCATTTGCAGAATCGAGGCAACATCTCCTCGAGATCCTCCTGCAATTGTTTTGCTCTATGATTAAATCGAAAACTTTTATAGTTCCATCGTTACCTACTAAATATTGTCATGCATACTTGTCTTTGTGTAGGAATTTGAAAAAATCCCCGTGAGGTGCTTTCGGCTCCACAGTGCGACAGTTTTCAGCGGAGTCTGCGTAGGAGCCATACCCATTCCAAGGGGGCAACTGTCGGTCAGCCATACTTGCACTGATGCACTCACCGCCTTCAGCTTTAGGTACCGATAAGGGAGTAAATGCGTCTGAAAAAGATTCAGACCAAAGATTACTTAATTTCATTCCATCATAAAATTAAATAGTTTTACTAACTTCAGGATTGACGAAGATCGACTAAAGAACAGTGTAGCAACATTGTTTATAAAGTATTTACGCATAATATAGGTACGATCGAAATCTCATAGCTTCGTGGTTAACGGATTTCCGAACTAGCCGAACAAAAACCGTGGGTTGGGCAAATATCAATTTTTTTAGAGTTTGGCAAATTTGAATATTTTTAGGATTCCATAGACAAAGAGCGTCAAGAAGGCCCGTCTGTCGGTCTGTTCGTCTGTCACAGGACTATATCTGTTATACCTTATCTACACATCTGTTATAATAACAGTAATAGACGGTTGGAATGTTCAGCGAGAGTATTATTATAGCCGCTATGACAACAAATAATAAAAATTAAACATAGCATAAGGGAGAAGAACTCTTCGTGTGCGAGTCCTACTTGAACTTCGCCAGTTTTTGAAAAATCATCCCATTTTGGCAATAATTTTAAAAGGGGCTTGTCTATGTTATGGCGAATAAAGGATTAAGAAACAGCGAAGATTGGTTCCAGGCCCCCGCTTTGACGACAAGTAAATACACAATCGAAACGTGACTATGAATAAGTATGCACAATAGAAAGTAGTAGTATGCGCAATAGTCTTTCTATATATATATATATACATAATACTTACCAAATCCGTACGTAACACGGTAATACTCTTTGGTATAAGAATCGCAGTCAGTGAGGACCACATTACGCCCAAATACGTTTAACACAGCTCCGATGCTAAGGTCGCCAGGGCTATAAGAAGGCTGTTTTGGACCTCCTGTCATTTCAACTTGTGCCGGAATTTTCTAAAAAGGATAACCTCAATCAATAGATTATTTTATTGGTGATAATAAACTGTTTGAAAAAGATTTTACTCTTGGTATTCGCATCCTTTTCAAGAACATTGGACCAGATTCCGTCCCCGAGTTAGGTGCCATTATCTCCTTGATTTCAATCGTGTCATCGGCCAAGAAATAATGTATCTCCAAGTTGTGCATTACGCCGAATTCTGAATCTCTGTCATCCCAGTAACCATAAAATCTGAAATGACAATCCACAAAACAATAATAAATCAAGACTGTAACCTTTTTTTTCTGTTTTTCGGTATACATCGCAGGAATGAAATGGTGAAATCATTTTTTTTTTAGTTTTTAGTGCATAATAATGAATTATTGCATTAATGGTTTTAACTACATAGCCGCACCGTTTTAAAAAAAGATGTTTCTAATGAAATAATAATAATAACGAATCGGAAAGTTAAAATTAATTATGACGACTGTAAGTATTCGAATAGGATCACAAGGAAAAAATAAACAATTGATCGGTAGACATATAAAGTAATACATTTAACGCATAATTTCACTAAATTACTTGCGAATTAGAATTCAAATATTAACAAAAACTAACTTTAGCCTGTGAAAATTTCGCTTCCCTTTAAAGCAAGAAAATTCCCTTTAAAGCATCTTACAGTTAAAAGAACATAAAAAACACGATGTAACGATAACATATACCTAGTACAATCCATATAGAAAAAATATTTTACCTCAACACTTGCCTATCGAAGTCTAAGAATTGTCTGAAAGGCCTATGTTTTGGAGGGCGGCCTGAATCGTGTACTCTCTGAAATCATGTAATAGGTAAGCAACGTAAATTATAATAAAGAAGCATGAATATAAAGGGACATGGCGAATTGAGTTTTTTTTTATACTACGACGGGAGGCCGACAAGCTTACGGCCCGCCTGATGTGAAGCGGTTACCGTAGCTCACGTGCCGCCACCCCCGCTACAAACGCAGCATCTCCTTCCTTTCTGGTGACCTCACTCACTCGCAGGAACACAACAACCCTCAAGGGAATTGTTATTTGGCTGCGGTATTCTGTGAGGTGGAAGTACATTCCCCAGTCGGGTAGCTTACAATTACGCTCCCTACCTCACTTTTCGCCAGAGCTTCGTCTGTCAGTCAGCAGGATGCACCACGTGCAGGTAAAGTTGGCTTTGGTTCAAAGATGTTGATGAACCATTTACACCCCAAGAGTCTATAAAGAAGGCAGAACAGATGCGGTTATAATTATCATTTTTATTATTTTTATTACGGCAGATGGAAAAAGCATATGGCTGTTAAGCCGCGGTTGCCTTAGCCCCTGAAAGCTCTGGTACTGGTCAGAAATTGTGGTGTGTGCATCAGTTGAGTCTTACCATCCGCCCTACTAATGATAAGGAAGCCCATTACCATCGAATATTTTGATTCGAAAAATAGGTCTTAAGTTGAAATTATTGACAAACTTCTTCAGCTTAGTCGGTGCTCTACCGGGCTATTACTACCCGCTAAGCTAAACAGTATCATAAATCTAAGTGGTGACCTCACTCACTCGCAGGAACACAACAACCCTCAAGGGAATTGTTATTTGGCTGCGGTATTCTGTGAGGTGGAAGTACATTCCCCAGTCGGGTAGCTTACAATTACGCTCCCTACCTCTCTTTTCGCCAGAGCTTCGTCTGTCAGTCAGCAGGATGCACCACGTGCAGGTAAAGTTGGCTTTGGTTCAAAGATGTTGATGAACCATTTACACCCCAAGAGTCTATAAAGAAGGCAGAACAGATGCGGTTATAATTATCATTTTTATTATTTTTATTACGGCAGATGGAAAAAGCATATGGCTGTTAAGCCGCGGTTGCCTTAGCCCCTGAAAGCTCTGGTACTGGGCAGAAATTGTGGTGTGTGCATCAGTTGAGTCTTACCATCCGCCCTACTAATGATAAGGAAGCCCATTACCATCGAATATTTTGATTCGAAAAATAGGTCTTAAGTTGAAATTATTGACAAACTTCTTCAGCTTAGTCGGTGCTCTACCGGGCTACTACTACCCGCTAAGCTAAACAGTATCATAAATCTAAGTTGAAGCATACACCGGCCACTCCATACAAAAGTTGCGTCGTTTACTACTACATAAACAATGGCGTCTGCGCAGCGCATAAATGTTGCAGTTCCAGATTTGTCTCAGAGGGGAGGTGAGGACGACACGAGACAGCGGCAGGGAGTGGCCATACTGTACGTAGTACTATTACTTATACTGTGGTTGAAGTTTGATTTTCGCAATCAATAAATCCGATTGGAATCTGCATTCGCTTAAATAGCTGGTATTGCCCCAGATCATCTAGTTCTAGTGGGAGGCAATTTTTGTAGCTTTTTCCGGTCCACAATCGCCATTCCACTACCTTTCGGCTCCAGCAGCGTCCAATTCTGCATGCCATGTGGCCATTGTCGACTTGGACATACGTCGGAGCTATGTCAGTAACTCTAGTTCTCTGGGCGGACATACCAATTTCTGGTGTATGGTATCATCATACGCGGCATAACTTGACTTTTCGAATATGGACCTTACTCAATAGCAAGTGACATCTATGTGCCGTATGTCATCACTGGCAGTATACTCACACAGATCAAAAACTTTCCGACGAGAATGTGTCTTGTTTACATTAAAAATAATGCACAAATATTTTAAAGCCTTCCATTGCCTAGCGTAACTAGGGTTGCCAACCATGCTGTTAAAAACAGTATTATACTGTTTTCTATGCTTTAATACTGTTGAAAAAAAACTTAATTTGACCATAGCACTGTTTATTGTACTGCTCCGCATGCACTGGGCCTTAGTATACTGTTTGTTTTACTACGCAGCTTTTAATATACTGTTTTTCTTGTAAAAAAAAGTTGGCAACCCTAAGCGTAACCCAAAGAGCGTAAAACTTTTGTATTTTTTATATCGTGTGACACAGAATTATATATGTATCAGTCTAATTGTGCTATCATAGAATAACTATTATGAGTTAAAGTAATAGGGTTGCCAGATTTATCCATTAGAATCTTTATCTGTGAAGTGACACATATTAATAGTAATACATACATAGTACATACCTACTTAGTTAACTTACCTCTATAGCATCAGGCCAATTAATCGGGTCTGGCACATTTATCCCAAGACGATTAAGGAATAATCTTGTGAAGTTGTCGCAGTTCACGATCTAAGTATGAAATATTTAAAAACAATAAATACTTGGAGGTTTAAAAAGTTCTAAGGTAAAAAGAAAAAGCCCATAAGTGTGCAAGAGTTCGAAAACAGATGACTAACAAATTTCAATCCACCCATACAAAACCGTTCTTACACGTTAAAGACACTATAGTGTTGTCCAAAATAATTATATTGTTTTATACTACAACTTTTACATAAACAAGCATACGCCCTGTCTTATGCTAAGTAGTCATCGCAACCCATGGATGCTCACAACACCAGAAGCAACACTCACGCGTAGCTAATCTGTAATCGTATGTTATGTGTAATACAAATTTTATTAAAGAAGTTTTTCATTACGCACAAAATAGTTATTGTAGTCGACGGAGTGTGCATATTGCTTTTTATTTTTATTTCTGTTCATGGACGCTCTATTTCCTTTTATTCCCTATGAATATTTATTATTAGATTTTTTATGTAATGTTAATACCTACGTAGAACATGTAGAACGGTTCTAGCGACCTAGTTATTACAAAATAGCAAATATACCTAGATAATATAAAATAGCAAAATAGTATTAAACCGTCATAATTTCTTACTTTAAATACTTTTCCGAAGAAAGTAACTTCCCGTCCTATATTCAAATCAAGAATATCATAGTACAAGTCGTAGCTGAATGGCAATCGAATTCTCTGGCGGCTAATTAACGTTCCTGAATATAAAAAGAAAAATATAATTATTGTCAATGCTAGAAAATAATAACTATTATTTAATACTAGCTTTTACCCGCGACTTCCTCCGGTTCACGTCGTTCAATAATCCTTTCTATATCCGCTTGACTTCATATTTTCTTTATTTTTATAAAAAGAGCAATTTTTCACAAGTAATATGTACCGAGTTTTTAGTTATAAACTAAAAACTCGTTATTACTAATATTATTTTGGAAACCTAAATATTACCCCCATATAACTACCTAACCTTTTTTAAAGTCAGATTAGCCGCTTCGAAAATTACCATAAACATTTACAACAGACTTTTATTAACATTCACTTAATTTTTTTTTTAATATAACAGAGAATATGGTGTTATATTAATGTTGTTTAGTCGATTTGTAATAGTTACAAACATATTTATCGTTGTAAGTTTTCTCCTTCAAAATAAGTCCTTTTCTCAGTTCTGGCAACCCTATGGCGAGTAGGTAATAACAGTACGAGGCAGGATTGGTCTATTATTTGAGACACGGTCATAGGCTCTTAAAATAATTCTAGGCTTCGTTAAAAGAGGATTTCTGTATTACCATATTGTTTCGTTGGCGTTATAGTTGCTATCAGCATACAACATCAACAAATCCAAATAAGCACGGCGCTTAGCAGTATTTCAATGAGCAACTATCAACACAAACTTCACGACATCACGCTGGAGACTCGACACGTGCTTTCAGTCTTGCTAACTACTACCGGATTTAAGAAAAAGACAACCGAAGCGGCTACCTAGAGCCTCTTCAAGAGAGGAGGCCCCACGTAAATTATACTTACAAAAAAATGTTTGGTATACCCAAATATGCCTCCTTTATTGCCCCATGGTCTCCCCAACTCTGAATTTGGCCATGGACATAAACTCCTACTTATTTCGTAGAGTATAAAACCTATTAAAGTTCGAACTGCCACGCTTAACGTAGATACTGGTATATATAAAAGACTTTCAAGAACATAATATTTTTAATCATTACCTTGCGATAAACCACTGTTGTCAGTCCTAGGTTCAATTACTTTTATAGTGCCATCTTCGAGGAAGAAAAATATATCCACCTTACGCAGTATATGTGCAGCGGAGCGCGTCTCCAGCAGAGTTTGTTGAAAGAATGCTTTGAAACGTAATATCTGAAAAAAATAAAACTTTGATCTGTTAAAACATCGACCAAGGAATAGAAAAAAAAATATTACATATTCATGCTTGTACATAAGTAAAATCTGCAAGCTGCCACCTTACCACCATCTCTTATTGCGATTCAATAACTGAATAGAATGCTTATTCATACCAATGAATAAGCGACTCTATTCCGAATAGAAGTTAAAAAACTAAACAAGATGAAGAAACTGAAAAACCATGTCTATGTTGAGCAGTATCACACCCCGGCCACTCCATACAAATATCGCGTCGTTTACTACTAGTAAACAATGACGTCTGTGCAGAACGTGAATGAACGTGTATGCGTACGGCGCCATACAAACTGTTCCAGGTTTGTCTCAGAGGGGAGGTGAGGTCGACACGAGAGAGCGGCAGCGAGAGGCCATACTGTACGTAGTACTATTACTTATACTGTGGCAGTATTAAAACTCTGTGTTGAGGAGTAACTTAGCGATATTCCCAAACAAATGACTTCAAGAACGGAGTCTATATTTCCGTGTAACGTATACCCTATAAACGGAGGTGATTGGTTTCTATCAGATGACCCACATGCTACTTACCCCTATATAAAAAAGTTACGCTAATGTTCAAATCATGCATCTACTTAGGACTTTGACTTAAGTAGTTGGTCTGACTGGGCGGACTGGTCCCGTCTACTTACATGTTTATCGTACATTATCCACGTGGGTAGATCCGGAGCTTGCTTACGGCAGTATAGAGACGGCACTCTGTTAACTCCTTCTGACTTATCCACCAACATGTTCACCCCATCGATGCTGGTGAACAATGGTCTCACACCGAAGTTCTTCTTCCCAATCTAAGAAAATCTTTCGTTAGTACCTACTAAAGATTAAGCTAATCATCATCATCATCATCATCAGCCGGTATCTACCCACTGCTGGATATAAGCCTTCCCCAATGCTTTTCACCAAATACGGTCCTCAACCTTCCGCATCCAGCCGTTTTCTAAAAGTCATCGGACCATCTAAAAGGAGGGCGTCTAACGCTTCGTCGTCCTACACGCGGCCTCCAGTCTAATACCATTGCCACTTCACCTTCCAAACTCTGAAGGCTATGTCGACAAATTTGGTTCTCCGTCGAATTTATTCGTTCCGGACTCGATCCCTCAAAGAACGAGCATAGCCCTCTCCATCTTTTTATAGATACAGATTTTATAGAGAATGGAAGTCTTATAGGTTTAGTGTAGGAAATGCTTTTGATTATTTTATCACTGCTTGCCCGTCTGGTATGAAGCGATTCCTTAAATATTACTAGGCTCACAACAAATTAGAGCATCGCTCTTTCTTGTTACCAAAGAGTATTGCTGGCACCTCTTTATATTAGAGCATCCTAGTCATTCCTAGTGATCCCATTCACTTAGAATACAACAACCGTTTGGCTGCGGAGATCTATGAGAATCACAGACCACATAGTATTTTCTGTGAAAGAGAATACTTGTTAACACGACACACTGCTATGACCCTTGATTAAACTATGGTCTACGTTTTTTAGGTAGAGTTTCGTTTGTTTAGTGTTGAGGTGCATCACGAACACGGGTCAGCCAACAAAAGATATTAAAAATATTTGAAAATCTATGGATTGTTGCCGATTGCCGCAAAAATTGGTCTGCTGTTTTCATGAATGCTCGTAATCTAACTGAAACATGTACTTGCCATGGGGTTTGTTCCATAACCTGGTAAAAGGGGTAATCTTGGGTTTCTTATCGACATGATGTGAGTATGTGAATAGAAACAATTTTGTATTTAATCTAAAATAAATACTATCAAAATGAAAACTCGATACATATACATTAAAATGTTTCCATAACAACCACAGTCATTAAAAAACATTTCGTAATTCCATGGCAACAAAACATTTCTGACAGACAGCAGGACCAAAGTACGTAAAGCTATGACAAACATTTTGTGTGCTTGAGCAGTTGGTCTGGCTGTTTATAACCATGTAGACAGAGAAAACTATAGATAAATTGATAGTTTCTATCGTAATCACACAAGACAAATAGTAAGAGCAATTTACACCATCATCATGTGGTGACAGATCGATGCGATTTTTTGTTTCGCGTCACTTGCTGGCTCTTTCAAAGGAAAGCACAATGATGTGTGAAACAGTTAAATCACAGGCGGATCAGCCGAAATTATAAAACAGGACATTTTCGCTATCTCACGTTTGCCTCGACAAGCAGGCGCCTATGACGTAGATTACTACGACTATGTTACTGTCCTGGAATCGGGAATATCATTAAATAAAGTACAAATAATATACCGAGCGGTATTAATTTTATGATTGTATGATTATTATAAACTACCTATTAGCTGACCCGGCAAACGTTGTTTGCCATATAAATTTAATAGTTGATAATAGAAGAGAATAAAAAAAAGTGTTAGGGGTGGACAACCCTTAACCATATATTACATCACGTAGGAGTATGAAAAATAGATAGTAGTCAATTCTCAGACCTAATGAATATGTATATAGAATTTCATAAAAATCGGTCAAGCCGTTTCGGAGGAGTATGGTAACTAACATTGTGACACGAGAATTTCATACATATTAGATTAAGATTATCATTAAAAAAATGTTTATATGGGTTGACGACGTTTACAATATCCGAGGATGCACAGACATCTAAGCCATATCTGTGCTAGGAGCAAATTATTCTGTGCTAGGAGGCTAGAACTTAAAAACTACTGTATGGGGTTCTTCAAGAAAGGCGTACCTAAAGGGTTTATAAAGAGTCGGCAACTCGTAAGTGATGCCTCTGGTGTCGCAAGCGTCCATAGGGTGCGATGACATCAGGTAGGTCATACGCTTTATGCGGAGACCGAATCCGTGACCCTTGATGCCAATGCCAATGTAGCTATTCGACCACCAGCCAGCCACCCACTAGCAGTCCAATTCCCGTAATGTTCAATCGTTGCGTTATCGTAGCGACTTGGTTGTTCACACGATGACTATTAGATTCGAATTTTTCATGTAAGTATTATATTTTCCAGTATATATATACTTATACATAACGACCATTCACAAGAGGACCATTCCATTAGTTGTAACAGTACGTTACATTTGAATTTGATGGTATTTGTGTGAATGAGTATCGAATATATGGATAGTATAGTAACCATGAAGAAATCCAATCTAGTTACCGTCGTGTGAACGTATCCATAATGCATTGTCGCTGACGATAACGTAGCGATTGAACATTTGCGGGAATCGAAGCACAGGTACGTCATCATAGTATATAAACTACTAGCGACCCGCCCCGGCTTCGCACGGGTGCAATGCTGATACTAAATGTACTACAGAAGGTCTTTGCGCTTTGTCCTATCCAGTCCTTCCCCAGTTATAAGCACACGCCGCACACTGGTTCAGAAAAAGTAAAAAATGGAATTAGGGATTTTTGAATTTTTTTCGATGGTATCATGTGCAAAATGTCACTAGTAACATATTTTGTATCTTCCATTTTTCTTAAAAATGCATAGTTTCAGCTTTAAATAAACTTTTATATTATTTTTGTATGAAACGTTTATTTCATACGAGTTTATTACAAAATGTTTTACTTTGTTAAAGATGATTACATATAGCTTATATAGGGTTATTCTAGTAGAAGCTCATACAGTAACAACTTTGTCCCAGTGCGTCCCCGTTTACAAGGAAAATACAACTAAATATTCGATATACCTCAGGATATTATTTTCGTATAATATGTGTTAGTTTATATAATTCAATAATAAAATGACATTTTATTGCATCTTGCTTTAAAATAAATAGGTTTAGTTAGTATTTTATTTTGATTTCGTAAGTTACATATCTAAATATGAATAATACAAAACTATCCACATTAGTACAAAACTGTGTTTTCATACAAGATTACGTACTGTGATACTGTATTTCATCTTTGTTTTTATTTGTTGAAAAAGTATTTATCATGTGTACTTCAAATGGATCTTTTTTTAATAATGAAGGAAACGAATACTTTTCCTAAACCTGAAGTTTTACTTATTAGGATTTTGTCGAGATTTCATTGGTGCTTTTCCGAAGACGAGAACATTCTCAAATTCGAAGGGTTATGTTTGATGACATTATCGAAACTGTCTAAATGGCAGCTTCAATAATGTCATGTCATTCAGGCAATTGTTGTTTGCGGTAATAGTATTAAAATTGATAGTACACCTATTCTGGATACATAGTCTTTCTGAGATGTGAACTATATGTCTACTTGGTCGTTCTGATATCTTGATCTTCTGATAGTAACCCCTATTTTACCATCTTACCACAAAATTATAGAGGCTAAGAAGTTGTGCTATCCGCCAGAAAAAGAAATAGATTTATCGGATAGTGGTGTCAAAATAAGTTTACAATCTCTTCTTGATATAACTGTTCGTAGACTCGCTCCTCTAGTCACTACAAAGTTCTGTGATAGTGATAATGATGAAATATGCAAAGCGATACCTTCTGAAATTAATAAATGAATAAAATTGAAAGATAGGAATTTAAGTACTGATGTGTACAAGTATGGCCTTTCATGATTGCACTCATGGATACGTTGCATGGAGACTATATTACATATTGCTTATAGACTGTAATTTAAAACTTAACTGCAAGAGGAGATAAAAAAGCAATTATGGAGAAACGAAAATCTGAAATACAAAAACGTTTTCGAGATGAAACTGGATTGCTTATAGATATAGTAAAGCAAGCATCTAACAATGGATATACAGCGCGTAGATTTTTTTGCAGATCCTCAAAAAACATCCGCGATTACTGGAGTAAATGAAGATCTAATTGCAAGATTCGCCATATTACTAAGGGCTCTGGCTTCAGGTGAGCAAATAGACCCCCAAAAATTTACTCAATACGCATGGAAAACTCAGTTGTTTGTCCAGCTATACGATATATATATATATATATATATCCGATTGAAGTAAAATTTTTGCTAGCTTCAACAGTTGAAGAAGTCGATGAACCTTTTGAATTTGTCAGATCCATTATATTGTTGATGATCCATTATATTCTTCAACAAACGTTGAACAATAATATTTAGCGCCTAAGTATATTTAATTTCCTTAATATGTATTTAAAATAACATGTTATTTGTACATATACACACTTTACTTGCGTATTAATTAGTACTAAATTAAAGGGTACTTATCGCTTAAACGGGGACGCACTGGGACAAAGTTGTTACTGTATGAGCTTCTACTAGTATAACCCTATATAAGCTATATGTAATCATCTTTAACAAAGTAAAACATTTTGTAATAAACTCGTATGAAATATACATTTCATACAAAAATAATATAAAAGTTTATTTAAAGCTGAAACTATGCATTTTTAAGAAAAATGGAAGATACAAAATATGTTACTAGTAACATTTTGCACATGATACCATCGAAAAAAAATCAAAAATCCCTAATTCCATTTTTTACTTTTTCTGAACCAGTGTGCGCCGCCGGCTCCGCGGCCGGTACCGCCACAGCCGTTATGTCCCTGCATTTTAAATGTGTAATATCTTCTAAACTATTCATTTAAATTACATGCTGTGAAGGGCCATATTGATCTATATTAAATGCGCAATGTATTTAAGGTACTTAATTGGATAAGGATTAATTCTGTATTGCTTAAAATCGCTTCGTAAATAAGGCATTATTTCTTGTAAAAAGCAAAGGATAAAATAACGGTTCTTGTGTGTTACCACTAAGAGATAGACATATACCATCGCGAACTTTTTTGTAGACCATTTTAAGGTGAACAATACTGTACTACATTATTTTGATCTATCTCGTTGGGTTCAGCCAGCGTTTGCAATGAAAGAGCAAAAAAATGTGTTTATTTACGACATCACATTAGAAACCTCTAAATTATCAGTGTTTTTCTACTATGTTATGCATATATTATACATATAAACTTTCCAGTTGAATCACTCTATCTATTAAAAAAAACCGCATCATAATCCGTTGCGTAGTTTCAAAGATTTAAGCATACATGGGGACATAGGGACAGAGAAAGCGACTTTGTTTTATACTATGTAGTGATTATTAAGCAAAACAAAAAACCCAACGGCAAAATTCTATATATTTTTTTTTCGCGAACGCCATATGGAGCTAGTGTATTCTACTATACATATGTATATTTAGTACATATATGTGCAGTGAACTATCCTCACTCCCATTGCTGAGACGAATTTTATGACTCCTCGTATGTTGAAATCCATCAAGCTGTTTAGACTGTAGAGCTCGAGCGTACTAAAAATCTACATACACGAACATAGTTGTCAACCCTTATTCATCGCACAGCTAAGATACCGGTCTCCTCTCAATCGAAGGGATTATTCAAGTTATAGAGCTATATAACTTTACCACGGAACTAAACGGTGAGTTGGCGAGGACCAGCATTTTGAACCGCTTAAAGGCCACTGATTTGGCTTAAAGACTGTCATCTAATGACAACACCAAATAAAAATCCTAATTAGTATTTTTCCTTGCCTCCCTTCTTCGGCAGTCTGGTAAAAAGGATGAAAATAGTTAAATCAGGATGCATTGCCACTACGAAAACGATGAATAAGATGCGAACATAACATTGACAGTGACAACGCCTTCTGACAAGTGACAAGTAATACAAACTGAACTGAAATCGACCGAAGAAATCGCAAAAATAAATAACAATTTCAAACAAAACAAATCATTTGTTCAAAATTTTATCACTCAATGTTTAGTAAAAGTACAGTCAATCTGGGTAACTTAAACTTTCAATGTAAGTTTGGCCCAAAAAAATTTTTTCGCTTTTAATTTTATTTTGTTGTCGATGGTAAAATGTGAAACTATCTTTGTTAACGTAATATTTTCTATAGTCTTTGATGTCCTTTTAAAAACCAGACAATCAAGTGTCAACTTGACACTTCATTGAAATAACTGCCTTTTTTCAAAGTACTGCGAAGCAGTGTCGTCAGATACAAGCTAAAAATCTGTGTGGAGTAGCGTAAATTAGCAGTTCTGAAAAGTGAGTTATGTTTTGAATTGTTTCTTGGTTATTCATCTTCATCTGACGTTAAAATTATTGGCATGCATTTTGTATTTTTTATTATATTGTCATTAAACTTGGAGCAGTGTTTCACAGGCACTCAATTCGGGTAACTTTGGTCCGGGTCAAAGTTACCCTAAAAGAAATTAAAGACACAGTCTTGGTTGTTATTTATTGAAAATACTTCCAAAACAGGACTGTGGCCTCATAAAAATTTATTTTAGGAATATATACAAATAATGGTGTGTTAAAAATGTATATATACCAAGCCCTGGGTCTACAATATATGGAAAACTCGATATACCTAGCAAGACCTGAATCTAGCCTTGGAGAAGGTAAAATCATCCAAATTAACTCAAAGAACTGCCTGTAAGAAGTCCAATATTCCTAGAAGTACATACGCTTAAGTATAAATTGAAGGGAGAACACTCTTAGGGGAACTGGCAGTTCTTTCGAAATTATATAGAAGACATATTCATAAGCCATGTCGTAGCTCTGTCAGGCCTTGGCATAGCCATAGGAATAATTGACGTGAGACTTATCAGTCTATGATAGTGAAGAATTATTTTGATTAAATTTCAAAATAGAGTCGAAATAAGGTTGTTAAAATCCTAAAAAAGAGAAAAAGTCGATAATGGCTATCAGGCACCTAATACACATGATACTACTATAAACGAGGCAGCTGAGGATGATGAAAGATCGTAAAAATAATGTCAAGATAGACCACAGAGCGCCTAAGACCCGAAAGCCCGTAATATAGCCGTGAAGAGAACTTACAGGACCAAAATCAGATGAGAAAGAGGAGAATAAGGCGATAAAAATACTGGTTATATTTGATCTCATAATGGATGGAATGCTGAAGCTATTGACGTATTGATTTGAATAATAAGTTTTTTTGTTCAATATTATATGCTTTAAATACTATTAATTCGTAGTAGAACTATTGTATCAGTTTTAAAGAGTTTAGTAAAAAAAATGGTTTATAATATGGCAGCATTTTATTTCAACTTGTCCCTTTTCATCACGAATGAAATATTGTCTATGGACTTCGACTATGTTTATCTATGGAATAATATGTGGGCTAAACTTACATTAGCACTTGAAATATAGAGAAATAACGAAAAAACTGCCTTTGGTCAACGGTGGGCCAAACTTACCCGAACTTTCAATGTAACTTTGACCCTACGATTTTTTTGAATTTTAGTCGATTTCTTGAATATAAGTGATATGAGGCAGTCATTTCACAATAATCTATGCGATTAAAAACCACCAATAACACATAACTTTTACGTGTTAAATATCAATCTCAAAACTTATATAATAGTTTTTTCAAAAAGTGGATCAAAGTTACCCAGATTGACTGTACATAAAACAAAATGATTGATATCAAAACAAAGATTAGTTCATTTTTCATATTTAATTCCAATTTGGGACATATAGAAGGAGAAGTAAGTAAGATTGGCTCATTGGATTTTATTTGAAACGAGGGCAGGCAGAACAACAATAAATAGAAACTAACAATTTATAATTTGCAGGAGCAAAAAAAGATATTATTCTTCCATCCCAGTCAAACTGCAGTTGATACACGGAAAATGCAAGTGGGATTGTGTGAAGCTGTCGTCAAGTTCATGTCGTGAGTGTAAAAAATCTCCATAGTATGTTTTACAAAGATACGGAGCAAAAGAATGCTACATAGTATTTAAAATTTAATTTTATTATTGTTGTTACTTAATAATCATTATGTACATAATTGTCATAAATATTAAAAAAAATTGAAAAATCCACCTCCTTCGCCAGGTGGGAATACCTAATTTAAAAAAATTATAATATTCTGGCATGTTGGCCGAAATCAACTATTTTAATAATAACATACCTAATTGTCCTATCAAATATATTTATTAGCCATGCACATAAATTACATTTATGTGCATTAAAAGTGCATGCACTTTTAATACCAAACAGAATACTTGAAGGTTTAGCTACTTTCGACATATATTCATTTACAATGTAGAATGTGTTGTGGAGAATACCCCATTTACTACTTGGTATCTGTTAATTAGATATTGCCTGAAGAAGTTAAGTTCTTTATCGATGATTCCATATTGCTGCAGTTTTTCTAATAATATTACATGGCGTAAGCAGTTGAAGGCCTTGGACAAGTCGCAGAATACACTAGAACATTTTTCAGATCTATCCATAGCCTCAAGAATAAAACCTATCACGTCACGTATTGCTGCTGATGTTGATTTTCCTGTTTGGAATCCAAATAGTTTATCGTTAAATAAGGCAATGTCTTCAAAATATCTCTCATCATAATCTCAATCATAACTGTTTTTTACTGCAGTTTCTAATACTTTTAAAACAGCAGGAAGTATACAGATTGGCCTATAGTTATTGGCGTAATTTTTTTGTCCTTTTTTAAATACTGCTATTACACGTCCCAAAATTACAGAACACACGAGGTTGTTGAGTTGAGTCTTAAGGCTATACCGGTAAGTCTAGTTTTGGATATATTTATATGTTCTGGATATAGATATACTCAATAATAATGAATATTATTAAGAATAGATATAGTCATTGTTTGTGTAAGTAGCTCACCATGATCTTTAGAGACAAATCAAACCTGCATATGGTGCACCTTGCTGGCTAACCCTGTTGTCTTCTTACAAGTGCGGTCACCAGAAAGCAAGGATTTGCTGCGTTGGCAGCGGGGGTGGAGCACAAGCAATATTTCATGTTGCGTGCATTAATATTACTATATATATATATCAGGCGGGCTGTATGCTTGTCTGCCATCGAGATACTCCATAGAGATGCTCCAGGCACAGCTCTGTTCATCGCACACTATGCAGCCTTGAACTTTTGAATCACACCCAAGACTAGACTTTTTGTCTTACTAAATTATACTACTATATATGTGTAATAGTTGGGCTATTACACCAATATAATAGTATAATTTAGTAAGACAAAAAGTCTCTACTTATTATAAGTAATATAGACTCTCTGATTTAAACCAGGAACACACTAGTTCAATCACTTATTATATTTATTTGTGTTAAATATCTGGTGTAATTTTTACAGGACATTTTCATCAGAGCCCTGTGAAGCTTTACAAACACAGACAAAGCGTTACATATTTTATCAACCTGAAAAAGGATTCTGGATGGTTTTGGTAATTTCACATATTCACTAACACTACTATTTGTACTGAATACTAAAATACCTAATTTTATATATAAATTTTTAGGTAGTCAGAATACCTTACACCACAAAAGCATTATCAGCTATTGGAGAAAGTAAAGCAGAGGTGGTGAGATATTTTTATTTATTTATTCCTATTAGTTAATAGCACTCAATATAGATACTATGTAGTTAATGTTACAAAATATAAAAAAATCTTACAAAACGGCACGCAGACGAAATTGCGCGGGTCAGCTTCTTTCCCTAAGTTCCAAAATATCGCCTTTAGTAGTAGTCTGTGACATTATGAAAAATTGTTTATATGTATAGTCAGCCAACCACAGGCCTAAATACCACAAAAAAAAATAAGGTAGGTACTAAAAAAATTTATAAATTATGTTTGCAAATTATTATTTCTATGAAAAATGGATTAAGAATAGGAGTCGCGGGTTCGATCCCCGCACAAGACATACATTTGTGTGTATGAACATGTCTGTTTGTCTGGGTGTTTTCTATGTATTATAAGTATATATTTACAAAAAAAATGTATTTAAGTACATATATCAGTTTAATACCCATACATAACACAAGCTTTGCGCTTAATTTGGGGCTAGATGGCGCTGTGTAAATTGTCCAGAAATATTTATTTTATTTATTTATGTACAATAGTGGACTTATCCCACATGGTATTTCTTCAATCCAACTATTTAATATCGAAAAGAAAAACATATGTAACCTGGCATACTTTTTATTCAGGTATTGTTGTTGTTGTTGTTCTCGCGGAGCAATGCCGCGAGAACAACAAGTACTTTATTGTATATCACACATACAAGTACTTTATTGGGCCTTTCTTTTTATAGGCCGTGTGGTTTCCGGCAGACTAGAATAGAATCACTCCGTTTCTTGCCGTGGATGTCATATAAGGCGACTAAGGGAAATACATTATCAAATATCGATCAGGCCTCCCCAACCCGTTTGGCCAGCGTGGGCCAAATTCTCCTTCCGTCTAGGACGGACGAGAGAGGGTCGTGCTCCTGTAGTGGAGACTAAAATGGACCTGATGATCATGAAGTACTTTATTGACAATAGAACTTTAAGACAGTAATATAAATGGAATTTCAGATCATTAATTTATAAACCAATCTAGCAATGTTATAAATTTCAAAAATTTCAGGTACCACCAACTGTAATGTCTGATTTGCTGGTATCTGCGTACAAAATGTTCAAGATGTTTATGGGAGCATTTAAAGATATTCCAATTGAAGAAGTATACACAACTTGTGAGGAGTTCTTTACACCCGTTAGTAACTTTTAGTTAATTTGATTACTTTGACACGGTTTTTCTTTAAACGAGGGGGGGCATAATCCTAATATTGCCTGTGCCCTACCTCTATTTTGCCAGAGCCTAATTAGTAGGGCGCACCACATGCTTGTGATGTTGGCTTTGGCTCAAAGATGATGATGAGCCACTTACCTCTATATTCACCATTTTCGCCCTAATCAAATACAACAAATAGATTTTATATTAGTAAAATTACTCGTTCCCTCTAATTATAATAAAATTATATGTAGTACCATAATATTTTGCGAAAACGTGTGTTATACATAATTATTTAATTAAGTGGAACAGTACAAGTACAATTTTACTAATTTATCATGTCTACAAAGCTCCACCAACTGCCAACAGTCATCAATAACAACATTATCAAATTATTGAAATGAGAAAGGTGCATTTTGCGAAAGGCATATTTTAAAAAAGGTGTATTTTGAGAATGGTACATTTTGCGTATGGTACGTTTTGCGTATGGGGTGCATTTTGCGAAAGGTACATTCTACGACTGAAGGATATATTGATTGTAATTTTATTCTTTCAATAATTACAGTACATACTTTCAAGAAGTCTGTCAAATGACATATCCGATGTGATTCAAGGCATCCATTATTTACCGCTGGACAAGAACTCATTCTTCAAAGTGGTGTGCTTCATTGACTTGCTAGAAGTGAACTACCCTGACTTCAAATGCATCTCTTTTGTCTACAACGATCAACTTATCTGGTAAGTTTTTTTTTTGTACCCTTATACAACTCCATTGGGCTCTATTTGTCTATATTAAAGTGGTTATTTTCGCCCTCAACACAGCAACCGTATGCACCTCGATACTTGAATGGCAAATAAACTTACCCCTAGGTCGTAGGATTTGGTATTTCGTTTTTAAGAGTCATATTACATATCGACTGTGATTTTTGCGTAAAATGGCCAATTTTGGCGTTCTTGATCTCGGAAACAAAAATACATTAACAATGTTGACTTATTGAATAGTACAGAATAGCTATTGGCTTAGTTCATAGCGGCCTCGCTTTTAATAAATTTTGCTTAACTTTTTAATTAAACCCAAAATAGCAGAGAAAGATTATCATAAAATGCGCATATTCACTTTTTTGAGTTCCTGGATTGTACTACTGTTCCAAACAAATGACATAAAAAATTAGAATGTTATTTCTTATATAGTCGTATAGTACAAGCGGCCTCAGAATTTTAAAATATCATTGATTTAATATAAAAAAACCGGACAAGTGCGAGTCGGACTCGCCCACCGAGGGTTCCGTAGGTACGTAGTATCATTATTAAATTTGATATTTTTCATTATAAATATGAAATAATGCGTCGAAAAAAATAAATAAAATATATTTTGCAATGTGTACATCAAGCCCTTTCATATGATACCCCATTTGAACTAGTAGTTTCAATTTGAAATTTCGACACCCTATAAAAAATATAGACCCCCTATTTTTTAGATCTATTTACAAATGTATAGTTTTGAGATTTATTCCTGTACTTGTAGTCTATAACGATGTTACTTGCCAAATTTCATAGTTCTAGGTCAACGGGAAGTACCCTATAGGTTTTGATTCCTTTGAGTGTGTCGAAATATGCGTTTTTTGCTGAATAAACGGCCGTAACTTTTTTCTACGTAAACTTAGCAGTTTGATTTTTTTTTAACTTCATGGGACCGTAGACCTGTGTATACAGTTCAAATTTCAGCTTGATACCTCCACGCATTCTCGACATAGAAATGTTTGACAGACAGACAGACAGACAGACAGACAGACAGACAGACAGACAGACAGACAGACAGACAGACAGACAGACAGACAGACGGACAACAAAGTGATCTTATAAGGGTTCCGTTTTTCCTTTTGAGGTTCGGAACCCTAAAAATAACATTCTTTAAACCAAAAAAACTTCGAAAATCGCTTCAAGTAAACTGTTAATTTCTCGAATAAACGATAATATTATTGAGCAAAATTTATACGAGAATAATTGTTCCTTCATGATGAATAAACTTTGTAACATTTATTAACTTATTTCAATAAAAACGATAAATATAACTTCAAAATTACTACAAAAAACGATGCATCGGCGGCCTTCGCGGGTTTAGTACTGCGCGAGAGCTCGTCAGCGTGCAAATGTAATAATCTCTCAGGGCCCTTAATTGCGATTTGACGCGTTATTAGTGTTTTATACCATTCATTTAATACGTAGGTCACACTAAAAGTTTTGCGTAACTTAAAAAAACAACATGTTATAACCAAAATATTATGTTTATTGCTTTTCAAAATACTCTCCTTTACATTTTAAACATTTTTTCATGCGATCGAACCATTTTTTAATACAGGAGGACCACAGATCTGAAGGCATGTTTTCTACGTACTGATTGAACGCTATCACTGCCTCTTCGGAGTTGGTAAAAGTGAAACCTCTCATCAAATCTTTGCTTATGGGGAAAATACAGAAATCACAGGTGCTAGGTCGGAGCTATGTGCAGGATGGGTGACGAGTAGACTTGTGTAGTTCCTGAGTGAGTAGTTCAATTGTACTAGTTCACCATACAAGCCGGTTCTTGTCACTCACTCTTTCTTGTCCCATGTAGTTCACTGCGTCATTTAGTTCAATGAGTGACAAAGAGTAAAAAGAACGGAAATACATAAAGCGTACGAACTAGAATGAGAGAGATACGTTGTAATGCCAAAATTGCTGATAGAGAGCGAAAAGGACGGAAGATTCTGAAATTGTTCGTGATAAAACGAGACAGATAGTTTCGTGCGTGGTTGACTGACCGAATTAGAACTCTAAGGCTAAGGACATAAGAACCATAAGCTGTTAGCGAAAATATGCTATAGTATTAATACAAGGCTCAATTTTTATATTAATTATTATTTTAACCACTAAATAATTTCTTTTTACTCAAGCTTGACAGTCCTAAGCCTGTGAAAAGTTTGAAGGAAAATCAATATTTGGAAGGAAATTTATAAAATATTTATACTTATTTAATACAAAAATACAATGTCATCAAAATGATGCAATAGAACATAGAAGAATGTAGAAGGAATCAGTCAACAGAACTACTGAGTCGATTGAATCAAAGATACATTGAACTAAACGAACTAAATGAGTCAAAAGAACTAAAGAAGCAATTGAACTAAATGAACTAGATGAGTTATATAGTTCATTTGCGTCAAAAGAATTGCATCTTTCTTTTCAGTTCAATGAACTGTTTTGCGCAAGTCTAGTGACGAGTTGTACTTTTTCGGAAGCTAAAAATGACTTTGTTTTGTTGGCCGTGTGTGAAGAAGCGTTGTCATGATGTAGCAGAACGCGGCTTTTTGGTCGTCTTTCGCGAACTGTTTCTAACACCCTGGGTCAACAAATGGTAGAATACCAGTCGGCATTAACACTCTTTTGATCTTCAAGTGGAATTGTGCAGATGGGACCCGTAGCTGAAAAAAAAACGCGATCATTTTTTTACCAACGTTTCTCGCCTGCCTCACTTTTGTTGACCTGTTCTCATTTTCAAACACCCATTCACAAGATTGCTGGGTTTTTTTCGGATTCAATACAAAAATCCACGTTTCGTCTCCTGTGACAATGTCATAAACAGCATTAGAATGTCCGTGGTCGTACTTCAGTAGCATCTGTGAGCACCATTCCACGCGAGCCCGCTTTTGCTCCGCTGTCAGTTAATGAGGGATCCAACGACAACAAAGTTTCCGAACTTTTAATTCTTCGTGTAAAAAAATCTGAATTTGGCTCATACCAATCCCCAATAGTCCTCGAATTGTCTCATAGGTAATCCGCGGGTTTTCTTCAATTAGCCGCGTAACAGTAGCCACATTATTTTCGTTGACCGCAGTTGAAGGCCGCCCTTCACGAAATTCGTCATGTAAAGAAACCCGACCTCTCTTAAATTCAGCAAACCATCGCCTCACGGTGCTTAAACAAGGTGCTTCTCTCCCAAAAGCATTTTGAAGACGAGCGGCACAGTCTTGCGGAGAGAGAGAACTTTTAAAATCATCGCTCTAAAATCTATTCGACGTAATTCCATTTTCGTTGCGTACGTAGAACTTTGATGTGTGATAAAAAACAATTGACAAATGATTCCCACCAAATTTTTTTTATTACTAAGAAGGTTGCAAGTCGTTTAAAAAAATATAACATTCGAAATTAAAATAGCTCCGATTAGCTACAAGTGCAAAACTCTTAGTGTGCCCCATATATAGTGCCACAAACTTATCTGGCCCGGTGGCGGGGGCGGCGGTGCGATCGACTTAAGTGTTGCCATTAAACGAAATGCCGCCCGTTTTAGAGGAAACATAAAAATCAAAGAAATATAAACACTGTTAAAATAACAGCATTGATATACTTATTAATTGAGTTGTGTGGTGTTTCAATTAAATATCAATTGCCTTCTATTTTTTGTTGATTAGTTTTAAAAATGCACCACGTTAAGTCGCGATCATAGCTATTATATAATATTAGAGAGTTATAATATTGCACAGAAACAACTCGTTGACGATTTTTTTATTGTAAGAAATGAAATATGTGTAGAAAATGATAATATGTATTTAAAAAAATACACCTCAATGGAATGTGCATAGCGGTAAGTAAATTAATTGTACCTGGCAATACTACATTCCAAGATGGCGGTTTTAGTTCTAAATTTGGCCACCGACCGGGTCAGATAAGTTTGTAGCACTGTACAAGTCATGTTCGTTCATATTTTGCGACTAATAATAATATACGGCGCAAATCGCCATATGAAAACAAGTCAGGGTTAAATTATTAAAACAAGTTGTTATAGAACAAAAGACAGTCGTAAAAAAAGTACTTACTACAATTGACTAGTGGGTATTCGGTATTTCTCTATTTATTACAACAATATTATTATTGGGTTTCTCATATTAAAAATGACCATTAGAAAATACAGGTGAATTTAAAGTAAGTATTCAGTTTGAGTAGAGGTACATACGAAACATAAATGGTTATAGATTGATTTTTGTAAATATTTACTATGGCGAGTTGAAAAATAGCCTGTTATATAAAATTAAAAAAAGAACTGTTTATTTTTTTCTGAACTCTGGATCAAGAACATACATGAGCTGTAGCAAGGACGTGCGCGGGTGGTGGGACCAAGCCTCACTCATTTGTATTGTTGGTTACGCGTCCGCCCCTCATAATTCTTGCAAGTGATGCATCACTACTGGGCAAATTCATCATTCGTAGCGAGCGTTGTATAAAAATATACTCATTCTTTATTTCGTAGGAATGGACTTTCAAATGATGACATGTTAACATTATACCAGTACTTAGTACTAACTCTATTACCAAAACAAGTGGAGAAGGAGATCCATGGCGATGCTGTCGCCGCCGCGCAGAGACACGGCCGCTTCATCAGCCCTCCAGAGGGTATACATAATAACGAAGACCTTCAAAAATTAGTCAAAGTATACCTCATGCGAGAAGATGACACAGAGACCAAGCAGTATTATTTAGTTATATATAGGACATTGAGTGCGACGGTTTGTTTCACTATTGATGGTGAGTAGGATTTTGATAACCGATTCCAATCGAATAGAAGGCGCTACGCAAATGTAGACACTTTTGTGTCTTGTGTTGGATACAAGCTACCAATATTTTTTTTTTTTTTATACTACGTCAGGTGGCAGACAAGCATACGGCCCGCCTGATGTGAAGCGGTTACCGTAGCCATATTAACGCTCGCAACATAAAATATCGCTCGCGCGCCGCCACCCCCGCTGCCAACGCAGCATCTCCTTCCTTCTGGTGACCTCACTCACTCGCAGGAACACAACAACCCTCAAGGGAATTGTTATTTGGCTGCGGTATTCTGTGAGGTGGAGGTACATTCCCCAGTCGGGTAGCTTACAAATTGCGCTCCCTACCTCTCTTTTCGCCAGAGCTTCGTTTGTCAGTCAGCAGGGTGCACCGCGAGCAGGTGAAGTTGGCTTTGGTTCAAAGATGTTGATTGACTTACACCCCAAAACACCCCAATATATACTTATTTGATTTCTATCATATCCACCACTTCTGCGCAGACGTAAACACATTTTGTGTCCAGTTGCTTCTACTTTACACATACTCGTCGCCAATCAAAAAGTTGATTTGCCTGTAAATATTGACGGCGGTGCCATTTACGTCTACCCAGAAAAGATAATGCTTTTTCGTCGACGTCCATCATGACACTGACTGAAAACAAGTAACGAATTGTAACAGTGACCAGAAGAAGCGACCGGTAACTGTGTCCGATCGCCGTCGCTGGACATAGCAACTACGGTTACCAGTGGCCAGGAGGCCAGAGTAGGTAACTGGCGAATGTGTCCGATCGCCGCTACAGGACACAGCAACTACGGTTTCCTGATGGTGTGTGTGTCGGCAACAAAAAGTGTCTACGTTTGCGCAACGCCTAAGGCCGCCTTTTATTTAGACCACACCTTAAGTTGAAATTAAAAAGGTGGTACAAGAAAACTGTGAAATATAAAATTGCTTTGTCTCGTATTTTAAAATGTACAGAGAGTACTCAAGACAGGCAAGTGTCTCGTATCTCCACTCAGTTATGTATAGTATGGCGACTTCTTTCCGCTCTCTCGTATCGACCTCACCACCCCTCTGTGACGAATCTGAAACAGTTTGTATAGCGCCGCACAAACACGCACTCATTCTTGTTCTGTTCAAACTTCATTGTGTATGTAATAGCACAGTATAAGTAATAGTACTACGTACAGTACGGCCACTCCCTGCCGCTCTCTCATGTCGACCTCACCTCCCCTCCTAGACAAATCTGGAACAGTTTGTATGGCGCCACATGCACACACGCTCATTCGTGCTCTGCTCAGACGTCATTGTTTATGTAGTAATAAACGACGAGACATTTGTATGGATTGGCCGGGGTTAGGTAATAGTGACCGATGCGGCATTTGTATGAAGCCGCCGAGGTGTGGTTATGGCCAGGGGTATAATTGAGTTTTTTTTTTTTTTCAAAATCGGCGCAATATCAGATACGGGCAATTAAATAATCGGACTCCTACTAATTTGTATGTAAAAAATGTTAAATATAAAACATTTATTTCAGTAAATACAAATCTTCAAATTGAGACATTTAGATCTTTGGATGCATTCATGGGCCCACAGCTGTCCGCCATAGCCTCCACCATTAGCGAGCAGTGTGCGGTACACGCTTTGCACAATATGCAGCTCGCCAGTGAAAACAAATTCGTCTATTTTAATAGACTAAATTTAGCGTTTAAAACATCAGTAAGTATTGCATTTTTCCATATTAAGTACTTATTCTGTATTATCCGTTGCCCGCATGGGATTTGAATTTTTGAAGTAGCGTATCCATTCATATCCATCAATATCCATTATTGAGGCGATCCTTATATAACTATGCGCCATACGATGGTGCGCGTGCGAGTCTGCGTTAACCCAAACTACATCAATAAGTACAGTAAACACGCGCGGTACAACATATTGATGCCTTCATTTCGTATCGCCCACCATCGCTTGGCACGTAGCAATGTAAAAACCGCAATACTAAAAGAAAATTAAAGTACCTAAGTATGTATTAATAATTCTAAAAGATACGTCGCGTTGGGGGACCGCTGCGAGCAAGGTCGTCGCCAGCCGATGGCCGGGGGGGGGGGGGGGGGGGGGAGTTGATATGGAAAAGTAAGAATTGTAGGTAAAGTCGGCGACGCCCTTGGCTGCGAGGGCAGACGTCGTTGACGGTCGTATCCTAAACGCAAAATTTAGAAGTAAAAAAGTTTTCTTTTCTTTATTTTGTTTTTAGATTCATTTATGTTGCTTAGTTTGGTTAAGTTAGACTATTTGTAATTAAATTGTTATGTTTGGAGCGGTCCCCCAGCGCGACGTATTTTTTTTAGAATTATTAATACATACTTAGGTACTTTAAGATTGAGTTTCTTTTATTTTTTACTTTTTAAAGGGAACTTAGGATTTTGTTGAGGTATTTTTTTAATTTTATACTTTTTTATAGGTACACACTTCTTATAACGTAGATTTTGTTAAGTTGTAAATACATAGCTTCTAGGCAAAAGTACTTTCGCAAAAGGCCAAGCCTATGTATAGAGTAAAAACCTTAGATGGTGTAGCAATTTGTGAGCACGACCAAAGAAAACTATTTAATAACCTACATGACAAATCATTTTTAACAAAATTGCAAAGACTGAGATGTAGTAATTGATACTCTCGCTTGAACATCGGATTTCCATCTCCCAATTTTCCCACACCATAACCATAACTTTAAAACGGCTTTTAACCAATTTGCTCATCAAACGAAGCTAAGAACACTCTCGATTAAGTCATCAATATTCTTTTTCAGTGCTCTTTCATTTGATACCCCATTAGGATACATTCACAGGAATTCTGTTTTCCATCCACACTTTTAGTCCTATTAACTTTAAACGGCTCTACCGATTATTTGAATATTTTTCATTTAATATATTATTAATATTGTAAAGTGCATGTGATGCTATTTCATTTGCGACCCTACTAAGGTATATTTGCTGACATTCAGATTTCCATCACCATTTCCTTCCCCCCACATATATTTGCAGACATTGGGTATTTTCCCCACTTTTACCCTCAGAGCTTTTTCCCAACTCAACCGATTTTCATTGAACATATTACTTTGTAATGTGCACGTGATGTGCTTTCATTTGAGCCCTCACTCGAGTATATTTGCAGACATTTGGTTATTCTTCCTCACTTTCACCCCCCACAACTTTTAAACGGCTCAACCGCTGTTCATCAAATATTATACATATATATTAGAACACTCGCACATTAGTCACCTTTAATACAAAAGAAACTAAATTTAATTGCTTCATCCGTTCCGGAGCTATGATGACACGGACAGACAGACACACACAGACACGTCAAACTTTTTGCGTCGGGGGTTAAAAAGGACCACTTCAACCAAATTTCAAGTTTCTACGATTTAAGCTGACCATTGTTGATGTAGTCGGTATTTCAGAGTTAGTGAATCTGAAAGTTGCTTTTTATTTATTGTAACATGTTTTTTTTTACTAAGAATACAGATTGAAACAAAAGGAGGAGCTCGATGGCGTCGTTGCGTGTGGAAGTCTAATCGGTCACGCAAGTCAAGCCACGTCGACCGTAGCCTGTATTTGGATAGGTTTATTTATCTCGAGCTCCTCCGTGCATCGGAGGGCACGTCAAGCCGTCGGTCTCGGCTGTTGTCGTTAAATGACAGTCGTTAAGCCAAATCAGTGGCCTTTAGGCGGTTTGAAAACACTGACCTGCTCCAACCCGCAGTTCAGCAGCGTGATGGAGTATGCTCAAAACCCCTTCGATTGAGGGGAGACCCATATCCTAGCAGTGGGATGAATAAGGGTTATCGACCACAAATTCAAACATCTTTTTTTTCTATTTCAGCATCCCATAAACAAATTAGCACCTTCAACAGCAATAAAACCAGAAGTTTTAAGTATAATTGCAGGCATACATTCAGATAGGAAAAGGTAATTGAAGTACCTGCTATGTTTACCTACGTTTGATATTAATTAAATTTACAGTTATTTATTACATAGTTATTCTAAGCCTAAGTAGATACTGAAAACGTCCTATTTTTGTAGCCTAGGGACTTATGGCGAAATTATTATCAAAATACCTGACGACTACTGGATAACAGGAAAAAATTCAAATGAAAGGGAATTTTATGTTATAATACAAGAGAAAAATGCAACTTTGAAGGAGATTTCAGGTAACAGTCTATGTAGAGTATGCCTTATAGAATTAAGAGCGGTCTAAAATTTTAATTTTGCTCTGTAACTCCCGTCTACAATACAATAAATAATTTTATACAGGTTAATACAAATATAACTATTTCATCATTCATCAATTTAGCTTCGGCTGTCCGCTGCTGAACTAGGTCTTGCCCTAAGACTTAATAGCGATCTAGACATGGATAACACTACGCTACGCCGCGCAATTGCACTAACTCATTTCACTGCGCTGATGAGTTGACACACTATTTAAAAAAGGAATTGTGTGCGCCGACCTTTTTATTCGTTTTATATCACGTCGGGTGGCACACGCAGGAACACAACAAACCTCAAGGAAATTTTTATTTGGCTGAGGTATTCTCCGAAGTGAAGGTACTTCCCCATTTGGGTAACTTAGAACCTACCCTACCTCTTTCGCTAGTCGGCAGGATACACCACGTGCAGGTGAGGTTCACTTGATTCTTCTACATTATAATGGGGAGTCTGTTGCATACGAAATGAAAGTTATACTTATTTTTCGAAAGATGAAAACTTAAATTTTCGACACTTGTAAACTTTGATATCGTCAATAATATTTAGGATACTTGCTCACTATCGGTATTTTCCGTATGCTCATAGCAAATAAGATTTAGGTAATATTTTCTTACACCCAAATTATTTCTTTTTTCAGATGAGGTTAAAAGAATTTGCGAAGCACAAATGAAGGGCGTATTCTTCTATCCAATATGAAATTGATATTGTTTATCAATTATTTCTGTACATAATTGTATTATATCATATTGTATTTGTATTATGTTACTGTAAAAAATAAAAAGCTGTAATCTACGTTAACAAATATTTTATTACTACTATAAACACTTAATAAACACATATAGGTACATCATTAAAGAAAATATTACAATACATTGTATGCTAGTATGTGGAATCTTTCCTATCTTGTACATTAACGTAAAACATTAAGAAAGAAATAACATTTATATAAATTAATATGCAAAAACAAAGGAATTGAGCCGCATATAAATATTTGAACAATTAAGAGCAGGTCTATGACATTTTGTATAGTTAGTGAAGATCACACACCAGTAGGAATTCATAAACAGGTTGCAAGTGTGAAGATTAATGTACTCATGACTGTACCACAAACCAAGTACTCTACTAGTATATAATATTGTGTACTTGTAAGTACATCGAATAGCCAGCCAGTGTCGATAACAACAAAAATAGCAGCATTTATTAAATCGCGAATCTCTCTATTTGTAAAAAGATACATAAAGTGATTAGACACTAAGGGCCTTATCATATTAGCGGCTTGCGAGCGTCTTCAAAGCGGAGCGGGCGCGCAGCGAATGCGTTACGAACTCGCCGCGGCTGCTCAACGGGGACGTCGCGGACATGTGGCGGATACTCAACGTTTTCGTCGCGTGTTTGAAGCGGGTTTACGACGTACAATACATTCAGTAACAAAATGGATTCCGACAAAGAAACATTCAAATGCGGTCCCGCTCCGCTTTGAAAACGCTCGCAAACCGTAGTATGATAAGGCCCTAAGGCTGGTAACGCTAACACCCGCGCGGTTTGGTATGCATGGCGGTTCACGACCTTCTAGTTACTAGTGTCGTTTCATAATGAAACCACCATTAATTATAGCAACCAACAGCGCTGTCGTAACTATGAAGTCAGCCAAAAATCATTTTCCCGGTCATTTCCATGGAACGTTCCTACTTCCTGCGAACGCTTGACCCTGTATTCGATGTAATAAGCATGGCGAGTGAATATTTACGTGTGACGCTTATTTCTATTTTGCCGAAAGGAGTTCTTTCTATTTTGCGTTTACCGCCGTAAAAATTTCGGACGTCTCATGCGTTTACCGCCGTAAAAATCTCGGACGTCTCCTCGCGGCGCCCGCGATACAGTTCCATAATTTATAAAATACATCATTGGATGTAACTGCCTACAGAGGAGACTATTAGACTTGTAAAAGAATTGCTTTATGGCGTCAGTTTAGTGACTGCATGGCTTAGTTGAAACAAAACGTGGCGATAGCGCCACGCGAACGTGACGCCAGCGCTACGTATGGTCGACGTATACTAGCTTCAAATCTGCACAGACGCCAACAACACGAGTGGCGTTCGAAAAACGCTAGTGTGGCTAAGATGGCCCTGCGTAGCCAAGACACGTACGTATATAGCGTTCGTAGCACTACGCGAGCACAGCAGTATATTGTGACGCGGGACCCTCTTATACCGAAAGGGTTACAGTCGCCAAGCTGTTATCTATACCAGTATTTCACAATAAAATTGTTTTTAATTGAATTCGCTTTAGCTTTGTACAAATATATAGATTCATTCCACAATAATTTATTACGAATTAAATACTTGATTTGGAACATTTCGAGAGAGCGTTATACCATTACGTAAATTACTACAATATTTTGATGACAGTTTACAGCTGGAGGTAATATCGTTGCGCCAATTATTAATAAAAAGAAATAACCATAGGAATTCTACTCGGCGTATAAAGATGAAACATACACAAGAACGACTTTGCTCTACATTCGAACTTACAACTTTGTATGGCAAGACACATTTGCATATTCCACTTAAGATGATAAGCTGGACGGTCCATGCTGTGAAAAGAAAGCACAGTTTCCGCCCAGCTGCGCTTCACTAGAAGCGCACCCTGACTCTCCATGATACAATTTACTCTTTTCTAAAAAAATAAAGGTTTTCTAACTTGAAAAAATCTCTTAGCTTACATTGAATTCACTCAGTATGCGAAGTCCGAAATAATCGTATTGTTGTTAATATATTACTAAGTATTTTTTTGTATATTTTATTAACAAGATTTCTATTTTCATAGCCCCAAGACAGGCCAACAAAAAGCAAACATAATACACCAATACCAATGTGCATAATAACAGAAGTTTGTGATAATTTATTTTCAGAAACTTTGCAAACACACCCTGCAATGAACAATGTTATGAGAAAAACTTTACCCACATATAGGCCTTCTAATGGCTTGTAACCAGTGTCTTTATACTTATGTTTAATAAAATGTATACTATGTGTAATCCTAGCAAACATATTTATACAGTTTGATATAATAAAACCTACCGGTCCAAATATATAGGTCAATGCATAAGATAGTATTAGAAAGCATATTGAGAAGAACACCATCCAGTAATTATATCTGTTTAATTCAGAGCTTGTCATTGTAGCAAATGTGTAACATTCTGTAACCCCATTGATGCCTAATAAAACAATTGCCAAACAATGACTTCGAAGCAACTGCACAGGTAGTCCACTCAACACAAATGCCTCACCACCATACAGTGTTAGTAAAGTTCGTGCATAACTCTGGCCAAATACTAATACTACCAAACCAATAGAACTGACAGTTTTGCAAACTTGTGACAACACGATACATGACTCTTGAATTTTATATTGATCCTGTTTATGAAGGGGTAAATCTCTATGCACCATCTGCGTGAAGTAAAAATAACTACTGTCCTCAATAGGTCTAAACACAAATCGGGCAGCTAAACTGCCTAAATTATTCACCACATCATATGTGGCTTGTTGACTAAAAGACATTACTGGACTAACTGACATCACATACTTTTCACCCTCTGTTAATAATTGTTTTACAACACCTTGCTTAGCAAAGCTTACAGATAAGGTATTCAATTTATTATTAAATGTTGAATTTAATGATCCTAAATACTTGGGAAGAAAATCTCTAAGAGATGTAAATTGAAAATCGTCCATATTATCAAATAACTGATGTAAGACAAACCCAGGAACAAACCTGGTCTTTAACGCACCTTTGGCATACAGTGGTTTGTTTTTTATGTACCAGTAGAAGAAAATATAATAACTTATAACTATAGCTCCAATGCTTCCAACTTGTGCTATGGAAAATGCAATGAGAGCTAAAGATCTATCATAAATTATAATAGAAAGGAATAGTACAGTTCTTACAAAAATATGTAGAGTATCAAGAGCAACTTTCAGCTTTATAAAACAAAAAAGTTGTGCCACTAGTACCATATTGGCTGAACAAAGATCCAAGATACAAGAGAAAGCCACACTCCAACAGCCAAACGAATACTGAAAGGCATGCTCTGGGTGACCAAGAGGCAACACATTCAACCAGATATATACAAACACAATCGACAAAACACAACTGATTGGCACTGAGAGCCAAATCTGGTTTATAATATGAACCCAATTCAATTGATCTTTTTGTCCCACGCAAGCACGGTTGAAAGGCTCGCGACTCAAAAATAATATAGTGCTCTCTAAAAGCAACAATCTTACATTCATTATGCCGAGAACTTCATGTCCCACATTCCTGATCACCCATGCATTTATAACAAATGTGACACAACGAAACAAAATCTGGAATATTATGTTAAAGGATGCATTTTCCAAGCTGCTCATCAACAAATTCCGCCCCATGTTTTCTGATTCCTAACTACTTTCAAACCTTGATGGTGTTTCCGTCAATCGCAGATATTGGTATATTCCTTTTTACCACATATATTTTTTTATTGGACAGACATATAACAAACCAATGGTCATCATATGTTATTGATATCTTCTTAAACTGTTCATTTGGAGAAAAAGCCAAAGGATCGACCCTGGAAAATCAATTAGAATATGTACTAAAAGAACAAAATGCTTATCACATTGCTGTAAAGTTGAAATTTTACTCACTTATTAGACAAAGTGATGAGATCTGTTATTATCGTAGCAACACGTTCGTCGTTTTCGAGCTCCCCTCCAGACTCGAGAACGGCACCGTCTTCAGTTAGTACCAAGTAACCGATTTGGTCTGGGATTTTATCCATTATAGCTGTAAATTGAACACAATTCAGTTACTTACAACATAAAATGAAGATTTCAAGTTTTCATATTTTAATACCTCGATTATGATACTATCTAATCAAACAGGATTAGAAGTTATCGATTTGGTATTTTTTTAAATAATGATGTAGATAAGGGCAAATAGTCTCAGGTTTTCTATTCACTCACAGAATTGACGTTAATTTTTACTCAATTTCACTTTTTACGGATTGATTGAAGTAAGATTAATGGTACAATGAATTGATCGAATTGAAAACCAAACCAATTGGAAAATTGAACAAGCAGTGTTGCCAGATCTAGCTGGGTTCAAGTCGCCAAAAATTTAACACCAAGTAGCCTTAAATCGCTAGATTTCAAGTCATTTTGTTAATATGGCTACGATAACCGCTTCACATCAGGCTGGTCGAATGCTTGTCTGCCACCCGACGTAGTAAAAAAAAAACCTTGCCATTTGATGAAAAATCCCTCAGATTCACTCCACGAAACAGGATTTAACAGTACTTCGCACTTCATTCATGCTTTTAATACGCACTTCTCATATATCAATATTGTTGTGCATTACCTATCTTTCCCTAACGTCGCGTTTGTTAATCTGCAGGTGCACCACTAGCCTCCTGCTCGTTAATTTTTACTCCACTAATTCCACTTTTTACGAATTGAAGTAGAATATTGGTACAATCATACAATGAATTGATCGAATCGCAAAACAATGGAAAATTGAACAATTAGTGTTGCCAGATATAGCTGGGTTCAAGTCGCCAAAAATTAAGTCCAAGTAGCCTTAAATCGCCAGATTTCAAGTCATTTAGCAGAATTAGCAGTACTTCGCACTTCATTCATGCTTTTATTACGCACTTCTCTTAAATCAATATTGTTGTGCCTTACCTATATTTCCCTAACGCCGCGTTTGCTAATCTGCAGGGGCACCACGAGCACGAGCCTCCTGCTCGTTAATTTTTACTCCACTAATTCCACTTTTTACAAATTGAAGTAGAATATTGGTACAATGAATTGATCGAATCGCAAACCAATGGAAGGAAAATTGAACAAGCAGTGTTGCCAGATATAGCTGGGTTCTAGTCGCCAAAATTTGGCTCCAAGTAGCCTTAAATCGCGAGATTTTAAGTATTACCAAGTAGGTACTCTGTGATTTCAAGACATCTACGAGTAGCAGTACTTCGCACTTCATGCTTTAATACGCACTTCTCTTAAATCAATATTGTTGTGCCTTACCTATCTTTCCTTAACGCCGCGTTTGGTAATCTGCAGGGTGCGCCACGAGCCTCCTGTTCGTTAATTTTTACTCAATTTCACTTTTTACGAATTGAAGTAGAATATTGGTACAATAAATTGATCGAATCGCAAACCAATGGAAAATTGAACAAGCAGTGTCGCCAAATATAACTGAATTCAAGTCGCCAAAAATTTGTCTTCAAGTAACATATATATATTAGCTAGATTTTAAGTCATCTAGCCTCGCACTTCATGCTTAAATACGCGCTTTCCCTAAATCAGTATTGTTGTGCCTTACCAAGAGCAGGAGGGGCAGCTCCCCCCCCCCCCCCCCCCCCCCCCCCAGAGATTATATTTATCTAGAAGTTTTATTTATTGTAAAGTCTCTCGTGAAGCTTTTTAGGTTGGGCTCTGTACCGTTATTATTACAATCGCTGTAGATATAGCTGGGTTCAAGTCGCCAAAAATTTAAGTCCAAGTAGCCTTAAATTGCCAGATTTCAAGTCATTTAGCAGAATTAGCAGTACTTCGCACTTCATTCATGCTTTTAATACGCACTTCTCTTAAATCAATATTGTTGTGCCTTACCTATCTTTCCCTAACGCCGCGTTTACTAATCTGTACTGTGTCTGACAATACATATTTGTAATTTTCACCCAAGGTTCATATTATATTGGGGTGTAAGTGGTTCATCAACATCTTTGAACCAAAGTCAACTTCACCTGCACGCGGTGCACCCTGCTAACTGACAAACGAAGCTCTGACGAAAAGAGAGGTAGGGAGCGTAATTGTAAGCTACCCGACTGGGGAATGTACCTCCACCTCACAGAATACCGCAGCCAAATAACAATTCCCTTGAGGGTTGTTGTGTTCCTGCGAGTGAGTAAGGTCACCAGAAAGGAAGGAGATGCTGCGTTGACAGCGGGGGTGGCGGCGCGCGAGCGATATTTTATGTTGCGAGCGTTAATATGGCTACGGTAACCGCTTCACATCAGGCGGGCCGTATGCTTGTCTGCCACCCGTTGTAGTATAAAAAAAAATAAAAAAAAAATCTGCAGGGTGCACCACGAGCACAAGATTTTGATCCTAAGGATTTAGTGAGCCACATAAACACCAAAATACGTCCTTGCCATTGGCTACAAACAGGATCATCAAATTTTTTACTCCAAATCAGCTGTGACCAAAAACATATCGCAATTGCTCACTAAACCGCTCATCAGATTTTGATGAAATTAGACAGATAACTAGGCCATGGATATACTTCACAAATTTTTTGTTATCAAAATTGATTCCAAAGAAATCTTGCTAGGTCTTAATTTGGGAAACGACTTGTTATCATGCAAGACAATACATATTTGTAATTTTCACCCAAGGTTCATATTATCAACCAATCTATACCAAATTTCATTCAAACGACGAAGTCGTGAAAAGATAATAAACAAACATAAAGATACACTTTCAGATTTCTAAGTAAGTAATAAATAGATTTAATAGACCTTGGACACAATAGACTGAGAAGCAGTAGTTTGACTCCGCCATATTTTTGAAATGTATAAACTGCTCGACGGAGCGCTAGGGTTGGCATCTACAAAAACTAAAGCAGACGTGTGTTGATTTTTATTGTATGTGTGTAGTTTTAGGTTTAGGAATAAACCATATGTTAATTTAATGATTATTTATTTATTATAAGTTAGTAACAGAAAAAAAGTCCGTCTATTACGGCAAGTTCGAAATGACTTGTTGTTGAATTTATTATATACAAAAATCTCATTCATATGAGGAGTTTAATTAAAATAATTTTGAGAAATAGAGACACAGTAATGGCGACAGGTTTATGTTTATGATTTCTTTGAAAACTGACGCTAAAATTTTGTAATTAATGTGTTTCTTTTAGAAAATTGACTGGAGCTTCCCTCAATTTTTTCAACATGATTCACGAAATCAATCAGTTGAAAAAATGACAATGTTGGTATTATCAGCGTTGAATCTATAAACCCCTACACTGCAGTATACACGTTGTTGTGTTGCCGCCATTATTAAATATTATAATTCGTTCCGAGCGCTATATTCACGTTACGGAATCGAAACGGGCCCCGGGGACGAATAGCTTAGCGGGCGGCGCCGCTGCTCGTCCAGCGACACGCGGCATGACACTGCATAGTAAATAACGCTTAGCTGTGTGTGTGCGTCGATTTGGGCGCTAGTATGAAGTCGAACTACTGCTTCGATAGGCTGCTATTGTGCCTTGAAGTTTTTTTGTAAGTCATACTTGGATATTGGAGACGGTTTTAGCCATAATCACCACGACTACAACCGAAGGTTACGGATTCCGTCATAGCTTGTTGATTTCATTTCTGCTGCCGTACTTCTCTTTTTGAGATGATTCGTTTCATTTTAATCTTAAATTAGGGCCATAAAGGTAACATCATTTTCACCTGCATCTACGCGTGCCTTTACAGGTCTCATAGTGGTGATTCAGACACAACTCGGATGATCGAGCACCTACAACTGGCGACTGACAGAGTCATAGAACAGTATCCCTCCGCGGAGTTAGTGATTTTGGGAGACTTCAATGCCCACCACGCCGAGTGGCTTGGCTCTCGGTCTACTGACTTCGCGGGGAGGTCTGTTCACGACTTTGCTCTGGCTTATGGTTTCTTGCAGCTGGTACACTCTCTAACGAGAATACCGGATATCGAGGACCATACAAGCTCTCTTCTGGACCTTATGCTGACCACACGTCCGGATGGGTATAAGATCACGGTGGACGCTCCGCTTGGATCGTCGGACCACTGTCTCATCCGGACCCAGGTGCCATATGCTAGCTCTGACACGCCCCGGCCTACCGGATGGCGTGTGTGGCAATACAAGTCGGCAGATTGGGATGGATTGCGTGAAGTTTATGCATCGTACCCGTGGAGGCAGCTCTGTTTCGGGTCGGAAGACATTGATTCCTGTGCATCCGCTGTGGCTGGGGCGATTTTGGATGGGATGGAATTATTCATTCTAATTCGACGGGTGGCCACTGCGGGTGTTAAAAAACGGCCGTGGTTTAATTGGTCTTGTAGAGATGCTATACTTCGCAAGCAGGCTGCGTACAAGGCTTGGACCACGGCTCGTATTAATGGGGATCTGAATGTTTCTGACCTGAAACGTGAGTTTAATGCTGCCTCGAGGTTCAGCAAGAGAATGATTGCTAGAGCAAAGTATGATTTCGTCGGCAGAATTGGTGAGCGCCTGGCTAAGCACCCATCTGGGAGTCGTGCTTTTTGGTCGCTCGCTAAGGCTGCCGAGGGAAACTTCTGTCGGTCGTCTTTTCCACCACTGCAAAAACCGGATGGCAGTCTGGCCTATAGTGCTAAGAGAAGGCCGACTTACTGGGTAATCTCTTTGCGTCTAACTCGACATTAAACGAGGGAGATGCCGTACCGGCAGTGGTGTTAAAGGTGTGTGCTCTTGAGTTGTGTTCTGTACTTACGCGCTTGTTCGCGCTCTCATACTCCACTAGGCAAGTTCCGTCTATGTGGAAGACTGCGAACGTGCACCCTGTGCCTAAATAGGGCGACAGGTCAGACCCATCGAATTACAGGCCTATTGCTATTACCTCTCTTCTCTCCAAGGTGATGGAGCGTGTAATTAATACTCGGCTCCTTGGATACCTAGAGGATCACGACTTGATCGGCGACAATCAATATGGTTTTCGCCATGGGCGCTCAACTGGTGATCTTCTAGTGTATCCTAAGCACCGATGGGCTTTGGCAGTGGAGAGTCAAGGTGAGGCATTGGCGGTTAGCCTGGATATGGCGAAGGCGTTCGATCGGGTCTGGCACCGCAGTCTTCTTTCGAAGTTACCGGCATACGGTCTGCCTGAGGGGCTTTGCGAATGGGTCGCTAGCTTCTTGTCCAGCAGAAGCATTAGAGCTGTTGTAGATGGCAGTTGCTCCGATAGCATGGACATTAATGCTGGCGTCCCGCAGGGTTCTGTATTGTCTCCGACGCTGTTTCTGCTGCATATTAATGATATGCTGTCTATTGACGGCATTCATTGTTATGCGGACGATAGCACCGGAGACACCTATTACACGGGCCGCGCAAATATCCCTCGTTCTTTGGTGGAGGAGAGTCGCGAACAACTTGTGTCGGACATCGAGAGCACACTAAGTAGAGTGGGGCGACAGAACTTAGTGCGATTTAACCCCTCTAAGACACAAGTCTGCGCGTTCACCGCTGAGAAAACCCCATTTACTGTGGCTCCACACTTCGAAAACACACCCCTCACCATCGCCAAAAGTATTGGGATTCTAGGAGTTGAAATCTCCAGCGACGTCCAGTTTCGATGTCACCTGGAAGGGAAGGTCAAGCTGGCATCGAAGAAACTAGGTGTGCTCAACAGGGTGAAACAGTACTTCAACCCGCGGCAAAGGCTTCTGCTATAAAAAGCTCAAGTACGGCCGCATAGGGAGTACTGTTGTCATCTATGGGCGGGAGCACCTAAATATCAGCTAGCATCTTGTGACTCGATTCAGAGACGCACTGTGAGGATTGTTGACGAATCCAAATTGACGGACGGTTTAGAACCCTTGAGTCTGAGAAGAGATTTTGCGTCGCTTTGTGTGTTCTACCAATTGTACAATGGAGTGTGTTCTGAGGAGTTGTTTGACATGATGCCAACGGCCTCCTTCTACAGTCGCACCGCTCGCCATCGACAGGGAATTCATCCTCACACATTAGAACCGAAGTGGACACGTACTGTGCGGTTCCAGAGAAATTTTCTTCCACGTACTATCAAGCTGTGGAATGAACTGCCTGTTGAGGTTTTCCCAGGAGACTACAGCATGGGGTTCTTCAAAAAGGGCGTAAAGAGGTTTTTACAGGGTCGGCAACGCGCATGTGATGCTTCTGGTGTTACAGGCGTCCATAGGCTACGGTAACTGCATTCCATCAGGCGAGCCGTATGCTTGTTTATCTCCTTCGTAGTATAAAAAAAAAAAAAACATCATAACACATAACATCCAATAATCAATGAATAATGGTTTCACATCGTAAACGATCGAATCTCACCCCTGAGATAATGAAATAGCAAAATCACAGCCTTAGCCATCGAATCGGACAATGAAATATATAAATTATATCACTAAATATAAGTAATTTTTTGAGTTATGTCTCGTATTTTTTATAGGTAAACATGAAATATGAAAAGAATCAATAAAAAAAAGTTCGGACATTTTAACTATGTATGTCCAAAAATGACATATCTTTTTATGAAATCTTATTGAAGTAGGCAGATAATAGTTACGTAGAGTATTTTTTTAAATTCTCTAATTTATTCAAAAGGAATAAAACATCATGCCCAAATTGCGCAATATCCAAATCATTGTGTCATATCATACATTGAGCGATTAACAACAATTCATCAAAAATGTATGGTAATCCTAAAACGGCAATTATATATTTTTTATATTATTGACTGTAAAGTACAGTCAATAATATTTTTTTTTTTTTTTTTTTTTTTTATTTAGAAAACCAACAGCTTACAAATTATGGTTAAATATTTATGTATTATTAGATCGTAATGCCAATGATAGGTTTTCCTATTATAATATTAATAAACATTCAAATATTCTTATGAAGTTAAAGTATATAACGCTTATTGTAGTTGGCAGTTGAAAAATAACGAGATCAAAATATAAATTTAAATTAACATTAATGTTATGAATAATAATTAATAATTATTAATTATGTAGGTAGTCGTTGAAGTCAACAATAGCGATTGCGTGTTACATTGCACAGTGGTTCTAACCGGCTCAACACCGGGTAACCATGTTTAAGATAGATAACATACTTATATTTATTATTTATTCACTTACATTTACATTACTGTTATATAATTATATATAATTAATGCATTATGTTAGAGTATATAACAGGTTTGGTGCAGCAAACACCCATGCACTCACTCTATGATGGGTAAACGGCCGAACGGATCCGGCCAAAATTATGGGATATAATGTCAATTTATTGATTATATTATTACATATTAGTATTAATTATATATTCATCTTTAAACACACTAACTCATACACTCCTATACACTATGACACTTTACATTTTACATATACACGGGCGAATATCACGACAGTAAAAATTGGCTACAAACAGCTCACTGAAAACTCAAGCATTTGTAAGGAGAAGAACTTAGACACACAGGAAGGCATTTTATCTACTAACAGTAATAAATGTTTTTGCTTAGCGCTAACGTCTGGCCGCGACGTGAAATTGCTTTCTTTCTTCCTTGCTTTCTTCCGGCCACAATGGGTCTAGGTAGAACGCATTTAACACATACATACATACATAGGAATAAACGTCCCACTGACACCTATAGATGCGCCGTTGTTAGGCTTTTAGCTAGATCCCTGTTAAATGTGTCCTTTGAAGAGTGAAACAGATCTAAGTGATTAAATGAAGAATTGTAGCTATTCGCTATGCGTGAAAGAACAGAGTTCTTTGCATAATTGGTAAAGTGTCGCGGTACGCGCAATAGAGGAGTGTGTCGAGTCCGGTAAGTGGGCGCACAGAAACTAATGCTGGACAGCAGTTCAGGACTATCTATATGTCCGCGCAAAATATCAAAAAGTAGACATTGGTCTAGCACAGCACGTCTTTGCTCCAACGTCAAGAAACCATGCTCGACACAACCCTCCTCATATGAACCGGGGCATTTGTGACAGCGATAGTTTAGATAATTTATAAAAACTTTTTGAATTCGTTCCAAGCGATTCTTGTATATAATATATTGTGGAGACCAAATCGGACTAGCGTACTCCATAACGCTACGAACATATGCAAAATAAAGAGACTTAAGCACCCCAATACTACTAAAAGGTTTACAAGTGCGAAGAACAAAACCGAGATTACGAAAAGCTTTATCGGACACTGTATCAATATGATTAGATAGTAATAGTTTAGAATCTAGATGTACGCCTAGGTCCCTTACATTATTAGTTCTGGCAATCTCAGTCCCGTCGAATGCATAAGCAAATACTATCGGTTTGATCTTTCTCGTGAATGTTATACATTCACATTTTTTAGCATTTATTGTTATTTTATTATATTCATAGTACCTATACAAACGATCCAAATCGTCCTGCAAAGACTTGCAGTCCTGCTCACAGCGCACTTTCAAAAAGATCTTCTTATCATCCGCATATAAGAGATGCTTAGCTTTTTTAAGACATAAACCGATATCATATATATATGCATTGTAGAACAAAGGTCCCAAATGTGAACCTTGGGGAACCCCGGTTGGCACATCTACGTAGTCCGATCGAAAGCCGCCCAAAACTACCGCTTGAGAACGATTACTCAGATATGACTGAATCCAGCGAAACAAATTACCTCGGATACCAAGGGTTTGTAATTTTTGCAGGAGAATCACATGGTCAACACGGTCGAAAGCCTTCTCGAAATCAGTGTAGACCACGTCTACCTGACCTCCTCGATCTATATTTTCATACAAATAATTAGTAAAACATGCCAAGTTAGAAATTGTAGATCGTTTTTTTAAAAAACCATGTTGGTGTTCCGATAAACTCTGAGAAATAAGAGGGTAGATTCTATCGTACACGATCTGTTCCAAAACCTTACTGATCGTAGGCAAAATTGAGATACCTCGGTAATTTTCTATGTCAGTTCTGGAACCCTTTTTATGGACTGGGATAATATTGGCAATTTTCCAAATTGTAGGAAAAATTCCCTCTTTAAAAGATCGATTAAAAATTATTGTTATCGGAAGAGCAAGGGATTTCGCGCAATTTACCCAAAATAACGGAGGCATTCCATCACTGCCAGCTCCCTTATCCGTATTCAGTTTTCGCAACAATCCCAGTACCTCCTCAACATCGGTTTGGATATCGGAAATATTATTAAAAAACATATCGCTGCTATACGTCAAATGAGAGCTGTCAGAAGGTACACCGAAAACACTCTTAAAGAATAAATTAAAAGCATCGCATATGTCTTTGCCATCTGTATATGTATTATTTCCTCCCCTTAAAGAACTTGGGTAATTAGATCCACCGCGCATTGCCTTCACGTATTTCCAAAAGGATTTAGGACGCTTCCTAATGCTATCCTCGCATCGTTTCGTGAACATATTAAGACATTCCGCTTGGACTCTACGTTCCCTAGCACGTAAAAGGCTGAACTCGTCATAATCTAACCGATTACCGTATCTCTTCCACCTTGAATGTGCTTTAGCCTTTTCTTTAATGATTTTTATCAGAGCAGGAGAATACCAGACAGGATATGAACGTTTGCCACGCGATTTCATAAATGGGACATATTTATCTATACACTCATAAATAACACCATACAAAGCATCCGCAGCGTCATCAACCGTGCCAGTGCTTAACAGAGAGTGCCAGTCTTGTTGGGAAAAATGTATATTCATGCTATCGTAATCAGCCTTTATGTAATTACGCCGTGGCGAAAAAATTTCAGATAATGGTTTGAATTTAAGATCCAGCACATCCACGGTGAAAGCAGGATGGAATTTATCTTCGGGAACAAGCGGTTTAGAACATTTAATTATTCTTACAGGAAGGTCTGAGAATGCCAAATCCAAAGTGTTATTGGCGCAATTTTTTTAAATATTGTGTTGAGTCATTCCAAAAAAACCTAAGTCCTCTATCAGGGTTATACCCGAATTTTGCACTTCAATTGGACCACGCTTTAAATATAGTGGACCATTTTCATCCCATGATATACAAGGGAGATTAAAATCTCCAAGAAGGATGCAATTTTTGTTGTTTGAATTCATTAATGTACGAGTTGACTCGATCACTACGTCCACGCAAGACGAAATAAGACGCGGCTCGGGAGGTATGTAACAGACACCTATGTAAAAATCAGTCGTCGCACCGATCGCTCGTGCAGGCACAGTGATCCACAGTAACTCGGTATAGTGGCCGCGAGCTGCATCGTACCGCACGGCTTGGAGATCGCGGCGCACGATCAACATCACCCCACCACCCGTCCGCCTGCCACTAGCGGCCTGGTCACGATCGACGCGGAATACATCGTACCGATCGTCACACAATTCCCTGTCTAATATCCCACTGTGCAGCCAAGTCTCCGTCAATACAATTACGTCATAATCGTCACACAATATGCTGAGGCGAAGTTGTAGACTTTTAGTTCTAAGTCCACGAACGTTTTGGTAGTAAATACGTATGTTTCGTTCATCCATTGGCAATAAAAATCACTACAAATATGCTTGTATATCCCAGTTTTTTAAAGCGACAATTAAAATCTATAACCAAAATAATCCTGCCATAACATACAACCCATATACGCGTATATGCAAAACTATAATATAATGCATATATCTGCGAATTCATTCTGTACGTTACAGAAATGCAACACTTCAATCCAACCACTAGTATGTCCCGCAACATACCGAACGTTTTCAATAATGTAGTGTATGCGTTTATTAACGAGTGAATATATGTCACTCACTCACTCATACAGACAAACACAATCTCGTGCGCACCACGTCAGTTGTACGAGAGCCGTAGGCGAGAGTAGACGTGTTGGTAGTCTGTCCATTCAGTGCGTGTGCGAGCCTGTGATATTCCCCGATAGAGAGACTGGTAATACCAGGGGAGGCCAATAAGTTCGCGGAATGGAGGGGTTGATGGGGATAAATTTACCCGTCCAGGTAGGCACTAGTTAAGCACCTCATTAAGAGTATATATACCAAGTTTGAACCTAATCGTGTCATTAACTTTTGAGTTATCGACCTGCAAACAACTAAATCGGGAAGAAGTCAGCCAGTATGGAGAAAATTGAACACCGTGCCGTTATTAAGTTTCTTACCAAGCAAGGAAAATCCGCTCAGACGATTTTTCAAGAGCTGTTAGCGGTTTACGCGGACTCTGCCCCTGGTAAAACCATGGTTTACAAGTGGCATGGTCTTTTCAAAAAAGGAAGGGAGTCCATTGAAGACGACCCCCGCTCCGGACGGCCAATTGAGGCCACCACACCGGAAATCGTCGAAAAAGTAGAAAAACTTGTATTGGAAGATGCCCGACTGAAGAAGAAGCAACTTGCAGCAATGGTTGGAGTATCCGAATCAAGTATTTTAAATATCCTACATCATCATCTTGGGATGACTAAAGTCAGTGCAAGATGGGTTCCGAGAATGCTCACGCCACTTCAAAAACGCGAGCGTGTCGAGTGCTCTCACCAGTTTCTGGAGCTCTGTGGAGAGAGAAAGGAAGAAGTTATGGCCCGGATTGTTACTGGAGATGAAACCTGGGTTCACCACTATGAACCTGAGTCGAAGCAAGAGTCGATGCAGTGGCATAAAAAAGGCACACCTCCTCCAAAGAAGTTCAAAGTGTCACAATCGGCCGGAAAGATCATGGCGACTATCTTTTGGGATACAGAAGGTATTTTACTGATCGATTATAAAGAACGTGGTGCGACTATAACGGGACAGTACTACGCTTCTTTACTGGAAAGATTGAAAGAAGCCATTAAGAAAAAAAGAAGAGGAAAACTGTCAAAAGGTGTGCTCCTTTTGCACGACAATGCACCCGTCCACACGTGCCATGTTGCGACGGCTGCCATTCACCGATGCGGCTTTGAACAATTAAACCACCCACCATACAGTCCAGACTTGGCCCCCAGTGACTATTATTTATTTCCAAAAATGAAGAAAGAGCTGCGTGGAAAGAAATTTGACGACGATGATGAAGTCAAGTCGGCAATTTCGGCCTATTTTGACACCAAAGACAAATCATTTTTTTTCGATGGTATAAACAAGCTATTTGAGAGATCCGAAAAATGTATTAGGGTTAAAGGAGAATATATTGAAAAGGAAAAATAATTTGGTGTTTAATTTCAACCTCCTTCTCTCTCATTCCGCGAACTTATTGACCTCCCCTCGTACATGTGGCGACGAGCAAAAAGGTATTTATCAAAAAAAAAAGAAAGTGAAAGTCATTAGTTTAAATAAAAACTCATAAGCGCATTCGAATTACACGTAGGTGGCATGTTTACGTACTTACCTTATAAAATAAATACTTGCAGATTTTCATGGTAGGTTTTGTAGAAAGTATGTATTGTATAATGCGGTAATCTGTTGCTACAATATGATTGATGATGTTGTAGATGGTGAAGAGAAACATAGGTACCTACTTACAGATAAATTATTAGTATTTAATTTTTTTTGCTTAACGTAATCATTTAGCGTATTAAAAAATTATGGTACCACCAATGACCTACAAAAGTATTTTACAAATACCTACAATGATATTTTAAATATACCGACAACCGATCAGCATTGAAATTTTGCTATTAGTAACAATACCATAAACCTCCTGTAATATGATTTAAATTATTTATCTTATAACCGTATTGTAGTAAATATTGTGAGTATTTGAAACGTATCTGAAGATTATTTATTACTTATTTAGATATCATAGTGGAAAATGTAATGATGATGTACGTTTAATTTCGCGACAATTATTGCATTGGCGAATGGCTGACCGATACCTACATATAGAACTAGACATATTAGATTATAAATAGTGATGCCCTACCTACCTACGTATTTCCGAAAGCCTGCGTAAACATAGTACTTGATAAGAATTTCAACATTAATAAAATTATGTATTTACGACTACGACATTCTAAAAAAATCTACCTACAGTTCACTTACAAGTTACATTTTACAAATTAATATTATATTTTAAATGGTATTGTGTTACTACAAAAACTGTTGTAAAGACTGTTAATGTTGAAAAGATTAGTCAGAAATGCTGCCATTAAATTGGTAGGGCTATCTAATTAGTAGTTTGTTTGAAATGCTACCATTAAATTGGAAGGGCTGCCATTAAATTGGTAGGTTGTGTGAAATGTTGCCATTAAATTGGTAAGGCTGCCATTAAATTGGTAGGTTGTGTGAAATGCTGCCATTAAATTGGTAGGGCTGCCATTAAATTGGTAGGTTGTGTGAAATGCTGCCATTAAATTGGTAGGGCTGCCATTAAATTGGTAGGTTTACCATTAAATTGGCAGAAAGAGTACCTAATAGTTAAATTTGATTAGTCTAGGATGAATAGTATTCCTCTTTGCATGATTTTCAGGTCACCCCACTGAATCAAAAGCATGGCGAATTTGTTGCCCGCACCAGAAAAACTTGATCTCGAAGGCGATAGCTCGTCGGTTGGCATACGTTGGGAGCGATGGAAGAAGTCGTTACTAATTTATCTTGAGGCCGCTGATATTCAAAGCCCTACAAGGAAAAGAGCCACCCTATTGTATTTAGGGGGCCCAGGACTTCAAGAAATTTATTCTAATTTACCTGGAGCCAATATTATTCCAACAACAGATGTACCAGATGCTACATCTAGTCATCAAGATGTTTTCGAAGTTGCATTAGACAAACTTGATGAGTATTTCTTACCAAAACAGAGCAACGTTTACGAAAGGCACGTGTTCAGACAGCTAAAACAAGAAAATGGTGAAAAACTAGAGAAGTTCGTTGTTCGATTGCGTAACCAAGCGGATAAATGTGGATTTGACAAGCCGGACAATTTTATTATAGACCAAATTACTGAGAAATGTACATCAAATGAACTTCGTAAGAAAATTTTGACAATGGGGGACAGTGCCACTTTAGACCAAATAATAATGTTCTGTGTGGCTTTTGTGGATTACGAGAAAGCTTTCGACTCCATCGAAACTCGGTCTGTTCTAGAATCCTTACAGCGGTGCCAAGTTGACCACCGCTATATCGAGGTGCTGAGATGGCTTTATAACGCTGTGACAATGACTGTCCGCGTCCCGGACCAGCGGTCTAAGACTATCCAGCTTCAGCGGGGAGTACGTGAAGGGGATGTCATTTCCCCGAAACTATTCATCGCTGCTCTGGAAGACGTATTTAAAACGCTGGACTGGAAACAACGGGGCATCAATGTAAATGGCGAGTACATCTCACACCTTCGGTTTGCCGACGACGTGGTCATAATGGCTGAATCGCTGGAGGATCTCGGTCGTATGTTAACCGATCTCAATGTTGCATCTGGATCCGTGGGACTTGAGATGAATTTCGACAAGACGAAAGTCATGTACAACGATGTGATGTTGTCATCCCTAGCTTGGTTATGGTAGAGAATACACATATTGAAGTGGTTAAAGACTATGTCTACCTCTGGCATTCAATACAGCTTGGCTGGGATAACTTCAACAAAGAGATCGATAGACGCATTCGATTGGGCTGGGCAGCTTTTGGAAAGCTTCGGCACATCTTCACCGCACCGATACCCCAATGCTTGAAGACTAAAGTCTTCAACCAGTGCGTCCTCCCTGAAATGACCTATGGTGCAGAGACTTGGACACTGACCATCGGACTGGTCTACAGGCTAAAGGTCGCGCAGCGAGCGATGGAGAGGGTTATGCTCGGGGTTTCTCTGAGGGATCGAATCCGGAACGAAGAAATGTGAATGTGAAAACTTGTGAAAATATGGAGAGATCGCCGCATAACTACAAAATATCAAAGTTCGCTTAATGAGATCCTTAATATTTCCTATTCTCCCGTATGGAGCTGATACATGAATGATCCATCTAAAGTAAGAATATCGAATCGACGCCCTTGAAATGTGGCGCTGGAGGCATTTGTAGGGAACAAAATGGGCTGCTCACCGCACTATTTTTAGGTAGATATGCAATGAAGCGACAATCTGGTAAAAATAGCAGAGTCGAATAATGCAAAGAGCTCAAAATTGATCATTGTAGGAGACAAAGCGTAACGTTCAATATTCAAAAATAATCAGGCGATAGCTGAGGCGAGGGTAATTAATAATGAATCTTAACATGTGGCCTTGGACAAGTGCATTACCGTTAAAGATTAATGATTTTGCATCATACGATATTTAAATATGCGAAGTAAAGATTTTTCATATATCGCCCCATATGGATATGAAATAGCAATTTCACACATACTACTGCTTTGTACGACGTATCATAATAACAAATTTCACAAATTTTATGCATTCAATAATCATTTTGCACTATAATATACCATTATATTTAAACACCAGTACTTGCTTGCTGCATTTGATGGCATATAATAATGATAATTGCATGCCATTTCCATTTGTTTTCATTTCTGTGGATTATACGGTCCGCGAAGAATTAATAAGTTCGCTTCAGGAACTAATGCGAATAGGGCTTTATATTTGCTGCTTTTGCCTGTCGGGTTGGCAACACCGTCCTCCTGTCAGTCTCACAGATCTAGAATTTAACGCAGCGAAAAATAAATACTATCTGTGGTTAGTCCTATCATGATAATTCAGTTCAGTGTCATTAAATTTTTTGATTTATTGTGAAATCGAAAGAAAATAAATAGTTACATTTGAACAGTACATGTTTGTCTTCATGCTTAGTTGAATAATTCAATATTTAGTTATATTTGGTAAGTGTTTACTAATATTATTTTTGCCACGACGTGTAATCAATACGATTTTATCTTTGCCATATTTATTACCTACATATTGCATTGTTTGGATGAGATTTTTAAGTCACTCGTCAAATCATGTTTAAATAATTCCAATAATTATTTTTCACTAAAGAGTTGGTACCTATCTTGCAAACAAGGAAGGGTATGGTGACTGGTGCAGATCTCTTATGGATAAGTCCGCCTATGTCTTACTCTATACTTATAGGAATTGTATTACATATTGTTATTACATTAGAGAACTTACTAACCACAAATATTACCAACAATAAATATTTTATTGTCATAACAAGGATTTAGAGTTACGGAGGCTCTACTGCAAAGTAAATTGACGAATTAATATCTCTAAAACAATTATAATACGATTTTAAGAGCTAATGAATACCTAGATGGGAAATATGCTTGAAAGCACAATAACATTGTTATGAAAATGAAGATAATTAAAAATTAAACTGTGACTAGAAATAAAAATTTGTAGTGGACCACCCTTATCATAAAGAATAAATAACAACCTATTCTCAGACCTACTGAATATACATATAAAATTTCATCAAAATCGATCACGCCGTTTCGGAGGAGTATGGTAACTAAAACTAAGAGCTAATGAATACCTAGATGGGAAAAAATGCTTGAAAGCTCAATAACATTTAAATGAAAATAAAAATAATGGAAATAGCAGTCTGATGTAGTACTATATTCCAACTAATAAAATAAATATTACCAAATGTTTTGGCATACTACCACAAAAAAACGGGTTCCACTCTGGGAGTACCGGCAGAAGTGTTTAAATACAATATTCATTTATTGCGCGCTATCATACACAATCATGACAATTTATATTACATTAAAAATAAACAGCAGGAGCAATTATTTACATACATTTTCATCGTACAGTAGAAAGAGGGGGGGATACTACTTAATCTACGCCGCGCCTGCGGTCTACTCTTCCTCCGTCTTACGAGTTTTCCATCCAGGTCATATGTCCTGACGCGAGTTCAACATTTTTTACCCATCACAAAAAGTGCACATCGCTGCTAAAGAAGTTTTCACTTCAAAAAATGTTGCGCAATGACAAAAGCATGTAATAATATGTAACAATTTGACGAGTTTAATGATACGTAAAAATTGGTTGTCTGTAAAGTCGGTTTACTGACGATAGTTGAACGTGACAACGTCACAAGAAAATACTGATGGAATGTTTGCATTTTTCAAAAAGAAAATTTTAATGGAACGCCTCAGAGCGAGGTAACGCCGCATATGTCATCTTTTTTCGTGCGTGCAGCCGGCTCCATCGAATTATAAGACGTTGTCACGTCAAAAATTTTAATTCGTGTATGCTACTTTGGGATGAGCCGGGATTAGCACATACATAGAACATAGGTCGCACAGTCCTTTGTGAACCTTTACCATGTAGTTCCTTGTTACAGAGGCTTTACTGTAAAAAGAAATCTATCGGTTCATAAGGTCTAAACTTCTCAAAACGTTGATAGTTGCAAAAAATTTCTTTATTTTTTCAAGACTCAAATATTTATGTACCAAAATAACAAATTATCTGTAATATCCTGTTGTCACAAAATAAACAGTAGTTCATGTCCTTACTCAGCATCCATACCAAATTTTAATACCATTTGATTAACAGATGAAGCAATCTTTTATAAATAATTTAGACCTAATTAATAAATAACTAGTCTATTCAATCACGCAAGTTAAGCAAAGTCGGCCGTAGCCTGTCTATGGATGGGTATATTTATCTCGAGCTCCTCCGTGCTTCGGAGGGCACGTTATGTCGGTCCCGTTTCTTGTCTTTAGACGACAGTCGTTAAGCTAAGTCAATGGCATTTGGGCGGCTTGAAAACACTGGCCTCTGTCTGTTGTTGTCTGAATGTTGAGTAAGAACTGAGAGAGTAAACAAATTTAATCAGGGTCGCCATGTGTTATCAGGTTTCCATGTGTACATCTTGATTACAATATTGTTAGGAAATCACAATTGTTTTTTATTATTACTTTTTAGCTATTTTGTGGGTTTATTGAAAACACTAGAAATGTTAAGTAAGAACCGAAAGAGTAAGATAGTTCTTCATACAAATTTTGTTTATTTCTATTAATAATTGTATCCATATGAGTCTCTATCTCTATGAATTTGTTTTGCAGTCGTCTAAGATGCTGAGGTTTCCCAAACTGGGAAGCGATCGCAGCAGTGAATGGCGCTGCTGTTTCTGCTTGCATGTGCGAACAGGCACTATACTTCTAGGGACATGGCATCTGGTGAGTTAATATTCTAAAGAGATAGAAGTATAGTATTATAAATATTTTAAATTGGTGGAGGTGAATTTTTCAATTTTTAAAATATTTGTAATATTCTGGCAAGTTAGCCGAAATCAACTACCTATTTAAATAATAAAAAAGTTTTTTTTTTTATACTACGTCGGGTGGCAGGCAAGCATACGGCCCGCCTGATGTGAAACGATTACCGTAACCGTATTAACGCTCGCAACATAATAATATGTTGCGAGCGTTCATTTTAAGAGAGGTAGGGCATAGCATATTTTTTAAGCTGTTTGACTGGGGAAGTACCTCCACCTCATAGAATACCGCAGCAAAATAACAATTCCCTTGAGGGTTGTTGTGTTCCTGCGAGTGAGTGAGGTCACCAGAAAGAAGGAAAGGAATGAGAATTAGGCTGGCAACGGATCGGCGACCCCTTAGTGTTGCTGAACTCCATGGGCGGTGGTGATTGCTTTCCATCAGGTGACGCACATGCTCGTTTGCCACCCTCTCAAATAAAAAAAAATGAATCATTTTTCGAAGTAGCCTCAATGCCCTTATTATCATGCTATTAAGTTTACAAAGCGAATAATGTATAGTAGTTTTTTTTTTTTTTTTAATCCGACTTCTTTTGGCGAGCGCAGCTTATTGGTAGAATACCCCGGGAGATGCTGCTGTCCGTCTTCCGGGAGAAAAGTTATTGCGTCACACAAGATTCCTTTGTACGACATCCAGCGCAGAGCAATAGAGTGGCGCAATTCTATTCTGCATTCTGCCGGCAACCACAGGGCAAATTTAAGGGTTTCCCCTCGATTTTTCTGGGATCCCATCATCAGACCCTGACTTGGTAAATATGGGACAACCTCTCAATCAACCCTTTCAAATTTGGGGTGTAAGTGGTTCATCAACATCTTTGAACCAAAGCCAACTTCACCTGCACGCGGTGCACCCTGCTGACTGACAAACGAAGCTCTGGCGAAATGAGAGGTAGGGAGCGTAATTGTAAGCTACCCGACTGGGGAATGTGCCTCCACCTCACAGAATACCGCAGCCAAATAACAACTCCCTTGAGGGTTGTTGTGTTCCTGCGAGTGTGTGAGGTTACCAGAAAGGAAGGAGATACTGCGTTGGCAGCGGGGGTGGCGGCGCGCTAGCGATATTTTGTGTTGCGAGCGTTAATATGGCTGCGGTAACCGCTTCACATCAGGCAGGCCGTATGCTTGTCTGCCACCCGACGTAGTATAAAAAAAAATAAAAAAAAGTAGAATTTGATCATGCGTGCTTTTAAAATTTAAGGGTTTCCTTTGATTTCCCTGGGATGCCATCATCAGATCCTGACTTGGTGAATATGGGACCACCTTGCAATCATACACTTTCAAATAAAAAAATAATTTTGAAAATTGGTTCACAATTCGCGAAGATATCGAATAACATACATACAAAAAAAATCAGTCGAATTGAGAACCTCCTCCTTTTTTGAAGTCGGTTAAAAAATATTTGAAATGATATTGCGATAGACGTAAATATTACAGGAAAAATAAAGTAGTACCTATCTATATCTCTGGCGCTTTTTTAAGGCATCGTCCACAACAAACGTATTATCCACCGCCGATTATGAGGTTTTGAGTATACAAGCTTACACTTATGTTCAGATCGGTGGCGCTACTGGGTATTGTAAGTATCGTGCTAATAATGACTAGTCTCAGTCTACGTTCACACTAGAGCTGACAATGAGCCTATACACAGTCAGTTGCAGTTGTTAGGCCTTTGGTGTGGACGATACCTAAGTCGCCAGAGATACTCGTACCTAAGACACCGCTTTATTTTTTTTGAAATATTTAGGTACGTCGTTTAACTCTACTTTTTTTTCTCTTTCAAATAAGAGTATTACTTATGCGGTATCCATAAAATTGCGGACGAATGCCATATCACGTAATAACACTTTGTTGATGCCATACTGGAAGAACCTCAAAAACAAAAATAACTACCTAATTGATTCTGGGTTCATTTTATTTCATTATTGCTAACTTCCCAACTGTGCTATCAAAAAAATATATTTGAACCGTGTGTTTCACAGATGTTCATAAAAGTAACTTTTTTTGCCTCAGATACTACATCTGATAGCACTAGGTTTCCTAGCGGCTATCGTGCGTGATCCCCGTCTTCTGGATGAATTGGAACGTGACGCGTCGCCCGTTGCCGACTGGAGTGATGTGGGCAGGCCAACAGACGTACTGCCAACCCCGCTGTCTAACGTGGAACTTCCACCCAGCTCATACCCTCAACATTCCACTCAGCCTCGGGACCACAGCTTGATATACCGTGAGTAATTACAAAATAATAGTGTGTAGGTGAATCAAAGCGAATGCGAAGCGATTCTGATGCAGCCCAGTGACGTTTCAATGCAAAACCGGTGTAATGCGGTGGGTTACATCTACGTGCGCGCGGATTTGCCGGCTCCACCGCATACAACAAAAGAACGCTGCACTGCAATCTATTCGGGCGAAAAATATCAAACAAACGCGTCGACTATCTGTTGTTTTCTCGCCGTGTTAACACAAGAAAAGATTTACGCAAAAAAAGCCAAAAACGGTCATTTATGACAATTGTGCCTAGAACTTTCCCTGCGTTCTTTTTCACTATTATCAATAAGTAAATTAAATCTTGTAATAATCTGGTAGTAAAATGCTTCATTTTACCACATGTAGTCTGTGAGAGCTAACTTAAGGTCCATGCTACAAAGTTATTATAAATAAATATTCCTGGTCAAATTACACAACGCCATCTAGTCCCAGACTAAGCAAAGCTTGTACAATGGGTACTGTGAATGGGTGTGTGAATGATAACTGATGAATTACTTAAATACTTTTTTTTAAATACATACATACAATACATGGAAAACACGCAGACCAAGCCATCAGACATGTTCATGTAGGTACACTGTCTCAAGCGGGGATCAAACCCGACCTCTAAATCAAAGTGTACATTGTATTGTAAGCTATTCGACCACCGAGATCGTCAAATTAATTCGTCAAATAAGAGATTGAGCACTATTCTACAAACTACTATAATCTCGAGTTATAGATTTACTTGTCATGTATCTCCAATGTAAACCTCGTATGGTTCTTGAAAAAAAAATAATTTCGTAACACTGTCTTACATAGACACAAGCAAGCAGGGTTTTTAAGATGTCGTATTAGTTAACACATTATGGCGCATATATATTTAAATATGTTCCTAGTTTGATTGGATCCAGTAAGTTACATCATTCCATGGTTAATGTTGCTAAACGACAAACATGATAAAAGTTGTTTAGATCGGCCTCATGTTTTAACAGCTGCAAACACGATAAGCACGATTCCGCTGACACGTAATATAAAATTCACGATACAAAAATTGTCCTTTTCATGATCAATCAAATAGGATTATTTCTATTTTATAACGGTTCTAACATTATTTGCAAGGGTAGTCATATTTCGAGAGAGAGAGTCTTTGAATAATCTGTTTACGTCGGTTTGAATAAATTGAATGATAATAACGAGAGAACGACTACAGGAATTTCCTTTTAATATTATTGATTTCTTGTTTTTACTATCTAAAATTTTGCACTCAAGACACAAACATTTATCTCTTTTATACATAGTATATAACTTTCACTTTTTTTTCTGTCTGTCTGTTTATCCGCTAACTCCATCATGCTACGGATTTTAATGCCGTTTTTACTGTTAGTTAGATATATTTTAAGATTTGTATATTGAATTTCATTGAGTGAAGCAAGCGAAGCGAGCGGAATGCTTATATACGCCGAAAAGTCATTCTTGAAAATGAATAGGCTCGAAAACCGCTGAACCGATTTTGATGAAACTTGACACAATTAAAGACCTCGACATGCTTGAGGTTCGAAAAAAAAATTGAGATAGATCATGTCCTTGAGGAATGATCATCAAATACATTTTCCATTGAAATCAATGGAAAACATACACTCAGAGAATCTACTCGCTCCACTCAACCTCGATTTCGGCCCCGTGGGCTAAAATCCGGCCTATTGTAGGTACAAAGAAACAAATAAAGCAACCCAAAAATTGCAACCTTGGGAAGCCTAGTTAGTGATATACATACCTGACGTCCGAGCTACTTCGGCATATTATTCATTGGTTTAAGTGAATTCACTTTTTTTCATGCCATTGATAAACTTGAGTAGTAATACATCACAGTACAAATTTTCATCCCACTAGTTAAAGCTGTTTCAGATACACTACTGTATCTTACATAGCTCTTTTTAAGATATAAGACAATATATCTATTTTGATATATGTTATGTAATATATTATGTGATAAATTATGTTGTTGATGCAATTCATTGTACAGTATTGACGTGATAAGATCAAGAAGTATTTATTGTTTTAATTGGTAATCAACTCGTTTATTTTAAATACATATCAGAGCGATATCGAGTGAGACGAAATAGAGTTAAATACAGGTATTTAACTCTAAGATCGTTGCCAATCAATAGGAAACCCGACACTATTCGTACCTTGATACAAATACTGTCGAGTTTTGATTGGCAATTTTGCATACAATTTAATGTTACTTCTTTTTTTTAAATATTGTCAGACAAATTACACAGCGCCATCTAGCCCCATAGTAAGCGAAGCTTGTGTTATGGGTACTAGACAACTGATAAACATACGTAGATACTACTTATGATATATAGAAAACACCCAGACTAAGACAAACAAACATGTTCATGCACACAAATGTTTGTCCTATGTGGGACTCGAACCCACGAGCGTTGGTGTCGAAGCCGCGTCATTGACCGCTACGCCACCGAGCTCGTCATTGATTCTACATTGATGAAACATTACAAAATGTCCAATAAGCATTATACGCCGCGAGCCTTCGTCATTTTCCCATGTGCACTCTGACCACCAGTCTTACCCAGTCGGGCTTTACATTTTTTTTATTTTTTTATTTATTTATTTAACATTTACAAGATTCACAAAAACATACATATAATTAGCATTATAAAACCACTGAGGTTTGTCTAAATGCTAAGTAATTCCACGTCAACTACATTTTAGGAAAGATAAAGTGTTAAGAACTTATTATTTTACATCCATAAATTTACACAAATACATATAAGTAGGTATCTACCCATCCAACTCACACCGACAAACCATCACGCACGTTTTTTTATAACGACTTATAAGAATAATTAATAAAACAAACCTATCGACATTACAACATATCGTCTTACGTCACGATATGTTGTATGACGACATGCCTTAGTCTCTTTCGCCTGACCCTCTTTTGCTAAAGGTTTGTGGAAAGGATTCACCAGGAGAGATTGGCACTCTATTTCTCTCTAAAGATGGCTGACCCGCTTACCTGAGCCCGTAATATCGAGAAATTAGGTAGTAGATGTATCATAAATAGTTTGGTTTGCGTACAAATATTAAAAAACAACTTTGACAATGTACTAAGATCCTCTTGCTTTACACATGTTTCAATTTTACATAAACATATTTCACTTGAGTAAACTAAGAGTGATGTCATAACTCACAATTTAGTAAATTTTCCTACATAATTGTTGTTTTGATAAAGACTTAAGGTGAGTATACATTTGCATATAATGCAACGTTCCTGCGAATGCTCTACGCATTGTTCGACATAATACTCATGGCGAACCTGTGTGATTGAACACTTCTTTCTACTTTTCGTTTACAGTTCAATAAAATGTCGCATGTTTTCCAACTCGCCCGTTTTCGTGTCTCTGTTCAATGAAATGTTACACCCATTCATTCGTTGGTTTATAAAATCAGGTTGTAACAAAACGTAGAGCGGCTCGCTGTTATGTTACAAGCAAATGCTTTATACTCACCTTACACAGTTATTCCCCGTTATATGTATCTATGCTTCCATAAAAAATAATATATTTGGACTGTGTGCTATAGACGATGTGGATGTGGGTGCACTGGTTACAGTGTGCACCCTGACCATCACACTCATGCTGATTTACGGCGCGGCTCGTGGGAAACCTGCGCATCTGCTGCCCTTCTTCTGCCTCCAGATATTCGACTTTGCGATCACTGTGTAAGTATCATTTACCACTGATAATTTATTAATATTGTTATTATTGCTAATGATTATATTCTCTTTTTAACATTAGTTTTCCATTCTTGTTTCCAAGTCTTGATGTATTATTTATAAGTCGTATAAAAAGTATAAGTACAACCCCAATTCAACATTTCACTCAACCGTTGCAAAGGTGCAACATTTGCCACAACTTACACTGTGATGGTTGCACTTAATTCTAACACATGTAAAAATAATTGGGTACTTCTAAAATGTTATGTACATAATATATCATTAAAGAAATAAATATTCCTAACCATTCGACCACTTTGATTCCGAGGTCGCGGGTTCGATTCCCGCACAAGACTAACATTTGTGTGCATGGACATGTCTGTCTTGGTCTGGGTGTTTTCTATGTTTTTTTTTTTGTAAATACATACTTATGTATGTCCAATACTGCAATTCAATGGTAATACTATCACATCGACGGATTCATCGGTTCATCGTCCACATCGACCGCGCCGAATCTGATGACGTCATCTGAATTTGTCTAAGGTTTCTGGGATTCCTTCAGATTAGGACGATTCGGCGCAGTAAGGCGTGCGAGCTTTCATAAGATTTCTATATTATGAAATCTTATGAAAGCTCTATATATATATATATATATATATACTAGCGGCCCGACCACGCTTCGCTGTGGCTCAATCTTTTCGTTTCCATCCATTTCCTTAGAGATGGCGCTGTATGTGAAAAAAGATTTTCCCGCTTTTCTTTTCAAATTTTTCCAGAATTTTCTTTGCTATAAACCTCACGGAGCCCGAGACCTTTCCAACGAATGCAAAACCGTGGAAATCGGTTCGTGCGTTCTAGAGTTATAGCGTCAGGAAGGAAAACCCGACTTATTTTTATATAATAGATATATATATATATATATATTATATATGATAGGGGAGCAAATGAGCATTTGGGTCACCTGCTGGAAAGCAATCGCCACCGCCCATGGAGATCAGCATTAAGATCTTTCGATTCGATAGAGATTTCTGATCACGTCACTCACTCGTAGGAACACAACAACCCTCAAAAGACATGTGCGTTCACCTTAAATAAGTCGTTTCATTATGGCCATAGTCATTAAACTCACCGATCGATTTGATGTTAATTAAACTATGTTTGTACAATATGCAGGTTGACGGCCACTGGGTACCTGTGCTACCTCCGCTCCATCCATCGCTTGGTGGCGGAGACCCGACGCGTCCCGTGGCGCGCTCAACTGCTGCAGCTACCTGCGCCGGCGCTTGCTCTCGTCGTTCTCTCCGCGTTCCTTCTCGCCGTTATCCTTAAGGTAATAGGTGCCCAAGTGCTTGCTTGCAGGTGAAAGGGGGGTAAATCCTGTCACTGAACTGGTCAAGCGCCTGGTTGGTTCACCTGGTGCTATACTGCGCAGGGTTTTTTTTTTATACTACGTCGGGCTGTAGACAAGCAAACGAACCCCTTGATTTGAAGCGGTTACCGTAGCCATATTAACGCTCACAACATAAAATATCGCTCACGCGCCGCCACCCCCGCTGCCAACGCAGCATCTCCTATCTTTCCGGTGACCTCACTCACTCGCAGGAACACAACAACCTTCAAGGGAATTGTCATTTGGCTGCGGTATTCTGTGAGGTGGAGGTACATTCCCCAGTCAGGTAGCTTACAATTACGCTCCCTACCTCTCTTTTCGCCAGAGCTTCGTTTGTCAGTTAGCAGGGTGCACCGCGTGCAGGTGAAGTTGGCTTTGGTTCAAAGATGGTGATGAACCACTTACTCCCCAAAGTTTGCATTTGATACACCAAGTCCTCCTGTCCTACCAACCAACTAGCTCTAGTCTTGTCTAGTATTGGATAAGAAACACGCAAGCCTGTAATATGGCTATAAAATCATCGACCTTCAGTCTTAATATTTGTTAGTTCATTTAAGGCTTCTCGCTGCGCCAACTACTGCTCTGCGGACACTTTTGGCAAAAAAGTTAGTTGAACCCCTTTGCACAAAGGGGTTAACCTTCAACACCCGCAACAGGCTTGCGTGTTTTCTACACATTGAAAAAGAGATATTTTATTTACTTACGTGTTTTTTTTTATTTACTGAACCGATCAGAAAAGCTCAACTGGACCGTACAGTTTATGACCAATTTAGCTTATTTCCGGGACCTGCGACTTAATAGCTAGGATTTTTCCATTCAGGGTTATTGCATCAACGTGGTGTGGCGTTGCTACAAGTACCTGACGATGCGCGCCCACGCGTTGCAAAGCCTGACGCCGTTCGTGATCTCGAGCGAGGGTCTGGTGACGCCGGCGCCGGCGCCGTACGCCGCGCCGCCGCCCGCGCCCGACTACTCCAGCCTGCTGCCCGACTACGAAGAGGCCGTCAAACAGACGCCGCCGCCATCGTACCGCGCTGCCACCCTCATGACCGGCGATGTCCCTATCACTACTGTAAGTTACGAGTTTTTTTTATACCACTAAACTGGCTTCCATCAGGCGGACCGTATGCTTGCATACGGTCCGCCTGATGGAAGGCAGTTACGCAGAACACCTGTAACCACTTTACACACACACACACATTTAAACTTTCGTAACATTTTTGAATTCATTGATTCCCAAAACGTTCTATATCGACTCCCAGATGCTGATTGGGACATACAAGTGGTCTATTAAATTCGTATTACTATGGTAGATGTTTTTTTTTAATTTTATGTAAAGAAAAATATAATTTCTTTCTTCTTCTTTTTTTAAATAATTGATCGCATCAACAATGTCATTGTTACGTGTCATACAAGTGGCGACCTTTAACCTTGATAATCTGTGGATACGTCATGAGAAAGCAATTTTTCAAATAATGTCTTTGTTGTTAGTTATTTAGAAGTTGAGAATATATTAAGAAAATTGTGATTCGGATCGACATTGGGATTAAAAACATTAAATGTCGTTTCTTTTTATTACAGGTAGGGTTTGTTTTCCATACTGATTATTTTGTAGTCTAAAATAAGCAAATGAGTGTATGTTACACTTAGATTAACAAAATAAATCTTTTTATTACAGAGAAACTCAATTGTGTTTGACTCCGTCGCCCAAATCACTAATTTAGTATTATAAAACGACATTTATTGTCAGAAAATGGAAAAGTTAAAATTTACGTTTCAAGTCAAATCAACAATAGACGGAAAGTCTAATTACATTGCCATAACCTCTATCACCACACAAGATGACAAAATTTACCTGATTCCTGAGGAATATCAAGCAGTATCACAATACCACAAACATGTCCAGACCTCAAAAGCTTTCGCTACAGTGAGAAATACATTGAAGAAAAGACATCAAAGTAGAGGCGTGTGGATTAAAGTGACAAAAGATCTATTACAAACATATTGTGATGAGGATGAAAACATGATTTTCCAAGACCAATTTCTTGAGGAAATTACCCAAGAACAGGCAGCTATTGTCAACAAAAAAAATTTGGAAGAACCTTTGGTGAAAATTTTGGAAAAGTTAATTGAAAGTCAACAAAACAAAGAAAAACAAAGTTTAAAGAGGTTAGCCGATAGATTTGTGATTGAAAAATTTGATGGAAAAGGTATAAGTGCATGTAACTGGATGGAAACGTTTGAAAAGGAGTGTGATAGATTTGATATAGGAAAAGAGGAAGAAAAAATTGAAATTATGAGACTATTTCTGGAAAAATCCTGCGCTGATTGGTACTCTTCAATGATGATCAAGCATAGTTTACAATCGGAGTGGTCCGAGTGGAAATCAAACTTTTTGCAAACCTACGCTAATAAAGGTTGGACTACAAGCAAGTATGCTTTATTTTTCAAGTATCAATCAGGATCTTTATTAGAATATGCTATTAAAAAAGAAAAACTGCTACTGGAAGTCAGAAAAACAATAGACCAAGGAACCCTAATTGATATAATTGCTGCCGGGTTACCAGATTTTATAACGGATAGAATTATCAAAGAGGAAATTGTAGAAACAAAAGATTTATTTAGTGAACTCGGCAAGCTAGAACATTTGGTTGCAAGGAAGAAATTTATAAAAAAAAAAAGAGAAGATATAAATCCAATGAAAGAAAAGTGTAGTATTTGTGAAAGTTTACAAAAAGGTGTGCGCTATCATTCAGAAGATTCTTGTTGGTTCAAAACAAAAACAAATAGCGCAAGAGAAAGAAATAATAAACAAATCAAACACATTAACAATTCGGAATTAGAATGTGAACTGCAGTGTGAAGAGCCAAAAAACTAATAGTGCCGCCATTAATCAAGGTAAAATTAGTATTGAACAAAAATATTGAAGTGTTTGGAATTTATGACTCTGGCTCTAACGTGTCATTGATAAATTCAAAATTATTGAAGATAACCAAAAACCAATCGAGTTATTCTAACAATACTAATTTAAAGACAATTAATGGCGTCAAAAAGGCAAATGGCATAATAACACTCGATATAACCATTTTTAATGTGAAAAAGAAAATGAATATTTTTGTCATTGATAAGGAAAACTTTGATTATGATTTTTTAATCGGATTAGATTGCATCAAAGAGTTTTTCTTAATTCAAAATGAAAACTTAGAAATCATTCAGAAAGTTCCTACACAAAGAAGTGAAGAAGTTTCTAAGGAAATAAATAAGTCAGATGTTGCTATTTCTAAGGAAATACAATCTAATAATTTAATAAACTTCAATGAGAACTTTAGTGAGGAAAACTTCGAAATTTGGATAAATCATCTAGACTATCAAAAACAAACAGTTATTGATGACTTGATATTGAATAATAAATCTGCATTTGCAAAGGACAAATATGACATCGGAATGGTAACGGATTATGAAGCACAGATCGATCTGTCAGTAGAAAAATATTGCAGTAAAAGGCCATATCGTTGTACAATTGAAGACAAGAAGGAAATTGAGAATCAAATTGCAAAATTGCTGGAGAAAAATATAATAGAAGAATCATATAGTCCTTTCGCAGCCCCAGTTACATTAGCTTATAAAAGAGATGAAAATAAAAAGTCAAGATTGTGCATAGATTTCCGAGAGCTAAATAAGATTGTTGTACCCCAATCCCAACCATTCCCACTTATTGAGGACCTAATAGTAAAGACCAGAGATTGCAAGTTTTTCTCTACCCTGGACCTAAATTCAGCTTTTTGGTCAATACCTCTGCGTATTACAGACAGACAAAAAACTGCATTTGTCACCCAAGAGGGCCATTATCAATGGACTTGTTTACCGTTTGGTCTGAAGACCTCGCCGGCTATTTTCCAGAGAATAATGTGTAATATAATACGGAAACACAAGCTTGGAGACTTCACGGTATGTTACATTGATGACATTTTATTATTCTCAAAATCATTCTCAGACCATGTCAGACACCTGGAACAGCTATTTCAAGCAATTAAAAGTGAAGGCTTAAGACTTAAATTTTCTAAATGTATGTTTGCAGCTGACTCAGTTAAGTACTTAGGTCACATAATACAGAATAACTCAGTTAGGCCACTGAAAGATAACTTAATATCGATCAAAAACTTCCCTACTCCAAAAACGAGGAAAAACGTGAGACAATTTTTGGGGAAAATAAACTTTTATCATAAGTATGTGCCACAAATAGCAATAAAATTGGAACCATTACACAACCTTTTAAGGAAAGGACAAACTTTTAACTGGACCAAGACATGCCAAGAGTCATTTGATGAAATGAAGCAAATATTATGTTCTCATCCAATATTGACAATTTTTGATCCAAAATTACCTATCCACATATATACAGATGCCAGTATTCTGGGAATAGGAGCAGTCCTAAAACAGCCACAAGAAAACAATGAAGAGAAACCAGTTGCATACTTCTCAAAAAAAATAAATGAAGTTCAAAAACGAAAGAAAGCTGTATATCTTGAATGCTTAGCAATTAAAGAATGTGTGAAGTATTGGCAACATCTGTTGATAGGTAGGAAATTTATTGTGTTTTCAGATCACAAGCCCCTGGAGAACATGAATATAAAGTCAAGAACGGACGAAGAATTAGGAGACCTAACATACTACCTATCACAATATGATTTCCAAATTAAATATTCTCCAGGAAAATACAACATTGAAGCTGATTGTCTAAGTAGAAACCCAGTTATAGAAGCGAATGAAAACCTGGATGAACAATTAAAAATAGTCAACATAATAACATTAGAAGATATCTTAAAAGACCAAGTCAATAATGAAAAGATTCAGAATATAAAAGCCAAGTTAATAACAAAAAACAATGTTTATTACAAGAAAGTTAAGGAAAAAGAAAAAATAATCCTTTCAGAGCAATTCAGTATACTATTCATGAAAAATGTACATGCCGACCTGGGTCACATAGGAATTAAGCAAATGCAAAGAATGATCAGCCCATGGTATACAGCAGAAAACATGATAAAAAATATAAAAAGAATCTGTGAAAGTTGTATAGTGTGTATAAAAAACAAATCAAGGGGAAAAAACAAATATGGATTGATGTCCCACTTGGGTCCCGCCACAGAACCTTTTGAGATATGTTCCATTGATACAATTGGAGGATTTGGTGGTTCAAGGTCAACAAAGAGGTACTTGCACCTGCTAACAGATCATTTCACAAGGTATGCATACATTTTGACCTCAAGTACACAAAATGCAAATGATTTCATTAAACTAGTCAAAATCTGTGCGGAAACTAACAATATTGGCATGATTCTCTCGGACCAATACCCGGGTATCAATTCAAAGGAATTCAAAAGTTTTTTGGATGAAAAGAATATCCCAATAATTTTTACAGCTGTAGACTCGCCTTTCTCAAACGGACTCAACGAGAGACTAAACCAAACACTAGTTAATAAAATCAGATGCGGAATAAACACAAATAATGCTAAAATAGCGTGGACAACCTTAGCACAAAATTGTGTAAAAAGCTATAATGAAACTGAGCACACTGTTACTGGATATGCTCCAAAATATCTCCTAAACGGCACTGATGTTACAATTTTGCCAAATGAGCTGAAACTTAAAAAGACAAAGAATGAATTGATCCGAGACAGGGAAAAGGCTTTGGAGAATACATTAAGATCACATAATTACAACAAGACAATTTATGATAAAAATCGAAGACATATAGACTTCAAAGTTGGTGATACTGTTTTTATAGAAAACGGAAACAAGCTGAATAGGAAAAAGCTGGATGAATTGAGAATCGGACCTTATAAGATCATAGAAAAAATATCTACTACGGCGGGTGGCAGACAAGCATACGGCAAGCCTGATATGAAGCGGTTACCGTAGCCATATTAACGCTCGCAACATAAAATATCGCTCGCGCGCCGCCATCCCCGCTGCCAACGCAGCATCTTCTTCCTTTCTGGTAACCTCACGTACTCTCAGGAACACAACAACCCTCAAGGGAATTGTTATTTGGCTGCGGTATTCTGTGAAGTGGAGGTACATTCCCTAGTCGGGTAGCTTCCAATTATGCTCACTACCTCTCTTCTCGCCAGAGCTTCGTTTGTCAGTCAGCAGGGTGCACCGCGTGCAGGTGAAGTTGACTTTGGTCGTTGATGAATCACTTACACCCCATGTCTACGGAAATCAGAAAATAAATACACAAGAAGTCTACGAGACAGTTTGGGACCCCTGTTTTAAATTAATGAAATAATATAGCCACATATGCATTCCATTTTCACCTTTTTAATTATAGTTTATTTATTGCAGCCGGAAACACCTCCTGGCGAACATCAGCTACCACAGGTACCACAGCCGCCGCAGCCTGTGGCCAACAACACGGTGGTGATGCTGCCCCAGCAGGGAACGCAGGCTCGTGTCTGAATCTCATGCTAAAACGAAACTGATTGGACGACTGCATCAGGGATAATTTATCTTCAAATTTAAGTATACTTTCTACACAACCCAGAACAAACCTTTGTCCTCGATGACGTGTATAGACGGCTAATTAAAATGATTACTAGTTATTATTAAAGTTATTAATAAGACTATGAACTTTATCCATTGTAAATTTTAGGTCACTTATTTTTGATTCCAAATCCCTGTGCATTTATTTTTTATTTATTTTAGTTTTTCCTTCAACTTTAACATTTGTTCAAGATAATCACTATTTTAAGTATATTTTCCATGTATATGTCTCAATCATTTCAGTACATAATTTTAATCCAATAGTATACAATAATTTAGATATGGGCATCGACAAACATCCTAAACATTCTATAATAACTTTTAAACTTTCGCTTTGCATGATTTCTGTAAAATATCAGCAGGAATTAACGGGATCATGCATAAGGGTATTTACATACCTTTATTATTGCGTGACGCTTCAGTCAGCGTCTGACCACGGCCGGTGCAACCTGGTCGAAACGTCAGACAGGTAGATTCACGTATAATAAAATATGTTTCATAAATCGTAAACATTCGTATTGTAGATTACAAAGACGTTGGCAAAAGTAAAGCCTATGTCATTTTTAAGAACAGCAATTAGTTGGGAGCAGTGCGATCTGCCAGGGTAAATGATTCAATCACGACAGAGGTTGAACGTAGGGAGAACGTGCGCAATAGATTTCTGGATTCATATAACCTAAATAGAGTTATTTAACATCTCATCGAATATTTTAGATCGTAAGATCTCTCCACCTTGATGTATAAAAATGAATCCCTATTTCTCTTAGTCACGGCTTCACGCGTGAACGGCTGGATCGTTATTATTACCATTATTTCTACTGCCCGATTTCGATAATTCTTTTTTTGTTGTGTTTGTTATTGTCAGGAGCAGGTTCTTATGACAGAAAAAATATGAAATTTGAGCGGAAAAATAGAAAATTTAAGAAAACTGACGACTATATTAATTTTGTAATGTAACTTTATGTTGTTTAATAGAAACGTCAGTCATTTCACAAATTGCGCGAAACCAGAGGGGCAATTCTCGTAATTAAAATGTAGTCAAAATTCAGTTTCGATCCAGTCTCGATCTCACAAATGTCAAATTTGGTATTCTCGTAACACAATATGTAACTTCAAAATTAAATTTAAACGGGATTATATCGCAATATGAGTGAAAATTAAACAAAATAAGAATGTTACTTTGCCAACAACAAGAATTGATAATAATTAATTAATGAAATCAAGTATATAATTTTAGTCAATTCACAATTCAATCTCGATTCGGTCAACTTTCAATTTGCGTTCGTAGAAAAATTACGAGAATTGGCCTTCAGTTCAAATGCAATATCCATAGTTAAGAAGACAACGTCTGGCGGGGCAGCTAGTAATTTTTTTTTATATATATTTTTTTATGTAAAGGTCGGTCATGTTCGGGAAAAACGAAGTAATCCGATGCCCATTATTTATACTGCTTTTTATTTAAATTTTCCGTTTATATAATATTATCTTACATATTATGTCAGTTTGTAATTCTAGTGCCATGACGTTACGTTTTACAATTTTATTTTTGTATAATAAATCATTAGTGTTATATTCCCTCTCTTGAATCAATCTTAGGCTAATCATTGTCGTATTGTCAGTTATAAATGTTTACATTTTTTTTATATTTTATTCCTGCACTATCATCATACCCATCCTAACTGCCATAGTTATATGACAGGAGTATTTCTAGGAGCTAACAGAACTAATTCGCAATGACGTAATTTTAAATTAAATATGTGAAAAGAGTGACAATCGTTACATTTTTGACTTCTAGAGCTAGTGTATAAATATGTATACAATTAAGAACAATTTTATCCGGATTAAAATTTTAACTTTACATATAGGTAACTATATGTATCTAAATGTAGTAGAAGTTATACATAATATGACTTTATATAAAGTGTATAAGTCACTTAGAAAAGGATGTGTCTGTGTCTAACGGTAAATTAAAAAGGTCTTAAGTGCCCTTATACTATTATTTACACGTTTGAGCTTGACCTCGTAACGTCGGCAGGCGATAGACCATGGTGACAAAATTTTTGGACCTATTACAATACGAAGGAGTCAGACTATCTTACTGTCACGCTGCACCTCACTAATGCGAACGAAACGACAGTAAGATAGTGTAAATTACTTGTAGTGTAATAGGCCCTTAAGACCTGTGCCATAGACACAGTTCGTTTGTCTATTTTTGCGTCACAAAGCCGTCCATTCTGTTTTGACTAATTCGATGCAATGTAAACAATTAGTTATGCAATGCTCTTTTGGATAACGTCGAATGTGCGTTTGGGAAACCCAGTGTAAAATACGTTCCTTTAATTAAATTTAAATAAATGTAATATGTATAGAGATCCATACACATCATAGTTATTGGTAACAGAAGTGTCGTCAGAGCCCACAATTTAAAATTGTCTCTCGAGAATAACCATTGTCATAAATGGCCAAAAATATGCCAAAATCTATGGTGCCTTATTATACATACATAGACGCATCCTACTCATTAATTCTTGTATTAGGTTGGGGAAAAAGTCTTTTCGTATTTTATATGAAAATTCAAAACATTTTTTAATAAAGTTTATTTACATTTAACTAAAGTATGTAGGTGCCATTACGTTCGATAACATTTTGCCATCTTGTAGATAGAGACATGATCCCATTACTATAGAAATTTTGGGACTTCTGTTCAAAAAACCGCTCCAAGTGCTTTTGGCAGTCTTCTCGTGATGTTAACCTGACATTGCCTAAAGAATTCTTAAGAGACCGAAACAGGTGGAAATCAGAAGGTGCAAGGTCAGGACTATACGGCGGATGCATTAACACCTCCCAGTCAAACTCTCTTAATTCTTGCTGAGTGGCTAAAGATGTGTGAGGTCTAGCGTTATCATGATGAAAAATCACACCCCTTCTATTAATTAATTCCGGCCGCTTTCTTTCAACTTTTTGCTTTAATCTCATCAGTTGTTCACAGTAGAGTTCAGAATCGATAGTCCTGCCTGGCGGTAACAGCTCATAATTAATATCTTCCCTTCCAATCCCACCATACACACAGCATCACCTTGTTGCGGGTTAACCCGGGTTTCGCCAGAGTCTGTGAAGCCTGGCCGGCCTTTGACCACGACCTTTTTATGCGCCAAAACAGTTTTGTGGTCAATTCCTAGTTCTTCAGCTACGTCGTAACTACTGATATGCCGATCTTGCTCCACTTTTTCAGAAATTGCATCCATTTTATCCGTAACAGGGCGACCAGAGCGACGTGCATCTTTGACATCAAAATTTCCGGATTGAAAACGCTTAAACCAAATTTGTGCTACTCTCACAGACACTGCACTAGGTCCATAAACGTCACAAATTTTTTTCGCAGCTTGCGTTGAATTTTTACCTTTTTTGTAGTAAAATTTTAAAATGTATCGAATTTCTTCATTAGATTCACTCATCTTGACAGTAAAAAAAACAAATGAAAATCACACATTTACCTAATTTGAATTTGGAATTATCTTTTTTAAAATTTAAACTTTTTAAAGATATCAAAACCTGCTAGATACAAATGGTATAACCAAAGAGATTTTATTACAAGTTCATACATACTATAATGCGAAAAGACTTTTTCCCCGACCTATTATTTAGTGCACGTCTATGGAACGTGGTAGCTAAGTAACCAATCAGATAAATAATATTTAGAACTTAATATGTACCTAGAATATTCGATTCAAATTAAAGTACCTAACCACTTTCAAAGCATTGTCGTGAACATTTCACGCGTCCTGTCAATTTCGACCCTATGTCGGTACATCAAAGTTAGAATTAAATTGTTAATGTAATTGGATGCTTCACCGTTGTAAGAGTTTAGCGACAAATAGTGTGCGCTAATTTAATTTGCACCCTAGGTTAAAGTATTGACTGGTTAGGGCCCTAGTGTGCAGTTGAAATAATGTATAACTATGCGTGACTGCGATCTTTCCATCGATACACTTACGTCAAATGCGAGTCCCTAAAATAATGTAATAACATCATCTTCAAAATTTATATTGTATAAAAAATAAATTTATCCCAATAGGCATGTGATCAATGTTCTAAAATTATAAAAACTCTCTATCAGTGACTTAAAATACATAAAACAACGAACTGCGATCTTAAAATTTTGATAACTTATGTCCGACGTGTTTTATGGTCGATCAAAGTTTGCTGGGAAAGTCCATTTTAAAGTATGAAATTATAAAAAATAAACATTAGCATTGTAGAAACAATAAAAAATACTATAACTTTCGTTACAACACTAGCTACATAAACGCAATATTTAACATAGCTGTCGTACAAATTTCTGATTTAATGCATATAAAATAGCGTGGTGTGTGTGACCTCATAACATGGTAGCCTTTTTTGTATGGAACGTTTTCGGGATAGTCCAAAATTGTGATCTTCAAGTTATCATATCTCGAGAAGTTTTTATGCTATCGAAGTAATTCTTTCACCTATAGTTATATTATTGGGACGTATTTAAATAACAAATAAAAAAAAACAATGGTTCACAAGCCTATTGAGGACATAAAAACTAAAGTAAATATATTTGATATATATTATATAGAACATTGAATGTTGTAGTCTAGTGTCGCTTCTATTGCAGCTTCAGTATTAAATGTTAAGACCCCGTGAGTAGTTTCACTATGGCCTAAAAATCGTAAAAATTGAACGAATCATTGTTGTAGTTTTACTTATATCCTTTGTGTCGAATGTTTGTTTCACGAATATTTCCATTTTGTTATCAAAAATGTGTTTTAATTTTAGGGCTAGTTCATACATCACTACTTATTTTGTAGAGGTATATGAATCATACAATGTCGTATGAATAGTGACTTATTTATTAATTCAACGTTTATTTTTAAGTCTGTGGATTTAGATAACTGATAAAAAAAATTCGTCTTTTGCTCATTATTCCAAATAAGACACGTGTTTTCGCTTATCGATGTATTTTCTGTTGTAGAGATTGTCTTTGGCTTTTATACCTTATAATTTTTTTAGAGCTATATAGATCATGGAGACATGACATATTTTTTAAAATGGCTTTTAACTAACTTTATGTATTACTTATCAACAAGGGAGTAAACCCCTCCGTCACTGAATATCATATTCTCAAAAGACCACATTCGTATATTCTCAAAATATCATGATCTTATAAGACCAAATTCGCAAGAGACAACATTCTTGTGATCCCACATTCAAAATACAGTCACTGGTGTTTTAATTTTTTTTTAATTACCTTTTTTGAACATATGATGTTTGGAGAATGTTGTGTTTTGCTAATGTGGTGGTTTACGAATGTGGTCTTTTAATAATGCGATATTCAGCGACGGAGGGAAGTAAACATCATACGTATGGGAAAGGATCAAAACTATATTTTTATGTAAGATTCTCAATGTACTTAGCTACTATCTTTTTTTAGAAGAAATTTTAATGTATTTCTGAAATTTCGATATTCCAATAATCCAACTTGATGATGTTTTTTATTGTATTTTACGTCGTATCAACTATTATTTTTAATCAGTATTTTTTTGCAGATTATATTAATGTCTACGTAATTATACTTAAGTACCTACTATTGCAAAATTAGCGAATTGGTGTGTATAAATAAGTACTATTAATGTATGTACTATGTAAAATATCTAAATTTGAAATAAATCCTACTACAAGAAGGAATATTGCATTTTTACTTCATAATTACTTTCTGCGTATTGTTTTTTTTATAAGCATTTGAAAACTTTTAGATGAATATTTCGCGCAGTCTGCTTTCGATGACAGCTCCATAGTGCATGAGCACTTCAGACCCACCGTACCGAGTACAAAAAAGTACGAATAAATACATGTTCCTGGACAAATTTACACACTGCCATCTAGTCCCAAACTAAGCAAAGCTTGTACTATGAGTACTAGATAACTGATATAATACATAAATACATTTTTTTTTGTAAGTACAGATATATAATACATACGCAGATACAACAGACATGCACACAAATATTTGTCTTGTGCGGGGATCGAACCCGCGACCTCGGAGTCAAAGTGACCATTGTTAGGTCGACCACCGAGCTCGGCAAAGAAGATGTATTATAACAGTGTATGCTCTCTGTGGTTTACAGTTATGATGGAACTAAAATTGGTCATTGATAACTTGGGTATAAAGTTCTTAGTAGGAAAAGACGATAAATAATATTTAAAAATCATTAGTGCATATTGTGTCCCACAATATGAAATTATTCCGAGTCGAGCAAATAAACCTTCATAATTATTACAGTCAACAAAAGAGAAGTAACCCTGGTGAAGATATCTTAGGAAATAATGTATGAAGCTGTGGTAATTAATTATACAATAGGCAAACTATCGATTTAAAAAAATATTAAGTTATTCGTAGTCATGGTAAAACTTGATTTTAATCCGGCCTGTAGGCCTACTTTATCTCTTTTACTGACTGTACATTTTATGTATTTACAAAAACAGTTTAGTGCGTGTTTCTTGTAGTACAAATGGTATTCGGAAAGGTCACATTGACGAACGTAATTTACAAACAAACTGGTACGCATGCGTACTTGTGTACGATTCCCGCAGTTCCCTTCCCTGCAAGACTTGCGTCGGACGACAGTCGGGAGCCGGGACGTGCGCTGTAAGCGGCTCGTGCATTCTCTATTTATATCGACGGCATTGCCCCCCGCCTGTCCGCCATAGCGCATGCGCAATGTAGACCTGAAAACGCCGAAAGTGAAAATTGCACATCATGGTAACGCTCGGTACAGCGCGTCGTTTAGGAGTAGCACGGAGGGTCGAGTGCTAATTATCAGCGAGGACACTGGTAACGAGCCGGCGGCGTCCAGTACGCCGCAGGATGGCCGATGTCCGCACGGCGACACCACTCGGCACTGCGGTAGTCCTGCGGCACATGTCAGCTGGCTCGCCGGCTAGGGGCACGCACTCGTGACGTCTCTCGAAGATCGCGTGCCGCGCGACCGGCGGCGCGATGGCGTCCACCATGCAACTCGAGTTCACGCAAGCGATGACCGACTTCAAGACGATGTTCCCGGACATGGACGACGACGTGATCGAGGCGGTGCTCCGCGCGAACCAGGGCGCCGTCGACGCAACCATCGACCAACTGCTCGCCATGAGCACAGACAACCAGAACGAGCGTCTCCGGCTCGAGATGGAACGGGTGGAGAACAGTACACCTTCGCGACGCAAGGACCGGCGAACAGCCTCTAGGGCTGAGAACGGCGAAGATAGCGACACAACAGCGCTCGTGTAAGTCTAATACGCAGTAGGTATTTACTATGACTGAAGAATACAAACCATGAAAATCAGTTTACCTGTCTAACTACAATGTTATTTCTTTACACTACCTATATCGTTCAGGTGCTAAACAAGTATAACGCCGGTTAAGGGAAAACAGAACCGTAGCCGATAGATACTTGACACAAGGGTATGAGATACTCAGGTGATCCTCGCTGACAACTCATCACCTCATAGGAATCATTTACATATTCATAATCAAAACGTTGAAGATTGTTATTTGACTAAGATTTTCTGCAGGGTGGTTTTTTGATCGAGAATATAAGTGTTCTGACACATTAGCGAAATCTTAAGTATTAGATCCTAAGTTGATTTATGTAAGTAAAATAGGTATCTACATTTATTCACACAAACTGACGCAACAAGTGAGCATGATATGCAAAATAACACAGCTCCTGTTATAACACACCTAATGAACCTACCCCTTCACCATTAGTACCTGTCTATCTACATTTGAACACAATTGGAAAAAGTGTGATCGACCTTGGAAATATTAAAAGCCATTGTTTCGCCGAGTTGAGATTCGACTCTCTCTACACCCACGCATCTTTATACATAACTTGTTATAGTTTAGTTGCTCAATTACGCCGACCTTATCAACACGCAAGTACTTAAATGAAACTAACAAAACTGGACGTCTAAATAAAGAGAAGAATGCAACTAAGTAGTACGCGGCCAAAAAAGAGTCATACGTACTTATTACAGTATGCCCAGATCCTGATATTGCAAAACTGATCTGATTTATATATTTGAAAGCTGGCACTCACTTAATGTACGTAGGTAACTAGGTACATTGTATTTCATGTTGCGAGCGTTCATATGGCTGCAGTAACTGCTTCACATCAGACGGTCCGTATGCCACCCGACGTATGACGAGTTTAAAAAGAAAGTAATATTGAACTATATTAAAAATACACAAAGTCGTTGTCAACCCTTATTCATTCCACTGCTAGGATAGGGGTCTCCCCTCAATCGAAGGGGTTTCGAGCATACTACACTACGCTGCATAACTGCGGGTTGGTGGAGGCCAGAGATTTCATACCGCCTAAAGGCCACTGGCTTGGCTTAACGACTGTCATCTAATGACAACAACCGGGACCGACGGCTTAATGTGCCACACACGCAGTACACAAAGTAGGGGACTAATAATTGATAGTTAATAAATAAGTAATAGACGTTCTCCCCCGGCATCATAATTACAATAGTTTTCTGATAGCTATATTAGTATAATAGTAATTTATGAAACTTTTTATTCCCAATTCTGCGGTGCTAATTAGTGGCAAATCCCGACCATGGATCAATAGGTCATAAGCAAGATTTTTACCTAGCCTGGTCCAATGTTCAGGCTGCTGGGGATCCAAATGTCGGGAGATAAAAATATTAGAACACTGCCCGAAGATCGTTGAAGAGCTTTGTCGCGAAGGCTAAGTCCAGATTTGTTAGCAAACAAATTTGGCGAAACACTAGAGCACTTGCCCTCAGGGTCTCGTGCATTCTGGTCGCTCGCCGAAGCTATTCAGGGTAACTTCTGTTAGTCGTCGTTTCCACCATTGCAACGAGTGGATGACTCGCCGGGGCATTCTAAAGTTAGTAACTCGAGTATTGATGATCGGAGCCACACCATCAACGGATCGGATCCCTCGGTGTGAGATCTCTATGCCAGAAATGAGCCCTTTTTTCCTGGAAATATAAATCGAGTGGGCCGGATGGCATTCCATCCCTTGTATTGAAAATATGTGATCCGGACTTATTAATAAATATTCCTGGTAAAATTACACACGGCCATCTAGTCCCAAAGTAAGCAAAGCTTGCCCATGGGTACTAGATAACTGAATCATACTTAAATATATATTTTTTTGTAATTAGATACATAATAATACATAAAAAAACACCCAGACCAAGACAAACAGACATGTTCATGCACACAAATACAAATATTCCCGCACAAGACAAATCTTGTGCGGGAATCGAACCCGCGACCTCGGAGTCAAAGTGGACATTGCTAACTATTTGACCACCGAGCTCGTAATAATCATCGTAATCCCTTTTAAGGCTGTGTATTGTCCCCCAAATCGTTTCTTCTGAATATCGATGACTTGCTTCATATACGCAACATCCATTCCTATGCAGATAAAAGTACCGTGGACGCAAGATACTTAAAGATTAGTCTAAGTAATGTTTCTTGGGATAGCGTCGATGAGTATCGAACAAAACTTGTGTCGGAGATTGAGACGTCTCTTGGGTACATCGCAGATTAGTGTAAATTAAACTTGATCTAGCTGAATCCCTTAAAGACACAAGTTTTCGCGTTTACCCATCCCATCGCATCCCCCTAAAAAAAATCCCCATTTGCGGCAGCTCTTAGATAGAAAGGTACCCCCCTTACCGTACGTACTTACGTATCTAGTGTTAAGCTCCAGCATTGGTATCTTGAGTATTGACATATCGAGTGACGTTCAGATTCGCGGTCACTTGAAATGCAAGACCAAATTGGCCTCTAGGAATATTGGCGTCATCAGTAAAGCCCGAAGGTATTTTATACCACAATATCGCTTTCAACTATACAAAGTCCTGCGGTGCGCCCCAATAATTACTTGGTCCATTTGAAAGTATACAACGAAGAGCAGTTCGAATTGTCGGTGACCTAATGATCTCTGATCAGCTGGACTCGCTCTACATACCTAGGATGAAGTAGAATCAGACCAAGTTCAGTAGAATACTCTAAGAGTCTAGTCAGTGATCTCAATTTTAAACACTACTCAATCTTTACATTTTTTGCAACGATGTAAATATTTACTCACTACCTCAGTTAACTGTAAAAAACATACATTTAAATAATATTAAACTTAAAATGCTCCAGTTGCTTACTAGGCAAAAAGTTGCGCAATTAGGACAATGTAGTTAGTTATAACTTTAATAATAACGCGAAAATATTTTGCTGTAAAGTAGGTAAGTAAATGAGTTCGTAAAAGTAGTTATGTTTTGGTTCATTAATATGTACAAACGAGTGGTGTGGTGGGCGACCACTGGTAGTAATTCGACCATAAAATAAACAAAGGAGTATATATGCGTGTGTGTCAAATACGTGGTAGTGTGTGTAATGTTTTTTTATTGATTTAATATATTTTTTAGCCATAATTAAAAAAAAATGCATTCTACACTACTCTATTTAAACTACTAGGTTTTGCCCGCGGATTCGCACGCGTGAAATTCTTTTTCGTATTTTTTTTTTAAATAAAAAGTATCTTAACTTACTTCTGATACTTCTGATACCTCCAAGAATATGTGTACATAGTTTCATGATGATCGGTAGAGTAGTTTTCGCGTGAAAGCGTACCAAACAAACGGACATTCACATTTATAATATTACTAGCTGTTACCCGCGGCATCGCCCGCGTGTCCCAGGGGAGCTGCAATTGATTTAAATATATTTTATTCTTGCATTTTTTTACTTCGTGGGATAAAAAGTAGTACCAATATGTACAAATTTTAATGATGATCGGCTGCATAGTTAAGGCGAGAAGAAATAACAAACAAACGAATTTACTTACTTTAACACTTATAATATTATTAGTATCAACGACGAATGGATGGAACGCCCACACTCAAGACAAAAAAAAATGTTCACCACATACACACGCGGACACGCGCCATCTGACGCCGAAGGATCGAAAACGAAACACAAAACATATACGTCTATATATAACAAACATATCGTCCATGTATATATATATACATATATAGCCACATATAGTTGGACAAATTATTACAAAGTTTATTTTTTTCCATGGGATTAAGATGTTTTATCGGGATTAAGATGTTTTATCAGTAGCCTATGTCACTCTCCAGACCGTAAAACTATCCCCGTTTAAAAAATCATTTCCGTACGTAGGTTGCTTTCGACGTTTATGGAAGGATAAATGATAAACTTTATTTTTTTCCTTGTGGCGCCATCTGTTGGCCGCCCTTTGACAACAAAACAATTTATAGCATGACTTGTGGCGCCATCTGTTGGCCGATAGCCCATCATACAGCGCCCTCTATAGTAGAAAAAATAATTTTTACCCCCATTGGGGGGGGGGGGGGGGGATTTCCAGGATAAAAACTATCCTATGTCCTTCCTCTGGTCTTAAACTATCTCCATACCAAATTTCATCAAAATCGGTTCAGCGGTTTTAACATGAAATGGTAACAGACAGACAGACAGACAGAGTTACTTTCGCATTTATAATATTAGTATGGAAGTAGGGATAGTGGGAGATTTCATACTCATCTGTCTGCGCAATTTTCGTAAAAAGGAGTACAAAATTTTTGCTTTAAGAATACAGGGCATATAGAATACAGGGCAAATGCCCTCGTAAATCATCGAAACATAAACTCTAAATTCCAAAAAAACTTACATATATATATGTAAATGTACATAATGTAATCAAAGTGCTTAAATTATTATTATGTTTATGTATTTAATACTTAATGTCATAATCTAACTTTAAAACGTTATACTGTATAGTACCTAAAGTAGTATCCAAGTTTTACGTTGGGGTACGTCGAAATTTAACTTACGCATAGCGCATGTGATTCCCCTTCGTAGTCAAGTAGGTCGACAGTATTTACTAAATTTGTATGCGTGACTTTCGAGAATGGAAAATTAAATAACATATACATGATAACACGACTGTCTAACATTTAAATTTAAATGTCTGTAACTACATTTTGTTGTTTATATTTCTTTACTGTGTTGATGAAGCAGAAGAAATAAGACAAATGTAAACTGTATAACACTACACGTTGGTTGCTTGATAGCAAATTACATAGTAAACACAAGCAGAAATTACATATACATTAAATTAAAAACAGTGTAGTTACGATTGAAAATAGGTTGGATACCTATATACTTATATGGTATGGTATGATAAGATTTTTTTTTTTAGAAATTTTATGATATATTGTAGTAAACAGCCCCGATGAGTCGAGACGAGAGAGTGAGAGATCTGTTACCCTGTAGATAGAGGAGCTCGATGGCGTCATTGTGCGTGCCAGTCTAACCGAGCACGCAAGTCAAGGAACATCGTCCGTAGCCTGTCCATGGATGGGTCTATTTATCTTAAGGTCCTCACTCCTCCGTGCTTCGGAGGGCACGTTAAGCCATCAGCCCCGGCTGTTGTCGTTAGATGTCAGTCGTTAAGCCAAGGCAGTGGCCTTTAGGCGGCTTGAAAACACTGACCTCCGCCAACCCGCAGTTAAGCAGCGTGGTGGAGTATGCTCTAATCTATTCTTTCCCTTCGATGAAGGGGAGACTCGTCGACGATAGAGAAACGGTATTCATAGTGAAATATTTTAATCCACTTTTATACCACGCCGGACGACAAACAAGCACAAGGCTCTCATAATGTAAAACTGTTACAATAGCCTAAGGACGCTTGCAATACAAGTAGTATTCCTGCTCGTGTGTTGTTCCCACTGCTAATGCAACATGCACTCTCTCACAGGAACACAATACTCTTGAAGGATCTTCTGTGAGGTGGAGTTAACTCCCCAGTCTGGCTCGACGTACCTTACCTCTACTTCTCATTTCTTTCGCCAAACCCTGGTTAGATAGTCGGCAGGGTGCACCACGTGCAGGTGAGGTTTGTTTAGATCGCTGAGCCCCATACAAGCCTAGAATTTATAAATTTTTAAGTCATCAAATATTGATGACTTAAAAATTTAAAAAAAGCGGTGATGATTGATGATGACCTTTATGAATTATATTATAATAATTCATTTTCTCTTATTTTTACAGGGATATTGACGATGACTCCATTCCACTTGCAATACGAAAAAAATGGGTGCCTCGAATGTTAGGACCCCTCCCGCCAATGTTCCTTCGGATCCCGCCAAACACTGATGCTAGAATAGATCTGAGTTTAGAGATGGATGACGACAGGATCGCCACTTTTCTGCAGAATGAGGAGTTTATGGCGGAGTTGCGATGGAACCAGGAGTTCATGGCGGCATTAGACAGCGAACAAGGACAGAAGACCAAATGTCATGACGACGAAGCTGCCTTCAAGGAAAGGCTGAAGAATATGGGCAAATGTAAGTGATCTCTACAAAAGTCGAACTTTTTATAAGCTTGAAAAATTTTAAGCTTGAAAAATTTTAAGCTTGTTTAAAAATAAGCTTAAAATAACTTTTTGGTGTGTAAATGGTTTATCATGTTGATATTTTTTGAGTTGATACATTTGGAATTAAATCTTACAAAATAGGGGGTCTATATTTTTATAAGGGGTCGAAATTTCAAATTGAAGCTACTAGTTCAAATGGGGTGTTATATGAAAGAGCTTGATGTGCACATTGCAAAATATATTTTATTTATTTTTTCCGACGCATTATTTCTTGTTTATAATGAAAAATGTCAAATTTATAATGATCCTACGTACGGAACCCTCGGTGGGCGAGTCCGACTCGCACTTGTCCGGTTTTTTATATCAGTTAATTTCGATACGCCTCAACTACTAGACTAATTAGGTACGATGCCAGTGAATTTGTGATAGTTCGAATCCACTAGCCTAGCATAACCAAAATATTACCTACAAGTTTGACCAAAACAATTAGCGGTGTTAGCAGATTGCGAGTAATACTACGCGCAATGTTTATTTTCAGTTATATAATTTTATTCATTACAAAATAGATTTTGTCGAATACATAGTGCTTATAATATATATTACCAATAGAATAATATAAAAAGAAAAAAAATGGTTGTCTGTAAAGTCTGTTTACGGACGATAATTTTATGTTATAACGTCATAAGAAAACATCGCCCGATGGAGTGGAAGAGAGATAGATGCGATACAAGCCGAACGCTTAGGCCGATCGTGCCTCTCTATCGCTTGTACCGCGCTCTCGCTTTCACGCTCAGCTCAGGCGGAACGTGACAATGCAGCCGGCGTTCATCGATTTCTAAAACGTTATCACGTCAATAAAAAAAAAATTACAATTGATTACACAACTAAAGTCATCAATTTAGTAACAGCATGTTTTTAGCACAAAGCACGTACAAGTAGGTTTGATCTGAATACCGTCTAGATAATTATTTCTCTAAATGACCGGCAATTTATTAAACAATCCCGTGATCATTTCAGCCAAAGGACATTCACCGCTGAATATAGGCCTCCCAGATATTTCTACAATGATTGGTGTTGTGCCGTATACATCCATCGGCTCCCTACGATCTTTACAGATTGTGAGTCCGTCTAGTGGAAGGCCGACCTACGTTTTCCGGCCCGCGATCGTCATTACAGAACTTTTCCGCCTCATATACTATTTTCTGAATATCGATATCACGCAAAAATACTCCGAGCACAGCTCTCTTTATCGCACGTTGAACTTCCGAATGCGGTTCTCACTCGCAGGAACACAATAATCTTCAAAAGTATTATTATGGCCTACTTCGTGAGGCAGATACTACCCCAGTGGAGATACACGAGCCCTACCTCTCTTCTGAGCCTTGTTTGCACTTCTGAGCCTTGTTGGCATTGGTTCTAAGGCCGGCGGAAAAGTACGCAAGGCGGACGCCTTGCGTACTTTTCCGCCATTAATTTGTCATTAACTTCACAGTTAGTTATAGGTATCTTTTTGGATACTGTGTAAGTAATATGGCGATATGGGTATCAAATGAAAGGACTACTTGATGGGCGAAACACAGTATGTCTATTATTTTTCTTGTTTATCTATATATATGTATAGCTTTAGCACATTTAGTTTATAGAATCGACGAGCTCGGTGGTCGAATGGTTAGCAATGGCCACAAGACAAACATTTGTGTGCATGAACATGTCTGTTTGTCTTGGTCTGGGTATTTTCTATGTATTATAAGTATGTATTTACAAAAAAAAATGTACTTAAATACATTTATCAGATGTCTAGTACATAACACAAGCTTAGCGCTTAATTTGGGACTAGATGGCGCTGTGTTAATTGTCCAGAAATATTTATTTATTTAGAATATGTATATTTCAGAAGTTGTTTTAAATCTTTATGTAAATTAGCGTGACTTTAAGGTGACTTATATAATAAGTAGTGCAAACTTTAATGATCGAAGAGTGCAAATATTATTTAAATATACAGAATATTGCCACGGTGGTGTGCCATAATTAAAATATCTTAAACTTCATTACAGTGTCGCGCAAGAAATTCGCACAACTCTCGCGAATGTTCTCGCGGGGTGGATTGCGAAAAACCGGGAACGCGCGGGCGCCTCCCAAGGGTCCTCCAGACAGTTTGCTGCTGCAAGAAGAACACAGCGACGAAGATGAACGGCCGCAGCAGAACAAGAAAATATAATCAAGACACGATATGACTGATGGATCCAGAAATGTATACGGTAGCCTTTTGATCGCTCATTGTAAATGCCACGGATAGGGGTAAAGCGCTAAAGTAAAGGCTATCAAGAAGAAGTGTTCACACTTGAACTTAGTAACTACGTGAACGATTTAGTGAACTAAGTAAAGAGTTTATGAACGAAACGCAATGTCAATCGAAAAAGAAGGTAAAGAAATCAAGCTTGTCATATATATTTACACATTTCATAGGCCTTAGCTGACAGCTGACGAAGCCTTACGCCAAAGGGCCTTATGTATAGGAAGTATCACAAGGTTTTGGATAAGACTGGGTATAGATAAAAAATGGATACGATTATTGGTTTCCCGAGACGTAGGTATCAATTAATCGTAACGAACGCAAAGCAAAGGCTGAAAAGATTTGTATAAAGATATGTCGTAGTTAGATAATGTAAATAACTGTTGTAATCCTTAGTTGCATTGATAAATATATAGATCGCTTTGTTTCTAAGTCGAATTTAGGTACCGTTAGACTTGTTACGTAGTTATCTCGCCGCTGCCCTAGCCGATCCCACAAACTACAGACTGCAATTGAAAACTATATGCACTTCTTTTTAACCCTAGCCATAACCTTCCTTCTGCACATAGAATTATTATATTCTCAATGATTCAGACTACATCAACGACGCTATCTTGTTATTTAGTTACCTGAAATTTAAGACTAAGACTGTAGTAACCGTAGATAGTTTGTAGTGAAATTCTAAAATCTGTTATCTAGAAGAGATCCAACCTAACCAACATTTGGTTACTTAAGTTAAAGCTGTTTTAAGTTTTTAACCTATTAAACTTGCGTGGTTTTGTGAAGTCATCAAACTGCTAGAATAGGTTGCGAATTTCAAACTCGATTTGAAGTTTCTCGCTATGTATATCTGTCAATTTGGTCCAGCATAACAGGGTCCAACTTATTTAATTTTATCTAGTCGAAAGTTCCAATGGCACATAGTCACAAAATACAGAACATAGTTACTTGCATAATGTTATGGGGATTTAATAAGTAATAAAAAATACAGAATGTTTTAGGACCTATGAGACACAATTACCTACGCATTCGTTTTTTTATTGCACCCTAAATCTAAATAATGTGTAACGGATGCACATTATGTAGCAATAATATTAAAGTTGAACAGGTTTTAATTAATTTTTCACAAATAAATAATGTTAACCTAAGATGATTAACCAAATAATTTAATTATTATTATAATTAAATTAACCAAATAAGACAAATAACCTAAGATGTTTGTCTAGGCAATACCATACAATACTAAGATTATCTGTGCTAAGCCTGAGCAAGCGGCAAGTACATTGACTGCAAAAAATATAGAAATTTAACAATATTCATTTATTACAATCTTAGTGCAACTTACCAAAGTGTAATTTTAGTTAACGTTTACTATATTTCACACGTTAAACTACACGTTGTTTCTATAGAAGCAGTAACAACTTACTCTGGATACCTAAGAGTAAAACTGATTTAGTAAATAAATTTACGGTAATAATTATTATGAGGTATTTAACTATTGTACATACATAATAGGAAAATATACAAGCTTTTTACTCATGCGTTATAATCCAATTACAACTCTAAGTTTAAACACGGGCTGAATTTCTCTAATCAAATATTCCGTATGGCATAAGGCCAGTTCTCCTAATTTATTTCACGATCACAGAATGAAAGTTAACCGAATCCAGATTGAATTGTGAATTGACTAAAAAATGTATACTTGATTTAATTAATTAATTATTATCAATTCTTATTGTTGGCAGAATAAAATTCTTAATTTGCATAATTTTCGGTCATATATCAATATAATCTCACTTAAATTAAATTTTGAAGTTCCATATTGATATACGAGAATACCAAATGTCACATTTGTGATATCGAGAGTGGATCGTCTAATTTGGGCGAAGGTTGAGTGGATCGACTAAATTCTGACTACATTTTAATTACCAGAATTGCCCCCCACAATTCAAGTAAAGGTCTGAATATTTTTTACCGTTGTATTTGATTGAAATCTTGACTTGATGCCACACGAGACTTTCTATCACCGAAAACTGTCAAACAGTATTTGCTAATGTCTGTCATCGATCTTACATCATTAAATAAAATAATCAGGAGACCTGCCGAAGTGGAAAACCAAAATTTCGGGCGAAAGTTCGGAATTTCTCATATCAGAATATCATTCTATTGGGTCAATGAATATGGATTTTTCAATCAGTAGGATCTAATTTACTTACTATCTAAATAACACATATTTTTTTTATACTGTGTCGGGTTGCAGATAAGCATACGGCCCGCCTGAAACCATGGAGCTCTACTGACTAAGCTGAAAGTCTTTGACAATAACTTCGAATCAAGATATTCGGTGGTAATCAGCTTCAGCTTCGGCGGTAGGGACCCTGGTTACTAGTGATCAAATACATAACTACCTAAGCAGTAGCTACATTGCAGTAATTAAATAAGTTTGATTGAATTGCGGACTCTACCAAGGCTACAAAGGCAATATAATTTTGCTGTATTGATAAATCAATTTGCTAATGTTTCGCGACTAAATAAAATTTTATTTATGAAGATATTGTTTACTCTGTTGAATATTTTAGACATTAGTTTCTATTCCTCTCGGTACCAAGAAATTAGTTTTTTTTGTGTGTGGGGGGAGGGGGGGTAGTATTTTGTGGGGCTTTTAACAAAAAAATATTTTCTTGACGTGATAACGTCTTAAAAATGGATGTACGCCGGCTGCACGCACGAAAAAGCAAGACTCATTGTCGTTCCGCCTGAGCCGAGGGTGGAAGCGAGAGCGCATAACAAGCGATAGAGAGGCACGATCGGCCTAGGCGTCCGGCTTGTGACGCATCTATCCACTTTCATTCACGTTCCACTCCATCGGCCGATGTTTTCTTATGACGTTATCACGTAAAATTATCGTCCGTAAACCGACTTTACAAACAACCAATTATTTTTTTTAATTTAGAGACAGACATACCTATTACTCAAAGTATAACCTTTGTTAAGTTTGGTATTAGGTGGGGATGTGTAATTTGTCCGATATTATTTATTTGTTAAATTTCTTGGTACACCGTATGTACTAGTAATCTCTACATATCTATGTACTAGTACTCTAAGGACTTTCATGATCCACACATCATGAGGAGCTCGGTAGTATCATTGCGTGTGTCAGTCTTATCGATCATTCAAGTTAAGCAACATCGACCGTAGCCTGTCTATGTATGAGTTTATTTATCTCGAGCTCCTCCGTGCCTTGGAGGGCACGTCGGTCCCGACTGTAGTCACTATGTAACAGTCGATAAGCCAAGTCAGTGGCCTTTGGGCGGCTTAAAATGGCCTCCGTCAATCCGCACTTAAGCAGCATGGTGGAGTGCTGAACCCCTTCGATTGAGGGGAGGCCCGTATCCCAGCAGTGGGACGAACAAGGGTTGACGACGACGACGACGATCCACACATACCACAGAGCATCGTGGATCATAGTTCAGTCTTAATGAAGGTCGAACATGATGGACCGCTATTCATTTGCCTGGACTGAGACTACCCACCGTTTGCAAAGTCTGCTAGAATTATCCACATCTGCACATGATGTAACATGGTTGCAATCTGCTGATTAAGTAACGAGGTTCTCGGCAAAATAAAGATACGGATGCAGAATATACTACGCTAATCTAATCTCTTTTGAGCTGTAGTCCTATTGACAATGATGTTATACTACGTAAGTAAATATATACTAGTAATAGTATTTATACCTTTATTGCCTAGTTTGGATTCATCTAACAATTTTCTATGTTGAGCTGCTGTATTCCAGCAAGTGGGTGCGAGGTCATCAGGATGCTCCGGAGGTGCAGTACTCCTCGAGTTGCAACTATTTGTACAATAAATGTTTCACATGAAGCATGCCATAAATATGCTTATAGTTTTTAATATAAATCCTACTAATACATATTATAAATGCGAAAGTTTGTGAGTATGTGTGGATGGATGTTTGTTGCTCTTTCACGCAAAAACTACTGAAGGGATTATGATGAAATTTGGTACACGAGTAGAATATAATCTGGAATAATACATAGGGTACTTTTTATCTCGAAATTCCCACAGGAACGGGAATAATGGGACTGAACGTGTAAATCACTAAGTACTGAAGAGATTGTGATGAAATTTAGTACCCGGGTAGAATATAATCTCGAATAACACATAAGGTACTTTTTATCTTGGTATTCCAACAGGAATGGGAATAATGGGACTGAAGGTGTAAATAACTGACTACTGAAGGGATTGTGATGAAATTTGGTACACGGGTAGAATATAATCTGAATAACTAATATTATAAACGCGAAAGTTTGTGAGTATGTGTGAATGAATGGATGTTTGTTACTCTATCAAGCAAAAACTACTGAAGGGATTGTGATGAAATTTGGTATATGGGTAGAATATAATCTGGAATAAGACCTAGGACACTTTTTATCTCGATATTCCCACGGGAACGGGAATAATGGGACTAAACGTGTAAATCACTGACTATTGAAGGGATTGTGATGAAATTTGGTACACGGGTAGAATATAATCTGGAATCCTACTAATATTATATACGCGAAAGTTTTTGAGTATGTGTGGATGGAGGGATGTTTGTTACTCTTAAACGCAAAAACTACTGAAGGGATTGTGATGAAATTTGATACACGGGTAGAATATAATCTGAAATAACACATAGAGTACTTTTTATCTCGACATTCCCACGGGAACTGGAATAATGGGACTGAACGTGCAAATCACTAAGTACTGAAGGGATTGTGATGAAATTTAGGACACGGGTAGAATATAAACTGGAATAACACATAAGGTACTTTTTATCTTGAAATTCTCACAGGAATGGGAATAATGGGACTGAACGTGTAAATCACTGTCTACTGAAGGGATTGTGATGAAATTTGGTACACGGGTAGAATATAATCTGGAATAACACATAAGGTACTTTTTATCTTGGAATTCTCACAGGAATGGGAATAATGGGACTGAACGTGTAAATCACTGACTACTGAAGGGATTGTCATGAAATTTAGTACACTGGTAGAATATAATCTGTAATAACACGTAGTTTTTATCCCGGAAATCATACCGGGGACGGAAAAATGGATTGCGGGGGTGAAACCGCGGGCGTTCGCTAGTATACCATAAAACTGTTGTAAGAATATATACGTATGCGAGTGCGTCCGATGGTAAATGACGACATCCTTTGATCTGAATTTCCATTAAACATCACGCATGAACGAATGAGGTTACATATGAGAGTAATCGGGTGCGGTCTGTCCACACTACCACGTCAAAGAAACGCTCGTCAATGGATCCGCCGGCGCGGAACCGAAAGTGGCATCGGCATCGGTGCGACTCATGCCTTGCACAAATGTATCATATTGAAAATTAAAAATGCAGAATGCATTTTCGCGGTATTGTATTTGAAGCGGCACGTGATGCTTTAGAGCAGGCTTTCCCAACCTTTATTTCGCCGAGCCTCCCCGAACTAAAAATAACATTTTCATGCCCCTCTTAAGTTTAACCAAAAATAAGAAACACACATTTTTTTGACTGAAATAAGGGGATGTTTGATATTTTTTCTGACATTAGATGTCGCTAGGTAGACATCGGGTCCAGATTGTCAAAATGTACTGAACTTTTTGACAGTGAAACTTTAAGACAACAAGACAACATAAGATGTCAACAAGATATTTGACAAGATGCTATGATTTCACAAATGATTGGACGATACGCTACAGTGCCCCATTGTTTTATACTGATATATATGAGATTGATAGATGGATGCAACTTGTATAGAAGTAATTGATTGGCAATTCAGAACAGTTAATTTACCTACTCGTTAAATAGTTTTTTTTTTTCGGAAATTTAAACGTACCTATTAATCCCCCCTGACATTTCTCTACGCCCCCCAAGGAGTGATTCTCGGTTGGGAAGTCCTGCTTTAGAGCCTTAAGAGTACGCAGTACGCTTGAAGCAACTCGTCAGTAGGTATTTCTAAAACGATTGTTACTTTACTAAGTACCCTGTGAGAAAGAGATAGTTTCATTTATGAACAATATAATACCTAGTTCACAGACAAGTTACACGAGTCCCGTGTCATCATCATCATCAGGTCATTTTTAGTCTCCACTACAGGAGCACTACCCTCTCTCGTCCGTCACAGACAGGAGGATTTGGCCTATACTCCCCACGCTGGTCAGACGGGTTGGGGAGGCCTGATCGATGTTTTATAATGAATTTCCCTTAGTCGCCTTGTACGACATCCACGGGAAGAGACGGAGTGATTCTATTCTAGTCTGCCGGAAACCACACGGCCAAGAGTCCCGTGTATCATTATTTTATTATTTGAAAAAAGGAAAGAGGAGCAAATTGAATATTTGGGTTATATATTTTTTGAAAAATGGAAAAATTCACCTGCCATCCCTAGGTGGATTTGAACCCACGACCTTTCGATGACCGGTCGAGTGCTCTTCCAACTGAGCTATCAAGAAGGTTTGTGTTGCTGACGAATTTTTGCATCTTATATTTCTATTGTGTGAGTCACAGTGTGACGTCATCAACCTATTAAGTAATTACACTACTAAAGTAGGCATAGCAGTCCATCGTTGCAGATGAAATTCAGCTATTTTTTGATAACACCAAACTAATTAAATTATTATTATTTAAATAGTTGTCTTGGCCAACTTGCCAGATAAATATTTTTTGAAAAACATTTATCTGGCAAGTTGGCCAAGACAACTATTTAAATAATAATAGTTGGGTTATATATTTATTGAGTGGACCGAGCGAAACGCTTAAATACACCGAAAATTCACTTTTGGAAATGAGTAGACTCCAAAACCACTGTACCGATTTTCTTGAATTGAAACTTGTCACAATTAATAACCTCGACATGCTCGAGCTTTGTTTCGAAAAAAATTGAGGTGCCCTTGCCCTTGATGGGCTATATATATATAATATAGCCCGCCACGGGGCCGAAAAAGAGATTGAGTGGAGCGAGTAGATTCGCTGAGTGTATGTTTTCCATTGATTTCAATGGACAATGTATTTGATTATCATTCCTCAAGGACATTATCGATCTCAATTTTTTTCGTTTTTTTATATATATATTGTATTTTATGCAAAATAAAGTTATTCAAACTTTCAAATATATATACATACTATGATTGTTGATTAATTACGTTAAAGTTTTCATATTCATAGTCCGTTATTAATTTGGATTCTTCAATTTCGAAACCGATAGCGTTTTATCTGTAAAATGTGACATAATTCTAGATTATGACGCGACTAGTGAGACTGGCCAGTGTCTTCAGGCTTCCCAAAGGCCTATAAATTGGTTTAACGACTGTCATTTACTGACAACATCCGAGAGCAACAGACTAATGTGGCTTCCGAAGTACGGAGAAGCGAGATGAATAAACCAATCTACAGGCAGGCTACGATCGACGTTGCTGAACTTGCGTGATCGATTAGATTCACACACACAACGATGCCATTGAGCTTCTCTGTACAATGGAGTACTACCGAGATTACTCATTAAGTTAAGTTAAGAAGTGCATTAAAAATATTTTAAAATTAATAATTTAAATCATTGTTTGTTCGCTCATATTATCTTAATCATAATTCGTTGCCATCCTGTTTTTTTATTAATTAATTAAAGAGCTATCTCGCCCATAATTAAAGAACCAAATAAAGAAACATTGATTGTATATGAAACAGTATGCAACAGATTTAATGAGGATCAATTCACATTACTCGGTTACCACCTTTTTCATGCTGTAAATTAAACTCAAAAGAATCTTATGCATATAAAAATCAGAATAAAACAATAACCTTAATTAGGAATGCTGCTTTAAAATTTTTACAGCTTGGGGTTCTGCAATAAAGGCGCAAAGGGTTTTTTTACAGGGTCTGCAACGTGTGAGTGATGCCTCTGGAGCCGCAAGCGTCCATAGGCTGCGATGACTGCTTACCATCAGGCGGGTCGAACGCTTGTTTGTCATCGTAGTCGTATAAAATAAATCATAATTGCATTTTGAATGCGAAAATACATAATCATATAATATTCACTCTCTTTGATCATGTCGTCTACCCTTATTCAACCCACTGCTGGGATATGGGTGTCCCCTCATTTCAAGGGGTTTAAAGCATACTCTACGACGGAGTTTTCACGTTTGCGGAGATTTTATCATGTAATATTGTTGTTTGATCTTGCGATAATAAAATATTTTTTTATACTACTTTGAGTGGTAAACAAGCATACGGCATGTTATGAAACGGTTACAGTAGATAACCGTATAAATTAAATTAAATTATATATCTGACAAACGTTCCTAATCGTAATCTTGCATTCAACTAACATAATTTGTATTTTCCTTTTCCCATAGCATGCGCCTCCAACCAAGATACAAGAGAAAACGTAACATTGTCGAGGTGTTCTGCCATTGTGTGTGACACACATTTTCCATTCTAATGGATGGCATAAATTAATGACTGTACTACGTTAAATCACTCTTAGTTCTCATACGCCACAATTAAATAGTATTAAACGTATTTTTCGACCGGAAAATTACATGCTAGTGAGTTACGGACGTTACGAATTATACTTTTAACTTTCGTTAACAATAATAGTTGCTGATTGTAGTGAAAAGACATTGCTACTATAAATTACGTATTCTTTAATTAATATTCAGCATATTATATCATCGAGGAGCTGTATTTATCATAAAATAACTCGATGAAATAGTAATAAACGAACCGTTTCTGTACATTAAATATTTTTCCAAAAAAATATTTTTTAATAATAAATGATTATACATTTTTACGAATTGGGTAAGATTGAGACCAATTTGTTGTTTGTTGCGAAGCAAATTTGGATGCGATTTTTACTAATGTAATATATTGGCAATCTTCTCGTAACAAAAAATAATCGTTTTTACCATACGTCCACGTGGACATAGACGCGGGCGCAGCTTGTGCTTATTCAAATTAAATTCAAGAGATGTTACGGAGTTCTATTAGCTTACGTATCGTGACGTAAGATTAGAAGCATAATATAGTTAAAACAATTCGACAAAGTGGTGAAAATGAGAGGTGATCTTTAGCCGCGATGGAGACGCAGCGCGCCGCCCGCACCGCGCCGATCGACGGCGATGCGCCGGCCGCTAAACATCGACGCCTCGTCTAGTCAAGATGCGTCTGCACATCGTGCACGTGCGCCCGTCACGCATCACGGACACCCAGAAATTTGCTCAGTTTGTCCCTAGACTCCGTGCTTGTCGCACGCATGGAGCTTCGCCACTTTTCCCGCGTTTAGTGACTATGACAAATAAGGCTGGTGACATACATGCTGCAGAAGCTACAGTGCACTCGTAAGCAGAAACATCAAACACGAGTCTGGAGTAATAATTTCGTGAGTATCCTATAGATAGGGCTTTGACCGTGTCGCCAGCGCGCCGGCTCCTGCTGCAGGCTAAAGAGTCAGCCGATCTGTACCGAACCTGTTGTTAACCTTGTTTGTTCAGATCGACGAACTTTTACTGGAATGATCTGCAGGTTTTTCTGTCGTGCAATTAAAAAGTATAATTGCAGAGTGCAATATTTTTATAGGCAGTGCAATAGCATAGGTATCTCTGTATTTATTTAAGTAAGGTCAAGTTTTACTCATTTCTTAGACAATCAAATTTTGTTATATCATATGTCATGATAGAGCTAGGTTCCTTAGCAAAGTTGGGCTAATGCAGAGTCCTTAATTCAAAATATCGCCTTGCATCTCATGGAATATATAATCCGAAAATGCAGTACCTACTCATAGATTGGATTACAATACAATCTATAAGTACTGCATTTTCTATAATCCCTACTAATATTATAAATATGAATGTGAGATTGTTTGTTACGCTCTCACGCCGAAACTGCTCAATCGATTATCATGAAACTTTGTACACATATTTTCTAAAATATTAGGTGAACATTGGACTTTTTGTTAAAAAAAAAAAAGTATTTGCGTGTGAAGCGGCGAGTGGAAGCTAGTATAATATAAGTATTATTTTTATATAATATACGTAGTGTCAACTGTTTGAATAGATGTGATATAGTGAAGGTTGTATTACAAGCAGTATCACTCGAGCGTTGCTATATAAGATTGTATGTGAGGACCTAATAACACCTGGCATAATAATTGCCTGACGAGATTTTCCTGGGTGACTACAGCTCTGGCTCTTCAAAAAGGTTCACAGAGGTTTTACAGTGACGACAACGCGCAAGTGATGCCCTTGGTGTTGCTAGTTCCATAGGCGACCGCACCCCATCAGGTGGGCCGAATGACTCGTTGCTATCTTATAGGTATAAAAAACACGATAGCCTGGGGTACTCTTTACTATTTCACAATTTTTACTAGAAAAGTATAGAGCCTACCAAAATAATTCGTACGATAACTACAGTATTCATTATTAGTTGTAAATTAATTCATTTTTAATTTATGAATTTTAGTATGACAATTTAATCTATTAAACAAAAAATACTAATTTTTGACAATCCAAAAATCTAATGATAACACAAAATCGGGGGATACAGTTTGGCGTTGTAGTTTCAAACCTATGTATGCTCTACATCCAAAATTCAATCACACCACTGAATAGATGAAGGATCAAAGAATTTATTACGCTAAGTAAGGATTATTTGACCATCGCGTGCGTGGGTGAGGGAAGCGCTGCCATTTTGAGGTAATTTTAGTGCATGTAACGTATTCACGTACGACACAGCTACGCCCCATTTTTTTTATGTCGAACAAGTGGGATGTCAGTGTCTTATTGACTGTTTAGTCAATAAGAAACCCACTCAGCATTTTCTCTCAACTCAACCCGACAAAGCCATCAGGCAAGTTTTTGCCTGATGGCTTTGTCGGGTAAGGCTTTCCACGGGAACGGGGAGATCCAAAATAGTGCTATCCTTCCCCGTCAACAGCGCTGATGCACTATTTGGCTGCATTGAAATCTGTTGCGTGGAGGTCTGCGGTTGCTTTTAGCTTGTTATTATCTATCTGATCTGCAGTGAACAAATTATTTTTTGTTATACATAGTTGGAATGCACACATGCCTAAGACCCCAACTTCATATAATTTGTAAAAATAAAATATAAAAAAATAAGGCACGAAATTCATTTACTACACTCTCTAAATTTCTCTATCAGTCAACGTTTAGGAAAAGCGGACCTACTCGAATGGGGCTTACAAAATAACACTACGAAAGAACTTATACAATTGATAAACATACATACATACATATAAAAACAAATGGTGAAAACAAAATAAATTCAGGACAATGAATGAGGCTTGAACGTAACCTGCAAGCCAGAACAATCTGTTTTTTAAAATGAACCTACTGGAGGACTCTATGATGGATTTGGGTATTGCATTAACAGAGACGTGAACAAAGTAAAAGATTTGTAGATGAAGCCAGAACGGAAAAATGTATGATATTTTGGGGTATAAATAGCTCACCACCATTTTTGAGACAAAGCCAACCTCACCTGCCCTCTGTAGATTTACTAACGAGCCTCTGGCGAAAGAGAGGTAGGGCGCAGCGTAATTTAAAGCTGCCCGTCTGGGGAAGTACGTCTACCTCACAGAATAAGCAGCCAAACAACAAATTCTTTGAGGGTTGGTTTATTGCTGCGAGTGAGTGAAGTCACCAGGTTGGAAGGAGTTGCTACATCGGCAGCGAGGGTGGCAGCGCGCGAACGATATTTCATGTTGCGAGCGTTTATATAACTACGGTAACCGCTTGACATCAGACGGGCTGTATGCTCGTTTGCCACCCGACGTAGTGTAATAAACAATACAGAACAAAAAAGCATAATTAGACCAATGTTAGCATAATTCTGGAGAGAGACGATTGGAAAGAAAAATAGAGAAAAGAGTGTACACACTATAACCCCTGTTGTCTCTGCTAACGAATAGTAAGCTGTAGGTAATAATGTTCTACAACAAATTGATTACCCATGTCGTTAAGCAAATGATCTTGATCTTTAGGCACAACTTGTTACGTCAATAAATTCCAAAATTACAAAAATATAACCCACCTTCTTAAAATTCAAACTTTTCATTCGTTAACCGTTTTCGATTAAAAAAAAGGTGACAGCTTCTGTATTTTAAATGCAGATAAACACAATACTAGAAGCTTTTAAACAGTAAAATAAGACGAAAGATGTGAAGTCATTACCAGTTAAAATAATGGACGTAATCGGCTGCATCCAGCGCCGGTGGCTAACTCAAGCGTCTTGCATCACAAAATATGCAGCCAGTGTTCAAAGTTGCAATAATCCATACACAGTCAGGTCAACCCACAAATAAAGCAGATTAATGGGCCCGGTGGTCGAAGGGCTAGCTACTTTGCTCCGAGGTCATAGGTCATATCCGAGGTTCGAGGTCCGAAGTTCGATTCACACACAAGACAAACATTTGTGTGCATGAACATGTCTGTTTGGGGTGTTTTCTATGTATTGTAAGTGTGTATTGACAAAAAAAAAATAAGTACATTTATCAGTTGTCCAATATCCATAGTTCAAGCTTTGCGCTTAATTTGGGACTAGATGGCGCTGTGTAAATTGTCCAGAAATATTTATTATTATTATTACTGCTACAAATTGTAACTGCTTGAAACATACTATTTTGAAAAATACCATCATGTCGAATGATGGTATTTTTCAGAATAGTATGTTATCCATTCCATCCATACCATCCTTTCGACATTCGGCATCGTCGAAACCTCTTTTATTCATGCCACTGCTGGGATATGGGTCTCTCTTCAATTGAAGGGGTTTAGAACATACTCCACCACGCTGCCCAACTGCGGGTTGGCGGAGGCCAGTGTTTTCAAGCCGACTAAAGGCCACTGACTTGACTAACGACTATCATATAATGACAACAGCCGGGACCAGCGGCTTAACATGCCCTCCAAAGTATGGAGGAACTCGAGATAAATAAACCCATCCATAGATAGGCTACGGTGGACATTGCTTAACTTGCGTGTTCGATTATACAGACACGCGCAACGACGCCATCGAGCGAAGCCAACTGAGTTATAGCGTGCGTCTATTTTCGTCCAAGTCGAATCCTCTATTTGTATAAAATGGAGACACTGGCATCTATGTTCCCGGAGCCCACAGCAACCCGACAAGCATACTTTCATTTGCATAATGCGCCCATATACGTACTTTCGATCCCTTATTCCGCGCCTGAGTCGAGCGGTGGCAAAAAGCAGCCACGGTAAACTCGTCCAAAGAATAGGTTGTTATCCCATTACAGCCGCTTCATATGTAAATGATGTAAAGCTATAATTAGCTCGCAACCCGTCCTGAATATAAAAATTGTATACTTCTGTGGCGTCGTTGTACGTGTCAAAATAAACGAATACGCAAGTCAAGCAACATAGACTATAGGCTGCTTTTGGATAAGTTTAATGACCTCAAGCTTGCGGTGCTTCAAAGGTTCGTTAAGTTAGTTTTTTTTTATACCATTAAGGTGACAAACAAGCATACGGTCCGCCTGATGGATAGCAGTTACCGTAGCCTATGGACGCCTGTAATTCCAGAGGCATCACATGCGCGTTTCCGACCCTGTAAAAACCTCTTTACGCCCTTTTTGATGAACCCATGCTCTCCTGCCCATAGTCTCCTGGGTAGTACGTGGAAGATAACCTCTCTAGAACCGCACAGTACGTGACCACTTCGGTTCTAATGTGTGAGGATGAATTCCCTGTCGATGGCGAGCGGTGCGAGTGCGACTGTAGAAGGAAGTTTTGGTTGTTGGAGTGGCTTTGGGAAAAGCACTGGTTGAGCAGCAGCCTGGCGGATGTGGTTCAGCCACAAATCTATATATATAAAAGAGTAAATCACTCACTCACTCATCACGAAATCTCAGAAACTACAAGTGCTAGGAGTCTCAAACTTTGCAAGGGGGTTCCTTTTAGGACGTAGGTGCTCACTAAGACGGGAATTTGGAAAATTCAACCCCTAAGGGGGTGAAACGGGGGTCCAAAGTTTGTATGGGGAAAGAAGATTAGTTGGACTATTTTATACGAAACTTCACATGAGCACTTCTGTAGATAAATGAGTAAACACGTGTTTCAGGATTTTTCAAAATTCAACCCCTAAAGGGGTGAAATGAGGTGCAAACGTCTGAAAATCGTTATGGGTATTGTTTTTATGGTTTATCGGGACGCTGATTCCGAAAACAACAGCTATTTTATAATCTAACATAACCGACGTGACACAAGAGCACTCCTGTGGGGGGTTCGAGGGGGTTGAAATGTCATAATGATATTATGACATTTCAACCCCCTCGATATGTGTGTTGATTCTATGGTTTTCTGAGACGACAATTACGAAAATGGCATCGATTTGAAAACGTTGACACCAAATTTCCATCTCGGTATAAAAATCCAAGATTTGGAACACCTGATGCAGAACCATAAAGGTTCAGCTAAACTATAAGAAATCTAAAAATGACGCCTTAGCAAAAGTTGTTCAGCCTGATGAGCATTTTTTATTGAGGTATAAAAATCCAATATTTGGAACACCTGATGCAGATCCATAATGGTTCAGCTAAACTATAAGAAATATAAAAATGACACCTTAGTAAAAGTTGTTCAGCCTGATGAGTATTTTTTGTTGAGGTATAAAAATCCAAGATTTAGAACACCTGATGCAGATCCATAATGGTTCCGGTAAACTATAAGAAATATAAAATTGACGCCTTAGCTAAAGTTGTTCAACTTGATCAGCATTTTTTGTTGAGGTATAAAAATCCAAGATTTGGAACACCTGATGCAGAACCATAAAGGTTCAGCTAAACTATAAGAAATATGAAAATGACGCCTTAGCAAAAGTTATTCAGCCTGATGAGTATTTTTTGTTGAGGTATAAAAATCCAAGATTTGGAACACGTGATGCAGAATCATAATGGTTCAGCTAAACTTTAAGAAATATAAAAATGACACCTTAACAAAAGTATTCAGCCTGATGAGTATTTTTTGTTGAGGTATAAAAATCCAAGATTTAGAACACCTGATGCAGATCCATAATGGTTCCGGTAAACTATAAGAAATATAAAATTGACGCCTTAGCAAAAGTTGTTAAACTTGATCAGCATTTTATGTTGAGGTATAAAAATCCAAGATTTGGAACACGTGATGCAGAATCATAATGGTTCAGCTAAACTATAAGAAATATAAAAATGACGCCTTAGCAAAAGTTGTTCAGCCTGATGAGCATTTTTTGGTGAGGTATATAAATCCAAGATTTGGAATACCTGATGCAGAACCATAATGGTTACGGTAAACTATAAGAAATATAAAATTGACGCCTTTGCAAAAGTTGTTCTACTTGATGAGTATTTTTTGTTGAGGTATAAAAATCCTAGATTTGGAACACCTGATGCAGAACCATAATGGTTCAGCTAAACTATAAGAAATATAAAAATGACGCCTTAGCAAAAGTTGTTCAGCCTGATGAGTATTTTTTATTGACATACAAAAATCCAATATTTGGAACACCTGATGCTGAACAAAGCTAAATTTATTTGCATAAACAACATGGTGTATACAATAAATTTTAGTTTAAAAAAATAACTAAAAAACACGCTATAATAGCAAATAGAACTAAAAAAGCTACTTAAAAAAAAACAATAAATAGTTTAACAAAATATTGATTGTATTGTAAAAAAATAAGTTAGACGCAATCGTTTTATTTATTTACAAAGGTAACGTGGTCTATTTAGTCAGTTTATTATAGACGTGTACGCTAAAATTGAAATGGAACGATTGGTATATATTCGCACAAACCAGAAGAATGCGTGCATTTGTGGGACGCTATGTAGCAAGATTTTGTGATGCAAAGTCTTTTAAACAACGAGGGGAAACTGTTTTTCTTTGATGCTTCAGGAGGGACTGGAAAAACATACCTGACGAGAGAGACAATCATCGCTGAAATCAGGCGCCAAAATAATATCTCACAGCAGCATCGCCAGGTATTGCAGCCATATATTACGCACGCAAATACAATGTTCAATATTCTACTCGATTTATACAGAACGGAAACTCCGACATTCTTTGTGACACGAAACTGTGACAAAGCGAAAATGTTTCAGGATTGCTGTCTAATCGTTTCAGATGAATGCGCAAAAAAAAACAATAAGGCAGTAGAAGCTGTAGATAGAACTTTACGTGCCCAAGAGTTTTCAAAAATATTATTAAAATTTGGGGAAGATCTCCTTCCTGAAGTAAAGTCAATGTTTAGCAGCGAAATATGTATAATTGAAGCTGAGATTCTCACTGGGAGTGGTGCCGATGAAACTGATTTATTCCGCGTATACCACTCTTCCTTCTTACGGCCGTGTGGTTTCCGGCAGACTAGAATAGAATCACTCCGTCGCTTCCCGTGGATGTCGTACAAGGCGACTATGGGAATAGTTTTTGTCCCAGAAATTACCTATTATTGTTGTTTATTGTACCTGTAGGTTCTATGTTCGACTGTATGTATTTATTTTAATTCAATGTATTCTCCGTCAATTGTATAACAATTTTAATAATTCCTATTCGTTTGAGAGGGTACATTCTCCAGGTGGTCCCATATTAAAATGAATGTTGCTAAGCGCAAAACTCGAGAACGGCTCCACCAATTCTGCTAATTTTTATTTTAATATTTTCGTTAAGGTATAAGGAAGGTTCTTATGTACATAAAAATTGCGAGGAAAAGAAAACAACACTTTCTACCCGTGCGAAGCCGGGGCGGGCAGCTAGTAACTTAATATTTGTGATTCAGCCGAACTACGATTTTTCAATACGGGTCACGACACTTTCGCATATCTCCGATTTCCAACAGTAGTCCATCACACATCAAATCGTGTTCTTCCAGAAGCTGTTTGTTGATTACTCCATCGTAGGGAAGTAATAGCAATATGGTTGTAATTCTACAGATTGGACCCAATATGCCTTATTTTTAACAGACTCAAAAAAAGGAGGAGGTTCACAATTCGGTTAATTTTTTTTTTAATGTTGGTTCTTCGTTACTACGTCATTTATAAACCGATTTGAATAAAACTTTTTTTTATTTGAAAGAGTAAACTTCCAGATTGGTCCCATTTTTTTTTTCATTCAGTTCTGATGGTGTTTTTACCTTTTTAGTGGTGCTTACGATTGTAGAGTAATTTTTGGAGTCGGTTTTTGTTAAAATTATGTGAACACAGGTTGCACACTTAATAATTTTATTTAAGGTTTATACTTAATTAAGCATAAAATTATAATAAAAAAATAATTACTGCGAAAAAATTCTACCAGACAACCTTTGGGAAACACAGACAAAACTTGAATGCAGTTTACAAAATAGCAAAGAAAGATATTTAAAGGGATGTCAGACGCCAACCTTCAATGTTTTAGTAGGTAAGAGTTTTTTTTCGTAACACAATATTTTGTTTATTTTTTATTAATCTACAGGATAGCTAGGTCGTTTTTTAGAATATTTCATAAAATTATTAAAAGACTAATTCAAAAGATAGGTCTAATTATTACTAAAAGCAAGTTGTACCCACACGATTTCTAAGTTACTCTACTTTTTAATATAGAATCTTACGAAATAGACGAGGGAGCTATGTTTTCTCCTTTTTTAATCTCTAAAATTTAGGAATAGGCTATTTGACCAACATTTTTTTCGGTTTGATATGTAGGCACGTCTCAATAATATGTATAACCATAGGTGAAAGAATTACTTCGATAGCACGAAAATCTCTCGAGATATGTGAATTTGAAAATCACAATTTTGGACATTCCCGAAAACGCTCCATACAAAAGGCTGACGTCACAGGTTTGTATTTTGTATCCATCGAATCAGAAATTTATACGACAGCTATGTTAAATATTTCGTTTATGTAGTTAGTATCATAATAAAAGTTAGTAAGTATTTTTATTGCTTCTCCATTGGAAATATTATTTTTAATAATTTCATACTTTTAAAATGGACTTTACCGCCAAACTTTGATCGACCCTAAAATAAGTCGGACGGAAGATATTAGAATGAAAGATTGTAGATCTTTATAGTTTTGTGTATTTTACGATATTGTTAAATAATTTATACATTTTTTGAACATTGTCAAATAGTCTGTAATAATATGAGACATTTCTACTCACGCAGGCGACTCGCGTCGCTTTCTCTATTCAAAATTGTGTTTCCGTATGGCGTCCTCTTAATATATTAATAATTTAATGTCTTTGCACTACAGACTTCACGTCTCTAGAATGCACAACCTGAATCACAAGTGGAATTTCAATTAAATTCAATTGCAAATAGAAAATCCATGCTTACCTTTTAGTTGATTTAATCATCATACATTGATGAATAACTAAGCACTAAATCATCACCGTGCTATATCTGTCAATAGTGTCAATGTATATATTATGTACTATTTCTTATTCTGTGGTATATCATCATCATCAGCCTGTATCTATACACTGCTGGATATAAGTCTTCCTCAATGCTTGCCACCAAATACGGTTCTCCGCCTTCCGCACCCAGCCGCTTCCAGCCGCTTTCTTAAGGTCATCGGACCATCTAAAAGGAGGGCGCCCAACGCGCGGCCTCCACTCTAATACCTCCCGCATCTGCCATCTCTTACTCGGCAGATGTGACCCGCCCATTGCCACTTCAGCTTGCAAACTCTAAAGGCTATGTCGACAAATTTAGTTCTCCGTCGAATTTCTTCGTTCTGGATTCGATCCCTCAGAGAAACCCCAAGCATAGCCCTCTCCATCGCTCGCTGTGCGACCTTTACTGTGGACCAGTCCGATGGTCAGTGTCCAAGTCTCTGCACCATAGGTCATTGCAGGGAGGACGCACTGGTTGAAGACTGTGGTACATGTATTATTATTATTACGTTACATACATACACATACGTTGGTTATTATATTGATTAAGTATTTTTATTTTATTTGATCTTCTAATTTAAATCACTTGTTATTATTATTTATTATGACGTTTAAATTTATTTTAAATTAGTTAAAATTAAAATGACGAGCTCCTTGGTCAAATAGCCATTTTGACTCCGAGGTCGCGGGTTCGATCCCCGCACAAGACAAATATTTGTGTTCATGAATAATATCTGTTTGTCTTGGTCTGGATGTTTTCTATGTATTATATGTACGAGTATGTATTTACAAAAAATGTATTTAAGTATTATATCATTTGTCTAAGTCCATAGTACAAGTACAAGCTTTGCTTACTGTTAGGCCTCCACTCTAATACCTCCCCCATCTGCCATCACTTACTCGGCAGATGTGACCCGCCCATTGCCACTCGCAAACTTCAGCTTGCAAACTCTGAAGGCTATGTCGATAACTTTAGTTCTCCATCGAATTTCTTCGTTCCGGATTCGATCCCTCAGAGAAACCCCAAGTAAAGTTCTCTCCATCGCTCGCTGTGCGACCTTTAGCCTGTGGACCAGGCCGATGCTCAGTGTCCAAGTCTCTGCACCATAGGTCGTTGCAAGGAAGACGCACTGGTTAAAGACTTTAGTCTTCAAGCTTTGGGACATCTGTGGGGTGAAGATGTGCCGAAGCTTTCCAAAAGCTGCCCAGCCCCATCGAATGCGTCTATCGATCTCTTTGTTGAAGTTACCCCGGCCAAGCTGTATGGAATGTCCGAGGTAGACATAGTCTTTAACCACTTCAATGGGTGTATTCTCTACCATAACCGGGCTTGGGATGACAGCATCGTTGTACATGACTTTCGTCTTGTCGAAATTCATCCCCTAATATTAATCCTCTGAACAAATAATATTTTTTTCCCATCCATTATCATCACAGCAATTGTTATTACACGCCTTTAATTTTAATCTTTTTGATATTCTAAGGTTGCCTGGAACGGATCCCTGTGAGGGATAAGGCCGCCTTTGTACTGCTTTGTCTCGCCTTTTAGTTGTTATTATATATTTCTTTTGTAATAACACGTTATAACAAACAAACAAATCCACATTTTGCTAAAGTTTGATAAGTATTTTTATAATAGATATGTACATATTCATCTAAACAAATTCTACGTTATAATATAATCATCATCATCATCATCATCAATAATCATTCAACTACAAACAATTAAACGTTACCTTAGAATTAGTATCGCTATCCAAAGAGATATTGCTGCCAGTCTCCTAGGGACACTGCCGACAGGCAACGATCTAGGGGATATTTTTTATTTGTAGGTAAATACCTGCTTTTTTTATTGCAAAACTGGTTTTTATATTAGTTTTAATTTAATTTAGTTTTCTGTATAAATTAGAAACGTAAAGTAAAATATTGTTCATATCTACACTGCATTATATTATATTTCTAACTGTATATAGTGAATCAATCAGTGAAATAAAATTAAACGTTATTTAGATAGGAATTTTTAAATAAATATATGTATATAAACATAGAAGTCTTTGTAAATAATTACATACTTACTCTTACTCTTCGTATACGTTCTTATGTCTAGACACAAGGCCTGCACCAAAGGCTATAAAAACTCGATCTCAGAACTGGTAACAATCCTGATCATTCGCATGCCTGCGGATAATGGTACCGAAATACTCGTTCAGACGCAAACAGCCTCACCTTCAATAAATCAAAGAGTTTACGACTAACGCCTCAAGTTTACAACCCTAGACTCGAGGTTCACTCACGCCGACCCGCGGAATGTGATCTCTATAATAGCGCAAATAATGTCTCACAATAAATCATTTTAATTTAATGCACACTTACGTTGCCTGCAATAACCTGTGAACTGGATGTAATATTGGCACTAGGCTTGGTGCTGCGTTACGTTGCGTCTTAGATCATGATTACTAGAGTTGCGTATACGCTCTTCTTCTTAGTCGTGCACTCTTGGTAGAGTGGTCGTGGTCACAACTCGATCGGTTCTTGTGTAACCGCTGTTCTTGCGATTCGCCGCCATGCAGATATATGTCTAGCGGAACCAGAGCAATCATTGATATTGGAGTGCGTCACAGATGTAATGAGATCTGTCCATCGTGTTGGAGAGCGCCCTCGTGATCTCTTGCCCTCTACTTTCCCCTGCACCACCAATCCACCAAAAGTGATGTGTCCATAGAACTTGAGAATTCGTAATTGCACAGTCGACGATAATCTCTCTTTGATTGAGTTCTGTTCTTTCAGGATGGAAACGTTGGTTCGGTGCGCGGTCCATGGGATTCTGAGCATGCGTGTTCAACACCACCACACCATGCGTATACACATATTTGCCCAATTATGATGTGTAGTCGACTACTAGCAGTTTCTGAATTAAAAATTCCGGAGATTTTGTCTATAAGCTCTAACTATAGTAGGTACCTCTTTTTTATACTACACGAGGTGGTAGGCTAGCATACGGCACGCCTGATGTGAAGCGGTTACCGTAGCAATATTAACGCAACATGAAATATCGCACGCGCGCCGCCACCCTTGCCAACGCAGCAATTACTTCCTTTCTGGTGACTTCACTCACTCGCAAGAACACAACAACCCAAAATTATTATTTGCCTGAGCTATTCTGTGAGGTGGAGGTACTTCCCCAGTCGAGCAGCCTACAAATACGCTGTACCCTGCACCTCTCTTTTGCCAGAGTCTCTTTCGCCAGTCGACAGTGAATCACGTGCAGGTGAGATTGGCTTTGACTCTAAAAATTGTGGTGAGCCACTAACACCCCTATATGCAAATTGCGAAACATTATATTGCACATACGATTATAAAGAAAGACTTCGTTTTGATTTATCTTTAAAAATCTCTCAATTCATTTTTAGATGGGTCACAAAGGGTGACAATGTATTCTTTGATCAATCGAAAATACTTACTAACAAGCAACTAACCCAGTGGCTCCCAACCTTTTTTTATTCGCGAACCACGGTTTTTGCTGGGTGTAGGGTTCTCGACTGTCATATAAATTCATTATTCTATAACTCGTTTTTTCGTATTTTGTATAATACTGCTCAATCTCTTTCATTATAAGTTTGTATCACGGACTATAATTTACCTCTCACGGACCACTGGTGGTCCGCGGACCACCGGTTGGGAACACTAACCGAATGCGTCGTGTGAATAACGATCAACTCCTATTTCCGACATTATCATTTCCTAGTTGCGACATCCGGGTCTGGGTGCCATCACACCATTAACGTAATCGGCAAAGAAATGGCTTCAACGCCCTGTTGCAACGTCGACCAGAGCGACAATGTAACTAAAAGTACTACCATAACTCACGAGGACGAGCAGGAGTTAATTTTATTGAACAGTAAAGTGTAATAAGGACTACAACATAGTACCTACAAAACAACAAAAACAACTACATAAACTAAATCTTAAAATTACTTATATATATATATATATATATATATATATATATACATATATATACATATATATATATATCAAAAATATCGATCCAATGCAGCAGGGAGAACAAGAAAACTGGCTGCGTTTCCTCGCTGAATTGCAATGGTGTCTTTTGAGCGAAGAAAGAGCCAGCCCTCCTGTTTCCAGAGACGGCAACCAGTTATGGTGAAATGAAAGAAAGTTTTTTGCAGATGAGCCCCATGCACCAAATGTCTCGACTCCAAACGGCATAAACATGTATTCTCCTGAGAACAGGAGTTGCATTAGCAACGATGTCTCTACGTATATTGCTGTTAATTCTCGTGTGGAAAGTTTTGTGAGCTTTCCTCACTTGCACTTGGATCACCATGCTAGTTATCAAAGGAGTCCTGGCAAAAAGGTAGTACACAATGTAATGTAATAAGCAGCCTGATCGGAGAAATTGAGAGAGTAGATATCTACTCTCTGAAGATTATTGGCAGTCCTAGACTTATAAACTAGACATTGTAGATGTAGACAATATCAGGTCTCTAAGTCTGCGGAATCTTCAGAAAGGATGCGTTTGAAAGTTTGAATTAACAAGTCGATAGTTCCAACGCGCCATAGATCATATTGGAACTTTATCTCTTAAAAATTTCCGCCTGTGGCAATAGCAGAGGCTGCGCAGGCACAGTAAAGGAGCTGAGTCCTTGTAAAGCAGAAGAAGTGGCAAACTCCCTAGTCTCTGTCGGCGTTCACATCTTCACATCAGTGGTTCCATAAATTAGTTTACCACCAGACGTAGTAATTGTATATACGATAAAGTAGATATATACTCGTACATATAAGTATACTATATAAGTCGCATTTTTTGGCTATTGACGACTAATTGCTAATTGCATATATATACACCTTAATTTACACGGTAGTAAAGAATGTAGGTAATCATTTTCATTCTGGCAACAATGTTGTATAAGAGCAAGCTCTTTAGCAATATTTCTCACAGAATTGGAAATAGACATGCATTCGTCGTCACGGTCATTGCCCGTAGTATTTCCCACAACATAACACAAGTTAGTAAACTGTATGTAGTATGTAGGTACTTACATAAGATTACAGAGCAGAATAAATACTTAACAGCCCACGCTTAAAAATATGTAAAATTAAAAATATGTAAAATTATATTTGAATAAATTACATAAAATTTACTTACGTTAATATGTAATGAGATTTTATTATAAACATAAGATTATCTAGAATCTGAAGTAATCGGCTGAAAGGCATTTTTTTATAGATAAGATTCGATTTAAAAAGCCAATAGCTTTTAAATCGAAATTTATGCTTAATTTATTTTAAAGCTTATGTCCGAGTTTAATTTATTATTATATTTATATTTATTATTATAATATATCTATAAGTATATAACTTTTGGAATACATTTAAACTTAATATATGCACATATACCAATGAATACAGTATGTCTCTAAAAAGAAAGAAGGTACATTGCATGAAAAAAATCTTCTGCTAGCCTTCTAGCCTCACATTGCATGGGCAATGTGAGGCTAGAAGGCTAGCAGCATTGCCAATTCGGTCGCAACAAGAGACGCTTAGAAATGTTTCTAAACATGGTGCATGCGCTCGGACCCCATAGGCCAAGTGTTTCGACCCCAAATTAAATTTCTACTAATCTTGCATATCGTCCTAATCAGGATGATGTATAACATATCCTAAATCATTCGGTTTATAATATATTGATGTGATGTTAACTGTACATATAGCTAGGAGCACATCAAACTTGACACTTCGACCCTTGTATCGTTCTTATGACGTAGATAATAACAATTACAATCGCAATGTTATTGTCAAACATGATGTACAAAGATCATATCGAATTTTACGGTGGCGAACATCTTTTTCAGTTAGGTAGGTCCAGCTTCAACCGACAGGTCAGCATAATAATCCAACTCTTCTGGACTGTGAGGGATCACCAGAACGCTTAGTTCTGAAGAAATGATGCGAGAGCGCATATTTGCATTTCGAGTGATTTATTGTGTGTTGCAAATCTAATAGGCTACGTTAATCGCTTCACATCAGGTGGGACATATGCTTGTTTTCCATTCGATACACTGACAGTACCGGACTATGGTACAATGAAAAAATAAAATTTACCTACTAGTGTAAAAGTAGGAACTAGTTTGCGTCCGCGATTTCGTATGCGTGTATCCCTCTTAACGCTTAACGTACCCTCCGAAGAACGGAGGAGCTCGAGGTGAATAAACCAATCATAGTCAAGTGAATCAATCAAATAATTTGGTATCCTGTCTGCTATTCAAAAATTCTTTCTTAGCAGATGCTTACGTCATAATGTTACCTGTATCACAGTATAAGTAATAGTACTAACGTACCTGTATACCAAATTTCAATCCGATTCGTCCAGTGATTTCAGCTGTTTATAGATCAGTCAGCGACAGTTGCCATTTTAACAGACTCCAAAAAAGGAGTAGGTTCTCAATTCGGCTGTATTTTTTTTTAATGTTTGTTACTTCATTATTCCGACATTTATAAACCGATTTGAAAAAAGCTTTTTTGACGTGACAACGTCTTATAATTCGATGGAGCCGGCTGCACACACGAAAAAACATGACTCATGCGGCGTTAACTCGCTCTGAGGCGTTTAATTAAATTTTTCTTTTGAAAAATGCAAACATTCCATCAGTATTTTCTTATGACGTTGTCACGTTCAACTATCGTCAGTAAACCGACTTTACAGACAACCGATTTTTTTATTTGAAAGAGTATACTTCCAGATTGGTCCCATATTTTTTTCATCATCATCATCAGCCTGTATCTACCCACTGTTAAATATAAGCCTTCCCAATGGCTTCCACCAGAGACCATCCTCCGCCATCCAGCCGCTTTCTTAAGGCCATCGGACCATCTAGGAGGGCGCCCAACCAAGTCATTTTTGGAGTCGGTTATTTTTTTGTTAAAATTATTCATATACATGTAGAAGACTTACTACCGGTTTCAATTGTTAAATAGCTTGATGTGCGAAACGCGAACGTTTTGAACCACCATAAAATTCATAAAATAGACTATAAAATTAACGAACCATGTGAAGGTGATCTCCATGCATACGCTTTGTAATTATTTTCGTCTATATTTTCCCTTTCCATTTCTTTCGCAGTTTTCATGTCGTGCATTGAACTTATTAAACAACCATAAACTTTCATATTGTGAACAACTTCTATTTGCATTGGCACGTCACTATACGATTTTATTCGTGCTTTCGCCGCTATACGACGTTTAACATCCTAAATGTTTTACCCCCGATAATTGTATTAAGTAATCTGAGTTCGAAATTTTGAGCTATTTATAATATTGCTTGCTAAATTGGTGGAGTAACTAATCCCTAACTTTAAAATCATTTTGATAGTCTAAAATGATTTGGATACGTTTTCGAGCAAAATATTTAGTAGGTACTTTTTCGCTCTAGTGGCGGCGGTATAATCTGGAACTAAGCATAAGCTTAGAGTTTCAAAATTACCATTTCGGCAGATGAGTATTAATAAGTAGATTATAGTGTTCTATATTAATTATATTTAAATAGAAAATAGTATTGAACTATTTTCTATTGATATTATATTTATCAATTCAGATCATATTCTATAATGTATGCCAAATTTCATTCAAATCCATAGAGCTGTTTAGCCGTGAAAGAGTAACAAACTTTAAACTTCTACATGGTTGGTCAATTATTAATAATAATATATTTTGCAACATTACATTAACTTTCTCAAAGGGGCCTCTACGCATTGGATCCATATCCCCGAGCACGCTTATAAAATGACCCGGCTTCTACGTGATTTGAAAGAGATACGTAATAATATATTGTGAATAGATGTGAAATGATTTTTATTAAAAGTTGAAGGTCTTATTCACAGGTCTTATTCATGTGGCTCATCGCCTTTGATTATTGCATAGAGCCAATACTACGGAAGCTGTTCTAGCTTCCGTAGTGTTGGCGAAATTTTGATGGTAGGTTCCTTTTATGTCCGAACCTTAGGCCTTAGAAAGAATTCTGGGAAATTCAACCTCTTAGGCATCTAAATTGGGGTGGATGAAACGAAATTTTGTACTTAAATGGACGGAGAGTACTGTGAGTAGCGGCGGGAAGACGCTGATTCTATGATAATGCTGATGTAGCCCATCCTAGTGCGGGTAAGACTTATATTAATTGCTTCCCTCACTAGGGCAGAAATGCATTTTAAAACTAGAAATAAATTTGGCAACTACGAAAAACTTTACATTACATTTAGAAAAAATAGCTATTAAAATTAAAAAAAAATGCTGTGGCCGTGTGTGTGTAAACAGCCAGTGTGAATTAAAAAGAATATAAGCGGGATTGGAAGAAATGACATGAAATAGTTTAGAGCGGAAGAAAGAGATAACTGGAAGACGACTGGGGGGATTACAGTGTAAAGAAATTGCACGTCATGTTCGAAGGTGAGAAAGGGGAGATTCGTAAAAAAAAAATATAAAACAGAAGCAAAACAATGTCGTAACTTGGGGGAAAGTATTAGGGGTAAAGTGAAAAAGTGGAAATAGGCAAATGTAACTAATTTACAATCAAACATAAGTAGGTTACTTTTGGGACAATCAGCCCACCAAAAATTAAAACCCAGAATATAGAGCTCATTTCATTCGCTCTATATTCTGGGTTTTAATTTTTGGTGGCCTGATTGTCCCAAAAGTAGACTGTAGAGTGCTACCTGTCTATTTGGAAAGAATAATGAAACACTTACCAATAATTATTGCTCAACCCGACTCAGAACACCCGTTCAGAAGCTGCACACTCACTCACACATACATACATTGTAACAACACTGCACTAGAAGTAAGTACAAATTAATATCCCTGTCTACTTGGAAAGAAAAATCTTGCCAACATTGATTGTTCAATCATGCTTGTTAAGGGGTTATGGTTGGAGATAAAAAAATTGAATATACCAGCAGGTATATTCACTCTTCTCATCATTTAAGTAAAAAATAAAACCACGGCATGTTTAATAATTTGTTATTTTATTTTTAAAATCTTACACTAATCATATTTTAACAAGGAATTGTCTTGACACCACTTTTTTAAACAAAGCACATTTTTCAAAGCACACATTTTTTTATGATAAATACAATTAAGCACTTGACCATTCTGTTTACAGTAATTTTCATATAATTTTAATAACTTGGGACAACCTTTTTCACCCAATTCTATTATTTCGCAATCTTTACATAATTCTTGAATCCATGCAACCTTCTCCAATCCCTTTGTCAAGATATTTTTGCCATATAAGTATGGAATTATAACTCTTCGAAATTCTCGATAATCCATAAAACCTTCCTTCCAATTAAGCCCCCTATTGTTTTCTAACCATCGTACATGCTTTTTTTCTTCATTAGTTAGAGTTTTAAAAGAATATGGCGCTTTAATCAGAAAGGTTTGTGTGTAGTCTTTTGTTGCAATTGATAATTCTTTGATAATAAATTGATTTTTCAAATCCTTAAACCCTTGTAAGTCCGCGATTATGGTGTTAGAATTCATGATATCTTCTTTACAATATTGCTCAAAGGTTTGTACTCAAATATGCAATCGTTTAGAATAAGACAGTATGCAGCTGTATTATCAGGTATGTCTTGATCGGATTCGATTTCGACTCTCACATCGATTGATCCTTTTAACATTTCATGCTGTCGAGAACAGTCGATAACGAATAATGGAGCTATGTCTTTAAATTCTTTCAATCCCATCAACGGTTCTGCACGGCGTCCGTGATAAGACTGGTGAAATCTTGCGTACTGCTCATATATTAATGTATATTTGTTATCGGAGAAGCTAATATTTAAACCTTCATATGGGTAATACGAAGAATTCAGGAATACTCTCACATCACGAATATGACAATGGTCGAATTCTGCCATCGACGTTGTTGCATTGTTTTTACGGTTTGTTTGTAAAGCGATAATAACAAATCTCGGTTTCTCTATCTGAGATGAAGTTTTAATAGACCATGTATGTTTCCGGGTTTTGGGTAATAATGGATACTCATACAAATCCCAGTTGCGAAACGCAACAGTTATCGCCCGATCTTTTTCTAAATGTTTTAGTAAATTGATTCTTTCGCGGTCTGACACTCTAACATGAGGAACTCGCCAAACTATTTTATTTATAATTATATCTTCCACAACCTCTCCAGTATTTAATAGTAGTGAATTGATATTTGTATTACTTCTCAATAGTACTAATTCATGTTTACAGTTTATTATTATTTTTTCATAATCTTCAGCGAAACCCAATATTTTATTCAGCGGAATAGATACAGAAAACACTCCATCGGTGGTAATGCCTGTTGGGGACCAACCCCAAACTTTTGCGCTTCTGGATTCGTTTTCATTCAACGAAAGATAAGATTTTATTGTGGTGGTAACACCTGCATTTTTAATCTTATCTATTTCTATTCCATTTAGTTCATATCTGATGTCTTGAAATAGAAAAAGGGCAGGGTTGTTCACAAAATGCACATTCGATACTTTCTCTTTTTCTTTACTAGTGCTGTCTCGCTTATACACATGTACTCTGCCCTCAATATACAAATTACTGAGTGCAGGCAATACGTACAAATCTTGCTGATTAATCGGTATCCGTATTTCATCATTTTTATTAAAACTTGATACATACGGCTTATATGAATGATATTCAAAACTTTCTATGCTGTTGTCGTGTGACGCTGGTTGGCATATATTTAAAATGTTCATTTTAGCAAACCAAGTAGCTTTAAAAACTCTTTATTGATTTTAGTTAGTCGCTTTTTTGATCGAAGCGGTGTTCCTTTATGAAGCGATACCTTAGAACTGAGTCTGATATTAGAAGTAGAGGCGTTTTTATTGAAATTTAACATTTTATTCTAAAGTGTAAATACAGCTGTACTTCTTCACCACGTAAGTTGATTTGCTTGTTTTCTGCGTCTAACAGCCGTATATTAATAGAATTGATCGAACTCTGATTGACTGGAAAGTAAATCAAATTTTTAGGTATTTCAATAATTCTATAACCAGGGGGTACGTTCGGCACAAATTCGTAAATTATATGACTTGCTTTGCCATTCACATATGATCCACTAATAACATCACATTCGATGCGTACGATAGCTGTTGGTAAAATGCTGACAGGATGCTTAGATTCTGTACTTATGTTAGCTTTTATTGATTCTGTGCCAAACCCTAATATTTTTCCGATCGAAGCATTTTTATTAAAGTGAACGTCTTCAGAACAACAAATACTTGTTTTCAATGTATTATTATTAGAAGTCAATTTTAAGGCTGCATTCTTAATGTTACTTTTAAGATAATCACAAATGTCTTGTAGCTCATATGATCCTTCAGGTATTTCGATAACCTCTTTACCATAATAAAATTTGTTATTTCGTTCGTCTATATTAGGTATAGAATTAAATGTGGAGAAATACAAAAGCCCGCATTCGTACTCTTCGTACAGCTGTAAAGTAGGGGAATAATTTGTTGTTAAGGATTCTCCTCTGCCGGTTATTGACACAGTGAAAGACATTGTTAAACTGATATATATATTTATTTATCATGTTACTTATATAACTTATTTTTCCAATAATTTTGTAAAAAATGTAAACAATGATGCCCACAGTTTGTAGTACCATAGGTTTGATACTGTAAATAATTATAACTTATATCCAAAGGACTTAAATAATTGATTAATTCTAATGGAGGTTTTAAATCACCAAAACTATCAAAGTATTCGCAGTATTTCTTTTGTTTTACATAGGCTACCCAATGTGTTCCAGGATTGTGAGAACTATCTAAGTTTAATATAGCGCACTCTATTTTTCTTGGTCGTCGAGGGAGAGAATCTCTCATATACACTCCACGAAAGTAAGGAATGTCCTTAGCGTGCTCCAGTATATCTAAATTGGTTAGTGGTCGTCTAGGTAGCCGTTTATTTAGTTTTTTGAAGGACTTAGGTATAAGCCAGCTCCTTTTTTATATGGCTTAATATACAACCCTTTTCCTAAAGCAACAGCCTCCATCATCTTGTTATGTCGTTCGGACTCTTGAAAGTTTTTCTGAGCAATCTTGGATTCGTTAACAGCCTTTGCAATACCTGCTGCTCCACCAGCAAGCGAACCTAGAGCTGACAGGCCAGCGAAGATAGGAATGAGCGGTAAGAAGCCTCCACATTTAGGAATTGGAATACATCGCGGTAACCGTATTCCTTTCTTTTTAGAAAACAGTTTTTTTGCGACCGCATATGCATAGTTTATTGTCGAACGATTGTCCTTAGATTTTATATTTTTTAGCTTAGACCGAATTTTTTTCACTGCCGTCGTGAACGAACGAACTCCAGCACCGGCTCTGAGTTTTGCTTTCATTGCATTTTTAACAATCCATGAAGCAACTTTTTCTCCTCTCCCAGCATCTTTTGATTTTAATCTCTTTTTAGCCATATTTAAAAGTTCTAAATCTGCTTTATGTCGAACACTTAAATCTTTATTATTGTATGCAATATCGTGGTACATGCAAGCTTCATCCAATTTATTTATACCCCGGTCACCTCTCAATAACCGTTTCTGAAGTTTAGTTCCTGGTCCACAAAATTGATATCCTGGAATATGTAGTTCAAACGGTAAATTATTGATGACGTTATTCAAAATACCACTTCCCTCCTTCATAGATATTCTTAAAATGAATGAATTTATTATAAAAACCCACTTTATATTACAAAAGTAATGCACTTTTGTCCACCCAACTGTTTTCTTTTTCACTAAGACCCAACCACTTTACAAAAAGCCTATTACCCTTGCGTTTAATAACTTTTTCAATAAGATAAAGATCAGGAAAATTTGTTCTTTGTAATTCATATTCATAGAAAGATCCTAAAATTGTCTGTTTGTGCTTATCTTCTAATTGATATGTTGGTGGATTTGTACCATTTATTTTAACTATGACAAAAATTTCAGTCGACCAGTTAGGAGTGTAACCTTTGTAAAAATCTCCTTTAAATTTGCTTATCCGAACACTATCACCAACACGAAACTTAGGCTTTCGATGTTTAGTTTGTCTTTGTGCGTTCAAAATGTTACATTTAACAACCATTTCGTTTACTTTATTTACATCAGCGGGTTTATATTTAGTAGTACGATGAGTAGTATTGTTATATTTTTCTACAACGGAATTCAAATTTGACCCCAGCCATTGATAACGACCGTACAAACTAAAAAGTTTGTACAGATGGTTTTTTATTGTCCGTATTACTCGTTCTGCAATAGAAGCTTTTTTGACAGAGTGGGTCGAATAATGATTGATGCCAAACTTTTTACACAAATTATTAAAAACATCATTATAAAATTCTTTACCTAAATCAGTTTGTAAATTGGCGGGTTTTCGTGATGAACAAGATAATATTTCAGACATTGCTTTTGTAACACAATTTTTATTTTTCGAATTTATAGGTTTTGCCCAAACATATTTTGATAATGTATCTATTACGACTAAAACATATTTGTATCCCTTATTAAAGGTAGAATATTTCTGAAAATCTATAAGATCAGCTTGCCATAAATCATCTATTCCTTTAATGATTGTACTTCGACGAGGAAAATTTCTTCTTGCCCCTTTATGAATTTCATCAACTATGTTTTTTTTGCTCATTATGTTTGTTTAATTTGAGTTCAATCAGGTTATCTATTTCTTCTTTTTTGTAATATGAGTTAGATAATAAGTGCGATGTAGCTTGTTGCAAATTTCTTAAGTATATTTTTATATTATTGTTAACTTGTTCAATTTCATATTGAACTATGTTATCCACATAAGCCTTGTTCACAGCTTCATCGTCTTCGTTTGGAGATGAAAGACCTTTTAATTTAGATCTTTTTAAATCATAGTGTCCAGCATCTGTTTTCACTAATGTATCGTTTATAGTGTCAATAAATTCCGATAATCGCAAGCGTTTATGAACGTGATGACCAAACTTGTCTATATTCATTGCTGTCTTGATGAATTGAGAACTGTAATGATACTGCTAATTTTTCCTGGTGAATGCTCTTTAAATTCTACATTTATAATGCCAGCCTCTTGTAATTCTTCTATAATTGCAATAATTTCATTGTCAACACTAGTATTACCAGCTGCCCGTGATCCCAACAGTAATTTAAGTCGTTCTACCAACTCGTTGGGATCATCCCAATAAACATAATCAGTGTCTCTTTTCACTTTCTTCAAAAGTGGAATACCTTTTCCTTGGGGAATACTTTTTGTGCTTGTAGTTGAAGTTTTTGAGAATTTAAATAAGGGTTTAATAACGTTAATGTATTTGAAACCTTTGTTACTGTTTATAGGTTTGGATGACTCATAATTACGTCGATGTGCGTTCGTATAGATTAATAATAAACGGTAGTTTTCCAAGTCTTCTGATGTGACTTTATCTAAATCGGGTTTCTTTTTAAATAATAATTCTTTTAAACCGTTTGTCTTATTAAGAGTGTAAGTTCCAATTTTCAGAATTTTATCACCCTCAAAAACACGAATCTTGCCAAGCATTAGTTTTCCGCGCTCATTTCTAACTCCAAACGGTATAACATCTATTACTTCAGACGATGTAGACCAAGACAATGTATGATTTTTATCCGGTGAAGACGCAGTAGATTTAAACGATTCTTCACTTAAATTAAAATTTTCGGAAGGGGATAATACCAAAGTTTTATTATAATCTCGAGGAATTTCGCTATCGGACATACTATGTTCATCGCTGACGGGGTCTTCAGAATCCTCATTTGAGGAATTGGAGGACGTGATTTCATTATCTTTATACTTTTTCACAAAAGGCGTTTGAGATTCTTCCACAACGCTCTTATCATTACTTTTATTAACTATTAAATTAAGAGGATCAACTATAGGCTTAAATATTGTCTCTAGTGCCATATTGTTAACGTTTTTTGCATCTTTAATCATTTCAACTTTTCTTTTAACAGCTGCTGCAGATTTCACAATTTGTTCTTTGTATGCTTTTTCCATTTTAGTAATAGATAGAGAATAGTATGTTCTTGTGAAAATTACAATTCAAAATGATCCATTATGAACGAAACACCCTATTATGTATGTTAGTCCAAAATTATAAAAGTGTCAAATGCTGATCTATAACATCCTTTATTTTTTTCACAATCCTTATTAATAACAAGGTAGCTAAAAGGTTTTCTCCAAACAGCTGAACACATTTCACGAAATTGAGACCAAGACATATCTGATCCAACGTGTTCGTCGTATACGTGTTTCAAATTAATGTCATCTTGTTTGAACAATACTATCAGGTTTGAATTATCTCTTACTAGTTGTTTAGGTATTTTTGTATACGTCTGATTGATATAAAAACAATCAATATTTTTATGACGACCCATGGCAAAATAATCTCTGATGTTGTTTTGTTTCTCACATGCCACATCATCAAAAATAATAATTGAATCAGGTGAGGCTTTATGCGGACTCAAAATTTCGCTGTTGTGGTTGTATTTATTGAAAGTTGTACCAGCTACCATATTTAAAACTTTCTCCAGAAATAAATATTTAGCTTGGTATAAAGATTTTGAATAAACATATAAGTTGCAAAAACGCGGACCATCTCTATGTAACAATAAACTTATTACTAAATTGGTTTTTCCGCAGTTTGATGGACCACAAACTATACAACGTATAGTGTTCGGCAGTAGGTTACCATGTCGTTTTGGTTCCTGTGATGATACGGGACAAATGCAATCTAATTTAAGTGTTTCGTTTTGTTTTACAAACTTCATGATAAAATATTTTACTCGACTGTAGTACTCCGTGAGTTAAATCAAAATGAGCTTACGTTTCGTGTAGAATCAAATTTAATAATATGTACTTCCAAAATTAATACGGATGAGTTGGATAAAATGTGAACATTTGATCTTAGCACACTTTTTTGAAATTGTTATTCATGTGAGGCTTAATAATGTTTGATGAGAATTCAGCATAACTAACTATTAATAAATAATATAATTAAGGATCGCTAAATTCATGAAATCATCTAATTATCAATTGAAGGTGATTCAAGCCTGCAATGTCCTAACCAAACTGGGAACAACTTTACAAAGTACGCTCCCCGTGGGAATCGAACCCACGACCTCTGTGTCACATAGTAAATGCCTAAACCATTAAACCACAGAGGCAGTTAACACTATGCGTTAAAAAATGTTTTATGTATCAATTTATAAATAAATTCAATGTGTTATATCAATTGTGTATTAAATATTGAATGTATTTACTAAAAAATATAAAACAAATTTATTTTAACCTGACATTTATTTATTTATTTTTTTATTATAAGCTTAAAATATGAATAATTATACCTATGTAAATGACATAATATACGGATTAAAAACAATACATTTATAAAATAGACATAATCGAAATTATAATTAAAAAACACAAATCATGTTTAGTAATTTAAAAACTAAATAACTTAACACTACAACTACAACACTTTAACTAGAAATAATCGTTAGCAATTTTTTTTGATATTTTATTTATCACATTTTCCGTAAGGTCCATTATTTCATCGATTGAGTTTTCTAAAACGTACTGCACATTAAACACTATTTTTTCTGATACATCACACTGTCTATCACTTTGGTTGGACCCAGCATTTTCTTCTAAATCATACACTTGAATTTTTATCACTTTTTTGGGCTTATTTCGTTGTTTTCGTATCACATACGATGAAGATAATAATTCACCATGTTTCTTCGACTTTTCTTGCTGTTTTATTTTCTCCGCCGCAACATTAGCTCTATTTCTTAATAATTCGTCATAACACTCGTCAACACCCGCATAAGGATCTTGCGCATCTTGGGAATATAAGTGGATAGTTTCTTGAGAATCAGACATGATCTGTAAAAAAAGAAAAAATATATGGTATTGGTTCTTTAAATTGTTAAAACCATTATTTAATATAATAAACATATTATAAAAACAATACTTACAAGTATAAATAAAAGTCAGCAGTATGAAAGCTGTAAAATATTAAACACAGCGGGACGGGCTGCAACAATGCGACTGTCGAAAAATATCGATTGCAAAATAAATATTTGAAATATAATTACTTGCTGACTAGGCTGAACAGACGATCACGTTGTAACATGACAGGTAGCAATGCGTTGCGTCAGTCGCACGTTGCCTTTGAATTAGCTGACTAGGCTGAATAGGCGATTATTGAAACTACTAATTATTGCTTACACATTTATTTATATTAAACCTCCTAATTTTAAAATACAAAATATGAGAAAAATTAAAAGCGAAAATTTTTCAATGTACATAAAATATTCTTTTAAATCGTAAAACATAACATTTAGATCATAACTTTTATTTGCATTAATAAACCATTGTTACTAAAAACATTATATACAATTGTTAGCATAATATTAACTTATTATTAAAATAGGCTTGATTGATGCCCCCAAGATAATGTTGATATTTTATCTTTGAGAACAATTCGTTTATCATCATTAGAAGATAAAGCAATCTTATTTACAGCTTGAGTAAAGACCTCATGTTTCAAAGATTTAAAAATTACATTTTTTCGTCGTAGTAATTTATTATGCAATAACACCTCATTATAGTCTTTCATACAAAGCTTTCCAATGACAGATTTTCTAATACCTTTAGCCTTTTTGAGTTCACAATTTTCAGTTTTTATACAATACAGCTTAGACCGCAATCCAACAAAAGCTGTTATCACAACTCCTGAAAATTCATCTTTCATCAGGCCAGGAATCTTTTTATTTTTTGGAATAATGCCGTATTTATTATCTCTATCATAATTACTGGTATCAAAATAAGCCTGGAAATGATCTTTTATATCTTTGTAGACATCATCAGTTTCTATTGAATATAAGAAACTATCCGTATCAGTGTAACATAATTTCAAATGAGAATCGTATTTAGGTTTCATTACGGAGTAATGAAAATCATACATATGATTTTTAGATAATTCTAAAACTGTAAATCCTATATAGATGGGCTTATCTAACAGCACTGAATCTTTCTTCATTTGAATAGCAACAAAATTTTCTGTAAAAGTAGAAGAACTGTGAAAATTAAGGCTAGATATCAATTGTTCTGCGGTATAATGTTTTTTTGTTACGTTATTCGTATCGCGCCATTGGTTGACTAAATAAACATCTAATCTATTTTCCGTGTTTTCCAAAGTCTTTCCAAAAATACTATTATTTAATAATTTAAAAAAATCTTGCTCAAATGTTGATTGTGCTTGTTGTCGTAATTTGGTATTTAAATCAATATACTGTTTTAAAAATGGGCTTTGTTTAAACTTTATGACTCTATGAATTTTTTTTAATACCAACCCATGTAGTATGCATGTTTTTAAATGGACATAATGAATCACATACTTAAATTTATCATACAAGTTAGGAATTAATTTAGGTATCTTAGATCCAGGTGGTGCGAACTTTTGAGGACAAAATGGAAGATCATTGTGAAGATCGTGAAGATATTCGGGATAATATAAATCGACTTCTAAGATATATCCGTACATCGAATCATTGGGTATTTCAAGAATATTTAAATTACTGATTTCTGTATCATCCATAAATTCGAAATTGGAATGCGGTAAATATGAACACATTGCATAACCATATAAATTATTACAATCAATATATAATAAATAATTATTAGGTATAGACGAGTCATAGTTTGGTACATATTTATTGTTAGCCTCGCAGTATCTATTAGAGCAAAGACAAACACCGCCACGAATACCTTTCTGAATCATTCTAATCATTTCTAAGTCTTCCATAAGTTCCAATTTTACTTTTGTTTTAAGTAACATTGCATCGAAGGATAGGGATGGTGAAGTTAGATAAAAAGCACTGTCTAGTTGATATGTGTATCTGCACATTTTACGAAATTTTTCAAAAATATCGGTGAGTAAAAGCACATCTGTCTTGAGATATAAGTCGGTATACTCACCCATATTTTTTAAACGAAAAACGCTCCAAATTTTTTGAGCGTGAGAATATTCGGATTCTGATATAATGCTGTCATACATAGTACTATAAAAACAATCACGAGGAGGTAGCTTTTTTTCTTCATAACGATCCCAATTAGTCATGTACTCATAAGGGTACACACCTTTCCGCGTTAGAAGGTTAAAATGGTCTTTTATAGGAAAAAAATGAGATAAATGAACAAAATCATCGATATTTAAAGTATCAGCAAGTTTTTCTAAGCTAGTACTTAAAAATTTAAAAGAGTCAACAAATCGAACTGGTACAAATTCTTTATCACTTACTTGAAAAAATTTTGTGAATGACACATAATTTTCTTTAGTTTTTGCTATTACACGAATATTGCCTGGTGATTCTCCTAAAAGGCGTATAAACAAATGACTATCATATCCAGATAAATTGTGAAAAAATACTGGAACGAATTTTGGTAAGCGAAATTTTAAGATACAATCAGAATGGGCTGCTCCTCGGTATTGTCCTGTCAAATGACAGTATTCCCTAATTTTATCGTCAAACAATAATCCCTCGCAAAGAAAACAGTACTTTGATTTACTGAATAAGTTCTGTTCCTCTTTTGTTAGTTTTATTGGAATAGTTTTCTTCAGTTTCTTATAAATGTTGATAGTATCTTTACGAAGATTTTCTAAAAATTTTTCGACACAATCTTGCCCACGATATGTGACATATTTATTAAGTGAAGCATCATATGAACAAACAATGTAATATGCGAACGCAGAAGGTAAGTGTTTTTGTAGTATAGTTGTGCAAGTAGAATTAGACCGCATGGTGCTTGAAGCTGGTTCTAATAAAGATTCAAAATCAGCGTATACAACAAAAGGCACATATTGCATTCTCTCATAATGTTTAAATTGGATAATGCTTCCAGGATCGGGAAGCACAGTTTTTACTCCACCACAAATATGATCGTTTAATTTAATTTCACTGTGAAAAAAGTTAAGGCAATCATCACAAAAGAAAACTTTGCCATGATGCTTCGTTAATTGTTTTTTGAGTAGTTTACATAGATCTTTCACTAAACAAAAATGCTTACACTCTTTTTTTCCTATCACTAATAAATTGACGTGGTGTTTCTTTTTACGTCCCGTTTTATATAAAGGTCCTACAATATTTGAATTGTTTGATAGACCATAAACATTAACGCTGATATCACAATTATTTTTCTCAAATATTTTGATATCCGGAATCCCTACCGGAAATGTCATATTATCAGTATTGAGTATATTTTTAAAATGTGGATATGAAGATACCCTTTGAGCATGTTTTTTAGCTGGGAATAATGCTGCTACAATACACCACAAAAAACAGAAAGAGTCGTTATTTTTTATATTGACGCATGCTCGCTTATTTTTAATACATTTAGGTAATTCAATGTATTTTGATGCTCTCATAGGATTGTACTTGTTAATATTGACTTCCAAGTATAAATTCCTTAGAAAAATCCATCCACTATCTTTTTGTTGAAAATCATCTATATTTGATGCTATGGTATTGGTTATTTCTGAATATACCTCACTAAAATCAAAATTCTTATGTAATACGATGTTTTCAGTACTAAACGATTTTATTTCCGAAGTATCGGTATTTGGAAGAGTGAATTCAGCAAAAAACTCGAAATTAGTTTTTATGGAAATATAAGTCGATAATCTAGCAAGAAGTAATTCACGCACACGAGGTGCTATTCTATTAAGAAAATCAACGGGCGGTCTAGTGTCAGAGTCTTTAAATGTTACATCACGTACTCTATACGAAGCAATACGACTTCGAAACGCACTACTAATTTTCTCAATATCATCACTAATCTGTATAGCGCTATTATTTTTATGAGTATTACTTCGCAAATGCGCTGAAAACGCTCTGTTTTTTATTGATATATCGCATACTGTGCAATATACAGATTTGTTCGACATACTTAAACTGGATTTAATTTATAACTGGGTAATAAGATAGTTACTGTTAATGAAGCTTAAATTGGTGAAATATTTTTTTAAATCGGTTAGGTAGTTTTAGAGTTTATCTACTAGAAACCCCTAGAAACGCTGATTTATTAATGCAAATCAAAGCAATATTTTGATAAAAAATTAAAACAGTGAACTAATATGTAGTGTATATATTATATGGATATACAATTTGTTATTATTTATTTTAACTGTTTAATTTACTACAACATATAATTAATATAATTTAAAAAAATCTAAATATATCATCGCTGGAAACGAGCCTATTTCATTTATATTTTTTTTCAGCGAAGAATGTTCCTTCGTTTGTAAATTTTGATTTACATAATTTTATCACCTTTTTTAAGGCATTTAACTCTGGTGCGTCCGAATCACCCTGATATTTTAACGAGACAACAGCTCGTTCCCAACGATCTTTAGGGTTAACTCCTTCTATATCTTTTGTGTTATAAACCTTTAACTCTACAAACACGTCTCCTTTAAGTTCTACCGTACGCCGCAATACCCCGCCAGCAATACGCCTGGTAAGGACTGATACCAAAGCGCTCTTCGGTGGAGGACGGTGCTCGTCGTCGCTATCTAAATCTAAACTCCAGCCTGTTGCTGCTGGTTTCGTCGCAGCAGCCTTCTTCTTGCCTTTCACGCCGGTCTGTTTCCGTTTTTGAGGACTGTAAAAAAAAAAAAGAAAAAAGAGATTTAAGTATATTTTTTCAGGTAAATGAACATTAATTTTTTGACCTAGCTGGTTTGTGAGAAAATAAGAAACATTATGCAAAATAATAATAAATATTCTTGGACAATCACACAACACCATCTATTCCCAAACTAAGCAACTAAACTTGTACTAAAGGTACCAATTTGCTGATAAAAATACTTTTTTTTTTTTTGGTAAATAAGTACTTATTATACAAATAAAACATCCAGACCAATGCAAACACCGTTTTAGGGTTGCAAGTGGTTCATCAACATTTTTGAACCAAAGCCAACTTCACCTGCACGTGGTGCACCCTGCTGACTGACAAACGAAGCTCTGGCGAAAAGAGAGGTAGGGAGCGTAATTGTAAGCCAACGGACTGGGATATGTATCTCCACCTCACATAATACCGCAGCCAAATAACAATTCCCTTGAGGGTTGTTGTGTTCCTGCGAGTGAGTGAGGTCACCAGAAAGGAAGGAGTTGCTGCGGTGGCAGCGAGGGTGGCGGCGCACGAGAAATATGTTTTGTTGCGAGCGTTAATATGACTATGGTAACCGCTTCACATCAGGCGGGCCGTATGCTTGTCTGCCACCCGACGTAGTATAAAAAAACAACAGGTTTTGGGGTATAAGTGGTTCATCAAGATCTTTGAACCAAAGCCAACTTCTCTGCACGTGGTGCACCCTGCTGACTGACAATCGATGCTCTGGTGAAAAGAGAGGTGGGAGCGTAATTGCAAGCTACCGGACTGGGATATGTACTTCCACCTCACAGAATACTGCAGCCAAATAACAATTCCCTTGAGGGTTGTTGTGTTCCTGCGAGTGAGTGAGACCACCAGAAAGGAAGGAGTTGCTGCGGTGGCAGCGAGGGTGGCGGCGCGCGAGCAATATGTTATGTTGCGAGCGTTAATATGGCTATGGTAACTGCTTCACATCAGGCGGTCCGTATGCTTGTCTGCCACCCGATGTAGTATAAAAAAAAAACAACAGGTTTTGGGGTGTAAGAGGGTCGTCAAGATCTTTGAACCAAAGCCAACTTCACCTGCACGTGGTGCACCCTGCTGACTGACAAACGAAGCTCTGGCGAAAAGAGAGGTAGGGAGCGTAATTGTAAGCTACCCGACTGAGGAATGTACCTCCACCTCACAGAATACCGCAGCCAAATAACAATTCCCTTGAGGGTTGTTGTGTTCCTGCGGGCGAGTGAGGTCACCAGAAAGAAAGGAAGGAGATGCTGCGTTGGCAGCGGGGTGGTGGCTCGCGTGCGATATTTTATGTTGCGAGCGTTAATATGGCTACGGTAACCGCTTCACATCAGGCGGGCCGTATGCTTGTCTGCCACCCGACGTAGTATAAAAAATAAAAAAATAAAAAAACACAGTCATGTTCATGCACACAAATGTTACCTTGCGAGGATTCGAACCCGCGGCCCTCGGAATAAAGTGACCATTGCTAGTCACTCGGTCACCAGGCCTATTAATTGTAATTAAGTAATTATGACAATGCTTGTTTGCCACCTTCGTGGTATAAAAAAATGTTGTAGAGGTTATGAGTGAATAGGTATAAATATACATACTTATTTTCCGGAGCAATCGCCTCGCCGTCCGAATCTCCAAAGTCTACCGCTGATCGTTTCGTAGCTTTAGTTCTGTATTCGGAATATTCAGAGTCCGACCTGAAAAACAAAACAAAGATAATGTTATTATAAATTAGTAAATTCAGACAATCCTTGATGAAAAACAATTATTCAAAAAATGTTAACTTAATAAATAAAATAATTGGAGTGGTAGAGCTAATTATGGAATGGGCTAGCTCGACCGGGGAAGTACCACCCTCTCACAGAATATCGACGTGAAGCAGCAATGTGTTGATCGGTGAGTGAGAGATCCGGAAGCCCAACTCCTTTCCTTCAACATCCTTGGTGGACAACACATTGGTAGTGCCCTAGGTGTTACTGATGTCTATAAGCGGCGGGGACCATTTTCCATCAGGTGGCTTGCTTGTTTGTATACTTACTACTTGTTTGTCATACTTATAAATATTATATGTAAATAAGCCGCAACTGAAAAAAATATTATAAGTTATGGTACACAAAATTATGAAAAAGATAGTTAAAAACTCACGAACATTATGGCGATGCAGGGAATCCTCGTTTGAATGGTGATAACTGGCAGGGCCACGAAGATGGTGATCACGGGTAGTGAACTGTCAGTACTGTCACGCACGTGCGATACAGAGTCTCACCGAGGAGAATTCAAAATTTACGAAAAATTAAAAAATCATAGTATATAATGGTCATTTCTAGCCGATACATCATAATTTTCCAGGTCTTGTCAACAATTTGCAAACACTCGGATTATAATTACTACACTAATGTTATTTATTTAATTTTATTTTTTATACTACGTCGGTTGGCAGACAAGCCTACAGCCCGCCTGATGTGAAGCGGCTACCGTAGCCATATTAACGCTCGCAACATAAAATATCGCTCGCGCGACAAAACCCCCGCTCCCAACGCAGCATCTCATCCCTTTCTGGTGAACTTACTCACTCGCAGGAACACAAAAACCCTCAAGGGTATTGATATTTGGCTGCGGTATTCTGTGACGTGGTGGTACATTCCCCAATCAGGGAGCTTGCAATTACGTTCCCGACATCTTTTTTTACCAGAGCTTCGTTTGTCAGTCAGCAGGGTGCACCACATGCAGGTGAAGTTGGCTTTGGTTCAAAAATGTTGGTGAACCACTTACACCCCAAATAACATAAAATTTTTGAAGCAAATGTAGGTTGATGACTACTACATAAAATAAAACCTCAGCATATTCGTGAATTCATTACGAAATTTGGAACTTTAACACGAAAACAAAAGTTTAGTATTACATTTGTTACAAATAGTCACTTGATATTTGATAATTACAGCGTATTTCGTAATTCTACAGTTTATTGCAACATGCTTACGTGTTAGTCGGGGTTATTCCATTCCCGGTTATCGGAGCAAATTTTTTTGAGTCATTCTTTTCATTCAGACATTTCATTTATCTTTACCATACAAATCTGAGCCCATCAGCCATGAATCAATTCAACCAGATAATTTATAACCAATTCGATGGCGACATGAGGTTTGGCTTTTATTTATAAGTTACTTTAAGCAGTATCAATTTTTTTTAAGTCCATTTACATAATATTTTACTCTGGAAATGTGAATAGTTAGCTGTAGAGCTAACTAATATAAGAGTGTAAATGAAAACGTATAATCAGTATTAAAATTCGTAAATAAATTAAACGAACTTGCGTAGTGGAATAACCCACTAAGGCTGTAACCACACTTTTGAATTAAAGTTAAGTAATTAATATATAAATATATCTTTTTTAATATGACCACCATTTAAGAGATGATATATAATCGAACCCAGGACGGGTTCGAAGCCCTATCAGGTCAAGATGGAAAAAAATGTCTTTTTTGATCAGACTAAGTCTTGCATGTTTATTTTAGATAAAAAGCATTAAAATACATATATTATGATGAAAAATACATATAAAATACATCTTCTTCTTTATACATCCCTGGTTCTGTTATTTGGAGACATATAAAATACACATAATATGTATTTATTTAAAATCACAATTATAGCTGATACTTTCAATTCTGTTTTTCCCGTAAACAAAAGACCCCTGATGTCTGTTAATTAAAAAATAAGTATTTTTTTATTAATATAGTATACATAAAATTTATTGCTATAAGAAATATAAAACGCAGTGTGAATATAGCCCTATTTTTTAGCATTGTCATACGTTTCTAGAATTAGTACTCAGTCATTACCGAGTCGCCGGGCCACCGCGTCATTGCGTCACTGCTGAACTTGCAAAACGTGGTTGAAGCAGTTTTAGTTTGTTACATGTCTGTGTGAAAGTATGGTGCGGTACTGCAAGTTTAGTTAAAGTTATGATGAAGACAGTTTTGCGTCACCACGACCTTCATTACGGAATCTCTTCACTCCTTCTAGATGCTATCACCACTTGAGTGTGAGGCGGAGGGTAAATTATGATGAATATCCTTAGCGTCGACCATTGGGCGTAACTGATGTTTTAGTAACTCAATACCATTGCGATGGAATTATCGTTTCCAAGTGCCAAAACCGCGAATGGGCACGAGCAACCGGCTTGGATTGATAAAATTTATCTTTTCCAAGTGCCCAAAAATGCAAATGATAAATGGCACGAGCAAACGGCTTGGATCGATAATATCCTTAGCATCGGTTACTGATGTTAACTGAACTCATCATCCCATAATCGCATGCGACGGTCTTTCATCGTTGTAGGAGCCCTCAGTTGTGGTGATTTGCATGAGCAATCGGCCTAGACTGTTGTGAGAGTTCTTATATGTCGGTTACCAGACGTGATCTGATTCTATCTACTTTAAACAACCTTGTGTGCCGTATTTGATGCTTAATACACTTAATATGATGTACTTACTCTTAGTGCAGTGTTACATTGTGTCTGTGTGAGTATGGAGCTTCTGAACGGGTGTCCTGAGTCGGGTTGAGCAATAATTATTGGTAAGTGTTTCATTATTTTTCCAAACAGACAGGTAGCACTCTACAGTCTACTTTTGGGACAATCAGGCCACCTAAAATTAAAACCCAGAATATAGAGCGAATGAAATGAGCTCTATATTCTGGGTTTTAATTTTTGGTGGGCTGATTGTCCCAAAAGTAACCTACTAACATACCATGCAGATTTAAAAGAGCAAAAAGTTCAAAGAATGTAGAGAACACGTGGACAATCAAAAAAAGACAACGCTGCGTTGGTAGACTAGTCTATACAGTATATTATGTACATATTACAGATAATGTTATAGTAGTAGTTTCTAATAGTTTCTATAAATGGAATGTCTGGAATAAAGTCAACACGTCTGAGATTCATACATTATGTATTTATTTTAACTTCTAAATTTAAACCATAGTCCTGCGTTAGAGTAGTACGATCAGAAATAACCACCAGCCGACGTCAGCCGAGTGACAACATGCAATGTAGTGATTCTAACATAAACTACATATTTCCATTAATATACAATATCGTCTAGTATTATAGTTACGTTTGCAATATTCATCGTCAACCCTTATTCATCCCACTGCTGGGATATTGGTCTCCCATCAATCCCACGCTGCTCAACTGCGGGTTGGCGGAGGCCAGTGTTTTCAAGCCGCCTGAAAGACACTGACTTGGCTTAACGACTGTCGTCTAATGATAACAGCCGGGACCGACGGCTTAACGTGCCTATCCATGGACAGGTTACGGTCGACGGTTGCTTAACTTGCGTGTTTGATTAGACTGACACGCGTAACGACGCTATCGAGCTCCTCTCACTCGCCTTGCTATTATAGTTACGTTATAATATTCGCGTTAGGCACGCGAATATTGCAATCTATTTATTAAAACTATTTATTGAATGTTAGTGAAATTCATAGACGATGTTGTCCCCATCAGGTGATCCGGAATGTTGATCATAGTGGAGCGAATTAATCAATTAATTTGGAAAGTTCTATACAAATTGTACCATTATGCATATTGTGTGATGAAACCAGCAGCATTCGAGGTAACGAATTGCGATTTTGTAAAAGCGACAATCTAGTATCTGTTTATTTATATTCATCTAATTAGAATCTAAAAGCTATAAAAATTTTTGGACAATATGATGAAACATATTGAAAATAAAATATATAATCTATTATGCAGCAGTAGGAACAACATGTCTAAACATTTAATCAATTTATCAAAAAAGTTGTGTGGGTGATTAGAAAGTTGTAACAGGTAAGTTAAGAGTAAGGTAAAGTAGCTTTTGGGGTGTAAGTCGTTCATCAACATCATTGAATCAAAGCACGTGGTGCATCCTGCTGACTCACAAATGAGGCTCTGGCGAAAAGAGAGGTAGGGCATAGTGCATTTTGTAAACTGCCCGACTGGAGAAGTACCACCACCTCACAGAATACCGCAGCCAAATAACAATTCTCTTGAGTGTTATTGTATTCCTGCGAGTGAGTGAGCAACCAGCAAGGAAGGTGTGGCTGCGTTTGCTACGGTAAACGCTTCATATTAAGAGGGCCGTATGCTTGTCTGCTATTTATTTTCGTGTGTCTGTATTACTGCGTGTCAGTATGTACACGCTTATCTCCAAAACTACTGAACATTTTTTTTATCGCTTTTCACAAGTAATTTAAACTCAGCTCCGAGCAATCATTCATTCACGATGATCAGATTTTAATGTAACAAAAACTATGCTTCAGTTGTAATATTAGTGAAAAAAAGCCGTCCATAGGCTGCAATGACTGCTTACCATCAAGCTGGCCATATGCTTGTTTGATACTTTAGTTGTATAGAAAAAATCTTAAACCGAAACCGTAATGGCGAATTTACAATGCATATTATGGAGTTATAGTATATAAGTATGTATTTACAAAAAAAAATGTATTTACGTACGTTTATCAGTTGTCTAGTACCCATAACACTAGCTTCGCTTACTTTGGGGCTAGATGGCGCTGTGTAATTTGTCTGACAATATCTATTTATTTTAATATTGCTCATAAATAAGAAGGATTTATGTCAATTTCTGCCTACTTCGGACATTAATTTGCTTAATTTTTGTACATCATTGTGCATTCACTTCTAGATGGAAGCCTAAAATATATAAAATATTTTCTAATAATAATGTAGGCATTGCGATAAACTGATGACTGCTCGATAACCCGTACACTTGCCTTTCAAAAGGACGTCTTACAAAAGAGCCTTGCGCCAAGCATCGCTTGACTTTCCCATCAGAATAATTTAAAATATTAATTTAGTTTGAACGGTGAAAGTTAATAGTTTGAAAAAAAAATGCATAATGAGATGTCAGACACGGAAATTTGATAACAATTTCGTAATACAACTATTTGAACAATATAAAATTGATTTTATTCGTTTTAGTCGACTCCGGAAATGTTCTTGTTTTTATTTGTTTTTATTTGTTTTTTTATTATTTTTTATACAACGTCGATTGCCAAACATACATTCGTTCCGCCTGATATAAAGCGGTTACCGTAACCATGTAGACATTTGCAATACAAGGATTATTAGATGATAACCTCACTCACTTGCAAAAACAAAACAAATCTCAAGAGTATTGTTATTCGGCACCGGTCTTCTATACAGTAGAGGTACTTCCCCAGTCGAGTTCGACATGGCGTACCTCTCTTTCGCGTTACGTTCTTCAATACCTTCATGACGTTGGCTTTGGCTCTACTCACCAAATACCTACAACCCATAAACGTATGAGCACGTTAAGTTCGTTAAACTTAAATTATTGAATTATAAATTTACTACTAAGTACTTAAATACATAATTTGCAAGCACTTTAAATTTATGCATACAAATTTTGCAACAGCGGGTACAAAGATTGATCACCTAGACTAGACCAACTAGAATCACCTAGGTAATAACCAAAAATTAAAGAGAAAGATTGTTACTATAACTACGTAGTACTATTAATTACGCATTGCTATAACTATTGCTTGTATACTGTACTATAACTTGGGGTGTAAATGGTTCATCAACATCTTTGAACCAAAGCCAACTTCACCTACACGCGGTGCACCCTGGTGACTGACAAACGAATCTCTGGCGAAAAGAGAGGTAGGATGCGTAATTGTAAGCTACCCGATTGGGGAATGTACCTCCTCCTCACAGAATACCGCAGCCAAATAACAATTCCCTTGAGGGTTGTTGTGTTCTTGCGAGTGAGTGAGGTCACCAGAAAGGAAGGAGATGCTGCGTTGGCAGCGGGGGTGGCGGCGCGTGAGCGATGTTTTATGTTGCGAGCATTAATATGGCTACGATATCCGCTTCACATCAGGCGGGCCATATGCTTGTCTGCCACACGACGTAGTATAAAAAAAATTGCATCAAACGAACCAAGACATTCACAGAAATACAGATACTTCGTCACGAAAATAACAGTTACTGGTAATGATATATCGTGTAACTTAAAGTTCAGTTACATTTGCCAACGTCGTCGTTTGTCACTTTCGCTACTTTTCCAATTTCGGTGGCATGTCTCCATCGATTATCGTTTTTATATGATCAATGAACTACCATTAAGTCACTCGTATTAGGCATGAGCGCGCTATAATCATTTCATTATTCAATACGAGTAGCATGAGTAGGATAGTTATCTTCAATCTTCCCTCGCAGTTTGTGGTTAGTGTGCGCTCGAGGTGAGAAATAAACATGAGGTTCTGTGGCTCCCGTGTACTATTAAACTAGCTTCCGTATTGAAATGATACTTTGGATTAGTGTTGTGCTCTGCATTTTACGCATAGAGCCGCATTCGTAACTCTGTTTCTTTTTTTTTTCAAATATCATGACTCGTAAAATTATATACATAGAGCAAAGTACGGATATAAATAAATATGTAATAATAAGTATTTTATTCTGGACAATTTACACAGCGCTATCTAATCCCAAATTAAGCACAAGGCTTTTGTACTATGGGTACTAGACAACTAATAAATGTATTTAAATCTTAATATTTATTTTTTTTGTAAATATTGTACTTATAATATGAGTAAACACCCAGACAAGTTTATGCACACAAATGTTAGTCTTGTTCGGGGATCGAATCCGCGACCTCGGAGGCAAAGTAGCCATTGCTAGCCATTCGAGTATATATTAAAACAACAATAAAAGCATGCTCTTATCGATGTATGTTGGAATGTTTTAAAAAAATATATTAAGTATTGGCTTTTTTTGGCGAAAGTCTTGTTTGGGATATCATGTTGAACCTAGATACCTTGCTTTAACCATTTAGTTCGGAACATCTATCATACACAATATTACTACGCATGTATTACAGTACTATTGCTTATACTGTGGTATACTATAAAATGTACTAGCTGACCCGACAGGTGTTGCCCTGTCTTCCTAACTATGAATATTGAATTCGAATTGATTTCGCGCGCGCTGTCAAATGACTGGCAGTTACATCACTTACATCAAAGGATATAGAGTTACATAAGAAAAGTTAATATGGTGGTCCGTTTTTAATTTTCTAAAATTCCGCTCAACTTTTTTCTTTCATAAGAACATTTTCCTGACAATAATAAACACAACAAAAAAAGAATTATCGAAATTGTTTCATCCGTTCACGCGTGATGCGATGACAAAGAGCAACAGAGATTCATTTTTATGTATATATTGATTATATATTTTCAGTTTAATTGAAAATGACCCAACGACTTAATTGAAATTCAGAAACCACGAAACCAAAATACATTTAAAGCATGCTAAATTAGTGTCGAATTGTATCGAAGTGGAACAACGAGCACGTAACACGAGGGATGTGTGAAATATTTGCGTCATGATGAGATGTGGACGATGCAAGTGAAACAGTGAAGCAGGAATGTGACGTGGCACGTGGCAGCAGCACACTGCAGTAGTTAAGACTATACAATCGGTTCAGGCGAGTTTCACTCGGAGTATTCGAGCTGTTACTTTTATGCGCGCGGCCGCACACGAACGCTCTGTTTCCCTAACACTTATTGTCTACAATATAACACGTTGTCAGATGACTTTGACTTTCCATTTATAGGCGTCAGATTTGGGCGTAACTGAGGTTTCTAACTAGAATCATATCAGATCAATCATATTCAACCTGCGGTACGTTCAACCTTTCTGAGAGACCCGACAAATAAAGAGAGGTCAATATCGGTAGGTATGTAAATGTTTGAAAAGCTCGCAGGATAACATTCTTCGAGTACTAGGCTGCAGTTATAAGCCTAATCTATTTGAAAATTGAAGAAGATTCAGAATATCAACGATCGCATTTCAATAATTACAAACTAAGTAACTCGTGTTAAATACTTAACAGGTGTGTGTTCGTGGCCCAAGGAAAAAAGGTGGAGTAAGTCTGACTCTGAATCTTATTGAAAAGGTTAGGAACCTAGGATCTATCATCCTAAGTTCCTAATCTTTTCAATGTTGTGCCCCCTATGACCTTAGAGGGAAACAGATTTTGCCTAGGAAATAGTTACTATAGATTTTTTTCATTGCACCAATAAAGACGACAAATAAATCCCTATTAATAATATAAATGTGAATGTGAGTTTGTTTGTTACACTTTCGCGCCGAAACTACTCAACCGATCATCATGAAACTTTGTGCCCATATTCTCAAAGGTAGGAAGGACATAGGATACTTTTTAATAAATAAAGTAAACGCGGGTGAAGCCGCGGGTGGAAGCTAGTAGTATATAAATAAATGCCGTACATAACGTAAGCATTTACGGTACTGTAACGAGGCTAACGTAGCAGAATTCGTAGCACTGCAAATGAAATATGTATTTGGCCATAAAAAGACATCAACGCGTGCTGCATTAAACTCTGAGAATTTAATATCTGGCTCGATTATTATTCTGGGCGCCCTCGCGCCGCTTTCATGTTATGAGTTCGTCAGACGCACAACATGGTGCCGGCGGCGGACGGCCGCACGCCGTGCGAGCCGTACTCCTTGGCTGGCTACCTCACAACTCACGACCAGCGCAAACATCGCAAGAATACTAACGGGATGCAATTTCCTCCTGCCTAAGCCTGTTATTTCTTTGATTGAAAGTTACGATATTCGCATAAGTATGAATTTTATGATTTAAAAATTAATTTACATTTGAATAATTTTTACTTAGTCTTATCGACCTTTACCCCTTTGACAATCTAAAAGACAGATAGAGCACATCGATAGTCCTCATACTTATGATGTTCGGAGTTTGCTTGTGTGTCTGCGACTATAGTCACTGGACAGCTCTTATAGAGGTTCCATTATGACTTCTGGGGTGGCAATAATCAATACTCGTTGTATTGCATACATGCGTATGCATCAGTGCGTATGCAACTTTACTTCAGGTTGATGAAACATAATTATTGTTTACCACCAGAGCAGTAAAAAAAGGTTTCCGTTTTCAAGACAAGTATCATTTATTATTTACCTAAATTATAAAATATATTAAATAGATAAATACTTGAGAAGCCAAGTTAGTATGCAAATCATGAATTGCATACTGCAAATCATGAATTCGATCAAACAACACACCATGTTCTCTGGGAGTGTGATATTTGGCGGCGGGAAAGGGACGACATGTTGAATTGTTACATGTCACATCCGGGGCAGTATATTCTGATTTGGTAGCAAAAAGGGAGTATTACCATGCGTTCAGACGATTTTGCAATTCATATTATTGGAGTCGATGTGTAACAACTCAATGTTTAGGGCACCAATAGTGTTAGATATGAAAATCCGTGCGCACGGCAGTTGAGCTTGATTTGATTAGCCATCTCTTTGGGCTTATGATGCCTTATTTGTCTGCCATATTGCTGTCTCTCATATTGACAAGAGGGGAAGTTTAATTTCAATTTCTTCTGATTAAATTCATTGTGAGTTCCAAGGCAACCGTAGTTTTACCCCTGAGACTGCAGTGGACTTCATTGTTCATTGCCTTTTTTACGCAGGAGACACAGTGGTGGGAATGTGTGGTGGGCCTCCGTCCCGTTAAAAAAAAGGCAGATTAGTATCAAGTTAATCTTTATTTATCATCTCGCAATCCTATTTATCAAACTTCTCATACCGCGGCACCGGGTAAGGATTATTTTCAAAGCTTCAAATGAAGAAAGTACCATAATGCAGGCAGGGGACAAAATAATGAAAACATAGTGTGACTTTAGCTGTCTGTTTTCTCGGAAATTACAAAAGTTATTGCCTGTAATGCACCGCAACTCCGCCATAAAACTTTGTATTGTATGCATCTTGCATGTCAAAATAAAATGCAGCCATGAGTCATGTACTGCACAAACTGTGGTTCTATTTAAGCTCATGCTGCGTACATGCTACATAAATGATACAAACGTGTCAAGCTTAAGTTGATATTAGCTGCACTTACTCATGAAAAGACAACATATTTACATTTCAGCCATGAAGTCTCACATTATTATTATTATATTAGTCAGTTTATGATTTTACCATACTTTAGTGGACAAGTAGGTAAGTAGGTAATATATTTATCGACACATTCATATAATAAAGTCCGATCTGTTTTGTTCGTAGTTCACTTTCTTGCGTTTTTATGAGTGGTAATGTCAGATTGCATGTTATTAATTCTAAATACAGGAAGATACTTAATTCTAAAAATGTATGTCAGCCGAATTCAAATTCCTTGTTTAGTCTAGCTAGCGTTTCTGTTCCATGATCATATTTATTGGACTTTGTGCTACGAATGAGTCGTTATTATAGCAAAATATTGTTAAGTATTACAAATTATTTGTTATTTGAATTCTTTTGTATATTTAGATGGTATTTGTAGCCAAATGCTGACCATGATTTAAATTGGGTATCTTTTGGATATGGATATTTTTTCTGTTAGTTTGATTTGCTTCTTTCGTTTAGATGTTCTTCTGTATTAAGATGCTGAGATGCAGAGCAAGAGATATAAGAGCCCAAATGTTCTTTTTTTTTCACAAGTATCATACTCTACCTTTTACAATTGACTGTGAGAAAATAAATACTCGTATGTAATAATACTAATAATATACATTACTTTTTCTTTTGCTTACAAGTACCTAATCTTATAAAAAAAACACGGGTCGCTGGTTCTATTTTCTCTTCGTCGTAGCCAGTGCGGCATCTCCTCCTTCCTAGAAAGATTCTAGTAGTAATTACAATACCTTGCCACATCTTGTTTTGTATTGGCCTTTATATTGTTGATCAATATAAAATGGCTAATAAATAAACAAAGTACAGTTACGGCCATTTATATAAACATGAATAACTAAATCATACCAATTACGTAAAGATGGGCATCAGTCCGTATCTTCTATCTATGAAGCACTGGTGCACGCGAAGATTTGGCAGCGATGGCAGATAACACGGCCGGTACCGTTGCCCGGATCGTTTGCCGGCGCGATTGTCGGATCGCCCCGAGTGCTGTGGACTCTACTAGGTATACCCCGACCGTTACTTTAGCACCAAATCTGCCTACAGTACGTTTTGTACTGTTTCGGATAATAAGTCTAAAGTCACGATCCGGTTCCGTGTACCTTTCTACGTAATCTCTTTGCTGAATTAGATGCTTCCTTATACGGAACGAATGTATATTTATATTGGATATTTATACTGGTCGTAGATATTCGTATCGCGAAGACGGATTGCGGCCAAGAGTGATTTATTTTGTTATGATGTAGGTATAATAGGAGATAATACGGCAAGAGCATTACCGGAGCGTGAAGGCGTCGCTTTTACAGTAACACTACTTAGATAATGACAGCTCTGACAATGATACGTGCTGCTAGTACTGCCAGTAGGTTGACTTTCATCTCGGTAAAAATCGTCAACTTTTGAACAATAGAGCACCGCCTCTATTTGTTTGTAAAACTTTAATGCAATAATAATAGTTAACACATATTATATAAGATAATTTTAACAAAAAAAAACCGACTCCAACCATTACTCCACATTTATGTATGTAGATACAGGCTGACGATGATGATGATGATGACAAAAATATGGGACCAATCAGGAAGTCTTTCAAATAAAAAAAATGTATTTTCCAAATCGGTTCATAAATCACGGAGTAATTAAAAAAATACAGTCGAATTGAGAACCCTTTTTTGGAGTCGGTTAAAAATAAACATTGTGTAAGGGCGAACTTATTATAATATAATTGATCTCTTCCAGTCAATCTTCGGGTCGAGAATCAAAACAACAAAATTATAGATATTAAACAGACATACATAAATCTAAAAATCTGCATATAGGTAGCCCAGTCGTGGTGCTCAAAAAGAATTACGAAAATTTTGCGGGACTTTGAAAATTGATGATTTTATAGATTTCGACGCGTTCTCTTTGAATGACTACTTTGTTAATTCGTATCTTTGGCGCTCTCGCCTAGGTACTTATCGAAAGAAAAAGCGCCTTAAAACATTTTTTTGACAATAACTGTTTTTTCCACTCATTTTTCGATGAAAATAGTTAAGTAATAAATTAAACTAGAAACAAATCCTACAGTTTGTGTATTAACTTATTTTTTGTAAAATTTATTAATAAAATAATAACTTAGTAATAAAATTAGTAGGTGTATTTGTTAAATTTAAATAGCAATATTTATTACATTTAGATCTATTCATTACTTTTTAATTTAAATATACGAGAATGTTATAATTTAAATTTTAAAGGCCTTATTACTAATACAACAAAACTGCTAACCTAAAGGGTCGCTTCATTGAAATGCAACATTATTTGATATTTGATTAGTGTAAATTTTCGTTCTGCATAGGCACGGGCTGTGTCCACCTACATACTGTCAAGATAGGTGTGAATGTTTCTTACATAACATGTACATTACATACAATACAACAAGTCTTATACAAGACAATGAATAGTAAAAAAAATGACACGCAAAAATAAATCAGCAATGATACTCGTATGACGTGCAGGACTACCAGTTTCATACTGATGCAATCGTCAGTAGTCATATTCCAATAAGTCTTCTTAGATAACCGTCTTCTTAGATATTCGTTGATGGTGGGCGTTAGAAATAGTTGAGAAATATAATAAACTAGCTTCTCCCCGGGGCTGCACGCTCTTCAACTTTAGAACAATAGCAAAAAAACAGCTCCTGCTATCGTGCTGCCTATCTGACTATCTCTATGCATTTTTTCACTGCTTCGTGATACTTAATACATCGAGCGTCTAAATATATTATTGTCTGGAATAATAAATTAAGTTACGCATATTTAACCAACTTTAGTCGATAGTTTAATATAATAGGCGGTAGTTTCTGACTAGCATTATTACTACGCATTCTAAAGCGATTCACATAAATTAATTTATATTACAAGGATAAAATTGTGCAAATAATATGGTATTGGAATCGTTAAGTTTGCAAAGGGAAATAATGCAGGTTCGTACCATTGTGCACATTTCTCTTGCAGAATAAATCACACGCTTTACAGACCTATGTATATTCATAGTCACGTTTTAAAGTCAGGACGTTAAATCGCCACCAACCAAGCCGGCTGTTTCGTTCTTTGTGACCAGAAATAAAATAACAAAGAATACTGATTCGCCAAGTTGAGTTCCTAGAGGTGTAAGGCGACCGGAGCGTCTAACCGGTTTGCTCGGAGATTCTTTGTTTGGTTATCGCTGTCGAAACGTCGCGACTCGAGGCGGGACTTCATTACATGACTGACGCGCACGTTTATCGTTTCAGAGATAGCAAGTCGCCGGATGTTTCTGCAGCGAGGCCCAGCCAGCTGAGGGCCGCGCGCCCTAATGGCTGTGGCACGGGTGCGCACGCTGCTCGTAACGGCGGCGCTGGCCGCGCTGGCGACCGCTCATGCGGTGCGTTTCGGCGATCGGCTGGCGCCACGCGTGCCCGCCGCCTACGGGCCGCGCAACGCTCCGTCCGAACACCACTACACGGAAGCCGACTATGAAGAAACCTACGATCAAGAATACGAAGAACAGAATCCTTCTGTTGAGGAAGAGGAGGAAGCGCAACCAGAAACAGAACCGCCGCCACGTCGCCCTGCTCGTACAGAGGCGCATAGACTTGAAATGAGCACCGAATACTTCGTAATTCCTGAGCGAACGTCGTCGTCTCTGCCTCCACCTACGTTATCGAAGGCTATCACTGTATCATCGACTCCGCTAATAGACAACACCACTGCAGTATCATCTGTACCAATGCAATCGCAGGGTACAATCAGATTAGAAGCATGGGCGGTACCAATATTGGCACTTGCGTGTGTAACCATGGCCACACTTGGCGGCTTCGAAGCCTTCGTTGTATGGGGTGCGAGCCGTAAAGCACCTAGTCAACGCCACCTGCTACTTGGACAGACGTTACTATTTGGACTGTTTTCTTGCGCAGCCACTGCTGCGTTGTATGCGACGACTCCAACAGTGTTCACTTGTGGTGCCGTGCGTTTCGGAACAGGTGTTGCGTATGTAATCGTGTTCGCGTCCCTCCTAGTGAAATGTGTGTTTTTATTAAGTTTAAACGGTGGAGTTTACCTCCCGGCTGCATACCAAGGACTGCTATTATTTTTCGCTGTAATGATACAAGTGGCGATTGGTGCTCAATGGCTCGGCGGTTCACCGCCGCGAGTAGTGACTGGTGGAGGAAGATGTGACGCCGCTTTATCAGATTTGCTATTATCATTATCCTACGCGGCGTTCCTCATTGCAGTGGTGTGCGGCATAGCTCTGAGATCGCGCGGAATTCGCGACAACTACCGTGAAGCTACACACATCGCGGCTGCTGGCGGGGCCACTGCGGCAGTTTGGGTATGCTGGGTTGCAGCGGCCCTCGGCGCACCCGAACGACACAGAGACGCGTGTGTGGCGGCCGGTCTCCTCGCTACATGCGCGGTGGTTTTCGCTCTCATGTTTGCGCCAAAAGGTCGTCGACTAGCCGCACTGGGCCGCGAAGGCCGATGGGATGCAGATCGCGAGGAAGGACTAAGTTCGTTGGGCGCCGGAGGTTCGGGCTACTCGCCGTCGTTCTTCCACTTCAAGCCAGTCAAGTACGGGATGGTGTCGGCCGCGGCGCCTTTGCCTGCCCCGCCACCCGTGTTAGATCGCAAGGAGCCGCCCGCTCAGCCAGCCGGTTAGTTAAGTATCTAAAATGCGCTAACAGTAAGAACTAGCGCTTACACGCACCACGATTTGATCGCATGTTCCCGTATTCTGTTCGCAGATCTGTACGGAGCGATGTTCGCGAGCTCAACGCACCTGCACTCGCGCCCTCTGTGCTCTCCACCGCACTACCCTCTGCACCCCTTAATGCACTATCACTACAACTATCCGCCTTATCATTACCTGCTACCACCAGGTAATGTTGCTCACCAAGTCACACCCTTTGTTATAAACTATACATCTATTTCGCAGCACACTAGGTAATTTGGTTTTTACTTAACACTTAAAAGCGTTTAAACTCGATACTAGCAAAAAGACCACCTACCGTCAAAAAAAACAGCTTGTGCGTGCAAGTGAGAAATATAGCGAAGACAAAAGGTATTCTTCCATTGCGAGTATCGAGCATAATCGCTCATGAATAAGGCGGAATATATACAGGGTAGGAATTAAATAAAAAAAACAGAGCATCTAAAGTTATAAAACTGGGCTCCGTTTATACTAATATTTCAGCGACTAAAAATGATATAAACATAACCTAATCTTGTATTTCAGTCGCCCATTTAGTATTTTTAATGGCTCAAACTGAAAATCCGTGTTTTAGGCGCAATGTGCAAAAAAGTCACACTGGTGTGGCCATATTTTTTTATACCACTAAGGGGACAAACAAGCATACGGTCCGCCTGATGGAAAGTAGTTACCGTAGCCTATGGACGCCTGTCACACCAGAGGCATTACATGCGCGTTGCCGACCCTGTAAAAACCTCTTTACGCCCTTTTTGAAGAACCATTTGCTGCAGCACACCCATGCATCTTTTACGTGCGTTTTATCTAGTGCTCTCCTTCATATTTTTTAATTTAATTTTTGTATGCCTGTGACTGTAGTTTGTTATAATCTATATTATTTTTGTTTTTAAACACAAGATATTTAAAAACTAGCCAGGAAAGGAGGAACAATTCCTTCTTCTATACGATGCCAGTGGAAGAGGCAGCATGCTGTACGCACGCTAAACCATAATTTTTGTGCTAAGCGTATATAGGTCTAAATCGCTTCGCATCAGGCGGGCCACATACTAAATTCACGAAATAAAGTAAAAAAATAAAAATTCAAATTGTGTTATGTAACTTTTATTTAGATAGGCTTTAGGTTTTTATTTCGACATTTTTGGCGCTATGTAGAAAGATTTTATTTAATTTCGCCGTGGTGTCTGTAATTCGCAATTTAAACTTGGCCCACTTCTCATTGTTAGATTAAGCTGAAGAATTGAGCTTTGATACACTCTCTTGATTTCTCTTCTCATGCTCAGTTACATAGATGCCGCCATTGTTATATAATCTAATATGGTTTATACATTTCTAAGCAGTGTTTTTAGCCTTAAATACCATCTCTATATCAGTTTAGTTCTAGATTATCAAGCCACAATAGCGTAACACATCACTGAGAAAACAAAACCAACATACCTACCATTACAAATTAAATTATAATTGTTCTATTACCTGATTATTAAAAAAGACCCATATTGGCAAAATTCTTTCAAGTATTTCTTCTTCGGTAATGGTCGATACCGAAATACTATTAGATAAATAAAAAAATTCACAAAAAAATAAGAATATTATTTAAAAAAATGTGTAATACGACAATGACAGAATAAATCATTTCATACGCGTTGATGAGATACAACATGGAGAGGTCTACAATATAGTCGTGTTTGCACTCTGCAATCATAAATCTGTTATATTAGGTTGGGGAAAAAGTCTTTTCGTATTTTATATGAAAATTCAAAACATTTTTTACTAAAGTTTATTTACATTTAACTAAAGTATGTAGGTGCCATTTTGTTCGATAACTTTTTGCCATCTTGTAGGTAGAGACATGATCCCATTACTATAGAAATTTTGGGACTTCTGTTCAAAAAACCACGACAAGTGGTTTTGGCAGTCTTCTCGTGATGTTAACCTGACATTGCCTAAAGAATTCTGAAGAGACCGAAACAGGTGGAAATCAGAAGGTGCAAGGTCAGGACTATACGGCGGATGCATTAACACCTTCCAGTCAAACTCTCTTAATTTTTGCTGAGTGGCTAAAGATGTGTGAGGTCTAGCGTTATCATGATGAAAAATCACACTCCTTCTGTTAATTAATTCCGGCCGCTTTCTCTCAACTTTTTGCTTTAATCTCATCAGTTGTTCACAGTAGAGTTCAGAATCGATAGTCCTGCCTGGCGGTAACAGCTCATAATGAATAATGCCCTTCCAATCCCACCATACACACAGCATCACCTTATTGCGGGTTAACCCGGGTTTTGCCAGAGTCTGTGAAGCCTGACCGGCCTTTGACCACGACCTTTTTCGCACGTTCTTGTCGTACGTGATCCACTTTTCATCACCAGTTATAAGCTTTTTCAAAAACGGTTCGCTTTCATTACGTCGTAGTAGAGAATCGCAAATGAGTACACGGTTCATTAAGTTTCTTTCAGTGAGATCGTGAGGCACCCAAATATCGAGCTTTTTAGTGTACCCAGCTTTTTTCAAATGCGCCAAAACTGTTTTGTGGTCAATTCCTAATTCTTCAGCTACGTCGTAACTACTGATATGCTGATCTTGCTCCACTTTTTCAAAAATGGCATCCATTTTATCCGTAACAGGGCGACCAGAGCGACGTGCATCTTTCACATGAAAATTTCCTGATTGAAAACGCTTAAACCAAATTTGTGCTACTCTCACAGACACTGCACTAGATCCATAAACGTCACAAATTTTTTTCGCAGCTTGCGTTGCATTTTTACTTTTTTTGTAGTAAAATTTTAAAATGAATCGAATTTCTTCATTAGATTCACTCATCTTGACAGTAAAAAAAACAAATGATAATCACACATTTACCTAATTTGAATTTGGAATTATCTTTTTTAAAATTTAAACTTTATAAAGATATCAAAACCTGCCAGATACAAATGGTATAACCAAAGAGATTTTATTACAAGTTCATACATACTAAAATGCGAAAAGACTTTTTCCCCTACCTATTATATTTTTTGCACGTGAGATCGAATCAAGTTTGACGTTACATCAGTTATTGCTTACATTTAACTAGAGTCTGAAACTTGAATAAGTTTCTAGTGACGCGTAGCGTTTAGACACTAGGAATATAAAATATAGCTCGGGCGCCACCTTCTCCGTTCTCAGCAACCCCATATTGAGATTTGCAAAAATGTAAACCCTTTGAATATATAGACCTAACGGGAATGTAGACCGTTTGAAAAAGTGAACCGATCGGGAATGTAGACAGATTGGACAAATGAACCGATGGGGAAATTAGTGTGATGGTACCGAAGGGCAGCAACACCTTCCTCCTGGTGACGTTATTTCCTCGTAGGAACACATCAACTCTCTAGGGCTCTAGGAATTGTTATTAGGTTTCGGGCAACTTACAAATACGCTGTACCTTACCTCTCTTTTACCAGAGCCTCGTTAGTTAATCAGCACGGTGCAGCGCGTCCAGATGAGGTTCGTTTTGTGACAAAGATAATGGTAATTCGCTCACAGTCCAACTTTTTAAATTTAATGGCTTTAGTCTCTATCAACTGCAAGTTATTAATTTTCAACCATTTTAGAACCTTGCTTGACACACAATTGATATAATATTCAAATATACATATTTACATTAGTAAACAATCAACAGCAAACGATATGCATTTTGCTCAATATAGTCCGGTAGATCATTAATGTACAGGAGGATTAACAATGGACCCAGAATACTTCCTTGCGGCAAGCAACAGGTGTTACGTTTAGTCGAAAACGGTCATTTTTTTTTGTTGTTTTGACGATCGTTGACGTTTTTTGAGTTCAGTACACTATTTCCTTTCATTAGTGTAACTACTAAACAGTGCCTTCCTCTAAATTCAGTAGCCTTTAAGCCTTTTTAATACCACCACCATCACCATAAAATATGTATCTACTATGAGTAGATACTTTCATATTTTATGGTGAAGGAAGTCAAAAGTGTTGTGCGTATCTAGAACTACCTAAATGTATTATAATTAATAAAAAAACAGGCAAGTGTAGTTTTTGAGTACATAGTTAAATCTAATACTGCACGAATTGCTGAGACTAGTTCTGAATCTCTATGACACCATGTAATATAAAAGTGTATTGTTAGTCAACAGATACTATGCATGCTATGTTTTAGTAAATAAAAGCTGAATACTGATTATACCATTGAACATGGGCAATAGGTATACCTAGACGGCTAGACACACTTTTCGTCCGCTAAGTACCTAACTCCCAGGTTGTGTGAATGAACTCCCTGGCGAAATTTACTGACATTACTGAGATTTAGAGGCAATGCATTTTTGCCATTCCGATTCGCTTGCGTAACTCCGCTACGCATGATCTCTTACTAGTAATAGTGGAGCCTAGATCCAGGCCAGGCCCAGGAAAGAATCAACAATCTCAACCCCCAGAGCATCACTAATCTGAAATTTGTTCGCTCGATCCGCAACCATTACCTTAGTCTTCGATCTATTGATATAGTGTCCCATGTCGCCAATTATCCTCTCTAACCTCTCCAACAGAGACCATTTACGCCTCGTTAGCAGCTTCCAGCGTCGTATTAGATTGTTAATTTTTACGCCACCGACGATGCTCTTAAATATATTTACTACTCACATATAAATGTGTATGTCTGTCTGTTATCCTTTTTCGCATTTAAACGGCTGAACCGATGCGATTTTTTGGCATTGCCGTACGAGTAGATTATATCTCTAGGAAGAACATGGATGAAATTTACGAAATAGGGAATTACGGGAGCGAAAAATCGTACCATCCTGGAAAAATTAGTCTTCTCGTCATAGTCGTACTAAAATGTCCAAAAAAACCTAGGCCGATATTCAATATAACGTCATCTATTAACAAATATGTTAACTACTCGACAGTAGATGGAACTGCATGTTACTTTACTACATGATTCTGAGAAAATCTGTCCAGATACTCTGTAATCTATCTAGATACTCTGTAATCTATCTAGATAATCTGTCTAGATACTGTAAATATCATTAGAAATGGCAAAACTAAAACATTTTTCTTAACTTCATTCCTTAGGATGTTGATCCACTTAAGTATACGTTATTGAGTACTATAAGGACAAACATTTACATAAGAATCTAACATAATTTAAAAACAAACAAAGCTGTTAATTTTGATACAATAAATTCTGTACTAATCTTCACTATAAATACAGGCGTGATGGTGCGTCCTGAAGAGGGCAACGTGTACACGAGCGTCGAGCCCACCTTCAGCAGCAACCCCAACGTGTACTTCCAACGCACGGAGCCGTTGCACGTCGGCATGATGTACTGAGCTCCTGACAAACCAGCGTTCCGATGCGAACAGTGGGATTTGGCAGCGCAATTACGGCGCAATGAACAATAAACACCGCCTGCGAATGCTACGACCCTCAGGCGTACGCTACGCCGCCTATAGGAAAGAGCCATAAACGCTCATTTTCATTGGACGATACCGCCAGCATGCAGGATGCAGGAGATTTTCTATTTATGCATGCCTTAAGACGTACGATGTTACGATGCACGTGGGGTGCGGGATATCGGCGATATGGAGCAATTGCAGACTTGCGAGGAACACCCTCATGCTCTATATCGCTCAAGATATGAACCACGGTTTCACTAGATGTCATAGCTCAACCAGAGAGTTTCCGCATGCTAATGTATTGACCAAGTTATCGACCAATGAAACTGAAGCTTAACGATGATTACTTAATATAGTTTTCTGTTGCTGTCTAAAGTATCTGACTTCAAACCGATTTTTTCCGCGTGCGAAACTCGTTCTCTCAACGCACAGGACGTTCAATATTCTTATTTATATTGCAAACCGACGTGTGATGTAACATAGCTGTTATCCAATCGACATGCATAATGCTATTGAGAACGAAATTTCTGCGCACATAAAATGAAAGATCGTCTAATTTGAGATTTTATGAAATCTGTGATAATTGTCTTTTTACTTTGAATTAATCCCTTCATTTTGATTCTTTTTTATACTTATTAAGGAGGCAAACAAGCATACTATCTGCCTGATAGTGAACAGTTATTGTAGACTACGCGCGCTTGCAACGGCAGAGGCATCATTCACGTGTTCCTGAGTCCTGACCCTGTAAAATCGCCTTTCTTTTATTTTGTCCATTCAACCTTCTAGTCAACTGGCAGAGACCATATGACACAAAAATTGCATAAAATTCAGCACAATACTGTATTGATCGGCACTTTATACAGCAACAGCAAATGCGAACACAGAGACTGTAATTACACAGACTATAAATTATTAAGTGGAACTAAAGCTGTTTGTGATTTTACATTGAACTTAACCCACCCTGAAATTGAAAACAGCTGTCAGTATGATTACTTTGGTAAGATGTAAGAATTAAGGACCATTTTATGTGTAAGTTTTTCTTCGATAAAATTTTGTAAATAAATTGAAGACTGTTTAAATATTTGTTTTATTGATCACAAGTGGCCTGACCTCGGTACGCACGGAACCTTTAGACTAAATTTATACCTTCGCGGAATGGAATGGAAGCGTAATTTTCACCTCATGACGCGAGAACGCGCGCGAATTCGCTGGAATGCTCGAGTATTCTCGCGTGCTATTGCTGTGACCAACCGACTCCCCGTTGGCGCCACTTCCCGCCGATTCCACAGGCAGCACCGACTGTAGCTAGGGAAATTCTCGAGAATGCGCTACGATTCCCCGGAAGACGCGTGACTTTTTTTGCTCGTATTTAAGTTTATATGTTACTAGCGGCCCGGTACGTGCTTCGGTACGTGCTTCGCTACGTATAAAGTGAAATAATAAAAAAAAAAACAACAAATTCATTTATTCAAACAAAAAAATATTTTATTAATTGCTAGCTATTTTAAAACTTAATCCAAAACATTTCATCATCATCATATTTTTTGTTTTTCTATTTTGAGCATGAATAAACAAACTGCCCTAGTCGGGGTACCGACTCTGGAACAGGCAACATAAAGTCGAAGCACGTCCATAAGAACAATAACGTCCAAAATGAAATGACCGCATGAATGACATAACAACATGCTTGTACTGTCAACACTGAAAAAAGTTTCAATTTGACAGCACAATCCCCATCTGAAAAAAGTTTCAATTTGACAGCAAAATCCCCATTAACAAAATGATCCGCCATTTATTGAATTCATTTGTTACAAAAAATGTGATAAATGAAGAACCGCTCTACCGATTTTGTGCAAACTTCACCTAAACCATCTACTAAATAGTCCGAATAAACCCTAAACATTTGGTTTGGATAGGCCCGTTCTTGAGTTATAAAATTACAACGAAAAGTGGCATTTATTTTTATATATATAGATACAATTGACATAAACTTCATTAGGTATGCTATGTACAATTTCGTTGTAAAATGTGGTTTCCGTTCCATTCCGCGGCGGTGTAAAAAGCCTTACACATATTATTACTAGCTGCCGCCCACGGCTTCGCCCGCATGAATCTTTGTCGTCGGTGATATTATGTCGCCAAAAGGTAGCCTATGTACTTCCTCGGGATATAATCTATGTCCGTGTTAAATTTACTTCAAATCAAACCCCCGCTTCCAACGCAGCAACTCTTTCCTTTCTGGTGACCTCCCTCACTCGCAAAAACACAACCCTCAAGGAAATTGTTTGGTTTAAATACAACAAAGAGGTCGACAGATGCATTGAATTGGGCTGGACATCTTTGAAAAGCTTCGGCACATACTCGTATTCACCCTACGCATAATCCAAACACATGAAGGCTAAAGTTTTTATCCTTTGTGCTCTACCGGTAATGATCTATGGTGCAAAGAGTTGGACACAACCGTCGCCGGGCTGGTCAGTGAAAGGTCGCGCAGCGAGCGATGAAGAGTGCTAAGCTCGGGGTTTCTCTAAGGGATAAGGGTAGAAATTTATCGGAAACCCAAAGTTGTCGATATAGCCTTCACAGTTAGCAAGCTGAAGTGGCAATTCGCCAGCCACATCGGCCGAGTCATAGATGGGAGAAGGTACTAGAGTATAGGCCACGCGTAGGACGACAACGCGTAGAACGATTCTAGATGGTCCAATGACCTCAAGAAAGTGGCTGGATGCGAAGACGGATTGCATTTAGTGGAAAGCATTGAGGAAAACCTATATTCAGCTGTAGGTAGATACAGGCTGATGATGATGAGACTTGTCTAGACTGTATAAACCCAATGTGACAGAGGAGTATCCTTACTAATATCATAAATGCAATAGTGTGTTTGTTTGTTCCGCTTGCACGCCTTAACTACTGAACGTATTGCAATGAAATTTTGCATTTAACAATATATTATAAGTCCCAAATTATAAATATATTATATATTCCTGGACAAATTGCACACTGCCACCTAGTCCCAAACTAAGCAAAGCTTTAACGTTAAAGCTATAACGATAAGTTTTTTTAAATGCATACATATAATACAAAGAAAACATCCAGACATAATAAACAGAGATGTTCATGTAGATATTTGTTTTGAGTCGGGATCGAACCCGTATAAGTAGCAGGATTGAGCTTTTCCCAAGGGGTGCCCAAAAGTTTAGTGCGACACCCGAACGTAGAGCCGCAGGCGGAAGCAAGTATATGTATCATACATAGCGGTCGCCCGTGACTTGAGAAGTTCCTATATTGCCCAATGCAAAAATTTTGTATGGGAAATTTTGGGACTTTTTTGAGGTGGGCAATGCAATCACCACCGCCCATATAGCAAAACCAAGGGGTCGCCGATCCGTAGTCAGCCTATAATTCTTCCTTTCTTGCTTTCTAGTGCCCTCACTCACTCGCAGGAACACAACAACCCTCAAGGCAATTGTTATTTGGCTGCGGTATTCTGTGAGGTACTTTCCGAGTCGGGCAGCTTAAAAAATACGCTATGCCCTACCTCCCTTTTCGCCAGATGTTTGTCAGTCAGCAGGGTGCACCACGGGCAGATGAGGTTGGCTTTGGTTCAAAGATGTTAATGAAACACTTATATCCCAAATATTGCCAAAATTAGGAATATTTGGGATGTAAGTGATTCATCAACATCTTTGAACATATTCCTGACAATTTTGGTAATATTCCCTGGAAAAACAAAAAAAGAAGCCCTTAACGGCGTCCGCGTGGATTTTCATTAAGTCGTCAACCCTTATTCATCGCACAGCTGGGATTTGGGCCTCCCTTCAATCGAAGGGGTTTAAAGCATACTCCACCGCGCTGCTCAACTGCGGGTTGGCGGAGGGATCCCTATTATAACCTCTTAATCCGGAACAAAGAATTTTGACGGAGAACCAAAGTGATCGACATAGCTCTCTGAGTCAGCTAGTTGAAGTGGCAGTGGGCTCGCCACATCTGCAGAGTTAGCGATGGCAGATGGGGAGGAAAGTCCTAGACTGGAGGCTACGTATGGCGCGACGAAGCGTAGGGTGCCCCCTCTCTAAATGGACCGCCGATCTCAAACAAGTGGCTGGTAGCGGTAGGATGCGGAAAGCGGAGCATAAGCATATGGTGGAAAACATTGGGAAAGGCCTGTATCCAGCAGTGGGCAGATACAGGCTGATAATGATGATTATAACCTCTTAGGGATGACAGTTACATGAAAAATATCTCTCAGATTCGACCAAATTACACAGGAAAAAATTCCATTAAGTTAGGTTAAGTAATTTAGAATGGTACAGGATACAAGAAGAAAGATGTAATGATAATATAATAAAATTAATTTATTTTAAAAAATCATTTTAACAACAGGTTTTACCTATCAAGCACTTAAATATGAAGTTTAATAAAACTCAACCACTCCTTACATTGATCTTAAAGAGTATTTCTACTTGTCAGCACATGCACATTGCACACCACAATTATATTGTCACAACTAATAATAATCACTTGGTGCCTGTTGAGAGCAGAGCCAGCAATCCCGAAGCAACTAGAAGGGAAGTAATGTAGTTACTGTGAATCTATTAAGGAAACTTATTAAATAATCAATATTTCGATAACAATAACATTTAGTAATTATTATTTAATAATTGATTTCAGCTAACTTGCCAGAATTAATTTAAAATGCAAGATTTTTTATCTAAATTTTTTAATTTTAATTAAAAAATCTCACAAAAATTTGAATTCTTTGTTTGTTTGTTACATAAGTACTTATAATTTTTTTATATATAACACCAGGTGCCAAACAAGCATATGGCCTGCCTGTTGTAATGAGGTTACCATAGACACAAACAATATATCACTCGTGCGCTGGCACCCCAGCTGTTAACATCTACATCTCCTCACTCATATCCTCTCTCACTCACAAGAGCACAACAATTTTCAGGGGCATGGTTATATGGTTGCAGCTTCCATAAGATGGAGGTCCTTTCGACAGAGCCTCTCACTAGTCTGCAAGGTGCAACACATGCAAATCTGATTGTTTTTTACTCTAAAGATGTAGAGCCACTTACATCCCAAAAGCATATCAAAAATATAAATCTAAATAACTGATACATTAGAATTGATTAGAGCTACTTTTAGTACCTTGTGCTTGTAATACTAATAATGTCTTTTTACTTCATTGCCAAAATTTATAATAATTTAAATTTATATGAGACCAAGCATGCTTAATTTTTTTTTTCGTTATTAGCCTCCAATTTTATTTTTTATATCTGAGACGAATTTAATGACTATTTATATTATTTTGAAATCTGTCAATTGGTTTAGGCTGTAGAGCGTCCCAAACAAATCCACATAGGTAGATACACACAATTAAAAAAACAACCCTCCTTTCTTCATCAGTCAGGTAATAATGTAAAAGGATACACTGTAGGTGAAAATGTGCGTAGGATATAGAAGCTGCTCAAGATCACAATGGTCAGGAACAATGCGTTATTGTAGAAAATGGAATATGTTGTTGCTTCATAATCGGCCACCTCATTCTTTTTCCATAGAATTCTGTAACAGATCAATTGAGTATTTGTATTTTATTGTGAAAGTTTTGCTTCATTGTTCCTCTGATACTTTATGTGTTTCATATGTAAATAAAGATAAGAGTATACAGTGGCGAATTAAGGCTAAAGCGGGCCCTAGGCAACATTGTATTTCCGAACCTACTAAAGAAGTTTTCACTTCCAAAATAAAAATTAAAAACCTAACTTTCGGGCCCCAAACATAGGCACGTGCCTAGGTCGCCTAGACCTTAGTCTGCCCCTGGGAGTATACTACACTTATATATTATTGTATTTACTGCTAAATGTGAAAATTTTTAAGGTTTTGAGCAAAAAATTTAATGAAATATGTTTCAATGGTTTAGATATAAGAAACAACTGTTATAAAAAACCTCTCCTCTCTTACATATCTAAGCCACTGAAGTTTGGTGTGAAATTTCAGTGAAATGACCTATAAGGCATTTAATTTTGTATTACTATTCTATTTCACATGGAACAATTTTTTTTTTTTTTTTTATACTACGTCGGGTGGCAATCAATCATACGGCCCGCTTGATGTGAAGCGGTTACCGTAGCCATATTAACGTTCACAACATAAAATATCGCTCGCGCGCCGTCACCCCCGCTGCCATCGCAGCATCTCCTTCCAAATCCAGTAAATTTATAAAAAATTACCTATATCTATAAACTGACAATTATATACCTACTTATGGTTACTTAGCTAACAACACCGGGAGAATCACAATTTGGTACAAACAAAATTCTGACTTAAGCAGTGTTATGTGCATACCATGGCATTCAAATGTTGAAAATGTAAATTGTTGAAAGCTAAGTGATGGTACATACTTTATTAAATATTATAGACAGTAGATACCTAATTGTAATGCTTCTTCTAAGAGATATGATGAGATTTTCTAATATTGAAATAGCCGTGAACTGAATTTATAAATAGGCATAAGAGCAAACCTCTCATCTTTCTCCTTCCTGCTCATTTTCTTGTCTTCGGCAAGTTTCCTGGACATCTCCCTCGCAACGGCATCTTCACGGCGCACAGCAACGCGGTGTTTCAGCTGGAACTTAGTGTTGCGATACGCCAATGCTAAAAGCCAGGTGCTTGCGCCACTCACCAGTGCAAACCATATCAGTGATGTGCTCACCTCAAGAGCATGCACTCGCCAGAACAACCCTGAAATTTATCATACACAAATATAGGGCACGATGGAAACACGTAAACAGTCTAGTCTAACCAGTCACGGTTACAATTTTTTATAGCATATTATGTATTAAACTAGAAGAATTATCACTGCGTAAATATAAACGGTAGTGCAAGAAATAATTTAAACATATTTACATATTGGAATTGCAGATACTATGAAAGCATTCCCGTAGAAGAGAGCGGAGGACTTCGTTGATACGTTCCTGCTAAAGTCCTGCAACAGCAACTCTTCTTCCTTTGTAAATGCCTTGTTACTTTTACTAGACATTATTAACAGTATGGAGGACTTTATCTAATTTCACTAGTACTTTACAAAGAGTTTGAACACATGAACACACAGAACAAAACCACCGAAAGAAAGTCTACGCGCTGGCAGAAGTAAATTGAAACGTCAAATGACAAGCCACCAACGTGTCAAGAAATAATACCAACATAGAAAAAAAACAATTCGGATACACTATACATTATCAATCAGTCAGGCAATATAATAATTAATAATCAGAGACATTCAATTTCAATAGTACCTATCTATCTGAAATGTTATGAGTTGAGAATGATTGATATGTACTAATGTAATGTATTCGAGTTATTACCCTTAATAAATTAATCCCTTATTAAAATATGTAGGTACCTAATTAAACAAATAGAAAAATCTTGATCACAACACATTACAGTGTTTTGACAAATGGATTCACGATCCGTTTGTTTATTTTCTGACAATCAAATAAATATTGTACCGAATTATGGCGGGAATGGCGGCTACTGTATTTAACCTAAAAATAATCTATTTCATTTTGAGTTCATACTAATGGGCGTTAACATGATTTCAAATGGTTTGGAATTGGAATGATCGAGTCGCCGCGCCGTGTACTTCTAAAGGCGGGTCTCCTACAAATATTTTCTGAACATTTTACAAACATATCGGAACAAAGACGATGTACTTTAAATCCAGACGATTTCGATATGCCCTATAGATATTCTATGCTTATGATGAATCCGGGACATATGTAAGCAAAAGAGAGTTTCTTCAATATGCGTGCGTGACTAATTTTTGCAATCTAATGGATGTCTAGGACAGTGGGACGAGCCGCTTTGCAGATTGTTACGAAATAACCTTTTACAAACATGTAGCAATTCTGCAGAGTGTGCCCGTCTCCTGGCTGTAGCGGAATGGAAGTCTGGATTATGGCTACAAGCATTACCATCTCCTAATTTAGGAACTCTGTTGGATCGCGATACCTTCCGTCTAGCGATGTGTCTGCGTTTGGGCACTTATATAAACGCCCCGCATCGTTGCCCCTGTGGTGATACTGTCGATCAACTTGGTCACCACGGACTTTCGTGTCTCAAAAGTGCAGGCCGCATACCACGCCACGCTAGCCTTAATAATATCATCTACCGGGCTCTTGCCAGCATCCGTACACCCGCGGTTTTAGAACCGAACGGGCTTGCACGTGATGATGGGAAGAGACCGGATGGAATGACACTTGTGGCCTGGAGGTTGGGGCGACCTTTGGTGTGGGACGCTACCTGCGTCGACACCCTTGCGCCGTCTCATCTTCGAGTCACTGAAGTTAGGGCTGGTGCAGCTGCAGCGTTTGCTGAAAACCTCAAACGGCGAAAATATAGTTGCTTGGATCAGAGCTACATATTTGAGCCGTTTGGGGTAGAGACGCTAGGTCAGTGGGGACCATCAGCACATAAACTGTTTCAACAGTTGTCAAAAAGATTGATCGAAGTATCACATGACCAAAGGGCTGGCCAATATCTCGGCCAGAGGATTAGCATTGCCATTCAACGTGGCAATGCTGCCAGCCTTTTGGGCACTTTTCAAGTGGGTAACGATTTGGCGGGGCTTCATTATTGACGTGACAACGTCTTATAAATTGGTTAGCCGGGTGACACTTCAAGAAACTGGGTCACGTTATGCGCTTACAATGAGAGCGAGTGAAAGGCGCGTGCCTTTCACTCGCTCTCATTGTAGGCGTGTCGTGGACGCGTGTCCCTTCTAAGAGCGAGAGAGACAGACATAAAAAGTGAAAGGCATGCCGTCGTTGTCACGTAAAACTTTCGCCCGTATACCGACTTTACAGGCAACCAATTTTTTTATTTCTAAGTTATATTAGTAGATTAGTTTAGGATATGATAAATTACGTCTTTTGTAGCAAATAGTAAATGGATGTCTTATTTGACCTTTGCTGAGTCTTGCTCACAGACATTCAATTAATATAATTGAATGTCTGCGGTCTTGCTCGAGTTGCTTGTATACTTAAAGACACGTAAAAATATATTATGCTTATATGCGGTGGATGAAATTTTCTTGTAGGTATGTACTAGTGTAGTAATCTGAGTATACTCTGAAGTCTCAGTACAGCCCCAGACTCTTGAGTATGTAGTCTTATGGTATGGTATATATGTAGTTGTATCATAAGGATCGGACCTAGGATTTTACGTTACATTATAAGACTGGCGATGTAAAAGAGAAACGAATTGGTAAAAAAAATCTTCGTTAGAAGAGTGATTGCCAAAAGAAGCGAAAGAACATGTGAGTGATGTCTGAGAACGTCATTGTCATTTTTAAATAAAAATCAGTTTGGATTTGTAACGCGCGCCGCTCCGTTGTTGTTTTGAACTTTTGATTATCACAACTTTTGTTTCAATAATTAATTCCTTTAGTTTCCTCGTATTCTTTGTTTTTCTATTCGTATTATCTTCCAATTTTCTGTTTGTTACTTCAAATATTGATAACCAAGACACGCACATATATAGTTGTTCACATATCAATATTATTGACTGACTTTGAAAATGTTTTGAAAATATTAGATTAATAATCGCATGAACACAAAATGAGCCACTTTGAATTTGCAATACCTTTGCAAAAAGACGAGTTATTGGAGTCACATGCTGGACAATACCACGTAGAAGATGTCGTGCAACCAAGAGTTTTACTGTCGAAATTACAAGGTATCTAACAACTTTGTCGATCAAATTTTCTAGGTTCGTAAAGATTATTAAATATCATACATGTAAATGTAACTCACTGATCATATTTTACAGACGCTGCTCGAGCATATAACTCTGAGGGAGTGGATTATATACTTGAACATTTTGATACATATTTTTCTATAATAGTTCATGGTAATAAATTAGAATGGAATGTAATAAACAGAGGTAAATAAATTACAGTACCTACAATAAAAACGTTTATTGGTTTATGTACATTTTTTACATTAATATTTTCTGTTTTAGGGTTTGATCACATAGTAAGAGCTTCAAAAAACCTTTGTAACCACCTAGATGTAATATTCCAAGACAAGCAGATAGATACTGATGTGCGCATTAAGAACCTCAATATACTCAAAATGACCATGTACTTATTTACTCAAATAATGAAAGCAAAAGATGCCAAGTTAGCAGCTGATGTAAGTAACTTTTGCTTTCATAGTGTGAGAGCACTCCATGAGAACAGGATATAAGGGGCAATATAGCTACATACTGAGGCATTTGTATAGATTAAATAATCCATTGGGACCCAATTTTCTATTACATAGTTACCTACCCTAAGAATCAGTGATAATGTCACTGTGTAGTAGTCTTGTGCTTAATCGGACACTCTTAAGTGCGCACTCTAATAGTACAGTCCGATTAATGTACTAGTACACCTTATTAGTACTATTAGTACCTATTAGTACTCAGAAATTTAGCCGACAATATAATCATGTGATCAATGTAAATTTGGTAATTATAAGCACTATAAAGCGCTGTATAAGATTTTATATGAATAAAACACACGGCGCTGAAAGCGATTTATACCAGTGCAGGGCGCTTACCTCCTATCTCGCTTACTCTTACGATAACATTGCGAGACGCTTTATTGTTTGTCTCTCGGACAGACCACAGTGTTTCGGGCTTGGATAACCTAGTACACTGTATGAGTTTACGAATAGTCCGATTAGTCCGAATGAGAGTTCGCGTTCGGTAACGTTTCTTTTAGTACAGTGTCAAGTACCGTCACCTATTAGTACATCGTACATGTACTACTCAAGACTACTGTGTAGTTGTTTTCTGTTTTCATAAACAAAACAGTGATAAAAAAAAATAAACTGCAGGACTAATAACAAGTAGTTGTTTGGTCTAAAGTGAACAGTAAATATAGTTGTATATTTTTTTTTTGTATCTGACAAACATTTTTTTTTGCTTTTTTACATGTGAAAGAAGGAAATGTAATGTTTATCATTATATAATATGAAAATTAGATTCGAAAATGTGTGTGTATTATATGTGTGAATATTAATATATTGTTGCAATATAGTGTCTGAATTAAAATCATGCTATCTATTTTATTTTCCTTCCAAACTTGGTTCTCCCAAATTATTCTACTACAAGAACGTAAATTGTAGATTTTAGTATATTGAAAGATTCGGAGAGAACCAATTCAATATTCTGCTTTTGATGCTAAAACTGTGCATGAATTAAAATCTGATAACTTATTTTATTATTTATAAATGAAATAAGATAATGAAATAATAATTTATAGATGTTACAATTATCAACTTAATTATTTGTCTAAGTCTATATTATTAGAAATAAATACTCTAAAATTATTCTACTGTATGAATCAAAATTTTACTTATTACGTGTTAGTTCAACCATTAAGAAGTTAAACTATGATTTTAGAACTCTACCAAGTTAACTTTAGGCAAAAAAGGCAAAAAATCAACTGATGATGAAGAGTTTTGTGGCTGGACTGAGTCTGACAAGCAGGCGGCTCTAGTCACTTTACATTTGGTAGCCCAGCAGCCGTTGTCACGACTTTGGGATCCCCCACTGGCCGAGGATAACTTTGTTTCGTAAGTTGAATGGAATGTTTTTTGTTCTAGTTTTATTAATTTTCTTGTTAAGTTTGGAATAGTTATCTAAGGCAATTTGATCTATACTACTTTGCGTGCTGCCGCCACTAATTAGTTCATGCAAATTACTGCCGGCCGGCACCCAGCCACTACTGTTAGTAGATGCATGCAACTGCCGAGGCTGCTTTGGTCGCCGCTGCTCCAGCTGCTGCGATCGTCTCGGCGCATCTCCAACATCTAGAACAGAAAAAATGTTTGACTGCAACCGCCCCGACTGCCGTGGTCGTCTCTGTGACACGTGTTTCTGACGCGAGGCATCCTCAGGCGATCTGTAGATGTCGTTGGTTAGAACAACAACCTTAAAATCGGCTACAAATCAGCTGGAGCAGAGACGACCAAAGCAGCCTCGGCATTCGCATACATCTACTAACGGTAGTGGGTGGGTGCCGGCCGGCAGTAATTTATATGAACTAATTCGTAGCACGCAAATTAGTGTAGATCAAATTGCCCGTAAATTTTACTTCCGTAACATAACACCTGAATATATTATTATCTAAAGTTATCTAAGTTCCGATTTAGAGAATCTATTGTGCCAAATATCATTAAAATCAGTTTAGCTAAGAAGGATGAACACACAAATTTTCACATTTTAATTAGGAAAATCAGTACATGTCCCTTGAAAGAGAGGATCTTTGCTTTTGATTTTTTTAAATGAATAGTATAAACAAGATATTTAATTATTAATTTTACTATAATGAGTGAGAAGCAATCCAATCTTATTGCATATGTCAATCTAATTGATCTCCCAAGTTAAGCAACATTGACCATAGACTAGATATAGAAGAGTATAATGTATCTCATGCTTCGGCGGTCACATTAAGCAATTGGTTCCGGCTATTATCATTAGAGGACAATGGTAAATTCAAGTCAATGGCCTTTGGATGGCTTGAAAACTATGGCCTCCATAGTGGACTTCTGTCTAAGGGCCTGCAGTCGAGGAGAAACCCATCATATCCCAGCAATGGGTTTAATACGCATGGACGCCGAAAAGTGATTTTTATATATTTTTCTAGCATGATAGCTGAGCCATGTTACAAAGTACTGGCAGAGCAAATAATCAAAAATAAGGCTATAAGAGAAACGGTGTTCCAAGTTCTAGGAGTGCTCATCAAGAAATACAATCATGGAACAGCTTGTCTTATAAAATTGGTGCAGGTAAAAATTATTAATATTTACATATTATGTAGGATTAATGTACTACATATAATAGACATTAATTACTTACGCTTCTTTTTATTACAGTAATCTGTCTCCCTATTCTAAAAAAAGGAACTAGAATTCATCTATCTTTAGATATCAGATTTTTTTAAAAGGCTATCTAAAGCTCTCGATATCTTGTTTAAGTTATACAAAATCATATAATAATGTCTAATGTAGGAAACTTGTACATTTTTTTCAGGTCCTCCAAATGATGGAACATGCAGTGTCCCCTATATGTGCTGGTGTAGTCCAGTTAACCAAAGATTTTGGCCTCGGTACATTTGGACCACAAATGGTAAATATTTATTACTTAAAAAAAAACAAAAACTTTATTAATATTTAGATATTAGGAAGTTACATGAAAAACTAAGGGTACATGGTGCATGCAGCTTACATGCATTTGAATTGGAACAAATCGCACATTGAACATTGAAAAAAATAGTAAAAGAATTTCGAGCAGTTGCTACGCCTTATCAATCGTAACTGAAATTATTTTTTTTTCAGTTTTAACAAAGAATTTTACATATTGTATCATCGAAATCTGTGATTCGACCACGTTCTTTAAAGAATCAATAGTGGGACGTTATACCTGTTATATCTGTATACTTCCATACTATTTATATCAAATTTGTTTGTAGGTCCGTGAAATTGCGGAAGCCTTAGCTTCTAGCGATGAAGAGAACGCTGGTGCGAGCACAGAACAAGGGGCCGCAAGGAACTGCGGCGCGTTCCTTCTCGAGCTCACTAAAGAGCTACCCAAAGAGATGACCGGCGCTATTGCTACTATACAACCTTATTTGGAGAGTGACGAGGTACGTCTATTATGCCTTTTGTCTGCAACTTTATTGTAACTACCAATTGTAAGTTCCAATAGATGGGTCTACTAGTTTCTTGCACCATCTATTTTATTCAATTTAGTGAGAATTTGTATTATATTGTTGTATTATATTTTTTTAAAGCCACTAAGGTGTAAAACAAGCATACGGCTAGGGCATGAATCTCGGAATCTCGGAATATCGTAATATCGGAATCTCGGAACCGATTTCCGATATTATAAATTCCGATACTGAGTGACCCAATATCGTAATATCGAAGTCAGACAAATTTAGTTTTTTTTTGTTTTTAAATAAAGTTAATAAGAGCGCCACACGTGAGCCAATATGAGACGTTGTTGTAAACATGTTGAAACGCCTTAAATATAAAGAAAATCCAACTAGTACCATCGCCGACATAGAAACAGAGACGGAATCAACGACAACTGCTTTATTATCTTCCGATGAAGATGATAAACCCTTAGCTCGTCACGCTACAACGAGTAAGTTAACCCTCCAACAGGAACTGGAGAAGGAACTGGAAAAGTGCAAAGAAAAGACGAGAATCGTATCCTCGTCAGACAAATTTGATCTTTTGGGGTTTGTAATGACTAAAAAAGTAATATACGCCAAGAGAGGTGAAAGAGGAGTTTATCTGACCCAGGTCTACACTTACCTTACATGAGTTTGGTCTACCAGTGTTGAAAGTGTACGTGTTTTTCGTCAGCCGGTTATTTTTGTAATAAAATACGAAGTTCACCGACAAAATGCTTAAAGCTTTGTCGTTTTGTGAATGTATTGCAAAGAAAAACGTGCCTTTAAAAAATAAGCCTAGTCTTCATTTCTAATAATTAATAGTCATTCCTAATAATTGTTGATTTCGCTGTTATTCCCTCTTCTTCTTCGTTACGCTTTTGACAAAGCGTTCGAGCGGTCGTGGTCGTCATGAGGGAGGATTCGGGGTTGTAGTTGCTCGCTTCACAATATCCCGTCATCTCGTCCGATTTGAGGCACTTTTAGTGCACTCATGCAGTAGGCCGCCCACGGCAGACTTTATCTGGTCGGTCCACCGCATGGGAGATCTGCCGCGGGGTCTTGTACCCTCGACTCTACCCTGAACCACAAGGCGTTCGATGGAGTCACCTTCGCGTCTTGAGGCGTGCCCGAAGAATTTTAGTATACGCGATTGTACTAGCCTAAACAGTTAATCACTGCTTGATGCTGAGAGAATCCACGATACTCCGAGCATTCGTCTCCAGCACCACATCTCTAAAGCGTTGATCTTTTTCTTTTCCACTTCGCGTAAAATCCACGTCTCTGCATCGTATAAAAATATGGGGAAGACTAAAGTTATTACGAGCCGGGTCTTAGTGGCTTTAGTTAAGTTCCTGTTCTTCCATATTTCTTTCAGCTTACCCATTGCGTTTCTTGCTATAGCCATGCGTCTCTTTACTTCATCCACGCAGCCACCGCTGTTCATTACAAGAGAGCCAAGGTATATATAGAACTGGACCACTTCACAGTTTGCGATCTGTGTTACTTCTGGCATGTTACTGTTGGCGAGATCCACGATCATTATTTTGGTCTTAGTACGATTGATCTTTAGTCCGAACTCTAGGTTTACGCGTTCCATTCTGAGAAGTAGTTCTTCCAAATGACATTTATTAGTTGCAAACAAGGTGCTGTCGTATCGCATACCGCAGGTTTGCAATCCTGTATCCACCAACTGCTACACCGTCTGTCCAATCCTTCAAAGTGATTCTCATTATAAGTTCTGTGTATACTTATATTAAACAAGAGCGGTGATATTATGTATGATTCTTGGCGGACACCGGCACTGAGGTGGAAGTTAATTGACAAAATGTCATCTGTCCGTACCGAAGCTGTTCCTTCTTCATACAAACGTCTAATAAGGTGAACTAGATGTTTTGGTGTCCCCATTGCTAACAGCGTATTCCAGAGCTTTGGCCATTTCACCGAATCAAACGCTTTGGAGAAGTCAACAAAGCAGATATAAGTTGGCTTGTTGAATTCTCGAGCCTTACAATGAGTATTTGCTCTCGAGTGCCCTTCCCCCTTACAAAACCAGTCTGTTCCGGAGCAATCTCCTTAGACAGATAAGCTTTGCCTTTCATTTTGAATATGTAACAAGATCTTGCTAGAATGTGATATAAGTGCAATAAGGCGGTAGTTGTTACATTTCTTAGTTGACCCCTCTTTGTGTAACGGGGTGAAGACTGTATGAGTCCATTCACCAGGCCATATTCCGGTTTTCCATATCTTATTACAGATGGTGTATATAATTTGTGAGCCGTGCTCTCCCAGGGCTCGTATGGTTTCGATTGAGATCGCTTCTCTGCCCGTCGCTTTTCCGTTTTTGAGGTGGTTTATAGCGGCTTCAACCTCTCGTATAAGTATGGAGGGCTACAGTTCCTCACTCTCAGGCTCCGCGCTGGGAAAGTTCTTGCATCGTGGATCTTCATATAGGGACTGACAATAACCTTTCCAAGTCTCTGAGATTTTATCCAGTTCTGTCACTATATTGCCACTAGTCTTCGATGGCCCATGTTTTCGATGACAGTAATTTTGTAATGATGCGAAGTTTATGGTACAAATGTTATTCCTAAATGTTGATTTTGCTTCGATATTTTCATTTGATATGTTATTGATGTTGATTATGAGTCCGTTCAATTAGTAATGTACTTATGATAATATCGAGAAATCTGTGATTTAATAAAAAAAACTAAATAAATCCACAAAGTTCTATACCAAATAAAAGAATTTGATCTAAAATATTATGTTTACTGTATCAAACCCAACTTTATGAGGATGTATAACGCATTTGTGAAATTCCGATATTAATATCGGAATTCCGATATTGAGATCTAATATCGGAAATCAGTATCGGAATTGAAAACTTTCCGATATTACATGCCCTACATACGGCCCGCCTCATGAAAAGCAGTTACTGCAGCCTATGATGTTTGCAATGCCAGGGATATAACACGTGAATTGCCTACCTTGTAAAAACCACTATTAAGCCTTTCTCGAACAAATTCGGCCATTATGGTACTTTTGAAAAATAAGATTTAATATACCTACATACATTATTATGATTATATTACATATAGCTATATGTACAAGTAAAACTAATTTTCAGTCGTACACGCTCCGTATAAGCGTTCTGGGGATGATGTGCGAAGTCCTCAGCGTGGAACTCCGCGGCGAGGGTCTGACGGACGAGCAGCGCGCGCAGCGTGACGACTTCTTAGACGATCTCTACGAGCACATGCACGACCTATCTGCTTATGTACGGCATAAGGTATGTTACCATATATTTTGTTTAAGACCTTTACTAATTTACAAATTAAAATGTGAATACAACAGAAAACTATGATACATTAAGAGCATTCATCAGCATAATAACGCTTGTATTGAAAAAAATATAGTGGATATGAATTATAAGAAAAAAGTGTGAAGAAGCAGATAGTAAAAGTCTCTCAATGAGTCAATAAACTTGCCATTAGTAGTTGAAACGATAAATCCTGGCCACATACAAGACGGTGGGTATGTGTGGTGGTGAAAATCTCTCTTCAAAATTATTTTTCTACAATAAATATAATTGTAACTAACAGGTCCTTCAGTTCTGGTCACGTCTCCAACGAGAGAATTGCGTCCCAGTGAATCGCCAGCGCGTGGTGTTGGAGCGTGCACTCGGCCGGCTGCGGGATAAAGCCGCTCTCGTCAGGAAAGCTGCGATACAGCTGCTCAAGGTACAACCAAAATGTTATTAAATCCTTATTAATTCCACTGCTGGAATACGGGCCTCCCCTCGATCGAAGGCGTTTAGAGCATACCGCACCACGCTGTTCAACTGCGGGTTGGCCGAGGCCAGTGTTTTCAAGCTGCCTAAAGGCCACTGACTTGACTTAACGACTGTCATCTAATGACATCTATCCGGGATCGACGGCTTAACGTGCCCTCCGAAGCACGGAGGAGCTCAAAATAAATAAACCCATCTATGGACAGGCTACGGTCGACGTTTCTTAATGCGTGTTCGATTAGACTGACACGCGCAACGACGCCATCGATATCCTCATTAACACGCGCAAAAGGACCCTCACATATATTCTGCCATATATATACGTCTCATTTTATTCCACATTAGGTGATAAACAAGCATTCTGTCTTCTTAATATAAAGGGCCCCTATGCTAGAAATCGTGCGGCTAATATAGCTCAAAAGTCCGATGACTTCATTTTCTCGCTAGAACACATTTTTAAAAGAAATAGTTAGTTGGCTAGAGATTTTTATGCGAGTTAGACATTCCTTCCCAATTGGACTCAATATTCATTGCCTCTCTCACGCCAGTGCTCGTTTGCTAATTGGCGATTTGGCATCACATCCTGGAAAATTTCCTTTGACTCTTAAGATAATAGTGATTTACATCCCAATCTTTGTATTGTTTTAGATCTTTCTCGAATGTAACCCATTTTCGGCGCAACTTAAACTAGAGCTGCTGGAAGAACAATTAGAGACTGAACAAAAAATATTAGACGACCTTCAAAAAAAGCTCAATCCAGGGCCGGACTCAGAGCTTGTAAAGAAATGGGAAAAAATTGAAAAAGATGTTATCAAAACAATAAATGAAAAAATGGACATTTTGACCCAAGACGAGCCAGAACTATCACAGGCGTCTTTAGAAAACCTTTACGATGCAATTCGTAAACACATGCACGAGAAAAACTACTACAAGGCATATCTGGTAGTTAAACACACTGAGAGACAGTACCCTGATGCTAAGTTGTTGAGATGTGACATGCCGAAGAGTGATCAGGTACGTAACTTTATCCTTTTTTTTTTTTGAATCTGCTGAATATCAATGGTTGAACAACTCGCGGGTTCGATCCCCGCACAAGACAAATATTTGTGTGCATGAACTTGTCTATTTGACATGGTCTGGGTATTTTATATGTATTATTATGTATATATTTACAAACAAAAACAATGTTTCTTTTGGGACTTTGTTTAGTTTGGGACTAGATGGCAACGTGTAATTTGTTCTGGAATATTATGTCACCTTTTACTATATGTGTTAACATCACGATATAAACAATGATTTTAATTAATCTTCTTGGATTACAATACGCATTTTATACCACAAACAGTGAAACTATGCAATCAATTCCATTAATTCCATTGTTTTCCTGAACAAATACCGTAAAAGAGTTATTAAAAACTGATACCCGTTTAAATTATTATTATTTAAAATGTTGTCTTGGCCAATTTGCCAGAATATTATACATATTTATGAAAAATGAAAAAAATCCCCCCCCTCTATATTTTTCCATTTTCCAATCATATTTATGATAACCCATTTATATTGCTGATGTCTATGGGTGGTAATTATTATTTTCCACATACATGCTCATTCTCCCACTCGTGTAAAAATGGTATGGTAATAGTAAACACGACAGTAGTGAATGTATGTGATTTTCTACACTCTCTAAGGTAGACTGGTAGAGAATGCATTTAGCTTTATGTGTATTATACCTGTATATGTACGAAACTATTGTGGTCACAAGATTTTAAATAAATAACTATGTAAAATACAACCAGAGCATAAATCTTTATTGGACGCATTTGTGCATATACGCCAACGGTATGCCTGACTATTCAATTTAAATTAAAAGAAATTCTAGTCCGCCTATATCTAAAGCCGTGTCCATTGCGCCGTGTTTTCGTGTTTGCAAACAGGATAACATTGTTTGCTTAAAGGATGCCTTTTAAATTTACACAAATTACACTAAAAAATCTTACAGATCGACTACTTCGTTGCTTTACTTCGCAACATCTTCGTCATACCCGACCGAAGGAACTCTGTATCGCTGACGCAGCAGTGTGAGAATGAACTAGCCCTATACAAGAGAGTGGAAGAGAAAGAGAGCATTGTAGCATTCCTCCAGGAGTCAATCCATTTCTGTCGCATGGTGTCAGAGGCTGTGCCTCTAATTAATTCATTGTTGATGTCGAAACAAGCTGGCGACGTCAACGAGGCCATCGACTTCTTCACGACGGCACACCACTTCAATATTGAATCTGCGAAAATGGGAGTTTCTAACATGCTGTTACTTGTATGGTCGCCGGATCAAGTAAGTTGTAACTTTTTTCACGTTACCACTTCAAACTGTTCAGTTATCTAAATTAATCACTTAATAAAAGGAATTATTCCCAGTCGCCCCCGCGGGGACTGCCACCGGAGGCAAATGGGAATAAAAATTCCCAGTCGCCGCCTGTGGCGACTGGGAAATCCTTGCCCCCACTTCAGTTTCGCTGTACATTGCTTGCTTCATCGTCAGAAATCTGTAGAATACCCAACTTACAGCATAGGCGTTGGCTCTAAAGATCATGGTGAGCCAATTACACCCCAAAGGTATCGTATTTTGGGCTTATATTAATGGAATAAAAGTCGGGAGTTGGGACAAATAAATTCACACAGTCTTACATGGAGTTGGTTAAAAGATTATCTTTACTTCTTTGTCTATTAAAATTGAGATTTTAAGGCATGTTAACCCATCTGGAAATGTGTTTATTATCAATATTATTGGGTTATCCGAATGTTTGTCATGTGTAGGAGAAACGAGAAGCCGTCGAACGTGCCTACCGTGAGATGTACCTGGAGTGCGAGAACAAGGCGGAGCGAGCACGGGCCTTCGCAGTGGGCAAGCGGCTCGTATCGCTGGTAACACAGCTCGACCGCGGCGCTGCGCTGGCGCTCGACCAGCTCATGGTGAACTGGGTCGACAAGGGACACATCACGCCCGCCCTCATACAGGTCACTATACTATACACCCCGCCAGACAAACAGCTCGACCGCGGCGCTCGACCAGCTCATGGTGTACTGGGTCGACAAGGGACACATCACGCCCGCCCTCATATAGGTCACTATACACCCCGCCAGTCAAACAGCTCGACTGCGGTGCTCGACCAGCTCATGGTGAACTGGGTCGACAAGGTACACATCACGCCCGCCTTCATACAGGTCACTATACACCCCACCAGACAAACAGCTCGACCGCGGCGCTCGACCAGTTCATGGTGAACTGGGTCGACAAGGGACATATCACGCCCGCCCTCATACAGGTTACTATACACCCGACCAGACACAAACAGCTTGACCGCGCCGCGCGACCAGCTCATGGTGAACTGGATCGACAAGGTACACATCACGCCCGCCTTCATACAGGTCACTATACACCCCACCAGACAAACAGCTCGACCGCGGCGCTCGACCAGTTCATGGTGAACTGGGTCGACAAGGGACATATCACGCCCGCCCTCATACAGGTTACTATACACTCGACCAGACACAAACAGCTTGACCGCGCCGCGCGACCAGCTCATGGTGAACTGGATCGACAAGGGACACATCACATGCACTCTTACGAGGGTCAAACTGAAAGTTCTTAGAAAATCAAAAACTGAGCAAACTAGCAAGTTATTAGTTTTATTATATCTTTTCAAAATAGTGTCCATTCACATCAATACACCGCTGCATCCAATGGAACCACTGAGAAAAGCACTTAGCCCACTCGTCCTTAGGGGTCTCTTCGACGGCCTTTTGAAACGCGCCCAATGCTTCCTCGGTGTTCATAAAAAGTTTTCCTCGAAGTTTTTCTTTTATTTTCGGGAATAAATAAAAATCGGGCTATACGGCGGGTGACCCAGTAATTCCACGTCTAACGTCACTAAATAGTCGATCGTTCGCCTGGCGGTGTGCGACGAGGCGTTGTCGTGGTGAAGAAGAATCCTACTTCGAGGACGTTTCTCCCGAACTTTTTCCAATACAAGTGGCAAACAAATGTTACTGTACCACTCTGCAGTAAATGTTTTTTGATCCTCCAATGCTATGTACACACCGGCCCAACGAACGCCAACGATTGGGTTTCGCTGGCCTTCGTTGGTACTGTCTGGACTGTTTGGCGAACGCCAACGATCGTTCGTTGGCGAGTGCCGGCGATCCGGAGCGTGGCGGTAATATCAAAGGAATTGAGCCATTCGATCGAATTCAGTGTGGACGGTGACCGAAGGCCAGCGAACGAACGCTCAGTTGAAGCGAGAGAGCGTAGCGTGCAGAGGTAGTAAGTTGTCGTGTAAACGTAGTAGTCTAGTAAAGTTGTCGAATAAACGATATTCTTTTTCTACTTTCAAGTCCGAAATCATTTTACTTCCACTAAACACATATCTGTAATTAAAATATGTGGTTGTCCACCATCTTCGCTTTCGTTTATTTTTTCTTGTCCTTGCTAACTCGTTAAGGTATATAAAACAAGCAATTATAATCATTTCGTCGTCGTCCATGATTCAAATTGCGAATGCGAGCCGGAATCTGGTCCCAACAATCGTTTGCCCGACCACCAAATATATTTGGACTTACCTCGAAGGCCAACGAGCATGCGGTAGCCAATGCTCAATATAAATAAAAGAAGGAAACACACTGTAGCACAAATTCCTCAAACGAAAACCATATTTGCTAGCTCACAATACAACACACGGTCAGCTCAGTTAATAGAGAGATAAATATTTACAATAAACAACTCTATGAATGCAAAAGAATGATAACCGAATGGATAATGATACTGACATATGAGGAGACGGAAACCATAATGCAATCATTTTATAAAAAAATAACAATAAAAAAATAACTATAATAGATATGTACATGTACGTATATATATAGTATAATGTATTATAATAAAAATATATATAAATATGATTATATTGTAATATACTACAGACATAGACATACATAATGACGATGAATTCAATACACACACAAGTACACTCACGCCCACAAACGAAAACACGCGCGCCATCATACATGCATTGTATACACATACGCACTTTCAAACACACACCGATTCACACACGCGCGTGCACACAATCACACATGTATCACACACAAACACGTAAATAAACACTCGTTCTGTTAATTTTAGCAGGAAAAGTTATGTAGCTATGAAAGAGGGTGGCCTCCTAATACAGGTATTTTTCATGCTTAAAAGGAGACTTCAACCATGAAATTTGTAAAAAGAATCTTGTTAAAAGAAATAAATTATTATTATTATGTATCTCTTTTCAATCACGGGTCAAGCCCGGTCATTTGATTGGCGTGCGCGGGGATATGGATCCAACGCGTAGAGGCCCCTTTGAGAAGTTTGATGTAATGTTGTACGCCCGCCGTGACCCGCTCCAGGATATGTCAATGGAACGACATACCCATGAGCAGGTCTCGGCAGGCGTTGAGAATATTGCGAAGTGTGATGGAAAATAAATGGGCTATGGAGATGAGGTCTGGGTGAACTTAATACCGGGCTATTACAATATTATTATTATGTATCTCTTTTTAATCACGGGTCAAGCCCGGTCATTTGATAGGCATGCGCGGGGATATGGATCCAACGCGTAGAGGCCCCTTTGAGAAGTTTGATGTAATGTTGTACGCCCGCCGTGACCCGCTCCAGGATATGTCAATGGAACGACATACCCATGAGCAGGTCTCGGCAGGCGTTGAGACTATTGCGAAGTGTGATGGAAAATAAATGGGCTATGGAGATGAGGTCTGGGTGAACTTAATACCGGGCTATTACAGAAGAGGGACGGACGCCTGCCATAACTGCTTTTATTGCTAGTTATTTGCGGCAGGCGGTGGCTTGCCACTCACTAGATGGGCCCCCGAAATGCCAGGAAAACGGCCGGGGGCAACACCGGTGTGAGTGACTCAGGGATGTCGAGAGGTGTGCTGCGCTTTCTCCGAAGTTACTCGCGGCGTGATGCCCTTTAACACTTCCACCCCTGGAGCATATAGCTCTAGCGGCTCCTCTCTGGACGGCCAATGAAGGCAAGCCAGAGCTGAGAGTCCTGCGGGCCTTCTTGTGTTTACACTCCGACCGATGAAGACACGCCGGAGACGAAGGCCCTGACCGACTCTCTGGAGACTCGGGTCCGTGGTGTCGCTACTCACACAACAGCTCGCCACACAAGCTGCCCTGCGGACTTATTATTATTATTATTATATCTCTTTTTAATCACGGGTCAAACCCGGTCATTTGATAGGCGTTTCTTCGTTGGCATTCGTTGGGCCGGTGTGTACACAGCTTAAAACAATTGTCGCATAGTGACCTGTCCTTCCGAAGAACGAGGCCACCATCTTTTTTCCCACACTTCGACCTCTCTTCACTTTAGTTGGCAATTCCTCGAAAGGAAACACCCACTGAGCAGACTGTCTCTTGGTTTCTGGATCATAACAGTAAACCCAGCTTTCGTCACCCGTAAGTATGTCGAACACAGCATTTGAGTCACCTCCGTTAAATCTTTGAATCATTTCACGGCACCAATCAACCCGACGGAGTTTTTGGGCCTCGGTCAAATTATGAGGTATCCACCGGGCACAAAGCTTCCTGACCGCTAAATGTTCATGGAGGATTTTATGCACTTGAGTCATACCGATGCCTAAGCTTGTCCGAATCTGCTGATACGTCACTCTTTTATCAGTCTCTATCATACGCCGCACAACACTGATGTTATTTTCAGTCGTCGCCGTAGAAGGCCGTTCCTGACGCAGATCATCGGTGAGATTAGTTCGACCACGTTTAAACTCATTAAACCAGTTGTAAATAGTCACATGAGATGGGGCTTCATCGTGAAAGGCCAATCGAAGTCTATCGTAGCTTTTTTTTTTTTTTTTTTTCCCCTTATGGCTATAGAAAGCTATCATAGCTTTCTTGCTGACTTAAATGACAACGAAAGTCATAAAAAATCATTGCACGAAAACTTTCTCGCGTTAAATTCATGTTGACGTGACACAGACAATTTTCAATTTGCCGCCAAATCGTAAAACAAATGACAAATGAATGAAATACATACTCAATAATATTGGCAGAGTTCCATTTTTAAAATTTAAACTTATTTTTTTATTATATTGTTTACAAGTGGCCAGTTCTAAAAACTTTCAGGTTCACCCTCGTATAGATTTCGCTGGTGCTAGAAAACAACAGTGAAAAAACCTCAAACGCTACAGATTGTACATGCCTGCTATTTTAATCCACGGATATTTGACGGGAGAATTTTTTTGTCTTTACCTCTTTTTTTATTTATATATATATCGCAATATCGCAAAATTAGAAAAATGATTTCGATTTTTTTCCTATATGTAAATAACACATTAAATTGGACTTTAGGTATTCTGGGAAATGTTCCTGAAGAAAATAGACGGCACCACCGACATGGACAGCTACGCTGCGTTGTCGCTGCTCGTCATGATATCCAAAGCGAAGCCGTCCGTGGCGCTGGCCAACCTTGAAGTCATACAGACCCACGGCCTTACAGCTGACTACAACTCCAGGAATCTCAGTGCCCAGTTGCTTCTCACACTGGCTAAGAAGAATCAGCGATACCCTGCCGACCACGATATTTTCACTGCCATCTTCGACAGCTTGTTAGAAGCCTTCTCGAAACTAAATAAATTCATGGCCTTTGCGGCCAACACAATTGACTTTATATATGCAGTATGTGACACTCCTGACACGCTCTGTACAAAGATCCTAGCAGAAATGTACAGAAGGATAGAAGAGGCGATTGTGAAGGATAATGAGAACGAAGAAGAAGTTAGTTTGCCGACAGAATTGTTCATACGTTTCGTATCTGTGTTGGGTCACATTGCTCTCCAGCAATTGATATATCTCGATATAAGCGTTTACAGTGAGCTGAGACGAAGAAATCAGGTGAGTAACTATTTTTAACAATATTTCTTATGTACATCGTAGTCATTTTTTAACTGTTTAGAGAGTATCTCAATATCAGGATCATACAGATTTAAGAGTATTTTTTTGAAGCATGGTAGTCAAAATTGTTTAATGAAGGTTAGTAGGAATCAAGAATGTTTTCATTTTTTTATGTACAGGTGGTGCGCGTCGTAAATTGCTCCAAAGCCAACGTCTTTCTTTGATATTGTAAGACAAATAGAACTGTCAGCACCGAGGCCATTGCCTGTGCTGGCAAGTATATTGCCAGTAAACTTAGAAATACCAGGCCGCACTTCGATGTGCTATACGTCTAAGAGTATATATAGTTCCCGATTTTCTCAGAATACGCGATTGTTCCAAAATACTAAGATTATTCAATCCTATTGACGACGTACATGAATTGAATTGTCTGTTTGGTGGTCGCCACTGTTTATCCTGGCTACACAGAGTTACACATTGGTGGGAATGTATGGTGAGCCCCTGTCCCGTTAAAATGTACATGGGAGATTTTTCCTTCTAATTCGTCTGGGCTAAATTTAATATTCCTTTGAACGAAAGTATTAAGTATTACAACTAAGTTAAAGTTCCTGTTCCATGCTCTTTATACAATGTTAGATAATTATATTATTTTCAATATCCTACTTAGGTGCGTGAAGAACGCAAAGCAGAAGAGAAGAAGAAGAAGAAAACTGGTGCATTCGCGACGCCGGCGCGGCGCGGCCGCGTCGATGAACTCCGCCGGCAGACGCTCATGAACGTCAGCAACGCCAGCGCCTCCTCGCGGGGCCAGCGCGCGCTCAGCCAGTCCAAGGGGCCCTCGGTAATATACTGCTCCCGCATTACTGTCAAATATAACATGGCCTCCACTGTAAGAGGACAGTCCACTGACAGTGGAAGGATATACCTACTAATATTTATTTATTATTCATGAAACTACTTGTTCAATGCATGCATTATCATGAGCTGGATTTAATGGTGTCAGTGTAGAGTCATAAGATTGTAAGTATTAAATACACGTCCAATCTGAGCTTATTCATATTTACGTGTAGGTTTATTTAATTTATTCATACTGCAACATTAAAAAAAATATTGACGACAATTAATAAATTAATAATAAGAAAATTCAGGTTATCGCATTTAATTAAAAATAGGGTATTATCTACAAACAAAATATAATCCTCCGTTGGATATTTATATCCTGATGCCATTTCACATAATGGCATAAGGTAAATCATTAATGTATATTGAAAATAGAAATGGTCCAAGTATACTTCCCTGAGGAATCTTGAAAAGGTCTTGATTTTCTAATTAACAAACCACGTGATGTCAATAAGTTTTTTGTGTGTAGAAGTATCATTTTTTTATACTGCAGGCAGGCATACAGGCAGCCATGCACACGGCCCGCCTGATGTGTAATGATTCCCGTAGCCAAATAAACACTCGCAGTATGAAATGGCGCTCGCGTGCCTTCATCCCTGCTGCCAATGTAGCAACCCCTATGTTTTCTGGTGAGTTCACTCACTCGGAGGAACAACAACCTTCAAGGTAATTGTTATTTGGCTGCACTATTCTGTGAGGTGGAGGTACTTCCCCAGATGGACAGCTTACAAATACCCTACCTCTTTCGCCAGAGCCTCTCCAGAACATCATTGATTTATTTATTTTGTGGTTCACCAACAGATCTATACTATCACATTTTACAATACACGTATATAGTTACATAATATTATATAAATTTATTAGTAGTGTAATTTGGATGTTAATCATCTTTAGTTAACCAGGTGTAGTCTTTTGTGCTGAAGTCGATAAGTTTAGTCACAAATATTTCTTGTTATATATATTTATTTACCAACCCGCAAACCCGCAGTTGAGCAGCGTGGTAGAGTATGCTCTAAACCCCTTCGATAGAGGGGAGACCCGTATACCAACAGTGGGATGATTATGCGTTGATGATGATAAATATCAGTTTGTACAACAAAGGAGTAGATAGAGATCTATTCCTTTGTTGTACATACTGATGTTTTATATTGTGGTGGACGGCAGACAAACACTACGATGACGGAGGAGGAGGCGGGACTGGAGGGCGCGGTGGCGGACGACGCGGACGCGGAGTACGTGCGCAACGTGTGCGAGCGGGACATCGTGGGTCCAGGCACGGCGCTGGCGCGGTACTTGCCGCTGCTGCGCTGGCTGCTCTCCAACCCCGCCCGCTGCAGCGCGCCGCTTCAAGCCGCCGCCGCGCTTTGTTTCACCAGGTACTAACTCCCAACCGAACGACTGCCCCGCCGAAAACCTCTTTATTTATTGAAGTAAAACTTTATCTAATCTCATACTGAAATTTAGAGATTAAAAAACTAAACACAGAATCTTATTGTCAGTCTTTTACGCACAAGACATTTAAATAAATTTCAATAGTTGCTTTTCGATACAGCTCTTCTATGGACAACTTTGACGAGCTCGGTGGCGTAGCGGTCAATGACGCGGCTTCGACACCAACGCTCGTGTGTTCGATTCCCACACAGGACAAAGATTTGTGTGCATGAACATGTCTTGGTCTGGGTGTTTTCTATGTATCATAAGTATGTATTTACAAAAAAAAATGTATTTACGTATGTTTATCAGTTGTCTAGTACCCATAACACAAGCTTCGCTTACTTTGGGGCTAGATGGCGCTGTGTAATTTGTCTGACAATATTTATTTACTTATTATTTATTGCAACTTTGCAAAAATTTTCTGCATAATCTGTGAACGCGGCGCCGCGCGACGCGTCGCGCATGCGCACCACGCATGCTCGATATGCAAATGGATTTATAGTAAGAAATAAAGCTGTTAAATTAACTTCATGGTTTTATTTAAAATATTATTATCGTCTATTTCATGAGATTAGATAAAGTAGTGTATGAAACTGCACATAATTAGGTCTTAAAATACTCGCGTGATCCTATTATCACAGTCGCTTTCGGCTCATGTGATAGACTCACACTCGTATTTTAAGAACCCTTATTATGCAACAGTTTCATAAACTACTATTGTACCTATTCACAATCTTTTTTTTTAAATACAGGTTCATGCTAGTATCGAGCACAGTGTGCGAAGATGGGCTGCAATTGATGGTCACCGTTCTGAAGAGGTCCAAGAATGTCTCGCTGAGAACCAACTTGACAATCGCATTTGCTGACCTTACGCTGCGGTTCCCCAATCTAACGCAGCCATGGACACACCATATTTACCACATGTAAGATATCATTATTCTTAAACAAATATAAATGTTAAATTATACAAGTTTTAGGGTGTAAGTGGTTTATCAACATCTTTGAACCTAAGCCAACTTCACCTGCACGCGGTACACCCTGCTGACTGACAAACGAAGCTCTGACGAAAAGAGAGGTAGGGAGCGTAATTGTAAGCTACCCGACTGGGGAATGTACCTCCACCTCACAGTATACCGCAGCCAAATAACAATTCCCTTGAGGGTTGTTGTGTTACTGCGAGTGAGTGAGGTTACCAGAAAGGAAGGAGATGCTGCATTGGCAGCGGGGGTGGCGGCGCGCGAGCGATATTTTATGTTGCGAGCGTTGGCTACGATAACCGCTTCACATCAGGCGAGTCGTATGCTTGTCTGCCACCCGACGTAGTATTGGTAGTATATAAAAAAAGTAACAAATTAATTGAATTTGCCTTTACTTTGTACTAGACCAGCTTTCGGCCGCGACTTCGTATTCTCGTATCCCAATATTTCAAAGGAATTTTCTCAGACCAGCAGATTTAGCTGTGCACTAATAAGAAGTGATGTGATCTAAACTACATAGTTACCTACTATAAAATAGGCTTGCCATGAGCACGGCCGTGTGTTGTACGTGAATGCACTAAAATTGTCTCAAAATTGCAGCGCTTCCCTCTCCACCGCACGCGATATTCCATAGACCTTACTTAGCGTAATAAATTCTTTGATCGTTCATCTATTCAGTGGTGTGATTGAATTTTGAATGGAGATGATAGCTGCAACACCAAACTGTATGCCCCGATTTTCTTATCATTCGTTTTTAGGGTTCCGAACCTCAAAAGGAAAAACGGAACCCTTATAAGATCACTATGTTGTCCGTCTGTCTGTCTGTCTGTCTGTCTGTCAAGAATTTCTATGTCGAGAATGCGTGGAGGTATCAAGCTGAAATTTGAACTGTATGCTCAGGTCTACGGTCCCATGAAGTTAAAAAAAAATCAAACTGCTAAGTTTACGTAGAAAAAAGTTACGGCCGTTTATTCAGCAAAAAACGCATATTTCGACACACTCAAGGGAATCAAAACCTATAGGGTACTTCCCGTTGACCTAGAACTATGAAATTTGGCAAGTAACATCGTTATAGACTACAAGTACAGGAATAAATCTCAAAACTATACATTTGTAAATAGATCTTAAAAAATAGGGGGTCTATATTTTTTATAGGGTGTCGAAATTTCAAATTGAAACTACTAGTTCAAATGGGGTATCATATGAAAGGGCTTGATGTACACATTGCAAAATATATTTTATTTATTTTTTTCGACCCATTATTTCTTATTTATAATGAAAAATATAAAATTTAATAATGATACTACGTACCTACGGAACCCTCGGTGGGCGAGTCCGACTCGCACTTGTCCGGTTTTTTTTTGAATTGCCTCCAATGGAAGCAATTTTAAAGACGTTCTGTCTATAAATGAATATTTTGACGTGTTCACGTCAAAATATTCATTTATCTTTTGATTATCCTCTAGTCTCAGCGATGAAGAATTGGAAGTCCGACAGTGCGCAGTGAAGATGCTATCCTTCCTAGTTCTTCACGAGATGGTTCGCGTAAAGGGCCAAATAGCAGATATGGCGCTGTGTTGCGCTGACAAGGATCCTCGCGTCGCAAATATGACGAGACTGTTTTTCAAGCAGCTGTCTCAGAAAGGAAACGCTTTGTATAATGTGATGCCGGACATCATATCGAGGCTAAGCGACCCAGAACTCAATGTGCCAGAAGAACAATATCGGATTATTATGAAGTAAGTACTATTAATCTCCGCCAACCCGCAGTTGAGCAGCGTGGCGGAGTATCCTCTGTATCTCTTCGATTGTGGGGAGACCCGTATCCCAACAGTGGGAGAATTATGGGTTGATACCAGAAGTACTATTAATATGACTAGTGTGTAAGTGTAACTGGGGTGTAAGTGGTTCATCAGCATCTTTGAACTAAAGCTAACGTCGCCTGCACGCGGTGCACCCTGCTGACTGACAAACGAAGCTCTGACGAAAAGAGAGGTAGGGAGCGTAGTTATAAGCTGCCCGACTGGGGAAGGACCTCCACCTCACAGAATACCGCAGCCAAATAACAATTCCCTTGAGGGTTGTTGTGTTCCTGTGAGTGAGTGAGGTCACCAGAAAGGAAGGTGATGCTGGGTTGGCAGCGGGGGTGCTATGTTTCTATAGTTAGCATTACCCAATTCTTTCCACCATATTATTATGCGATCCTTTGTTTTCCGTATCCAGCCGCTACCAGGCACCTTTTATGAGGTCGTCGATCAATCTAGAAAGGGGGCGCCCTACTAAACTTTAATTTGACGATACTCAATTGTTTGAAATCGTCTATCTTTCAGGTATATAACATCGTTGATTCAAAAAGATCGTCAAATGGAAGCCCTAGTAGAGAAGTTATGTCAACGCTTCAAGTTATCGACGGAGGAGCGACAGTGGCGCGACCTCGCCTACTGTCTCTCGCTGTTTACATACAACGAGCGCTCGCTCAGGAAGCTCATCGAGAACCTGGACTGCTTCAAGGACAAACTACACTGTGCAGGAGTCATGGAATGCTTCACCACGCTCATGAATACCACGTCTAAAATGGCCAAAACTGAAATTAAGGTAAACACATGTTTTTATGTCCTATTCCTTTCTAAGAAGGCAACGATAATACAATTTCGAATGCGAATTTCACATCTAACTTCTTCTTCGACTTCTATTAAATAGATATGATTTAATTAGACAATTTCGATCAATATTATTTTGTTAACTAAGTAATAGAGACCGCGGGCATCATCATCTTCCCTTAGGGTTTTGTGTTCCTAAGAGTGAGTGAAGGCGCCAGGAACGAATATAATATAATAATAATCGTTTATTTTTCTCCACAACAATATTAGTACAGTAATTTGGTAATTACAAAAAACAATAGTACCTTAAATAATACTATCATAGTGTCATGCAGTAACGAGACAAATTCGCATTACATAAAATTCCTCTCATTACTACAATGACAAAAATAGTTAGCAAGTCTCATGAAATAATTGTGAAACAGCTTTGTTGTGAAGAACTGGCGCCCGTACTAGGTATCCGAAGAACCTGTATCACGGGTCACCAGGTCTCCACCCGGTGTTATGATAAAAGTATGTAATCTAACAGTTTTTCAATTTAACATAATAAAGAAATGATCACATAACAGGTATACTTACATCTAGATGTACTTATAAATAGCAAAAGTAGATGAGCATTGTTACAAATAAAAGGTACGTATGCCTTCGACTGGAGGAAATATGTCCAGATAGACCTTTGAGCCCATGAAAGTCGGCTCGAACTAATCGACAGATAGCCACTTGGTAATCTGTCCAAGAATTGGAACCGACCAGGATGGGATATACTGACACGAATATTAGGTAAATAAAGAAATTCAATTACATTTCTATTCTACTACATTGGATTAGAGAAAAGCCAATGAAAAGTGAAATGAATATTACGTACCACAATCGACTATGTTATAGCGTCTGAATATCGCGTAAAGTATTTAAACGACAATAAAGATTCTTGAACTGAAATGAGTGAAATCAGAGTGAATTAGTCTAAGCAATAGGAAGAAGTAATTTTTCTGTTTCTTCATAGTTAAGCAGTAAGAGAAAATCTGATACTTTTCTCTTACACGTAAATTTAGTAGTTGGGTAGATAGCAAGTTTATGGTTGATGTGTTTGTAAAGAAATGGGCCGAGAAAGTCATAGAATCGTCTAGCAAAGGTGGTTTTATGAGTGATAGTGGGTAAGACAGGTCTCATATTACGAGAAGTTAAATTGGGATCGAAATTTAACAAAGAATGTTGTTTTAAAGTGGTAAATAAAATAAATAGTTGGCGTATTGATAATACTTGACAGGATCTATAAAGTTCCGCAGTAGGATATCGATAGGGTTTAAAGGTACACACCTTAAGAATGGCTCTCTGTGCCCTTTCTAGGCCGATAAGGTGAGTTTTGGCTGCACCTCCCCAAGCTGTAATACAATAAATTAATAAAGATTGACAGAGAGCTATGTATGTCATTTTCAATGTCTTGGGATCAGCAATGTAGCGCAATTGTTTGAAAACAAATAGAAGTTTTCTGACACGGGCTGTGAGCATAGAAATATGTTGTTTAAAACTTAAATTGGAGTCTACTGTAAGACCTAAGTATTTGGTAGTAGATGTAGTATTAAGTGTAGGACAATCGCATAGACCTAAATCACACTGCGAAGATGTGTGGGAGTGAGCAATAATTTGGTACAGGTTTGGGGCAGGTAGTCCGTAATTTCTAATGGAATGAATCATATAATTAGTTTTAGTGACATTGAGTGTTAGAAGATTTTCTGATAACCAATGCAAAACTCTGTCAAAGCCTGATTGAGCCGATTTAAAAACTTTTGACCAGCTGCTACCGGTAAAGATGAGTGCTGTATCGTCTGCATAAGATATGATTCTACAGTTTTCCAATGACAAATTGCAGAGATCATTAATGTAGGTCAGGAACAAGCTAGGGCCAAGAATACTACCTTGAGGAACTCCGTAGCACAGATTACGATCGCAACTCGTATATGAACCAATTTTTACTCGTTGGATCCGATCAGAGAGATAATCACGGAGTAATGCGAGTTGCGTTCCTCTGATCCCTAGAAGTTCAAGCTTATTTAGCAGTCGGGGGATAGAGACCGTGTCGAATGCTTTCGCCAAATCTAAGTAAATTGTTAGACATTTTAAATTAGAATCAAGTGCTGAGGCAATATGATTTGTAAAGACATCAACAGCTTGTGTCGTGGATCTTTTAGCTCGAAATCCAAATTGATGATCAGACAGTAGGTTATTTTGTTCCAGATAATCTATTAATCTCTTATTAATGAGGCGTTCTAGAATTTTCGAGAGAGAGGGAAGTATCGAAATTGGACGATAGTTATCCACACGGTCTCTATTCCCAGCTTTGTGAATGGGATGTACTACAGCAATTTTAAATATCTTAGGAAATTTACCAAACTCAATACAAAGGTTACAGATGTGTACGAATGGCGGAGCAATTATGTTTTTGTAGGTTTTAAGAAATGAGGAAGAGATGTTGTCCCACCCTACCGCTACATTGTTTTTCAAAGAATCGATAAGCCTAAGAACTTCATCTAAATCAGTGTTGAAAAGAACTAAAGAATTTTGATTAAAAGATTGCATGTTTAGTTTAGAGGATTTAGAACTTACAGAGATTTTACGAGCTAGTGATTCTCCCACACTCGAGAAATAGTCGTTAACATAATTAATAGACTCAGAAGGAGTGCTTTTTATGTGTAGGAGTTCTTCGGAACTAGTTTTTAATTTTTGAGTGTCGGTTACTTTACGTAAAACATCCCAAATCTTTTTAGGGTTATTACCAGCCTGAGCTAACTCTTGTTTATGATAAATACGTTTAAGTTTTTTTAACAAATTTGCCAGATAATTACGATATCTTTTATAAGTTAACAAAAGAACTTCATTGTTTGGGTCATTTTTAAGTTTTCTGTGCAAGTTATCTCGATTACGTATACAACGGACTAAACCAGAACTTATCCATGGTTTGTCAAAGTACTTGCGGCAAGACATAGTAACCACTTTAGTATTAGAGTTAATACATTTGTTCAAAACACTAACAAAATAATCGGTAGCGTAATCGGGGTCGGATGAGTTGTACACCGGAGAGAAATCGATTTTTTTCATATCGGCAGCCAATGTCGAATAATCAGTAATAGTTTTAGTTTTTTTTGTGTGCTCCAATTTTGCGACAGTTGATAAAGCAAGAAACACCGGATAATGGTCAGTCAGGACAGTGTCGAGTACTAGTGTAGTGGCAGGGAGTTTCGTTCTAAGAGCAACATGGTCAAGACAAGCTCCATTACGGGTTCCAAGATTATGTGCAGGCAGAAGGCCATGAAATGCCAATAACTCAAGATAGTGCAGGCAATGCCTATCTTTATTATTATCTGCTATGTTAATGTTAATGTCGCCCACAATTATCACATTTTTGAACGACGATAAAGAAAACATAAGTGAATCGAGAGATTGTAAAAAATTCGTGATATTACTATGGGCAGGGGAACGGTATAATGCAATTATAGCAGTGTGTTTGTGTATTTTTACTAATACACAGTTGGCATCTTGAAAAGTAGGTAATTCGACAGTTACTTTACTAAGGGACTTACTGGCATAAACCACTACACCCTCATTTTGATTGTGATTGTTATTACTACAATATGGTATGAATCCGTCAAGAGTAGGGATATTTGATGTTCCCAGTAACCAACATTCAGTAAGCACAATGAAATCCATATCAATTTTAATTCGAGCTAGAAGGGTTTGAAGATGTGGTATGTTGGCTGATATACTACGGATATTCTGATTTAAGATTTTGAGGTGATTGCGTGGATTTTTTACCTTTTCTTTAATTTGTTCAGGTGTGCAAACTGCTGAGTCAGAAACAGAAACCTTATCAATATTTAATACTAACTGACTGTTTTGGTTATTGAATTTTACAGCTTGGGGTGGAAGGACATAGTGGCATTATATCGCAAGGTAAGGTAGTATGCAGGGTGAGTTCCAATGCAATACAATGTACAATTTGAGGTGTAGAGTTTTTGTAAAAGTCGATAATATTGTGAACCTTATATGGCAAATATGTGTGATAGATTAATCGATTCCATACACTAAGAAAATATATTTTTAAACAGAATATTAAATTTAAAAAATATAACCAAACATGCATTGAATGAATGCTATCAATAATATAGTCGTATAGTTGACTACTTAACGATAAACGTAACATTGTTATAAAAACAGATAGTCATTTTGTCGAGCTTATATTATTGAAATCAGTCTCATGTTCAATACGTATGAGGGGACCTCCATCCATTTTGCGGAGGAATATCTTTCCATAATTAGTCCAGCAGTATTGATATTTATTGGCGGCCGCGTATTCCCTAGCCAGATAGAAAAGTTTTTTAGCTTTAGGAGTTAGACACTCCGACAAATAAATAGGAACAGTAGGCCCCTCAATGTGCAAGTTTTTAGTTGAAAATTTTGGGTTATTTTCTTTATTATAAATTTTGACTGCTCGTATAAGCCCATTTTTAAGGCCAACATTGTTTAATTCGACAACCACTGGCTTGAGAGTTCCAGGTTTACCGCCCATTCGGTAAACATCCCTTATGTCGGAGGCATGAATGTTGATATTTAACGCATTCCCGGCATTTTTAACGTGTTCTATCAAGTCCTCCTTAGTCTCATTATTGGATTTCGGGACATTACGTAATTCGATAGAAGATAATTTGAGGTATCTCTCGAGGCCCTCCACTTTATTCTCCAGGAAACTTATATACTCGTGATCTTTTTTTCGATTATCTTCTAGGGTGTTAATCCTTTCAGACATTTCCTCGAATTTGTTGGACATAAAATCCATGGAGTCGCGAATTTCCGCATTTTGTTCCTTTATCTCCGACAGTACTTTACACATTGTGTTTAGTTTTTCATCCTGTTGTACTTTCCAGTTAGCAAACATCTCGGAAAGATAATCTTTGAGCTCCTGTCCCTCATCCCTACCACGTTTAAGTACTCGACTAGAGGAATTCTGTTTAGTGGAGCCATGTGAGCTTGGACTAATTCGGGTTTGAAAAGGAGCTGACTGATCACTACCACCGGCCGTCGTTGGAGTGTTCGGTGGAGTACGTTTCATTGTTGTATCAAGATCTCAATACTAGGGAGCCAGGGCCAATGGAGAGCTCAATGAATGATATTCAGTAATGCGGATAGCCGATTACGACTCACGAGAAAGACTATATGTACCAGGGAATAATAAAGTATAAAGAGATCAGTTTTGTTCAACAGGCGACCTGTCGTTACAATTTAAACCGTATAATCACTTCTATCTGATGATGATTAACTCACTATTGATAGTAATTATTTAAAATTTTATAGACGGATGTTTGGTTGTCTGGTTGATAACATACAATGCAATATACTAATGCAATATTTACAATGAGAACATTTGATTATTTTACTATGGTATTAGGGGTTGATACAAAGTGAAGAGGTGAAAAAATTATATTATTGGATTCTATAAACACAGGTTTATAAATATATGGAATCCAGATATATTTTTCTTCAAAGTACTAGTCACCCATAAAACTCCAGAAGATTAGGCAGTAGACTGACAATAAAGAGAAAATGAAAAATAACAGTAAGTAGGTACAATTCACTCTAATTTACAATACAGTACCAGGCATCCATAATACAGCTGAAGATTATTCCATAAACTGGCAAAATGGAGCGATCGCATACTACCTACTACAATTAATTTTGGACAATAATTTACAATAACATACCGTAGTTAAATTTGCAGTATTAATTCAAAGTACTAGGCGTTCATAGAATAGCAGAAGATCTCAACAATGAAAAATCGAAGCGATGTGTATACCCGTTCCGACACATGCAGTGCGCATAAGCAGGTCTCACTTTCACTTATTATTATATGCAATACGAATCAGAAGAGTCATACACACAGACAACGTTCACAAACACTCAATTCAACACAGTGGGATGTCGTGGTGTCTCTATCAGATGCGCAGGCGCAGCCCTCCGTCGTCCGCCGCTGTCCTCTTTCTTCCAGCAGAGACCCGAATACAGGTAGATGCAGCAAATTAAGGGAAACAGACTGTCTCTGTTAGACTTGCCGTATGTGGAATGTGAGCGACTGCAGCAACTGTTTCTAGCACGATGATGCCCAGAATGCCGTCTCCTTCACGCAACCGGTATAGGACGTGTATAGTTGTAATGTTATCTTACTCACAGAAGTATCGGCGAACGGGTGAATTATAGAAGAAGCGCACACGCAGCGTGAATGGCAGGTCCTTCTCGCTCTCCCACAATCAGAGAAGGACAGAGGTCCTTCACTCACTGCACATAAAACGACTATGTGCGCTCAACGACAAATCCGGTATCGATGAAATACACCAGCTAATGTTTATGTTGTTCTATTTTTACTGCCAATTAAAATTCAGCAAAATTTAATTCCAATAATTAAATAACTTCAAATATGGTCTAGAACACGTCAACTCGCAACCGAGGTCCGGGGGGGAGAGGAATGAAGGAGTGGCTGCGTTGGGGGCCGTCCATTAATCACGTGAGGTTTTTTTTGCATTTTTAACACCCCCCCTACCCCCTTGGTGACACTTGGTGAGGTGTATTTTTTGTAGCTACAAAGAATCTTAATTTTTTTAGAATATTAATAAGGATTTTTGTTATACCACTAAGGTGACAAACAAGCATACGGTCCCTGCAACACCAGAAACATCACATGCGCGTTGCCGACCCTACACGTACGAGCGTAAAAACGTTTTCACGCCCTTTTTGAAGAACCCCATGTTGTAGTCTCCTGAGAAAACCTCAACAGGCAGTTCATTCCACAGCTTGATAGTACGGAACTTCTCTGGAACCGCACAGTAGGTACGTGACCACTTCGGTTCTAATATGTGAGGATGAATTCCCTGTCGATGGCGAGCGGTGCCACAAATGTGCAACGGTGTCAAATAACTCCTCTGAACACACCACATTGTACAATCGATAGAACACAAAGGGACGGAAAATCTCTTCTTCATACTCAAAGGTTCTAAACTATCCGTCCGTCAACAATCACACTCGCTCACTCGGCGCGGGGTGCCTGGGAATCGCATCAAGGTCTTCAACACGCCGCTTTTCGGTTTAGAAATCGCGCGTTTGACAAAAATAAATACACGTGATTTCTTACTACACCCCCCCTCCCCCATTGTGATATTTCGTGATTTTTACCGAACCCCTTCCCCCCTCTTTCGAGCCTCACGTAATTAATGGACGGTCCCTTGGCAGCGGGGGGTGGCGGCGCGCTAAAGATATTTCATATTGCGAGCATTTATATGGCTCTAGTAACCGCTTCATATCAGGCAGGCCGTATGCTTGTCTACCACCCGACGTAATATTAAAAAAAAAAAAACATCCATACATACATTCTCACAAACTTTTGCATTCATAATTATTATCAGTACCTATAGAGAGGTTTTCACTCGTCGCCGGTATAGCGATGTAGACTGTATGAATATTAGTAATCTAAAAGTAATACTTAGCACAAAACATCTTTGAAAAAAGACCTCGTTTATAGTTTTAATATTGTGACGAATAATTTTTGATAAATTACACAATAAAAATAACAAGTGACGTCATATCGACGGTTAAAAGAAGCAACCAAAGCTCAAAGGTTGAAATTGCAGAAAAATGGACGTAACTTTTTTATTTATTATCTTTTATTTCTAAAACCAAAACAGCTGTAGAATAATAGTAGATTATTGCATCGAGCACAAAGTAATTTATTATTGCACCGAGTGCCTGATTTAGAGCCCGAGCGTTAGCGAGGGCTCTAATCTAACAGGCACGAGGGCAATATAAATTACTTAAGGCGAGGTGCATAATCTGCTTTTCTTTCAACTAATACCTATAGGAATAGTAGATAAAAGAAACTCATATCAAACAGTTAAAATAGAAGTTTCTATAACACTGTCGGCTTCATTTAGAATGTTTTCCGGAGTTAATGTGTCGCTAGATGATTCCATTTTAATTCGAAGCCGAAACACTCAAAATCAGATAGTATCACACTTATAACGTTTCCAAAAATATTGTCGCGGTCCTGTCTCGAACGATCTAGAGTGGAGCCTTCTGGAGTGGTCGCCGCATGCTTCGCTGCAAGCAGTAATGACCCGTATGTCTACTGCCATAAGGTTCGTAACACTATGACATGAAAATGTTCGAGATGTGTCTCGAGACATTACGATGACTTACCGAAGGGAAGTATTCTACGAGAATATTCGAGAACCCTTGCCGGCGAATATAAATAGCGACCGCCGCGGCGCATAGGCAGTTCAGTTTGGACTTCGGAAGAGTTAACTTCGAGCGAATCTACCTGCGAGACAAGTGATAACCTACGACCTCAGCGATACTATTGGACTTCGATTTGACCTGCGATTTGGTATCTTAGTGTGAACTTCGTGTTGTGAAGACCTGCAGACCAGACCCTGCGTGAATAAATCCTTGCAAGTTGTCATTGGCGTTTTACATCCAAATCTAGAACCCTAGCTCGTAACATTTGGTGTCAGAAGTGGGATTTGGAGATGCCACTGACTCCGAGGCGAGGACAAGCCAAGATGGTGCGAGGTCGCCCCTACTAGTGTTGTCACCGAGGCATACTGGGCTCAATGGGACGGTTTTATTCTGCAGAACGGAATACTTTACCGTGAATGGGAGAAGCCTAACGGCAGAGAGTTCTATCTTCAGATAGTTGTCCCAAGAGATGGGGTACAGGATGTCCTTCGTGAAGTGCATGATGGCGTGTGGGGTGGACGCTTGGGCGTGGGACGGCCGTTGGCAAAGATTCGAGAAGGGTTTTACTGGCTTCATTGTCTGAAGGATTGGTGCCGCAGGTGCGCTGCTTGCGCTGCGGTAGGGGGTCCATCATTTAGAAGCCAAGGAAACCTGCAACTTTGTAACGTTGGTGCACCATGGAACGCGTTGCGGTTGATGTGGCTGGGCCATTCCCTGTGGCGGAGTCGGAGGATGGGTGATTCATGGTGGTTGTGGATTGCTTCTCTGAGCGGCCAGAGGTATTCGCCATGCCTGGTCAAGAGGCCGCAACTGTTGCGTTCGGGTTGTTCGGGAAACTGGTTTGCTGATTTGGTGTGCCTTCGGAGGTGCACTCCGACCAGGGTGAGAGCTTTGAGTCGCAGATATTTCAGGAGCTCTGCAAAATATTGGGTGTGCATGGGACTGGGACCGCCCCATATCATCGTCAGTCTGACGGCATGGTGGGGAGATTTGGTCAGGCACTCGAGGGACGTTTGGCGGGACTCGTTGGCGGCCACCGGAGGGACTGGGACGGGGTGCATGCCGCCGTTTCTCCCGGCCTGCCGAGCGGCGGAGCGTGGCAGCGCGGGGGCAGCCCCAGCACGTGTCAGCTTTGGGCGAGAGCTGGATTTGAGTGGAGAGTGCCAGTGGATCTGCTGACTGGTGGCCTCCTGACGACCCACGTGCTCTGCACGGTTGCATTTCCGAGTTACGAGAGGTTGATGCCATAGTTCGGGAAAATGGGTTGCAGTCAAGTGAAAGGATGAAAGCTGGGTGCGACCGTCGAGCGAGTGCAGACGGCTTCGAAGAGGGAGCACTGGTCTGGCTTCGCTACGTGACTCGACGAAAAGGAAAATCTCCGAAATTGCAGACAGGCTGGGAAGGGCCGTGTAAAGTGGTAGCTCGGTTGAATGACGTGACATATCGAATTCAACGGCAGCCGAGAGGTGCACAAAAAGTGCTTCACATTTCACATTGAAATCTTAGCTTCATAACACGGCAGTAATGAAGATGCTCGGGACGAGCATCTCTAAGAGGGGAGCAGTGTCGCGGTCCTGTCTCGAACGATCTAGAGTGGAGCCTTCTGGAGTGGTCGCCGCATGCTTCGCTGCAAGCAGTAATGACCCGTATGTCTACTGCCATAAGGTTCGTAACACTATGACATGAAAATGTTCGAGATGTGTCTCGAGACATTACGATGACTTACCGAAGGGAAGTATTCTACGAGAATATTCGAGAACCCTTGCCGGCGAATATAAATAGCGACCGCCGCGGCGCATAGGCAGTTCAGTTTGGACTTCGGAAGAGTTAACTTCGAGCGAATCTACCTGCGAGACAAGTGATAACCTACGACCTCAGCGATACTATTGGACTTCGATTTGACCTGCGATTTGGTATCTTAGTGTGAACTTCGTGTTGTGAAGACCTGCAGACCAGACCCTGCGTGAATAAATCCTTGCAAGTTGTCATTGGCGTTTTACATCCAAATCTAGAACCCTAGCTCGTAACAATATTGTCAAGCAAAATTAACAAAGTTCCCGCCAAATCACTTTTTTAAATTTCTTTCATTTTTAACTCAGAGTTAGCAGCAATCATTTTTTAAATTTGGAACAAGTAGGATAGAAACGAATAATACGCACGAAAAAAAAAGTATTGATATCGGCTGGCTGAATAGAGCTAATCCATTGAGATTGGCACCTTTTGGTGCGATTAAAAAAAACTGTGCAATAATGAAATTTCATACATTTTTATTGCTCTAGAGCATTAAAGACTCGTTTTGTACTGAGTTTTTAGTGTGATTGTGATGAAATTAAAGCATAGTTGGAAGAAAAAATATAAAGGCATAAATGGGCACTTTTATTAATTTAATTATACATTTTTGACGTGACAACGTCTTATAAATTGGTTAGCCGGGTGACACTTCAAGAAACTGGGTCACGTTATGCGCTTACAATGAGAGCGAGTGAAAGGCGCGTGCCTTTCACTCGCTCTCATTGTAAGCGTGTCGTGGACGCGTGTCCCTTCTAAGAGCGAGAGAGACAGACATAAAAAGTGAAAGGCATGCGTCCCTTCCACTCGAAAACATTTTACCACTCAAAGTCGTTGTCACGTAAAACTTTCGCCCGTATACCGACTTTACAGGCAACCAATTTTTTTTTTTTTATGTGGTTTTATGTCACTTAGATCAATTGATTTTATTTTCCTTGTGAGGTAATTCAGCATAAGTTACTTATACAAGTAAAAATACCGAGTGTAAAGAAGACTTCATTACATTTGATATCCTCGTACCAAAAGTAATAGGGCACAAACAACATGATTATAGCTATATATCATTTCAAAACAGGGGTAAAGCCATAAGTGCCCGGAATGTCTACGCAAGTTAAAAGTAAAATCGCGTTATCGGCTATTTTTACAGGGGCACAAGCACCTTAGGGCAAAAAAATGCCTAGTATTTCGTCGGTTACTCCGAGGCATACTTCGAAAACGCTGTTTTTTGCTTTGTCATAAAACAGCGTTTACGACAAAAAAAAGTCATCGTAGAGCCCTGGGAGTAAGCGTATTAGAAAGAACAGAAAATTTTAAGTAGGATGGCATTCATAACTTGTTTCCGATCAAAATGTCGCTTATGCCCTAGTACCTTTTAACCGTCGATATGTGAATATTCAGTACATTTTTCATACAAAATCGCTGATTTTGACAGGTAGTAAAAAGTAACTAATATGAGTATGTATGTATAATGAATGTCGCAGTCGGATTGTATAATTCGCCATATTACAAAACGGCGAGCCGTTTTAAAAACCAGGGCCGTTTTGTATTACAGCGGGTCAACGATAAGCCGGATTGCAATACGGCTGAATGATAGTTTGCCGCATTGTATACAGGGCTTTGTGTTCATCAACACGGCTAGCCGTAATGTATTACAGCGGCTCGATAGCCGCCTCTTTGGCAGTTTTTAGTACCAATTTTCTACACTCGCGGCGCTACCTGCCATTACAACAACAATGGCATCGAATATAGAAATTGTGTTACAAAAAAACGTGACAAATGTGTATTATATCGTTATTATAACGTTATCGTGTATTATAACGTTATAAATGTGTATGTAGACAAATTTAACGTGCAATTAAATGTTTTCTATGAATCTCAATGCGGAATAGTAAACCGTGGACAAAAGAACGAGTTTGAGAGGTTATGCATATTAAAACCGCTAAGGTGACTATGGAGTCTGGTGTACCGGGGAATCCTTATAAACTCTCGTAGGTTAGCGAGCGGATTAGGTTGACATAAACACAGCACACGAGCCGAGTGAGCGAAACGAGTCATCATTTTAATCAAAACTGTCTCCAAATATCTGTCACCTAATAAATAGATCAGCTCCTTAATTTAATGAAAAAATGGCTACTAGGGGTGAAGTCAAATTGGCGTCATATTCACTGACGAGTCTTACCAATACTTGGTCAATGTAATAAATCATCTTTTGGTTAGATTTGAGTTGATTTTTGGTTAGGTTAGGGTTTTCTTGTGTCCTGTCATCGGAAATAGGAGCTCCGCGAAGCGGAGCTCCGTCAACCTAGATGATGAATGATGTGGTGCCAAGTAAGCTTAAGTATTAATAATTGACAATATAATACATATAAAAACATTTATTTGGTACTAGACCCTATATCTCCATGATTTTAGATGATTTATTGGCTTATCGTTGACCCGCCGTAACACAAAACGGCCCTGATTTTTAAAACGGCTCGCCGTTTTGTAATATGCCGAATTATACAAAACGACTGCGACATGAATATGATAAGGTCAACATTTCTATTCTATGGAATCGTTCGTTGTTCAGACACTGGTGACGGAGCTGGGCGACAAGATCGAGGAATGTTTCGCGGTGCGGGACGGCGAGGAGGGCGAGGCGGAGGGCGCGGGCCGACCGCTGGCCGCCGCGCCCGCCGCGCCCACGCCGCGCGCCACGCCCCGCCGGCGGCCCAACAACCGCCGCCAGCGACGACGCTCCTCTTCCAGCCCTGATGAGGTATGACACCAATCTATAATATATATAAAAATCTCATCGAGACACAGTGTTTGTAGTCGCTCTCCTCCAAAACGGCGCGGCCGATTTATTATGATTTTTTTTTATATACATTCGAGGTCAGCTGTAAAGGTTATAAAATTAAAACTAGTAGCAGCTCTCGAGTATGTACCAAATTTTTCTCTAACTAATTTGTTTTTAAAAAAATATTTTGATTCGTCAGAATGAACCTCCGCGTAATGCTGCAACTCCACAGTCTGTCAGAAAGTCAACCAGAAAAGCACCGATGAGAGCAAGAAAGGCCGTCACATATGACTCTGATGATGATGAATCAGGTATATGTAGATTCATATTTTGTCTAATAAATGTGAGTACAGTACTTCAGCCCCCTGCCACTTCAACTGTCGAGTCTGCGATGGCAGATGGGAGAGGAAATTTCAAATTTCCTAGAGTGGAGGTCACGTATGAGGCGACGAAGCGTAGGGTGGCTCTTCTCTAGATGGGACCTCAAAAAATGGCTAGTAGCTGTTGGATGCGGAAAGCGGAGGGTCACATATGGTAGATAGCTTGGGAAAGGCATATAGCCAGCAGTGGGTAGATAACGGCTGATGATAATGATGATGGCCGTAGTTCAGATTTTCAGAATAAATGATGGGCGTTGACTTACTAAATAATTCCGAACATGACTCTGTATAATTAGAATTTGATGTTACCATACCCATGGTTATATTTTTTTTATAACCTCGCATCTATAAAAGATTCTAATAAACTATGGATGGGAGGTCATAAAAAAAAGCTATGGCGCACATCCTGTCTGCGTTCAACTTCTGACGTCACCGACTCATTGGCTGTGTAGCTCGCACTGCTTGCTACTAATTGCTGTTCTTATAAATAACATAGGCAATAATAAAGTTTAAAAACATACATAATGGTACGTTCCTAATAAAGTTTAAATTTTGAATGTTTTTAAGACCTGATTACTTTTGTCAGTCGTTTTTGTGATTTCCAATACGAGTTTTATGATGTTTGCCGATGACTATTATTTATTCTGTGATACTGTACATATACATAGACCGAAAAATATCGTCAGGAAATGTCCTTTAATTACTTGTAATACGTAGTAATAACTCGCTCAAAAAATTCCCATCAAAACTTATTGTAAAATTAAACTTAAGATTTTTTAGACAAATATACGGCGCTCCTGATGTAAAGCAGTTACTGTAGCGTAGTAGGTGCTTGCAATACAAAACGTATTGCAAGCACCTACTACGCTAACGCATCTCCTCACGTCATGTCTCACCTCTCACTGATGCAGCGTGCATTTGATAAATAATGCATAGCTTCAATATATGTATAAAAAGAGTTATGTAAATATTTCTTCCATCTATTTACAGACGAAGAACCTAAAGAAGACGAAGATGACGTTTTCAAAAAACCGACTGCTAGAAAAACGACCAGAAGGAAGAAATAAGTTTCATTCAGTGATTTAATGATGAAGTTTTAAACACAATTTTCGTGCCATTGACTATTATAATATTTTCATATTACATAGTAGTTTTTTTTTTTACATTTGATCATGTTGCAGGTATCTAGGTACAATCACGCCACAGCTGCCATAAATGCTCCCACTACAAAATCAAGAAAATAAGGCAATAGGCATCTGAACCATTTTTTTTTTTTCGATTTGTTTGATTTAAAGACGTCACAATAATATAACTATAGGTGAAAGAATTACATAAATAGCATAAAATCTTCTCGAGATATTAACCTTGAAGATCACAATTTTGGACTATCCTCAGTGGCGTAACTAAAGGGTGGCAGAGAGGGCAAAATGTCACGGGCCCCGGACCAAGGGGCCCCAGGCTCGAGAGCCGAGTACAAAAATAGTTTTTTTTTTTAAGTTAGGTTATAAATTTATTACATACAAAATTTTAATACGTAGGTACATTATCATATCTCTATAGTTCTTAAAATAAAGTTATTGCATTTATCCAGATATACGACAATATTATTAACCAAAAATGTACAAAATACTTCTTTAGTGTTGGTTATTTACATGATTTATTAGAGAGCCCCATCTCTGAGGCATCTGATGAATTTGCCACGGGCCCGTGATGGTATAGTTACGCCGCTGACTATCCTGAAAACGCTCCCTAAAAAATGCTACAGTATTATGACGTCACGATACGCTATGTTCTAAGCATTAAATCAGAAATTTGTTATATGTGTCTTAGCTATCTAGTGCCGTAACAAAAGTTATAGTATTTTTTATTGTTTCTGCAATGGTAATATTTAATTTTTATAATTTCATACTTTTAAAATGGACTTTCCCGCCAAACTTTGATCGACCATAAAACACGTCGGACATAAGTTATTAAAGTTTTGAGATCGCAAATCGTTCTAGTCTTATGTATTTTACGTTACTGATAGAGTTTTTATAATTTTAGAACTTTGTTCACATGCCAATTGTACCAGTTCACCATACAAGCCGGTTCTTGTCACTCACTCTTTCTTGCCCCATATAGTTCACAGCGTCATTTAGTTCAATCGAGTGACAGAGTAAAAAGAACGGAAATACATATAGCGTACGAGCTAGAATGATAGAGATACGTTGTAATGCCAAAATTGCTAGCGATAGAGAGCAAAAAGAACGGAAGATTCTGAAATTGTTCGAGATAAAACGAGACAGATAATTTCGTGCGTGGTTGACTGACCGAATTAGAACTCGAAGGCTAAGGACATAAGAACCATAAGCTGTTTGCAAAATTATGCTATAGTACTAAAGATACAATGCTCAATTTTTATGTAAATTATTATTTTAACCACTAAATAATTTCTTTTTACTCAAGGTTGACAGTCCTAAGCCTGTGAAAAGTTTGAAGGAAAATCAATATTTGTAAGGGAAATTATAAAATATTTAATTAGTTATATAGTGCAAAAATACAATGTCATCAAAATGATGCAATAGTACTGTGAAGAATGTAGAAGGAAAATTTTATGACGTTTCTAAGTGCTTTATAAATTCCAAGGAATAAAGAATTTTTTGGATTTGATTTGATTTGATTCAGTCAATAGAACTACTGAGTCGATTGAATCAAAGATACATTGAACTAAACTGAAATAGTGAGTCAAAAGAACTACATGAACTAAACGAACTAGATGAGTGATATAGTTCATTTGCGTCAAAAGAACTGCATCACTCTTTTCAGTTCAGTGAACTGTTTTGCGCAAGTCTAACCATTATGTCACTCTCACAGCCGAGTCTCATCGAAATCCGTCAAGCGGTTTAGGCTGTAGAGCGTGCCCGAAAAACATAACCCTCGCTTCTTCGTCAGTCGGATAAAAACTAGTTGACGTTTTTAAAGACTTCTATTTATTTATTTGTACTGTTACTATTGTACTCACTTTATAATTCACTAGCGACCCATCCCGGCTCCACCCGTTATGAATTTTCCCCGATTTTGTATCATTTTTTTATTGAATTTCCAGTCCTATTTACAAATTCTAAACTAATGATTTGACCAATAGCTCGATAGCGTCATTGCGCGTGTCAGTCTAATCAGAGACACAAGTTAAGCACAACAGGGCGAAGCAGTATTTCAACCCGCGGCAACGACTTCTGCTTTATAAAGCGCAAGTACGGCCGCATATGGAGTACTGTTGCCATCTATGGGCGGGAGCGCCTAGATACCAGCTTGCACCTTGTGACTCGATTCAAAGGCGTGCTGTGAGGATGATTCCAAACTGACAGACGGTTTAGAACCTTTAAGTCTGAGAAGAGATTTCGCGTCTCTTTGTGTGTTCTACCGATTGTATAATGGGGTGTGTTCAGAGGAGTTGTTTGACATGATGCCCACGGCCTCTTTCTACAGTCGCACCGCTCGCCATCGACAGGGAATTCATCCTCACACATTGGAGCCTAAGTGGTCGCGTACTGTGCGGTTCCAGAGAAGTTTTCTCCCGCGTACTGTCAAACTGTGGAATGAACTGCCTATCGAGGTTTTCTCAGGAGACTACAGCATGGGGTTCTTCAAAAAGGGCGTGAAGAGGTTTTTACAGGGTCGGCAACGCGCGTGTGATGCCCCTGGTGTTACAGGCGTTCATAGACTACGATAACTGCTTTCCATCAGGCGGGCCGTATGCTTGTTTGCCACTTTAGTTGTATAAAAAAAAAAGTTAAGCACGTTGACCGAAGCCTGTCTATGGACGGGTTTATATTACATCGTGTTTCGGAGGGCACGTTAAGACGCAGATACCTGCTGTTGTCATTAGATGACAGTCGTTAAGCCAACTCGGGGGCCTTTAGGCGGCTTGAAAACACTGGCCTCCGCCAACCCGCAGTTGAGCAGAGCAGCAGCGTGGTGGAGTATGCTCTAAACCCCTTCGGTTGAGGGAAGATCCATATCCATCCATAGCCCAGCAGTGGGATGAATAAGGGTTGACGACGAAGAGAATGCTTGTAGATATATACGTATCACGTAGAAATATCTACGTGATAAAGTACTTGGAGTATCCGTGCTTCCTACAAAAATAAAATACCTACTGATCAGAATTCATCGACATCGATAAATTCTGAATTCTACGTTAGACCTCTATTGCGTCTTAGGTGTTGACTGTATATAGTAGCGAAAATCCTAGGTCTGTCGTTCCGATTGTTTATTAGTTTTGGAAGTATTTTAGAACAGGGGCAGATAAACCTAGAGAAACTAGGCTAGTTAGTATATCATCTTGTTTGTAATTCCAATGTCGAAGAGATTAAAACAGCAGTAGTAAAATTGCATTAACGGTTTCTCTTTTAAGTTATGGAAGTAGTGCATGTCTGATGAAAATTATTTTCATGTTACTGAAGCCGAGGCGGCGAAATTATGCAAAATTCGACTGAAAAGTGATTGCCAAAACGAAATAAAAAGGAATCTGTATTCAAGTGTTTGACGCTATGGTCTGACATGTGTGTCAGACGCGGTGTCAGACTGTCAGTATCAGTGTAGCCAACTTAGCGATTTGGTCGCTCCCAATGGCAACTTTTACATAAGTCTTAGCGACTAAAAACTTTTAGCGACTATAAATATTTAACAACTTATCTGGCGACTTTCGGAGTAAGAGCTAAAACAGTTTTAATTTTAGCTAGAATGTTTTTTGTCAACTTAAAAAAAACTTGAAGGTCATCATTATTAGAGATGAAACGGATATCCGGCAACTATCCGTTATCCGGCTTATCCGGCCGAAATTTGCTATCCAGCCGGATACCGGATAATAAATAAGTATCCGGCCGGATACCGGATTTTATAAAATACAACGAGAAATTCAAACAATGTATAACAAACGAATAGAAAATTTTACATAGTCACTGTTCACACCGAAATATTTGCATAAACTCAACAGATAAAAGATTTAGAGACATTAAATGATAAAGAAAATTTTATCGATGCAATTTTTCGTTGCTAAATCTCCCTAATGGGAAGCGGTTACCGTAGCCATATTAACGGTCGTAACATAAAATATCGCTCGCGCACCGCCATCCCCGCTGTCAAAACTCCTTCATTTCTGGTGATTCATTGACTGCAGGAACACCACCCACCACCCTCAAGGTAATTGTTATTTGGCTGCAGTGTTCTGTGAGGTGGAGAAGCTTCCCCAGTGGGGCACCTTACAAATACGCTGATACAGCTTGGCCGGGGTAACTTCAATAAAGAGATCGATAGACGCATTCGACTGGACTGGGTAGCATTCGGGAAACTTCGGCACATTCGCATAGAGCAAATACCGCAAACTTCAAAGACCATAATCTTACCAGGGCGTCCTCCCCGCCTCTCTCTCTTCTCTCTTGTCAGAGCCTCTTTCTATAGTAGTCAGGGTGCACCACGTGAAGGTGAGTTTGGCTTGGCAAATTTTTTCATCATCATCATTATAAGAGTTTACCCACTGCTGGATATAGATAGCCTTGTCCAATATTATCCATTACACGCGATCTTCCTCTTTCCGCATGTGCCCAACTCTTTATCGACCCATGCGAGGCCTCCACTCTAGGAGTTTCTTTCGCCATCTGCCATCGTTGACTCAGCACATATGTCCAGTCTACTGACCCTAGTCTTAAGTAGACAGGTCTTTATTCATCAGATTTTAGGTCTTCGTTAAATTTCCTTGCTCCGCATACTATCCCTTACAATCCCAAGAATAGCTCTCCATCTCTCGCTGTACGACGTTTAGCTTGTGAACTAGTCTGACAGTCAGGTCAGCGTCCAAGCTACTGCACCGTAGGTCATAGCGGGGAGGGCACACTGGTTGAATCTTTAATATTCAAACAGTGGGATATCCGTGCCGTAAAGATCGATCTCGTTGTTGAAATTACCTCGGCCGAGCAGCTGAACAGCGAGCGTTTAGAAACTGACGACACCGTTTGTAATCAGATAAAAAATACAATTGGCCAGCCACATATAGATCGAATCGTGCTTGCAATCTATTCGTTAAAGGAATGACACTTTTAATGAAAATAATCTGAATTCACCCTAGTCCGGATCGTTCGTGCGCTATCAAAATTTACGGTCGTTTGCGCGTCAATCGGCAATCTTCGGCCGAATATCCGGCGGCCGGATATCCGGCTATCCGGCTATCCGGCCGCAAGTTCGGCCAAGTATTCGGTATCCGGTATCCGGCCAAACAACTATCCGTTTCATCTCTAATCATTATTAAATACACTTAATTTGATGAGCGACATTTTTAGACTAGTATTTAACTACAGAGTAGGAACTACACTGGTTCTGTTCTATTTATGTTATTTAATTTATTAAAGAGGAATACAACCGGACGTGGCGGTCAGTAAGTCGTCCCAATTAGGCTTTCTTCAGAACTTCTTCTGCAGAACCTCGGAGCTGGTGACTGGCGGCGGTTAATAAAAGACAGGAAAGCCTGGCGATGTCGGAGGCCAAGACCCACTTTGGGTCCCTGTGCCAGCGTAGTAAGTGATTTATTAGAAGATTCTATAGATATAAAAAAACGGTTTGTGCATAACACCACACGAGTAACGACAGAAGTGAAAGTTCATCCTTGCTGCCGACTTTACCTGAACAAGCGTGACATAGTCGAGCCGCCGAGAGGAACACGTTACATACCCGAGCATGACGTCTCAGTCTCATTCACTAGCTATAAAATTTTTGTGCTACGTACGCCGTAATTTATTAATTTATAGCACGGCGCGCCGGCCGGGCCGCGACGAAAGTAATTCTCACTTCAAAATTGAAAGCTGCTTGGCGACTCAGGCTTACAGGAGTTGGCAACACCAAACCATCTGTTTGTCATCCACTCTTTTTTTTTTATTATTTGTTTTGTTTTGCCTTTGCATGAACAAATACACTTCAAGAAAATATTTTTATAACCATTGATCTTTTTGTGTTTGTTTTGCTTAATCATAAGTATATATGAATTTAAAAATATTGCTTATTTTATTATCGCGAGCATTAATGACAAAACCTATGTTTGCTATGATTTCAACACATGTTAAATGTCGCGGTGGAGTGTATCCCCGGTCAAACGTCGAAAGATTCGTTGTGCCGGATGATAAAGTTATCTGGTCCGCTGCGTATAAAGAGTACAACCCACCAAATTACACAGAACCCTCACTGTATGGTAAACCATGGGCAGATCCTGATATTGGTAAGGATCCATTATCATCCATAATAAATATAACGAAGATTATTTTTGCAGGGTAGAATTGTCTCGCTACTGCTGTTGTAGCGTGCCTGGAAGATTAATATTCAACTTGTGTAAGAAACCTTAGAATATTTTGGGCTATTCAGCTGGGCATTGAATGTATACCCCAAGATTTGGCCGAGTTTTCGCATCAGCTGGCCACACTCGCACATCGTATATGCAGTGGCAGTGGGGTCTCTTCAGCTTCACTGAAGAACCTGAAGGTTGGTCAGACTTGCAGCCTCACATTTGGCACAAGTCTGTTGAAACAGCAATGTTAACATAATGCAGTATTCTGTGTAAAATCAAGTTTAAAAATAAAAGCTTGTAAAAACACATAAACATGCATAATTAAGACTCAAACTCCACTAATAGCGTAGTGTGTCAAGTGTGGTTAGTGTTTTAATTTAATCTAGTTTTATAGCACATCATAATATTTAAGTATCCATGTGATAGAAATGTAGAAACATTATTTTTAGGAGCAACAAATTTTCTTCCAAAATGGAACAGTATAGATGGTAAAATAAGCAGACAAAGCCACATGGGTCCGTATCAAATTGTTAATGGACACCCACAGAATCCGATTGGGCGCACAGGTATTTGTGGGCGGGGTATCCTTGGACGATGGGGGCCAAACCACGCAGCAGATCCCATTGTCACTAGATGGAAAAGATTAGAATCTGGTGCTGTTGAAAATGATAATTGTGATAAGTAAGTTGTATATATTAATCATTACGCAATAAGAATTAAATCACATTTATTTATGTATGTTGGTAGTAACAAAAATTAATGAATTACTCATTACAGACCGATACTCCAGTTTGTGGCAATCAAACGTGGGGATACTGGGGAGTGGGCTTTACCTGGTGGAATGGTAGATCCTGGTGAAAAGGTGACTACCACAGCCATTAGAGAATTCCAAGAGGAAGCTGTAAATTCATTGGTCATGTCTAAAGGTAAGTAAAAGTTGCTGTTTGCTCTACTTGTTTCATTTATTGTGTTGCATCTATAAGTCGTATTTAAAGATTTAATAAAAAACATTGTGGTTGAATATAATATTGAACATAATAATATACATAATTATATTTTTTTTGCACCTAAGATATTAAAAAAGAAAAACTAAGAAGATTCACTGATAAACAAATTTGTTGCGTGCCTTATTTCGGCTCTGCCCAGGTCTCAGATCTTGATTTTAACTAGACAAAAAATTTGTCGTTAATTTGTCGAATTTTGTCGCCCAAAGGAAAAAATTTGTCGCTCTCCCGTTAAAGAGCTATAAGGTTTTTTTTGTGGCAGTGCCGTAATAACTTATTTCCGCACAGCCCACTCGGGATCTATTAAACTACATAACATAGCGAAGATATGATTTCCCCCAGAATTAGTCGTCAATTTGTCGAATTCAGTCACCAAGTTTCAGAATTAGTCGACCTCCCGTTAAAAAGTTATAAGTATTTTTTTGTGGCAGTGCTGAAATAAGCCTTATTTCGGCACTGCCCAATAAAACTACACCACCTAGCGAAAATCTGATTTCACCCAGATGTTGCCTTGAATTTGTCGCAGAAAAAACACAACTGGTTGATGCATAATTAAAAAGTTCATCGAGATCTTGCATCAAAATTATATCATGCACAAAATGCAACAGTAAAGTTATATTTCCTTCCTTTTTCAGAGTCTGGCAAGGTTTGTCAATGCATACAACTGTTTTCTGATCTATGAATGCTTTAGGTGTTCTTTAGCAATACATTAGTCGCTTTTTACAATTGCCATATGTGAATGGGGTGGTGTTATTCTACTCTGCCTACGTTAGGCTCTCTGACTACAACGTGAATAGGCTTGTTGCCCATGTTACAAAATTATAAAAACACTCTATCAGTAACGTAAAATACATAAAACTAGAACGATCTGCGATCTTAAAATTTTAATAACTTATATCTAACGTGTTTTATGTGCGGTCAAAGTTTGGTGGGAAAGTCCATTTTAAAGGTATGAAATTATAAAAAATTAATATTACCATTGTAGAAACAATAAAAAATACTATAACTTTTGTTACGGCACTGGCTACATAAACACAATATTTAACATAGCTGTCGTACAAATTTCTGATTTAATGCATATAAAATGACGTCATAACGTGGTGGCCTTTTGTATGGAGCGTTTTCGGGATAGTCCAAAATTGTGATCTTCAAGTTATCATATCTCGAGAAGTTTTTATGCAATCGAAGTAATTATTTCACCTATATTTATATTATTGTGACGTCTTTAAATAACAAATCGAAAAAAAAAATGGGATACAAGCCTATTATTAAAATACGTATAACTTTTTAATTACACATCGACCAGTTGTGTTTTATTTCCGACAAATTTCGACAGATTCAAAGCAACATCTGGGTGAAATTAGATTTTCGCTAGCTGGTGTAGTTTTATTGGACAGTGCCGAAATAAGACTTACTTCGGCACTGCCACAAAAAAATACTTATAACTTTTTAACGGGAGGTCGACTAATTCTGATACTTGGTGACTGAATTCGACAAATTGACGACTAATTCTGGGGGAAATCATATCTTCGCTATGTTATGTAGTTTAATAGATCCCAAGTGGGCTGTGCCGAAATAAGCTTATTTCGGCACTGCCACAAATAAAACCTTATAGCTCTTTAACGGGAGAGCGACATTTTTTTTCCTTTGGGCGACAAATTTCGACAAATTTTTTATGTAGTTAAAATCAAGATCTGAGACCTGGGCAGTGCCGAAATAAGGCACGCTAAAGAGTTGTGTTTGACCTTGATGACCTTATGTACATAATATGCTGAATGTTAGTAAAAAAATATACATTATTCTGCACTACTGCTAGATGTCAGGATGTGTATGTTTAGCTAAATAAGTTTTCAAAAGGAATCTCGCTCATGCAATCTACAGCCCCTTTTGAGCTATTCGTAAACTGAATAAGTTTGTGTCGAAAAATTGTACATTCGATAAATTATTGTTACTAGTCGATGTGACTATGTTGTTAAAACTTCATAAGCACTCAAATGTCATAGATGCCATCTAACGGCCGAAAGAATAGCCATCAATATTTAAAAAAAAACTGAATGTTCAGAACAGAACAGAAGGTGGCTGCAAGAATGTGCAGGCTCCTACCAAAGGCAATAGTGAAACCGGGCAGGTTGTATCAAAACTTTGGTACTAATAAAATAAGTTTTATATTAAAAAATTGTTTTCTTTATTTTCAGATGAAAGAGATGAGTGGACTAAAAAATTTCAAAAATTCTTTGACGAAGGTGAGGTGGTTTATGAGGGATATGTTGATGACCGTCGCAACACCGACAATGCTTGGATGGAAACAGTAGCCTACAATTTTCATGATGACAATGGCACAATTGTGGGTGGCCTGAACCTGCATGCTGGTGATGATGCTGTTGGGGTGCGCTGGGTGGATGTCACTCCTAATATTCGTTTATATGCCAGCCACGAATTAATACTAAAAGAAGTAGTGAAAAGACGGTTAGGTCCAAATAAAGTTTAATTTATTTTAATGTCTTATGATTTTATTTCGACGAGCTCGGTGGTCGAATGGTTAGCAATGGCCACTTTGACTCCGAGGTCGCGGGTTCGATTCCCGGACAAGACAAACATTTGTGTGCATGAACATGTCTGTTTGTCTTGGTCTGGGTGTTTTCTATGTATTATAAGTATGTATTTACAAAAAAAAAAGTATTTAAGTACATTTATCAGTTGTGTAGTACCCATAACACAAGCTTTGTGCTTAATTTGGGACTAGATGGCGCTGTGTAAATTGTCCAGAAATATTTATTTATTATTTATTTATTTGACCTTATCAGAACTTACCGATCAGGAAGATAGACCGATGGTTGGGACAATGTGAATAGTAAACCTGATCTGTAAGTACGTACCTGTCATAGTCATGATTCCTGTTAAAACTTACTCTAAAATTATACATTTTATCAGTGTCAACATTACGTAACATTATTGTTACTAAGTACCTACCTATGTACTTAATAATCACAGAGTATGATATAGTAATATAAGTAATTACAGCAGAGTAATAAACATACACATACGTAAACCTACTACATTTTTTGGTAGTTTAAGTATATGTATTTTATTGATCATTAATAAACAAGCGTATGTATTTATACCTATCTACGCGAGCGCTTCATGTTCTACACGTGGTTCAACCCTATGAGCGATACGCAGCCCGGTTACGTCAACGGCGAGACAAACCATTTTGCAAAAGCAGCGGCGGTCGCTCGTAACGCGTTACATATAGGGGTTACTTTCGATTGCCCCTGCCGCTGAAAGACTTAGGTACGAATACAGCTGCAGAATTATTTTGGACCGTATTAGCGCGTATCGAAGGTTGATATTTTATTAATTTTTATTCCAATCGTGTCGTAAGTGGATCTTCTGTTAGAGTATATTATTCTGTGCCGATGGTTCCAGAGTGAATATAAACACCAGACTGACCCATACTCGTCAATAATATAAGATGTAATACATCAAAGTCAGAATTCCAGTCTCAAACAGATTGTAGACAGATAGATAGAATATTAGACATAAATATTAAATATAGACTACATTTATTCTGTTTCATCATCATCATCATCATCAGCCTGTATCTACCCACTGCTGGATATAAGCCTTCCCCAATGCTTTCCACCAGATACGATCCTCCGCCTTCCGCATCCAGCCGCTCCCAGCCGCTCTCTTTAGGTCATCGGACCATCTAGAGGGCCCAACACTTCGTCGTCCTACGCGCGGCCTCCACTCTAATACCTTCCTCCCCCATCTGCCATCACTTACTCGGCAGATGTGACCCGCCCATTGCCACTTCAGCTTGCAAACTCTGAAAGCTATGTCGACTACTTTAGTTCTCCGTCGAATTTCTTCGTTCCGAATTCGATCCCGCAGAGAAACCCCGAGCATAGCCCCCTCCATCGCTCGCTGCGCGACCTTTAGTTTGTGGACCAGTCCGATGGTCAGTGTCCAAGTCTCTGCACCATATGTCATTGCAGGGAGGACGCACTGGTTGAAGACTTTAGTCTTCAAGCATTGGGGTATCTGTGCGGCGAAGATGTACCGAAGCTTTCCAAAAGCTGCCCAGCCCAGTCGAATACGTCTATCGATCTCTTTGTTGAAATTACCCCGGCCAAGCTGTATGGAATGTCCGAGGTAGACATAGACTATAGCTGATATTTAGGGTGCCTCGTACAAGTCGGTGGTCGCTACCGGTACCAAACCTGTTAACCACCAAGACATCCCTAAATATCCGCCTTTTATCCGTTATGATGAAGTCGATCTCATTCCTAGTCACCTTGTCGGGGCTTTGCCAGGTCCATTTCCTCTGGGGCTTCTTTTTAAAGAACGGGTTCATCAAAAAGAGCCCCTCCATTAGGAGGAAATTTACCAGCATTTGCCCCCTGTGGTTCCTCAACCCCAAACCAAACCCTCCCGACAACCGATTCGTCGCATTCTTGTACTCCCACCTTGGCGTTGAAGTCCCCGACAACAACCGTGAAGTGGGTCTTGGTGGTATTACGTATGGCCTTCGTAATGTCCTCATACATGGCCTCGACCTCTTCATCCGGGTGTGTCGTCGTTGGAGCATATACCTGTACTACTTTCAAAGAGCATCTCTTTGTCAGTTTTAGCACAAGATATGCTACCCTCGACGACACACTGGATACCTCCACTACGTTGTTCACGAGAGCTTTATGAATGAGGAACCCGACACCGCCCTGGGAAAGCTGATCTCCTTCACGGTAGTAGAAGAGCTGGCTAGATTCGAGTATCACGGTCTCCTCTCCCTCTCGTCGGATTTCCGACAGACCCAGAATCTGGCATTTGACTGACTTCAATTCTACTTCCAGCTCTTCCACATCCTCGTCACGCTTCAGAATCCGTGTGTTGAAAGTGCCTATTGTCAGTTTTTGTTGGTGGCCTGCCAACCGGAGATTCTTCGCACCCCCCGCCCTGCCGCCACCTTGGCCCGGGATAGCAGGGCTGCCGGGTACTGGGGGCCATATATATATCTTGTTGTGTGTGCATTGAAGAGAAATGCCCTTGAGTCGCCACGCTGGGCAGGCGGGTTGGCGACTTCCGCCAGCCTCGTCCGTTTATCTGCAGGGTGTACCACGTGCAGGTGAGGTTGGCTTTGGCTCCGAAGATGGTATTGAGCCACTTACACCCCACTTACGGTACTTTGTTCTGTTTACTAAGTTAAAATTGATGAAAAGACAATAATAATCAAAAACACACTTTATTTCCTTTTCAATATAGTCGTCTCAACATAAAATAGACCATACAGCAGCCCCCAAATGATATATATTGCATTGATTTCAACATGAAAATACAGCCTAAAGTAAATGATCTATCACATTATTGCACCCATACATCTTATACCCAAATATATACAAATGTATCATTGCTTTCATCTACTCTAGCATAAGTATGCCAACTATACAAAATAACTACTTTTTTTCAGTAGCATTGTTTATGTAAAATATCGGTACGTGAAATATTGTACCTAATTATACAAAAACCAACAAATTTTAACAATCCACAGACAATTTACTTCATTTAAAAATGTTGGTAGCAATAAAATTTTGAAAAAGAAAAATTTGAAATGCAAAACAATATACTTAACATATTAATTGATGAATTCTTAAACATCTTCATTCATCAGATCTGTGATAAATAATACTAAGTACACGTGCATGCGGTCCGAGAGCCAATCGTCGAAAACCTTTGAAACTATGGTTACTGTCTTTTTACGTTATTATAAAATACATGTACAACTTAGAATCAGATTTTGGGAAAGCCTAATGAGCGAGTTATAGGCCGAGAAGTTAGGCCCTCGGATCGCATATGGTCGTCCGAGGTTCCACCTATATCTAATAAACTATGAATATTAAGAAAGAACTCTACGTCAAAATCTAACTGAAACCCAAACAAAATTTGTGAAGCAAAGGAATATCTCAACTTATATTGTTGTTTTTAATTAGTTCTGTCTGTTAATTGCTAGACGTACGAGGGCCCATTTTGAACCAAGGTATAAAAAATACGAAAGCGTTCTGAGAAAATTTTTTTACTTCACAAATTTTGTTTCGGATTCACTTACATTTTGTCATAAAGACTTCTTTCGGAATGTCCATAGTTTATTAGATATAGGTGGGCCCTCGGACGACCAAATGCGATCCGATGGAAGAACTTTTCGGCCTATAACTCGCTTGTTAGACTTTCACAAAATCTGGTTGCAAGTTGCACATTCTTTTAGAATCTTCACTGAAAGTAACCACGGTTTCAAAGGATTTTGACGAACCTTGCCCTTGTACCGCATGCACGTAAGTAATCTGCGGAATTATTGATCAATGTTGCTGTTTAAAATAATAAAGTAGAATGTATTCTGTCCCATATGCTTTTACAAAAAATATGACTGAAGTTACTTTTCTTCTTTCTATGAATAAATCTGTCAACTTATTTAGAATTTTGTTATAAATATTTCTAAAATCAGAAGGGAATTTAGTAGAGCGCTTTTTAAATCTTTATCTTTTGCTGTACAACTGCAACCCAATGACAGTTTCAAACTCACGACTAATGAGCCATTATGGTGTCCCACCTAACTCCCTTCCAATAAAACGCACCTATCTAACATAAAAACAATATGGAACATTTACAGCACTATTTTATAAATGCAAATAATAAATCTCCTTAGACCAAATAAAATAGTTTAAACAGTGTAACATTGGCAGTGAATAACATGCAAAAATAATCCAATAAAATACTTTGAAGTACCTTTGAAGTTTACACCAATAGCTATTTGCGGCCCGCTTGATAAGTTTCTCACACTTGAGCGACTGTCTGTTATACTCCTATATTTATTAATATACCTAGAGTTTATAAAACCTAGCTAATCATTATTTTAATAACAAATATTACTTTGACAATTACAATGACTAGTAATTTATTTCTGCATGGAAGATGGTAAGGCGGAATACAATGCAAACATTCGATAATTCCATTTGATCAAATTCCAACGCCTATGCATTTCGAGAAATCATTTACTTAGCCTCTCTGCTGTCAAGGACCGTACCTAAGTACTTAGCGCATCTGTCATTTTTTATGCGTTACCCCCAAAATGGCCTCTCGCGATATTGCCGCGTCGCATTAAAAAAAAGATAACAAAAAAAACATGTATAAAAGATATTTAAAAAACTATATTGTTGAAATTTGTATGGTATATGCTAACAGAATAAATATAGTTTTGCACAATTTTACCTTGTAATATATGTTAATTCTAAGGTGAAAGTAGTACGAGCTATGTTTTCACCCGTCCACTCAAACTTTATGTCATAAAGCAAATTCTGTTGAGTTTGTTTTAAATAACAGTTAAATTTGACAATCTCCTGATATTTACAAACTAAATCAACGTGAAACAATTGAAGGAATGTAAACAAAAAACTAACAATAACACTACACAATGGGTGGCTGTGACCTTCACGAACACATGTGCTCCATTTAATAAACAAACCGGCGTTAAGTGGATGCCAGTTGAATAGCACTTGAGGATACTTTCTGTCCCTGTCATTTTTTTCTAAACGTTGTTAAAGTTTGAACTGTACACGTATAGTTTTAAAGATTCATTTCACACTCTCAAAATACGTCCGGACAGATCGGCCTCTAGGAGGCGGTCGACAGATGCGCGGTTTTTGAAATCGACCTCCAGGAGGCTGGTCGACAGGTGAGAGGCTAACACATAGGAACTAATAAACAGTACATGACAGTACTTATATTACAAGAATAACATCGAATGAAAGTCAATATACCTAGTGCAGGTGATAAAAATGCATGATGAACAAAATAAAGGAAATGTTTGAAGATATTTAACAACTAATCACTTTTAAAATTTAGCATGAAAGTATACTTTACGCGAAACTAATTGGCCACGTCAGGACAAGGAGCGAGCACGCTTGGTCTCATTATCAATGATTTATCTCTTGAGTCGCATCTCTCAAACTTCGCAATGGTATGATCCGTTAACAGTTCCGACTAGTCTATAAAATACGCACATAAACAAAAAAATAGATAAGTGATTAAATCATAAAAGTATCTCTTTCGATTAGAGACTTATTCATAGTGTCTAGATGGCAAGTGCACATGCAGAATGGCTGGCTTTTACTTTCAAACTTAAAAGTGACCTAGTAACTTCAATTCTTCTAGTGTTCACTTATCGAGTATGTATACTCAATACTCAATATCTTTATTGCATTTCATATGTAGTACATAGTTATAAGGATGTTTATACAGTATACAGATTATTACATACATATGAACCCTGTTGGGTATTGCAAAGATGTGTTAGCGGTTTTTGAGGTACGGCAGATGGATTTAGGCGTTTCTCTGATTATTATTTTTTATTAAAATAAAATAAAATAAAATATGACAATTAATCTTATATATATGTAAAAAATGTGTTTGTTAAAGAAATACATTTAGAACAAAATTAAAATAAGTTTTGATGTCAATCATTGTCTATTCATTGTTAATATCAATATTTTGTCTATTGTATCCTGAGATGAATCTAAATTTATAGGTAAATTCTATTGTTTCTCCACCATAGGCCTCACCCCTGTAGCCAAGACGTGGCCAACTAGTTTTGAGCGTATGTATATCACAGTAATTTTAATTCTAAAATTTGTACAATTTTGAGAAAATCACGTACTTGCTGTGTGCAGAGGCACTGAGTCTACGTTAAAATGATCGCAGTGTACAAATCTATTAAAATATCTGAACATTGTTAATAACAATCGTAGTACTATCGTATCGTATGTATCGTAGATACATCTAGTATCTATGTGCTCTTTGAAGTGTTCTCACAAAGCAACGGACGGATGTACTGCTTTTATTCGTTTTGCATTTTATTTCTTATTTTATTTTCGATGTACAATAAAGTTATAACAAACAAACAAATGAAAGTGCACCTAGATGTCCTGTTATAAAAAGTTTACTTTACTCAAAGATATTTTACTACATTTGTATGCTCATTATGACGCTGACTATATCAGACTACATAATTTTGACGGCATTCTATTGTCACTTTTATGTTTAATTTATAGTAATTGGAATACAATTTTCAACACTGTTTATGAGTGCCTAACGTTGCGAATCGACCTTCAAGTTAATGAGAACAACTTATTTCAAAAGATTTAATATATTTAATCCGATAGTGATAACACCAGATAACTTAAGGTTGCCGCACATATATATCAACTCAGAAACGGGTCTACATGGTGAGGTGTCCACCTAATCGAGGCACCTGAATGGATCAACCCGGTTACGGCTAAACGTCACCTTGCGGGCCGCTGGTCGTCAACCGAGGCACGATTTGACATCACCTAAATCTTTGTTACAAGATGGCCCGATAAGGCATAGCGGTTGATGAAGAGGAAGACGAAAATTGGTGCGGCCGCGCGTCATGTCCGCGTGAACGGCGAGTCGTATGTGCGAGTACGGCGATTTGACCACGCATAGCTCGCGGTTCGAAAGCTTATGACGAGGCGATGCGATGCCGATTAGTGTGCGCTGCGCTGTAGGTTTCATACAAATCACATAAACGAGCCGAGGTGAAACTGATCCGTTTCTTAGCTGATATGTGTGCGGCAACTTTTAAGCGTCTCGCTCACGAAGTCGTGACGTGTAACCAAAAACTGAAAATTTATATTCCCTGAATCTATCTTCTCATGTAGCTGGTTTGTGCAAAACCACTATTTTCATCAAACATGATTAAGAACAATTTTTTTAATTAATTAATTCGTTCAGTGCTCAGAATTAGCATCGTTACTGAATAAGAAAACATAGTTCACAAACGAATATAAAAACGAATGTTATCAAAAAATACATAAAACGTCACTTATCTAAAGTTTTTGTATTTTTACTCATTCCTTCCTCTGTGTTGTGTTTAATATTTTTCCTTTTTATAATCCTTTACGAACTATTAATTTTTATTCAGTAGTAGCGTTAGGTATCGTACGTAATCGCCTTAAGCGACGTTAGTCACGGTGCGATCAGCTTTAATTAAAAATAAAACTTCATGTTACATCTATATATAAAACAAAGTCGGGTTAGTTACACTATTTATAGTTCAAGAACAGGTGAACCGATCTGTATGATTTTGATTTGTTGGATTTAACTCTCCTCCGAATAGCAGAAAAAAAAAAGATACGCAAGTACCGGGCGCAAACAAATTTTAAATATTGGAAAGCGTTTTATAATTTACGTTTCTAATATTGCAAACTATGACTTTTATTTAGTGGTGGTGTTAGTTTCGTAGTACTAGTTCTCTTAAACCATCTTTCCAATAAAAGGAACCCGAATTGAAATCGGTCTTTTCATTCAGAGCACCTATGCCACTCACAGATAATCGAACCACTCTTATTTTTGGATTAAAAATGTGAGATCGCTCGACGTACCTATCAGACGTACGAGACTTCTGTCATTATTCATTATTAAATGCTTTAAGCATCAGCTACAGTCGTACTCAAATTTCCAATCATAAATAGGAATATTAACGTCAAATGTCGGTTTTCATGAAACCAACATCTTGGAGTAATGCTAGGACATACTAGCGGGCGCGAGCGAGTTGTATGCGCGGTAACAGTTCACGTCGTTCATTAACCGTTGGATGTTCTGGGTGAAGGTCGGCAGATCCTGAAACATAAATTGTGTTGATCAATGAAAAGTATTCTTCTGGTACGCTACACTACAGACAACGACAGTATACTGTTGCTTCCATCTAACTAAAGGAAAAACAAAAATATAATATGTCTTTTGATAAATAATAGGTAAAGGATCTACTTATATATGAACAGATAGATGGACATCTCCTTAGATCCTACGCGACGTCAGCGAGGAATTTCAAAAATACATCGCATGCACACAGAATGGCAGCGACCTACAGCGTTTGGCAGCGGCAAAACCAATGGCGCCGACGGTTATGCGAATATGCTCAATTCAGTATACAATACAATCACCGCTCACGAGAAAAATGTGTGTATTTGATGTAGAGAAAATGGGAATATCTTTATCGAAGAGGAAGACCGAAAAGAAATAATATCGCAGAAACGAGTGAATACGACCATACAGAGACAGAGTAAAGCGGACTGATCTACGTAGCCACCTGCAGCTCTAGATCGCTCGTGGCGCTACTGGCGACCTTTGTATTGATATTATGTATTTTGTCAATGGAAATATACAAATGCTTTGGTAAACTGAAACTGCTCGCTGCACTGCCGATCATTTCGGTGTGGTTTGAGATTTAACTATTATATCATCGAGTCAATGTAATGCCAATATTTGCCTGATGAATACTATAGAATATGTGTCGTGAGCACGTTACGTACGGTGTCCGGCGGGAACTGCGCGAGCTCGTGCACGTGGTGCGGCGCGAGGCCGGGCAGCTGGCGCAGGAAGTGCGGCAGGAAGCCGAGGCGGAAGGTGTTGAAGTCGACGGCGGCCATTGCGTGCAGCGCCGCCACCACCTCCTCGCGCAGCAGCGCGCGCGCGCCGCCCTCCGCCAGCGTGCGCAGCAGCACCGACAGGAACTCCGCCAGGAACTCCGTGCGGAACATCACCTGCCCGACCGCCCCACCACACCACAATTAGCTCGCTCGCAACGATTGATGAGATACGTGAGAATTAACGTTATAAAATACTTATAAAGTTTATTCTCACGAATGGCAAAAACGGCGAACATTAGCAACTTCATTTGTTTCGGAACAGAACCAATATGTAATTCGACCAAATGCTAGTGCTAACGAAATTGTTCGACAAATTCATTTAATAATTACGTATCAAAATCAAATTTTCTCCAAATTTATTACGATTTTTAATAAAAATAAATACCTATATACATTAAGTTTGTAAAACAAAATAATATAAATTAAATCAGCATTAAATTAGTTGTAGAAAATAAATAATTCCATATTTTTTCAGTGTCCTAGAAATATGATTTTTATAACTTTTAAACGAACAGTTTGGCAAGTTTACAATCAAAGTGTTCCAAAATGTCTAAGTAAAAGAGGTCCCAGACCGTGATTTGGGATCTGTTTGGTGAGGACGTTTTTTGGGTATTGGTTTTGTTCTAGTATCAATGATCGAAGACCCTAACTTAAATTACGTAGCAGGCAGTGCGGTCCCTAAGCACTAGTACAGTAGTAATAGGTACTATTCTTGACTAATACCGCATAGAGACCATTTACAAAGAAATCAATCACAAACCTTTCGAGCAGAATAGTAACTATATTGTATTTTTTTAAGTAATACTATCAAGTACAAGTCAAAACTTGTACGGTGCAACACCGTACATTTTCTAGAATCAGCCCCCTTACCACCATCTCTTATCGCGATTCAATAACTGAATAGAATGCTTATCCATACCAATTCATAACAAGTGGTAAGGGGGCAGCACTTTGTGTCGCTCGTCGTTGTTGTCATACTTTACATTATATTTTATTTTATAATTAATGAACCAGTTCGCAGCTCAGTAATAAGGCTGTGTAAAATGATGAGTCGCGCGTGCGCGCGACTCATCATTTTACCATCATAATTGTATTGTTTACGACGTACAATAAACTAGAATTTAAACTAACAAGAAGTTTACCTTCTAACCAACCAACATACATCAAGAATAAAGTTGCAGGATCAGGCCCCTACAACTTTTTGGTCCTTCGAGCCGGACTACCTATCTAATAATCAGTGTAATAAATACTTTCTGAGCGTACCTGCGTCGCGCACATACCTTGTGGTAGAGTTTCCACTTGGTGTTGAGCACGTCGAGCGTGTCGATGTTGATCCGCAGCAGCTCGATGTCTGGTTGCAGCAGCGCGCGGCCCAGCGCCGATAGCGCCTCGCGCAGCTCGTGCGTGCGCCGCGCGCTCTCGTCGCCCTCGCACTTGTGCATGAAGAAGTAGCGCCAGCGGTGTATCAGCACGCTGCAATCACCATTAGACTGTTTGTTTATAGAATCCGGAAGTCGCATCTCTGATGCGTGGATAAACGATCCATACAAATATATGGATCACTTCTTCAGTCCGACAATTATGACAATTAAAACGTAATTATGAACTGCCTGTCCAGGTTTTCTCAGGAGACTATAGCATGGGGTTCTTCAAGAAGGGTGTGAAGAGATTTTACAGGGTCGGGAACGCGCGTGTGATACCTGGTGTTACAGGCGTTCATAGGTGACTGAACATCTTTTCCATCAAGCGGGTTGTATCCTTGTTTGCCACTTTAGTGGTATAAAAAAAACACCGAAACCGTGACGGACAAGTGGACTAATGGTCTTAGAGTGGTTACGCACTGCATCCGAAACCGACCCGAAATCGGACGTATTTTAATATCCCTTGCTTTTGCACTGCGGTTGTGCTATGGAGCAGTATGTAACAGGTAAGCAAGGGATATTGAATGCGTCCGAGTTCAGATCGGTTTCGGATGCAGTGCGTAACCGCTCTAGGAAGTCTTTACCCTTTCTATTTAGCCAATCAATCTTTCAAGTTCAATCAAACGTTAAAAAAGCTTTCCGCACGCAATACGATCTCCTTCCTGATGTCGTCGAATCACCAAATGCGTCCGGCCTTTTAAAAAGGTTTAAGCCGTTTGTTCACGTTTGATCCGAGAGTTTTAGCCGTGTGGTTTCCGGCAGACTAGAATAGAATCACTCCGTCTCTTCCCGTGGATGTCGTACAAGGCGACTAAGGGAAATACATTATAAAAAAATATTAATCATCAGGCCTCCCCAACCCGTCTGGCCACCGTGGGGAGTGTAGGCCAAATCCTCCTGTCTTTGTCGTGGTCAGGGTCGTGCTCCTGTAGTGGAGACTAAAATGACCTGATGATGATGATCCGAGAGTGCACAGCACACTGACCTGGCCAGCAGGCGGTGCGCGGCCCGCGCGAGGTCGGGCGCGGGCCGCGGCAGCGCGTGCTGGTGCAGCAGCGCGAGCACTGCCCGCACCCTCACGCCGCCGCCGCCCGCCTCCACGCCCAGGCGCACGCACTCCACCAAACGCTCCAGGCTACTGTCGCCGCCCCCTCTACGTAAATTAATTAAATTAACTAAAATTAACAAATGTACTGCATTTCCTTTTATTAGAGCTGAAACAATATTTTAAACTAAACAAAAATTTTACAGACGTTTCATCAAAACTGGGAGGATCTTTATCCACTGCACATATATCCATCAATGTAGATGGATAGACTGAGATTGTCCCACTATGTTCATTGTGATTATTTTTTTATGAGCGACCGACTCACATGCGTCATATCGTCGTTCAGACCCATCACTGTATATTTTTATATTAATCACTACATAGTATAAAACAAAGTCGCTTTCTCTGTCCCTATGTCCCCATGTATGCTTAAATCTTTGAAACTACGCAACGGATTATGATGCGGTTTTTTTTAATAGATAGAGTGATTCAACTGGAAAGTTTATATGTATAATATATGCATAACATAGTAGAAAAACACTGATAATTTAGAGGTTTCTAATGTGATGTCGTAAATAAACACATTTTTTTGCTCTTTCATTGCAAACGCTGGCTGAACCCAACGAGATAGATCAAAATAATGTAGTACAGTATTGTTCACCTTAAAATGGTCTACAAAAAAGTTCGCGATGGTATATGTCTATCTCTTAGTGGTAACACACAATAACCGTTATTTTATCCTTTGCTTTTTACAAGAAATAATGCCTTATTTACGAAGCGATTTTAAGCAATACAGAATTAATCCTTATCCAATTAAGTACCTTAAATACATTGCGCATTTAATATAGATCAATATGGCCCTTCACAGCATGTAATTTAAATGAATAGTTTAGAAGATATTACACATTTAAAATGCAGGGACATAACGGCTGTGGCGGTAACGGCCGCGGAGCCGGCGGCGTGTGCTTATAACTGGGGAAGGACTGGATAGGACAAAGCGCAAAGACCTTCTGTAGTACATTTAGTATCAGCATTGCACCCGTGCGAAGCCGGGGCGGGTCGCTAGTCCTAAATAAACGAAACAATTCCGTGAATGGAATAATAGATAGGAAAAGGAAAATGCCCTATCTATTGTTTTGTTATATGTATATGGATAAAGTGGGAACCACCCACAAAACGTCATTGTAACAAAAAAAAGCAACGGTGGTGTTAGGTGCATACGCGATGAAACCTTAAATAATATTTTTGAATTATTTCATTGAATTATTCTAAGAATTGTTATTTACATAAGCATTTCAGGTCGTCTGGTGGCTCACCTTTGAGCAACATCGAGAAAAACATCGATGGCGGTATAGGCAAAGTTCCCCAGTTGGGGCAGCAGGGCAGTGAACAGTGCGAGGAAAAACTCGGTAATTTCGGGTTCGGCGGTCGCGTAAGCCGGCTCGCATAGCATGCGCAACGATGTCTCCGCTGCACTTTGTATACTTTCGGCTATTATCTGCAATTTCAAACAACCAAATTATAATAAAGTCGCACTTCCAACGATGCACTTAGTCCGAGACCGAAATTCGGCGTGAGTAGGATCGCTCGTTTTATACACATAAGCCGCGACGTAATTGTTGACAAACGCGTTGCTAATAATTGAAAAAGCATCGCAAGCGTAATCACGCCGAAAATCGATCTCGTACTTCAGTACAGCAATTTGAAACTAAAGGGCAAGAAAGAGGAATCAGCGCGCACCTTTTTGGCAGGTGTGGGTGCGGCGGCGAAGGAGTGCAGCAGCGCGGTGAGCGGCGGCAGCGTGGCGGCGGGCCCGGCCTGCGGCAGCGGCGCCGTCCACGCCGTCAGCAGCGCCCGCGCCGCCTCCGCCCCCGCCACGCCGCCGCTCCCGCCTCCGGCCCCGCCGCCGTTCCCGCTCCCGCCCCCGCCCCCGCCCCGCGACAAACACAGCGACAGCAGCGCCTCGCGGACCACCGCTGCTGTCTGATACAAAACGTTTTAATTACTTTTCATATCGAGTTACACTCGACCATCAAGCGTACCATCATAGATTTCAGGCAAATAGTAGCCTAGTTTGTCTAAGACTGAACTGATTTACCCTACGCGTATCAGGGTAAATAATTTATCGAAAGACTATCTAGTTCATCTTAAAAAATAAGGGTTAACTCATTTGGCTTACAGTACATAAAGGCAAACCCGACATCACCTAGATTTATCTTCCCAATGCATTTATGAAACTGGAGACTACTATTATACATTTGCTGTAACGCATGTAAAAAGTAGCAACAGCCGGCGACCATCCATACAGTGAAACAGAAAAGTGTACAGAGGTTTTTACAGGGTCATAATGCGCGAGTTGCCGACCCTGTAAAGCGAACCCTTAGTATTACTAGCGTCCATGGGCTGCGGGTGGGCTTTTCCATCAGGTGGGCCGTATGCTGGTTTGCTACCTTATTAGTATAAAAAGAAGATAATGAAAGCGGTCACGAATGCTTACACTTACATTACACAGAAGCGGAGAAGCTGCACTAACTGCAACGCCCGAGTCCGTTAGTCTCAGACCTAACTCTATCTCATCTCAAACTTAACCTAACTAATTCTAAGCATAGTAGTAACAAGAGCGGTCTGAAAACGAGTTTGCCCAACGACACATACACACCTTGGCTTCTAAATAATGCAATGAACGCTGAGCTTGATTGTACAAATCTCCCACCAGGGACACGGGATCTCTGGTAAACTTCACGTTCTTGGACAAGCTGAGCAGAAGATGAGCCGCCGCGTGGCACAGCAAGGGAGGTTCCTGTGTTACACAAATCTTATTATTATCACATAAAGCTCACCCTATTTTCGTTAAGTTTAAGAACATAGAATAGTAGATTATGAACCAAGGGGATAAAGCAGTGTCTTACGTCACGGACGGCATATTGTACTCTGAGCGTAACGAAGGACTCTATAGTGAACTCCCGAATGTAGTGAGGGAGTTAAAGTTAAATTCCGAACGTAGCGAGGGAGTTTAAACTTAACTCGTGAGCGAAGAGAGTCTTGAGTGATGTGAGGCCTAAGACTTAGACAGGCTTCATCCCAGAGGTAAATTCTCTACTTTTCATACCTAGCGAGACAATAACAATAACACTTCAAGGTTTGAGAAATAATAGAATTAGTTGTCACCAAACAAAGGCACTAAACTTTTTTGTTTGTTCGGCGCGGTTTTCTATTTTTTATCGTGGCTATGGTCGTCATTCAGTATAATTTTTCAAACATTTTAAAACAAAATGTCCCTATTTAACGTTTTCCGTTCCGTTTAACCAAATTCAAACACATGGAAATAATGTTGTTTCAAATTCAAAATTAGGGAGTTTTAATTAAGTATGTATTTTATTTATAAGTTTTTTATTATTTGCATAAATTTCTGTAAATAATGAATAAATAACTGCTGTTTTAAATTAGGGAGTTTCATACAACATCATTTCCCTGTGCGGCAGGGAGACAAATAATGCTATAGTTTACTTTGAGATTACATGTTATGTAATTCGACATTGTCGATGAAAATGAACTTACAGGTATTTCGTGTGGTAACAAAAAGGGAACGGCGGAGGTGAACAGTCCTTCCATAGTGTGCACGGGCACTCCGCAGTCGTTCGCGTAGCAACACCATGCCCCCATGCACGCAAACATTTCCGCATGCCTGCAAACATTATATTACTTACAATTACATTGCATTAAATTAATGGCAACTTACATTGGATTTAAAGGAGCTGACGTTCAGCTAGAAAAAGTGTGGAGGGAACACAGTATCATGCATGTTACAACATTATGTCATTGTGTAGTGACATAGACGGGTAATTTGCCGCTCATCTATAACATAAAAATGAATCGCTGAAAGTGCTAACTGCAATTCTCGAGATCAGCTGAACCGATTTCGCTAATTCTTTTTTTAGAATATTCCTTTAAGTACGAGGATGGTTCTAACACAGAGAAAAAATTAGAATATTGAAGTATTAAAAATAAAATAAGAATCGACTGTTAGGTGGTACGCAGTTCGGTCAGCTAGTTTACGATAAATTTCTACAATAAATATTATGTAAATGGGCATAAATAGGGAATATATAATAATGTATTTATTGAGAATTTATGGTAAAAATTGGGGTATAAGTGGTTCATCAATATCTCTGAACCAAGGTCAACTTCACCTGCACGCGGTGCACCCTGCTGACTGACAAACGAAGCTCTGGCGAAAAGAGAGGTAGGTAGTGAAATTGTAAGCTACACGATTGGGGAATGTACCTCCACCTCACAGAATACAACCAAATAACAATTCCTTTGAGGGTTGTTGTGTTCCTGCGGGTGAGTTAGGTCACCAGAAAGGAGATTCTGCATTGGCAGCGGTGGTGGCGTCGCGCAAGTTATATTTTATGTTGCGAGCTAGCGCTCTATTTACGCGCTATATTAACATATAGCTACGGTAACCGCTTCATATCTGGCGATAAAAAAAATCAGTTGAGCATGTAGTCGGTGTGTAGTGGTGAATGAATACTGACACTTGTACGAGGGCGGTGGCGTGCGCGTGCGGGTGCGCGAGCGCGCGGTGCGGGCGCGTGAGCGCGGCGCCGTGCAGCGCGGCCGCCGCGCGCTCCACCAGCGCGCCGCCCGCCGCCGCGCAGCGCCAGCGCGCCGCCTCGCCGCACTCTGCAACCACACGCACACTCACACACCGCGCTCGGACCTGCCAGCGCTTGTCCGTGCCACATCCGGATTATGACGGATCGAGGGGACTCCACAATCAACGGTCAACGACTTAAAAAAATTGTAATAAATAAATCCAACACTCGAAGGTTGACCGGTAGAGAGCGATAGATAGTCCCCCTTTGTAGATTCTTCAAATTCAGAATTATTATTTTTGATTGTCTATTTGTTATTGGTGTACAATAAAGATATTTATCGTCGTCAACCATTCGTTCCACTGCTGGGATACGGGTCTTCCAACAATTGAAGGGGTTTAGAGCATACTCCACCACGCTGCTCAACTGCGAGTTGGCGGAGGCCTGTGTTTTCAAGCCACCTAAAGGCGACTGACTTGGCGTAACGACTGTCATCTATAATGACAACAGCCGGGACCGACGGCTTAACGTGCCCTCCGAGGCACGGAATAAAAATATTAAAAACAATACGGAATAAAAATATTAAAAATAATAAACACAGAGTAATAATACTCGATGCCCGCCCGTGACGTCAATAATTACCCGAGAGCAGCGAGGCGGCGAGCCTGCCCAGCAGCCTGGTGAAGGTGGCCAGGTCGAGCAGCGCGGCCAGCAGGCGGTCGGCGTCGGGCGCGGCCGGCCCGCCGCCGCCCGCGCCGCCCGCGCGCCCCGCCGCCCGCGCGTGCACGCCCGCCAGGCACTGCCAGCGCTCCCACTGCACACGTACACAGGCGTACTTTCAAATATAACACCAAACGAAACATACTTATGTTTAAGACGCAACGATCTCGCAAATGGCTCTAGAGGGATTTCAATGAATTAACAAAACCCATCTTAGAATCTTAAGCTAACCTAACCAACGTTCTCGGTCAAAACTACTTCTGTCTGCATAAGTCAGTAAAAAGTGGTTTTGACCAATGTCTTTCGTCAAAACTATTTTTGACCAATTTTGCATTCAAGTGGTTTGGAGGTGACGTACCTGAGGTTTAACTAGTTAAACCTAGGAGCGCCTAGATTTCGAGTATTGACTATAACATATAATTGAAAAAAACTTTAACCAAACTCACAACTGATGTAAATACGTCGAGTGGTGCCAAGTCTGCAACACGGGCTATACACTCTATGCAGTGCTTGAGGAATGTGTGCCATTCAGTTTCTCCCTGAAAATATACACAGTGAGTTATTAATAAACTTAATAATGACATGGGATTACATTATATTAATGACATTGGGACTTAATAAAACATGGGATTGTAAAATGAAGCATAGTAATATATATAAAAACATTTGCTGCTTATTGTAAAAATTGAAATAGAAACATATAGATAATAATGTGAACATAAATACGTATGTATAAATACCTAGTTGTACTAAGTATAAGGTGTGTTTCACTGTAAACAGACGGTACCTGAAGATGTTACAAAGGAAGAGCGGAGTCTCCTAATACAGGCATCTTGTTTGCCTAAAAGGGAACTCCAACATTATTTACAATTACTGTCCATTTAAACTGCAATAAACTTTTTGATTTTTGATTGATTGATTTTTGAATAATATCAGGCTGTATGCAGTATAGTCAACATAAGTCATATTCAGCCTATCTTATAAAAATCATCTCTAAACAACGGAAAAAACATAACTTACTTGAATTAAATAGAATCTGGACAATTTACACAGCGCCATCTAGTCCCAAATTAAGCGCAAAGCTTGTGTTATGGGTACTAGACAACTGATAAATGTACTTAAATACATTATTTTTTTGTAAATATATACTTATAATACATAGAAAATACCCAGACCAAGACAAACAGACATGTTCATGCACACAAATGTTTGTCTTGTGCGGGAATCGAACCCACAATCTCGGAGTCAAAGTGGCTATTGCTAACCATTCGACCACGACTGGTTGGGGAAAAAAATCCCAACAAATCACACTGTTACTCCATGGGACAACTTTTTATATTTGTTCCCAACAAATCACACCCTAAAAGGGGGTGACTCGTTGGGAGAAAAATGTTCCCAACCAGTTACACTGTTACAAGTTGCCACTACTGTCTTCCCATCCTAGCGCTGTTATTTAGGATTTTAATTGTAATTTTATATAGGAAAGAGTATTTGTCAAATTGCTTTGATATCGCGAGCTCATCATGAAAAGTTCAACATATAGTTCAGAGTGTTACTCGTTGAGAACAAACGGCTCGCGCATCGCCACCTCCACCGAGGGTCTTAACAATGCCGCATAAATTAAGTTGCCATTTTGACGGATGTTAAGAAATAAATGTATAATTGAATACATACATTCATTTATAGCACCGGTATAGCCCAATTGTTTTAAAAAACAACACAGAAGCGATGAAAGGTATTATGTGTATATACTGAATAAAAAGAAAATAATCACTCACATCATCATCACATATTTCATTATCTAAATGCTGCAACTGGGCCTTGTTGTGTTGAAATTGTATTTTATTCAAAATACCATTGACTAGAGCCTGCAGAGCCTCCCAGTATCTAAAATTAACGTAAGGTTAATATCGCAAAGCTATAGTAAAATTATTTATTCCATCATCAGAAACTATTTTAAAACGATACTCGACATGTGAACAAACATGGCTTTGATGCGTTGGTATTTTGCCTAAGTCTTGATTTCTACCCCTCACATCATTTTTCGGGTTAATATCATAGTCTATGACACTCACAAATAACAAGGCATTCTATTGGTAAAAGAGTTTTCAAAATCGGTTCATTAAACAAAGAGATTATCAACCTAACAAACTCACAAGTTTATATCTTTATAATATTAGTATAGATATATACTCACTTGGCTGTATCTTCAGGCTTTAAAATATCTATAAATTGTATCCATATATCTAAACAATTAACAAATATAGCACACGTAGGCACCTGCAAACAAAAATATGATTTATAAACTGCGTTATTTATTAATTATATTCAATCAAATGTAATAAGACAGGCTTACCTGGAATGTATACTGGAATAAATAAGACAGAAACTCGATTGCGTCGAACTCAGGCTCGGCTTCTAACCTCTTAAAATGCAGTGATACAAATAACTTCAATAACTCCGCTAACTTATTTAGGTAACTGAAAAAAAATGTATGGAGTATGTTACATTCAGAGAAAATAAATACAAATATTATATGTTAAGAAATTATTATGGAGTTCAAAATCAATTATATTAAAGATTTATTAATTATTAATTAAAGATTTATGTCGCTGATCCGTTGCTATAGGAAGGAGTATAGGCTATACTCCTTCCTTTCTTTTTTGTGATCTCACTCACTCGCAGTAACACAACAACCCCTAAGGGAATTGTTATTTGTGGAGGTACTTCCCCAGTCGGGCAGCTTAAAAAAATACGCTATGCACTACCTCTCTTTTCGCCTGAATCTCGTTTGTCAATCAGCAGGGTGCACCACGTGCAGGTGAGCTTGGCTTTGGTTCAAAGATGTTAATGAAACTCTTACATCCCTAAAGTGGTTATATCATATACATTAACATATAACAGTTGGTTCATTAGTATATTTTTTTATATTTATTTCAACATCACATAACAAAGTAAATGTACACAAATACAACATTACATATAACAGCAGATGTGATGTTGAAATGTTGGCCCACCCTCAGGTATCATTGCTGGGATCACAGAGTGATGTCAGCCCTGTTTTTCAGTGCAGGCCAAAGTATAGAATTTGTACTAACTCGTGGTGCGCATGGTGCATGTGCGCCGGGTTGTGCGCGAGGTGCCGCAGCAGGCGCAGCGCGGCGTGGTGCAGCCGCAGCGCCGTGGTGGCGGACGAGGGCGGCGCGTACCGCCGGTACAGCAGCTCGCACACGCCGCCCAGCCCCGCCAGCGCCGCCTCCATGCTCTGCGATACAACGGTACCTTGACAACTGTTATATCGGGAGCGGGACATGAGTGAAAGGCATCGCAGGTTGATTCACACTGGTCTTTATTACACATATAAGGGCGGTGCGCAGCACTCACCTTACGTGTGTCTACCTACATATCGATGCCTCCAAGGAACACTAAGCCAACTAAAATTTCGATAGTTTTCTTTTTTTTTCTAAATCGATTCAATACTTCAGTAACATTATGCTACCTGAATTTTATTTATAAAAGACACACAGACACAACAAAATCGACAAATACAAACCGCTAAGTAAATGTATAACTCATATTAGCGGTGTGTATCTGGATGTGTATGTTTTGAGTTGGCGTAGTGTTCATTGGAGGTATCGATATATAACAACAACCTTCGTGCATTTTGACGAGCACGATGGTCGAATGGTTAGCAATGGACACTTTGACTCCGAGGTTGCGGGTTCGATCCCGCACAAGACAAATATTTGTGTGCATGAACATGTCTGTTTGTCTTGGGTTAGGCCGTTACATGGGGGATTTTTGTCAAGAAACAGTTATTATATTTAAATTAACCGCGAAGTTGCATAAAGAAGAATAAACAATGAGGAAAGCTAGTATTGTGGCTCACTAGTCTATCTAGTATTTATTATTGTTTTTAGAATGTACCTTGTTTTAAAATATGGTGTAACTATAAAAAAATACGTATCTATTCTATGTATGTATTTACAATAAAAAAAATGTATTTAAGTATAATATCAGTTATCTAGTACCCATAGTACAAGCTTTGCTTAGCTTGGGACTAGATGGCCGAGTGTAATTTGTCCAGAAATATTTATTTATTTAATCTGCCACAATGTATATATTACGCCCGGCTCTGAAATTTTAACGGACCGGTGTCGATGGCAGGCGACCGAGTTTCGTCATCCGACTTTTAGCCGGGCTTCCAAATTTGCAGAATTTATTGCAATTTAGTACCGCGTTTGAAATAGTTCCCCATAAACAGGACGTAGTGGACGAAAGTATTAGTCCAGTCATTTTAGATGAAGTAAATATCGGGCAAGTAAGGAAGTAAATTCTGGGTTTTAACACAGAACAAAAAAAAACAGTTAGAAATCGTATGATGACCTATTAGTATGAAAACCTTTGTCGCCAAACTCAAACATGTAAAGCAAAATATTAACGTGTTACTACATGCATGTTTGTGCTGTGATTGGTCTAAAAATACTGTAAAAAATGACATATATACAAAAAAAAAGTTAGTTCAAATTCAACCTAACGCAGTTATAACACGGTTCATAAACAATTGAATCCCGAACAAGCATCTAGTGAGCAATAGCTGTACTTCTTATTATGTCAGATTCTAAACAGTATAGCTACTCGACGCTAGGTGGCGCTACTCATATTGATTTTAATATTATGACTTCTATCCTTGACTTAAGGCCGATATTTGAATGACTGTACTACACGAATGTCGATGTCACTATTTTCGATAGTGATGTACTAACGAGGAACACCAAGTAACACCGAATACTACTACCGGAGTAATGAATATCTACCTATTACATTACAATTTTTGGTACCATAAAATTGTATATTTTTACAATCTTTTCTTCAACTTACAATGTATGTATGTATATGTCTATATGTATGTCAGTGTGTAACAATGTTTGTTCGGGTGGAATCTTGCAACTCAATTTTGAGACAGATCTTGACGGATTGAGCTGAAATTTTGTAGTACACGTTTAGTTTGGATGACAATGCATGATAAACGTAAAAGCTGTCGTAGAAGCTTGTCCCAAAAATGATTTTTTAAACAAACTTATTAATTATGATGATTAAAGGTAATACTTCACACTAATATAATAATAATTTGGGGTGTAAGTGGTTCATCAACATCTTCGAACCAAAGCCAACTTCACCTGCACGCGGTGCACCCTGCTGACTGACAAACGAAGCTCTGGCGAAAAAAGAGGTAGGGAGCGTAATTGTAAGCTACCCGACTGGGGAATGTACCTCCACCTCACAGAATACCGCAGCCAAATAACAATTCTCTTGAGGGCCGTTGTGTTCCTGCGAGTGAGTGAGGTCACCAGAAAGGAAGGAGATGCTGTGTTACGTAAGCAGATTTTTCCAACCGCGGCGTTTATTCTGCATAGATAAGAGCGTTGGGTGTAAATAATTGTAATAACAATTATTTACCCCCAACGCTCTTATCTATGCAGAATAGCAAGTAATCAAAGCTCTTATGGATATTATCGGAAGTAGTTAATAGTGTGCAGTAATTCGAATTCGAGTTATATTTTATTTATATTATGTCAAAGCTACAAACTACTAGCGTTTCGGAACAACTACTGATGAGATGAGAAGAAACGCCGAAAGAAACTCAGTCAGTTCAATATCGGTCCCTACCATGCCTGCCTATATTTAACATTTCTTACAATTATACTATGTTCATATGATATAATATTGTTTTCACAATTATAAAATTATACTAATAATCAAGTAAATAAATACTGACGATACATGAGTCACATCACTAATCGATTAACGCTAGAATGTTCTAAACAAGCGAAGTGGAGTGCGTTAGAAATTTGACTTTAAAAATAAACACATAAGGGTTACTTTAGTTTGTTCGCATTTGTGCATTTTAATGAATATGCTTAAATTCTATTAAATAATAAAAATAATGAGAAATATTACTTACCGATGGTATGAAATGCCACCATTAGACACATTATTTTTGCTACTATTATTCTTACACGATATTATGGCACAAGAAGGCATTTTTATATTTTTTTTTGTTTTTTTGCTATGATTGTTTCCGCGGCTGTGACAAATGACGACTGAGATATGCGACGATCGAGATATGCCAAATTGGAGTATATTGACCTACGCGGGTAACGCCCACTTACTAATTCTAGTGTTTTTTGTGTTCGGTGGGTTTTAACAATCTGAAATTAGGCTATTGTCGACGTTGATTGACTTGCATTATTACAAAACAAAAACTAATGAAGAAATTAGGCGACAGTCGTCGTCGCTTGACTTGCGTTATTATAAAAACAAATAAATAATCTGAAATGAGATACGCAGACACGCGCTGAATACGACCGTACTCGTAACACGGTTGGCTCTCAGCTAGTGAATTAGTAGGTTTTATTGCTATAGCAATAAGGTGTATCTATAGCGCTTTTCGAAAATAAATTAATTTTTGAAAATTAAAAAAGAACCTATATCAGTTACAGTTACCTCTATATTATTTCTGTAATATATATTCCAGTGGACGAACAAAGTGATCTATTTTTAGGGCAAAATATATAAAATACATGGAGAATTTTAATAATACAAGAACAAATAGTAGTCTTCAAAATTCAGATACAAACGTGTGACTGTGTGGCTATACTGCCCCAATAAAAGACAGTGGTGACTAGTGACGGCGGCACGTGCGACGACAGAGGGAGCCACGAGAATAAGTGCTGCAGCGTCGTTAGGCACTTCACTATTGTTTCAATATTCTGAACTCTAAAAAAAAATTAGTAAAAGAGATTACAAACACGGAACGACAAAATCTAAAACAATATACATAGTCCAGTCATTTGGTGCCCAAAAAAGAGAACCTGGAAAGGTATCCGAGAGTTTTGAAAGTGAATGATTTCAAATTTAATAATGCAAAGGTTTTAAATGTAATAAATAATAATGTTAACAATAAAATAATAATTAATATAAACACTGTATTCTCTCTGTCTCTCTGTGTGTGACTGTTAGTCACACACAGAGAGACAGAGAGAATACAGTCGTCTAGCCCACCATCCTGTGGCATTGAACCCAAGACGCTGGCAGCAGTGAGAGAAGAATATATATTTTGTGGTCGGTCAAAATGTCTCTACCTTCCCTGAAGGAAAGCACAAGTGAAGATTAAATGACAGGACCGCCATCACTGCGATTAGCACAGCGCTGACGGTCCACGCCTTGACGACCCATGTAAGTATTTCTTCACGCTTCGTTTAAACGACCCTGGATTATAGGATATATTTATATATACATATTTGCGACGCTTGAGTATTTGAGCTTCTTCGGCTGCCGATTCGGCCCTAGTGGCGGTGCCGTGCACATGAGACGGTGCTATGGTATCCACACAGTACGTATATATAGATTTCGAATTGCAATTGAAAAGCGTGTCGAATTTTCAAAACTCCCGTAAAATTTTCCAGTTAAAAGTACCAAATGACTGGAGTACCGAATATCGCGATAAAATTTGCATCTCAATCAGGTCACAATTACCTAATTCATCGACCTATTTTCAGAAAATATATTAATAGAATTTAAAATGACTTACTTCTCAGGGGAGTGCACTTCGCGGGCATTGGACAGTAGATCTGGAAGTACAGACGTCTGTGGAATGCCACTAGTTGGAGAGGGGGGCGGATTTGACTGTACTTCCTGTGCATTTTTCTCTAAAATTCCTACAAATAAAAAAAATGTGTATACGACCACAGTATTCATAGTACTACCAATACACTGCTTTTCTTGGTAATTATACTTTATTAAATTTATCACTATACTAGCAACCCGTTCTGGTATTGGACGGTTATAACTCTATTCGTTTAAGGGGCGCAAGCCAGTAAAAGTCCATGTCGGCATTAGTTTTTCCGACATTTTGCGCGACCAAGCTATTGAGTTATCAACAGTGCAAAAGTGAAATACATCGTCGCTTTCACCAGGTTAACGAATTTAATTATTTTCTAATACATTTTTAAACTCATGATATCTTTCGAATGGACCTGAATCAGTCTTGAATATGAAGTAATTTACTTTGGTAAGGATTAATACCAAAATCCAAATAAAGGGGCGTTTTATAGTATTGGCGATTTTAAAATAAAAAAAAAGTTACTGTGACTATAGTGTGGATAATAATGTTAACGTTTTCTAAAATAAAATCATATGTCACTAGTGATATTCTACTGGTGAAAGACTTTTAAAAATCGAGTTACCACTTAAAGCAGCTAGCATCTGAGGCATTCCCTTCAGCATAAGCCTTTCCAGCTGGTTTCTACGCTGTGAAGGGAGCAACACACCCGTGTCACGCGCCGCGCCCAGTTCCTCACTTGCAGCTTGAGCCAGTATCAGCCCAAGTATACACCGCCGGTCGTCACACCTTATTAACTATTAGAAAAAAAATTCCTATTAAAATTATTTAGAAAGAATGTTGACATTCAGAAAAAATACATGTATATGTTGCAGCCAACTGTTTAAAATAAGCATTTATTTGAACAGCTAGCTGTTTCATTGAACAATGCTATTCAACCACAAGTGTAGACGTTGTTTAGGTGAGTGGCTGAACACAATATTGTAAACATGAAACAATAAAGCTAGACGACGCTTAGTAGATTATATGCCAATTTGCTAGATTAATCATCATGTATTTGAATGGATTTTTAGTTAGTTAGGTTAGGTAAGTTTTTCTTGTGTTCTGAGAGCGGAAATAGGAGCAACGCGTCGTCTACGTCAACCTATTTGTTCATGAATCAATCTGGTGTGAAATACGGTAAACAGTTCGTATTTATTACATTTTATGTCACTATTACCTATGGACTGTAACAACTCTTTTATTGAATGTACTTAAATGTACCTATTTTGCATACAGAGGTGGAGGCCTGGTGGTTCGTAACACAGGTATCTTTGCCTAACACGGTACACTAGCTTCCACAGACAAGTAATTTGTAAGTAGGTATGTGTGTAATTTGTATTGTATTAGGAGTCAATTATATTACTATGTACTTGCCTATATAATACATTCTAAGAATGTGGTTGTAAAAAACTTATTGCTTTATTGTGGGTTCAATAAAGAATTTATTTATTTACCACCAGTTAACACTGGGAAGTTAACTTCATTATTTTTTTGACAATAAAACAACTTGTAACAATAATAAAACACTAGTATTGTAAACTGCAGTGAACAAAAAACTCACAAATACAAATACAGTGGGTTTTCAGTCAGCTGTAATGTTGAATGTTTTAAATGTTATAATTATTCAATTATAAAATTAGGTGTGTATAATCGGCCCTGTTAACTATTCAAATCAATAAATAGCCATTCAATTAAACAGCTAACTATTTTAACCAGTTGGCTGCTGACATTTCAAAAACTTTGTATGACTTTAAAAATTATGTGATACATTTGTACTTGAAATAATATATTACATTTCAGTCTCGAGTACAAAATGAGCAACAAGCACAGCAAAATACACCCAAGTTATAGGATAAGTCTTTAATACATGGTTGAAAGTGTTGAAACCATGTAAAATAAGGTAATTAAGATTATTTATTCAATCCTTAAAAATTTGTAGTGTGATACTTTTGCTTTACAATGTGATTTTATATTTTAATTTTTTTTTTGTGTCCACTATCATAATTTCAAATTCTTCTCAGCTCAGCTCTCGGTCAGATGACCGGGCTCTGTAACAAAAATCTGATGTTCTGGTTGTACATACCTCAACTATATTACTAAAAAAATCTGGGTATAAATCTGGCCAATCATATCTGGCTATTGACACCATGAGAGCAGCAAGCTTGTTCCTGATGAAGTACAACATCACTTCATGTTTGGTCATCAACTCGTTCCATAAAGTTAATCTTATTTCTGTCTTTTCATTATCTGATAAACTAATCCACTGTCTATTTATTATATTCTGCAAAAATAAGAGTTTTGATTGCCACTGTTATCATTATTAAAAATTGTGTTATAACTTTTAACAATTATTTTCATCTGTGTATTGATAAACATAAAAGACTCAAACAACTTTCAACTTTCAAAAAATTCCTTAGAAATATCAGGAGCAAAATATCAAATTCAAGTGTCATTTCTGGGAAACTTTATTTTCCTACAAGTGGTAATACACAAAAATCATCATACAAAATTATTTCAGTAACTCTGAAATGTGTTTGATCCGTTGCCAACCATTCTATGCTCTTAGGTCCCAAGTCAGGCCTAAGAAGGCAATTTCACTGTATGTGGTAGAACATATCTAAAGCTTACAATAGTAGACAAGATTTAAATTTGTACCCATGCCACAAATAAAATTTTTTGCAAGCAGAATGACGGTGGAACTCAGCCCCTGGTATTAAACAGCTCATTCAAGCACTCTCCATGGTATCATTTGTAAAACTCACAAAGTGAGGAGACATCTCTGTATTTATATAGTCCAGCTAGCCAGAAATCACTGGGTTACCGATAATTGAAACCACAATACCACAAACAATAAGTTAAGATGGGGATAGTATATATATCAGTTTTAGTACTTATAAACACAATAGCCAGGAAAAGACGCATATTTAGAGTCAGACCATATTTACAATTATAGATAATTATAGATATTAAGTAGTCTATTTTATTACATCATCAATTTTTCATCTTGTTCACAGGATGACAAGAATGTCATAAGTATGTGCACTTTGCATGGAAAATGTTTCCTATCCGCTGTAGAAAACAAAAACTTTGGGTTTGCATACAAAAATATATAAGACAACCTAATTACTTATGTTTTTGTGTTTGTGCTCAATCACACAGATTATGTACATATGTGTATGTAACAAAAACTTTGGATTTGCATACAAAAATATATAAAACAACCTAATTACTTATATGTTTTTGTGTTTGTGCTCAATCTCCCAGGTTATGTATGAATGTGTAACTTGGGATTTATCATCTAAGCAGACATAGGTACATGCGAAATAATATACCATAACAAACATACCTCCAATGTAGTCAATGTAAACATTAGAACATACTGATTTTCTGACTTTTGAAGAAATAATAAACAATGTTTCCAAGAGTCTCTTCTATTTGAAAAGTGTTCAAGCATATTTTCTATTTCCCTCTTTCTATAGTTGTTGGTGGTTGGAGCAAAAAACTCCGACATCAGTACCTCCAGAGAGGCCAGGGCCTCGTTGACATCAATATCCCCCTAAAATCCGTTAAAACTTTATATTAATATCATTTTACGACTATTGAAAAGGAAACGAGAATAATCAAGCACACCCGATTTACAATGCGGAGATAAATTACATATACTCTTTCTTACCATGATTTCGATTGTAAATATTAAATCACACTCATTTTATAGAAAAATACATTCAGTATTGTAAATGAAAACGATTATATTTCAATACTTTTACAAAAAACCGCAAAACGAAGCAGAGAATACAACATACATGTTACCATTTGATTTGACAAATTGACTTGACATGACAACGACAACCACACCACAGATGAACGACAACAGCCGTCAGGGTTGCTAGATCGATTTCTAAAATTACATCATATTCAAATATTCTTTTCTTCAAAATGTTTATGTTTTACAATTTTATTAATACATATGTTTTACATTTTTTATTTAAATAGGAAATAAAAGAAATTTAATAATCTAAAACTAAATTTAAGAATAAATAAATAAAAAGATATCGTGGTTCGTAAATAGAGTAATGGTTGTATTTTTCTCTTGGTTAATGCCTTTGAGTATTATGTCACTGGAGATGCCATAACGAAACTCTTAGAACAATTTTTTTCACCACTTTTAGCAGGGGGCCAGGTAAACACGTACAGCACACCACTAAAAGATAATATTAACTCAACAGCACAAATTTTGCTGTTGCGATAAACGCACACCACAAAAAAAAATCAACATATCAAAATATACATTGCGCACAGGCACAGTTTTCACGTAAATATAAGCAGCATATATACAAAAAAGATAGTGATGGGGCACATCTGCAGAATGAGTCAAATCAGTTTGATGAATGAACTGAATTGTCTTAAACTATTTAATAAAAAATTGTAAAAGTGAAAATTCTGTACATTAAAGATATTATTAAAAAAATATGTTTGTTTGTATGTATGTCTGTCTGTATTTATGTGTCTTTGTATCATTAGCACTCTCGTGCAGCTAAACTGTCGCCCGCGGTTTTCCGGGCTGATACAACCACTGTCTTCTATAATACAAGTACCCTGGACTACGTACGTACTTGTACTATAGAGGTCAATGGATACAACCTTCAAGAAAAGAGCGTACGCCCATCTAAAAACCCAGCTAAGCACTTGTAACCCTTCTTGCAATTGCTTAAATAATTTCTTATCCTTTATTTGATTTTATCAGCCAAAACCCTGTTTGAGAACATGAAATATTGTCAATTCATTTTTTAACAGATATCCTACTAATATTTAAAATGTGAACATCCAAAGATCCAAACGTCCAAACGAAGATGCGTTTGGACGTTTAGATCTTTCGTTGTTACTCAATCACGCAATAACGGCTAAACGGATTTAGATGAAATTTGGTATGGAGATAGTTTGGTCCCGGGAAATGGCATAGATAGGATACTTCTCTAAGGTGAAGCCGCGGGACGTAGCTAGATTTATATAAAGTAGTCTATGAAATTATGTTATAATAAGTAAGGGTCTTCTGTCCCCACATATAAAGTTATTTAAACATATGAATGAGCAAAGGGAAAGCAATAATACAAATTGTTAATTATATTAGGACATACAATTACATATATTAAATAAAGTCTATAAATAATAGTATCTGTATAACGTATACCTATACACTCATAGTCCCACACTAAATGTATTGCTTTTACAATTCTTTTCATTTAACAATTATTTTTATTGTCAGCCAAAATTTCAACATCGTATGTCCAGAGAATGTTAATTTTTAGGGTTCCATACCCAAAGGGTAAAACGGAACCCTATTATTAAGGCTTCGCTGTCCGTCCGTCCGCCCGTCCGTCCGTCTGTCACCAGGCTGTATACAAAAGTTAGGAGGGAGTTAAACTTATTAGTTTGTACCTATATAAACTGTGTAATTTTATTAACAATAATAACATTAAACTGTAAATTTATCGTATCCGTCACATTAATCCATTAACCCCTTGTTTGTGCCGTTTTACATGTTGTATTTGTCTTTTGATTTATGAATAACAACAGTTCACCGACTACAGTTACATAAAAATTTCCGATTTTTGTACATTCACAAGGCCACACAGAGTCACTTAATAAGCAGTCACATACTTACTTTGGCATAAAATATGAAAAAAAGCTTGTCATTGGCGTACATCATGAACGCTTAAGAATTGAATTGAGTTTAAACCTACATTATGAAAATTTGTTTAGAAAAACTTTTTAGAGGGAACTAGGTGAGTGCAATTGTACTCACCTAGTTCCTTCTAAAAAGTTTTTATGTTGGAACTATGGATTCCTGATGACATTTTCAGAATATTCCTCAAGCCGGAACGATGAAATATTTAACTTGTAATGAAAAATAATCTTTGACTAAGGAGTGGTTGCCAACGTTGCAACGACACAGAAGAAACAGTCAACTGTCAAAGTCAATGAAGTACATAATAAAAAATTGGCATTTCGGTTTTTGGCGCGTCTATGTACAGAACACCAGAACACAGCAAAATATTTTGAATTTTTGGCTCTTTTAGTTGTTTTTGTTCTTCTTGTATGTAAAATCTTATTTTCTAAATATTTATAACTTTTACTGTATTATTTATCCAATGCATTTCGTGCAACGGTTAGTTGATTTAAGTACCTCAAATCGCAAAAACCTTTTTTGTTGGTGTTCGGGCATAACTTGACCTACCTACTTTTTTTAGAAATAATAATTGAAGTCTTCGTTCCAGTGTTTAAATTACCCGGGTGCCTACTGCAGTTTGTTTACTTTCCACTGATTTTATTTCTTGGACCATGAGCCATACTAAGCCACGTAATTTGAAGAAAGTAGAAGACTCTGTAGATGGTAAGCCCAATTCATATTGCCCGTGCCTAATAAAGGTCAGGTTTACTTGCGGTATTCACGAGAGAAGCCTGGCTGAATAGCTTGATTCCTAGTAGGGCTTGAGCTCCGGAATTCCGAAACATTTCAGTATCGTTTGTAATTCTGGAATTGGTGTAATCAATATCGGAATTTCGATAATCAGATGACATAACAGATGGTCTGATAAAGATCTTATTCAATGGATACCAACTGCACAAAACCGATCACTGTGCTAGTTTATGGGGAAGGCCTACAGTTCAGCAGTAGATTTGTTTTGGCTAAAATGATGATCATGATCTTATAATGTATGTTAAGAAAAGCTATGAATTCCGAAATTGAAATGCTTGATATGGAAACCCAATTCTGGAATTCATAAATGGTCCGGTATTGAAGCCCTGGCGATTAGCCAGGATGGCGGTTGTAGTTAAAATATAGTTAGTACTCTAACTGGCTGCTAGACGGGGTCAGTGGGTAGCTTTCGGATTTGAAAAAACGTATTACATATGGACACCCTGTTCTATAGAGTTACATACCTGCAATGAATTATGTATATATTGTAAAGTGAATAAAAATATCAAAGTGTATATTGACAATTATTTACTAAAATGATTGCCTATTTAATGTTTGATATCTTAATAACCGCTATAATAATTACATTGCCTGCTTCACTGTGGCCATATTATTATTATCAAACATGGGCCCGGGCACCGTAACAGCCACTGCCGACTGCCATCTCCACTGCAGGAGCATGCCATGCAGCGTCCGTACATACTTTATTACATAGGCAATATCACCAAGTAACCAATGAACCAACGGATAAAGGTTACAAGGTATATATTGGTAGAAGGTACTTATCCTGTTTATTAACATTTCAAAATATAAATTGTAAACTATGTATTTATCTTTAGGATATCATAAATGATAAGTTATTACAGGGTAACTATTGCGGGGCACAATTTGAGGCCAATTTTTGCATCTTATATGTATTTTTATACTAAAAAAATATTAAAATTAAGTAGCTCAGTTGCAAGAGCACACAACTGTCAAGAGGTCCAAGAGGTTGTGGGTTCCCACCTATATCCTACCTAGGCGGGTTGATGTCTCAATAACAATTTGTCAAATCCAGAATTATCTTACTTCTTTTTTTCCACACCCAAAGGATAAAAAGGAACCTATTACAAAGACTCCTGTGTCGTCACCAGGAGCTGTAGGTATTTCATGAACTGTTATAGCTAGATAGTTAAAATTTTCACAAATGATGTATTTCTGTTGGCGCTATAACAACAAATAGTAAAAACAGAATAAAATAAATATTTAAGGTGGGCTCCCATACAACAAACATGATTGTTTGTTGTTTTTGGTACGGAACCCTTCGTGACCGAGTCCGACTCGCACCTGGCCGGTTTTTTGTTACAGTGCCCTAATACTTACCCTACTTAATTTTGTATTTTGTGCCTTACTTCATTTTGTATTTTGTGCCTTACTTAATTTTGTATATAGAGATTGACTAAGTATTTTTGACGGTTGAATAAACTATTAAGCGACAGCCCTACGTGTTTAGGCTACTATCGCCCGCTCAGGGCTTGAGTTGTCTTAGTTCTCTATTTTTATTATGGCGATAGTTAGACAATTGAAATTTTCACGGATGATGTATTTCATTTGCCGCTATAACAACAAATACTAGAAAACAGAATAAAATAAATATTTAAAGGCGCTCCCATACAACAAACGCGAATTTTTGCTCATTTTTGCTCGCAATTGATAACGGCAATAGGTAGACGCTTTAAATACTTATGTAATATTTAGTTATACATTCACTTTAAAAGTAAATAATTAAATAAAAATAAAACAAATATTTAAGGGGGGCTCCCATAGAACAAACGTGAATTTTTTATAGATAATGGTACGGAACCCTTCATGCGCGAGTCCGACTCGCAGTTGGCGGTTATTTCACTTGTTACGCTTATCATAAAAAAAATACATTTCATAAGCTTTCAAAAGAGGTATAAAACTTTAATGTTGTAAGTAGAGGCAGTCTGTGATTATATTGGAGTATTCTTATTTGTTAATTTGTACTTGTTGTAGCCTTTGAGTAGCTTGAAAACACTGGCCTCCACCAACCCGCAGTTGAGCGTCGCGGTGGAGTATGCTCTAAACCCCTTTGATTGAATAATGGGAGATCCATATCCCAACAGTGGGATGATTATTATCGGTTGATGCCGTACTCACTGCGGTTAGTTTAGCTGTTGTAGTTGGTAGGTGAACATATTTAGTTGGTGGTGTATAATACTATCTTAGATAGAAGATACTATCTTAGTTAGAAATCAAGTCTCAATGGAATAAAAAAGATTCAGACTGCGTCAGTGAGTGAAAGAGTAAGGCAGACCACTCACCATTCGTACTTCATTATCCTCTGAATATCAGTCTGACCCGTATAGTAAAAACGAGGCCGTAGACTCTAATCATCATCAAGATGATCAAGACATTGAAGAGGGGGATACTATGGATGCCTACAACGATACCATATACTGACAGCTCAATGTTAACCTCTCTGTAGACCCAACTGATTCGCGTAGAAACGGGCATACCACCATAGTGGTGGTAGAAACCACCATTAACTCCAAGCCAATCATACTCACAAGCTCAATCTAGAGCTTCTACTCCTACCGCGCACGCTGCAGGTATCCCACAATATAAAGGGTACCCCGTATCATTGCAGAAAGCTTTCCCGACTGGCCATATCACTTTGGTGTTCTCCTTACCTAATTGGGATACCCATCCAGCGCGCGCCCTTACCAAAAAGGCGTTAGGATTATACCGAAGTCCACCGCAGAATAGGACAGACATATCTCAGACAGTTAGGAAATTGCGAACCGGAACTCCCGTGGTACTGTTACTCCGTCGCGGAGGAATTGTCGACCGAAATAGCGATACGGGGCTGCTAAACACAAGAGGACGATGTTGCAGCTGCGTTCCACTCTAGGCTTCACAGTCACACTCGTGCGCGCTATCACTTTTAAATTGGGTAGAGCCGGCGCTATAGGTATTTCTTGTTCAGCTAGAGCGTCTCTCCGCTAGCGAATTAGACCGTCTATACGCGATTGACGAATATTATATATTATTCTACATACCACGTATCAATATAAAGGCATGGCGGAGCTAAAAGAGACTAGCTTAATGCCATAGGTGTGTCAGAGCTTTGGGCACGCATCTTGTACTTGATACAGACTTACAAAGTGCATACGGTGCGCAGGAGAGCACGTCGTCGCTAACTGTCCACTAGCTAAGAAAGGAATATCCAATTGCGCCAACTGCGCCAAGCCTCACTTAGCCAACGATAAACGTTGTGCAGTACTGAGAAGGGAGGTAAAGCGCACGGGCGTCCAACTCCCTGGAGTGCTTCCTCCGCGTACCCTACCTTCAGGTTATAACCAACACAACCCTAGTCCACCTAACTTGCCGCTGAGGAATTCGTGGAGGGGGGAGGAGGCAGATAGGCAGGGATAGAAAGGCCGAAACGTTAACGGGAACATAGAGGTAGAAAATGTTCGCAAAAAAACTACCGGAGGCGATGTTTCAGGCCGCTTCCTGATCGCAATCTCGCGTATAGTCGCAACTACAATCTCGAACACCGTCGCGGAACCCTTCACCCAATCGCGCTACTGAAGGCTAAGGACCACAAAAGCATCGTGCGCCTGCGCAACAAAATTATAAAAGCCAACTGCATGATAAGCAAGCGACGCGAAAATCATATGTGCAAACCGAGCCTCGCACGACGACGTCCGCTCCAAACAACACAAACGTAAACAGCATTCAACCTGTCTCATCATTGTCAATTTGCCCATTTTCTTTTTTTTTTTCTAGATTCATGCAACCTTTGTTCACATACCGTAATCCTTGTCGCCACTTGTAGTGTTCCGCTGTTGTACAACCAAAAACAAAAACACATTAAATCGTTTTTAAGTGATAACCGGCGTCCGCATGGCTAGGCCGTGCAATCAGTGTTAGCATCTCATCCGAACGAAAGTAGACACTCCGTTTATTCATACTACACAGTCGAAATCGACAAGTTAACGTGCCCTCCGAAGCACGGAGGAACTCGAGATAAATAAACCCATCCATGGAGCGGCTACAGTCGACATTGCATAACTTGCGTGATTAATTAGGCTGACACGCGCATCGACGCCATTGAGCTCCTCACACCATTGAGCCTCTCATGTTATTGATCTCCTCATCACTATTTGCAGTCGTGATATTAATAATAATGATAAATTTTTCAGATTCAGTTCCTAGAGCAATAAAAGAGAAAATGAAAATTGATAGTAGAGAAAATTCAAGGAGCAGAAAACGGGCGCGCCCTAACAGTAATAGCGAGTCAGACAAGAAAATAAGGTAAATTTATGCACAGTTTAAGGTCACTGGCATTTCCATATAAATTATGATACAAATACAACTATACCACTAAATTATTTAATTTACATTATTTACCATTCTTTAATATACCATTTAATTTAGTGATATAGCTGTATCGTAAATTATTCTCGAATTTACAATTATTCCAAATTGAAAATGTTTACAATTTGGAATAATAGTTTACTTCGTGATTTAATATGTATTAACAACAGTTGTACTCGGCTAACAAATGCTTGTCTGCATACAGCAAAGAGCATGTGTCAACAACGAACCAGAAATGAGTCAGTTCGAACTCCAAGAGCATTTGAGAGTGGTCATACAGTCTGGAATCTGTCACAATATTAATAAAGAGTACATGGGTAGAGTAATATCGGGCGAGTGGGAGTACATTGCGGAGATAATATTATATTTTGTAAGGTCCTTTTAATATTATACCGTGTTTCCGTGCATATAGCACTGTGTTTGTTTAGTAATGTATGCATGAGTATATGGTGCCTACTTTTTAAATTGTGCATGCTCTCCGTATACATGAGCACCATGTACATGTGGAAAGAGCCTAAGCGTCTATGTGGCCGATTCTTTTTGCCACTTACTGTGAAACTATACTATCTTATTTGTCCGGAATTTAACAAAGATATTGTATGAAGATGTTACAATTGAGGGATATTCCGTATCCCAGCAGTGGGATGAATGAGGGTTGACGACGATATATCCTCCAAAAACTATCCTTTTTCGGCAGCTGGATAAAAAGCCACATTGTGCCAAAATAATGAGAAAAGGACATGTGATGATGGAGATAACTGGTAAATTATTCCTGCAGTAGTGAAAAGAGGAAAAAAGATCTTATATATTCCTTACCAGTATAGAAATTATGTTTTGCTTTTGTAAGGCAGCCTAAAAGTGATCTATTATTTCAATTTTATCTTATCAAATAATGTATTTTTTAGTAGACCCCCACGGAGGCCTTTGGAGTTAGAAACAGATATTGGAATACTTCAGAGACGTCAAAAGCAGATTGACTATGGAAAGAATACAGTCGGTTATTATAATTTTAATCAGCAAGTGCCCCTGTAAGTATTAACTATATCTATTAATGTTTAGTGTTAAGTATCAAACGGCTGAACCGAATTATTAAAGTGATTTTACTAAATTGAAAAAAAAAATACTGGAAAATTTGAATATTGAAGAAAAACGGAAATTATATTTTTATGACATTTCATTTGTAATGAGATCATCTGTAGAGTAGGACTAGCTGCTGTCATCATTTGCATTTTGGAATACCTGAAAAAGGTCCTAAGTTGAACTGTACTTCTTCCTATTATAAGATGTACTTACTTAGTGGCAAAATAAAATCTTGAATGATTTTCGGGCAGGACATCAGTTGTCGGGTCACCTAGTTTAGCATTAAATTTCTCCATTTAATTAAAAGTATATTATACAGTGAGAGTGATTTGAAACATTTTGATTGCAGCAATCAACGCTCAAAGGAACATCCGAAAACTCCAGACAAATATACCAAATATAGCAGAAGGTCATGGGATGCATTAATAAAAATCTGGAGAAAAAAATTACACACATATGATGACAGCGCTACAGGCGGCGGCGAGGATTCAGATTGTTCAGAACTGGATTCTGATGAAGATAGTGTCAAATAATCAGTGTTTTTATTGCATTGGAAGCGTATGCACTGCTCTGATGGACATTTTTTAGTATATTCTACAATATAACATTAAGTTCAACTTCATTGGGAAGTGTTTACAATTATTATCAAATATTAAACGCGCTATAATTGTTATAGTCACAAATGATAACTATATTTTGTATAAACAGCAGAAAGGATTCCCAGCAAAATATGTAATGGTCATGTTTTCAACAATAATATGTACTTGAATTTGCATACTATCTTTTGTATTGTACAATTACCATGATAGATAGTTTTAGACTAAAGATTCTAATTGAATAACGATCGGTACAAGGGATTTTTTCAATATGAAAAGTCGAAACTGAGTATGATTGTAGAATTCATTACTTTTTGTCAGCTGTCAAAACAGTAATTATGTATGAAAAATGTGCTAAAGAGATGCAGTAGCCAGGTACTTTCTTCAACTTTAACCAGGTAAAATCGTTATAAATGGAGGGATCTAGCTTAACAAATGCTAAGACTGTCTCGTTTGTGTGTAAGAATAATTTATACTAATATTTATAGGTAAAGTTTGTGAGGTTGTAGGGGTAAAATCTGAATCTATTGAACCGATTTTGAAAATTCTTTTACCAATAGAAAGCCACGTTATTTGTGACTGACATAGGCATATACGAGTATATTAAAACGAAAAATGAAGACATTTTCGTAATACTAGTTTATGAAACTGTTGCATAATAAGGGTTATTAAAATACGAGTGTGAGTTTATAACATGAGCCGAAGGCGAATGTTATAATAGACCACACGAGTATTTTAATACCTAATTATGTGCAGTTTCATACACTACTTTATCTAATCTCATGAAATATATGATAATAATATTTTAAATACAACCATGAAGTTAAATAATTCTTACTTATAAATCCGTTTGCAGATCGAGCATGCGTAGTGCGCATGCGCGACGCACCGCGCGGCGCCGCGTTCACAGATTATGTAGAAAAATTTTGCAAAGTTGCAATGTATTTGCATTGCAACCTGTTTAAAATACCTGTATCCAGGGCTGAAGCTGTATCGAAATGGAAAAAAGTTATTTTACGATACAGTTGCCCATAGAAGAGCTGTATCGAAAAATAACTTTTTAAATTTATTTTGATAGCTTGTGCGTAAAGACTGTCATTAAGATACTGTGTTTAGTTTTTTAATGTAAATTTCAGTATGAGATTAGATAAACATGTTTACCGCCCAACGAAGTGGACACGGGTCCGCTAGTAATTTATAAATTCAAAAAATACCTCTTCATGTTAAAGTCTAGGCAAGAGGCATAAGCAAATTATGTACCGCATTTCCATACTAAGGTAAATGAACATTGGACAGCAAACCTGTTAATTTCCCAAACAACGAATTATTGTAAAAGTCCCTCAGAAGATAACAATGTTGACTAGATTTGTATTGTACTTGTACTCAAGGTTAAGTATAAGTAATAGTAATGTGTACAGTATGGCCACTGCCTGCCGCTCTCTCTTGTCGACCTCCTTCCCTCTTGAGACAAATCTTGAACAGTTTGTATGGCGCCGCACGCACACACGCTCATTGTCGCTGCACAGACGTCATTGTTTATGTAGTAGTTACCGACACGACATTTGTATGGAGTGGCCTGGCTGTGCTGTAAGTAAATTTTTTGGGAGAATCACAGAGGTAATTTGAATGTTACTGATTAACTCAACCAACTTATTTCGTATTATATGTATTAATATTAATAGATGACATAAATAAAGTGTATCCATAAATACGCCTTTCCAGTATCATTTAATCGACACCCTTAAAATTTAATTTGTAGGTAGTTCCATTCTAGTCAATATGTCACGGGCTTGCTTTATCACCGCGCCGTTTTTGTTTTCAGCAAGACTTTGTAGTTTTTCCATATATTCATCAATATTTGTGTCTGTTGCGCCTGCAGGACCGCCTGTAAATAAAATATATGTGATTATTTTTCGGACGTTTGTAATGTTTGATTAAGACTCGTCTGACAAACAACCATAAACTACTTGAATGCTATTTATTTTAGAAACGAATTTTGGGGTGTAAGTGGTTCATCAACATTTTTGAACCAAAGCCAACCTCACCTGCACGTGGTGCACCCTGCTGACTGACAACCTGAAACGAGGCTCTGGCGATAAGAGAGGTAGGGCATAGCGTATTTTTAAGCTGCCCAACAGGGGAAGTACCTCCATCTCACAGAATACCGCAGCCAAATAACAATTCCCTTGAGGTTTGTTGTGTTCCTGTGAGTGAGTGAGGTCACCAGAAAGAGAGAAAGGACGGAGTATAGGCTGGCAACGGATCGGCGACTCCTTGGTGTTGCTGATCTCCATGGGCGGTGGTGATTGCTTTCCATCAGGTGACCCACATTGTCGTTTGCCCCCCTCTCACATAAAAAAAAACAATTCTATTTCGCAATGAAAGTACAAAGCAGCTTTGATGAAATTCGATAAGGTCCACACAATACGAAAATTTGTAAAATGTTGAAGGATTTGCCGAATGTGTAGTTGTAGGTAGTATGACGAATTTGCACTTATCACAATCATTATTATATTTACAAATAGTTGATTTTGGCCGACTTGGCGGGTTGTTACAAATATTTTTTATTTGAAAATAAAAGAATATCACTACGCTCTCCCAGATGGGACTAGAACTGACGACCCCTCTATTTATTTTTATGAGTCCCACCTAGGCGGGGGAGATGAGTTCTATTTTTTTTTTTTATATTTGATTGTTTGTATTATCTTTATTGTACACAATGAACATATTCTTACACAATTAAACTAACAGACTATTAAGAATACATACCAAGGCGGGTTTATTTATAATGTGCCAATCAATATGTTGTTTTATGGTGGCCACAAACCCAAAAACATGCAGAATAAATTAATAGTTTAAAAAAAACTAGAAAAACACGCTTTTATAAATGCACCTGATCGTGTTTAAAGTCCATTACGTGGCCTTTCTCAGAAGTCACAAACACGACTATGATACGATATTCCATCATGCAATGCCAGTGCCTATCTTCCCGCTTCATCATCAGACCTTGAAACCTAATCGTGGTCAAAGTTCATTACGAGACTTTTCTAAGAAATTCAAAAACAGCTATGATACGATGTTCCATCATGAAGTTCCAGTTCATATCTTCCGGCTCCATCATCAGATCAGTTCGACAGTACCATATTATTGTATTGTCATCAGAACTACATACAGCTGCCAATTGTCATTACGCTACGATCCTTGGAAGATGGTTAACTTTGTTACCTTAGATTCCATTACATAGTTACATACAGGTCGACCTAATAAAAGCGTGTTAAAAACCCAAAGGTGTACGAACGAAGTTTGTGGAGTACTGTACCAGGTAAAGCAAGCGCGTGTAATCCGTGTACGAGCGCGGCCACGAGCGCCCGCCGGTGCGCGAGGAGTGCCGCGGTGCGCTCCACGGCCGCCGCAGTCTCCGCGCGTAGCCTGCACGTCGCGCCACACACTTCCTCTGCGTGTCTTTGCAATATGGCATTCTGAAACAGTTCCAATGGGATTTTAGTTTTATGTTTACAATTAGGAGAAAACCCTAAACTGACATCTGCATAAATGACCCTGTTCTCATTTGTCCTATTTTTTATATTACGTAGGGTGGCAGACAAGCATACGGCCCGTATGATATGAAGCGGTTACCGTAGTCATAATAACGCACGCAACATGAAATATAGCTCGCGCGCCGCCACCCCCGCTGACAACGCAGCTTCTCCTTTCTTATTTTCGGTATTCTGTGAGGTGGAGGTACATTCCCCAGTCGGGTAGCTTACAATTACGCCCCCTATCTCTCTTTTCGCCAGAGCTTCGTTTGTCAGTCAGCAGGGTGCACCGCGTGCAGGTGAAGTTTGCTTTGGTTCAATGTTGATGAACCACTTACACCCCTATGTTCTTTTGTTTAATTAACCTTTCCTATAATACCATAGGATTCTTCGCTACGCTACAGGCGACTGGCGATTTAAAAGAAAGAAAGAATATGCGAAGGTCAGACTGAGACAGTGTGAAACTATTTTTTCTGCCATAAGAACCCTTCGATAAATCAGAATTTTTGAAAATTCTAAGTTCCAGATTCGTCAGGAGAGAAGAGGTTGGGTTGTGAAGACAACCATACCATATGCTATGCCATGTGGTAGCATCGTACTGTGTCTCGGACATAATGGTTCTACAAGCTTGAGATCTGAATCGGGTCAAGGTGCAAAAGCTGGTACTCCATATCTTATAACACTTGTGCTAAAAGAGAAGTCTGTGGTTGGAGCAAAACTTTTGTTTCGCTTTGTTGAGCACACTACAGAGCTTCTTCGATGCCAGTTTCACCATCGCAGGTTTTCACCACAAAATGTACAACATTGATAAGTTTAAAATAAAATTAAAGAAAAAAAACCTTTTTAAAAACAAGCTTTTATTATTTGTTTATAAAATGAACTAAAAAGTTAAAAATAAATTAACTCTAAAAAGAAATATAACACTTTGTAACTTGATTGTAACCTTTAACGACAAATAAGCGTCTTCGTCTAGGACAAAATAATTCCATATTGTACAAATTTATTTAATTTTAACACTAAAACTTTTCACCATACATAATTATTCAATCTCGTCCCCCCTCTTTATCATAGTCCCCATTTATAAATGAAAGCGTGTTACATTGTGATAGCTTGAGGAAAATGTTGTGTTGTATTAAATGTAACACGCTTTCATTTATAAATGGGGACTATGATAAAGAGGGGGGACGAGATTGAATAATTATGTATGGTGAAAAGTTTTAGTGTTAAAATTAAATAAATTTGTACAATATGGAATTATTTTGTCCTAGACGAAGACGCTTATTTGTCGTTAAAGGTTACAATCAAGTTACAAAGTGTTATATTTCTTTTTAGAGTTAATTTATTTTTAACTTTTTAGTTCATTTTATAAACAAATAATAAAAGCTTGTTTTTAAAAAGGTTTTTTTTCTTTAATTTTATTTTTAACTTTTTAGTACCTCTATTTTTAATTCGAGATTTACTACGACGTAGTTCGCAGCGCGTAGCAGCGTTATTCCGTTATGAAGTCCGTAGTTCGTTCACATGATATGTAATATGTACTGATTTAAATATCAATAATGTTGAAATTATGTAATCACTTGTTAGTTATTTGTAACGTTTCTCATTCTATCCATTTCTTTTAATGCATCAACATTACAAGGTTTCTTCGACGTCAACTTGGAGCAGTCAAGTTCTTCGATTTGAAGACCTGCTAAAGACCTAACTCGGCTTAAAGCTACATAAGCTTGACCAGCAGCGAACAATTTGGAGCCTAGATAAATAACAGCATGATCTACAGTAGTTCCCTTTAATTACGGAGTTCCTATGGTCACCTTCCGGCTCCAACATCAGACCCTGGTTACCATATAGTATCAAAGTACTCGTCAAGACTAATCCAATGAGCCCAAACTCGATGGGGTTGCGTCGTTTAATTACGGAGTTCCTATGGCCACCTTCCAACTCCAACATCAGACCCTTGTTACCATATAGTATCAAAGTACTCGTCAAGACTAATCCAATGAGCCCAAACTCGATGGGGTTGCGTCGTTTAATTACGGAGTTCCTATGGCCACCTTCCAACTCCAACATCAGACCCTGGTTACCATATAGTATCAAAGTACTCGTCAAGACTAATCCAATGAGCTCAAACTCGATAGGGTGGCATCGTTTAATTACGGAGTTCCTATGGCCACCTTCCGGCTCCATCATCAGACCCTGGTTACCATATAGTATCAAAGTACTCGTCAAGACTAATCCATTGAGCTCAAACTCGATAGGGTTGCATCGTTTAATTACGGAGTTCCTATGGCCACCTTCCGGCTCCATCATCAGACCCTGGTTACCATATAGTATCAAAGTACTCGTCAAGACTAATCCAATGAGCTCAAACTCGATAGGGTTGCATCGTTTAATTACGGAGTTCCTATGGCCACCTTCCGGCTCCATCATCAGACCCTGGTTACCATATAGTATCAAAGTACTTGTCAAGACGAATCTAATGAGCTCAAACTCGATAGGGTTGCATCATTTAATTACGGAGTTCCTATGGCCACCTTCCAGCTCCATCATCAGATCAGCTCTATGTCACAATAACATTGCATTGTCATCCGATTTATACATGCATGCTAAATTTCAGCTCAATCGGAAACCGGGAAGTGGATCAAATTTAAGTTGCAAGATTTGATTACAGACAACGGGACAGGTGAAAGTAAATAAAAGCTTGTAAAAATAGCAAAATATACAAACAGTAGGTATATTCTTTTTGATGTCATGATATTTTGTTAACGAAATTAGTTCTAATTAGATCAAGAAATTAGAGGAATAAGCAATAACAAAATAAATAATTCGAGGCGCAGCTATCCCAGACCATTCCCTGACATAAAAAATAAAAAAAAATAACCGAAACACAGTAAGCAAATTTTAGTTCCTTTTTATTATTAACAACTAAGTAACAAAAGCTTGAAAAAAAAGTTTTTTCTTGTTTACATGTAAATCTGTAAACAAGGAAAAATAAAAAATAATATTTTTTTGTTACAAGCCATGGTCTAGAATCTAGACAAATATACCTATCGTGTCATTTTCCTTCATATGGTAGTAAATTGGTACTGGTGACTTTCTTTAGTGAGACTTGATACTTAGATTTATGATAGAGAAAGTATTATGATAATTACTTGTTGCTCATAGTCAGAGTTTGCTTTTCTCAGTTGCCTCAACTCAGATTCTCTCAGTTTATTGTGCTGTAGAAACTGATCAGTGAATATCGGTATGTCAGTGTCGCCACCACCAAGCTCCTCCTGGAATTAGAAGTTTTTTTATTATCTATAGGTAACTAACTAACTTATTTACTCATTATGTAACTATACAGGGTGGCGATTTATTCACCTACAATATTTAAGGAACTGTATCTGTAAGTGATATACTACTCAAATAAAATAGAAAAATACAAAATTTTTAGTAACTAGTTATAATTATGTGTTAACTAGTGTTCACTATGCTTTGAAAAAATAGTACAATTGGCTATTTTCCAATGTTTAAAAATTGTACAAATAAATTAACAATATCGTAAAATAGTAACGTGTAGTATTAGTAATACTACACGTTAAGTTCATAGTATGTACTCGTTGAATTGGCTATTTGACTAACATTTTTTTCTGTTTGATATATAGGGACGTCTCCATAATATAACCATAGGTGAAAGAATTACTTCGATAGCACAAAAATCTCTCGAGATATATTAATTTGAAAATCACAATTTTTAGACTGCCCCAAAACGCTCCATACAAAAGACTACCGAATTATGACGTCACAGTTTTGTATTTTATATGCATCAAATCAGAAATTTGTACGACAGCTATGTTCAATATTACGTTTATGTAATTATTATCATAATAAAAGTTATAGCATTTTTTATTGCTACTCCAATGGAAATATTATTTTTTAATAATTTCATACTTTTAAAATGGACTTTCCCGCCAAACTTTGATCGACGCTAAAAAAAGTCTGACTGAAGATATTAGAATGAAAGTTTGCAGATCTTTATAGTTTTGTGTATTTTACGATATTGTTAATTTATTTGTACAATTTTTAAACATTGGAAAATACCCAATTACAACTGTTTTATTTATTACACACCGCCATTATTATTGTTTTGATACAACAGCGCCGCGCGTGGCAAGATTAAAAACTATTTAGACAATTTGCCGCGCCAGTTTTCCAAAAAGCATGCGACTCTTTTTGGCTTTAAACAAAACGACTAAGAATTTTACAATTTGCCTTTGGAATGTTGCAAAACAGCCAGCAATGACGACGCCGTTTGTAATCAGACGAATTATAGGATATAATGATAAACAAGAATTGTTTACTACCCGTAATACTACCTTTGTCTATATTCTAAAATTCATCGGACAAACCTACTAAATACTATAAATTGTATAACGACTTTAACCATAATTACCAAACACCTACTGTCGTCGTACGTCTACCCAGTAGAACTTATTATTGCAAATTACTTATATGTGTACCTGGTGAGTACCTAAGTGATGTACACTTACCGAAGCTGGAGTGATGCATGGCCTTGGTCTCGGAGGAGTCTGCTGGCGCGGTGCCTGTACAACACATGATGCAGCAGTGCCGTTCACAGGAACTACGCTCGGTTCAATAGCTGGCTGGGTGTGTACTGAAAATAATATAATTAAATTCGCTATGATAGCGTCTTTGTCAGCAAAATTAATGTGGGTCGAACAATATTCTGATCAATTAAAATAAGAATAAGGGGGTAAGAAATAAAAAATAGGAATTCATTTGGTATGTTAAGATTGCTTGGAATTTACCTCTGGTTTTATAAAATAAGGTTAATTGAGTAACCTTTACAGGGTACTTGAATAAAAATATTTAAGTTTGCATTCTGAATTTTTGTACAGTAAAGAGAATATCTGCTAATGGTAGCATCATTACAGTACAACAAGTTACACAGTGAACCTGACACTAGAAAACACTGGTCTCCGCCAATCCACAGTTGAGTAGAAAGGTGAAGTATGCTTTGATTGAGAGATGGTCCATATCAAAGTACTAGGATGAACATGGGTTGATATTGATAATATTCACATCAAATAAACAACTGCAAACAACAAATTTGCTCATAGTTCATGATTGATCAAATGTGCCCGAAAATAAATAAATAAACAATTGATATGTTTATCATTCTAGTCTTAGTTATAATACGAAAAGTAAAATGATCTTGACATAATTACCTTGTCCAGTGGGGGTGGTTTCATGTGCAGGATTTTGCTTCATTTTCTTTAAGGAGACAACTGTAACTTTCTGTTCCAACTGTTGACGCCTGAATTCTTTATATGCATCAGTTTTTTTGTATTCTGCCCATTCTTTGATGTATCTAAGAAAAACGTAACACAATCAAGAGAAGAAACGAGCATTACCAAAACGAGTGTCAGTTTGGATGGCACACAAACGATCAGGTGGACTAGGATGAATTTTGGTTTTTATAATTAAAAGTGTTTCATTTTTCATTAATTTGATAGATCGATTGCAAGCACAAGTTGATCGGTGTGGCAGCCAAATCGTATAACTCCTCTGATTACAAACGGCTTTGGAAGTTTGTAAACATTCACTTATGCAGAAAAGAAATTGTAATATGTTCGGCTTATACCAGTGTGCCAAAGCTAAAACAAGCATGAGTAGAGGTTCTCATTGGAGGACACACTCTTAATGTGACTGAAGCCTTCACACATCTGCTTAAAGTACAAATTATTGCTGATAAAACTCAGAGAAAAAAAAACTAAAACAAATTTCAATGACTTATGGATGTCAGTAAGAATTTATGATTTATTCCGTTCTAATACCACTGGTATTTGTTTGAACTCATATATATTTTCTATTCCAAACGGATACCACTCTTTAAATAATTAAATTTTATGTGCGAACGAATACCAACTTCTTGAATTTGGTACAGTCAGTTCAGTAAATCCTAATCAAATTTTTGTTTTCTAATATTTTTATGTGATTGTTATATAATCCTTAAACTTTCCAAAGTTAGATTTTAAGTCAATTATTCATGTACATAATGTTTTGAAAAAAAAAAAAGATTTGCTGATTCATTGCCTATATAATGTCGGTGATGACTGGATTATACAAAAAGTTGATTTTCGGTAATATTTTGCAATTGTTAGATTGTAAGTGAATTATTATACACATAAAGTATTTGAAAAAAAAAACACTAATTCATTGCTATGTAGGTGACAAATGACTGAATTGCTTATACAAAAAGTTGATTTCCTGTGATATTTTACAATCGTTAGATTAAAAGTGATTTGTTTTTGTGAAAAATTTTCCTGACATAGTTACGTAGACGTACATAATTACGTACATATCTAGGAATAACTATGTCAGGTAAATTTTAATATAAACTAGCTGGCCCGGCGAACTTCGTACCGCCTAACAATCAATGACTGTCGTGGTACTTAATAGCTTAACAAAATTTATGATTTTATGGAATTAATACAATGAATAATAGAAAATAATAGAGATGGCGTCATTGCGCCTGGCAGTCTAATTGAACACGCAAGTTAAGCAACGTCGACCGTAGCTTGTACACGGATGCGTTTATCGAGCTCCTACGTCCCTCGAAAGACACGTTAAACCTTCAGTCCCGGTTGTTAATTTTGATTATCTTGAGCTCCTCCGTGCTTCGGAAGGCACGTTTAGCCATCGGTGCCGGTTGTTATCATTAGATGACAGTCCTTAAGCCAAGTTAGTGGCCTTTAGGCGGTTCGAAAACACTGGCCTCCGCCAACCCGCAGTTGAGCAGTGTGGAGGAGTATGCTCTAAACCTCTTCGGTTGAGGGAAAACCCGTATCCATAAAAACTGAAGATTTCATAAAAATTAAGATTTCCTTATTGTTTAATTAATCAAAAATTAAAAAAAAACGTGTTTTTTAACCGACTTCAAAAAAGGAGGAGGTTCTCAATTCGACTGAATATTTTTTTTGTATGTATGTTATTCGATATCTTTGCAAATTGTGAATCGATTTTCATAATTCTTTTTTTATTGGAAAGGGTATGATTGCAAGGTGGTCCCATATTCAGCAAGTCAGGATCTGATGATGGGATGCCAGGAAAATCAAGGGAAACCCTTAAATTTGCCCTATGGTAGCCGGCAGAATAAAATTGTGCCATTCCATTGCTCTGCGCCGACTAAGGAATCTTGTGTCATGCGATAACTTTTCTCCCGGAAGACGGGCAGCAGCGTCTGCCGAGGTTTTCCACCAATAAGCTGCGCTCACCAACTGAAGTTGGTTTCAATTTTTTTTTTAAATCCACTTTATATTTTTTAGTTTTGAAACCGGTTTTATCGTTTTGGTGATTTGTATCATTTCTTTTGATGTTTACTCTGATTTGATTCTTGCGACCCGTGGACCAAAAGCGTTTTCACCCCAATCGATTTACATTTTTCAATTTTCAAAACAAATCACAGACAACTTTCGCGACATAAAAGTGACGCCAATCGATATGACATTTTGATATTTGACAACCAATAAATATTGCAATCCTTTTTCAACTGACACTTTCGTTTGTATGGGAAAATGTTTTTTCTTTAATTTTATTTTTTCATCAATTTTCCAATGTTTTTAATAGTTATTCTGGTATTCAGGACGAAGACAAATTCAACAAATCATAAATCATGAAAATCGGTCTTGCGGTTCTCGAGTTATAAGTGTTCGAACAAACCCGGCATTGTTTTATATATTAGATACATTAAGGGCTGATTTTCTGAGATATTTAGTAATTTTAAGCAAACATTTCATTTATTATGAATGAATAAATGAAATGTTTGCTATCTAAATTTAAATTTTTCGGATTTGACTGGTTTTTCTTTTCAATTAAAGGTCTTAAAATAACATAAAAAATATTTTTACTGACTGTACCTTATATCATTGAACTTGTTTTGGTATTAGTTTGAACAATGGTATCCGTTAGGAATAGAAAATAAATATGAGTTGCAACAAATACCAGTGGTATTAATTGTTGGTATTAGAATGGAATAAATCAATTTATGATTTTGCTCATTAAAATGCATAGCATAGCATAACATCTATAATAAAATTATTTATTCTGCCATTGGGCCCTTGTGGGCCCATATACACATATTACAAGTTTTATAAATAATATTCTTATTTTTTGTAATTTTTTTATCTACCTATCTCAGAGTTATCTCAGATCCCATCAAGTAAAAATTTATATCAAATAATGTGAGCCAAAGAAATTATATTAAACAGGTACCTACTTAATTTCTTATTGCACTGTGCAATAAGAGATATTGGTAGATGAAGATATTGCAGCATTCGTTGGTTATAACAAGCTAAATTCTAGTGCCAAATAAGCAGACTGCCTGCCTGATGTAAAGCAGTAGCCTTAGCTATAGCGAAATTGCTTACAATACCAGGAGTATTTATTGATTGAATGTTGATGCTGGCACCCTGGCTACTAAACCAGCACTTTCATCAGATAAGAAAAAATTTGAAACTTTACAGCAGTATTCATTATCATCATTCCTGGTATCTCATATCATTATTATGCTGGTCAGGAAGAGCACTCAACTGGTAATTGAGAGGTTGTGGGTTTTAAATATAATCTCACCTAGGCGCAGGGGCGGACTAAAGCAACCTAGGCATGTGCCTAGGGCCCGTAATTTTTGGGGCCCTAAAATTAGGTTTTCAAATTTTATTTTTGAAGTGAAATCTTCTTTAGTATTCCCGGAAATACAATATTGCCTAGGGCCCGCTTTAGCCTTAGTCCACCACTGCCTAGGCGGTATGGGTTTACCTAAATATTTTTAAAATATTCAGATAAACAGTTATACACATATTAAGCACAATCATGCATCTCATGTTTCTGATACCTCTCCTTGTCTTGATCTGCAGCATCCAAATAATGTTGTTTTTCTTCGGCTGGCAGTTTGCTCCATTCACTAGCCAACTGCCTTGTTAATTCAGCAAAACCTAAATCTGGTTGCTCTGCACGCAGTTGATCACGGCGTTCATTTAAGTATCGCACATAACCTGAATACAAATAGTAAAGTTATACACAAAGTTTCCAATATCAATTAGAAACTTGATACTTTTATACTTACCAGTTAAAGGTTGTCTAGGTGCAGTAACGTCCCTAGGCACCTTTGGCTTGCGTTTTTTAGGTTTTTTTGGAGACGGCTTTTGAACGTCTTTTACTATTCCAGAAGTCACGGTGGAAATACTATCACTATTGCTAACCACCGGTTGTGCAGCAGCCATAGGAATCTCTTGTTCTACAATTTGAGCATTTTTTGCAATATCTCCAACTTGGAATTCCGGAGGATTCTCTGGTTGTAAGGATTCAGATTCCATTATACTGTACTTAATAATCAATCAACAAAACAAATTACCTTTTCATATAATTTTACGAATAAAAAAAGCAAGGGAAAAAGGAAAATACATGGAAAAACATAATTACTTTTTCTTTATCAAATATCTTCACGGCTCTGGAATCAATGTCCTTTAGAGCCAAAGAGTAAAGTATATTAGGCTTCGATCATACTATGATCGAAGACATTAGGTATAGTTTAGAGCCCGTCTTTGTATTATTTGTTTTTCAGCTGAGCCGAGCGTGGAAGCGAAAGCGCGAACAAACGATAGAGAGGCACGATCGGTCTATGTTTCTTTACTACGTTGTCACGTAAAATTATCGCCCGCAAACCGACTTTACAGACGACTCTGCTTTTTGGTTGAGTGCGTGACGTTTGTGTTAATTTTATTTTTGTGTTGTTTTCGCATAAGTAGCTGTTGACTTACCAAATTTGTTTATTTTTGTGTTGGTGGTGGTATAGTGCTTGTTGAGTAAGTGTTCGTTAGTCTTTTAATTGCTTGGTGACGATGGACGAGGAGCCGCCCGACCCGGGCGGTGGTGGCAACACGCTTGCTCAGTCGCCACCATTGTTTTCTTTAGCCGGTACACAAAGTTCGCAACCCCAAACTCAGCAAGTTGATCATAACGAATCTAATTCGCGAAAACGAACTCAGGATCCCGAATCCCAAAATTTACTTCCATCGAAAAAGACAATCATCCACCCCTCCCAGTCATCTCCCTCTATACAGACAACTTACACTCACCCTGATTTTGTCAACAACAAATGCAGCTACTCTGACAATGATGTGGCCCCTTTTATTGTACATGTCAGTAATACTGAAGATTCCACCGCCGGTACAGCTATCCGACCAATCCAATTTGGGCATTTTTTATACCGTCAAAACATCAAAAATATATCCAGGGATGGAGTAAAACGAGTAGGACGTAACCGCATCTCTGTAGAATTTAAGACTGCAGCCGACGCAAACAATTTCATTAATCACTCTGCCTTAGCACCAGCGAAATTTGAAGCAGCGATCCCCTCATACAGCGTAACACGAATGGGTATTGTCAGAGCGGTTCCTGTTGAATGGTCTCTCGAAGAATTTGTTTCGGCCATTGACACCCCTTTTGGATCTAGCATTGTGGTCAAAGCGCGTAGGCTGAATAGAAGATCTGTTAATGAGGGTGGTAACACAGTCTGGGTCCCTACCCAGACTGTGGTGCTAACCTTCAGAGGGCAAAAACTCCCTGAAAATATATATTGTTTCTACACCCGTATGCCAGTGGAGACTTATGTTCTGCCAATTATCCAGTGCTTCAAGTGCTGTCGATTCGGACACGTTACCTCACAATGCCGCTCAAATCCACGTTGCTTCATCTGTGCCCAAGATCACGAAGGGGTGTCATGTACGAAACAGACCCCCACTTGCCTATTCTGTTCCGGTAGTCATACTGCAAAAGACATTTCCTGTCCGGAACACAGTCGACAAAAATCGATTAAACTCACCATGTCACAGGAAAATATTTCATATCTGGAGGCATCAGCAAGGTTTCCCGCATCGAGAAGATCATTTGCAGATACCACGCGACTTACCCCCACTCCCATTCCATCCCAATCTCCCCATACCCCCACCCATCGCTCCCAATTTGACAGCATAACACAGCTATATCCCCCCCAAAGGACTTCCTACCGAAAAACTGTTGTTACACCACAACGTCAATATTCACCTGCTTCGAGTGCTGGCTATGATAGGCGGGCCCATGAGGTGATTACAGAAACCCCGGTTTCTGTTCTCCCTAATGGGTGTGCAATGAATTCTCCAAATGACAACCTATTTGACCTATTAATATCAACCCTGGTGAACCTCCTTACCCGTTTCAATGATACGGAACTCCCACATAATGTTCGTCAAAAACTTACTGAGCTGGTTTCTTTATCTAATAACATTCCAAACAATTCTTCAATGGAATTGTCGGAGCATCAAGCATAAGAAAGCTGACTTGATCTACCTTATTAACAAATTCAATCCCATCGTGCTTGCCGTCCAGGAGATGTGGCTTAAACCTGGTGCTCCTTTCAGGATCCCAGGCTACTCATGTCTCCGGGATGACAGGGATGATGGGCATGCTGGTGCGGCCATTCTTGTTTCTAAATCTATTATTTTTTCTCAAATAGTTCTACCTACCCATTCTAATAATATTAATATTGTGGCTATACGTACTTTAAACATATCCTTTGTATCGGTTTACATACCTAACCCTAATCCATCAATTCTAAATGATCTATCATCTATCATTTCCTCTCTTCCCCTCCCCGTTGTCATTCTTGGAGACTTCAATATCCACCACACTGCCTGGGGGTCACATTCCTGTGACACTCTATCTTCCTCATTTCTTGACTTAGTGGACGACTTAAACCTGTGCATCCTCAATGATGGCTCTCCTACTCGACGTGTTCTACCTTCCCAAAATGTCAATAGCGCTGTGGACCTTTCACTATCTTCCTCTGAACTATCATCCCAATTATCATGGAAAGTCCTTCCAAACTCCTATGGCAGTGACCATTTTCCTTTATGTATTTCCATCCTTTCTCCTAACATTACCTTACCTACCCCAGTTAACCCCCGTTTAAAATTTAGTGTTGTCAGGGCTGACTGGTCACAGTTTGCTACAAACTCTGATGAGTTAGTCTCCCAACTCCCATCCCTAGACCATAACAATGCTCAGTCTGTATATATAGAGTTTAAAAATTCCCTGCTGTCAGCAGCGGAAACATCGATTCCTTTAAAAAAACCGCGCAAAAAGAAGCCATCACCTCCACCTTGGTGGGATCAGGATTGCTACTCTGCTGTTAAAAAACGGAAAGAGGCAGAACGTCAATATTCCAACAGCATGACTACGGAGAATTTTATAACATACCAGAGGGTAGCAGCGGAAACCGTGAAGTTGCTAGCGGAAAAAAAGAGATTAGGTTGGCATAGTTTTTGTGAACATTTGTCTCCTAGCTCCCACCCATCGGTGGTTTGGGGAAATGTTAGGAGATTTCGATGTTCAACATCCAATGATCCTAACATCTCCTCAAACGACCATAGTGAGTGGATTGAAGCATTTGCGCAAAAATTAGCCCCTCCCACAGTCCCCTCTCTTGAGGATGCATCATGTTTCCCTAATTCTGTCCATTCCCTTGATCCTTTTGATGCTCCATTCTCCCGCGAAGAACTGGACCTGGTTTTGGATGGCTTGATGGATTCTTCACCTGGGATAGATGGAATACCATACTCTTTTATAGTCAACAGTGGCCCAGTTACCAAGGAACGTTTCCTACAGATCATTAATTATTTCTTCATTTCAGGTGTCCCACCTGAAGAATGGAAATCCCAAATCATAATTCCCATATTAAAGCCGGGTAAATTAAGTTCCGACCCTTCAGGTTATCGCCCTATTGCTCTATCATGTACCATGGCAAAAATTTTGGAACATCTGGTTAAAAACCGTCTAGAGTGGCTAATTGAAAGCAAAAGGATACTACCCATGAGTCAATTTGGTTTTCGTAAGGGTTACAGTACAATGGACAGTCTTGGCACCCTTGTCACAGACATTAGGATAGCCTTCTCCAAACGCGAGTACTTAGTGGGAGCTTTTCTCGACGTGTCAGCAGCATATGACAATGTACTACTTCCTGTGCTCAGGCAGAAAATGCTCAATCTGAGTATCCCAGTGAGGTTAGTTAATTATATTTCAAATTACCTCTCGGCTAGATTGATTTATATCAACTTTCAAAATTACAACGCTCCACCAAGACAAGTATGGAAAGGTCTCCCTCAAGGGTCAGTGCTGAGCCCCCTTCTTTTTAGCATCTACACACACGATTTGGAACTATCCGTAAATTCATTTTGTAATATCCTGCAATATGCAGATGATCTAGCCCTGTATATCTCCACGGATAATATTGCAGTAGCCTCCTCAAGGCTTACTTCAGCCATTGCATACTTACAGGATTGGCTTTCTGAACATGGGCTATCCATTTCGATTCCTAAAAGCAGTGTTGTTGTTTTCGCCCGTCAAAGAATTATACCAAATATTTCAGTCGCTCATAATGGACAAATTTTTCCAGTAAAAGAAAAAGTTAAATTTCTAGGTGTAATTCTGGACGCAAAAATGTCAGGCACCCACCACGTCAACCATATTATCAAAAAATGTGAAAAAAACATTAATATCCTCCGTTCCCTTTCTGGAGTTTGGTGGGGTTCTCACCCATACACACAAAAATTAGTATATAATGCCCTTGTTCGTAGTCACTTGGATTATGGGTCTTTCCTCCTCGAACCTTGTAATAAAGGAGCTCTAAATTCTCTTGACAAAATCCAATCCAAGTGCCTTCGCATTATAATTGGCGCTATGAAGTCCTCCCCAATCAACGCCCTACAAGTCGAATGTGTGGAAGGCCCCCTTCACTTGCGTAGACAATACCTGTCGGACAGATTTCTGCACAAGGCCCTACAAATGTCTGACCATCCTCTGATTGCTAAATTGCATGACCTATCCGAACATATTTCTGCGGGCGGATATTGGGCCCATAAAGACCGTCCTTGTTTATTTAACAGCTTCATCGCGTATCTACGACTCCCTTGCCCATTATACCAATGCAGAATAAATCCCCTATTTGATATCCCTTTTGAAGCCATTATCCATTCTCCAAACGTAACTCTTAACCTTGGTATAGAAAAGAATTGCCCATTCGCCTCTGTTAAATTAAACTCTGCTGTTCAGGAGTTCTGGAGTGACTGGTTGGTCATGTACACAGATGCCTCAAAAACTACTGAACAAAGTTGTGTGGGAGCAGCAGTTTGGATTCCTGTTTATAAAATCATTTTAAATTTTAAGTGCCCGTCTATTTGTTCCATATTTACAGGGGAAGCAACTGCAATTCTGGAAGCTCTACTATATATAGAATCACATAACATTTTAAAGACCGTTATTTTTACAGATTCCAGGAGCTGCTTAATGTCGATCACCACTAACCAGTTCCGTAGCAAAAGTAGATCACCTGTAATTTTAACGATTAAGCAAACTTTATACAGATGTCATACCAAGGGTATACAGGTCCAATTGGCGTGGATTCCAAGCCACAGCGGTATTATGGGAAACGAAACAGCGGATCATTGTGCTAAGGACGCCATACAAAACGGTTACATATCTCCACAGTGCATAGCATATTCCCAGGACCTTTTGTCACTCGCACAAAGCAAATTGTCTGCCAATTGGAATCGGCTGTGGGCTAAATCGAGTACCGTAAAAGGTATTCACTATGCTTCCATCCAACACAACATACCACCTAAGCCATGGTTTTTTAAATACCGCAATGCAAGTAAACGTGCAACATCTGTCATATGTCGTTTACGACTGGGCCATGCCTGTACGAATGTGTTCTTGAACAAAATCAGGGTGAGGGACAGCTCGCTGTGCGAGTGTGGCATGGACGAAGGTACTCCGGACCACATCTTTTTCAATTGTCCTAAATATACCCCCTCTCTTTACGATTCCCTTCCCCCTTCCGTGCCTCGTCCCATAGATTTTAAATCCCTCCTGACATCTGTCAACTACTCTCCTTTAATATATGTTTTATGTGACTTTATTAATTTTAACAATATTAAACTGTAATTTGTCTGTCAAATAACTTACTAATCCTTTGTGTTGTCTAATATGTTGTATTTGTCTTTTGTTTTAGGTATGTCAACAGATCTTCGGAATTGTTTTATGAATTTTTAAAATTTTAATAATTGCACACTCACAAAGCCATTTCGTCATCGCAGAGTCACTTACTAAGCATAGTCACCTACTCAGATACATATGCTGAAACAAAATAAATAGCATTGTCATTGGCGAGAACACCACGATCGCCACAAAGAGGAATTGAATTGAATTGACTTTACAGACAACCATTTTTTTTAACTGCTCAAAATTTTGAGTATTAATCCACTGGAGATGCCTTAACGAAACTCTTCGAACAAATTTTTTCACCACTTTTAGCGGGGGGCGAGGTAAACACGTACAGCACACCACCAAAAGATGTAATTAACTCGCATCACTGACCTCTATAATACAAGTAAGCAAGTAAGTATTTAGTCCAGCGTACTTCTTTGAGTATAAATCGACTGGAGATGCCATAACGAAACTCTTCGAACAAATTTTTTCACCATTTTTAGCGGGGGGCGAAGGTAAACACGTACAGCACACCACCAAAAGATGTAATTAACTCGCATACACAAATTTTGCTGTTGCGATAAACGCAGACTACAAAAAAAATCAACACATCAAAAATTACACGCCCACAGACACAGATTTCATGTAACTATGCAGCACACATACGAAAAAGTTAGTGATGGGGCACATCTGAAGAATGAGTCAAATCAGTTTGATGAATGAACTGAATTGTCTTATACTATTTATTATAAAATTGTAAAAGTGAAAATACTGTACATTAAAGATATTATTAAAAAAATATGTTTGTTTGTATGTATGTCTGTCTGTATTTATGTGTCTTTGTGTCATTAGCACTCTCGTGCAGCTAAACTGTGGTATGAACTGTCGCCCGCGGTTTTACCGGGCTGATACAACCACTGTCTTCTATTATACGAGCACGCTGGACTAAGTACGTACTTGTAGTATAGAGATCAGTGGAAACAACCTTCAAGAAAAGAGCGTACGCCCATCTAAAAACCCAGCTACGCACTTGTATCCCTTCATACAGTTGCTTAAATAATTTCTTATTCTTTATTTGATTTTATTGGACAAAACCCTGTTTGAGAACATGAAATATTGTCAATTGTTTTTTTAACAGATATCCTTATTTAATATTTTAAATGTGAACATCCAAAGATCCAAACATCTTCGTTTGGATGTTTAGATCTTTGGTTGTTACTCAATCACGCAATAACGGCTAAACGGATTTAGATGAAATTTGGTATGGAGATAGTTTGAGTCCCGGGGAATAGCATAGGATACTTTTCTAACGCAGGTGAAGCCGCGGAGCGTAGCTAGTATTATATAAAGTACATTGGTATTTGTAAGAACCTATGTATATGAAATTATATTATAATAAGTAAGGGTCATCTGTCCCCACATATAAAGTTATTTAAACATATGAATGAGCAAAGGGAAAGCAATAAAACAAATTGTTAATTTAATTAGAATGGCCACTTATTTATTTAAATTAAATTCTCATGTAGGAATTTCTAAAACCCGATTAAGACGGTTTTCATTAATTAGTATTTTTATTGATTTTTAAAATGAATAAGTTTATTGTATACGTGACGAATACATTTCTTGGGGTCTACTTTTTTTTTTACAAATTTTGAAATGGATTTGTGGGGCAAAAATGGAGCAATATTTAATTTTTTATCCTTCATTTGATTTTATCGGAAAAATACCCGGGTTTAAAAATTAAATGTATACCTACTACATATATTGAAGTAGTCAAAGATTTAAGAAAAACAAAGAAATACTGACTCACCAAACAAGGACAGAGTCGCAAAGAAGGTATTGCACCTTCAATCAATTTCTTTCTGTTATTAGCATTTTTGTAGCTTTCATCATCGGAGTAAAGTCATAATAAAAATAGAGAAGTAGTACAACTCAAGCCCCGAGCGGGAGATAATAGCCTAAACACGTAAGGCTGTCGCTTAATAGTTTATTCAACCGTCAAAAATACTTAGTCAATCTCTGTTATACAAAATTAAGTAAGGTACAAAATACAAAATTAAGTAGGGTATGTCTTAGGGATCTGTAACAAAAGACCGGCCAAGTGCGAGTCGGACTCGGTCACGAAGGGTTCCGTACCAAAAACGACACACAATCACGTTTGTTGTATGGGAGCCCCCCTTAAATATTAATTTTATTCTGTTTTTAGTATTTGTTATTATAGCGCCAACAGAAATACATCATTTGTGAAAATTTTAACTGTCTAGCTACCACGTTTCATGAGATACTTACAGCCCTTGGTGACAGACGGACAGACAGACGGACAGACAGACGGACACCGGAGTCTTAGTAATAGGGTCCCGTTTTTACCCTTTGGGTGTGGAAATCTAAAAAGAATAAAAATAATTATTTTTACCTACATTTTAATGCATGCTTACTCAGTGACAAACGAGCAGACAGCCCACCTGATGGTGAGCGGTAACTGTCGCCCATAACATCCACGATTCACGCATTCAAGCTGTTGGCAACAAAAATGCAGAATCGCAGGTGCGTTGTCCTTCAAACCGGAACACAAAACACAACAATGCAAGCATTGTTGCTTGGCGGCAGTAATAGATAAGGCTGTTGTCCTCACCCAGGCGGACTCCTACCATCTGATAAAACCTACTTCATGTTATCTGTTTAGTGATTAGAAAAATTACGGTCTAAATAGGAATAGGATTAATTAAAACGTAGCTTTACTAAATCATAGTATTTATTCAAATAATCTAAATTATTATGAAAATATATTTTTATTAAATACCTATTATATATTATTTTTTACACTAAACTATTTTTATTACTTTTTAATTTACACACTTATAATGTGATTATTAGGAGTGTCGGTGGCCGAATGGTTAGGGTATCCGAGACATCCATGAACACTGCAATGTTTTTTTATGGCTAGTCGACTTTGTAGCCATCTTTAACGTATTTGTAGTTATATACGACGTAGGTAGGTACCTAAATGTTAAAATTATTAACGAAGGTCAGCGCAGGCGCGAATCTTGCGTGGGAGCGGACGGTTTTGCGTACGACGCAGCCCTGACCCCGACTGGCGCTCCATATAAAATCCTATAAATGTTGTCAGTGTGTGCGTGCGACGGCCAATATGTACGGGCGCGCTCACATACAAACCGCGCTCGGTGCGTTTGTATGAAGTTACCTTACTTCTCTATTTTTACTATGGTAAAGTGCTCCGAACAGATAACACTTGTATGTCTAGGTTTCCAAGAATCATTTTCATCATTACAAAATTTTCTCCATTTTTCTTTTATATAGGGATCTTTTGGAAATCTAAAAGGAAATACAATTATATTAAATAAAGCCTATGAATAATAGTATCTGTATAACGTATACACTCATAGTCCCACACTAAATGTATTGCTTTTACCTACTTTTTTTTAGACAACAATTCTTTTCATTTTCAGACAAAATTTCAACATCGTATGTCCAGAGAAAGGTAATTTTTCTAATTCACCTTACAAGATTTAAATGTAACATACATCTATACCTACTATTTAATACAATATCTAATAAAAATCTGACTATTATACGAACTGCAGTAATTGAATGAATGAATGAATTCATTCAAATGTTGAATCGCTTTTTTGACTTTGTCACATCCCTAAAGCCTGTACCACTGTATTCATGTTTACATTTCTCTGTCGTTTACGTATCGCAACGGTTTTTACTTTAAATGGAGATTGTACTTTAATACACATTAAATAGTTAGTAGAAATACTTACCTTTGATAGAAAACGCGATCTTGTTGCGAATTTAAGCTATCAGATCGCCTTTTGCACGATAATACTGCACAACTCACCATTTTTCAAGAGAAAAATCACGCGACACGGAGCGATGCAAAATGACGGTGAAGCGACTTTAAGTAGTTTTATATAACGTGTATGACCAGTTGACCAATGTACTTTGCCGGAGGGGATCGCCCGCGTATGGCATCTCCAGTCGATTTATAATCAAAGAGCGTACTTGTATAATAGAGGTCAGTGACTCGCATACACAAATTTTGCTGTTGCGATAAACGCACACTACAAAAAAAATCAACACATCAAAAATTACACGCCCACAGACACAGTTTTCATGTAACTATGCAGCACCCATCCGAAAAAGTTAGTGATGGGGCACATCTGAAGAATGAGTCAAATCAGTTTGATGAATGAACTGAATTGTCTTAAACTATTTATTACAAAATTGTAAAAGTGAAAATACTGTACATTAAAGATATTATTCAAAAAATATGTTTGTTTGTATGTATATCTGTCTGTATTTATGTGTCTTTGTGTCATTAGCACTCTCGTGCAGCTAAACTGTGGTATGAACTGTCGCCCGCGGTTTTTCCGGGCTGATACAACCACTGTCTTCTATTATACGAGTATGCTGGACTACGTACGTACTTGTAGTATAGAGGTCAGTGGAAACAACCTTCAAGAAAAAAGCGTACGCCCATCTAAAAACCCAGCTACGCACTTGTATCCCTTCATACAGTTGCTTAAATAATTTCTTATCCTTTATTTCATTTTATCGGACAAAATCCTGTTTGAGAACATGAAATATTGTCAATTGATTTTTTAACAGATATCCTTATTTAATATTTTAAATGTGAACATCCAAAGATCCAAACATCTTCGTTTGGATGTTTAGATCTTTGGTTGTTACTCAATCACGCAATAACGGCTAAACGGATTAAGATGAAATTTGGTATGTAGATAGTTTGAGTCCCGGGGAATAGCATAGGATACTTTTCTAACGCAGGTGAATCCGCGGGGCGTAGCTAGTATTATATAAAGTAGATTGGTATTTGTAAGAACTTATGTATATGTAATTATATTATATAAATAAGGGTCATCTGTCCCCACATATAAAGTTATTTAAACATATGAATGTGCAAAGGGAAAGCAATAAAACAAATTGTTAATTTAATTAGAATGGACACATATTTATTTAAATTAAATTATGAGAATTTCTAAAACCCGATTAAGACGGTTTTCATTAATTAGTATTTTTATTGATTTTTAAAATGAATAAGTTTATTGTATACGTGACGAATACATTTCTTGGGGTCTACTTTTTTTTTACAAATTTTGAAATGGATTTGTGGGACAAAAATGGAGCAATATTTCAATTTTTATCTTTCGTTTGATTTTATCGGAAAAATACCCGGGTTTAAAAATTAAATGTATACCTACTACATATATTGAAGTAGTCAAAGATTTAAGAAAAACAAAGAAATACTGACTCACCAAACAAGGACAGAGTCGCAAAGAAGGTATTGCACCTTCAATCAATGTCTTTCTGTTATTAGCATTTTTGTAGCTTTCCGGAGTAAAGTTATGGTAAAGTGCTCTGAACAGATAACACTTGTATGTGTAGTTTTCCAAGAATCATTTTCGTCATTACAAAATTTTCTCCATTTTTCTTTTATATAGGGATCTTTTGGAAATCTAAAAGGAAATACAATTATATTAAATAAAGCCCATAAATAATAGTATCTGTATAACGTATACACTCATAGTCCCACACTAAAGTCACAAAAACACGTTCGAAGTCTTTGTGACAAATTAAATATTGAAATCGATTATATGACTTATGAAAAATGCATTCTCAAAAATTATGACCAAATGAGACAGTACTGTAAACAAAATAATAACAATGCAAATACAGATGGCACACGTTGTGACATAGATAAACTTGACAAAAATCAATATAGAAAGGGTACGATTCCATACTATTTTTTGAAAGTAAAAAAAAACACAACTCCCAAGTCATCATCATCATCATCTGAGAGTCAAACTATTTTTTTTCGAGACTAACGCAAATACAAAAACAATTTCCTTGCTGCATCAGAATATTGCTGGTGTACTTAACAAACAGGACATGTTAAAGTTAGCTTTAGATGACTTAACTAGTAGTATAGGGGATATTGACATAGTTTGCCTTTCTGAAACGTTCATTAAAAGTGGGACAGAATCTAACCTTACATTGCAAAATTACATTCTGGCAGCACATTATTCCAGACCAAAGGAACGTCGGGGCGGAACCTGCATATTGTTAAAAAAAGACATTGAATTTCTTGACATATCCAATTTATTTGAACCTTTGACATATAGTTTTGAATGCTGTGCAATAGAAATAAAAATATATAATTTAATAATCGTGACTATATATAGAATTCCCAATTCGAATATTGACATATTTTTTGAACAATTGAATTTAATGTTACGTAAGCTGACGAGAAAAAAAGCTAAAAATATCGTTTTATGTGGAGACTGGAACATTGATTGGTTAAAAGATAATAAAGTAACCAAACAACTAGAATCGGTGTTAAATAACTTTAATCTTACTAACCATATCATAAAACCGACTAGAAAAACATCATGCATTGACCTCGTTGCAAGTAATATACCCGAGGTTCATCCTGGTATACACTACTTAGCACTTTCCGATCATGAAACAGCGCAAACAATTTCTTTTCCAGTGGAAATAAATGTCAATGTTAATAAAACTCCATCTTACTGGTTTGAAGAGAGAAGAGATATGTCAGACGACAATATACGAAAATTCTGCAATTGTATGACATCGTTGTCGTTTCACGATGTACTAAGTGCAAAAGATGTTGAGAAAGCCTTTGACAATTTTCATGATACCTTAATACTATTTTATAATTTGTGCTTTCCCACAATTAAAGTTAAAATTAATACCAAGACGATAAAAAATAAGTGGATAACAAAAGGTATAAAAACAAGTTGTATTAAGAAAAGAACATTATATCTTAAATATCATTTAGTCTCAGGAAATAAGTCTAATACAAAAAAAAAGTATAATGCTTACTCTAAAGTATTAAAAAAATGTATACATGAGGCACAGCGAATAAATAACACCAAATATATACAAAATTCTCAAAATAAAACCAAAGCGGCGTGGGATATAATAAAAAAAATGACCAGCAAACAATCTAATAATAATATTACTTCAATAAATTACGATAATAAAACATATTCTGACCCGGAGGCTATTAGCGAACTTTTTAATAAATATTTTTTAAATTTAGATAATAATAATATGATGAATTCACATAACACTCGCCTTGCTAGTAACAATTACAATAGCAATAGCATTTATTTAACGCCAATAAATCCTGAAGATGTCTACAAGGTAATTCAAAAGCTTAAAAATACACATTCAACAGGCTATGATAATATTAATGTCAAAGTGTTAAAAATGTGTGCTAAGCAGCTGAGTGTACCGTTAGCGCACATCATTAATTTATCATTTACAGAAGGAAAGTATCCTTCCAGGTTGAAATATATAATAGTTAAACCTCTGTTTAAAAAAGGAGACAAAACGTCTATTAACAATTATAGACCAATATCATTGACTCCAGTATTATCAAAAGTAATTGAAAGAATTATGTATGATAAAATATATGCCTTTCTAACAATATTTAATATATTAAAACCAGAACAATTTGGCTTTAGAAAATATATGTCAACCATCCTAGCGTGTTATGAACTAATCAAGACTGTGACAAAAAAACTGAATGACAAAGTGCCAATAACTGCTATTTTCCTTGACATGTCAAAAGCCTTTGACTTTGTGTCACATGACATCTTATTAAATAAATTATGGCGATGTGGCATTCGCGGAACTGCGCACACATGGCTTGAAAGCTATTTACGCTTTCGGCAGCAGTGCGTTGAAATTACAAACTTGACTGGACGTACTAAAATTGCCTATAGATCTAAATATCGTCTCAATAATTGTGGAGTGCCTCAAGGTAGCATATTAGGACCGTTATTGTTCTTAATATATGTAAACGATTTACCTGACACAATAGATAATAAGTGCATATTGTTTGCTGATGACACTACACTTCTTATTGAAAAAAAACATAATATAGATCATAAAACTGACATTGAAACGACTCTGAGTAATACCATTAATTGGCTAAAACAAAACAATTTAAACATAAACATGACAAAAACAAAATTAATTAACTTTAAAACGAATAGAAATGCAAGTAATGTGCCTTTCAATGTTACATATAATAACAAAAGCATTGAAACAACTGAATCCACAGTGTTTCTTGGCATAACTGTAGATTACCTATGCAATTGGAAGAGTCACATAAATTTACTTTGCTGTAAGCTTGATAAATTTGTCTATGTGCTTGGTAGAGTTAGGTGTGTAGCATCAATTAAAGCTGCTATCATGGCTTACCATGGATGTGTATCATCTCTACTGAGGTATGGAGTTATATTATGGGGTAACTCAGTTGAGATATCAAGAGCATTCATATCTCAAAAAAAATGTATTCGTGCCATATACAATGTCGATATAATGAACAGCTGTAAGCCCTTATTTAAAAGATCAAATATCTTGCCTCTGCCATGTCTATACGTATATGAAATGTGTCTTTTTGTTAAAAAAAATAATCATTTGTTCATTAAACATAGTGATTATGCATCCTCTAGAAGTAGACATAAAACCCGGTTAATTGTACCTAATCAGCGGCTTACACTTTATTCTGACAATGTGCATTGCATGGCAATAAAATTTTTTAATCATTTACCAGACAATTGTAAAAACTTAAGACTGACATTATTTAGAAAAAAATTACATGAATGGCTCTTAAACAAATGTTATTATACTATAAGTGAGTATTTGAATGACCGATTTATTGATATAAAATGAAATTATTAATTATATTATATATTTGACGAGCTCGGTGGTCGAATGGTTAGGAATGGCCACTTTGACTCCGAGGTCGCGGGTTCGATTCCCGCACAAGACAAACATTTGTGTGCATGAACATGTCTGTTTGTCTTGGTCAGGATGTTTTCTATGTATTATAAGTATGTATTTACAAAAAAAAAAAAAAAATGTATTTAAGTACATTTATCAGTTGTCTAGTACCCATAACACAAGCTTTGCGCTTAATTTGGGACTAGATGGCACTGTGTAAATTGTCCAGAAATATTTATTTATTTATTTATTATTATTTATATTATGTATTGGATTTTTGTGAATTAAGTTATTGTAATGAAATGCAAGTAATTTACAGTTTTTTTTTTAATATACTGATAAATAAATTTAATATTATTTATAATAAGTTGACCGAATCATTTGCACGCCCCTGCGAGGGTAGAATAAGTTGGACATGTAATTTGTGTAACATCTTTGTTGTACCTTATTTTCGCAAATAAATTATCTTATCTTATCTTATCTTATCTTATCTTAAATGTATTGCTTTTACCTACTTTTTTTTAGCCAACAATTCTTTTCATTTTCAGACAAAATTTCAACATCGTATGTCCAGAGAAAGGTAATTTTTCTAATTCACCTTACAAGATTTAAATGTAACATACATCTATACCTACTATTTAATACAATATCTAATAAAAAATCTGACTATTATACGAACTGCAGTAATTGAATGAGTGAATGATTCATTAAAATGTTGAATCGCTTTTTTGACTTTGTCACATCCATAAAGCCGATTCGCCCCTGTACCACTGTATTCATGTTTACATTTCTCTGTCGTTTACGTATCGCAACGGTTTTTACTTTAAATGGAGATTGTACTTTAATACACATTTAATAGTTAGTAAAAATACTTACCTATGATAGAAAACGCGATCTTGTTGCGAATTTAAGCTATCAGATCGCCTTTTGCACGATAATACTGCACAACTCACCATTTTTCGAGAGAAACGTCACGCGACACGGAGCGATGCAAAATGACGGTGAAGCGACTTTAAGTAGTTTTATATAACGTGTATGACCAGTTGACCAATGTACTTTGCCGGAGGGGGTCGCCCGCCTATGGCATCTCCAGTCGATTACTACTCAAAGTACTCAAAGGCTCAAAAGTATAGAGGTTATTCATACATTACATATGTAATGTCGCTAAGTCAACAAATAAATATGATTGGATCGATTGGCTTACGCCAGACTCAATTTTTGGTTTTATAATCATAAAAAAAATATAAAATATACGAAACAATATAGGGAGGCAAAAAATAAAAAAATCCCATCCTGCTTATTTACCCGGGGAGAAAACCCGTAATTTGCAAACGCTCCTCGTCCTGTTGAATGTTGATATCCCTTTCCTACTTACTTCTTGTATAATCGCATTGGATTTTAGTCATAATATCTACTTGTGGATTTGTATTATTTATTGCCATTTTTGTGCTGTCCTTGTGTTAAACTAAATATTTGTGATGTATTGTATTGTTTTAGGTCGCTCATTGGATTTCCGCAGTCTTATCGACTTAAACGCATATTACTTCTCAACCAAGACATTGGTAAAATGATTGGAAAAACAATGGAGATGTTTTTTAGTTATTGGATTTCTAGGAACTAAAAAAGAAGAAGAAGATAAAGTAATAGAAAAATAGAATAGAATTAGGCAATCACAGTCCGTGAATTTGTATATTTGTGTTCAATTCTACAAATAATCATTATCTTCATCTTCTCATTGCTTTTTGCTATCTGCAAGTGTTGGTTGCATTGCACATACACAATTACACATAATTTTCTTGGAAATATGTCACTAAATAGATACATGCATCCACGAAATATCTATAAAATTCCACCGGACTTTACTAAACTTGCGAATTGTTACTCGGAATTTGCAAATATTGCGAAAGTGGTGAGTGTTGTGATGTTTGTACTCTGTTCTTACCACTGGGAAAAGCAGAAGTTAGTTGGTCAGATAAGTCATGCAATGCAGTAAGTAACCTGTTTTTTGAAGTTAGGTTAGGAACTTACTGCGTTTCTTTGTGCTTGGTGCCAAAACCCCCAAATTATTAATATTAGCATAAGTACAATTTTTGATCCAACAACTATTATTTTATTTGTTTGTTGTGAAAGGCTGCACACAGAGAAGGACAGGTTACCGGTACCGGCTCTCGTTATGTCAAAATAACAGTATGGAATAAAGTACATTTTGCTTTGAATTCACACGTCTGACTCCTAGTAAGCAGGTATTAATTGGGCTCTTTAAGCAAGCACCTCACGTTCTGGAAATATGTAGACTATCTTATCTTAGAGTGTGTCCAGTGCTGAAGCACCGGTGACACGTCGACCCTCATGGATCTTTTGTGCTCTCCCTAATCCTTTAGTCACTCTCCCCTGACTGTCTGGAGACATGTTCCATGTACTTCAGTATGCCGCTTATTGGGAAGTGTCTGTAGTCCTTCAGGTCCGGTTATGCCTTTCCTAGGATTTCCATTCATTTGCCGGCTAGGGCGTCACATTGACACATCAAATGTTTCATGGACTCGTTAGACCCTTTGCATGTTCTGCACTCTGGGCTATCAACACGGCTCATTTTGTATAGGTGTCCTTGACAGGCATAGTGGCCCGTTAGTGCCCCAAGCATGATACGCATCCGTTTTCTGTCATATTTATTTACATGTCTGTACCAATTCATTGTACCTTCGCTAATGGTTTCTTTGGAGTGTAGCATTCCACTCATTTCCTTCCATTCAGCCTGATGCCTAGACTTTGCCCTGCCATTTATAGCCCCAATTACTGTCCCATATGAGAAACCTACAAAGGGTTCAGGTCCCAAAAAGGTTTTGCTTGATCCCTCCCTTGCCAACTCATCAGCCCTCTCATTGCCCTCAACGCCTGTGTGTCCTGGAACCCAGACCAACTCCAGCCGATTATTTTTGCCCAATTTATTAAGGGCATCCATACCCGCAAGAGCTAGCCTAGATTCCACCCTGTCAGAGCTCAGGGCCATAAGAGCTGCCAGGCTGTCGCTGAGAATGTAGATGTGTCGATTTGCGACCCTATTATCTAGATTCATTTTTGCACAAGCAGTTATGGCATACATTTCAGTTTGAAATACAGTAGCATATTGCCCCATACTCTGACTGTGTTGTATGTCCTTAGAGAAAATGCCCGCTCCTGTACCTTCTTCAGTTTTGGAACCATCGGTATACCATATGAGGCTATTTTTCTCCTTGGGTTTGAATTCATTGTTCTTCCACTCATCATCATCTCTGGTTGGAAGATGTATTCTGTAGTTCCTCTTGAAAATGTACTTCGGCAACATCTTATCACTGCACATTTCCATCTTCCTCTTTAGTTCTGAAGTGAACTCCATAGGTGTGTGCCTGGTCTGAGGGGAATGTCTATCCCATAGACCAGTCGTTTCGATCCTATATAAGGCTTTACAAGCCTCCGCCTCAATGAATATATGAAAAAAATATGTAGACTAACTCAATTAATCAACTAAACTGAAAAAAACTGATGATCAACTAAAAACTCAAATATCCAAATTGTTCGATTTTCATTGATTTCTTAATCAACATATTGATTAAGAAATCTTTTATTCGTGCGCCTGACCTAAAAGTGCCACCACATCAACCTAATATTGGCGTCTAGTATAGATTGATAATACAAAATGAGTATATTAATATAAATGTTATATAATTTCTCGACAGGACGTTACAGGTAAAGTTACCATTGATTTCAAAGATCCCCACACTTTACGGGTACTTACAAAATGTTTGTTAAAGTCTGATTTTAACCTAGACGTTGATATACCTGAAGACAGACTAGTTCCTACACTTCCTTTACGACTGAACTACATTTTATGGATTGAAGACTTGGTTTCGGCGCTAGAAAAGGAAAATGACATTTGGGGGCTAGATATAGGTTAGTGAACAAAATTTATAAATATGCTGAATTGTAAGCAAATTGTAACAATGAAAAGTGTACTTTAGAATGACACTTCATTAACAAGAAACATTACCCATAATGCGACAATAATGTGCAATATAGCTGGAACAACTGTTGCTTGCCTAAATTTGTTAATGTCTACTGTTCCCTCACTCATGACAAGTTATGCAAGAGTAATGCTTGATTCATTACTATGGCATAGCTCAGTTACTGTGCATCTAGATCAGTGGTTCCCAACCTTTTTTTGTTCGTGGACCACTACAAGGTTTTTTTTGGGAGTAGGGACACAAGTGTCATATAAACGTATTATTCTATAACTCCAGTTGTTATTATTTTGTATAATTGTGCTCAATCTCTTTCCATGAATTCCGTGATACAAACTTATAATAAGTTTGTATCACGGAATTCACGGACCATAATTTACCTCTCACGGACCACTGTTTAGGAACCCCTGATCTATCCTGATCAGATTTGTGTTTGTAAAAACTGGGAAGTGATTTAAACCCGATGGTAACTGGAGACTGAAGGCCAATTCTCATAATTAGTTTAGTTAGAATAATAAATTGATCAAATTGAGATTGAATTGTAAATTTAATTTTTTTTATACATTAATTAATTATTGTAAATTCTTATCTTCATTAACTGCACTTAAATTTGACTTTGAAATTACATATGAAACGAGTATATCAAATTTGACACTTCAACTTTGACACTTCAACTTTGACACTTGTGAGATTGAGACTGGATCTGAATTGAATTAGAACTACATTTTAAATATGAGAATTACCCCTCAGGTAAAAAAAATAATTTCCTCAACACACAATTAGTTTGCCAGAGCTACAATATATATTAGTGTTGGCATTGTTTTACTTGGTGAATTTAAATATTTTTTTCATAGATTGTAATCAATTATTTATTTTAATTAGGTACTGGAGCATGTGCCATATATCCTCTGTTAGCAGCAACAAAATATAAATGGCATATGGTTGGAACTGAAACGGACAATGAAAGTATTTTAAAAGCACATGATAATGTCCAAAAAAATAATCTGCAGGAATTAATCACATGTGAGTATGATAAAATTAGTCTTTGTCCAACAGGTGAGCAACCATAACTTGCAAACATTATAAAAAATGCCTATAGAGGCAGCTATTTTGTTATTACGTGATATTGGTGGAGTAGAGAAATAAATCTGATTTTATAGAAATTTTTTTATGATCATCACTAATGGTTATCGGTCCGGATTCCGATGCCGGTTCCGTTTTTGGATTCGGTTTCGGTTCTAGTTACGATTCCAGTTCCAGTGTAATCTGCACTGGAATGTTTCCGGCTCAGTTACCGATTTCGATTCCGACCGGAACCTGAATCTGAATCGTTCCCGTCCCGATTTTGCATTCGGTTTCGGTACCGGTCTAGTACAGATTTTGGCTCCGGTTTAAATTTTGAATCGGAAATCGAATCGAATTCGGAACCAGAACCCAAAGCGGTTTCAAAACCTAAACCGAAACCTGTGCCGGAACCGGATTTGTAAGCTGCCCGACTGGGGAAGTCTCCACAGAATACCGCAGCTAAATAACAATTATTGTTACAAACAGTTGTTGTGCGTTTGCGACTGAGTGATGTCACTCGAAAGGAAGGCGTTGCTGCGTTGACAGCGGAAGTGCCGGCGAGCGAGCGTTATTTTATGCGAGCGTTAATATGGCTACGGTAACCGCTTCACATCAGGCAGACGCATGCTTGCCTCTCACCCGACATAGTATAAAAAGAAACAATGTAATGTAATACCAAAAAATCTGCATTTAGAAGTGCCTGCCGTTTCTGCATTCTTCATCTAGTCGGGGACTAGAAGTATAATTATTATGATATTTTATTTCTTGAGACTTTATTAATTTATAGGTAAATCATTCCAGTGAAAAAGAATTCTACATCTTCCGTGATTGAACATGTGTTTTGCGAGAGTAATGAGCAGACCTTTGACTTTTCTATGTGCAATCCACCATTTTATAGTAGTCTCCAAGAGTTATGCGAATCTCGCAGCCCAGCCAGGTAAAATGCATTTAGGTACATAAAAACTAACTATATTAGGTATATTTTCCTGTATAAGCAGTGGCGGACTAAGGCTAAAGCGGGCCCTAGGCAACATTGTGTTTTCGGGCCTACTAACATGTGCCTTATTTCGGCACTGCCCAAGTCTCAGATCTTGATTTTAACTAGACAAAAAATTTGTCGAAATTTGTCGCCCAAAGGAAAAAAATTGTCGCTCTCCCGTTAAAGAGCTATAAGGTCTTTTTTGTGGCAGTGCCGAAATAAGCTTATTTCGGCACAGCCCACTCGGGATCTATTAAACTACATAACATAGCGAAGATATGATTTTCCCTAGAATTAGTCGTCAATTTGTCGAATTCAGATACCAAGATCAGAATTAGTCGACCTCCCTTTAAAAAGTTATAAGTATTTCTTCACATATTCACCTTGTAGTCAGAGTGCCTAACGTAGGCAGAGTAGAATTACACCACCCCATTCACATATGGCTATCGTAAAAAGCAACTAATGTAGTGCTAAAGAACACCAAAGCATTCGTAGATCAGAAAACAGTGGGCTGTGCCGAAATAAGCTTATTTGGGCACTGCCACAAAAAATACCTTTTACATATTTTTTAAATAGCTCTTTAACGGGAGAGCGACAATTTTTTTCCTTTGTGCGACAAATTAACGACTAATTTTTTGTCTAGTTAAAATCAAGATCCGAGACCTGGGCAGTGCCGAAATAAGGCACACCCTACTAACGAAGTTTTCACTTCAAAAATAAAAATTAATTATAAAATTTATAAACCTAATTTTCGGGGCCTTAAAAATTACGGGCCCTAGGTACGTGCCTAGGTTGCCTAGGCCTTAGTCCGCCCCTGTGTATAAGAAACAGAGATCGAATTTGGTTTATACATAGTACAATTTAGTGTCATTGTAATTTTCAAACACTGCAATTTCATATATTGACCTTAAAATTATATTTAAACAAACATAGAAAAAAACTTAAACATTTTATAAGTGTAACGGGTGAGCCAAAGCCAAGCTCGCCTGCATGTGGTGGACCCTGTCGACTACCGCAAGAGGCTCTGACGAAAGAGAGGTAGGGCACAGAGTATCAGTAATCTGCGAACACTTGAACTTATCGGGTTTGTAGGAAGGAAAACTTAATAATTGAGATTTAAAATTTTTTTTTTACAAAAAATTAAAAATTTAATCAGAAATCCCTTTGGCTGGGAAAGAGACATTTCTATGTACGAGTATATAAGGGACATTCTTCTGAATGCAAGAACAAAATAATCAGTTCGTTTGATCTCCTTTTGCAACACACGATACTCGTTCATATAACGTCCACACTATTGCCGCTAAATTACACGTAATCTTACATTACAACTTTCTCATGTCTGGACCCAGCTTAATGCTACATGTCAATGAAAGCCTGAAGGTTTATTTCTGTGTACCTATGTCAGATACTTTTTTGTTCTAATCTGCTAAATTAAGTAATCTATCTATTCTATTTTCTTTTTCTTCTATATATGTACCTATAATAGAGAAAGTATGTATGTATGTTCCGTATAGACCCCGAAACGGCTGGACCGATTTCAACGAAATTTTCGATATTTAGATTGACCCAGCGGATTATTCTGTGAGGTTTGGTAGCGATCGGAGCATTTTTTATTATTAAGCCCGGCGAAGCGGGCTGGGTATGCTAGTAGTTAGTATAGATAGTTCCCCGCCCCGGGTTCACCAGTGTGGGATTTTCCCCAATTTTGCAACATTTTTCATCGATGCTCCGCTCCTATTGGTCGTAACGTGATGTTATAATAGCATATAGCCGTCCTCTTTAAATTGGCTATCCAAAACTAAAATATTTTTTCAATTCAGACCGGTAGTTCTTGAGATTAGCGCCTTCAACCAAGCAAATTCTTCAGCTTTATAATATTAATAGTATAGCTATGCATCTTGGACGACAAGCCTAATATTCAAATGTATTTCTGCAGACTTCCACCCAAAAATGGATTTACTGGATCACCTCAAGAGCTTATTACGGAAGGTGGAGAATTACAATTCTGCAGGAAGTATATTAATGAGAGCAAAAATCATAAAGACCGAGTTCTGTAAGTTCTCCAAGGGCATTTCTTTGTGTTGATTTAAGTTATAAAATAAATTATTGAATGCATCGGATCTATCCATTGGGATATTTTCATGTTCTAATCCATATTTAGTAATTAGTATATGCATGCGATCCGAAGCCCATTCATCTAAATCCTTTGACACTGTGGACTTGAAATTAATAAATAAATATTTCTGGACAATTTACACAGCGCCATCTAGTCCCAAATTAAGCGCAAAGCTTGTGTTATGGGTACTAGACAACGGATAAATGTTCTTAAATACATTTTAAACTTTTAGCACAGTATAAATAATAGTACTATGTACAGTATGGCCACTCCCTGCCGCTCTCTCATGTCGACCTCACCTCCCCTCTGAGACAAATCGGGAACAGTTTGTATGGCGCCGCACGCGCGGCGCCCACACACACTCATTCACGCTCTGCTCAGACGCCATTGTCTATGTAGTGGTAAACAACGCGACATTTGTGTGCAGTGGCCGGTATGTGCTTTTAGTGAACATCCTACAAGAAAATGTGCAACTTGGAATCAGCTTTTGTAAAAGTTTAATAAGCAAGTTATAATTATAAGCCGGTAAGTTGGGTCCTCGGATCGCATGTGGCCGTCCAAGGGCCACCTATATCTATTACGCCATGAACATAACGAAAGAATTATTTATGACAAAATCTAAGGGAAACCCCAACAAGATTTGTGGAGCAAAGATACCTATATCAGAATGTTTTCGTATTTTTTAACCGACTTCAAAAAAGGAGGAGGTTCTCAATCCGACTGAATATTTTTTTTGTATGTATGTTCATCGATATCTTCGCGGATTATGAACCGATTTTCAAAATTATTTTTTTATTTGATATTCACCAAATCTGATGATAGGATCCCAAGGAAATCAAGGGAAACTCTTAAATTTTATAAGCACATATGGTCAAATTCTATTTTTTTATTTGAAAGGGTATGATTGCGAGATGGTCCCATATTCACCAAGTCAGGGTCTGATGGGATGGGATGGGATCCCAGCAAAATCGAAGGCAACCCTTAAATTTGCCATGTGGTTGCCGGCAGAATGAATTGCGCCACTCCATTGCTCTGCGCTGTATGTCGTACAAGGCGACTAAGGAAACTTGTGTTACGCAATAACTTTTCTCCCGGAAGACGGGCAGCAACGTTTCCCGGGGTATTCCACCAATAAGCTGCGCTCGCCAACTGAAGTCGGTTTATATATTTTTTTTAAATCATCCATTTATTTATATCTTGGTTTAAACAGGGCTCTTGGACGGCATAACTATAAAAAATGTGTGTTTTCTTTTCTATGATTCTACGTTTAGTTGTTAATTATATTATTTTGTGGCCGTGTGGTTTCCTGTAGACTAGAATAGAATCATTCCCTCTCTTCCCGTGGATGTCGTACAAGGCGACTAAGGGACATACATTACAAAACATCGATCAGGCCTCTCCAACCCGTCTGGGGCCAGCGTGGGGAGTGTAGGCCAAATTCTCCTTCTGTCTGGGACGGACGAGAGAGGGTCGTGCTCCTGTAGTGGAGACTAAAATGACCTGATGATTAAGTATATTTTGTCTGTTGTGTAACACAACAGAGTGTGGTGTGTGAACACCTTTATATTTTATATTAGTATATAAGTCAAAACTTCAATGTATTAAAAGAGAGTAGTAATAAATCCGTTGCAATGAACACATCTTATTATTGACAAATTCCATACCTCATATGGCGACCGCTGCCATTTGAGATGCGGCGCGTGCATCTTCGAAATGTGTGATATAGAACAATTTGAAGTGCGGTGCAAACGAACACTTTCATACAGTGCAAATTTTTATATATCAAAAATAAAATAAAATAAATAATATGGGTTCGTCACAATCCGTCGAGGAAACCGTTGTTGCCCAAAATAGTGCCGGTGGAGGTACAAATAATGCGTCAATCGAGCAGTTAAAATCGCACTTGGACATTACTAATATTTTACTGGCGGTTCTCACCATCGTCGCCTTGGCGTTATTCATATTTGGTGGATGGTATTTGTACAAAAAGTGCCATAAACAATGGATAAGGAAAGAAGTCAACCAGGCGTTCCTGCGGCGAGTCTCGTGGAGGAGGAATCGCGAAAAGGTGATGTGTAACCACAATAGTGTACCATGTGCATAAAATGTGAGTAAAAATTTGTTAAATCAGTGAATTTGCGTGTGAAATCAGTAATCCATTTGCGGAACCATGAACATTTTGAACTATACTTATTTTATAATCCCACTGACAGCGCTTATGTTTATTTAGTTTTAATTAATTTCTATAACAAATGTATCAAGATAATTAAGTATCAACCCTATCAAAAAAAAAAAAAAAAATTAAATATGATAATTATAAGTTATAAGTAAGATTATTTCTTTAATGATATAAAGTTTATTTCAATTAATGGAGTCTATTTTAAAAGATTTTTATGAACGATTAAATAAAATTAAAGAATCTTTAATTAAAGCTGATCCTAGCAGGCGAAGCTCGTCGAAGGCTTGCCAAGAGAAATATTTAGAATCTAATAATATTTATGACGAATTTAATTGTATATTAAAAGATATTAAGGATAATGTTAAAAATTACAAATCAAAGGATTTAGAGACATTGAATATTTTATCTGATAATATTGAATCATTGTTTTTTAGTATTAAAAAATTGTATGATTCAGAAACTGAAACAATGGAAAAATTTGATTTAAAAACGGCTGTGGCCTTATTGCCGGTCATGAACGGTAAAGAAGAGGTCACAAAACAGCTGATCTCGGCAATAGAAATGTATGACTCTATGATAGGAGACGAGAGAATAAACACAGCAAGTGTAGGATAAATACTGTTAGTAACATAAGTTTATAATTATTATTTAAATAGTTGATTTCGGCTAACTTGCCAGAATGTTATAAATATTTTAAAAATGGATACCTCCTCCCGCCTAAGCGGGACAATATAAGTATAAAATAAGTTGAGTTAAATCAACTATTTAAACAATAATTATTTTGTAGTTTGATGCTTTCAAAAAATAGCCCAATTTCATCTGCAACGATGGACTGCTATGCCTTGTTTAGTAGTGTAATACTTAATGGGTAGATAGCGCCACACTGCGTTTTGACAGCAGTAAAATATAAAATGCAAGAATTTTGTAATTTACGTAAGATAATCATATTTTGTAGGCATGCCATACGAGGGCCCATTTTGAACCAAGATATAAATACACGAAAGTGTTATGAAATCTCGTTCCACGAGTTTTCTTTGAGATTTACTTAGATATCGACATAAAGATTTCTTTCTTCTTCTTCATAGTTTATTAAATATATAGGTGGGCCAACTGACGGCCGCATGCGATCCGAGGGCCGAACTTTTCGGCTTATAACTCGCTTATTAGATTTTCACAAATTTTGCATATTTCTTATGGGATGATCACTAAGATTTTGGGGTATAAGTGGCTCACCGCGATCTTTAGAGCCAAAGCCAACCTCACCTGCACGTAGTGCACTCTGCCGTCTAACGAAAGAGAGGTAGGATTAGGGCATGCAATATTCGCCCGATTTTAGTATTCGAGTTTTACGAATATCATGATTCATACTATTCGAGTTATTCGAGTTTTACGAGTTTTTCGAATATCTTCTTTATATAGTACTAGCGACCCGCCCCGGCTTCGCACGGGTGCAATGCTGATACTAAATGTACTACAGAAGGTCTTTGCGCTTTGTCCTATCCAGTCCTTCCCCAGTTATAGGCACACGCCGCCGGCTCCGCGGCCGGTACCGCCACAGCCGTTATGTCCCTGCATTTTAAATGTGTAATATCTTCTAAACTATTCATTTAAATTACATGCTGTGAAGGGCCATATTGATCTATATTAAATGCGCAATGTATTTAAGGTACTTAATTGGATAAGGATTAATTCTGTATTGCTTAAAATCGCTTCGTAAATAAGGCATTATTTCTTGTAAAAAGCAAAGGATAAAATAACGGTTATTGTGTGTTACCACTAAGAGATAGACATATACCATCGCGAACTTTTTTGTAGACCATTTTAAGGTGAACAATACTGTACTACATTATTTTGATCTATCTCGTTGGGTTCAGCCAGCGTTTGCAATGAAAGAGCAAAAAAATGTGTTTATTTACGACATCACATTAGAAACCTCTAAATTATCAGTGTTTTTCTACTATGTTATGCATATATTATACATATAAACTTTCCAGTTGAATCACTCTATCTATTAAAAAAAACCGCATCATAATCCGTTGCGTAGTTTCAAAGATTTAAGCATACATGGGGACATAGGGACAGAGAAAGCGACTTTGTTTTATACTATGTAGTGATAAAATAAAGTCGCAACCGCTGTCTGTGTGCTTAGATCTCTTAAACTACGCAACGGATTTCAATGCAGTTTTAGGCATTACATAAATAAATAAATAATTCTGGACAATTTACACAGCGCCGTCTAGTCCCAAATTAAGCGCAAAGCTACTAGATAAGTGATAAATGTACTTAAAATACATTTTTTTTGTACATAAATGCATATACATAATACTTAAAAAACACCCAGACCTCAACTCAGACTCAGCTCAAATCAAACATTTGTGTGCATAAACATGTCTGTTTGTCTTAACAGACAACATAAACATTTATGCACACAAATGTTTGACTTGAGCTGGGATTGTTGGCTGACTCTGTGTGATCTCTGGTTTTCTACCCCATGGTATAGTATTATCATAATCTGGTATCAGGGGGTTTTGTCTCTAATTGTTGGATTTGGTTTAAAATGGCGGATGACGGCATCAGTCATTTATCACCGCGCGCGCAAACCCCCGAGTAGACTTGTGTAGTTCCTGAGTGAGTAGTTCAATTGTACCAGTTCACCATTTTTTTTTTTTTTTTTTTTTTTCGAAATGGATAACTATGCTTTTAGCCCGAAGGCTTTTAAAGCGAAAACTAACCTAGTGAGAGGGAGGGCGAATGCCGAGTGCACTCAGCCCGAAGGGGCAAACACCAGAGAGCCCCCCGCGATGGTTCAGCAGGGTCCTCCCGACCGTGGGGATTCCAGCACTGCAAGCAGCGCCGGATTCCCCTGGGGAGGTCCCACCGCAAGCGGCTGCTTCCCCACCGCAAGGAACCCCTGCGCGGTCGGATTGAATTTAAAGAACCTACCAGTTCACCATACAAGCCGGTTCTTGTCACTCACTCTTTCTTGTCCCATATAGTTCACTGCGTCATTTAGTTCAATCGAGTGACAAAGAGTAAAAAGAACGGAAATACATAAAGCGTACGAGCTAGAATGAGAGAGATACGTTGTAATGCCAAAATTGCTAGCGATAGAGAGCGAAAAGGACGGAAGATTCTGAATTTGTTCGAGATAAAACGAAACAGATAGTTTCGTGCGTGATTGACTGACCGAATTAGAACTCTAAGGCTAAGGACATAAGAACCATAAGCTGTTAGCGAAAATATGCTATAGTAGTAAAGATACAAGGCTCAATTTTTATATTAATTATTATTTTAACCACTAAATAATTTCTTTTTACTCAAGGTTGACAGTCCTAAGCCTGTGAAAAGTTTGATGGAAAATCAATATTTGTAAGGAAATTTATAAAATACTAGTTTTCGCCCGCGGCTTCGCTCGCGTGATATGCGGGGCAAACACGTGTTTACTCATTAATCAATAGAAGAACTCGTGTAAAATTTAGGATAAAATAGTCAATCACATTTGCCCATATAAACCAACTAATCTCGTTTTCCCAAACAAACTTTGGACCTCCGTTTCACCCTCTTAGAGGTAAAATTTGAAAAATCTTTTTAAGTAATTCGTGTCCACCACGTTACATTTTCAAGTCGATGCCATTGTTGTAATTAACGTCCCAGAAAACCATAGAATCAACACCCATAATGATATTATGACATTTCAACCCCATTTCACTCTTACAGAGTTGTCACGTCGCTATGTAGGATTGTTAAATAGATGTTTTTTTGTAACCTATGACGATTTTCGGACTTTTTCACCTCAATTTTGACAATTCAACTCCATCGCAACCCAATAGGGGATGATGGTCAAATTACCGCCCTACGGGTACAATAAATAATAATAGGTAATTTCTGGGATAAAAACTATCAAGTATGTCCTTTCCCAGGACTCAAGGTATCTCTCAACCAAATTTCATCTATATCGGTCCAGCGATTTAAGCGTGAAGAGGTAACAGACATTCTGTCGCATTTATAATATTACTTAGTATGAATTGACGTTCCAAAAACCCGTAAAAACGACACATATATTGATATATAGACATTTCAACCTCATCGCACTTCTATAGAGGATGATGATCACGTTAGCCACGTTGAATTTTAAAATCATTGTTGTTTTCGTAATCAGCCCCCTTACCACCATCTCATAATGCGATTCAATAACTGAATACAATGCTTATTTATACCAATAAATAAGCGACTCTATTCCATTTGAAATAGAGTCGCTTATTCATTGGTATGGATAAGCATTCTGGCCAGTTATTGAATCGCAATAAGAGATGGTGGTAAGGGGGCAGTGACCCGATAAACCATAAAAACAATACCCATGACGATTTTCAGACTTTTTGACCCCATTTTACCCTTTTAGGGGTTGACATTTTCAAATCGATGCTATTTTGGTAATTGATGTCTCAGAAAACCAAACTAAGAATCAACACCAATGTTGATATTATGACATTTCAAGCCCATTGCACCCCCACAGGGGGGATTTTATGTCACGTCGGCTACGTTTGATTAGAAAATAGTATTTTCGTAATCAGCGACCCGATAAAGTATAAAAACAATACCCGTGACGATTTTCAGAATTTTTCACCCTATTGCACCCCTTTAGGGGTTGAATATTGAAAAATCCTGAAACACATGTTTACTCATTTATATATATAGAAGTACAACACATGTATACTCATTTATACTATAGAAGTACTCGTGTAAAGTTTCGAATAAAATAGTCCAACTAATCTCGTTTCCCCATACAAACTTTGGACCCCCGTTTCACCCCCTTAGGGGATGAATTTTGAAAAATCCTTTCTTAGTGTACCCCTAGATGTCATAAGGAACCTACGTGCCAAATTTGAAATTTGTAGACCCAGCGGTTTGGGCTGTGCGTTGATATATCAGTCAGTCAGGACTTTGAATTTTATATTTATAGATTTAATTTGTTATACTTATTTAATACAAAAATACAATGTCATCAAAATGATGCAATAGAATTGAGAAGAATGTAGAAGGAATCAGTCAATAGAACTACAGAGTCGATTGAATCAAAGATACATTGAACTAAACTGAACTAGTGAATCAAAAGAACTACAGAAGTAATTGAAGTAATTGAACTAAATGAACTAGATGAGTGATATAGTTCATTTGCGTCAAAAGAACTGCATCTCTTATTATCTATCTATTATTTATTATATATATTATCTATTTTACTAGTTATTTAATATTCAATTTTATACTATTCGAAAAACTCAGAAACCTCGAATACTAAGTTTATAGTATTCGAATATTAAACAAGGGCGAATACTCGAATAAAACGAATACTCGAATACTCGAATTGCATGCCCTAGGTAGGATACAGCGTATTTGTAAGCTAGCCGACTGGGGAAGTACCTCCACCTCACAGAATACCGCAGCCAAATTCCATTTAGGGTTGTTGTGCTCCTGCGAGTGAGTGAGGTCTCCAGAAAAGGAGTTGCTGCGTTGGTAGCGGGGGTAATATGGCTACGGTAACCGTTTCATATCAAGCGGGCCGTATGCTTATCTGTCACCCAACGTAGTATAAAAAATAAAATAATAGTATTCACTGTTTCAAAGGATTTTGATGAACGCCTCGGACGACAGACGTGGTCCAAACCTAACCGAACTGCAAAATAATGTGTAATGTTTTAATTTCAGCGTTTACAGTACAATGGTTGGACACAAATACAATTTAAAAGAATTATTGCAAGATTTGAAGGCCGAAGGTATACGACATACACATACAGAGTTTTGTCAGGGCCGGGTGACACGTTGGGGACTTGCTTGGACTTATCAAAACCATGATATTTACAATTTAGGTAAGAACCTACCATATAATTCTGACATAATACCACAGTATATCTAATAGAAAATATGAACTCTCCCTGCTTTTCTCTCGAATCGTTCTTACCGCCATCTGAGAAGAATCTGGAAGTTTATTCAACACCACACGCACGTATACAATTAACCATATAAACGTCATTTATTAATGTCTATTGGGCGTTAACGAAGTGACATTTGTATGGATGGAGTGTTTGTATGGTCAGGGTGTGACTATAACAATAAATAAATAAATTAGCGTCAGGAATTCGTTGTAAAAAAACTGCCGCCAATGTGTAAAAAAAAGAAACCGCATTATTCGCTGCCGGCCCATTCAGTGCTATGATTGTGCAGATGTAATATGTTCGTAGCGTTTCAGGAGCCAAAGTGGTTCACCAATCACCATCCTCTAGGCACTTGAGTACAATCAGCAAACGTAGTAACTAGATCCATAGATTAGAATAAAGATTTCTTAGGAAATAACTTATGTATTATCTACCAAGGGACATGGGATGTTATTATTACAATACGACGGTCCCTACGTATAAAACGACATGTCATTTCAGACATGTCTGCTTATACTATGATATAATAATTAAAGAATATTATTATTGGACAAATAAGTTAATTTCTTACTTTTTAATTATATACAATCAATAAAATAAAAAAGAAAATGTTTTTTACGGGCAATCTACAGCAATTTATGCAATAAAAGAAGTACCATTTTTGACATGTCGCTTTATACGTAGGGACCGTCGAATAGGCGAACTACTGGTTACAGAAATATGCAAAAAATTTGAGAAAATTTTATTTATTTTATAATGTGACCTGGGTTACTCATCACTTTTGCTGACTGTGAGCCAGCGAAAGGTCATGCTTGTGCCTCATTCATGTTGATTGTGAAATATGAAATGAGGCGGATTAGGCCGGTCGCTAACGTCATCACGCGTTGCTAAACGCTCGTAACTGTTCAAATCTCCCCTTGCCTTGCATACTCGGCAATCTCCCATATTGCTTAGATATATGTATTATCTATACAGAATACAGCTTCAATGTTTCACATCTGTCCGGCGTTCCGAGTCAGCTCAATGTTTTTAGTAACGTTGTAATGGCAGATAGCAAGTTCCTTTATAACCCCGAGCGGATATCAGACTGAGAAAGTGTCTGTACCAGCATAAAACCGTGAACGTATACGTAACGTGAGTGAACGAGGTTACCAGAAAATTATAATGAGGGTTATCCAAAAATGGAGTAGACGTTTTTGCGAGGTCAGCAATGCGCATTTCACGCACTGGTGTTGCTAGAGTCCATATTCTGTCTAATGCTGGATTGTTACCATTTATGCCGTATACTGGTTTGCCACCTTAATCAGTTATAACAAAATAAAACAATAAGAGGATATGCCTGGAATACTCATAGCCTCGTACAACTATTACGTGTATAAATAATATGTATTTCTTTCATTGTAGTGCCACCAAGAGACCAATCACGTAAAAAAAACGTGCCAATAGCATATATACTTCCCCAACTACCCAATAAACCATATGACGTGGAAACTATAACTAAGAAACTTCAATCGATGTTGAATAATTTGGAAATTGAATACAAAGTGATAAATAAAAGAGGTAATACCATAATATTTGATGTGACAGCAGCAACGAATACTTGGTCAAATCAGAGACGCAAACGAAGGCTTATGAAGAAACTGGAAGAAGCGGAAGCTAAGCGACTAAAATTTGATAATGAAGATACGCCTTCTACTAGTAGTAATGAATTATTAGTTAAAGATCAAACTTGTGACCATCTTGTTTTGGGAAATTCTAACATAGCATTAACAAATCCCACACATAATAACTCAACAGAAAGCATTTCTAGTGAAACCAAAGTCATTCATACTAACGAGCCTGTAGTTCATGCATCTTTAAAAGTACTAAAGAAGGAAGATAACATACAAATGGAAATGGAATATTTGAATGGAAATGCTGGCAAAGAAGGCTTGCATCAAATAGTACAGTATATTAAAAATAATTGGAAATGAAATTTATGAATTATTTTTACTCATTTCATGTCCCCATAAGTACCTATACCCTTTGTTAGCGTAATGATACAGTCTCAAAATTTGTTCGATTCGCGCACAAGAGAAACATTTGAGTGCATGAACACGTCTGTTTTGTCTTGATCGGGGTGTTGTATTATATGTACGAGGAGGGATCAAAAAGTAGTGACAATGAGAAAGAATATAATGACTATTGATGAGTTAATAATTTATTTTTCTACAGTCTCAGAATCTCTCTACACACCGAGTCCAGCGCTTTGCCTAGGCTTCAATACCTTTCAAAAAAGAGTTTTGTCTTGGCCCTACAACAAGCTCTCCACGGCATCCATCACCTCGTTATCGTCTTCATACCTGTTTCCCTTCAAGTATTCTTCCAATTTGGGGACCAGATGAAAATCGCTAGGCGCCAGATCTGGTGAATAATGGGGGTGGTCAACCAATTCGAAGCCTGCTTGTTGAATGGCAGCCATCGCAACAGCCGAGCTGTGCGCGGGTGCGTTGTCGTGATGAAACAGCAACAACCCCTTCGAAGTTTTCCTCTCCTTTTCTCTGTGATGGCATTCCTCAACTTAGGAATTAAAGCTGCATAATATTGGCCTGTAATAGTGGTTCCACGCTCCAGGTAATCAATCAACAATAGCTATCCCTTCTGAGTCCCAAAATATTGAGGCCATAACCTTGCCAGCCGATGCCACGGCACGAAACTTCTTCGGGGTCGGCGATGATGGCCGTGTCCATTGCTATGATTGCTGTTTTGTCTCGGGATCAAAATGATGGACCCATGTTTCGTCCATTGTTACGAAACGAGACCAAAAGTTTTCAGAATCTTCTTGAAACTTGTCCAACAATGTCTTCGAAATGTCAAGTCGATTTTGTTTCTGACTGTCGGTTAACATTCTCGGCAACCATCTTGCGGAGAGACTAAGTAAACGGACTCTTCGATCGCTCAATACAATTTTCTCGAATGTCACAACATTTTCTTGGGTGACTGACGTCGATGGACAGCCGCAACGATGTTCGTCTTCTGTGCTTGTTCTCCCTACTCGAAATTGAGAAGTCCACCTTGCGACAGTGGAAGACGGCGGAGCAGACTCTCCTAATGTTGCCTCTAAATCGCAGTGAATCTCTTGCGTCGTTAACTTTTTTAAACAGGGGTAGGTATTTAATAACGGCTCGCACTTTGTTTTTCTCCATTTTTGAGAACACGTTCCGACACGAAGAAAACGAATGATTACATTCAGAAAAATGCAAATGAGAATCGAAGATTTTTTTCTTTATTAATATTACAAATAATATCTGAGCTCTGCCTGCCAGTATTTTTTTTTCTTACCAAGGAGTGTATATATGTCGTACTCACTACTTTTTGATCCCTCCTCGTATGCATTTACAAAAAAAGTAATATAGTTTTCGTGCAAGTTTTGGACTAGTTAAATGGCGTTGTGTATATGTCCAGGAAGATTTATTATTATCAGGACCCCTAAATCCATGACTTTAGATCTGTGCTTCAATTCTCGTAAATGGAACTCTTGATAAATAAACCGATCCCGTAGACAGGCCACGGTCGACGTTGCTTAACTAGCGTGATCGATTAGACTGACACGCGCAACGACGCCATCAAACTCCAGAGGTTTTAATGTTCGACTGTATCTTTTTTTTTATGTACCTATGTTCAATTATTCTCCGAACAAATACAGAACAAATTTTCAATTTTTTTATTTTATTTAGAAGAGTATACCGCTGAGATAATACCATTGTCGCCAAGACAGGATCTGATGATGGAATCCGACGAAACTCCTGGGCATAATAATAATCCAGTACAGTGTATTTTTTTTATTATTACAAGTAATTTGTCATTAATGCGAAATTTATGTGTGCCTTATTTCGGCACTGCCCAGGTCTCAGATCTTGATTTTAACTAGACAAAAAATTAGTCATCCTCCCTTCTCGCTAGTAGACTCCCGTTAAAGAGTTATAAGGTTTTATTTGTGGCCAGCCAGCCCACTCGGGATCTATTAAACTACAAAACATAGCGAAGATATGATTTTCCCCAGAATTAGTCGTCAATTCGTCGAATTCAGACACCAAGTATCAGAATTAGTCGACGTCCCGTTAAAAAGTTATAAGTACTTCTTTGTGGCAGTGCCGAAATAAGCCTTATTTCGGCACTGCTCTTTCTGTTTGATATGTAGGGACGTCTCCATAATATAACCATAGGTGAAAGAATTACTTCGATAGCACAAAAATCTCTCGAGATATATTAATTTGAAAATCACAATTTTTAGACTGCCCCAAAACGCTCCATACAAAAGACTACCGAATTATGACGTCACAGTTTTGTATTTTATATGCATCAAATCAGAAATTTGTACGACAGCTATGTTAAATATTACGTTTATGTAATTATTATCATAATAAAAGTTATAGCATTTTTTATTGCTACTCCAATGGAAATATTATTTTTTAATAATTTCATACTTTTAAAATGGACTTTCCCGCCAAACTTTGATCGACGCTAAAAAAAGTCTGACTGAAGATATTAGAATGAAAGTTTGCAGATCTTTATAGTTTTGTGTATTTTACGATATTGTTAATTTATTTGTACAATTTTTAAACATTGGAAACAACCCAATTCTCATAATAAGTATAGTCCGAGATCTTGCATCAAAATTATATCATGCACAAAATGCAACAGTAAACGTTTTATTTCCTTCCTTTTTCAGAGTCTGGCAAAGCTTGTCAATGCATGCAACTGTGTTATCATGTATAGTACTGCTACTGGTGCTGCTCGCATCTGCCCTTTTCTCCCAAGGTTTAGACTATAAATACGGAAAGATATTATTTCCTATACTAATTTTGCCATCTACTAGAGTAATTTTGTAAGAGTACTTTCTCCGTCCACTACTCGTACGTCTACAATATAAAATCAATACTTCAAATTTCCGAGCTGTGGTTCCGAAACTTAAGTTGTGGAATCCTAACCATTCATTGATGTCATTAAGCAAACGAGGCTCTGATGAGAGATGTGCACTACGCATAACAATAGCCTGACTGGGGAAGTACCTCCACGTCACAGAAAACCGCAGCTATATAAATAACAACTCCATAAAGAGTTGTGTTCCTGCGAGTGCCAGCAAGAAGACGTCGGCAAGGCAGACAGAGAGACAGACGGCGACAAATGTAAAAAGTTGAGTCGAATGTAACACAAAACAATTAGGAAAATATAATGGAAATTCATTTCAAGACTGTTGCTTTAAGAGCTTAAGATAATTCGTTGTTGAGATATTAAAGACATTAATTCTCTCTCTCTCTCCTCCAAATTAATTCTTCCTCAGTGTGGCAGAGTCCAAATAGACACTATTATGATATAGTATCTACTTTGTACATACTGCATTAAAATTGCATAGAAATTCTAGTACATCATTCATTATGGTTAAAACATAACACACCTTCATTACACAGAGTCGTTAATTACCCTTAAAATCTATGTAATCTCTATAGTAAAAGTTGTTTTTTTAGAGTTCCAAACTCGAACATAAGAGGGAATGCGTTAAACAAGTTATATGTTGTATAAGCAATAAGATGTTTGTAATAAACAAGTACATATCCATACTATAAATATTTTTTAGGGTTCCGAACCTCAAAAGGAAAAACGGAACCCTTATAAGATCACTTTGTTGTCCGTCTGTCTGTCTGTCTGTCTGTCAAGAATTTTTATGTCGAGAATGCGTGGAGGTATCAAGCTGAAATTTGAACTGTATACTCAGGTCTACGGTCCCATGAAGTTAAAAAAAAATCAAACTGCTAAGTTTACGTAGAAAAAAGTTACGGCCGTTTATTCAGCAAAAAACGCATATTTCGACACACTCAAGGGAATCAAAACCTATAGGGTACTTCCCGTTGACCTAGAACTATGAAATTTGGCAAGTAACATCCTTATAGACTACAAGTACAGGAATAAATCTCAAAACTATACATTTGTAAATAGATCTTAAAAAATAGGGGGTCTATATTTTTTATAGGGTGTCGAAATTTCAAATTGAAACTACTAGTTCAAATGGGGTATCATATGAAAGTGCTTGATGTACACATTGCAAAATATATTTTATTAATTTTTTTCGACGCATTATTTCTTATTTATAATGAAAAATATCAAATTTAATAATGATACTACGTACCTACGGAACCCTCGGTGGGCGAGTCCGACTCGCACTTGTCCGGTTTTTTTTTTTAGTTTATTTGGCTTGTCTTCAGATGCATAGCAAGATTGTAAAGATGTTTTTTGTTCCTTACAAACTTCTTCAGGCCTTTATTTCTTCATTACCAGTTCAACAATAAAAATATTCTTATTCTTCCTAAGGCCAAATTATGTACTTTCAAGTTGATATAAAACAGGGTTTTTTATTTGGATGACCTCTAGATAGTACAAAATATCGAACATAATTGTCTCAGATAAATTATTTTCTATTTATCTAAGTACACAAGTAAGGGTTACTTATGGCTCCTAACTTCATTTTTCAGTTGACCTTACATTAGACACAGAAAAACACTAGTTTTACCAAATTACTATTTATTAAAAATTGTATTTCATAACAAGTCTTGGCCATTTTTACGCACGTCAACAAAATAGTTGTTCATTTTAATGTTATGGGTTTTAATAATTATTTTTAATTAATCGTAACAAATGCTATTGTTCATTTTACACACATTGTGTAATTAAAGTGTCCTGGCACTGCACTAACAACATTTTCACTTAATTTCTTTGACATATGCATCTAATTCTGCATCCAGCTGTTCTGCAGTGGGCACAGGTCGCCTGCCTCGGCCGGCGCCCCCCCGCCCACGCCGACCGCCTCCGCGGCTACCACCGCCAGCAGCTGGATTTCTGACGGCTCCAGCTGTAACAAATATTTACCCATTTAACTGATGTCATATCCTACAAATAAAGCTAAGACTCTTTTGACAATTCTACTTGTCTGCCAAGCGGAATCCCAATTATATTTTTTTACTGTTCATGTGCCAAGCAAACTTATGGGCCATTTCATGTAAAGCAGCATAGCCTATTTCTGCAATACAAAGAGCATTCCTTATATGCTGGTGCACCTGCATAGCATCTACTTGATTATGGTCTGTTGACCTCATTCTCAGAAACACAAACTTCAAAGGAAATGTAATTTAGTAAATAAAGAATAATATATGTGCCCATAGATTATGATACATGTATTGCAGTGAACATTTTGTGACCTGTGTATTGGCAAATTGGACTTTCCAATTTTTTTTTTTCATGCAACAATTTATGTATGGATAACTTGGTGTACATAAAGAGAATACAACAACTTATAAAAATTCCAAGTTTGTGTACCTTTGTTTGAATTTCGTCTCATTGGTCCGCCACCTCCGCCGCCGCCACCACCTCCGAGTCTACCTCTGTCATCAGATCTAAAGCTAGAAATTTCTGAAGTAGCTAGCTGAATGTTCATTGCTCTTCCATCTAATGGAACACCATTGTATTGTTTCATTGCTTTTAAAGCATCAGCTCTTCTTTCAAAAACAACATCAGCAGTTCCTGTAAATCAAAAGATAAATTTTACAATAGTTTCATGTAACAAATCTACATGTTTTAGGGTATCATTTAAGCTATCGCCAATTTAATTAATTTTGTGTTTCTTAACTAATAAGGTTTGCCCGCAAAATAATAGATTTGTCACCAAAATGTAGTCACCAAACAATATAAAATCGATTCCACAATAAATCACCAAAAATCATGGATATAGGGTCTAGTACCAAATAAATGTTTTTGTATGTATTATATTGTCAATTATTAATAATTAAGCTTACTTGGCACCACATCATTCATCATCTAGGTTGACGGAGCTCCGCGAAGCGGAAGAAAACCCTATCCTAATCAAAAATCAACTCAATTCTAACCAAAGCATGATTTATTATATTGACCAAGTATTGGTAAGACTTGTCAGTGAATATGACGCCAATTTGACTTTGCCCCTTTTAGCCATTTTTTCATTAAATTAAGGAGCTGATCTATTTATTTGGTGACAGATCTATTGCTTTGATGATCAAACGAATTAAATGATACTAATAGTTGGTTAAGCTGATGATTTATATTTAGAGACAGTTTTGATTAAAATGATGACTAAATATTTCTTGGGGATAGATGTTATTATTAGGGTACTGCAGATTAGTGACACATCTAAACTTAGGTGACAGAAAATATTGTTCCCCATGTTTTACATAGAAAAGAAGTCTGTATTCATTGTACTCTAAGGAAGGTTGAGACAGCATACTTGTTATAGCCTATATTATTGTCTAATTATAACATTGTTTTTTTTTCTGCACTTTTTTGGAGAGTTATTGTATTGTATTAATGTTTGTTATCAACATTTATGACTGCAATGAAATAAGATACAACCTATAAGGGTACTAGCGGGTCTGGCAAATATTTTTATGTAAATTTTTCCAATGAGTTACAAACTATCCTATCTCTAAAGTTGGATCAAACTGCACACACTGCAAAATTATATTAGAATCGGTCCAGTAGTTTAGGATTCCATCGCTAACATACAATGTGACACAAAATTTTTATATATTAAGATTGTCATAATGTAAGTATGTTATTCAGTCACAGTGAATAGTCTGCATGTGTGAACATCACATGTCAGATAAAGGACCAGGTAGGACACTTACATTGAATGCAGCCCACCTGACCTCTATTCTCAAATATCTGTTACTAACAATTAGCAGGCATAATGTGATTTGTCCAGAAAATTTCAAGACAGAATAGATTATTGCAAGGGCAGTGAAAAAAACTATAATTTAGTATATATTCAAACTTACCTAAAGACCTGCCAGATCTATCATAGTGTACAGCTGCACTTTTTAAGTTTCCAAATTCTGAGAATAGCTCTCGAATATCAGAATCTGAGACTCCAAAGTCCAAATTGGAGACTAACAGCTTAGTGGGTCCTGTAGTGATGGGGCCACTACGTTGCATCTTCCTCTCTCCAAAGTCACTGAACATGTCATGTTTCCAAGTGCTGTTAACATCACCCTGAAATAGTCGTCCTTCATAGAGCATGCCCGCCGGCCACTCCAAGCCTCTTTGAGTATGGGTACACTCAAAATGCACAGCAGACACACCCGTTGTATAAGCTAATACATTTCACATCATTTAATTACAGTATAACAATGGACATTTTGATGATACATTCAAAAGTTGATTATACATAACAAAGAATACAAATTGCATGAGTCTTTCTTACAATATGATTACACTGTTACACAGCACTTATTGTGAATCATGTCTCGAATTTAACATTGATGTCAAGATTAACACCACAAGTATGTTTCTGCCGCTAGCCACTATAAGCGCCATTGCTGAATTTGACAGTTAAAAGGTAGCATGCTCCTTTAGTTACATTGCCACTTCCTCAAATATATGCATCTCGACTCATATTGCACTTCTTCAACACGATGCACAGGTTATCTTCAAAGAATTGTCACTGGCTGCATTTCGACATATTACACCTCAAACCGAACATTTTGTTCGGCAACAATTTCACAAGGAAATCCCACACTAGCCATATTGTTACAAATCATGTAAGTGGCTAAAATATAGCTAAATAGGCAAAATATGTAGGCACTGAATTACTCCGAAGACAATTTATCATGAAAACAGTATCAGACCTGGCAGTTCTAATAAATAATGAAATGCGCATTGTTCACAATTGAACGTCCAAAGAAACAGGTAGGTAGAATTGCAATTTCCCCGAAGTCGGGCGTCATTCGAGTAAGTACTCGTGATGCGTCATTGCCCCACGTTATCCGCCATTTGCAAATTGTATAATCATCTAATTATTAGATTTACCCTTGTGTAATTGGTAGGCTTGGAAACTCCTCCACGGTTTCTTCCTCGCAATGCACCACCGGCGCGCCCGTTACGAAAACCACCACCACCACCACGAGCAGGTCTTCTGTTTCCATCGAACTTTCTTCCAGCACCTCCACCACCTCTTCCTTTTTTACTAGCTTTTATGATGTCGTCTAGAGCCATATCAATACGATCAACCATTTTTTTATAATTTGGTAATCCTGATCTAATGAGAATAAAGTAGAAATTAAACAAAGAAACGAAACAAAGCGCAGCAAATTGCAGAAAACGCGTGGAGCGAAATCAAACAACACACACACCAATGAATACAACTACAAAATGGCGGATCGCATGCGATATATGCCGCCAATTTTTTTAACATGTAGCTTTACGGCTCTGGAATCAATATCCTTTAGATCCCATCTTTGTATTATGTTTTCATCATATTCCTGGCTTCAGGGACATGTCGAAAAAGTATCGTCAGGAATGTTCTTGTTCTTATAACAAGTAATGGATACTTTTAATAAGTCAACAGTAAAACCGACAGTGTAATTTTTCTTCTGTTTTGCACAACTTTTTGAAATGGCTGGGGCAGCCGCGATTCAAACACTTTTAATCAAAGATTCTATTAATTTTATACACTCAAATGGTTACATGCACCATAATACACTGTCTCTGTTATGGATCAATATCATCTTAGTATATAAAAAAATTGTGTCACGTTGTTTGTAACGATTAAAATCACCACGATTTAAATCAAATTTTGCACACGTATACAGTTTAATCCTTGAGATATGGGATAGTTTATAACTCAATTATAAAACAAAAGTGAGAAATAGGACATCTCAACCTTATACTGGTGTAATCATAAAGATTTCATAAGAATTGACCTTTGATTTTTTGGATTTGTTTCCGCCCCGAATAGTAGAATAACCTTTAAAAATTAACGTAACAATATATAGAGGCGATACGAAGTTCGCCGTGCCAGCTAGTTAAATTTATGAAAATTTGTTTAGAAGCAGAACCGCGCTCACTAAGTTCGCGCCAAAAAGTCACATGCCGACAAGTAGTGTTGGCAAGTAATAGGGAAGCAACGATACAACGGTATTTTGAAAGAATCGTCTTTCAAAATACATAAGAACATTGACGACAAAACTGTTAAACGTGGACACCGAAACAGGTGAGTTAAGTTTTAAGATCCTTTTTGTATATTAAAATAATATATTAAATTATTTTTAATTATTTTATAATATATTTAATTATTTGGATTACGATAAAATAAAAATAAAAAGTTTAATTGAGAAAATATGGTTTATTTCTAAGATCGATTTAAATATTTTACTGTCTAGTATCTAGTTTATCGGAAGTTAAAAAACTGTTAAAACTAGTATCTTTTGTTGTTTACCTAAATTGTTGTTATTGTGTACACAGGATATAATGAAATAGAACCATGTAAATTATTGTAAATAATGTAATTTAACCGAATAAATAAAGTTATAGGTAAACTCATTAAACCCCTAGTATGAGCGTCCGCAAAGTCGGTTAAGTGACTGTCGAGGATGCATTGGATGAACATTTTTAAAGTTAGCGATATTTGCGCTATGAGGATGTGCCGAAGTTTTCTGAATGCTGCCCAGCCCAGTCTAATGCCTCTATCGATTTCTTTGTTGAAGGTACTCCATGACCTCATATGGGATCCGCCCTTGCTCGCATATACCCACCCACATACTTCCATTAATGAAATACTTACATCCATCTAAATTTTCCAAGTTACATAGCTGAAACATTCGTCTAGTTTTTTACAGATGGTAAATCCATGCTTACATTATTTTTCACTGACATTGTGAAAAATAATGTAAGCATGGATTTACCATCTGTAAAAAACTTTGAAGCCAGCTCCATACTCCTGGTGTTTGTTGCAAACACCAAACACCGACTACAAACACCCAACATAAACACTGCTCCAAACGCTTGGTGTTTGCCGCAATCAGAGAACGCCTTGTGTTGGCTAAAATTGCAAATGTTTATTCTAAACATTTCGCACAAACATCGAAACATACCCAGTAAAATATTACCCTGGCCTCTTTGTTTCGATATTGTACAGAATGTATAGGAAAAAAAACTAGCAGGACACAGCTAAACAGACTGTCCAAAATGGTTTGGTGCATACATTTAATTTCAAATATTTTGTTATATTTTTATATTTGCGGTGTATACTGTGTCTGGTAATATACATAAGTATATAATACTTATATATATTAAATTATATATTTTGTGATCATTAATAGCTCTGTGTAATATAATAAAACATTGTATAAATTTAAGTCGATAAAATATGATTAGTGTCGATTGTTGATAATAGATGGCGCGCTAGCAAAATTACATCTCGCTATGGTTTCGTTCACCGGTTAAACTATACTTTATTGAATATTTTTAAATAAATGAGTTCCTACAGTAGTGTGTGTGTGTGTGTTTCAATTCGAGCGACGCGTCCGCAGCGACATCTGGTGCCGAAACCCGGGAAGAAATGAAATGGACTTGTAAAAATCGTGAGTACTAAAATATAGTGACAAAGTTAAAAAGACTTAGAAAAAATCAGTGAAGTGAATCATAGACTTAGTAAATTTAGTTGTGTTTATAGACTTAGACTGTGGTGTGGTATCTGGGACTTAGTTTCTGGCCGTCTTCAGGGACTTAGAAAATTCACGGCTATCAGGAACTTAGTTTCTCAGCGTGTTTGTGGACTTTAACATTTTACTGGTGTTAACGTCTGGGACTTTGTTTTTTTTTGACCGTGCCATCGACTTGTAATTTTTGCATGACATTTCAGAGACATAGTTTCTGAGCGGTATTGTGAACTTACGAACATCAGTTAATAGTACAAAATGGAGTCTCTTTTATTAAATCAAGTGGATCGTTTTGAGCGTTTGCTTAAGAGCTACGCAAACTATAAAAAGTCACCTAAGGACCGCCTTACTGCTTCGTATGTTGAGTCAAGGTTGGAGAATTTAGAAAGGTTATGGTCAAAGTTTGATAATGAGCATTCAGAAATTATAACATCCGTAAATAGAGAGAAAGAAAGAGACAAAATTTTGGTTAGTCAAGATTATTTTATAAATGATATATACAATCAGTTCGAGGAAACGTTTATGGAATATAAGTCGAGGTTGAAGGATGACTTCAAGAAATTAAATGCGGTTACTTCAACGTGTCAATTCTCAGAGTGTACAAAACTTGCTCAACCGAGCAACCAAGCAAGGCTGCCACAGATCCAACTCCCTAAGTTTTCAGGTTCTTATGAAGAATGGCAAGGTTTTCACGATATGTTTTTGTCTCTGATCCACCACAATCATGAATTGAGTGCTGTACAGAAGTTGCATTACCTTAAGAGTAGTCTTACAGGCGAACCAGATAACTTACTTAAGAATCTTTCAACAACTGCAACTAACTACGAGGAAGCATGGAAGCAGTTAATACGACGTTATAACAACAAACGTTACAATACGAATGAGATTTTAAAACGCTTATTCTCTCAAACGAACGTCGTGAATGATTCCGCAACTTCAATTAAACAACTTCTGGACACTACGTCAGCATGTTTGAAATCTTTGAACAATCTCGACATCGATACAGATTCTTGGGATGTTATAATAAATTACTTGGTGGTGTCGAAGCTTGATTCAGAATCACGAAAGATTTGGGAGCTACAAATAAGTCAGTCCGATTCCGATGAATTGCCCACATGGAGTTCACTCGTAAAATTTTTGGAGACAAGATTTCGAACACTTGAGATGCTGGATAGTGGCAAGCAGCAAAAATCCAATACAAATCAAAACGTCCACAAACAGATATCTAAACAGAAATCATTTCATTCAACAGTTCAAGAAGAGAAGAAGAAGATCGCTTGCGTGATGTGTCCTGGTCAACACTTACTATATGTTTGCCAACAATTTCAAAACCAGTCTCCTCAAGAGAGATCAGCGTTTATACAATCCAAGAGACTGTGTTTTAATTGTTTTTCTTCGAGTCACTCGGTAAAAAATTGCCGTTTACCTACGTGTTGTCGTCGGTGTGGCCGCAGGCACCATACACTACTGCACTTTGACAGGAGTCAAATTCAAGAGTCGATGCCGGTAATCACTACAAGTGTTGAGAATCCTGGTCCGGTGGAATCATCAAGTGGAACTCCAGAGAGAAGAATGACTGCACATTTCGCAATGGACAATAAAAGTGAAGTGTTATCAGCCACTGCTATGGTCAAGGCTATCTCTGCTAGCGGTAATTCACAAATTGTAAGAGCGTTAATAGACCAAGGCTCAGAAGCCTCGTTTGTGACTGAATCTATCGTTCAGTCTCTAGGGTTGAAACGTGTACCTGTGAGTGGTCGTGTGTCTGGTGTAGGAGATGGCGAAACTAGAGTTAAAAGCATGGTTTCTTTAAGGTTGGAGTCCTTTCATAATCCAGAGTTTACTGTACAGGTTGATGCTTTTGTATTGAGTAACTTAACATCTTTTCTTCCCACGAGCAAGGTTACAATTAAAGATTGGTTAGAGATTGAAAATTTGCCTCTAGCTGATGCGCACTATGGATCACCTGGGCGAATAGATGTTATTTTAGGAGTAGAAGTCCACAGCGAAATTATTTTGAGCGGCCTATTAAAACATCCTAATAAAAGTGGTTCGATTGCGCAAAATACGCAATTCGGATGGGTTTTATCAGGTCGAATCGAAAATGCATCATCTCCAAAACAGAGAGTAATTAATTTGCATATTCGAGTGAAGGAGGACGAACTTCTGAAACAATTTTGGGAAGTGGAAAGGGAACCAAATATGATAGAAAAGAAGATGACCAGGGAAGAGATCAGATGCGAAGAAATTTACGAGAAAACCACAGAGAGAGAAAAGGATGGCCGTTATAAAGTTCGTCTACCATTTAAGAATTCTGAGCCAGAATGTTTATACGGTCAATCAAACCTAATTGCACGTCGTAGATTTCATCTGCTAGAGAAGAGATTGCTTAAGAAGCCATCCCTGTATGAGGGATATAAAAGAGTTATGGAGGATTATATTGAGCAGAATCATATGAGAGAGATTAAAGATATTTATGAGATAAATAAGCCCTAGGCAGTTTATCTCCCTCATCATCCAATCGAAAGATTAGATAAGGAGACAACAAAGTTGCGTGTTGTTTACGATGCTTCATGCAAGGGGACCAATAATGTGTCACTAAATGATACGCTTCTTGTAGGCCCTAAACTCCAGCAGGATTTGCGCCATATTCTGATGAGATGGAGGCGTCATCCAATTTGTTTAGCCGGAGATTTAGTTCAAATGTATAGACAGATACTCGTGCATAAAGACGACATCGATTTTCAACGAATTTTGTGGAGGCCTAGTCCCAACCAACCCATTCAGCACTATAGGTTATTGAGACTTACTTTCGGGACATTAGCGGCACCATATTTAGCAGTAAAGTCACTCCAGCAGCTCGCTAAGGACGAACAGCATAGAAGCCCTATAGCAGCCAATATTACTCTAGAGGACTTTTATATGGACGACCTTTTAACCGGATGCGAGTCGGCAAGTGAAGCCATTACCATTTTCGACCAAATGAATGATCTGATGAGAGCCGGTGGTTTTAGCTTGCAAAAATGGAGCACTAATTGTGATGACTTGCTAAATCACATCAGAGAGGGGAGTGAAGACTCAAATGAAGCCTTAATTTTCAAGTCTGATGATACAGTCAAGATTTTAGGGATCAAGTGGAATAAGAATTCCGATAAATTTGAGTACACTTACCAGTTGCCTGAACAGAGTGGGATTGTCACAAAACGGAGAGTGTTGTCTGAGATAGCGAGACTTTACGACCCTTTAGGATGGATTGCTCCTGTGTTAATAAAGGCCAAAATATTTATTCAGAAACTGTGGAAGTCGGGTTTAGGCTGGGACGACAGTCTTACTCCAGATCTTCTGAATGAATGGCTTTTATTTCGTAACGATTTGAGCAATGTGCGGCATATTACAATCCCGCGATGGCTAAATACAAGAGCAGGCGATAGCGTAGAATTGCATGCATTTGCAGATGCATCACAGGCTGCCTATGCTGCTGCGGTCTACATTAAAGTGAGAGATGCCACAGGTAATATTCATGTTTGTCTCGTGACAGCAAAGACCAAAGTAGCACCAGTCGAAAAGGAGATGTCAATTCCGCGACTCGAGTTGTGTGCGGCTTTACTGGCTACTCATTTGATCTTTGAGGTATCACAAATTATGAAAATACCTAAGGATCGGTTATTCGCGTGGTCTGACTCGATGGTGGCACTTGCATGGATTAGAGGAGAGCCCAGCAATTGGACAACATTTGTGAGTAATAGAGTGTCAGAAATTCACACCATGTTAGACGATGAGCAATGGAATCATGTCAAATCTGTTGACAATCCATCAGATTGTGCGTCAAGAGGTTTATTCAGTTCAGATCTAACAAAACATAACTTGTGGTGGTTTGGCCCAAACTTTTTGTCCAAAAATATTGAGTATATGTCCGATCAAACATTTTCTACAAGCGAGGAGCAGAGATCCATAAAAACTTTAACTGCTGTGATACAAATTAAGGAAGAATTTATTTGGACGAAATTTTCTAATTTACAGAGAGCCTTAAGATATTGTAGGAGATTTCTTAACTTAATATCATCTAAAGACCAGAGAATTACTGAAAAATATGTAACAAAAAAGGAAATGGACGAGATTATGGATATTTGTATTAGAGAAACCCAAAACTTACATTTTGAAGCCGAGATCAAGCAGTTAAAGTCTCATGGATGGGTGTCTAAATCGAGCAAGCTACACACTCTTAATCCTTTTCTTGATGAGAAAAAGATTCTAAGAGTTGGTAGGCGCATCATTCAGTCACAAGAAGATTTTAATAAGAAGCATCCTGTGATTATACCTAGTGAATCTCATTTTACTAGGTTGATAATTTCAGATGCTCACGTAAAGACACTGCACGGAGGGCCACAAGTTATGCTTAATTTTTTGAGATCCAAATTTTGGATAATTCGAGGTAGAGAGCGTGTCAAGAAATTTTACAAAGGATGTGTTACCTGTACTCGGTATTCCCGCCAAAATAATAATCAATTAATGGGGCAGTTGCCAAGAGCGCGAGTGATACCTACCAAGCCGTTCAAGAGTACAGGTGTTGATTTTACCGGACACATCAATGTAAGATTTTCCCCTGGTAGAGGATCCAAGGCATACAAAGGGTATATTTGTCTCTTTGTGTGTCTAGCAACCAAGGCGATTCATCTTGAAGCCGTGTCTGATTTAACGACACAAGGCTTTATTGCTGCTTTCCGTAGATTCGTATCCAGGAGGGGCCATTGTCAAGATTTATATAGCGATAATGGCACTAATTTCGTTGGTGCAGATAAAGAACTGAGAGCTATGTTTAACAGAGCCATATCTCAGCTTCCTAGTGAGATTGAGCAGTTACTACTAAAGGAAGGTACTACCTGACACTTCATACCGCCTCAGGCTCCTAACTTCGGAGGCTTGTGGGAGGCAGGTGTGCGTTCGACTAAAGCGCATTTAAAAAGGGTTATTGGGGACTCCACCCTCACATTTGAGGAGCTATCTACCGTACTAATGCAAATTGAAGCGTGTTTAAATTCGCGTCCACTATCCTACTTGAGCGAAAATCCTAATGATCCACTGCCTTTAACGCCTGGTCATTTTTTAGTAGGCGAACCACTTATTGTTATACCGGACGAAGACTACTCTAAGGTACAGGTTTCTGGTCTGCGTAGATGGAAATTTATACAAAAAATTGTTAGTGATTATTGGAGAAAGTGGTCCGACGAATATTTGGTAACATTAAATCAGAGATACAAATGGTTTACTAAAAAGACCGAGCCAGAAATTGACGACGTTGTGTTAATTAGAGATAATAATTTGCCACCTGCGAAGTGGCTGTTAGGTAGAATAATCGAAAAACACCCGGGCAGAGACAATATCACCCGCGTGGTAACTATTAAAACTAAAAATGGATTTTGTAAACGTGCATGCAACAAATTATGTTTTTTGCATTCTGATGTTTTATCTTAAACTAAGATATATTTTTTTTTGTATTCATTAGACATTTAAGTTGCAATGAGAGTTACGTTTGAGACTTAAGATGTTTAAATGTAGTGTAACATTTCTATAAAAACAAACGGACTCGTCATTTATGTTCGTAGTTATGTAAGTTAATGAGTTAAGACTGATTGCGTACTAATAATTTCATAGTTTGCATTTGAAATTCTGTTAAAACCGTGCCGTAATGGTGGGCGGAACCTCGCCGTTATAACATTCATTGTTTCTTTATATTTTGTGATTGTTAAAGAACTTGTTCTTTGGTGGGCGGGATGTCCAAAATGGTTTGGTGCATACATTTAATTTCAAATATTTTGTTATATTTTTATATTTGCGGTGTACACTGTGTCTGGTAATATACATAAGTATATAATACTTATATATATAAATTATATATTTTGTGATCATTAATAGCTCTGTGTAATATAATAAAACATTGTATAAATTTAAGTCGATAAAATATGATTAGTGTCGATTGTTGATAATAGATGGCGCGCTAGCAAAATTACATCTCGCTATGGTTTCGTTCACCGGTTAAACTATACTTTATTGAATATTTTTAAATAAATGAGTTCCTACAGTAGTGTGTGTGTGTGTTTCAATTCGAGCGACGCGTCCGCAGCGACACAGACACTCAACAAAAAAAGGCAAACACCCATCCATACGTTGCGTTGGGTTTTACACGCGACGCAACAGTAAACTTAGTTATTATACTAGCGTAAATCAACTTTTTGCACGCAACATGCCCTTGTTTACGTACCGGACCGGATTCACGTAACACATACAAAATTTTAAAAGAATAATATTTTCTGTTGCTTTGCTCGTTCGTTCGCTCAAAAAGTATTTAACGAGTCTAAAATGCCAATACATTAAATTTTTAATAATTTATAATTGGAAAAGACATATAAGAAGAAAAAATATTTTCATCGTATTGTACAAATAAGTGTTTTGTTGTCTAATAGGTCTGGTAGATTTTTATAGTCATTATCGACCATTTTATTACATTTCTGAATTTGAGAATAGTAACATTGACTGATTTGTCAGTTTTTTGTCATTTTCTCCGTCATTTTTTTCAGAAAGTGTAAATTATTTTATTTTATTTTCGTCATAGGAAATTCGTCTGAAATTTTCATCAGCGTATATTATTGTGATGATGTTATTTAAATTCAATTTTTTTTCGGACATGGAAGAATAACAGTTAATGTCTACTGGCAGCCCTCCCGGGTAAAAAATATTTGCTCGGTGCTGGGGATATCCCCTGTTATTTTATGTCGAATATTACTTTTATGTCGAATTAATTTTGTGATTTCGTCTTCATTAAATTATCGTTAATATGAATCTATCAGGTATGTATATTTTATAACACTCACATCATATAAAGCTTGTGGACAATACAATGCTACAGAATTTGTTATGGTGCTACAGCTAGTGTTTTTATGCTGATATTTCAGCTAATCAGATCTATATTTTTTGCGGTATAGTCACTACCGTCCATAGATTCAAAGCCGAATACTCCTGCACGTGGTGCACACTGCTTATATTAGCAAACAAGGGTTAGGCAAAAGATGTAGCTCACAGCAATACGAAACTTTTTTAAATTTAAAGTTTATTGACCACAAAATAGGGTTAACAAGACTGATTTAATGCTAAATGCATTCTCCAATATTCTACATTTGGGTAAACAGATGCATGAATGCAAATTATTAGATGGATAATACTTACTAAGAATTTGATAAACAATATAAATAATAAATAAATAATCATCAGGTCATTTTAGTCTCCATTACAGGAGCACCTCTCTCTTCCGTCCCAGACAGAAGGAGGATTTGACCTACACTCCCCTCGCTGGCCAGACGGGTTGGGGAGGCCTGACCAATGTTTTATAATGTATTTCCTTTAGTCGCCTTGTACGACATCCACGGGAAGAGACGGAGTGATTCTATTCTAGTCTGCCGGAAACCACACGGTCTAATAAATAAATATTCTTGAATAAATTACACACCGTCATAAAGTCCCAGATTAAACAAGTACCTTGTACTATCAGTACTAGTAACTGACGTTATACTTAAATATACTTATAATACATAGAAAACACCCAGACCAAGACAAACAGAAATGTTCATGCACACAAATATTTATGTTGTGCGGGGATTGAACCTGCGACCCTGGATTCCAAGTAGATATTGCTAGCCATTTGACCACCGTCTCGTCTATAATATATTAGATAAATACATTTAGAATACTGTTGTCAACCATTATTTACCACTGCTGGGATATGTGTCTCCCCTCAATCGAAGGAGTTTAGAGCATACCCCACCACACTGTTCATCTGCGGGTTGGCGGAGGCCAATGTTTTCAAGCCGCCTAAAGTCTACTTACTGACTTGGCCTAACAACTGCCATCTAATGACAACAGCCGGGACCGATGGCTTAACATGCTCTCTGAAGCACGTACAAGCTTGAGATAAATAAACCCATCCATAGACAGACTACGGTCGACGTTGTTTAACTTGCGTGATCCATTAGACTGACACGCGCAACGACGCCATCAAGCTCCTCAATATATACACAAGGCGAAAAGGAAAACTAGTATTATTATTACATAGTAATTAAATTTATTTGACACGAAATGCAGTCCTTAATATTAGCCAACCCCTGTGACTGGATCTATAAGTGTCCAGATAACAATAAAAATCTTACACATTATACACATGCACCATAATTTGTATGGATAATGTCCTTGTACTAATTTTGGACATCATCATGCAGTATGAGAGTACTAGGTGGAATGTCCAAAGAGCATGACTTCACACTTAATGTGATATGGCAATAACTAATAATTGAAGTTACCCATGTTTAGCTCAAACAATGTCTAAATCTTATAGATCCCTCTGATGAAGAATCAAGCAGTGATGAAAGTCCAGTTCCAAAGAAGCGGACACAAGAATCAAGCAGTGATGAAAGTGCAGTTCCAAAGAAGCGAATACGTGTTGATACTTATGGGGCTTCGTCCACTACTTCTCATGGGTCAGGTAAATACATTTGTAACTGTTACTATACAAGCAGTAAGCCATAATAGATTGTGTTAAAAACTAAGCGACTTACTAAATTGTACTACGAGGGTGACACTGAATTGATCGGGAATAGAAAAGACTACAAAGATAATACAATAACATTTATTTTACAGTTCCTCATGCAATATTATTTGAATGGCTGTCATACCAATGCTGAGAGAAGCTCATATTTGCTCATATGTCACATGTCTATCTTCTTGTATTAATTCACATACAGCATTGATGTTTTCTTGTGTTATCGCTATTTATGGCTGACTAGTAGAAGGAACTGGTAAGAAAAGAACATCCTCAACGAAACTCACAATACCAACGATATATAGTCGTTTTACTAGGTGCTTCAAATTCATAAATAGGAAGAAGCTTGGCGACACATTGTTCTTGAGATAAACCTCGGCGAAAGTTATGAAAAATTATGCCATGGAAATGTTTCCGCATAGGCTCCATTTCCTCACAGACTTGTCAATTTCAAATGGCTCCCACGCGCTTTATTTAATTTTATTTTTATTTCAAAAGTGGAATTAAGTTGCAAAGAATACTATATTTCAAATATTTATACTATAGACAACATAACAAAAGTTCAAGAGTTCAGATCTCTACTTTTCTCAGATTCAGTAATATTACTGTTATTGTACCATGACTTTATCTATCATATCCACCACAATTCATTTACATGCTCGGGTCAAGTCAGGTTTAAGGTAGTTATGGGATTAAGCTGATATTACTTCAGTGTACAAGCAAGCACATGACCTACCTCATGTGAATAAAACTTTCTACCTTATCTCCTCCTTTCACTGTACTGCTACAGCATTCGGATTTCTTGTGCTTACCCTCCTTTACTGTCTATTCTGTTTCCTAACTTTTTTTCTTTTATTACAATTACAACATTTACAACTTTAGACGCTCGGACTTCTAATATCTTAGAGAATACATAAGCAATAGAGTGAATCTAATCAAGTATCAACATTGCCTCGGGTATGAAGAATGAGCTATAAATTAATAGTTTTTTTTATACTCTCTTTAATTATTATATGAATCTTTTGTTTATATTGCCCTTTCAGTAGTTCTCATAAACACATTCCCTGTTTACTCATCCATTCTGTTGAAAATACTGTCTCTATATTAATATTAAATCAAAAGAACTTGTCCTCCAATTCTTCCCTGTGCTTACTTTAAGTTTGTCAATTTTAACTTCTTTTTATCCTAATGAAAGGAACACAGCACGAAAATTAGGTAGAAAAGACCAAACAGAAGAATTAAATTAAATAATGATTTATGACATAATATTAACTATTACAGCGAGACAAGAATCGGATGATGAGCCACTAGATACACCAAGTGCTAATTATGCAGGAAGTGAATTATCAAAAAATAAGCTGAGTTATGGTGAAAACAGTCCCGAGGATGATGTAAGGCGAAGCAGGAGTAGTTTAAGTGAAAATGGTTCCTCTCCTAATGACCAGTATGATGACTATAGGCCTGGATTTGAAGAAAACGAAAATGACAGTGGAGAAGTTTCAATGCGAGCCAGCTTTCAAGACAGAAGTGAAAATACATTTTATAATAAAAATGTAGCTCATGATGATCAGACTAATAATTTCGGAAATAGTTATTCAGAGAAGTCCAAGCGTATGATGAGTAATATGGGTTTCAAACCAGGAATGGGTTTAGGTAAATTCGAACATGGGCGTGTTGAGCCTGTTGAAGCTTCAACTCAAAAGGGAAGAAGAGGTCTTGGTTCGAAGCCATCAGTGGTGGGAGAAGTACCTCAAGATTTCAAATGGTCCCCTGATGAGGCCAAACCAGAAGCTAAAGAAGAACCTGTAAGTCACTATTTAGATATTTTTAATAGCATAAATTTGTTGCAGTGGCATGTGTATTATTTAGTTAAGCGTCTGCCGAGGACAGCTGTGGATAGATTTACAATAATTAGATTGTAAGCTGACCAAGCCATCACCTCAAATTAGTCGGCGTCCAGTAAGTGGACACAAAGTTTTTACAGAAATTGCATATATATAATTATATTCTATATTATAAGCTATTGCTTCATTGTATTTATTAAATTTATTATTGTTTTAACCTTTTTATGTATAGATTGTATTTTAAAACGAAAAATTATTCGCTATTGCGTCATGAGTAAATTTTAATTGCCAAATATTGTAAATAGTTTATTTTAATGTTATTTAAATTTAAGATGAAAATAAAAATAAATATAAAAGTGCCTCGTCCACGACAGGGGTGCGCGATTTCTGAAGTAAGCCGATCTGCGCATACTCAGCGGCAATTTACACCGCTGAGTAAGCGCATATTGCGATTAGCTTATGTATAGACATTTGGGCTGTAAGTGACTCACTATCTTTAGAGCCAAGGCTAATCTCGCTTTTACGTGATGCACCCTGCCGACAGCGAAAAAGGCTCTGGCAAAAGAAAGGTAGGGTACAGCGTATTTGTAAGCTGCCCTGCTGGGGAAGTCACAGAATACCGCAGCCAAATAATAATACGATTGATAGTTGTGTTTTTGTGAGTGAGTGAGGTCACCAGAAACGAAGTTGCTGCGTTGGCAGCGGGGGTGGCAGCACGCCAGCAATATTTCTTGTTACGAGCTTTAATATAGCTACGATAACCGCTTCATATCAGGCAGGGCATATTCTTGTCTGCCACCCGACATAGTATATAAAAATTGAACCACGAACACGACCTCTCGATAACCGGTCAAGTGCTCTTTCCAACTGAGCTACCAGGAAGGTTTGTGGAAGTGACGAATGTTTCTATTTCTATTTATTACTTTATGCCGTCTATCTTATGACGCCACACTGCGACTTTACAGCAGTTAATGAGAGTTGTAGTTAACGATTCAAGTATGCGTGAATTTTCCATTTTAAAAATATAAAATTCCGGCACGTTTTTTTTTACACAACGACGGGTGGCAGACAAGCATACGGCCCACCTGATGTGAAGCGGTTACCATAGCCATAATAACGATCGCAAAATGAAATATCGACCGCGCTTTGTTGAGAACTTTGATGATTGAAATCAACTATTCAAGAGTAATGAGACCTAAGTAGGTCGGTATTTTGCCCTATTTATTTTGAATATTTTATTGAAATCGTTAAATTATATTATAACATTATATTGTTTCTAGCTTTTTAGTTACAATTTTCTAATATGGTCGGGATGTTTGTTTTTTTTGTAATAATTATCTTGTTTGCCAATTTTTTTTTTTTCAAAACCTTTAAAGATGTCAGTCATTGATTGCAGTCTTGGATGCCACCTGCTCCTCATGAACCACTATCTGGTGATATCCTGGATGAGTGGCTAAAGAAAGGACCAAAGAAATTAACTATTGATGATGAGACTGACTTTGTGGAGGCTCGTGTATTGAAGGGAGTTTTAGACTCAAAGGTTAGACTTTATCTTGTTTATAAAAAAAAATATTCTTAATGAGTTTGGAGACCATTAGGAAAATGGCCCATTGTACACTGCACGATAACGGTAATGTCGCATATATATATATATATATATATCTATAGGCAACATGGTCGAAGCAATTGGGGTGTAAGTGGCTCACTGCCACCTTTAGAGCCTAAGTCATCATCACCTGCACGTGGTGCACCCTGCCGACTGGTGAAAGAGACCCGAATGAAAGAGATGTAGAGTATGTCGATGTAGACTGGGAAAGTACTTCCACTTTATAAAAAGGCTCTCAAACACGATATCCTTGAGGACTGTTGAGTTCCTGCGAGTGGTTGATGTAATCAACCATAAGTGAGGAAATAGAGTGACAGCAGCGGAGGTACCAGCGCGGGAGCAATATTATTTATTTGTATTGCAAGCGTCTATATAGCTATATGGTAACAGCTTAAATCAGGCGGGCCGTATACTTGTTTGTAAAATATAAAAAAATAACCAGCCTTCATTTGTGTTCCAAGCGAAAAATATTAAATGGTAAAAGAACAATTTTTTAATTGTCCCTATACTACAAGTCCTGTATATAGTTTGCCACACTGGTAGTATACAAAATAATAACAATGCAACACGTTGATAACCTCTACGACCTTTGTCGCGCGACAAAGTACGAAATTAATCAGTGCAAAATGTATGAACGGAAAATGAAAGCACGTCCACGTAAGATATCGTGCCGTGCAATGGGTTAGCATAAAGCGAAAACAATGTAGGCTCTTATTTAGTATAGCTATTTAACCATTAATTACTCGCATGGGGTTAATGCATATTCGCATTAAAAAATGATGCACTTAGAGGCCCAAATTTCCACGCGCTCCCGCTAGCTTCATTACTCGCGTCGCTTTGTATTCTAATAGCGACCAAGTCACGGGAGTAGAAGGTGGCGCGCTACGCTCTTGAGTGGTGACTCCGTGCGAGTACATTACATTACTATTTTGAAAAAGGCGCGCAGCAACACCTCCACTCCCTTGGCTGGGTCGCTACTAGAATAAGAAGTTCTATGGGGAAATTACTCCAAGTGCATCATTTTTTAATGTAATTTAAACATGCATTGACCCCATGCGAGTAATTAAGGGTGAAATTTGATCTTGACTTGAGAAATTTTAATTTAGCTTATTTGTGTTTAATAAGATATTATTTCAAGTTGTACTTTTTAAATATTATAGATTTGATAAATTTTTAACACTTTAATATTAAAATAGATTTATTTACTTATATATTTAATACTAGCTGACCCGGCGAACTTAGTACCGCCTACGATACTAACGTCACTCTATTGTTTTGCCTTCCCGGAACCTCTCCACTAACACTTGAACTTTATGGTAAGGTATTAAAGTTCAAATTGACTTTTAAGTATTATTACGAATCGTTTGTATGGGAGTATAGAAAAGTGTTGTTTTTAGACTTTTTTTAGGCATTTTTTTTACGTAAGAACCATCCTTGTACTTCATGGAATATTCTAAAAAAAGAATTAGCGAAATCGGTTCAGCTGTTCTTCAGATTAGCGCTTAGCAACACATTCAGCGATTCATTTTTATATCTCCATGTGACGACCAGACGTGTTAATAAAGTGCTCTGTGTATTTAAACGAATTAAGCGCATAAAAGATTAAAAGCGTAATAGAAGTGGAACCATTTTGAAAGAAATGAACTTAATATAAACAACTGGATATTCAAACCTGTAAATAACTGGATCTAGACAGTGATTAAAGTGAATAAAATCCATAGTTTTGTTGCGGTTGATGGATAAACCTAGCAGTTGGTGAGTCATTGACACCGAACACAAAAAACACTAGAATTAGTAAGTGGGCGTTACCCGCGTAGGTCAATATACTCCAATTTGGCATATCTCGATCGTCGCATATCTCAGTCGTCATTTGTCACAGCCGCGGAAACAATCATAGCAAAAAAACAAAAAAAAATATAAAAATGCCTTCTTGTGCCATAATATCGTGTAAGAATAATAGTAGCAAAAATAATGTGTCTAATGGTGGCATTTCATACCATCGGTAAGTAATATTTCTCATTATTTTTATTATTTAATAGAATTTAAGCATATTCATTAAAATGCACAAATGCGAACAAACTAAAGTAACCCTTATGAGTTTATTTTTAAAGTCAAATTTCTAACGCACTCCACTTCGCTTGTTTAGAACATTCTAGCGTTAATCGATTAGTGATGTGACTCATGTATCGTCAGTATTTATTTACTTGATTATTAGTATAATTTTATAATTGTGAAAACAATATTATATCATATGAACATAGTATAATTGTAAGAAATGTTAAATATAGGCAGGCATGGTAGGGACCGATATTGAACTGACTGAGTTTCTTTCGGCGTTTCTTCTCATCTCATCAGTAGTTGTTCCGAAACGCTAGTAGTTTGTAGCTTTGACATAATATAAATAAAATATAACTCGAATTCGAATTACTGCACACTATTAACTACTTCCGATAATATCCATAAGAGCTTTGATTACTTGCTATTCTGCATAGATAAGAGCGTTGGGGGTAAATAATTGTTATTACAATTATTTACACCCAACGCTCTTATCTATGCAGAATAAACGCCGCGGTTGGAAAAATCTGCTTACGTAACACAGCATCTCCTTCCTTTCTGGTGACCTCACTCACTCGCAGGAACACAACAGCCCTCGAGGGAACCGTTATTTGGCTGCGGTATTCTGTGAGGTGGGGGTACATTCCCCAGTCGGGTAGCTTACAATTACGCTCCCTACCTCTCTTTTCGCCAGAGCTTCGTTTGTCAGTCAGCAGGGTGCACCGCGTGCAGGTGAAGTTGGCTTTGGTTCAAAGATGTTGATGAACCACTTACACCCCAAATTATTATTATATTAGTGTGAAGTATTACCTTTAATCATTATAATTAATAAGTTTGTTTAAAAAATCATTTTTGGGACAAGCTTCTACGACAGCTTTTACGTTTATCATGCATTGTCATCCAAACTAAACGTGTACTACAAAATTTCAGCTCAATCCGTGAAGATCTGTCTCAAAATTGAGTTGCAAGATTCCACCCGAACAAACATTGTTACACACTGACATACATATAGACATATACATACATACATTGTAAGTTGAAGAAAAGATTGTAAAAATATACAATTTTATGGTACCAAAAATTGTAATAGGTAGATATTCATTACTCCGGTAGTAGTATTCGGTGTTACTTGGTGTTCCTCGTTAGTACATCACTATCGAAAATAGTGACATCGACATTCGTGTAGTACAGTCATTCAAATATCGGCCTTAAGTCAAGGACAGAAGTCATAATATTAAAATCAATATGAGTAGCGCCACCTAGCGTCGAGTAGCTATACTGTTTAGAATCTGACATAATAAGAAGTACAGCTATTGCTCACTAGATGCTTGTTCGGGATTCAATTGTTTATGAACCGTGTTATAACTGCATTAGGTTGAATTTGAACTAACTTTTTTTTTGTATATATGTCATTTTTTACAGTATTTTTAGACCAATCACAGCACAAACATGCATGTAGTAACACGTTAATATTTTGCTTTACATGTTTGAGTTTGGCGACAAAGGTTTTCATACTATTAAGTCATCATACGATTTCTAACTGTTTTTTTTTGTTCTGTGGTCATTGACTTGTATTATTCGTTCACCCGCTATTGTCACTGTCAGCTGATAGACTGCTACCACGAAATCAAGCGACAGGAAAACGATACCATTCGAATAATCGAACGTTGCTTGGTAACAGTCTCCATAGACAACATAGTGTTGTACTAACGACAACTGTCATCGCCCGGTACCGCGAGATATTGCGACAGGGAAGCGATAGCTGTCGTCAAAACTAAAACATATTTTGGAAATTATTCCACTGAAACATTTTCGATACATGAACTGATTTTTTAAGGGGTGGTTTTGCTTAATTATCGAAGTTATCAACAAAATAATGTCAATCCAACGCACACCACCGTCGGTGCAACCGGAATTTATACGCAATCCTAATACTTATCCCGATTGCTACGGATCTGATCCTGCATTGAATACTACACTTGAATATGAAGATAATCAAAGCTCACGCCCAAAAAAATGCAAACGTAAATACAACGAACTACCAGGGAACACGGAAAATACGTCCATGACGGAAATTAAAATGATGTTTGCGGATATAAAAAAGCAAAATGAAAAGCTATTGGAAAAAAATAATGAACTACAAAATTCTATGAACTTTTTATCGAACCAATACGACAGCATGTTAAATACAATAAATTCTCTAGAGAACGAAAACAAAGAATGTAAAAAACACATTACCATGCTCGAAAATAAGTTGGATTTACTGGAAAAAAGCTCTCGATTGACAACTATAGAGATGCGTAATTTTCCTAAGACAGAACATGAAGACAAGGGTACTTATATCAGTTTCCTTAATAACGTTGTTGTAGCAGTTGGCATGAAATCTAAGATAGAAGACAGCCAAATACGTAATATATATCGGGCTAAATCAGATAACATCGTGGTGGATTTCACCACGGCAACTTGCAAAGAAAACCTAATCTCAGAAGTCAAAAAATTCAATAAAGATAAAAAAGAGCGGAAAGAACCTCAGCTCAATTCACAGCACTTAAATATTCCCGGACCAGTAAGACCTCTTTATGTATCAGAACAGCTAACGACTAAAACAAAAAAAAATCAGTTTCCTGGCAAGAAACCTAGTGAAAGAGAAAAAACTGTTTGCTGCATGGACGTCATTTGGAAACACTTACGTTAGGAAAGAAGAAGGACAACCAGCAGTCAAAATTCAGAACGAGATAGACTTTAAAAAACTAGGTTTATGACTTAGGGTTCTTCTAATTGTATATTTTGTTACATTTAATTATCTTGAATGTTGCACTTACCTTTATAATATTATTTACAAAATTATTTGCATGCAAATTAAAAATATATTTGTTCCAAAAATTTTAAAAATATTGAAATACTTTGAAAATATTTTATGTATAATTAATGAAATGGATACCTACAGACATAACACATCTAAAGTAAAAAAAATAATAATAAATATTTTAATATACATACACATACCACACGCATATCTATACAATAAATCAAGCATACACAACCACGAGTCTTTTAAGATATACCTATATACAAATACACATACAAATTCAAAATCAAACCGTAGCACACGTACGCCTAAACCACTACACTTTTTCACAACCCCTTTTTCAAACATTTACAGAAACACACGCAAACATGCATATACATATTCTGTGCTCATATTTATAGAAGTCTTCATATCGAGTAATGAATTAATTATTATATTTACTCACACAAATAGACTAGTTGCAACAAACTATAATTACGTACAGCCACTTCGTATTACGACAATGTTTAATATATTTAAAAAATGGATGTAACAAATAAAGATGACCTAACTACTATTAATTCAGACTTGGATGATTTAACAGTTGCCGAAAGTTATGTTTGCGATGTAGATAATATTTTCAATATAATCCCTAAAAATAAAAACAATCTAAAAATCATCGCTCAAAACATCAGAAGTATCTTTTGTAATCTACCTGATTTTCGCACTCTTCTATCACGATCAAGAATAGATTGGGATCTTATAGTGTTGACAGAATGTTTTTTACAGACTACACCTAACATACCTGAGATGGAAGACTACTGTTATATAACAACGACTAATAATATTACTAAAAACGAGGGCGTAGTTATATACTATAAAAAACATATTAAATTAACTTATGAACAACCTGAAATTCAAGACGCGAACTGTCTACTTATTCATTTGAATATTGATACTTGTGTCATTGCCATCTACCGTTCGCCGAGCCAGCGCAATATTACAAATTTTATCACTTCACTTGACTCGTTGTTACAAAAACTGTCACAATACAAGAATATAATAATTACTGGTGATTTAAATATAAACATCATTCCCAATCAAACCGATAATCGAAGTAATGAATATCTCAACTTATTAGCAAGTCATGGTATATTGCCTGGGCACTCCTTGCCGACTCGTGGTCCTTCCTGTCTCGACCATATCATGTTAAAAACTAGGTGTAAAGCACAATGTCTCGTAGTAGAGTCATCTATTACTGATCATGAAACAGTTGCACTAAACTTAAAATTACACTCAAATGTTGCACTCAATAATCCCAAATCTTATTCTATCATTGATTACGACGGACTAAACCGATCCATTACTGATATAAACTTGTCGCCTATATATCAGATGACTGATGCGAACCTTGCGACAGATTATCTCATTGATGCCCTGCAGCGAGCAATTGCTGAAAATACAAAAATAAAATATTCTTCAAATAGGACACGTATCATCAAACCGTGGATCACTAAAGGCTTATTGCGTTGCATGAAAAATAGGGATATGCTGCACAAAAAATTAAAACAAGACCCAAATAATGAAATCCTTAAGTTAACATATAAAAGGTATAGGAACTTTTGTAACACAACTTTAAAAAAGACCAAACGTGATTATGAAAGAGGATTAATAAAGGATGCAGGAAAATCAAAGAAAAAGTTATGGGAAGCGATCACTAGAGTTACATGCTCAAAAACAATTGTAGATTACTCTCCAAATTTAATAACTTTAGATTCGCCTCAGGAAAGCATTGATTCGGTCAACGAATTCTTTGCTAATGTGGGCAGTAAGTTGGCTGATAATATTTTGAAAACACGAAATTGCATTCCAATTCATAAATCAGTAAGTCCTCCTCCAATCGACTCCTTTGCTATTATACCTACTGATGAAGAAGAGGTTAAAGGTATAATTATGAGCCTAAGAACTGATTGTGCCACAGGATATGACAGGCTAACAGGTGGAATGCTGAAGCGGCACTGCTCTATTTTGACGCCAGCCATTACATATATTTGCAATCTTGCAATAACCACCGGTATATTCCCGCGTGCACTGAAAATTTCGGTTATAAAGCCTGTGTACAAAAGTGGAGATAGATGCAGTGTTGATAACTACCGACCCATTTCGTTGCTTCCGGTAATGTCCAAAATTCTAGAACGCTTGTTAAATAAACGATTAGTTAAATATCTGGAAGAAAACAGGCTCCTCTCGCCAGCACAATATGGTTTTCGACAAAAAAGATCGACTAGCGATGCAGTACATGGACTAACTGACTTGGTTGCTAGAAACATGGACGCTGGATTAAAGAATATTGCGGTATTCTTGGACTTGTCGAAGGCATTCGACACTGTTTCTGTCTCCTTACTACTTCGCAAGCTTGAGGCGATTGGGATAAGAGGACTGCCGCTGTCGCTGTTCTCGGATTATTTGACGGACAGATTTCAAAGGGTAAAAATAGGAAACTGGTACAGTAAGGAACTTCCTGTTAATTTTGGAGTTCCACAGGGAAGCATTTTAGGACCTACACTGTTCCTTATATACGAGGGGAGGCCAATAAGTTCGCGGAATGGAGGGGTTGATGGGGATAAATTTACCCGTCCAGGTAGGCACTAGTTAAGCACCTCATTAAGAGTATATATACCAAGTTTGAACCTAATCGTGTCATTAACTTTTGAGTTATCGACCTGCAAACAACTAAATCGGGAAGAAGTCAGCCAGTATGGAGAAAATTGAACACCGTGCCGTTATTAAGTTTCTTACCAAGCAAGGAAAATCCGCTCAGACGATTTTTCAAGAGCTGTTAGCGGTTTACGCGGACTCTGCCCCTGGTAAAACCATGGTTTACAAGTGGCATGGTCTTTTCAAACAAGGAAGGGAGTCCATTGAAGACGACCCCCGCTCCGGACGGCCAATTGAGGCCACCACACCGGAAATCGTCGAAAAAGTAGAAAAACTTGTATTGGAAGATGCCCGACTGAAGAAGAAGCAACTTGCAGCAATGGTTGGAGTATCCGAATCAAGTATTTTAAATATCCTACATCATCATCTTGGGATGACTAAAGTCAGTGCAAGATGGGTTCCGAGAATGCTCACGCCACTTCAAAAACGCGAGCGTGTCGAGTGCTCTCACCAGTTTCTGGAGCTCTGTGGAGAGAGAAAGGAAGAAGTTATGGCCCGGATTGTTACTGGAGATGAAACCTGGGTTCACCACTATGAACCTGAGTCGAAGCAAGAGTCGATGCAGTGGCATAAAAAAGGCACACCTCCTCCAAAGAAGTTCAAAGTGTCACAATCGGCCGGAAAGATCATGGCGACTATCTTTTGGGATACAGAAGGTATTTTACTGATCGATTATAAAGAACGTGGTGCGACTATAACGGGACAGTACTACGCTTCTTTACTGGAAAGATTGAAAGAAGCCATTAAGAAAAAAAGAAGAGGAAAACTGTCAAAAGGTGTGCTCCTTTTGCACGACAATGCACCCGTCCACACGTGCCATGTTGCGACGGCTGCCATTCACCGATGCGGCTTTGAACAATTAAACCACCCACCATACAGTCCAGACTTGGCCCCCAGTGACTATTATTTATTTCCAAAAATGAAGAAAGAGCTGCGTGGAAAGAAATTTGACGACGATGATGAAGTCAAGTCGGCAATTTCGGCCTATTTTGACACTAAAGACAAATCATTTTTTTTCGATGGTATAAACAAGCTATTTGAGAGATCCGAAAAATGTATTAGGGTTAAAGGAGAATATATTGAAAAGGAAAAATAATTTGGTGTTTAATTTCAACCTCCTTCTCTCTCATTCCGCGAACTTATTGACCTCCCCTCGTACATAAATGATCTCTGCCAACTTCCTCTTAAACAGGGTAAAATCTTCACGTTTGCTGATGACACCGCACTTGTGTTTCACGGTGGATCCTGGTCTGATGTATTTCAACATGCCCAAATTGGGCTCAATGAAGTCTGTGAATGGCTAAATAATAATATACTGACGCTTAACGTCTCTAAAAGTAAATATCTTACATTCTCACTCTCAAAAAGACATTTTCCAACTGAAGGAAGACTTACTGTGCACACATGTAATCTAAATTCTTCTGATTGCACTTGTTGTACAATACAATCAAGTGACACTATTAAATATCTCGGCGTAACTATCGATAATAGCCTTAACTTCAAATGCCATATCCAGACGCTCGTTTCCAGGTTGCGTAAGCTCATATACATCTTTAAAAAACTCCGCTATGTTGCAGATCGCAGACTTATAAGAACTGTATATATTGCTCTATGCCAATCATTGATAGGATACTGCATTACTTCCTGGGGAGGATCTGCTAAAACATTTCTCATAGAAGCTGAACGTGCGCAAAGAGCTGTTTTGAAAGTAGCTGCATGTCTTCCGTTTCGGTATCCTACTTGTGACCTTTACAGACTATGGGATGTTTTGACGGTGAGGCAGATCTTTATCCTCTCGACGATTCTTAAAAAACACTCAGAAATTGAATATGACTTAACTATCAATGAAAGTAAGCGAAGAAAGGGGAAGGTTTGCGTCACAGTCAAATTCTCTACTAACTTCTCCCACAGATTTTATTGCTTCTTGGGCAGTTATCTTTATAACAAGATTAACAATCTTCTTTCGATCTACCGTTTGACCAGGCATGTATGTAAAATAGAAGTGAGTAAGTGGCTTAAGATCCTAGACTATGACTCCACGGAGGAATTACTAATTCCAATGACTTGATATCAACACGAAGCCAATAATTTATGAGCACACGCACTCACTCACACTCACGCACGCACACACACACACACACACACACACATACACACACACACACACGCACGCACGCACGCACGCACACACGCACGCACGCACGCACGTACGCATTTTAGCATATTTCCGCTCATGGTATCAATTTATTATTTTTAATCTTAACATTGATCATTATTATCATTTTTATTATTATTATTATTAACATTGATATTGTTTACACTAGTGTCTCCTTAGAATAACCCTCTGTATGGTCTTACAAACCTAAATTTGTCTTCCTTGCGGAAAAGGGGACTGGTGACTTGTAATACAGGTGGGTACACATCCACCTAGCTCAGGCACCAGTTCTCTCCATTATTTTAATTGTACCTGTTGATTCAGTGTAATAATTCATTTTGGAGAGAAAAATAAATTATTTTGTATTGTATTGTATTGTATTGTATATCTATCTATATATATAAAACAAAGTCGGGTTTGTTCGAACACTTATAACTCGAGAACTTAAGGACCGATTTTCATGGTTTTTGATTTATTGGATTTCTCTCCGTCCCGAATAGCAGAATAACTATGAAAAACATTGGAAAATTGACGAAAGAATAAAATAAAAGGAAAAGCATTTTCCCATACAAATGAAAGTGTCAGTAGAAAAAGGATTGCGATATTTATTGGTTGTCAAATATCAAAATGTCAAATCGATTGGTATCACTTTTATGTCGCGAAAGTTGTCTGTGATTTGTTTTGAAAATTGAAAAATGACAAATCGATTAGGGTGAAAACGCTAGGCCCATGGAGTCCGAGCGCAAGAATCAAATCAGAGTAAACATCAAAAGAAATTACTATTACAAAGCACCAAAACGATTAAATCGATTTCAAAACTAAAAAATAAAACGTAACGTTTTTTTTAGTTTTTTGATTAAACAATAAAGAAATATTTATTTTTATGAAATCTTCAGTTTTTATGGACGGGTCTTCCCTCAACCGAAGGGGTTTAGAGCATACTCCACACGCTGCTCAACTGCGGGTTAGTGGAGGCCAGTGTTTTCGAGCCGCCTAAAGGCCACTAACTTGGGTTAACGACTGTCATCTAATGATAACATCCGGAACCGACGGTTTAACGTGCCTTCTGAAGCACGGAGGAGCGCAAGATAATCTAATGATAACAACCAGGACCGACGGCTTAACGTGTCTTTCGAAGCACGGAGGAGCTCGAGGTAATATAAACCCATCCGTGTACAGGCTACGGTCGACGTTGTTTAAATTGCGTTTCAATTAGACTGACACGCGCAATTATGCCATCGAGCTTCTCTATTATTTTCCATTAATTATTGTTTTAATTCCATAAAATCATAAATTTTAGTTCAGTCAATATGTACCACGACATTCATTGATTGTTAGACGGTAGTAAGTTCGCCGGGACAGCTAGTTATAGATATATTCAAAAATTTTCATATAATTTGGGGTTACCAATGACCCCATGCGAGTAACTAAAGGTTAAATAATGGCTATTAAAACGCGGTCATTTGACACGCGTACGCACAGCGTACGTCTTGATTCGACGCGTGAAAGACGCGCCGGGTCTACGCCTTTTTTCGAGAAATTTGATGCGATCTGGTTACTTTATGATGACCCATTCCAGGCTATATCATACGAACAATATATCAATGAACAGGTTTGGGTAGACATTGGGACTATTGCAAAATGTGTTATTTTAATGAGCTATTGAAATGAAGTTTCTATTTGCAGACAATATTTGACAGTTTAGATGACGAGGATTTACGACACGCCCGTTTCAGAAGCAATCCTTACGAAACAATTGGGTCGGTAATATTTTTAAACAGAGCTGCTGTTAAAATGGCCAATATGGATGCTGTTTTTGATTTTATGTTCACAAATCCTAAAGATGTGAACGGAAAGACTGTAATTGATAAGAAAGAGATACTATATTTTGCAGACGTCTGTGCTGGCCCTGGAGGCTTTTCAGAATACGTGTTGTATAAAAAAGGGTGGAAAGCAAAAGGTACCTGTTTGTTCTACATTTTTTTGACGTGACAACGTCTTATAATTCGATGGAGCCGGCTGCACGCACGAAAAAACATGACTCATGCGGCATTACCTCGCTCTGAGGCGTTCCATTAAAATTTTCTTTTGAGAAATGCAAACATTCCATCAGTATTTTCTTATGACGTTGTCACGTTCAATTATATAACCTGTGGCAAACAAGCATATAACCTGGCTGATGTGAAGCGGTAGTTGGCATATGCCTTGTGTGAGAGGGCTAACTCCGGTTATTAATTTTGCACCTTATCTGGAGCTTCCAAATGACTTGCAACATAATGAGTCTCAAGGGAATAATCAATTGGATGTAAGCTCTGTAAAGTGAAGGTACTACCTCAAACTGGGTTGTTCCTAGTTCCTACCAAGATATACGGCGAAAGGGAGGATATACGGAGGTAGGGACCTCCTCTATTTCGCCACAGTTTCATACGTTATATAGTTGGTCGGATTCAAATGCGCGCATGAAAAACAAAAGCTTGCTATTAATTTTAGATTCAAAGCGGTTGGCTTTAGATTATTATTTTTTTTATTAAAGGGGCTACCACAAAAAATGATAATTACAATAACTAATTCCAGGATTTGGGTTTACTTTAAAAGGCGGAAATGACTTCAAGCTGTCCGATTTTTATGCTGGGACTCCTGAAACATTTAATCCATATTATGGCGATAAGGGAGACGGCAATATTTTTGACCCGGATAACCTGCGATCTCTAAAAGATCATGTTTTGAAACAGACCGAGGATAAAGGTGTACATTTTCTGATGGCTGATGGTGTAAGTATGTTTTAATACCTCTTAGGGGTGTTCTTTAATTACGTGAGGTGTTCATGGGGGGGAGGGGGATCGAGCCGAACTCTTAACTAAATCTCACTTGAAGGAGACGGGGGGTCTGGGTAAATATCACGTAATTTTTTGGATATGTTTGTTCCAATAGTCACTCTTAAGACCGTGCACGAGTCTCCATGGACTGAATAAAATTATATATTTTATTAATTTTCGGTTAAGTATTTATTATCTAATTTTATCTTTTTGCTAGTCTTAAATAAATATAATTGAGCAAATAGTTTGTTTTTTAAATAGATCCAACGCTTTTTTTTTTATTGGGGGGCAAAATGCCTCGCGTAATTTATGGACTCCCTTATGGACTATTGCAAAACGTACCATTTTAAGATACAATGTTTATGTTTTAGGGCTTTTCTGTAGAAGGTCAGGAGAATATTCAAGAGATATTATCAAAACAACTATATCTGTGTCAATGCTTAGCTGCGCTGATGCTGGTCCGAACAGGAGGGCATTTCGTTGTCAAGTTGTTTGATGTATTTACATTGTTCAGCGTTGGATTGATTTATATCATGTACAGGTGTTTTGATAAAGGTAAGCATTCTCAATTTTCGTGGTCGATAAATACTTTTCTCGGATAAATGGGGCACTTAGATAAGGCCTTGATAATTTATAATCTAGTTAGGCTCAAAAAAAAATATTATGCACTGTTAATAACTATATAGATATGCGTGATACCTGTGTCTATCATTGGAATATATAGTCACTCGTCTCCTGCGCCTCTGCGAGTCATGACTACTACTACTACTATCATTGCCCAGCTTTAAGTGTTCGGTGTCTTGAATGTGGTGAAACAGATCATTTGAAATGTGCGTGTCCTAAGTTAAAAACCAAAGTGCACTAACTAACTAGAAACTTTGTTATTATTTACAACTAATATTAGAATTACTTTTAAATTAGATACAGGTTCCAATCTAAATGTCATATTGATGAACAGTTACCCATAGCGTAGGTTTAAATATTTCTCACCTGGATCCCGATAACGCTATATGCTTTTGTGGCAACCCAATCCCAATTTTTAGATCTTGCTGCATAAACTGGTTATATAAAAATAATGTGTATAATTTTAGTTATTTATTTGTAGGAAATAAAACAAATAGCTATATAAAGTTTACAGTTTTCACATATTATCTCATCATTATCATCAGGTCATTTTAGTCTCCACTACAGGAGCACGACCCTCTCTCGTCCGTCCCATACAGAAGGAGGATTTACATATAGTCTTGATTTATTGTTTCCGGACACGATTGTCAAAGCATAAGCATAGACGTCATAAGCAAAGAGAAAATATTCTTGAGAAAAACTCGATTTGATTAAACAAGTATTATCTATAGATTTTATATTGCTTTGTTTCATGAATTGGGTAAATTGCCTGGTAAATACAGAGTAATAACTGCATAGTGCGCAGCTGTCTGTCTGTCCCAAGTATAAATAAAATACCTAGGCGCACCTACGCGCGACAAATTAAGTTAAAATGCACGATCAGGTTTTTGGCGACCAATGAATTCTGACTGTATCTATTTTACATTTCTTGAGCGAGAAAATAGTCTACAGTTAGTGAATGATTTTCTTACCGGAGCTGCGGAGGGGTGAAAAGTTACATAAAGAGAAGGCTTTGCAAATGGTAGAATCATACCTTAGTAATAGAACTCAAACGGTGGATGTAAATGGCACAAAATCAAATGCATTTGATGTAAAAATGGGCATGCCCCAGGGTTCAATTTTGGGTCCTCTCTTATTCTTGGTATACATCAATGATTTGCCTGATTTGGTATAAAAAATTGCCAACGTAGTACTGTTTGCCGACGATACCTCACTTATTTTTAAAGTTGCTAGGTATAAAGACAAAAAATTCATGATGTTAATAATGCTCTTTCTGCAATTTTGAAATGGTTTGTTGTTGTTGTTGTTGTAATCTCTTTATTGTACACCAATACAAACATAATTACAATATTATAAGGAAATTTTATGTACAAAGGCGGGCTTATCTCTTTTAGAGATCTCTTCCAGCCAACCTTTAAGTGTTTGGTAGGAACACATACAAGAAACATGAGCGGGAAAACGTGTACAAGCAAAATGTTGCATGAAAAAAATAACAATAAGTAGCGAGAAAGTTAAATTTCCTAAATTCATAGGTCACAAAATATTCACCGCAATACAGGTAGCACATTATGTAGGCACATACATTTTAATATTAATATTATATTTATTGAAAAGCCTCTACTCAAAGAAATAAAACCCAACAATAATCACAAAATATACACATAAGACAAGTCTCATAAATATCTAAGAGTCCTATATATACCAGTACATATACACACACACATACATACACATAACGACCATTTCACACATCAATGCTTAATAAATGTTTGCTAACGCGAGATTTGAAAGATTCTAACGAGGGCGCTAGTCTCACATTCAAGGGGAGTGAATTCCAGAGCCTTATTGCTTTTACAGTGAATGAATTCGTGTAGGTAGATGTAGCATGTGCCGGCATGTCCAGTATCGGATCACTACACGAACGCAGTCGACTATCAACATTGCGAAACGGAACCCTCTCCCTGAGATATGTTGGAGCGTATCTGTTGAAAAGAACGTTATACAGGAATGACAATAAATTGACATTTCTGCGTTTCCTAATCGGTAGCCACTCTAGTCGTTGACGATATTCAGAGATATGTTCAAACTTCTTTAGTCCATAAACAAACCTAATACATTGGTTATAAAGTCGCTCCAACTTCGCCAGCAATTCCTCAGAGAGATCAAGAAAGGCGACATCCCCGTAATCTAATAACGGTAGAAGCAAAGAGCGAGCGGAAAAGAAAAGAAAGAAAGAGCGGTTTACTACAAATAATCTCCTTCTTAACTCATACAAAACTAAATGTATTAAATCCACGTTACCCAATGTCAGGCAAGTCCATGCTGATGTAGTCATAAAGGACACCACCCTAGTTTATGACAATGATACTGTTTTTCTTGGTATTACCATTGATTCAAAGTTGCAATGGGGCCCTCATATAACGAAACTAGCTCGCAGACTCAGTTCCGCAGCTTATGCGGTTAGGAGAATTAGACAGATAGCGGACGAGACAACTGCTAGGCTCGTTTATTTTAGTTATTTCCATAACATTATGTCATATGGCATATTGCTTTGGGGTAAAGCAGCTGACATTGATATTTTTTTTGTATTACAAAAGAGAGCCATTAGATCAATTTACAATTTGGGTTCTAGGGATTCACTCCGTGAGTTATTTAAGGAGATAAACATCCTCACTGTCGCTTCTCAATATATTTATGTAAATATTATGTACGTCCGTAAAAATATTTCGAATTTTACAAAAGTATGTGATATAACTAATGTCAACTTGCGGAACAAAAACAAATTGGTTATTCCAAAACATAGACTGGGGAAGGTCAATAATTCGTTTGTCGTAAATTGCATCCGCTACTACAATAAGTTGCCGGAGTCGGTCCTGATTTTACCCGACACTAAATTCAAACAGTTTATTAAGACCACCTTATGTAAAAAGGCTTACTACAGGACCGACGATTACCTTAATGATAAAAATGTATGGCAAATTCTCGGCACAGGCGTCTTATCTTTACAAGTAGTATTGTGGATATACATATTTAGACTTTTATACAATATGTGTATATACACTCTATACTATGATTTTTTATATTTTTATTTTTTTACTATTTTATTTTACTTTAAATTTCTTTTTTCTCTTATTTTGGTTGAATACCATTTTTTTTTATTGCATTATGATAATATTGTATTATGTATAATGATAATATTGTATGGCGATTTAAAAAAGACCTAAATTGACAGATTTTCTTTCGGCATTTCTTCTCGTCAATGGTCATTCCGAAATGCTGGTAGATAAAAAAAAATATAGGTACCTAATTTTATTGTAAAAGACATATCTAAGTGCCCGCAAGGGCCCACAGAATAAAGAATTTTGACTTTGACTTTGACTTAAGCTGGTTACTTGATCACGATCCATAAACAAACACACTTTCGTATTACGGTTCACGAATATCGAGGTAAAGGCGTCCCCAAAGTTTTGGCTGATTTTCTGGCCAAAATTGAATATTTTTACGTTTTGTATGAAACTGACGTCTACCTAACCCGTTACAAAAAGATACTTATTCTTTTCAGTATGTATTCACAAGCCAGTGACGTCACGACCGGCCAATTCTGAAAGATATTTGGTATGTAAGAACAAGAGATTAGGCACAGAGTCTGCTGAACAACACCTTTTCCGTGTCAATAAAATCCTGAACAAAGGTGGCGACAACGGGAATGACGTCACGGAACTTGTTCCCATGAGCGTAATTCAAGAGGATGCAGGATTTTATGATTATATATATCAAAGCAATTGTCTGTATGTAAATTATAACATATTTAATATCAAAATTATTTTACATCGTTAATTTATTATGTATATCATAAAAAAATATTCCAGGCTTGGCGAGAGACAAATAATAAATTTGCTCAAAATTGCTGCTTTTAGTAAAGATAGAAACCTAAAGGAATCTTGTCAAGCTGAGATGAGAGAAGAGTGCTTGAAATTATGGCAAGTAAGTGTGTTTGAAATTATGACAGGTGAGTAGCTCGAAAGCATGCGGGTCGGTTTTAGGCCGGCCGTACACAGCTGAAATCCATCATTTTAAGGACATGCAAGTTCATGTAATATTTGATAGCCATAAATATTTTTAGCTGCCCGATAAAGTTCGGACACAGCCTGAACGACTCGGTCCAGAGGACACCCTGAAGTGTATCCTGTCGCTGGTGAAACCGCCGCCGCCCGAGGCTCACAACCCACAGGCCTTCAAGAGCAATATCCTAAATAAACCATCCAATTGCTTGGAGCATTCGTCCAAACTAAATGTCTTCAAGAGCGTTTATGATTGGCATTTCACATTTTTGAGCAGTAACAAAAGTGAACCATGTTTGAAGATATTTTTAGGTAAATATTTTTTTTAGTTTTGTTTTAAAATTAGCAAGCATATTATTCATAATTTCTCAGAGTAAAACGCCATACACTAGGCTTTTCTAAATATTTCTTTATTCCACCGCATATCGGAGTGTGAATTTTCCGGTCCGGTATCCGGAAAATTTACGCTCACAATTTAATTCTGGAACATTCGTAGTGTTGTATGGCCTATAAGTAATGTGTGTTTTGTGTGTGTGGTCCAACGACCAGGGCCCTACCGCCGAAGCTGAAGCCGATTGCCATTGGAATTTTTAGATGCGAAAATGAAACTACTGCTTACATTGTTTAGCACAACTGGTAGAAACCCTGGAGCTGTACCGATTAAGCTTAAGATGTTTGTATGTGAATAACTTTAACCTAAGACAATTTTTGGAATAAAAAAAACTGATGGTAACCGGTTTCGGCTTCGGCGGTAGGGTCCCAGTTTTCGCTGTGTGCCCCGCCGCCTCCCCATAACTCTTGACATGGTGTATTTATTGATGAACATTTTAGGGTGTGGCGGTAAACAAGTTTACCAGTTAGATGATAATGGATGGCGAATCGTGCCGGACCTGTTTCGTACTTTACCTGCCAAGACACTTATATATGGAGAGGTAAGGTCAAATTTGACACATCGATTAAGATAATATGTGTACTTATACTATAAAGTTCAAAAATTTGAGCTTGTGCTTTAAGAATAAATTAATATATTTTTGTTTCCACAGATTGTGAAGGAATACAAAGGTGAAGGCAATAACCAAATGTACAACAAAGCATTGCACATAGTCGACGGCCTAGTCCTGGGGGGTATAGACATATCACAGTTGACTCTAACTGAGAGAATAAATCAGTGTGATTTGTTTTGTACTGCACTGAATAAGCCATTCAACACAGATGCGCTGGCTATTAGATGTAAGAGGTTTTTCAATATGGAGCAATTTGCTAATGTTGCGAGCAACTTGCACTGCCGGGCCATGAAGAGAGTTAAAAAGGCTGTGACTATCGATACCCCCAATAGAATTAATAGGGATGGAATGTTTTACACTGTGGGAGCTGTACTTTTTATTAAAGAAATCAGAGGTAAGTAATTTATCAATAATAGATTTGTAGGTACTCTAGCAAAGCTGAGATGGCAGCACCAATGTTTAGACACACACGGTGAAGATACTACATATATATAGAGCGAGTAACTTTACTTTAGGGGTGTAAGTGGTTCATCAACATCTTTTAACCAAAGCCGACTTCACCTGCACGCGGTGTACCCTGCTGACTGACAAAAGAAGCTCTGGCGAAAAGAGAGGTAGGGAGCGTAATTGTAAGCTACCCGACTGGGAAATGTACCTCCACCTTACAGAATACCACAGCCAAAATAACAATTCCCTTGAGGGTGGTTGTGTTCCTGCGAGTGAGTGAGGTCACCAGCAGGGAAGGAGATGCTGCGTTGGCAGCGGGGGTGGCGGCGCGCTAACGATGTTTTATGTTGCAAGCGTTAATATAGCTACGGTATCCGCTTCACATAAGGCGGGCTTCTCAGCCACCCGACGCAGTATAAAAAAAAAGACATTGCTATACGCGTGACAAGAGAGGTAGTATCTATCATCTTTCAGCGCCCCTTACGCAGACATGTAGCAGGATCTCGGTCTAAATATACACGTTGATTTTATTAATGCCGCCTGGAGCGAAAGTACTCTAAACAATGGAGATAGCACATTTCACTCAAAGGAAACGTTCATTTATTTTTGACCAGAAAAAAACGGCATTCAAAGATTTTTAAAAATATACTTTCAACAATAAAGAATTGAACCGAAATAAAAATCGAAATGACAACATACTTTATGTCTTCAACTGCCCTATCAGTTGAAGACATAAAGTATGTTGTCATTCAATCATAAGGATCAAATTTCTCTACCAAACTCTTTGGATTCTTGTCTAACAAAAAAGATTACAGGGAGCCGATAACGGCACAGAACCGATATCTTTGTGGAAGTCTATGGGATGAGCCTATATTTAGTAGTGGATATCTTTTGGCTGAAATGGTGATGATGACTTTCCCTCCAGTTTTTAATGACACCGCATTAAAAACTTCGTAGTCTTTAAATTGAAAATCAATTAATGATTTCAGAGCCGTGGGTAGCGCAGATGTCGAAGAAAAGTGGACACAAGTATTATTTCATGATGGGTAAGGACGGGAAACCACGGAGCGAGTATTACATACCACAAGAAGCGAGATTAGATATGATTAGTGGATACATGTCGCGTGTCATATGGCCCTGGGACCAAGCGTGCGCCATTTTGGAGGGGCCGACCCGGGACGAAGCTATATCGCGTTCAGACATGGAAAATTATATTAGCCGTAATGTGAATAAAAGTTAAGTTTAACCTATTATGTTGTTTAAAATATGTTTGAAATAATCGTAATTGGCTGTCTATTCGACAATATCGTTAATAGCCTATTTTGATGCAAGAAATTAACTATAATATATTATCTTCACCGTGTGTGATACGCTAATAGTGAAATAAGTCGATGAAATACGCGTCAGTCAGTAAAAGAGATCAAACGGGTTGCCCTTAAAATTAATTAAGTATTCCGAAAAGTATGTGAATGGAATACTATGATTTTTTTTAAATAAGTAGTCTATCTTTTGTATTGTATTAATATATATGTATAGTATCTTATCGATACGTATCTAATTATTCTTATTTTGGGCTCTGGATTACTTCTCTTTTAAATTTGCTATTATTGATAAATTTAGTTTCTTTTCTTTTTAGTTGGTTGTATATATACACGAACAACGTTGGAACTGACCAAATGTTTTTAATTCTTAGTTTTAAATTTGATGTTCTACAACATCAACTACAACTACAAATTTAAAACTAAGAATTAAAAACATTTGGTTTGGCTATGATATTTTTCAATGACAGCGCTGGTTCAGGCCATATTCCCTCAGTTTTGACTACTCAAAACTGAGGGAATATGGCCAGAACCAGCGCTGTCATTGAAAAATATCATAGCGCGAAAATAAAAATGAAAGATGTGCCAACAATTTGTCATGAACTCAATAATCTATTTGTAAATCATTTTAAATACCTAATAGTTATATTCAGGATGCTACATATATTATGGACGCCATCGCAAACGGTCAATTTAGCGGTTTCGCGAATATGTGTGTGTGTGTGTGAGAGAGAGAGAGAAAGTGATGTTAGAATATTTTACGAATTGTACGAAATATTTCTTGCGACACGCAGCTATATGAGTGAATTTTGCAGTATTTCGTTCTAAATATTATATCGTATCTGATTAGTTTTCGATGCGCTTAAATCTTCAATTTTTATTTAAATTTCCAAACAGTGTTTTATTTTTGATTAAGTGCCAATTTCGACAATTTATTCTCTAAGGGTGTAATATAGAAATGTCGCCCCTTAGGTTAATAAATCTCAGCTACTACGGTGCGCGTGATCTCACGTCTTATTTACTATGCGGGTGCAAAACTATCTCGTCGAACGATTTCAGAGACTGAAAATGTGTAAGTTTCTGTGTGTCATATTTCAAAATGAATATTAAATATACAATAAAATAGAAAGCCACTTATGACAATGTACCTATTTGTATACATGCAAATATTTTTTATTAAAATAAGCTATTTTCGTCACCGGTGGTTTCATTTCTTTGATATAGTTCTGTTCCAGAAGACCGAGAAAATGCATTCAGCATCTTCCATGCATTTACTATTGATAATTAGCGAGCCGCCTCGGCTTTGCCCGTGAGGGTAATATAAATATAATATACCCGAGAGCATTAATGCCCATGCTATCGGTGCAACTATCATCTACGACTCTTAAAGTCTAATACTTCGGCTGAACAAGAAGCTAGCGACCCATTCCTATAACCCTTCTGGCGGAATTGCCAAAGCCCATCGGTGTGTAAGATACATTAGAAGATCACCCATTTAGCCATATTCCGTATTGGTTGTCGGCCGCGTATGGGGCGACGAAGCGTGGGGTACCCCCTCCAAATGGATCGCCGACCTCAAGAAAGCGACTGGATGCTGAAAGCGGAGAATCGTATATATTGGAAAGCACTGGGCAAGGCGTATATCCAGCAGTAGGTAGATACAGTTGATAATTATGATGATGAATGACTAAACTTAGATAAACTTATTTCCCGAATTTGATACGTGGTCCCTCAATCCTCACAAACATTCAGCAATATGATGTCAGCGAGTCTACGTCAAGTGTTCCGGAGATGGCCCATCATTTGAGTGAGATTTTCAATTACTCTTATGCAAAGTGCATAAGGTTCAAATTGGAGCTTCCTAAATTTTTTTTTTAATACTATGCCGGATGGCAGACAATCATACGGCCGTCTGATGAGAAGCGAATACCGTAACCAATAACCATAAAATGCGGTTAATTAACCATTTAATAACGAAAAATGCATATTTAACCGCACGGTTAAAATCGTTAATAACCTGCTTCGCATCTATAACCTAGACTCATAGTTACTGTTTTACATTTTAGAATCAAGTAGGTAGGTAACTCTGTAAAATGTGGAATCCAGAGGTTCTGGAGGTTTAATCTTATAACAACTTCAAAATTTAATAATTACTTAGTCGTACCTAAGTAGGAGTGGAAAATATATTTTTTTAAAGTTGATTTTTAAAATATTTGCGTTGATGTGAAAATAAAAATTTAGCTATTAGTTTTTACTCCTAAACATGATGATTTATCATTGGGTCATTTTACTAACAGTAAGTGTTATTTTTATTTGGCAGCTGGTAATGATTATCAAGCTCAGCATCAACCGAGTGCGCCAAGTTCACCTAAAATTTCAACTCTGATAATTGGAACTCCGAAAATCTTCCTAACATTTTTCATCATACCAGTCACAATTCTTAATTCTAATGTCATAATTCCGAATCGTTGACTTTATGAAGAGTGATCATTCGGATTACAAATCGGTATGAAGAACAATTTCGGGAAAAAAAACTATAGGTGAGCCAATATGGACCCGCCCGCACAATCTCATCACTAGAAAGTAGTTGTAGGAAAGTCATAAAGAAGAAGTACAAAGATTTCAGTGTTGCCAACCATGCGATAATTATCGTAAATTAAAAGATAGTAGTTCTATGTCTCATACTTTGAGTATTAATCGACTTTATCTAAATCGAATACTTTGAGTATTACCTTACTTCTCTATTTTTACTATGGTAAAGTGCTCCGAACAGATAACACTTGTAGGTTTCCAAGAATCATTTTCGTCATTACAAAATTTTCTCCATTTTTCTTTTATATAGGGATCTTTTGGAAATCTAAAAGGAAATACAATTATATTAAATAAAGCCTATAAATAATAGTATCTGTATAACGTATACACTCATAGTCCTACACTAAATGTATTGCTTTTACCTACTTTTTTTTAGCCAACAATTCTTTTCATTTTCCGACAAAATTTCAACATCGTATGTCCAGAGAAAGGTAATTTTTCTAATTCACCTTACAAGATTTAAATGTAACATACATCTATACCTACTATTTAATACAATGTCTAATAAAAAGTCTGACTATTATACGAACTGCAGTAATTGAATGAGTGAATGATTCATTCAAATGTTGAATCGCTTTTTTGACTTTGTCACATCCTTATAGCCGATTTGCCCCTGTACCACTGTATTCATGTTTACATTTCTCTGTCGTTTACGTATCGCAACGGTTTTTACTTTAAATGGAGATTGTACTATAATACACATTTAATAGTTAGTAAAAATACTTACCTATGATAGAAAACGCGATCTGCTTGCGAATTTAAGCGATCAGATCGCCTTTTGCACGATAATACTGCACAACTCACCATTTTTCGAGAGAAACGTCACGCGACACGGAGCGATGCAAAATGACGGTGAAGCGACTTTAAGTAGTTTTATATAACGTGTATGACCAGTTGACCAATGTACTTTGCCGGAGGGGGTCGCCCGCGTATGGCATCTCCAGTCGATTAATACTCAAAGGTCTCATACGATAAAACAATAGCATATTACTAACACGATAATTTCACTGTTCTAAACGATAATTTATTAAATATTACTATAATTTTTAAAACTCATTAGAAACATTGTCTCACATAACCTCTATTCCATCTACGTCATATACGTCATCGCCTGTAAGGAAAATGATAGATTTTGACAACCAAACTGGTGACGTAGTCTTGGCAATGTTACGGGGAGAGCATACCAGCCCTCTCCTCCTGGAGTATATTATCTGGATGTTTATGAATTATGAATATCTTTATTTATTGGGCCATTGTGGGAACTAACACATGTCTGAAACTTTTTTTTTATCGAAATCTTATTGATTGTATTTTACGAATACGTGGATATATCATACCTAGATTCGTATTTTTTTATTCTATTTTACTTACAATTTTACAAATACTCAAATTAACAGTTAAACCTATGACTAAATCATCGTTTTTCATAGATTTATTACATTTAATTTTATTACACTAGATAACGTCTACAATAAAAATGCCATAATTTTGTGGTTGATTTGTGATTTTTTTTAAAATTTTGGATTAGCAATCTGGTAACACTGGATACATGTAAAATTCGCGGTTTTTTGTATTTTCTGCTATGTATTTTACGATTAAAATTAATTAATTTATTGTTATTTTCAACTGAATTTCTTTCAGTCTATAGGTAGGTAGTTAGGTAAGTGTACTTAATTAGACTATTTTTGTAGGGTTTTATTTAATTTTATGAGTTGCAGAGTTGATCTCATCTCATTGGTTTCTGTTCTGTTTACAATCGTAGTTTCTGTTACACTCGTCCATTTGAAGGAATTTTATATTATAGTGAAAAATAACAATGACGCTGGGAGAAAGTCAAAAAAATTTACCTTGGTAAGTAATGAATAAATATATTTTTTGTATGTTTTGTATATTACCGATATGTATTGTTTAATACCCAGACCCAAGCCACATGAGTATATAAAAGGACTAAGTAGCTATCTTTTATGGAGCGTGTATAAATTGTTACATATATTGGTAGCGTTGTACTGATAGATAAAAATTAAATGAACATTTTAATTATGTGGTTTTGATATAATTATTTATTTTTGTTTCTTTTTTGATCTTGGACCGGGTAGGGTAGTAATAAACAAGCTTTCAGTGTTGGCCTATATAAAGGTAAACCAAATGTTGAATACAAATTATTATCAAATTATAAAGTCTGTATCAATTACTATCAATCTATGTTCGGCTGGGATAATTTTATATATATAGATCTTCTCTCAGTCAAAGGGTGTAAGAGGCTCACCACAATCTTTAGAACCAAAGCTAAGCTCATCTGTAGGCAGTGGTGCACCATGCTGACATCAAAAGAGGCTCTGGTAAAAGGGAGGTAGGGTACAGCCTATTTCTAAGCTGCTCGACTGGGGACCTCCACCTCACAGTCAGTAACAAGTCCTATAAGGATTGTTGTGTTCCTGTGAGTGAGTGAGGTCACCCGGAAGGAAGGAGTGATGGTAGCGGGGTGGCAGCACACAAGCAATATTTATCGTTGCACTGTATGCATGTATGCAACTTGACATAGTATAAAAAAAGAAAGAAAAAGGGATTTAGAGCATACTCCACCATGCTGCTCTACTGTGGGTTGGCAGAGGCCAGTTTATAAATTGAATTTATTCATTGAAAACGTCATTACAGGGTTGAAAAGTATCGTCCATCAAAATTAGAAGATTTAGTATCACATGATGACATTATAAAGACAAGTAAGTATGAACTGTAAGGTACACTCTATGAATAATAAATTGCAGAAAATAATATGAGGGATCATTAATACACTAATTAACCCTTAACTACCTACCACTAATTTCTGTCGTTTAACCACCTACCTGCGGTCCTGGAGACTCCTCATAAATTAATGCATACAATGAAGTATCTAGGGTAATGAGTCAATCTTAAATTGAATAAAATACTTCCTTACATTTTAGAGCTTTATTTTTGACTTCTAAAAAACACAAATTATATAGAGATCTTCGTAAAACTTATAATTACTCATGTAGTTGTAATTCCGACACAAAGAAAATAGCATTCTAAGGAAATCAAATTTATGGCACTAAGTAGTGATCATTTTTACTTTTTGGTATTATCACCTAGAAACTAAATGACTTATCTACAAAATCAAATAATAAAATCAACAAATAAATTTAAACTTGAACAAAATTGCAATTCCTAAACATTCACAATTTTTCGCGGCATTTATAGCACATTTTGTAGGAACACTCAGATCAGTACTGTACCATGATACTTTGTGCTTGTGGTTTTCTTTGAATATATAGCCATGTACAACAAAAGAGCAATGAAAGCTTTCAACTCCAACAGCTAAGTCTTGTACACAAGTCTGATTTTGGTATTTTGGTGTAATTTTCCTTATTTTTTCATTTGTGTACAGTACTATTTTATTTAACATTTCGTCAATAACCAGATGACTCCAAATATCGCGCGGTGTTGTAGAATTATTGAGCACACTGCGAAAGGGTAGTCTTACGCCTGGAGTTTGCTTCACAACAATAGTATGTCGCAATGTTCTTGCACGAGCGATATTTGGCTCAGAGGCCCAACGAAAACGATTGCCGCCAAAATAGTTCTTCTTTCTGGACCTACCTCTAGATTGAAAGTGCGTAACTGGAATATCATCATCTGAATAACTAGACGATGATTGCGACTGTGAAGATACAGTTGATTCGGGCTCAAGCATCAGACTCTGAAATTGAAGGTGATAATGACAGTCCTGTCATTATCACCTTCAATTTCAGAGTCTGATTCGCAATCTTCGGTCTGCACAAAGTCTTCAGTTAAGTCAGGTTCTACGTCACTACAATGCTCATTCGGCACGTCTTCTTGTCAGTCAACTCTTCATGAAGCCAACGTTGAATATTATCCTCATTTTTATTCATTTTGACACTAAAACAAAAATATAAATTAAAATTAAAAATTCACGCAACCACCTACGTGCGGTCAAGGAGACCGCTAGCGAAATATTTTTACTTACCTAGCATAGACGCGCGCACTTATACCCTCGCCGAGCACAGGCACGGTACTGATCGTTGTGTAGAAAAGGTATATGGACGCACAGTGCTCTGCCCCATGCACTTTTAAAAATATTTGAGTTTGAAAATTCGTTGCGGTCTGTGAGACGGGTGGTAGGTGGTTAAGGGTTAAAGAAAACATTAAAACAAAAATTTTACTTTTGGAGATCTCTGCTGTTTGTCTGCAAAAACTGCTGCTTAAAATTGGATGCAGTTTTCATAGTTGTATTGCTGAAGCTCTAACTTGAAACTGGTGTACCATCTTGATATACCAAGTAGAAGTGGAGATATTAATTATAACTGTTTATTTTATGAAGTCATGCAGACAAAGACGAGAGCGGCCGCATGTATACATACACTATCATTTTGGTTCATTAATACAAGTTATTTGTTTATTACTTTGAGTTGTTCTTTGTCCAAAACTTACTTTTACCCGTCTGGTGTTAAAGATAAAAAAAAAAATTAGACAATAATTTTGTTTCATGAAGTATAAGATAAAAAAATGTATACTAATATTATAAATGTGAAGTCTGTTTGTTTGGTTATTTGTTTGTCCTTTTTTCACATACAAAGGATTGACATGATTTTTTTATGGGGGATAGTTTAGGGTCTGTCGAGTTACATAGGCTATTTTTTATCCTGGAAAAACATCTTACCCCCATAGGGAAAAATGTTATATTAAACCAATGCCCTAGCGGCTGAAGCCGCGGGTAACAGCTGGTGTTACAGTACAGCGGGTAGTTTTTTTTTAAGTCATACTTGTCTTTGCACTACGTATTTGATAGTGACAAAAAAAATTTAGTAAACTAAATAAAATATGTGCCATTTGTGTTTTAAAATGTAAATTAATTATTTATTTATTTTCAATTGAATAAAAATACTCTCCAATTAAATTAATAAGTACCTACTATATTTTCTTTTACAAGTAAATCAGTTTATGAAAGAGAACCAGCTGCCACACTTATTATTCTATGGACCGCCGGGTACAGGGAAAACTTCTACAATACTGGCCTGTGCCAGGCAAATGTACACTCCTCAGCAGTTCAACTCAATGGTATGTATGTCTGCACAAACAAATCATTAGATGAATGCACTTTTTTTACAATGATGGGTGCCAGACAAGCATATGGTCCGCCTGTTATAATGCCGACACCATAGCTGATAGCAGGGTTGCCAGATGCTCGCAGGCCTAGGTTGCCAGATTAGGAATTTGAAGTAGCCCAAATCGCCCAATCCTGCGGGTCAGAAATCGCCGTCTAAAGCTCATTCACATCACAGCAGCAGGTCAAATTGGCTTTGGTCCTAAAGATCGTGGTGAGCTACTTATACCTCACTAATATTATAAATGCGAAAGTGTGTGTGTCTGTCTGGACAGTAAGTCCACGCTTAAACTGCTGAACCGATTTAGACAAAATATTATGACAGGCAATGATGGCAATCTAATAATGCGCGTGAGCCGACACGCACTTGGCATGTTTTAATTTTTTTATTAAAACAAACATTTAATTCTCATTAGAGTGTACTGAAACCATTATTGATTATCACAATAATTCATCACCATCATAATAATTTCAGTCAAATACCATCCACTACTGATCGTGCTTTCCTCCAAGGTTAGACCTTATAAACTATCATTTTCCAATATAAATAAAGTAGTAGAAAGTGTGTACAGGTTATGTATTTTGTGCTAAAGAAGATCCACAACTGAATGTAGGTTTCTAAAGTTCCACATTTATAATATTTAAATAGGTGGGGTGTAAGTGGTTCATCAAGATATTTGAACCACAGCCAACTTCACCTGCACGTGGTGCACCCTGCTGACTGATAAACGAAGCTCTGGCGAAAAGAGAGGTAGGGAGCGTAATTGTAAGCTACCCGACTGGGGAATGTACCTCCACCTCACAGAATAACGCAGCCAAATAACAATTCCCTTGAGGGTTGTTGTGTTCCTGCGAGTGAGTGAGGTCACCAGAAAGAATGGAAGGAGATGCTGCGTTGGCAGCGGGGGTGGCGGCGCGCGAGCAATATTTTATGTTGCAAGCGTTAATATGGCTACGGTAATCGCTTCACATCAGGCGGACCATGAAAGAAAAGGTGATTTATAATCATCTATTTAAATATTATGAATAAATTATTTAAATAATAGTTATTTACTAAGTTGGTGTTATCAAAAATAGCCGAATTTCATCTGCAACGATGGATTGCTATGCCTTGTTTAGTATAATAGGTAGGTGGCGCCACACTGCGACTTCACAGCAGTAACTATAAAATGCAAAAAATCGCCACAAGCCATCTTGGAACCCACGACCTCTCGATTACCGGTCGAATGCTCTTTCCAACTGAGCTACAGTTGGAAAGAGCACTCGACCGGTAATCGAGAGGTCGTGGGTTCGAATTCCACATTTATGTTTAAAATTATTTTGTTTTAGGTACTAGAATTAAATGCATCTGACGATCGAGGTATAGGCATTGTACGTGGACAGATCCTCAGCTTTGCGTCAACTAGAACTATATTCAAGGCTGGACCGAAACTTATTATACTTGATGAAGCTGATGCAATGACCAATGATGCACAAAATGCCCTTCGGCGTAGTAAGTATCAATAATATAATAGTAGACACAGTAGACTTCATCCAAATACAATTTCCTTGCGGATAGTTCTGTTCCTGCGAGTAAGCGGCGCAAGTGACCGGCCGGCGTATCTGAATCTGATCTGAATATCTGATCTGATAATTCAATTAAAATTATCGAGAAAAAACCTTAAAAGGGGGGGTCTATCTCTTATAGTTTTTTTTTAATAATTTTTTTCTTTTTTTAGACTTGCGGTCCCCGCCCTTCTTTATTATTGCGATAACTTTAGAGTTATGAGATTAATCTCAATTCTGTTTTTTGTTTTGAAAAGCTGAAGAGGTGTTTTCATAGGTACAATAAAAAAATGCATGGAAATGTATCGTCATTTTCATGAAAAATTTATTAGAATTACATTTTTACTTATAAAAAAGCTAATTTTTGTAAAAAAAAACAACTTTATCTTAGAAAAAACCCCTATTAAACTGTCAGTATTGTTAATTATTATTAATCTACAGCATATCCTTTGCAAATCTTCAGAACATTGTCAATGCCTAACACCTAAGAATTTCCAGTAGCAACTCTAAGATAACAAGAATAAAAAGATAAAATTCACATTCAATTAAAATACGCGTCAAATTAATAAACTCTTTTTTGTTTTTTTGAATCGGTTTTACTATAAGACCAAAATCAAATACCCAGTTAGAAATTTTAACCGATAAAGTTGTTTTTTTTACAAAAATTAGCTATTTTACTTACTTTTACAAAAATTCCATTTTGTACGGAATAGTTTTGTATGGAGGAGTCTCCATACAAAACTATTCCGTACAAAATCATTGTATGCACGGCAAAATCTGGATAGTGATTTTGGCTTTATGACAAAAAAAAAATGTAATATTAAATGTATTTTTTTTAATAAATTGAAATAATAACATGTATTTTGCATAAATTATATACTTAAATCAAGCCTTAAAAGTTAGAAATAAACGACATGACATTATTTTAAGACGTATTCAGAGTGAAGCGAATCTATCTTGCGGGTTAAAACCGGCGCGATTTTAACTACGGTCGCGTTGTGTTCTTGGTTACTATGGTTATTTACCTGACAACAAAGACACGAAATAAGCCTATTGTTATCATAATAAACGTACTGTTAGTACCGCAACCTTGTTAAAAGTTTTAAACTTAAACCAAAAATTTCAATAAGTTTTCATACGCCTTTTTGTTAAATGTGTGCAATTATACTGCAAGAAATCAAATCCACATGTCGGACACTGAGGATGATGAAGTGCAAAGTAGAACAGTTAAAATTACTGTTGTTGGTGAACCATCTACTGGAAAAGTAAGTTTAACATTTCCATTGTTTTTACATGTACTATGCGCCATAAAACACAAGTTGCTGCTTGTTAATGACATAATATGAGAAGATTTATACACGTGCGTACTTTATGAGCAGTACGTAAACTGCGTTTACGTTTTGTATTCTACCTAATTTCGAAAGCGTTCGTGAGTGTTTATGCTGTAATCTCTTGAATATTTGTTTACTAAATAGAATGTTCGTAGAAAGTAGAGCTTTTAAAAAAACGTGCCTAACTTGTCTGTGCGCAGTACAGAATGCTACATGATGAGCGCGGAGGTTTCATGGATGTTAGCGTAATGGGGACGGTGACACCTCACATAGACCTTTTTACTTCTTGAACTATTATTCTTTATACATAGTTCATTTCATCATCATCAGGTCATTTTAGTCTCCACTACAGGAGCACGACCCTCTCTCGTCCGTCCTTGACAGAAGGAGGATTTGGCTTACACTCCCCACGCTGGCTAGACGGGTTGGGGAGGCCTGATCGATGTTTGATAATGTGAAATACATTATCAAACATCGATCAGGCCTCCCCAACCCGTCTGGCCAGCGTGGGGAGTGTTTGACACCTTAGTCGCCTTGTACGACATCCATGGGAAGAGCCGGAGTGATTCTATTCTAGTCTGCCGGAAACCACATGGCCATTAATTCTTTTTCGTACCATATTGTCACCATCCTTATTAAATATGTATTAGAATTTTTTAAATGCTTTTTATTGGGACACGACATGTAACATCCAGCGCCTGATACAGATGATAGTGTATGATGGGCCGCAGGAAACTGGAGTCCTATTGGAGCGACGAAATCACATGCATTTCATGTCATCTCGTCGTATCCACAATGCCAGTTTAAGCTGCCTAAAATGCCTCTTCACATGCCCTTTAAACGACCCATAATCGTACACATGTGGAGCAAGAAATACATCGTCGGACAATCTATTCTGTAGTGTACTTTGATACATGCTGTGATAGTCGATTTACATTATTTTGTATGTGGAGAGTGTGCTGTGCGCACGGTACCTGGGCGAGGGCAGCGCGGGCGCGGGCGCGTGGGGCGGCACGCTGGGCGCGGAGGTGCGCGCGGGCCAGTGCGCCTCCTTGCGGCCGCCCGTCGCCGTGCAGCTGTGCGACGTCGCCGGCAGCGCGCTGCACACGGCCATGCTCGACAACTACCTCTACTGCTCTGATGTTTGTATTATTTTTTAGCCTATTTGGTTTTACTTCATTATCTACATTACGTTAAAATGACCTGATTCATTTTAGTCTCCACTACCGGAGCATGACCCTCTCGCGTCCGTCTCAGACAGAAGGAGGTTTTGGACTACACTCCCCACGCTGGCCAGACGGCTTGGGGAGGCCCTTATTTCCCTTAGTCGCCTTGTACGACATCCACGGGAAGAGACGGAGTGATTCTATTCTAGTCCGTCGGAAACCACACGGCCTTTAATTCTTTTTCATACCATATTGTCACCATCCCTATTAAATATACATTAGTATTTTTAAGCTATTGCATAGCTTTTATCGCGGGCTTGGCGCAGCGACCGAATCAAGAAATTCCGTTACGCAAAAAAAACCTAAAACCCCCCGATACATACTCTTATTTCGCCAGTGAGTATTATCGAGTCAATGGCGCAGTTGTAAATGTGTGCCGGAAACCACACGGCCAATTGGTTTTACTTGAATATATTTATAAATTCGCCCCAGTGGGAGGTGGATAATTCAGAAAACTGATGATAGTAAAATCAGAGGATTCAGTTTGGTGTTGCAGCTACATATCTATTATCCAAAATTTTGTTGTATCAATCGATAGCTAAATTCTGTTACGGTGTGTGACCATAGAGACACACCACGCGCTATTTAGAGGTCGCTTTTCGCTGCGTCACATAACCCGTTACGTACTTATTCATGTGAAACACACGGCGATGTCCATATACAGCCATTACACATTTATTTATTTATTTAATGTGTTACTTGTTGGGTAGCATCCCAAAGGCTGCCAACAGGACTTTGTCATATGACAAGGTCCTGTTGGCAGCCTTATGTAAGTGGGTAATCGACGTATTAGCTGTATACCGCCGTTTAAATAACTAACAGTTTAGTTAGGTGGGGTCAACTACAGTTTAGTTAGGTCAAAGAGATTAACATATGAAATTCATTTTCAGGTCGTATTATTTGTTTACGATTTGACGAATCTCCAAAGCTTCGAGAGACTCTCTATATGGGTGACCAAAATTAAAGAGATCTTTGAGCCCGAGGCTAAGAAGCCGCTTTTGGCGTTATTTGGCAATAAAACAGATTTGGAGCACCAGAGGGCTGTGCGGCTGTCCTGCGTGCAGAAGTTTGCCTCGGAACATTTACTAGAGAATTTTAAGGGGTCAGCAAGGACAGGAGAATCGGTAATACATTATACCTATCTAAATATAAACATATATAAACTGCGTCGGTGCAAGATTAGTGCACAAAGTGTCTGATGATAAAATGGCTATATTCAACTTGTACAATACAAAAAATACTCGAGACATTGCGACCAAAAACAATTTAAAAAAAAAAAACTAAATAAATTATAAAATCTATTCTTACGGTCCTATCCCCGTCAATGAAAATGACGGGGCGTCATTTTCATTGACGCCCCGTCATTTTCATAGTAAGAATAGACTTTATAAGGTAACGCTTGAGCACTAAAAAGTTAATATTTCTATTTACACTTCTAACTGATATTTTAAAGAGAGAAGTAATTTTTGTATTTGTAAGGAAAAAAAATCTCAAAAAATACGGACTGATTTTAAAAATTCATACGCCTATAGAAAGATCCATCAGAGAGTAACTTATGCTGTATTTTATTGCCCCCGTGCTTAGCCGGGGCGGGGCCGGGGCGGGTCTTATCTTTATAAACAAAAATAAATGTTTGTAATGTTTGTCCTCTATGCATTCCAAATGCTATCCAATTGGATAATTGGTAAATGAATGCAAATTGCAATGAGACTTTAATGGGTTGTTATGGGTATGCCGGGTAAAGTTTAGACAGAAAAACGGAAGCACTCAAAGTAGTGTAGGTACATCAACTTGCCTGTAAATTCGACTTCCGCAAAATAACACTTGAAACAATTAACTAGAAAAACGTCTGTCGGGTAAGCTAGTTACTATTAAATTTAGTTCCGATTCTACTATTTTTGGTCGCATTCTACGTCCTATTCGCGTCGAATATCCGCTTGTTAGGTCTTCGGAGAGTGGTCGAAGCTAGTCAGGTTATTTTTAGAAGAAGTTTTAATCCTGTCCAGTTAAAAATACATGGAGCATTTTTGTATCACATTGAGTGGCATCAGGTATACCGTCCACTTGACGCCAAGTAGTTACTGTAGTTTATAAACGCTCGCAGAACAAATATATCCCGTGCGTTGCCTCCCTTGTTTTAATGCAGCACTTTCTTTTAGAAGCTTCTTGGTTATTTTACGCTGCGCTCTCCTGTAAGGTGGAGGCATTTTGCTCGATATACCCTAGTATAAAAAGATTAGTAATTCGTTTTCCTACAACGTACCCTTTTCTCACGCATATAAGTGCGGGTTGCCTAGTCGTAGTCACTACTTGCGGCAGGCTATGGCATGGCTAGGGAGAATCTAGGCATTGTTCTAAAACTTTTGACTAATTTTTACCCGACTGCCGAAGGAGGGTTATGTTTTTCGAGCGTATGTATGTATGTCTTATTATTTGGCACGCTCTACAACCTAAACCTTTTGACAGATTTCAACAGAGGTAAGAGGTGTCGTTAGATTCGCCTTAATCATGCGAGTGACATAGGCGATATCAAATATAAAAAAAATCAATATGGCGGCTGTGAACCGCAAAATTGTCGTTGAAGTAAATTTTTTCTTCTTCTAAATATATCGCATATCGATATATTTAGAAGAAGAAAAAATTTACTTCAACGACAATTTTGCGGTATCAAAATAAAGGTCTCGATGACCTGATTTCAAATATATATTTGATATATTAGTTTTTGCCTGCGGCTTTACTTGTTTGGAATTATATCTGTTGTAGGGGCGTTGTTGTTGTAGGGTTGTTTAGTCGGGTTTTTTGATTTTTTTAATTAACTTGTTATCTTGTTTTTGCAGGTGAACAGCATGTTTACTAGTTTGATAGGACGCGTGATGGGCGTCAAAGTACGTCGGTTGCCGGCCGCAGCGAACGGGAAGTCGCCGGGCGGCAGGGAGCCGCCCGCTCCGAGCGCGCGCGATCCCGCACACTCCCTCATCATGAATAAGAAGGCGCTACGGAAATTACAGAAAGGATCCTCGTCTATTTGTCATCTACAATAATAAAATATTGTTTATAATAGATATTGACCTTTTCTTTCATATTAGCACCCTTGGTAAAAAATATTTATAAATGTTTAGTGTTATTTCTTTTTTGCTCATGGTCACTTCCAAAATGCTAGTAGATAAAAAAGGAAGTAAAAATTTAAAATCTTTACTCATAAAAAGTACAAGATGTGTCTAACTGCCACAATGACCCAGTGGCATAATAAAGCAATTCTATCCATCAATAATTTAATTGGAAAATCTTGTTGTCACCTAAATTGAATAGTACCTACGGAATGTGGCATGCAAATAATTCAAAACATACTCGTACCGTCTATACATAGCGTCATATAATATAGCATAAATCATATACTAATTCTTGTATATATTATATGCCACGACGATTTCACTAACGATTACCGATTTCGACGAAAATCTAGGGTTAGGGGTTTTGAGTATAAAAGAATTACTCTACAATTACAGAAACTTCCAATGACCTGAACAAAGCTCGGTCTCCTCCCGTATTGTAAATTAATTATTCCCGTATTATAAACAATCGTCTATACTCAAATTATTGCACGCAATATTAAACGAACGTACGATTTGTCCAGTTATAGAGAAGTACACAGAGAACGTGCGTTTCTGCATAATTTGCAACTACCTGGGGAAGATCATCCCCGCGCTGCAGTCGAGGTGCACCCGGTTTCGCTTCGCGCCACTCAATAAGAACCAGATCGTGCCACGGCTGAAGGAGATTGCGGCCGCTGAAGGGTACCTACTATTTTTTCTTATTGTTATAATAATAGTAATTAGCGGTATGAAACTCAATTTCACATTCAATTATTTTTAACATCCCTCTGTCGTCCGTAAATTCCCGTCAAGCGCAGAAAATTAGGACAAAATCTGTTTGAATTAAAATGGGCTATGGCCAAGAGATGTGGGTGAATGTTGTACTATCACATGAGATGATCGGACGCTTGCCATAATATATCAATATAATATATATATATAATAAATATAAATGAATGTTTGTCTGTATGTCCTTTATGCATTCGTTTACCGCCCATCCGATTGCAATGAAACTTTGGTGGGATATTCTGGGTATACTGAGTAGAGTTTAGACAGGACAACGTCTGTCAGGTCAGCTAGTTAATAAATAAATAAATATTCCTGGACAAATTACACACCGCCATCGTTCCAAATTAAGCAAAACTTGCACAATGGGTACTCGATAGCTGATAGATATAAGTACTTATATTTTTTTTTGCAAATATATGTAATATCATAGAGTAAATAAATTAATATAGAGGTTTAATCCCATACAAAATATCGTGCACCGAACGAAAGTCAAAATTCCGTATTATTTCTAGATGGTGCTGGCAATAAGACATGAAAAAATTTAATACCGAATATTTCTCAACGAAATTTGATACATAATCATAAAATAATTTTAAAAATTACACAAAATAGTTTTTGTCTGATATTTAACACTAATAATAAAGTTAACAAATGATGCTTTTCACTAAAAAATAATCTTCAATTTTACCCTTACCAATAGATGTCGCTCTGATATGCTTTTGATGATGCTATGTTTTTTTTAGTTACTTTTGGCGCTAGTAGCGGCAGATTTTTTGTACAACGTACAAACTAGCGCCGCGGTCGAAGAAAAATAGCAACTTGTGAACGAAATCTTTGCTGATAGGAAAGTAGGCAGGCTGACTTATTGTCAGCCTAAAGGATGATAAGAATATTTTTTTTTTGTCATACAGTCACCATATTCTTTTAGTTAAGTTGCACATTATTGTGAACTCCGTGAATGACGGGACTTAAGATTTTTAACTGTTTGCTCGAGGGACGCCATATTTAATATTTTGTATGGGATTACCACTTTACTTTTGTCTAGTTAGTAGATTATTAAAATTAAGGCTTGCTTTAAAAAAAAAAAAACATAATGAATACGAATTCACAGTAATAAACTATAATACAAAAATTCGCCAATCTCACAAATCAGCCTCATAGCTCATTTGGAAGAGCGCTCTACTCGTAATACGTAGGTCCCGAGTTCAAATCCACCATTTTCATCCTTTGATTTTATCATTTTTAAAATATTTTTTATAACTAATTAATGTTTTTTACGAATATTTTGTACCTATTTTTAATATGTTGTAGATATTTTTTTTAAATATTATTCATAACGTATCTCAGGCTGACTTATTGTCAGCTTAAAGGATGATAAAAATATTTGTTTGTCATACAGTCATCATAATCTTTTAGTTAAATTGCATATGTTTTAAAAATGTTTTTTAAAAGCAAATTAAGGTTTGCTTTTAAAAAAAACATAATGAATACGAATTAACAGTAATACAGTATAATACAAAAATTCGCCAGTATTACAAATTAGCCTCATAGCTCATTTGGAAAAGCACTCTACTCGTAATACTTATGTCCCGAGTTCAAATCCCACCACTGTCCTTTGATTTTGTCATTTTTAAAATATTTTTTTATAACAAATTAAGGTTTTTTAGGAATATTTTGTAGTAGACTACTTAGCAATGTACTTAGTAGAAGCATTACTAAAAAACCGTAACTTGCTTTTTTGTGCAATGTTGGATGAAAACAAGCATACCACCCGCCTGGTGTGGAGCAGTTACCGTGGCTGTATAAATGCAAATCGCAACATGAAGTATTGTAGCCCATGGTCGCCTTCGCTGCCAACGCAGAACTCCTGGATTTTCTTCTTGGTGACCTCACTCACTCGCAGCAACACGACCCTATAGGGATGTTTGGCTGCCGTATTCTGTCAGGTGATGATACATCCCCAGCCGGGCAGCTAATGAATAAACCTTTATAGGATGGAAGATAGGAATAAAAATGGTCACAAAAATAGAGAAATATCACGTAAAAGAAAAACCACAAACAATACAGTCGATTCGATGTGAGAAAAGTTGAAAAAAAATCCGCGCCGTGTCAATAAAGTCCAATTTACGCCACAGAACTTTCGATAAAATATCGTTGTTATTAATAATATAACTATTAGCATACTACGATTTTAATTGATAATGCATATTAAAATTTTATGCCTATGTTGAAAACAATAATCTTTATTAAAATGAAAAAATGTCGTATGAAACTTTTTTTCATTTTAATAAATCATTCTATTTACAGCACATGACTTCTTGTGTCAAGCGATTGGTACGTAAAACGGAACGGTTTTAAAAACTCTCGGTTATCGGCGCGCGGCCATCCCATTTTTGATACAACGGTACGTAGGTGCTATGGTAGGTAGTTATCTACGTACCTACTTAAGCATTGATAGAGTGCTAGTAGTTTGCGCGCCATCTAGCCATTTTTGATTAAAACAGAAAAGCATAATTAAACAAATTGAACCTTCGTGTACTGATTTAGTTACTAATCAAATTACCTATATCTAATTTGATACTCTTAGCGACCTCTGTTGCTTTTTAGAGTAACTAAATTCCGGTGTACGCAATTTACTATGAACATTGTTCGTCCTCTATCTCTCGTCCCTGGTAATATATAGAAAATACCTAGACCAAGACAAATAGATTTATGTGTTATAGACAATACCCGAAATCTAGGCGCTCCTAGGTTTGATTAGTTAAACCTAAGGTACCTCACCTCCTCCAAAAGCAATTCGGGGTTAGGTAAAGCTGTGATCAACAAAAGTCTTGATTTTGAAGAGGGAGGTGAAGTACCTTACTTTTAACTAGTCAAACCTAGAGGCGCCATGGTTTTGGATGTAGACTATAACATATATACACAAATATTTGTGTTGTGCTAGGATCGGACCCACGACTTTGAAGTCCAAAGTAGCCATCGTTAGACATTCGACTACCGGGCTCGTCATTCTTGTCCTATGACTTGAACAAAGCTATAGTATACTTTCTTTTTGCTTTTAATAATAATTCACACATTTGTGTTGCCAGTGTGAAAATATCCGAAGATGGCGTGAATGCATTGCTGACGTTGTCCGGTGGGGACATGAGGAAGGTGCTGAACACGCTGCAGAGCACCTGGCTGGCGTATAAGGAGGTGACTGAGGACAATGTGTACACGTGCGTCGGCCATCCGTTGCGTTCAGACATCAACGCCATACTCAATTGGTTGCTCAACGAGAACGACTTCGCTGCCTGCTTCAAAAGTATCCTTTTAACACTAGTTGTTACTGTTTACGAGTTGTAATAATATTTAGATATTTTTTTATATGAGATTTGCCCCTCTAACGAGCACGTGGGTCACCTGATGGAAAGCAACCACCACCGCCCATGGAGATCAGCAACACCAAGGGGTCGCCGATCCGTTGCCAGCCTATACTCCTTCCTGCCTTTATTTCTGGTGACCTCACTCACTCGCAGGAATACAACAACCCTCACGGGAATTGTTATTTGGCTGCGGTTTTCTGTGAGGTGGAGGTACTTACCCATTCAGGTAGCTTACATATACGCTGTAACCTACCTCTCTTTCGCCAGAAGCTCTTTCGCTAGACGGCAGGGTGCACCGCGCGCAGGTAAGGTTGGCTTTGGCTCTAAAGATCGTGGTGAGTCACTTACACCCCAAATAATATTATTACGAGTTTAAATGAACACATCAGGTTTCAGAATCTGTTCTCTTATATATTTAAATAATTTACAATCTATACATATACACAAACCTCGTATCACGGTGTTTGTGCGTCACTTTTAATAAAACATCTTTTTCATCACACTTGCTCATAAAGTGGCTCTAATTTCACCGCAATTAGGCACATAATGATACCTATAATCAAACTGTGACTTTTCATTGCTATTATGCATTAAAAAAATAGTGAGTTATAAAGTTTTTTTTTTATTGGCTGAGTTGCTTTGTTCTTAAAAAAGTTTCGATACAAAAAAGATCGTGTTCAATAGTACAAATAAATTAATGTACCAATTGCTTGCTCATTTAATGCAACTTCGTATTTAAATACATAAAACTTTCACTCAAATATAACTTTTGTTTTCTGTGTAATAAAGAAAACTTTAAATTCCCCATTGTATACGTGGCTAAAACGCTATCCGCGGAAAGCCAAAAAAAAACCAGCCAAGTGCGAGTCGGACTCGCGCCCGTAGGTTTCCGTACCATTATCTATAAAAACGGCAAACAAATCACGTTTGTTGTATGGGAGCCCCTCTTAAATATTTATTTTATTCCGGTTTTTAGTATTTGTTGTTATAGCGGCAATAGAAATACATCATCTGTGAAAAATCAATGGCGCCTCAGCGGTAATCACCAACATTACACACTTGTACCATAATGTACTATTATGTCACTGTGTCAAGGCCGCAAACAAGTATACGACTATTACTATTAATGCCATTCATACGCTATATACGTGCGTGTAATTTTATTTTACATTCTAAATAGAATATAACTAGTATAAATATACTAGTATATATTTATTCTAGTATATACTAGAAATAACCGCCATCTATCGCAAACAACAAGAAAGAAAGTTTCTTTATTATATGTTATTGATCTTGCATGGCGTTAAGCAAAATTATATAGTAAAAAGTAAAAACTAGGCCGGTGAAGGATTTTTACCTCCCTGATTTTCGGGGCGGTAAAATGTTTCATACAACTTTACGTCCCGGAAATTTGAGAGATAATAACGAGTTATATTCTCTCTTATTGTTAGGCTACTAGGAAGACATTACAAAGCAAGTGTAGAATCAAGTGATTTTTCAAGTCCACCTGCCATATAGATAATTTAAAGAAGAACTTTATCGCATTACAAATTTTCATTCAAATCGTTAGAGTCGTTTCCGTTTCCAAGGTTCTAATGTATGATTTCTTTTTCGAAGTGTTATACGATTCCTACATTAGGAATATTTTATTCTTTGGTGTAATAGAATTCAGTAGTATCTGATACGGCTACTCTTCGCCATTCTCAATGTGATTGCTTGTAACAAGCATGACATAATATATATTTTTTTTTCTCAATCTTGTATACCAGATATTCAAAATGTCAAAATTGCAAAAGGATTAGCCCTGGGTGACATATTGACCGAGACTCACACGGTCATACAAAGAAGTAAGTAACCCTCGGTTCATAATAAATTATACCATAGTCATCATCGTCATCATCAGCCTGTATCTATCCACTGCTGAATATAAGCCTTCCCCTAATGCTTTCCACCAGATACGATCCTCTGCCTTCCGCATCCAGCCGCTCCCAACCGCTTTCTTAAGGTCATCAGACCATCTAGAAGTATCCAGTACAAGTATCTAGAAGTATACCATATATCATAGTAAGAAGGAGAATTTCCAACTTTTGGAATCAAAATATTCGATCGACTTCAGCTTAGGCGGCAGGGCCCCTGTATCACGAGTGGTTTGCTCTCCCGTTCGAAAATTACCAAACAAATGCATGGTGTTAACACTAAAGTATTGTAATATGTATACAAATAGAGCCAAACTTATTTTAAATGCACACTCCCTTCATTATTATTTTTTCCTTTCGAGAATAAATTATTCTTCTTGGCAAATACTGATCATAATTTACGACCTAATTTATTTTAATGTAGGCACAAGTTTGGTCAAAAATGAATATGAAATAAGTTTTGTGACGATTTCGTAATATTTTAGTGAAACTGCCGCCCGACGTGTTGGTGGATCTGCTGATAAAGATGGCGGACGCTGAAGCACGGTTGGCCAGCGGCTGCAGCGAGCGCATCGAGCTCGCCGCACTGATCGCCGCCTTCCAAGTGGCCAGGGACCAGGTCAAAGTGGACAGTGGTGCCTAGCAATGACTATTACGTTGCTGACTAATTGTGATTGCCAACATAACGGATTTCTTCCTTCTTGCAAGAATACTCTGGAATTAAACGTGCCTTTTCGTTCATGTAAATAAATTTATTGTTGTAATTACACATTTTTTTATTTACATTTACATTTTTGAAATATCTTATGCGGTACGTTAGGCCAGTTCTTGGCGTGGCGATGTATTGCTACGTGCGCTTAACTCGGCGACTCTCTTCTAGCTTGGCTTGGCCTCTGCGCTCAGGCTTTTACAAAATAGTTTTAATGTTTCACATTGTACGGCGTCTCGCGATGTCTCAAATTGTTTATAACACAGGGTCCGTTACAATAGATACATTACAGTAAAATAGAGTGTAGCATAACTATAGAGATAAACATAGAGAAGTGTAATTGCAAAAAGTGTCGCCGTGTAACGGACAGGTGTGTTTTGAGAAATCGAATCGGACTTCGAGGCGATAATGAGAAGAGCGCAGAGGAGAGGTTTTTTTGTCGAAATTGTGAAATACCGTTTGTAATCAATGACGCGCACACATATTGTGTCGATCATTATCTACCTGTCACCTTACTTACGGGCTATATCTTTTCTTTCTTTTATCATTCAAATCGTCGATAAAGTACTCGAATTCGGTACTATATCTGTAAATCTTCGATAACATTAATTTGATATCATAAATATCTTTAAGATAATTCGATTGGGAAAATTCTGTCTTGAGATGGAATCAGTTGACATTTAATCTTCTAAGATAGGTTTAAGTACTTACAATGAAGTGTTACAGTTTAGCATTTATTTTGGTTTTAACTTTTATTCAAAGTCACTGTGAAACTAGGGTTGCAGTTGCGCACCTGAAAACTGCTGAAGTGGATGGAAGTATATGGTTCACTGAGACGGAAGATGGCGTATGGGTGAACGGTAGTATTGTGGGACTCGGTGTCGGATACTATGGGTTTCACATCCACGAATTTGGCGATACGATTAACTGTGACGCAACCGGTTCGCACTTCAACCCAGACGGCACCGACCACGGCGGGAGAGATCACGATTTACGTCACGTAGGCGACCTCGGGAATATCTATTTTAATGGCGCTGATAGTCCTGTTGCTGTAGTAGATTTCGTGGATAAAGTAATCGCGCTGCGTGGCCGCTATAGCATCCTAGGCCGTGCTTTAGTACTACACGCAGAAGAGGATGACTTGGGCCTGGGAGGCCACGAAACGTCTTTGACTACAGGAAATGCGGGCGGACGAGTTGCGTGCGCAGTCATCGGTCTTGTCTCACCCGTCGAGCCCTGGATTGACTAGTGACGTTTTGGTGCGCATTAATAATAAATGAATATATATTAAAACTTTTATTTTATCTTAGAATAAATTAACCTTAATATATAGTTTTATTTACAGACTTATAGCTAACAGAGCCTTTTTCAATTAAGTACTTAATAAAATTGCGGAAATATCTTCATCTTCATAGTAAGAGATATAGATGTTTCGTCTATTTTTATATTTTTAACTCGCATGTCAATATGTATCATCGAATTGTGCAGGTCTTTTCTATAATTGTATTTTGTCTAAAATTTGTTACATAATAAATAATGCATTTTCGAGATCTTTAAACTACTGTTCAGACTTCTTTTCAAATCTAAATCAAATCATATTAAATTAATTAGCCATATGTAACACTAGCTAGGCATTAGCTAATGTTACATATGGCTAATTAATTTAATATGATTTGATTGGTTTCGTCATTGTGTATTATATATTCTAATGGGATTATAAACTGTAATGAGGTTGTGCACTGCATATAGTCGCCAATATGAAACCTGGTTTACTAGTCTGTACTTTAAATCCCAATTGTTACACGATTTGTTCAACTTTCTCCGGCTGTACCGATGATAGTGAGATTTCATTGCTGTAGTCAGTAGCGTATTTAGATGCACTACCTGATTCGACCTTAAAGTTTATAACCCCATTCACACAATACAGGCAATTTTATTCATATCTACTTGAAGAGTAATATCCAGACCGACTTTATATGTTGTGTAAAGGCATAATACCGATTTGGTTCGTAAGCTACAACACAAATAAGTATGTATTATCCAAATATGTTAGAAACGAAGCTGTTTATGGAGTTTGTGAAGGAGGAGAACAGTCCTGGAGCAGGCGCGGACGGAACTCGCGGCGGCGGCGGCAGTGGCCTGTAGTACGGCCCGCCGTCGATGCGCTGTAACATCGAATATATTGTAGCAAATTTCAATCAAGGCAGTAAGTAGTTCTTCTATTTTAAGCTTATAGCCTATTATTTTGAAGGCATGTCCATTACCCTTAAAGGTGATTGGTCCTAGTAGGTTTCTCATAAATATTTGGAACGATAGAAGTAGATGAATTGTTAAATTTATTTGAAGTAATAAAAAATATGCGACAGCAATTCATCTACATAATGTATGAGCACGCTACTAGGATCAATCGCCTTAAGACATATACCCAATTTTGCAAGCAGTGACGTCAGCAATGCAAGTGAAGTTTGCATTGCTGACGTCACTGCTTGCAAAATTGCTGTAGGTACTTATAATAATAAAAAATAAAAGATTCCGACGAATTGGGAACCTCCTCCTTTTTTTGAAGTCGGTTAAAAAAAGATCGGATATAACCAAGGACTCTTTATTAACAGTCATGCAGGAACTAAGAAATTTTGGGATAAAACAATATTCTACGTGTAGCCTTCCAGTACGTTAGTACTATTACTTATACTGTGCTTCCAGTGTAAATTGTACTAAAATGTACTTAGCCATTTCGAAGATTACAACAGACAAATACAACACTTCATTCAATTTTATTTTTGATAGATAGATGTAAGTATGACAAACCAGCAGCGATAGTGGATGGGTAGGACCGAAATCGACAAGTGATAGATAACAAGTATTCAATGTTCTTGTTAATGGCGATCGTGATGTTCGCGCCAATGACAATTCTTTTTCTTATTGTCAGTATGTAAGTCTGAGTATGTGACTGCTCAGTAGGTGACTCTAGATAACAAGTAAAATAGAATTCTTTACTGATTGGCACATAAATGACAATGACAAGACAAGCATATTGTTGTTTGCATTTTGCTTCGTAAAATGATAAGGATAAGGTATTTATAGTACCAAGTTCACGTATGACTGACGAGCCCGATGGTTGAATGGTCACTTTGACTCCGAGGTCATAGGTTCTAACCCGCACAAGACAATAATTTGTGTGCATGAACATGTATGTTTCTCTTGGTCTGGGTGTTTTCTATGTATGTATTTATTATTTTCTATGTTTGTATTTACAAAAAAAAAAAGTATTTTAGTATTATATTAGTTATCAAGTACCCATATTACAAGCTTTGCTTAGTTTGGTACTAGATGGCAGTGTGTAATTTGTCCAGGAATATTTATTATTATGGCTTAGGAATCAATAATGCCCTCTGGTAGACATTTTGGATCTATGAGATTGATTAATCTCATTGACTATATGTATGTATAAGAAGTCTAGAATAGTCTAGATACAGTCAGTAATGAAAGCTGATTAACATCCATATATTCAAATCAGTTTCTAACCGATGTGCGTCTTTAATCAGCCACAGACATTCGTCGTCGTCAACCCTTATTCATCCCACTGTTGAGATATGGGTATCCTCTCAATTGAAGGGGTTTAGAGCTTACTCCACCACGCTGCTCAATTGCGGGCTGGCGGAGGCACAGACAATGTTACCGTTCAAAGTTTAATAGTAAAATAAATAAGTCTGTTTATGTACTTTCGTTCCTGACCGTAGCTAGTATAGTAGAAAATGTTCTCTTACCTTTGTTTACAGCGTTAGAAAATATCGTAAATAATAAAAAAATAACATCATTAATTCATCGTTTTTAATCTGCAGATACCCTATACTGTCTATTCTCAACGTCACTACAAATTTAATCGAAATAATGAACACAATTATAAGTGCTTTTTACATGTGTCTCTTATATGGAGACTATACTAAACCTGATAAATTAGTAATAAACAAATCCCATAAAAACCAATATTTCCAACAAAATAAGCCAAGCGTTAGTGATTTGCTCAAATATACAAAGGTACTAAGTACCTACTTGTATTTACAGTATGATATAGTGAAATATTGGATCCCGCTTCGTTTTACGTTACTGTTTAAGCCATAGATATTAATTAATGTATTATTATATTAATATCTATGGTCCAAACCTGTAATATTAGCAATATTCTATCATTACAGAAGTCGATTAGTCTTCCGGGAACACAAACGCATTGTTTTGGTCTTGTAGTGTAGATGTAGGCACGGCAGTGGTAGTAGTCTTCCTGCGAGTCGACTTTCTTGAAGACGGCCGGCTCGCCACATAGCCCTAAAGAGCGGGGAAACAAGAATCAAGCCTCACCACCAAAGAATATGCTAGTGCAGTACCATCAAAATTAATGTGCACGAAATTAGCTTTGCCAAGTGTTTCAATTCTCAACTTAGAAAAGACGCGATAGAAATATCTATTTTTATACACTGTTAATTACCGAGGTACGCATACATTGGTGTTTAAATAAGTATACATACTGGTAAAACAAACTCATAAGGGAAACTAACAAATGAAAAAAGGTTACAGGTAGGTACATGTAGGTATTTCAATATAAAAAAATAAATAATTAAAAGCCTTTCAATTTTAAACTTGATAAAAATGGGCCGAAGAAGTAGGTATAGATATATTATTGTTTATAATTTTATGTACCTACTCCTGCGTAGGCATTTCTAAATTAGTACACACACCATTGTATTGTATTGTATGGTAGGTATTGTAGTACACTAGTGAAATTCCTCTGAACTATCATAAATATTGAACGTAGGAATAATAATAGAAACGTAGTAAAATAAATATAGAAATTTCGTCCTAAATAAACTGACTTTTATCTTTAAAAGTAAAAACTAAATCGCGGTTCTTTTTATATCAACCCATAGATAAAATAAAAAGAACAATATATAAAAAAATGTATTTTACATACATTGGAGAAAGATATGATACTTATTAACATAGATGATTGTATTCACACGTTTCGATGAAAGACCTGATGGTATATGTGGGCACTGAACACCTTTTGTAGATATATTCACTTCTAAATTAGGTACCTACATATATTGGAATTATAATTTGTTGGAAATTTAAGGGTAAGAATGTTAATGTGTAAATTTATAGATACAAGTAGTTATTGTAACCATAACCTAAATAATAAAGAAAAAAATTAAGATAACCATTCGTATATCAAATAACTACTATAGGACGGTTAGTAATAATATATCTCTATTATAGTAAAAATATATTAATTAATTACTCTTTGAATAATACTTACTCCGGATAAACATTCAATCTACATCAATATGAATATCAGAAATAATAAAAAGGGTGTAAGTGCCAAAAACAAAACAATAAGTAAACCGAGGAATTCCTAATTGAGATAAGGATACTGAATACTACTTATATCATAACAAATGATAATACCAAGTATTGCTTTTATCATGGTGCAGAATACCAAATTTCAATCGATCAAACAGGTGGAAGTTACTTCGTACTTTAATTAGGATATAACTTCGTTTGTTTTTTAATAGAAAAGAACTGACTTTGCCACGGCTGACCAAATTTACTTGAATCATAACTAAGAAAAGGAAAACTATGGAGGAACAGGTTAATATTACCTACTTATAATCCCTTATTCGACATAGATTGTTACCATCAAGTACATTCGTTATTAACATATCTTATTCGGGCTTATTGTAATAATGTCAATTATTATCAGCTTATAGGTAACTCATGGTACCGTGGTACGGTGAATACTTCAGGGTCTGGTTAATAGGACAGGAGTGATTTATTTCTGGTATTCATACTGTCTAAAACTCAAGTAAAGCAGCGACCATTACGATACCTACTATTTACTTCAAAATTTCGAAATTCACGAACTAGGGACGAAAACACGTCAAAACAGCGCGTTACCGCAACTCTGAAATCAACGGCAGGCGTCGAAAGGAGTAGAAGTAGAACGCTGGTGCGTCGAAAGAAGTAGAACACCGATTTCGGCGTGCGCGGCACCACTTAGATATATTTTCGCCCTAAAGGAATCAAGTACATATTTACAAGTGTTTGTACATATTTACAGGAGAGAAAATGGAAGTAACAGTACTTTTTTACTCACTTTTGCTGAATGCAAAGTGACATTCAGCAGCGTAGGGTGGCTGTCTATCACGATGAACTCTACTTCTTGCGGTAAGTAACCGTCGGCAGATACCTGCAAACGAATACATGCGATTAGGCATTCATATAAATTGACGATGAGGACTTCTTAACAATAAATAAATATAATATTGTCAGATGATCGATATATGGTCTAAACAAAATTTTCCTCTCATTTTACTCTCACTTGCATAGTAAATTGTGTGTAAATTTTGTTCGTGACTTCAGATGACAGTTATGTTATTACTAACTTACGCACACACACAAATGCATGTCAAAATTTTTAAAAACATATTTTTCATATTTTCTACTATCATATTATTCCACTAGTTGAAGTTGTTGTTGACATGTTTGCAAGATAGTGTTTTCAATAAAAAATCGTAATACATTCGAAAACAAGTCGAATGGTTAGCAATGGCCACTTTGACTCCGAGGTCGCGGGTTCGATTCCCGCACAAGACAAATATTTGTGTGCTTGAACATGTTTGTTTGTTGCACTGGGTGTTTTCTATATATTATAAGTATGTATTTAAAAAAAAATATCAGTTGTCTAGTACCCATAACACAAGCTTTGCGCTTAATTTGGGACTAGATATGAAAAAAAAATATATATTGGTAGTCCTTACATCGAGACGGTAAGTCCCAGGCAGCAATATCCTCCAGAATTCGCCGTACTTCGTGGTGTGGTAGGTGACGTCACGGTTCTTGACGCGGATGGAGGCGCGTTCCACTGGGTTGCCGTTTTCATCCATCACGAAACCATGAGCACCGCGGTGTGCCTCGGCAAGGTACTTTATCAGTGACTGTGGAAGAACATAAAAACTATAATAATCAGAAACTAATTTACAAATCATATATATCTTTCGGTTTATGGTAGAATTAAATTATGTTTATAAAAAACACAATTGGTAGAGTAATGTCGTGCTCACGAGGAAAGCTATTTCAAAGTATCTATTATATATATATATATATGCGCAAAATCCTTTTGTATATGTTTGCATCATGTGTGTGTCGCAATAACTCTCGACCCCGTGGTCGAGTTTTGACAAAATTTGTTGGGTCGTATGGGTATGTATGTAGGGTAAGAATATAAATCAAATTCGTTGAGCAACGAAATCGCACCCTACGCGACCAGCCGGTCGCGCGACTAATCTTACAAATAGTTGATCGCAGCAACCATAGTTGCGGCCACGGTCGCCTAGTGAGCGGAGGCCGTAAAATATTTACATACTAGCGGCCGCCCGCGACTTCGTACGCGTGGAGTTAGTTATTTGCAAATAATTTTTAATTACATTCGAAAAAGGTAAATACCTAATGAAAGGAAAAAAATAAAAAAAGTTAAAAACAATCAATATCTAGACGAATTTTTAGAATCAATGAAGTCGACGGATATTATTTTTTAAAATCTCTTTGTAACACCTAAAGTACTTTTTATTGTTATAATAAAACATACCTCTTTATAATAGTAAGTATGTAGTTGTTTTCAATATTTTTTATACTTAAATATCATTTAAAATCCTTCTGCCATAATTACTTTAACTTCAATAACATTGGATTTTCATACAAATTTCCAACCCAACGGGGGTTGGAAATAAAGGGGTTGATTTCTAAAGATACATTAGTAGTACACCTCCATACCATCTATAGAGCATACATTTTAAATTTCAAGTCTCTTACTTCAAAAACATAGGACTTTCATACAAACTTCCAACCCTCGTTTTAACACCAAAAATGGGTTGATTTCTAAAGATATATTATTAGTACACCTCCACACTATCTATACATTTCAAATTTCAAGTTTTACTTCAAAAATATAGAACTTTCATACAAACTTCCAATCCCCGTTTTAACCCCAAAAAGGGGTTGATTTCCAAAGATACATTATTAGTACACCTCCACACCATCTATGACGCATACATTTTAAATTTCAAGTCTCTTACTTCAAAAACGTAGAACTTTCATACAAACTTCCAATCCCCGTTTTAACCCCAAAAAGGAGTTGATTTCCAAAGATACATTATTAGTACACCTCCACACCATCTATAGAGCATGCATTTTAAATTTCAAGTCATTTACTTCAAAAACATAAAACTTTCATACAAACTTCCAACCCCCGTTTCAACCACAAAAAGGGGTTGATTTCCAAAGATACATTATTAGTACACCTCCACACCATCTATAGAGCATACATTTTAAATTTCAAGTGTCTTGCTTCAAAAACATAGGACTTTCATACAAACTTCCAGCCCCCATTCTACCCCCTTAGGGGTGGAGTATCGTAAAATCCGTTTTTAGCGGATGTCTACACCCTATAAGGAACCTACCTGCCAAATTTCAAGTTTGTAGGTGTTATAGTTTCTGAGATTTCGTGATGAGTGAGTCAGTGATTTTCTCTTTTATATATATAGATACAATATTTTCATCTACGTGGTACGTGTACGTACATAGTGTTTCTCCATTTCTGTGTACCTAGTAGTCTAATGAGTGTAGGTAGGTAGGTGCACATCTGTATCGCTACATAATGATAAAGTACGTACCACGTGAAGATTAGCGTTTGTAGTTGGATGGGTGGTTAATCTCAAAAACTACGGTCATATTCATATTCAAGTCGGAAAAAATATTACTCGTGGGTAACCGGAGCAGGTCGCTAGTAAAAGCATATATGCTTGCTTATCTATGAATATTACTATATACAAGCATGTACAGGCGCAGATTCAGCCCTCAAAAAAGGTTTTGGTCACAGCTACCCGAAATCCCGAAATTGAGTTTTTTTAAATTACCCCTTAATTAAGGCATAGCGTTTAATATCGATCGATGTCAATAGACCGTGAAAGTATACTGTTACTAGTATATTAGGGTTGTTGGCGACTGGCTGGTTGTGCACAAACCTTTTGTACATACCTATTTGTTTTTCTATATTTCTTTTTGATTTGACGTATGTTTTAAAATTTTTAGTTGTCACGTAAGCCCACTAGAAGTAACATTGTAAAACCAGTTTATTAATTTATTATAGTATTTTTCCATTTATTTTGCATTTAAATTGTCCACTCTTCGTCGTTAACAAGGGTAGTGGCACAGTATTATTATTTTTTGGGCATGCCCACCGTGCCCACAACCGTGGATCCGTCCTTGGGCATGTATGCATTTTAAATGCATTTTTTATTTACTGATAGCCCCCATAATAAATAACCTCGATTAGTAATATTGTATTACCATTGTATTTAAATAATAATAAAATTTTGTAATTGACGTAAAATGCATACAACGAAGCGATTATCCTGATTGACACGTCCGGATCAAGAGATGTTATCAGTTTATGTGATTAACAACCTTATTATTTATTAACAATTAACTTTTTCCAAGAGCTGCATTGATATCATAAATAAACTACAGGTACCTACGGTCAGCCAACAAAGTGATCTATCAGTTTCTACAATCAAATAAATAAATAAATAAATCTATATAAAAATCAATCAATAAATCTATATATATAAAATAAACAAATAAATCTATCAGTTTATACAAAATTTGCTGACAAACGCAAATATTGCTAAGGCAAGACACATGTACAACTTTTTTAATCGAACGACGTTCGAACGTTCACATACCTTATAGGTACATAAAGTACATATATTCTCATTATAGGATTGTATGTATGTTGTAAGGGGCGAATATAACCGACTCGATTGTCAACCAACACTTCGGTTCCAATATGTGACGATGAATTTCCTGCCCATGATGAGCAGTGGGGCTATAAAAACACCATTATAACATTATTAAACTATAAATTTTCAATGTGTTAGAACCGTTTCCGAGATACCAATGTATTCCTGGACAAATTAAACACCGCCATCTAGTCCCAAACTAAGCAAAACTTGTACTATAGGTACTAGTTAACTGATATTATACTTAAATTTTTTTGTAAATACATACATAGAAAAACCCAGACCAAGACAAAAATAAAAGTCTATATATTATATTTACTTGTATGAACTGTAGAACATACACTTATAACACAATATAAGTAATAGTATATATGTGTACAGTATGGCCACTCCCTGCCGCTCTCTCGTGTCGACCTCGCCCTCTGAGACAAATCTGGGACAGTTTGTATGCCGCCGCACGCACACACGCTCATTCGCGCTTTGCACAGACGTAATTGTTTGTGTAGTAGTAAACGATGCGACATTTCTATGTAGTGACCGGGGTGTACTACGTATGTATAGTATAAAATCCATTTATTAATTATGTTTAGGTATACTATAAGTACACCCCATACATTAATTAATTATGTAAGTACTTAGGTAGGTACTAAGTACTTAAAAGATTTTTCTTGGTCTCATAATTATTATAGGTAGTAGTAATAGAAATAGTAGTAGGTAGGTTACCGTTGTAACGAAATTTGTGGCACCTCGGCCACTTCATACAAATGTGTCGGTAAACTCGGCAGCTAATACATAAACAATGACATCTGTGCAGAACGTGATTAGCGTGTGTGTGTGCGGCGCCATACAAACTGTTCCAGATTCGCCTCGGAAGGGAGGTGAGGTCGACACGAAAGAGCGGCAGGGAGTGACTATACTGTAAGTAGAACTATTATTACTTATACTGTGTCATTGATAGATTATAGGGACGGTTTTAAAAAGCATTTAGTCGTAAATCGTTCCGTTTTATTTTTTTTATATTAACAACTTTTCACTCATGAAGCTTGTTCCATGAACACAGGCAATAAAATACAAAGGTTTAATTATGTAGAATTTTAAAAGACAGTTGTACCTAACCATTTCTAAGTCACTTAATGTGTGTTTTATTTAGGATATAACGGAATTGTCTGTGTGGATATCGAAACATTTTTATTTAAATTCGGTATCTTATTTTTTTCCAATTTTCGACAAAACTAACTTGGCGGTTCTTTTCCTTGCTTCTTTTCCTTTCCCATGCACTTTCTCAAGTCACAGTAGACACTACTGTGACTTGAGAAAGTGCATGGGAAAGGCAGCTTTCGAATTAATGATTTTTTTGTTTCGTGCGTAAAGAAGAGTTCAATATAATAATAACCACTGATATTATAAGGATGTTAAGTTTATGAGGTAATATTCTGAAACTATATAAATTATCAAAAAAATAATGTTTCCGTATTAACTTGCGGGCGAAGCAGCGGGCACAGGTAGTAATTAATTGTATTACCTGTGCCTATGTGTACCTACATGGTTTGTAAAAAAATATAAATGTAAGTATATATATAAAACTATGTTTACAATCTTTAACATAGATGTCACGGCGTAATATTAAATTCTTAATTACACACGACATTAATTAAAAATGTGCTGTAATTTTATCAAAATTAATCTATCTTGATAATAATTCTTATCTGGCGCACTTAAGATGTAGAGCATGTTGTTGTCAGCTACATTCAATTCATTCCTAGCGCGGTGAACAGTTCTGTACTTCTCTGCAATAAATAATCTGCAATGTTGTGTAGCTGGCTCTTTTACTTAGTGTCTGTTGGTTTGGTGGCTGGAATTAACGGCGAAGTGAGAGTTGCTATTGCAAATCTCGTGTCGGAAAGTGTTAACGGTACCATACTATTCACGGAGACAGAGGGCGGTCTTCAGGTTACCGGCACACTCGTCGGACTTCCAGAAGGACTCTACGGATTCCATATACATGAGTTAGGTGACATTAGAACATGTGACACCACCGGAGCTCATTTTAATCCCGACGATACCGATCACGGAGGCAGAGATCACGACGTGCGGCATGTCGGAGACCTCGGCAACATACCGTTTGAGGGCAACGAAACGGGTGTAGCTGATGTGAATTTCAAAGATTCGTTGATAGCTCTTCGCGGCCGCAATAACATTCTAGGCCGAGCTTTAGTGCTGCACGAAAACGAAGACGATTTAGGATTGACAGATCACGAGTTGTCTCTAACTACGGGAAATGCGGGTCCCCGAGTTGCTTGCGGTGTCATCGGGATACTCTCGCCGGCGGACCCATGGAATTCGTCCGCCACAGTTGTTCCATCATTCAGTATACTTATTGGTGCGATGTTACTGATGATAAAAGATATGATTGAATAACAATATTAAGTTGTTTGATTTTTAGTTTTTAGAGAGATAAAGATTTGTCACGAAGGTAGAGTGTGTATATATTTATCATTAATAATTATCGTAAAATTCACCCATACATGGGTTAGATCAGGAATGTGTGGTGACACATTCCTAACGCTATTTTCTATGTTGCCAAAAAGTAGCTAGGAACATCGACACCTGCCAAGCACAAACTATGAATTGCAGTGATTAATTGCGGTAGCAGTTGTAAGTTTTTTTACTTACTAATATTATTTTTCTTTTCTACTATTTATTGAATATGTTATCGTCCTTGCACATAATTTCCTATTGAAGTGACATGCAAGCAGAAAACAATATGTCTTTTTATTAAAATCACTAAAATCAATTGGTGCCTTTCTCTTCTGACTCTAGAGAATTGTATTGGGGTCCATTTTTATTTTTTGATATCTTTATAGATACACTTGGAGAAACGTATATATGTAAATACGGTCTACAGCATGGTAATTAAAAAAGAAAAGTGTATTAAACAAGATTTGCAAATTATATATATTATATATTGCAAAATGTGTATGTCTTATTTAACTTTACTTTTCTGTTTTAATTACCATGCTGTGGACTGCATCTAACGTAATATTTGTATATTATGTGGTTTATTATGATGATTCAATATAATATTGATATAAATCATTATTATTTTGTTGTTATTATACTATAACGAATAAAAAAGTACTTGCTCAAAATATATCATCGATTATGTTAGGGAGTATCGGGGAGTAAATTATTTTTATATTCATTTATGATCAACTTTTTTCAGTCATTGTTAAATTTCTGAATAATTCCAGTCAATCCTAGATGAAACACGAGATCTGCTTGATGGTACATCATCAAACCACATACAAAGACCTTACCTACAGAAAGTAGGATTAAGGTATACGCACATATTTTTTCGGTTTGTTATAGTTATATTAAGAGTCCGTATCTGAAATTGCGATTTTTCAATTTGAGATAGTTTGTCGGTTGGATCTATTCTGCATAACAGGGTCCCATTAAACTATTTGTTTTTTCATTACAAATTCAATTTATTTTTTCCAGTTCTAATAATTAATTTTACATATCGTATCGTGGAAATCGTTGATTCGACAGTCCATCGTTCTTGGAATTTTTGGAAGTTGAATATTGATATTTATTCCACATTTTCAACCACAGACAACCACGACATTACATTGTATAAGAACCAATTACATCCCGCGTGAAACATCTAGTATAGTACGTGAAACGTAACTGGATTTAATGCAGTCAGTAATATCATTAAACGTTTATCATGAATGATTGTGATTATGGAATTACAATCATTCATAATAAACGTTTAATGATATTTATTATTAAAATAATACCTAAAGTATAACATTTTACGTGACACTTTACTTACTTCGTTATGCAGTCAACCCTAAGGCGTCTACACACATATTTGCACGTATACAGACGCGGTCTGTTTGTTTGTCATTTTTTGTATGGAGTGGCCAGGGTGTGCACGCACGCTGCCGATAAGTAAACTAGGCTTTGGCGAATGAGAGATAGAGTTAATTAGTAGCTGAAGTGGCAGCCGGGCCAGTATTGTCAGCCTGCATAAGCTAACGGTAACCTCTTTACATCAACCGGACCAAATGTTTGTTTGGAACCACCCAATGTAGAATAAAGAAACTTACCTCCTTGTTGTCGAGCCAGTACTTGCGCAGTTCGTGTGCAGGAGGGTATTTGCAGCACGATATCTCTAGGGTGACTTCCATACATCCATGCCATAGGTAGTTGTAGTCTTGCATACCGCCTAAGAAACGGTAATTAGAACTGTTGAATATAAATATGACTTGACACATATAATTGCATCGGTACGAAGTGAAAATCTTAAGTTTCGTGTCAAAATTCGAAATTTTTCAATTACGAATTTCTTTCGATTGGTCAGGTGAATGTGGAGTTTTTATCCAGCAGGGCCTAATTTTTTGAAATAATAGTTTTTAGAATAAGTATGGTTTTAGTTTAATTAGTTTTTTATTAGGGTTCCGTACCCAAAGGGTAAAACGGGACCCTATTACTGAGGCTCCGCTGTCCGTCCGTCCGTCAGTCCGTCTGTCGCCAGGCTGTATCTCATGAACCGTGATAGTTAGACAGTTGAAATTTTCACAGATGATGTATTTCGATTGCTGCTATAACAACAAATACTAAAAAATAGAATATAATAAATATTTAAGGGGGCTTCCATACAACAAACGTGATTTTTTCGGTTGTTTTTGCTCGATATTGATAACGGCAACAGCTAGACGCTTGAAATATTGACAGAATATTTAGTTATATGCTATCTTTAAAAATAAATAATTAAAATAAAATAAAACAAATATTTAAGGGGGGCTGCCATACAACAAACGTGATTTTTTTGCCGTTTTTATAGATAATGGTACGGAACCCTTCGTGCGCGAGTCCGACTCGCACTTCGCACTTTTTTAATTTAGTTTCTAATTAATATTATTTCAACTTGTTATGCCTATATTAAAGGAAATAACAAATTATTTGTATAGGTAGCATGTTCGTGATAATTTGTATTATTGTTAGATTACCGTTAAGAGATGTAAGTCGTCATCGCCATCTTTAGAGTCAAAGCCAAGTAACGCACTCTGCCGCTAGCATAGCTCTGGCGAAAGAGAGATAGAGCCGAACAACTAGGGAAGAACCTCCACCATAAAGAATACCGTAATCCAAATAAGAATGACCTTGAGAATTATTGTTCCTGCAAGTGAGTGAGGTCACCAGATATAAGGAGATAGTGTACAAAAATATAAAACAATATGTATGAGATTATTATATATGAGAGATAGGAAACGTGTGTAAAATTTATAACAGTTATATCTGCGTAGTGACCTGTAAGAGGATACCAAGCCGCGCCGTTCGTGATCCCGTTCTCGAAGCGAGAGGAGCCAGACTTGCAGGAGACCCCTCGCGACATCTTCTCATGGTTCTTGGAGTAGACTAGCGCCAGGTGGCGAAACACGTCGTCATCGGGCGCGATCGAAGGCGTGTGGGCGTAGCTTTGAAATACTGCGTTCAGGGGATATGTTGGACAAAAAAAAACTGTTAGTCTGAGCTGGATTTAGCCCTATAGCACTATATAGACATTTAAAAAAATCGCTAGTAATTATAAAAAAAACGAATCCTTAAGCAATGATATTATTCTTGAAGAGTTCCAGTTCTAAGAGGAACCAGTTCCGAGTGATTTGATAACCTTTGTGCTCCATCATCGGATCAGTGGCCCTACCGTCAAAGCTGAAACCGATTTAATCCGGATTTTTTTATTCTGAAAATTTAAATTCTTCCGTTTAGTGTATAGCTTAGCCGATTGTGACCCTCAAGCTCAACCGAATGAGCTTAAAATTTTTGTCACTACACTACACTAAAGTGAAGTCCGATTTTTAGAATAAAAATGTTGATTTAAAAAAAAAATTAAACCGCCTTCAGGACTTCTTCTATTGGTGGAATACCCCGGGAGACGCTGCTGCCCGTCTTCCGGGAGAAAAGTTATCGCGTGACACAAGATTCCTTAGTCGCCTTGTACGACATCCAGCGCAGAGCAATGGAGTAGCACAATTTTATTCTGCCGGCTACCATAGGGCAAATTTAAAGGTTTCCCTCGATTTTTATGGGATCCCATCATCAGACCTTGACTTGGTGAATATGGAACCACCTCGTAATTACCCTTTCAAATAAAAAAAATGAATTTGACCATATTTGCTTATAAAATTTAAGGGTTTCCCTTGATTTCCCTGGCATCCCATCATCAGATCCTGACTTGGTGAATATGGGACCACCTTGCAATCATACCCTTAAATAAAGTAAGTACCCAAATAAAAAAAGAATTATGAAAATCGGTTCACAATTCGCAAAGATATCGAAAAACATACATACAAAAAAATATTCAGTCGAATTGAATACCTCCTCCTTTTTTGAAGTCGGTTAAAAAATAGATCTCAAGTTCTGAATCGATTTCAGCTAAGGCGGCAGGGCCCTCAGTGCCTAGTGCGAGTTTTTTGTGCGCGTTCGATCATGTCGACGTAAACAAACCGACTAAATAGAGAAGAACTCTCATGTTGTGAATTTACAAGACGCGTGTTACCTACATATCAAAATTATGCGCCTAAATTGGATACGTATCACGCGTCTGGTAAATTTACAATATGAATTTTTTTCTCAATTTGGTCGGCTTGTAAACGTTAACACGTTCGAATGTGACCAAAAAACACGCACTCAGCACCCAGATCGATCATTATCAAAATGAATAGCAGTGAATTGACACGAGAGTGTAATTCATATTCTGTCACTCGCATTTTAAAATTGAATTGGAAGTATTGAAACAAATACTATTATAAGAATGTTCAATGATTGCATAAACATTCCCCGTAATAAGTAACACGAGTAATACGTCACCAGAACATAACACTGACGATCTGCAAATTCCTGTTTTAGCAGCGTGCAAAAAGTTAGAGGGTGTACTTCATCTTATTATTAAACAGGTAAGTATTAAAGAAAATGAGGAGCTCGATGGCGTTGATGTGTATGTCAGTCTAACTAATCAATCACGCAAGTTAAGCAACATCGACCATAGCCAATCTATGGATGGGTTCATTTATCCAGAACTCCTCCGTGCTTCGGTTGTTGTCTTTACGACGTTGTTAAGGCAAGTCAGTGTCCTTTGGGCGGCTTGAAAACACTTACCTCCGCCAACTCGCACTTGTGGAGTGTGGTGGAGTATGCTCTAAACCTCTTCGATTGAGGGGAGCCCCTATCCCAATAGTATAGCTCCTATCCCAAACTATGGGGTTGTTGCCGGATATAAAGGAAATATTTTAGATATATTTTTAGACCGTTGAATGCCTTATTATCTACCTAGGATGCCTAGATGTTTAAGTTCTTGATAAATCTCCTACTCGACCTAATGTCTACTATTCTACCCATAACCCTAAGCTGCTGCAGCAGTTAAACCTCTTGGATAAAGGTAGAGTGAAATCAGTAGAGTAGCATTATTCACGACTAGTCTCATTATTACTATTAAAAGTAAGATCTGTTTCTTCTGACCAGCCATCCTCCATTTTAGAGATCTCGAGATTAGTCGGAAACAATTTAAGGATTCGATATTCAACGGCCTACCGTCTAGGCTGACGGCAATTTCTCATCGGGTTTTCTGATTGCGGAAATCCGGCTCATGTTTAAATTTGTAATAAACATCTCCTGTTAAATCTGTAGAGCGCTTCCGTCCCTACCGGCTAAGCTTATTACTATTCGCACTAAATTTATGGTGAAGTTAGATTTTCGCAATCAAAAAATCCGATCGTAATCGGCTTCAGCTTAGGCGGTAGGCCCCCGCTGGCAACGGTATGAATCGAGATTAGTACAATAGGTTCGTATAGTATACATACTGGCATTAGGTGTGTTGTCGAAGGGGTAGGAGGCGACGAGTGCGCCGCCGTGCAAGGAGCCAGACACCACGAACTGAATTTTGCTGATCCACTCCTTCACTGCCTCGGTCTCGGGCTGCGGTTGCTTCGTATTCGCCTTGAAGTAATCGGGGAAGTTGCGGTTGAGGTCGTACCGCTTGGAGTTGTACCTGTTCGGGAACATGTTCTTCTGTTATTATTGCCCGCCTAATGTAAATCGGTTGCCATAATTACAGACGCTCGTAATACATGGAGTTTTGCTTGAGTGTTACCACCCCCGCTGTTACAATGCAAGAGGATTATGATTTGGCTGCAGTTGGCTACGGTATTCTATGAGATGAGGTACTGTCCCTATAGACGGGCACGGCCTGGGCTCGAGATTCCCACCTTTCCTTTGCCAGAGCCTCGTTTGTTTAACGGCAAGGTGCATCATGTGCATATTAAGTTTGTTTTGGCTCTAAAGAAGATGGTGAGCCACTTACACTGTAAAACTTGTACCTTCTAGTTTCAAAAGTCTCTACAATACGTAGGTCGCCCTCATTCACCCTCGCTAGGGTTGCCATCCATCCGGGTTTCCCAGGATTTGTCCTAGTTTGGAGGATGTCCGGGGAGCGTACGGACGGGGTTTCATTTTGTAGCCCAGGGTTAAAAGTTTTAAATCGATACCGCCCGCTCCATGCTTGTCACAGAATAAAAAATAGCACTTGTACTAAAACACTGATGTCCGGGTTTTGAGAATCCAAATCCGGAGTTTTCACGCATCTTGTTCTGGTTGCTAGCGTTTAGAGATGGCAACCCTAACCCTCGTGCTATATTCTCTGAGAAGGTATATAAATAAAATTCTATCTTGGATTAGACATTCAACAATTTCCGCATCTGTGCGCACACACCATTGTGTATGTTTGCTCGTCTCTGTCTAATTATAATGATTACAACAAACGCCTTCAAATAAGAACGCTACATAATGGTGCTACTCTACCAACGTAATTGTGCACCTGACAGTTCTGACTGTGAGAAACTTCCTCAAGTCATGACATTTGTCGAGTAGCTTATAAATAAGCAAATACAAAACGACAAAAAAGTATATCACTTCTTACTTCACTTTTTGCTATTATATCAGTATAATCATATGCCGTCATTATTTAAGGTTCCGTTCCGGCATCCAGTTTTTATGAATGAAGTTATACAAGTGAGCAATTTAACGTTATGTTGTAAGTGTTGTAACATCTATTCTGTCATAGTCATTATCAATTGTATGTTATAATAAGGTGAAAAACGAATAAAATTAGCATTTTGTGTACCTGCCGAGAACTGTATCACACTGTCCTTCCCTAGAGATTGCGAAGCCGTCAGGGTTCATCGAGGGCATCAAGTGAATCCTGGTATTGTCAAGTAGCCATTTGATGTACGGATCTGTATTATATGACGTCACGAGATGCTGAAAATATAATAATTAAAGGAAGCGTTCAATTAGGGTTTAATTCGATGTGAACAGATTTTCGAGTTACATTTGTAAATATAATTCACGTTTAGTCTCATGTATATAATTGGAACAAAAGAAAAACTCGGAATATTCGAAGCTTCGTGGTACACGCGGCCTCGAAGTTTTCGAGTTTTAGTTAGTATGTTAACCTGGCGCCCTACTGCCGAAGCTGAAGCCGAAGCTGAAGCCGATGCTCATCTGATTCTTTGATTGTGAAAATAAAACTTCAGCTTAGATTAGTGGCAATTGTGTTTAGCTTAGCTACTAGAAACCCTGACGCTCTACGGACAAAGCTAAAAAAAATTACAATAACGCAAACCTAACACCAATTTTCGGGGTCAAAATTCTCGATGGGAATCGGCTTCAGTTTCGGCGGTAGGCCCCTGTTCACTTCGTTGCTTCGTCGGGATTGACTAGAAGTGTCCTATTCGATATATGAAACAATTATTTTTTATCATTATGTCAAAGCACAATGTGTGGAATAAAACCCAAAGCGAATAAGCGAAGAAGTTATAGAATGTAACAAAAATTACTAGTTATATTTAATAACATTCACACATTTAATTGAAAATTAAACTGTTTAGTGCAGTTAATACAATTTAAAATAAACATAAAAATATGGAAATATCACCCCTTGTTAAAAATAAATAGCAACAAACATTTAACCATCGAATGTAATATAAGTACCTATACAGAATTAAATAACTGAATTATTAATATTCCGAATTGATTTTGTATCTGTTGGCTCTGGTTTTTTTGGGGTCATAATCAAAAAACCCAGAGCAAACAGAGTAGTGAAAGGACAATTATTTTCATTTAAATCCGTCGAGTTGTTTTGATTAAAGAAGGTTATACCACAATACATTTAAATAAGTGTACAATGAGCCAAATAAGTGCTCTACAACCTTCACATTACCATTTTTGTACATTTTAAATTAAGAAGGTATCTTTTTGCTCTCAAAAATAAAAGAAGATCAACCTTAGCAATATTTACATTTGCGAAGAAATTTTTCAAAAACTGTTATAATACTTTATTGGCCGATGGTACTACGGATGAATAACATTCATCCGTTTTCTATGTATTATATTTATGTATTGACAAAAAAATGTATTTAACTATTTAAGTATATTCATTGAATATACCTCAATAAATACATTTTTTTTTGTCAAAACATACAAATATTACATAGAAAACACTTGTCGAACCTCGGATCGAACCCGCGACCTCAGAGTCAAAATGGACATTGTTAGTCATTCGTTAAATTAAAATGCATCATTAATACATTAAAAGTTTATTTGTTTATTTCTTTCAATAGCACGGTAATATTAAAATTTCTATTTTACATGTTCATGGTCACCCCACACTCATCCCATACTTAACAGTATATATTTATTAGTATTCGATATTGAAATTTAATATAATTTTATGTAATTCAAATTTATTTCTTTGTACGATTTTTGTCGTAAAATGATAAGTTTATACGGGTGTATGCTTGAAATTAAAGACAAATTATTATACACATTATTATATTAATACCCACTCGGTGGTAGAGACGCGGTGATGTGATACCATACCTGGATAAGATGCAAAAGCAGTTCCCGGCCGACAGCCTCGTTGCCGTGTATGTTGGCGACATATTTGACGTCGGGTTTGCCAATCATGTGCTCGTATGGAGACGCTGATACCACCATCACCCACAGGTCTCGACCTTTAGGAATAACATAAAAAGCATTTATTGCTTGTAATAATATTCATAAATAACGGTTATTCTTAATATTATTTGGACCTTTAACCAATTCAAATTCAATATTCATAAGTAGTCAAGACAGGTTTGTCTGGTCAGCTACTTATTCACAAAAATATTTTTAAATGACATTTCGTTACAAATCCTCGTTCTTCTCGCCCTCGTTTATTTATCCTCGAGTTCACCTCATTCCTTTTTGTTTCGTAGGGCACTTGAGCCGTCGGCCTTGGCTGTCGTTATTAGTTGACAGTCGTTAAGCCAAGTCAGTGGCGGTTTGCAATTGGCCTCCGCAAGGGAGCAACATGATGGAGTATACTCCAATCTCCTTCTATTGAAGGGAACCCCATATCCCACCAGTGGGGGATATGGGTTCAGAACTGGCAAGTAGTTATTGTTACCCATTGATATACTATGCTTACACACCCTGTACGGATTTCCCGATAGAGTATAGTGCGGTGAGCGATGGATACTGCGCTGAGACGGCCCGCAGGTACCGCGTCAGTTGGTCGTGGTCATGGTACTGGAACTCCAGCTGCGCACCACCATCCCTGGACTCTGCCGCACCCACGCTTGACAGTTCAACTGAAAACATTAGAAAACATATGAAATTACTATATTCAACCCAGGCAACCCAAGCACGTGCCTAGGGCCCGTAATTTTTGGGGCCCGAAAATTAGGGTTATAATTTTTATTGTAGAAGTGAAAACTTCTTTAGTTAGCCCGGAAATACAATGTTGCCTAGGGTCCGCTTTAGCCTTAGTCCGCCACTGGTAATGTAATATGTTTGGTTTCCTTTGAGAGAGTCGATATGCATAGCGAAATTTAGACGTCTAAGTGTGTAAAAATAGGGGCTGAAAAGTATGCGGTGGACGAAAAAACATTACAGGCAATTTGTTCTATACTACTTTGCGTGCTTCCGCCACCAGTTAGTTCTTGAAAACTAATACCGGCCGGCACCTACTGTTAGTATGTGCATGCCATGGCAGTCGCATGCATCTATTAACGGGGGGTGCCGGATGAATTTCGATCGTTTCTGCATGATTAAATAATTTTAACAAAAAAAAAAAAACCGACTCCAACCATTACTCTACATTTATGTATGTAGATACAGACTGGTGATGATGATGATGATGAAAAAAAAAATGCGACCAATCTGGAAGTATACTCTTTCAAATAAAAAAAGTTTTTTTTCAAATCGTTTTATAAACGACGGAGTTATGAAATAACAAACCTAACAGTGGGTAGATACAGGCTGATGATGATGATGATGTTGATGAAAAGATATGGGACCAATCTGTATCTACTCTTTCAAATAAAAAAGTTTTTTTCAAATCGGTTTATAAACGACGGAGTAATGAAATAACAAACCTAACAGTGGGTAGATACAGGCTAATGATGATGATGATGTTGATGAAAAAAATGTGGGACCAATCTGGATCTACTCTTTCAAATAAAAAAGTTTTTTCAAATCGGTTTATAAATCACGGAGTAATCAAGTAACAATCATAAAAAAAATACAGCCGAAAACGGACTCCAAAAAAGGAGGAAGTTCTCACCTCCTACTTTTCACCTCCTCCTTTTTTTGAGTCGGTTAATGAAACAAAATTTATGAGTCACTCCAGAGACTTGGGTTCCAACCCATGCTCAATAAAAATCAGAGTATTTTGATTAAATTGGGTGAGCATGTAGAAAACAAAAATATGTTTTGTTTAATTCATCGGGAAACGAAAACGGATTTTAGGGTTCCGTACCCAAAGGGTAAAAAGGAACCCTATTACTAAGGCTCCGCTGTCCGTTCGTCCGTCCGTCAGTCCGTCTGTCACCAGGCTGTATCTCATGAACTGTGATAGTTAGACAGTTGAAATTTTCACAGATGATGTATTTCTACTGCCGCTATAACAACAAATAACTAAAAAGCAGAATAAAATTAATATTTAAGGGGGCTCCCATACAACAAACGTGATTTTTTTGCTCGCAATTGATAACGGTAATAGGTAGACGCTTGAGATACTCACATAATATTTAGTTTAATATTCACTTTATAAATAAATAATTAAATAAAAATAGAACAAATATTTAAGGGGGGCTCCCATACAACAAACGTGATTTTTTTTGCCGTTTTTATAGGTAATGGTACGGAACCCTTCGAGCGCGAGTCCGACTCGCACTTGGCCGGTTTTATTAAGACATTTGCAATAACGTATCGCGCTATTTTTACACCTAAACAGCTGATTCGACTTTGATGAAATTTGGTAGATGAGTTAGTTATGTATCATATACATATACGAGTATATATAAGTATTGTAAATTGGTGGCGAAAACACACAAATGTTGGCAGTTTGTATCAGCACGAAGAAGTAGGTACAAGCTGTGGTACAAGCAAGAAACAATTAAAGAAGGTTGTTCACCTCTGAACAACATTCTTTAGTTGCTTCTTAGCAAAATTTCTTAACAATTGTTTTTTTTGAGTAATACAATAAAAGTGAATGAAGAAAATAATATTGAGAATTCCATCGCTATGCAAAACCACAGCCGCGTGTCTAAACGTAAGTTTGCATGTGAATGAATACTCACCATAACCTGTTTCAGGATGAGACTGCGTGTATGTTGACCCCAAGGTAGTCACCAGGAGGAAAACGTTGGCTATTCTACTTATGGAACTTGCAGTCATCTGTAAAAATAATAAATAGGACAATTTATATTAATTGCCGATGTTATAGTTCCGCGTGACGGTAATCTCGTTAAGAATAAAGAAACTTAATTAACCATATCAATCCGCCTGCGAGATTCAGTCTCGTCCTAAAAGTATCTCTTTTTTTATACTACGTCGGGTGGCAGACAAGCATACGGCCCGCTTGATGTGAAGCAGTTACCGTAGCCATAATAAAATATCGCTCGCGCGCCGCCACCACCGCTGCCAATGCAAAATCTCCTTCCTTTCTGGTGACCTTACTCACTCGCAGGAACAAAACAACACTCAAGGGAATTGTTATTTGGCTGCGATATTCTGTGAGGTGGAGGTAAATTCCCCAGTCGGGTAGCTTACATTACGCTCTCTACCTCTCTTTTTGCCAGAGTTTCGTTTGTTAGTCAGCAGGGTGCACCGCGGGCAGCCTAAATCTAGTTCTCAGCCTGAGGGCCCTTAGTGAGTTGTCAAAGACCCACCGTACCACCAGAGGTACGGCCAGGGGTCTGAAGCGTCATTTTCGGAATTTGTCATTTTGGGAAATTGTCCATTTTGCAATACGTTTAGCAAGTTATCCTTTAAGGAAGTTGTTGTTCTCAGCCTGAGCCCCTGAGCGGAGATTACGAGATGTGTTTGCGGATTCGGAAATTATTAGGCCATCGCTAATCTCCTTTTACGGAGCAACAGATATTTTTTTTGAAAGACTTTCGCTCGGTACCTACTTAGGTCAAGGGAAAGGCTTAGGTCACCGTCGCGCTCCTCGATTACTTTATCCTACGTATAACCTTTGTTGTACATTTATTAGCGTTGTTAATCTCTGTATCATCGTGATATCGTGGAATAATTAGTATTTAGAAGACTAGAGCTGTGGTTGCGGCTTGTTCGCGTTTAATAAAAATAATATATTAGGGACATTATTTTAGAAACTGGATGAGAAATTTCTTCCATCCATTTGATAAGTGTACCATAGCCGGTGCCGACATTTATTTATTATTCCACCATTCACCACGTATTTACGAAACGGAAGTAGTTTAATTTTCTTAAACATGATATATATCAAACACGATTGTCATCTACAGGATTCTCAGTGAGGACCTCAGGAATCTTGTACTAAGACACTATCGTCCATGACTTCTATGTATTTTTACGGCGTTCAGTGTCATCGAGCAATATTTGACATTTAAAATTTTGAGACCAGCACAAATTAGCCCTGAACTTCATACCGGGGATCTCCACTCAAAAATATTTATGACATGATTTTCTGATATGTGTTATAAACTATCTGTTAGCCGTGGCTTCTGCCGCGTGGCCATTATTTTAATAAATATGTTATTCTCGCTGCAATAGATTTATTTCCGCGATAAAAACTAGCCTATATCACTCCAGACCTTGAACTATCTTTATAAAACAAAATCATGTCAATTCATTGTTTCCTTTCACAAACTAATAAACAAACAAACACACTTTCACATTTATACTATGGAATATGTATATTAATAACGGGTTTTTTACGAATTCGGGTCGCAAGTTACTACTTGCCCGTGGCAACTACCCAAGTTTTCTAGGATACAAAACTTTCTTTCCACGGTATCCCTGTGGGAACTTGTGAGCCGAGGAGGTACCACGAGGAAGAAGTGGTGTAAATCTCTAGTGCAGTGTTGTGCATATCGATGCACGTCGATAATGTGCAATGTGTTAATTGATTGTTTCTTTTTCGCTTTCATCATTCAGATGCACAAAGCGTCACGACGCCGCCGCGGCGGCGTCGGCACGCGGGCTTTCTTTTTTTAATGTTGTGTTTGGAAGCGGCGCTCTAGATGCGCGCGCGCAGCCGGTCGCGTGCCTGAAGGTCACTGGGTCAGTGGTCCGACACCAACCTAGCCCAGTGCATCATACCGTGTACTATGATAACACGGAACTCTGAAAAAAATCTGTGTTATTTTTAATAATATTGTATACAATAAAAATTCATCGCATGGTCTCAAGTCTCCTTTTTCCTATGTGTATACTTTTTCCTATATATAGACTTTGTTGCAAATAATATGTAGGTCGTACAATATTTATCCAGAGATTTTGAAAAACTGCGTCTACAACTACTACAAATGCGTCTACTAAACGGCTGAACGGATTCGGTTGAAATTTGGTATGGGCATATGTAGATTATATCCAGAGGAAGAACGTAGGCTATTTTTGGTGCACTGTAACCGACATTCATGCCGGCGAAGTTGCGAACGGAGCCTACTACTGTATAAAATGGAACCAAATCCCCAATTGTGAGAGATTAAGCTACAAAGAGTGAAAATTAACTATATATTTTTTATCGCTTTTTTCTCGCGATCGAATATACCCTATGTTACTTCAACACCTAAGATGAATCTTACCCTTCTTTTTTGCGGCAGTCAGGTAAAAGACACGCAATGACGCAACATCCTTCTTCAAAAATTTTCGTGTTTTTAATATTACTGGCTACTGCCCGCGCTGTGCTCCGCGTAAACAAATAATAATAATCAATATTTTTGGACAAATTTTACACACCGCCATCTAGACACAAATTAAGCAAAGCTTCTCCTATGGGTACTACTTACTAAATAACTGATATAATACTTAAATACATTTTTTTTGTAAATACATACATATACATAGTAAAAGCTTAGACCAAGACAAACAGACATGTTCATGCGCACAAATATTAGACTTGAGCGGGAATCGAATCCACGGCTTTGAGGTCAAAGTAGCCATTGCTACCCATTCGACCACCGGGCTCGTCACAAAGTGCCGGAATGAAGGTATATGTCGCAATACTGAACTTATTAAATCCATTACCATTCAGTCGTTTACCTATCACGTCGATTACATACATACACTCTGTCTAGAAAGTACCGGGAAAAGATCATTATTACACAAAATGACAAAATGTTAATTATTCATCCATAGTAGATTATTGCATCGAGCACAAAGTAATTTATTATTGCACCGAGTGCCTGATTTAGAGCCCGAGCGTTAGCGAGGGCTCTAATTTAACAGGCACGAGGGCAACATAAATTACTTAAGGCGAGGTGCATAATCTGCTTTTCTTTCAACTAATACCTATAGGAATAGTAGATAAAAGAAACTCATATCAAACAGTTAAAATAGAAGTTTAATTATTGAAATTAAAAGTTATGTTTGAGCAATTATTAAACGTAAGGTTAAGAGTTTTGTTGGGCAAATTTATATTTCTATAACACTGCCGGCTTCATTTAGAATGTTTTTCGGAGTTAATGTGTCGCTAGATGATTCCATTTTAATTCGAAGCCGAAGCACTCAAAATCAGATAGTATCACACTTTTATCGTTTCCAAAAATATTGTCAAGCAAAATTAACAAAGTTCCCGCCAAATCACTTTTTTAAATTTCTTTCATTTTTAACTCAGAGTTAGCAGCAATCATTTTTTAAATTTGGGACAAGTAGGATAGAAACGAATAATACGTACGAAAAAAAAAAGTATTGATATCGGCTGGCTGAATAGAGCTAATCCATTGAGATTGGCACCTTTTGGTGCGATTAAAAAAAACTGTGCAATAATGAAATTTCATACATTTTTATTGCTCTAGAGCAAAAGACTCGTTTTGTACTGAGTTTTTAGTGTGATTGTGATGAAATTAAAGCATAGTTGGAAGAAAAATTTATTTTATCACCTTCAAAATATGCTCCTTCAGAAACGATACACTTACGCCAACGAATAATCCAATGATCAAAACATTTTTTAAACGCTTTTTCCGAAATTGAGTACAGTTCTCGCCGCGAATTCTCCTTTATGTCTTCTATCGAATGGAATCGGGTACCACGAAGTGGTAATTTGAGTTTAGGAAAAAGAAAAAAGTCGCATGGAGCCATATCTGGTGAATAAGGTGGTTGCTCGATGATATTTGTGGAGTTTTTGGTCAGAAATTCGTTCATAATAATAGCCTTGTGCGAAGGCGCATTATCGTGGTGCAAAATCCAAGATTTTTCTTCCCACAAATCTGGTCTTTTTCGTCAAATTTGCTCCCTTAAACGCTCAAATAATATTCTTTATTTATAGTTTCACCTTCCGGCAAGAACTCTGAGTGCACAAAACCGCGATAGTCAAAGAAAACAGTCAACATGACTTTAACTTTTGATCGACTTTGGCGTGGTTTTTTAGGTTTCGGTTCAGTTGAAAGGTGCCACTCTGAAGCTTGTTGACTAGTTTGCATGTCAAACTCGTATACCCACGTCTCGTCACCATTAACAATGCGTTTCATGAATGTTGGATCGGAATCGACTCGTTCTAGCATGTCCTCAGCGATTCTTATGCGATTGAATTTTTGTAGAAAATTCAGCTCTTTTGGGACTAGCCGAGTGGCAACATGTTTCATACCCAAGTGATTATTTAAGATGGTACGGATCGATTCGTGAGATACAGAAAGTTCGACGGCTATCTCTCTCAAAGTTGAATGAGGATTTTCAGTCACTATTTGCTTCACTTTTGCGATGTTAAGTCCAGTTGCAGACGTTGATGGTCTACCAGAGCGAGGCAAATCTTCCATCACATCTCGACCGCTTTTGAAAGCTTTGTACCACTCATAAACACGTATTTTTGATATTGTCAATTCAACGTAAGCCTTCTTTCTGTAACATTTATTGACTCCGAGCACGAAATTCCATTGACGATGCAAAATTTAAGCAAACTCTTTGTTAGATGTTTTTGTCCATTAGGAAAATCGCATTAAACACTAGATATGATACAATTAAAAACAGCACTGTATTAAATATAAATGACAGATACAACTCAAACTCCGCGCCAAAATGGAAAAAAGTAGTGCCAATCCAACAACAACAAAAAAAAAACAAAAAAAAAATGAATTTGGAACCATAAACAAATAATCCATTCCCGATACTTTTTTGACTGAATGTATATCCTCATAAAAAATAACAGGATAATTTTGTCATGATACTTTTTCTCGGTAAAAGTTAAAGTAAACCATTAATGTGCATATTACTCACCACTATGACAGTAGGTAAGTAGTCAAGTTTTGGGCGATCGTGCACAATTAAAAATATTTTTTATATTATATTTAAGAATACTGTCATATATCTACGATACATCAAAAGTAACATTATATAATGTACGTATCGAGGTGAGGACACGAATTAGTTGTGGGCTACAGTATTTATAGACTGCTAATGCGACGCCATTGCGCGTTAAAATACTCTCGATTATTGTTAATTAAATATTGATATTAATAGGAACTGTTTTTGTTTATGGGCCCACCACACATTCCCACTACTGCATCTCCTGTGTACCCAGGATTAACAGCGGCGACCGCCAAAAAAGGCAATGAACAATGAAGCCCATTGCAGTCCCAGGGGTAAAACTACGGCTGCCTTGGAACTCACAACGAATTTAATCAGAAGAAATTAGTAGGAGTAGGAAGCTTTTGGAATTTGACTTCTCCTCTTAGCAATGTGAGAGACAGCAATATGGCAAATAAGGCATTAAAAGCCTAAAGAGATGGCTAGTCAAGTGAAGCTCAACTGCCGTGCACCACGGATTTTAAGTTTCTAACACTATGAAAACATTGAGTTGTTACCTAACACATCGATTCCAATAATATGAATTGCAAAATCGTCTGAACGCTTGGTAATTCTCCCTTGTTGCTACCAAATCAGAATAGTATACTACCCCGGATGCAACTTGCAATGAATTCAACATGTCATCCCGCTCCCGCCGCCAAAGATCACATTCCCAGAGAACATGGTGTGCTGTTTGATCGAATTCAGAATTAGCAGTAGAACATTCGCATAAGGGCGACGGCACTAATTTAAACGAAAAGAGTTTAGCCTTAAAATTGCCATGCCCCAGTTAAAAATTGCGCAACGGGGTGGTCGACTTCTCTTACCGATTGAAAGAACAGATACAAGTGGCGTCCTTTAGTAGAAGTTTTCCACCTTTCCTGCCATTCAGACAGCAATGTTTCAAATACTTCATTAATAGGTTTGAACAGTCTATTTTTTCACGATCACGCGTTTTCACGAAATCAGGGACCATATTTTTAGATTTACATTGAAGCGCGGCGTTGTACTTCTAAGTCTACTGGTAACACACCTGCTAGCACGGGTAGTGCCTCGGTGCTTACAGTTCTATACGACTTACATAAAAATATCAGAGCAAGGCGCTGGCTTTGAAGCAATTTATGACGTGCTGCACCTATTAATATAGGTGCAGCACGTCGTAAATTGCACTATCTGCCCACGCAGGTGATAGGCTGTTTTTGTTTATATCTCAAATGTTTAAATTTGTCACTCCACGCAAAAGTATGGCGGCGTTCAATAGAAAGATAAATATTAATTTCAAATTAAACGTTTTTGTTTATTCGGTTTCTAGTATATGAACTAGGCGTCGTGACGACCTATGGTCCATAACAAGGTAGCCATAGACTAAATATTATGATTATTATGACACGAAACAATGGTCATGATTGTTATCATATCAATATGCGTCTATCTCAGTTTGAATTCATGACTGGTGGTCGGCGTGGTCTTGTAAGATTTTTGTGGGATTTGGCGTCTCGTAAATTTGTTTTCTATTTAAACCATGAAGTCAATGGCGTAGCATGGGTAATAGCCCGGTGTCACAGATACAGATACTACAATTGCCCAATTTATATATTTAAAATATATATGATAGGGGGGCAAACGATCATGTGGGCACCTGATGGAAAGCAATCACCACCGTCCATGGAGATCAGCAACACCAACGGGTCGCCGATCCGTTGCCAGCCTTCAAAATCAAAATCAAAAATCAGGCTCATCTTCATTTTCATCAGCCTTATACTGCTTCCTTTCTTTCTTTCTGGTGAGCTTACTTACTCGCAGGAAGACAAAAACCCTCAATGGCAAAAGGCAATTGTTATTTGATTACGGTATTCTGTGAGGTACTTCCCCAATCGGGCGGCTTAAAAATCACGCTATGCCCTACCTCTCTTTAAAAGTGTAGTATGTAGTGGTAGTGGGGTGCTACTTATTAACCCAAGACTGAACAACTACAAATAAGACTTACAAGCGAGGGCGGATCCACCGTTGTGTGCACGGTGGGCATGAATACAACCCTTCGAAAAAAAGGAAATAATGAAATTCAAAAGACCTTCATAAGTCATGATTGTTCATGAGCAAGTTCGTACTCCGACTTGTCCTTGCCCGAGGGTGGCTGTGGCCACAACCTTTTTTGAGGGCTCGATCCGCGCCAATACAATCATTATAATACTATCTTTGTATTGAGTATCGTAATTAATAACAAATTATCTTATGAAAGCCATGAATATGGTCACCCATATTCGTTTTTAGACGACAGTTAATAATCGAAAACGACTAATCTCATCAATTTGACATTGTGGAATTCACTGCCGGCACATGTATTTCTCTCTTCCTATAATCCAGGGTCGTTTAGAGAAGCGTGAAGAAATACTTTCATGGGTCGTCAAGGGTGGACCGTCAGTGCTGCGGCGCTAATCGCAGTGATGGCGGTCCTCACATTAAGTCTTCACTTGTGCATTCCAGCAGACAAGGTAGAGACATTTTGACCGACGAGGATAAGCTCTTTCTACATTAATGATCGAAGCTTTCTACCAATCAACCTTTGGTGAATGTAGACATACATGAATATGGCCGTCGTTAACCCTTATTCATCGCACTGCTGGGACACTGGTCTCCACTCAATCGAAGGGGTTTAGAGCATACTCCACAACGCTGCTCAACTGCGGGTTGGCGGAGCTGTGTTTTTAAAGGCCACTGAATTGACTTAACGACTGTTCTTTAACGGCAACAACCGAGACCAACGGCTTAACCTGCCCTTCGAAGCACGGAGGAGTTCGAGATAAATAAACCCAATCATGGACCGGCTACGGTTGACGTTACTTGCGTGATCGATTAGACTGCAACGCGCAACGACTTCGCGCTCCTTATAACGAATATGGTTTATAAAATAATAATTTTGAAATAAATTTCAATACAGATGAACATAACGTTATATACAATACTTTGTTTATAGATATGTATTATTTATATTTTTATATATAGATGTCTATTACATACAAAGGGTAAAATTAAAAACTATTACGATAATGATCCTTGTCTGGATAAATTGTTCAGCAGATGAGCTTAATATTCTTTTTGAAAATTAACCTACTGGGGAATTTTCAGATGGAATCGGGTGACGCATTCCAGAGAGGTGAAACATGCAAAGTAATAAAGATATAAAACCAAAGCTGACTAGTGAAGTAGAATATAAAGAATGACTGTTAGAACGAAGGTCGCATTCATGGGGCTCATTGATATAGGTACTGGGATTTCCAATTCGAATATTTCGGAGAATTAGAAACAGCATTATTATGTTATAACCCGGTTTGGTGAAAAGTTCTTCATATAGGTAAGTCGTGATAACAGATCCTAGCATAGTCAACGTGCGGAAAAATAAGAGATATGATTAATGTCATCTGAATATAAACAGGAAAGAAATATAGATGGATTAACAAATTGTAGCGTAAAAGTGGTTACACGGTTGATCTCCGCGGTTTAGGAAATAGAGCTAAGGATCATGCTTCAAAATTACAGTGCGATTATAAGTCTTATTACGTACGCGCGGCGTTAGAACACGGTACAGAGGTCGAAGTGTTAAAGTTGAAGTGCTCTTAGGGCGCCTTCACACTAGCGTTTGTCCAGCGTACTTCATCAGATTCAGAATCCAATTATCTGATGAAATATTACAAAGTCTTCTTTATCTTAAGTATGTCTTGTTATTTCCGTTTTATTTATTTTTCTTTAAGAACCTTCTCCTGACAATAAAACAAAAACCGTTTCAATTCCTATAAAATAAAAAAAATCCATTTCGTATTGTAGATTATTTAATTTTGGTTCCTATCTACTTAACCTAACTACTATTATTGTAGGTAGGTACCTATTTTTTCGACTGTATCTTTTTCAAATAGCTAGCTAGGGTAGAGCTAGGGTTGCCAACTATACTGTTAAAAACAGTATTATACAGTTTTTCACTAAATTATACTTTTTTACTGTTGGAACAACAATACTGTTTTCAGCATCAACATGCTTAACACTAAACTAACGCATTTTTATAAATTTGTAATTAAAAATTAGGTCCTGATTTAATTTTAGTTATAATTGTGGTGAGGCGTTTGTAATATTTTAAAAAATCTGTTATAAGTTGTGTGAGAAACTCTAAAACATATGTATTTAAAACATTAAATAAATAACTGTTCGTTTTTCTAAAATACTGTTTAAAATTTTTCGCAGACCTAAATATACTTTATTTCTTGTAAAAAAAGTTGGCAACCCTAGGTAGAGCGCCGCACAAAATACTAAATTTGTAACTGCGCCGCGGGCTGAAAAAGATTGGGAACCCCTGATCTAAGGGGTGAGCCAGACAGACAGGTGAGACAAACACGGATGAAAGCTTGTATAAAAGACCATGCGGAGGAAGTCGCAGGTCATCATCATCATCATCATCATCATCATCAGCCTGTATCTATCCACTGCTGGATATAAGCCTTCCCCAATGCTTTCCACCAAATACGATCCTCCGCCTTCCGCATCCAGCCGCTTCCAGCCGTTTTCTTAAGGTCATCGGACCATCTAGAAGGAGGGCGTCCAACGCTTCGTCGTCCTACGCGCGGCCTCCACTCTAATACCTTCCTCCCCCATCTGCCATCACTTACTCGGCAGATGTGACCCGCCCATTGCCACTTCAGCTTGCAAACTCGAAAGGCTATGTCGACAACTTTAGTTCTCCGTCGAATTTCTTCGTTCCGGATTCGATCCCTCAGAGAAACCCCGAGCATAGCCCTCTCCATCGCTCGCTGCGCGACCTTTAGCCTGTGGACCAGTCCGACGGTCAGTGTCCAAGTCTCTGCACCATAGGTCATTGCAGGGAGGACGCACTTGTTGAAGACTTTAGTCTTCAAACATTGGGGTATCTTTGCGGTGAAGATGTGCCGAAGTTTTCCAAAAGCTGCCCAGCCCAATCGAATGCGTCTATCGATCTCTTTGTTGAAGTTACTATAGAAATTAATACAATGAATAATAGAAAATAATAGAGAAGCACGATGGCGTGAGGCACGTGTCAGTCTAATTGTACACGCAAGTTAAGCAACGTCAACCGTAGCCTGTTCATGGATGAGTTTATGTTATCTCGAGCTCGTCCGTGCTTCGGAAGGCACGTTAAGCCGTCGGTCCTGGTGTTTATCATTAGATGGCAGTCCTTAAGCCAAGTTAGTGGCCCAACCCGTAGTTGAGCAGCGTGTTGGAGTATGCTCTAAACATCTTCGGTTGAGGGAAGACCCGTATCCCAGCAGTGGGTAAATAATAAGTTCAGTACTTTACAAAGTCACAAAAAAAGTACCAATTGACAACAATAAATATTTCAATCCACAAAACAAATCACAGACAACATTCGCGACGTAAAAGTGAGACCAATCGATTTGACATTTACATAACAATCAATAAATATTCCAATCCTTTTTAACTGGCACTATTTGTATGGGAAAACGTTTTTTCTTTTATTTAATTCTTTCGTCAATTTTTCAATGTTTTTAATACTTTCCCGGCCAAGATACGACATTATTTTATATATTATATAGATTTATGTAGCTTGATTTAAATTTCTGAACGCATGCATAAATATTTTAGAACCAATAAATCAGCCTGGCGCAACTCAAAGTAAAAAAACGACTCTATGAATCGGAAGCGAATTTGGTACAAATTCTGATTGTTTTCGCTTCCATTTCATACATATTAGAATTACGCTATTTGTATGGCACATCCGTCTCTTAAAACGTAGTGGTTACATTCTCTTTGCAATAAATATTTAAATCCACAAAACTGTTTTCAAAACAAATCACAGCCAACTTTCAAGACGTAAAAATGAGACCAATAGACTTAACATTTGTTTTTAATCTATGACATTTGTTCTATAATGAGCTTAATATACATTTCTCAACGTCACATTTGACAGCTACGACAACCACGAACATTTTATATGGGAAAATGTTTTTTCTTTTATTTTATTTTTTCGAGAATTTTCCAATGTTTTTAAGAGTTATTCTGCTATTCGGGACGGAAACAAATCCAACAAATCAAAAACCATGGCAATCGGTCCAGCCGTTCTCGAGTTAAAAGTGTTGTAACAAACACGACTTTCTTTTATATATATAGATAATGATTCTTTTAATACTATGGGATAGCCATATGGGTAGATATATAGTTCAATCCGGATGAAATCGGGGTGAGCCACTAGTATTAGTTAACATACGGGCAGATATGTCCTTGACATGGTTTTCTTTTGCGTCTGTGTGAAAGTGACAACAGAGTATCCGAATATATCTACGAGTATCATAAGGTCAGTACAGAGCGGGTTGGTAACTTTTTGCATTGTAGGATGAAGTAGGGTGGTAATATCCATATTTCTTGTTGTACTCATCATATGTTATATAATTATAGATTGTCGTCTGTTTTATTAAAATTACTTCTTTACTTCTATATATATAAAACAAAGTCAGATTAGTACCAATAGTACCATTTAAGTATAACTCAAGAACGGCTGGACCGATTTTTAATTTTTATTATTATATGTATATACAACTTCCCTGATTTTTATACTAGGCAGACAAGTATGCGGCCTGCCTGATGTGAAGCGGGTACCATAGCCATATAAACGCTTGCAACGTGAATTAGCACTCGTGTGCCGCTGCCAACCGGCAACTCCTTCCTTCCTAGTGACATCACTCACTCGCAGCAAAACAACAACACCAAGGGAATTGTTATTTGGCTGCCGTACTCTGGTGGAAGTACTTCCCAAGTCGGGCAGCTTACGAAATACGCAATGCCCTATCTCTCTTCTTGCCAGAGTTTCGTTTGTCAGTCAGCAGGATGCTTCACGTGCAGGTGAGGTTGACTTTATTTCAAAGCTGTTGATTGATGAACCACTTACACCCCAAAATGATTGATTCTTATGAGTAAATCACTTTCTATGAAGGTACAAGATATTTGTCAACAGCATATGAAATGCAAATGAACCATTTACCTCGTACATTTATCTCGTACATGAGTGGCTTCAAGTAAAATCGATGGGGTTGAGAAATTGACACTGAGCCAGTCGAACATTGGCATTAAATATATAGACAAGTCAATTTATAGGCAATTTGATCTACACTACTTTGCGTGCTTCCGCCACCAATTAGTTCATGCAGATTACTGCCGGCCGCCGTGTCAGACCTATATCCGTTATCTCACGAAACATAGTTTTGAGAAATCGCCTTCTAAAGATTTTTTTAGATATTCTCGTTTTGTTGAATATATAGAAGCATTAAATCAAATGTTTTTACATAATCAGACGTATTAATATGTGACAAATATCGGACAATAATCAGATTTCTTTTTATACTAATATATTACAAGTTAAACGCAATAACAGATATAGGCGTGACAAGCTCTCCATACAATGCTTGTTATGAGGTGCTCTGTATCATAAGATACGTGAGTTAACTGCTACAAATCTAACACGGAGTGTTTTCCTGAACTCAGTTAAGTATTAGTTACCAGAAATTGGTTTAACACTATTATGAGATTCATAAAAATAAAAATAAAATGTTTTGCAATGAATCATTTATTTCTACTTAATTATGTTAATGTTATTAATCATTAATACTGTAAACGTCTCGTCATAAAGATTTTTGAACTTCTACAAATTCAGCCTTTACAATGTATCAATTTATATTGTTTACAAATGAATAATCAACAATTATCTAATTTCGTTGTTATGCATTAAAAACAACGTAACCGTAAAACAAAATCTGTTATTTCTTCTAATTATTATAAAATATAGGAATTGTACTACAAAGAAACCTTTACAATATTGAGAACGATTTCTTTTCATAAAAGTTTTTTTTTATAGAATTTTAGAATTTTATCTAGTCATTAAAATTAATAGGTAAATCAACTTAACTTATGCAACTTTGATAAACTTTATGATCAATATGATATTTTAACTGGTAAACAAAATCTGGAATCTCTTTTAAATTTTTCACTGTGTGCTTCTTTTTGATTTTGACACAGTGTGCAAATATCTTGCTTGGGTGTAGATGTCGATAGATTCATTTCTCTAATGACTGCGTGAAAATATTCCCAGCTGCATTTTTTTTACATCAGTTTCTTCACAATAATTTATGTATGACTTATATAAACCCATAACCACACTTAGCATGGCAAATAACGTCTGTTTGGAGCATGGTACAAGTTATAATGTGATATAGTTGGAAGAATCTTCTCTATGTAATCTGCTTATATTCTTCTAGAAATGAATTCCATGGTCTGACTCGACCATGATATTCAGGAGCTGCTGGTAACTCATCGACATCAGTAATTCCGTTTTTAAAATTAGCTATTAGCACAGTTATTATATCATCATTTTTAAATCCAAGCGTATTTGAAAAAAAAACTTTGCACACTCTCTACACAACAAAAGAAAACTTTAGACGAAACAATACGTTGACTTGGACTATTAGAAATATTAATTCTATTAGTCCAGGTCAACGTATTGTTTCGTCTAGAGTTTTCTTCTGTTGTGTACAGATTTCTTCGTTTTCTTTACGTGTCTAGAGATAAAATTTATTTGTGCCTGCTTATTGAATCCTCTAAAATTTAACCATATTCTTTCTCTTTTCTTCTCTTTCTTGGTCTATAAAATTTTGATAGCATTTTTTGCGGCATTCTTTTCTGCAAGGTGGCTTTAAAGTATATTTCCTTTTCTCCATTTCTAGACGTTTAGCAGCATTCCTTTCCTACTTCTGGCTATTTTCTTACGCTGATGATGAACAACCAATTCTGAAAGTGTTTTCACTACTAAGTTGCTATATAAGTTCTTCAGTACTTTTATCGAATGAGTTTTCATTGTCGGCAGCTGTTGCAGCATTTACATTATTAGTGCAATACATCTATGATCTGTGATAGATGATGTCGATTGGTAGAATCAACTTCAAATTGTTGTGCTTGACCAAATATGGTTTTCGAAGGATCAGGTGGTGTTGATACCTTATTTAACATAAAATTATCTTGACTGGGTGTTAAGATAGCCTTGTCAGCATTTTCAACAAATGAAGACAAATCAAAAGATGATAAATCGACTGTACGTAGCCTGATGGTATCAGAAAACTCCATGTTTTCATTTAAATCGACCAAATCTTCTTTGCTAAGTTTTGGCAGCGTATTTGAAAGTATTTGGTTAGGCTGAAGTTCAGTGTAAGAGTTTGGTGACGATTGCTCAAAATCAATTGGTGGTGACTGTTGTTCAATATCGTATATAGTAATGGTGTATTTTCCCAAGTTAGTGACCAAATTATTAACCTGTTAATTCCTGATTTTATTGAAAAGTGTTTAGAAATTGATGAGCGGCCTTATCTTCTTGATCTGTAACGTTTTCCACCATTAACCACAGCTTACGAGGCTCAGAATGGATATCAGCTTGTGTTTCTACGGAGCGAACGTAGCTGTCTGTGCGCATCCGTCACGGCTCACTCATGTATTACTAGCTAGTTACCAGAGTTAGGCTTTACTAAAGAGTTCACAACTGTCCTGAATATGTCTGTTAAGTATATGATACAAGATTTACCCATGATAATAGTAGCCAAAAACATAGTTACATGAGTTGTGTGACAGCTGCGTATGCAAAATCGGTAAGAGATTTTGAAAAAGTATCAATAGGACTGGATAGAGAAGGCTAAAAAAATATGAATAACACCTGTTACGCGTAACTCATGTATCTTAAAATACAAGACCTACGCCTGACACGGCAGCGGCACCCACCCACTACCGTTAGTAGCCTACGCGAGGCGAAAAACGTGTCGCCGAGACGACCACGGCAGTCGAGGCAGTGGCGGTCGCATGTATCTTCTGTTTCAGATGTTGGAGATTCGCCGAGACGACCACAGCAGCTGGAGAAGAGACGACCAAAGCAGCCACGGCAGTCGCAAGCAACTACTAACAGTAGTGGGTGGGTGCCGGCCGGCAGTAATTTGCATGAACTAATTGGTGGCGGAAGCACGCAAAGTAGTGTAGATCAAATTGCCTGTAAATTTGACTTCCGCAAAATAACACTTGAATCAATCAGAGATCTATGCTGTATAGCGAGAAAAATCCTAGGTGTGTGGTCTGATACCGGAATGTGGTACCTACCAAGGACACATTATTTCTTTAGAACGGCTTATATCATAAACTAATAACATCTTTGAATTAAGAAAAGGAAGGTCCCTGTTTGAGCCGTATGTTATGTTTGATATTTTAAACACTACTGATCCGATTTAGATAAATAAATGAATTGTCGAAGTTTTTGATTTGTGAACATAACAACTGCATCCTATGGATGAAATTTCAAACCAGCCGTAGTGGTTTTAAGGAAAAACGGAGAAGAGGGACAATATTAAAATCCTCAAAACATTCCTCATGATAAGATACGATAGAAGTCACTCAGACTACCAAAATCTCTGCGTAGCGTGGTGATGACCTCTGAGTTCCTCACAATGCGGATTGCACGTCGTAGCGGATATTATTGTCGGAAAGCAACAGTCTTGGTGTTTGAAGTATTAACGATTGAAGGCGACAGCAAAGCAAAAAAAATTGAGGTAGGAGAGAAGCGTAGGCAAAAAATTATTGCTGTTTTCCTAGATGGGTCTGTCTGCACGATCCCACTTCCCACGAAGGTCAGTTAACGCTGAGTGGTACATTGTCACAACCCTCTGTTTGCCCCGCGTCGTGATTTGCCATTCCCGGCAATATTGCTAAAATTACCATAATTTTAAAATTAAAATATTTCCATAATTCCTGCATACAAAATGATTGCCTTGAGAAATATTGCCGGTAATGGCACATCTCTATCTAGCCCCGAGCTAGAGACTGAAATTGGAGAAAACTAATGGCAGAGCGTAGTATTATTGAAAAGTAAAAGCTCCAACTGGAGTAATTTGGCCATATTGAGACGTCGGTAGAGGATCGGGCCGTGAAAAGAGCATACGGGAGACCGAATGAAAAACGACCGGCAGCCGCCCCGGGTGGAGTAATAATGCCCAAAAAGATATCTAATTAAATATCAAATGGGAAGTGGATCAATCTAGATCTGACTGGTGTCTCTTGATGTCGGACGCCAAGATCACTTTGGGTCGTCGATCCAGCGTAGTAAGTATTTATCTCAATGAAGTCATGAATTTTTGGTTGCTCGCCTGACAAGTAGCAGCAACGGTTTTTGTGAGCTTTCCTTCCGTCGTATGGCATTGGCACATTGACCCTATTAGTGCCGTCCCGCTAACGATGGTCACTTTCATTTTCAAACGAGCTGTGCCAATATACAATAAAATTTAGTCACGCACCACTCCAACATTTTAAAATCTTTATGATATCACCGATTATCCGATAACAAGCATGTGATAATCGAGAAATTTATCACATGTCTTTGACCAATTTAGCCTAGATAATACTACTTTCGCTACACGAGCAATAAAAATTTTACTTTATGGTACTCAGATATAGTACAGTTCTAGTACTATTACATATTCTGTGTTTAAAGCCCTGAGAATCTTGCTCATACCACTTTATAAGTAAGTAATAGTACTAACGTACTCATACTGTGGTCTGTGGCCCTACCGCTTAACCTGAAGCCCATTACGATCGGGTTTTTTGATTGCCAATAGCCTAGCTTCACTTTAAATTTGTGTTAATAGTAATAAGCCGGTAGGGACGGGAGACGCTCTACCAATTAAACGGAAGGTGTTCATCACAAATTCAAACAGAAGTCCGATTTTCGCAATCGAAATTGCGATGGGAATCGGCTTCAGCTTAGGCGGTAGGGCCCCTGCTCATATGTGCTCGCAACTTCATTAGCATCGACTTTTATATTATTTTATATTATTTATTGTACTCCTACGTCCAAATTACCACCCACTGTCATAAAGTTAATTTCAGACTTGTGATTTTTATGTCTCTATAGAAAATGTCGATCATGATAAACAACGTTAATAAAGTTTAGTAACATGTGTAGTTTATCAGTCGTTACACATGCGCCATTTTCTGTTGAGACATAAAAATCACAGGTTCGACATTAAAAGTCTTCTAATTGTAATCTATATGTTGACCATACTCTTAGCAGATATATATATACCTATGTCACAAACGTCTGTTTAGTGGTTTCTACGATTAGCGGTGGTACCAACAGTCAAACAGATTCTATTGCTATTTTTTTAGGCAAGGGAGGGATCAAGCAGGAATTTCATGGGTCCTGAACCCTTTGTAGGTCTCTCATATGGGACAGTCATTACGGCCATAAATGACACGGCAAAGTCTAGGCATCTGGTGGAATGGAGGGAGATGAGTGGAATACTTCACTCTAAGGAAACCATCGGCGAAGGCACAGTTAATTGGTACAAACATGTACAGAAATATGACAGAAAACAGATACGACTCATCCTTGGGGCACTGGCTGGGCATTACGCCTGCCGTGGGCACCTATAAAAGATGAGACTTATTAATAGCCCAGAATGCAAAACATGCAAGGCACCTTACGAGACCATGAAGCACTTGATGTGTCAATGTGATGCCCTAGCTGGCAAACGAATGGTAATCTTTGAAAAGGCGTACCCAGACCTGGAGGACTTCAGGCTCTTCCCAATTAAAGGCGTACTAAAGTACATAGAACATGTCTTCAGACAGTCAGGGGAGAGTTACTAAAGAATACGGAGTGCACAAAAGATCCAAGAGGGTCGACGTGCCACCGGTGCTGCGGCGCTGGACCCATTTCAATATAAGATATTACTATTTTATATCTAAGTATAAGTATCAGATGAGTCGTCGTCCCATTCGTTTTGGTATATACATATATATATATACCAAATATATATATATATAGTTACAATGTCGTCGTCAACCCCTATTCATCCCACTGATGGTATACGGGTCTCCCTTCAATCGAAGGGGTTTTAGAGCATACTCCATCACGCTGCTCAACTACGGGTTGGCGGAGGCCAGTATTTTCAGGCCGCCCAAAGGTCACTGGGTTAGCTTAACGACTGTTATCTAATGAGAACAGTCGAAACCGACGCGTCAGACGCATTATTTTTATAAAACCTTTTACCCGGGGAAATTAGATGTTTTTCCCCGCATAAAAAGTAGCCTTACGTCACTCTACATACTTTAAACTACCCCCATGTAAATAAATCATATCAATTCATTGGTTCCTTTCGACCTGAAAGAAGGCTGACAAACATACAAACAACCGCACTTTCACACACAACAAACACACATAAAACACCCAGACCAAGACAAACAGACAAGTGCACTTGTGTCTTGGATAAGGCAAACATCTGTATGTTTGCCTTGTGCGGGGATCGAACCCGCGACCTCGGAGTCAAAGTAGCCATTGCTTTGCTAGCCATTCGACCACAGGGCCCGTCAAATATATACTTATTATTAATTTATACTTATTATTACAGTATGGATACGAACATGACCTGCGTCAAAATATTCGGTCCAGTTTCGTATAATTTTCACCGTTAGAATGTAAATTAAATCCACAAATACAAGTGAGTTATATATTCAGATATATTAACTAGTGAACTACTAATATTAGTGAATTCTGACTGATTTTCTTAAATAAATGTATACAATATATGTATCTGTATGTATTAAGTGCTGGATACCTACCGGGATAACAGGGCTTTGCTCGGTGTTTATTAGACAAACGGATTTTCCCAGACCCATGTAATAAAGTGACATAATTATGCTAACTACTATTGACTAGCAAATGTACTTGATAATATATATTATATATTAACTGCTGGCGTTATATTGAATTACCAGTGGAGCTTTTCTTTGCTTTTTTAGGGTTCAACCTCAAAAGGAAAAACGGAACCCTTATAAAATCACTTTGTTGTCCGTCTGTCTGTTTGTCAAGCCCCTTTAACTCGAGAATGCGTGACACATTCTCAAGGGAATCAAAACTCATAGGGTACTTCCCGTTGTATAAATCTCAAAACTATAAATTTGTAATTAAATCTTAAAAAATAGGGGGTATATTTTTCTAAATTTCAAATTGAAGCTACTAGTTCAAATGGGGTATCATATGAAAGGGCTTGATGTGCACATTGCAAAATATATTTTATTTATTTTTTCCGACGCATTATTTCTTATTTATAATTAAAAATATCAAATTTATGATCCTATGTACGGAGCCATCGGTGGGCGAGTCCGACTCGCACTTGTCCGGATTTTTTTGGAGACAACGAATTTTCCCAGAATTGAGACCTAGCTAAATTTGGATTTTCTTGTCTTCTGCCACCTGAAATATGATCCTGTATCGGGGCTCCAGCGACCTTAATTAATGAATGATCTGATGCCAAATAAGCTCAATTATCAATATAATTACAAAAATATTACATTATCTGCTTATTATGAATAATGACTAATTAATTACATTAGGTACTAGGTGGTAGTAGTTTAATAGTAGATATGGGATTATAGAAGTGTGAAATTAATGGTAGTATTTATAGTACCTACTCAGTTCATAAAGAGGAGAAATACTCAAGTTAGGTTGTCGATCAATAAACAATGCAGCACTTTTTGTCGTATGAAAGTTTCAAGCGAATGTGATTTGAATAAGTATGCTATATCTTGATAAGCAGGTATTCAGCGAAGAAAGTGGCTGACACTACGATCATAAATTTATACGATATCTGACATTTAACAGAACAGAATTCTTTTGACTTAGTTATAATACCAATATAATATGTACTTATATAGATTACCTTTTACCCGCGTCCTCGTCTTCGTCTGCGTGTTCATTATTCTAGTCTTTTTCCCGTAGGGACAAGATGTTTTCCGGGATAAAAATACCCTATGTCACACCCCAGACCTTAATTAACCTCTTAAAAACATCTATCCATTTGTTCCTTTCGAAGTGAAAAAAGGACAAACAAACTGCCACATTTATCGATAAAATATTATCATAGTAATATATATTTTCTTTTCTATGCATATGTATTTTAGTTTTTAATTTAGTTACCTACATGTTAAAATTATAACAACAACGGGAATTACCGTGATAAAAGCGGTTTTGATTGATACATAAATATGTTGCATGCATACATGAGAAATATTGCGACAAATATTGTTTTGTCTCACACAGCACACTCTTAACAGCACAGTAAAAATGCGGGGTTTTCTTGATAAAATATCTTTGATGACAAGTACATGACGTGAAAATATTTAATATATAATAATTATTAATTAAAAGGCTATTCAACGGAATGCGTATCGGACTATGTAGCTAATTAATATAATAATAATTCATTTAATCCGTACAATAATGATATCAAGAGAGAAAACCGATGAGTATTATACGTGGCAAGTAATAAATGGGTACACCCAAACAAGTTTACATTCAAGTATTCGTACAATATTCAACCGTAGGTATTCAATGATTTATCTAAACGTCCCATTACACGAGACCTTTGTGACTTTTGCATGCAACTTGTTTAAATTAAACTACTTACACGTAATTATATTTAATTTCCTGTATAATTGATTAAATACTGGTAAGTAATTATTTCATAATTATCATATCATTTATCTATGATAATAATATTAAATACAATTTTGTTACTAAAATACAATAATTTATACACAAATATTTTCTTTAAACTTTATGTGACAATAATATTTTATTCTTACCTTGATTTATTTTAGAAAAATCCTGTGCTAAATAAACAATAAACTTTGCGATGTCATTTATGACAAGTATCTCGTGTTAAGTGCCGGGACACGAGCACAAGACACAGTCACCGACGGGCGGACTGTGCTCGACTGGCAGACGGGACGGGTGCTGGCCGTGCCGCCGTAAGCACAGCGTCATCTGCGTCATCCAACACACCGCACGACCGGAAAGTGCTTTCTCTCAAACCCTGTCAACTAAAACAGCTTCTAACTCCAGGCAGCAAAGTTCATCTCAGCGCTACGCTAAAGTATACTCGAGAAATTCATCCAACCTATGATTTCCACCCTACTGCCCAAGGAATACGAGCGTCTTTCCCGGGAAACTGTAGCCAGATCCTATGTCGTGACGTAGGATTCCCGCCTTTCGTATCATCTGGCACTTTTCCCGCGGCTAGAGTTTCTTTCTCGACAACCCGATATTTAATAATATCGTGTAAACAGAGAAAATAAGTGAAACTTAATCGCAATTACAAAGTAAGTGTACTGGACTATTACCCAAGTACCGTAAGTCGTTTATTTCCTGGTCATTGATATACATTTGCACAAAGAAAACATTTTTGATTACTCAAGGGTGACAAGATATCATATTATCAGTTGTTACGTAGGTGAGTTAAATTATAAATTAGCAAATGAATTATATTTGATATAGGTAACAGCCATACAATCTATTTTGGGATGCAGTGATCGAGAGACTATAAAATGGCTTACTGGTATAAACGCTAGGTCGCAGGTTCGACTCTTACATCGATATCTGATCCTGGAGGCAAACTCCGGAATTATAATCCGAATTATCGGCCGAATGTTCAGACTTTTTTTTATACCTTTTATAGTGTCATTCTGTTGCTGTGGTTCATGAAACTTTTTATCCCTAATTCTGCGGTTCCCATGATCGAGATATGCCACCAGGCATATGTCGATCATGGTTCGATAGGTCTTGCAAAGCCACGTTGCCTGCGGGTCGTTGAAAATGCAAATACCGGTGCCTTAAAAAAAGTTATAACGCTGCCTCGAGATCCTTTAAGGGCTCCATCGCCAAGGCAAAGTGCAAATTCGTCAGCAAAATTGGAGAGAGATTAATGCGCTTGCCTTCTGGGTCTCATGCGTTCTGTGTGCCAAGGCTGTTTAAGGTAACTTCTGTCAGTCGTCGTTTCCACCATTGCACCGAGTGGGTGAGTCACTGGCCTACACTGCAAGGAAAAGGGCCGATCTCCTGGGATTCCTTTTTGCATCTAACTCGACTGTCGATTATATGTTAGCAACACCGCCATCCATTCCACTGTGTGAGGGGCGGGGGAGGGAGTCCCCCTCCGCTTCGTCGCTCTTTACGTGGCCTCCACTCTAGGACTTTCCTCCCCCATCAGCCATCGTTGACTCGACTTGCTGACTCAGAGAGCTATTATTATTATTTAAATAGTTGTCTTGGCAGACTTGCCAGATAAACAGCCTAGGGGGGGCAGGTGAATTTTTCAGAGAGCTATGTCGACCATTTTGGTTCTCCGTCGAATTTCTTCGTTCCGGATTCGGTCCGTTTCAGAAAGCATTACTCCCAAGCATTAATCCGTCGCTCGCTGTGTGATTTTTTAATCATGTGAACCAGCCCAACGGTCAGCGTTCAAGTATCTGAACCGTAGGTCATATCGAGGAGGACGCACTGATTGAACAGTTTGGTCTTCAAACATTGGGGTATATCTGCGGTGAGGATGTGCCAAAGCTTTCCCCAGTCGAATGCGCTTATCGATCTCTTTGTTGAATTGACCGCCACCCCTTGGTGTTGCTGATGTCCATTGGCAGTGGTGATTATTTCCATCAGGTGACCCACTAGTTCGCTTGTCCGTCTCTCAAATAAAAAAAAAGTTGTCTCTCTCTTTACGGCACGGTATTAAGTAATAGTCATAGCTGGGCACCGTTAATCAAACGGTTAACTTCGTTAATCGCTTCACATCAGGCGGGCCGTATGCTTCTCTGCCACCCGACGTAGTATAAAAAACAAAAGTGTAATAAAGGCATGTTGACAAACAATGGTTTTTCATTCATTTGGATTAAGATTCGTCTGTTGTATGTGAAGAACGTTTCGGCTGTAGTATATCCTTGCCCGTGGAGAAAATACGCTCAACTGCGGGTAAGGGTCTATCTGTATTGATGGTGGTATATATTTAATAAATAGATTTGCGAATATCTGTTCCCCGAGGAATACCGCATCATAACGAGTCTTTCGACTTCATGTCTAGCCACATTTTGACGAGACTTTGATTTGTGGCTCTTAGGTTTTTCTTTAGACTGAAAGACAAGAATTACTCACGTTGCTGCCTCCACCACTTAAACTATCTCCGTCCTTCTAACTTTCAACAGCAAAATAGTAACATTTCACTCGCGGCACGCGCCGAGCCGCACTTGTCAATCGGGTCATTCGGGTCGAGCGTAGTACATGTCAGTGGGGTATCTGTGCTGGATTAACGATTAACGGATTAAAGTTAACGAGTCCGTTAACATATTTTTAAGTTTTTTTTTTTTTTTTTTATACTACGTCGGGTGGCAGACAAGCATACGGCCCGCCTCATGTGAAGCGGTTACCGTAGCCATATTAACGCTCGCAACATAAGATATCGCTCGCGCGCCGCCAGCCCCGCTGCCATCGCATCATCTCCTTCCTTCCTTTCTGGTGAAGTTAACTTAAAAGTTAATCCGTTACTCGAAATGTTAACTTCGTTAATTAACGATTAACGGATTAACGAGTTAATGCCCACATATGGTAATAGTACAACGTATCCACTCCGTAGTAAGGAGTGGATAATTTTCTATAGATGCAAAGATGTGTTGAGTTGACTGACGTCTTGGGTCCCTGCAGATGACGAGCCACATATTATGCTTATCATTATTTTTTTCTCAATAAATCATTTGGGAGCTATAAATAACTATTAGATACTGATCCAATTCTACCTCAGGAGGGAATTTCTCTTCCGAATGCGAAGACAGGATGGCGCCGCGGGGACCCGCCCACGTAACCCAGGCTTCCCTGATTTCTCAAGTGTATTTTCTTATAGAGCTGTTGCTAAGGACGATATTCAATTTAGAAAAGCTTATTGCTCATTTATTTTTATTAAATATACGAGTAACATCTAAGTACTTATTGCTCGATATAGGCCTTTCTTGAAAATATTTATGCAATACACCGCCTTTTATAAAAACCACTGTTCGTAAACGGAAGTAATTATAATAGGATAGGCAAGTAAGGTAGGATAGATAAGTTGGAGTTTGTTGGTTTTATAATTTATTTGTTTAAAAAAATATCGAATTACGAAGAAATACTCACTTTATTCACTAACGAACATGATATTAAACGATCTACTTAAACGTACTAAGGGATTTAGAACAGACATTTAGAACAAATTTTGTTTATAAAAACAAAAGATGATTTTCTCTCCGAACTCTTCATCATGATGATAGAGATAACATATTTAACAACAAATTATCATTTAATATTTATCAATTAAGTATTTATTATCAATTACTATCATTTTATGTTAATTAATATATTTTAACATTAACGTTCATGTGTCTATCATACATAACTTGTCTACATTTACTAATCGCCGTAAAACTGTTCATAAGTTGTAAGTCATACTGTATTCTGTCCACGATACAGGCCTATAATATATGTGTAATATTTTCAGTAATTAATTTCATGACATTTCATTTCATATGGCATGCCATTTAGCCGATTTTAGCCAAATTCAAGTCGTTTTATATAATATAACCAAAACCTCACTTACTCATGCTGCTGTTCTCCTATAAAGTAAGTTTACGTTAAAATAAAACAAGATAGAAAGTTTTTACTGAATACATAAACAAAATTACAGGCAGGATTTTGTTTCGTGACTTGCATGTGGACTGTACAACATATGAGATTTTTTATTCCATACAATGATTTCGTTATGTGCGGACAAACGTACACTACAAGTGTGTGTACACTTGTAGTATACTTTTAGTCCGTTTATTTATCATTAGTATAAGAAATGAAGCCCTTGCTTCATTTCATATGGTTACATATGTTCACATAAAGCTGAAAATAGACCTCCAATCCAAATTAAAATTTAAAAGTCCCTATTCAATTTATTCTTGTAACCTATTTATTCTTGTACTTGTAGTCTATAACGATGTTACTTGCCAAATTTCATAGTTCTAGGTCAACGGGAAGTTCCTTATGAGTTTTTATTCCCTTGAGAATGTGTCGAAATATACGTTTTTTGCTGAATAAACGGCCGTATCTTTTTTCTACGTAAACTTAGCAGTTTGATTTTTTTACAATTTCATGGGACCGTAGACCTGAGTATACAGTTCAAATTTCAGCTTGATACCTCCACGCATTCTCGACATAGAGGGTCTTGACAGACAGACAGACAGACGGACAACAAAGTGATCTTATATTATAAGGGTTCCGTTATTTCTTTGAGGTACGGAACCCTAAAAACAGTTCCTTATTACGTAGTACTATTACACTGTACCCATATGTTATATCGTTGTATGTTCTTCAGCAATATTTGCCTTGCTATTATAATTATGAATTTAATTGTACTTGAGGTAGTGCCCACGTACATTTTTTTAAATCTTCGAAGGCTCAAGACTAACCTGAAATTTACTTTTTTTTTTTAAACTTATCCGCTTATTCGATATGTCAAAAACACATTATAATTTTACCTGCGATAACTGGTTGTAATCCGTACGACATCAGAAATTTTCAGGAGTTGTAAAACTACAATTTTCAAATTATTGATAAACAAGATTTAGTTTATTATGCTTTTGAAAAAAATAACTTAGCTCCATAAGCCGTAAATCACCAACGTGATCCGTTTTCTTCTTTTTGTATTTGAAGCTCTAAAAAAGTTACCTGCTCAATTATTTGGATTGGATAATTGTGTTACTATACTTGTCACATACTTATAACTTCCTCCTATCTCTGCTTCTGCTCAGAAACAACAGCTGTACCTGGATACCTACGTTATGTAACCACTTCATATCGGGCAGCACGTATGTTTGTAAAAAATCACACACAAAAACAATAACAGATTTTATTTTGTTTCAATATATTATTTTTATTTATATGCTATACTAATAATTATATATAATCAGTTATACTCGTATATGCCACAGCGATCTTTTAAACGGCTCTAATGATTTGAATGTTTACAATCTAAAAGTTTATGGGGCCAAGAAATCGATTTAGCTCAGTCTCACTTCATGGAAAATTAGTTATGTATTATTACAAAAAAAAATACAATGTATGTTGTGTTAAATGGTATGTTACACGAAAGATCTTCAATAGTTGGTTTTCTTCGTAAATAGTATAAGACGGGCCTAATTAGAACAGGCAAATGAATTTTTGAGTGAAAGCAAGACTGCTCAATTATTTTTGGATATGGGCCATAATTTAGATTTCTTGTCATCCGTCGCGCTATCTATATAAAACTGATATTCCATGTCACATCGAAACGACCATCCGCGTATCGCCACTCGCCGCGTGCCTGGGATCTGGGATTTAGCGGCCTTGGCGAGAAGGGTGCAGGCAAAGATCAGGGAATGTACTAATGAATAAATAGATTTTGAGAAAAACACAGTTAAAAGTTCAGAATTCACATTGAAATCAGCGTATGTGGCAACTTTTACTTTGCCTTTTTGGCACCATCTGTTTACTTTTTTTAAAAGTTACGGGTTGGAAATTAAACTGCCATAGATAAAGATTTACTTCCAATAATAAAAAAATAAAGATAGTGTTGATGTTGATACTGGTGATTGTTGGCACTTGGCGGACCATTTTCAACATTTTTATATAATCAGATCACAAAAACCGTACTGTTTTTGTTGAAAACAGAAAACAATCGTAATACCTTGATAATGCTGTAAAAGCGAATTTGGTTTCATTAAGTGGAGTAGAACAAGTTATTTTGTTTATATAAAAAGTATTACTATAGTTCAGATGACATTCCCGGTTTATGGTATTATGCGTCGAAAGGTCACAAGTTTAATTTCTTCAGGCAAGTCAAGTCAAAAAGCTATAACGTAATGTTGGGTACATTAGAATGCTTTTATCTTTCTTCTATCTTTATATTTTATGGACGCTATTGTAATAATTACCCACAGAATTATTACAATAGCGTCCAAAGATGGGCCGTTAGTTGCGGTTGTTGTTCATTCGCCACAAAGTAAATTCGTCACATTTTTGTACACTCCATACATTGGAAGTAAATTCGTCACTTGCGTAAAAAAATATATGTAAATTCGTCATAGGTAGGTAAGGGTTGTTGTAAATTTGTCACAAGTTTTCACATTACGCAATTTTTGCATAAAGTACTGTTAGCAAACAAAATTATTGGTTAGTAGCTCTCGAAATTAAAAATAGATAATTAATGGCACAAAGCAGTCACATTATTACTATGATTTTTATATTAGATGTGAAATAGTAAAATTATTAAACTTATTTAATATCTTTCGTTATATTGCATGCAAATCTACAATAAATATATATTTATTTGTAAGCAGAGTTGTGAGTTTTATTTACATCTACATACGAGTAAGACGTAAATAAAAAATGTGATTATTACTGCGATTACATGAGAGATTTTATTTTAATTATCTTGTTTTTCTTATAAATGTAAGTTGTAGGCAAATCAGTCACCTGCAATTATGTTTATAATTATTTTTTTAGCAGAACTGTATTTTATATGTACCTAGCTAGCAAAATTTTCAAAAATAGCTTTGGCTGTTGCAAGTAAATTAATCAATTGCAATTTATGTATGTACCACGGTTTACCGTAACCACTGAAATTTAATTTAAATTTCAGTGGTTTTGTTTCCTTCAATAGCTGATTGCACTGTTCAAATAAAACAATTTTCTGTATGTTAAAGTATGAAAAAAAATGCGACCTAATCAGATTAGTTTTAGATTTGGACAAGTGTTGTATTTGTGCAGCTTAATCATTTTATCAATGACAGCAGGGATGGCGGAGACGACGCGGTTGTAAGATATACATTTAAGATAGCGAGTGAATTGGTACCATAGGTACTCGTAGTTGTCGTCTTGTTTCCAGCAGAGAGCATGTCGAATGCCTGGTCCCTCAAACTGTCTTTGACAACGCGACCTTAAATGCGATCAAAATCCCACAATTTTAGCGAATATTTTACTACTAAGTATACGCTAAAACTTTTTAACAAAAAAAATTAAACCACCGAAAAAAATTAAAAGCAAAAAATAATAAACTTCTTAAACTAATTTAAGTACACCTATGTAATTTTGAGTCGGCGCCAAACAAGCAATATATGATTGTTTTTGTTCATGAACAATCAATCATCCTCTGTTTTCCTGCCCTTAGGCTTAAATATTTTATTCCAAATTTATATGGGACCAACTTCGGGGTATACCCTTTCCAATAAAAAAAGGAATTATCAAAATCGGAATACTCTATAAAAAGTTGTGCGTGATCATACATAAAAAAATATACGCGTCGAATTCAGAAACTCCTCCGTTTTTTCGTCGGTTAAAAATTGTAGGATTTTGATTGCTTTTAATAATAATCATCATCATTTATTTCAGGCAATGCTTACATTTATAAACAATACTTTATAAACTGACATACATATTTATATAAGAAACTTCTATAATTAAGCGCGCATAGTCGGCACAATAGTAATACTGTAGTCGGCACTGTCGGCAGCGTATTCCGCGCGGTGTCCTGTAACCGGCCACGAAAGCGTTGAAAAACTACACCTGAAGGCCAGAATTCCTCCTTTGTGAAGGTCGACAGATGTTCTGTTGGAACCCTCACCACAAACGGTCCACCAAACCACTAAAGTTCACTCGGTGGCGCAATTCCAACCTTTCCACTCGCAAAATTTAAGACTACTTACCAAAAAAATAGAACTGTCATTTTATGTAGACGTAAGCTGAAATTCTTAAAATTGCTCAATTGGTGCAGTACGTCTTAAAACTGTGTACTGTGCTTTTTATGTAGCCGTAAGGTAAACTTCTTGAAATTTCTGTGATTACGAAAAATAAATAAGTAACTTTTTTATTTGAGTTATGTTAGATTTTTCTGCTGTCTGTACGGGAAACACCAATGTGACGAATTTACTGTATTCAAAATTAATATTATGTCGAATTTACTTATTAAAAATAGAACTGTGGCGAATTTACAGATACTTTTTTCTGTGACGAATTTACTTTGTGGCGAATGAACAACAACCCAATAAGTCGGGTACTGCCTGTTCTTAGTAAATGTAGGTTCTGCCTGAGGGATCTTTGTTCTTACTATATTTATTTACTTATTACAAAACATACACGTACTTACAGTTATAAAAACCAAAACATATAATAATAATAAAAAAATAACAACAAAAATCAACAATTTCTACCCGTTACCATTCTCTCTCAAGGGTGTATTTCTGTCTCGATTATAATACAATCCTTTGTGAAAGCGTGATAGAGAGAAATAAAGATATATTATTATTATAGTTCTTGGACTCACGGGCTTAAACCCGGTCATTTAGTAGGCGTGCGCGGGGATAATCCAACGCGTAGAGGCCCCTTAGAGAAATTTAGTGTAATGTTGTACACCCGCCGTCACCCGCTCCAGGATATATCAATGGAACAAATACCCATGAGCAGGTCTCGGCAGCCATTGTAACTATTGCATAATGAGTTTAAGAATAAATGGGTTATGAGGATGATTTTGGTGGATTTAACACTGAGTTATTACAGAAGAGGTCCCTCTTCTTGGACGCCTGTCATATCTGCGTCTATTGCTCGTTATTTGCGGCAGGCGGTGGCTCGCCACTCACTAGATGGGCTCCCGAAATGCCAGGAAATCGGCCGAGGGCAACACCAGTGTGAATGACTCAGGGGTGTCGAGAGGTGTGCTGCGCTTTCTCCGAAGGTACTAGCGGCGTTATGCCCTTTAACACTTCCACCCCTGGATCATTATAGCTCTAACGACTCCCCTCTGGACGGCCAATGAAGGCAAGCCAGTGCCAGAGCTGAGAGTCCTTCTTGTGTTTACACTCCACTGACAGACTCTCTAGAGACTCGAGTGCGTGGTGTCGTTACTCACACAACTCGCCACAAGCTGCCCTGCGGATTTATTATAGTTATTGTTAGTTATAATTTATTCACTCGTAATTTTATCCCCATTAACACAATCGAATAATATTGGGGGATAGCATAGAATTCAAAAAGTCATTCATTTATCAGCGAATACGTCGGCATTTCGACACTTATTCAAATGAGGAAATCTTACAATAAGTGTTGTAAAACCTATCGCAGATGTATACATAGAAAATATCTATATATATAAAAGAAAGTCGTGTTTGTTACAACACTTATAACTCGAGAACGGCTGGACCGATTGCTATGGTTTTTGATTTGTTGGATTTGTTTCCGTCCCGAATAGCAGAATAACTCTTAAAAACATTGGAAAATTCTCGAAAAAATAAAATAAAAGAAAAAACATTTTCCCATACAAAATGTTCGTGGTTGTCGTCAGCCTGGCGCAACTCAAGGTAAAAAAACGACTCTATGAATCGGAAGCGAATTTGGTACAAATTCTGATTGTTTTCGCTCCCATTTCATACATTTAGAATTTACGCTATTTGTATGGCACATCCGTCTCTTAAAACGTAGTGGTTACATTCTCTTTGGTTGTCGTAGCTGTCAAATGTGACGTTGTCGTACATGCGTACGCCAAATGTAGGCGTGCGTTCAGAAATGTATATTAAGCTCATTATAGAACAAATGTCATAGATTAAAAACAAATGTTAACTCTATTGGTCTCATTTTTACGTCTTGAAAGTTGGCTGTGATTTGTTTTGAAAACAGTTTTGTGGATTTAAATATTTATTGGTTCTAAAATATTTATGCGTGCGTTCAGAAATTTAAATCAAGCTCCATAAATCTATATCTATATCTTATCTTATCTTATATATATATAAAAGAAAGTCGTGTTTGTTACAACACTTATAACTCGAGAACGGCTGGACCGATTGCCATGGTTTTTGATTTGTTGGATTTGTTTCCGTCCCGAATAGCAGAATAACTCTTAAAAACATTGGAAAATTCTCGAAAAAATAAAATAAAAGAAAAAACATTTTCCCATACAAATGAAAGTGTCAGTTGAAAAAGGGATTACGATATTTATTGGTTGTCAAATATCAAAACGTCAAATCGATTGGTGTCACTTCTATGTCGCGAAAGTTGTCTGTGATTTGTTATGAAAATTTAAAAATGTCAAATCGATAGGGGTGAAAACGCTTTTCCCATGGGGTTCGAGCGCAAGAATCAAATCAGAGTAAACATCAAAAGAAATGACAAATCACCAAAATGATAAAACCTATTTCAAAACTAAAAAAAATAAAACAAAACGTTTTTTTCTCATTGGTATGAATAAGCATTCTATTCAGTTATTGAATCGCAATAAGAGTTGGTGGTAAGGGGGCTGGGCTGTATACTTGTCTGCCACCCGACGTAGTATAAAAAAAATAAATGATAAAATCGGTGGACACAGTTTGGTGTTGCAGTTATAAATCTATAATCTCTATCAAAAATTCAATCACACCAGTTAGTACAGGCGCAACTGGTAGTTGAGTGTAGTAGTGGTTACATTCTCTTTGGTTGAGTGTGCAAAATATGAGGACCGCATTCTACAAACAGTTTTGAATTCAGAAAAGCTTGTAGATTATGATTCTGAATGTTGCCAGGAAGTTTCTTGGTCCAATTATTTTTTATACCCCATTTCCTTGGATATCGAGTAAATAAATAAATAAAATAAATAAATATTCTCAGACAAATTACACAGCGCCATCTAACCTCAAAGTAAGCGAAGCTTGTGTTATGGGTACTAGACAACTGATAAACATACGTAAATACATATTTTTTTTTGTAAATACATACTTATGATACATAGAAAACACCCAGACTAAGACAAACAGACATGTTCATGCACACAAATGTTTGTCCTATGTGGGAATCGAACCCACGAGCGTTGGTGTCGAAGCCACGTCATTGACCGCCACGCCACCGAGCTCGTCTGTGAAATGGACTGAACAAATGCTTTACAACAATTTTAATCATTGTTTTATTGAAAATATCCAATTGTTTCTTATGATTAAAGATACTTATAGCTACTAAGTGGAAATAAAAAAACAAAAAAAAAAAAAAAACAAATATTGCTGAAAAAAAAACATAAAAGGAAATTTTTACATAAGTAATCAAAAATTTTAATTTATATTTGTAGAGTTTGTTTATTTTTTTGTTTGTAAACTTTATACTACTAAAACTCGCATGTAGATTATACAAAAGAAATGTCATATATGTATGTATGTCATGCAAGTAGATTATACAAAAGCAATGTCAATGGCGGACTTACCCAAGCAGGGATTTCTTCCAGTCAACCATCGAATGCTTGATGGGGAACATTAACATGGGTTGGTAATTGGTACAGAGCATTTGTACAACATAGAGCTTTAAATCATAAAAATAAAAAAGTATTAAAAAGAAATAACAATAATATGTACTAACAAAACATGCAAATCATTATTATGCAAAATGTAGATACACATCCTCCTAAAAATAGAAAGTGTATGCCTAGACTTTTGTTTGAAGATAAACCGCTGTAAAATATAATGATTGTAGACAGAGCCCAAAACATCTTGCAAAATATAAACCAATCGCGAACTACGATGTCGTACAATCCTACATTATCTTGGCGCTTTTATCTCAAATCAAGGGGGCTGTATAGATGAAGTTAATCGACTATTACTAGGAGTGCGATGGAAAACCTCAGGAAAATAGAAACATGGGCCAATAGAAACATCACAAAAGCCACAAAGATTCGGCTCGTCAAATCGTTGGTGTTTTCTATATTCTTATATGCCGCAGAAAAATGAACTATACGGCGGACGGAGACAAAGAAAATTGACGCCTTGGAAATGTAGTGTTGGAGCTGGATGCTCCGAGTTTCGTGGACTGAATTCCGCACAAATTCATCAATCCTTGCTGAACTACGCATTACAGACGTCTATCCACCTTGGGGCAGAGTCGTATTTTGCGGTTCTTTGGACATGTTAGTCGCCGCGGAAACGACTCCATAGAGAGACTGGTTATGCAGGGAAAGGTTGAAGGCATAAGACCACGGGGCCCCCATGCGTTGGACCGATCATGTGAAGGCGGCGGTGAGCGCCCCGGTACGCGAATGTGCCCGATTGACGACCAGCAGGCAGAGATGGCGAGACGTCGTGAGGCGAGCTGCTGCCTCATCATGACAACCACGACCATTATGGCAAGAGTGAAGCGATATAAAAGAAAAAGAAAAAGGTACACATTCTACATACCTATTTTATACACAATCGAAATATATAGCTCAAACATCAGGAGTACACCCAAAATGCTCCCGAAGTTGTGATTTGAAGGAGTAAAGAGACTGTAACATTTTGATGTTCACTGGCAGTTTGTTCCAAAGGCGAGCAGCGAGTACAGCAAAAGATTTAGAATAGCACTGAGAGCTGTGATGAGGAATTACCAGGTATGGAATTTTGCTTGAATGAAGCCGGTCATCAGTGACTTGAAACTTGTACTTATATTAATACAGTGAGAATAAAAAAGATTGATTGTTAATTTTATCTTTTTTTATTTAATATTTTTTATTCTCACAGTCATTATTAATACATTTGCATAACAAAATACAATTTCGTTGTGATTTTTGGCAAGGAGAAGCCTTTGTTTGACATTTTGACTAAGGGGAAAGGACCGGCACAACTACCGGCAACATGTGTTCTTTTGTCGTTGAGTATCTTAGTTAAAAGAATTTGAACATAGTTGCCGGTCCTCACATTTTGCATACTCAACTTCCTTTTGCTTATGCGTTATTGTACATTCAAGTGCATTTTATAAATTACTCCTTTGTTTTCCTTATTATAAAAGTGATTGGCATTTACATTTGATTTATTTTCTACATCAGTGTTTTTTGGAAGTCTGCATTGATCCATGTGGAACTCCTACTATTATATTATTATGGAAGTCCGATAGTTGTCCTTCCTCTCTCACCTGAAATATTCGATTTGCGAGACAAGTAGATAATAGATAGGGGGTAGAGATATCCTTGTCTTGCACAGGAGGCCTTTGTGCCACACCTTATCAAAGGCTGTTTGTATGTCCAGAAACACGGCAGAGCAGTATTCTTTTTTTTTTTTTCAAAAGAGGATCGTATAGATCGATCGATAAGATTTTTGTAATCATTTTATGTAATCATTTCTTTTTATAAAAAAAATATTACATAAAATATCCTTTTATGTAATACATTTTTTTTTTTTCAACAATTTTTTTTTGTTTTTATTTCCACTAAATAGCTATAAGTATCTTTAATCATAAGAAACAATTGGATATTTTCAATGTTGTAAAGCATTTGTTCAGTCCATTTACTCGATATCCAAGGGAATGGGATATAAAAAAAAATTGGACCAAGAAACTTCCTGGCAACATTCAGAATCATAATCTACAAGCTTTTCTGAATTCAAAACTGTTTAAAGAATGCGGTCCTCATATTTTGCACACTCAACTCCATACAGCGCCCGCTCCAAGTGCGATTGAATTTTTGAGATTTTGATAGATGAAGGATCAAAGAATTTATTACGCCAAATATGGAACATCGCGTGCGAGGGAAGGGGAAGCGCTGCTATTTTGAGATAATTTCAGTGCATATAACATATTCACGTACAACAGACGACCGTGTCTGTGACAGCCACAGCCACACCCCATATTTTTTTTTACCACGCTGGATGTCAAACACCTCACTCACTCACAGGAACACAACGATATTGTCCTTTGGCTGAGGACTTCTGCGACGTGGAGGTACATCGTCAGTCAGGCTCGACATGCCCTACCTCTGTTTCACCAGAGCTTCGTTTGTTAGGTGGTGCAGGTGAGGTAGTAACATTTATTTATTCATTAATACATTTATTTATAAACCGAAAATAGCTATGCACAAGAAGATAGATAGGTATGCAACACTCATGCTTCGTGAGACATTCACATACTCGTTTTCGTGTAATTTGCAATGTCTCGAAACACAGAAAAGTTGTAGTGTTACGTAAAAAATAAAATACAGATTAAACTGTCTGAGAATAAAATTTTAAGGGGTTTTCTCTTTAGTTTCTTTCAAGTAATAGACACCAGAAGATTATACAGGTTTTTTTTTATTTACGTTTTATCACATTTATTTTGTGTTGGAGGTACATAAGTAAGGTGCCTCTATTATTACAATGTATACATGACATAAAACACAGCAATTTTATGTATAGCTAATGCCTACTTAAAAATGGAGTGTTTTGTGTCATAACCAGCGACCTTGAATGTAACTGGGACGCGGACTATATTACAATAGATGCAGAGGGCGTCAATGAAGAAGTTGGAGAACTTTAATGGCGCGCGGGCGATAGGGAATGTGTTAGCGGCGCACGCGCCCTCCCGCCCTAATGCGCTATCGATCGGACGGGGCGGGCGTGCCGCTGCGCGCGCCTGCCGCGCCCGGGGGCGCCGAGCTTCCCGCGCAGCGCACGCAGGGGTACGGGGGAAAGCCTCTGCGAGGGCACGAGCTTTGCCTGGGACCCTCACATTACATAACACAGACGCACAGGACGGCGCACAAACAATGTGATTTTATTTTTCTTCGATTTTTTCTACTGTTTTTGATTATACAATTTTTAGGATTAGAATCGTGATATTATGTTAAGTGTCGCGCGACATTATTTATTTAGCACACGTTTTAGATGTGTAGTGTAGAGAATAATGAAGATAATCGGTGTCTATACAGAGCTGCAGTGATATTTTAGTGAATATATTTTGTAGAAGGCCTCAATTAACATTCGTCATGGACGCAGTTGTAAAATGAAATTTAACATCAGGTGTATTATGAAAAGTCTATGAATGATATGCGTAGATGGTTTGAACAATAACTGAAAAATCGATCGGTCGGTTTTGTATATTTGTAAATTCTTTTAGTAACGCAAAATTTAAAAATAAACTAGAATTATTTGTAAGAAACAAGTAAGCGACTGATATAAAAAAAGCAATATGAAAATTTTATAAAAATTTTCACGAGATTGCGGTTTTGCCGCTACAAGTTTCTAAGGAGTTATTACGTCGTCATCAAGATGACTATGGGTGAGTTTGATACAAAATTTTACATCTTAAAATAATCGATTATACGTAAATGTTTAAGTCATGTTTACACAACGTTCGCATATTATGCGCAGTATGTACCTATTTATTTACATGGTACATACTGCACATATTACTTACTACATAACATGATTGATCATATGATGTACAATAACATAATAAGTACTATTTATGGGTACGATGGGTGGTCAGGTAATTTCACCTGCACTCTTAGGGATGTCTTCATCAACACCTTTGAACAAAAGCCAACTTCACCTGCACGCAGTGCACCCTGCTGACTGACAAACAAAGCTCTGGCGAAAAGAGAGGTAGGGATCTAAAGAGCGTAATTGTAAGCTACCCGACTGTGGAATGTACCTCCACCCAAATAACAATTCCCTTGAGGGTTGTTGTGTTCCTGCGAGTGAGTGAGGTCACCAGAAAGGAAGGAGATGCTGCGTTGGCAGCGGGGGTGGCGGTGCGAGGGCGGTATTTTATGTTGCGAGCGTTGATATGGCTACGGCGGTCGCTTCACATCAGGCGGGCCGTATGCTTGTCTGCCACCCGACATAGTATAAAAAAAAAACTCTACACACAAATAGTAAATGAAATTGTAAGATTGGCGCACATTATTTTTGATGTAGCTAATTGGGTGTGATACTTGCTTAATTCAATGAAACAACTTGTGAAAGGAGCAATGGTAGTGTTCAGTTACTTATAAATAGTAATATATTGAAGGTATTTTGTATGATATATGTAGGTACTCTGTTAATAAATCGTTCGTTACTAAGACTTGCATTGAAAAATATTTTTATTTAAATAAATGGTAAAATAAAAAATAATCTCAGCCATATTTAGTCACTATAAATGGCCTAGAGCCACTTTAAAGAGACATTTTAGTGTTTAAAGAGACAAATTGCGATATGGTAATTAATCTAATCTCTAAGTAATCCGTCTAATCTTAGCATCTAATCTCGCACATGTCCCAAAATAAGTAATAGTATAAATTACAAGCATACACCCACACATGGCAGGTAAGTAGGTATAATATTTTCGGTGTCATAAAAGAGAGATCGAGGTACAGACGCCAATGAACGTAGGCGTTGATAATGCACGTAGCATCGGCACGGATCGACACAGCCGCGGCACAGTGCCTAACAGAGTTAACGAAAACACAAATGCGCTTGTATGTACCTTCCACCTACCTACTCCGATGTTGTTGCGTCACCGGATGGCACTCGCTGGCTTGTACATCTCTCAATTGAGCAAGCAATAGCGTCTGATAACCTCATAGTTAAAAGACACACTAGACGAAGGTACATTGCGCTGTATTTTGTGTGTAAACTCGTCCGCCTCTTTCCTCAAACGAGAATGGGTGTGGCCGGAAAATAAAGTTTCCCTTGTTATTAACGAGTTACGATTCCGGTGTTTTAATCGTTTAACTTTCATCGGTTTTTTGCAGTTATATGTTGCTACAAACAGGGGCGAACTAAGGCCTAGGCAACCTAGGCACGCGCCTAGGGCACGTAATTTTTGGGGCCCGAAAGGTAGGATTTTAATTTTAATTGTGGAAGTGAAATCTTCTTTAGTAGGCCCGGAAATACAATTGCCTAGGGCCCGCTTTAGGCTTAGTCCGCCACTGGCTACAAATAAGATTTAAATAAAAATTGGTTGCCTGTAACGTCGGTATACGGGCGAAAGTTTTACGTGACAACGACTTTGAGTGGTAAAATGTTTTCGAGTGGAAGGGACGCATGCCTTTCACTTTTTATGTCTGTCTCTCTCGCTCTTAGAAGGGACACGCGTCCACGACACGCTTACAATGAGAGCGAGTGAAAGGCACGCGCCTTTCACTCGCTCTCATTGTAAGCGCATAACGTGACCCAGTTTCTTGAAGTGTCACCCGGCTAACCAATTTATAAGACGTTGTCACGTCAAAAAAGGAAACATTACGTTCTTCAGTATGATGTGATACTCTTCAAGACAGGCGTAAAGGAGTTTATACAGGGTCGGCAACGCGTGAGTGATACCTCTGGTGTCACACCGTTTATAGGCTACGATGATTGCTTATCATCAGGCGGATTGTATGCTTGTTTGTCTCCGTAGTGGTATAAAAAAAAATATTTTTCCTTCCTGGCGACGCGATTAAAGTAATTTCTGTTTATACATTTTTTATGTGAGGCTACTTAAGGGAGATACCTACCAGTATCTATTTGAAGCGTATCCATTTTTTTTTCGTAAAATACAAAGGTTATTTTGTTTTCAGTTAATTTTAATTTATAAACTAAAACTTTTTGATCCATCAAATCAGATTCCTATAATATTTCATAATGTTTCTAAAAACTAAATCAAAGATTAGCAAAAAAATAGACGTAACCACGTGATTATGAAAATAAATGTAATATTTATTTAATAATTATAGATCTAACCGAAAAATTAGAAATAGCTGAAAATGAAATTATTAATCTACTAACAGAGAACAGCCTATTGAAGAAGGAAATTAATAATAATAATGTAAAAATAAACCATCTGAAGGATATATGTAAAACAACACCAAAAAAGGCATAAATAAGAACAAGAGAAAAAGCCTGAACAAAACGCGATTAAACTTCACACATGAAGAAAGTTTATTAGATAATGCGGGAGATATTGAAGACGAGAATAAAAACATTACTCACGAAAGTGAAATTAATTGTGATTTCTCTCACCACGAAACATCGACAAGGTTATTATCAGAACGACACAAGAGTATACCATCAGCAGTCACGAACAATCGAAAAGATAACGAACAAAGGTCTAACATTTTTATTATTGGAGATCAGCAAGTACGCGGCCTGTCGTTAAGACTTATAAAAAGTAGAATTGGAAAATGGAATGACGTGTATAATGTGACGGGAACGGTGAAGCCTTACGCAGCTGCATCAGAGGTACTATGTAGCCTTCATGACCTATCGGGTAAAATTAATAAGGATGACATAATTGTAATATCTGTTGGTAGTAATGATAAAGACCCATACTCATTAATGAGTAATTTATGTAATGTTTTCTATAAATTTAATCATTGTAAAATATTCCTCTTAAATATCTATGAAAATCGTTACGTGGATGTTGACATATTAAATTCTCAATTAAAACTATTAATAAACCAATATAAGAATTGTAAAATAATAGACATAAAGTATACTGATAATGTGAAACATAGACGAATAACACCAAGGTTGAATTTCATTACATTTAAATTGAATATCGAAATAAATTATATAAAATATGAAAGAGAATATATCAAAAATAGTTCTGTAAAATATAGTCAACGTTACAATCAGAACGCAGTCAATCTTTTTCGTATCTAATACCATATCGACATTTGGCCATGAATGTAAATTAGATTCCAAAAATTATCAATGTGATCATGGAACCAGTAATCTCAATAAATTAACAATTTTGCACCAAAATATAGCAGGTCTTTATAATAAACTTGACATATTAGAAATAACGCTAAAAGAATTACACGACAGTGGAAAAGAGGTAGATATATTATGTTTTAGCGAATCTTTTGTTAAACAAGGGACAGAAGCTAATTTAAAGCTAAAACATTTTAACTTGGCAGCAACATATAGCCGTAGCAATCAAAAAAGGGGGGGTTCGTGCATCTTTACAAATAAAGTATTTGAATTTCGACCTTTATCTATAGCGACTGAACTTGCCACGAGGAACTCTTTTGAATGCTGTGGAATAGAAATCATTGGACTAAATTTAATTGTTTGTAATATATACAGAGTTCCCGATAAAAGTAAAGCTGGTTTGGGAATATTTCTTTATAAATTTGAAAAGTTGCTAGATTACATAAGCGATAAATATAAACGTAAAAAAATTGTAATAAGTGGAGACTGGAATATGGATATATTAAAACCTAATAAATATACAGAAGATTTAATGAGTATTCTGAAGAGTTACAATTTTCAAATTCATATACAGTCACCTACAAGGAAAAATGCTTGTTTAGACCAGATAGTGAGCAACATTAAAGAAGTCGTACCCGCTATTCACTATCTTGGTCTTTCAGATCACGAAACAGCGCAAACAATATCTTTTGAAAGTGACAAAAAGAAATGTTACACATCATGGTTTGAGTCTAAAAGAGACTATAGTACAGATAATATTAGAAAATTCTGTAGTTATGTTTCAGCTCTCTCTTTTACAGAAGTCATGATTTCAAATGAAATGATAAATGCGTTTGAATCTTTTTATGAAGTATTCTGTATGTTGTACTATCTGTGTTTTCCGATTATCAAAGTTAAAAGAAATAGTAAACCTGGTAAAGTAAAATGGCTAACAAAAGGTTTGAAAAAGTGTAGTAAGAAAAAAAGGACACTATATTTAGCATATAAGTCTACGAAAACAAATAAAATGTCGTTAAAAGCAAATTTTAAGATTTATAGCAAAATTTACAAACAGTGCGTTTTGAGATCTCAAAAAATAAGCAATGTTAACTATATTCACAATTCTGAGAATAAAGGTAAAGCCACGTGGAATACTATTTCAGCATCCGTATCCAATAAAAATTTGTTTAAGTGTGACATTGATAAAATTAAATTAAATAACTTAGAACATACTAACCCTGTTGACATTGCTAATATATTTAATACATATTTTATTAATCTTGTTGACAAACAGAATTCTAACTTTGACATTAAAATTAATAATAATCTATCAAGAAACATAAACTCTATATATCTAAATCCCATCGATGAAAACGAGACATATAACATAATTATGTCTCTGAATAACAGTAATTCAAGTGGTTGTGATGAAATTGCTACTAAAGTACTTAAAGCGAGTGCAAAGTATATTGCTAAGCCTTTGACTCACATAATTAATTTGTCATTTATAGAAGGTAATTTCCCAGAGAAACTTACCCCTTCAATAGTCAAGCCTTTGTTTAAGAATGGTGATAAACATGACCCCGGCAATTATAGACCGATTACTATTATACCAGTATTGTCAAAAGTTCTGGAGAAAGCTATGCTAAAAAGAATAAATTGTTTCCTTTCAAAATTTAACATACTTTGTCCACAACAATTTGGTTTTCGGGAGGGAAGTTCAACAACACTTGCTTGTTTTGATATAGTGAAAGCTATCTCAGAAAGCATAAATAATAACTCTCAAGCAATGACTATATTTTTGGACATGAGCAGCGCATTCGATTACGTAGATCATTCAATGCTTTTGCGAAAATTAGAGATATATGGCATAAGAGGAAAAGCTTACACTTGGATATCTAATTACTTGAACAAGAGAAGCCAGTGTACTGAGATTACAAAAATAATAAAAAAAGGTAAAAAATTTACAAAAGAAAAATACCGATCCCAGTATTTAACAAAAACTACAGGTGTCCCTCAGGGAAGTATCCTCGGTCCTGTACTTTTCCTGATTTACATTAATGACCTTCCAACTAGTACCACACATGAATGTGTTCTTTTCGCAGACGATACCACTCTGATTATAAAGAATCAAGATAAAAAGTTAATTGAGCCAGCTGCGAATAAAGCCTTAATGGATGTTATCGATTGGCTTCATGAGAACAACTTAAAACTAAATTTACCAAAAACTAAATTTATGCAATTTTCTTCCTATAACGTAAATAAATTGTCTCTAAATATTAGCTATAATGGTACGAAAATTGAAGAGGTTCAAAATTATAAACTTTTAGGCATAAACGTTGACACACATCTTAATTGGAAAGATCACATTAACGCAGTATGCAAAAAACTCGAGCGCTTTTCTTTTGCATTGAGAAAACTACGCCAAATAGTGTCAATAGAAGCAGCTCTAACCGCGTACCACGGGTATGTGTCTTCAGTGCTAAAATATGGTGTGATCTTATGGGGCAGTTCGGTTGATGTAGATAAAGCATTTAAACTACAAAAAAGATGTGTCCGTGCCTTAAGCAATATGTGGTTTACGGAAAGCTGTAAACCTTTATTTAAAAAACATAATATCCTTCCGCTACCGTGCATCTACATAAAGGAGATTTGCATATTTGTTAGGAATAATTCAGGGTACTATAAAAAGAGACATGAAGGGACCTCTAAGCAAGTTAGATCACAATATTTGAACTTAATAAGTCAACCTATGTGTCATAAATATTTATATCAGAAAAATGTGTATAATATGAGCATAGTGATATATAATAAACTGCCAAATGACTTAAAGAGCATTCAAGGACAGTTATTTAAAACAAAATTGACAAAGTGGCTTATGGACAAATGTTTTTATAGTATTAAGGAGTATATAGAATATAAATGAACAGGACATGCACTTATAATATGATATTTGATTATGTAATTAAATTAATAATTAATGAATAATGTACTAATATATATAAATATGTAATTGTAATTTGAATTTTTGCACGTCTGCATGCAGACTGAATACACGAACTGTAAATTGGATTGTCAACTTGTAAAAACTGATGTATTCTGGCAAATAAACATTTTGACTTTGATTTTTTTGACTTTGATAAAAGATGCTGCGAAATAAATTTGTTCAATAAATATGTATAGAATAATCTAAAAAAAAAATACCAAAACGTGATTGTTGTGTTAACCACGCTAAAGTACCATCGAATATTTCATCTTTTTTACTATCTATTATTGCGGAATAAATGTGTTCAACAACTACATATGGAATAGGCTATTTGACTAACATTTTTTCGGTTTGATATATAGGGACGTCTCCATAATATAACCATAGGTAAACGAATTACTTTGATAGCACAAAAATCTCTCGAGATATGTTAATTTGAAAATCACAATTTTTAGACTGCCCCAAAACGCTCCATACAAAAGACTACCGAATTATGACGTCACAGGTTTGTATTTTGTATGCATCAAATCAGAAATTTGTACGGTAGCTATGTTAAATATTACGTTTATGTAATTAGTATCATAATAAAAGTTATAGCATTTTTTATTGCTTCTCCAATGCAATTATTATTTTTTAATAATTTCATACTTTTAAAATGGACTTTCCCGCCAAACTTTGATCGACGCTAAAAAAAGTCTGACTGAAGATAATATTAGAATGGAAGTTTGCAGATCTTTATAGTTTTGTGTTTACGATATGGATAATTTATTTGTACAATTTTTAAACATTGGAAAATAGCCTATTATTAAAACATTTTTTTTAATTCGGTAATATTAAATACCTACTTAAATGACTGACTGAATAATAATATATACTATCTATAAGTCTATGTTACAGACTTATAGATACTACCTCATTTGGTTCTAGTAACGTTCCCATAGGAATGCTTATACTTTGCCTATAAACGTAGTATGCATGCGCTCAATTTGTTTAGGCACCTATATTGTTATTGTAACATTTTGGCCGGAAAACGTTACAAAATTCTATTTTTTAACTTCATAATTAAACACATTAACCTGTTAATGAATGACGTAAATTGACGCTAAAATCCAACCTGGGTGAAGTCAGTATGTATCTGCGCGCGCGCACAGTTCGAACGTGCCCGCAGTCGGCAGTGCCGGAAGAGCGCGCATTGGGCAGCGCACGCGCCACGACCAGTCGATCTTGCCGTCGCGGGTGCATCCTGAACACCGCCTCACGTACCACCAGCCTAATAAGTACTTCGAGGAGTACCAGTACCGTCATGGCACTCCATATATTACAATAGAATTCCACTGTGCGTGACGACAGTTCCCGCGTTTTTGCGCGTGTTCTCATAGATTAGTGGTATCAGAAAAACACCCAATTGCACAATCCCTTACGTGTATACATTACTCATCTCGGAAGTGAGTGTACGATAATTATCGATATGGCAAAGAATGAATCCTTGTCTATCCTAGACATCAATAAAGATGTCAAAAATAAAATGAACGTGGAATTGGAAAAGGAGAATGAGGATGAACACACCAAAAACAAATCTCCCTTCACAACAGTCATAAAAATTCGTAAGTTTTTCAGTGCATTTGTAAATCTGGACGGAAAATAAAAATTTAGGAAGGATTATTAATCTCTAGGATAGGCGTTATCCTCGTAGTTAATGATACAGAGCTAGGACGGTGATGTTGAAGTTGAATGAACATTATTATAATTTTACATTATTATTAGGCTTGCAACGAATAGTATATTCGGCCATATGCCGAATACCGAATATTCGGCAAGCTCGCTGACCGAATAGCCGAATATTAGGCAAAAGCATTCGGCCGGAGTGTGGCGCCAAAAGTCGTATCGGCGTGATTGTTTCGCGCTCGTTTGTTTTAATGTAATCGCCGCGCGGCCTAACAAAATATTTGTCAGCGCCAGGAAGTAGTGTTTATTCAGAGCGTCTTTTCTCTGAAGCTGTGATGGTCTATGAGAAAAAAAGTAGCAAACTACTTCCTGAAAATGCAAAAATACTTGTCTTTCTGTACCATAACCTTCCCCTTATAAATTTTGATTACTGGTTTTGACAATAATTCAGATGCATTTTAAATCTTTAAATTTTCTTATAAAAGATGATTATGTACCTGTGTTATGTACCAATGATTAGTTGATTGGTACATAACATAGCACATAATAGATTATAAGAGAAATATAAATATAAATATATAATGAATCGATAATTTCTTTTATTTTACCAATTATGTCAGTTTAGCAAAATATACATATTACTTAAGTATTCGGTATTCGGCCGAATAGTAGGTAGATATTCGGTGTTCGGCCGAATATAATAAAATGAGCCGAATAGACCGAATACCGAATAGTAACCGAATATTCGTTGCAACCCTAATTATTATATATTAATATTACATTAAATAATCTAAGTACCATTTTTTTCCAGGAGAATTGACCTGTACCTACTTGTTAGGAGGCACTAGGCAATGTCAAAACCAGTAGATAACTAATTAAAATACATTTATATTGTCGTTTTTTTTCTTCATATATACTAACAACAAATACGATAAAAATATTTTATAGCGTCATCATCAATGTTTGAACACTCACTAGTAGGGACTGTATGTTTACATGCAGTTGGATTATGATATGGGTCATTTTTGAGTAATTTTCACCCCTGAAGTGCCAACTTTACCTAGTATAGAAGTATAGATGTATCAAATAGGTAATAATATAATAACAAAAATATTTGCTCGATTCTTCATTCAGTCTATATATCTTAATCAACATTCAATTCACAACAGTAGCAACCACAAACCAACATTTCTCATCAAACAAAGTCAATAATAAACAATTGTGTTTGATTTTCATTCTCGGAGTGTAAAATATTACACACTACAAATGCTACAACTATGAGTAAGTACTGTCTATTGTCTGCGAGTGTGGGAGGCACCTAGATCACACGTTCTTCATCCCAATCATTTTTTAGCTAAACTCAGGAATCTAGATCAATCACGTAACGATTTTCTCTCAGTAGATAGCATGTTTGAAATCGTGTAAAAGTTCAATTCACCATAATCGATTATTTCAGAAAAGAAGGAAGATTAGCTCTCTTTTCTGTGTTTCACGGTTATTATTACCTTTCACAAATACTTTAGTGTTAACGTTTACGGTATTTATTATTATATACCGTAAACTAGTATTTCAAAAGTACCTTTAAGTCCTAGATATGTATTTCAAAAGTTTACATTAAACATAAAACTAAAATAGTCGTCGTAAACTTCGTGTTTATTATTTGCTTCCGTGAATGTCACAATTTTATCATTGGATTTAAAAACAGCATGTAGGCTACGCAGTTAAAAGGGTTTGAAATAGATAGACACACTAATTATATTATTTGAACATAGGCCTACGTCAAATTGGACAGTAGTCACGGTGCCTCTCACGGAATATTTATGCCGCTAGAGAACATAAACCAAATAGTATTGTGACGGCTTCCGCTAGTCGCCCTCAATAGAAACGCACGCGCGGACGTCCCTGGACATCAGGTACCAAGGGAACCTGTCATGTCACACTTGGCTGCACGCGCGTTGCAATGCCCTACTTCCTGAAGTATATAGCACAGCTTCAAATGTATACTATAGTTATTATAAATGTTAATTATTATTAAAAAAATATACTTATTATTATATGGATATGATGCGAAAAGAGTTACTACTAGCGATGTAACGACTCGACTTTTTAAACCGATTCAAACCGATTTGAGCATAAACCGAGTTGAGTCGATTAGCGCGTCTACTAAACCGATTTGGCCGAGTCGAAAGCAATGTAACGACTCGACTTTTTAAACCGATTAAAAAGTCGAGTCGTTACTTGACTTTGTAAACGGATTAAAAAGTCGAGTCGTTGCTCGACCTTTTAATCGGTTTAAAAAGTCGAGCAACGACTCGACTTTTTAATCCGTTTACAAAGTCAAGTAACGGGCAAACGGCCAAACAAGCAAACGGTCAAACGGCCAAACGAGCAAACGGCCAAACGGGCGAATGCGCGCAGAGCGGCGCGAGCGAGATGCGTAAGTAAGTTCGACTCAGCCAAATCGGTTTAGTAGACGCAAGACGCGCTGACGCGCTAATCGACGCAACTCGGTTTATGCTCAAATCTGTTTAAAAAGTCGAGTCGTTACATCGCTTTCGACTCGGCCAAATCGGTTTAGTAAAGGCGCTAATCGACGCAACTCGGTTTATGCTCAAATCGGTATGAATCGGTTTAAAAAGTCGAGTAACGACTCGACTTTTTAATCGGTTTAAAAAGTCGAGCAACGACTCGACTTTTTAATCGGTTTACAAAGTCAAGTAACGACTCGACTTTTTAATCGGTTTAAAAAATCGAGTAACGACTCGACTTTTTAATCGGTTTAAAAAGTCGAGTAACGACTCGACTTTTTATTCGGTTTAAAAAGTCGAGTAACGACTCGACTTTTTAATCGGTTTAAAGAATCGAGTAACGACTCGACTGTTTTAAACCGATCTTCGCTATCAAACCGATTCAAATCGGTTCAAACCGATTCAAATCGCGATTTCGTCGATTCGGTTTGGAATCGACTTGCATGAATTGTCTAACCGATTCAACTCGGTTTGACAAAATTCCAGATCGTAACATCACTAGTTACTACGCCATATTTGATGGTTTTTTTTGTGATCCAAACTAAACAGAACCACAAATTATTTTACATATACTTACTTATAATATTATTTATAAAGTTTTCATCATCAGATGCCTATGAAGTCAGTTCTATTACAAAAAAAAAACTATATTTTCAACCTTTCTGTCTAAATACGTTGTGGTTCAATTTTGCAAAGCGGCTTTTTCTTGGTTTGGCTTGCTTTGTTGGGACTACTATTGTAATCCCAAGTATGATATTAGATAGTCTGGCGAAGAGCGAGTGAGTCGAGTGCACAAATGATATATGCAGGCCTATGTCGTTCGTAGTATGCAGAAACTTATATTATAGTACTTAAAAATTTTAACCTTTGTGTAGTAATTTTAAGTCTTTGTGCAGTCTGATATTTACAGTCACAGGGGCAATTCTCGTAATTAAAATGTAGTCAACATTCAGTTCCAGTCTTGATCTGTCACATTGTCACACACACAAATGGAACATTTGGAATTTATTTAATTATGGTGTGATTGTTATCGAAATATGGCCGAAAGTTAAACAAACTAAGAATAGTAATGCTCGCTATAAGAATTGATATTAGATAATTATAATTTTCTGTCAATTCAACTTTAATTCTGCGATGTAAAATAAATAAATGGTAAATAAATACAGTCCTGATTTTATTATTATATGATCGAAGATTGTAAACCTACATAATATTAGGTTGTAATAAATTTTGTTGATGAGGAATGTAACAAAAGTAGCTTATGATACTTTGTTCTTAGAACGAGATCGCGGTGAGCGCGACTACATCGGGTTCGCGACCTTGCCGGAGCAGGTGCACCGCAAGTCTGTCAAGAGGGGGTTCGACTTCACGCTCATGGTGGTCGGCGAGTCGGGCCTCGGCAAGTCTACGCTGATCAATAGCCTCTTTCTTGGAGACCTCTACAAAAACAGAAAGATCCCCGATGTACAAGGTAGGAAAGTTATTAATTAAGGATTTAAAATCGTAACCACGCATTTTTTTTTTTTTGATAAAAGATATGTGGTTATTATATTTATGCCCTAGTACTATTTAACTTAGTCGCTTTGTTAATGCAATCTCATATTTTAACTAACTTTACTGCGGTTACAAAAGGTTTGCAATTGCCGAAACTTAACTACTTATTCAATAGTCAAGTTTCGGAAATTGCAAACTTTGAAAAAAATACTGTAACATAGATAACTATTCTTCTATTGTTATTCTGGCGGTGCACCTCGGTGGAGTAAGCTCTAAGCTAATTGTTATAATGTAAATTCAAATCTGTATCTTAATAGCAAAGACCTCTTATATATTTTCAAGTTATAAAATTTTAGTTACCTACCTACTATCCTATAGTAATAACCGTGGGAGAGTTACGTGTTTGCCTGCAAACATTGTCTTTCATTACAGACAGAATAGAAAAGACCACAACAATCGAAAAGAAAACAATGGAAATAGAAGAGCGGGGCGTGAAACTGCGCCTGACGATCGTTGACACGCCGGGCTTCGGCGACGCGATCAGCTCTGAGGATTCTTGGAGAGTGTGCTCCGCGTACATCGACGAGCAGTTCCGCCAGTACTTCACCGACGAGAGCGGCCTAAACAGGCGGCACATGCAGGATAACAGAGTTCACTGCTGCTTGTACTTCGTGCCACCTTGGGCTCATAGGTAATAAACAGTATAATGGTCAAAACCATTTTTACCTGATTTTTGCAGTCAAATGAGGTTTAACAGGTTATAAGTTTTGACTAAATGAATTACGTATAAATCTTCTACCTACACGCTGTTTTAAGTTTGCCCGTACTAGGGGACAGGAATCTTCTACCTACACGCTGTTTTAAGTTTGCCCGTACTAGCGGACAGGAATATTCTACCTACACGCTGTTTTAAGTTTGCCCGTACTAGGGGACAGGAATCTTCTACCTACACGCTGTTTTAAGTTTACAAATCACGTAAGATTCAAGAGATCAAGTTTAATCTCTGGATTATTATATTATGAATTAAAATATAATACACGTATGTAATAAATTGTCAATTCCTGTGAATTGTCAATTTATTACTGTTATCATAATAATATTTATTTATTAATTTAAAACATAATATTCTATACATAGTATTGTTTTATATTGAGGAACTCAATGGCGTCGTTACGAGTGTCAGTGTAATAAAACACGCAAGTTAAGCAACGTCGACCGTAGTCTGTCCATGGATGGGTTTATTTATCTCGAGCTCCTCCGTGCTTCGAAGGGTACGTTAAGATGTCGGTCTCGGCTGTTGTCATTAGATATATATAGATAGACAGTCATTAACCCAAGTCAGTGGTCTTTAGGCGGCTTGAAAACATCGACCTCCGCTTACTGACAATGGGATGAATAAGGGTTGATTATAACGATTATTTTATACATATTATGCATGTAAGTCGCATCCGGCGTCTATCTGTGTGTTTATTCGCTAGTGGAGACTGAGAGTGCTTGCCCTTGGCGCGAGAGATAAGGTACGAGTACTTGAGGTTTGACTAGTCAAACATAGGAGCGCCTGATTTCGGGAATTGACTATAATAGACTTTAGATCACCAACTAAACTTTAAATCAGACATAATATAATAAATAAATAATAAAATTTCTTCATTCAAGTAACTAAGACTCACATTTTATTAGTAGATAAAGGATACTTATGAACTACGGTTTAGTATATTACATTATTGTAATTCTTTGTTTATATTGTGAGCATTTCTGCACCATTCCACCCGATATGTCACAGCAACGGCTCACGTACGAGCAGCCAAGTCTGCTGGCAATCATGTTCACGACACTTTTGACTAAAAACGTTAGTCAATATCACTTCTGACCACGAAAGTCAATCAAAGCTGTTTTTGATTAAGGACGTTGATCAAAACCATTTTTACCTGATTTTTGCAGTCAAATGAGGTTTTGACCAGTTATAAGTTTTGCCTGTAACATAATATATTATACATTTATAACATCCCACACGGAAGAAGCTATAATTTATAAAATAAGTACAATAGAACGGGACGATTTAATATTATGAAGACTAGTAGATAAATCGTAATCTAATTATATTGTATAAAAAATTTGATCAATCTGATCTGTCTTCCATAAACGCCTTGCAACTAAATAAGGGAAAAGGGTGACAAGACAAGACTATTATCAAGTCCATTGTGTGCAATGAGCCGTGCATTTGTAATTTGTGGAAGAATATTTACTACAGCAGCGTCGCGCTTTTACTTGTTGGTCCATTAAACCCTTTCCCCTTTCACTGACGTTTCCTATAGTGCAGTGGCTCCCAACCTTTTTTTGTTCGCGGACCACTATGAGGTTTTTGTTGCGTGTAGGGTCCGCAACTGTCATATAAATCCATTATTTTATAACTCGAGATTTGTAGAAGGTACTCGGTGTATTGTAGAAGGTCATTTCCCTGGCATTTTGCGAAGTGGTGTTATAAAAATAATACCAAAAGGCGGTGATAAACCACCGGACGATCCGAAGTCCTACCGTCCTATTACTCTGCTACCGTCGTTGGGTAAGCTGCTTGAGCGCTTGGTTGTGCCACGGTTGCTGCCCGGTGGCCCGCAATTTCATAAAAATCAGTACGGCTTCACCATTGGCAAGTCTACTGTTGATGCTGTGCTCGCAGTGCGCAAAGTTGTTGAACTCTCGGAGAGCAAGTATGTTGTAGCTATTTTCTTAGATATCTCAGGTGCCTTTGATAATGCTTGGTGGCCAATGTTGTTGCTGAAACTTAAGGTGAGAGGTTGCCCTAGCAATATCTACTCTCTCATTCGATCGTACTTTTTGAATGGTACAACTAAATTAAAACTTGGCCATTATGTTGCTTCAAAGGTGCTCACGCAGGGCTGCCCCCAGGGTTCAGTGTTGGGACCGTATCTCTGGAATATCGGTTTTGATGATTTTTTTAGCCTACCCTTACCGGAAGGGTGCTCGTTAACTGGTTACGCTGACGATGGTCTCTTATTAATCAATGCTAATTCAAGATCTAGCATAGAGAAACTAGCCAACACTAGCCTAGGCTTAATTTCAGATTGGGGTTATCGTAATCGTCTCGATTTTGCGCCACATAAAACATATCAACTCTTGCTTAAGGGAAATTTACAGGTTTCACCGCGATTTCATTTTAATGGAGTATCTGTTGCTAATAGAAGTTCGGTTTGTTACTTAGGTTTGCTTTTGGATAGAAATTTTAATTATATTGAGCACATGAAGCAAGTAGGTGAAAAAGCAAAAAAGAATTTCTATGCCTTAACACGAATTTCTACCTCTACGTGGGGATTAACTTTCAAAACGTTAAAAACTATTTATACCGCCACATACTTGGGTTGTGTTACGTACGGTTCACCTGCGTGGGCAGATAGGGCTACTATAGGTGCAGCACGTCGTAAATTGCTTCAAAGCCAGCGCCTTGCTCTGATATTTTTATGTAAGTCGTATAGAACTGTAAGCACCGAGGCACTACCCGTGCTAGCAGGTGTGTTACCGGTAGACTTAGAAGTACAACGCCGCGCTTCAATGTACTATACATCTAAAAATATGGTCCCTGATTTCTTGAAAACGCGTGATCGTGAAAAAATAGTTAGACTGTTCAAACCTATTAATGAAGTATTTGAAACATTGCTGTCTGAATGGCAGGAAAGGTGGGAAACTTCTACCAAAGGACGCCACTTGTATCTGTTCTTTCAATCGGTAAGAGATAGATTAAAGAAAAAGTGGTTAGAAGTCGACCACCCCGTTGCGCAATTTTTAACTGGACATGGCAATTTTAAAGCTAAACTCTTTTCGTTTAAATTAGTGCCGTCGCCCTTATGCGAATGTTCTACTGCTAATTCTGAATTCGATCAAACAGCACACCATGTTCTCTGGGAGTGTAATCTTTGGCAGCGGGAGCGGGATGACATGTTGAATTCATTGCAAGTTGCATCCGGGGTAGTATACTATTCAGATTTGGTAGCAACAAGGGAGAATTACCAAGCGTTCAGACGATTTTGCAATTCATATTATTGGAATCGATGTGTTAGGTAACAACTCAATGTTTTAGGTCCCTAATAGTGTTAGAAACTTAAAATCCGTGGTGCACGGCAGTTGAGCTTCACTTGACTAGCCATCTCTTTAGGCTTTTAATGCCTTATTTGCCATATTGCTGTCTCTCACATTGCTAAGAGGGGAAGTCAAATTCCAAAAGCTTCCTACTCCTACTAATTTCTTCTGATTAAATTCGTTGTGAGTTCCAAGGCAGCCGTAGTTTTACCCCTGGGACTGCAATGGACTTCATTGTTCATTGCCTTTTTTGGCGGTCGCCGCTGTTAATCCTGGCTACACAGGAGATACAGTGGTGGGAATGTGTGGTGGGCCCCCGTCCCAACTCGAGATTTGAATGCTCCGTAAATTCGTGCTCAATCTCCTTTATTTTAAGTTTGTATCACGGACCATAATTTACCTCTCACGGACCACTGGTGGTTCGTGAACCATCGGTTGGGATCCTCTGCTATAATGCAATTAATGAGAGTGCACTTCACTCATCGTGAGCCTTTGAAATTAAACTTTTAACGTCTTTGTAGAGCTCGCGGTAGAGTTGCATTCCCTTTTTAGCGTACCCAATTAAGTAAAAATTCCGAAAAGGCAACATGGTCAGATTGTTTGAATACGTATTACCTTGCAAGTCTTGCAACATAAACATTCATACACAATGCACGTCCTACGAATTCCAACTTATCTTTAGCAGTACATATAAACAAAATTGCAGTCTTTTGTTTGACTGCGGTTATCTTCGTAACGGCTAGTCCGATTGTAATGGAATTTTCACTAGGAGGTAATATAGTCATATAGTATAATACTTCCTTTATTGCCCTTGGCACTACTGCTTGGCACTATCAGTAGTGTCATGGGAAAATTTTCTTTCCCGTGACTCTACTGGTAGTGTCATGGGAAAAAATGTATTTCCCGTGACACTTCCTGCATGAAAATAGCATTATTTCAATTAGAAAAAAAATTAAAGAAGTATATATAACCACACGGACCAAGTTTCTGATAACTGCTACTAAATTGAGAAAGGGAAAGATGAAGGTAAAGTAAGGATGTATGATGTTTGTTACTCTTTTACGCGTAAACAGCTGAACGGATATTTATTGTTAATACTTAGGTAGGCACAACTCTATATTTCACACATACGTCCTTTATTACCGCCGCGAATTCTATTAACATTTACTCACTTTGACCCATATATTAAGTATACATACACTGGTTTCGCAAAGAAATCGGGTCACCCTCTATATTCTACTTATTTTTAAATAATTATAATTTTCTATGTACATTTAAAGCAATATTAACCAGGATTAAAATAACACACATCGAAATTCGTTTCTATCTATGGTTCTCCTCAGAATAGATATCTAACCCAGTTGCAGCATTTAGGAAGTTTAATTTTTTTTATGAAATTTACAACATTGCATACTTAACTAAATATTTAAATAAAAGGCATTTAATTTAAATTGGTTTAGTAAGTATTTCACTAAATAAAAAGTTAAAGCATACAATTTTCGCAGCAACATACAGCGGATTAATTTGACAACAAAAATAGTCATTAAAATTATTTAAGTAAATTTTATAATATTGCCAAGTTATCGACAACAAGCTGACCCGACAGACGTTGTCGCGCCTTTTTAACATCGATTATAATGATCTTTTGTTTTTATGAAAAATTCTTAATGCTTTTAATATTTTTAATAACAATTTCATGCTATATCAATAAGGCGCAAACGTGTTTAAATGAGTAGCTGACCTAATGAATGGTCAGGGCCACATTGATAGAGCCGTATCGTCCAGTGTTGCGGAAGCACACGTGTCCCCTCGTGAAATATCTATTGCTCAGTGACATAGTAATACTTCACTCGTGATACACGATCAAAGAAATAGCAAATAGCCAGGCATATCAACAGGTTGGGAAATACACATTTCGTGGCAATCAGTAAATAACATGGCGTTCATTTTATTGTATACTGATTGATAGTCTAAACAAATTATGAATTTAATAAGGAACTAATAAATAATTAAACTAGCCGAGCCGGCAAACGATGTTCTGCGTTATAAATTATTTTAGTCATATGAAATACTATTTTACTTATTCTCCAAACACCTGCCAAACATACATAAAAAAATATATAAATATAAAAATTATAATTAAAAATCTCTTGCATTTAGGACGCCCCGACGATCTTGCAAACAGGTCTAACAAATTCGATGTAATATACTTACTAAAATCGAAGGCGAAACATCGATTGAGCTAAATGTTTAGGATTCCGTACCCAAAGGGTAAAAAGGAACCCTATTACTAAGGCTCCGCTGTCCGCCCGTCCGTCCGTCCGTCTATCACTAGGCTGTGTCTCATGAACCGCGATAGTGAGACAGTTGAAATTTTCACAGATGATGTATTTCTTTTGCCGCTATAACAACAAATACTAAAAAAACCGGACAAGTACGAGTCGGACTCGCCCACCGAGGGTTCCGTAGGTACGTAGTATCATTATTAAATTTGATATTTTTCATTATAAATAAGAAATAATACGTCGAAAAAAAAAATATATATTTTGCAATGTGTACATTAAGCCCTTTCATATGATACCCCATTTGAACTAGTAGTTTCAATTTGAAATTTCGACACCTTATAAAAAATATAGAGCCCCTATTTTTTAAGATCTATTTACAAATGTATATTTTTGAGATTTATTCCTGTACTTGTAGTTTATAACGATGTTACTTGCCAAATTTCATAGTTCTAGGTCAACGGGAAGTACCCTATAGGTTTTGATTCCCTTGAGTGTGTCGAAATATGCGTTTTTTGCTGAATAAACGGCCGTAACTTTTTTCTACGTAAACTTAGCAGTTTGATTTTTTTACAACTTCATGGGACCGTAGACCTGAGTATACAGTTCAAATTTCAGCTTGATACCTCCACGCATTCTCGACATAGAAATTCTTGACAGACAGACAGACGGACAACAAAGTGATCTTATAAGGGTTCCGTTTTTCCTTTTGAGGTACGGAACCCTAAAAACAGAATAAAATAAATATTTAAGGGTGCTCCCATACAACAAACGTGATTTTTTGCCGTGTTTTTGTTTTTAGGGTTCCGTACCTCAAAAGGAAAAACGGAACCCTTATAAGATCACTTTGTTGTCCGTCTGTCTGTCTGTCTGTCTGTCTGTCTGTCTGTCTGTCAAGAATTTCTATGTCGAGAATGCGTGGAGGGTATCAAGCTGAAATTTGAACTGTATACTCAGGTCTACGGTCCCATGAAGTTGTAAAAAAAATCAAACTGCTAAGTTTACGTAGAAAAAAGTTACGGCCGCTTATTCAGCAAAAAACGCACATTTCGACACACTCAAGGGAATCAAAACCTCTAGGGTACTTCCCGTTGACCTAGAAATATGACATTTGGCAAGTAACATCGTTATAGACTACAAGTACAGGAATAAATCTCAAAACTGTACATTTGTAAATAGATCTTAAAAAATAGGGGGTCTATATTTTTATAGGGTGTCGAAATTTCAAATTGAAACTACTAGTTCAAATTGGGTATCATATGAAAGGGCTTGATGTACACATTGCAAAATATATTTTATTTATTTTTTTCGACGCATTATTTCTTATTTATAATAAAAAATATCAAACTTAATAATGATACTACGTACACCGTACGTAGACTCGCCCACCGAGATTTCCGTAGGTACCTACGGAACCCTCGGTGGGCGAGTCCGACTCGCACTTGTCCGGTTTTTTTTTTATAAACATAAATTCTAATAAAATTTTGCGAGATAACGCCTGCGATATAAATCGGCTAGCACATAGCTATCTATGATCTGACAGTAGATGACAATACAAGTCGTCTGGCAATGTGGAAAAAGAACATCGAGCAAGTTCATCCAGCCCCCTTACCACCATATCTTATTGCGATTCAATAATTGAATAGATTGCTTATTCATATCAATGAATAAGCGACTCTATTCCATTTGAAATAGAGTCGCTTATTTATTGGTATGAATAAGCATTCTATTCAGTTATTGAATCGCAATAAGAGATGGTGGTAAGGGGGCAGGTACAAAATAATGATAAAGAGCATTTTAATACACAATCATTTGCTTTGCAGTACCTATAAGGATAGAAATTTTTCAGATAGAAATCGTCCAATGCCTATGCAAGGGACTCGTCCTCGTAGATACTAGAATCTGATCTATTGTAAATGGGCATGGCATTTGCGATAACATTGGTAATGATTAGAACTAAGACGTGTTTGAGTCACTGGCTAGATTAGCTTACATCACTACTGCTAAACAAGTAACTTAGTAATAAAATATATATATATGACGAGCTCGGTGGTCGAATGGTTAGCAATGGCTTTGACTCCGGGATTGCGGGTTCAATCCCCGCACAAGACAATGAGTGCATGAACATGTGTGTTTGTCTTGGTCTGAGTGTTTTCTATGTATTATATGCATGTATTTACAAAAAAAATGTAGTTCAGTATAAAAACAGTTATCTAGTAAGTACACATAGTACAAGCTTTGCTTAGTTTGGGTCTAGATGACAGTGTGTAATTTGTAAAACAAAAATATACAAGAAGCCTGTAAATATAACACTCCTTTGTTTGGTAGTCATATAAAAATTGACTGCCGATTTCTAAATATAGTATATTGTATATTTTTGTGATCACCCTCCAAACTATTTCAATCAGGGTTCGCTGATGAATATCAACACATAAGTATATAAGTATCATGACAGCGTGATGATTGATATATGTTGATATATATCTTTTTTTATACCACTAGGGTGGTAAATAAGCATACGGCCCGCCTGATTGATATTTATTGTCTCAGCTAGAAAATTAACAGATCACGCTGACAACATTGGACAAACAACTATAAATCTGATTACTTTTCCGTAATAGCAAACTTACTAGAATTCCTCGTAGTCGAATTATGATCTTTTATTTAGTGGTGTAGTAGTAGTAGTGTGGGCCGCGTGGTTTCCGGCAGACTAGAATAGAATCACTTCGTCTCTTCCCGTTGATATCGTACAAGGCGACTAAGGGAAATACATTATAAAACATCGATCAGGCCTCCCCAACCCGTCTGACCAGCATGGGGAGCATGTGTAGGCCAAATCCTCCTGCTGTCTGGGACGAACGAGAGAGGGTCGTGCTCCTGTAGTGGAGACTAAAATGATCTGATGATGATGTGGTGTGAAATGAAATGAGTGATGACGAAAGGCGCATCAGCGCTAATCAATAACGTTGCAATAACGAACATTGGTAGGTATTCCAAGACAGTAAATGTAAAAGTGCGCGAGAAAATGAGGATAAACAACGCGTGATACGGGGGTGATCGGGCAAGTTCTACGCTTGTTTATCACCCTAGTCAAAAAAGTACTCGTTGGAAATAAACATTTTTATTGTTCAAGTTTTTATGCAACATCTTAAAAAAAGCTATCACGACTCGGACGCTTGGTGCGAAATGAGCCCAAACCAATCTGTGCCTCACCCAACAAAGCCCCAAACCCATTTGAGCACAGTTTAGAGTTTAATGCTATAACTAAAACAAGACATATTCTGTGCCATCTATATTCTAAGTCGAAACATGCATTTTTCACACCTTGCTAGTACAAGGTATGAAAAATGAACTGTAAATAAGAAGACATGCGTCACATTTTTCTGGTAGATTGTTTTTTATACTACGTCGGGTGGCAGACAAGCATACGGCCCGCCTGATGTGAAGCGGTTACCGTAGCCATATTAACGCTCGCAACATAAAATATCGCTCGCGCGCCGCCACCCCTGCTGCCAATGCAGCTCCTTCCTTTCTGGCAACCTCACTCGCAGAAACACAACAACCCTCAAGGGAATTGTTATTTGGCTGCGGTATTCTGTGAATTGGAGGTAATTCCCCAGTCAAAAATAACGCTTAAAAAATACGCAATGCCCTACCTCTCTATTCGCCAGAGCCTCATTTGCGAAGACATCTATATGCGAAGACTTCCTCATGACCTTGTGCACAGTTACGTAGTTTAATAAACTTTGTTTTATTTTGTCAGTCTGCGACACGTGGATATAGAGATGATGAAGAGGCTACATCGGAAAGTGAACATAGTGGTGGTAATCGCCAAGGCAGACTCTCTCACCGCTGTTGAAGTAAGGAAACTCAAGTCAAGGATACTTACTGACTTGGAAGATAATCAAATACAGGTACGTTTACCTTATTTAATCACAGAACAAGTTAATACTGTAGGTGTCCCAGGGCATATATTGTATGAATAATATCCCAGAGTATCTTAATATTAAATCAAATAAATAAATATGCTAAAAGAGTGCAAAATTACATGATTTTTTAGCACTCTGTATCTGGCAGTTTTAAGAATATTCGATCTATATCGTCATATACCTTATTATAAATTAGATATCCGACGTTATGGATCGAATAATAATATTACTATTTCTTTCTATAATTTAATATAATTATTATTTTATAGGCTAAAAGAGTATTTTGCTCGAGTGCGAAATTACATTTTTTTGCACTCTGGCTCATTCGATCTTTATGAATAATGATCGTAATTTATTATAATATTACCTATTACTAATTTAAACCTAAAACTACTGGAGTAAGTATTGTGATTTGGATTTGGTGTGCCTTATTTCGGCACTGCCCAGGTCTCAGATTTTGACTTTAACTAGACAAAAAATTAGTCGTTAATTTGTCGGCCAAAGCAAAAAATTTGTCGGTCTCCCGTTAAAGAGTTATAAGGTTTTTTTTGTGGCAGTGCCGAAATAAGCTTATTTCGGCACAGCCCACTCGGGATCTATTAAACTACAAAACATAGCGAAGATATGATTATCCCCAGAATTAGTCGTCAATTTGTCGAATTCAGACACCAAGTATCAGAATTAGTCGACCTCCCGTTAAAAAGTTATAAGTATTTTTTTGTGGCAGTGCCGAAATAAGCCTTATTTCGGCACTGCCCAAAAAAACTACACCACCTAGCGAAAATCTGATTTCACCCAGATGTTGCCTTGAATTTGTCGAAATTTGTCGGATATAAAACACAACTGGTCGATGCGTAATTAGAAAGTTACACGCATTTTAATAATTCACATTGTAGTCAGAGAGCCTAACGTAGGCAGAGTAGAATAACACCACCCTATTCACATATGGCTATCGTAAAAAGCAACTAATGTAGTGCTAAAGAACACCTAAAGCATTCGTAGATCAGAAAACAGTTGCATGCATTGACAAACTTTGCCAGACTCGGAAAAAGGAAGGAAATAAAACGTTTACTGTTGCGTTTTGTGCATGATATAATTTTGATGCAAGATCTCGGACTATACTTATTATGAGAATTATTAAAATGCGTGTAACTTTTTAATTACGCATCGAACAGTTGTGTTTTATATCCGACAAATTTCGAAAAATTCAAGGCAACATCTGGGTGAAATCAGATTTTCGATAAGGCTTATTTCGGCACTGCCACAAAAAATACTTATAACTTTTTAACGGGTGGTCGACTAATTCTGATACTTGGTGTCTGAATTCGACAAATTGACGACTAATTCTGGGGATAATCATAACTTCGCTATGTTTTGTAGTTTAATAGATCCCGAGTGGGCTGTGCCGAAATAAGCTTATTTCGGCACTGCCACAAAAAAAAAACCTTATAACTCTTTAACGGGAGACCGACAAATTTTTTGCTTTGGGCGACAAATTTTGACAAATTAACGACTAATTTTTTGTCTAGTTAAAATCAAGATCTGAGACCTGGGCAGTGCCGAAATAAGGCACACTTGGATTTGACAGAAAGTGAAAAGTTTATAGGTTGGAGAAAGTGGAAAATAGAAAGACAAGGAAAAGCCATGACTTTTTAAACACACACGAGCGAAGCAGCGGTGCGGAAAGCTAGTTTCTTTTATTATGTTACGTATATTAATTTACGTAAATTTGCTAATGAAAAAGTTCTTTGCCGAATCTGATTTGAACACTAGTTTTAACGATGTAATTTCAATATTTTGCACTATTTTCTCCTATTATTGTACGAGTATTATTTGTTAATATGTACGTATATATGTATTTATAATTGACGCATACGATATAACGCACAAAATATTTGTTACTCCACTTGTCTATTTACTAAATCCTTTCAGATCTTCGATCATTAATAAGTGATCGAAGTTTCAGATACTCTAAGGTTGGCTGGAAGAGATCCCAGTGAGGGATAAATAAATTCAGTAAATGAAAGGAAAAAGTACAAATGATTTGTACCTACTGTTTACATTGATTTACTGTATTGTTCAATAAAGACATGACAAACAAACCTAAGACTTTCAAATAAGAGTACTTATACGAGTCCTGCAGATGTTGAGAGATGTTATTTGAACCCTCAGTCAGTAGTCTAATATGGTAAACTATGCCGGTTATGGCGACTGTGAACTTAATTAAACCAATTACCGCTTGGGTTGAAGATTTGATAATTTTATTATCTAAAGACATCCATTCTTATCTATCTAGAACATGTACCTACTTGTACCACAGAATAATAAATGGTGCTGGTACTTGTACTTAGATATTTACCCATTTCTAGAGCACGCGAGGCCTGGCCTTAGATTATACGCTGTACCTACTCATTCACCCGGTTATCCAACGTTTCGAAAAAAATGACAATATAATTGAGATGTGGGAATATTTTGTTCTATGAAAATATTTTAAATATATATTATGACTTTATTCTACTCTATATTCTAGACCAGGGCTGTCCAAAGCACGACCCGCGGGCCGCATGCGGCCCTCAGCTTATATTTGTGATGCCCGTGACGTGTTTTTCATTTACCGGACAATATATTGATATGTGGGAATATTTTTTTCTAAGAAAGTATTTTAAATATTTATTATGACTATTCTACTCTATATTCAAGCCCGGGGCTGTCATCAAAGCACAGCCCGCGGGCCGCATGCGGTTCTCAGCTTATTATTATATATTTGTGCGGCCCTTGACGTGTTTTTCATTTACCGGTTTTTATATTTAGCGCGGCGGATATGTGCCCTTCCACTCCAATATCAAATGTACCGTCGATGGATGAATTTATGTCTATTGTTAAAGCTTTGCCTACAAATAAAGCCTCCGGTGATGATAGGATTACAAATAGAATGATTAAAGAAGCTTGTAAAGTAGCCGCTGAACCTATCTTAACAATACTTACTCGGTGTATTGTAGAAGGTCATTTCCCTGGCATTTTGCGAAGTGGCGTTATAAAAATAATACCAAAAGGCGGTGATAAACCACCGGACGATCCGAAGTCCTACCGTCCTATTACTCGGCTACCGTCGTTGGGTAAGCTGCTTGAGCGCTTGGTTGTGCCACGGTTGCTGCCCGGTGGCCCGCAATTTCATAAAAATCAGTACGGCTTCACCATTGGCAAGTCCACTGTTGATGCTGCGCTCGCAGTGCGCAAAGTTGTTGAGCTCTCGGAGAGCAAGTATGTTGTAGCTATTTTCTTAGATATCTCAGGTGCCTTTGATAATGCTTGGTGGCCAATGTTGTTGCTGAAACTTAAGGTGAGAGGTTGCCCTAGCAATATCTACTCTCTCATTCGATCGTACTTTTTGAATGGTACAACTAAATTAAAACTTGGCCATTATGTTGCTTCAAAGGTGCTCACGCAGGGCTGCCCCCAGGGTTCAGTGTTGGGACCGTATCTCTGGAATATCGGTTTTGATGATTTTTTTAGCCTACCCTTACCGGAAGGGTGCTCGTTAACTGGTTACGCTGACGATGGTCTCTTATTAATCAATGCTAATTCAAGATCTAGCATAGAGAAACTAGCCAACACTAGCCTAGGCCTAATTTCAGATTGGGGTTATCGTAATCGTCTCGATTTTGCGCCACATAAAACATATCAACTCTTGCTTAAGGGAAATTTACAGGTTTCACCGCGATTTCATTTTAATGGAGTATCTGTTGCTAATAGAAGTTCGGTTTGTTACTTAGGTTTGCTTTTGGACAGAAATTTTAATTATATTGAGCACATGAAGCAAGTAGGTGAAAAAGCAAAAAAGAATTTCTATGCCTTAACACGAATTTCTACCTCTACGTGGGGATTAACTTTCAAAACGTTAAAAACTATTTATACCGCCACATACTTAGGTTGTGTTACGTACGGTTCACCTGCGTGGGCAGATAGGGCTACTATAGGTGCAGCACGTCGTAAATTGCTTCAAAGCCAGCGCCTTGCTCTGATATTTTTATGTAAGTCGTATAGAACTGTAAGCACCGAGGCACTACCCGTGCTAGCAGGTGTGTTACCGGTAGACTTAGAAGTACAACGCCGCGCTTCAATGTACTATACATCTAAAAATATGGTCCCTGATTTCTTGAAAACGCGTGATCGTGAAAAAATAGTTAGACTGTTCAAACCTATTAATGAAGTATTTGAAACATTGCTGTCTGAATGGCAGGAAAGGTGGGAAACTTCTACCAAAGGACGCCACTTGTATCTGTTCTTTCAATCGGTAAGAGATAGATTAAAGAAAAAGTGGTTAGAAGTAGACCACCCCGTTGCGCAATTTTTAACTGGACATGGCAATTTTAAAGCTAAACTCTTTTCGTTTAAATTAGTGCCGTCGCCCTTATGCAAATGTTCTACTGCTAATTCTGAATTCGATCAAACAGCACACCATGTTCTCTGGGAGTGTGATCTTTGGCAGCGGGAGCGGGATGACATGTTAAATTCATTGCAAGTTGCATCCGGGGTAGTATACTATTCAGATTTGGTAGCAACAAGGGAGAATTACCAAGCGTTCAGACGATTTTGCAATTCATATTATTGGAATCGATGTGTTAGGTAACAACTCAATGTTTTAGGTCCCTAATAGTGTTAGAAACTTAAAATCCGTGGTGCACGGCAGTTGAGCTTCACTTGACTAGCCATCTCTTTAGGCTTTTAATGCCTTATTTGCCATATTGCTGTCTCTCACATTGCTAAGAGGGGAAGTCAAATTCCAAAAGCTTCCTACTCCTTCTAATTTCTTCTGATTAAATTCGTTGTGAGTTCCAAGGCAGCCGTAGTTTTACCCCTGGGACTGCAATGGACTTCATTGTTCATTGCCTTTTTTGGCGGTCGCCGCTGTTAATCCTGGCTACACAGGAGATACAGTGGTGGGAATGTGTGGTGGGCCCCCGTCCCTTACCGGTTTTTATACAGATCTTTACCGGTACAGGCTTTGTACAATGGATCTGAACATTATATATATTAAAAAAAGTTAAAGTTTTATAACTAACTAGTTATAGCTAAGCTTAAACTTTCAAAGTAGGTAGCAAAAATGGCAAGTAGGTATTTGTTGCTGCGGCCTGCTAATTTATTAATTAATATGTAATGGCCCGGTATAATATGGTTTGGACAGCCCTGTTCTAGACAAACAAAATACAAATCTTCTCTCTTTATAAAATTAGTATAGATATTGGAAAATATTTCGTTGTATACACAATGTAAGTCTATTCTGTATTTCATGGTTAAAATAAATGTAATTAGTTAGTGCACATGTTCTAAATAAACGAACCTATAATATGTACATACTTATATAAAAATTGATTACTGATTCTGAAAGTACTTAACGAGCTGTCAAATGGTATCAATAATGTCTGTACTCTTTTTATAGGTTTATCAGTTCCCAGAATGTGACAGCGACGAAGACGAAGAGTTCAAGCAGCAGGACCGGGAGCTGAAGGCGGCCGCGCCGTTCGCAGTGGTGGCTGCTGACACCGTGCTTGAAGTGGGAGGAAAACGTGTTCGGGGCCGGCAGTACCCTTGGGGCATCGTTGATGGTAAAATCTGCTACTATAAATGTCAACGTTGCTAATAATCGATTAAACAATATAGGCAGATACAGTGAAAGTTTATAAGTTTAGGAGTTGCTGCATTGGCAGTAGGGGTGGCGGTGGCACACGAACGATATCTGCAATATTTCACGTTTGCGATCTACGAGCATGTATGTGGCTACGGTAACGCTTCAGATCAGACGGGATGTATGCTTGTCTGCCACTCGACGTAGTAGCATAAAAATAAAGTACCACCAGTAAACTAGTTGTAACTATCGTTAACGTTACGAAGCTGATAATTTGTACCTTAAATATAAACTATTCAAAAGGATTATGCTACAGAAAAACTATCGCGAAAAGACTTGATGCATTTTTTTTTTTGAAAATGTAAACCGGCCCTGTGGAAAATCCAATCGAAAAGACGAATAAATGCATAACTAGAAAACTACTAAAATGGGTAATTCATTGGGTATATTTTGATAACACTGGATGTGAGGAATCTACTAAACATTTTTGGACGTCATGGTCTGGACTAGCCTGTATATTAGCTATTCTATGCATTTTGTCCGAAGCGATAGAGATCGATCAGCCAGACCACAATAATACACAAACATTGAGCAATAAGTGTAAGATAGATGTAAGATATTCTGCATCCTAATTTAAACAATAATTTTACAGTGGAAAATCCAAGACATTCAGACTTCACGAAGCTGCGGACAATGCTAATATCAACGCACATGCAGGACCTGAAGGACGTGACGCAAGATGTGCACTACGAAAACTTCCGCGCGCAGTGCATCTCGCAGATATCACAACACGCCATGCGGGAGAGAGGGTAATTCTATCGGAAAACCTTATAAAATAAATTTAACCTGTCATGCTATTATAGGGTAGAAACTAAGATGGTCACATGAGCATGACAGTAACTTTACCTGGCATTCACACCATAAAGAAGGAGTGAACTTGTATCTGGCATTCTGTTCGTTTTGACGTAATAGTAGACGGCAGCAGTAAACATAGTAAGCATAAAAGAATGATAAAAAGTTCATTTAGAACACGATTACAAAAAGTATATTGTACATAGTACATAAAAACGTGTATGTAAATAAAAAAAAATGCAGGTACAGTTTTAGTCAGTCAGATACAATCATAGCTATCAGATATAAACTTTGTGAAAATATTATCAAAATTTCTGTATTTTTATTCTATACTTCTGATATAATTTCGAGAGCTTTTTATACAGATTTAAAACGACTACGAAAAAGTAACGATTTTTTGCGTAGTCTATTTAGTGTGGTTATATGGAATTTCTTAAAGGCGTTTTCATTATTCAAGCAGCACGAAGTAACAAGAAACATGCAATAAACCATATAAAATTTATTGTATCTGATCTAAACTAGGTTCCCGTTAAAATGAACACTATATTTCGTCATCACTAAAAGTAATCACCCACATATCTACACTGTTACTCAACAATTAAGCAGTAATTAAATTTAACTGAGTTCTGTGAAATTAATTTTCAAGAGCCGGAGTATGTTTGACCATATCAGGATATGGCATAATTCATAACGTTTATAACTGCGTTGCTCATAATTACTTGCTTTGTAATGATACCATCATAATTGAATTCTGTTTTGACGTGATAACGTCTTATAAATCGAAGAACGCCAGCTACACGCACGAAAAATCATGACTCATTGTCACGTTCCGCTTGGTCCGAGTGTGCAAGCGAGAGCGCGGCTTGTGACACATCTATCGCTCTTCCACTCCATCGGCCGATGTTTTCTTATGACATTATCACGTAAAAATTATCGTCCGTACTTTGCAGACAACCAATTTGCCAAAGTTCGCCCAATCCGTCCAGTGATATGTGGTGGTAAGGATTCAGTTGATCGATCAGTTAATTTTCTCCTAAATTATAGTGCCAACAAAGCTCGAGTAAAAACTCAAAAGATTTTATATGGAAATATAAGATCATCTTTTGAGTTTTTACTCGACAATACGAGCTTTGTTGGCAAACGCGACAATATTCTGCCGATATTCCTATCGGCAGAATATTGTCGCGTTTTTTAAAGAAAAAACTGATTATTCCATCCACCAATATGATATGATAGTACCAAAAGTATATAGTCTAGACTAGACAGTGAGGACTAAGGTTTTGTATTTTCGGGCCTACTAAAGAAGTTTTCACTACAAAAATAAAAAACCGGACAAGTGCGATTCGGACTCGCCTACTGAGGGTTCCGTACGTAGTATCATTATTAAATTTGATATTTTTCATTATAAATAAGAAATAATGCATTGAAAAAAAAATATATATTTTGCAATGTGTAACATCAAGCCCTTTCATATGATACCCCAATTTGAACTAGTAGTTTCAATTTGAAATTTCGACACCCTATAAAAAATATAGACACCCTATTTTTAAACGGTTTTATTAAACGGTTTTATTTAGCTCACCCCGTTTGTTTTATTATTTATCCTTGGGTCAAATTTAGTAATTCAAATTTCACCCTCTTCCTGTCAACCGATTAATTTGAAATTTTGTATACACTTTGGATTTTGGTGACAATACAATTAAATAAATTCTGTTTCATTGTAAATCCAAGATGGCCGCCGCTACAAAATGGCGGTTTACAAATTTTGTCACGACTACCTCAATATGGGTATCAAATGAAAGGGCTTGACTAGTAGAACACAGTTCACGTGAAAAAAAAATGAAAATCCAAGATGGCCGCCGCTACAAAATGGCGGTATACAAATTTTGTCACGACTACCTCAATATGGGTATCAAATGAAAAGGCTTGACTAGAAGAATACCGTTCACATGAAAAAAAATTTAAATCCAAGATGGCTGCCTCTACAAAATGGCGGTTTACAAATTTTGTCACGACTGCCTCAATATGGGTATCAAATGAAAGGGCTTAACTAGTAGAACACAGTTCACGATGAATATTATAAAATCGGCGCGGTTACATATCTTCTCAATTTTCAATATGGGTATCATTTGATACCCATTTTTACAATATGGGTAATCATTTGAATACAAGACAAATTTAAAAGTAAAAAAAATAATGACAAAAGTCAAATCTAAACTTAATAGAACGAAAGGTACTATGTAATGAAATTAGAAACTAAAAACTTGAAAATAAAAATTATGTAAAAAAACTTTTAATTTAAACGGTTTTATTGAAAATAGTGTACTAAAAGCTAAAAAATAATTCGGTAGGTCGGAGGTTTCAGTCATCACACCCCTCTCCCTCATCAGTCTAAGGCAATGATCAGACAAAATAATAAAATCGTTGGGCCCGTGTTTCCATCCAGTCAACTCAGTTTACGCTACGCCCAACGATTTTATTATTTTGTCTGATCATTGCCTTAGACTGATGAGGGAGAGGGGTGTGATGACTGAAACCTCCGACCTACCGAATTATTTTTTAGCTTTTAGTACACTATTTTCAATAAAACCGTTTAAATTAAAAGTTTTTTTACATAATTTTTTTTAAGATCTATTTACAAATGTATAGTTTTGAGATTTATTCCTGTACGTGTGGTATATAACGATGTTACTTGCCAAATTTCATAGTTCTAGGTCAACGGGAAGTACCATATAGGTTTGATTTTTTTTACAACTTCATGGGACCGTAGACCTGAGTATACAGTTCAAATTTCAGCTTGATACCTCCTCCACGCATTCTCGACATAGAAATTCTTGACAGACAGACAGACGGACAACAAAGTGATCTTATAAGGGTTCCGTTTTTCCTTTTGAGGTACGGAACCCTAAAAATTAATTATAAAAATTAAAAACCTAATTTTCGGGCCCTAAAAAATACCGTCTACTAACTAATTGATGTCCTCGAAACTCGAAAATCACTTACTTTTCGTCCGGTCTCCCATAAATGGTAAATTTTAACGAACTCATTAGAGCATTTTGCAGAATTGTATTCACACTTGAGGTTTAAATTTTTCCTTACAAGAATTGCTCATTTGATAGTATAGAACACTCGACTTCATTATAGTAAGTAACTTTTTCTACATAATAATTACATACTCATATATGTACGTGATTGGAGTTACTATTTTAGTGGGTCGAATTCAAAGACTATTTCCTCTTGATTTTGGCACTTTGCCTATTTGATGTCGAGGTTGGATTGAGGTCGATTTGTGGCCGAATAAGTTTAATGACGTTGAAACAGTTGTATCAAATGTTGCATTTTAAAGCTGCGTTTTTATTCAACGTTAATAGTACTGAGCGAAGAATAGTGTTCAGTGATGATCGTTAAGACTCGGCGGCCGATTCTGTATTATACCTATTACTTTTTGGACCGATTGTTCGTCCGCTCATTCATATAATAAGACGCGTCACCAACGAGCGAGCAGTGGCTCAGTGCATTCTATCAAATGTTTTTTTGAATTCTATTGTGAACATTAAGGGTCAAGTAAAAACCTCTGGTTAAAAAAAAACCTCCAATAATTTCCGATAATTTTTTTGTAAAATTCAAAATGTATTTGATGATCATTCCTCAAGTACATGATCGATCTTAATTTTTAGGGTTCCGTACCCAAAGGGTAAAAAGGAACCCTATTACTAAGGCTCCGCTGTCCGTCCGTCCGTCCATCTGTCACCAGGCTGTATCTCATGAACCGTGATAACTAGAGAGTTGAAATTTTCACAGATGATGTATTTCTGTTGCCGCTATAACAACAAATACTAAAAAATACAATAAAATAAATATTTAAGGGGGCTCCCATACAACAAACGTGATTTTTTTGCTCGTTTTTGCTCGCAATTGATAACGGCAATAGGTAGAGGCTTGAAATACTCACATAATATTTAGTTATATATTCACTTTAAAAATAAATAATTAAATTAAAATAAAACAAATATTTAAGGAACCTCCCATACAACAAACGTGATTTTTTTGCCGTTTGTATAGATAATGGTACGGAACCCTGCGTGCGCGAGTCCGACTCGCACTTGGCCGGTTTTTTTTCCGACTCAAACCTCAAGCATGCCGAGGACTTTAATTGTGACAAATTTCGTGAAAATCTGTACAGTGGTTTTGGATCCAAGAAAGACTTTTTGGCATATATAAGCATTCCGCTCGCTCTAATAATGCTGTCAAGTCAAGACCATGAGTGACAGTTATTTATTAGTTACAACTAAATTATCAATATTTGTGACATGCAGCAACATAAAGTAACAAATTGTCAACATATTGAACAACAAATAACGAGAACATTTTAAATTACTAAATAATTCTGGCAAGACCATGAGTGATAGTTATTAGTTACAACTAAATTATTAATATCTGTAACATAAACGAACTTAAAGTAACAAATCGTCAACATGTTTAACAACAAAGGAGAACATTTCAAAATACTAAATAATGCTGGCAAGACCACGAGTGATTATGTCGCAGTGTTAGATTTTTATAGTATAGCAGTTATTCAGAGTTACGATCACGTCACGAACAAATTTTGGGAAATTATACCATCTTTATTTTCACAGGAAACTGAAAAGAGATTCGATGGGCAACAACAACGAAGTAGTCTTCACGGATACCGATCGCTTGCTGCTGCAGAAGGATGAAGAGGTAGGTACATTAGGAACTACTAATATCTATGAGGCATTCATTAGATAATTTGTAACTGAGTGCAAAAAGAGTATGACTTAAACAATTTTAATGTGAATTTTGACAATGTATATTGTTTTATCTGTTTATTTTTCCTATTCGTATAAAACTATTTTTATCTTCCAGATCCGCCGCATGCAGGACATGTTGACTCAAATGCAAGAGAAACTCAAAGCTTCCGACAAAAAACACGACAGTATTATAGATGTATAGAATATAGACTGCAATTGTATAGTGTAGAATTATTATAACGTTATTCACATTAGTCGTATTAAAAACAACTACTAAAACCTCTTTAGAAAAATTTGATGAATTTAGATTTTTGATACTTGGTTAATTTGTTAATATACTTGTTCGAGCTATCAATTTAAATTGAATAAAAGTAATTCCGTAACTACTTGTATGTATACTCGTGTGTAAATGAGAAGTTGTAAAGAGAAGTTTAAATCGATTCGAGTACGTAGCTGTAAGTCAATCTACCTGTTCCGATTGGAATGGGAAGTGTCTACTCTGCAATTAGAAAAAGAACACAATTTGAGTATATTAGATCAGTGTTCCGCAAACGTTTTGTGTTTAAGGTACATCTAGGAAAACGAAATTTTTTGGTACACCATAAATGAAAAACCAGTTTTTATTTTTCCGTCTATTTAGCTTTAGGAGATAACCTTATTTTTCCGAGGCACACCAACTATTGACCACGGTACACAAGTGTGCCGCGGCACACACTTTGCGGAACACTGTATTAGATAGTAGAAAGAACGAAGAAACGACTTCCGACGAATAGTTGATAATTTGAGTAATTAACTAGATATTCAAATCTTCCTGAGTTGTTAATTTCACAACCAAACGACTAAGTAGGTAATATAGATTAACCACCTAATAAAAAGTTCCGCCTTAACTTTGGATCTAGTGGGCATTACCTCTCCACATCTCCTCGATCGGGGTCGTTTGGCTGATCCTATCGAACGATGCTCTAAATGGTTTGGATCAAGAATCATTTTAATAATTTTGTATTTCGCAACCTAGAAAGGAAAGAGTAGATGCGTTGGCGGCGCGGCTGGCGGCGCGCGAGCAAATATTTCATGATGTGAGGGTTAATATAGCTACGGTAACCGCTACACATCAGCGGACCGTATTCTTGTCTGCCACCCGACAAACTATAAAAAAAGGAAACCAAGTTTCGTAATTTTGCAAAAGTACGATCCGTCATTTTGTTTGGTATTTTACAACTTCATTGAAATCACAGAGTAATTTAATATAATATTTAAAATTGTTATGCCCTTCCAGGGTCATATGTGATACAATGCTTATTTACCTATGTATACCATTTGTAATAATTACACATGTGAATGCAATAAACAAACAAATAAAAAAGCGAAACGTTTTACAACGTTCAGGCTATATCGCGCAAACTATTAATCGCACAAAAATATTTGAACAATATTTTTGTATTAGTTAAATTTAATCTCGTAGAACCAAAAATAACATAAAAAAGAAAAAAAAATGCGAAATATTTTATTTTGCACAAACATAGTGATTTTTATTTCTTACTATTCTACTAAAATTGAACTTTCGGTCGAATCTTCCGATTTTAATTTCGGAGTAGGCCCCATAGAGTAAGGATATGGCCATGTTCGTTCAATTCACACATACGTATCAAATACTCTTTGGGCAAACATTTGGTACAAACCAAGGATTTCGTGTGGAGTAATCCCACCAATAGCGACATTTTAGATCTGTAGATCTAATCAAACAGTAGGTACAAATTCAGACAACACTGCCTAACCCAGCCCAACTCTATTGCAGATAGGACAAATCGATTGTGAATCAATGAAAGCCGATAGAGCAGATGTGGAGGTACTATTTACACCATTCGCACAAACATATAAACATATCTCTGTGACCATTTGTAACCTTCATTGTATGGTCTAAGAGTGGATACCAACCAAAGCATTATTTTATCAAATTTAATCTTTACATCTAAATACATGAGGGGGAAATTCAACAGATCTGAATATTTTAGTGGGTCATTGGATGCCTCTGATACACTGAATGATTTCAAAAGATTAGACTGTTAAAATTACAGCTAAATCCTAGGTCTGTGGTTAAAACAGAGTTTAAGCACCGTTATCTATGACAATCAGGCAGATACGATATATTTAGAGTGAGATGAAAGAAAGAAAGGAAGGAGTAGGTGCCTATAGGCTGGCAACGGATCGGCGATCCCTTGGTATTGCTGATCTCCATGAGCGGTGGTGATTGCTTTCCATCAGGTGAGCCACTTACTCGTGTGTGCTCCCCCTCTCATATAAAAAACGGTTACTGCTATAAGTGAGACAAGAGGGGCTATATCACCGTCGCTTATACAATATATAGAAGTACGTGTCTCTCGCTCTAGATATATCATACTTGTCTGGTGAGCATAATAGTTAAATACTTAATAAATAATATGAATTGGAAAATTTTAAAGCGACACACAATTAATTGTTATTTTAAATGTACGTTTTAGAAACGTGATTAGAAAAATTACCTAGATACACACTGAAATAAAACGTCCACATTTTTATAAAAATGAAGAGCATTGTATTCAACATGTATTATTTCTAATATTATTTCACAATATTTTGTTAATGTAACAGCAGTACCAAAGTTTACTAAAATATGAAATTTTGTATCGATATTATTGTATTGGCAGTAAATTGATACTTTACTTATTTGTATTTTTATTATCAACTAGTTCCCCTCGCATAAACACAGTACTGATATAAAGACAGTCAGACAGTGTCTCAATGAGAATTATATTCTACTAGCTGACCCGGCGAACTTCGTCAATGAATGTCGTCTTATTATTAGCTGAACTAAATGTATGTATTTATGGAAGTAATACAATGAATATAAAATAAATATTAACTCTTTCTTTGAGATCCGTGACAAAATATATAGGTATATATAAAAGTATATATTGACAACCAATAAATAGCAATAGCAATTATCAAAACAAATCGCAGACAACTTTCGTAACGTAAAAGTCAAGACCAATCGATTTGACATTTTTTTTAATAAATAATTTGTTCTATATTTAAGAAGTATAAATTTCTGAACGCACGCATAAATATCTCATATTATGAGAAAATGATTTTTCTTTTATTTTATGCTTCATTTCCAATGTTATTATTAAAATGCGTGTAACTTTTTAATTACGCATCGACCAGTTGTGTTTTTCCTGCGACAAATTTCGACAAATTCAAGGCAACATTTGGGTGAAATCAGATTTTCGCTATGTTATGTAGTATGTTATGTAGAGATCCCGAGTGGGCTGTGCTGAAACAAGCTTATTTCGACACTGCCACAAAAAAAACCTTATAGTTCTTTGACGGGAGAGCGACAAATTTCGACAAATTAACAACTAATTTTCTGTATAATTACAAACAAGATCTGAGACCTGCCCCTTTACCACCATCTCTTATTACGATTCAATAACTGGATAGAATGCTTATTCATACCAATGAATAAGCGACTCTATTCTAGTTGAAATAGAACCGCTTCACATTAACAGCCCCCTTACCACCGCCACCAAGGTAAGGGGGCTGTTAATGTGACGCGGTTACCATAGCCAACTCTCGCAACATAAAATATAGCTCGCGCGCCGCCACCCCCTATGAATAAGCCACTCTATTTCAAATGGAATAGAGTCGCTTATTATAAGCATTCTATTCAGTTATTGAATCGCAATAAGAGATGGTGGTAAGGGGGCTGGGCTGTGCCGAAATAAGGCACGCCTTTGGCACATGGTTCTAAGATTATGAACCACTTACATCCCAAAATTATATTTTATAATTATATAAGATATCTTAATGGTCATAATAATTTGTAGCCTGTATGTTAGCGAAGAATGAGGAAGGCATCCAGCAATGGGTAGATACAGGTTGATAATAACGATGATGTTAGTTAGGGCAAAATATCACAAAAAGTTTGATCCGTCCAGTACTTCGAAGAATTTGTGTGATAACTAACAGATAAAGACAAAAATAAACATTTTTTTATACCACGTCGAGTGCCAAACAAGTATACGTGCCGACTGGTGTAAAGCAATTACAGGCTGACGTTTCCAACGTCTATAGGGTATAGACGTTGGAAATAAAAAAGTATTATTAAATATTTTTTATTGAGTTTAACGAATAGCACTTCAGTCGGATGGATCTTTTTGGGATATTGAGTGTATAAAGGTGAGTATACATACACTACAGCATTTTATCGAAGTTTACGATGTCATGAATTATTCGTTCGATTAACCGATGAACCCGTCTAGTTCCGATATCGTTATATTCGACAAAAAAAAATTCATCCATATCACTAGGGGTGTAAGTGGTTCATCATTATCTTTGAACCAAAGCCAACTTCACCTGCACACGGTGCACCCTGCTGACTGACAAACAAAGCTCTGAATTACATGTCGTGTATTACAAATTGACTGCTTTGATTTTATTCATTCCATTCCATTTCCATTGAAACTACTGCAACTGGAACCACGATCTTTATGTCAACTTTTAAAATACACGACGATTTAAAATACAAGTAACTTCTAACAAACCACTGAAGTAAATTGGGAGGACCTTAATTAGAAAATTCAAGAAAACATTTAGTTTGTTGCCATATATTAAAAAACGTATTGAAGCTGCAAATACACTTCTGTGTTGTGTTGTGTCGTGAGTAGTCACAACTCACAGACAGAAGTGTGTATGCTTCACAAACCTTTTTGTTGTATGTTTTTTAAGTTTATTGAAAAATATCCTACCGGGCAAAATCAGACCCAGGAGGCAAAGTTGCCACGTTTGACGGTATGATTGTGTTACAACAACTCTTGAACCTGTGCTCCGATTTTGATGAACTTTGGAAGGACTGTACAATAAAGTCCAAAAGTCCCAATATAGTAAGGACTAATAGGTATCGCGTGCTCGCAATTGTAAGTTATCAATAGTAATAAACACATTATTTATAAATATTTTGTTAAACTCGCGGACCGCTGACCCAATTTGGATGAAACTTTGTAAATAAGTAGATTTTCAAGTAATTCTTATAATTATTCCCTATCATTGTAATTCGCCCAGTTTTCCTTTAAATCTTGATTCGAAAAATCAATTGGGAGGTCTCTTTTCGCGGTAAACGAATATAAAGGTCAATTAAAAAAAACATAATATAAAATCGTAGAATAAATACGAAAATGTAGAAAATGCTTTATTTCTATTTTATCACACTTTGTCGACACTGATGTTACATCATTTTTTTATAGTAAGTATAGTATAATTTTCTCTCTTTATTTTACTGTTAATTTTGGAGGCTAACATAGAAATAAAGCAGAATTACAATAACCTTACTAAAATTGTGACTATCTCTTCTGGTCACCAAGATCTTCAATGCTGTCCTCGTCTATCTGTAAGATAATGAAATCATAATTTTAGTAATGTTCTTTGAATAAAATATTTCTAAAGATCTGCTACATATATATATATGCTACATATATATGCTACATCGTCTTTAGCTACCATTCCGTCAGTATGACCACTTTTTATAAACTAGCTATATCAGTTAACAATACTATAGGTAATATATAAATAAGTATATTTGTCTTTATATTATCACATTTCTAAAAAAGTGGTATGAAACAGAATTTTTCTGATAAAAATTATTATATGTATAACAAAATGCACATACTGCCAATGTCAATAATTATTAAGCTAATATTTAATGATGAGAACTATAGAAAAATACGTACCTCAGGCCATTTTTCTGGTATAATATCAAATAGATCGTCTTTCACATCTCCTTGGATGACTATCTCATCCTCGCCAGTGACTGAGGAGCCACATGCAAATTTTGTGCCAAAGAACTTAGCTGCCACTTTTAGGTCAATATCTGAAATTATAACAAAAGAAATCATTTATAAGTCATATCATGCTAATAATTTTATACACATTTGTACAATCACAACTCTTAAATTTTTGTAACGAAGTGAAGCTTGTAGGCAAATTGCTTATACTCGGTATTTTTCGAGCCAAAGTACATGGTACACCCCTCTCCCTTCATGAGAAAGAAATAGGCTTCACATAAGAGTGCAGCCATTCAGCATTTCCATGGACTCTTGTGACAGTAAGGGCAACAAGAAACACCTGAGAAGATTTTTCTTGTTGCCCTTACTCTCTTGTAGGAACTTTACTATTACTTGTTATGTCGGAAGTAGCATCAGGCTACTATAATCAAATTGAAAATCCGCACACAAAAAAAGTTGTATATTTTTTTTTCCACTTAAGTATTATAAAAAAAAAGTTACTTCCACTCATATTTCCAAATAATGACATCTGCTAGCAAATAGATGGCACTATATGTCATTTGCCATAATAGCACAAAAAGAATGTAAAGTATTTTGAATCATAGACAAGATCGCCATGAAGAAGAATTTATTGATTGAATCTAGGTCATCCAGATAAGGGGACATCCATAAATTACATCACACAAATTTCATGATTTTTTGACTCCTCCCCCAGTCCTTGTCACAGCTGGTCATGTTCGTGAGGCTCCCCCCCCCCCCCCCCTCCCTACTGTGACGTCACATATTTTGCAATTTTACATCTAGAGTTGCAAATGTTTTTGGATTTTTCGTTAATAGTTCAAAGTTCGTGTTTTAACACTTAGACTATAATATAATTTAAAATGCCACGTCACGAAATTTAAGACCCCTCCCACCCCCTTGTCACACTTCGTCGACCCCCTCTCTTCCCCTTAACGTGTGACGTAATTTATGGATGGCTATAATATAGCCTAACCATACTTAATACATGATTTATGCATACCAAAGGTGCTTAATCCTGACACAACCGTTACAGATTTCTTCTTGCCACGAGGCGCACGTGAAACCTGGACTAACTTGGGAACATCTTCCTTTTTCTTTGATTTGAGCATCCCTTTACCACCACGCTTTTGTCTCTTTTTTTCTTCTTCACCTCCAGCATTTTCCTCCTCATCTGTTGAATTTATTATACAATAAATATTAGTATGTATCATATCAACACCAGTCAAAAGACTATCAAATAGACTGAGACATACAAATGTAAAAACCGCCAAGTTGTTAGTTACCTAACAATATTGCTTTATAAATGGCTTCTGTTCCTGCTTATGTACATTTGTTAAGTTTTTAGAAAATAAAGATTATTATTATTCTTCAGTGTGAGATACTTATGATTTCATTGATAACATCAAAACGAAATTTTGCATTTTTTTTTTATCAAAAAAATTTTTTTTGTTAGAGCCAGAAGATGTAGTCACAAATTAAAAGATGTCTATAACATGCTGTTGACTTACTGGGCTTAAAAAACAATATATGTTTTTTACATTGTATTCAGAAAATGTAATAGTTAACCAGCCTGTGGTGAAAAAACATATTTGAATTTACATAATTAAATTCAGTTATTTATCTGAAGTAACAAATTAGCTTAATTTGGATATTGAAAGAGTAAGAGTTAAAACTGAAATCAGTAAGGGAGAGTTAGAATACATTGGAGCAAATTGGAATGGATTGAATTTACGTGTGACTGATTCTCAAACAAAACATATAGGGAGAGCTGAAATACAAGTGTTCTGAAGTCCCTATATTTAGATCACACAAATATATTGATACGTCTCTAATGAGAACTTTCGCTTTGACTATATCAACTCCGTAGCACAGAGTTTGGTATGATCAAGGAACAAGAACATATTAAGATAGTCTAGACTAGATAAGGAATAAATCCTTTCTTCAGACTTTCGTTTTAAGTATTTTCTTATCTCATTTATCTTCCGATATTTAGAATCAAATAATATTCAATCAGACATTAGCTCACCATAAAAATGCATTAAAGTGAACTACCAATATTATAGATCGCTATATTGCGGATTGCTCCATTTCTTCTTGCCACAATAGAGACAGGTAGAATATTAGTATAAGTAAAAAAAAAAGTTCTTCGAGCAAATGTGAATGATTCACAATCAGCAAGTTTATGATATCACATGTTTATCTACATCACGAGCCACTGTATTTCAATACAATTATGCCCAATATACACCATTGTATTTAAGTTAACATTTGCTGTAAAAATGGATAAGAGTTCTCCGTTTTGGTAGAAAAAGGCCGGGAGCGTTAGTATAACCTTACCATTATCATCAAGAAGATCTAGAGCTAAATATAATAACCAACCTACCTATTTTCACTTTCTCAAACTCCGTTGGTAGATTCTTTTCTAACCACTGTTTGCATTTATCATATTCGGGATAATATTCACAATATTCTATTGGCATAGAACAATTCCCACAATACTGCACCTTAATGGGATATGTGACACCCTCCCGTGCACCCATTGAAAGATTTCTGTCGGCCATTATTGAAATTATCGAATAACTTTAAGTAAATTGCATACTATAGTGTAGAATATTACTTTAATATCCCCTAAAAATAAACGATTTACAAATTTTCAGTTTTCCGTCTTCTCGAGAACAAGAAAGACGGCAGTTTTCAATCACGGTATTCTGACATTGACAGATTGACTGATGTTAATTTTCAATGTCAACGTCACTGTCAATCTTACAGCTGACAAGTATCACGTTTTTCTTATTTTTATTACTGGCAATCAAACCTCTCACCTCATTCATACATGCTATCACAATTATTTGTTTGACTATTAAAGGAAGACAATGAATGAATAGCGGAGCAAACAATAGAGATATACATACTCTTAAATAACATACTTAACGGAATAGAGGAACAAACGGTTGAGCGACGAGGGAGATATGACCAGCAGTATCACTGTTTACTAAAAGAGATCCATAGCGGATTGACAGCACATTCCCATATCGCACAGAATGAATTCGTGAATAATTTTGTGCAATAGTGTTCGTTCACGAAACCTGGTGACGACGTGTTAAATACAAATAATTGATTTTCGTACAACAGCGTAGAGATGGGCGTTGAATGAACGAACCGTTTTTTTAGACTGTTTTTTGTGCATGAACGATTAAACTAGTTTACAGTTCACAGATAAACTGGTTTATTCGTCGACTGGTTGATGAGTCCGTTGCGTCGCGTCGCGATCGTCTCGTCTAATGACTTGACAAATGAGATTTTCGTTCGTTTACGTTTACCAATTGTTTAAGTCAAGAAATAGCCTTATCGACGACGACGTAAACTAGTCGAAAATTAGACTGTTTTTATTGCATAGCTTTTATCGCGGGCTTTGAGCGCGGCGACCGAATCAAGAAATTCCGCAACGAAAATAAAACCTAACACGATTTGACAACCAATGTCAAATATGACTTTCTCAGAAGTGACCGCTATGAATGAATGAATGGATGGACGGACGGACGGCAAACAAGCAAACGAGCAAACGAGCAAACGAGCAAACGAGCAAACGAGCAAACGAGCAAACGGGCAAACGATCAAACGGGCAATCGGCCAAACGGCAAACAAGCAAACGGCCAAACAGGCAAACGGCCAAACGGGCAAACGAGCAAACAGCCAAACGGCCAATCGAGCAATAAGGCAAACGGCCAAATGAGCAAACGGGCAAACGGCCAAACGGGCAAACGGCCAAACAAGCAAACGGTCAAACGGCCAAACAAGCAAACGGTGAAACGGCCAAACGGCCAAGCGAGCAAACGGCCAAACAAGCAAACGGCCAATCGAGCAAAAGGGCAAACGGCCAAACGGCCAAACGAGCAAAAGGACAAACGGCCATACAAGCAAACGGCCAAACAAGCAAACGGTCAAACGAGCAAACGGCCAAACAAGCAAACGTCAAACAAGCAAACGGTCAAACGGCCAAACGAGCAAACGGCCAAACGGGCCAACGGGCAAACGGCCAAACGAGCAAACGGCCAAACGGACAAACGGGCAAATGGGCAAACAAGCTAATAAATAAATAAACAAATAAATAATTATAATTGCATAAGTATGCATAAGTTCAAACGAATCTTCTCCTTAATTTCCGGGTCCAAAACCATAGACAAAAGTGGGTGTTGTGTTTGTGTATACGAAAATGGATAAATCGACTAAGTCGTTACGGTATCGTAAGGTTATCTATTTACGGTCTTTTATTTACGGGAATCGGACCACAGAACAATATGACGAAAAAAGTCGGGCTCTAAAGGTCTTGTATTCGGTGTCGTACGCCTATTTATAAAAAAAATGAAAATTTATTTTAATATTAAAAAAATGGCAACACCGTTCCTCTTATGCGAAGCAAAATCAACACAAATAAAATCACTTTTCACATTTTGCATTCATTGAGTGTTGTGTTTTGGTAAAACAATAACGATGATTTATGTCAGTGATTATAGTGAAGTAATTCACATTATTTTAATGTTTAGGAAGTGATTAGGAGCTAATTGTGATCAGAATGTAGCGCTTAGTCAAGTTCCCAAGTACAGTATTCCAAGATAAATTTATTGATCTTTTGTTGTATTGTTGTCCTAGACTGTAAATAAATATAAACTGTGAAAATGTCTGTGGTCAAAGGAAAATTAATGAAAATGGAAGTAACCCAAGTTGGCGAATACGAATATACCAAACAAGATATAATAGGCCATGGGGCCTTCGCGATGGTGTACAAAGGAAGGAGGAGAAAGGTTTGTAAATCTCTTGTTTCAGAATATTGTTACTGCTTTGCTCATTTAACGTTTGGGTTCTGCATGTTCGTTTTGAATTTAATGTTTTGTTTATTAATTATTAAATAATTATGTATTTATGGTTGTAGAAACTCAGGCAGGTGGAAAAATGTAAGACTTGGCTGACGATTGTGCTCGCGTCACTTACTAATTAAAATTTGGCTTTAGTAATAAAAATAACTTAATTTTCTCAATGAGCATTGTTGGCATATTTTTTGTTGTCTTGTAATCAGTGTGCCAAATTTCATCTAGCCCAGCTCAGCCATTTAGCTCTGCATGTCAGTAATAAACGTTCATCCTCACAAACTCTTTTTTTAAAATTAATATGAGACTGATATTAGAAATATGTGTAAGAATACTTTTCTCAAATGTTTTGTTTAGGTAGCATCATGCTGCAAAACTATTTTCAAATGTTTTCTTTGGATGACATGCGGGTTTCATAATTTTTGTTTAAAGTTCTCATTTGTATTGCACATAACAATGTATTTCATATGTCCAATACAAACATCACTGATTATATAAATGGAAGTTGATTGTGAATCCTGCCCTAAATTTTGTTACATTTTCATGGGGAAACAGCTGAATGAGTGTGGGAAAAAATAAGTACACAGTAAACAAATAGAATGTGTTGTAAAAAAATAGAAACTGACTTACTGGCTGAATTGCAATGTATAGCCCATACTGCTCAATCTAAGAATTTAAAAATTACAGGAAAGGCTTTAAAAAATCAAATTTGATGACATACCAAAATATGTGTGAAACTGAAAACTATGGGAAGAGAATTGCCATTTTTTAATAAAACTACTACCTCCTTCCGATTTTTATAAAATTGTCTTGAAAACAGTAGGTATCTATAGTTTGTAGTACATATAGATAAAACATAGTTTCTCACCATTTCTTATTTCTAAAGCAAGATTACTTTAGTTTTTGAGTAAAATACAAATGGCCTTAACCTCAACAGTACAATGATTCGCAGAGCATAACATTTATGTTTACAGAAATTAAAATATAATTCATTTTTTTCTTGTTTGGATACTTTTGCGATTTTTTGTTATATTGTGATAGATACCATAAAATATATTCTGTAAAATTAGCAAGAATATATAATATTTATTTATACAGGTGTATACACAGGCAAAAGCAGATATCCAATAGTGGCTAGGTAGAGGCTGATAATGATAATGATGACTCTTTCAGTACTCAAATCTTAAGTGTAAAAGTGTTTTAAAACAGCATGTATAGTTATTAAAGTTGATTATAAATTCAATTCAGTTAAGTTAGAGAATACAAATTGCATCTATAAATTTGGCCAGCTTTTCAGTTTTTAGTTTAAATATTTTTAGAATAAAAAGTAGCATAGATTCTTCTTTAAATATTCTTCTATCCATTACAATGAAAGCCCACCAAGCTGATTCAAGCTGTTTCAGTGATTAGTCAACCTTTCTCGCTCGCAGGAACACAACATTCCTATAAACTTTTTTAAACCTAGTGTTATACCTCATTGATTATAATAAACTACATCTATGTGTAAAAATCATAGTTTTCTGGTTGCACTCCTCCGATACGGCTTGCCCAATTTTTATATTTTTAATGTATATTTAGTAGGTATGAGAATTGGTCATAATACATTTCATGCAACATGAAATGTACTATGACCAATTCTCATACCTATGTTAGCCGGGTCAGCTAGTACAATAATATAATAAGAAATATTTGATAACTCTAATATTCTACAACATTGACTTGACTGCATTGTACGTTGTCCCAAGATTTATTTTCGATACTATACAAATTTTGTGTCTGGCACATCACATATAATGTTTTAGTCAACATCAGCCCATGTATATTCCCACTACTGGGATCCTCTTCCTGTGACAGTTAGGTTATATGAGCCTAATTTGACTATTCCATTGTATGTAAAATTGGTCTGGTACTTTGTATGGAAGATGTCAAATTTTAACTAGACAGAATACCATATTTATATGCCGTAGATTACTACTTATTAGCTGTCAAAACAACAAATTTATATGAAAAATGTACAAAACAGTTAGTAATAACATCACTATTTTTGCTTACACAGATAAAAAAGAGATACATGAAATTAAAATTCGTAATAAATGTTAAAAGCTAGATGACTAATATTTACAAAGATGTTTTGTGATACATGTTTTTATAAAGCGAACATTAATATTTATTTATGATACAGTCAACTACCTGATTACCATATTTTTACACTTGAGAGGTGCAAACAAAACCCAGTCCATGATGCATATTTGAATGAACTGATTATTTTGTTGCATCAATTGGCAGAGGTTTGTTAGGTTATTTTTAACACATGCTGAGGCTCATGTTTTTTGAACAAGAATCGATTTATCTCTCTTTAACATGGTTTATATTATAATAATACAATAGGGTGCGTTCTTCCCATGACAGTCAGATCATGTGATTGGAATTAACTGAACTATGTGATTAGTGGTGTTTTGTATGAAATGCTGATATCATAGATTGTCACATAATCTTGGCAATATTGGCAATAGGTGGCAAGAGTATACCTCATTTTATCGCATCATGATTTATAAGACTTTACTGATAGGCAGACATAGTTTGGACTATGTCTATTATATTTATAAAGGTTATTGGTAACCTTTACATATATGTCACAACTTCAAATAACTATTCAACTGTATGGCTAGTCTTTACATTGAACAATGCAATTCAACCTCACCACATAGTTTTGTAGTAAAAATAAAATAAATATTCCTGGACATTTTACACAGTGCTATTTAGTCCCAAAATAAGCAAAATTTGTACTATGTGTACTAAATAACTGATACATGTACTTAAATACATAGTTTTTAAAATATGTATATACAAATAATAATATATAAAACACCCAGACTAAGAAAAAAGACATGTTCATGCACACTAATGTTTGCCTTGTGTGCGGATCGAACCTGTGACCTCAGAGCCAAAGTAGCTATTACTAGTCATTCGACCACTGCTACTAAAGGCTACTCAACAATTGGACTATTATGACATTTAATATGTTTAACATTGTGGCTAACTGAAAAACTGCCAAATCATTGCATTTATATGTTTCTCAAACTATTAATCTTACTTGCTACCAAATAATTTTATCAAGTTGGTTGACGGAACCCGACACAACTCCTATTTCCATTAGTAGAACAAAAGAAAACCCTAACCTAACTAAAGATCATCTGAAATCAAAGGCAAACACAATTTATTACCTTATGAACGGTTTTTAGTGCTGCCTATTACTGAGAGGGTTATACAATAAAATTATTTTACTAACCCTTAAAGTGTACCACAAAGTCTTAAAAAAAAAAAAAAAATATCAATGTTATTGTTTGTGATCAATTTCACTAATAAATAAGTTCTTATCAGATTACCTTTTTTACTTTACAAACAATATATTTTGGCGTAAATATTATTTTACCGGTCATTGTATTTTAATCTTGTTTGCTATTTGTGTACATGTGTATCACTTAATGTTACTATGATAAGCATCAGGAAGTGCCTGTGACTGTCGTGAGAGACAAAGATTATTCATCTCAGGTCTTTGACTTTATTTTAAAATTTCATTTAAATGAGGTTCATTTTGCAATGTGTAATTTTAATAGTGAAAAATTCACAAAAAGACGGAGATAAATCTCTGTACAAATTCATCTTCTACAACAGTAACATAATTCTTTTAGATCGTGACATTTTATCGGCCCTGCAGGACAGGACCAGGGTTTTGGAACTTCTGGATTTTTAATAGGCATATAACTAGGTATTAGTTAGTAAGCACGTGCCACATTGAATACTTGAAATAGGTGCCGAACTTGAGAATTGTTGTTAAAAAATTAAAAATTTCATTGTATGTAAATGAAATTATACATAAAAAGCATATTTCATCTTTTAGGGATCTCTTTCAGTCAACTATCGCCTTCGAGTAGCTTAAGATACGAGTATGTTTGGAAGATATTCATTTGTGTATTTGAAAACACATTCTTTATCTTGATTTGTATTATTTATATATCCTGTATAAGTCATACATTCAATTCAAAACAATGTAGTTGATTGACTTACTCATTTGAGTTCAATGAATGACTTAAAGATTAAAGGCCTCCGTGAGATTTCCCCATTATCTGTGTATAGCAGTGTAACGATTGCTTTTTATGAGTTAGCAACTTTCTGAAACGCAAGACAATTTCACCAACCCATACTTATCCCACTGCTGAAGCCTTGGTCCGTCAGAAGCGTTTTAAACCGCACTACGTAGTTCTATTACTTGTACTGTGACCATACTACGCCACATCCATTGCGGATTAGCGGCGGTCAATGTTTTCAAGCCACTTAAAGGCCACTGACTTTAGGCATGTCATCTATCGACGATATCAGGATCTTATCGTACCTTCTGTAACAGCAAGAAACTTGCGGCAATTAACCTCGTCCAAAGGTGGGGTTCGAACGACGTTGCGTGACACGAACGTTCGCTTAGATTGACAGTCTTTACGGTGCCTTCGAGCTCCTTTAACAAAAGACGCATGTACCCGTCACATAATATATACGCGTAACGGCATATCCTTCTCGATGTTAGACTGACTCAAAGCATTATATCAAACACGAAGTCTGATGTCGCAAAACTTTCATCTTTGATTGCCCTTCAAATTATAGCAATTTAGGATAAGATACGATAGTGTGTACATTATATCACTTATGATTATGATAAAACCCCTGAATCTGCTGGTGCTGTCAGTCGCTAAGGTCGTTTTTTGCATTTTTACTTAGATAATGAGTATGCGACGACAAAGTACACGGCTGAATGCTGGTTTAGAATGAAGCCATATCGTAACGGCCTATGTCATCCATCCTACTGTTTTTCATAATAGTGCAACATTTTAATAAGCTAGGAGACTGCTAGAGTCAAGGGAATCATTAATTATCAGTCATCGACGAAATAACCACTGGTAGTTCTTTTGTCGATGACCAGAGGGGGTAAAAAAATGCTATTGACCGCACGCCGTATTCGGGTCCGCATTCTTATCGTCCCTTGTTACAAAAAGTATATCTCTGTTCATCTCCAGAAAAAAAACTACAGTACGCACACTACAATATGCAGGATTTGATAGGCCACAGACACAATAGTTCAACGTGAAAGTACCACAAACAATGAAACAAACACACTTTCACATTTATAATGTAAGGATAAAATAGTCATCTATGTATGTATAGCGTGTGTGAGGTTGTTATATTTGACCTGAAAAGGCTGTGAAGCCAACGTTCTGCATGTTTTATTTGCATCCCAGCAGCTGCTCCTATTTAGGTTTGTGTGTACAGCTGGCTTTACTAGGCTATTCAACACGTGCCCTTAATTATCCATGTGCAAACTGCTCTAGGGTTGCTTGCTACTTGTGTTTATCATATTAATGAAAATATATTGTGACATTGTGTCTCGACATCGTACGTAGGATGAGTAAGCATGATATGTTCATGATACGCTATACTCGTTGTCTACGAGTATTTGTTATGGCATCATCATCATCATCATTATCAGCATGTATCTATCTACCCACTGCTGGAAATAGGCCTTCTTCAATGCTTTCCACCATATGCGATCCTACCCTTTCCGCATCCACCCGCTTTCTTGAGGTTGTCGGTCCATCTCAAGAGGGGGACTATTTGTTATGAAGGTCTTATCAATATATATATTATATTTTTAAAAGATTAATGGCAACTGATTTCCTTGAATTTCATCGAGATCTAGTGGATTCCTGAGTGAGTGTGGTCACTAGAAAGGTAGTCGTTGCTGCGTTGTCAATGGGTATAGCGGCGAGCGATCTATATTTTATGTTACAAACATCTATAAGCCACGGTCACCGCTTCACATCAAGCCGGTATCAACATTTGTTTGTTGTTAACGGTAAACGGTAACATGATGTATGTTCAGTTTTTTTATGTCGAGTAACCCTGCTTACCGTTCTCAAAATAAACATTGTTGTCTTTCAACTGACTGCGATAAAACGCAACAAGTCATTAGAAAATGTTTTATGTACCGGACAAACCCGATTAAACACTTTAAGCTTAACAATAGTTTGGCAAAGTAATCACCCCAAAACCCTAAAAATTCCGCCACAACTTCAGGAAGACTTTTCTGCCGATGCTATAGTGTAGCTAGTGACGCAGAGGGAGAACAGTCCCCGCCTGGCTTAACGAAGTGCTGGCTCCATGTCAGTCGTAGCGGTGCAGCGTATCTGCTATCGGAAGGGGGCCAGCCCAAGTTCCGGACGCGAGTATGAGTTCCCTTCATTCAGTTTATTACGCAGACGTGGAGGAACTGCAGTTCCTGCTGCACCCGACAATTTTCAGACTACACTTAATTTTATTTTGTATTGTTATGATAATCGTGTATTTTTGTCACTAGGAAATGTTATCGAAACTATATTTAAACTGGCTAAACATTTTGACCTATGACAAATTAGTTTAGCCAGATATTGAGTATGCTACAGATTTTTCTCTAAAAACTCGCTCCGGTGGTTTTGATTTTCTTTTTTTTTTTTTCAATTATAATATTTCGAGCGACCTTATTCTTCTCCATTTAAGTACCGGAACTACGGTCCATCTCAGCATGCACATTATCACGCAGTTGAAAACATCTACCCGCTATTATCTTTTCTGTGCCAAAACGCTGACCGGTGGAATAGATTGCCCGGTGATGTACTTCCTGCCCACATGTTACATATTGGGTCCTTCAAAAGGAACGTGAAGAGGCACCTTCTAGTCCGGCATAGTGGATAATAAGTCGGACAAGCTGTTGCCCTTGGTTTGGGTACTTTGGGTGTATTTATTATATTTTATTTTTCAAAGAAATCGACATTTTTGAAATTTTCGGCGCAACCGCGCAGGACATCCCCCTTGATTTAAATAATTGAGACACTATTACAGATTCGTCCTCCGAAAAATATGCTAATGCTATGCGAAATATATAAGATTTATAAAATTTGCTTTACGGAATAAGTTTTTTTCAATTTTGGCACAGTCCAATATCGGCTACTGTTGAGACTAGCGATGATGCTATTCTGAAAAGGAGAACTTGCGGTATTCTAAAATTTTGAATTGAAATGCTTGTTGTTTCCACTCAAATATCTAAGTAACCAAACTAAACTCACTCATAGAAATTCATAAGTCATCCCGACTCATGCTACAAAGCAATCTTTTCTAATGTCATATCATATCACCACAAGGCATGAAATAACATTGCCTAAAGGGAACATGATTTTTTGTAACAAGCCATAATGCCAAAGTTCAACTTTTCTATTGATAAATCACAAAAAATCATAGTCATGTTGATGGGGTCTACGCACTGGATAATGAGTTTTTTCCGTGGCAAAAAACATCACCAACACGAGATGTAAAGTTTGATGTGATTACTAACATAAAAAGTATGGCCTTTATTTGTGCGTATATATAGTAGGTGAACATACTCTATATTAATACCTACTCGGGTAGACACAATCAATCAAGAGACTATTCATCTCGTGAGCATCAATTTGGCCAACGAGCTCGGGTCACGCAAAGGTAGTTTAGTGTAATTCTATGCTGTCCTATTTTTTACTATACCATACTATGTCCTAGTAGACAGCAGCCACTGAACTGCTTTGACGGACACGTTGATAAAATTCATCTGCAAGAAGTATTAATACAAAATGTTGTACATATATTACTACATACTCACTAAGTCGCACTCAGTATGTAAAATACAGCTGACTTAATTTTAATTTTTAACAATGTGTCCGTTGCCGTGTAAAAACTGTAAAACGCAGATTTCACTCAGAATAGATTTGGCGAAGTAGGTAATATCGGTTGTTTTGTTTTCAATGCCAACATTGTTTACTTGACGTAACTGATATTAAACACTAATGCTTGTAGACATTACTTCTATCTGTTAAATACATTATAGTGATCGGCAAGTAAACTTGTTATTAGACTATTAGTTAACTAAGCAATTATGGTCTACAAAATCATTTGAAACATTACGTTATAGGAAGTTTTTAGAATGTTCAAAAAACGACAACATATTAGCTGTGTGCTGTGTAATACAGTTATGTAATATTTGTATCTACAACCGACAGAAAAAGTTAACTCTTATAGTTGCTAGATAGATATGATAAATAATGCCAAAGTTATTGCGAACACAAAATTCATTTCTTTATGCATTATTATAATGTAACAAAAGCAACGCATTGAAACGAATCGTCGTCGTTAACCAATGTTGTAAATGTTGCTCAGTCGAAAGTTTCTAACGGCGTGTATCTACGTAGTTTGCCTTAGCAATTATCTGATCATATGCTCGAGCTGTATCGCTATTTATATCTAATCTTAAATCTGCTAAACACGCCCTATCCTCCAAAAGGAAAACTAATGTATTCAACATTAGCGTTTGGTTTAACTGTGTGGTATTTCTTACTCGTAGTATAGCCACGGAATAAGTAATAGTATTACTAATAGTTGTGAGTTTCCTTTTTTCCACCTGTAATCTGTTACTCCGTGTTTGTGCGGTCCAGTTTCTGTAATTTCTCCATAGCTTTTGTCTGCATTAACAGAAATTATTGTTCAAACCGCATCATTACGTTATTGAGATCCAAAATTTAAACAACTGACTCGACACTATTCACATTAAATAGGCACAAATGAAAAACTTGAGATGCCGCAAGGTTCAACTTTGGATTACTTTTTTACCCAACTGCCAAAAAGGCGCGCGTATCTTGTATGTATGTCTGTAAATTTTATTACCCCGTATCTTCCAAACGGCTGGAATGGATTGCGATAATTAAATTATCGTTAGATTCGTCTCAAAAACCCAAATGTCCTTTGATAGGTGTTTTTTTTAACGTTTTTCTAAGCGTTAAAATATTTTGACATGTGATTCTGAAGGAAGCAGGTATTCGACGTCATTTTTCTTGGTGGCAAGGTATGGTCAGTGGTCGTGGTCAGGTACCAGCAGAGGCGTGTGGGTTGGGTTTCGCTTTGTTTGAATCCCGGGGGACAATACGGCGCCAAACAATGGGACACGGGCAATGCTTCTCAAGGGCACTCGACATTTGTTATGCGTACTCGCAGGTATAAACTCGAATATACAATCGATGTTCTATTTTATAAGTACTGCATGTAATGATCGAAGATAAAAAAAATATACGCGAATGTGTATTTTGTTTAGAAAAATATTGAGAAAAGAGTGATAGTAACAAGATCGTTAGTGCATTTCTCTAGACTTTGGCACGATTTCTTGAGTATTCCCGCCAATGTTGATGTAGGACAGTTAATCAGTAGTCAGTGGTATGGCACTGATCATGAAAGTAGGATTGAAAGCTGAACTGAGAACGCTGAGGAGAGTGTAGCTAGGATATTTTGACATGTGATTCTGAAGGAAGCAGGTATTCGACGTCATTTTTCTTGGTGGCAAGGTATGGTCAGTGGTCGTGGTCAGGTACCAGCATGATAGTCGATAATGGAAAATGACGTAATACAAGAACGTTGTGAATATCTTCTTTATCTTTTATCTGATACATATATATACAATTTCATGTCACGATGTTTGTCCGCGATAAACTCCGAAAGTACCTAACGGATCGTAATGATTCTTTTCACACTGTATGTTATTTGATATGCGTTGAGAGATAGGATACCTAGTGTTATTCTAATGTGTCATTTACACTAATCGACGGGGTTAAAGTACAGGATGAAAGTTTGTTTTGTTTAAAAGTCCACGCAGACGAAGCTGCGGCTGATTGCCAGTAGTAAAATATGAATCGATATAAAGAAATTGTGTGTGTTGTGCTTTAAGCATTGATAAAAAAAATATCATCAGGAATTCTACATAAAACGTTGCTACATTAGGGGGCGTCCATAAATTACGTGAGATGTTTAAGGGGGGGAGGGGGTCGAGTCAAATCTTACGTTGGAGAGAGGGGGGGTCTCGGCAAATATTTTTTCTGATTGAATCAAAAAAAATATATACTTACTATTTTGGTCCATTTAATCCAGATTGTAGCTTAAGATTTAATCTTGAGCGTAATCGTAATACGATTAGATCATTCACTATTCGCGCGTATGTTCGCAAAGTGCGATCCTCACGGATTGTCACAAAACGAGCTAATGAGTTACTGTGCGCAAGCGCCAACGGCTTAGAGTGGCTAGATCAGAACGAAGTTGAAGGAGCAGATGATTTTACTGAAAATCATATGGACATGTTGGTTCCAATAGTCTCTCTTGAGACCGCGCATGATTCTCCATGGACTGAATTAGAGTAGATATTTGTTTTTTTTTCCTTTTACATAACAATCCAACGCGTTTACGTAAGAAACCCACATTTTGAAAAATCTCACGTGAGATTGGGGGATGGGGGAGGGGATTGAATAAAATTTCACGACATCTCACCAGGGGGGGAGGGAGGGACAGAAAATTTGAAAAAACACGTAATTTATGGACGCCCCCTTATGATTTTTCCAAAGCTCAACATGGTGAATTCATAATATTTTCTTAAAACACCTGAAATTCTCGTCCTAATCATTGGGATGGTTCTCGATCTCGACCAACCAATCTTAGGGGTCGTCAGCAGGCATCGCGGTTAGGCCGCAAAGAGTCTGCTTGGAATAATCTGTCGTTTGGCTTTCCTCAGGGTGGCATTTTATCCTAATGTTTTAAATTTTTATTAATCTTTATCTTCTTCGGTAAATTGTTCTTACCACTTCTGATATATATGTTGTAAGTTGAATTTAATATTAGTATATAGTATGTTTTTTGATTGCCTATATACATATGGGTATAAATTGAAAATACCGAAATTCGTGATGTCCTCTCCGCCTATTGTACCGAAATTTTGTGGTCAATAAAGATATAAATACTTTTTTTCTCTTGTATTCTTGCAATCTGTTCCATGAGACCATTCAGCATATGGTTAAAAACTTATCATTTGTCTGGAAGATCTGTCAGTCCAGTGACATACGCCCTAGGGGACTTTCTTTTTAGCCTTTTGAATCTTGAATTACTTTTCGTCAAGGAATAAATAAATAAAACATGAAAATTATCCTCGGTGATTTCTAAATTGGCAAGCGCTAGAGGTTGGCGAATGAGACGTTAACCATACGAACGGTGACCATGACCGCTCTGCATGACTGTAGTAATAATATAGATCCATAGTAGTATCAGTATAGTATATCAAACAGATATATCACATTGTGTTCTCTCTGTGGCTAAACTGAAGTGAACGGTGTCATTTAAATCGGCTTTGTATGCTTGGCCTACAAGTGATCCCGCTCGGCTCAGGGATCGTGTTGAAATCAGGTCAAGCAGCGATCGTTCCGCAAGCCTACGGAATGCACAGCGGGCTAATGTTAGCACGGCACGGACACGACACAGCCCTCTTCTGGATTAACCATTCTGGATATAAGATTAAAACAAGTAGTATAAATACGGTCGTCTGCAAGCGTAGTCTCGTTTATTACTGCAATCTGTTACCAATCAACGAGTAGGTACTGTAAATTTACAAGTAATATTCTTACATCACAAGTTGGCAGCGTGTCTGTGATTCTAGTTTTTAGGGTTGCAGCGACATGTAGGAAATGTAAATTGTATAAGAGATGAGCGTAGGAATTATTTATCACCCACCAGAACTGTATTGATACCGTGCAAAGTTCTTTTTGACGTGAATAGGTATTTAAAATCACTTCCGGAGGCAATTCAAAAAAACAAATGATAACAAAATCGGGGGATACAGTTTGGTGTTATGAATGCATTCATATATGCATCGGAGGATGCAGCTACATATGTATCATCTCCATCCAAAATTCAATCACACCACTGGATAGATGACGGATCAAAGAATTTATTACATTAAGTCAGGTCTATGGACCATCGCGTGTGAGGGAAGGGGAAGCGCTGTCATTTTGAAATAATTTCAGTGCATATAACGTATTTACGTACAACACACGGCCGTGCCCATGACACAGCCACACCCCATTTTTTTTAATATCACGCTGGACAATACGTCAAGCATACGTCCGCCTGATGTGAAGGGTTAGAATTTTTATAAAATTTTGCGGTTATAAAATATATTTAATATATGTAATCGGAAACCTGAGGGGCAATTCTCGTACTTAAAATATAGTCAAAATTCAGTTTCGATCCAGTCTCGATCTCATAATGTCACATTTGGTATTCTCGTAACACAATATGTAACTTCAAAATTAAATTTAAGCGAGATTATATCGAAATATGAGTGACAGTTAAACAAACTAAGAATGTTACTTTGCCAACAACAAGAATTGATAATAATTATTTAATGAAATCAAGTATATAATTTTAGTCAATTCACAATTCAATCTCGATTCGGTCAACTTTCAATCTGCGTTCGTAGAAAAATTACGAGTAGAGAATTGGCCTTCTGTTATCAATTAATAAACATACTTACTACAAAACTTATAAAAATACTTATGAAATGGAAAGAAACGCAAGACGAAGAACACCAAACGTCTCCGCCGAAATGGACTTTTTATATAGACGCTGATCATCGGGTCGGTTCAAAAACTAAATCACAGCGACCGATGGAGTAAGCTATGCTTGAGGTTTCTGTAAGGGATTGAATCCGGAACTAAGAAATTCGACGGATAACCAAGGTTGTTGACATTGCTCTCAGAGTATGCAAGCTTAAGTGGTAGTGGGCTGAACACATCTGCCGTATCAGTGATGGCAGATGGGGAAGGAAAGTCCTAGAGTGGATACCGCGTATGGGGCGACGAAGCAGGGGGCTACTCCTCTATAGGTGGACCGACAATCAAAAAATGTAGCTGGAAGGGGCTGAATACGGAAAGCAGAGGATCGCATAGGTGGAAAGCATTGGGGAGACCTATTTTCAGTAGTGGGTAGATACCGGCTGACGATTATGATGAGGTTACCAGACTCGAGCGTGAGTCGTTTCGTAGACTCGAGCACACAATGCGAGTAGAAACGAGCGCTAATGTCGAACTGAGGCTGTTTGAAAACTGAACTCGGCTCTTAAAACCAGATCTTATAATCATCTTAAGCTCTTAAAATCTGATCATATAAGAGTGTAAGAGTCGACTTGACAGAAGAGTCCTAAAATTTGGATTACGAAAATAGGACTTCAGTTTAAATTTGTGATAAATATCTTCACCGCCTCCGTGTCTACCGACTCTTAGAGTTTCCTAATCAAAAAAATTGATCGTGATCCGCTTCAGGCCTCGAATTATATCAACACCAGAAGAATGAATCCAATGGAAAAGATATATTTACATGGTCATCGTTGTTTAATTATGTATATCATAAGGCACACGCGATGTAGTTGAAGATGCAGGGACCTTGGTGCACGTACGTAGCCGCCCACCTGCGACGACCTTATGCAACGCTCGCTGCACTTGCGTTATCATTTTACAGAGGCAACTTAGTCATTATAAATAATACCTATGAAGTGACTTTTAATTATAGCTTGTGCAAACCTCGAGTCTTAATGATCTCTGGGATACTCTAGATTGGTACTCATTGGTTGTGTAATAGCGTATTTATAGTAGAGTACTCAAATAAAAAAGGAACCAAACATAATTTATCGTTTTCTCTGGCTCTTGATTTACCTTCCGGCCGACAATATACTAATCCTTGTACATAACGACTAGAGTGAGTAAGACAATTGAAATCGGTTTTTAGACTTAAAAATTTTTTTCGCCTTCTTTTTAGTAAACCAGAGTCGATAATTTTTGAAACCAAAGAAAATAATAGTAGGAACTCATTGGAATAGGAAGAGAATATAACAAAAGTGAAAGGAAAAATAATTTACGGGCGATCTGAGGTCGGGAAGTGGAAGGGGGTTTTTAAGGGTACAAAACTGTTTATCTCCATTTCCGGCAAAATATAGTCTGTAGAGCTTTAAGAGGTCCTGTCAGTTAATTTGAAAATGCTAGTAATACATATAGTATACTAGTAATTTAATCGAAGTTTGATATCGAATCATATTCATTTTCAGCTCGCATTGCATAGCATGGCTGGACAATTGCCTCTACTTTTTTCAGTGGTTCATTAGTTTATTCTCAATTCCCTGATATTTTGTGTATTTTATTTATTTAAAAAATGGCTTGCAATGACTTAAAATATCGGTGGCGTCCGACCACCGCCGCGCCCATCGCAGCAACTCTTTCCTGGTTAATTTATGCAGGTACAGAATGACCGGCCTCTATAAATTGTTATTTGGCAGTAGAGTAATAGTTCAAAGTTTGGCAGCGGTCTTCTGTGCTGTGGACCGTTTTAGAGACTTCCTCAGTCGGGCAGCTTGTGCTTGTTTGTGCAATTACGCTATGTATGATTTAAAGACACTCGTCAATGAACTAATTTAATAGTTAATTGATTAAGGCGGAATTTTTGCGGAAGTCAAATTTAAAGGTAATTTGGTTTTTGGTAATTCTACACTACTTTGCGTGCTTCCGCCACCAATTAGTGCATGCAAACTACTGCCGACCGGCCGGGACCAAAGCAGCCACGGCAGTCGCATGCAACTACTTACGGTAGCGGGTGGGTGACGGCTGGCAGTAGTTTGCATGAACTATAGGGGGCGGAAGCACGCAAAGTAGTGTAGATCAAATTGCCTTTAACTAATTTAATTTCACGGCTTTATTATAGTATGAAATATATTTATCAAACATATCAGGTTCGTTCCCCCTAGTCCAGTCGTCGATTGTTCTTTTTCCTAGTCATTTTTTTGTCAGTCTTGTCCGTCCTGCTTAGTTCTTTGTCGGTGGCCAGTTGCGAGGTTGCACACTAAAGAGTCCGCAACACGTTATGTTTTACTCTAAGCAAAGAAATACTTTACCAGCGTTCTCACTCTCTTCTCGTTCGTTAATGGTTGTTAGTGGCTTCCATTTAAAGATGATGGACGGTGGGGTATTTACACCCCACACAAAGATGATGTAACTTTTCTTACCGTTACAACCACAAATTATCTACACGTTACAAATAGGCACATACTCGTAGCACTAGTATTAATAAGTATTATTTCCCACAGAAACTCTTGTGCAATAGCAAGCTAGCAGGCAAACGTGTGAAAATGCCATTATAAAGGCTTTGTTTTGTACATTTATCTGAGCGAAATATCAGTTCGCTTGTACTACTAGCATCGCACTAAATGGAACTAAATACATAGTCCTCATGATTATAAACGACTGGTTAAAAAATGATTGAATTTTGGTTTTTAAAACTGTACTTTTGTATCGTAATTGAAATTGGTCCGACTTTAAAATATTCGATGTAAGTAAAAAAATGATTGTCTGTAAAGTCGGTTTACAGACTATACAGACAATCATTTTTAAGTGATAACAACTATTACTTATACTGTGGTGATAACGTCATAAGAAAACATCGGTCGATGGAGTGGAAGAGAGATAGATGTGTCACAAGCCGAACGCTTAGGTCGATCGTGCTTCGGTATTGCTTGTTCCGCCCTTTCGCTTGCACGCTCGACTCAGGCGGAACGTAACAATGAGTCGTGCGTGCAGCCGGCGTTCATCGATTTATAAGACGTTATCACGTCAGAAATAAAAAATATCATTTTTGTGCTAATCCAGAGGTAGTGCTCACCGAATTAAGCCAACATCATTATTATGGCGATTTTTTTAAATGACTTACAAACGTATTATTCTGTTTGTTCCAGAATCCGTCTCAATCAGTGGCTGTGAAAGTGGTAACCAAGAAGGGTATCCAGAAGGCGTCGGAAATTCTTGTCAAAGAAATCAAAATATTACGAGAACTTACGGCGCTTCACCATACAAACCTCGTTGCGATGCACGACTGCATGGACAGTCCATCCTACGTCTACGTGGTCATGGAGGTCAGTTCATATATTTTATTCTAAATCTCCTATCACGTTCACGGAATAATTATAGAACAATGCCAACATGAAATCATAAATTACGGACGTCCACGTCGTTTCCTAAAACATTTGTCACGTTGGCTTAGCAAGAATTCGGTGACTTAGCCGAAGCTGCAATGATGGACGAATTTACTCTTTAGGAGTTCTGACTTTAGAGTTTACTTATCCACTTTAGTATATGCAGCTGCATGCTTTTTCTTTTGAGAATCTCTTAACCGACACTCAAATAAGACCATCGCTTACAAATAACACATTTTAAAAAACCGGCCAAGTTACAGAAATCAGCAGTAAATTAACCATCCCAAAGGGCACCCAATGGGCACTCCCTTCTGGTGTGGTGTCTTTTTGCGAGTAAAGTCACCAATACCCAGTGTACTATATAATTTTATTCCTATGGCAACTTAGACAATAGAATAGATATCCAAAATTTGATCCCTTTTAATTAGATGTGCCCTGGATTTATGTTCTGTATCAGTTAGTGACAAAAAAGAAATCATTCAAATTCAAAATATTGCTTTTTACAATTCAATAGCCGGATGATGATAAACGGAAACCTAATAAGAAAATTTATCATATCCGTCTGTTCATATCTCACATATGTGTGTTACGGCACGGCCATTTGCAACATTTAGGACTAGGTTTAGTTTAAATTGCAATGGTCGTTGTTAGGTATATGATATTCTATATATCGTAGTGTAGTATATACCTGCATTCGAATAGGTATATGTTTGTGATAGTTTCCTAAGCAAAAGTATATCAAAGAAAATTGGACATTGGAATAGACCGCATCAATTATTTATATTTCATAACACGTTAATAAATAATATAATTAATTGTATTAAACGGATCTCTCAGGTATATTAGTCGGGAAAATCGACTAGTTTTGATCTCAAACGGAGACCTTCATTAGGGCGAGTGTCCAGACGCGTCCACTCTCTCTCGATCGCGACGAACACTTAACTCGTTTTCGAAAGTTCGACCCGTTTAATATAATTAATTATTTAAGTTTATTTATTAAATAAAATACAAATACATTTTTGTAATAAATTTTATATACTTAATTACTCTTCATTTGTACATAGTACGCAAGCGCTTTTATTGTTAATTTTACATCGTTGAAAGAATTGACGTACCATGTAGTCAAATAGCAAAACAGATAGAATAGCTCGAAAATAGCTAAAGCGGGGTCCTGGTAAATATTTACACGGTACCCTTATGCGAGAACTTGGCGCCACGCAGTGCGCCAGTTCGGCGTGTTTTCCAAATATTAGTTGGATCGGAATCATTCCCGTAAAGTTGCTAAAACCATTCTGCTTATTTTAGGAAACAAGGCTACTCCCGCTGTTATTTTTTTCAGTCTACAGTCTTTTGGAATGCATATAGTTTATTATGTTTGTTGAATTGAACAAATGTTTTGCACTTTCTCGGTAAATATCTAGATAAAAATATTAGAAATTTGCAACATGGCCTCGATCTAGGCTAATATTTATATACCTTTAATATATAATAGAATCTAGGCTATATACATTTAATAGTCCCGGACAAAGTCGTGAAGGGCCACTGGTTATTAATATATATCCGTACCAATAACTAGACTAAATGTACCTAAATAAAATATATTTTATTCAATTTTTCACAGTGAATACAAACAAAAGATTTTGATATTTGATATTGGTATTTTTTATAGACATTATTAACACGATCTGAAATTACAGAACTTGAAACATATATTTTTCTCATAAATTCTCAAAATCTATTTGCGATGATAAATAAAATTTAAATTTTAGAACTTTCTTATTTCATTGTATACAGAAATAATCACACAAATATACATGGGCTGGCGTATAGTTGAGGCCGCATGTGATGACGAAGCTACTGTGATGTAGCGTCCCTGGTTGCAAGCGAAAAGCGGGTGCATTGTGCACGTGCATCACATGTAGTGGAAAACGTTAGGGAAGGGCCAGTTTTGTGTATACAGGCTGATAAGAATGTGAACTGCTTGGAAAATTTTAAAATTAGATAGACATATTACGTAATTTTCTTTTTCTTACCTTTCTTAGCAAGGCTATCGCACAGCAGCAGCGGAAAGACGTAAATAGGGTTTTTTTCATCATGCTATATTGCTATTTCCATTACATGTTATCAATGGCAATTAATTCGTCTTATTCTGTATCAGTATCGTTAGTTACTGATCTCTGAAGTAGCTCCATTTCTCATAATCAAGATTTGGAAGTACGTGTTTTTTGTACTCGCCTTGAAACGTGACCGTGCGCGGTAGGTAGGAACCATCGGTGTATTTAACTCCCTCGCGTTGGTTTCCGCACTTTATCGAATTTCGTTACGCCTCCTGCTCGGCTCAATTTAATTTCAGTCACGTGTAGTTCGAATACTGGCAACTTAATTTATTTCTTTTTTACAAGATTATATTATTATCACGGCTGTTTTAGATGTAGTAGGGTTCATCATTAGAGCATTTAGGCAACCTCACCATATTCTATATGTAATACCTATACTCGTACCAAATTTCATCAAAATCCATTTACTTGTTTACCTGTAAAAGAGACATTTCCATACTCGCCAACTTTCACATTACATATTACCAAGAAATTATTTTTGATGGGGCAAAGTGGAGGCAACCCGGAATCATTTACATACAATGCTAATGCTGATTGTCTGTGATGTTCTATTTGCTACACACCGTTGTAACAATTACCAGGAACTTGTACACGTCGTAATTATTAAACATTAGCCGCGTCCATAACCCAATGGCCTTGCCCTTAATCCATTACTGATAACAACGCGGCCGACAGAATCGCAATATGCAGGAACGGAACGGAAGCATCGTAGCATTTTATTTGTTGTCGCAGTATTTTTTTTTTATACTACGTCGGGTGACAGACAAGCATACGGCTCGCCTGATGCGAAGCGATTATCGTAGCTATATTAACGCTCGTAACATAAATATCGCTCGCCGCCACCCCCGCTGCCAACGCAGCATCTCCTTCAACTACCCTCAAGGGAATTGTTATTTGGCTGCGGTATTCTGTGAGGTTTCCCAGGTTCCCCAGTCGGGTAGCTAAAATTACGCTCCCTACCTCTCGTTTCGCCAGAGCTTCGTTTGTCAGTCAGCAGGGTGCACCGCGTGCAGGTGAAGTTTGCTTTGGTTGAAAGATGTTGATGAACCACTTACACCCCTATGTCGTTAATTTCGTGTCGCTTGATAATTTTGTATAAGGATTGTATTCTAATCGCTAGCACCTGCCACGTGTCTAGAATATCGCACACGTGTATCTGACAAGGTCGATTGAATGAGCACCATCCAGCAACCACGCAACGCAACCGTCAAGTGTGCGGTCGACGTACGGCGGCGTCGCCTGTCACACATATTACATATTATTAATACAAATAGAGTCGAAGTATGTCGAGATTAAATTATAAATTCGCGTGAATGACCTACGGAATTAACGCTATTGCGCAGCTAAATGCCGTAATAGGTCAAGGGGATATCAATAAAAAGATTAATTGGATAATATACCAGACAATGTAAAATCCTTATCTCGTTGACAGAACTTTGCTCTGGTAATAGTTGGGTCGGTAAAGGCAGCGGCCTGGCCTACTAACCTCCATAATCTTTAATTGCTACGCCGAAAATTTATCAGCTATTCATTACTTGTAGTCCTGCAATTATAATAAGTCCCACGTTATTAATGAACATTGAACCTTAGAATTGAAACGTAATTTAATAACTTTAAAATAAATTATAAGTTTGATTCTTAAGTTCATTGTTTTTTAAGTCAACTTTCAATTAATAATTAGTCGATTTCGATAAGTTTTAAAAAAATAACCTAATAGATAAATGACGTTTGTAAATTGTCACGTATTACTCATGTAAATTTCTATTTTCTAATCACCATACCATAATTATAATTGGTAGACATTTTAAGTTATATAAAAATAATGTTAGAAAATGGCGTGTGGAACTTGTCACGGATGTTGGGCACCATCATCCGCCAGCGTCGCGCCGTGATGTCTGTCACACTCCTGGCCGCGCCACACGCCACACGTGTGCGCGGTCGCCTCGTGTCGTTTGGATGGTCTTGTTCCGCCTCGTGGTGTATATACATATATCTACCGATAAATTACTATATATTACGCGCAATGACAGTACGCCTGCAATATCGCCGCACACGAAAGCACCTTGTTTACATACTATTTATTGCATTACTCCATCGTTGCATGTGGTACATAAAAGATATGGTGTGTGTTTATTATTGGCGAATTGCGCAATGTTGTCTAACAAAGCCGATGTACGATATTCTTGACGTAAAATAATTTAAATAATTATATTGAAGATAAAAAAAAATACCTATCCATCAAAGAACACTCATTTCCTTGCATATGCTTTGTTATCGTGGTTGAGAAAGTAACACGTCATGCATATTCCGCTATTCGTCACGCACATGAATATGAATTGATTGAAGACCATTAAAAAGCAGGCAAAATTCGTGTCCAATTCTTTTTTTGTCAAAATTTCACGTAAACTAATAAGTTAATAACAATAATTCGCATAAATATTCTAACGTCAGAAACTTAGTCTTAAAGCAAGAGTAGTTGATTCCAATTTGAATAGCCTCATAATCAGTTTTGGTAAATCTGCGACACCTATCTTATATTTTCATGAATATTCATCGTAGGTATTGAGAGAGGAGCGAGCATAATGGTATTCTCGTTTTCTGTGTCACGTAAAATGAGTCACACTCAGATCGAGTTTATTCCCATGTTTTGTTGACCTACGTAGAGCTGATTGTGATAAAAATGGATATCGCTATAATACATGACTCGCTTCACATTCAATGCGTGATTTGATAAATTCATAGTAATAATAAATACCGAGAACATTTTAAACTGCGACATTACTTTGTGTTGCTTCGCAGTGGCTGTGCTGTCAAGGTCTTTTTTTGTTATATAATATTTTTTTGGTTACCTTCGACACAAACCAAAGCTGACAGAAATTGGACACAGACATGAGGAGCACAAGAACTTCTCTTTTGTCGCTACATTTACGATTCTGTTAATTATTGCTGTTTCTTAGTCAAACATGTGTTCGGAATCATCCCATAAGCATCACACTGTTGGGACTCGGGTCTCCCCTCAATCAAAGGGGTTATAGAGCATACTCCATCACGCTGCTCCATTGTGGGTTGACGGAAAATATGTGCTCATGATGATTTTATCCAGATGAGTTTCCACTTCGTTTCTTCCATACTACACTTTGGGACCTCAGTTTGCTAAATCGTTTACTTTTTTATATAAATTCGCGTTTTCTTAAGGTCTTTCCCTGAAAACATCTATACAGTTAAAATAAAGATGAAAGTACCAATTTTCTTCAAGAACATAGAACGTAGAGCCGTTTTCAATATATGAATGTAAGTGTTTGTTGAACCATTGTAACAATGGTTCAATTACTAATGGTACGCTGTAACACTCGCTTAGTCCGTTTGTATGTATGAATAAATAAATAATTTCTAGGTATTATCTAGAATTTTTGGATTTGAGACATTAGATATTTTTAAATCCATTTCGACAAGATTTTCTCTAAACAATAGACTAACAATTAAACAGCTTTTCTACAAAAAATTTAACGTGGATTAGGAATGTGAGAGATCGTAAAAACGTAGGCGACTCAATTGAACTTGAATACATGTACATTCGCTACATACAAATACAACAATTTATATTTAGCAAGTTGGTGATGTTTTTGTTGCGTAAAAACTAAAACAGCCAACGCCTTGCGATACAAAGCCAAGTGAAGTTCATTGGCACGAATTCTGAGATAGGTAGGAACACGGTACGCGGATGGTCGCCATGGCCGCCGCCAACCATGACTACTTCACTAATTATCTACATCAAATTTTCGACTGCTTATTTTTAGAACATTGCCAACAATAAATTATAATTCTAATCTCATCTACTCAAAATAGTTATTCCGTAATTTTCGTTGCTAAATTATACCGACGTAAAGTGAAAATAAAAAGCATTAAATTAGTTCCAGTGTTGTTCTTTATGAACGTAAATCAATAGTGATACTGTTTTTGAAAAATGCCAAATTCTGTTTGAAATTAAATTCCATATGAATATTTATATTCGTTTGTTTAAAAATTATCTACTACGTCGTTCGTACATTTTTGTACTGTCTGGGGCTTGTTGTATTATCAAAAACCGAGGACCATTTTGTAAATGTGTATCAATTGTATTGTAATTCACATATCTACTGTCCATTACCTCACCCATATAAAAACAACGCGGAAGAGTTCGCTTCTGCGTCGTTAATTTTACGCCTCACTCGTATGAAGTGCGTTGCGTTCTACGCGTCTGTGAATGACGTACTTAAAATAAAACATGGCTGTAATATAAGTTTTGTCTTATCTACATTCGTATGCAGATTATATGCTGTTTAAAAACAATAGCCGTGCTAAATCGTAATAATTATGTATTGACATGACAACGTATACTATGGATAATTTGGAAGTACATACTTACTTTAAATAGGTCGTCGAAGTAGACCGCTCGAGCGATATCTTAATCTGACATTTTATCTCACCTCACTATGATGAAAATATTATATGAAATTAATAAGTACCACATAAATTTATTTTATTTTAATTTATCTGTTTACCACGACTTATGGACGTAGCTAGTTTAATAATTGTAAATATTTATTTAAACCATATGCGGAAAATTTATTCTATTAGACGACCCAGAATGTTGTTCATTATAGATGAATATAATCAGGTATTGTTCATTTGTGGCCTTTGTCTGCGTATCAATCTGTATATATAATATTCCAAATAGACGGACTGATTAAAAGCATTTTGTCCCTTCAATTCAAAGTCGATTTAATCAGAATCGATTTATATTATTATGGTTGTTGAAAATTGTTTATGGCGAGGCATTTAAAATGTTTAAATTTACTGCACTCGTTGATGTTAAAATGAGATTTGATTAATATTAGTAGTAGACCTAGAACTCAGTTATAATAAATGAGGTCTAGGTTACTTTCCGATTTAGACAGTTTCCATGCTGTCTAAGTTATAAATATGTGTAGATTATGATTGTTAATTATTAAATTGGCTATTGGCTGTCAAAAAATCTTTACGAACTAAAAATATGATTGTTGTTAATTACGATCGAAGTTAATCTTTCGATAAAACTAAATACAACTTATAGCAGATTGATAAAGTAAATAACGAAAATGATTTCTTATAGTTTGATAAAATGTAGACTAGTCCTATGGACTACATAAACTATGTATTTATTAATACATTATTAAAGGCGTGGTCGTTGAATTATGCAAGATGTCGCCCGAGTTGCCGAATGATCACACTGATCACGTGTGGCTGTCTGGCCGAGTGGCCAGGCTGGCCGAGTTAACGCGTACAAACTATACAAACCAGCGTCAACTTTGGCATTAACACTAATTGAAAATCATGTACTTATTCTAAATTCGCAATTTAACTCAAATTGTGGCTCGAGTAGCTTGACAAAATAACTAAATTAACTTTTGGGAATAATTAAATGGTTTAACAATTGTATATGCGGATAATATTACCACAAAGAGGTATTCGACTGGCTTTTTTTAAAATTTTAGAATATTTCCACGCATCCTCTCCTCACAAATATGCCAATGCTTGAAAACTAGTTTTCAGCCACTTGGATGCCTTCCGAAGGGCCGTTTCACGGTATTCCCCTGGAAGAGCCAGCTTGGAGAGAAAGGAAGAAAGCGTCCGAAGCATTTTATATTAGACATAACAAATCTAGATCTCGAATGATGACAATTTTTTATTAATCTTTAATAGAGACTCGGGCGTTTTTTGAACAGCCTAGTTTGAAAAAGGCTGGAGCATTTTCTTGTGAACAACCTATATAAGTAGTTGTACAACTACTCGTACTTAAATAGGTTGTTCACTCTAAACTCTAAAGAGGATTGGAAATAATAAGGCTAAATGACATGTATTGTGTTTTTTGTTTAGGTACAGATGTCATAGCGAAAAACATATACATTTAACATTCAAATAAGTGTTATATTTAATATGAATTGTATAAATAGATACAGTATACTCAGTAGTTATACACATAATCGAGTAGCTCTATCAGTGACCTTATATATATCTTGGGTGTGTTGAAACGTGAGTTATTTTTGCACTTTCGACCCGAACGCTGAAAATATTCCTCGAATAATCTCATTCAGGTTAGAAAACGGTTTTGAAGAAACGTCTGGAACAGTATATAGCAGATTTAATATTGTAATTGAATAGAAGTACTGGAACTAGGCCATTGCGATAATGCATTAGATACGCTATTTCACTTATAAAGTAGACACTTGAATATGTCTATGTTTTATTGAGAAATATGGTTTACACCTAAGTTTTGGGGTGTAAGGGGCTCATTACTATCTTTAGAGCTAAGCCAAACTCACCTGCGCGTGGTGCATCCTGCTGATTCACTGACGAGGCTCTGGCTCAAAGAGAGGTAGGGTAGCGTAATTATAACCTGCCCGACTGGGGAAACCTTGATCTCACAGAATACCGAGCCAAATAACAATTCCCATAATGGTTGTTGTGTTCCTACTAGTGACATTTGGTTACCTGCTGACAGTTTGAGTTTGACAGTAGCTTTGATATGGCTATGGTAAATCTACACAGCATGCGGGCCGTTTTTCACCCGACGCCACCCACCGTATGGCCACCCGGCGTAGTAAAAAAGCAGGCACACACATTCACGTTATGCACAAACGTCATCCGTTTATGTAATATTATTAGTAAACGTTAACGATGCGGCATTGTTATGGAGTAGCCGGGGAGTGGCTAAACTTAAACCTATAAGTATCTATGCGGAATCGGTCACTGAGATCATCAGTAGATATAGTCGACAATCTCTTCAATGATACTTACACTAACGATACAATCGCATTAAAAGTTATATACATATATATATGCCGGGGCGACGAATCTCTGCGTCTTTTTTTGGTTTTGTAAAATCGCGTTTAATTTTAAGGAGGATACTTGTATTAATTATACACATACATAAACTTGGTCAAACCTGAGTAAGTGAGAACTGGGTAAGAGAGAAAACTCTATTAATGAGAGTATTTATCAGGTCCCGTCATTTTGCCCTCCTAACACCTCTATAAGTGAGAAACATAAACCTGTATAAGAGACAGTCATTTTTCACGCGCGAACCTCTTTAAGTGAGATTGATACTTGCATATACCTCTATAAGCGACAGTTAAAACTTTTTTTGCTATTCATTATCTCATTCTTAAATTTCAAGAGACTCTTATTTAATTCAAACCAAATGTGCGTCTGTTATTGTTTTTTTATTATAGTTCAAGGAACTCATTCTATTCAAAAAGCCAAATGTGCGTACCGACTTTTTTGTCAAGCTTATTACAGTCAGGTCAGTTCATAAACAGCAGTTGTGTAGAAAGTTCCTATACTTACTCATAATGTCTAAGCGAAAACTTAATGTGTTGTCTATAAGTGACAAACTAAAAATTGTGAATGCGTGAAGTGAATATACCTACACAAAATTTAAAAACAGAATCGCAAAAGAAATTATCAGATTTTTTTCAATAAATGTTATTATAATATGTATTATTTAGATTAAACATTTATGTTTAGCTATTATTTCAATAAATATATAATACCCATACATACACGTATTTTGTTTATAATTATGTCACATTTGTCGTATTTTTATAGACCTCTATAAGTGAGACAGACCCCTTCTGTAACTCTGTAAGCTAGAAACCCGGGTTAGTGAGAAACCTCTATAAGAGAAAAAGAGATCGCGGTCCCTTTAGCTCTCGCTTATCCAGGTTTGACTGTATTATTAATGTACAAATTTTCATACCTCTGAGATAACAATGAATACCATATATGCTAAAAATATATATACTACAAAAAATCTTTTGGGAATCGGCTTCAGCTTAGCCGATAGGACCTCAGGTCTAAACACACAGCGTAAAGTCGAGAACTAAAGCTACAAAAAAAATGCTCCAAATTTGTCTATCAAGAATTCAAGGTTAAACATAAATTTGATTTAACCATATGGAATTAATATTCATAGCGTATAAAAAGATAATTCTCAAGTTTCTACGCGTATTTTCATTGTTATTTTATTTTTTTACAATTTTTTTAGTATGTTCATGTTCTGTTTTTTATACTTAGTCATTTCACCACGTAATTAATGGAAAAAGTTTTACAAGACTAAACAAGAGTAATCGAATTGCATTCATAAACAATCTGAATATACACAGACGAATTTCAGAATTTGCTTCGTTCCTGAAATCGTTTAAAAATACCATCACCTTCAATATCTGTTTTATTTGCGACTGGCTTCCGCCCGCGGCTTTGACCGCGTTTACGAAAAAGTCTTTTCATTTTTCTGGTTCATATATATAGCCTTATGACACTCACAAATAACATGGCTTTCTATTGGTAACATAATTTTCAAAATCGGTTCAGTAGATTTAGAGATTACCCCCTACAAACGACTTACGAACTCACAAACTTTACCTCTTTATAATATTAGTATAGATGACTATATCAATTGTACCGGAACACAACCAAGGAATCCATTTGTAAATAAACTATGTTTTCACAGTCTTAGAACTCCGTTTAATATGTATGTGATATCTAAAGACGAACGTTTACTTAACCTACCTTGTGTATTTTTATTGTATTTTTTCAAGTTAAGCTAATAGATCACAATTAACAGATTAATAACACAAAATTGCGTTCACGTTTGTCCCACTTTTCTAAAAATCGTATGGTTTTTGTATGCTCATTAAAATTGAGATATGGTTTATTGTAACAGGTTTTCCGATTTAGAACTTTAGACGAATTAATTCTGGTTATATTTAATCTGGTTAGTAGATGTCAATTAATAATTCGCTGACTTTTAAAAACTTGAAATCGTGCATATTTCGTTTTTTTGTAGCTAATCTATATATATAATAAAGGAGTATAAACCGCGTGTCTATACTTTTAATAAATTTATCAATAAGTTTGGGTGATAATAAAAGAGAAACAGGACACAAACAAATATTATTTAAATTTTTTGTCTGTCTGTTTGTATGTACACGCCAACTTTCCAAAACTACTGAACAGATTATTTGTTTCATTGAAACCCGATCTCACGTAATGAACGTTATTGTCATTTAAATTCACCTGTTATAAATGCATAGCAAAAATCGCTAAAAGGATCGAAATTTACGCGGACGAAGTCGCGGGCGCCGGCTAATATAGTATACACACAGCTGACAACAAAGACTAGTTTCGATACATCCAGTAGGCGAGACTGAATATAGCTTGTCAGGTGGTGACCTCGTGGTCGCATTAGTATACAGTCTCGCTCGGGGCCCTACATCTCGCACGAGGCAACTCCGACACGGGTACTTCGAGCTGGCTATCGTTAGGGCTTCGCTCTATATCGCTTCAATAAATAACGTTTAATCGTTATACATCGTTAAGTATCTTTTATCGGAATAAACAGAAGCAAAGTCTCCTTTCTATCTTAGGAAGGAGACTTTGCTTCTGTTTATTCCGCTAAGTAGGTACGCCGTTTCCTTGTGTTTGGCATTCGAGTTATTTTGTTTATAATCTTGTTGTGTGTTATGTATTTACATAAAATAACAAAATATACTAAACAATAATATAAATATTAATTGTATAAAAGCTTGATTAGATTTAGTTAATTTATTCAGGTGTTAATTTGCGGAAGTCAAATTTACAGGCAATTTTATTTACGCTACTTTGCGTGCTTCCGCCACCAGTACTTCTACACTGGCACTATTAATTACCTACTGCTGGCGTAAGCATTCAAAATACATAAGTGTAGATGAAACTGCCTGTTGATTATATACTTAGTAATACTTACCAATAAACATTAATACTTATATACAGCAGTCCGATTCCAGGGCGGTTTTCTTTTACGGACTCTCAGATTGTGGAATTAATTGCCTGTCGAGGTTTTCCCAAGAGACTAGGTATAGCACGGAATTGGGGGGAATGGCGAAGGTCCTATGGACCCTGTGGCTGACTGTGGACCCTGTGGCTGTGATGACTGCTTAGTGCTTACCGTCAGACAGGTCGTATGTATTGTTTTCCACCTTAGTTGTATTTAAAAAAAAGACACTACATACGCTATATTATTTTTTAAGTACACTTTCAACATACGCATTTATAAGTTGATATTTTTTATCAATTTTACAGTGACTGCGTTTTTTCTTATTTGCATGCACATCCATCAACGTGATCGCTCATTATGTAGAATAACAAAAAGCGCGATAAGATCTATATCGTGCATAACAACGGTTTCTATTGCGAACCGGTAGGGTTTTTATGTCAGAAAGTGCATTCACTACGCATTAATGGGTAACGGCAGACACGGTCTACTTTAACGGTTCTTAAGTTCTACGGAAGATATTCTTGATGGGCAGAGAATAAATAATACGATGTAAAATAATAATAATATTAACCCAACTATGGTCTATACAATTTTTTATGTTGCAAAACTTGTAATTATAACAGACTTGGCTGTTAAGACAATTTGATAATGAAACTTAAACCTAAAGGGGATAAACATCCATAAAAAATCTAAACTCTTAGATACCCCACACGAAGGGTTTTTGAAATCGCGGAATGAAACGGAAATAAACCGCTTAGGAAACTAGGAGTGCATCCCTGACTTGAATTGCATTCGCAGATTACGTATTCCATATGTAAAATCAATAATAAAATATTGACTAAAATCCAAGTAAATTTCATCATGGCGTTTTACATTCCCTGATTGCACAATTCCCGCAACACAAATGGACCTATGTTTTATTTACGACAAATAAACTATGATTCATTCAACACTCTTACGTCAATTTTGGCTTGAATCTATATTTCCTCTTTGTTCTTCCTTTCTCGATATTATTTATCTTTGCCAACATTACCTATATTCTTTACTACCATGTGTGCTACTCAAAATATTTAACCTGCATTGACGTCATTTCGATCTAAGAGAATCATTATGTTTACTGAAACCGTGACGGGTAAAATGTTATTTTTATAGAAATTTAAATTCATAACATCAACTTGTTATTATGATGAAACGTTCAAACCTGTCGTACTCGGCTACACCACCGGACGGTGAGATTCGATCTTTGTCTAGACAAATCACCAGGCAACATTGCGTCAGGCCATTGAGTCAGGCGCGTTTAACGTGGACTAAGTATCCGCTCCGCCCCTGGCTCGAAAGCGAGGTGACGGAAACCGCAGCTTTCTATCCATCTGCCTAATGCGTTTGTAATTTGACGTCCGTGAACGCCTATCAAGTTCACTCTTATTTTCAAACGATTGCAATTTCCAAGTGTAACTTTCGACAGATTATATTTTTTTCTTGTAATCTACGCTTTTTAATAATTTTGCGGTCGCCCCTAACATCGTGTGATTTAACTCTAGATCTAGAGTCATCAGAGAGAATATGATATATGCTCTCCTTCTCAGCTACATTTATATATACTACTACATTATGGTGTATTTTCTGATTTTAAATTTATTGCAGTAAAGATTTTTACCCATTTTGCTTTTTAAAACTTTTCACAGTGTACCTACCGGCTAGTATGCTATGGTACCTATCTGATCGAATACTTCTCGACCGAAACTGTAATTACAAATTTTATTGCAAACACTCTACGTACTGTGCAATATACCTCGATATGCTTGATCGGATAATATATGATAATATAACTTTATACACACAACAAGCTATCTCAGCAGTTATCAATGAAAAAAAAACTGGTAGTAGATCGGATAAATTGTTCTTCCGGGAAAAGGCCACAAACAAACAGAGACCGTTAAGTTTTATAATACATATAGATGAATAGATAAGCGAAGATATACATTATTTATTTAGATGTATTATGCACATAAATAGCACACATATAGGTAGTTTATAGATGTATGTAGGGCCATGCTTGCCGTGTATTACGGTATCAGCGTGTACCCATTTCCTTTGTTTCACTTGGAAAAACTTGATCTAGACCCGTTGACGCTGCGTTTCATTCCATTTACGGGTGCATAACATTATGCCTTATACGGCACTCAACGTGCACTCACATAATTTTTTGTTCTTTATTTAATTCTTTACTTAAGTTATAATACATTGTTGGATTTTTTTATACGACTGTGGGGTAAACGACCATGTAAGTCACCTACTGAAAAGCAACCACCACCGCTCATGGGGCCCATGGAGATCAGCAACACCAAGGTGTCGCCGATCCGTTGACAGCCTATACTCTTTCCTTTCCTTCTTTCTGATGGCCTTACTCACTCGCAGGAACACAACAACCCTCACGGAAATTGTTATTTGGCTGCGGTGTTTTGTGAGGTGGAGGTACTTCCCCAGTCGGGCAGGTGAGGTTGGTTCAAAGATGTTGATGAACCATTTACACCCCATAAATATTTTTTTCGATTAATAAAATTGTTCGAAATTGTGCCTACCTTCGTGGCTATTATATGTTTATGTAACGATGGTGATTGGAACGACTGTACATTGAGCAATTCGCGTCTTATCTGTGTGGTACGTTCAAGAGTATATCATTAGAAATAATTGAGGTAGGAAAAGTTGTTCAATATAATGCATCTATTAATGATCATAGCCAACTCGGATCATTATTTATCTTGGCAATTTTCCAGCCATGCTTTAGAAACGAACAGTTTGTATAAAACAAATGTATGCAATTTAACTTTTGAGATGGTTGTTACTATTTAATGCACTATATCTGAAAGAAGTACAATTATTGAGCTAAGAAAATATTAGGTAACAGCAATATTTCAGTAACAATCAGTTAGTATAAAACAAATGTATATCTAGTTTAACTTTTTAAGCTGTTTGTTGAATTTTAGTGCACTAAACTGCACTGTATTTAAAAGATTGATCTTCGAAGTTATTAGGTAAACCAGTAAGCGTAAGTACTCCGTTGCAGTCATTTTTGCCAAACGACTACTAATCAGCAAATTGCAGTTTGCGCCACAGCCGTGCAATCAAAGGGACTCTAAATGTTACCGGGTCACAAACACAAGTTGCAATGCGATACTATAGGAAAGTTCTTAGTGTTGTAAAGGTAAATTGTATAAGTAAGGAATGCCTGAATATTATTTACGTCTTACTATGGTGTAGGAGGTCGGAGGTGTCCTCTAACTTTTATAAATATTACCATTTGTGCTTAAGATTGCACTTTTTATTTATACTATGTCAGGAGAAACATATACATATGGCCCGCCAGTTTTAAAGTGTTTAGCCTCTAAACACTTTCTATACAAAGAGCTCGAGAGAGAGCTAGCTCTTTGCCTCCCTTGCTTTTGGCTCAGTGACTACACAAGAACTGATAATCTCACCCACTCGCAAGGACACCACAATCTTTCCTGTGTAGGCTGCTGTTATTTGATTGATAATCTAAGTTTAGTTATAATCATTTGTAAAGTTGATGGATTTACTTCCCCGGTCGTTACTTTTCACGATATTTTTTTTCTAAATAATGAAAACCCGTATTCCAGCAATGCGTAGCAAAGTAGATAGAATACACGTTATGATTTTATCATAATCTAACACAGAATGTCCAATATCATTGGTACACAATAACCCTTATAGCCTCTGCGTAACAAACATATAAATCTTTACGTTTAAACCTCCTAGTATGATTATTTAATCAAACAAGCATTTATAAAATACGATGGCAGAAACAACGTGTCACAAAAGAAAAAAATATCCAAAGTTGAAAACCTCGTAAACAGGGAGAGAGAGGCCATGTTAATTCCAAAATTATTGAAATTAAATATAAAACGGGGTCAGTGTACTTGACGCATTTCGCACATCTTTGATCAAAAGGCGAGTAATGGTAGCATACGCACACTCTCACATGTTGACTTAAATGAGCATTGTGCAGTCACAACACTGATATACATGTTTGCATTTGCACCGGCGGCCATGGACCTACCGGCTGGCGCAGTCAACGACCCAGGTCGTCCATGCCAATGTATTTTGACAGAAAACACGTGAGAATGCTCCAAGTAGAAAATCGACACAGCAGTGACCCGTGGAGATGTTGTGGCGCAGAGGACGCGACTAACGGAACGGCCAGGCAGTCAGGCGGTCGACTCAGTCAGCCACACATCCGCCTGTATTGCACTACACCTTGCACCTTGTCGTAAACCGCTCGGCGACCGCTTTTCTTTGTTGAATATTAACTTTCATATCCACTTCAACTATTGTAACGGATACTATTTAACGTAACATCAAATAAATACATTGCAAACCTAACCTAACCTATTTTGCTCATCAAAAAATTGCACATCAAATGCAGGATATGATGTGCGATCAGATTAATTTGATTTGCAAATCAGGTTTATTTTTTGTGGATCAATTTAATATTTTCCTATTGTTACCTATTCTTTGCCTTATTTGACCCATACTATTGAAGTAGGCTAGAATAAAATTTGTTTCAATCCTATATAATTGTCACAAAATATATTTATGATTACTTAACTGTGCATTTAAATGTCGTGAACAAGAAAACAAAACAATATAACATTTGTTGCTTATTTACATAGTTTCGTATAATAATGGTTAGTGGCCTGACACCTAGTCATTTTAAATGTGAGTCAACTCTGTGTTGTTTACGAATTCAGCGCGAATAAACGTTGCCAGTTAATAATCCTTTTGTATAATAAAGTACCAGTAGGCTAAAAAGTTTGATGGTTTTTTTTTTCTATTTTCTATAACAACACTTGTATAACTATAGAACGCATAACTATCGCCCGTGACGATTAAGTTTCTATAGTTATCGGTTGAACCTGAGCGTCAGTGAATACAGCCTAAATCCATCCTGCAAGGCCATTTCTGAATATTGGTGATATGTATGTATTTTTTTAATCGGCTCGGATAGTTTACTTCCTAAATTTTAACTAACTTACGAACATAGAACTTTGTCACTTTATAATAATAATATAAATTAATTAATCTGTTTTAAGCAATCCTTGTATGCTTGCATAATCTGTTGATTAAACAAAGCTTCTTTTTTATTCCGGAGAAACCGCACAGAGATAGAGGTTTTTTTTTTCATGATTTTTTCAAAACACCTAGTTAGTTCGATTGGTTTAATCCAAAACATAACCTTATTCATCAAATAAAAAAAATTGCTAGCCGTTTCCGAGAATCCGATTCCAAATATGCTACAACTAAAACAAAACGCCTAGAATCAGCAACTCATGAAATCATTCGTATATAATATACTAAATAACTATGTAACTACATTTTTGTTTTAAATACAAAGTTTATTACATTAAGTACAAAACATATAGAAAGGGCGATTTACTTACAGTAGACTAGTTATTTACACAGAAGTATCTGCCTTACCATTAAAATGTATTTTTACACGTGACATACATAATTATTTAATTCCTAAATTTAAGCGAATCTTATTAAATTTCTGTCTAATCTGTTTACACATCATGTATCCATTTACAAAAAGACAACTCTTTCTTTACACCGAATGCGAAATCATGTTACCAACTTTCCAAGCAATAAATAGTTTTCTATAACATTCAGATCGAAACCACTCACGTGAACATACGTAATTGCAAGACACAAGGAGCTATATACTTAAACAGGTGATTTATCCTGTAAAGGTACTTCTTCTGGCGTAGTACCATTAGCATTACCAGCAGGGCGATTGTCCGGCGTTCTGGAATTTGAACTAAACTTCTTTCGGATAGAGCTCCAATTCTTTTTGATTGTAATGACAGCAATTATGACTACCATACCAGCTACTACCATACCAATAACGCTTTTGCTGACACCTCCTCCTCCTCCTCCTTGTGTTTCTGATGTTTTGGCGCCTAATTTATAATCGGCATTATTCGTATCAGATTCGTCATTAGGGGCTTCAACTACCGCCTTATTAACTTTAGGCACACTTTCAGGTTCGGTGTTTGTAGGCTCCGCGTTATTAACTTCAACGAAAGAATTAAATCTTGAAATTCCAAAAGGTTGTTCCAGTTTAGTTGATTCTATGTCATATGACTTTCCATTCTCAGGGGCAACCTCGGTTTCATTAGCGACTTCGTTACGAAGAGAAAAATTACTTGCTGAATTTACATTTGTATCTGAAGCTTCTTTTACATCATCGCTCGAATTATCCAAAAGTAATAGTGTTTCATTACTCCCTGATTTTATTTCAGTATCGGAATCATAAGCATTGAGCGAGCTCAAAGTGGGATCTACACCATCTTCATCATCATTATTATCCCTAAATATGGCACCTGGAATGTGAAAGTTCAGTTCGTGCTCATTGTCAATTTCATCTGGACCGTCTGTACATACTAACTCCTGAATATAGCATGCTTCTACGCACAGAAGTCTCAAACTTTCTTTCAACGATTTGCATAAAGTGTCTTGGATTTGTTTTTCATATGTACTCGAAGGTATTGTTATTTTTCCAAGAGATTTGAGCATTGCGAAAGTGTCGGGTCCAAATGGCTGGAATTAAAAAAATACATATATTGTTTTAAAGCATAAATATTATTCGATCATAATTTTAAAGTTCTGGGCCGCCAATTTCCTTTAATCGAGCAAGACCTTTTTAAATAGTGCATTTCTAACACAGTAAATCTATTGGCTTCGTATTGAAGCATCTATAGGTATAATAGTAACCGCTACATGTCAGTATGTCTTCTTTGGCCTCTGAATAACTAAAACAAGGTTTTGTGGCGTTTGCTTGTGCAAAACAATTACCACTAAATCACTTATTTGCACTAATAAATTAATGAAAAGATTACTTTTACGTAAGTGTCTCATAAACTTATCGAAGAGGAGGCTCCGTTCCTAATCAAGGATCACTTAAAACCGTCCCCTCTATAAAAAATATGTTTTGATCACAAATAGCCTAAACACAAACAGCTTTTCATACATTTCTTGTAATAATTATTATTCAGAACTGTAGTGCTTTTAAATATTAAAAACAAATTAAAGTTACCGTTCTCATATCGTTTCCTCCTAAGTTAAGTTCTTCCAATTTCGTTAAACTAAAACTATTCTTCAAATCCTGGGGATATTCAATTAGGCGGTTACTGCTAAGATCCAATATTGCTAACTCATGCAGCTCACTGATTGACTAAAACATAAAAAAAAAACATGTTTTATTTCCACTTTTATGTTTTGCATGTAGAACTATTTGGCACAGTCATATTCAAGTAATAAAACTTACACCATGAGCCAAGTCCGTGATGGAGTTACTGCTGGCATTTAAGAATTTTAAGTTTTCTAATGCCGATATTTCTTTTGGTATTTCTGTTAATTTGTTGTTCTGGATTTTGAGTTTAGTAGTCTTTGAGTCTATACCCACAGGAAACTCTGTGAGCTCTTGTCCAGAACAATCTGTCACAAAATCAATGTCCTCGAAAATACATAAACATTTGTCGGGACACGAAGACTCGTCACTTGCAGACTTTTCCACTTCAGCTACTAGTTGGTGCGTAGGTTGTATTTCTTCAAGAGGTACTAGAAGCGATTCTGTCGTAGTACTTGTAGGTTCTTCTGGCTCTTGTATTATTCCGTCGCCACTCCCTTGAATTGTTCCCCCGTCGTCATCTGCCTCGGCCTGGTTATCTGGCGGAAATTGGTTGTCATTTTCTACGGGTATCGGGTCATCGTCGCTCTGGGCTGACACAGCGCCGAACCTGAAATTGATTTGAAAACAACACGTGACTTTATCGAATAACTATACTTTTATCGTTACGAGCTGACGCAAATTTATAAGTGATAGATAAAACTCGATAACTGTACAAGGGCGTAACAGAATTATATAGGAATTATAAGTACTATTATCATTTTATGTAATGTTTGAACTTGTTTCACCGTGAAAACTAAAATGAAATAACTAAATTAAAATACAATAAGATAGACGTGTCGGATATTATATGCCACATTAACTTTTATGACATAAATCGTTAATGTCAATTAAATGTAAAAAATGACCGTCTAATGATTGTTATGCTTCTCAGTTAGATCAGCAGTGTTGACTAAAAACGTTCAACGCAATGGAATATCACTAGTCGATATTTACACCCACCACATGCATTTTTGACTGCTGTTTAGAACACAATGGCAAACATGTTACAAATCTAGGTTATTTCAGGACAGCACGTACACAATATATACTTATAATATATTAGATACTGATAGGTAGGTAATATTTTGTTGTAGCTTATAGTATTATATTATACCATTTATACTGTTTAGATAATATCGATATTCGCTGTAACGACACAGACTAACTGACAGAAACGAAAGATGTGGCGGCCACAGATTACTCTACGTTCCGGTAGTAAGATGGCGGTTTATCTAGCCTTCTTTAAATATTTTTAGTGAATCTTCTAGAAGTAGCAGCTACTGTACAAAATTTAAAGATTTTAACAAAACAAAAATACAATATTGTCACAAAATATATATATACAATACCTTACGCTTGCGATCCTTAAGATTCATCACATATTTGAAATCAAATACACCACATAATTTTATTTAAACATTTTTGTATATCACACACATGAATTGGTTGGATGTTCACGTGTACATAGAGGTACTGAATGATACTTGAATGGATGTAGCGATGTGATATTTAAAACCACAAAAATTTATACGCGCATTTCGAGTCGAAGGCGGGTCGAGAAGTTATCAACGGAAGATAGGAACTGAGAATTCTTTAATATATGGAACACTTACGCAACGACTGCCAACATCAATAGGCATAGGTGTTTCACAGCCATGGTCACTCACAATTGGTAACACTGTAGTGATACGTGCCGACTGAACTCAGGAGTTGTTACCTGTGCTACGAGTACCAACGGTGCGCGCAGCACATAACTCACTGACACTTATAACTATTATCACTCAATGATAAGATTACCAGCGGCATGGCACAGCTTATCGCGAATCAAGACCGATAACAACTCTGCATAAACGGGAAAATAATAATGGGTGAACTATATTCTATATCACATCACCTGAAATACATACTGAAATTTCGTGTATGTACATTTGGTAGTTACACAGATGTGCAAACGTTTCGTTCGATACGCAACGCTGGATCGCCATTATGTGCGCCCGACTGAAATGCGTGAAGGCGTCTAATATGTAAATTACTACAGCACTGAAGTCAGTAGAGCTCGTGGTATATTTTCCTCCTTATCTCATTACACTGTGTGATGAAAATATTTGTAGTTATTTGCGGAGAAAAGTAAATGGGGTATACAATTGACGTCCGCTTGATTCATAGATTGCCAGAACTGCGTGACGTTTATGCATCACTTTATCGTTGTTTTATTCAGTTTATCATTTTCCAGAAAGTATGGATGAGCGTTATCGTCTCGGCGGACACAAAGGACACAACCGCACCTTGCTTACGTCAGCTTTTAAGGAACTAATTACTATATTGCATATATCCTCCTCCGTTATATAGTTACATTTTGCCATTAATTTCACCACATGCGCTTTAGTATCGGACTGAAGGTCGTACTATAATGTACATACAAAGTCTATTATTAAACAGTTAAACAAACACGCTCAGCCAAAACTACCGGCGGCCCGTGCCCACCGCTACAACCGTTGCTCAGCTCCAAAGCTTCATGGATATAACGGCACGCGCTGTTATATCCATCAGTGCTTAGGGATGCACCGATACGTGTTTTGGTCACTAGGATAAATACTTAGTTTATTGGATTATATCAACGATACCAATATCAGTTATATAATAGGTAGTAGTAGAGTTTTAGTCTCTCGAATCCGCCTAAAGTTATTTGAGAACTAAGATTTTTATAAGTCGGCAAGAAATCGAGATCTCTTGGGAAACTTTCCTGATGTATTAGAAGATATCTAAGATGGGTTAAATTCTTTAATGCTGTCCGTTCACTAAGGTTTATTATATTATTAAAACTCTTTTAATTCACAATCATAAAATATTTCCCTCTTCTGATTTTATTCAGAACGGCGATACACGCATGTATCGCCGTGGACATAGAATAGTCTACATTTGATAAAATTGAGTTAAAATACTGATTGACACTTAGATAATCAATAGAATAAAGCTGTGTGAGAACATCACGTACTAATCAGTGCAACAAAATAATAGGACTTATGTAAGACCTCTATTAATCTGTAGTTTATTTGTTATTCTATTCGTACCTGTTTTATAGTCTGTATTTGTTGTGCAATTATTCCACTATTACGGACGTGCGAAATAATAACACAGGTATGGAATTGTCGATTTCTGTTATATCTGAAATGTACGCGATAATTGCGAATACATACAGTGTTCCCCATTACCTAATATCTGTATTTCTAGCGCTCGTGTAGTTTGTATCAGTCTTCGATCGCTAATAGTATTAGTTATCGAATAGCAGTACACCCCTGTTCAGAGCAACACTATCGTTTCTTATTAACACATTAGCATCAATATTGTCGAATTTAACGATAAATATGTGTAGCTAAAACATATTTTACCCGCTAGTTTCTATGACTAATCGATCATATAAATCTCCCACGTCGTAAAAACTGGTGTCGAGTAAGAAATTAAATAGATTAACCCATATCATGCATGAATGATGTATGAATTTGAAGGAAACGTGAGCTATGAATAATAACCCCAGATCGAACAATTGGTGAAAGTCTTGCAACAAGTGACTTAACTTCTCGCCAAATAACAAACAACTCTTTTCTAAGAACGACATCGGTACAGTGTCCTACAAAAGTTTCTTGATTAATTTAGTTAAGTAAAATTAATAATATTCTTAGTTATGTTAAGGTGGATGATTATTTGAAAAATATAACTTAGTAGGGCTGGAATTGGATATAACATTCATATTTTGGATTATACCAAATACTATATTTTTCAAACTACTAAGTTATATTTTTCAAATGGTGAAATTAATGTAACTTAATACATTAAGTGATTAACAAATTACATTAATTTCGCCACGAACACAATTTTAATAAAAGAAATAAAAGCAACGACATGAAGCTTAATATAAGCTGACAAGTGAGTGTCGGACTCGCCCATGATGGGTTCCGTAGCAGGAAGTACGAGGGGAGGCCAATAAGTTCGCGGAATGGAGGGGTTGATGGGGATAAATTTACCCGTCCAGGTAGGCACTAGTTAAGCACCTCATTAAGAGTATATATACCAAGTTTGAACCTAATCGTGTCATTAACTTTTGAGTTATCGACCTGCAAACAACTAAATCGGGAAGAAGTCAGCCAGTATGGAGAAAATTGAACACCGTGCCGTTATTAAGTTTCTTACCAAGCAAGGAAAATCCGCTCAGACGATTTTTCAAGAGCTGTTAGCGGTTTACGCGGACTCTGCCCCTGGTAAAACCATGGTTTACAAGTGGCATGGTCTTTTCAAACAAGGAAGGGAGTCCATTGAAGACGACCCCCGCTCCGGACGGCCAATTGAGGCCACCACACCGGAAATCGTCGAAAAAGTAGAAAAACTTGTATTGGAAGATGCCCGACTGAAGAAGAAGCAACTTGCAGCAATGGTTGGAGTATCCGAATCAAGTATTTTAAATATCCTACATCATCATCTTGGGATGACTAAAGTCAGTGCAAGATGGGTTCCGAGAATGCTCACGCCACTTCAAAAACGCGAGCGTGTCGAGTGCTCTCACCAGTTTCTGGAGCTCTGTGGAGAGAGAAAGGAAGAAGTTATGGCCCGGATTGTTACTGGAGATGAAACCTGGGTTCACCACTATGAACCTGAGTCGAAGCAAGAGTCGATGCAGTGGCATAAAAAAGGCACACCTCCTCCAAAGAAGTTCAAAGTGTCACAATCGGCCGGAAAGATCATGGCGACTATCTTTTGGGATACAGAAGGTATTTTACTGATCGATTATAAAGAACGTGGTGCGACTATAACGGGACAGTACTACGCTTCTTTACTGGAAAGATTGAAAGAAGCCATTAAGAAAAAAAGAAGAGGAAAACTGTCAAAAGGTGTGCTCCTTTTGCACGACAATGCACCCGTCCACACGTGCCATGTTGCGACGGCTGCCATTCACCGATGCGGCTTTGAACAATTAAACCACCCACCATACAGTCCAGACTTGGCCCCCAGTGACTATTATTTATTTCCAAAAATGAAGAAAGAGCTGCGTGGAAAGAAATTTGACGACGATGATGAAGTCAAGTCGGCAATTTCGGCCTATTTTGACACCAAAGACAAATCATTTTTTTTCGATGGTATAAACAAGCTATTTGAGAGATCCGAAAAATATATTAGGGTTAAAGGAGAATATATTGAAAAGGAAAAATAATTTGGTGTTTAATTTCAACCTCCTTCTCTCTCATTCCGCGAACTTATTGACCTCCCCTCGTAACATAATATATAAGTTCCGATTTATGACATATTATAAAAACTACTTACCAGATCTCGTTCAAACCAATTTTCGGTGGAAGTTTGCATGATAATGTACATCATATTATATTTTTTTTAGTTTTATCATTGTTTTATTTTAGAAGTTACAGCGGAGGACACACATTTTACCACTTTGGAAGTGTCTCCCGCGCAAACTATTCAATTTAGAAAAAGCAATATTAGAAACCTGAATATCATTTTTGAAGACCTATCCATTAGGGCATGAATCTCGGAATCTCGGAATATCGTAATATCGGAATCTCGGAACCGATTTCCGATATTATAAATTCCGATACTGAGTGACCCGATATCGTAATATCGAAGTCAGACAAATTTAGTTTTTTTTTTGTTTTTAAATAAAGTTAATAAATAAGCGCGCCACAAGCAACAGCGCCGCAAAGATGATACATTTCCGAAACCCACAAGTGAGCCAATATGTGACGTTGTTGTAAACATGTTGAAACGCCTTAAATATAAAGAAAATCCAAGTAGCACCATCGCCATCACAGAAACATCGATGGAATCTACGACAACTGCTTTATTATCTTCCGATGAAGATGATGAACCCTTAGTCTCGCTACAACGTAACGTAAGTTAACCCTGCAACAAGAACTTGAGAAGGAACTGGAAAAGTGCAAAGAAAAGAAGAAAACCGTATCCTCGTCAGACAAATTTGATCATTTGGGATTTGTAATGACTAAAAGTAATAACAGAGGTGAAAGAGGAGTTTATCTGACGCAGGGCTACCTGCGTCTTACCTTACATGAGTTTTGCCTACCAGTGTTGAAAGTGAGCGTGTTTTTCGTCGGCCGGTTATTTTTGTAATGAAATACGAAGTTCACTATCAACAAAACACTATCGACTAAATGCTTAAAGCTTTGTCGTTTTGAGAACGTATTTAAAAAAAAAACGTGCGTTTAAAAAATAAACCTACTCTTCATTTCTAATAATTAATAGTCATTCCTAATTAATGTTGATATAGCTGTTATTCCTCTTCTTCTTCGTTACGCTCTTGACAGAGCGGTCATGGTCGTCGTGAGAGAGGATTCCGGGTTGTAGTGGCTCGCCTCACAATATCCCGCCATCTCGTCCGATTTGAGGCACTTCTGATGCACTGAGTGGGCCGCCCACGGCAGACTTTATCTGGTCGGTCCACCACATGGGAGATCTGCCGCGGGGTCTTGTACCCTCGACTCTACCCTGAACCACCAGGCGTTCGATGGAGTCACCTTCACGTCTTGAGACGTGGCCGAAGAATTTTAGTATACGAGATTGTACTAGAGCAGATAGTCGCTGCTTGATGCCGAGTTGTTGAAGTATAGAGACATTTGTGCGATGTTCGGTCTACGATACTCCGAGCATTCGTCTCCAGCACCACATCTCTAAAGCGTCTATCCTCTTCTTTTCCACTTAGCGTAAAGTCCACGTCTATGCAGCGTATAAAATATGGGGAAGACTAAAGTTGTTACGAGCCGGGTCTTAGTAGCTTTAGTTAAATTCCTGTTCTTCTATATATTTTTTACTTATCCATTGCGCTTCTAGCTATAGACATACGTCTCTTTACTTCACCCACGTAGTCACTGCTGTTCATTACAAGAGAGTTAAGGTATATTATAGGACTGGACCACTTCACAGTTTGCGATCTGTGTTACTTCTGGCATGTTACTGTTGGCGCGATCCACGATCATCATTTTGGTCTTAGTACGATTGATCTTTAGTCCGAACTCTACGCTTACGCGTTCCATTCTGCATCCTTGGTGGACACCGGCACTGGGGTGGAAGTTAGTCGACAAAATATCATCTGTCCGTACCGAGGCTGTTCCTTCTTCATACAAACGTCTAATAAGGTGAACTAGAAGTTTTGGTGTCCCCATTGCTAACAGCGTATTCCAGAGTGTTGGCCATTTCACCGAATCAAATGCTTTGGAGAAGTCAACAAAGCAGGTTTTTGGGTGTAAGTGGTTAATCAACACCTTTGAACCAAAGCCAACTTCACCTGCACGCGGTGCACCCTGCTGATTGACAAACGAAGCTCTGGCGAAAAGAGAGGTAGGGAGCGTAATTGTAAGCTACCCGACTGGGGACTGTACCTCCACCTTACAGAATACCGCAGCCAAATAACAATTCCCTTGAGGGTTGTTGTGTTCCTGCGAGTGAGTGAGGTCACCAGAAAGGAAGGAGATGCTGCGTTGGCAGCGGGGGTGGCGGCGCGCAAGCGATATTTTATGTTGCGAGCGTTAATATGGCTACGGCAGCCGCTTCACATCATGCGGGCCGTATGCTTGTCTGCCACCCGACGTAGTATAAAAAAAAAAAAAAAAAAAAAAAAAGCAGATATAAGTCGGCTTGTTAAAATCTCGAGCCTTCTCGACAATTTTACGAACAATTACAAATCCAGCCTGTTCCGGAGCAATCTCCTTAGACAGATAAGCTTTAAGCCTTTCATTTAGAATATGTAACAAGATCTTGCTAGAATGTGAAATAAGTGCAATAAGGCGGTAGTTACATTTCTTAGTTGACCCCTTTTTGTGTAACGGGGTGAAGCCTGTATGAGTCCATTCACCTGGCCATACTCCGGTTTTCTATATCTTATTACAGATGGCGTGTATAATTTGGGAGCCGTGTTCTCCCAAGACTCCTATGGTTTTCCATTTTTGAGGTGGTTTATAGCGGCATCAACCTCTCGTATAAGTATGGGGGGCTCCAGTTCCTCACTCTCAGGCTCCGTGCTGGGAAAGTTCTTGGATTGTGGTTCTTCAAATAGGGACTGACAATAACTTTTCCAAGTCTCTGAGATTTTATCCAGTTCTGTCACTATATTGCCACTAGAGTCTTCGATGGCCCATGTTTTCCATGACAGTGATTTTGTGATAATGCGAAGTTTATGGTACAAATGTTATTCCTAAATGTTGATTTTGCTTCGATATTTTAATTTAATATGTTATTGATGTTGATTATGAGTCCGTTTAATTAGTAAGGTAGGATAATAACGAGAAATCTGTGATTTAATAAAAATCTTTATAAAACCACAAAGTATTGTACCAAAAAAGAATTTGATTTAAAATATTATTGTTACTGTATCGAATCCAACTTTATGAGGATGTATAACGCATTTGTGTAATTCCGATATTAATATCGGAATTCCGATATTGAGATCTAATATCGGAAATCAGTATCGGAATTGAAAACTTTCCGATATTACATGCCCTACTATCCATAGATACCCCACAGTATGGGTGTGATGAAAAAAAAATTGAGTTTTAGTTCTAAGTATGGGGAACACCTAAAATTTATTGTTTTTTTTTTTTCTATATTTGTGTGAAAATCTTAATGCGGTTCACAGAATATTCTACTTACCAAGTTTCAACAGTATAGTTCTTATAGTTTCGGAAAAAGTGGCTGTGACATACGGACGGACAGACAGACATGACGAATCCATAAGGGTTCCGTTTTTTGCCATTTGGCTACGGATCCCTAAAAATGATTAGCTTAATTCACGTATACATGGCACGTGAGCTCAATTCAGTGGGTTTTTTATATTTTTTTCTCCTATGCTTCTTGTTTAATTACAATGTATTTTTTGTTGGTGCAGTATTGTAACGGCGGGGATCTGGCGGACTACCTGCAGGCGAACCGGCTGCTCAGCGAAGGCACCATCCGGCTGTTCCTGAGGCAGCTGGCAGAGGCGATGCGAGCCATACACGCCAAAGGCATCGTGCACAGGGATCTCAAGCCGCAAAACATACTGCTCACACACAACGTCGCACCGCCACGTACACCCCACCCCGCCGAAATTACACTCAAAATTGGTAAGTTACTTAACGAAACGAACGCATGTACCATGTACATACATACATGTAAGACCGATTACACAATGTGTAAAATAATTCAACGCTTCTCTTTAGTATCTTGATGCTATTGAGGACCATTGTCAAATCGCCAAAAAAAGATCGGCTGTTTGCATTTTTTTTACTTAGTTTATTTAGTCCAGCTGCTATGAACATTTCGTACGGAATATCCATTTCATAACATGACAATTGTCGTCCATTGTCATGTTGTCATGACATGCCATACTAAACCTTAACACAGGATTATAACGACCATTTTATTTATTGTTGTATACTACTATGATGGCCATTTAGGCAATCAAGCATTCGTCCTGCCTGAATAATACTGACCTTATAATCTGAAAACACTTAATAGTCAATTTTGATGTCCTGTGATATGGTTTTTTACTGAATTTGTTTGTTTATAACTGTTTAAGTTTGAATGGACACATTTTGACGCTGACTGTACTATAAGATATTATATTATAATATGTATAGCACTATGATTATCTCAGTAAAAGCTAAACGATTATCAACCATGCGTTTTCAAAGTCGACGAAAGTTCGACGAACCCGGTGGTCGAATGGCTACCACTTTGACTCCGAGGTGGACAACACAAATATTAAAATTTATGTGGCACTACTTTGCGTGCTTCCGCCACCAAATATTTGTGTGCATGAACATGTCTGTTTGTCTTGGTCTGGGTGTTTTCTATGTATTAAATGTATGTATTTACGTGTAATATCAGTTATCTACTACCCATGGTACAGCTTTGCTTAGTTTGGGATTAGATGGCAGTGTGTAACTGAAATATTATTTATTTATAAAGTGCAATTCTGAGTACAGTTCAGTGAATTAAGAATCATGTTTATAATATATCCTAAGATAATCTATCTTATTCGCGGCCTAGATTACTTATCTCCATTGCTGACTGTACATACATTTTGACAAGGTAGCAATGTACTTCATTCACGACACCTTTGTTATCAATCGAGATAAGCATTTTATTTTATACTACGTTTGGTGGCAAACATGCAATGTGAAGCGGATACCGTAAACACTTGCAACATTAAATGTCGCTCGCACGCCGCCTATCCCACTGCCAACGCAGCAACTCCTTACTTCCTGATGATCTCACTCTCTCGCAAGGGACACAACAACCCTCAAGGAAATTAATTGGCTGCGGTATTCTGTGAGGTGGAGGTAAGTCTCCAGTCGAGCAGCGTCTTCATACGCTTATGCCCTACCTCTCTTTATATTAATATGATCTATCCATACTACTGGGCGTGCTTTCGCCACCAGTTAATGCAAATTATTACAGGCCGGCCGCCACTCACTAACGTTTTGGTAGTTTCATGCTATTCATGCCATCTGCTGCCGCTGCCATGGCTGGTGTGATTGTATAACTATCTAATGGCGAAAGCAGGCAGAACCGTATAGGCACAGAATAATAGGTAAAATTTTCTAAACGTTTGTATTGTTGTCGATACAACAAAACGTAAGTAGATAGATACGATGGACATACGACCGTAGCTTCAGACTTTCTTTTTGAGGTTGGCTCTGACTAGTTATTTTAGACTTTTAGTAATTTTGAAAACAGGAATGGAGCGTTAATCGGAATAGGATTAACAGTAAATATTTACAATTGTGCAAATTTAGGCATTTCCTGACAGATATACGCAATGTCCCGACGGGAAATGCATAAAATGCGACGTTACGAAAATAAACTCGTGTACAATATACAAGGATAAGAGGCTACATCAGCAATCATATCTATTGACGTCGGTACTTGATTATGTTAAAGTAATCTGATTTTAGTTGATCGATTTTGACGGGATGTTAAGTAAATGTTACATTATTAATACATATTTTTTTTTAATGAAATTATATTACAGGCATTATATTGCAGTCAAAAGTAATTTTAATCAATGATGTTAGTTAGATTAGGTTTTATTCTTTTGCTTAAGAAAAGCCGAGCGAGCGAAGCTCAATTTGCTTTTGGAGACGGAGGTAAGGTATCTGGGGTTTGACTAGTCAAACATAGGAGCGTCTCGACTTTGGAAATTGACTATAACATAGTCTGAACTGTTTTGACTAAAAACTTTTGACCACAAAAACCAGTTAAAACTATTTTTGAGTAAGGACGTTCAACTATTTTTGCCTGATTTTTGCAGTCAAAAGTAGTTTTGACCGGTTATAGGTTTTGACTGTAACATATGTAATAACTGTGCGCGTGACAACGCCCGAGTATAATAATACAGTTTATGTCCAATCAGAAAGTTATAAGTAGGTACCGATAAAATATTTTTTTTAAGTCTGATGAGTACATAGTTGCGTAGATTAGCGCCTTTATCGGAGCTAACAAACTTTACCCTTTATTAGTGTGGATATAGATAAAAGTGTATATTTGTCTATTCCTATAATATCGCGTACAATTTTTATACTATTGAATAAATACAAAAACAATTGTATACATTGTAAACGATTTGATAGCTATTTAGAAAAATGTTTGCGGTTTGGAAACATGTTCGTTAAGTAATTATTGTAATTGATTTTAAATATTCATGGTGGGCTAATGCGTTATGTATTATTGACTGGAGTTTCTTTCCGCAGCTGACTTCGGCTTCGCAAGGTTTCTAGAAGAAGGAAACATGGCCGTCACACTTTGCGGCTCACCTATGTACATGGTAATTTATTTCACTTAATTTATGTCGAAATAACAAGGCATCGAAGTACTGGTTCGCTGATGACGAATAACTATTTCCTATCTATTATAATCTGATCAAACTCTACCTATTATAGGATCTTACCGACATTCCTATCCTATCCTTACCTAGCCTATCAATTCAGGCTTTTAACATTTACCCATAATAACAGCATGTTCTCGCTTGCACTCTTCTCTCTCAAGCCCTCTCTGCCGAACCTTGTTGAAAATAACTCAGTAATCCATTGTTATACTGCATACTGTTTGGCACTAACACAAGCACGCATTATCCGTACTCAATGCATAGATGTTCACGGATTCTCACAGATCGTGGTGAAAACAGTGTCTGAGAATGGATAAAACGCGCATGTGTGCGAAAATGGTGCGATTTTATAAGGACGGACTAATCTCTTTGTGCTATGGTTGTGGTTTTCAAAACAATACCAGGTAAGCTGTATTATACTCGGTTGACGCGTTCTGGATATAACCTTCTGCATATTATATTCCTTATTTATATTGCTTATTCTGCATATTGCTTTGGATATAACTTTCAACTTATTTGGTGCTATCGGATAAGCTGAAGGCGATTTGATTCAAATTATAGTCCGCCAGAGTTAGTTTCAATTACTGACAAACTTATTCAACTTGGCCGGCAAGAGACCTTGGTTGGCTGGTAGATGCTTGTATATATTAAGTCATCAGTCAGTAATAAATAGATAAGAGGTTTAAATAAACAGATAGAACTACAGTTTACAGGCACAACAAAATACGAATACTAGGTACTCTTAAATCGGGAACTTTCACTTGCACATAATTACTTTAACATTTTTTTTCTCGACACATGAACTCAACTGAAAGACGTCCCTAAAAGTCCCTAAAATACAGAACCTAGATTAGATTGACCTAGTTTTGGAACTAACGTAAAAACTCACAGGCATGGTTTTATTTATTTATTCTTGTATTTATTTTAGTCTGTCAAAATGTTTTAATTTGTTACCTTGATAATAAGTTACAACATTTAAAACTAATTAAAAACAAATGATACACACATTTAATTATTTTTATCGCTAAGTTCACTTCTGTTTTCGAGGTCAAAAAAATTCGATCTGAATACTTTTCAGTCACAGTATAATTCGCGCCCTGCACAGACGCTATTGTTTATGGAGTAGTAAATGCCGAGACATTTGTATGGAGTGATCGAGGTGTGGTATATACGTACAGTATATACCCCCTGCCGCTCCCGATCAAGCCTCCCATCGTGAGTTGAATCTGGAACAGTTAGATCGACACCGCACCATGCTTTGCACAGACGGCAATTATTTGTGTCATAGTAGGTATTAACGACGCAACATGTGTAAGTAGTAGCAAACCCTGGCCACTCCATACAAATGTCGAGTCATGATCAACAACATAAACAATGATGTCTGTGCAGAGCGCAAATGAGCGTGTGTGCGTGCAGCGCCATACAAACTGTTCCAGATTTGTCTCAGAGGGATGTGAGGTCGACACGAGAGAGCGGCAGGGAGAGGCTATACTGTACGTAGTACTAATACTTATACTGTGGTAGTAGTGTCTCAGTTTGGTCGGCTAAATAAATACACCATGCCGAAGATACGCGACCAAAGTTCGGGGTCATTACGCCTGCAATGCTTTTTCCATTACTAGCGAAGCGACACATTTGGCGGAAATTACGTCTAGAGTTTTACATAGCAATGCCCATCAGACTGAATTTCGGCATAGTGTGCTTAGGCACTTAGGTCGATTTTTCCATTCCGATTCCATGTTCTTACGGCCCCATTTACTACTAATACTTATTGCTGTCGTTAAAGTATCTCAACAATAGGTGAAAGGTCGACGTTTAGTATCTATATTAGTCCGCAGGCACACGAATAGACATTGGTTAATTAAGTACAATAGATACAATAAGTGGCACAGAGCCTTGTGCGCCTGAACTGGACTGACCGTAAATAGGTTTATTATCTCTAAAACCGTTCAACCATTTCATTCATTCAATGTTGTTATCCTTTCGAATTTGAAATCCAAATACCTAGCATTAAAATTGTTCGGTTGTTTTTTTCTTGTCTGCCATCTACGTAGTAACGTTAGATGGCAGACAAGCATACGGGCCGTATGCTTCCTGACATGGAGCGGTTACCGGAGTCATATAAATGCTCGCAACGTGAAATATTGCTCCCGTGTCGCCACCCCCGCTGCCAACGCAGCAACTCCTTCCTGGTGACCTCACTCATTCGCAGGAACTCAACAACCTTCTAGAAAGTTGTTATTTAGCTGCGCTATTTTGTGGGGTGTAGGTATTTTAGCAGTCGAGCAGCTTATTTAGTAATTGATTATAGTTCATACGAATTTCCAGGACTTGGCCGCATTATACTAATATTTTTATTATTGATTAATTGGCGGGCCTATTGTGACATTAATTTCGGCCTATCGGATTCATAATATTTCGACTGGTTTCTGTAGCTGCTCGATGCTTTTCCACCTTAGTATGATCACTTTCTGAAGTACAATCCGATTGGTCAATTTCAAAACGACATCAATGGAGCTACACATTCAGTAAATAAATAGACACATACCATACATTACACATACAGTAAATGACCATCAGGAGTGTATGTGCTGGTTTACTACCCAAGTTTAACAAACTAAACTAATAGATATAATACATATACCTTCCTAAGATTTTTTTTAAATTATAGTGAAGACTGTATCACAAATCGTTGCATACAAGAGAAGTAAAAGGACTATACTATTTAGTGATTAGTGATATTATATACTGTTATTTAATATTTCAGGCTCCCGAAGTAATAATGTCCCTCAAATATGACGCGAAGGCAGACCTGTGGAGTCTCGGCACGATTGTGTACCAGTGCCTGACGGGGAAGGCTCCCTTCCAGGCCACCACGCCGCACGAACTTAAAGCTTTCTATGAGAACAGTATCGATCTGCAGCCCAAGTAAGTAACAATTGCTTAAAATAGGAACGGAACTTAATTTATTAGTACTAGCGTCATTGACTTTTTCCATACGAAAATCCTAAAGGGTCTAGATGTTTTTACTTATAGATGCGTACTACCTATCTCCATTGTACCAGAAGATAACAGGATAATAGCCCCAGATTTCCTCAGTCCCAAGACAGCAGCAAGATATAACCGCTAATCAAAAACATGTATTGAAAAGTTTTAGATAAAAAGCATTCCTGTGTGTTCACGTTCTTTTCCTATCTTAACGTACTGTATTTATACACGCGTAGATATTGAGTAGGTACGCGCTTTGTAGTAATTTTTTACTGCCGGTTGATATCTGCTTATGACTTATCTATATATAAAACGTCATAGTGCAAGGGTGTCTATTTGTTATCTGTTCTTACGAAGAAAGTTGTTTATTTTTTGTCCCATTTAAGTATACACTCTCGTGCAAAATAGGAACTTTGAATACATTTTTTTTTTACCAAAATGTATGCAGAGAATTTTAAATAAAATTGCGTCGTGTGTCAGGTTATTTTATGGCTTTATTTGCTGAGTAAACTTGTATGATATTAGTATATGATAAAACGGTTTAAAATATGAAGTACTTGCCTTAAGGTGTTCTGATGCTTCCATAAACAGTCGCGATATGTTACGTGGCATAATTATTATTAATTTGGCATTGATCTTGAAGGTACCATGTTATAGAGCAAGCACATGATCTTATTTTGTATAATAGAATTAGGATCACAATAAAAAAAAATCAATTGATGGTTGTTATATTCCTGTGAGTGAGTAAGGTTACCGAGAAACTGCTGAAAGGGCGTTGACAACCAAGAGACTGAGCGGCGAGTTGGTAATGTCACCGAGTGGCTTCTAAGGGGTGCTGCATTAGCAATAAGCGAATGCTTGAGATGCAAACATCTATAAGCTCTATGCTTGTTCGTCACCCGACGCGACGTGCTTATAAAAAATGCCATGAATAATAAAATGTTTAGTTATTGTCATTTAATGTTACGTTAATATTAGTCAGAGTGTTACAAAAAAACCTAAAAGAGGCATTAAATGGAGCATAATTTTTTTGCGGCATTATGACTTTGTACGACATTGCTGTACCTACAGGCCGCGTTCAAGGTCTATTAAAAGGCGAATTAATTTGAACTGCACACACACTTACAGAAAGATATTTTTTGAGTGTGGCCAGTCTTACAGACTGCTGTGTACACAGTACATAAGGTTGCCTTTTTCAACGATTACAAGTGGTATAAAAGTGCTTATAATATCAATGTCCTGCTATCCTGAGAATCCAAAATTTTAAAACTATTACGGATTGGCTGAAATTTATAAGGTGGGCGGTTGGAGACGCGTGACACCATGTGAATATTGTGAACATACTTTAGGCTTTAATCGCTTGATAGCTAGATCTTAGGACATTCGCCAGTCTTCATTACTTGCCTTGCGTGTTTAACTACATATGACTTACATAGACCCGCAACGGAAACATTGACCACCGGTTCAAGTACTTCATGCATTTCATTAATTTATGAAATCCATAAAGAACATTGAATTTCTCGGTGCATAAAATACATAATATTAATAACTTGCTACTGCTCGTGTCTTCGCCCGCATTGTTTCTGAACATTGCGTTATCGAAAGTTCTGAAAACGCTCGCATATTAATAGGTACAAAATAGTACTTTTCGCTTAAATTTTGACATTTATTTTCAAGTCAGACAGATACTTTTCAAACAGATACTTCAACTTTATTTGTTGGGATCTTCGATTGTTAATACTAAAACAAGATGCACAATGAGGTACAATAACTAAGCAAAATAATGTCCGCAGTAGGCAGAAGATGACATAAATCATGATATATCTTACTTATTTATGACCAATATAAAAGAAACTATAACTCCATAATATGCATTGTAAATTCGCTCTTAGGCTTTCGGTTTAAGATTTACAATTCAGACTAGTTCTTAGGTCATTTATATACTCAAGGCGAGCTAGATGCCGCTGTGTAAATTGTCCAGAAATATTTATTTATTATTATCTAAAAACGAGATTAAGACAAGACAATCATTCATCTGAAAATAATGTCAAATATGAAAGAGTTCAAATATGGTTAATTAAAAGAGCTCCTAGATCGTCATTTGGGTGCTGTTTCGTCGAGGTCGTTTTTTGGGTGTTGATTGTGCATCTAGTTCTAACATCAATGATGAAAGGTTGGGACACATAAATATAATACGGGTATACGTTACATAGTATTTATACAGACAATATATTTTATACTCTTTTTGGTCTATTACCATTTAATCTATATAAACTGCTACCGACCGGCAATCACCTAATACTGTTACCCGATACTGTACCGATACCCTGCTGCTAAATATCAACGCCTAAATCAATTGTTCTCAATTTAAATAATGTATCGTTTCAGAATGCCAGCTGGCACGAGTAGCGAGCTGTGCAAACTTCTTATAGGACTGCTGCGGCGAAATCCACGGGAGCGCATGCCCTTCGAAGTATTTTTCAACCATCCATTTCTTCAACGCCCGCGTACTACTTCTATACCAGGTTAGTTCAATGACATACACTTAAATATGACGTTAATATAATCCATGTTTTAAGCAAAATAATAGTTTACATAACTGGCCATATGGACATGGTTATGCATGCAATTTTTGACAGCATTTTCAAAACAGACAGCAGGAGTGCTTCAATACCATTTAAATGTAGACTTCACTAGGTTTGCATACGGTAGTTTATCACTACGTTTGCATATGGGTGTTTATATTTCCCTAAAAAGGCTGGCAGCGGATCAGTGACTTTTTGGTGTTGCTGATGTCCACGGGCTGTTGTGCTTACCATCAGATGACACACATCGCCTTTTGCCCCCCCCACTTCTTTAAAAAATAGAGGACCAAGAGCACTTAATATCACTGAATGCAACAATGAGGAAGAAGGGTAGTAAATGTGAATCGTTATGTTTTTTCTTATTTAATATTATTATGATAAACGTGCGTCATAATATTTCAATTTCTAAATTCGTAATTCTAATATAATATCGACATGAGTATTGATCTAATATAAAGTGATATCAAAATGAACTTTATTGTCATATATCGACTGTAACGTGATTCAGTATAGAGAGCATTGTCGCATTCAGCATTAACATATTCTGTCTTGTGCAATATGTACTTGTACACGTGTGGATGACTAATGACCGGTGATCCTTCATTGTTCGAGCTTTCGAAATACAACGTTTCGCAGTGGTTTTATATTGTACTCTTAATTTAGTTCACACGTGTATAATTTGTTCGCGAAATTAGTGAATGTGTGAAAGGGACAGAGCTATATAATATTAGTACTACATCCACTCTTCGCCGCTCATTTGGCTCGACCGCATCATAACTGATCTTCGACTACTTGTTCAATTTCGGCAACATGATTCTGCACGCATTTGTGTCGTGCTCGAACGTCATTAGGAATAAAAAACGCGGAATTTCTATAGTATGACCGGCTTGTACTTAACTATGTTATGATATTTATGATTTCTGTATAGCGTCGTCTCTTTTATATTTTCACTAATTATGTGATAAACATAAGTCTCATTGTTCAAAACTAATATCACTTTAATGTATGAATAGAGAAAATGTATACCTAAAACTAAAAAGTATTAATAAAGTATAAAACTTTGTTCACTATCTACTTTACTGATCTCATTATGTAACTCACAGCTTTATCTCATTCGATACTAACTTGACTTTGGCGCTAACACATCATAATCGCAGTGCTTTATCAGTTTAATTTATTTTGCTACAATTATTATTAACGCTCGTCTTTGAATTTTTGAACTCGTCATCGTTATATAAATACTCAGTATAAACAGCACAAGTCACGGTATGTAAATTGTTTAGGTTTGGACTCGGATCTGCCCGACATATTGGAGAACGATGTTGAGAGTGAAGCTGATACTAACTGTTGTCTAGAGGAATCGTGGGACAGTCAGGGTACCTATAACACCATTTACCTAACTACTACACTAATTGTCGCTTCGGTTTGTGCATGGAGTGTGGGGTGTCGGCATTATTTATACATTCTAACAGGGAACCCTTTTCTGAATCACCTCAATAAATCCGTGCCACGTGAAATACACATATTTGTCGCTTAATCAGCATGGCTTGCAAATATCAAAGTTCCATATCATAGACGGCACAGTTCAAAAATTTCAAGGACTTCTACTACATTCGCCCACGTGCTTGCATCATCGCTCGACATTTACGTGGGGGGGACTCATCAAGCCTAACACTGATGGGTCGTACGAGTCGCGCCATTATAGAATATTGGCCGGTATTTTAAAAGTACTGACTGGAAAATCGCCAAATCGTAATCGCGTGAGAGCATTATTTTGTTCCGCTGCTATTCTAACGGACGTTTGGTCGGTGTGTCGTGGTTACAGCAGGGTCGAACACGAGCGGCGCGAACGCCATGGGCGGGCTGGCGGCGGCGGGCGCGGCGCCGCGTGTTAGCGCGCCCGCGCCGCAGCTTCTGCCCGCGCCGACGCCGCAGAGAAAACCGCAACCCACTTCATCTGGTAAGCGTCACGCACCTCCTTATCGCTCTCGACGGATGCCGCTTTCACTCGAATCAACGCTGCGTAATCTATGTGACGGTTACAGATATGCACGATTTACGTAACATAAATACAGTTGGAATGATTGATAATGATTTATATAAAGATTATAATTGTGACGGAGATATTAGATTGTAACTAATCAGTTTTAAGATCTTTTAGCCGAACGAAATCATGAAAATCAAAAATTGCAAAACCGAACTAACCCAAAAGGAACGAAGTTTGTTATCGCAGTATATGAAGTGAAACATTTGTAAGCTTACGTTTCGATAGGCAGGAAATTTATTATACGCGATTAGCAACATTATTCTATTCTATTCTATCGTTTTTATATTAATAATAAGAATTTAAATGAAACGCAAACTAACTGCGTTAGAAGGTACTGATGTACCAGTTTTTTTTTTTTTTTTTTTCAATTATCCTTCGGTTTTTTTTCACGGACGCAATATCGCTCCCATGTTGAAATCTGACATATTCATTGGCTGGCATAGAATTTTTTTTTTTTTTATATACTACGTCGGGTGGCAGACAAGCATACGGCCCGCCTGATGTGAAGCGGTTACCGTAGCCATATTAACGCTTGCAACATAAAATATTGCTCGCGCGCCGCCACCCCCGCTGCCAACGCAGCATCTCCTTCCGTTCTTTCTGGTGACCTCACTCACTCGCAGGAACACAACGACCCTCAAGGGAATTGTTATTTGGCTGCGGTATTCTGTGAGGTGGAGGTACATTCCCCAGTCGGGTAGCTTACAGTTACGCTCCCTACCTCTCTTTTCGCCAGAGCTTCGTTTGTCAGTCAGCAGGGTGCACCACGTGCAGGTGAAGTTGGCTTTTGTTCAAAGATCTTGATGAACCATTTACACCCCAATTAGAAATAAATGTATAATTACACACAAAAAAATTAACCTTCCTCTTTTAGAAGTCGCGTACAAATGACGCCAAAGGATATAATGCCTTTATAAGAGCAATACTACATAATTGTTATTGCACGCAGTGTCCTAGTAAATCAATCTCTAATTTATACGTTTAAAACAACTATAAATCATGGTATATCAGCCAATGCGCCTTTAATATCGCATTGTGCGGGCACAAACACAGTTTTGATAACCCTGGTTCACCTGCCCTTGGGAACTAGTGTATCGGAGTTATTGTCTCTATATTATTATTGTCGGTTCCGCCATTTTTAAGAGTTAACGTTCCCATTTCTCAGTTGCTGAGTGCAATATAACGGAACGTAATAAACAAAACATCAATGCAATTTATCTTAATTGTAATAGTAAGTAGATAAAATTTATTTATATAATGTCTTTTATTGGAATTTTATATCGGTTAGTGTATAAAACTTGTTGTGTGAACTGGTTTATTGATTTATAGCACATATTGTGAAACAAAACAAAATAAATATATTTTTATGATATACCAGATGCCACTTTACGGCTCGCCTGAAGTAAACGGTTCCCGTAGCCCGTAGACATCTGTAACACAAGAAGTAGAGCTAATACCGACGGCTCCTACGTAAAGGAAAATATTAAATTGATCCACAAAAAATACTTGATTTGCATATCAAATTAATCTGATCGCACATCAAATCCTGCATTTAATGTGCGACAAGTATTTTTTGAAGTGCAAAATAGGTTAGGTTAGGTTTGCAATGTATTTATTTGATGATACGTTAAATAGTATCCCTACGTAAATAAATCATCATATCTCACTATTTAGCCATTTTTATATTTGTGTTTTCTAAACGAACTGGATGGGTCCTATCAACTGTGTTAATTTGAAAGTCAAATAAGAAACAATAAAAAATTTTGATATACGAAGTTTAAATTCAACGATTTGGTGACAGAAAACATGTCTAAAACTTTTTTTTATACTACGACGGGTGGCAGACAAGCATACGGCCCGCCTGATGTGAAGCGGTTACCGTAACTGTATTAACGCTCGCAACATAATATATCACTTGCACGCCGCCACCCCCACTGCTAACGCAGCATCTCCTTCTTTTCTGGTGACCTCACTCACTCGCAGGAACACAACAACCCTCAAGGGAATTGTTATTTAGCTGCGGTATTCTGTGAGGTGGATGTACATTCCCCAGTCGGGTAGCTTACCATCACGCTTCCTACCTCTCTTTTCGCCAGAGCTTCGTTTGTCAATCAGCCTTTATACTACGTCGTCACCTGCACGTGGTGCACCCTGCCAACTAGCGAAAGAGGCTCTGGTAAAAGAGAGGTAGGTTACAGCGTATTTGTAAGCTGCCCGACCGAGTACGTACCTCCACAACAACTACCAATTCCCTTGGGTTGGGTTGGATTGTTGTGTTACTGCAAGTGAGTGGAGTCACCAGGAAGGAGTTGCTGCGTTAGCATCGGTGGTGGTGGCCTGCGAGCATTATTTCATGTAGCGAGCGTTAATATGACTACGGTAACCCGTTCACATCAGGCGGACCGCATGCTTATCTGCCACCCGACGTAGTATAAAAAAATATATTCATGTAGGAGCCATACGCTGCCACTCCATCTGCCAACGCAGCATCTATCCACGTCGGTTGAACTCACTCCAACCTTAACACTTTGTGCCGTGTAGCAATTGCGAAGAGCTCAGTTAAATAACAATACCTTTGGCGATTATTGAGTTCCTACAGAGCAGGGTGAGCTACTTACACCTCCTATTTCTGATTATTGGTCTCCTATAAGCATGTAGTTTATTAATGACTATATAATATTGCAAATAAATTTAGCTTCTGATGTTTATTTATCTATCACGCTACAAGTTTTTAAATAGATCTAGATTATATTACAGATAGCGTGAAATACAATGTCAACTTTCAGCTGATAATATTTTTATGTACTTGCGAAAAGTCGACTCGCGTCAGTATTGAGTCACCCGGCTGATTATCTTGACACCTATAAAAAAATTCAAGTACATATATAAAGAAGAAACAAAACGGATGTTCCTTAAAATACTATAACAAGAAAGAATGATTCTGAGGTATAAGTAGCTCACCACTTTCTTTAGAGCCAAAACCAGTCTCACTTAGACATGCTGTACACTGCCTCCAACTTTATTTTTATCTGGATTTACATACTGGACATATATTGCGAATTAAAAACATTTTACAATCTCGATAAACCAGTGATTTTCAAACTGTGGGTCGCGACCCCCAGAGGGATCGCCAAGTTCTATTCGGGAGGTCGCGAGGAAAAAAACACAAATGTACTGTAGTACGCTACAATAAAAAAAACGTAAGCAGGCCTGATTACTGTTCAATAAATCATCAACTTAAATCGTTAGGCAAATCTTTTTCCAATGGAAGCCTATTTCTCTTCTTAATTTTTATGTCAACAAAATCGAAAGCAAATGCCACTAACAAATTTAAAGCTTTCATAGCCCGCTGAATTGTTGAAGTTTGGAGGAGGAAGGGGAAGGGGGGAGGGGTTCGCCATTTTTTTTTTTACTTTTAAATGGGTCACGTATACAAAAAGATTGAAAAACACTGTAATAAACCAACATGTGTCGTATTCTGTTCTAGTCACAAATACATTCAATCAATTAGCGAACGCACAGTTTACGGAACCATACGCCGATGACCCCTCCGATATGTGACCCCAATGCGTCAGTATTAATTAAAATTTCGAACTAAAAACAATATCCTTCCATAATTTACCATAATTGATATATGCAAATGTCTGACATTCACCAAAATCAATGCTAAAGTAAGGTTATTAAGCTTGACATTGACACGATAATGACTCAATATTTATTTACTTACGGTTACCTCAACCAAGCACGACCAGTCACATGTATAATGAAAATAAACAATTGTTCTTTCTTAAAATTCAAGCTATGCGTATATTGTAAACAAATTATTATAACAGGTACCCCATAGATCAGAGGTTCCCAACCGGTGGTCCGCGGACCACCAGTGATCTGTGAGAGGTAAATTATGGTCCGTGATACAAACTTATAATGAAAGAGATTGAGCAGTATTACGAAACACTCAAAACTGGAGTTATAGAATAATTGGGGACCCTACACGCAACAAAAACCTCGTAGATGTCCGCGAACAAAAAAAAGATTGGGAACCACTGCCATAGATCATAAAAGTATTTTCCTGTAAACCGTGAAGGTAGATAATATTATAAGACTCTCGTATTCATATTTATCTGAACGTAATTATCATCTTTTATTCCATAATATTATCGATAAATGGATACAAGGGGATACTGCAGGATACAAAACTAAACAAAATGGCAAAATGAACGAATGACTTCCATATAACGCATACTGTGACGTGTAATTTGATTGGCTCTATATAATTGCTAATTGGTTAGAAAGATATTTTTGTCATAGTTATTTTTTATCTTTGTGGATATAACCTATGGCCATACCAAATTTCATTCACATATGGTCAGCCGCGATTAATAAAGTGAAAAGATAGACAGACACACTTTCACATTAATATTTTAAGTATGGATTGTGCAAGCAGGAGCAAATTAAGATATATTCCTGATCTATTTATACACAACCTGACAGGATAGCACAGGTCAGGTTCAATGGTCACTTAGTACCAAGAGACGCCACGCAGAATAATAAAACAATGAGGGCATTAAAGATGTCGTTTGTAATAAAACGAATAACTAACACACAATTATAATAAATACCGTGTATGTACTAGAGTAGATAGTTGTATAGGTAATGCTTCAACAAAGATAATAAAACTAGAACAGATTACCATATAAATATAGACCAATTAATGGTCACAAAGCGCGACGCCCGAAGATACTCGCAATGTGTTCTAATTTACTTAAGTGCGCAGTTCGCATTTATAAGTCAGATGTTCCAAACATTAGAAACAGATTAAGTACTATTAAATCGAAATACTATAATCTGCAGTTATAGCGCGGCTTTACACGATAGTGGTCGGTGTTCTTATACTTAACAAAAACTTTCGCGGTCCCTGAATAAGAAAAGGTTGGGTAATGTGTCGGTTGTCCCGTGCTGAGATATAATGTATGTCGCATTTATGTTAACCTTATATGTGTTTATTCAACGGATTGAATGGGAGTCTGCCAATTATTATCACACACCAGCTGCAATTATCTTGCGTCTAGATGGTTATGGTTAATATTAATGTTTTGTTTTTCTGTTCAAAGCGAAAACAAATCATTGACATCTTAGCCAAGTCTACCGAGGCAAAATACTAACAAAACATATTTACTGAACATGTTAACGTGTTGTCGTAAAATATCGTACAGTCGGGTGCATTTTTTTTAAACAAACAGAAACGAACAAGCATCTTTTGTGATTTCCTCTGATAGCTATTTTTTTTAATGAAACAGCAATTTTCTGAACGAAACAAAAGTGATTATTTTTTCGTAGCGTCTGTCTGGTAAAGTTAATTACTACGTTAAAGTTTTCTTTTGTGTGTTAAATAATAAAGTTTGACGATTTCCGATCCAAAGTCAGGGCCGAGACTGAATTCACGTAAGGGGCCTATATTTATAAAATAAACGTGTCCGTTTAGCGGAGTCGTCGGACACAGCGTGGGCGGGGGAGGACGACTTTGTTCTGGTGGAAGCGTCCGAAGGCGGGTCTGCGGAGTGCTCGCCCGCCTCCTCGGGCTCGGACGCGGCGCCGCGGCCGCGCACGCTGCCGCTGCCCGCGCCCGCCACCAACACCGTCACCGCCACCACCGCCGCCACCGCCGCCACTCCGCCCGCACTCGACCCACCGCCTTTACACTACAGGGTAAGTCCATCCAGCTTCTATCATCTATTGTAAAAGACAACAGTCTCGTTCGTCAAACATACATTATTTATTGACATTGTGCTAGATACAACTGCCTTGCTAAACATACAAACAATACCTAATTTCTTCTAAGCAAATGATGTCGTCGTCATTTTACCAACATATAGCAGATTATTTATTGTAAATGGTAGCTTCCTCATATTAGAAACGAGTATCTTTGATAGATTGTATGTTATCTGATCGACGCCGTTTTCTCAAAGTTAACCAAATTCAGTGTATTTACATGTCATATACCGAACCATGCCTTTTTTATATTTAACATTAATATGTATTTCATTTATGTTATCACTGAAAAATATATACTTAATAGAGTATCATGAATACAATTCGTCAACATAACTAGCCTTCTCTGTAAAATACCCGTTTCGACCAGCTCCCCGCGTTTATCAGCATCACTATGGTTTGTAAATTTGTTGCTAATACAAGTCTTGTTAATTTCACGTTCTAATTATTACGTGTTTCACAACCATTGTGAAGTTCTTGAGTAGTCATGATTACAACGACGCGAGGTGTCTAGTTCAGTTGACTGTGTTGTGATTTTCACGTCTGTAACAAAAAATATACATCGATACATCATCTAGTCACAATCATAGCACCGCAGTGACTAATTCAACGTGTATATATTGCAGAATCCGCTTGACATGGCATCCAATAACAATGTCCCGCGATCACAGCCCATCGACGTTCTACGATCGAACAATCGCACCGCGACCAACATCGGCTCGTTGTCACCGCCCACTGTGAGTAATGGGCTGCGACTAATAAATAGGCAGGAGCGTAATTACATCTAAAAATGTCCCCACTAAAATTTGGTCACAATACAGACGCACATGTATTAGCCGATATTCAATAGAGATGGCAACATATGCGACATCTCGATGTATGCTTCTTGTAATGCAATCTGTTTGAGTATGCGCGCGTAGTGGGGTCATTTTTAGAATCCATATTTATACGCTTCCTATCTATTATTATTCGTAGGTAAAGGGCTGTTGGGCGTTCTATATACAATACGCAATTGACATATTCCACTAGATATTATCTGATCGAAGAAACCAGTATATATACCATAAACAATTTTCACCGCTTGATCTAATGTTTATTATACACACATACAAATAAAATCCTCCTTAAGTCGGTCCCTCATTGATGAGGATCGTGACCACGATGAAAGCCTTGCAGCAATTTCCGCCAATTATTGCGGTCTTCTGCCTGACGGAGAGCGTGAGACACTGGCATTTGCAGCTCCTCGGACACCTGAACGGACCATCTCTTAGGGCTTCGTCCTCTTGCAAATAAAATAAAGGAGATAAAATAGTAAAAAGAAATATTACTGGCATTAACCTACACATAAAGGCGAATTTGAAGTAGGGTAAGTAATTTGAGATATGGGTCATAATTTTTGGGACCGAGGGCCAGATGCAAGCAATCAAATATTTTTTTTTTAATATGTAACTTTACTTGTGTACTGCAATTATGCTGACCCGAATTCCAATATAGCACGCCTTACATGTAGATATATTTTAATAACGTATGCAGTCATATCGCACTAATATAAATATAATTTTATTGCAAAATATCATTATTTATATATAACCTGTAGTATTTATTATTCAAATTGTTTTGTAGCTATATTACACCAAATAACAATCATAGTGGATGGTGGTGAAATTAACTATTCTTATTATATTAGTATGTTTATTAAAATTTATTTGTCTCAAATTTTTATAGAATTATATTGTAGTTATATTATCAAACTCGAATGGTCTCTTCATACGAATTAGTTCTATGAAAATCTTCAGTTGACAAAAGTCAGTTCGAAGACTATAATACAAAGTATATTAAAGTGTAGTACTCCTTGTGTGAATCTACCAGTCGATGCACTTCAATGGCGACCAAGAAATATTTACTTTCTCTTCGTAGTAAAATATATTGGTAGTATTTAATTTTGTTTAGGACTGAAACCGTTAGGCTACTACCGCTGTCAGTCACATCCCATATTCATCCCACTTCTGGGAAAGATCTCGAAATATTTATTTTAGAGCAACATACTCCACCATATTGCTCAAGTGTAGGTTGGCGGAGACCAGTGTTTTTAATTCTTCCCAAAGGCCACTGATTTCACTTAAAGACTGTCATCTAAAGACAATACGACGCGTTAATTTGCCGGGACCGACAAATTAACGCGTCTTACCAAAAAAACAGAGAGAGACGTGAAATGAAGGACATTTTGGTGAGACGAGCTGTGTGCGTTGCAGGTGCCGTTCACAATGGGGACGCCTCGGTCGACACGCCGCCGCAGCAGCAACTCGGGCAGCTCGCCGCCGCCCTCGCTCTGGCAGGTCTCGCCCACCAACGCGAGCCCCAGCAGGCGATCAGGTATCATATCACTATACTGCTAGCCCCCCCTAGTGTCTGCACAGATGCTATTGATATACACTTTCTTTTGTAGATCTCTTGTGGTTAAAAACATTAGGCCACAGAATAAGAAATAGTACTAACAGAAACGTCACTTAAATAAAGTCATTAAATAAATAGCGACTTGATCACAGCGCGGAGTGCCCATCTCTTTTGTTTATATGGCCCTACCTATTCTAGCTTTCCTCTTCGTCTGTAAAACTCTGTCCTTTTCTCGCGAAAGTAGGGTTCGCTTCTTGCGTGACTAATAAACCTCACTAGCAGCCGCCTACGACTTCAAGTGGATTTAATATTTCTTTATACTACTTTTATATCCAACCCAAAATTAGTCGAAAGTAGGATTTGGTGATCTCATTCACTCTCAAGGACAAGACGATCCTCACGGCTGCTGTTATTTGGCTGCGGTCTAAGGTTAGGTTCTTTCTCCTAGAAGGTACTTTCCTCATTCGGGCTCTACATGCCCTCATTCGACAGAGACTCTATCGCTCATCGGCAGGGTGCACCATGTACAGGCAATGACAGTTTTAGGTGTAAAGATGGTGGTGAGATACTTAGACCCCAGTCCAGGGGTTGACTAAGGCCTAGGCAACCTAAGCACGTGCCTAGGGCCCGTAATGTTTGGGGCCCGAAAGTTAGGTTTTTAATTTTTATTTTGGAAGTGAAAACTTCTTTAGTAGGTTCGGAAATACAATGTTGCCTAGGGCCCGCTTTATCCTTCGCCACTGCCCCAGTCGTGTGAGAATAATATTATCGTGTGAAAATATCAGAGGGGCAATTCTCGTAATTAAAATGTAGTCAAAATTCAGTTTCGATCCAGTTCCGATCTCACAAATGTCAAATTTGGTACTCTCGTATCACAAATATGAAACTTCAAAGTTTAAATTAAGTGGGATTATATCGAAAATTAAACAAACTGATGATGGGGAATGAATAGATTTGCCAACAATAAGGATTGATGAATGAATGAGATCAAGTATATAATTTTAATCAATTCGTAATTCTGAACTGTGATCGTAATATAATTCCGAGAGTTTGCCTTCAGGTAGTAAGTTGTTTTAGGATGTTTCGCAGGCTCGTCGCCGCCGGTGTCGCTGGCGCTGAAGGGCAGCAGCGAGGCGAGCTGTGCGGGCGCGGGCGCGGCCGGCTCGCCCAAGCGCGCGGCCGCGCTGCCCGACGCGCTGCTGCGCGGCCTCAAGCTGCACCAGCCCGACCCGCCCGTCTACATACCCAACCTGCAGGAGGAGACCATACTCGCGGTACGGTCTACACACCACCACCACCGTTAGGCCGGCCTTGCACAACCGAAATCTGTCCCGGAATTCCATACAAAACACCTATTCACCACACACGTGCTTATTTTTTCACATCGATCTAACAAACAAACTGAGTATGAAGAATTTAAGAATCTGTATTCTGTATTACATCACATTTTTCGATACTAAGGGACAAACTCATTCAGTTTCTGATTCCACGTATCACTCTTATATATACACACACATGTATATCAATAAAATTTTTGAGTACGTTGTGTTCATTCGTGATAATTTTCGACACGGCTAATCGGATTTTAATTAGAGCTTTACTGAAAAGAAGCAACTTTGGTAGCTTCAACTTACCCAAAACTGCAGACGCCTGTTCTTTTTTTTTTTTTTTTTTATACTACGTCGGGTGGCAGACAAGCATACGGCCCGCTTGATGTGAAGCGGTTACCGTAGCCATATTAGCGCTCGCAACATAAAATATCGCTCGCGCGCCGCCACCTCCGCTGCCAACGCAGCATCTCCTTCCTTCCTGGTGACCTCACTCACTCGCAGGAACACAACAACCCTCAAGGGAATTGTTATTTGGCTGCGGTATTCTGTGAGGTGAAGGTACATTCCCCAGTCGGGTAGCTTACAATTACGCTCCCTACCTCTCTTTTCGCCAGAGCTTCGTTTGTCAGTCAGCAGGGTGCACCGCGTGCAGGTGAAGTTGGCTTTGATCCAAAGATGCTGATGAACCACTTACACCCCATCAAGCCAAACTGGTCGGAACGAGGCGTCTATAAGAGATAAGGTCACGTCGAGAATGTGAGATATTTAATCTCTTCAATATATCAACTGTTAATATGTCTAACAGACGGATACCGGGAGATCAAACATTCAATAGCTTATAAATACCATACCTTGTTCAGATTCAAAAGCGATATTGTAATGTGTTAACAATTTAGACATTTTCTTTTATTTTCTAAGTTAGCTGATTAAATATGTTTTTCTAATCCACTATTCTTCACTTTCTAATTCACACTGAACACACGACGCAATAAAAGAGCGCTTGTGCAAGTAACACTTTGATTTGTTTTTAAACAGTGATAACGTTACGATTGGTAAAACTCCCCTAACATTGTGTCTTGTGCTGAATGATTGTTTAAATATTTCAGGAGGAGCACAGTAAGGTGTTCTCTCAACTGAACTTCGTGCGTGTGCTGGCGGAGCTGCTCTCCGACCTGGCCGTGTCGTGCGGAGCGCCCATCGCTGCGCTCATGGACGCCTCCGACGGTACCTTACCTCAACATATTATTAAACAATGTCTCCTGGCTATGTCTTCAGACAGGCATGCAGTTTATTGCGATCACGACATGTACTCAACAACTTCAATTTTCTCTTTTTCCATTCTCTGAATGGATTTTCTAAATATTACTCAAGGTTCTTCTAGTCGAGTCTAACGTTATTTTCATCAAGAAAGAACGCGGTGCAACAAGCACACTCTCGCCTTGATGGTGATTTATCTTTGAGATCGGCAGTTTAGCTTTCTTCAACTAAAATATATAAATACGACTGACCAAGTTATTTACACGAAAACAAACGAATTTACTATGTGAACTATCTTCAAACCAGAAAATAATCTTCTGCGTCATTATAATATATCAGTAGCTAGAACATTTTCATATTGAACATAAGTTTTTCCGAGAATATAATAATAGTTTCCATATTAGTTGTTTGTTTTCGCGTACTGAACATGGTCAATTATTTTACATCGTATATATGTAATGTGAATTTGTGCAGAGCGCTACAACGACAGCGTGCGCCTGGGCCTGCTGGTGCAGGCGATGCGCGCGCTGGCGGCCGGCCTGCGCCTCGCCGCCGACCACTACCGCAACCGCACGCTGCAGCCTACGCCGCAAGTCAGGCATGGTGAGTAACCACTACCACCACTACCACTACTCACTACCCATCCACCACTACTATTTCTTACTACTTTAATAATTTCTTCTGATTAAATTCGTTGTGAGTTCCAATGCAGCCGTAGTTTTAGCCCCGTGACATCATTGTTGATTGCCTTTTTTGGTGGTGGCCGCTGTTAGTCCTGGCTACACAGGAGACACAGTGGTGGGAATGTGTGGTGGCTCCCGTCCCGTTTTACCCATCCACCACCACACTAAAGCTTAGATTTACACCATGGGAATTTGTCATTAGACGGTGCTAGCTGACATTGGATTGAAATAGAAATGTTTAGTTGTTAAATATTGCGGTTCCAGAGAGGTTTTCTTCTGCATTCCATCCAATTGGGAAACGATCTCATGTCGAGGGTTCTCCTACAGACTAGAAAGAGACAGATACAGAGTATGGCATTCTTCGAGAAGGCGTGAACGAGTTTTGCAGGTTCGGCAATGCACCAGTGTTACACCTGGTTTTGCGAGCGTCCATAAGGTTCCATGACCACTTATCATCAGCAAGGTCGTATTCTTTACGTCGTATATGCAGTATAAAAGAAACAAAAGGGGTCTATGTTTATAGTAATACTTTGAAAGCTGCAGACATACATATAAAAATTACATATAACATATTTAATTTTTCAGTTGTATCGCTGATGAACGGAAAGTACAAATGGATTGTGAACGAATCTAAGAGACTTCACGAGGCCGGCGTCACGCCCGCCGTCTGTGATAAAATCCTCTACGAACACGCCATCGAATTGGTAAGTCACCTTCAGTCTTTGCACATAAAACATACATTGTCTTTTCATGTTAAATTTTCTAAGTGGACGCAAATATTTTCCTTTGATTTCCATAGACTGGATTAACGCTTCACTTTAGGCTGCTCATATGCTTTCTTGCCATTGAAATAGTAAGAAAAATATTATATAAGAAGGGGTATACGAAGTAAACTACAACAACACTTGTGTTACAGTGCCAAATGGCAGCAATAGACGAGCTGTTCGGCGACCTGAAGGAGTGCGAGCGGCGCTACATGTCGGCGCAGGTGCTGCTGCACTCGCTGGTGCAGCGCCAGCCGCTGCATCCGCACCATCGCACCACACTCTCCAAATGTGAGTACACTCGACATCACGCCTCGATCTACGTACAGTGGCTGAAATAAGAGCTCTATTACATCTTGATTGGCATCCGTTTCTACTTTTTAAATTAATGTGTATTTTTACACTCATAAAATAATGAAAGGTCTATCTTAACATTTATGGTTGTTGTTTTGTCATAAATGATACACCACTTTCTTGGCCAACCGTACCAAAATCTATGCATACAATTTCGTACTTAGATCCATCCATCTAAAATCGAACTTAATTGAGTAACATGATCTGTGAGTAGATTGCACTGTAAATTTTTCTGCTGTACTGTAACAGAAGACTCACTGTAAAGACTGCGTTGTTGCTACTATAATTCGTAGTGAACATCCCGGCATACTCGTTCATCTACGTAGGCATAACCCTTAGTATTCTTACTAATGTCCTCCGACACATTTTAAATAAAATATTTTATTTTTAGAAAGTAGGCTAGTAGTAGCTTTTCATTTCGAACTTAGCTGAGAAAATAGTTGAAGGGAATAGTGAAAGGCTACATACATCTCTACCGATATAACTAGTGTGCTTTAGGAAATTCACAGTCAGATATTGTTATCTTGGAGACCGAAAGTTGTAAATGCAAAGACTTTTATGTTAATTCAACTTTTAAGATAATTCAATTTCTTTACAATTTAAAACACATCATGTATTTTCTTTGAATTATACTATTTATTCTATGAATATTTTGCAATATAATAAACTAAACTTATAATAATATTTGTATGTGTATTTTTTATTTCCGCAGATCGGGACGCAGTGCAAAGGCGGCTCAATTGCCTCAAGGGGCCGCGCAAAATAATGGACGTAAAACTCGAGGCTGGGATCTCATAATGCGAATAAGTTACAAGTCACATAGTCGTAAGCACACTGGATGCAACATGAAAAGTGATTTTATTTTGTTCTCAAAAACTGAACCATAGTGAGAAATGAAACAAATAATTGTTAAAAAAAATGTATAAAAGGTGAATGATATCAATTATAATCATCGTATACTATTGTTTAGCAATGAATGAAGATTACCAGAGATTGCAATAGTGAATTATATTTTTTTATGTGCAGTGCATTGCAAAGAGAAGGTTGACATAACCTGTAGGACATAGGATGATCTAGAAGATTTTAGCGTTGAAGGAAATTTAGTAACTGCTTTGAAATGATAAATATATAGAATAGTTGTGTGTCTTGCCTTTAAATTAAAAGGTTGTATCTTTCGTAAGGTTTGTTGTGGCGGTGTACTGTTCTCACGGAGATTGTTCCGCGGTAGACGGCAAGACATGATTCTTCAATATCTTTATGTCTCACACAAATTGTTTTCAGTCATTTAGATTTAAAAATATCTCCACAAAAAAGATAAAAAAAATTAGCGTAGAGTATGTAGTATTGTTTCCAATAAGTCTCCTAAGTAAATAAATTAACATTTTATTATTAGAAGCTGTATGTGTATTATGTAAAATGCAAATTTGATGTAACTCAATATAGACAATGCTATAGAGATCTCATTATCGACCAATAACAATATGGCATTTTTAGGTTAAGGTACAAATTGTGAGTATTCCCTCAAAAACCTTAGTATGAATGAATTCTCGTGTATATTCTACTTCAAGTCATAATTTTAACTCCTTATTTTCTCAAATTGTGATTCTGTTATATATTTTTCCTCAGACACTCAATGCTTTATTGAAAATAAGAATAAAGACTGTTGTATTATAAAATTAATTTGTTTTGTTTTAATAAATACTTATTTGTAACATCGCATCATGGATATATTATTTTCATCCAAGTAAACATTTTGAAACCCAGGTTTTCAATAACTGGATTTTGACTAATTAGTGGTATTTAATCACTCAGGAGGCCATTGAATTTGTGCTTTTTAATAACCATCTCTTCGTTAGCTATAATTTTCAGAATAAAATAACCTAACAGATAGAACTCAAAGCTGAAAGCTGAACCATATCTATATCAGTGCATTTTTCCATGCTCGCTAAAACGAGAATGATAACATCAGTAATAATCGGCGCTACAAAAAACAACAGAGCATGTGAAACTGTGAGATTGCATGGTAACAGATGTGGTTAAACCCTAAACGAGAAAAGAGAAATCAATACAATTGTAGTATTCACTTTTATTTAATCTTAAAGATGCAAACAATATTCATAGTTAATATTGTATGAACACACCAGTTCCCTGTTTTAAATATTTGTAGGGTTTAACTCTATTTCGTCCTCGAACAGGACACAGCATAACTTTATCTGGTGGGAATTCTGAAGAGCCAGTAGTTTCCAAAAGAATATCTAAATATGTTAACAATTTAGTCATTTGGCCTGAAAGTGTAGTCGGAACCTTCTCATCGTTGGCCCAGTCAGTGTTTATGATTCTCTCTATGTCTCTAATGTCATCATTTATCCCCGCGTGATGAGTGCCATTCCAATGTAGGGTTAAAGAAAATAATGGAGCCTTCTTTGGGTAGTCACTTGCAAGTGCTACTAATGCAACCAGCTTGGCAGACTGCCTTGTAATTATAGCTCTGTAAAGCATGTCATTGCCAGTAACTAGCCCTTCTGAAATTAAAAATACTGTTGAAGATGACTGACTATATTCTGGCCAGCCCACAGATTGCCACTGAGTCAATGACCCTGACAGTTTCATAGGCAAGTTTCCTTTAGATGGCATTATCTTTCCTGATTCTAAATCTTGTAGTTCCTTCATGAGTTCCACTCTCGACTTCAATCTTTTCTTCAAAGTCAAGATAAAGTTTTCAACTGTAGTCACACTGAGGCTTTGACACGGTTGGATTACCTTATTTGACTGTTGTTCATCAATGATTGCAGCCATGAAGTCCAAACCGCACATTCTTTGCGCCCAAATGTATGGCCTACCTATCTCTGGGATGAAATGTGGGAAATCATCCGATATTCCAGCAGACTTAAGTAAATATGAAGTTGCAGGGTGAGGTGAATCATTTCCTGTATCAGCTGGATACAGTTCATTTAAAATGCAGTGTCCATTCAGCACGTCAGCTGCTGACACTCCAGTGACTGGTTTTGGTAAAGTCACAGTAAATTTTACAACAACTATTTTCAAATGTATTAGATAAGAAAATATTAAATTTAATGCTGTACCATCAGATACCTTCACTGAAACTTGCACACTTAGAGGATGTTTTCTTAGCACTTCTTTCTTTTTGGCCTCTGCCTTTTCTTCTTTGGATATCTTAGCTGATCTGTGATGCCGCTTCTTTTTCTCTCTGCGTTCATCATCATTATTATCCTGGTCAGAATCAGAGTCATTTGATACAACAAGCTCAGTCTCCACATTATTGACCTGCTCCAATCTTCGTGCATCATCTTCATCACCAGTAATACCTAAAAACAATTAATTTAATAAATAAATAATTAATATTCCATCATATGAAAAAGCAAAAACACCTATATATAAAAATATTATTTAAATATCAAAATATATAATGATAAATTATACCTATTTAACAAAATTGGATTGAAAATATCAGGGATGGACGAATAGAATTCCATTTAATTTTGTACCATTTCTGTCGTTTAGGAGCATAAGGTCAAAAGCGCAAAATGACAAAGGATCGCAAATTGTCAAAACAGCAGAATGTCAAAAGCGCAGAATGTCAAAGGCGCACAATGTCAAAAGCGCAGACTGTCAAAGGCGTAAAATGTCAAAATTAATCTTAAACGGGCTTATTGTTTTTTGAGTTAAAAATATTTTTGGCGAGTTCGTCTTGCGTTCGTAATGAGAAATTAAATACTTATTGACAAAGGGGTACAACGTCATAAATCAACTTAAACGGACTTATTGTTTTCGTTGTTAAATCGTGGGCTGGCACCACCGCCTTAAAATAATCCTAAAACAGCCTAACTTATATGTATTTATTCATAAAGTATTGATTTTTTTTATACTACGTCGAATGGCAGACAAGCATACGGCCCACCTGTGAAGCGGTTACCGTAGCCATATTAACGCTCGCAACATGAAACATAGCTCGCGCGTCGCCACCCCAGCTGCCAATGCAGCAACTCCTTCCTTTGAGGTGACCTCACTAACACAACAACCCTCGAGGGAATTGTTATTTTTGCTGCGGTTTCTGTGAGGTGGATGTCAGAGTGGTGGACAGATATTGCTTAAAAAATTGGATCAAAACTTAATCATTATATTTTTACAAATTACCTTGAAAAAGTAAAAGAACAAGGCTATTTGACCAACATTTTTTTCGGTTTTATATGTAAGGACCTTAACCCTGTTAATATTGGTCTACATTAAAAATAAATGTTTCCCTAAAATTGATGCTTAATTTTTATTTGTTCACAAATTATGAGCAATTATGTCATTAGAAAATAAAAGTTGACTATGTGTATATTTGTTGATTTATATTTGTGAGAATCATTGATATACAAAAAACCCAAAAAAGGTTTTTAAAAAAGGGTTTAATGGTGAGAATATTCGTTATATTTAGTTTACAGTAAAAATAAATATATTTCATAAAAATCAATAAGTATTTCATTTCTCATTTTGCGCTTTTGACCTTATGCTCCTAAACCCGCCTAAAAGCCATTGACCAGACTGTCATCTAATACAAAAACAGCCCGGACCGTCGGCCTAACGTGCAGGCCGAAGCACGGAGGAGCTCGAGATAAATAGACCCATCCAAAGACAGGCTACGCTCAACGATGCTTAACTTTCGTAATTGATTACTGACACGCGCAACGGCGCCATCGAGCTCCTCTTGTTTTATCAATAAATATTGGTAACCTCTGTATTGCCTATATTTATAACTATACTGTGATAGTACAGCAAACTCATGCAAAATATAAATTGAATTTATTTATTAAGTTCCTTACCAACACTGACAGTTCTAACTCCTAATGCATCTGAATATGCACTAGAATTAGCAAACAGCAAAAACAGAGGAGGAGGCAAAAGAGATGCAGCTCGTGCCTCATCTCTTTTCTCATCTAATCTCATTGCCAGACATTCTTGCAATGGTTTGGTTGACTTCAGCACGTCACGCAAGTGTGGAGCTAAGGCCTCGAGCCTGGAACGAGCAGCGGCAATAGCTGCAGCCACTCTTTCTTTTGATGCTATTAGCTCATTGCAGGATCCAGCAAGCTCACGTCGCTGACGCAACTCCCACTCAAGCCTAGCAAGTTGAAGCTGATGTTCATCATTTTTCGTTATTTCCTGCAATCGAAATAGAACAATATACAGTATAAACTTGATTGTTCAGATTAAATATTTTACATTGATAGATATGGGCAAAAAGGAAAACAACAGACAGATTTCCAATAAGCATCCATCCAACTGCCTAGTATACTTAAAATGTGGGGTGTAAGTGGTGTAATGGGTGGCCGTGTGGTTTCCGGCAGACTAGAATAGAATCACTCTCGTTTCTTCCTGTGGGGAGTGTAGGCCAAATCCTCCTTCTGTCTAGGACGGACGAGAGGGTCGTGCTCCTGTAGTGGGAGACTAAAATGGACCTGATAATGAAGTGGTTCATCAACATCTTTGAACCAAAGCCAACTTCACCTGCACGCGGTGCACCCTGCTGACTGACAAACGAAGCTCTACTACTGGGGAATGTACCTCCACCTCACAGATACCGCAGCCAAATAACAATTCCATTGAGGGTTGTGTTCCTGCGAGTGAGTGAGGTCACCAGAAAGGAAGAAGGTGCTGTGTTGGCAGCGTGGGTGATAGCGCGCGAACGATATTTTATGTTGCGAGCATAAATATGGCTATAGTAACCGCTTCACATCGGGTGATCTGTATGCTTGTCTGCCACGCAACATAGTATAAAAAATATGCGCGTAAATAGAGTTTGCACGGGGCGGACTGACTGGCAATCCAGATAATTGTAAATAAAGGCTAAAGATGAGGTCTGGGTAATCAAGTCTCCATTGTATCTACATCATGAAAGCCCTACCATTTGAGCATGAGTGTCCTATTGTATATATGTATAGCAGAATTATCAGCGTTAAAAGCTGTAGTTAAAACATGTAGCTGAAATATAACCATTTTGTGGTATTACAGCACACATATGATTTATTTTGTGTTATTGTTTATTTCACTTAAGTTATAAGTAATTATTATAAGACTGGAAAAAACTAATTATGAGTGTGCTGGTGATACAAATAAATGTTTATTTAATTCATATGTACTGTTTGTATATAATTAAATTCTAAACAATATGACACGAAATTATTTGACATACAATGATAAAAGAACGAAATGTCGATGCGCGACCGCGCGCTTTTTGTAACAAACAAAAATATTTTTTTATACCTATACTAGCTCTCAGGCACCTGCAGTAGAGCAGCTTGGTGGAGTATAGCCTAAACGCCTTAGAATGAGGGGAGGTTGATACTAATATTAAAGCTCAAAATTGGCCGTAGAGTAGTAAAATGCAATTAAGTAGCTGTCTTTGCTGGAGGACACACTTCAGGCCCTATACTGAGGAACTTTATTAACCCTTTAGTTCGCAATAGAAATTGTGGTAAAAATTGCTGTTGTTTTTTAACTATTCGATCTATGAATGTCATAAATTACTTAAAAAAAATAAAAAATAAAATCTGTAATTAACATTTTTTTGGAAACTGGATGTTAAAAATACATAACATTGCGAAGTAGCTAATATTTAAATATTAAAAATTTATGTTACGTATTCTTAACTTTGCGAAATGCACAGGAAACGAAAAATAACATTTCTACGGTTGTTTTTAATACAATTTTTTATTAGTTTAAGAAAAATATAAAGGGAATAATTGCAGACAGTGCATAGAATATTTTTGAAACATTTTTAAACTGTTGCGCTTCTTTAATTCCAGATTTCCTCACGAGTAACATTTATAGACTTCAGTTTTTTTTACAAGGTGTACCTATAAATTTGTATTTTGAATAATCAAACCAATAACGTCTAAAAAAATCATAAAAGTAATCGGATGGCGACTTTAAATCAGAACCAAATTCAATAAAAGTAATTTCTTCTAGTATTACACGATTTTAAAATTTACCGCTTTCCCGTTTAAAATCCAATGGTTTTCAAACAAACGGTTTATTTATCTTTATCAACAATGTTGTTAAAGGATTAAATTTGTTTTTTGAACGTGTTTTCTTGGTAACACTAAAAACTACAGGACTTGATGGATCAGACAAAACAGAAGATATAGCTTGGGTAGCAAGTAAATCTTGCGGTAAGATTTGTTTCGCGAGGACCTGACAAATAGATGGAGTGGGTGGTACCAGATCTTCAGGCAACACGGTATCATATAAATCCTCCAAAATGTTAAGTCGTTTAAATGAAGAATTGAAAAATCGACGTTCAAAGTTATAATCATTATCGTCATTTATCACATTTTCCCTATCATTTCCTGATATGCTACTATTCCTAGAAGAAGTATCACACGGTGGTGTAAGTGCCAGAATCTTCTTTACACGTTCTAATTGCAGGTTATGCTACAACAAAATAAAGCTAACAATCATGAAAAGACCCTCCAACACCAAATTTACCGAAATAAAAAGCCATTATGTACATCCCTTATCATTTCGCAATGTTAGTTATTCTTTACATGCATAACCTCATCTCAATCATCGGTATCTTCGCAATGTTAACTATAGCTAACATTCAACTTTAACATGTTTTAGCACATACAAACTTGCATTTTTAATAATACTGTAATTGTACAATTATACAATGCGAACACAAAAACATAAATAACATACAATATTAAGGCAAATCAAGCAACTTAAGTAAAAATATTGATATTTCTTAACTTAGGCGCGGGAGCAGCTCGAGGTTGGGTTGCTATTTTTCACCTTCATGTCAGAATTTACAACTCAATGACGTTTTTTATTTTTATATGCGTGCGTAGTAATGATCTTTACTTATTATTAGAAAAAAACCGTAAGATAATCGATATTGTATTGTAAATAAAATTTTAGTTATATATACGTTAAGTATACCTAACGTTGCGAACTAAAGGGTTAACAGTTACTTTAATACTGATCCATAATGAAATAAAACCTTTACAAAAATGCAGACATGAAATGTTAACAAAATATCAGGTACTCACAAGCCTAGCTATATCAGCAGGTGCATCCTTATAAAAATCTTCTACAGGCACAAGTTCAATTTCCTCATCTTTTGATTTGAACTGCAAACATTTGGTGACTTCTTTGTTAAGATGGTCAGCTTCATACAAGAGATTCTGCAGCAGTAAATGAGTAGAATCCACCCTTTGCTTTTCTTTGTGCAAAGCATCGCGGCCAGCTCTTGTGCGGACTTTCTCTAGGCGGTTTAACTTCTTCAGAGCCACCAGATATAAAGATGCTTCAGTTCTCTTTGCTACAATTTTGTCTTTTGCCTGTAAACATAATTTAGTGTTAAAGCCACTAAATTTCGGAAGTAGCATACCCATCAGAAAGAACAAGATATTTTCCTCAGATAGACAAAAGTACTATGCCTATCTGAGAAAAATATCTGTAGAATTTTTTTCATTTGATTCCAATTCCATTGAACAATCCAACGTTTCGTCGTTCTATGTACGGCCTCTACTCTAATACCTTCCTTCCACACTAAAGTGGCAATCCAAAATTCTAGTAACTTAAATGGAAGGTCAATCAATGTAAAAGTTTATACTCATATAAGATTTACCTCATCTGTGTCTTTTGCCTTCAACTCAGCTATATCGGAAAACAATTGCCTTATGTCTTGACATATCTTTTTAACCAATGCGGCATCTTTGTCAGCTGGCCGTAGTTGGGCTTCTGTCTCTTCAAATTCTACCACACGCTGTGTACAAGTTTAAAACATTTTTTTATGAGAGTTTTTTACAATACTACACAAACCAATATAGATATTACAAAAAACAAAATAGCATCTTAACCCATCACGGGCTTCACAATGTATGCCAAACATAGGCAAAATAAGCATTAATAAGCCCTATTCTTGCTACTTCAATGTAATTTTCACAGTTCTTTCTTCCAGTTTCTCATTTTATACTCTTGCTAGTCTTGTACTCTCCTTCTTCTGTTCAAATTAAGAGATTGTGTGAGAATATAGTGTAAAATAATTTATCCATAATAAACAGAAATAAGAACAACTTAATTTTCAGGTTTTATAATTTTTGTATTTGCCTATAAATAAACTCATCAGTCTCACGAAACGATAAAAAAAGAATGGGATTTAACTAGCATAAAATATTTAAGTCGGGTAAGAAGCCACTTGAGCCGAGATTAATAGTAAAACACACAATCGCTGAAAGATTTTGGATAGAAATATTATATGAAGACGCTCATATTTACACAAATTGCTCTTCAGAGATGTCAAAGCACAGGACCTACAGCAGTCTGCGTATTATGAGATTGATAATAGGTTATGTGAAGTGTAATTTTATTGACACTAGAAAATTTTCTACACGAAGTCTTCAGAGGGTTGCAATTAGCCCATGTGAATGTACTATAATCAATACTGGATTACCAATGTGGGAATGAATAATCATCATTCAACTGTTTTGAGATTCTAAAGTTGTAGTTAATGGTCAATGTTTTGGATTAATGAGAAAAATGCTAACCTTATATACATCAACGGGTTCCTTTTGTTTAGTAGAATCAACTGAAGTGGTAGTATTTAATTTACGGCGTTTTTTAGTGGATGCTTCGTCTTTCCCCATAATTAATTAAACTTAAAACAAGTGTAAAGAAAAGAAACAAAATTGTGAGTATATTAGAATTTAATTTAGTGCTTGCCAGTGTTGCCAGCTGCTAGCTTAACACCACAGAAATCTTCCACTCAAGCGTCCGCCCCCCCCCGCGTATGAAGTCTCATGCGTCCACGTATCTCTTACTAACCATAAGTACCTACGAGCGGCTAACAAAAATCGTCATAGCTGGCGTAATACTACAGCTATGTTGAAATAAAAAATACCTATGGATAGGCTATAATATGCAGAATTAGACTACATTGTCACAAATTGCTAGAATTGAAGCTAAAGTGCAAAAAAAAAAATGTGAAAGTCAAAGTGTATCAATATTTTGCTACATTTTTTTTTTCGAACAAGTTTTTATCAATAAACTTTTCATTTCGAAGCAATCAGACTTATATTGAAATAAACTACACTATTTCAGCTTTAAAATGACATATTAATATCTTTCGTAGGTTTACACAGCGTGGAGAAATAAAATAAATAGTATCAGTACTACTCACCAGTCACGGATTCATCTCCAATATCTCCATACAAAATTCACGATGAAAGCCGTCGGGCGCGCTGACATGGAATGTCATTATTTACACATCCCACTATATTTCTGTTAAAAACTATTTTTTATATGTTTACAATACACTATTATTCACTTATCTTGCTTTTAAAACACTAAAATAGCATATTAATTATTGTAAACAAACAACACACACAACAGCGCCATGTTGATTTTTCCACGCGCGCCCACTTTTCGTGTTCATAAATAAACATGAGTGTTTCGAAACTCATTTAACTAAACACACACACGAAGTACACATCACAACGATTCTTTTGATATATAATAACCGTAGAAATAAACACTTTAATCACATTAAATAATTAAAATACCCGAGCCGACCGCCACCCGATATCGCCGACGCGCAAAAATTTTGACAATAATAAACAAAACTTTTGATTTTAGAAAAATTTTGTACTGCCAGTGTCACTTTTTAAATTTTTGACACATATTAGACTATATCCATCTTATTTTTAATAAAAGTTTCAAGGCTCTGGATAATGGGAAGTTGGAAAAATAAATTGTAAAAGCCGGGCTTGCTACGCTGATTTCTGCGCTGGTACCAACTGTTCCGGGACGTTTCGTACCGCTTTCTCAGTGGGTAAGCGGTGCTTCCCGCAGACGTTTCAGTGGTTAACACAGTTGCTACTGTTGCTAGACAATTAGACATTTTCAAAATGTTGCTAGATTGCCCATTTTTTTTTTACCCTGAAAAGTTTCTAGATTTTAATAAAATATTACAGGTAGAACTAGGGGTCCATATTGGCTCATCTAAAGTTTTTTACCCGAAATTGTTCTCTATATATACCGATTTGTAATCCGAAAGATCACTCTTCCTAATTTTTTTCTAGAGACGTCTCAATAATATAACCATATGTGAAAGAATTACTTCGTTAGCACGGAAATCTCTCGAGATAAGTTAATTTGAAAATCACAATTTCGGACTTTCCCGAAAACGCTCCATACAAAAGACTATTGAGTTATGACGTCACTGGTTTGTATTTTGTATGCATCAAATCAGAAATTTGTACGACAGCTATGTAAAATTTTACGTTTATGTAATTAGTATAATAATGAAAGTTGTAGTATTTGTTTATTGCTTCTCCAGTGGAAATATAAGAATTATTATTTTTTACTTTGATCGACCCAAAAACAAGTCGGACGGAAGATATTACAATGAAAGTTTGCAGATCTACCATAAAAAATAAATACATCACACGTACACACGTATTGTGCACGGAGGAAATGGTATTAGTGAGCCAAGGAAAATAGCTACAGCGTTTAATGACCATTTCATAAATACAACAAATATAAACACATGTAAATCACAATCTTCGGATAGCATTAATAACATTCCACGCGTTAATGACAGCATATTTATAGTTCCGGCAGACAGCAGTGAAATATGCAAAATAATCACAAATTTGAAAAATACATACGCTGTAGGCTATGACGAATTATCTACAAATATTATTAAATCAACAAAAAAAAATTTAGCGCCTGTACTCAGCTACTTAATTAATATATCGTTTGTTTATGGGGTATTTCCTAGCAAATTGCAAACAACAGTAGTAAAGCCTACTCACAAGAAAGATAATACAGAGGTTCTAGATAACTATAGGCCTATCGCACAGGTACCGATATTATCCAAAATTGTCGAATAAGCCATGTATGTTAGAATTACGAATTTTATAAATAAACATGATATAATGGACGAAAGTCAAAATGGGATCCAGAGAGGAAAATCTACGGTGCTAGCTGCTTTTAAACTAATAAATATAATTATAGGACACGTAGACAAATCGGAGGAGGTTATAGCGGTATTCATGGATATGAGTAAAGCATTTGATTTTGTATCGCATGAACGGCTCCTATATAAGTGTGAAAAGTATGGTCTTATGGGAAATGCACAAAACTGGCTGAAATCGTACTTAAGTAACAGAACGCATTATGTAGAAATTAACAATCTTGATCCAAATATGAATGAAATATCGTATAAATCAGAAGAGAAAATTAATAACAGAGGTGTACCGCAGGGAAGCGTCTTATGGCCTTTGCTGTTTCTTTTGTATATAAACGACCTCCCAAAAGTGACTAAAAATTCTTGTACGCTATTTGCTGACGACCTTAGTGATACCAAATTCATTTAACTCCAAATCTAATAAGAATAATGAAATTAATAATACTCTATCTGACATTGCCAATTGGTTGAATAAAAATAATTTAAAATTAAATTTAAAGAAATCGACTTGTGTACAATTTCATAATCAAAGAAATAATAAGACCACATGACGATGACCACATGAGATTTATTAATACAACATGACGGACAACATATTGAGGAAAGCAATGAGTTGCCATTTTTAGGAATAACATTAGATAATAATTGTACGTGGAAGCCCCCATATAAAAAATGTATGTAAAAAAATCAACAGTTTTTCTTATGTATTATGGCGGCTTGGTAATATAACAGACGAAAAAAGCAGCCTTACTGGCGTATCATGGATATGTGGCGTCAAATTTAAGATATGGTATCGTGTTATGGGGCAATTCAGTAAATGTAGAAAGAACTTTTATTGCTCAGAAACAATGTGTACGTTCTATATGTAAATTATCGCCGATGACCAATTGTAAACCATTCTTTAAAAAATTGAATCTGTTAACAGTACCGTCTCTATCTCTTTATACATCTATGTGGTGTGTCATTTTGTAAAGGTTCACATACAACTCTTTAAGCAAAAATGTGATGTAGTCATAAACTATAGAAGCAGATTTCCAAATCAACTGGTGCTGCCCTTTGAATACTCAAAGGGTGCTGCATAATATATCGACAACTATATAGGATAAGAGTTGATATCCAACGGCAATTCGAATATATAATAAATTGCCGAAAGATATCACAGATCTTCCTTTGAATAGATTTAAAACTAGTCTACATCGGTTGCTCTCTGACAAATGCTATTATACGGTTACAGAATACCTGACGGACAAATTCCTTTAAATTGCAAAAATGTTATTTTTATTAAATGTACCTATATACTGACATACTCATAAGTTAATAATTTATTGAAATAATGTTAATGTGCCATAATGTGTGATTGATGTTAAAATGAATTTGATTTAATGTATTTGTATTGTTATTACCTATCAATGACGTTATATAATTGTGACAATTTTAAAGGCAAAAGTGCTTAGTAGGTACCTAGTAGCTCAATGCTATTAATTAATGTATCTACAAATATATATTTGCATGTCTAATTTGACTAAATGTGAAATACTTTATTATTGATCAGAACACCATCAATGTAATCACTTTTAGTGCGAATAAACTCTATTCTTATTCTAGCGTATTCTAGACAGAAATACACCTTTGTTTCTCACAAAGTGACTAGGTTACCCTGTATGTATTACAGATTGCCAGGCTCTCAAAGATTTATAAAAAGCTATTATTTCGTTTAGGAAAAATATGTGAATCGAAGAAAATAAAGAAATTTTCATCCCCCCTCCCATCCCGGAAAGAGTATTTTTCTCAGAACAATAACTTTTAGTTATTGTTCTGAGGTATTTTTGCTCTTCGATATATGAGTGCAAAAATCGTTTTTATAAATTTGAATTTAGAACAACGTGTGCGTATCACGAATTTTTGTGAATTCAAAACATCATTAAACCTTTTTTCTATTCTTATTACTTCTACCTCCATGGTGCCGAATTTATCATACAACAAATTTTTTATTTGTTAAAACTCAGACTCGGAACCTCCTTGGTGTACTTTTTAAAATTTGCTTTGCGCGCGCAATTTTCTTTTCACGTTACATTGCTATAGGCTCTACATCGAGTGCCGTGAAATTTCACGGCAGAACTTGTGCCCCTCTACATTCACGGGTCCCACCTCACACATTCGTGAGTGAAACCTGCCGCGAAATGGACGTGGAAGCACAGAGTAGAGTAATGATACAGGATGGAAGCTGCGGCTGCAATAAGTTTGTTTGCCGTAGCAACATATAATTATTTGTCCATAAATAATAAGAAAATAATTAGAAATCATTAGAGAAGAAGATGGTGGATGACTCAAATTGTAATTACTTGTACGCATCGGTAATCAGGAGTAAGTAAACTGGCGCCGCGCCGTGTATGTGGATGTGTATGCGTGAACACCGCGCGAACGTTCGCGTCGCCTTTGTTGCGGGACAAAATACCAACTCTGATTGGGCAAAAGGCGTGAACGCCCGTGAACCTAGAGAAGACCATCCACATTTACGTTCACGCCTGTTCGCGGATCTTCGCGGCATAGATGTAGGGCTAAACAAGAAACTTGAAAACAAGCGAAAAACTTAAAATGAGTGATTTCATAATGTAGTAGTTAATTTTACGTGTTGCACTCGAGTGCAAAGATTATCACCTCGTGCTCTTTTGATTCCCTCGCTGACGCTCAGGATTCTAATTTTTGAATCACTCGCTGCGCTCGTGATTCAATTTTAGGATCCTTCGCTTGCTCGGTCATCAACATTGAGCACGCGGTTAAAAAGCAACTTTGCACTCTTGTATAACAAATAACTATTATGTGATACTGAAAGAAAGAAAATATCTAACCAATGCCAAATTAGGCACCAGTCACCACCAGCACAGTTTAGGTAGGTAATAGTACTACGTACTAGCACAGAATAAGAAACAGTATTAAGTAGTATTACTAGTACGAGGAATTCATTTCCTCGTACCAGTACTTACTACTAATCTATATATATAAAAGAGAAAATCACTGACTCACTCATCACGAAATCTCAGAAACTACAAGTGCTAGGAGTCTCAAATTTAGGACGTAGATGCTCACTAAGACGGGAATTTGGAAAATTCAACCCCTAACGGGGTGGATCGGGGGTCCAAAGTTTGTATGGGGAAACAAGATTAGTTGGACTATTTTATCCGAAACTTTACACGAGTGCTTCTATAGCTAAATGAGTAAATACATGTTTCAGGATTTTACAAAATTCAACCCCTAAAGGGTTAAAATTTGGTGAAAAAGTCTGGAAATCGTCATGGGTATTGTTTTTATGGTTTACCAGGTCGCTGATTACGAAAACAACAACAATTTTATAATCCATCATATCCGACGTGACATAAAATCAGCCCTGTGGGGGTGCCATGGGGTTGAAATATATAAAAGAAGAAACTGACTGACTGACTGATATATATATATATCAACGCACAGCCTAAACCGCTGAGTCTAGAGATTCCAAATTTGGCAAGTAGGTTCCTTATGACATCTAGGGGTGCACTAAGGAAGGATTTCTCAAAGTTCATCCCCTAAGGGGGTGAAACGGGGGTCAAAAGTTTGTATGGGGAAACAAGATTAGTTGGACTATTTTATCCGAAACTTTACACCAGTACTTCTATAGTCTTTATATAAATGAGTAAAAACGTGTTTCAGGATTTTTCAAAATTCAACTCATAAAGGCATAAAATGGGGTGAAAAACGTCATGGGTATTGTTTTTATAATTTATTGGGTCGCTGATTACGAAAACAACAACTATTTAATAATCCAACATAGGCAACGTGACCATCATCCCCTATAGGGATGCGATGGGGTTGAAATATATATATGTGTAATTATAAATGCGACAGAGTGTCGGGCTGTTACCTCTTCACGCTTAAATCGCTGGACCGATTTAGATGAAATTTGGTTCAGAGATACCATGAGTATTGGGAATGGACATTTTGTCCCAGAAATTACCTGTTATTGCTGTTTATTGTACCTGTAGGGCGGTTCTATGTTCGACTGTATGTATTTTTTTAATGTAGTTTCAATGATTTCTCCGTCAATTGTACAGCAATTATAATAATTCTTATTTGTTTGAGAGTGTACATTCTTCAGGTGGTCTTATATTAAAATGAATGTGCTAAGCGCAAATCTCGAGAACGGCTCGACCAATTCTGCAAATTTTTGTTTTAATATTTTGGTTAAGGTATATGGAAGGTTCTTATGGAGAGAAGAGACTTAAAAAATGCGAGGGAAATAAAACACCACTTTCTACCCGTGCGAAGCCGGGGCGGGCAGCTAGTACTGTAATATAATAATTAAGTAGATACAACGGATTTTATAGGACAAGCTCAGGGGAACTATGAACAAAATTTACCTACTTACTGAGGCATAGTTGGCTTGTTTCAGGCTCGCAGCAAAAAAACAATTACCTACCTATACAGTACAGCGGGTTTTATTTTGTGTAGTATTTGAGCACCTAAGACGCCCTTTTCCAACGGTGATAGTAAATAAAACGTTTTATTAAGACTTAAGTACTTATTGGTATAAATTGTAAATCGAATTTAAATCGAATTAAGTAGGTGAACCTATTTTCCGTAGAGTGAAACTTACCAATTTGTTTTCATTTCCGTGAACGTTTAATTATTTATGTTATTGATATTAATGATATTCAACCTAAAGTTGAGACCGAAACGACGCCTCAATAGGTCTCGAGTTAAAATTATTTATTGGATGATTTTTTTGTACACCTACACAATAACACATTTTTATGTAGATAGGGTAGTAGATAGCAATGCCGACAGCGAGAGAATGGCTGAGCACACGGTCGCCGCGTGTTTATGACGACACTGCTGAGACTTTGCCGTTAACTGGATAGTTCGATTAGTTCGTGTCCAAAGCGTGCATTAATGCATGCTATGATAAATAAACGCCTATAATAGTTAACATTTATATTATAAACAAACGCCTATCGCTTACTTACGTTTTATCCACTGAACGAGACCACTCGTTTCAATAACTTTCTCTTTACTTCACATCACAACATGTCTACGGTAAAGCCAGATCTCCGAATAGTGACTTATATGTGCCCTAGTCACCCGGTGCAGCTATATGAGTTGATAATGGAGTTATTAGAAGAGGCGCTCGATTGTCACGCAAGTTTGCAATATGAAAGTCGGACTCCAGGACCGTTTCCAGATCGACCGGACCCTTTCGCCGCCGATAAAGTAGATATGGGTAAGTTTATGTTGTGACAGACTACATAAAATAACTGCGTGTTTTAGATAATTGTTTGCCTTAGGCTTATATTTATAGCTTCATAGCTTTCTGCCACGTATTTTATATAAATTTTATAGGTTTCACCTGTATTTTTCTATTCTTTACCCCCTCCTCTACTTACTACACCTATATATTTCTCCCACTCCTTTGTAGGTACTATTTCTTTTCTTTTACAATAAGTACATATTTTCCATACACTTATCGTAACTTCAGTAACTTTGGTTTTCTCATAAGTCCCAATATCATTCGGCAATGTTATTTGAATTTTCTATCTTTTTCCTCTCGAAAGATTTTTTTACATTTTATTTTTCTTACACCACAGCGTTCATGACCGCAGCGGCTTACATGAAACTGCGCAAGACGAAAAATGCATCGTTTGAATTACTGCCCGTGACACCGGTATTTGCGCATCAGATGAACATCGAGAATAAACCCGGATATTTTTCTGATATTATTATTCACACCGATAAAAAGTTAGTATCAATATTTTATTTGTTCTTTATTTATTTATTACATATTATATAAAGAGAAATGACCAGCACGTGCTTATCCATCTGCGTGTGTATATGGATAAGCACGTGCTGGTCGGTGGTGGCACGCTTACGGTGGTGGTCTTCACTGACTCGAACAAAAAATAGCGTAATATTTCGCAAACGTAGCCTGCCCTGGATCGAAAAATGGTGTTCTCACACTCGCAATAATATTTTGAAAGACTATTCAACAATAGCGAATACCATAGGATAGCCAAGGAAAAATGACACAGTCGAAATGAAAAGTAGTAATTTTTTCGTCGTAATCCCATACAGTCACGACGAATGAAACCGAGGCAAAGTAACCAGCTGCTTTTTCGTTAACACTAAAAACCAGACCACTATCCGGTTTTCGCAGGCAAGGACGACTGGCAGAAATTTACCTCGATAAAATATGAGAATAGAAAATAGTAAGCAAAAAATACGAAAATAGAACAGCATACATTTTTTACCACGAATGGTGAAACTGGAATCAACTTCCCTCGGCGGTAGTTCCGAATAATGTCGTAATTATGTATTCGGAAATACCGCCGAGGGAGTCATCGAGAACAGAGTCTATAATTCCCTTAAAAGGAAACGGATCGACGACCCCTTGGACCCCTGATCTCCATGGGCGGTGGTGATTGCTTTCCACCAGGTGACCCAAATGCTCGATTGCCCCCCTCTCATATAAAATAAAATGGTGGCAGGATTTTGAGAGAAAATGGGGATGCCAAATCTTTAAACCAAAACTACTGAAATCGAATGGTTGAGATTTAATTTAGCACAAGGTAAAGAGAGTTTGAAAAAGAGGAAGAAGTTTACAGAGATATAATAGCGGAGTAAATAACAGAAAACCAAAGCAAAATTTACGAAATTTGTAGAGAATTCACACAAGCGAAGAAGCTGTGCTGAAAGCTAGTACCTAGGTAGGTATCATATATGATGATATCGACGAAAAAATAACAAGTTTTCTCTTCGACTGTACAGAATCTGCAAGGTTGTGCCAGTTGCGCTCTCCATCATTACCGCCTAACATTATTGCTTTGAATATTTCTATAGCTTTCTATATATTTTATATACCTACTTAATCATATATTTTATACAATAGCTTTGGTTGCGGTGTTTTATTGTCTCAAACATAAATAATAAATAAATATTTCTGGACAATTTACACACCGCCATCTAGTCCCAAATTAAGCGCAAAGCTTGTGTTATGGGTACTAGACAACTGGTAAATTTACTTAAATACATTTTTTTTGTAAATACATACTTATAATACATAGAAAACGCCCAGACCAAAACAAACAGACATGTTCATGGACACAAATGTTTGTCTTGTGCGGGAATCGTACCCGCGACCTCGGAGTCAAAGTGGCCATTGCTAACCATTCGACCACCGAGCTCGTAGAAACATGATTTAAAACTTTAAACGCTACCGTAAGAATTTATAACATTGAAATGAAGCAATAAGTATAAAGTTAAAATAAAAAATCTACTAGGCCGGATTCTAGCCCACGGGGCCGAAATCGAGGTTGAGTGGAGCGAGTAGATTCGCTGAGTGTATTTTTTCCATTGATTTCAATGGAAAATGTATTTTTTTTTATATACTACGTCGGGTGGCAGACAAGCATACGGCCCGCCTGATGTGAAGCGGTTACCGTAGCCATATTAACGCTCGCAACATAAAATATCGCTCGCGCGCCGCCACTCCCGCTGCCATCGCAGCATCTCCTTCCTTCCTTTCTGGTGACCTCACTCATTCGCAGGGACACAACAAGGGAACCGTTATTTGGCTGCGGTATTCTGTGAGGTGGAGGTACATTCCCCAGTCGGGTAGCTTACAATTACGCTCCCTACCTCTCTTTTCGCCAGAGCTTCGTTTGTCAGTCAGCAGGGTGCACCGCGTGCAGGTGAAGTTGGCTTTGGTTCAAAGCTGTTGATGAACCACGTACACCCCAAGTATTTGATATGTATCGTGGATCGACCTCAATTTTTTTTCGACATAAACCTCAAGCATGTTGAGGTCTTTAATTGTGACAAGTTTCATCAATATCGGTTCAGTGGATTTGGAGTATATTAGTTTCCAAAAATGACTTTTCGGGTTATATAAGCGTCCGCTCGCTCCGCTCAATAAAACAGAAAGCTGTAACAGTTGTAAAAGCAATACTATTACAAAGATAAGTGTGCGTCAGTAGACTCCATGGCCTGTAAGACCACGTAGTACGTTCAATGGGCAGAGCATGTTTAATGGATGCTACTTTCTCTGGATCGCAACGCAGCGTTCACTGATGATGACTTGCAATACCATGAGGCTTTATCCCTTGAAGGAGTGCATAAACTTTTTTACAATTTGACGAGCTCGGTGACGTAGCGGTCAATGACGCGGCTTCGACACCAACGCTCGTGGGTTCGATTCCCATACAGGACAAACATTTGTGTGCATGAACATGTCTGTTTGTCTTGGTCTGGGTGTTTTCTGTGTATCATAAGTACGTATTTACAAAAAGAAAATGTATTTACGTAGGTGTTTATCAGTTGTCTAGTACCCATTACACAAGCTTCGCTTACTTTGGGGCTACATGGCGCTATGTAATTTGTCTGACAATATTTATTTATTTCTTTATTATTTGAAAACAGTTCGCAGCACAATAACATCAGAATCAGTTAAGTATCGCCACCCAAAAGTAAATAGATAAAAATGTTATCGGCCATGTCATTGGCTCCTGATAAGAAATGAGAACTAATATTATTCCATACTTATTTACTTTGAGATAGCTAATATTGTTCTATTAGAGCGTGCGCGTGTCATTAGTTTATTACAATTATTACTAATTTCAGAGCTCACAACGTGAACACTCTGCTGGATTTGCGCGGGTGTACATTCGCGTACAGTGATGAAGAATCTCTTAGCGGAAGTAAAATTGTTTTGAAAACGCTTAAAGCTAAAGGCGAAAATGCTTCTTTCATTGGATCTGCATTAAGTATGTACCAGTTCATTGATATCGACATCGACTAATCGATGACATAAACATTGATCAAGTCGGTAGGTATCATAATTATATTTTGGTTTGTTCCAGTTTCGTAAACGAGTCTTTGTCCAATATGCTGTTGCTTATGTAATGTTTTTGTTGATAGAAAATTTATTTAAACAATATTTTATATAGTATATAGGTAGTTAGGTATGTATGTATACATGTACATACTTACTAAAATGTCTACTTTAGTGTCATGGATAACGAGATAATGAGTTCCACGGGAAATTTTAAGAGAATCGGATCAGCCAATGAGAATAGTAGAGTCTCGGGAAAGAAAAATCTCCCATGACATTACTGGTAGTGTCATGCAGTAGTGCCTAGGGCAAAAAAGGCTTCTTGGAACTTACCTACTGGCATGGTATGGGTAATTGAGTGTATTAATAAGTGTAGTTTCACACAATATATAATAAAATATTGTATTTTGCGTATAGCGCCAAAACCCGGAACGTAGCTTTCACCACAGTATAAATAATAGTACCTACTAAGTATGTACAGTATGGCAATTCCCTGCCGTTCTATCGTGTCGACCTCACCTTCCCTTTGAGACGAATCTGGAACAGTTTGCATGGCACAGCACGCACATACGCTCATTAACGCTCTACACAGACGTCATTGTTTATGTAGTAGTTACTGACGCGACATTTGTATGGAGTTGTCGGGATTTGCTTTCACACAAAGAAATTTTCAAGTCTTTAGCGCATATAGATTTCCTCCCCGGATGGTTGCCATCGGTTTTAAAATAAACAAAAATTTCGAAGTCAATTTCTTTTATTATTTAGAGCAAACGCCCTGTCTGAAGTGAAGAGATGGTAGCTCGCGCGCTGCCACCCCTACTGCCAATACAGCGTCGCGTACTTTTCCATTTCTTCCATCATACTGATAAATTCCCACTACTGGGAAAGCATTATCGACGAATTCGTGTTTCTTTGACATTTACTACAAACCAATTTGAACCTTACGTTCTCCGCAAGAGTAAGTGTAAATCTTATTCCCTCAGCTCCGGTAGGAGTTCTTGTTATGCTATCATGCCAACTGAGAGTGACATGTCAGACATAGTGCCATATATTTAAATCATAAAGAAAGGAAATGTAGAATAGCTAACAAATGTAATTTGCTAACAGATGGCGTTTATAAGTTGAAAATAATTTTCACCGTACTTGACAGCTAAATAAGTATGTAAATTTTTCGCGCACGGAAACCCTTTTTCGTGTAAATTTCATCGAAATGATTAGCGAGATTGTTGTGGTATATATATATACTCAGAGGGTATATATTTATAAACAAGAGTTCCTTAATTAATATTGAACCACAGTATAAGTAATAGTAATACGTACAGTATTGCCACTCCCTGCCGCTCTCTCGTGTTGACATCACCACCCCTCTGAAACAAATCTGGAACAGTTTGTATGGCGCCGCACGCACACACGCTCATTCACGCTCTGCACACAAGTTATTGTTTATGTAGTAGTAAACGACGCAACATTTGTAGGTATGGAGTGGTCGGGGTGTAATTGAATGCAAACAGTCAGCCGCACAGTGTTCGCTACTTTAATAAACCGTTGTATAATAAGGGTTCTTAAAACACGAGTGTGAGTTTATCACATGAGCCGAAGGTGAATGTGATAATAGCATCACACGAGTATTTTAAGTCCTAATTATGTGCAGTTTCATAAACTACTTTTCGAAAAGTTTGCATTGCAACCTGCTTAATATAGCTGAAGCCAGGGCTGAAGCTGTATCGAAATAGAAACAAAGTTACTTTTTAAATTTATTTTGATGGCTTGTGCGTAAAAGACTAACATTAAGGTTTCAGTGTTTAGTTTTTTAATCGCTATAAATTTCATTATGAGAGTAGATAAAATTACTTACAATACCTACATGTCTTAGAAGACTCCATAGGCTATTTAGTTAGGTAGATGTTAGTATGTAAGTAATAATGATTTCAGAATCTGGGTCACATTTAGCGTCTGCTCAAATGGTGTTAACCAAACAAGCTGAATGGGCGGCGGTTGACTCAACGACGCTGCTCTACTCTAAGAAATACATGCACGACGGCGGCAAGGACATCACCACGCTGGTGACACTGGGCCGCCTGCCGCCGTACCCCATCGTAGTTCGTAACAAATTACAAGGTTGGTACCTTGTACCCTCAACAACATAGATAATTAATCAGAGCCTAGAATTAGAATAAAATGATATATATATTAGAAATAATTTATATATTACTAAACTTTGTAATTTTAAACTACAATAGTATAGTGTATGTAATAGTACTTCGTACAGTATGGCGAATCCCTGTCGCTCTCTCGTATCGACCTTAACTTCACCTCCCATCTTAGACGAATCTTTAGCCGTTTGTAGGCGCCACACGCCCGCGCAAATTGACGCTCTATACAGACTTTGTTTATATAATAGTTAGCGACATTTTTGTGGAGTAGCCTGGGTGTGACAATAGGCAAATCGCCGAGCCCGAGTTACTGCTCTTTTACTGAATTAAAATATAGCACCTAGTCAGATAGTATGGATTATAATTCTGGTAGACGGGTATTGACGAGGCCAGAGGCCGAGTAGCTATGTGCGTTAGGACCACGGGTGTACATCACAGAGTTGAACTGTTTGTCTACAGAAAGGTGGTACCTACAGTGTACCTTAGTGTACCCTTAATGATATCCAGTGTACCTCTTTTGATAAAAAGATATATAATAAAATATGTACACCCGCCATTCTAACGTTAGAACTGCGGGTGTACATTTTTTTTCGCTAAGGAGATGCTTATTTAAAAATTTTCTTTTAGTTATTATGCGTACCTACTGTGTACCTTAGTATACTCTTAATGAAATCCGCTGTATTTTTTCTGATAAAAAGATATGTAATAAAACTTGTACACCCGCCATTCTAACGTTAGAATGGCGGGTGTACATTTTTTTTTCACTAAGGAGATGATTATTTAAATTGTTTTTTTTTTTGTTATTATGCGTATCTGCTGTGTACCTTTATATAAAAATATAAAATAAGCAAAATGTTGACAAATACGAATAAAAAACGTCAATACCACGGCGTATTGCAGCTATCACTTTCAGTACCATTTTATTTCTCCTGGATACTTACTTTATACATTTAATTTAAATAAAATGACAAATACTAGTAATTATATATTATGCATATACATATTAATTAATTAAAGTCAATTGTATATAGTTAAAATAAAAGCTAACGCGCTTCAGGAAACTAAAATTCTAATTAGGTAGGTAGATTTGGTTTCTGCGATGGTTTTATCCTCATTAATATGTATTTTATTTTATTATTACTTTACCTATCATTACCTATTTAAGAGAATTGATTGAAACTGTATTAGAAGATTTCAAATCGAACAGAGAAAATGCAATAGGTTCAGTATATCCAAGATCCGATCGAAGATACGATAGGTAGGTCATATAAAATACTTGCGAGATTTTACGAATTTGCTTATTTCTAGTAGACGAACGTTTAACAATTTTTTTTTTATTACTTCGGGTGCCAGACAAGCATACGGCCCGCCTGATGTGAAGCGGTTACCGTAGCCATATTAATATGGTAAACGCTCGCAACATAAAATATCACTTGCGCACCGCCACCCCCGCTGTAAATGCAGCCATCTCCTTCCTTTCTGGCGACCTCACTCACTGGCAGGAACACAACATCCCTCAAGGGAATTGTTATATAACTGCGAATGTCTGTGAGATGGAGGTACATTTACGCTTCCTACCCTTCTTTTCGCCAGAGCATCGTTAGTTAGGCAGCAGGGTGCACCGCGTGCAGGTGAAGTTGGCTTTGGTTCAAAGATGTTGATGAACGTATTACACTTTTACATTTAAAAGTGAGGCGTAAGTGTCTTAAATATTTACATAAGAACATGACTGATTAAATATATTCAACATAGCAATATTGCAGATTACATTTACAGTATTTAGTATACATGTACAGTTACATTTCTCGCCTAGAAGCATGAGATACCTGAGATATATTAAAAGGTAATAATAAAATAAAATACATATTAATAAGGATAAAGCTATCACAGAAGCAAAATCTACCTACTTAATTAGAATTTTAGTTTCTTGAAGCGCGTTAGCTTTTATTTTAACTATATACAATTGACTTTAATTAATTAATATGTATATACATAATATATAATTACTAGTATTTGTCATTTTATTTAAATTAAATGTATAAAGTAAGTATCCAGAAGAAATAAAAATGGTACTGAAAGTGATAGCTGCAATACGCTGTGGTATTGACGTTTTTTACTCGTATTTGTCAACATTTTGCTTATTTTATATTTTTATATACAGGTACACCGCAGGTACGCATAATACCAAAAAAAAAACAAGTTAAATAAGCATCTCCTAGGCGAAAAAAAAATGTACACCCGCAGTTCTAACGTTAGAATGGCGGGTGTACAAGTTTTATTACATATCTTTTTATCAGAAAAAATACAGCGGATTTCATTAAGAGTATACTAAGGTACACAGTAGGTACGCATAATAACTAAAAGAAAATTTTTAAATAAGCATCTCCTTAGCGAAAAAAAATGTACACCCGCAGTTCTAACGTTAGAATGGCGGGTGTACATATTTTATTATATATCTTTTTATCAAAAGAGGTACACTGGATATCATTAAGGGTACACTAAGGTACACTGTAGGTACCACCTTTCTGTAGACAAACAGTTCAACTCTGTGATGTACACCCGTGGTCCTAACGCACATGAGTAGCTAACAATGCCTAGGTTTACCAGCACCAATTGTCACGAGTTCGATTCGCGCAAAAGGCAAACTTTACTTGCAGTTGACTTGTGATTCCCCAAAATGGTCTTTATCGATTCCTGAGAGATAACGTCATGCAAGGGATCCAAGAAATTTATACAAATTAGTAGTGCAGGGTCTATGGAAATTATATATAAAGGCAAGGGGTCTACGAGACAAAGTTTGAGGACCTCTGATCTAGACCAATAATCTGTGTGCCAATTTACTTCCAAATCTGGGGGCCTACCGCCAAAGCTGAAGCCGATTACCATCGGATATTTTGATTGCGAAAATCAAACTGCAGCTTAGATTGGCGTTAATTATGTTTAGCTTAGCTGGTAGAAAAGAAACCATAGAGATCTACCCACTAAGCTGAAGATGCTTGTCATTACCTTAAACTAAGATCTATTTTCGCGATCAAAAATGCGATGGTAATCGGCTTCAGCTTCGGCGGTAGGGCCCCAGATTTTGTCACAAACATCCAAATATAAGGTGTACCATTGTTAGTAGGTACTTATATGTACAAACAGACAGCAATTTCATTTATGCATGCATTTTTTTTAATAGTAGGTTAGTAAATTGTTCGTTTCATGTTTCAGCTTCCACCAAGACTGCGTTAAAAGATGCGTTGCTCAATTTACCACAAACATCACATTGGAAAAAGAAGTTTGGGAAATTCGGTTTAATAAAATTTGATTTAAATAATGATGAAAGTTACGATGGGCCGGCTGCACAAGTGTGGTCCGTCCAGAGCGAGAAACTCAATGTTAGGTATTATTAGACTGCTCCTTGTGATATCATTGATATATGTCGTTTATATTTTGTATGTTGATTATACACCGAAATAATGTACTATAGTTATGTGATAATGATAGTTTTAATTTATAGGTCTCGACTTTGAATGATTTCAATATTTTTTCAATTTTATAATAAAATAAATATTAGAGGTTGTCCATAAGCCACATAGCGGTTCCTTACCCCACTTTATATACTTTGTAGTCCCCTACTATACCATAAATCATTCAATCTCCCTTCATGCCCAGGATATTTCATATTAGATTAATGTTTTCCAAAATTATGATATGGTGTATGTGAAGTGAGCACACTACAAAACACTTAATAATCCCATGTCACCTTGCAATGGCCAGTAAAACATCTGTGGTCACCCATGTGAGCCCATCCACAGCGTTACAGGTTTATGGACGACCCCTTAACAGCAAACTTACTTCTCATTTGTTTTTTCTAAAACTATTTTTAATGTAAGAAGTTCTTTTTTCTTGCCAGTTTCTGATAGTACGCCTTTAGGTATTTTCAGTACTGCCACAGCTTTTGGAATTTCCTTTGTTTGTGTGGCTGCTAAGGCAGATGTTTGTCTCTGCAATAGTCAGAAAAAAAGTTATTTTCCAATTATTATAATCTTTTATATATATTAAAATCTTTAATTTTCCTCAGCAGTTATGCTATACTGGCTTGTGAATTACTTTGGTAATGTTTATCAATGTAATGATGGACTATCTGTGTTACACACATAAAAAACCTCCCTAAATTATTGAGGAATTTACTTGCAAATAATGTAAACAAATTTAGATCTTTCATTTAAGTTTAATAGTAGTCATAAATCCTACTATTATCCTTTTCAACATTTATATATATTATATTTGTAAAATGAACAATGAACTTAAAAGTTATTAAAATCTCAATAATACAACAACATATCACTTGCCACCCAGTGGAGTTTCATTGTGACAATCTCGAGTCACAAAAATAACAAGGCAACTAAGAAAAAAAAAACACTACAGCAAATACATATGTTCATCAACGTCTACTGTTGAAAATGTATCTACAATATCATGGTAAGGAGTGACTAAACGATTCCACCGCCATTGATGTGGTCAATTTCTTCTTGTGAAAGCGGTTGTCTCCTATAGCGTGCAGGCAGTTCAATGTCTGGGATTGAGCTTGTGCTCATTGCCGCTGCATGTTGAGTTTGTGATGACTGAAAATAACATTGAAATTATGTAAAATTATTTTCTCTTTAAAAGATATAATAGATGTGGTTAAACTTTCAATCTATAAAATTCTCTTGCATAATAAATGCTAACCCTCAAGCATGTCAAAATCTCGAAAATATCAGATGTGATGTGACCAAATTATATAAATAAACAGAGATAAGAACGTACCGCTGCTGAAGGTGCCTGTGCAGAGGTACGACTCGTAGCAGGGCAGCTCCCCGGGGCCGCGGTCGCAGACTGGCCCGAGCCCCCTTTACGGAACCTTATCACCGGAACACGGCATAGTACGAAACTAAGTCGTACCATGATGGTCGTACAATTGTCTAATTCAATTCCTAGATAAAAAAAACTGGCTAATTTGAGGTAGGAATTATGATTTGATTTTAATTTTAGAGATGAAAAAGTTTCAGACAGAATTCAGTTTGATTGACGGAAGGGAGAGTGTTGCCACTTGCCAGATTGTGACGATTGTGTTGCTAAAATTAAATTTGCGTTCACAAAGGTTGTATGATAAGTATGTACCTAGCTATTTACCCGATTGCAGAAGAAAAATGGTAATGTTATTCGAATATATTGTTAGACTAGACATCGGTAACACTGCGGTAACACAGTTGCTGCTGAGATGCGCTGATGAGTTGATGCACTTTTCCAAAATGTGTTGGCGCACAGCGCAGTTTCAACGCACTCGATATCTCTCGCTCTCATTCATTTCATTATCTTACTCATTCGCGTAGTGTGGCGTGTGCGCCGTTTAGCGCATGCGACGCACACAGGTACACCGAGCCGCGGTGCGGCGCGCGACGCAGTGTATGGCAAGTAAACTGCATCGCTACGCAGCTCACTTGGCGGCTCCATTTCGCTGCGGTGTAAATAGAGCCTTCATTATGTGGTCGTAAACTTTTATCTGGTAGCCTCTAGGATACCAGATAATTGAATATATTGTTATTAAACTTGCAAGGCGCAAAAAAAAAAAGAAATTGCGTTTACCGAATGCATAAAATACATAGTACTTAATAAGGCAAACCATACGCCTTATTACATATTAGTATTAGTACTAATATATAAAAAGCCTATAGTATGCTCAAAAATATGGCCAAGAACTATTTCTTATGCAATAATTTCATAAATCGTTGTAAAAAATAGTAAAAATAATCTAGGAATGAATATTTGTAAAGGTCGAAGGCGGCAAAATTTGAATAATCTACTGGCGGCAAAAGTGCAAATCCGCCACCGATTCTTGAATTAAATTATATGAATAAAATGTATTATCGTGTGCCTTATTTCGGCACTGCCCAGGTCTCAAATATTGATTTTAACTAGACAAAAAATTTGTCGTTAATTTGTCGCCTAAAGCAAAAAATTTGTCGGTCTCCCGTTAAAGAGTTTTAGGACTTTTTTGTGGCAGTTTATGTTTTGTAGTTTAATAGATCCCACTCGGGATCTATTAAACTACAAAACATAGCGAAGATATGATTTTCCCCAGAATTAGTCGTCAATTTGTCGAATTCAGACACCAAGTATCAGAATTAGTCGACCTCCCGTTAAAAAGTTATAAGTATTTTTTTGTGGCAGTGCCGAAATAAGCCTTATTTCGGCACTGCCCAAAAGAACTACACCACCTAGCGAAAATCTGATTTCACCCAGATGTTGCCTTGAATTTGTCGGAAATAAAACACAACTGGTCGATGCGTAATTAAAAGTTACACGTATTAAACGTATTATCAACTATTAAATTAAGTTATACAAATTTGTTTAGAAGGACAGCCGTGCTCAACAAGTTCCCACCAAAAAGTCAACGGATTGGTTACATAATGATTTGACGATTGACGTTTATGTTGTGTTGATATTTTTAGTATAGGATATGAGTCGTTTAGAGCCCTTCCGACCCATGGTTACACACAGCAGCAACTCTCAAAGTGGGTTCCGTGGAAATATCCTGGAGTCAGGGGGTAGCACTGGTAGAATCGAAGGAAATTTGTTCCTGGAAAATTAGTAACATTACCCGGAAACTATGGATTATCACATGCAAGTAGATCATTTTTTTTTTAATTACTCAACAAAGACTCGTTCGGATAGTACAAAAACATCACACACAAAACAAAATATGTCATTGTTTAGCATACATACTTATTATCTCTGCATCTAATATTGAAGGCAGGGGTAACAAAATAAAACGTTTTGTAACATACACTTTATTTAAAGTAGACATACAGGTATCAATATACCTTTGGGTTTACAAACGTAATTTTAGAGTTTTAGGTCTAATAATTTAAATAAATACATCTTTACATAATCTCTAAAGACTGGGTTTTTCTTAAAAATTAGGAATAGCAATATTTATTGTGCTGACGGTACCAATCACGACAACTCATATTTCACTTATACATTTTCTATTCATACTATACTTTAACACTTTAAAATGCGATAAACAGTAGTGTATTGTTCGTTCATATTTTCATTATTATGCAAACAACAATCTGTATCAGTTACATAAGTGATCAGAACACTATAAATTATTATAGTAAATGTATAGAGTTTAAACGGGCCGGCGGAAGTTCTTGCCGGCGTATTTGGCGGCAGAGCCGAGCTCCTCCTCTATGCGAAGGATCTGATTGTACTTGGCGAGGCGTTCGGAGCGGCAAGGCGCGCCAGTCTTGATTTGACCCGTCGACAAACCAACCACTAAGTCGGCGATGAATGTGTCCTCAGTCTCACCAGACCTGATTATAAAATGAATATTTTAGTATTAAAGTTTAAGATACAACACTAATGCAATTATTTACGAAACCGTAAATGACAGTAACTGGACTATTATTTTTCTGATAATACAAAAAAAAGTTGTAATCACGCATAAAACATTCTATGAATAATAGTTGCATCAATTCATATTCATCCCACTGCTGGGATACGGCACTTCCCTCAATCGAAAGAATTTAGAGTACGCACGATGCTGCAGTGTGGGTTGACGGAAGGCAGTGTTTTCAAGCCGCGCAAAAGAACACTGTCTTGGCTTAATGACTGTGCTTTATCTTTATCATGTCCTCTGGTGCACAAAGATGCTCTTGATAAATAAACCCACAGACAGCCTACGATCGACGATGCTGAACTTCGTGATTCATGAATGATACCAACTAACAATGAACAATTTTACTATCCCTACTAATATTGTAAATGTGAATGTCCGTTTGTTTGTTACGCTTTCACGCGAGAACTACTCAACCGATTATCATGAAACTTTGTACACATATTCTTGGAGGTATCAGAAGTAACATAGCGATACTTCCGGATACAAAGGTCGTAAAAGCCATTATGGCTTTTTGGCAAATGGCTTTTATGACCTTTGTATCCGGAAGCGTCGATAGAATACTTTTTATTAAAAAAATATATATATTTTTTACGAAAAAGAATTTCACGCGAGCGAAGCCGCAGGCAAAAGCTAGTGGATAATATAGTAAAATTTTCTAGTTAATGCTACATGGTACATAGTCACCTGTGGGAGACCATGGTGCCCCATCCGTTCTGCTTGGCCAGTAAGTGAGCATCGATGGACTCAGTCACGCTGCCAATCTGGTTCACCTTCAGCAACAGGCAGTTGCACGCCTTCTTCTCTACAGCGGTGGTAATGCGCTTGGGATTTGTTACCTATTCACAGATACACATGCGTTACAGACACGGTTCTATAGAAAATCAAAAAAGTATTTATGTTTATCAGTTTAGTTTATCATTTTAGTACAAATAGTATAATAATAGTCTTTACCTATGAAATTGCCGTTCTGCAGTACTGGCCATTTCAAATCAAAATATATTTTGTTTGGCTAAGAATTCTAATTTCAAATTAATTTTATTTTAAAAACATGGAATTCTTTTTCCAAAAGTAGTCATTTGTTTATTGATTAGTGTTACATTTTCATCGCATTTCAATATTTTTCGTCATCATGGATGCGTTAAAAATTCGAGTCATTATGGAATATGAGTACCGTCGTGGCAGCAACGCGGCACAAGCGGCACGCAACATCAAGGACGTTTACGGAGCTAACACTACAAACCAACGCACCATCTGTTATTAGTTTGCTCGCTTCCGTTCTGGAAATTTCGACCTGAAAAATGAACCTCGCGGTCGTCCGAAGACTTTGGTCGACAATGACGAATTAAAGGCGATTGTGGAAGCTGATGATACACAATCTACGGCTAAATTAGCAGCAGCTTTCGACGTTAGCGTCAAAACAATATTGGTCCATTTGCGTCAAATTGGCAAGGTAAAAAAGCTTGACAAATGGGTGCCCCACGAACTCAATGATCGCCAGCGCGAAGTACGCGTCGAGACGTGCCTTGCACTGCTCAACAGACACACAAATGAAGGAATTTTGAACCGCATTGTTACCTGCGATGAAAAATGGATTCTGTTTGATAACCGCAAGCGCTCAGCAAGTTGGTTGGATCCTGGTTCAGCACCTAAACAATGCCCTAAACGAAAACTTACCCCTAGTAAAGTAATGGTCACTGTTTGGTGGTCTAGCGCCGGTGTGATTCATCACAGCTTCTTACCAAACGGGGTGAGCATTACTGCAGATGTGTACTGTGAAGAACTGAACACAACGACCTCATACTGCACAGCAGACGGTCTCCAAGTTGCAAGCTCTCTCTAGCGTCAACTGGAGTTGGAAGCTCTCCGTCATCGGCCCTACTCGCCAGACCTTGCGCCTACAGACTACTACTTTTTTCCAGAATTTGGATAACTTCTTGGCGGGAAAAAAATTCAATACCCGAGAGGCAGTACAAAATGCCTTTGAAGAATTTGTTGCCTCCCGTCCAGCTGATTTCTTTAAGAAGGGCATCAATAAACTGCCACTGCGTTGGCAAAGATGCATTGATTGCATGGGTGATTACTTCGATTAATACAAATAAAAAAATACATGAAAAAAAATTGTTTAAATTTTTTCATACAAAACGGCAATTTCATAGGTAAAGACCTAATATTATATGTATGTATAGACAAGATTTTCTTACTTTGTTGATACTAGATGTTCTTAGAACATACTACCAGTTTATTACGGTGACTAATTGCGTCAGCAAAAAGATCACAATAACTCGTAAAACAGTATTCCTAAATAACTACTACGAATACGACATAGGAGATTTCAAGAAGTTTTAAATTTTCCCTTAAATGGCTGGCAACGGATCGGCGACCCCATGGTGTTGCTGATTTCTATGGGCGGTGGTGATTACTTTCCATCAGGTGACCCACATTCTCGCTTTATATATATATATATGGGAAAGGGGCCCCTTTCCCTAATATATATCTCTCCTAGCATAACTAAACAAACTAAACATATCCTCTAACATATATAAAAAAAATGTTGTCCATAAAGTCGGTTTACGGACGATAAATTTTACGAGATAACGTCATAAGATACATAGGCCGATCGTGCCTCTTTATCGCTTCTTCCGCGCTCTTGCTGCACGCTCGGCTCAGGCGGAACGTGACGATGACTTATGCTTTTTCTTGCGTGCAGCTGGCGTTCTTCATCTTATAAAATGTTATCATGTCAAAAATTACTAAACAATAGGTAGAATACTAACGGTAAGATCATCTCCGACGATTTGTATGGGTGTGCGGGAAGTGAGATTCGACCATGCGGCCCAGTCGTCCTGGTCGAAGGGGTCCTCGATGGATACCACCGGGAACTCCTTGATGAAGTCCAGGTACAACTCGGCCAACTTATCGGAGGGCAGGTAGTCCGCGGCATTCGATTTGGGATTCTTGAAGTCCAAATCATACGAGTTGTTCTTGAAGAACTCTGACGCAGCGACGTCCATGCCGATCTCGATCTATGATGAGAAAATCTTTATTATACCTACATCTATCTTCTTAATATATAAAAATTTCGTGTCACATTGTTTGTCCGCGATGGAAATTTTGCACACTGTGTGCAGTTTGACCCAACTTACGAGATGGGATAGATAACTCATCGGAAAAATTAACGTAAAAATATTTAAAGGCGATACGAAGTTCGCCGGGCCAGCTAGTTTAACTATATAATGTTCGGGCAACGCCAATATATGTTTAATTTAAACAATATACTATTATAGCACATCGTGGTGTGTAAGAACCCACTAAATATTCAAAAAGTAAAAATACATGGCGACCCTCTCTTACTGTAATATAATCAATCACCTATTTACTTTTTCAAATCAATAAATAAAGACAGGTTTTATTATTTGTACACACTGCACACTGTCTGGGTCTCGAGCCCTATATTAACCATGCTATAGAAGTATATTACAGTATGAATAATACCTTGCCAGTGTATCCAGCCTGCTGGATAGCATCCTGGATAAGGAACAGCGCATCCTTGTTGTTCTGGATGTTGGGTGCGAAGCCACCCTCGTCGCCGACCGCGGTGGAATCCAAACCGAATTTCTCTTTGATGATTTTCTTCAGGTGGTGATACACCTCAGAACCCATGCGCATTGCTTCGCTGAATGTCGCAGCACCTAGGAACGAATAATTATATTAACATATTTATTTTAAGGAATGATTCAGCCTGGATCTCCACAGAGTTAAAAACATCATAGTTAAGTTTCGATCGTCTTTATATTCCACAATTGGAACTCCTCCAGTGTATGACTACTCTATTTTTACATAGAAAAAATAAGAAAATTTACAACATTAGTATGTTGTAATAATATGTTGTAAAATATCACTAGCGTGATTACAAAATTATATATATCTTTTTATTGACATAAGCGTGTATGTCATGCAATATCTTAAAATCCTTAAGTTATTTAAAAGGTACCTAAGAATCAACTTTTCATGAAATATCTATAAGAATTAAATTATGATTATTTTACCTGTGGGCAGGATCATGAACTCTTGCATAGCCAGATTGTTGCCGGCGTGTGAGCCTCCATTAATGACGTTGAAGGCGGGCACTGGAAGCACAATGTCGGTGTTTCCAGCCAAGTCAGCCAAGTGCTTGTACAAAGGTACGCCTTTCTTGGCAGCGCCGGCCTTCGCAACGGCCAGGGACACCCCGAGGATGGCATTGGCACCCAACTTGGACTTATTGTCTGTGCCGTCCAGATTTAGCATAACAGCATCAATCTGTTGAATGATTTTTAATTATATCATTAATTTTCATGATTCAATTTTACATTTTGTTGTTGTTTTTTTCCTTGAGAAACAATGTGTGAGCTCTATCAAGCGTTTATTAGAACTCATAATGGCTTACGAGGAATTCAGACTATCATAGTGTCATCTCGCTTATACCTCACTAACAAGAGCGAGACGACGCCTCAGAATAAGAAATAGTACTACCATAGAAGCGTTACTTAAATAAGGTCATGTAAATAAATAGCGCCTCTAGATGCGACGCAATAAAGAGCTTTTTAATGCAGAGCGCGACGCTCCCAGCTCGTTTGTCTACTGGATCCACCTTTCTAGTTTACCTCTTCGTTTATAAAACTTCGTCCTTTTCTCGCTAAAATAGGGTTCGCTCCTCGTGTGACTAATAAACCTTACTAGGAGCCGCCCGTACGACACAGCTCAAGGTACCTACTTTGTTATGCAGTCAACCCTAAGGCATCTACACACACATTTGCACATATACAGACATGGTCTGTTTATATAGCAGAATTTGTATTGATGATATAGAGTGACCATAGTGTGCCTAAAGTGCGGAGTGAATCAGGCTTGTCGACACTATGATAGAGTATTTTATAGTGAAATAGGCCCTTTAATTGGTAAAACATAATTACTTTACATATACTGCATATGTTACTTAATTTTGTTACAATACTAATTTTGTCGTAAGTCTACTGGGTACCTCCTTCTGCTTGGTGACATCAATGTTCTGTTTTACGAGTTCAGGTGCAATGATTTCGTTGATGTTTTTGATAGCTGTGAGGACACCCTTGCCATGATATTCTCCCTTGACATTGTCACGGAGCTCCAAAGCCTCGTGGACTCCAGTAGAAGCACCCGATGGAACTGCCGCTCTAAATAGACCTAACTCTGTTACCTGAAAAAAAAAATGACATACATATTACTTATTTTAGGCATAGTACCCTTGCCACAAAGGTTTGTTTGTTTTGTTTGTAAAATATTTATTGCATTAAATATTACATAACATAGATTGTAGTGATAAGACATAGTGTACAAGGGCCGACTTATCCCTATAAGGGATCTCTTCCAGTCAACCTTTGAGTCCCTGAAAGGAAACTGTGAATTGGCGGCGAAGATACTAGATAATTATGTAATATAGGTACATACGTAATATAAAAAATAAAATAAAAAAGATAAAACATACATGTTGTATAAAATGTTATTATCATTTGTACATTCGTGGTTATTACGATATGGATAATTATATAGATTATATACAGATCAAACACTACGAATTTACTCGATCTCACATTCATGTCGGATTTGCTCGGGCAGTTGTGAGCTTCGAAAAGAATTTGGTAAGTCGTGTCTTGAACGAGTCGATAGATGGTGACAGTCGTAACTCTAAAAGTAATGATTTCCATAGTCGCGCAGCCTGGACCTCAAAAGAATTAAATAGAAAATTGGTACTACAGGTGGGTGTAACTAGCAACGGCTCACCACTGCGAAGCAGTCGCTCATCTACATCACGAAACCTAAACCTTTCTCGAAGATACGAGGGAGCAGAGGGGTTAAAAAGTGCATTAAAAAGAAATGTGAGGATATGGATGTTCCGACGCTGCCTAATCGGGAGCCAGTTGAGCTGCTGGCGAAAGTGAGATATGTGATCGTACTTTCGTGCACCGAAGATATATCTAATACATTGATTTTGCAATCTTTCCAATTTGTCCAGCAATCTCCTCAACCTCTCAACCTCTGACAAGTCGAGGAAGGCAACATCACCATAATCTATGAGGGGAAGAAGAAGTGATCTAGCTAGCATCATCTTAGTGTTTATGGGCAGAAAGTTTTGCAATCGCCTCAATGAATGAAGAGATGCGAAAAGTTTGCGACTAATTGCATTGACTTGTGGGCTCAATGATAGCGTTTGGTCCAGCATAATAATCAAGTTTTTTACCGTCGACGAGTAAGGTATAATAGAGCCGTCAAATATAACATCAGGGAACTTTACTGCCCGAGATCTAGACACAAAGTGGGGGCTACCTAATACTATTGCTTGAGATTTCGCTGCATTAATTTTGAGACCAAAATTCTCGGCCCACTTTGCAATGGTGGTGAGATCGGAATTTACTAAGTTGATAGCATTTGAGAAGTTTTCTAGAGAGGCAGCTGTATATATTTGTAAGTCGTCAGCATACAAATGAAAAGAAGACTTTAGAGATGACGTGATACCATCGATGAAGATGGAGAAAAGTACAGGTGAGAGCACGCCACCCTGTGGAACACCAGCACCAAGTTTACACCGGTCAGATTTTATGCCATCGATCTTCACCAATTGAGATCTGCCACGAAGATAAGATTGTAACCATGCAAGGGTAATGAGTGAAAGGTTGATTCGGTGCAGTACAGCGGCTAAAATATCGTGATCGACCATATTAAAAGCATTAGAGAAGTCCAACAGGATGAGTACAGTAAGAAGTTTGTCATGTATATTTTTCCTTAGATCATCGGTTATCTTGACGAAAGCCGAGACAGTACTATGACCAGAGCGAAACCCCGACTGAAATTTTGGAAAGGAAAGGAAGGATTAGAAAATGAAGAGGCATTTGCTTTTTTAGGAACCGGTATGACGTGTCCACATCCCCAACCAGAAGGAAGGAAAGGTCCTCTTGTCTGTTCTTTAGAGTCTTATTTTTTTATCGTTTTTCCCTAGATTAACTTGAAAAGCTTTAAATTTCTACAGCCATTTCTGAGGTATAGGATACATAAATTTATTTAACTTTTTTTTATTAAACTTTGCGTTGAAAGATTTTTTAAAAATCATTTAAACCGGAAATCGAATCCACATAAATACGAAAATGTAACATCTGTACTTGTATAGCACAAATCGGTAGTCATTTAAAAGGATCCTATTTCAAGAACTAGCATGGTGTTTGAAACAAAAGGAAATATTTTTTTTACTTTTGATTTCTCCGTAGCTGGGGAAAAAGAGAGTTCATATAAATCCATTCAATCAGTTTTTAGAAAAATTGATTTTTAATGTGTATTTGAAGTGCCTGATGATAATACACAAAATTATAATAACCTTCAAAAAAGCCAAATACAGTCGAAAAAAAAGAACAAATACATTTTAGTACATATTAGTTTTTTTTTCAACTTTAAACTAGTTTGAGATGAGGTTTGAGGTATTCATAAATAAAATAAATATAAATATTGTCAGACAAATTACACAGCGCCATCTAGCCCCAAAGTAAGCGAAACTTTTGTTATGGGTACTAGACAACTGATTAAAATACGTAAATACATTCATGATCAAACGTTAGTTTTATTACAAGACTTATCTGTACTTATTTTACACTTGATTCATAATTTATCTTATTATCAGTCAATGCTGGCATCACGCAAAGTGATGAAAGAATAATAAAATTTTGACCACATAACTACAAGAATGATAACAGCCGATATTTTTTAATGTGAAGTCTCCTATGATTATTATTCTCATAGATTAGAAATCAGTACATAGTTGAGTTGAGTCTCAAGTTGAGTCTTTGGAATGGTATCAATTTCTTTTGTAAACAGTCTAGTGTTATGATTATATGTTTAGATGATGGGTTGATGATGATTATTCATTTGGTCATAAATATTTTTATAAAACTTTAAAAACATTCCTCCAACTTAACACACTTCAAACGATCCAATTATAAGTTTATTGCTGCAAACATTCTTTCAAGAGGTATCAATGAAGTTGCTGATATTAAATCAGCCTACTCTATATTACTACTAAGTCTCAATATTATGGCAGGATTTAGAGAAAGATTTCAGTTTTATCTAACGCATACTATAGTTTGTAGCGCAGTGGGTTGAGTTGTGGAGTGAGTTTCCAGAGAGATAAATTCCAGTAAATTGCGTACATGACACATGTAATTAACAATGGTTACAACATTCATTGCATATGCATATATTATGTTACAAGTTTGGTTGTTAAAATCCTAAGCTAATGTCAGAGGAGTGACTAAAAGATTAGGGAGAGCACAAAAGATCCATGAGGGTCGACATGTCAACGGTGCTACATCACTGGACCCACTCTAAGATAAGATAAGCTAATGGCAGATTGAACATTATTGGATCTAAACATTGGTAAAAAAAAGGAGATAAGAAAATCCTCATCTGGCTATTTAGGTCTTTTTTGCTCCATGTTCACATTAGACTCTGTTCTATGGATTATTAACTGGCAACTTATTCCATTTATATACTGAAAGCTAGTACTATTATATCAGAGGCTTTAAAAATTACATAAGCATAGCACCAGTTGTTAGTGACTTTACGTTACGTTATGTTACGTATATATTTATGTTAAGGCAAAACTTACCAAGTCAACTTCCACTGTAGGGTTGCCACGGGAATCAAAGATTTGACGAGCTTTGATTGACTTGATGGTCATCTTGCTTATGAACCTATTAATCATTGAAGGAATACATGGTAAGACAAACTGAAGTATTTAATAAGATAAACCCTATAATACTAAATATTTGATAATTGATACATAAGTCAAACCAAGTCTATATATGAAATAAAATAGTATCTATTTAAAAATCTCATTTCAGTAAGTGTTTGTGTCTCCAAAACGAGACACAAACACCTCTACTGATTTTTATGAATTTTTATGTGTTTTTATATACCACTATGGTGGAAAACAAGCCTACAACACGCCTGATGTAATGCAGTCATCATAGCCTATGGATGCTTGTGATACCAGAGGCATCACTCACGCATTGTCGACCGCGCGAAAACCCCTAACTACTTTAACTAAGGTACAACAAGTAACAAGCGTACAACCTGCCTGATGGTAAGCAGCCATCACAATATTAATGTATTGTATCTATATTTATTGTACAAAAACCAAAGGTATGTTGTAATATTTGCGTGAGTAATTTTATATTTGCATGTTAGCATAAAGATAGGTAAGTATTAACCTATATCTGTAAATACTTTGCCGGTACCGGCAAGGTCAAATAGGTTGCAATTGCAGTTTTAATGAAAATGATATCAGTGAAAACTTATGAATGGTCTAACAGAAACACAAACAGCTGGGAATTTTGAAGAAACTACGAGTACGTGATGTTTAACAACATATCAAGAAAAATCAATTTTACTATTACATAAAGCAGATATAATTAAAAGGCCAATGGAGAGCTAGAAATAGTGAAATCGTTAATTAAATAGAGAATAGAAAATTATTGACTTACCTGATAAGTTTACCAAAAATATCGTAAATTCTCTCTTGAATTCACTGAACAGCTTTTGAGAATAGCAAATAGCAATCTTTTTACACCCACTCACACACGTATATGCATTGGTTGGCAAAAGATATGACCTTGCCAAGGTGAAATTAGAGCTTGCATGCGTAGATTGCTCCGGTCTGATTCCGGTAAAGTACCGATTCGCAAGCAATATTGTTGATGTGTGGGTTGTTAGTTGTCGTTTTAGTTTTAGATATATATATACGCTGTACAGACGAATCACACGATATATTTTTGTGATGAACAAATTAAAAAGAAATCACGCACACGCACGACACTACGACTAACAAACTAGGCGATCAGAATATTAATGGACGTATACCTTTAACACGTCAGTTGTGCCTGCATAAAATATTTTATCTTGTTTTCTTCTTATTTGGTTGGCATCGCCACACTCTTGTCATGCTGCCAATCAATGTCAGTTTCTCTAGGTCTGTCAAACAAAAACAAATATGAGATTTTGCTCGACTTTCTTTCTTTCTAGCCGAGCCGCATCAGAAAGAAATTAAAAACAAAACACTTCAAAACGAAGAGTTGATTGTTTGTTTGCTTGTTTTCGTTAAAGATTGTGGAAATATTATAATGTATGTATTATTTCGTTTTCTTAGACTTAACTATTACCAATGACGTTATAATTTATTATTATAGAGATAAAATACCATTGACTATTACTATTACATATGAAAATATATAAGAATACGAAGTTTTCATGTTTCAGCATGAGCGACAAGGACACGAATACTGTAGACAAGAAGCCTGTAGTAATAAAAAATGCAACAGATCTGCAAAGGTTAAAGTTGGAGAAACTTATGAAAAATATGGTCAGTAATGTCTGCAATCTTTTTACTTATTTTATAAAGTGGCCACATACAGATTTTTTTATATAAAACTAAGGTGATAAACAGCAATACGACCCTCCTTATGGTGAGCAGTCATTGCAGCCTATAGATGCTCGCTACACCAGAGGTATCATTCACACATTGCCCGCCCTGTAAAAAACCTTCTTTTTCTTCTCTTTCTTTCCTACTGATGGCAAGAGGTGATTGTAGGAGTCTGTAGGCATCATATTGAATAGCTCTTTTTTCACAGTTTTTAACAGCTTTAGAGTACATGTGTGCTCCCATCACTATTTGCAAATGTCCACAAGACCTTGTTGACACATAGACTAAAGCTAATAGTGATGGGAATTACGTCACTATGGGAGCTTAAATCCGATCACATCAGTGAGCTATGTTAATTATCTATCCAATGTGGTATAAAAAAAGTGATTTTGAGTGAAATTCAAAGTATAAAATTATTTTAGGACAAGCCTGTTTTGATACCAGATCCGCCAAAAGCAAAGTCGATGCCCTCTGCACCTGACTTTGTTCGAAATGTCATGGGATCTAGTGCTGGGGCAGGCTCCGGAGAATTTCATGTGTACCGACATTTGAGGAGGAAAGAGTATGCAAGACAAAAATTTATACAAGAAAAAAGTGAGAAGGTGAGATGGAAGAATTTTGGGTAGTATTTCTAACTGCTTTTTAATATATTTATTTATAATAATAAATTAAGAAACGTAATAAAGTACCTAAACCATATTTGGCCAGCCATTCACTGACGGAATCTACACTTCTGGACACATCTATTGGCCCACCTTGCATTTTCAGTTTCGTTTGGTCCTAGCTAAAATTTTATATTAGGTCGAGCAAAAAGTTTTTATGCAGTTTTGAACCTGGAACATTCATAATTTCATTCAATAGTCTTTTTTTGAATTTCGAACACAGAATTTAAAGACACAAAAGACAATTTGGAGCCTGTTCGTTGATATCCAACAATCGAATACTAAGAAAACTTGATTTTATTGGTTTACTTGGATTTAATTCTTGAAAGTGTGATTTTTCTCTTTGGTTTTGTTAAGTGAGGTTCTATCAATAATCTATGGATACTTCGCCTGAAGTCGCCGCCCAAGCTGTGGCACTTATCCAGGCCGGACACAGCCAAAGAAATGTGAGTGCTCAACTTAATTTAAGTCGGTCCGAAATGTTTATCGGAGGTACCTAGAGACTGGCGGCTTTGTTCGTCGCCAAGGAAGGCCACGGGTCGCAACTGAAAGGCAGGATCGATTCATCGTGATGACCAGCTTGAGAAATCGTCACCTTACCTCCATTGAGATACAAAACCAACTTCGTGACTTCCACGGAGTATCTGTGAGCGCTCGAACTGTTCGGAGAAGATTAAAAAAACGCGATATGGTACCACACAAGCCAGCTAATGGCCCCAAACTAACGCGAGCCCACCGAACAGCGCGCCTTCATTTCGCGCGCACTCATTTAAATTGGACTCAGCAGCATTGGAGCCGTGTACTCTTTTCTGATGAGTCTAAAATTGTGTTACATGGCAATGATGGAAGGAAGAAGTTCTACCGACGTAAGGGAGAGCGTTTCGCACAATGCTGCTTTGAAGAGAGGGTTGCTTATGGCGGTGGCTCATGGACTGTCTGGGGCGGTATATCCGCGAGCGGCAAAACTCAACTTGAGGTTGTTACGGGACCACGGCTGCCAACATTAAATGCTGAAAGGTACATTCGTGAGTGCTTAGAACCTCACGTGATACTATACGCGGACTATGCGGGCCCAAATCTCCTTTTTATGCATGATAATGCAAGAGCCCATACGGCCGGCATCGTCAGGGAATATCTTCGAGATGTGAACCACACAGTTATGGACTGGCCAGCAAGAAGCCCAGACATGAACCCCTTTGAGCACATGTGGGACGAGCTAAAAAGACGTGTTAGGGCTCGTCAGCCAGTTGCCCAGACGATGCAGGAGTTGAAAACTGCCATAGAAGAGGAATGGGGGAGGATTCCTCAAAATTTCATAGAGCGGTTGATAAACTCTATGCCTAATCGTATGAGAGCTGTGGTAGATGCCCATGGAGGCAACACGCGTTATTAAATTAAACTTTTATTTGATAAAAAATGTTTTTTATTCAAAAATCAACTGCCATATTCAAGGTGCATACCCGACTTGTTAGGCGTAGCTCCATGTCGTGTGGTATTCTGAATTCAAATTTAAAACAATATGGTCGAAAAAGATGGTAAAATGTATCAGGTTTAAAACTGCATCAATAGTTTTTGTTCAATCTAGCAATCATATTTCGGTAGGGGCCATCGAAACCTAAACTCTAAGGTGGGCCAATAGATGTGTCCAGAAGTGTATTACGGCAGTATTAAAGAATTCAGTTTTTTGAAATTGTGTTAGTTCACTCCAACCAAAGGTTTGGAAAGATGTCAATTCTTGTGAAAATGAAAAGAATAAATATAGAATAAATAAAGTAAAAAAATCTGATCAAATTTGTTAAAGATAAAATTAGGAAAAATCAGAATGTATGTAACAATTAGGTCAATTGTTTATGTTCATTAAATTGAAGCATTCTAATATAATCTGAAAGAAAGAAAATATAATCTGGAAGAAGATATAAGACTATCGGATTATAGCTGTGTAAGCCAGCCTTAGAATTATTCAACTTTAACAGATTTCCTAGTGATGCAATAACAACAATCAATAAACTTATGTTTTATAATACAATGTATTATAGTACTATTACTTATACTGTGGTATTGGTATTGTGGTATTATATTAAGTACTAGCTGATGCCCGCGACTTCGTTCGCGTGGACTTTATGATTCCGCCGTATTAATACAAATACGAACTAATGTTATTACATAAGAAAATATTTGTTATACGTTAAAAGTCAATTTTTTTTTTTTGTTTAACATTGTAACCATAGTTTAAAAAAAAATAAGGGAGTCTTTCCTTCGGGAGCTAATATGAAACGACCAGTCCTAAGCTTGACACCAGCGAATTTTAGTGATTTTTTTATTGTCATGGCAAAGCAAGTGGTCACAGACAACTGCGTACGTTTAAAATTAAAATGGATTTTTTTTTGGAGAAGAGTGGTATACGCGGAATAAATACAGTTTCACCGGCACCACTCCCAGTGAGAATCTCAGCTTCAATTATATTGCGCTGCCATTGACTTTACTTCAGGAAGGAGATCTTCCCCAAATTTTAATAATATTCTTGAAAACTCTTGGGCACGTAAAGTTCTATCTACAGCTTCTAGTGCCTTACTGTTGGCCATTTCGCATTCATCTCAAACGATTAGACAGCAATCCTGAAGCACCTTTGCTTTGTCACAGTTTCGTGTCACAGAGCATGTCGGTGTTTCAATTCTGTTTAAATCGAGTAGGATATTGAACATTGTATTTGCGTCCTTCCGCCTAGTAGTAATGTGGCTACAATACCTGGCGATGCTGCTGCGAGATCTTATTTTGGCGCTTGATTTCAGCGTAATCCACGCTGAAATCAGGCGCCAACATAAGATCTCGTCAGGTATGTTTTTCCAGTCCCTCCTGGAGCATCTAAGAAAAACAGTTTCCTCTCGTCGCTTAAAACACTTTCCACCACCAAATCAAATAAACTCTGATCTTGCTACATAGCGTCCCGTAAATGCACGTATTCTTCTGGTTTGTGCGAATATATACCACGTTACCTTTGTAAATAAAATAAAACGATTGCGTCTAACTTGTAGCAGGTAAGAATAAAAGTAGCACCACGCGGTTTTATTTTTACAATACATTCAATATTTTGTTAATCTATTTATTGTTATAATAAATAGATTAATAAAAAACACGCTATAATAGCAAATAGAACTAAAAAAGTTACTTAAAATTTTTTTTAGTTCTATTGGCTATTATAACGTGTTTTTTTTTTCCTTTTTTGAAAACTATAATTTATTGTAAACACGTGTTGTTTATGCAAATAAATTTAACTTTGTTCTGCATCAGGTGTTCCAAATCTTGGATTTTTATACCTCAACAAAAAATGCTCATCAGGCTGAACAACTTTTGCTAAGGAGTCATTTTTAAATTTCTTATAGTTTACCTAAACCATTATGGTTCTGCATCAGGTGTTCCAAATCTTGGATTTTTATACCTCAACAAAAAATGGTCTTCAGATTGAACAACTTTGCTAAGGCGTCATTTTTATATTTCTTATAGTTTACCTGAACCATTATGGTTCTGCATCAGGTGTTCCAAATCTTGGCTTTTCCAAATTTCAACAAAAAATGCCATTCAGGTTGAACAACTTTTGCTAAGGCGTCATTTTTATATTTCTTATAGTTTACCTGAACCATTAAGGTTCTGCATCAGGTGTTCCAAATCTTGGATTTTTATATCTCAACAGAAATTGCTCATCAGGCTGAACAACTTTTGCTAATTCGTCATTTTTATATTTCTTATAGTTTACCTGAACCATTATTGATCTGCATCAGGTGTTCCAAATCTTGGATTTTTATATCTCAACAGAAAATGCTCATCAGGCTGAACAACTTTTGCTAATTCGTCATTTTTATATTTCTTATAGTTTACCTGAACCATCATGGTCCTGCATCAGGTGTTCCAAATCTTGGATGTTTATACCTCAACAGAAAATGCTCATCAGGCTGAACAACTTTTGCTAAGGCGTCATTTTTATATTTCTTATAGTTTACCTGAACCATTATGGTGCTGCATCAGGTGTTCCACTTTCCAAAATCAATTATACCCTATATTTTGCCCAGGCTTAACAGCTATATAACAAAAAAAGTTTCATTAGAATCCGTCCAGTACTTCCAGAGATTAGCGTGTACAAACAGACAAACAGACATACAGACAAACAGACAAACAGACAGACTTTTTTTTTAAAATTCATACTCTATTACTGTATCTCCATCGCCTCCAATTGTTTTTTTGTAAATATATTCAATGTACAGACACATTATTTTTACTGTTTTATTATATGTATAGATATACTGTGGTATTGTGGTATTATACAAAGATACTATAGAAACCCTACTAATATGTGAATGCGAGTTTGTTTGTTAGCTTTCACGCCGAAACTAGTCAACCGTAACTCAAATTCAACTCAACTCATAAAACTTTGTACACATATTCTCAAAGGTTAATTAGGCAGGACATATTAGATACATAATACATATAGACACGTTTTATTAAAAAAAAGTTAACGCGGGTGGAAGCTAGTTTTTAATAAAATTATTGTGAAAATTTTTAATAAAATTGTATAGTATCTTTTACCTACCTAAATGATAAAATTCTAACTATGAGTGCCATGTCATCAACTAAATGGTACCTTTACATGTTGAACTTTTGAATAGATCCGTTTTGTTTTACACTCTACTAGCAAACCCGGCGAACTCCGTTTCGCCACCAGATGGCGCTGTATGTGAAAAAAGATTTTCCCGCTTTTCTTTTCAAATTTTTCCAGAATTTTCTTTGCTATAAACCTCACGGAGCCCGAGACCTTTCCAACGAATGCAAAACCGTGGAAATCGGTTAGTGCGTTCTGGAGTTATAGCGTCAGGAAGGAAAACCCGACTTATTTTTATATAGTAGATTACTGATACCAGTTGATAGGCTCATGAGATACTTTCAGGAGCAGTGATCAGTCTTTAAACCGCTTGAATATCACTTTATCATTGCCACTTCCACCCTATATGTACTGATACCAGTTGATAGGCTCATGAGATACTTTCAGGAGCAGTGATCAGTCTTTAAACTGCTTGAATATCACTTTATCATTGCCACTTCCACCCTATATGTACTGATACCAGTTGATAGGCTCATGAGATACTTTCAGGAGCAGTGATCAGTCTTTAAACTGCTTGAATATCACTTTATCATTGCCACTTCCACCCTATATGTACTGATACCAGTTGATAGGCTCATGAGATACTTTCAGGAGCAGTGATCAGTCTTTAAACTGCTTGAATATCACTTTATCATTGCCACTTCCACCCTATATGTACTGATACCAGTTGATAGGCTCATGAGATACTTTCAGGAGCAGTGATCAGTCTTTAAACTGCTTGAATATCACTTTATCATTGCCACTTCCACCCTAGCTTAGTTTGGAACTAGATGGCGGTGTGTAATTTATCCAGGAATGTTTATTTACAGGAAAAACAAGATGAGGAATATCACAAAAAGATAGAAGAAAAAAGAAGATTAGCTGAAGAAAAAACAGCTAAAAAGAGAGCCAAACGCTTAAAGAAGAAAATGAAGGCAAAGCTGAAAGGTAAAAAGCCAAAGACTGAAAACACGCAACAGAAGCCACCGCCACAGTCAGACAGCAGCAGTGAAGAAGAGAATACAGATGATAAAGAGGAAAATAAAATAGTTGAAGAAAGTCATGACAGTAATGTTCAAACATGATATAAATGAAAAATAAATGAATAGTTAAATAATTTCGATTTTTATTTTATAGAGTACACTTGATGAAATATATAACACTTGTTAAAGATGTAACCAAGTATGTTGCCTATGTTGGGGCGAAATTTTATCGTTATTTATATCTTTTGTTAAATTTGCTAAAGAAAGGATACTCCGTCTCTTCATTTAGTGGATAGCAATAGCAATGGCTTCGACGTCGCGGGTTCGATCCTCGCACAAGACATACATTTGTTGGTATATTATAAGAACATGTCTGAACATTGTCAGAGTGTTTTTTACGTCTTATAATATTATCCTTTATATATTAATATATATATTGATATTAATATATCAGTTATCTAGTACATATATATAGTACAAGCTTTGCTTAGTTTTGGTTTAGATTGCGGTGCGTAAATTTATCCAGGAATATTTAATTATTTTGTATCTGTATCAACAGTAACGGTAATTAAAGGCTTTAAAATGATTGAAATTATTTTTTATTATTATTAAAAGAATTAATACACGTTACAATTAAATTTATTTTAACATAATTTCTATTGAACCGAAGCCATGACGCTGTCCTCGTTCTTCTTGAGTATGACGAATCCTTCCATGACTGGCGAGAGCGGGATGTATTCATCTGTGGCGAGTTCTGCGCGCTCGCCGAACGACAGCAGCACTGGCGTTGTATGCGTGTGAGAACCGGCGATTGTTTTCGGGGTTCCGGCTTTACCGATCACGTCTACGGCCTGTATACATAGGTAATAAATATTAAATATGAATTTGTCATTGTGTTCAGGGGGCCTCCCCTAACGAAAGAAAAAAAAAATAGGTTGTCTGTAAAGTCCGGTTTACGGACGATAATTTTACGTGTTAATGTCATAAGAAAACATCAGCCGATGGAGCCGATCGTGTCTCTCAATCGTTTGTTGCGCGCTCTCGTTTGCACGCTCGGCTCGGGCGGAACGTGACAATGAGTCTTGCAGCCCGCGTTAATCGATTTATAAGACTTTAGTTAAGTAGTAGTAAGTTATCACGTCAACAGGTAGATACATTTTAGCGTGCCCCGTAATTATTTAATGTCGAATGTTAGGTGGTAGGGTTTTTAAATAGGTAGGTTAATAATATTTTGGTATTTAACTTTCTAGCACTTTCTATTTTATTAGGACAGTGGATCACAAAATATTGATCACTAGAAAATATTAAATGGGCTGAAATGTAATAGAGAAGTTCTCTATTGCTATAGTAGTATGTACTTATCTATTACTTTTCTATATATTAAAGCAGTTAAATATACCTTTTACAGCCATACTACAGCCTACGTAGTGTGTCTTTTTGGGTATGTAAGGTGAGGAAATTTTACCTGACCGACGCGTACGCTGACGTTCAGAGGCTGGAGGTTTTCGTCGAGGGTGACGAGCCAACGCGGCTGCATTGCCGTCGCCAACACGTAAAGAAGGTAGTGAGATTTTCCGAGGATTACTGTACAAAAAATATTTGTAATTATAAATATAAATAAAACAATAAAAAGAAGAATAAGCTTAGCTGCGTGCATGTCAATATTTTTTTTTTAACTCTAGACACCAAAATTAAGTTGAATCAGCAAAACACATCACGATAACTTCACTCCTCAGCAAGGTGCACCGGCCTTTTTTTACAGTTATACTATTTTGAACAGGTTATATCGTTTTTTTTTGTAAAAAAAATATAACTACTGGGGTGTTAGTGGTTCATCAACATCTTTGTAACAAGGTAAACCTCACCTGCACGTAGTGCACCCTGCTGACTGAGAAACGAGGCTCTAAAGAGAGGTAGGGCAAAGCGTATTTTTAAGCTGCGCGACTGAGGAAGTACCTCCACCTCACAGAATATCGCAGCCAAATAACAATGCGATGCGATATCGGAATGGCCCAATCAAGAGGCTAAGTGTGTAAAAAGCCCAGTGAAACTAAATTTAAAATGTTAATGTGATGAAAATATATTGCGGTAGCGAGACTGACTGTTCTTGCAGTCGAGGAAGGCGGTGAGCACGACGAGCAGGCCGGCGAGCGCGGGCTGGTTGACGAGGCGGCGGTCGGCGTGCGCCGGGCTCAGCGTGACCGTGCCCTTGCCCGCGTGGCACAGGCCCTGCGCCAGCCGCACCATGAACAGGTGCACCGGCGACTTGCCGTGGTACAGCGCCAGCGCGCGCAGCATCGTCGCCAGCCTGCGCACAACGAAACGTACATTCAAGTATATATAACACACAAATGTAGCTGCGAGGTGAGACTGGACCGAAGATATGCTCACGTGATATGGAGATATCGTCATTTAGGCGAGTATGCATGTACATACTCTAAGACACGACAAATGTCACTGCTTGCGTCGATGCAATATTAACATCATATCCACTACGTTATGAACTTATGACTGAAGAATATTTGTATAGATGAATATATGTATGCCTAAGCATATTTGTATGGATCGTTTATCCACTTGACTCATAAAATAAAGGTAGATACACAGTCCATACAAATATACAGTCCATATCTTCGACGTAACACAGGATCCGAGATGGTCTTAGGGACCAACAAGGCACGCTTTTATAGTGAAAATACCATGTCAGGAAGAAAGATATTGAAAATTGGATATTTACCAACTATACAAAATATTTAATTTTCTATATATTTTTCTTCCTGACATATAGCTTAGTAGCTATATGTCAGGAAGAAAGCTAGCTTAATAGCTATATGTAGCTTAGTAGCTATGCCCGCGGCTCCGTAATCATGTGATCCTGGCTGCAGAAAATATTAAAAAAAAAAAAAGTGTGGCACTCGGGGACTACCGCGGTAAAGCTATTGCATAGCATTTTTTATCAACTTATAATTATTTATTTATTTATGCAGTATTTTTAATAAGACATTTACACCTTCTCAGTAGTCATACAAAACCCAAACTAATATAGAATTGACAATAACATACTATATTTGAAATAAAATGTTAATCCGAAACTCTTACGGTAGCACTTAAGCTCTCGTGAAAAGTAAGGTTAAACGCCCGAAAAACTATATGTCAAATTCGAATTTTCGTGTCAGGCTCGTATGATCATAGTAAGTCACCCGTAGCAGTAAACGTCAAACCCCGATTTCGTTCCGTTGACGGGCCCGTAGTATTGTCGTAGTAGGAAACAGCCCGAAAATACGGAGTTCGTTCGGGTTTCGTGTGTTCATAGTAGGCCTCCAGCACGTCTCGTTATGCGAACGCTCGGCCGAGCTACATGGTAGGCGGAGTTTTAATTTAATAAAAAATACATACGATGGCATAAAATTTTAATTTAATAAAATACCTTTTATCGCGGGCTTTGAGCGCGGCGACCGAATCAAGAAATTCCGTAACGAAAATAAAACATAACACGGGGGGTGTTAGGTTTTATTTTCGTTACGGAATTTCTTGATTCGGTCGCCGCGCTCAAAGCCCGTGATAAAAGCTATGCAATAAAAAATCATGTAAATCGAATGACTGATTCTGTCATGAAAAATCCATAAACGGGTACACAGAGAAACATAGGAACATTGACTTTTAAAGCAAGCATAAATATACTATGTAATTTTGTGACCGTTCCGTCTCACCTGGCGTTGTTGGTGCCGGCGCCGACGAGTCCCATGGCGAAGATGGCGTTGTAGGCGACGTCGTTGTCGGCGTCGTGCGAGTACTTGTTGAGCACGTCGATGACGGCCAGCTGCGGGTTGGACACGGAGCACAGCGCGATGGCCAGCGGCACCGCGCGCCGCACCGCCGGCTCGCCGTAGCGACCCTGCACAACACGACAACGTGACTTTACACCAAACACCCAGTATATAGTACACATGGGATATAAGCGTGGCGAGTCTGTCGACAGTAAGCGTCCGAATGCTTAATTTTATGGATTTCGATCTCTTCCCAGATTCCAGAAATATTCTAAGATTGCTCGCTCGCTTGATGTAAACGACGCTAAAGTGTGCAAATAGTTGTTTACAGTGTTCTTTTGAGTTCGGACGAGTTCGCTCTTCGGTGCGGTCTCTTCAAAGCGTTGCGTTCTACCGACCGATGAGCATTATTCGTTCGGCTTATGCATAACGTCTATTCGCCGAAAGTTGATAAAAAAAAACTAAAAATAAGAGCTTCTAAACTCGTTACAGATTGCGACCGCTAATTATTTTTACCAATAAAAAATAAAAAATTAGGCACGCCATGCGGCCAACGCTTTAACAACAGCTGCGTGTCTCGTACCATAAAACATAGTGCGCGCGCGGCGATTGTCACGCACGTCATACAATATGCGATACTTAATCGACAATCGTTATTTTAAGACTTCTCAATATACATATATCAAGTCTCGCGAACAAATTTTACATTTTTAAAATGCAATGCATGTACAACTCTAGCTCTTGGTTCTCAATCTTGCTCGTTGTCTTTTGGTGTAAATGCTGAAAACGAGCTTTCGTTTACACTAAAAGATCATGAAATAATTCTAGCTCTTTATTCGTTTAGTCTAAACCCATATTTAATTAAGTCTGAGGATCTTTCCTATGCGATAACAAACAGTAAAACAGGAATGCATTCATACAAAAACAGGAGTATTATAACGTACCAGCTGTCCGAAGATGCGCGTGCACATTTCTGCGCCGGTCTCCTCAGCGAATGCGATGACGGCGACACCGAGCGTGGCAACCGCCTGCACCGACGACAGCTCCTTGTTCGCCTCCTTTTCCTTGTCCTTCTCCTTGCTCTTGCCGTCCTTTGACGACTTGCCTGGACAACAATACTTTGGATATAGATGCATTTAAAACGATTAACACTCAATTTACACCGTGGCGGAATGGAAGCGGTTTTTGGCAACGAAATTGTTCATAGCATAATGAACTATATGCCAATTGTATAACATATAAAGTTAAATACGATCCAAAAAAAGGTAGCGTCTTCCGGGGAATCTTCCCGCATTCTCGAGAAATCCCCTAGCTATTGTCGATTGCCGTCTGTGGAATCGGCGAGAAGTGGCGCGGGGAGTCGGTCAGGTCGGTCACAACAGTAGAATGCTCGAGAATTCTCGCGTCATGAGGCGAAATTGGCGCTTCCATTCCATTCCGCGGCGGTATAAATTGAGCCTTAGACTAATACAAATATATAAGTAGTAATATACGCAATGCCTAGTTAAGGTACCAAGAGAAATATTTGTCCGAATGAACAAGTTACACAAGTTAAGAACAAGTTATTTCCTTGACAAGAATCGGTCCTTAATCGAACAAGGAACACGGAAGATTCGTGTCAGGGCAAAAGTACAATCATCAAGAAAACTATAAAGGTTAAGAATAAAAAAAAATATTTTCGCTTGTATATTTTTAAAGCTGAAAATTTCTTCAAACATTCCGTTCCATTATTATATCTATTATAGCAGATAGCAGTTCTTACTTTTGTTCTTGTCGTCTTTTGAACTTGATGATGAACTAGAGGCTTCTTTAGTGTCTTTCTTGTCTGGCTTCTTGAAGGCTGTATCCTCCGTTGAGGATTGTTCATTCTGAAATAATAAATACATAGTTGTACTAACCCGTAATTAATAATTTAAAAATAATACGGCTTCCCTTATATAGCCTCGTATTTCTACTTTCCTGAGAAGATCGTCCTTGAACTTTGAAATGTTTTGATAACTTTCATAGATTAAAAAAAATGTACTGGAACGAGGACCATTATTGCAAATATCTTTTTGACTATATAGGAATAAACGGAATTAGCGAAACTCCCAGAAACTATGTCAGATTTGTTAAAATTTACCCAGCGTAAAAAAGTATAAAAATTAAATATTCTAAATCGACACACAACAAATCGTTTCTAGGTAATCTAAGGAGCAAAGTCAAAGTCAAAGTCAAAATTCTTTATTCTGTGGGCCCTCGCGGGCACTTAGACACGTCTTTTACAATTAGGTATATTTTTTTATCTACCAGCATTTCGGAATGACCATTGACGAGAAGGAATGCCGAAAGAAACTCTGTCAATATAGGTCTTTTTTTTTTAATAGCCATACAATATTATCATAATACAATAAAAATAATAATGGTATTCAACCAAAATAAGTAAAATAAAATAGTAAAAAAAATAAAAATATAAAAAATCATAGTATAGAGTGTATATACATATTGTATAAAGTATATCCACAATACTACTTGTAAAGATAAGACGCCTGTGCTTCACATCCTGTGCCGAGAATTTGCCATACATTTTTATCATTAAGGTAATCGTCGGTCCTGTAGTAAGCCTTTTTACATAAGGTGGTCTTAATAAGCTGTTTGAATTTAGTGTCGGGTAAAATCAGGACCGACTCTGGCAACTTATTGTAGTAGCGGATGCAATTTACGACAAACGAATTATTGACCTTCCCCAGTCTATGTTTTGGAATAACCAATTTGTTTTTGTTCCGCAAGTTGACATTAGTTATATCACATACTTTTGTAAAATTCGAAATATTTTTACGGACGTACATAATATTTACATAAATATATTGAGAAGCGACAGTGAGGATGTTTATCTTCTTAAATAACTCACGGAGTGAATCCATAAAACCCAAATTGTAAATTGATCTAATGGCTCTCTTTTGTAATACAAAAATTTTATCAATGTCAGCTGCTTTACCCCAAAGCAATATGACATAATGTTAAGGAAATAACTAAAATAAACGAGCCTAGTAGTTGTCTCGTCCGCTATCTGTCTTATTCTCCTAACCGCATAAGCTGCGGAACTGAGTCTGCGAGCTAGTTTCGTTATATGAGGGCCCCATTGCAACTTTGAATCAATGGCAATACCAAGAAAAACAGTATCATTGTCATAAACTAGGGTGTTATCCTTTATGACTACATCAGCATGGACTTGCCTGACATTGGGTAACGTGAATTTAATACATTTAGTTTTGTATGAGTTAAGAAGGAGATTATTTGTAGTAAACCAGTTCTAAATTGCAGAAAGAGTATTATTAACATCATCAATTTTGTCTTTATACCTAGCAACTTTAAAAATCGAGGTATCGTCGGCAAACAGTACTACGTTGGCAAATTTTTCTACCAAATCAGGCAAATCATTGATGTATACCAAGAATAAGAGAGGACCCAAAATTGAACCCTGGGGCACGCCCATTTTTACCTCAAATGCATTTGATTTTGTGCCATTTACATCCACCGTTTGAGTTCTATTACTAAGGTATGATTCTACGATTTGCAAAGCCTTCTCTTTAATACCATAATGATTTAATTTGAGCAAAACACACCGATAGCGTCCTGAGACGTCAGAGATGACGAGAGAGCATAAGGTGACGCTGCGCAACCATGTATCCAGCATGGCACGGCCTCAATCCAAAATTATCCAAGTGTTAGGATACGGGTCTCCCCTCAATTGAAGTGTTTTAGAATATACTCCACCACGCTACTCAACTGCTGGTTGGTAAGCATAATATATCCATAAATTATTTTATCTTAAATATTCTAACCTACAGTAATTACACGAAATATAACATTTGTGCAAAAACAAAAAAGACATTAACATACATTAAACATTTTTTTGGTCACTATTGATCATTTTATTATGGAAAACATGTCTGCATTTCAGTGATACAAGAGTTTTTAAGCTAAAGTGGAAATATGCCATATAATAAAATAATTGGACGCTTACATACGCCTAAAAGTCATTCTTGGAAATGAATAGGCACCAAAACGACTGAACCGATTTTGATGAAACTTGTCACAATTAAAGACCTCGACATGCTTGAGGTTTGTGTCGAAAAAAAAATGAGATCGATCATATCCTTGAGGAATGATCATCAAATACATTTTCTATTAAAATCAATGGAAAACAAACACTCAGCGAATCTACTCGCTCGCTCCATTTAACCTCGATTAGTAGCCTAGTAATTTTCATACGATAAAACCCACGTACATCGGTTTCATAATGCTTGGAGCATGTGTGCAGCATCTGTTGCACGACGAGTACGTCTCCGGTCCCGGCGTATGCGCACATCGACAGCGTGGTCTGGCACAGGGACTTGTGAGGCTCTGGCAACACCTCCAGTGCGGCCATTGTAGCCTCCGTGCCCTCCTTGCGCCCTACAAACACAATAAACAAAATAAAGATTATATACCTACTCATGAACAACACTAGTTGAGGAGGCATTCTTTTAAGCATTATAGTAATCCCTGTTTTAGGTGACTCTGGTACTCTGTATCTTACATTTTAAAGTGTTCGAAGACGGGTGAGGGGGAGGGTGTGTGTGTGATAGAGAAAGCGGTATGGTGTCTCTGTCGCACACACGCATACACGTGTGTGTGTGCGAGAGAGATAGATAGATAGAGAGAGAGAGAGAGAATTGCCAAAGAGAACAGATGAAAATATCACAAGGACGAAATTCCGTTTACGGAAAGTCCCATAGTGATCGTGATCAAAGAAATCCAAATAGGAGAAAATCTTCGACGGTCCTATCTTGGTTCGTTGTAACGGTTAAAAACGGTGTCACAGTTATTTCACGCGATTCTTTCTAATCCTTTGAAATAGAAAAATTGGTTGACTGTAAAGTCGGTTTACGGACGATAATTTTACGTGATAATGTCATAATGTATAAGAAAACATTGGCCAATGGAGTGGAAGAGAGATAGATGTTCCGCGCTCTCGCTTGCACGCTCGGCTCAGGCGGAACGGTGAGTCATGCTATCTCATACGTTCAGCCGGCCGTCATCGATTTATAAGACGTTATCAAGTTAAAAAAAACTTTAAGCACATAAACACGTGAACAAAATATTAGTTTACTTACCTAAGAAACACAGTCCAAGGCCTAAATGCAAGAACCGAGCATATGTTGACGAGTGCAAGTCTTTATTGTCGTCAATTAGACGTTGCACGATGGCGCAGGTTACCTAATAAAAAAGAGAAAAAAAAAACATCACTCTTCTTTTCAGATGAAAATTGCGTGTTTGTAAACCTTCGATTCTTTTAAAGCAAAAAAAAAACTAAACTTTTTTCATGAGATAAATATCGATTTGCTTTCGGTGTGGACTAGTCCCATCTATGTTGAATTTATTATATGGTATTAGTAATGATATCGATCGATCAAGTGCAAATGCATTTGTATTTGGTGTACATAAGTTTGAGGAGCTGGGGATGGCTTTCTTTCACCTGTCCGCCTAAAGCGCCTTTTACACTGCGAGGTATTGAGAGATCTAGTTTTGTTTGAGTCACCTCGCTTACAACGGACTAATACCGTATGCTATCTCACTCACAGAGACACTTAAGGTGCGCGGAATACCAGTAGAGTAATCGTGAGCGGCATCAACCCATAATCATCCCCCTGTTGGAATACCGATCGTCGCTCACTCGAAGGGGTTTAGTTAGAGCATACTCACCATATACCATCACTGCATGGATACATTATCTCGAGCTCCACTACGAAAACATTGATGCAACCAGAAAGAAATAGAGCGCCACTCCCATAAATATTTTTTATGGCAAATTGACAAATTAACAGCTGAAGTAATTAAACTTTTTTTATATTGCCATCTTTATATTATGGGGAAAAAGTCTTTTCGTATTTTATATGAAAATTCAAAACATTTTTTAATAAAGTTTATTTACATTTAACTAAAGTATGTAGGTGCCATTTTGTTCGATAACTTTTGGCCATCTTGTAGGTAGAGACATGATCCCATTACTATAGAAATTTTGGGACTTCTGTTCAAAAAACCACGACAAGTGGTTTTGGCAGTCTTCTCGTGATGGTAACCTGCCATTGCCTAAATAATTCTGAAGAGACCGAAACAGGTGGAAATCAGAAGGTGCAAGGTCAGGACTATACGGCGGATGCATTAACACCTCCCAGTCAAACTCTCTTTATTTTTGCTGAGTGGCTAAAGATGTGTGAGGTCTAGCGTTATCATAATGAAAAATCACACCCCTTCTGTTAATTAATTCCGGCCGCTTTCTCTCAACTTTTTGCTTTAATCTCATCAGTTGTTCACAGTAGAGTTCAGAATCGATAATCCTGCCTGGCGGTAACAGCTCATAATGAATAATACCCTTCCAATCCCACCATACACCCAGCATCACCTTGTTGCGGGTTAGCCCGGGTTTTGCCAGAGTCTGTGAAGCCTGACCGGCCTTTGACCACGACCTTTTTCGCACGTTCTTGTCGTACGTGATCCACTTTTCATCACCAGTTATAAGCTTCTTCAAAAACTGTTCGCTTTCATTACGTCGTAGTAAAGAATCGCAAATGAGTACACGGTTCATTAGGTTTCTTTCAGTGAGATCGTGAGGCACCCAAATATCGAGCTTTTTAGTGTACCCAGCTTTTTTCAATTGCGCCAAAACTGTTTTGTGGTCAATTCCTAATTCTTCAGCTACGTCGTAACTACTGATATGCCGCTCTTGCTCCACTTTTTCAAAAATGGCATCCATTTTATCCGTAACAGGGCGACCAGAGCGACGTGCATCTTTCACATCAAAATTTCCTGATTGAAAACGCTTAAACCAAATTTGTGCTACTCTCACAGACACTGCACTAGGTCCATAAACGTCACAAATTTTATTCGCAGCTTGCGTTGCATATTTACCTTTTTTGTAGTAAAATTTTAAAATGAATCGAATTTCTTCATTAGATTCACTCATCTTGACAGTAAAAAAAACAAATGAAAATCACACATTTACCTAATTTGAATTTGGAATTATCTTTTTTAAAATATAAACTTTTTAAAGATATCAAAACTTGCCAGACACAAATGGTATAACCAAAGAGATTTTATTACAAGTTCATACATACTATAATGCGAAAAGACTTTTTCCCCTACCTATTATATAAGAGGAGTATTGACAAAATCAATATTGCTAGTGAAAATAAATTTAATGTCCTTCCTAGACTTTTAGGGCCAGACCACACAGATATGGCATCGGACAACGTAGAAAAAAAAACTGTAAACACTGCAGCCTTTTCAGTTCAAAGAATTTTAAACATTTACAATAATTTAAGATAGACGGCCGCTGTTGCCATTTTAGTGTGTTTTGACCCGTAATAGTACATATGTTACTTACGTCTACATTGCATGAGCCGACGGCGATGAGACCGCAGGAGATAGCGGCGAGGGCGTATATCTCAGGAGAGGCGGACGTGTCCGCCAGTACTGGCAGCAAGTGAGAGAGGACCTCTTCACGCTGCGTGCCCGCATACGCTATACCGAGCCCTGCACGATACAATATTATAAGAAATGGTGTAACGTGGTTGATATCCCAATACATTTCATGTTAGTTTTTAATTTATTTAAATATTTGCACGAACCGGCCTTACATTTTGTCTTAGAGGAGTGAGGTCAGCGCGGAGGGGCGGAGGTAAGCGGCTGAGTATGTACAGAGGACTATTAGTGTGCCTAAGGACGTGTTTATTGGGCACCAACTATTACCTCCACGTGGCTGCCGCCCCATTGTTTACATTCATTCGGTTACAATGAAATATAAGCCTTAATTCTTTATCAACAAGGCTTAAAATTAAATACAACTGACTTTGAGGGAAGGAAACGATATAAAATGAATGGGCGCGACTAGACTATTTAGAACGACCACATGGTCTTCGCACGATTAGGTAATGTGAATGTGGCTTTAGTAAATAAAGTTTATATAATGGATTCAGTGCGCAGCCGCCGCAAGAAACTTTTAGCGTGATTTAGGCACTTGTCCCACCGCCGGCGAGAAAACGTTTTTATAACGATATTTTCTCGCTCAAAAAACGTATAATCTATATATATAAAAGAAAGTCGTGTTTGTTACAACACTTATAACTCGAGAACGGCTGGACCGATTGCCATGGTTTTTGATTTGTTGGATTTGTTTCCATCCCGAATAGCAGAATAACTCTTAAAAACATTGGAAAATTCTCGAAAAAATAAAATAAAAGAAAAAATCATTTTCCCATACAAATGAAAGTGTCAGTTGAAAAAGGCATTACGATATTTATTGGTTGTCAAATATCAAAACGTCAAATCGATTGGTGTCACTTTTATGTCGCGAAAGTTGTCTGTGATTTGTTATGAAAATTTAAAAATGTCAAATCGATAGGGGTGAAAACGCTTTTCCCATGGGGTTCGAGCGCAAGAATCAAATCAGAGTAAACATCAAAAGAAATGACAATTACAAATCACCAAAATGATAAAACCTATTTCAAAACTAAAAAAAAATAAACGTTTTTTAAAAAAAAAATTAACAATAAGGAAATCTTTATTTTTATGAAATCTTCAGTTTTTATGGATACGGGTCTTCCCTCAACCGAAGGGGTTTAGAGCGTACTCCAACACGCTGCTCAACTGCGGGTTGGCGGAGGCCAGTGTTTTCGAACCGCCTAAAGGCCACTGACTTAACTTAACGACTGTCATTAAATGATAACAAAGTCAAAGTCAAAACTCTTTATTGCATAACTAAGTGTACATTATGATCTTAGATTTGTTTACGCACTTACAACTTAGTCACCTTTGTCAGGTATCGCAAAAGACTGTAGGGGCGCGCACGACTAACTACTTATATCCGTACGTTAAGCATTTCGTCATATAATTATAAGAACTTATTTGTAAAAACAATATTTTCAGATACAAATTTTATTCGTTCATCGTTATTTTATTCAACTATCAATTTATCATCATTAATTTTAATAATTGTATTGGATTAATGTTATAACTTATTGTAATAATGTAATATTTTAATTTAAATGTACTAGTATTATATGTAATTGTATTGATTGTTTTAATAGAATAATTTGGTATAATTTGGTACAATCTTTCTTCACATTTTTATTTCATTTCTAGGTACTCATTTACAGAATAGAAACATTTTAGGATTAGATAGTCTTTAAGTTTTTTATCAAAGTCTCTATATTTAGTCTCTTCCTTTATATCTTTAGGCAATTTATTAAATAATTTTACGGCCATGTAGTATGGGCTACAACTTTGCATTTTGATACGAGACGGTGGTAGATATAACTTACTTTTATTACGCGTATTTATCTTGTGCATTTCGTGTTGCTTTTTGAACAAGTTTGGGTTTTTATGTACAAAGGAGCATATGTCGTGTACGTATATAGATTATATAGATGGCAATGTTAACAACTTGAATTTAACAAAGAATGGTTTGCAGCTTTGTGTATTGTCAATTTGGGCTATTATTCTGACGCACTTTTTTTGAAGAAGAAATAATGATTTCACATCTACACTGTTTCCCCATAGCATGACTCCATATTTAAACCAAGAATAGGCATATGCGTAGTATGTCGATAATGCTGTTTCTATGTTTGTACTCTGCTTGATTTCGAACAGTGCGTATGTGAATTTAGATAATTTAGTTTTAAGTTTCTCAATATGACTTTTCCAATTTAAATTAGAATCTATATTTATACCTAGTAGGCTACACGTCTCAACTAATTCAATTTTTATATTTTGGAAGGGGATCTTTATGTTAGGAAGTTTCTTGTTATATGGTCTAAAATACATTGCTTTACTTTTTTTATAATTTAGTTCCAGATTATGATCATCAAGCCAATTACTCACGTGCATTAAGGTTGTTTGTGTTAAAGGGATCAGTTCGTTGTCATTTTCAGCATTTACTAATATTGAAATATCATCCGCAAAAAGCACAGTCAGCGATTTGTTAGAATTTAGTACCTTTGGGAGATCATTTATGTACAGTAGGAATAGTATACATCCGAGCAAGCTGCCTTGCGGTATAGAATTTGTCAATATTTTGGTCTCTGATCTAACTTGCTCTAAAAAATAACAACCGGGACCGACAGCTTAACGTGCCTTCCGAAGCACGGAGGACCTCAAGATGAGCTAATGATAACAACCGGGACCGACGGCTTAACGTGCCTTCCGAAGCACGGAGGAGCTCAAGATGAGCTAATGATAACAACCGGGACCGACGGCTTAACGTGCCTTCCGAAGCACGGAGGAGCTCAAGATGAGCTAATGATAACAACCGGGACCGACGGCTTAACGTGCCTTCCGAAGCACGGAGGAGCTCAAGATGAGCTAATGATAACAACCGGGACCGACGGCTTAACGTGCCTTCCGAAGCACGGAGGAGCTCAAGATGAGCTAATGATAACAACCGGGACCGACGGCTTAACGTGCCTTCCGAAACACGGAGGAGCTCAAGATGAGCTAATGATAACAACCGGGACCGACGGCTTAACGTGTCTTTCGAATCACGGAGGAGCTCGAGGTAATATAAACCCATCCGTGTACAGGCTACGGTCGACGTTGCTTAACTTGCGTGTTCAATTAGACTGGCACGCGCAATGACGCCATCGAGCTTCTCTATTATTTTCTACTATTCATTGTTTTAATTCCATAAAATCATAAATTTAGTTCAGCTAATATGTACCACGACATTCATTGATTGTTAGGCGGTACGAAGTTCGCCGGGACAGCTAGTAGATACATATATAAAAAGAGTTGCATATATGAAATGAATCGCTGTCTGTTCACACTGCCGGCGAGACTTATAAACTTTATAGTTGATAGCTGTACTCGTTACGACGAGGACGTTTCGTTACGGTGGGACAATTGCCTTAGTAAATCCATCACATGCGTTTACTCAGGATGATTGACGTATGGGAACTGCAGCTACTTTAACGCGAATGAAAATTTACTCTATGAATACCCAGCCAATTAAAAACCTAACAATACAAAAAACGTGTATTACAATGGTGTGCGAACCTAGCCTTAGAGCGTTGTCCGCTTGTCCGACACGACTTAGCGTTGTTTGGACGGACCGAAGTAGTAACGGCAGTAGTAATAGTAGTATTTGTATGGCCCGTTAGTACAACCGTTCAAGATCCGTCATTTTTGACGTATGGAGTGGATAAACCGTTCATACAAATACACTCCCACCACACGAAATTTCCTACAGAAGAGGTGTTCTCAAAGAACTTTTATGTTATCAAATTTAATGTAATGAATGTAGTATCCTTTGAAAGTAAAATTTCAGTCTGTCAAAACACCGGAGCAGTGGATAAAGACAAAATGACTCACCTAAAACACTACCGATTCTCAGATTAGTGCTAGAGTGGAGGACATAGTCGGATAGGAGCGCCAGGGCGGGGTCGCACTCGTTGCGCACGCCGCAGTTGACGAGACCAAGCGCCAGGAGCGCGCCCGCCTTGATGTGCTCGTCCGCGGTGTACAAGTACTTGTCGATGGGCGTCAGCCCGCCGTCCACATCCCACAGGTGGATCATGCCCAGGGAGGCAGCCGCCGACAACATACCTGACACACACGTCATTCAATTTAGTTTGTTTTAATTAAATTTACTTTGAGAACTGAAACTCAGAACTATATCGGGTGGAAAGTAGAGATGGGCGTTGAATCAACGAACCGTTTTTTTAAACTGTTTTTTGTGCGTGAACGATTAAACTAGTTTACAGTTCACAGATAAACTAGTTTATCCTTCGACTGGTTGATGAGACCGTTGCGTCGCGTCGCGATCGTCTCGTTTCGTCTAGGGACTTGACAAATGAGATTTTCGTTCGTTTACGTTTACCAATCGTTTAAGTGAACAAATAGTCTTATCGACGACGACGTAAACTAGTCGAAAATTAGACTGTTTTTTAAGCTTTTGCATAGCTTTTTTTCGCGGGCTTTGAGCGCGGCGACCGAATCAAGAAATTCCGTAACGAAAATAAAACCTAACACGATTTGACAACCAATGTCAAATATGACTTTCAAACGGCCAAACGGGCAATCGGCCAAACGGGCAAACGGCCAAACGGGCAAACGGCCAAATGAGCAAACGGTCAAACGGCCAAACGAGCAAACGGGCAAACGGCCACGAGCAAACAAACAAACAAACAATTATAATTGCATAAGTTGATAAATAATGCAATAGCTTTACCGCGGCAGTCCTCGAGTGCCACACGTTTTTTTTTTTTTAAACTAGTTCATCGTCGACGGTAAACGGTCTCGTTGCGTCGACTGTAAACTCGTCGACGACCCACCCACCACTAGTCGACGACGTAAACTAGTCGAAAATTAGACTGTTTATTTTTAAACTAGTTCATCGTCGACGGTAAACGGTCTCGTTGCGTCGACTGTATAATCGTCGACGACCCATCCACTACTAGTCGACGACGTAAACCAGTCGAAAATTAGACTGTTTTTTAAACTAGTTTAACGTTGTGGATAAACGGTCTCGTTTCGTTGACGGCAAACCCATCGACGACACATCCCTAGTGGAACACACCGACACCAGCGACACATCTAAAAATTACAGATTGTCCAAATTACAGACCATCCTGCCTCATACTCGACTTAAGGTTCTGAGAAGTGCGGACAAGATTTATTTTTAAGAAGAAAACTTACAACGCCATGATTACAAATCGACTATAACATTATTATTGTTAGGATTGTCGTTCGTCATTTTCCACCCGGTATATGTGTTATTATTTTCAGAATGATTAATGAAAATAACAACGGGAATTAACGCGATGATGCATAAGAGACAGCCTGAGACCGGCCAGTGCAACCTGGTCGAAACGTCCGTGAGGCACTAATAAAAGTATCAAGTATGTATGATCGCGTTAATTCCCGTTATTTTCATAAATCATGCAACGTGGAAGTTGAAAAGTTATTATTTACAGAATCAAGAAAAATAACAATATGCATATTTTGCACGTATATAAGTATACGTACGTGTAAGTATAGCAGGTCATAACTATGATTTAAATAATAATGGTACTTCATATTTCTCAAGAGTTGAGATATCGTTCATAGTGTCCTTTGGTATATTTAGTTCAGACATATCAAAATAGCAGCCAAAATCTATGAAGTCATAATGCAACAATCTTAAATTTGTACTCAAACAAAACCATTATCCATATATATCAACTACAAACAGACTATGTACTACACATATTATATTATACTACACAGAGTGCCAAACCAGTATATGATGAGCTGCTGCCCCGCTGATGTACAGTGGTTACCATAGCATATAGAAGACTACATACTGTAGCTTATAGTTAATTACATATATAAAAAAAATGTACAAATGTTTTGATAAAATCCTCATCTGCCATTTCGATTTCGCATGTCCCTTTTATCTAAGAAAGTGCCTGTGCAAAAGTTTGTACATGCAATCCACATGTAACTTTTAAATAACAAATACAGTCATACCATGGTCTTTATTTTTGTACATCCACTTGTTGCCGTCCTCGGTGGTAACGAGTTTGTCGCGGCCGAAGCCAGCATTAACGAACGCGTTCACGAACGTGGCCGAGAGGTTCTGCCTCGCGGAGTCCACGGGGTGCTCCGCGAGCAGGGACGGCCGGAGGGCCGACCCCGCAGACTCCAGCCACGTCTTGTACACTTCTTCTGGAGTTTTCGGTTCCATTATGTCCAACTAAAATTGTTTTCATTTTAGAAAGAGTGACCAATGCATTCATGCAATGAAAGCATTCTTTTTAAATTTTAAGTTATTGCTCTTTAATATCAATGTATGTCAAACTATTCTTTCTTTTTGAATTTTGATGTTCGGCGCACCCTGCTGACTGACAAACGAGGCTCTGGCGAAAAGAGAGGTAGGGCATAGCGTATTTTTAGGCTACCCGCCTGGGGAAGTACCTCCACCTCACAGAATACCGCAGCCAAATAACACTTCCATTGAGGGTTGTTGTGTTTCTGCGAGTGAATGAGGTCACCAGAAAAGAAGAAGTATAGACCAGCAACACCAAGGGGTCGCCGATCCGTTCCAACGGATCGCTGGCAACGGATCGGCGACCCCTTGGTGTTGGTGGTCTCCATGGACGGTGATGATTGCTTTCCATTGGGTAACCCATATGCTAGATTTTCCCCCTCTAACTTAAAAAAATATATTAAATTGTTTATTAAATTTCCAGAAAGTGTAATTTGAGAAAAAAGTCAAGTACATATTCTTCAATATGTACTTGATTTTTTTCTCAAATTTGATTCTTAATTTTAAATTACTATAATGAAGATGTATGGCTGGCATTTTTTCTTCTGAATTATTTCAAGTTAGATAAGTTCATTTCGTTATGTTTAAAAAAATGAATGAAAAAAGTAATAATTACCTCTCTAGCCAAACTCAAGTAGTGATCATTAATGTGTGCATTTAATAGAATTTGTGACAGGTCTTCATCATCAAAATCAAGGGGCACATACTGTCGAGCAAGCATATAGCACAGCTGCTTCTTTAATAAACTGAAATGGTAAACATTTTATTTTATCTATACTGATATTGTAAAGAGGTAAAGTTTGTTAGTTTATATAGTTGTAGCGGGTAATCTCTGGATCTACTGAACTGATTTTAACAAATCTTTTACCAATAGAAAGCCACTTTATTTGTGAGTAATTAACGAAAAAATGAAGACTTTTTCGTAAACGCGGGTGAAGCCGCGGGCAGAAACTAGTATTCTATAAAAAAATACATTTAGAGTTCAATATTATTGTATACTTACACGTCATTACAAGCATTGAAAACTTCTTCGCATTTGCGTGTATTATGCAACTGCATAGCCACTAACAAAGCGCGTGGGTACTCTCCAAAGCGAAGGTAAGTGTCCAAGACACCTTGCAGGATCTGGGTAGATTCTGGTTCCACAACATAACTTGCACAACTATAACAGAAGAAACAATTTAAGTATATGCAAAGTTTAATGCATATGAAATTTTGTTTTTTTTTCGTAAATACCATAGTTTTCATTGTAAATGCCATTTCTTACTTGCCAATGGTCAATAACGAAATGCTAGTAGAAAAAAAAAACGGGTTGCACTCCGGGAGTACTGGCAGAAGTGAAAACTTGAACATTAACGTTACGCATTTTTGAATATTTTGGAATGGTTACGGAATTTCGCACGAATTGCTTTATTTATCAGTGTAGAAGTACTATTTTTATTTTTTTTAAATAATGTCAGACAAATTACACAGCGCCATCTAGCCCCAAAGTAAGCGAAGCTTGTGTTATGGGTCCTAGACAACTGATAAACATACATACATTTTTTTTTTGTAAATTCATACTTATGTTACATAGAAAACACCCAGACTAAGACAAACAGACATGTTCATGCACACAAATGTTTGTCCTATGTGGGAATCGAACCCACGAGCGTTGGTGTCGAAGCCGCGTCATTGACCGCTACGCCACCGAGCTCGTCATGTTGACTATCATTTATGTGGTAAAATACAATATTAATTTATTGCGCTATCGTACACAAACATGACAATTTATATTACATTAAAAATAAACAGCAGGAGCAGGCATACATTTTCGCCGCGCGGTAGAATGAGAGGAGGATAATACTTCCTCTATTACGCCACGCAGGCGGTCTACTCTCCCTCCGTGTTACGAATTACGTGTCCTGACGGGAGTTTATCATTTTTTACCCATCAGAAAAATGCACAACGTCGCTAAAGAAATTTTCACTTCAAAAATGACGAAAAAATAAGAATATTTAATTATAAAAAGTGTAAGACAAGGTGGACCAAGGGCCCAATGGCTGAACAAATAATTTCATTTCAGTGTACTCTTAAATATAGTGATAGTGATCGGTCAAACATCAATAACAATGTGATAAAAAAAACTATGTCACTTAAAAAGTTGAAATATGATTTACCCAATAAGATAAAGACAGACTCGAGGGTAGTTGCTGTTGTCCATATGCTGTGTGAGAAGGTCAAGTCGGTCAATTTCCATCAGCAGATCGCACGCCTGTATCTCTGCTGAATGCTGCATGTCAAAAGCCACCACATCGCGGACGAGAGACAGTAACGTGTCCTTGTTGTCAGAATTCCATTCTTCTGCTATTTCTCCTTCCAGTTGTCTGATGATGAATACAAAAAGTTGTTTTTTTTTACATTTTGGGTATGTATTATGCATTTGAAAGTGAATATTTTTATAGAGAGGAGCTCGATGGCGATGTTGCGCGTGCCAGTCTAATCGAACACGCACGTTCAGCAACGTCGATTGTAGCCTGTCCATGGATGGGTTTATTTATTTCGAGTTTTTCCGTGCTTCGGTTGGCACGTTACGCCGTCGGCCCCAACTGTTGTTATTAGACGATAGTCGTTAGGCCAAGTCAGAGGCCTTTAGGCAGCTTGAAAACAGTCGCCTCTGCCAACATGCAGTTGAGCAACATGTTGGAGTATGCTCTATACCCCTTCGATTGATGGGAGACTCGTATACCAACAGTGGAATGAATAAGGGTTGTTGATGATTCTTATGAAATTATGTGTTCAAGTAATAATTAACAAATGTCATGATACCTTCCTACCTACCATCATTTTGAGTTATATAAAATTGAGCAAGTATTGACATATTTTAATAATTAGATCATGCAATTCTTTTAACAAAGTATCACAATTCCTAGATATTCATTTATTTAAGACTACTGAAACTGCATAAAAATATTTAATGTATAAGCTATAAGTAATTTAAGTAATTTTGTATTAACAATAATTTACCAACTGATTCCGCCTTATGGCAGGGTTGTCCAAACCATATACAATACCAGCCCATTATAAATAACTAAATAGATCGACGGTCCCTACGTATAAAGCGACATGTCATTTCACACATGTCTGCTTATACTACGATATAGTAATTAAAGAATATTATTATTGGACAAATGAGTTAATTTCTTACTTTTTAATTATATATACAATCATTAAAAAAAAAGAAAATATTTTTTTTACGGACAATTCTATAGCAATTTATGCAATAAAAAAATTGCCATTTTTGACATGTCGCTTTATACGTAGGGACCGTCGAGATTAGCATAGCATGCCGCAGAAACGAACACCTACTTCACCTTTATGAAAACCTAATCTAAAAATAAAATTAAAGCTTATTTATAACCAGTTAGTTATAAATAAAGCTTTAACTTTTCTAGAAATATATAACTTTCAGTCGAAGTAATGGTAAAATAGTGTATACAAACCGCTATATGAAAAAATATTATATATGTGCAACCCTTGATGCCACGGCCGCACAAATACAAGCAGAGGACCGCATGCGGCCCACGGGCTGTGCCTTGGATAGCCCTGCCTTATGGCATTATTATGTTAAACAAAGAAGTGTTCCCGCTTTCTCAAAACACGGTTATCTACTGTGTATATAAAAATAATAAGAGGGTACTCAGAAAACTTTTACCCCACAGTGTCACAGTCTTTGAAAATTTATACAGTTCTTAGTACTTATTTATAATCTTTGAAATCTGTACAGTAGTTTATGAAATTAGGCTAAATAAACAGAACATTACCGCAGCAGTTTTCAATAAGTTGGCATTCAGCATCAACCCATAATCAACCCACTGTTAGGATACGAATCTCCCCTCAATCGAAGAGGTTTACAGCATACACTACAACACTGCTCAATTGCAGGTTGGTGGAGTATAATCATAACAGAAAATAATATAGAAAAAAGTTTTTTTTACTTGTAAACCTTTATTGTTGCCCCAAAGATATGTTGGACTATGTGGCCACAGGATAAAAAATAATATTTGCTCCATTAAGACGTCGCGACACATAGTGTTCAACATGTAAAACCTTCAAGATGGATGATACACACATTGCTATAATTATGTCACTTACCTGACATATTCATGACCCCAATCACCAACATTGGCCATAGTCCCCAGGAGGCAATATTTGAGGCATTCTCTTTTCTCAACAGCTTCCTAAAATTTAATATTTTTTTTATTTAGTTTGACAGCTTCACTGATGACTCAACATATTCTATTAAAAAAGATGTCGTAAATCGTAGGAAAAATTGGTTTCAATTAAACTTACTGGAGAGCCACTAACTCCCATAGCGAGAACGGACACAACATCAGCACAGAACTTCTTTGTTTTAGCATCGTTAATCTTTTCATATACTTCCTTCAGAGCAGGGTAATGTTCTCTCAGAAACTTTAATGGTTTGGGGACTGATGTCATTGATGTTGTTGATGTTCTGATAAGATTACTTAGCATTTGTAGAGCCGGAAAGTATAGATCAACATCGTTTCCCTTAAAAAACAAAGAATAGGTTAGAATATACATATGTAAAAATCTATAAAAAAAGCCATCCAGCACAATTCAAACTTACCACAAGTTTCTCAACGAGCATATTAAGTTCCTCTTGAAGTCGTTTATCTTCCTCAGACTGTAAATAATTAATTGTAATTCATTGAAAACACATATATAGTGATGCTAAAGAAATTTATGAAATTAACTTACCAAATCATCATTAGGAGCAGCAACTGGCTCCGTTTTTTCCTTCTTAGGTTCCTCGGGTTTATTTTTAACCGTCATATTTGTTTAATTATATTTAGATTAGTGCAAAATTTTATATCTTTTCTGATTTGCTAACACAAGACACAAATTTACGTACCCGCGGTATGACTTTTGGAAATTTGACAAGTCACTCAGTCACTGTATTCTAGTGTTGCCAACTCGGGACGTGGGAATAGTGTTGCAAGTTGTGAAAAAATAGCTTACTTTTTCCGCAAAAAGGAATTAGGTAAAAAAGTTTATGAAACCAACATTTTTATTATAATCATCGTCACATTTTGTTGTAAATGAATATTGAATTAATCGATTCAGATATTATTTTGCAGAAGTAAAATTTACAGGCAACTTAATTTACACTGCTTTACTCCCTATAAAGTTCGTTCCTATAATATAAGCTGTCGTATTTTCGTAACATACCCTGGCTGAACAACACAGTAAATAGAGCTGAACTTAACTCTAAAAGATCTAAATTGGCAACACTGCTATGTTCTTGCCTTGAGATATTTTTTTATTTGTTTCGATATTCGAAGATTATTTTTGCCATTGTCACGGTAGGTAATTCGAATAATTTCATCCCGGCTCAGATATGGTGAATAATATCGTCAGAAATCCACTAGTTGCTCAATAACAGCTAAACCGATAGTGAAATTTACTGCTATTTTGTTCGCGACGTCTTGGAACAAGGTCGCTATGCCTACAGCTATAGGTACTCACTCCCCTGTGCTCCGATCTTCCGGTCATATCACAGGATTGCGTGTCTCACGTCCAGTAAACCAGTCAGGCACTCAAGCGGATTGGTATGAAGTCATACTCCCCTTTCGCCTGCAAGCAGACTACTTGGGCATTCTTAAGTCGAGTAGCTCGTGTCAATCTCCGCTCGGTTTTGCAAGCATCGGGGTCCTAGCACCACTCCCCAATGTTCATGATGGGTACCGTATGGTACACGCTTCAGTTTCGCGAAGCGCAAGCGTACAAAAAAATATTTCATTCTTATTTTTTTCATCAATTCATCATCAAATCTTCACCAAACTTAAATGGAATAACCGTGAAGGCGTGCGCTTTCAAACATCATACAGTAATCAAAATCGGGTTGTAAATATCGAGCTATTGAGAAACATTCGTAAAATTATTATTTTTTAATATATTTCTAATCATCAAATATAAATGGAATAATCATATGGATATTACATACCTATTCTCACAAAAAAAGAATCATTGAAATCGTATCAACAATCACGATAAGTCTGATCAAACCGCCGAACAACAAATTATATACTTTATATTTAGATTATATACTTTACAACGACGACAGAATGATCTAAATGGTCAGCGTAGCGTTTTCAAATGAAATATTATTTGTTATTACGTAAGATTTTTCTTTTCACTTTGGGATGTCAAAAATAATTATTTTTATATTTTTATTACTATGCCACAACTATGGCGAATTTTCATACGAAAGTTTTACTGTTACATTTGTAACATAATAACGCTCTAATAGTTATCCATGAAAGAAGGTGAGGTCCGATGATAGGGACCCATAAAACAAACCATACCTACTGTGCAACAGACCAAAATAAAAACAATAAATATGTATTTTATAAAATCTTTCAGTAACTTTTTTTTATTTTTTCAAAACAGAGTGTTTGTAAAATTTTTATACGAAGGGCTTTGTTTGTAAAAACTTTATTGTATTACAGCAATAACCAATATTTTATTAGCAACTTTGTTCGGGACGGAGGCCTACCACACATTCTCACCACTGTGTCTCTGTGTAGCCAAGATTAACAGAGGGTAGTGAACAATGAAGTCCACTGCAGTCCCCAGAGTACTCACAACGAATTTAACCAGGAGAAATTAGTAGGAGTAGGTAAGTAAGAAGCTTTTGGAATTGACTTCCCCTATTGGCAATGTGAGGGACAGCAATATGACAAATAAGGCGTAAGGCATTAAAAGCCCGGGAATGAAATCAAATGGAAATGGTATGATTTATATGGCACCAAGCGAGTGCCAAACTTACACAACGACGGGCAAGCAATATGAGTATACCTACTACTAATAGTCCGTGAGCCAGATAGTATATTTTGTCAGTCTTTTCCTCTCAAGCGATAACTCGGAAATAATTCAGAGAGTTGTATTATGTCGTATGGTAAACGTCAGCTGCCGCTCCGTGGGTGGGTTGAGCGTCGGCAGCCTCTTAATCACGTAAAAAAAATAATTGTTTTCAGTCATTTCCACCCGACTGAAAATTTGTTAAAGCATAGTTAACGCAATTATTTGAAAATACAAAAAAGTCAGCTGGCCGTACTGTGGTGGATTAGACGTCAGCTGGTCACACGAACATGTAAAAAAAAATTCTTCGTTCAGTGATTTCCTCTCACTTGAAAATTTGTCAGATGATAGCTTACATACACCTTTGAATAAATAAAAACGTCAGCTGCCTCTATGTTGGTGGAAAGGTCGTCAGCTGACGTATTGAAATAGGCAATCGGCGCTCACGCCTGGGCCATGCGCCATCTTTCACTCCATCAGCTGACGCCCTTTCCACCAACATAGAGGCAGCTGACGCTTTTTTTATTCAAAGCTGCATGTAAGCTATCATCTGACAAATTTTCAAGTAAGAGGAAATCACTGAATGAAAATAAATTTTTTGCATGTTCGTGTGACGAGCTGACGTATAATCCACCATAGTACGGCCAGCTGACTTTTTTTTAATCTTCGAATAATTGCGTTAACTATTATTTATCAAATTTTCAGTCGAGAGGAAATGACTGAAAACAATTTTTTTTACGTGATTAAGAGGCTGCCGCTAACCAACCCACCCACGGAGCGGCAGCTGACGTTTATCATATGGCATAATACAACTCTCTGAATTATTTCCGAGTTATCGCTTCAGAGGAAGTTGGTCAGGAAAATCTGTTAGCCAGATAGTATATTTTGTCAGTTATTTCCTCTCAAGCGTTTAACTCATGAAATACTTCAGAGAGTTGTATTATGCCGTATGATAAACGTCAGCTGCCACTCCGTGGGTGGGTTGGTTAGCGGCAGCCTCTTAATCACGTAAAAAAAATTGTTTTCAGTCATTTCCTCCCTACTGAAAATTTGTTAAAATGATAGTTAACGCAATTATTCGAAGATAAAAAAGTCAGCTGGTCGTACCTTGGTGGATTATACGTCAGCTGGTCACACGAACATGCAAAAATATTTTTATATAATATGTTGGTGACGTTTAAATAAGCGATCGGCGCTCACCCCTGGGCCATGCGCCACCTTCACTGCATCAGCTGACGCGCTTTCCACCAACATAGAGGCAGCTGACGCTTTTATTTATTCAAAGTTGCATGTAAGCTATCATCTGACAAATTTTCAAGTGAGAGGAAATCACTGAAAGTAAAAAAAATTTTGCATGTTCGTGTGACCAGCTGACGTATAATCCACCACAGTACGACCGCTGACTTTTTTGTATCTTCGAATAATTGCGTTAACAATCCTTTAACAAAGTTTCAGTCGGGAGGAAATGACTGAAAACATTTTTTTTTGTACGTGATTAAGAGGCTGCCGCTGCCCAACCCACCCACGGAGCGGCAGCTGACGTTTACCATACGGCATAATAAAACTCTCTGAAGTATTTGCCGAGTTATCGCGTGAAAGGAAATTGGTCATGAAAATCTGTTGCTGGCTCACGGACCATAATATACCTATATACTAAACTTCGTTGTAATTGGTTGAATTTGGCTAAATAGCATTGTGTCATAAAAGCATAAAGCAGATTAAAGCATAAAAAATCAATTTACTATGATTTATTACGTACGCGACTGATAGAAATCCATACTAAGTTAAGCGTTTGGACGCTTACAGTTGACACACGCGCCACGCACACACCCCATGTCTAGTATAAACTTTATCTGTGATTAAAAGCCTAAAGAGATGGCTAGTCAAATAAAGCTCAACTGCCGTGCACCACGGATTTTAAATATCTAACACTATTGGGTGTTACTGGGCACCAGAGAACATGATGATCTGTTTGTTCGAATTTCTTGATTTGCAATAGAATATTCGCATCAAGGGCGACGGCACAACTATAAATACGAAAAGAGTTAATCTTAAAATTGCCAGGTCCAGTTAAACTTCCAATCACTTTTACCAGTTGAAAGATACAAGTGGCGTCCTTAGTAGAAGGTTTCCACCTTCGCTTCCGTTTAGCCTGAAATTTACCTGAAAGTACCTGATAAATAGGGTTGAAAAATCTAAATATTTTATCACGATCACACATTTTTAGAAAACCAGAGACCATGTTATCACAGAGTATAGATATAATACTTAACTTACGACGTAAAAACATTGAAAAAAAAAAACGACTGAAGTAAAACTTCTTTAGCTCTACTAACTTATATCTGCCTCTCAACTTCCGTTCGCCTCGCACGATTACACTTTTCGTAACGCTCTCGTCACGCATTCACCGGCTTACTCCCCAAGTCAAGAGTGCGTAAAGAAGTTTTACTTCGTTTTAAAAATCGCTGAAGATTTACGAAAATCTAAATGTACTTAATGAGCAAATCTGCGGGATATAATTATAGTGACGGATAAATATTAAACTATTAATATTAAACACCAGATACATAGTTATTTGGATCATCATGGTACATAACAGATACCAAGCTGATCAAAATATCTATAATCTGGTGATACACAGATGGATGGATTTGGAAACTTTAAAAAACTATTTTTTTCTGACTTATGAATATACAGCAACATACCCTGCAAATGTGAAGAAAATATATCATACATTCAGCATATTACCATACTGTTGTTCCTAAACCTGATTAATAATTCATGGGACATTGGCATTAAAACTGAGACTGTTGCCTTACTACCTGGAGCCGCAAAAAAACATTTAAACATTTTTTATAACGCTGCCAGTGATTTTGTTTCAGATTTCAATTTATCACAAGCAGTAGACGGTTCATGTTCGTTTCTTTAACCAGAAGTACTTTATTTAATTTGTTATAGTTATATATTAACTTGTGTGGTGTAGGGAGGAGTTAGTTAACGAAATAAATTACTGGTAAGTAAATTATGTACCCACAATAATTTTAAAATAAAAACGTTAGACGTGCGTTAGATAGTATAGTAATTATATCACAATGTACTTATTGCAGAATGTTGCAGAAAATGAACCGTGTTAAAATACTACCGGTATTCAAAACAATTAATAAGGTTTACCACAGAATGTCGTCATGTGTAGTACAGAAAAACAGAATTAAAACAATCGATGAGATGCCCCATCCGAGATCGTTACCTGTTGTTGGGACTACTTTAAGCTTGTGGGCCGCAGGGAGCGGATCAAAGTAAGAATAAAAACCGGTCACAGTCACATAACGTGTTTTATGCAATGTTTTACTGATTTATATGATATATTTAAATCAATATAATATCAATTTATTTGTTTCAATGTCAACTTATGTAATATCTATTTAGTTTGGTACACATACTCGTATGTACTTATTTAAATACGATAAACCTGTAATTGATTACTAGCATTCAGAGTTCTTGATTGCATTTTTAGTTTTTTTTATTAGGTATTTTTATTTTGACGTCGTCGTAAATTTATACTTCGGGTGGAAGAGCAGACAAGCATACGGCCCGCCTGATGTGAAGCGATTACCGTAGCCATTTTTACGCTTGCAACATGTAATATCTCTCGCGCCCCCGGCCCCGCTGCAACGCCTTTCTTTCTGGTGACCTCACTCACTCGCAGGTAGGTACACAACAACCCTCAAGGGAATTGTAATTTGGTTGCGGTATTCTGTGATGTGGAGGTACTTCCCCAGTCGGGCCGCTTACAAATACGCTGTACGCAACCTCTCGTTTCCTCCCTCGCTAGGCAGCAGGGTGCACATCGTGCAGGTGAGAATTAGGGATGGCTCTAAAAAGATCGTAATGAGCCGCTTATATCCCAAAACACTACTAGGTTATATCCGACGTGTCACACGCAATTATTTTGTATACAGAAATTAGTACGACAACATTGCGTTTATATAGCTAGTGTCAACAATAGATTTATAGTATTTTTATTGTTTCACCAATAGTAATATTATTTTTTTATAATTTCATCCTATTAAAATTAACTTTCCCATAAACTCGTACAATTTCAGAACATTGTCAAATAGCATTTTGAAATATCAAATAAGAAGTGAAGAGTCTCTAAGAATAATAATTCCTATCACACACACACACACACATATCACAGTTAACACAGTAAAAACTGGCGGCCGATAGTGTTTTTAAAAACAAAACATAAAGCCTATGCTTTCGGCACACATTTTTAAAAACTTTGTGTTTAAATCAAGTGTGTAACCGACTTCAAAAAAGGAGGTTCTCAATTCGACTGAATATTTTTTTATATTATGTATGTTATTCGATATATTTGCGAATTGTGAACCGATTTTCATAATTCTTTTTTTATTTGAAAGGGTATGATTGCAAGGTGGTCCCATATTCACCAAGTCAGGATCTGATGATGAGATGCCAGGGAAATCAAGGGAAACCTTTAAATTTTATAAGCACGTATGGTCAAATTTATTTTTTTATTTGAAAGGGTAATTGCGAGGTGTGTCCATATTCACCAAGTCAGGGTCTGATGATGGGATCCCAGAAAAATCGAGGGAAACCCTTAAATTTGCCCTATGGTAGCCGGCAGAATAAAATTGTGCCACTCCATTGCTCTGCGCTGAATGTCGTAAAAGGCGACGGAATCTTGTGTCACGCGATAACTTTTCTCCCGGAAGACGGGCAGCAGCGTCTGCCGGGGTATTCCACCAATAAGCTGCGCTCGCCAACTGAAGTCAGTTTCAAATTTTTTTATTAAAAATCTACTTTATACCGTATCTACCTCTTTAGGTAGATACGGAAATATAAGGCACTTGTTTTACTTTTTTTTTTTACTTTTATTTAATAAAATCGTATTGCACTTAATTACATTTACTTTTACCGCCCGGTTTCGCTTTTACAGCATTATCAAGGTATTAAGTAAGATGGTTTCCTCATTTTTACAAAAAGAAAAAATGTTTTTAAACAATTATTTATTTTTAATTTACTTTTATGCGCTAGCGCCGGTGTTTATAAACGGACCTTTGCAGATGTTTTTAGAGCGTTCTCTTCCGAATCGAAATAGGTACACCCGTAGTAGATAATCACGTACAATTTGGAGATATTTGTGTGTGAAAAAAATATATTTAAAATAAAAAGAGATGGTGACTGTCAATTAACTCTTTTCTTTAATCATTAATATATTTTTTATAATGTGACATGATAAATTTCTAGAAATAGATTCAGATGCTTCCACATTGACAAGTACTTAATGGGAAAATAATTTTATATTTTTGTGTTTCATTGCCCCTGTTACAATTTTTATTAAATGCTAGGTAGGTAGTAACAATAAATAGGTGTACCTATTCCGCGGGCTGAATTTTCTACTAGTGTTTTTTTCATACACAAAGACTGAACAAATCTGAACTGGGGAACTAAATGCTAGGACACTCACTGAATCGATACCAGGTCCAACTAATTATCGGTACTATATGAAACTGCGTTACACGTGGAAATGAAAATAATGTCATGCATAACGCAAGGTTAAGTAGTCTTAAGTTTTAAACCATAAGATTATCGCGTAGGTACACTCCAATCCAATCCAATCGTAATCTCCGTACCTCCAAAGTATCGTAAGTTATTATAAAAAGAAACAAGTAAGTAGGTAGCCTTACTGAGATCCTATTTAACAAGCCAGTACCTTAATTATTTTAATTCTTACAGACTACACGAATATGTAGATTCTCGCCATAAACAATTGGGGCCAATCTTTTGGGAAAAGCTGGGCGGAAACACGAAATTGGTTTTTGTCAGTGATCCGGTGTTAATGAAAGCCCTTTTCCTAAACCTAGAAGGCAAATATCCGACACATATTTTACCTGGACCCTGGATATTGTATGAGAAGCTATATGGTTCTAAACGCGGTCTATTTTTCATGGATGGAGAGGAATGGTTGACAAATCGTCGTGTTATGAATAAGCATTTATTGAGAGAAGATTCAGAACAATGGCTAAAAGATCCTATTACAAAAACTATTGCCAACTTTGTAACTATATGGGCAACAAAATGTAAAGAACAGTATTTTATACCCAATTTAGAATCGGACTTCTATAGACTTGCAACAGATGGTATGTATGTAAAAGAAATTCTACATTAAAAAAAAGTTTCATGGAATTTTTGCTTCATAAGTCTACTTGAAATTTTCAAGGTTTCGTGTATAATTATTCAACGAGTCAAAGTGGAACTTTCCGCTATTTATAGATTTTAATTTGGGTTTAATACCAAATGTCTTCCTAAGTCAACATAGCTTCGTATTCACATCCCGTATGCCATTAACTTTTGGTATATTTTTCAGTTATAATTAATATATTACTTGGTTCGGAGAGAACCCTTGTAACCAGCAGTCATTATGAAGAACTATTAAGCGTTTTTTCCGAATCTGTAAAAAATATTTTTAAAACTACAACCAAGTTACACGGACTACCGCTACTTTGGTGCCAGAAATTGAACTTACAAATGTGGAGAGATTTTAAGGAGTCTGTTGACTTGTCAATCATGTTAGGTAATTCATTGTTATTATTTAGAATTTTATAGTTATTAATTATATATATTAAAATTATTTGTTAATGTGATGTTTTAATGACTACCTACATCTTAAAATACTAATAAACTTTATATTTCAGCACAAAAAATTGTTCGTGAAATGATGAACAAAAGATATGAAAGTAATGGATTAATCAGTAAACTATGTAACGAAAACATTACAGAAGAAGATGTGACAAGAATTGTTGCAGACTTTGTTATTGCTGCTGGAGATACTGTAAGTTGCATCATATATGTACAGAGTGTTCCGGGATAAAGTGCACAGCACAGGCGAACTACTCCAAAGTTTCAGACGAAAGTTATAGATACGATTTTCCACCAATTGGGCCGGGGGATATGCACATTTTATCCAGCAGCGCCTACTTTGTTATCTAAACAACACAGTAACTAAGAAACATTATCATCTGTTCTGACAGAGTAGGTCCCCCTGGTTGGTCGTAGTACAAAATTAATTCAGGATTTTTGAAAATGTCTATGAATTAAAAGTTCTTTATCAATATGTCTAAGAGTAGGTACCTGCCTACCTAGCTGTGTTTGATAAATGTAAGTGTGAATTTAAATTAGGTATGTTGATTAATTGAATGGCTGAGCTTTACCATTAAATGGTAAAGCTCAGCCATTCAATTAATCAACATATTATTATATAGAATTTAGTATATAGAAGCGATGTTAGTGTTTATTAGAAGAAACGGATTTTCTCAGAATTATGTAGTAAAGAGACGTGTAGGTAGTGCCTTACATACTTATGTACTAACAGATGTAAAAAGATGGAGTTATATGGAACTATGAACTGAGTTGTTCTCGGTGTTTCTAATAGAAAAATAATTTATCTAGAATTGAGACTTATAGCTAAACTAGATCGATTTTTCGCCGTCGTAAACCGTTCTTGTTTTATATAGGTACTTAAGAGGGAAGCAAAAGGGCATGTGGGTCACATGATGGAAGATAAATACATACATAAATAAAAATAAAAACATTTTAATTCGGATTCGCCATCCTATCGTGTTAAATTTTTGTAAAAAAAAATAGAGAAACTTACACACTACGAGTATGTGTACTACTAAGCTTATTTTAAAATTGGAAAAAATTGAAGCAGAGGTATAGGTAAGGTCCTATATGTACTTTATTATCCCATAATTTAATATCTGTTTATTAGTTTTGCATTGGTGTCATCCCAAACTGTAAACAACAGCCATCAAAAGTACATTATTTACACAAATTTTGACACTATGCTTCGAAACATTGGACAACTAATAAAAATTTGCAAGTTTGTAAATTTAATTTTAAAGTTTAGAACAAAAAATCGTTATGGAATTTACTGTGCATATTAGCTTAAAAATATCTGCATCTTATCAGCTTTCTAATGCGGTGTAATAATCACAAATCGACAAAAGAATGACTACAATAGGACCTCAACAATAAGGACAGGTAAAAAACTTGTACATTCAGAAAATAATTTAAAAAAATAAAATCATCTCAATTAAAACAATTGATCATCTTAATTATGCTTTTTAAGTTATTTCAACCTATTGTAGTCATTCCTTTGTCGATTTGTGATTATTATAATCATCATCAGGTCATTTTAGTCTCCACTACAGGAGCACGACCCTCTCTCGTCCGTCTCAGACAGAAGGAGGTTTTGTCCTACACTCCCCACGCTGGCCAGACGGGTTGGGGAGGCCTGATCGATGTTTGAAAACGTATTTCCCTTAGTCGCCTTGTACGACATCCACGGGAAGAGACGGAGTGATTCTATTCTTCTATTCTAGTCTGCCGCAAACCACACGGCTAACCGTGATGTGTGATTATTATACCGCATTCGAAAGCTCTTATGATGCAATGCACAGTAAATTCCATAACGATTTTTTGTTCTAAACTTTAAAATTAAATTTACAAACTTACACACAAACTTAACTTACAATTTTTTATTAGTTGTCACACACAAACTTAACTTACAAATTTTTATTAGTTGTCGAATGTTTCAAAGCATAGTGTCAAAATTTGGGTAAATAATGTACTTTTGATGGCTGTTGTTTATAGTTTGGGATGTCACCATTGCAAAACTAATAAAAAGATATTAAAGTAAGGGCTGATTATTTAAAAAAAATATTGTTCAGGAATTAGGCGATTTTTTTAAAAACTATTTAAATTTTAAATATCTCTAAAATGGTTCACTTTTGGATAAGGCTTTATATGGTTACATAGATTGCATTTGCCCTCTTCTATAACCCTTTCAAAGGAAACATCTAATTACCAATCATCCCGTATATAGGCAGGTGAATAAATAGATGAATAAATCGCCACCCTGTCTATCAACATTGATGGACAGATACATTGCCAGCGTTTGGCTGGCAACACAACGGCAATAAAATCGATCTGTTCACTGACCTAGGATTTTTCATTGTGAGATCTGTGGTTATATCTAGCCGTGTGAGATCGTCATAACTTTTATAGATATATTTTTTTTGCAGACAGCATATACCACACTATGGACATTATATTTACTTTCTAAAAATAATGCTGTGCAGTTTGAAATTCGTAGTAAGAATAAATCATATATAAAATATATTATTAAGGAATCCATGAGATTGTATCCAGTTGCACCATTTTTAACGAGAATTCTTACCAAGGAAAGTGTTCTAGGAGAATTCACGTTAAGCCAAGGGGTAAGTCAATACATAATTACAGACAATTTGGATTTAAATATAGCATAACAATGACTGACTAAATAAATTTCAATATCACAAATGAAATAAAGATTCGTTTTCAGCAACAGACAATATGTAAACATATTTATTGTCAATATGTAAAGAAATATATAAGGTTATCAATTACATTTAGTATACTATAGGTACTTATATGTTGGAAATTGATATACATAACATGGTTAAAACGCAGTAAAATATAATGAATTGTTTGGTGGCGCGGAAATTGACAAACTATTAGATTGAATATCGCCTCGTAAGCCGCGGCCTGTCAATTCTATTCTGTACCAAGCGCTGTACCAACGCAGTATCCACCATGACTCGCGAAACGGTCCTTTCGCGTGTCATGGTGTTCATTTCATAATTAATATGATTGGTGACCATAATATTATTAGCAAGTTGAAGTGGCAGTGGGCAGGGCACATAGCACGGAGGACGGATGACCGATGGGGTCGAAAAGTTCTCGAGTGGAGACCACGTACCGGCAAGCGCAGCGTAGAACGTCCACCCACAAGGTGGACAGACGACCTCATTAAGACCATAGCATCGCGCTGGATGCAAGCCGCTTCCAACCGGTCTTATTGGAGATCTAGAGGGGAGGCCTATGTCCAGCAGTGGACTTTAAATAACTGAGATGATGATGATGATGAACATAATATCCTTTCGGAAATGATACATATTATGTTTTTGTGCGATAAAATTTGTGACATACATTAACACATAAAAATAATTTTATATTTACCGTGCCGATATAGTAGGTAATATAAAAATATTATTTGTGGTTCCGATATTGATGAATTCAAACACAGATTTTTATTATATGGTAAAATTCTTTGTCAAAACTGGTTCTCAAATCATCCGCGTCCACACGCATTTGCGGCGCAGGCAGTAATAATTAATGCACACCGTTTCGACTGGTAGAGGGTGAGTTTTTAGGGAAAGTATCATGCTTTCTTTGAGAGTGTGCTGGATGGTTGAAAATGCTTACATACAAATGACGGGAGATTACCAAAACCAAGCTGAAGAAGAAGGTGACAGCAGTGACTGTCAACGTCAGCTTGACACTGAAAGCCGGTTCCAGTCGGACAGGACCTCAAATAAAAAAAAAATATGTGCTAGATCGAAATATCAGCAGATATATATTTTTTTTTCCCTAAAATTACGATGGCAAAATAAATTACAATCATGATGTCTTTAAGGACAGTGAATAAATGCTGTAGATATGTGTTAACCTCGAATCTTAGAACGTTTAGTGCTATAAGTTATGAGAATCAAAAGAAGAGAGAAACTGTCCCAAGTGGACATGGTAATTTGTTTCGCAATAAAGTATTATGGTCGAAGAATTCGTATTTGTGTATGAATAAAAGGAAGATGTCAATGGAAGGGTTTGTAGAATGGCAGCAACAAACGTACACAAGCATATCTAATAGTTACCTTGTTCACGTAATGCAAGATGGATTGCTTTACATTCACGACTCAACTGGTCTGACTTGGTGGGCTACTGTGGTGCTTTCCACGGTGCTCGTACGTGGGCTTATGACACTACCGCTCACTGTATATCAGAACTATATATTAGCAAAAGTAGAAAACATCAGTTTGGAGCTAAAAGATTTAGTCAATGAGTTAAAAAAGGAGACAGCTATGGCGAAGAAAATGTTCAACTTAACAGATAAGCAAGCAACTATAATATATAAGAAATCAATTAAAAAACAGTGGCAGAAGCTTGTAGTGAGAGACAATTGTCATCCTTTGAAAGCGACTTTGTTGATTTGGTTTCAAATCCCAATCTGGGTTTGCATGTCCTTTGCCCTTAGAAATTTAGTTTATATGGAAGCAGTGGATCCTGCTGCTATTGTGACAATTATGGAGCTATCTACAGGTGGATTTGGCTGGATTCCAAATTTGACAGAGCCTGATCATTCATTGATTTTGCCTGTTGCATTTGGTTTAACAAATTTGTCGATAATAGAGATACAAAGGATGTCAAAGTTAAGACAGCCATCGAGAATGTATAATGTTTTTACAAATGTATTTAGGGTATTTTCCATTATAATGATACCTGTAGCTGCAAGTGTTCCTTCATGTATGTGCCTTTACTGGGTGACTTCAAGTGGATTTGGACTCATACAGAACTTAGTGCTCCTTTCACCACGTGTTAGAAGAAAGTTTGGAATACCAGAAGTCCCAAGTGAAATAGAACAGCCATATAACCATATAAAAGCAGAAACAAAAATAATGTTACAAAAAATTTTACCAAAGAAATCACAATAAAGTATCTGAGACAAAACTATGTATCTTTTATTGCATGGTAGCTTCCACCCGCGACTTCGCTCACGTTTACTTTTGTTTTATAAAAAGGACTTCGCTCACGTTTAATAAAAAGTACATTATGTCCTTCCAAAAACGTTTGAGAATATGTGTATAAAGTTTCATGAAGATTGTTTGAGTAGTTTCGGCATAAAGTGTAACAAACACATTTACATTTATAATATTAGTAGGGATAACATACTTCAAAGTAATTGTATTCTGTTTTTCATAACAGCACTGCATATTTTTAGAGTTACCACAAATTGTTTCTACTCATCAGTATGAATAACTTTTGCTATAGGCCTATAGTTAAAAGTTGAGAATAAAATGGTCAGTGCTGTTCACTTATGTTAAACTTATATTATAAGTAGCTCATCATCATCTTTGATCAAAAGCCCACCTACACATCATCGCCTCAGTGCACATATGGTGCACCCTGTTGATAAACCTAGGCTCTGGCTAAATTGATTATTGGGGTGTAAGTGGTTCATCAACATCTTTGAACCAAAGCCAACTTCACCTGCACGCGGTGCACCCTGCTGACTGACAAACGAAGCTCTGGCGAAAAGAGAGGTAGGGAGTGTAATTGTAAGCTACCCGACTGGGGAACGTGCCTCCACCTCACAGAATACCGAAGCCAAATAACGGTTCCCTTGAGGGCTGTTGTGTTCCTGCGAGTGAGTGAGGACACCAGAAAGGAAGGAGATGCTGCGATGGCAGCGGGGGTGGCAGCGCGCGAGCGATATTTTATGTTGCGAGCGTTAATATGGCTACGGTAACCGCTTCACATCAGGCGGGCCGTATGCTTGTCTACCACCCAACGTAGTATAAAAAAAAAAAACAAAAAAAAAAAAATTGTGCGTAGGTAGTACAAGCTACCTGACTTGGGAACAACCTCCACCTCACAAGATTTCAGTTGAATAATACTTAAGGGCTTAGAGGGTTGTTTTCCTGCGAGTGATTGAGTTCCACAGGTGGCGGCATGGTAACTGCTTTGCAATATGCTTGTGACACTCGATGTAGTACATAAAAAAATGATTTCAGTTCCACTGTAAAAATTGTACATAATTGGAAAAAAGAATTGCTATACTTTTGGATTGATGCATTTGAGTGAGGAGTAAGTAGGTACTGAAGTGTTCCTTACAGTATTACAATATTTGTTGACAAGGCGTGGATGTAGAATTTCGTTCTATGGCATATGGCACTTCTTTGTGGAAGACTTTCAATTGCTTTGCTGAAGATAATGAGGACGATGTGTATATAGGGGTTTATTGATTTGTTGAGAGGGTAATTTCCTCTTAGCAGTAATTAGGTGTTCCAATATTTTTTAAAATTTAACCCAATTGCCCCCATCATGTAGTTTACTCAATACACTCACGCTAGTTTAGCCAACAGAGTTGCTAGCAAGCCAGTGTTGTGTTGTGAACTGTGCGGTTGACGCTGGCGTAAACGTGACTATGAAATTAGCCTTATTTTCGCACTTTCTTGTGCTGATGAGGCAGTACATGTCAATAGAAATAAAATACATGTCATGTAAACGTATTTTATGACATGATGTCATGTAAACGTATTTTATTTCTACATCTTAATTCCTACTGTACTACCAATACTACCAATAATCCCTCGTGGGAACTCACTACTAGGGTTGCCAACTTTTTTTACAAGGAAAACAGTATATTAAAAGCTGCGTAGTAAAACAAACAGTATACTAAGGCCCAGTGCATGCGGAGCAGTACAATAAACAGTGCTATGGTCAAATGAAGTTTTTTTCAACAGTATTAAAGCATAGAAAACAGTATAATACTGTTTTTAACAGTATGGTTGGCAACCCTACTCACTACTGTTTGAATAGTCAGGCCTCGGTAAGTCATACTTACTTATTATATTGAATTAATGCATCTTCACATTTTTTCTGTAACAATGTTTTCTATTAAATTAAGTTGAGGAGCTCGATGGCGTTGCGTGTGGCAGTCTAATCGATCACGCAAGTCAAGCAACGTCGACTGTAGCCTATCTATCTTGGATTAGTTTATTTATCTCGAGATCCTCTGCTTCGGAGGGCACGTTAAGCTGTTGTCGCGGCTGTTGTCGTTAGATGACAGTCATTAAGCCAAGTCTATGGCCTTTAGGGGGCTAGAAAACACTGACCTCCGCCAACCCGCAGTTGAGCAGCTTGATGGAGTATGCTCTAAACCCCTTCGATTGAAGAATAAGGGTTGACGACCAGGACCAATAAATTAACATTAAAATTACATTTGTAGACCCCAGTGATAGCATCCATATACACGTCAGGACGAGATGACCAATACTTTAGTAAGGCTGACATGTTCATGCCGTGCCGCTGGGACAGGAATGATCCACGGAGGAACGAGTTCAATAACCATGTCCCATCTGCTTCACTGCCGTTTGCTTTGGGTGCCAGGTCATGTGTAGGACAAAAAATTGCTATGCTGCAGCTAACTGAAGCCATCTATCAGGTAAAGTACATACCTATAAGCAATAAATGCATTACTATTATCATCTAATATATCGTACGGTATGGCCACTCCCTGGCGCTCTCTCGTACCGACCTTAACTCTCATGTGAATCAAATCTGGAACAATTTGTTCAACGTGTTGATGTGAAGACGTCTTTAAAATTGTTTCCATAGGGAGGCAATTCAAAAAAACGAATGATAACAAAATCGGGGGATACAGTTTGGTGTTGCAGCTACAAATCTACCATCATCATCCAAAATTCAATGACACCAATGGATAGATGAAGGATCAAAGAATTGATTACGGACTATGGAACATCGCGTGCGGGGGAGGGGGAACCGCTGCCATTTTGAGATAATTTTAGTGCATATAACGTATTTACGTACAACACGGGCGTGTCCATGACACAACCATACCCCACTTTTTTGTTCACGTATACGTTACGTGTTAACGACACAATAAGTTATAAAATATTTTAATATTGTTTTGAAGTTGCCACTGTCATTAACTCAGGGATATTTACAAAGAACTCTGGCATGCATGTCAGTGTACCCATCTCGATTCATGTTGGTAAAATAAGTGGTTCCTTATATGTAGCTGTAGAATAGCATGCCAGCAGTCAATTTACTGATTTTGTAAGAGATGTCAATATAACATGTGAGCAGAATTATGGTTATTATGTTTGTTACAGATTGTAAACAATTTCGATGTACAGTGCGTAAACGACACAGAAGTGGACGCAATCACCTCACAAGTTTTGATTCCCAATCAAGATATTCAGCTGAGGGTATCTTTAAGAGACAAATGAAAAAGTGAACGTTATTAAAGTTATTATATAACTCTATTTTCTCATTTTCACATTATTTTTATAGGAATAAAAAAAATATTAATCAAAACATTACTCGTTTTAATAGAAAATAAAATATACACTTCATAGTTGAAACCTTTATAAAAATGTAGGTAGTTGCAATTATACAGACATTTAGGAATGATCCATAATAAATAAATCTATATCTACAATTAATGAAATACATGTATTCAGAACTGAAGGCCAATTCTCGTAATTATTTTAAGTATGATCGCAGAATGAAAGTTAACTGAACCGAGATTGAGATATGAATTGACTAAGAATTGTATTGATTTCATATTATGTATTTGATTTCATTCATAAATTAATATCAATTCATATTGAGCCCAGTATACCATTCTTAGTTTGTTTGCTTTTCAGTCATATTTCCACATAATCACTCTTTAATAAAACTTTGAAGCTGCATGTCCTGATACGAGAATACCAATCAATTATAGAGAATAACGAGAATTGCCCTTCAGACAGCAAAATAAATTACATATATAATATTTACTAGATTATTTTACTTTTTGAGGACCAGCTAACAGTTAGCGAAGTAGTTAGAAGTTATAGACATTTGAATTCTGAATATAATTTTATATGCATTTGATGCAAGTTTTACCCAGCGTGAATGTGACAAGGGTATTACATACCCACATCTTCATTTTATAGCTGTTTCCTTAGCCTTAATCGGGATGAGCAATTTAGCTTTATTAGCTTAGGCGGTGAAGTATGTGAAGGTTGAACATTAAAGTTTAGAGGAGGGAGGTAGACTAGTCGCACTTATAAGCTTTGTCATACAATATATTACTCCTAATAAGTTAAAGATGCATCGCTATAAAAATGGTGTTACCACGTGTTTATTTTTCCCCATCATGGCGTAGTTATATTCTATGGTGGTAGATAATTCATTGACTCCGAATTTAACGAAACAGCGTCGAAACTCACGTGGGATAAGTTCGTTTCGTAGATTTTTATCGAGGATGCGATCGTTCCTTTTTGTTTGTTATAGATTCACTATCTTGACGTCAGCAATCGAGGCTTGAATGAGGTTTACCTCACTCAAGCCTCGATTGCTGTAATCATATATCTAGTCCGACTGGGGAAGTACCACAACTCACAGACCGCAGCCAAATAACCCCTTGTTTTATTTCTGTCAGTAAGGATACCAAACTTGAGAGCAGCTGCGCTAGCAGACGGAATGCCGGCGAGTGAGCCTTATAATTATAATACCCTTTAATAATAATAATAATACCCTTTGAATTGCAAATGTCAATAAAGACGCAGTAACTGTTTTACATCAGACGGGCCATAGGCTTGTTTAGCACCTAGCGTGGTATAAAAAAATATTAAATAAACTGGATGTCATAACAAGCCCGCTCAGATGTCATAACTCAAGTACATATCGTATAGACATTTCCGATTTTCATTTGCCCTACAGTTGGATATTTAAATAATATTTTATTTTACAAGTTGTCTCCTAATCATACATTTGATGTCGTCTAACCACTGGTCCTTATATTCCAAACCAAGTATAGTTGTGAACGACCGCGAGCGCGCCGACTCGCTCATCTTCCCTGTAAGTATGTAAGCCACAGACTCGACACATAAAAACCCCATCCCTTTGCTCAGAGACCACACATAAACTTTATCAGCATTTTCAGGCGTCAACTGAAATTGCAATATGGCACTACTTAACAACCCTTTAAGTTTATCAAGTAAATATCTATCAGCTAATAAGAGTGCTTCTAAGTTTGTCTCTAATAACTCCGCCATTGGAAAAACTTGTACATCACACTTGGGGTTATTTAGACCGCAGTGCAATAAAGTAATGAGGTATTCAAGAGCGGGTTTAGTCACGTCTCTTAATCGGACACATTTTTCTATAGATTCCTTGAAACATCCCATTAACATAGCACTAAAATAATCCGAGTTTTGACACAAGAACACCTTATTAGCTTTAACAGTAGATTTATCGTCCAACTCAAAGGTAACTATGTCGTCTACAGCTAAATTGTCTAATATAGGATCGTAACTAACACAAACTTGATCTTTGAACCTATTTTCTAGAGTTTTTGGATCCTTAATATGTACATTTGTTGCTAATTTCACAAGCGCCGTAACGCACTCTTCGATATTTTCTTTAGATTCAGCGATATTTACAAACAGGAAATTCAATGCATTGCAGTCTATAAAATACTTCTTTAAAGGTTTTTCAGTCCTGAAACAGATTTATATAAAGTTACTTTAACCATAATAAAAAAAATAACTAACATTACATAAAGACAGTGGGACTTATGTGACGTTGTTTTCAGTACTATAGTGCTGGTATCCCAAAATCTTTAGACCAAGAGCGAATGTTTTTCAAATATTTATAATTGAATATTTGTTTTTTTTTAATTTGGTTTTTTAGTATGATTATTGCTATTTTATGAAGGACATATGATAAATATTTAGATTAATCTAATCTAAAAATACTATTAATTGACATTGTTAATAGAACTTATTTGACATAATCTAATCTAATTGACATGCAATAATATTATTAATAACGAATCGGGCCCTTGTATAAATAAAGGACAGAATAAATTGACATTCACGTATTTAATATATATTTTTTTTATATGAAAATAGAAATAAAGACTATATTAATAGGAATTTTTGCGATATTTACCTTACAATATATGGCAGTGTTAACGACAGAGTTTGTTTCATACATGAACTCCCTTTAAGTAGCTGGTAACTAATTTCACCAATTCCATAGCTGGACTCGGCAAGTATTGTCAGCTGAGCTAAAAGTTTTGCACTCAGCCTTAATATCTGAAAGGCAAAAACCATTTTCAGTATTTACCTATACATAAAATTATAATAAAACTATAAAGGAAATGGATTCCTCTCGTTACATATAAAGGGCATGCCAAACTGTATGCGAAACGAGGCTCAAATCGCTTATGTCGCTCAACTATTTTTTTCTATATGAGATGGAAAGCAATCACTGCCGTCCATGGAGATCAGTAACACCAAGGGGTCGCCGATCCGTTGCCAGCCTCCTTCCTTTCTTGCCTTCTGGTGGCTTCATTCACTCGCAGGAATACACCAATCCACAAGGGAATTGTTATTTGGCTGCGGTATTCTGTGAGTTGGAGGTACTTTTCCCCAGTCGGGCACCTTAAAAAATACGCTATGCGCCAGTCTTTTCGCCAGAGCCTCGTTTGTCAGTTAGCAGGGTGCACCACGTGCAGGTGAGATTGGCTTTGGTTCAAAGATGTTGATAAACCACTTACACACTAAAACTTGTGACAAGAGAGATAACGTAGCGTTCGCGAGCTCCCAAGTTCGTAACGCTGGCGTAGTTTAGCTTTGTTGCTCTCTGAGCTGGCGAACCAGACGTTATTTTTCTCGTTTATAGTTTTACTCCTGACTGTAGTGAACTTCACTATTCATTGTCTTTTTATAGACCACAGTTAACCTGGCTACACAGGAGACACGGTGATAGGAATCTGTGGTCGGCCTGTACTTACTTGTTTACATTGTTGGCATTTTGTTGGTGGATGCCTGGAGCTAACAGACATGCTGTGTAATCTAAGAGCTAAGCGATGCTTTAGTATACTCATCAAACACAGCGCATTGCTGGAAGTAGAAAAAAAATATTTGCACGATAAGATGTTTGTACAAAACGTAGACTTTGATAGTTGGAAAAACGGGATTTTACATAAATAGTAGATTAGTAGCCAAGGGCTGTAAGGCATCAATTGCAGCCCGAGATATTTAGGCGCACGAGCGCAGCGAGGGCGCCTATAGTTCGAGGGTGCAATTGATGCTTACACCCGAGCTAACTACTCTGCTTTACATCTCGATTGTGAGGTAAGTAGAAAAAAACCGGTATTACAAGAATAAAAGACTTTACTTGTTTTTCTTTTCGCCACTTCATGAACTCGTCGTAAGTTTTCAAATATCTCTCTTTAGAACTTTCAGGCAAAATATTGTTAATTGCTGCTTCAGCTTCCATTTTTATTGAATCGGGAGTGCAGCTTATATCTTCATCACTTGCAGAACTCATGTTTTTTTCCTAATTAGCACGTAATTATAAAAAAATCCCGAAAACAAACAATATTAAAAGTAAAAGTTTCTATTCCCGCCTTTTTTCATCTCTTTTTTTTTATTTTATTTTTTTTTCTAGAAGGAAATTGAGCTTCGCCGTTCGATATTTAAATTGATGACTATTATACTCATACGAAGACAAGGCTGAATAGCGAAGCGACCTCTTTTGTCATTGGGCTGAATGCATGATGTCTATTGCCAGTATGATGGTTAGACGTACGCGAACTTTTTGAAAGAGTGAAGTGTTTTTTTTTTAATTACTTACCGCCCTAGAGCCTTTTATAGCTAATAGGTAATAAGGACCTACTTACCGAATATGAGAGATGTAAAGTATTTTTACATCTCTCATATTCGGTAAGTAGGTCCTTATTACCCCCAAATGGGGCTTGTAGGTGACCAATTAGAGCTCTAGGGTAATAATGTAGCTATAAAAGGCTCTAGGGCGGTAAGTAATTAAAAAAAAAACACTTCACTCTTTCAAAAAGTTCGCGTACGTCTAACCATCATACTGGCAATAGACATCATGCATTCAGCCCAATGACAAAACAGGTCGCTTCGCTATTCAGCCTTGTCTTCGTATGAGATATTAGTCATCAATTTAAATATCGAACGGCTAAGCTCAATTTCCTTCTAGAAAAAAAAATAAAATAAAAAAAAAGAGATGAAAAAAGGCGGGAATAGAAACTTTTACTTTTAATATAATGTTTTCGGGATTTTTTTATAATTACGTGCTAATTAGGAAAAAAACATGAGTTCTGCAAGTGATGAAGATATAAGCTGCACTCCCGATTCAATAAAAATGGAAGCTGAAGCAGCAATTAACAATATTTTGCCTGAAAGTTCTAAAGAGAGATATTTGAAAACTTACGACGAGTTCATGAAGTGGCGAAAAGAAAAACAAGTAAAGTCTTTTATTCTTGTAATCCCGGTTTTTTTCCACTTACCTCACAATCGAGATGTAAAGCAGAGTAGTTAGCTCGGGTGTAAGCATCAATTGCACCCTCGAACTATATGCGCCCTCGCTGCGCTCGTGCGCCTAAATATCTCGGGCTGCAAGTGATGCCTTACAGCCCTTGGCTACTAATCTACTATTTTTAACTTGCATTACTATAAAATTATAAGTGCTTGTTATGCAGAATAGATCCAACTGACAAACTATGGCAAATTGAGATATATACATAGCGAGAAAGGTCAAATAGATTTTTATATAATCACAACAGATTTTAGCAGTTTGATGACATATGCTTCTCAAAACGTATACTGCGTCATATTTTTATTCCTATTATACTTTAAATAGCTTTAATTTAAAAGTAACAAAATGTCGGTTGGATCTATTCTGCATAAAAGGGTCCAAGTTACAATTCATGCTTGTTATAAAAAAATATAGTGCCATCTGTTAACAGATACTTAACAATAGATTTACCACAGATGAACGTCTTTGGATTTTACAAAAAGAAAAATATATATAAAGCAGAGCAAAGCTCTTGTGTGCCAGATATTATCATAATGCGAGTCATTTTAGGTCCTAATTGGACCATAAAAAATTGTTATTAGAACCTTAAAATAAATAAATAATAATTAAATATTCCTGGACAAAATTACACAACGTCATCTAATCCCAAACTAAGCACAGCTTGTACTATGGGTATTAGATAACATGATAGAATATACTTAAACACTTTTTTTTTGTAAATACATACATAATAATACATAGAAAACACCCAGACCAAGACAAACAGAACATGTTCATGTACACAAATATTTGTTTTGTGCGGGGATCGAACCCTCGACCTCGGGGTCATAGTGGCCATTGCTAGCCATTGGACCGAACTTATCCTTCAAAGTTCCTATTGATCTGATATGTCTGTATGTTGTTTACATCAGTTGAGATTTTATTTATACGCCTATAGAGCAGAGTGTGATAAAGTCTCAGAAGTAAAAAACTACTATTTTAAATATGTATATCATCGTCATCATCAGGTCATTTTAGTCTCCACTACAGGAGCACGACGCTCTCTCGTCCGTCACAGACACAAGGAGGATTTCAAGGAGGACTGTCCAAACGGGTCGGGGAGGCCTGATCGATGTTTTCTAATGAAATCCTTAGTCGCCTTGTACGACATCCACGGGAAGAGACGGAGTGATTCTATTCTAGTCTGCCGAAAACCACACGGCAAATATGTGTATGTCTACAATGAAATTAACATACCTCAAAACCCGAGCTAGTATTCTTGCAGCTCTTCCTAAAGGCCTCTTACATCTCTCTACGTAATCGAGCAGCGCGTTCATGCACTCCCTGCCAGTGAGCAGCTCGAGCGTGTGGTTCGGCACGGGATCTTCGCGCACGCCGTGGGAGTTGCACGCGCCGTGGGACACGCGGAATAGCAACACTAGCACACACGCAATGCGAGACGACTTCGTGCTCAGGTCTATTTTACTTGCATCTTCTAAAAAAAGAAAAGAGATATAAACTATAAATACAACGAAAACAGCAATATATAACTTTTTTTTTAGACTAATTAAAAAAAAACTAGTTGTCGCCCGGTGGTCGAAATTCGACCATAATTAATTTAAATACAGACACTACCGTGTGTGTAATGTATTTAACTTAAATTTTTAATTTTAATTTTTGCTTCTTGTATTAACACAGAGATATATGACCCGCTTGCGATGTTCACAAGCCTAATGTCTGGTCGACACTAAATATGTAAATAACAAAATGTTTACTTTTGTCTTTGTTTCTATATATAATAAATAAGTTATAGATATTTTTTATACGACGTCGGGTGGCAGACAATCATCCAGCCCGCCTGATATGAAGCGGTTACCGTGCCCATTAACGCCCGAAATGTCGTTCGCGCGCCGCCACCCCCGCTGCCAACGCAGAAATCCATTCTTTCTGGTGACCTCAGTCACTCGCGGACACAACTATCCTCAAGGGATTTGTTATTTGGCTGCGGTATTCCGTGAAATGGAGGTACTTCGCCAGTTGGGCAGCTTACAAATACGCTGTAGGTACCAATCTTTTGCCAAATCCTATTCCTTACAGACCCACGGCACAATTACAATGCTCAACTGGTTGTGCCGTGGGCACTTTTGATTCCCTTCTACACAACTTGTTGATGCGTTGAGAAAAAAATGTACCTATGGCCCAATTGACATAAACTGAAATATATACCTCATTTTAAAACATTTTGATGGATCTTAGTAGACAAAAGGGAAATCAAGAAAGATATTAATTCAAAAATTCGTCAGTTGGGCGATAGGTACTTTTTTTTCGCAACGCATCAACATGTTGTGTAGAAGGGAATTAAAAGTACCCACGGCACAACCAGTTGAGCATAGTAGTTGTGCCGTGGGTCTGGAACGATCCTATTTCGCTAATCGGCAGGGTGCACCACGAGCAGGTGAGGTTGCCTTTGGCTGTAAAAATCGTGTTGAGCCATTTACACCCCCAGGTTGCCCAGATTCACACATGTACTATGTTTTGTTTATGTGAAATAAAGAATATATGATATACCAATCTTGGCCTATTCCCTAAATGTAGAACCTACTAGATGATCTGTTAAGTTTGATATGAGTAAATTTTGAGTTGTAAAAAGAAATAGGAGGCCACTCCGGCACTCGTCCCACCTTCAAGAGGCAGGTCCTCGTCGATGCTCTCGTCGTCCATGATGAGGTCGTCGAGGTGGTGCGCCATCTGCGCCGCGTCCGCCTCGGCCGCCGCCTCGCCCACTCCCGCCGCCACCGCAGCAGCCTCGCCCTCCGTCTCGCTGCACACCGGCGAGTAACGACCTGATATCTCAGAATCAGAGGTATCTGAAATCAGTAACAGGACATTGTTGGGATGGAATTAGTGTATAATATTTTACTTAAGATATCGAATATATATTTGTTATAGTTTCACTGCGCCACCCACATGTTCAAATATACTCTGTGTCCTTTTCTACCCTAAGGTTGTCTGGAAGAGATTGCTTAAAGCGATAAGACCGCCTATTGTGTTATCCTTTAATTCTTTTTGTCTGTAATTTATTTGGTGCAATAAAGAGTTATTGTATTGTATTGTATGGAAATGTAAGTAGTCTAACATTCGTTTTTATATAAGCTAGTGGTCGCCCAGTGGTCCAAATTCGATCTTAATTAATTTAAATTATGACTTTAACAATAAACAAAAAAGTATATGCGTGTGTGTGTGTCAAATACATGGTAGTGTGTGTAATGCTTTTCTTATTGATTTAATCTATTTTTTATGCATAATTAAAAAAAAATACAAATCTGCACTCCTTCTCTATATATAAACTATAAGTGTGAGAAATTTAATTCTCCTCCGTCCGCGAAATTTTAATAAAAAGGGGTACAGTTTTTGCTTCACAGATTAATATATAGATATGTCTGATGGTACCCACAGTCAGCAAACTTTTATTAGCCAATTAGGGCCACATAGTGGGAAAAAAAGTGACGCGGCGGGCCGTAATTATTGAGTACTTCGGCAATTTAGTATTCGTATTATAGTACTCGATGATGTCATTAAAAACGAATTCAAGTGCATTCACGTTTTGTGTTTCGGTGTCAAATTAAAATAATGATATTATTAAAATCCCTGTCACTGGACGCTGGGAAACAATCGGCTCGCAGGCCACCAGTTACCACAGCGAGGCATTGTTGTAATTGACTGAATAGTACATTTCAGGATTTAATACTGGAAAAAATAAGAAATCGGCTAATTTCTCACAAAAGAAACAACTCGCAATAAGTAAATCCATCTAGTCCCAAACTAAACAAAGCTTGTACTATGGGTACTAGGTAACTGATAAATTACTTATATTTTTTTTGTTAAAACATACATATAATACATAGAAAACACCCAGACGAAGAAATGCTCATACACACAATGTTTGTATTGTGTGGGGACCGAACCCGCAACCTCGGAGTTAAAGTAGCCATTGTTAGCCATTCGACCACCGGGCTCGTCGACTTTGTCTAGACTGCCTGGGCTGTACTATAATAATAAACGAAGACACATTACCTTCATTAACACTAAATGGAGAAGTTGGACTTCCCGAACTACTGGGACTCCACTGGTATTCCGTCCAATAGGGTGACGCCGAACTGCCTTCTCCAGTGCTAAATCCAGACTCAGGGCTCCAATCCCATTTGGCTCGTTTATTTGATGATAGTCCTTTGTATTCAGGACTGAACCCGGACTGATTCCCATCTGAATACGGCGACATTGGGCAATAATCTGTTCTATCAGGACTAAGCGCTCCCCGGGAGCTTGACTGAGGCAAAGGGAGCCATTCGGGGCTTTTTGGCTCCCAGTAAACACCAGCTGACCAGTCCTTGTTGGCCATTTTTATCAACTGTGTTGTCTGAAAAATATTTTTAAAGGTAAGAAGACATACATAATCAGAATGTGTTTGTAATGTATGGTATCTGCTGTATCGATAAAAGACATTCGTTACTGATCTATCAACGAACAGCTCAAACCACTGGAGGGATCGGATTGAAATTTGGCATACATGTAGCTATCATGACGACAGCCGAGACAGACGTCTTTTTTATTCTAGGTCAAGTAATTTTTCGAGATTTCTTAATAAGTGGCTGACCTTTCGAATTTAGTTTATAATAGTATTACTTACATTATTACAAGATTTTGGACTACCAGAGCGAGCTCTCTTGACGCCTTTACGTTTTTGAGTCGAAGCGTCATCGTCGCTGTCTTCGGAAGCATCGCTATCCATTGCGTCAATGAACCCGACGATCATATTATCTCTCTCAATTACTACCTTCAGTTCATCTTCATTTTTGGTAGTGAATTGATTCTTTCGCCGCATAAAAAGGCTTCCTTTTGATTCCGAACTCTTGGGAGTTAACTCCGTTGTTTGTGGCTCGGACTCCGCTTTAACACAAGCTTTAGGTTTATTTTTCATCAATTGAATATCTACAGTTTCAGTTTCCATATCCGTGCGTTCCATTTTGTGTTCGAAGTCCATTGTAGCAAGATATTTAGTTAATTCCTCAGTCAATAGGCCAATGAGCCCCTCGCTAACGAGTATCTGGAATGCTGTAAGAAAATGTTAATTAGGTCTAGATAGACCTCAAGAGAACGACCGAAAGTGGTTGGATGCGAAAAGCGGAAGATCGCATATGGTGGAAGGCATTAAGAAAGGCCTATATTTATATCTAATATATAAAATTCCCGTGCTTTTTGTTTGTTGCTAAATTTTGAAATTTTTATGAAATTTTGTGTGCATATCGGGTAGGTCTGAGAATCGGCCAACAACTATTTTTCATACCTTTAAATGATAAGGGTGACCCACCCCTAAATATTTTATGTTATGACAAAACAACGTTTGCCGGTCAGCTAATATACATAGATACAGGCTGATGATGATGGAACTTAAGTTTCCAACACAGAAAAAGCGACCACATCGCCTAAGCAACGGCGTTAGCATAATATTATTTCAAACCAATAACTGTGTTAACATGGATTTTTCCGAAGCCAAATGCTCAGATTTCGGAAATATCTGTATTACATTATTGTGGAATGAACTGCCTGTCGAAGTATTCCTAGGTTACTAGAGCACGGCTACGGGTATAGGTGATAAATAGTACTTATAGACACTCTCTGCTGCTCTCTCGATCCGATTCCTGAGTGGAATCTGGAACAGGTTTCTATATTTCATTGCAGTCACAACTTCTTCGTCGAATTTTTTCGCTAATCAGTTAAAAATAAGTGTAAAAAGTATCTAAGTGCCCACATAAAAAAGCCCAGCGGCAAATAAAGAATTTTCGTATCATTTCAGATAGTTTGTATTTACCCCTGTGTCCATGAAAAATGCTGCATGTCAACTGAGCCAATTTTGTAAAAGATCACATCTTTGTCTTGACATTCTCGTCTTTTCTTGTGCTGATAAATATAAAATACTTACATGTATCATCAAACACATATTGTAACAATGCGTGCATGGCGGAGGGGTGAGCTCGGGCCGCAGAGACCAGGAGAGGTAGTCCGCCGCAGTGCCGCAACCGCGAGCGGTTCACAGACTCGCCGCTGAGCTGAGCGAGGGCGCGCGCTGCCCCTTCGGGCCACCAACACACCTCTGTCAATAATATATGAAGAAAAAATGGTCATTTGCATCATCTCATCTCATTTGCAAGCATCAACTCATAATCATGCCACTGTGGCGATACTGGTTCGAAGGATTTTCGAAGGTTTTGCATCAAAAGGGTTTACAGTCTAAACCCTTTCGATGTTAAAAATATGGCTCCATTGATTTGATTGAATGATATTCACAAAAAACGAATCTGGTTTGTGAGGTCTGAGGGACCATAGTTTTTTCGTTATACTTTTTTAGGTTTGATACTTTGCGAATTGTATTTAGTGAATAAGTTTCGACACATTATATAGGTACCAAATGTCTGTAAGCACATTTACTTCATTTATCTAATACTTCCGGAGATCTCGGATATAGCGTATGAGGATTGGGGGATCACACTTAACCATATTTTTTAAAATATTGTACTACCACTTCCAGAACTCATTCAACATTTGTTTTGAGATTAATACTAAACGTTGATGAACTTATCTTGCGAATTTGAGTCCCTCAATTCTCACACGTATGCCGCTTCACATCAGACGGGTCGTATGCTCGTTTGCCACTCGATGTCGTAATATTCCTTATTACCTGACAGCTTTTGTAATACCCCCACTAGGCATTCTACTAATCCAGCCGTGCCAAGAAGAGGCCGACACGACGAAAGAAAGCATAGATTCATTAGGCATTTAAGGGCTAATGTTTCGTGTGTTTTTGTTAATGCCACAAGACATTGGTATCCTCTGCCATCTCCTTGAATCTGTAATTTTTATAATAATAATTTATATTATTTTATTTTCATTAAAAAATGAAGTCCACAATTTCATTTCGGATTTTGGAAGAATCATTTTTAGTTTACTGATAGTTCAATTTTAAAGTTTTAATCTTGAACCTACATAAAATAGATTGAATTACAGGTAAAGATGCTTTTTGAAGTAAAATTTCTTCACGCACGCTTGACTTAGGGAGTAAGCTGGTGAATGCGTGACGAGAGCGTTACGGAAACGGCGAACGGAAGTTGATAGTTTAAGAGAGGAAGATATAAGTTAGTAGAGCTAAAGAATTTTTACTTCAGTCCCGCGGTCTAAAGCCCACTCTTTTTTTAGTGTACTACCCTACAGATTTAGAGTATCTACTAGGTATGAGGTGACAAATATGTTCTACGATAGATATCTACGATGAAACATATATAAATCTATGTTATGTATCGTAAGTATATCGTAGAAAATATTTTTGCTAGTAAGTAACCTGGTTAGAGAACTTTAACATTATGTATTTTAGGCAGAGTAAATAACTACATTAATTTAATTAATTTACCTGTTCTGCACATTGCACTGTAGAATGTGTGGTAAAATATCCTAAGCATTTCAGTATAGTGACAACCAATTCCTGTTGACTCTTCCTGAGACCCTCTGCTTCTTTCTGAGGGTTAGTAGATTTGATGATACCGGCTGATTCGCATTCAGTGGTTAGAAGAATAGCGACGCATCTCACTGCATTTAAAGTTAGCATCTCCTCTCTTTTGTCTACAACCATCCAAAGCTGCCTGTATGGAAAATTTATAATTATTAAGTGCCCCTGCAAACTCTACGTTTTCATGCAGCAATAAAGACGATCCGCAGAGCTGTCGTTCCCGTCTACGGCTACTCGGCTACTCGATACGACAGACGCCTTACAGGAAGCATACATTTTTATTGTTCTTTACGAGAAAGACTTTTCGTCACGGCAGCCTGGCGCTGATTTATTGCATGCGACTGGCGTTGAGTCTGACCTCGCACCGTATTTCTAGTATTATATACAAATATTATACAAAAGTAAAGAAAGAGAGAGTATAGACAGTAGTAGTAGTTGTATACAAGAGCCTACTCCAATTAATTTGTCTATGCGACTCGGCAGCTCTACGCCATCCAAACTAAGTACAAAATAAAGAACTCTTGTATATAAATATATACCTATGCCACAATATTCTCGTAAACGGCTATAACGATTTCATTGCTTCAGAAAAGGGAGCAAATTGAATAGTCGTTTGGGAGAACTGGAATTACAAATGAACCAGTCAATATTTTTACGCAAAATAAACTTATTCAAACTTTGGAATAAATAAACAATGCCTGTTTGTTTAATTATTTTGAAGTTTTCTTACCCGTAATGGAATTATGTTTACGTTCAAAATTGCATAAAAATTGGTGTCATCAAAAAATAGATTTTTGGAGGCTTATAATTTAAATAAGTATTGTTTTTCTAACTGCAATAATAAGCAAAAAGCTTAGATTATGTTGGAACAAATCCATATCATACATAATTATGAATGTTCACCATCAAAGAGTGAAGTAATTAAATTTCTACACTTGCATTGAAATGTAACTGAACAGGGGAGTCTTAACATTATTTACTGAAGCTAAAAATCCACATATTTATGCCACAATATTCTCGTAAACGGCTATAACGATTTCGATTAAATTTAGAATATAGGGGGTTGCAAAGTAGAAAGAACCAACTACCTAAATGTTTTATTTTCTACAAAAAATTTCATATTCAAATATGTCATATGAGGAAATCTGTTAGCTCAAAGATATGTTTGCTAGTCACTCGATAATAGTTGGCACTATCATCAAGGTATTGAAAGTTATGAGTCGCAGACTGTCGTTGCGTCTAGTCTGATGCAGCGATAGTGTGCGCGGGCGCTACATACTTGTAAAGCTTGTCCATCAATAGAGCGAATTTACACATACATGAGTCTTACTTACCTAATAGCCCTTACCGCCATTGTAAGAGTAGGATACGATGTATTCTTGTCTCTGCTTTCTATGAGCGTGATCAGGGCGCCAACGGCGTTTTGGTTATGTAAACCCTCAGCATTGGTAGTATTTTGTGACATGTTACCTATAACTCGACAAGCCCGTCCTACTATGCTATCTCGGCATACTGTCTTCAATATTGTTATTAATGGACCAAAACTATTAAGCTTCCCAACCTATAACAATTTGGTAAAAAATTAAGAATTAAGTTTGGTGAAATTTTTATTATTTATTGTCTGTGTGGTCAGTAAAAGGGGCTCAAATCCACTAAAAACTGTGAAACAAGTTAAGTATGACAAATAATCAAGAAATACTTTTATTTTTTATTTTTGTTAATTTATTTAAGAGTGTTTCTATTATTCTGTGAATGTAATGCCAGTGTGCATTTTTTTTACAATAATACGGAAAAACGAGTTTATGGTAGCCTGATGGAAAGCAATTAGAAGTAGAAAATGGACTCTATGCACATCAGGGGCATTATTCGAACATGTTGTTGTTAATCTGATAAAAAAAAATACTAACTTTAAATCTCCTGGAAAAACGACCAGTCTTGTGGTATGCCTTAGCCAAACTGCCTGCATGACTAAGTGCTCCTAGTCGACTGTCACGAGTTGTAGGTTACAATAAGTTACATTATATCAAATTCATAATTCTAACTAATTTCCATAGTAATTAATTAATTAATTACAATTATAATCCTTAAAAATTGGTTGTTGTACATTTTGTCACAAGTATGTGTAAATTTGCCACAGTTCTATTTTATGAAGCAAATTCGTCATATATTAATTTTAATTATTGTAAATTCGTCACCATGGTTTTCCCATATATACAGCAGATAAATCAAACAAATATACGTTGAAATTGTGTAGTCTCTTTAGATGCCGTGTATTCAAAGACTAATTTAAAAGCAAATATATATGTCAAAAACGCGTCGCGACCATACGAACCACTACCTGCTGTAATCGATAATACTGTGCAAATACAACACTTTCTCGAAATAAAAAAAAAACGCCTCCATGCCAATGAACTTAATCAGTTCAAGTTGAAATAGAATGCATTTCTTTTCATACATACATTTATCATATTCAATATTCATGCATATAGAAAAATGTTATATTCGACCAGTACAATTAATTGGTTATTGATGAGATTATTTTCATAACGGCGAGCGTACAACATTACATCAGACTTCTTAAAGGGGCCGCTACGCGTTGGATCCATGTCCCCGCGCACGCCTACCAAATGACCGGGCTTGACCCGTGATAAAGAAGAGATACATAATAATTGGTTGTTTGTAAAGTTTGTTTTAGGGCGATATTTTTACGTGATAACGTCATAGGAAAACATCGCCCAATGGAGTGAAAGAGAGATAGATGCGTCACAACACGCCATTCGTGGCTCTCTATCGCTTGTTCCGCGCTCTCGCTTGCACGCTCGGCTTAAGCGTAACGTCACTATGAGTCATGCTTTTTTGTGCGTTCAGCCGGCATTCATCGATTTATAAGACGTTATCACGTCAAAATAGAAAAAAACGAATGAAATTTCAGCGTATTCTATATATTGCAATTGACTGATTTAATTGCAACATCTCTAATATTCAAAGGTGCGCTGTGAGGATTGTCGACGATCCCAAACTAACAGACGGTTTAGAACCTTTAAGTCTGAGAAGAGATTTTGCGTCCCTTTGTGTGTTCTACCGCCTGTACAATGGGGTGTGTTCAGAGGAGTTGTTTGATATGATGCCAACGGCCTCCTTCTACAGTCGCACCGCTCGCCATTGACAGGGAATTCATCCCCACACATTGGAGCCTGAGTGGTCACGTACTGTGCGGTTCCAGAGAAGTTTTCTCCCGCGTACTGTCAAGCTGTGGAATGAACTGCCTGTCGAGGTTTTCTCAGGGTACTACAGCATGGGGTTCTTCAAAAGGACGTGAAGAGGTTTTTACATAGTCGGCAACGCGCGTGTGATGCCTCTGGTGTTACAGGCGTTCATAGGCTACGGTAACTGCTTTCCATCAGGCGGGCCGTATGCTTGTTTCCCACACTGGTGGTATAAAAAAAAAATATGTATTTCTAAAATGGTTGTTACTGCACTAAATGCCCTGTGAGAAAGAGATAGTTTCAACGATGAACAATTTATTTGTTAATTCATGCATGTAACACATGCCCCATGTTTCATTGCTTCAGAAAAGGGAGCAAATTGAATAGTTGTTTGGGAGAACTGGAATTACAAATGAACCAGTCAATATTTTTAAGCAAAATAAACTTATTCAAACTTTGGAATAAATAAACAATGCCTGTTTGTTTAATTATTTTGAAGTTTTCTTACCCGTAATGGAATTTTGTTTACGTTCAAAATTGCATAAAAATTGGTGTCATCAAAAAATAGATTTTTGGAGGCTTATAATTTAAATAAGTAATGTTTTTCTAACTGCAATAATAAGCAAAAAGCTTAGATTATGTTGGAACAAATCCATATCATACATAATTATGAATGTTCACCATCAAAGAGTGAAGTAATTCAATTTCTACACTTGCATTGAAATGTAACTGAACAGGGGAGTCTTAACATTATTTACTGAAGCTAAAAATCAAGTGTTTTTATCATTTATCTATTATATGGTTTAATAAATCACAGGTACTTCTATCAATAAGTTTTGTGTTCATAAATCACAGCCATTTGACTTAGTAAGTTTTGTGGTTTATCTTATAACCTGCACTTTCATAATTATAATTATTTATATAATATTGTAAGCTAAAAACTAGGGTTGGGCCGACTAGTCGCCGACTAGTCGGGAAAGACGACTATTCGGCACATTTAGTAGTCGGCGACTAGTCGGCGATTATTCGGCAAAATATGCCGACTATAATCGGCACGTAAAATAAAACCAACAAAATTCTTGTCATACATTTTCATCTCATAGATGTTGCCAGCTTCCGAGAACAGACGCTCGCTATAAACAGTGCTAGCGGGACAACACAAAATATACTTTAGCGATTCGGGACATTTCAGGGTATCTAGCACTGTTCTGGCACCACCATTGAAATGGGTCTGCACTTCGATTTATGACAGGCAATGCGCAGTGAGAGTGAAGTTCATGAGCTGAACTAGGCTTATCCTTGTCAATATTGTGCACTTTTCGCGTTACTATTTCATCGTATACCCCCCAAAATTTGTTATAAACTAGCGTTTCGGAGCTGCCAGTATTGTCTCTAAAATTGTTGCTATTGCTTTCAGTATTTCTGTCGCTGTCATAGTCGTCACTTCTATTTCTCGCTAAAGCTTCCAATAAAAACTGTGATCTTACTATTACCAGATTTTCATTATCAAAAAACTGTAGTTTTTACCTGGGATCAAGCAAAGTTGCAAGTGGAAACAATTTATTCTGTTGCCGACTAGTCGGCCGACTAGTCGGCATTTTGAAAACCGATTAGTCGGCTAGTCGGCTAGTCGGCAAATACCATAGTCGGCCCATCCCTACTAAAAACCCATATCTTTGCTTGGTACTGGTATTTTATGCACGACTTATGACGAATTTACACATATTGTTTAATGCAAGTGGCAAATTTACTTTCAATGTATGGAGTGTACAAAAACGTGACGAAATCCACTTGTGACAAATAAGTGTTATTATTTAAATAATAATAAATACCTATATAAAACTGCCTGGTGTTGGTTATGGTTATTAATAATAATTAAATTGTTAATTTACTATATTATTTACATTGTTAAAAAACATTGCCATGTTAAAAAGGCATAAAAACGTCATATTTGTTTTTCAAAATTTAGTTAAGATGTTGCCTCTAAGAAAATACCCCAACACACCTTGTCGACAGTTAAACAAGAAAAGGACATTAGTTCAGTCAATGTAAAAGGCATCAGTCCTGTGAGTCATAACCATGAGTTTGAACCATGTTCGATTGTTTACAAGCACAAAATCTTGCAGCAGGGTGCACACTTGTGTGTGTGTCGGTTTTAGACGTTCGTGGCGTTGATATACTGCTCTATGTTTATACTGTGTTCTCGAGTATATATATTATTTATACAGTATAAATTGGTAACCATTATTACTAATGTCTGAGCTAATGTACATATATTATTAAAGTATTGGACCTGAGATAATCTACTTACAGCTACGCTACTTTCTTCCTCCAAACAGCAATTTCCAAGTATACTTAATGTAATATCAAGAATTCTTTCATTCGGTTTACGTAAATGAGGTAATAAATAGTCCAACCCTCCACATTGACGAAATAACTTGATACCAGCGTCATTAGTTGTAATTTTATTTCTTATCTTTAACAAAGTTTCTTGGACATGAGTGGATGAAGTAGATTTTAGGCCTTCTAAAGTTGATTTCACATAACTTTTATCCATTTTTTTAAAAATACAAAAATATTCAGATCAGAAACATTTTTTTTTACCTTGAGTCGAGTGCTGACACTTGACATTGACACTTGCTGTCACACTGACGGTTGACATTTTGACTTAAAATTAAATAGTTTTATGGCCCTGGAACAAGGCTTTTAGAGCGTAACTTTTGTAATGGGCGTGTGACCTATGTTCTAAAATTATAAAAACTCTTTAGTTGCGTACCATTTCCATTTCGATGTTTTTCCGTCTCAAGTAAAAACGTCTCAAAAAAAAAAGTAAAAACCGGGTGTTTTTACTATCGGATTTTTTCGCACTACTCATTTCTAGTCACGCGTTGCCGACCCTGTAAAAACCCCTTTTAATGACTTTCTTGAAGAACCAAACCTAATCTATTTTTAAAAACTTCCTTACCAAGGCCCTTACCATGGACAATCAAAAAAATAAAATTGTTTGTTGATAAGTGTGTAGTCTGTGGTTTGTTTGTATTTTATTTTATCTGTATTTGTGACTAGCGAGCTGAGGAAAATGAATTGTACAATGACAGATTTTGTGATACGTTTTTTACACTGATGAATCGTGTAAATGTTTACGAATAATTGTAACATAAATTTGTCATGAAATCGTTTTGTGAGAGATGAGTGTCTTTGGAGATTTTCAGCGTGTGTGGGTGCAACGATTTCCAGATAGTACGTTACCAGCCGCTTGGGAGGAAGATGTCAGGGCCAATTTGGCTAAACACAAACAGAAAGTGGCTATACTTAGGGAAGAGTTGGAGAAGGAAGAATTCTATGTATCATACTTAGAAACATTATTGTCAGATGTCGAGAAGCATAAGGCTGCTACGCAGAGCAATAGGGCGGCACCCTCAGGGTCTGACGTGACTGAACCTGATGACAGGACTCCTGATAACATACAGGTAACCTTCTAAATATGTCATATACCAGGGGAATGAAAAATAGTATTCCTCCATAATTGTGTTTATTTTTCCATTTTCTTATCTTATATGTTATCTTGACTTATCAGTTCTACCAATAATCTGTCCATATGCTTTGGTGAAGCACTGTATTGTAGTCATTTATTCAATAAGTTCATAAATATTCTAACTTTTGTGCAACACTTATGTATCATACATACTATAAAGATAAAACATTGGAGCAGCTTAGAATTGCTGTTACAAGAAAACAATTTAGTGCTGTAAGTTTAATATTTTATTAATAATGTTCATCATATCAGCCTATATTTAATAGGTACTATATGGTCTATTATTCAGCAAGGGGTAAACACAACTGACATACATTCATAAAAAATATACAGTATTATTTAAGTAATACTAGTAGTGTTAAAAAGTAGTCTTATGTCACTTTCCAGAAATTAAAACTGTCCATATGACAAAAAATCATGTCAATTCATTGATTCCTTTTGGCTTGAAAGAAGGATAAACAAACCCACTTTCACTTTTATAATAATATTGTAGTATGTAGTGTGGGTTGGCTGCTTTATGAAATCTGTGTCTACTTTCATGAAAAAGTGGGATTTTGGGCGTCTTGCACAGGGGTCTGGTGGGACGTATCCTGGGAGGGTTAAAAAACAAGACCCCCCAACCAAAGCTGGACATCTGGTAACATTAAATACAAGCCTCTTAACTATGGCTGCACCACAATTGAACCCGTGTTTACCCGTGAAAGAGTAAACAAGCATCCATACATACATGCACACACCTATACCTACATCCTCACAAACTTTCACATTAAATATAAATTAAATAAAACATTAAAATAGATATAGGTACTAATATTTTAAATTTTATAATATTAGTAGGATATCTATTTTTTATGTTTTATTATTGTTATGTTTTATTAATAGGTCCTAAGAAAAATTGTAATTCAATGATGATAATGAACATTTATACAATAAATATTTTACAGATAAACAAAATATGTTGGTGTCATTGATTATTATCAGTATTTATTGCTCATGAAACTACACATATATCAATGTAATAATCTCTACAATCATTGAGCATTGAGGAATATATTTAGCTGTATGTTTTATTCATTGCTGCTCACTGCATATTGATGCATACATGAATTAATATTTATCGGTAACTGTGAATTGGTTTATAGAGCGTGTGAAAGGAACAGTTATCGTATGCATTGTTCGTATATTATTAAACTTTTAGAATCATTTTTATCATAATGTTTGTATAGTATACCTAAAGGTAGCCTTGAAAAGATTGCTTTTAGCAATAAGGTAGCCTGGTTGCACTTATTTGTTTGGTGACAAATTGTTATTTTAATAGTATTTTTATAATGTAAATTGCAAATAAAGCAGTTTCATATATATAGTATATGACATTTTTGTAAACTAGGATCACAATTGAGAACACAAACTGGCTGAAGATGATTTGGCTGCTTGATGATTCTATGTAATGTACCTAAGTTAGAATATATTTATTCTTTCAATAATAAAGAAAAACATACAAACAATTGCCAGTCAGTTGTTTTCACAGATTACAGATAGATGCTTGTGCGAGTTGTAGCAAAATTCATCTTGTAATAGGACATTACAAGATATTTTAAAAGGAAAACATAAACATACAAGTTTGAAAAGCTGTGGACTGTACTGTACTAAATCAAAAAAGAATTTCTAAATTAATACTGTAAAGTAGAAAGAAAAATAGTTAAATTGATTTATAGGGTTCCATATAAAATTGATAATCTTTACAATCACTTATGTTTCTGTCTGTCTGCCACACCCAATTAGTTTAGAATGAACTGGACCAATTAAGTTAAAATTTTGTTGTATTCATATATAATTTATTCATCACACAAACAAGAATGTGTAAATCAATTTGAAATATGGGGTCACTTTTACAACTTTTACTAGATTAGAAAAAACAGTTGCAAACTATTCAGTGTGATGTATCAAATGGTGGGGATTATTGTGAGGGTCTCAAATAATATTTTACTAGCGTATCATCCCAGCTTCATCCATGTGGGATTTTGCCAGTTTTTGTAACATTTTTCATTGGTGTTCCTAATGTGCTTGAAATTATGAAAAAATAAATACACAAAGTAGTTCATTATTTATAGAATATAGGAAAACCTATAAAAGAAGTATGATCTTAGATATTATACCAAATCTCTCAATATTGAATTGGAATATATGGGAAACATGTTTTTCAACTGTGTAGTCAACACAGTACCTTACCATCAGGCAGCTCATACTTTTGTTTCACACTATAGTGGTATAACAAAGTGTCTTTCTTCGATTAGGTAATTAAAGGAATAAATTCTTTTTGACAATAGTTTGTTTTAAGATTATAAGTTATTTCTAGAATATGACATTAACATATTAAACTTTTTAACCACCTCTTTAATGGTCTGAAATATAAGGCTCACAAATATTCTTCAGATAAAAGGTGAAACTTGATAAATCCTATGTTCTATTTATCATGTAAAATTATGCTTTAAAATATATAGTAAATAAGTATAAATTTTAAAATCGTAATATGTAACTTATGTATGATATCAATATGACTGACTTGATAATATTACTCTCATGAATGAATGAGTTCATGATTCATCTCCATGTCATATCTATTTAATATGGAGATGAGACCACATTACAAAAGTAAAATTAGGTTTTAAACATTATGAAGTGTTATAAATATTATTTTTAGTTTTCATACTAGCCTAAGATACTAATAGGAAGTGACCCTTACCCAGCTATTTAGAGGCGAGTGTCCATATACTACGATGACTATCTTACTATCAGGCAGGTCGTATGTTTGTTTGCTACCTTAGTTATATAAAAGAAATGTATAAAATAACCTCAGACATTTAAAACATACTCTTATATACTACAATCTGCTTTGTGTTTAGACACAATACTATATATAACCAAATCTAACCAATTACAACACATAGTTATTACTAGTATACCCATATTGCTTGCCTGTTATTGTGTATGTTGGGCACGCTTGGTGCCATACAAATCTAGTTGCATAGCTGTTCCCTTTGATTTCATTTCCGTGACTATTCCTATCTTATTTCCATAAATGTACTAATCTTTTAAATGAAAAAATGAAGTACTTGAAACATTACTCTATGAAATGAAATTACTGAATGAATTACTCGATGAAACATTACTACACATTACTTGAAACATCCAATAAGATTACATTGTAATCAATGATTAAAGTAATACTAATAAATTTTTGTTAATTATTAACAGTGCTTGAATTTTATAATGCCTAATGTTTTTAAATTGGTTTGCAAGAAAAAAGAAAGAGAGAACATCTTTAAATTTATAGCCCATTCCCATATTTATATATATGACATTCGGGGCAAAAATGTGTTTACTCATTAATCAATAGAAGTACTCATGTAAAATTTAGGATAAAATAGTTCAACTAATCTCGTTTTCCCATACAAACCAACTAATATCGTTTTCCCATACAAACTTTGGACCTCCGTTTCACCCTCTTAGAGGTAAAATTTGAAAAATCTTTTTAAGTACTTCGTGTCCACTACGTTATATTTTCAAATCAATGCCATTGTCGTAATTAACGTCCCAGAAAACCATAGAATCAACACCCATATTTATATCATGACATTTCAACCCCATTGCACCACAACAGAGCTGTCATGTTGACTATGTTGGATTATTAAATAGTTGTTTTTTTCGTAATCAGCGATCCGATATACTTGAATTTTAGACTTTTTCACCATATTTTAGACATTTCAACGCCATCGCACTCCAATAGGGGATGATGGTCACGTTACCGCCCTACGGGTACAATAAATGACAATAATAGGTAATTTCTGGGATAAAACCTATCTTAGGTATGTCCTTTCTCAGGACTCAAGGTATCTCTCAACCAAATTTCATCTAAATCGGTCCAGCGATTTAAGCGTGAAGAAGTAACAGACGTTCTGTCGCATTTATAATATTAGTATGGATTGGCGTTCCGAAAACCCGTAAAAACGACACATATATTGATATATAGAACTTCAACCTCATCGCACCTCAATAGAGGATGATGGTCACGTTAGCCACGTTGAATTTTAAAATCGTTGTTGTTTTCGTAATCAGCGACCCGATAAACCATAAAAACAATACCCATGATGATTTTCAGACTTTTTGAACCCATTTTACCGCTTTAGGGGTTGAATTTTGAGAAATCCTGAAACATATGTTTACTCATTTATCTATAGAAGTACTCGTGTAAAGTTTCGGATAAAATAGTCCAACTAATCTTGTTTCCCCATACAAACTTTGGACCTCCGTTTCACCCCGTTAGGGGATGAATTTTGAAAAATCCTTACTTGATGCACCCCTAGACTTCATAAGGAACCTACGTGCCAAATTTGGAATCTCTAGACCCAGCAGTTTGGGTTGTGCGTTGATATATATCAGTCAGTCACTCAGTTTCTTCTTTTATATATTTCAACCCCATCGCACCCCCACAGGGGTAATTTTAAGTCACGTCGGCTATGTTAGGTCATAAAATAGTTGTTGTTTTCGTAATCAGCGACCCGATAAACCATAAAAACAATACCCATGACGATTTTCAGACTTATTCGCCCCATTTTACCCCTTTAGGGGTTGAATTTCGAAAAATCCTGAAACATATGTTTACTCATTTATCTATAGAAGTACTCGTGTTAAGTTTCGGAAAAAATAGTCCAACTATTCTTGTTTCCCCATACAAACTTTGGACCCCAATTTCACCCTCTTTGGGGATGAATTTTGAAAAATCCTTTCTTTATGCACCCCTAGACATCATAAGGAACCTACGTGGCAAATTTGGAATCTCCAGTCCCAGCAGTTTGGGTTGTACGAAGCATTATAGACCTTCTATAATGCTTCTTTCTATTTTTTCTTAGAACCCGGTGTGTCTCATATGTTATAATAAAATATGTTATAATATTAAATTCATAAAATGTAATTTACATTTTTAATACATTGCTGGCTTGTAATAGACTAAAAATATCAAGCATAACCAAAGATAAAAAGCAAAGATATCAAATTATAGCAAATGAAGGTTATGCCAAAAGAAATTATATTATCTGTTACATAAACATATATGAAATATGTTATAATACGCTCCTCCTAAAAAACACCGAAATAAGCTCGGGCAACGGCATACTTATATTTATAAGAACAAATATACATTACAAATGCAACATCCATACTCCTCTATCCATTGTACTTAATATTATAAATATGAAAGTGTGCTTGTTTGTCCTTCTTTCACATTGAAAGGAACCATTGAAATGGTTTTTTTTTTGCAGGAATAGTTTAAGGTCAGGAGATTAAAATGATTTTCGGGATAAAAGTAGCCTATACTTTTTATCTCGAAAATCATTTTATTCCCATGCGAAAAGAAAGTTATATTAACACAATGACCACGCGAAGTCGTGGATAATAGCTAGTGCGGTATAAATATGGTCACTAACTACTTGCAAAATAAATAACAAAACAAATACATTGATCATATACATAACCATAGAACCAATGTCATGAACCAATTTACTCAAAACATGTCATGGTGCATGACATCATTTTAATTAATCAAATTTGCTACAACAGGAAGCCAAGCGTTATGAAATGGTGAAATGGGAAATACAACCACTCATTCCAATTAGAATTTGAACTACTACTATTTGATGTAATAGTCTATTCTCAGAATTACTGACATAGGTAATCAGCTGGGTGGTTATTTCTTTTGGAAAAAACTTTTTTTTTTTTTATCGAAATTGGCGTCTATAAATATAAAATGAGAAATAATTAGCGCCTTTTCTGAAATACTAATGTATGTGTACTTATACATGTCAATGACAAAGTGTTATAATTCAAGTAATGTATAAAATGCCTAGTCACTCTTTACTAGTCTTTACCATACCGGACCTGTTTAAACAATGTATAAAATACTCTTTGCGTCGGTAATTATTACACTGTATTCTTAGGTAATCTATATGACTGTTCTATAGATTAACACCTGGACGTTGTATTGAATGAATTTTGATTCCCAAAAAAAGGTTAGGTTTAAGTTATTGACAAATATTTGTAACTTTGTCGGTAGAACTTCATGGTATCTATCAGCTGAGCTAAACACGGTTGGTGCAAATCTAAGCTGAAGAGTGATATTCGCAATCCAAAAATACGATGGTAACCGGCTTCAGCATCGGCGGTAGGGCCCCTGGTCTATTGGCGATGTATGAAATAGGCATGTGACCAATGTTCTAAATTATAATAAATAAATTTGATTAAAACCGACAGTTCAGTTGGCGAGCACAGCTTATTGGTGGAATACCCCGGGAGACGCTGCTGCCCGTCTTCCGGGTGAAAGGTTAATGCGGAATTTTTTAGTCGCCTTGTACGACATCCAGCGCAGAGCAATGGAGTGGCGCAATTTTATTGTGCCGACAACCACACGGCAAATTTAAAGGTTGCCCCTCGATTTTTCTGGGATCTCATCGTCAGACACTGACTTGGTGAATATGGGACCACCTCGCAACCATACCCTTTCAAATAAAAAAATAGAATTTGACCATCCGTGCTTATAAAATTTAAGGGTTTCCCTTGTTTTCCTTGGGATCCCATCATCAGATCCTAACTTGGTGAATGTGGGACCACCTTGCAATCATACCCTTTCCAATAAAGAAAGAATTTTGAAAATCGGTTCACAATTCGCGAAGGTAATGAAGAACATACATACAAAAAAAAAATTCAGTCGAATTGAGAACCTCCTCCTTTTTTGAAGTCGGTTAAAAACTTTCTATCAGTAACGGAAAATACATAAAACTAGAACGATCTGCGATCCTAAAATTTTAATAACTAATGTCCGCGTTTTTTATGGAAGACCAAAGTTTGGTGGGAAAGTCCATTTTAAAAGTATGAAATTATAAAAAATAAATATTACCATTGTAGAAACAATAAAAAATACTATAACTTTTGTTACGGCATTAGCTACATAAACGCAATATTTATCATAGCTATAAAATAGCGTGGTGTCATAACATGGTAACCATTTGGATATGGAGCGTTTTCGGGATAGCCCAAAATTGTGTTCTTCATGTTATCATATCTCGAGAAGTTTTTATGCTATCGAAATAATTCTTTCGCCTATGTTATATTATATTATTGTGACGTCTTTAAATAACAAATCGAAAAAAAGATGGTTCACAAGCCTATTACAGATATCCCGAACCAAATACCGACTGTATGCTATAGAATACCGGATGATACAGATTACAGTGCTACAAACTTATCTGACCCGGTGGCCAAATTTGGAACTAAAGTCGCCATCTTGGAATGTAGTATTGCCAGGTACAATTAATTTACTTACCGCGTATACACATTCCATTGAGGTGTATTTTTTTAAATACATATTATCTTTTTCTACACATATTTCATTTCTTACTATGAAAAACTCGTCAACGAGTTGTTTCTGTGCAATATTATAACTCTCTAATGTTATATAATAGCTATGATGGCGACTTAACGTGGTCCATTTTTAAAACTAATCAACAAAAAATAGAAGGCAATTGATATATAATTGAAACACCACACAACACAATTAATAAGTATATCAATGCTAATTAATTTTAACAGTGTATATATTTCTTTGATTTATAAGTTTCCTCTAAAACGGGCGGCATTTCGTTTAATGGCAGCACTTAAGTCGATCGCACCGCCCCCGCCACCTGGCCAGATAAGTTTGTGGCACTATACAGATAAATATCTTAAATTTAATTAAGAATTACTCATTCAAATATAATATAGGGTTTGCTAATAATACATACAGGTACTAGCATTTAATCACAATCACCTCCGCGTGGCTACCACCAGTACCACCGTACATATTCTGGCCGCAAACGTACGGGGCGTCTGTAACCGTGATCACCATGGTCGCCACCGCCGAAGTCCAAGAAGATTACCATTGGATTTTTTAATTGCGAAAATCTAATTTCAGCTTAGATTGACGGCAATTGAATTTGGTTTATAAATATAAATAAATAAATATTGTCAGACAAATTACACAGCGCCATCTAGCCCCAAAGTAAGCGAAGCTTGTGTTATGGGTAATAAGCAACTGATAAACATACGTAAATACATTTTTTTTTGTAAATATATACTTATGATACATAGAAAACACCAAGACCAAGACAAACAGACATGTTCGTTCATGCACACAAATGTTTGTCCTATGTGGGAATCGAACCCACGAGCGTTGCTGTCGAAGCCGTGTCATTGACCGCTACGCCACCGAGCTCGTCAATTTAGTTTAGCTTTTCGTTTTCGTTTAGCTATAGGTAGAAATCCTAGAGCTCTACCGTTAGTTGGCTGAAGTGTTTGTTATTAATTTTAACTTAAGACCTATTTTTTTTATCAAATTTCGTTAGGGTCGGTGTCGCGTCCCTGGTCGTGGTCGCGTAGTGCGTGATAGTGAATAATAACATAATGTAAATGGCTGCTCACTGTGACCACTGCACGGATTGGTATTGGACCTCAAAAGCTTTCCGAAAATGAGTTTTTGAAAAATCTGTTGCCTACCATTATTGTGATTTCTCAAAAAGTTACTGCAATAAACAAAGAAACGCGCAAAATGCTAGTCCGATGTTGGTAAAGTTACCCTCGCCAACAGTACAACTGTGATTTATCGAAATTCTTAAATTTTATTGTTTTAAATAGTCTTGTGGTTTTATACCTAAACATGAAGCCATGTATGTACTTCTTGTAACACTTAATACAATTAAAATGCATACATTTTTTGTTTATATGGGAAAAAACTTAGGGGAATTAACTATTGCAACAATTATTTTTAGTATTCAAAGAAGATTTTGTTATATTTCTAAGTAATAAAAACTACTGTGTAGTATGAAGTACTTAGGGTACTTTCTTTAGGGTGAGTTCATTAGGGCCATCCTACTTATTCTACCACAACAAAATGGAACATCACATTGTATACGTATATTTAAATTCAATAGCAATAGCCTCATGCCATGCCCTTGAAAATTAGTCATCCAAACTTTATTGCATGTTTTTATACTGTGTCCTCTATAAATAGTAACGAAAGGTTAGCAAGACAGGACCACTATAGAATAATAATACAGACAAGTCTTTGTTCTACGCGTGGTATTCATTGATGAAATGAATAAACTTATCTTTAATTAAATTAATTAACACATCCATATAATTGAAGTCGATTTTCTTTGGTTTAGAACTTAAAACAAAGATTTCCCTCTAGAGATTCGAATGAAAATCGGAACCGTTGTCAGCTGAGACCACTCCTTGACCACTCACATGAGTCATGCATGACTCTATCCCTTGTTAGTCTTGTTACTAGTACTATTTCTTATTTATTCTGTGCCGAGGAAGTGGATTAGCCCAATATAATAACGAATTTGATTCTATTTGATTTCGGACTATACCTACACTTTTATGTTTACTCTAAAGACTATTTACATAGAGAAAAAGTAACTTTTACCTATCTTAAATACCTACTTAGTCTTTACATATCTTCGATCAGTTGTTTATACTTGATCGAAGTTACATATGCACAAGGTTACATAAGGCGATGTAAATATACTCTATCTACTATCTATTAGGCTAATAAATAAAACATAAGATAATTATTATTTAATAGTGTAGATAACACTTTAAAATTTCCGAATTCTTAATATATATACTTACATAACTCTAATTTTATAAGACTTATATACGATTAAAAAGCTGAGCCTTGAGGCCCGTCACCTATTTCAACATAATATATCAAAATCGAGCATAAATAGGCCATAAAACACTTGTCAATTCTTATCAACTATCAGTTAACCGACTTGTAAAATTAAAGTTTTTCTTGATTTTCTAATATACTCGTAATACAAGAAGAATTTTAGAACTAAAATAATAAAAATATGTAAACACAAATTTATAAATAAATTTTTGTTTACATATTTCATTATTTTTTTACAAAAAATAATTAACCGTAACAAAAAAAAAATTGTGCCAATAACTTTAAACTATAAAAGTAAATTGCAGCCCCCATATAATCGAACTCGGGCACGTCGGAATCATAGGTAACTTATATAACAACTACTATCTGAATTAATCGCTATACCGATTTAGCCATTTTAATTTCATTTATTCTTTGTATTCAGTAGGCATAGTTTCATAATAACAGATCTCTGATGATATATCCACATATTATGCATATGCTCAGGACAGTACTTGTGTAAAAAGTAACATAATACCTCTACTGCTGTTCAATAAAGTATCAATAATCATATTAAACGTAATGCACTCCCATATATTGTCGTTTTACTGGCGTTTAATGCAGCTGCGTTCAGCAAGTATAAATATCACGGACATGTAGGACGCAACATCCTATATTTTTCGCGCCGTTATTATATCACTAGTTTTTAAAATACATCCCTAGTTGTTATTATAATATGAAATGTTTTTATGAACAAATATCGCAATAACGCAGGACGCACGTACATGGGGAGGGAGAGCCTTTACGCTATAATAGCTCACATAAAGCGCGGTTGACAGCTCTCCTTTATCGTTGATATGCAAAATCTAAAAATATAAGCGTTTGGATGAATACCTAATATAAACATTGATTTTCATATTTTTAATCACCTTCGGGGTTTTATCAAGGGTTTTTATTTTACCAGCGGCCCGCCCACGATTCACTGTGCCTCTATTTTATCGTTCTCATTTTCATTCCTATAAAACCTTGTCCTGAAGGCCAATTCTCGTAATTTTTCTACGAACGCAGATTGAAAGTTGACCGAATCGAGATTGAATTGTGAATTGACTATAATTTTATACTTCTTTTCTTTAATTAATTATTATCAATTCTTGTTGTTGGCAAAGTAACATTCTTAGTTTGTTTAATTTTTACTCATATTTCGATTTAATCAAGCTTAAATTTAATTTTGAAGTTACATATTGTGTTACGAGAATACTAAATGTGACATTTGTGAGATCGAGACTGGATCGAAACTGAATTTTGACTATATTTTAATTACGAGAATTGCCCCTCTGATATTCGCCAACATATAAAAAATATATTAAAGGTAAATGACAAAATAAATATTCTCCATAGTTTCTTCTTTTTTCGTTATTTTTATTTTATTTTTTAATAGTTATCCTGCCATTCGGGGGGTATACTGCCTATACTAAAACTGATTTACGATCGGATATTGTGATTCCAAAAATAGCTCCTGGCTTTAGAGTCCGTATCTGAAATTGCGCCGATTTGAATAAAAATGCTCGTGCTTCGGGCAAATGAAACTAAATTATATTGTTTATTTAGTACATTAATTTGGAAAACTGACAGTTTAACGACCATGTATTAATGTGAAAAACAAGAACATATTATTTTTCGTAAAAATAAATATCTAATACTACTCGAAAACTCGGTTTAAATTAGAAATCGGGTGTTCTAATTAAACCCGTTTTCGATAGGCATATTTTCTTGTTTTGCACGTAAATTGTAAATAGTCGTTAATCTGATATTTATTTTGATGTTTTTTCAGTATAAAATATATCAGCAATATTTTATAATAAAAAAGGTGATAGCTAAAAAGCCATCACTATTGCGCTGACTTTTCGAAAATTTGGCTGTGTCAACTACTTTTGTTCTCATCAAATTTATATGAAACGAATATAAATATTATTTATAGTCGTTTCATATAAATTTGATGTTTACTAATTTTAGTAGGTTATTCACTTAAAGACTATAAACAATATCTGGTATTTTTTTACAAGTGTTTCCTTAACTATATCTATAGAAACGAGGCCATTGTTTGAACCTGAGCTGACCTGACCTTGAGAAAACTGTTGTCAAATGACGTAGATTTATCCAAATTAATGTATAACCAACATAATTAGTTTTTTTCGTCCGAATTGGAATTATCTTTCATAATAGGTATATACTCAAATACAGTGTAGTATGTATACTTTCTGGAAAACGGAGGGTAAAAGTTTAGCAATTTTTTACAAAAAGGAATACAAAATTAAAATTTCAACTCGAGCGGTAGGGTTTGGTCGGTGACATTTGTCTTTTAAAAAAATAAAAAATGATAAAAATCGGTCCAGCAATTCTTGAATGAAGAATGGTGTAACTAACTCGACTTTGTTTTATGTAACTTTGGATGCATATGAAAGGTTAATCAAGCATCCATACTTTGGAGTAATTGATTTTATGTATGTCTGAGGTTCCGTTGTTTATTATACTTTTTCGTGTATGGTTATATATAATACGTAAGCAAGAATACAATAGATAATAAAGAGTCTTACCTGGATATACGTTAGACACAGCAATGCGAATGTGGGGTGTGCTCGCCCCGTATTATTTAGGGTTATTTAATTAGGTGGCAACCTAATGGTGGTAGAAATCTAATAATACTTGGTCCACGGCAGTCAAGATTCACTACTAGTCATCTTTTTTTAATACCTTATTTTTAGGGTTCCGTAATCAAAGGTTAAAACGGACCCTATTACTAAAGCTCCGCTGTCCGTCCGTCCGTCCGTCTATCACCAGGTTGTATCTCATTAACCGTGATAGTTAGACAGTTGAAATTTTCACAGATGATGTATTTATGTTGCCTCTATAACAACAAATACTAAAAAAATAGAATAAAATAAATATTCAAGGGGGTTCCCATACAACAAAGGTGATTTTTTATAGATAATGGTACGGAACCCTTCGTGCGTGAGTCCGACTCGCACTTGGCCGGTTTTTATTCATATTGCTCACCCACATTGCCAAGGGGTGAAGTCAATTTCCAAAGCTTTCCGAAAGCAATTTCCATAGCTTTTTCCCTAGGACAGTAATGAACTTCGCGGTTTATTGCATTTTTCGGCTACATAAAAGAGACGTATGGTAGAAATATTTGGTGGGCTGTCCCGTTATACACTACAAATTAATTTTCTTTTATAGAGCTCGAATACTGACTCGTTGTCAAAGAAGAGTGAGACCAGTGTTACGAGTAGTACAGACTCTGCGACGGAGACCACGGGCGTTGAAGAAGTGCAGCTGAGAAACAAGCCTGTACACGTCGGCCAGAGAAGTTCAGTAAATCAATGTATTAATGAATTGTCTTCTAATTTGGCGGCGGAGGCGGCTCGGAGGAGGTGTCATAGCGAAGTTGTGCATAGAACTGATACTAACCAAGATTCCAATGGTAAGTTTTACCTGCTGTTGTAAAAACGATTAGATTTTAGATTAGCTAAAGCTAATCTAATTCCCACATGCCTCGTCACATAGTTGTAACGTACGCCGCTCGTATGCTGCATGGAATACATGAGTCTGCCGAGCGCATAAACTGCCAATACGAGTAAGACAGCATGCAACTCGTTATGCCGCGCCGCGACGATAAAGCGACGATTTATACTTCTTGATGCATACGGATGCCGCATCGTGTACGAGTACAATGATGCGACGAGACGAGCCGTGTGCGGAGGAGCTTTTGAGTGCATTCTGATTTACGCTAAAAACACATTATTTCATGGTCTGGCTTACATTTTGTTGCAAGGATATTATTATAAAAACCCATCAAGGAAATCCTTTACATCCGTAACTAACCACTACAGAACACATATCAAGATGAATTCGTACAGTTTTTTTATACTACGTCGGGTGGTAGACCAGCATACGGCCCGCCTGATGTGAAGTTGTTACCATAGCCATATGAACGCTCGCTCGCTTTCTTTCTGGTAACCTCACTTACTCGCAGAAACACAACAACCCTAAAGTTAATTGTTATTTGCCTTCGGTATTCTGTGAGGTGAGGTGGTACTTCTCCAGCCGGGCAGGTTTCAAATACGCTGTGCCTTACCTCTCTTTTGCCAGAGCTTCTATCGCAAGACAGCATGGTGCACCAAGTGCAGATGTGGTTGAGTGTGGCTTTGACGATAATGGTGAGTCACTTATACCCCAGTAAAGTACGCTCGGTTCTCTAAGATATCCGACCATTTGTCAGTGGCATAGTGGTCAGTTATCTTAAGGAACCAACTGTACAAGTATACAATAAAACTCTGTGTACGCTATTGCAACGGGGGGAAAGTGCCAAAAGGATAAGAATAGGGTTTTATTTTATTAATTGTTAACCATTGGGGATAAAAGAGAAACGTGCTTGACGAACGACATCATAGAGCACACGTATAGATGCATACGCTTTTACCATAATATTGTTATTTTCACAGATGATGTATTTCTGTTGCCGCTATAACAACAAATACTAAAAAATACAATAAAATAAATATTTTAGGGGGTGGGGGGTGGGGGGGGGGGGGGTGGAGTATGGTCTGACACGTGATGTGGTGGAGTTTGGTCTAAACTCCTTCAATTAATGCTCGTATCCCACAAGTGGAATGAGTAAGGGTTGACGTCGATCACGTCGATGACGACTGAATAATCAACTAGTTTTCTGAAATATAGTTAGCTCTTATTAAATGTATTCCAGTATTCTATCTTTTGTTTCATATAAACAGTAGCATTAGAAAAAACAAGTCCAACCCAAGCCAAAAACCGTCCAACGTCACAAACTGGTGATTTCGTAACCGTCATCGAAGTAAATGGTCTGAAGCTGGAGAATGCCTCCAAGAAAACCGACGACTCTCCACAATCTTCGGAGAGCAGTCCAGTCGACCCTGCCGGTGCCAAGAAAAGAGTCCCACCTAGGTGAGTTCTGCACATTTTTTATACAAAAATTTTGTTGAGTCTACTTTATATGAAGCGATTGCCTAGTCGAACGGTTCTCAAACTTTTTTTTAGTGATGGAACCCTTTTGGAAAACTAAATACTTGACGGAACCCTTCATTAAATGTTCGACCAGAGAGAGGTGTTTTGATCTTTTTTTCTAAATTCTTGAGGAACCCCCTACAGAGATATCGCGTACCCTAGGGTTCCGCGGAACACACTTAGACAATTGCTGGCCTAATCTATAGACGCTCGGAACATACAGAATCACTCGCGCGCCGCTACCCCTGCTGCCACGGCAACATCTACGTCTTTCGTGGTTACTAAATTAAATTCCCAGAGGTTTGTTTTCTGTGAGAGGAACACAGCAACCCTCTGGAATTATTATTTGGTTGCCGTCTTCTTTTATTTAGAGGTACTTCCCCACGCGCTCTGCTTGTAAGTGCGCTGCAGTGCTCTACCTTTTTTGGCAGAGCTTCGTTATTCACTCAGTAGGGAACATCACATGCAGATGAGCTTGGCTTTGGCTTAAATATAACAACGATCGACTCCACTCCAACATTAAATTGTCATTTCCCTTTATACGAGCCTTGCCACAACTTGTTAACTCAGTATCTCCTCAATAGCTTTCGTATGCCCTTATTTACAAATTTAACATAAACTAGCCAATTGCTATTTGTCACATTATCGATGAGCATTAAAAGTCCATTAGGGCGTTTGTATTTGACACGAATTTCATCCAACACAATGCGACCGTCGAGTGGAGGCCGCGCGGTATCTGCGTTTAGTACATGCGAAGAATTTGAATGTGTCACTTACGGCAATTCTCAAACTGTGAGTCGTAGTGCAAATCTGTGAGCATCGCGAAATTATACATTCGAGAATTTATGCTCTGAAATGCACGCTCAGGATGAACGTTTCAATGATAGAGAGTTTTGTATCTGTATTTTCGAATATATTAAGATTTCACATAATTATTATTTATTTTATAAGCCTTTTTCTGTAACAGTTAATGCATTTAAGTTTATTATTATCATTTCATTATAGCTGTCAATCTTCAAAAACCTTCTTTTTTTATTAAATCGACACAAATTTTAAAGGTAGTCTCGTTATAAAAAAGTTTGGGTACCCCTGGCCTCGTGAATAAAGTTCACACTTCGCCATTAAGAAACACAGAGCATAGGCACTAACATGGATTTTATGTCACGTAGACTTTAAACAATAAATACGTATCAATTATGTACTTGTCCCCATAGTACGATATTGTAGCTGGTGCTTACTTTTCGCTTATTACAAGTAGGCACCAGCTACTGTCTTGTGACAAGTTCTTGGTAAAGAATACTCGGTATGTTGATTGATTGATTAGATTACATACGGACCAATCAGTATTATTATTCTCGCCACTTCTTCAACTAAACAGTTTCTAAAAGTAAGGCCTCTCAGATTGATTTATCGCCGATTCATTTGTGAGTTAGTATTGCTTAACATAGTGACTTGTAAAATATGTGATCTTTTTAATATGTATTTCGAATTGTTAATTTCTGTGCACCTTATTGCAACATTTAGAAACATAATATGTTTATGAATTAACCTTGAATTGTAATCGTTTTATAAATGACTCAATTGATAGTGATAAGATTTGCAGACAAAGTGCCGTATCTTTTGCGTTTATATATGAACAATTTAATAAAATTCTGCATAGTTTTTATGTTAATCGTAGAGCCGCTTCCGCATTAGAGCGTTGTGACGCGTAGCGTGCAGCGTGTGACCGATTTGAAGCGCCAATACATTAATTGACAACTGGTCCAACTGAAAATCAGTGCCGAGTCTACTGCAGATTTCGGTTTTCATACTGAGTTGGGACCATTTTGCGACATTGCACAGTGCTTTAAATTTTCTTATGTTTTAATCTTATTGTGTCTATTGAACTTGTTTGTATAGTACTGTGTAATGTGTGCAAATAAATGTTTTTCTTCTTCTTCTAATTATTTCGTGTGCTACATGGTTAGTTGTCACTGTGACAACTCCCTATTTAGGTTCCGCATGTCGGAAAAGTTACGGTCACCGTTACATGACAGTCATGTAATTAGGAGATCGGTGCATTAAACTGTTGTCAATCTAATTTCATTACTTAAACATTGTTCATAACTCATATTCATAAATTATTCGTAAATTACGACACACTGTAACAACATTTGGTTACTAAAGTTATTTTTAATTTTTGTTTCAAGATGTTGTCTCTAAGTTCTTTAAAGAATTTGGTAACTTGTTATGAATTTGAGGCTCTATGCATAGTAAGTAACTCATATAATGTTGTATTATTTTTTTAAAATACATAGTCTATTATTGAATTATTAATGATTTTGCTTGCTCGTTAAAAATGAAATACGTAGTACATACTACAACTTACGGTAGTATCTATCTGAGGGATTATTTTAGTATGGCGCACATCACTTTGACTAGAGTCGCACGTCTGATCAGACAGTGTGGTTTAGAAAACCACGCTCGCAACCGCAACGCAACACGCAACGCTCTTCGCGCGTTGCGTTGAGGCGCAGCGCCGCGACGCGGTTATGTGTTTCCGCAACATTGCGCCAGTAAAAAGGAAACATCTGCCGATTCTGCGTATACACGCAGAATCGGCAGATGTTATACAATAATTCAATAGTTTCAGCCGCCATGTATATGGCGGCTGAAACTATTGACTTGAAGCAGAATTTGGGCAACATAAGCCAAGTATGATTAAGTTGATGATGAGTGTTACTTACTGAGTTATTTATATAAAATGTGTGTTATTCACAGACCTCCACCGAAAGTGTTCAACAAGCGTGGCGCCTCGCTACCCGAGTCCGGCCTCGTGGATGACAGCCCGCCGTCTTCGTTAGGACGTCGGATGTGCAACGCTGAGTCTCGGGAGTCTATTGCCAGTAGGGCGTCAACGCCATCTATTAGTGAAAGGGTAAAGTGGATGCATTTATATACTTCTCAAAACATGTTTATGCGGCACACCTATGTTTTCATTTCGACGGGAATTTAATTTTTGAATTATCAATTTATCTATCTGAGAAGTGCATATTTTTTTTTTTTTATGTAGGTGTAATTTATTTATGATTACAATTTTGTTAATAAATTATTTTTGAAATATTTCACGACACCTGTTATCGCAATTTGTGATACAAAAGTATTTAATTAATTATTCTATCCGAATGCCAAACTATCGGGATATAAGTGATACCATCTTTAGAACACGCTATCCTCGTATGAAGTGATCCACCGATTAACGTTACGAGGTTCTGGCCGCATTTATATTATATATGAACGACATTTTTGGATCATTTTTACACTCCTTACAGAAGATCTGAGCGTAATACCAACTGCCCATTTGTTTTTGATTTCCACTTATTAGGATCACAGTATGCTCATAAGGATATAGTAGTGGTTAATAAGCGCTATATAGCAGGCGGTCCCTGTAATATCGAAAATCCGGAACTTAATTCCATAACTGAAATCCAAGATACAAATCGGATAATTCCGTTACTAAAGGTCTGTCTGTAAGACATGCTCTAGACCAGTGTTTCCGACCCTGGGAGTCATTACCCCCGCAGGTGTAAAACAGGGATTCTGTAGGGGTAGTAAAGCTGATAAAAGATGACAAATTAATATAGACTAATAATGTCTAGTAAAATCTTTAGTGGTCATAGGGGTTACGAGAAAAGTTTCGGAAACACTGCTCTAGACATCTGGCTTGTAACTGGTGATATATATTTATTTTCATTTCAGGTAAAAAGCTATGAATCTATCAACTCTTTGTCATCTGAGCGGAAGCGTTCAGGAGGCGCGGCGACGCCTCGGTCAATAGACGAAGAAGTGACGTCCACTACACCGGACCCGGGCGAAGGGACCGAAGGCGACAAGTCGGCTCCCATATCACTCGAGAGTATACCGGCGGCCGTCCCCATTTCTGAAGATGAACCCTATTATGATCAAGTGCCTGCCGATATCAATGATGGCGAATATGTGTACATTCAAGCGGGTAAGTTTAATCTGAATCTATAAAAGGCAACAGTTACTGATTGATTTATCAATGCACAATTATGACGTAGGCATTCTACTTGCAACTTCGCTTGGACTTGGAATGAAACTTTACGATGTTGCATTAAGACTTATATTTCTATTCTAGCTTAAAATTGTGAGAATGCGATTTAGAAAGCTATGCATGGACTATTGCAAGTGACTGTAGAGTTATAGAAAGTTTTACTTTATGCCTTATGCTGTAATGTCGATATAACAATAATAATATGATGGGTTGGCAGGCGGTACAGGGTCGAGCACAGAGGACGGATCGAGCGGCACGAGCACGCTACCGCTGAGTAGCGCGGGCGCGGCCTCCGCCCCGGCCGAGCCCACGGCGCCGCGCGCGCCCGACTCGCCGCCCTGCGCTACCGCGCCCAACTATGTTAACATACACTACTTCATTCAGTGAGTATATACCACCAGTACTGGTACAAGAGCACATTCCTCTGAGCGACTCGCAGCGTCGCCCGATTTTGCCGTTCTGCGTATATGGCTGTATAACATATGGCTTGGGCAGATAGGGCTACTATAGGTGCTGCAAACCTTAAATTGCCCCAAAGCTACCGTTTTGCTTTTTTTTATGTTCATGATGTTATATAGAACAGTAAGCACAGACGCGTTTATTGCGCTATGCTAACAGGCGTACTGCCGGTAGATTAAAAAATCAAGTACAGACACGTTTAAAAATATTATTTTCTTAAAAATCGTACGTTATACGTGAAGATATTTAAACACACGACGGTTCGTCACGACGTCGTAACGTACGTCGCTCATATGCTGCATGCAGCACGTGAGCGGGTCGTGGACATAAAATTTTGAACAACTTTGCTCACAACTCGACCAGGTCGAGTCGACGCGGCAGGTCGAGGCGACCTGCCGCGCCGCGACGATGAAGTGAAGCGCAGTGCGTGAACTTCTTGAAAGTTGTAAGCGCTCGGCACGCTCTTGTACAGCATACAAAAGGTAGGTTAGGTAGGTAGGCGGCGTAGGAGTACTATGATCAAGAAAGTTAAATCATAGGTTTTATAGGCTACAATAATATGCTGAATGTCGGTTTGTCACATGAGTGGTATTCATTCTGTTGTCAAAGCAGTTCTGTTTGATCTTATCGAAAATTTATTTTATGATCTTTGTGTAGACAAGGCGGCGAAGGTGCTGAGTCGAGTGAGGTGGGTTCGGAGCTTATGGACTCGACGGACGCACCTTTGCTGCTCAGGACAATATCTTCTGAAACAGACGCCAGCGCGACGCCGCCCGCCTTGAGGAAATTACAGACGCAAGTAAGTCTTTGGCAGGAATTCTTCCAGTTAAATTGTACTTCAGATAAATTCGATAGTTTTTTGTACTTCATACATAATAGTAATAGTGTATTGCTGCAAGTAATAAATATAATAGTGGTTATCTATTACTTCTTCTTGCCTACCCATCAGGGACGAGAGATAAAGGACTAACAATGTTCATAGTAAATTGCGTACACCGGAATTTAGTTACTCTAAAGAGCAACAGAGGTCGCTAAGAGTCTCAAATTAGATATAGGTAATTTGATTAGTAACAAAATCAGTACACGAAGGTTTAATTTGTTTAATTATGCTTTTCTGTTTTAATCAAAAATGGCTAGATGGCGCGCAAACTACTAGCACTCTATCAATGCTTAAGTAGGTACGTAGGTACCTACCTACCATAGCACCTACGTACCGTTGTATCAAAAAAGGGATGGCCGCGCGCCGATAACCGAGAGTTTTTAAAACCGTTCCGTTTTACGTACCAATCGCTTGACACAAGAAGTCATGTGCTGTAAATAGAATGATATATTAAAATGAAAAAAAGTTTCATACGACAATTATTGTTTTCAACATAGGCATAAAATTTTAATATGCATTATCAATTAAAATCGTAGTATGCTAATAGTTATATTATTAATAACAACTATATTTTATCGAAAGTTCTGTGGCGTAAATTGGACTTTATTGACACGGCGCGGATTTTTTTTCAACTTTTCTCACATCGAATCGACTGTATTGTTTGTGGTTCTTCTTTTACGTGATATTTCTCTATTTTTGCGACCATTTTTATTCCTATCTTCCATCCTATAAAGGTTTATTCATTAGCTGCCCGGCTGGGGATGTATCATCACCTGACAGAATACGGCAGTCAAACAACCCTATAGGGTCGTGTTGCTGCGAGTGAGTGAGGTCACCAAGAAGAAAATCCAGGAGTTCTGCGTTGGCAGCGAAGGCGACCGTGGGCTACAATACTTCATGTTGCGATTTGCATTTATACAGCTGGCATATTAAAATGGCCTCTCGCGATATTGCCGCGTCGCATTAAAAAAAAGATAACAAAAAAAACATGTATAAAAGATATTTAAAAAACTATATTGTTGAAATTTGTATGGTATATGCTAACAGAATAAATATAGTTTTGCACAATTTTACCTTGTAATATATGTTAATTCTAAGGTGAAAGTAGTACGAGCTATGTTTTCACCCGTCCACTCAAACTTTATGTCATAAAGCAAATTCTGTTGAGTTTGTTTTAAATAACAGTTAAATTTGACAATCTCCTGATATTTACAAACTAAATCAACGTGAAACAATTGAAGGAATGTAAACAAAAAACTAACAATAACACTACACAATGGGTGGCTGTGACCTTCACGAACACATGTGCTCCATTTAATAAACAAACCGGCGTTAAGTGGATGCCAGTTGAATAGCACTTGAGGATACTTTCTGTCCCTGTCATTTTTTTCTAAACGTTGTTAAAGTTTGAACTGTACACGTATAGTTTTAAAGATTCATTTCACACTCTCAAAATACGTCCGGACAGATCGGCCTCTAGGAGGCGGTCGACAGATGCGCGGTTTTTGAAATCGACCTCCAGGAGGCTGGTCGACAGGTGAGAGGTTATACTGTATTACTGTTAATTCGTATTCATTATGTTTTTTTTAAAAGCAAACCTTAATTTAGTAATAAAAAAACATTTTTAAAACATATGCACTAAATTAGACAAAAGTAGAGTGGTAATCCCATACAAAATATTAAATATAGCGTCCCTCGAGCAAACAGTTAAAAATCTTCACGGAGTTCACAATATTGTGCAACTTAACTAAAAGAATATGGTGACTCTATGACAAAAAAAAATATTCTTATCATCCTTTAGGTTAGGCTGACAATAAGTCAGCCTGAGATACTATAAGAATAATATTTACCTACTTTCCTATCAACAAAGATTTCGTTCACAAGTTGCTATTTTTCTTCGACCGAAAATAAAAAAAAAACATAGTTTTTTAGTTACTTTTGGCGCTAGTAGCGGCAGATTTTTTGTACAACGTACAAACTAGCGCCGCGGTCGAAGAAAAATAGCAACTTGTGAACGAAATCTTTGTCAACATCATAAAAGCATATCAGAGCGACATCTATTGGTAAGGGTAAAATTGAAGATTATTTTTTAGTGAAAAGCATCATTTGTTAACTTTATTATTAGTGTTAAATATCAGACCAAAAACTATTTTGTGTAATTTTTAAAATTATTTTATGATTATGTATCAAATTTCGTTGAGAAATATTCGGTATTAAATTTTTTCATGTCTTATTGCCAGCACCATCTAGAAATAATACAGAATTTTGACTTTCGTTCGGTGCACGATATTTTGTATGGGATTCAAACTCTATATTAATTTATTTACTCTATGCTACCCATCCAACAAACAGCGCGAGTATCGTAAAAAAATATTCTGAAAATTATAATTACTAACCATTAACAACGGGTTTTAACAATATCGTAAAAGTTATATTCGTGAATAGTCCACTACGCGAATCGTCCACTTCGCAGAATGTCCTCTTCTCAAAACGTCCATTTCCAATTTGGTCAACTTTTGATGCTAGTAAGGTATAATTAAATTTGAAGTGTTTACGCTATTTCAACGACGGATATTAGGGTGTAAGTGCCTCACTAGGACCTTTTGAGTAAAAGCCAAATTCACCGGCATGTAGTGCACCCTCTCAATAAGCAAACGGGGTTCTGACGAAAAGAGGAAGGGCACAGCAATATTCTGACTGGGGAAGTACCTCCACCTCACAGAAAACCGCAGCCAAATAACAACTCCCTAGAGAGTTGTTGTGTTCCTGCTAGTGAGCGAGGTCACCAGCAAGGACTTTGCCACCTGCTGGCGTTCATATGGCACAGTAAGTCGGTTGCCTGTGATATACAACGTGTAACATAATTAACATATTCCCTCTTGGAGGCGCGTTGGGTTTACTGAAATAAACAACTTTTACTATGAAGACGAATGAACCACGTGACCAAAATTTATGGAACAGCTGTTTTTTTTAGCGATTTGATAATCGTCTCTATGGTAAAAGTTGTTTGTTTTAGAGTTCCAATCTCGCACCTAAAAGAGGGACGGCGTTAATTATATTACACGTTGTATATACGTTATAATTATAATTAAAGATGTTGGTAATCATTTAAACAAGCACATATATATCTAAATTACTATTTAAAGGTACTAAATTTTTTTTTAGTTTAAGTTGTTTGTTTATAAAACCGTGCCTTATCCTATGTACATGGAAGATTTTTGATTAAAATCGACATTTTTTATATTTTTTTAAGGAATCATTATAATAATGAGTATTAAATAAATTGTATATGCTTTATAAATAAAATAGTATGTGATATTTATTATTTACCTTTCGTCTTAACTCGTAAAATTAACTAAAAAGTATTATTTGGTACCAGTAGAGGGATTGGTAGTTGACCAATAGGCTTGTATCCCATTTATTTTTTTCTATTTGTTATTTAAAGACGTCACAATAATATAAATATAGGTGAAATAATTACTTCGATTGCATAAAAACTTCTCGAGATATGATAACTTGAAGATCGCAATTTTGGACTATCCCGAAAACGCTCCATACAAAAGGCCACCACGTTATGACGTCACACCGTGCTATTTTAAATGCATTAAATCAGAAATTTGTACAACAGCTATGTTAAATATTGCGTTTATGTAGCTAGTGCCGTAACAAAAGTTATAGTATTTTTTATTGTTTCTCCAATGGTAATATTTATTTTTTATAATTTCATACCTTTAAAATGGACTTTCCCACCAAACTTTGACCGAACATAAAACACGTCGTACATAAGTTATTAAAATTTTAAGATCGCAGATCGTTCTAGTTTTATGTATTTTACGTTACTGATAGAGAGTAGTTTATAGAGAGTTTATAATTTTGTGACATCGGCAACAAGCCTATTGCGTAGTGGACCAAATGTAAAGGACTATATGAGAAACGCATTAAACTGCAAGTGGACGAAATGTGACGAAGCGATTTATTAGTTTACATACGTGTTATTTACGAAATGATAAAATGGGATAAGACGCCTAGCGAAATTCAGTCGCCCAGGTACGGGGGCCCACCACACATTCCCACCAAAAAAGGCAATGAACAATGAAGTCCATTGCAGTCCCGGTGGTAAAACTACGGCTGCCTTGGAACTCACAACGAATTTAATCAGAAGAAATTAGTAGGAGTAGGAAGCTTTTGGAATTTGACTTCCCTCTTAGCAATGTGAGAGACAGCAATATGGCAAATAAGGCATTAAAAGCCTAAAGAGATGGCTAGTCAAGTGAAGCTCAACTGCCGTGCACCACGGATTTTATGTTTCTAACACTATTGGGGACCTTGAACATTGAGTTGTTACGTACACATCGATTCCAATAATATGAATTGCAAAATCGTCTGAAAGCTTGGTAATTCTCCCCTGTTGCTACCAAATCTGAATAGTATACTACCCCATCGCCCAGGTACGTGTATTTTAATCTGATGAAGTCTTACTTAATGTGATTCATTTAATGTTGAATATGCTTCTGAATGACTGATGCTCGAGAACTACCACTGTTTTATCAGTATGGTTCTCCGTCCACTGCACAGAAGACCGCGGCCAATTAACCCTTGAGGACTAGTCTGTTTCTGCGAGAGAATGAGTTCACCAGCTGAGTGGAAATGCTGCATTATCCGCGTGGGTGCTAACCCACGAACAATATTATCGGTATTACAACAATCTATAGACTATGGTAATTGCGTTATATTAGGCGGGTCGTAAGCTTGTTTAGCTTCTGACGTGGTGTAAAAAAAAACGTGAATGCGAACGAAAGATAAAATGATGCGACTGTACATTGTTACCATTGCTTAGTTCGTAATCTCAACTTAAAAGCTCTTATCTTACCTAGCTCAGATAAGTATGTTGAAATAACGTCGCTGCGGTTGCTTTTATGCAACTGTTGTACACAAAATAATAAAGTCTACATTACATGCAAAATTTATTTATTAATTACAATAATTATATTTTTTTCAATATATTTTAAACACAAGTTATTGATCTGTTACAAGGAGAGTACATTTATTTAATCAGATCTGAATGGTTTCTTGTATTCTACTCGGAGTTCCATTAATCATCCTTCAGCTCCATAATTTCTAAGTGCATTATTATAAATGCGAAAGTTTGTAAGGATTTCCTTGTTATTTGTCATACATGTAAACAATTTTCTGGAATAATACATAGGGTGCTTTTTATCCTAATCCTTTTTAACTAGTCTACACATAAAAACTCGCAAATATCTCATGAAAGATTATTGCTTAAAACTTCTTAGTTCGTTAAGATCAAACGTTTTTAGCAATAGTAACAGCCACACTTTTCATATTATGTAAGTCACGAAAAAAACTTAAGAGGGACGATAAATAATAATTTATTTTGTTATCGTCACGTCACGAGCTATGTTTTTTCAAAATAATAAGTGAAGTTATACGTTTTAACTATTTTGAACAAGTAAGGGTAGTATAGGAAGCCACATCGTTCGTTCGAACAGCACTGAGCTTTAAAATTAATTAATAATTTAAAACATAAAGTAAAAAAACACATCGACTTTTGGCCATCTAATTGATACAAAAGATACACTAATTATTAATGAAGAATTTTATTAATTAGTTTGATCTCATTGTTTTCTGTATTTTCACTGAGTTGATAATATTTGTCTAGCAAGATTTTGTTTCTTTTGACGTCGGCTTCAACAATAGCGCCATTTGATTTCGTCGTACATTTCTGTTCATTGGTTAACAAGTAATATTTACAAAAACGCATTTTGCAGTTTTCACTCTCGCATAAAGTGTAATAACATACTCCGTCTATGCAAAATGAATCAATGTCTAAACTCAATATCAATTTGTTGGTGAGAGACGTTGCGTAATGTTGTATCGCAGATTGTATGTAATTAGACGCAAGTGTACGTATTTCTTGCACCAATGACGAAGTTAGACCTGGCTCTTCTGTAGCATTTACACCTGGAAATATACAAAGAAATAAGTTATAGTATGATATGACAAAGACGTAAACTGCAAGAGTATTCTAATTCATTCTTTAGCGTAAATTCTATTAGGATATTTTTATAAAATATAGTTAGTTAAAATAGTTTTATAAAACTTTCGCAATCATTTGTTATTTCCAAAATATTTTTTTTACACTTTTATTTTATGAAAAGTTCTGTTCTAAAATATATTCTATTCTAAAAAGTTGACTTTACGAATCCAAAAATACATCGTTATGTTTCGTGATTCTGTTTATTGCTAACTACTCGTTGCTATTACTATTGTTTAAAGCAAATAATATTATAATACAAATTTTGATAACTACTAAATATTTAAGAGAATATGAGTTATTTTAAATTCTAGGTTAGTTAGTTAGATGGCGTAATATCAAGCATGCTATATGTGAAGCACTCACCTTATGGCCCACATTAGGTCGGACTTTAGATGGTTCTTTGTTGTTTTGATCGACAACGGTGGACGACAGTGCTGCTTCTAGCGCTAACGGCCGTTCATCTACTGCTTGATTGTCGTCCGGTGTGTTAGTAACAGCGATAGGTGTTGATGGTTTCTTGGTTGGATAATGTTGTGGCTCTGTGGCAGGTTTTTGTTGTTGACTATCTGTCGCCGTGCCTTGCGACGATTGTTCTGGTGCACGTTCAGTAGGCTTTGTTGATGGAACTTCCTCGGGTTTCATTACAAATTCTCTGCATTCTCCCGTCAGGTTAGTGTCATAGATATTGCAAGTGGTATTCTTGCAGCCAAGTTTGTCGCACCTCATTGTTGTACAAGTTTGCTCATTGCACCACACTGTGACATTGTGCCGTTCTACCTCGATGTTGTCATATGGTCCCAAAGTAGTAGATCGAATGAGTTGCTCATTGATGGGAGGCAACTCTTCACCAGTACTCCACCATGAGAAAGGATACGTTAACCAGTTCCATATAGTAGAACCGATTCCCCGACCCTCTGTTATGTCATCTGCAACTTTTATGTTAGTCGTGTTTAATTACAATTATTAATTGTGTTACACAAAATAATACATAATTTTCGTGTACAATAATACTTACTCTGAGTAGGTTTGCATATGGTCACGGACACGAAATACAGCATTAAAAACGCCAGGACACGATTAGAAAATAACATGGCGACACGAAGAACCTTTACAATTTCACGGGAACAAATGTTTGGATTGTCCCAACTCAACCTTTATATACATACCTCAGCAAAGTAGGTTGTTATCTGCGTGGAGATAAGGCACCGCGCAGACGCAGGGAATGTTTACCTAATGAGGAATAAACGACCGCGCCAACGAAGCTTTTAATTTCCCGGCATTTCGTCTTTTTAAATGAAAAGACAAACAAGATAAGATGCTGTTTCTATTCTAATGTGTAATTTATTAAGCAATTGTCTCGAAACTTTTAATCAAGTCTATTCAATAATCTTTTCCATCTATTAATTATCTTGCATATATTTGGAAGAATCATAGGTAATGTTAATAAAAGTAATGTTAATAAAAAAATAGTTGGAATCTTTTCGCTAGTTGTACTATTTTCGTCATTTTCATCAGTGTTAACATACAATACAAATCAATATTCATACACGGCACAACAAGAATCTATAATTTGTTTTCGCTTTACTGCATTTGAATTGGAACATTCACATTACTATTATGTTTATGATGAAAACTTTAAGATTAAAATGGTTTTTCTAAAACTTTTATGTTGCTTTCGTTTTCGATATCGTATTTTTACTTCCGACTTACAAGGTTCTCTTCGTGTATAACTTGTATAAAAGCAATCCCGTTTTCGTTGCCCAGCGAAATCATTCAACGGTTCGTTGACACAGTAAAGGAGTAGCAGCCACAAACATTAATTTCTATACATTTAACTTTAACTAAAATTGCTTGCCAGTGTAAATTATTATTAAATGTTCGTTATTAAAAATTTCGTAGAAACTTTTTCACATTTAGTGGGAAATTTGTTATTGGCATCAGTGGTAACTTCACATAGATTGCAATACTCCTTTATATTTGGACACGTGAGAAATCTACACATATTAGCTTTATCGCAGTGAGTCAGTATCTTCAACTTCTTAGGTGGCATTTCTGTTGCAGACATGTTTTTAATTAACTCTCGTATTTTTTGGTTAAAGTTATTAGGTTCAAGTAGAACTTCGAAGTGATTAGAAAACGTTTGCACGTCGGCTTCCTTTCCCATATATTTCAATATTTTCTTCCAACTTAAAATATTTTCTTCGTTTATTACTTCAGTAAATGCATTTCCGTTTTTATCGAAGTGAATTATTTCTGGTCCTGTTTTCTTAATGGCGGTCCATGGATTAAAATATGTTTTATAAAGGTCCTGTGTAATTAAAATAAATTATTCTCACTCTGACTTCTTATTTTTCGGTATACAGTTAAATACGGCCTGGCTAAATATTAACAATGTGACTATTACTCCAGACTAAAGATAAAAATAACACTAAATAGTAAAGAATATATTATAATGAAAAACTATTATTACTACTATATAATATATATACTATACTATATAATATATATACTATTAACTTTTATTTCATAAACTGCATCATCAGTCTTCGCATATAAAGTAATAAAAGTCTAACTGTACATAGGATGTATTTATTTAAAAAACTTTAAAGTATTTAAGAAAGGGTACAATATTTTCTGTTACCTAATGGTGATGTTACTAGGGATTGCAATCTGGTATCATTTTCAGTCCGGCCGGATCCGACCCGATTCCCATCGATCCGACCGGATCCGGCCGGATTGATCAAATCGGAATGATTTTCGCTTTTCAATTCAAAATGAACTGTTAGTAAGTGAATCAAGTGTCATGTACATACTTTATATAGGTAGTTTATAAAAAATATATAAAATCAATTTTATTTCTAATCTAATGATAAGATTAGACAACGAGCAAACAATTAAAATCTAGATTTCAATTTCTCAGATAGATCCATTATTTTAGTAAGTAACTTTGAATCTGTCTAAAGAATGGCACAATTATCACAATAATGAGTTTGTTTTATAATTACAACTCTTTAGTTTAATCAGCTTACGATAAATAATAATTTTAAGTAGAATTTTAAGTAATAATTGTCTTAATATTAATTATAGGTATATTATACGAAAATCATTTTTATTTTGAAAAAGGATCGTAGAAAATAAATAGTGTTAATTGTGACACCACGCGCAATGCATTTAAAGTACCTCCTCATGCAGAGATCTATTATTTTGTCAAAAATTGCTAGCACCGGATCCGTAGTACGGATCCGGTATATTCCCAACTAGCAAAATAATCCTGGAACGCAATTTTTTAATGCTATATGCACTTATAAAGCTCCGATAATGGTTTTGGTATTTGCTACAGCGCTTTTAACAGCATAAATGAGTGCTGTTTTTACTTAAGTACGTTTAATCCTATAATTTGGACTTATATCGGTATATAGGATCATATTTCGTGTCTATTACTAGATTAAGACTCCTCTAAAAGCATGGAACAAGAGTAATTGCTTTCAGGAGTAATTACTCCGGTTACCCAGGCTTATATGCGCCTATAAGATAACATCTTAAGGGCATTTAAATCTTAAGACTCCTCTAGGAGCATTTACCAGGATAGGATACACTGAGAACCAATCACTCTAGTTATTTTTACTTATAACCTAATATAAGCTAATAATTTATGGCTACTATAAGTAAATTCCAGTTAAATTACTAAATAGTTTTTATATTTCTTGTCTGGTTTTATATTAGCCTAAAATTAAGGATTAAGCAGATTTCATATCCGCATTTCAAAAATAATAAATCACTAAGATTATAACAGCACTCAGTAGGATAAAATGTTCTCTACATAGATTTATCGTATGCCATTATAAGCCTAGACATATTTATATTAGCATTCCACTGTAGTGTTATTGTATAAGTAGTCTCAAACAATCCTGGTTAAATCTCTTAGAAGGTCACTTTTGCTTGAAACGACCAATATAGACAAAACACGCTTTATACAGTGTCGCAAATCCTATTATAGGATTTGTCATAAATTTAATTGGCAAAGATCGCATAGCGAATTCTGGAGAGGGTTCCGGACAAGATCTGTAGTACTATTTAAGGTGGAAGAGGTCCGGACTAGTAAAGCAATAATGAAAAATCATTAAGTGATGATGAGGAAGAACTTTCAGATTACAACAAAAATTTAGAACTGCGTTATTGTATAAAAAACTGGGCTTTAGACTTAAATTTTTCTCATACTGCATTAAACTCCTTCCTTGAAATTATAAATATGAGACTAAACGATGTTTTGACTAAAGATGCACGAACACTACTGGAAACAAATAGAGAAAACGGACTCATTACTATTTCATCCCCAGCGCACTATTGGCACAATAGTCTGATCAAAATGTTTGAAAATAATTTTTGAAAATGTTTCCTGTCTACCAAATGACATTTCTCTAAATATAAATATTGATGGATATACTAGTTTTCAACTTGAAACATCAATCGATTTCGTTTTTCCACATATAAATGTGTAACCCTAATTGGTAACAATATGGCGAATCTTCGGTTTTGACACTCGCCAATATAGAACCAATTATACTTATAATGGCACTATGTCACACTTGGAAATGCTCCCCGAAAAAATGGCAGCCCTTCATTGTATTTTCTTGATAAATTAATAAATTCTTAAAAGTAAATAAGTCAATTTGAAGAGGCGCTTTAAAATTTTATTTAAAACCATGATAAATTTCACAGAAAATTCGCATTCCCCTACGAATAACAACAATGTAATGTAACATTAAGACTAACAACAATACAATTTTGATTTTCTACTATGGTTGACAATAATAAATTCTGATTAAGATAAATAGTACTCTGCCCTTATTCAGGACGTTTAAAAAAATCTTGACAGAGCACAACGCAGATACACTTTGACAGTTCACAAAATATGAGTTTATAGAAGCATTGCGAGGCGCGTATTAGCTCACTTTTGACTATAACTTACTTATATTGAGATTTGCAGGAGTAACTGCATTGACGTAATCCTATTACAGGAGCTATATAGGCGTAAACGGCATTTAAGCGGTCTATTATAAATACGTTATAAGCAAAAGTAGACTTATAAAGTGGGCCCTTTTCCGGACTTATATGCAGATATAATTCTCATATAGTCCTAGAGAAATGATCCTCCTGGGATAGTTTAAAAACCACTTTTTGCTAGTTGGGTTAGTACCGGATCCGGTAACCGTTTAATAATGCCGGATCCGCCGGATTACCGGATCCGGTTTTCCGGATTGCAATCCCTAGATGTTACACGGTTCAACCAAATTGATTCACTTCGGTTGAATGGCGCAAAAGTGAAAGATACTGCTGTTTACACGTGAACTATCTAAATTTAAAAGTGAACCATTCAATTCACATTGCTCAAGAAAATGTCTACAAATCAAATCGTGCGCGTGGGAATCAATTTAATTTGTGATTATTTAATTGAAGAATTAACAAGAAAAAAGCGAAGAAACAGACGGCGTTGGTGGGTGCGCCCATGGATATTAAGAAGACCAGCCTTGGGCGCTTCAAATTGTCTATTGAGAGAAATAGCAGAAGAGGATCCCGATACATACAACAATCATCTTCGTATGAATGAAGCAAAATTTGAAGAACTTTTAAAAATCGTTACTCCATTCATACAAAAAAAAATTACTATGATGAGAGATGCTTTACCAGCACGAATAAAATTGCAAGTCACTCTCAGACACCTTGCTACTGGTGATAGTTTTGGATCACTAGAACATTTGTACAGAGTACCCCGATGCACAATCTCCCACACCCTCTGACTTATAATTCCACAGGCAAATATATTTCTTAAAAGATTCTAAAAACAAAGACGTTTGTTCCTCTTTCCATATCGACGACATCGAGATGAATGAGCATGTGAGTGAATCATTCAATTCTTGTGTTTACACCGTTCAACTTTCGTTCAATTGCGTTGAACGATGAACGGCAAAAGTGAAAATATTGAACAAACTCAATTCTTTCAACGCGATTGAACGTGATTGAACATTGACATTGAATGATTCACTTTTACGTTTACATTGTTCAATTTGGTTGCTTCATCCAAATTGAAAGGCAAAAGTGAACCGTGTAACATCCCCATTAGTTTAGATGTGTCACTAATCTGCAGTACCCTAATAATAATATCTATCCCCAAGAAATATATTAGTCATCATTTTAATCAAAACTGTCTCTAAATATAAATCATCAGCTTAACAAACTATTAGTATCATTTAATTCGTTTGATCATCAAAATAATAGATCTGTCACCAAATAAATAGATCAGCTCCTTAATTTAATGAAAAAATTGCTAATAGGGGCGAAGTCAAATTGGCGTCATATTCACTGACGAGTATTACCAATACTTGGTCAATGTAATAAATTATGTTTTGATTAGATTTGGGTTGATTTTTGGTTAGGTTAGGGTTTTCTTGTGTCCTGTCAGCTTAATTATTAATAATTGACAATATAATACATACAAAAACATTTATTTGGTACTAGACCCTATATCTCCATGATTTTAGGTGAATTATTGTGGAATCGATTTTATATTGTTTGGTGACTACATTTTGGTGACAAATCTATTATTTTGCGGACAAACCGTATTAGTTAAGAAACACAAAACTAATAAAATTGGCGATAGCTTAAATGATACCCTTTAAGAAATAAATTATATGAGAGGTCTTTGTACGAGTGTGTTTTTTACGAACTACAGAAGGCAAAACTATTATTTTTCGATTTATTGTCTGTATGTTTGTACGCTCATCACCCATGAAACTACTGCGGAAAATTGGATGCGGTTTGATTACAGTTGTAATACTGGAGGCCTAACTTAAAATGTGGTGCATGTTTTATCTTGATACGCTAATTAGAAGAGGACTTCTTAACAATAATAGTTCATTTTTTAAAATCCGTTCGGATGAAGTCTCGAGTAACTGCTAATCACTACATAGTATAAAACAAAGTCGCTTTCTCTGTCCCTATGTCCCCATGTATGCTTAAATCTTTGAAACTACGCAACGGATTATGATGCGGTTTTTTTTAATAGATAGAGTGATTCAACTGGAAAGTTTATATGTATAATATATGCATAACATAGTAGAAAAACACTGATAATTTAGAGGTTTCTAATGTGATGTCGTAAATAAACACATTTTTTTGCTCTTTCATTGCAAACGCTGGCTGAACCCAACGAGATAGATCAAAATAATGTAGTACAGTATTGTTCACCTTAAAATGGTCTACAAAAAAGTTCGCGATGGTATATGTCTATCTCTTAGTGGTAACACACAATAACCGTTATTTTATCCTTTGCTTTTTACAAGAAATAATGCCTTATTTACGAAGCGATTTTAAGCAATACAGAATTAATCCTTATCCAATTAAGTACCTTAAATACATTGCGCATTTAATATAGATCAATATGGCCCTTCACAGCATGTAATTTAAATGAATAGTTTAGAAGATATTACACATTTAAAATGCAGGGACATAACGGCTGTGGCGGTACCGGCCGCGGAGCCGGCGGCGTGTGCCTATAACTGGGGAAGGACTGGATAGGACAAAGCGCAAAGACCTTCTGTAGTACATTTAGTATCAGCATTGCACCCGTGCGAAGCCGGGGCGGGTCGCTAGTTAGCAATAAAATGCAGTAATTACATGTCATTGAAGTAATAATAGATAAAAAAAAAAACTAACATTGGAAACATAAATCCTGTCTATTACAAAATAAAAAAGAAATCTCTATTATTTTTTAATTAAATATTTTGAACTTACTATTGATGTTGTAACCGGAAGCATTAACAGATACGTAAAAATGTTTAGTGCGAGTAAAAACAATAATTCTAAACTCAATCTATGCCTTGATTTCATTTTGTAACGTGACTGCAACTAGGTACCTGCTCTTGTAATAGAAAAGGTATTCAAGTGCTTAAACAGCAATTGTTTCACCATAAACTCAATTTATTTTGTAAATAAAGTTCATTACGTACATGTTATGAATTATTTTTTGCATTTTTTACATTTGTACAATGGCCGGACTTATCCAAGTTCTTCGTTATGCATTTTGACTTCATAAAATACTTTTTAGATGCCAAGAAAGTACTGCACTTGGTATTGATGCATAGTGTCACTTTGCCGAACAATTTCCCCGACATATTATCTTGCAAAATGTCAACAATCTCAAACGCAACATTTGAGGGTAGGTCCATGATAGATTCCATTGATGCTACACTATCTGTAACGATAATTAAAATAAATGCATGTTTTACATTACAATAAAACTTGTATTATGTGATGAAGGAGACACTCAGCGTTAATGTGAAGAACCTAAACGCTGAGTTGCTTGCTAACTCAGCGTTAGGTGAGTTAGCAAGCAAATTGACGAGCCCAGTGGTCCAATGGCTAGCATTAGCACTAATTGTTGCAGGTTCGATTCCCACTCAAGACAAACATTTGTGTGCATGAACATATCTGTTTCATATGTATAGATCAAGAGGTCTGGATGTTTTCTATGTATTATAAGTATGTATTTAAAGAAAATAAAGTATGTATGTTTATCAGTTATCTAGTAGCCACAGTGCCAGTTATTTAGTCCAGGAATCTTTATTAATAATATATATATTACGTATATTATTTATTAATAATTCAATTACCTGTAACATTTGACCCTACACAATGCCCCTTTTTATTTAATCTATCTTCTGGGTTACAAATTCTGTGCACACATTTCTTTTCTTCGCATTTTATCGAATGACACGTTTTTTGCGAGCATAAAGTTAAAACTCCTCTGATATATTTGCCCACAAATGATATAAAAGTTGGTACAACCGTGTTCACATCATCCCAATCTACTTTGCCGAATATGGCTTGCTCTAAAGCTATTGTATGATTGTGACGTATTGTTTCTGTACTTATATTCAGCTTGTTATTTTTGTTTTCCCGTTCCAGTATTAAAGTGGTGATGTTCGTTACATTGGTCACAGTTTTATTTGGAATAATATTTGGCCAGTATAATAACTCAGAGTCAGCGGCAACAATTTTGTCAGTTTTCTTTGTACTACTGACTTTTGAGATACTTGCAACAGATTTTTGTGTAATATTATTTTCCTCAACCACTGTTTCTGTTTTAGTTGCTCTAGTAGTGCCATGATTTATAATTTCTCGTTTATTTCTAAGTACTGCAACTTCCGTAGTTACATTGAATATATTTGCTTTTATGTATTCAGTTTCAATGCTGTTTTCCATTTTATGAGAGTTATCTTTATCTACGGTATCAACATTACTTTTATTAGATAAATTTGCTGTGAAGTTATTTTGTGGTAAAATTACTTCATTGTTATTTTGTGGAACTTTGGTATCATTCAGGCTTGTAGTGTCATCCACAATATTTGCTGGCGTTGCATCTACTTTAAATTTTTCAATTTGAAGTTTAATTAATTTGTTAGATCCCACTATTTCATTATTTAAATTTTGGTAATCTGTAACATTAATGTAATTTTCTTCAATCGTTGTTGGTGGTACAGGGGAAGTTATTTTAACGTTATGGAATGTAATTATCTTCTTCCGGTGTTTTTTATTAACATTGAATCGGGCCTTTTTCTTTTTATGAATTGTTATTTGATGTATATTGTCATGTTTATTGAACTTAGATGAAGACTTTTTATAACCAAGCAAGTCCATAGGAATTGGAAAATTAAAGTAAGGCAAATTTATTGTTGACATTTCTTTAGAATTAACCTCAGGGTCAATTGCTCTATCGCGCATATGATTTTTATAGAATCTTTCCCAGGAATCTAAAAATTTTGGTATCTGAACATCCACCTTAACACGAATGTTAATATTACTTCCAGAATCATTAAGTACATCATCGGGAATATATTCTGTATTCGAAAGTAACTTATCAGCATAAAAGGTGTCCTGTTGTATATCTGGAATCTTTTTATCAAAAAGCTTCAATTTTGCTTCGTTAGGATTAGAAAGAAACGAGTCAAACGGTAAGAGACATTGTTTGCAACCACATTTGCATGGAAGTTGGCCATCTTTGCAATAACATGAAGATTGTATTGGTTCATGTCCTAGATTGAGAACAGATACGGGTTGGGTTTTAGGTTTTTTCTCTCTGATGATTGTATCTAAAACAGAGAACTCTGCAGGGCTGTCTCTACGATTTGCACTGTCTAGGTTGTATTGTTTCAAGTTGATTGGCATGAAATCAAATGGGTTACTCATTCCCGCATGCGGAAACTTTACACCGCTGGGATTAAAGAAGTTATTGTAATTATAGCTGTTGTACTTTCCATTCGCTGTCGGTTTTGTTTTAACATACTTATCGTGTCGTAAAAGGGGGACTTTGTTTTTAACTTTAGCTTTTTCTAGATATGTTTTCCTTTGGTTGTGAGCTTTTTCTAAATAATCGTGATATTCTGATAATAAATCTTCAATATTTTCATCGCTTTCGCTCTCGCTATGTATCATTCCATCAAATAGCGAATTCTGAAATTAGTATTGTGCCGGATAATTAAGTATGCAACTTCATTAGTCAAAAGTAAAAGAGGGAAATGTAAGCTTACCGCATTTTGAAACTCGTTCAGCAGATCTGCTATATCACTGACTATAATTGTGTCATAAAATGGCGTAATTTCTATTCTATTCACCTCGGTACCTATTAAAAATTAATACTTGAATATTATATCAAAATATTACATCCTTTTGAAATATTCTTATTTTTAAATATCATGTCAGTTGGACAAATACTATGGGATATTTAGGTAGTCGTATTCATCAAATATTCAGCAAAAGGAAATTCATTAAGAGTTTCTTAATGAATTTTTGTTATGTTTTTAAATTATTGTTACATTACAACACCTACTTATGATGTGTGCAAATACTGTCACATATATTTATTTTTGTAATTTCATACATACACGACTGTATAGCATTCAAAGGAAACACATTAAAGTTCAATGTATGTCGCGTAGTCCTTAATAGTTTCAAAGTAAATTGGTTGTAAAATGTGGATACACAGATGGTTATGATTAATAAAAATATTTCTCCGTTTTTCGCCACCTCAAACGGAATCATAAAAAAACACTTTTTTATACTTCGATCATCTATAGAATGTCGTTGGTTTCATACAAAGTTGCTACTCCTGCTTGTATAATAAAGCTTATAGAATTATATTCATCGTGTTACTTCAGATAATGAATTGATATTCAAAAATTTTGACTATTACAAAAGGACTTGGCACAAGTTAATTCCAACTTAGTCAGATCACTTGCAAATATTAAATGTATTGGTTATTTCTATTTGAAAATCTTACTCTCAGAATCGTGGCTATCGATGCCGGTCAAGAAACAAATGTACAGAAAACTGGAGACCAATTTCATGATGGATGCTGCCACACAATTGAAGCACGGAATGACGATTTCTTGAGCTTAACGCTAGTTTAAGTGTTTTCGGTTTTCCAATTGTTGTGCCAAACAATATGGCTGTAATCGTACCTATATGCTTTTACCAGTTCGATTATGTAATATAAACATTTACCTTGTTTACATTACACCAGCCGTACGCCACGAATTAAGGCCTCGTGTTTTTTATTTTTATTTTCATATTAACTTCTTTAATACTACCGAATTGATTTCATTGCCCTGCAAATTTAAAAATTGTATTTACGTTTCTTACATACCTACCAAATATCTTAAAAAATGGAGCAGCGGTTTGAGAGTTATCATATGACAAACAAAAACGGAGGACTTATTGTATGTAAGGAAATGTATATTTTAAAAGATTTCTTTTTTGCAGGAATCAAACAGTAACAATGCGGAAGCGGAACGACTTACGATGCATCGCTGCATCGTTAAGAGCATCATCGACAGCGAAACTGTTTATGTTGAATGTCTGTACGTCATGGAAAAGGTATAAACTAATGGCCTATTAATATCTTATCTTAAGACCGAAAATCGGTGAGGATAGTTTATGGATATTTGTTACTCTAACACACGTAAACGGATGAGAAGACTTGTTTGACATTTGGCACACAGAACATGTTTTGGATTAACATATCCACATCTATCCGTATGCATACCACTGGGATATGGGCTTTTATTCCATCGAAGGATGCTGAGAGCGTAGTTTAATGATTAAAATTTGTTACCAAAGCCAAATACAAATGGCCGTCCGGTATTAAATAAACGAACCGGGTGGTGGAATGGTTAGCAATGGCCACTTTGACTCTGAGGTCGCGGGTTCGATCACCGCGCAAGACAAATATTTGTGTGCATGAACATGTCTGTTTGTCTTAGTCTGGGTATTTTCTATGTATTATAAGTATGCATTTACAAAAAAAAATGTATTTAAGTATTATATCAGTTATCTAGTACCCATAGTACAAGCTTTGCTTAGTTTGGGTCTAGATGGCCGTGTGTAATTAAGTCCTGGAATATTATTATTATTAAATAAATATAATAGTTGATACATATGTTTCAATTTCAGTATATGAATGCGATAAAAGCAACTCTTTCGACATCTCAACCAGTAATAACAGAAGAGGAATTCCACACAATATTCTACAAGATATCAGAATTACACGAGTTGCATAAGAACTTCTTAGAGGGCCTGAATAACGCGGTTGCGAGTTGGGAAGAACCTCTCTCAGTTGGAATGCACTTTAAAAAAATGGTAATCGTTCAGTAGACAATTATTGTGCTCGGTGTTGCGTGAAAAACGTTTGCAGCGATTAGATGTTCATAAATCTACAGAGAGAATTTTATGATGTAAAATGTTTTTAAAGATTTATTAGAGAGTTTCATCACATACCTATTCGCATTTTTATGTGCGCAATCAGTAAATCTTTCATATTTTTTGTTGATATTTTTACATTAACAGATTTTTTTCATTAACAGAATTAATATCACAAATGATCTCTGAAAATGTTACTATATTATGTTTTGTCCTGTACAAAAAGCTGCAAGAGTAATATTTTCACATATCATTTAATTGAGATTTGAGATTAATTAAACTAAATCACTAAATATTTAGTAAATTTTTTGAAGTGAAAACTTGTTTAGCGCCGTTGTGCACTTTTTGGTATGGGTAAAAATTGTTAAACTCGCGTCAGGACACGTGACCTGATCGAAAATTCGTAAGACGGAAGGAGAGTAGACCGCTGGCGCGGCGTAGGAGAGGAAGTAATATCTCCTTCTCTTTCTACCGCGCGGCGAAAATGTATGCCTGCTCCTGCTGTTTATTTTTAATGTAATATAAATTGTCATGTTTGTGTACGAGACCGCAATAAATGAATATTGTATTTTACCACATAAATGATAGTACTTATATACTGATAAATAAAGCAATTCGTGCGAAATTATTCCCTATCTATTCCAAAATATTCAAAAATGCACAACGTTAATATTCAAGTTTTCACTTCTGCCGGCACTCCCGGAGTGCAACCCTTTTTTTTATACAAATTTACTGTTTCGACGGTTGATAATAAGTAACAACTTTAGACTGAGGTGTCACCTACGCTGTTACATAGCCAATCGTTCGCAGGCGGAGAACATAAACATATACGGCGCGTTCCTGCACAACTACGGGCGCGCGACAGACGCGGTGCGGCGGCGGTGCAGCTCGTCGCAGAGCTTCGCGGAGCTGACGCGCGCCATCGCCTGCCGCGGGCAGCCCGTCTCGCTCGACGACCTGCTGCACAAGCCCGTCGCGCGCGTGCAGAAGAACGCGCTCGTGCTGCATGTAACTAACTATATTCTACCAGCTCCCGCTCGCGGCCATCTCGTCCTTTCTCGGGTTTTAAACTCTATGTGCATGCTGAATTAAATTCGAATCGGTTCAGTCGTTTAGGCGTGAAAAGAAACTGACAGTCAGAGACATACATACTTTGGCATTTTTAATTATAGTAGGGATGGTACAAGTAAGGATATTATATAATGCTAGTCGATTCAAAATTAGATAGTTAGAATATGCTTTGTTTACAGTTTCCGTCACAAAGAAATCAAATTAAAATCTATTTTTATTTGTTTTCTTTGTGATGTAAACTGCAAATATTTTTTTCTTTTTTTATAAAAAAAATATTTCGATCAATGGAAAGGGGTTTCCTTTTTTACTACTAAGTAGCACCTCGACGAGGCATGATATTTTGTGCTGTATTCCCCATTTCTTCATACAGTTTACTGCCCAGGCGAATTCCTACGTCAAATCGTAAGTCTTCTGGAGAGTGTTTTACTTTGCTTCCTCTTCGGAGTCCAAAAAACATTTGTTTAATGTTTAGGTACTTTTCAGTATTATGATGCCGCATCTAGACATAAAAAATGTAAGACGTGTCTAAGTTCTCATAAGGGTTCAGTAGCAAATAAAGAATTTTATTTCTCATAGTTGATTAGTAGCGTGTTTCATTCAACTTCAAAAAACTAGATTAATTTTAATTGCAACATAAACTTCCAACAAGGCGGCCTTATTGCTGAAAGCAAGGCAAACTTGAAGTAGCTAATCTGTGCATGTAGCTTACTCTGAGAGGTTCTTAAAATTTTCAATTTGCATTGTTTATTAACTAAAGTCACTGGAAATTAGGAGTGAAACTAGTTCCAATTCCCAGTATAATAGAAACCTATTGTATTTATTTCAGGATCTCATAAAATATACGCCGGCGAGTCACCCTGACCACGCGATGTTAACGGACGCCCTCAACATGACGCAACATTTTCTAGACGAGTTCAACATTATACAAACAAAATCTATGTTCCCGGTGAGTAATTACCGTCCCCTATGAATTAGTGCGACAGATAAGCATTAGTAATATTATGTTATCTTGTCTACAGAACGCAGACCGCGCGCAAAGGAGACTCGTCAAGAATTCATTTATCGTTGAGCTGTCTGATGGCCATAGAAAGTTGAGGCATCTTTTCCTGTTTAACGACGCTATTGCGTGTGCCAAATATAAGGTAATTATTATACACAACATAAAATTTTATTAAAAGTGCCATACAGTATTTCGTATAATGATAGTATAGAATTAATTACATCATCCACAATTAATATGTCAATAGAAAAAATATTAATAAATAAATATTTTTAGATAAATTACACATTGCCATCTAGTCCCAAATTAAGCAAAGCTTGTACTATGGGTACTAGATAACTGCTATTATACTTAAATACATTTTTTTTTGTAAAGGCGTACATATAATATATAGAAAACACCCAGACCAAGACAAACAGATAATATGTTCATGCGCACTAATGATCGAACCCGCGACCTCGAAGTCAAAGAGGCCCATGCTAGCCATTCGACCACCGAGCTCGTCAAATATATTTTCATAAAGAAAAAAATCACCTCACTTTGTGAATTTTTCAATCATAAAACTTATAATGATTATAATGTATTCATTTCATAGACTTGGTAATTGATATAAATTAAATCATGAAAATATGTATTCCTCCTTTCTTGAACCTCTATTCTCATACATACAAAATGAAATATCATAATACTTTCCTAAACTCTGTCGGGCGGAGCTGCACAACTAATTAAATTACAAAAAAATTGGGTGTGACTGTGTCATGGACATATTCATAGTCCTTACTTAGCGTAATAAATTCTTTGATCCTTCATCTATCCAGTGGTGTGATTGAGTTTTGGTTGGAAATGATAAATATGTACCTGCAACACCAAACTGTATCCCCGATTTTGTTAACATACTTTTTTTTTTGAATTGCCTCCCTATGTAAGCAATTTTAAAGACGTATTCACGTCAAAAAAAGTATAATTCAAATCCTTTCATTTCATATCAGTGTTACGAACTTTCGAAATTGCCCCATTTTATCGCATACCTAATGGTTTTGACCTGTAACGTCTCGCTGATCGAACACAAGCTCAAATGTGGCGAGCCTATTTTCAAAAGATGTTGGTCACGCTATATTACCCGTTGCCAACTGACGAAATTGTTTACGAACTGCAAACTTTTCTTAGCTTTGAAACTGTTTTAATTTTACTATTACATTTAGATTATGTATTAATTAATTTTATTTTCGAATATGTTTTGTGTTTGTACAATTGTATTTTGCATATGGTCGTCCAGGCGTCCGGTCGCGATAAGTTCACATTCGAGGTGAAGTGGTTCATCCCGCTGCCGGACATTGTGGTGGTGGAGGAAGAAGCGGGAGCAGCGGACGCGCGCGAGACCTCCCCGGCCAACATCGTGGCGCTCAAGTCGCAGGCGTCCACCGTGCGGGACCACATCCTGGCCGAGGACCGGGCCGCGCAGGACGACAAGGTATTCCACGTTCGACCTATTCGTCCTGCTGCAGGACATCGCGGGCTGTCAACTATCGTGAATCGCGCAATAGGCTATTTGACCAACATTTTTTCGGTTTGATATGGAGGGACGTCTCAATAATATAACCATAGGTGAAAGAATTACTTCGATAGCACAAAAATCTCTCCAGATATGTTTATTTGAAAATCACAATTTTGGACTTTCCCGAAAATGCTCCATACAAAAGGCTACTGTATTATGACGTCACAGGTTTGTATTTTGTATACATCAAAACAGTTTATGTAATTAATATCATAATAAAAGTTATAGTATTGTTGGCTTCTTCAATGGAAATATTATTTTTAATAATTTCATACTTTTAAAATGGACTTTCCCGCCAAACTTTGATGGACCCTAAAATAAGTCGGACGGAAGATATTAGAATGAAAGTTTGCAGATCTTTATAGTTTTGTGTATTTTACGACATTGTTAAATAATTTATACAATTTTTGAACATTGTCAAATAGCTTATTCTGTTCATTGTTGACAATTGGAACTCAGTAGGTTTTTGTTTTAAATAAAACACAAACTTAAAAACGCGAAAATCTTTCGGTTCCATTGATAATTCCGTAAAGCAAAAACGTTCAGGAATTAAGCGATTCGGTTTCAGACACATGATTTTTGCATTGTCCTTTTCGAGTTCAAGATAAACTACTCTATTAAGATCCGTACACAAATTCACCGCGTCAACAATGATGTCACATGTGACCTTCATTATATACAATGAGTCCTCCGGTGTAAATATGAAGAACGAAGGGAAATGAAATAATATCTAAATATATAAAAGAAGAAACTGACTGACTGACATATCAACGCACAGCCCAAACCGCTGGGTCTAGAGATTCCAAATTTGGCAGGTAGGTTCCTTATGATGTCTAGGGGTGCACTAAGAAAGGATTTTTCAAAATTCATCCCCTAGGGGGGTGAATCGGGGTCCAAAGTTTGTATGGCGAAACAAGATTAGTTGGACTATTTTATCCAAAACTTAACATGAGTACTTCTGGAGATAAATGAGTAAACACGTGTTTCAGGATTTTTCAAAATTCAACCCCTAAAGGGGTAAAATGGGGTCACAAAGTCTGAAAATCGTCATGGGTATTGTTTCTATGGTTTGTCGGGTCTCTGATTACGAAAACAACAACTATTTTATAATCCAACATAGCCGACGTAACATAAAATCACCCCTGTGGGGGTGCGATGGGGTTGAAATATATAAAAGAAGAAACTGAGTGACTGACTGATATATATCAACGCACAATCCAAACTGCTGGGTCTAGAGATTCCAAATTTGGCACGTAGGCAGGCCTGTGTCACTCCGCCATTCGGCCGAGTTATTTACCTACACGCCCGACGCCCTCGAGAGCAATAATTAGTCGAGTGTCACGCGCGCTCTCTAACGCACGCGGTATGGGATGACCACCATGCCTACTAAATATATCGGTATTTATGGTCGGTTATTTTGTTTAGCGCTTAAAATACACACCTACACCTATGTTACAAATACTTTCCGTCTTAAAGACACATCCGAGATATTATTGGGACAACGTGAATAGTAAACCTGATCTGTAAGTACGTACAGTTATGATTCCTGTTAAAACTTACACTAAAATTATACATTCTATTAGTGTCAACATTACGTAACATTATTGTTACTAAGTACCTACCTATGTACTTAATAATCACAGAGTATGATATAGTAACATAAGTAAGTACGACGAGCTCGGTGGTCGAATGGTTAGCAATGGCCACTTTGACTCCGAGGTCGCGGGTTCGATTCCCGCACAAGACAAATATTTGTGTGCATGAATATGTCTGTTTGTCTTGGTCTGGGTATTTTCTATGTATTATAAGTATGTATTTACAAAAAAAATGTATTGAAGTACATTTATCAGTTGTCTAGTACCCATAACACAAGCTTTGTGCTTAATTTGGGACTAGATGGCGCTGTGTAAAATTGACCAGAAATATTTATTTATTATTTATTTATTACAGCAGAGTAATAAACGTACACATTCGTAAACCTACTACAATTTTTGGTTAGTTTAAGTATATGTATTTTATTGATCATTAATAATCAAGCGTATGTATTTATACCTATCTACGCGGCTCGACCGCGAGCGCTTCATGTTCTACGTGGTTCAACCCTATGAGCGACACGCAGCCCGGTTACGTCGATACCGTGACAAACCATTTTGTAAAAGCAGCGGCGGTCGCTCGTAACGCGTTACATATAGGGGTTACTTTCGATTGTCCCTGCCGCTGAAAGACTTAGGTACGAGTACAGCTGCAGAATTATTTTGGATCGTATTAGCGCGTAACGAAGGTTGATATTTTATTATTTTTTATTCCAATTGTGTCGGAAGTGGATCTTCTGTTAGAGTATATTATTCTGTGACGTAGGTTCCTTATGATGTCTAGGGGTGCACTAAGAAAGGGTTTTTCAAAATTCATCCCCTAAAGGGGTGAAACGGGAGTCCAATATTTGTATGGGGAAACAAGATTAGTTGGACTATTTTATCCAAAACTTTACACGAGTACTTCTATAGATAAATAAGTAAACATATGTTTCAGGATTTTTCAAAATTCAACCCCTAAAGGGGTAAAATGGGGCGAATAAGTCTGAAAATCATCATGGGTATTGTTTTCATGGTTTATCGGGTCGCTGATTACGAAAACAACAACTAATTTATGATCTAACATAGCCGACGTGACATAAAATCACCCCGGTGGGGACGCGATGGGGTTGAAATATATAAAAGAAGAAACTGAGTGACTGACTGATATATCACGCACAATCCAAACTGCTAGGTCTAGAGATTCCAAATTTGGCACGTAGGTTCCTTATGATGTCTAGGGGTGCACTAAGAAAGGGTTTTTCAAAATTCATCCCCTAATGGGGTAAACGGGGGTCCAAAATTTGTATGGGGAAACAAGATTAGTTGGACTATTTTATCCGAAACTTTACACGAGTACTTCTATAGATAAATGAGTAAACATATGTTTCAGGATTTTTCAAAATTCAACCCCTAAAGCCGTAAAACAGGGTGAAAAAATCTGAAAATCATCATGGGTATTGTTTATATGGTTTATCGGGTCGCTGATTACGAAAACAACATTTATTTTATAATCCAACATAGCCGACACGTCATAAAATCACCCCGTGGGGGTGCGATTGGGTTAAAATGTCATAATATCAATATGGTTGTTGATACTATGGTTTTCAGGGACGACAATTACAAAAATGGCATCGATTTGAAAATATCAACCCCTAATAGGGTAAAGGGGGGTCAAAAAGTCTGAAAATCGTCATGGGTATCGTTTTTATGGTTTATCGGGTCGCTGATTACGAAAACAACAACGATTTTAAAATTCAACGTGGCTAACGTGACCATCATCCTCTATTAAGGTGCGATGAGGTTTAAATGTCTATATATCAATATATGTGTCGTTTTTACGGGTTTTATAAATGCGACAAAATGTCTGTTACCTCTTCACGCTTAAATCGCTGGACCGATTTAGATGAAATTTGGTTCAGAGATACCTTGAGTCCTGGGAAAGGACATACCTAAAATAGTTTTTATTCCAGAAATTACCTATTATTGTTATTTATTGTACCCGTACCGTTACCGCCCACGTGACCATCATCCCCTATTGGGGTGCGATGGCGTAGAAATGTCTAAAATGTGGTGAAAAAGTCAAAAAAATATTCATAGGTATTGTTTTTTTGGTATATTGGGTCGCTGATTACGAAAAAAACAACAATTTAATAATCCAACATAGCCGACGTGACAACTCTGTAGGGGTGCAATGGGGTTGAAATGTCATAATATCAATATGGGTGTTGATTCTATGTTTTTCTGGGACGTTAATTACGATAATGGCATGGAATTGAATATACATCTCAAATTTTACCTCTAAGAGGGTGAAACGGAGGTCCAAAGTTTGTATGGGAAAACGAGATTAGTTGGTTTGTATGGGAAAACGAGAATTGTTGGACAATTTTATCCTAAATTTTACACGAGTACTTCTATTGATTAATGAGTAAACACGTGTTTGCCCCAAATGTCACGGGAGCGAAGCTGCGAAAAATATAAACCAACTCCTGAGATTTTTGAAGTCGGTAAAAAATTTTTAAAGTTTGATTGCGGCAGGAGCGGGACAGGTGTAGTAGTTATCGGGAAAGTTCTTGCATTCATATTTAGTACAATTAAAGATGCTACATGAACATGGTCGCGTGTTTAATTTTCATGAAATTTTATATACATATTCTTAAAGGTATTAGGAAGGACATAGGATACTTTCAATTAAAAAGAAGTAAACGCGGGCGAAGCCGCGGGTGAAAGCTAGTTTCTGATAAAACAGTTAAATAGTTTCACTTACGGACTTTGTCTGTGGTTTTGGTACCTTTAACTCACTTCAGACTCCGAAGGATGCCATCGTCTATGTAGCTGGCGCTGTCCAAACTCTTTAGCGTTGTAATCAGATATTCAATATTTAACAATTATAGATATATAATAATTCTGCAAAATAAATGGTAATGGTATGGTCACAGAAAATCCGGCTAGGCGGTCGCGGCGCGGGTGAGAAGCAGCGCAAGAAGCTGGCCGAGCTGGAGGGGCAGCTGGTGCTGGCGTCGCCCAACCTCGTGCTGCGCGTGGGCGCGCGCGCGCCCGGCGCCGGCGCGCTGCACAGACAACACATATTCTTCCTCAGCTCGGAGTACGAGCGCACGCAGTGGATCGACTCCATACACGCATTGCAGGTAACATACTAACAATGCAACTCGAAAATCGATTGATACCAAATATTAAATAAATATTCCTTGACATAGTACGCAGAGCCATCTAGTCCTAAGCATAGCTTGCACTATGGGTACTAGATAAGTGATATATGTACATAAATATATATTTTTTGTAAATAAATACATATAATACATAGAAAACACCCAGACCATGACAAACAGACATGTTCATGCACACATATATTGCTTAATAATAATACTCAATTATAATATAATAATCGATATCAACAAAGCGAATTCCATGGTGTATCTACGATAAAAATTATATAAAACTAGTTGTTGCCCGCTGCAAGCCCGCTCGGTCATTATTTTAATAGAACTTTGTTATTTCCCGCTAGAATAACAATTTTTCCGGGATAAAAAATAGCCTAAGTCACTCTCCATATCTTAAACTATCGTAAAAATCGTATCATTCCATTGGTTCCTTTCGACGCGAAAGAAAGACGAACAAACAAATACGCTATATGGATGTGACCGGTGTTTGTTCGCAGGCGTCGTCTGCGCCGCCGGCGGGCGCGAGCTCGGTGTCGATGCTGGAGCTGCAGGCGTGGGTGACGGCGTGCCGCAGCTTCCTGCAGACCGACATGGGCTCCTACCTGCTGCGCAGCGGCCGCGACGACTCGCTGCTGCTCGGGGACCTGCAGCTGCACATCGGGGGGATGACCTCGCCGCTCGACACCGTCGCTGGTACGTTGCCGCTATTAAATGAGGAATCTCGAGTATTGCTACAAATCATTTTCATGCTGCGGCTACACGATCGTCTAACGGTCCGCCTGTTCATCCGACACGCTACATGTAGGACGGTAGATGGTGATTTTTGACGACGATGTTGAATCGCATACTGAGTCGTAAGTTGGGATGTTGGGCGATCATGTACTGCCGTCGAGTTTTCGCCGATAAATACAACGTTCGTGTCATGTTTACTTTCGTGCATTAGCGGAATAATGTTAAAACTTAATAGCTATTATGTGTCTTCTTACACGCAGTGTTGAGTGAAGAAGCTGTTCATGATTTCTACCTTACTTATTTATGGAATTAAAATCTTACGGATTTTGTCTGTGGATTTGGTACCTTCTTTACCTTACTTCAGACACCCAAGGGCGCCATCGTCTATGTAGCTGGCGCTATCCAAGCTGTGAAAACTCTTTAGCGTTGCGATTTTTGCCGCGTAAATATCAAAGTTTTTTTTTTCATTACGAAAATAGTTAGAAAATAGTACAAAGTTATTAGTGATAAAACAGGTTTGTTTTACTGTTATGGCCCAAAGGAGAAGAGTGGCGATGGTTGGGGTCGCTCAGGTGGGGTACAGCCTCCAACTATCGACTCTTCAGAGTCAGACTTGTTTTCATTCTCGGAAGACGTAAGTGTCTTACGTAAGATAACTTCAGGTCGTGTCTCCATCTCCATATTACCAAGCATCGCAGTTTCCGAAACTGGAATATTTACTTGGAATGGTCTATATGAGCTTCTTCACTGAACACTGTGTGTGTGTATGTATTATCCAACAAATAATAATTGTTTTGTTGGAATGCAAAACAGCAGTTATATTTTGTGTGCGACATTGACAAATATGTAGAAAGATCTAACATCATCGATATATATTTTTCCCCAGATTATTACATAGTGGTGGAAGTAGATTCGTATGGGCATTACTTCCGCAAAGCGAAATCGAAGCTGGTATGTCGGTCGTCGCAGCCGCGCTGGAACGAGAACTTCACGCTCGACCTGGAGGGCTCGCAGAATCTGCGGCTGCTTCTGTACGAGGACGCGGCGCGGCCCGTGATGCGCGGCAAATGCACGCTCAAGGTGCCTATTAAAATTCATATATGATCCCTAAAAATGTTATTATTATTACTATATCTTCATACTATTGAATGAAACGTGGCCGTAACTGGACCACATTTTGGTACACGCTTGGAGTACCAAAATTAATGTGGTGGTGGTCCAATTACGGTCCATGTAGCAATGTTTAAGTTTCATGTCAGGGGGACATTTTATCCTCTATTTTATACATATGAGGATATAATTTGAAAAAAAAAAAAGTCAGTTAAACGTTTATTAAAATCGATTTATTTTAACTGATATTTTCTAATAGAGGTAGGCACCCATAGTGCAAGCTATGCTTAGGACTAGAGGTAGTTACTAGTGTATATCCACACCAAAGTCACATTTCTATCTTAGATGATTCATTAAAATATAAAAAAAACAATATAACACAAGTTGAATTACGAATGAAATGTTTAGGTGCACAATTTCGTTTTATCATGCCTATAAGATATAAGATAATTGTTTTTTGAGTATTCGTGTAGAATTGGATCACGAGCGAACGATTTAGTGTCTACTGAATATAGTGAGGGATCTAAAGGCACGACGCACTAAAAAAACCGTTCTCTAGTAACACATCCATTGAAGCGTTGTAATGTAGGTGATGTGTCCGCAGCTGTCGCGGTCGTGGTCGCAGGAGAGCGGCGGCGTGTGTCGCGCGGTGTCGCTGGGCGGCGGCTCGCTGCCGCTGCGGCTGCGGCTGCTGCCGCCCGAGCGGGAGGCGCGCCACGTGCCGCACGCCAAGCCCGGCGCGCTCTTCGGCGCCAAGATCGCACATGTCGCCAAGTTAGTGCATCATATCATCATCATCATCAGGTCATTTTAGTCTCCACTACAGGAGCACGACCCTCTCTCTTAAGTCCCAGACAGTAGGAGGATTTGGCCTACACTCCCCACGCTGGAACTGGTTGGTGAGGCCTGATCGATGTTTGATAATGTATTTCCCTTAGTCGCCTTGTACGACATCCACGGGAAGAGACGGAGTGATTCTATTCTAGTCTGCCGGAAACCACACCGCCAATACCGTAACATATATAATGTATAAATTAGTTATTACATAGCATCTTAATTCACGCGTACTGCACCAACTAATTAAGTATAAAATACGTAAACTCAATATTATACACACTGTAGATACGACATAACAACTAAGAACGAAACAATATACGTCTTCTGTCACATCGTGTTTGATTCAACAACTAAGGAATCTCCATACTACTTCTAGTGTCTGTCTTTGCACGTAAATATGTGCTGTCTCTGTCTCCGGGCAACTGCCGATTAGGCGCTGCCCACATTGCACCGCGCTACGCGACGGTGAGCGCGAAAGTCATAGTCGCGTGCAACGCTTTCCCGCGCAGAGAGGCGTTGTGAGTGTGTGGCACTGCGCGTATTTCTATACAAACTGAAATATTTCGGTATACAACATAAAAAAAACGCTTTCCCGCACACCGTCGTGTAGCGCGGTGCAGTGTGGGCAGCACCTTTATACTAGTAGTCTACTAATGGGTTACCAGCACAATATTTTACGTCCTATTGACTCTTTTACATAAAAAGAGTCGCTGACCGAGACGAGCGGTGGAAGGAAGCCTTTCTGCCTCTGGTTGATATAGCTTGCGATCTGATCAAATATTACATCTACAACCTAGTCATTTAGAGAAAAACATGAACATGATAAATTTTTGTTTTTATATTCTCATGAATTAAATAATTTCTAAGTCGACGTAGTCTAAAGATTCGGTCTTTGACGTAAGGGAAACTTATAGGTCCCGTTTATCTAGAATTATAAAATTTTGCATAATGCAAGAACTTACCACCAGGAAAGAATACGGTAATTTTCAATTTCAAGTATCATGTGAATTCTTCCAACTTCCTAGACCCGTTATTTAATACTAAGTGTATGATGTTACGGTTTAAGTCATGTGGATAATGTTTTTTTATATGACGTTACATAATCTTCTATTTCATACCAATATTTATTTCAGGCGAGAAAAGAGAAACATCCCCTTTATAATAAGTGCCTGCGTCCGGGAAGTGGAACGACGAGGGATCACAGAAGTCGGCATCTATCGGATCTCTGGCAGCGCATCTGACTTAAACCGCCTCAAAAAGAGTTTTGAAACTAGTTAGTATTACACTCTGTGACATGTTTCAATGCTGTTGAGTATATTGAAAACTCATATATGTCTGTTTATTTTCACAGATGCGTATGAAGCTGAGCAACTGTTGAAAGAAGTAGATATCCATTCTGTGACCGGCGTCTTAAAGCTGTACTTACGAGAACTCCCAGAAGCGTTGTTCACGGATGCTCTCTATCCAGAATTATTGCGTGCTTGGGGCGCGACACAGGTGCGAAACCTATTTTTCTTAAACTCTTAAATTCTATTGTGTTTGTTGTCTATTGTACTCTTAAATTCTATTAGATTTAAGACCTCCAGGCAATTTGTTCTATGGTATTTTGACCGCCACCGCGAGAGGCACCCCCTCAGGTAGTCTGAATGATTAAAGTATCGACGTGAATTGTCACCACCACAGCCGAGTCAACGTAGGTGACGGTTGCATGCACAGTTTGTTTCAGATGATGGCCACTTTCAGTGAACACTCACTAAAAAACTTCTTTAGTATAGTAGATATCTTTAGTATCTCTTGAGTATGGAAGCTTTGTCAGTGGCTTACCATAGCTTTAAGTAGTCTGCACGTGTAACACCCCGCTAATTAAACGAGGTCGTGCCGAAAGAAATTAGGTTCGCAAGAGGCCAAATAATCATTTCATGGATTTTTTCTGTGAATGAGTAAAGTCTCAGTAGGCTCCTAAAAATACGCTGCATTAGCCACAGGGGTAGTAACGCGCGAGTGATATTTGTGTTACACTTACTTGCGTATACTATAGACCAGGTGCATTAAACAAACATACGACCCACCTGATGTAAAACTAGCAGGGCAAGTAATGTTTTAGCAGGCAGCTTGCTCCCACCCACTTCTGTGTCGTATGGTTACCTCTCACGATTGTTATTAGGTGATCTTTTGTGGGGTTGTGTAGCATAAAAAAGGTAATATTTTTTATGCTATACTTATATCACAGTATAAGTAATAGTACTAACGTACAGTATGGACACTCTCTGCCGCTCTCACTAGTCGACCTCACCTCCCCTATGAGACCGATTTGGAACCGTTCGCAAGGAATGCCACAACGTGCGAATTGACGTCGCTTGTATTTTATTCTCCATTCAGTTTAAAATATGGGAGTATGTAAAAGTTGAGAGTTACTTGTGCAGTGGATGGATGAAAAAAAAAATTGGAAAGTAAAAAAAAAAATTGGATGGACGGACGGACGGATGGATGGATGGATTGATGGATTGATGGATGGATGGATAGATGAATGGATATGGATGGATTGATGGATGGATGGATGGATGGATGGATAGATGAATGTATATGGATGGATGGATGGATGGATATATGAATGGATATGGATGGATGGATGGATAGATGAATGGATATGGATGGATGGATGAATGGTTGGATGGATAGATGAACGAGCAAACGAGCATTAGTTGATAAAAAATGCTATGCAATAGCTTTACCGCGGCAGTCCCCGAGTGCCACACGTTTTTTTTTTCTTCACTACGCCCACCTGATGTGAAGCGGCTACCGTAACCATATTAACGCTCGCAACATTAAATATCGCGCGCCCGCTGCCATCCCCGCTGCTAACGCAGCAACTCCATCCTCTCTGGTGACCTCACTCACTCGCAGGAACACAACAACCCTCAAGGAAATTGTTATTTGACTGCGGTATTCTGTGAGGTGGTGGTACTTCGTCAGTCGGGCTGCTTAAAAAATTCGCTATGTCCTACCTCTCTTTTCGTCAGAGCCTCGTCTGTCTGTAATCAGGGTGTACCCCGTGCAGGTGAGATTGACTTTGGTTCAAAGATGTTGATGAACCATTTACACCCCCGTACATGTCCGACTAATAATTGAATAATGTCAGCCCTAGAGAACGTCACTCAAACATAGGCACGTGTACGGCACGTGTACAGACGTAATTTGGTTACTACATGCAAAAGCGCCATTTTTGTATGGAGTGGCCGGGGTTTGCTTATATTAAATTTTTATATAAGAGGGGGGCAAACGAGCATGTGGGTCACCTGGTGGAAAGCAAACACCACCGCCCATGGAGATCAGTAACACCAAGAGGTCGCCGATCCGTTGCCAGCCTTTTAAGGGAAATAAAGACTGTTCTTGAAGGCACCAATGTCGTAGTTGTTCGGAAATACCACTGAGGGAAGTTGATTCCACATTTTGACCGTTCGTGGTACAAAATGTCTTAGGAAACGTATGTACTGTAGTGTCATCGGCATCCATCAAAGTGCTTAGTATTGATCCAGGGCTTGCACGTTCAATCTTGTTCACAATCATCGGATCGCGGCATTTAATTTAAAATATCTTGATATTAGTAGTCGGTATCAGTGTTGCCAATTTAGCGACTTGTCTGGCGACTTTTGTATTACGAATTAAAACAGTTTCAGAATCAATAATGAATACGTTTTTTGTCAACTTAAAAAAGCTATGTGTGGCTGGCATTTTTAGGCAAATATTTACGCCCCCAGCTGCCTTTAGATTTCATTCTCTAGCTACAAATCAGTTTTAGCGACAATCTAGCGACTTGACTTTTGGGATTGAGTATAGCGACTCGGGCTTACAGGAAATGGCAACACTGGTCGATATTTATCTGTCTATCTGCTATCTGCACGATAATTCGACTACGATTATTGATATTGATCATCAACCTCGACCGTAATTGGCTGTGTATGGACCGTCATACATCTATTTATACGTCGCTATTTCTTCGATTATTTCAAATACATTTATTTCATATTACATTATTTCGGCACAGGGAGCCGGTACGTCCGTGGACTCGGGCCCGGCGCACACACGACGACATGCTCTTATGAAATGCTACGCACAGTTGCCTGATTTGAACAAGAACTGCATCGATTTCCTTCTTAATCATTTTGTTAAGTAAGTACTGGGTGGTTCTGCAAGAAAACTATCTTTGCTTAATTTCAATTTTCAGGTCAGCTTAGAAATGTAGTTGCTCTTTTTTTATTTTTTACTTCTGAGAAATGAGAATGAGTTATTAACATACATAACTGTTACAATACGAGCGGTTTTAATTATTGCGATTAAAAAAGACTGATTACGTTTTGAAAATATCGGGTAAGGTGTAAGCAAAAATATACTTAGCTATAAATATATTTTTCAATAACGGTATCTACTCTACGAGCCGTATGCTGCCATGTGTGTTGTGTTCATATTGATATGATATAACCGTTGCAGAGTGAATCAACACGAGCGAGAGAACAAGATGTCTCTGCACAACCTGGCCACGGTGTTCGGGCCGACGCTGCTGCGGCCGCTGGGGTCGGGCGGCGGCGCCAAACCGCGCACCGACCAGCTGGCGGCCGGCACCGTGGACGCCATGGCGCAGGCCGGCATCCTCTACTGCCTGCTGCAGCAGCGCCAGCTGGCCGCGCAGCTCTCCTCGCACCAACGAGGGCCCTCGATGCTCGACTGACTCGCCGAGCGCACTTTGTAAACTTGATAACGAGCCTCAAGGTAAAAGTGAAGACTGCCCTCTAATACCTATTTCAGTACTTATAATTTGATCTTGTTTTCTTAAACTCGTGTGCCTTTCAGTGATTACGGTATTAGAGTTATGAGGTACGTTTCGAGACCGAATCGTTTTTCAGAGCGTAGTCTACATTTTTATCTCTAATCTTCGAATAATGGCGAAAATATCCTTCGAATGAAGATATATTGCCAACATCGAAATTAAGTCGCGGATAACATGCGATAGTTCGTCTTTTTCTCAAGTTATGTATTTTATTTACAGGCATGTAGTTTTTTACACGAGTTAAATCGGCCTGGATGTTCGGCCGCGTTTTGTTTCATTGCAAAATCTAGATCTGCGAAAAGTTTTAGACCGAGAAAACAGTACACATGGCACGTTTCGCGATGTCCAGTGCTTCATAAAAAAATTATATTTAACATACAAACTATGAGTACATAGAAATGTTTACGCACCTATTGACTTAGTTACGTACATTATTATCATATTATTATAAAAGTATGTTTTGTTTGAGTTTATTCACTTGATGTATTATTATACTATCAAAATTCCAATTACTTTTACTAAAGAATATCTATGCTTCCGATATCGTGTATAGATACTACATTGAATCACGATATCAAGTGGTTGTTTTACGAATTCTTGTCACGAATCGAGATTTTTAGACCTTTTTAGCATATTAATCAACGAAAACATTCCATGAATAGAAGAAACAGACTGATTCTAAGAAATATTTCTTAAGATAAAATATCATTTACAAAAATTCTAGTATGTATTAATAAAAATTATATATCACATTTACAGTTCACAATAGGCTGCTTACACACTACGTCTCTTTGCGCATCGCGCTTTATTCTAATTAAACTCGGAGATCGTAAATCCGATGGCAAAAAAGCTGTATTATAACAATTAAGTAAGTGTAAATGTAGTCACAAAAACGGAACAGGTCGTAAAAGTTGAAAAATCAAGGAGTATTATGAAAAGGGACCGAAATATAATTGTATTAAATTTATTAGAGTAAAAATTGGAGCAGACTGATAATAATGTAAAGTATGGGCAGTATAGCGTATTCACTGATCAAAGTATGTGATTCGATCCAAGGGTTTTATAAGATTAGTTTTCTTTACGTCATCTGAATGGATCTGTCGTGAGTTGAATATTATGATTTTTATATTGTGTCAGGTTTCGTCCGTATTTTAGCATTTCAAATGCTAGTCGTGTGTATTATTTGTTACATTATGTAAACACATTATTATAAAATCGCTTATTTTGTGTAGTTCAATTTTGAGTAGCGCACCTTCCACCGGTAGTAGTCACAGATGTCTGGGAGGATTCGCTAGCGTACGCTAGCGTAAACTAGAATAAGTGTTTTATCTCACAAGTAGGCTTAGACGATGGTGTTATATAGTACTTAAAAATGAAATTTTACCAAAAAAATCGTAGAACAAGGGTTACTCCATTATTATGAGTTGTGTTGATTTTGTTAAAAGACATTAACATTTAATTTACAATGATTTATCTTGTTGAGTAATATATTCGTAGTGTAGTTAAGGACATTTGTGTTATCTTGAATTCTGAAACATGTTTTCTCTTCGCCAAAGACCACTGTTATTATTGTATAATTCCATGCCAGGCATCCGAAATTCTACAATTAAACAACTTTATGATAATTTAGTCATGTCGTATTAACTTTTGTCGAATTTACATACCTAATAGTTGTTAATTTGTCATTCACTTTATGCATAACGCTGTAAACTTCTAAATAGTTTTTATACATAACATGTAAATTTATTACAGTCAACCAGGAAGTGGTTACATAATATCAAGTTTAGGTGAACAAAATGTGGAATAATATTTTCATTATAGGATAAAATAAGTATTTTGCATTTTTCTGTAATCTAAATTATAAATGGTGGATGGAGCCCCTTTCTGGGTTGATCACTTTTGTTGCATCTGCTTAAACTTTTATATTTCAATTGTAATTATAGTACAGATTTTCTATTAAACGCAAATTTATAATTTGTAGGGGCACGATTATTCAATGTCTTAAATTCTATTATATTCTAGATAATTTTAATATTTTAAGGCGTTAATAATACGCATTTTTTTTAAATAACGATTTATTAGACTGGTATAAATAGATTGTCCCACCTCCACTGCCCTTTATTTTTACCATTTTGGATTGACTGTAACCATTATTGAAATTAATCGATTTCACCATTTCAGCACAAAATGGTCAAAACTGTAGTTTCGAAAGGGAGTCCAGTACCTAGTTTCGAAAGACGCTGTAGCGACACATGTTGTGGTGAACATAGGTATTTCAGCTATATTTTACGACACCCACGAAGTCGATTGACACCGCAGCGATAAACATTAATTATAGCGAAAATGTACTCTATTTAACTAAAAAAAAATGAACTGATGTATAGTTAAAACTATATATATAAGTGAAACGCTCTGTCTAGAGCATTAAACAGGTTTAAAAAAATATTAGTATAGTCAGGTATTTAATACTATAGCTAATAATGTATGGCTAAAGCGTCATTCGAAAACTTGTATCGGACCCTTCTAAAGGTGTCCTTGCCAGTGGAGAAAGAAAAGGGTCAGTGCCCACCTCTCATTGCCTGATGATTACTAGTAAACATCATAATCTAGCATATGATCACATGCAAATCCATATTTAGCTTAGACTAAATCGCATTCTTTCCTACTTGACAGGCCCAAGCCATTTCTTTTGCCAACTCTTTGTATATGCATATTTGCATGTGACCATACATAATTAGCCGAGTTATATTTATACAAATAAATTAAGAGAGTAATAAGGGATGTAGCGGAATTATCGGTAAATAATACTGATATATTGAAAATAGACTGAAATTTGGAATTGTCATGTTTTGAAAAGGAGAAAAAAATTACAGTATTCAGTTATGGCAAGTTATAAGGAGTGCATTTTAAATTGATATAATTCTGATATGTTCATTGTGTATTCAATAAACATCTATAAAAATCATATTTAGAAATGACGAACATAATTTCATGAAGTTTAAAAAATATTATGTTGGCATTATTAGGCTGTATGGCCAGCTTTTGTTGTTGCGTTTGTTACTTACTCTGCTACTAGACAGAGCCGTCCAATGTTGCTCCATGTCGGTCTTATAGTATTAGCAGGCTTCAGATGAAATTTTAAATTGAAATTTTAATCAATATTTAAATAAATAAATAATAAATAAATATTGTCTGACAAATTACACAGCGCCATCTAGCCCCAAAGTAAGCGAAGCTTGTGTTATGGGTACTAGACAACTGATAAACATACGTAAATACATTTTTTTTTGTAAATACATACTTATGATACATAGAAAACACCCAGACTAGGACAAACTGACATGTTCATGCACACAAATGTTTGTCCTATGTGGGAATCGAACCCACGAGCGTTGGTGTCGAAGCCGCGTCATTGACCGCTACGCCACCGAGCTCGTCATCATCATCATTTTAGTATTATGATATAGGGATTTTAATATCAAATTATTAATTTATATTTAAGTTAATTTATATTTCATCTGAAGGCACCTGAAATCCACTTACAAACATCCACATTATAATATCCATTATAAAACATACTTGCGTGCTTCTCATAACAAATATAGTTTTGACACTTATCATTTTACTGGTTTCATTTAAATTAAGCAGCTATTTTTAAAAGAGACAGCAACTTAATATATAATTTATAATACATTTTGTAAGAATGAAATTCCAGTGTAAAGAGGAAGTGGTAATGATCAGTGTATGTTTTGATTATTTGCATCTTGTAAGTATCAAAATATTATCTTCCATACTATTATTATTAAGTTGCTTCTTCATACCTTAGTCATTTGTAAGATGCAACTGGTGAGAACATTGGCTTTGGGACATCACAAACTATTATTAAGAATAAATTTGCACTTCATAAACTTTTAAGTAATATGTTTATATTTAAGATATCTTCGTACAGACTGAGAGTGTATACCTGTGCTTGCTGCTGCCAAATTAACTATTGCCAATTATTAATATTTTTGACATTTCTGTAGTATAGAACGTAAGGGCCCTTGTCACAACCAACTGAGTGCTAATCATACAAAATATTTTAATGTAATTTAAAACATATTTTGCGGCCATTTGAAATTTTTTTAGTAAATTAAAAGGCCCTTAATATGTTACCGAAAAATCTTTTCAATTGATTCAACATCAATCAATAATAAGTTTATCAATCTTTATTTGATTTGGTATCATTAGTTGTGTTAGTATTAAACCAACTGTATTATAAATAGTATTTTACACATTTTAGTTCATAATATTATCCAAACATTGTATTTAATTTTTGTATATAAATGACACTAAAATGTAGTTACATGACTTGCAATAAAATGTATTTTTAATACACCTTTCTTCCAGTCTTTTTATTTTATGGTATCCCTACTTATTTTATCAGTTCACTTAGATATGGATTTTTGATTATTCTGCTTACAAATACCTGGTTTCATAGTCTTTTTTTTTTTCTTAATACACATACTATTACACACAACAATACATGACGAGCTCGGTGGCGTAGCGGTCAATGACGCGGCTTCGACACCAACGCTCGTGGGTTCGATTCCCACATAGGACAAACATTTGTGTGCATGAACATGTCTGTTTGTCTTAGTCTGGGTGTTTTCTATGTATCATAAGTATATATTTACAAAAAAAAAAAAGTATTTACGTATGTTTATCAGTTGTCTAGTACCCATAACACAAGCTTCGCTTACTTTGAGGCTAGATGGCGCTGTGTAATTTGTCCGACAATATTTATTTATTTTATTTTAATTATACCAGAGGGGCAATTCTCGTAATTAAAATATAGTCAAAATTCAGTTTCGATCCAGTCTCGATCAATCTCGATTCGGTCAACTTTCAATCTGCGTTCGAAGGAAAATTACGAGAATTGGCCTGCAGGAAAATATTTTAAATGCTTAACAAAAATAACCTACAAAACAAAATTCACAAGTACATCCCAACTAGTAAGCTCACAGGATTTTTCATAGTAATATATGTATATGGTTATTATCAATACTACTAATGATGACATTAAATTTGAATGTCTAAATATGAAATATGATATAATAAATAATCCTAGATATAATGCTAGTCTTCTAATGGTATCTTTTATAACATCACTTTTATTTTCATCATCCAAGCATAAACCACCTAACAACACATGACTTGGTTTACACAACGTGCAGTTAAGATGTCCGTCACCTGAACAAGTTTTACATGAATCGTGACATGGTTTACATTTGTGGGAACCTTCTATGTTCACACAATATTGATTAGATTTACATATGGATTGATCTAAGCACTCGTTAATGTCTTGACACCCATTTTGTTCCAATTGCCATCCTGGTTTACATGCCGTGCAAGCTGCGATACCTTCATCAGAACAACCATTACAAGCTTTATGGCAAGGCTTGCATGAACCAGTAATTGTCATAAAATAGTTCATTCCACACTCATCACAAAGCCTTCCATCATATCCTTTTTCACAGAGACATGTACCGTTGCCTTTTCTGGTACTATCGCCTTCACATTTTCCATGTCCACTGCATACTTTGTTGGTTTTATCACGTAAACATGGAGTGCACATATTTCCAAAATGATCTTTGGGGCAACAATACTGCAAGTTTTCAATGCACAACCATGTGTATAACTCTGCGGAATTGGGGCCTTCATTGAACCACCATTTTTCCAGCACTTGTTCTACTTCCTCCGCTAACATGTAACAATCATCTTGATGTCTTCTTATTTCTGAACATAGATTTTCCTGAATTTCAATTAAACGTATTTCACTTCGCGCGTAGGATTTTAATTTAGTTTCTTCCCAAGCGGCGTCTCCGCCTTCGTATTTTCCCCGAGATGTTTTTTCGATCCAATGACTAAAAGAATCTGTGAGTAATTTACAACGTCTGCATTCATTTAGTTTATCCAAACTTGGTCTATCTAGATCCGGTAGTGACATTCTTTTTGTAAACGTATTACAAAATAAATAGCAAATTATGAACATTTGAGACCAACTATATACACTCATGATAATGTGCTAATTTATGCCCTTGTATTTCATTTAAGTACTCCACATTTATTTAACTTTTCACAGAAGAAATACATATCTTAACTTTTTTAAACAAAAAGCAAAGCAAGCAAAGCATGCTTCACTGTTCTGTCACCAGGGCCAGTTATGTTCGAAGAACGTCGATTTTATATAAAGCTGCGCTATCTATCAAACCGTATGGGTACTAATTCGACGGCCATCTTGCCCCTCTGACCTACCTAACCTCTTACTATGTCCCCGTCGTGGAGTTACATTTCCTTGCTGGATATCCGACTAGATAGAAGTACTTTGACAGAATTTTGATAATTTTCAACATAATAAATATCTAAATTCAATCCAAGTACTTCTATTATTCAACTGAAGTTATGATAGTGTAAATACAAGAGAATCTATCAAGTGAAGTATTGGTTAAAACTGATTTTGGAGTTTCGAGTCGGGCATGTCTAGTCTAGCTAGCGAATTTGTGATAGGTAGTTGACCTTACATCGTGCGGGTTCTTACCTATAACAAATTGGCAGGCGAGACTAAAGGCGCCCGATTCTAAAAACTCTAAAATCAGTTTTAACTGATACTTCACTTGATAGGTACCTATATATAAATACGACATGGTATTATACCTAGGTACGTATAGGTATAGCTTTAGTAACCAAATGTTTGCCTTGGAGCAGCACTTTCCATACATGCAAGAAATTTTCAGAGTTGCCACTCTTTTCCACTATACTTACTTTACTCTTTGTCTGTCACTCACATTCGGCAGGTTTTTTTTTTAGTATGGCTCTTATACTTTGTATTAAACTGTATGGCTATACGTTGATTGATTAGCCAATAACAAAGCGGAACGTAATACCATGGAGTTACCCCGCCGCCACACTATGCTCCTCGCGCTGCTCATCGCCTTGCTCCTCGCGCTGCCGCGATGTTTCCCTCACTGCCCACACACTGCTCTACTCGCGCAATTATTCGCGACGCTCCGCACTTGGACATTCGCCTTTGCTATACAATGGACGTTGAAGCCGTGGCAGCGTCCGCGATATGCATTTTTATTATAGCGAAACGAAGCTTTTTTTTATGGACTAACGGTCTAAAAGATGCCATCAAACATTTCTTTTTTGCTACCAACTCTTATAGGGAAATGTTCATGACAGACATGATTTTAAAAAAATGATTTAAAAAGTATGACGCGTGTTACGCGCCCGAGCGCTCGATGCGGAATGCGTCCGAGGCGATTATGTGGCCGGTCACTCGCATTCACGTTGCTGGTCCTTTTGACTCGCGCCCAAAAAACCGACAAAACAGGGAATGATGGGCAAGGCGAGGAGCAAGACGAGCGGCAAGACGAGTAACGTGGCCACACTACGTTGCTGCCTACTTCCCTCGCTACTTCCCTCGCCACTCGACGAGTGTATGGCAGGGCTATTATAATTAAAAACTGTTCTGTTTCTGTCACTCATATTCGGCAGGTTTTTTTTTAGTATGGCTCACAGAGTACTTTGTAATATACTGTAAGGCTATACGTTGATTGATTAGCCAATAACAAAGCGGAACGTAATACCATGGAGTTATAATTAAAAACATTAAAGATACATAATCAAAAATCTAGGATTAATAAAACCAATCCTGGATTTTCTTCTACATACTTACCGTTTGACACGGGTAGGTAGGTAGGTACTAATTTATAATATATGTATATGTAACAGCTATGACGCGTTTTCCGTAAGAATGCGTTTTACCTAGTTAAAACTAGTTTTAACTAATGACCCTTGTTACAACTAGCAAAAACTAGAACTTGCCAGTAGTATCATTGGTTTTCAGATAAAACTAGTTGTCCCTGCGAGCTTTACATAAAACTAAGACTAGAGAACTAAATTGGGACGGAAAACAGGGTGCGCCAAAGTTCACCAAAATTTTCAACTCTGATAATTGAACTGCATCCCTTATAAACTCTCTTAGGTTAGCGAGGGGTGAAGCGACGAGCGGGTTAGGTTGGCATAAACACAGCGCACGAGCAGAGCGAGCGAAGCGAGCGTGCCGCGAGCGCGGCTGCTAAAATAATCAAACACTTCAAGAAACTTGTCTACTAAATTGTCATAGTGATTGCAAATCGCTAATAACATGTTTAAAAACTCTTTCCATCGCGTACCCTCATTTCAGATTGTTGACTTGACAATTGCGCTCGAAACATCTATACTTGCTTATATCAGAATAAAAACAAAGCGAAAATGAACGGAGCGACGAGCGTTGACGGGGCGCTCGGAAAGGGATTCCTCCGCTCAGTCGAATTAGATGACATTTTTCTTTTTGACATGTTTTAACTAAAGCTTTGAGTGACAACTAGTTTTATCTAAAAGTCAAGTACACTGCTAAATACTAGTTTTTACTAGTTATTTCTAGGATTAACAAAGGCGTTTAGTAAAAACAAGTTTTAACTAGGGAAAACGCGTTCTAACGACAAACGGGTTTTATCTGTAACATATACATATCAATTAAAGCTTGATATTATTATTTTCTATATAAGTACATAGCAATGGGATATTATCTTGGGAATATTGACCAAATCATGGCAGTAGTTAGAATAAGCAATATCCCCAACATGAGTGGCTTCATTTGCTGGGTGGCCGGGTTTTCATTACCATAAATGCACTGAACCCTTTGTTGAGTAACGATGCAAAAGATAACAAAGACAACTGGGGACTGTTTATCTAATTTAAATGGAAATCTTGCCAAAGACTGCAAAGAGCTAAGTGAATCACAGAAGATTTGAATTAATTTGATTATTTGACAAGAGGGCTATACTCCAGGAGCTTTGTTTATTGTTTATCTAAAGCTCTGGAGTATAGCCTTGTCATCAAATAATCAAACTAATGCAACCTGTGTAAACAAAAGTTTCTGAAAGCAGTTTCATTTTTTGACACAACGCAAACTGTCTCCTTTGGAGGCATCAGTCAAAATGTGGTGTCAATCAGATAAATCATTATCCATAATATTGTTAAACCATGGAAGTAATAAGTACGTAGTACTTATTAATTAAAGTAATAAGTACGTAGTACTTATTAATTAAAGTAATAAGTACGTAGTACTTATTACTTTAATTAATAAGTACTTAACTACGTACTTAATAAGTATAAGTACGTAGTACTTATTACTTCCATGTGTTAAACTGTGTATTAACGCCAGAAGTTGTATTTTATTTGCGGTGTTAAAAATAGGTCATTGTAGTTATTATGGAACAAAGGAAGGAAATGTTTGTGATATATAGGTTCGTCTAGACTGTTTAAATATTTTTAAGCTTTCGATCAACTATGGGAAGTCTTTAAGAATCACAGACAATATTGAATTCATGACACAGACATTCAATGAATGCGTGTATTATGAATTCAATATGGAGGAGTTGATTGACTTCTTCTGCCAGAGTTTTTATCTTAGGAAGTAAGGGAATTTGTTTAAATTGTAAGGAACGGAAAAAGTATCTATCATATATAAATAAATACTACGTCCTAGATAAGGGCGAATCGCAACACTCCACCTGCAAACAGATTAAACTTCATTGCCCCAGTAATAAACCATTTGCTACAGTGCTTCGAGTTTCTTAAAAACATTGCCTGGATGCAATAAAATCAACCCGTAATCGAGGACACTTCTTTTGAGGGTAATGAAGCCTAGTGGTAAAGGCGTGTGCACACACAGGATAGACATCTTAAAATAATATTTAAATTGCGGTCACATGTCAACAAAATATATTCACCGTGAGCAAAGCCTGTTAGCCCGGAACTCAATATCCCAACACAAAAACGTTGCCCTAACATTGACTGGTAATAGCCCTGCCATACACTCGTCGAGTGGCGAGGGAAGTAGCGAGGGAAGTAGGCAGGAACGTAGTGTGGCCACGTTACTCGTCATGCCGCTCGTCTTGCTCTTCGTCTTGCCCATCATTCCCTGTTTTGTCGGTTTTTTGGGCGCGAGTCAAAGGGACGGCAAGTGGGCGCGGCTACACAATCGCCTCGGACGCATTCCGCATCGAGCGCTCGGGCGCGTAACACGCGTCCTATTTTTTAAATCATTTTTGACGTGACAACGTCTTATAAATTGGTTAGCCGGGTGACACTTCAAGAAACTGGGTCACGTTATGCGCTTACAATGAGAGCGAGTGAAAGGCACGTGCCTTTCACTCGCTCTCATTGTAAGCGTGTCGTGGACGCGTGTCCCTTCTAAGAGCGAGAGAGACAGACATAAAAAGTGAAAGGCATGCGTCCCTTCCACTCGAAAACATTTTACCACTCAAAGTCGTTGTCACGTAAAACTTTCGCCCGTATACCGACTTTACAGGCAACCAATTTTTTTTTAAAATCATGTCTGTCATGAACATTTCCCTATAAGAGCTGGTAGCAAAAAAGAAATGTTTGATGCATCTTTTAGACCGTTAGTCCATAAAAAAAAGCTTCGTTTCGCTATAATGAAAATGCATATCGCGGACGCTGCCGCAGCTTCAACGTCCATTGTATAGCAAAGGCGAATGTCCAAGTGCGGAGCGTCGCGAATAATTGCGCGAGTAGAGCAGTGTGTGGGCAGTGAGGGAAACATCGCGGCAGCGCGAGGAGCAAGGCGATGAGCAGCGCGAGGAGCATAGTGTGGCGGCGGGGTAAGGTAAAGCCGGGCTCAGAAGGATATAGATTCCAGAGCCGTAGAACTATTTGATAAAAAAAAATCTGTGATAGATAAAAAATTTGTGGAATGGTCTGCCGTGTGGTGTGGTTTTTTGCGTTTTTTTGTATTGTCATTTGTCGGCACTCGACATAAATTTTATAATTTTGCACAATATCAAGTTACATTGCAGTTCTGAATAATTTTGTTAGTGCATTACATTACTTGTTCAGCTAACTGCGTAATACACAAAGTACTAAACTATATTTTTGCGACGGAACAACGTACGTGTAATTGCGTACAACGATGCATGGAATGGATAATTGAACACCTTGTGGATTGAACACATTTCAAGAAAGTGATACATGAAATGTTATTCAAATAATAATTTCTCTAAAATTTTACGACATCAATCACAATGGGAGATAAAATTAGGTAAAACTGTTGTTTCACTAGCATAAGCGCGTATGGTGGACTTATTTTATGATTCGATCATATAAATTTTTATGATTTACGATTTACACGCACTTGCCATTTTTGATGTATCTACTGACCTCAACATTCTTTTATTTAAACTAGCTCCTAAACACGTCTTCTCCCATGTTTATTATTTTGATAAACCTATTCTTCACCCCAGGAGATAAAGATGTTTTTCCGGGATAAAAAGTAACCATCAGAACTTAAAATCCACGTAAGAAAAAAAATTATGTCAATCCATTGGTTTCTTTCTATGTGAAAGAAGGATGGACAAACACAATCACATTTATAATATTAGCACTGATAATTTGCAATTATATTACCACATGGCATGAAGTACAAAACGGAATGGTATGGTATATTTGGTTGGCCGAAAGTTTGATTCGGATTCACTCGTCAAGTATCTTGCCGGTGCACACCCTACTCTTGATTGTACTAGATCACGATTGATCAAGGTGGTGGTCCGATAGTGGAACTCAGTGGCTGGTATTCTGCTCTTTTGGCCTTCAATGACTTCCTGGTTCTATATGAACCAAATTTGTGCCTGAAATTGAGAGTGACATCTCAATTTCAGACACAAGTTTGGTAAACAGTGTCATCATCTTCATCTGCGTCTTTTTCGCAAAAAAGTCGCCGGTTGTTGTTGCTTTCTAAATAATGAACACAAAAAAATATATCCAATGTGGTACAATTGTTGCTTTAGTTTAGAAATAACCCCCTATCACTTATAGTTTCCACAACATTTACAAAATTAATATCTTGAAAACTGGGCTTGGTATGAACTTTAATTTTAAAAGTCTTCATTTTCTACACCATGAAATAAAGAATGTGTAGTTTCCGTTACAACCAAAAATTGGCGGTTATTTTTTTTATTTCATTCCAGATCAAAAACAAATCTTAATTTTTACATCAATTTTATGAGATAATTGTAATGAAAGTAATGTTTTCTGATACCAAATTTTTTGTTGGTCTTTACAAAGTATCCTTTAATTCAATGTAGATGATACTCTATTTGTAATGATGGCAAATTGTGTGTTTAGCTATTTACACACGAAAGTGTATTAAACATCCACCTTCACAAACTTTAACAATTATATTATTATAATATATTATAGGAGAATGTAATGTATCAAAAAGCCTAATAATATTATGTGTCTTTTATTTGCAGAATTAAGAATTCTAATATTGATATGAAGGATAATTTTGAGAATTCAGACTCTGAAAATGAATATACAGAAACAGAAAAGAAGCTTTTAGATAAAGTACGTAAAAGAAAACATGATGATTCTGATAATGAAGATGAATTATATGCATTTTCTGAATCAGATGAAGATTCTGATAGTAAAAAAGATGATATTGGGATAGCTGATAGTGATGTTGAAGGTCAAGAGAAATCTGATGATGATTTGCCTGATTCTAAAGCTTGGGGAAAGAAGAAAAAATCATATTATTCTACAGATTATGTTGACCAAGATTATGGAGGGTTTGGGGATGATGAAGAAGCTGCCCTCATGGAGGAAGAAGAAGCCAAGAACATACAAAAGAGACTATTGGAACAACTTGGGGATGAAGACTTTACTCTTGATTTCTTTACAACACAAGTGAATGAAGTGGAGAAAAAAGAATCTGTGATAAAAAGTGACCTCAGTCAGATGTCAAAGAGGCAAAAACTTCAACTACTTGAGAAGGAAAGTCCAGAATTTGCAGGACTCATTGATGATTTTAAAACAAAGTTAACTGTAGCTAAGGATGATTTACATCCCGTTTTAGAACTCATTAAAGATGGAAAGCTTCCAAAATGTGCTGCTTCCAAATTTGTAAAAACAAATTATGATCTTATATTGAATTATTGTACAAATATAAGTTTTTACTTACTACTTAAGAGTCAAAGAATTAGTATTCAAAACCATCCAGTCATTAAAAGATTATATCAATACCGACAAATGTTAAACAAAATGGAACCTATTTATTTAGAAGTCATAAAACCACAAATTGATAAAATTTTATGTGCTGTGAAGAACAACTTGGAATTACATGTCACTGAATTGAAATTAGAAGGCAAAAAACGTAAATTAGTCCAACCATCATCAGAATCTGCACCCAAAAAGCTTAAGCTTATCAGTGCAATAGACAAAGATGATGGTGAAGATACAGGTGTATCAGATGATGATGATTATGAGGGTAATGACTTGTTGGACACTGCTAATGAAATGAGTAGTATGACTAGAAATGACAATGAATCGGAAGAGAGTGGCTTTTCCGACAATGACATTTCACCCGATGTAATAGATGACAATAAGCCATCAACATCCTCTGAAGGTGTAATAGCAGAAGGAGTAGGTGATAAACGTGATATAACTTATCAAATTGCCAAGAATAAGGGTTTAACACCACACAGGAAGAAAGAACAGAGAAATCCCAGGGTTAAACACAAACTTAAATTCAGAAAGGCTAAGATAAGGAGGAAGGGTGCTGTACGAGAGGCCCGAACTGAGATTGCTCTGTATGCTGGTGAAGCATCAGGTATCAAAGCAAATGTTAAGAAAGGCATTAAAATTAAGTAATTTATTTCAAAAATATTACATTTTTATTACTACAATAAAATCATTCACTTTATTTGGTTTTCCTTTTAATGTTGCCACCTGTAACAAAAAATATATTATTTTAAAGAAGAAAGTGTATAATTGTTTGTAAATACAATTTCAATAAAAATATTAACATACAATTTCAACACTTTGTCTTTCCCCCCTGATGCTACATAAGCACCATCTGGGGACCAGTCTACAGCATAAACTTCATCTGCATGGCCAGGCAGATCCAACTCCAATTTCCTTGTTTTTAAGTTCCACACTGCAAATAACAGAATCACTTGGAATTTACTTTTGATACAGAATACAATCATAAATATGTCTAATTTAAGGCATAATGGTAGAGACTGGTAATTTTATGGCATGCCTTATTTCGGCACAGCCCAGGTCTCAGATCTTGATTTTAACTAGACAGAAAATTAGTCGTTAATTTATCGCCAAAGGAGAAAATTTGTCGCTCTCCCGTACAGCCCACTCGGGATCTATTAAACTAAAAAAAATCACCTTTGGCGACAAATTAACGACAAATTTTCTCTCTAGTTAAAATCAAGATCTAAGACCTGGGCTGTGCCGAAATAAGGCACGCAATTTTAAGTTACGTATTTTTAAAATACATCGTTCTCTGCAAGTTTTTTTTACAAATTACACAGCGCCATCTAGTCCCAAGAGAAGCAAAGCTTGTACTATGGATACTAACTGATATTAGACTTATATATATATTTGTAAATATATACATAGAACCAGACCATGGCAAACAGACATCTTCATGCTCACAAATATTTGTCTTGTGCGGGGATCGAACCCGCGTCCTCGGAGTCAAAGTGCCATTATTGGCCATTCGACCACCAAGCTCGATAATTATAAGTTACTGTAAAAACTACAAAGGCTCTTTTATTAACCACGTGATGATTTTTAGCAATTTTTGAAACCCCCAAATCCCCGTTGTGTTACCATACTACCTTTTAGTGTGGAATCGGCACTAGAGCTCAACAAGAGCCTGGAATCAGCAGACCACGCTACCATATACACCGCTTGCACGTGGCCCCTAAGTGTGGTGATGAACTTGCCGGTGGCTGCTTCCCACAATTTTACCGACTTGTCAAAAGACGCCGATGCTATTAACCTGCCAAATAGAAACGTTATGTTTATAGTACTCGGCAGTGTCTTGCTCTAAATATATTTTATTATGTTCACCGAACCGAAGTGTGAAATGCGCATAAATACAGATCCTGTTTCGAGTTATCGCGAACATAAGTCGAAAAATATTAAGGTACCTATTGTTTTGGCATTATACATTGTGGTAACTTCGTTATATATTTATTTTGGATTAGTAAAATATAATCCCCTCCTTCCACTTCCACACACGTATAATGTCTCTTTTGCCAGAGCCTGTTACACATATCCCCCCCCCCCACTTCCTTCCTGTGGATCCACGCCTTGGCGCACCACGTGCAGGTGATTCGATTTGATTCAAAATATTGATGAGGCACTTACAACTGAATTGAGAAGGATAAAAGATTAAAAACGAGTTTTTACCTAGTGTCAGGAGAAAATTTGACGTCATTTATAAGTTGTTGGTGGCCCGTCATCCGCGCCAAGGGCCGCTTCTCTTTCTCGGGCAGCCACAGGAATAGCGTGAAGTCATCGGAGCCAGAAACCAGGCGCTCACAACCTTGCGAACATACGGCTTCATATCTCTCCAAAGCTTGTTGTTGGAGAACCTTTTCTGTAGTAAATACGTACAAATCTGATTAGAACATATGGTTCATAATAAATTAAACTAAACGGGTCATCACTCACTATTACATATTTTTTTATCAGAAACGCCGGCTAGATTCATTATTAGGTACTATAATTTAACATAAAAAGTAAAATATTCCAAATCGACACCACCTAACTTTTTGTTTATTTTTGTCAATGCGCTATGATTTTTTTGCACGGGGTATAATTTTTTTTTTATACTACGTCGGGTGGCAGACAAGCATACGGCCCGCCTGATGTGAAGAGGTTACCGTAGCCATATTAACGGTCGCAACATAAAATATCGCTCGCGCGTCGCCACCCCCGCTGACATCGCAGCATTCCCTTCCTTTCTGGTGACCTCACTCACTCGCAGGAACACAACAGCCCTCAAGGGAACCGTTATTTGGCTGCGGTATTCTGTGAGGTGGAGGTACATTCCCCAGTCTGGTAGCTTACAATTACGCCCCCTAGCTCTCTTTTCGTCAGAGCTTCGTTTGTCAGTCAGCAGGGTGCACCGCGTGCAGGTGAAGTTGGCTTTGGTTCAAAGATGTTGATGAACCACTTACACCCCTGATATGATTGTTTCCTTCTATATGAGTTTAATTATGTGAGCAGTAAATAATATCATAGAGTAAATAAATTAATATAGAGTTTTAGTCCCATACAAAATATCGTGCACCAAACGAAAGTCAAAATTCCGTATTATTTCTAGATGGTGCTGGCAATAAGACATGAAAAAATTTAATACCGAATATTTCTCAACGAAATTTGATACATAATCATAAAATAATTTTAAAAATTACACAAAATAGTTTTTGTCTGATATTTAACACTAATAATAAAGTTAACAAATGATGCTTTTCACTAAAAAATAATCTTCAATTTTACCCTTACCAATAGATGTCGCTCTGATATGCTTTTATGATGCCATGTTTTTTTTAGTTACTTTTGGCGCTAGTAGCGGCAGATTTTTTGTACAACGTACAAACTAGCGCCGCGGTCGAAGAAAAATAGCAACTTGTGAACGAAATCTTTGTTGATAGGAAAGTAGGTAAATATTATTCTTATCGTATCTCAGGCTGACTTATTGTCAGCCTAAAGGATGATAAGAATATTTTTTTTGTCATACAGTCACCATATTCTTTTACTTAAGTTGCACAATATTGTGAACTCCGTGAATGACGGGACTTAAGATTTTTAACTGTTTGCTTGAGGGACGCTATATTTAATAATTATTTTGTATGGGATTACCACTCTACTTTTGTCTAATTTAGTGCATATGTTTTAAAAATGTTGTTTTTAATATTAAAATTAAGGCTTGCTTTTAAAAAAAACATCAATGAATACGAATTCACAGTAATAAACTATAATACAAAAATTCGCCAATCTCACAAATCAGCCTCATAGCTCATTTGGAAGAACCCTCTGCTATTAATACTTAAGTCCCTAGTTCAAATCCAACCATTGTCCTCCTTTTTGTCATTTTTAAAATATTTTTTATAACTAATTAATGTTTTTTAGGAATATTTTGTACCTATTTTTAATATGTTGTAGATATTTTTTTTAAATATTATTCATAACGTATCTCAGGCTGACTTATTGTCAGCTTAAAGGATGATAAAAATATTTGTTTGTCATACAGTCATCATAATCTTTTAGTTAAATTGCACAATATTGTGATTTCAGTGAATGGCGGGACTTAAGATTTTGCAACTGTTCTCTCGAGGGACGCTATATTTAATATTTTGTATGGGATTACCACTCTACCTTTGTCTAATTTCGTGCATATGTTTTAAAAATGTTTTTTAAAAGCAAATTAAGGTTTGCTTTTAAAAAAAACATAATGAATACGAATTAACAGTAATACAGTATAATACAAAAATTCGCCAATGTTACAAATTAGCCTAATAGCTCATTTGGAAAAGCACTCTACTCGTAATACTTATGTCCCGAGTTCAAATCCCACCATTGTCCTTTGATTTTGTCATTTTTAAAATATTTTTATAACAAATTAAAGTTTTTTTAGGAATATTTTGTAGTAGACTACTTAGCAATGTACTTAGTAGAAACATTACTAAAAAACCGTAACTTGCTTTTTTGTGCAATGTTGGATGAAAACAAGCATACCACCCGCCTGGTGTGGAGCAGTTACCGTAGCTGTATAAATGCAAATAGCAACATGAAGTATTGTAGCCCACGGTCGCCTTCGCTGCCAACGCAGAACTCCTGGATTTTCTTCTTGGTGACCTCACTCACTCGCAGCAACACGACCCTATAGGGATGTTTGGCTGCCGTATTCTGTCAGGTGATGATACATCCCCAGCCGGGCAGCTAATGAATAAACCTTTATAGGATGGAAGATAGGAATAAAAATGGTCGCAAAAATAGAGAAATATCACGTAAAAGAAAAACCACAAACAATACAGTCGATTCGATGTGAGAAAAGTTGATAAAAATTCCGCGCCGTGTCAATAAAGTCCAATTTACGCCACAGAACTTCCGATAAAATATCGTTGTTATTAATAATATAACTATTAGCATACTACGATTTTAATTGATAATGCATATTAAAATTTTATGCCTATGTTGAAAACAATAATTGTAGTATGAAACTTTTTTTCATTTTAATAAATCATTCTATTTACACATGACTTCTTGTGTCAAGCGATTGGTACGTAAAACGGAACGGTTTTAAAAACTCTCGGTTATCGGCGCGCGGCCATCCCATTTTTGATACAACGGTACGTAGGTGCTATGGTAGGTAGTGTACCTACGTACCTACTTAAGCATTGATAGAGTGCTAGTAGTTTGCGCGCCATCTAGCCATTTTTGATTAAATCAGAAAAGCATAATTAAACAAATTGAACCTTCGTGTACTGATTTTGTTACTAATCAAATTACCTATATCTAATTTGATACTCTTAGCGACCTCTGTTGCTCTTTAGAGTAACTAAATTCCGGTGTACGCAATTTACTATGAACATTGTTCGTCCTTTATATCTCGTCCCTGATAATATATAATAATATACTTGACAAATAAAGAATTTACGCTGATTTTGTACAGGAAAATAATTTTCATTATAAGTTTGAATAAGCCATTGATATTTTTTATTACATCATTTCAGATTTCCATTGTGAAATGCAATTACATGACTTTGAGGTTTTTTCTAAACCACTTAACTGTTCAATTGGGTACCTATGTTGAATACCATTTTATTTATTTTTTTCGACATATTTCGTTTTAGTCGGATATGCTCAGACTGAAGCGAATGGCGTCGAGTATCTTCAATGGATGAAGTCATCTTTTATAGTTATTTTATAGCAGTAAGATTTTGTAGCTATTGATCCTACAGCTGGAATACCTACAGGTCGCCCTTTAAGGGCCCAGATTGTCTAGGCGCGACATCGGTTTCGAGCGACCGCAGCGCTACTGTTTACTGAAACAACCGACGGGGCGGGTGAATGACCCAAAGACAGCGCGATTTTCAAAATGTTTTGCGACAAACGTTCCAATTGTTATTGAAGTTGAATATTTACAGCATAACAAAAATGTTGAATTATTGGAAATAAACGACGAGTGTAAAATATTCTAAGACTAGTTTTTCGTTATAAAATGATAATAAATATTAATTACTAGATTAATAAGAGTAGTTGAGACACAATTTTTATGTTTTTCTATACAATCAAGAGCAGGTCCGGACTGACCTTTTTGTATTCTACTTACCAAAAATTCCAACTATGTATTTATTTGTAATTTTCCTACCAAAGTTTATTCTTATTTCGTAAAATATTCATTCAACAAAATAATTGCAAATTCAGTAGGAAGTACGGTCGAAATAACATCGAGCTTTCCTCGCTAGTGTATATCTCTACGCAAGGAAATGTGCCTATTGCGTAAACTCAAATAGGGTGGTGGCACCAATTATCGGCCATGTCAACTTTTTTTTCAACTTTGTTTGCTTGTAATTTTTGAGTTAATAACTTTTGCTACGCTAGTATACGAAAGTATAAAAATGATTCATATAATTAAAAGTAAGTAAACAATAACAAATATGAGTCGCCATCTAAAAAGCGTGCTAGGGTTGTACAAAAATAAACGAAACACAAGTTTATAAATTATTAATATACTAATTAAAAGTAAGTAAACAATAACAAAATATGAGTTCAAAATTCTAATGTTTTTTCATTTTAACGATTACTGATCAAATTTTGATTTCTGCTAATTTGATGATAAAATCAATTGCTATTGCAAAACTTATCAGAATGAGTACCAGCTGCCCGATTCACGTAATAAAAACCGTAGCGTAGGGACTTAAAAATGTCACTTCGTTTTTTGCATATTAAGCCCTTTTAACCGACTTAAAAAAAGAAGAAGATTCTCAATTCGCTGTATTTTTGAAACAATTTTGATGATTCTTTACACCAGGTAACTCTTCAAAATCGTATAGGAATTGTATAGTAATTGAGCTATTGAAAGATTTATGACAATCCAAGACTAGATAAGTAAGTGCGTTTAAAACAGAAAACCAAAAGGCGATTTCTAAGTTTCTAAGTTAAAACGACTTTTGGACTGGCGTGTTTACGTGAATGGTCGATTCACTGGATTGGCTGGATAGTTAAGTTACCTCAGTCTCTTTCAAAACCATTAGGCGTTCTTCTCTTTCAAAACACGTAAAGCTCTTTCTTTCCTCTCTTTCATAGCCTCTATGATACTGGGCGCGTCACGAATGGGCATGCTTCGTGACTGCCGAGGATCAACTAATTCTGGAAGTAGGCAATCGTAATAAAACCTAACTAATTTCATCTCCATTTTCTCCTTCCAAAATTTGTCGTCCTTTTCTAAAATATAAACTTTCATAGGTACAGTAGCACCAAACCAGATGCCAAGCATGCAAACGTTTCTTTTAGTAATATGTACCTGTCCCTGAATTTGGAAATACCAGTTATGATTTTTATTTATGACATAACTCTTGGAAGCCTTGCCCAAAAGGTATGTTTGGCCATTGCTTCATCAAGAGTCATGCCAGCTAAAGAATGTGGGCACTTAATTTCAATTAAACCGTTTGCATAAATGCCATCTGGTGTATTACCAAGAAATTCATATTGATCGTCGACGAACAAACCGCAACCTTGTATACTAATATTCTTTTGAATTTCTAACTGTCTAATTTCGGTTTCTTCGTTTTCGATACCGTACCGTACAGCAAGCAAACTGGAGATATTACTACCATAAACGATTTTACCAACAAAAGCAGCACAACTTGTGCTCTCTCGTTTTTTACAAACTTCCCCGAATGATGATGAGGTTAGTAATTTTCTCCTTGTACTCATCCACTCAGCATCGGCTAAAAAAGATGGCTTGGCTTTCTCATATAATTCTGGACTCAGATCAGGTTTTTCGCAGTTTGGCCCCAACACTGTATCGAAAGACGCTCACTATGGAGTGAGCGTCTTTCGATACAGTGTTGTGGCTTTTTTTCAATCTTAATTTAGGTTTAGCAATTAAACGGTTTCTACGATTACAATTTTCCACTTTCGCGATCAAAGGAATCGGACTACATTTAAATATGACTTCATGAGTTTTACTATGAATCGATCCCGTATTAAAAGACACAACAGCAGCTGCGCATCGGCCCGCATAAGAACCACGGGAAGAATAATTTACACGCTTACCCCCAACTAATTTGGCAATTACTCCGTTAAAACTTTCAACTATATTACTTGTGCAATTATGAATTAAACTTCTAGAATGATATGACAGTCTTTTACTTAAAATTTCTACCGCGTCCATTAATCCGCATCCAACAATTGTTGGAAGTAATCCAACAGGTTCTATTCGACGAGTATCAGGTCTACAGAAATACTCCTTGCAATGTTGGTGATTACCAAATACGTGTTGTGGACCATTTAGGATATCTTCACTAAGATTTTTTATTTTTTCTTCGAGTGACTGATTTTGATCCGCCCAATATTTAATCGCGCATTTTACACCCGTTCTTAAACGCAAATACCTTTCTTTTAGGAATTTCCGCAATTCGCAAGGATACTTAGTGTCTTTTGACAGTTTCTCCAAGCTATTGCAGTAGTTTCGTAAAAGATGATTTTTGCATTCAATTTTCTCTACTATTAAATTATCGTACGGACGCGAATCTAATATTTTTTTATAAGTACTAGAATCGCCGTCTGCTACAAATTTATTATAAATTACACCGTGATCAACAATGGAACGTTTAAACCCCTCAACTATTATGGTCGATTCCATCCCGGTAGATGATCCTGAATAATTCTTGAAACAATGGTGTTCCGGGGGCTGACTGTTGTTCTTTGCGGCTCGTGCACAGACTACGCAGTATTTATTTTTAACTCCAAAAAACAATACTTTATTAGTTTTAATGCCAATTATCGCAGCTGCGCCGGATAAGGCGGAAAAATTCTTACCATAAGATCTCTTCCTCCAACAACCGTCAACAGCAACAGATATTAATGGTGTACCATTTTTATCAACACTACCTATAGACTGCGTACTCTGCTTCTTCCTTGACAGCTTCTGCCATGGAATGTGTTGCTGTCTTTTCCCACCAATCGCAAACCGTATTATTAATTTCATTGTATAATGAAGGTGACATGATTGGTAACGGTTACTGCGGCAGTTAATGTTTTTAACTGAGAGTAGCTGCCACCAGATGATATGATACCAGATACAATTTGATGATTCACTTCCATGCTATCTTCTTTCTTTTCAACCAAACACACAGTAAACTTCATACTACACATACTACATTTCATGATGAGTTTTGAGTCCAGACCAACTTTTACTTCACCTATTATACTGAGGTAACTTAACTTACAATCCATTGGACCGTGGTCCCCTATGGCCTGAAGAGCTTCATAAAAAAAAGAAATATCTATTACTCTACGCCCAACTTCCACTTCATCCACCTTTCCCTCTTGACTGTTTTCAATAACTAGTTCCTGTAAAGAAAGATAATGGCTTTATTTTTTTTTATAAAAAATAATTAAAAAAGAATGGGTCAAATTTCTTCAAACATAGCTAAGAACTCCCTTAGAATACATCTTTGAAACACATAACACTAGATCAAAATCTTGAACGTTTTATATAAATAAACGTAATAAAAACTGGTTGTTTGTAAAGTCGGTTCAGGACAATAATTTTAATAAAAAAAGCTGTTGTTTCATTTTTAACCTTATTAATATTCCTGTTAACATAAAAAATAACTAAACATGTTGTTTAGCGTTTTCATGCATTTTCCTAATGTCGGCCGGGTGGCCGATATTGGGATTTATCAATAAATAAAGATCCCTAACCTCGACCCTGCGATTATTTCATAAAAAAGACAAGTAAATGTAAAAACCTTGGTTTTTCTTCAATAAAAAACAATATAAAATACCATAGGTATGTTTAATTCCATTTAAATACTAACTAACTCAATGCGCTCGCAACCGGGATTTGACTCGCCACTGCCACTAAACGACACAAGTCGGTACCAGCGCGTGCTCTATTGCCAACTGAACGTTCAAATATTGAAGCACCCGCACCAAAATATGGATTATTCGCATATAGAGTCGCTTTTTGAATAAAAACTATTATAATTTTAGGGTTATTTTAATAGTTAGGGTAAGTGCTCCAGTGAATTAACACCCACCAGTGAATGAACAAAACACACATTTTTCAATATAATAAGAAATCTAAGCTTTTCTACTCAAGCCAGTATTTTTTTCTCAATCGAAACATTATATTACGTCAACTGAACACACAGGTATTTGCCTGTGACCTATAGTTTCAAAATCGCGACCGCCTAAAATGAAAGTATTCTGTCGTATTTTTGATTGTATGGAGCAGAATTTAGGGCATTGCTGAGACTTCGTGTTTTGATATTCACTTTGTAGACACTATAAGTGTGATAGTGTTAACAAAATTTGATAGTAGGATGTAAAAAGAACTGTTTTATCTTACAAAAAGCAGATTGCATAAATTTTAATTATCATAAATAAATTATAGGGGTGTTCGATAATTGGATCACGAAATTGAAGAAAATCTAGTCAATGAACACACAGTTTTAAGCATTTGGCATCTTAGCCTTAATGCAGTTGGCTAATTTTTTGTACACAACTTTTATAAACGGTTGTCAATTTTTTGACCAATATTCGAACGAGGTGTTCTTTTATTATTACCAGTTTATCCTCCATACCTAGCCTGATATCTTCAGTAACTTTTAGAAGAGCAGTAATAGTACTGTGCCCAGGACGAAAACCAGACGGAGTGAACTGATTAAATAAAATAAATAAAGATCTCCACATAGAAGTGCCTTTCAGCTAAAACGACCATGGAAAGACAGCAAAATGCAAGCTAAAAAGAAATTAATAAATAATGATGACATATAGAACCAATCTTCTATTATAGAAATATAATAGTTTAGAAGAGAAAGGAGAATCTAACATAGAAGTGATGAATAATAATATTAAATATAATATTTTATAATAATAATCCAGTATTAATATTATGTTTTAAGCATTTGGCATCTTAGCCTTACGGTCTGCCCGAGGGGCTATGCGAATGGGTTGCTAGCTTCTTGTCCAGCAGAAGCATTAGAGCCGTTGTAGATGGCAGTTGCTCCGATAGCATGGACATCAATGCTGGCGTCCCGCAGGGTTCTGTATTGTCCCCGACGCTGTTTCTGCTGCATGTTAATGATATGTTGTATAATGACAGCATTCATTGTTATGCGGACGACAGCACCGGGGACACTTATTACACGGGCCGCGCAAATATCCCTTGTTCTTTGGTGGAGGAGAGCCGCGAACAACTTGTGTCGCAAATTGAGAGCACACTAAGTAGAGTGTCCGACTGGGGGCGACAGAACTTAGTGCGATTTAACCCCTCTAAGACACAAGTCTGCGCGTTCACCGCTAAGAAAACCCCATTTGCTGTGGCTCCACACTTCGAAAACACACCCCTCACCATCGCCAATAGTATTGGTATTCTAGGAGTTGACATCTCCAGCGACGTCCAGTTTCGATGTCATCTGGAGGGGAAGGTCAAGCTGGCATCGAAGAAACTAGGTGTGCTCAACAGGGCGAAACATTACTTCAACCCGCGGCAAAGACTTATACAAAGCTCAAGTTCGGCCGCATATGGAGTACTGTTGCCATCTATGGGCGGGAGCGCCTAGATACCAGCTTGCACCCTGTGACTCGATTCAAAGGCGTGCTGTGAGGATTGTTGACGATCCCAAACTGACAGACGGTTTAGAACCTTTAAGTCTGAGAAGAGATTTTGCGTCCCTTTGTGTGTTCTACCGTTTGTACAATGGGGTGTGTTCAGAGGAGTTGTTTGACATGATGCCCACGGCTTCCTTCTACAGTCGCACCGCTCGCCATCCACAGGGAATTCATCTTCACACTTTAGAACCGAAATGGTCACGTACTGTGCGGTTCCAGAGAAGTTTTCTTCCACGTACTATCAAGCTGTGGAATGAATTGCCTGTTGAGGTTTTCCCAGGAGACTACAGCATGGGGTTCTTCAAAAAGGGCTTGAAGAGGTTTTTACAGGGTCGGCAACGCGCATGTGATGCCTCCGGTGTTACAGGCGTCCATAGGCTGCGGTAACTGCTTTCCATCAGGCGGACCGTATGCTTGTTTGCCACCTTAGTGGTATAAAAAAAAAATGTTAGATAGTTCTCTTTAGGTTATAAAATATCAAGTAACACGCAATTATAATAGTAATCATATCGTCTATTTAATATAATAAAAAAATATATATATTTACAATAACAATTACCCGAAATAAACTCTTACATAATAATTTATATATAGAACTGATATATAAAAGTGGTAGTTCATTCAATGGGTTTCAAAAGGTTTATTCACTGGATTTTTTTGTTCATTCTCTGGTGATTTGTGTGTTCAATGCTGATAGTTATTGAGATAACCTGCATTTTATACAAATATACCCCATATTTATATAAAATGCAGATTATCTCAATAACTATCAGCATTTTTGCTAAAATATGTATACTGTATCAATCATGAATAAATTGTGAACATAATAAAATAAAATATTTTTTGGTTAGGATCTCATAAGTAGCTGGCTGTAATTTTCAAAGTTTGGAATGCCCTTAAGGGTTCATTCAATGGAGCACTTACCCTATATTCCATTTTCTCGCAAAGGCCGATATTAGGAGGAGGCCGATACTAGAAGACTTCACCCTACTGAGATTTTGTCTTCGTCCATCACTAACTAGGTATTTTTTTTTTTTATACTACGTCGGGTAGCAGACAAGCATACGGCCCGCCTGATCTGAAGCGGTTACCGTAGCCATATTAACGCTCGCAACATAAAATAACGCTCGCGCGCCGCCACCCCCGCCACCCCCGCTGCCATCGCAGCATCTCCTTCCTTTCTGGTGACCTCACTCACTCGCAGGAAGACAACAGCCCTCAAGGAAACCGTTATTTGGCTGCGGTATTCTGTGAGGTGGAGGTACATTCCCCAGTCGGGTAGCTTACAATTACGCTCCCTACCTCTCTTTTCGCCAGAGCTTCGTTTGTCAGTCAGCAGGGTGTACCGCATGCAGGTGAATTTGGCTTTGGTTTAAAGATCTTGATGAACCACTTACACCCCAAGGTAGTTTGTTTATTTATGTAATAAGTCTACAGGAAATATTATTCATCATTATTATCCACTTTATAATTATTTTGTAATTTTTGTACAACACCAGACCCTAGGCGCGTCGCGTCTCTTTGGCGGTAAGTATGTCGACAAAGCCGCGTGCCCGTGCTATTTCTGTTATGAAACATACCTACTTCCACAATCTGATATTTAGACAATAATGATGAACATGAAAACGAATACTAGGTAGAAATTGACTTTATTACTTATAATACAAACCAATATTTACATGCTATTGTATATGTCTGAATCAAGCGATCTAAATCATATGACATAGGTATTGTATTAGCTTTGTAATGTACCCTGTTCAAATGAAAATAAATTATATTATTATTACTACTTAGACAGGATAAGCACACAAATAAAACTAGGATTTTTACATGACACTTTCACAGAAATCTCGTAATTTTTTTCTAGGTAGGTATTTAGGACAAGACGTAGTAAAGTAGGCAGATAAATAAATAAGTAGGAAGGAACTTACATTTTTTCCGAGATCTTTTGGCTTTCATATTTTTATAATGCGTACTAAACTTTCTTTTCCCTGGCAAATTCAAATTCAATCAGTCCTGCGAAAAAAACCCTCGATTACCGACTAGATACGTTTATGATATTGGCTATAGCATGTTGAAATCATGTTTCAAGCCTGAATTGATACATATTTTACAAGGTTCATAAAATAACCTACTCAACAAAGTATCTAATTCATTCTTTGTATTTTTTACGATTTATATACATTCATTATATTGGTAAATTAGTTATACTTACAGTTTTTCACAAAAAACACAAATTCACAACACGTAATTTTGCTGGAGCATCCGACGCGCGTGGTGTCACCTTGACATATAAAAACACACTGGCGATTAGTGGCGACGCTGGGTACTAATTCGTAATATCGGAATGTGCGTCATTTTTCATACATTTTTCTATGGAGAATTTACGTAAAACATATCTAGATTTTAGGGCTTTAAAAGAGGAAGTCTTTGTTTGTAAAGGTACAAAAAAAAAGTATATGTTATATTTATTGGTTTCTTCAGTGTTCAAAAAGTGTTTCTTTTTATCAATTTGTGTTCATTTATTGGGTTAAATCTGAAAAATACGAAGGCATGTTTTTGCATTTTTTCTCAATTTTGTGCGTTTGTTGACCTTTATTATAAAACAACTATTAGATTTTAAGAGTTTAATATAATCATACAATATTTTTTGGTCTTTGATTGTAATATATACAAATTATCATTGATATCAATCGTATCTAAATAGGTTAAATATGAAAAATCGTAACACTCTTTTCACAGTTTTCACGATCTGGCCCCTTAATTGAAAAGAGTTTAGTCTAAGGTGTACTTCATCACAATGCCACAGAATAATATACTCTAACAGAAGATCCACTTCCGACACAATTGGAATAAAAATTAATAAAATATCAACCTTCGTTACGCGCTAATACGGTCCAAAATAATTCTGCAGCTGTACTCGTACCCAAGTCTTTCAGCGGCAGGGACAATCGAAAGTAACCCCTATATCTAACGCGTTACGAGCGACCGCCGCTGCTTTTACAAAATGGTTTATCGCGGCCTTGACGAAACCCGGCTGCGTGTCGCTCATAGGGTTGAACCACGTTGAACATGAAGCGCTCGCGGTCGAGCCGCGTAGATAGGTATAAATACATACGCTTGTTTATTAATGATAGCCGCGTAGATAGGTATAAATAAATACGCTTGTTTATTAATGATCAATAAAATACACATACTTAAACTACCAAAAATTGTAGTAGGTTTACATAAGTGTACGTTTATTACTCTGCTGTACTTACTTATGTTACTATAGCATAATCTGTGATTATTAAGTACATAGGTAGGTACTTAGTAACAATAATGTTACGTAATGTTAAATTGACTTTTTATAGTTTTTATACGTAGTACTCGTACCTACCGTATAACCTAACCTACAAGAGAACTATAACTGCATTGAATTTGTCTACTTTTTAGTTAAACTAAAGTTATAATTACTACTAGTACCACTTGTTTACTTACCTTTCGGGATTATTCGGAAGTTTGTGCAAGGTTAAATCCTTATCTTTAATATTTGTGTTCGTGCATCCGAATGCGGAATCTATTTGTATTATGTCTTGGTCGCGTCGCATACCGCGTGCGTAATAGCCCTGCCATACACTCGTCGAGTGGCAGTAGGGAAGTAGGCAGGAACGTAGTGTGGCCACGTTACTCGTCATGCCGCTCGTCTTGCTCTTCGTCTTGCCCATCATTCCCTGTTTTGTCGGTTTTTTGGGCGCGAGTCAAAGGACCGGCACGAGTGGCCGGCCATACAATCGCCTCGGACGCATTCCGCATCGAGCGCTCGGGCGCGTAACACGCGTCATATTTTTTAAATCTTTTTTTTGAAATTATGTCTGTCATGAACATTTCCCTATAAGAGCTGGTAGCAAAAAAGAAATGTTTGATGGCATCTTTTAGACCGTTAGCAGGCCTGTGTCACTCCGCCATTCGTCCGAGTTATTTACCTACAAGCCCGACGCTGCCGGCAGCACAATTTAGTCGAGTGTCACTCACGCGCGCTCTCGCACGCGCTATGCGACGCGACCAAGATGGGTAAACAAAAGCGTTACTGTTCTGCATTACATATGCTCTTGAAAATACACTGTAAACCATTTATTCTATAGTTATATCCTATAGTGTAATTAATAACATTTTTTTATTGTCTCCTAATAAATGTTAACCTGGTTTTATATTTTCATTTTGTTTGATATCTGTTACCCTATTGTCGAGCAAAAACCTGTCTATATTTATCCACTACCCGCAGGGAACATTATTGCACAAATAATTATATATTTAATTTGTGCCTGACCGACAGATCAGTTTCGGGTACAAAATCAAATTTCAATCACAGATTTCTTGACGCTTTTTTACATGTGTGAAAAATAGAAGCTTAAGACAAAATAGGACTTAGTAAGTACACATTTTTACTCGTTTAAAGGTTTTGGTCGTAACTGAAGGCCGGGCCAAGATTCGTTTTCTTACAGATAGAAAACCTGTTTCGTTCGGATGCTTAACTGCACCTATAATTAATATCTAGGTATATCTTTAAAATAACTTTATACCTAAGTACATGTTTACTTGAACCTCATTACAAGAAAAACAATAATAATATTCTGCTCTAACACATTCAATTTTAGTATGTACTTCAATTGTGAAAATTGTAAATCGGCTTCAAGGCTCCTGGACTATGACAGTTGTCCCACTGCGAACGAAGAACAAAAGCAGGTTGAACGAGACAAGTTGACGATCAGCATGAAGCGAGTGTGAAATCCGATAATTTTGACGATGGGTTATATCTAAGCAGTGTGTGAGTGCCACGGGCGATCACTCGCACCTATTAAAAATGTACGCTAATTGATCTATCGGCGCGTGAGTTCTGCTGACATTATGACTTTAGTAGATTAGAGACTTAAAATACATACCTACACCAATGTTACAAATACTTTCCGTGTTATAGATACATCCGAGCTATTATTGGGACAACGTGAATAGTAAACCTGATCTGTAAGTACGTACAGTCATGATTCCTGTTAAAACTTACACTAAAATTATACATTCTATCAGTGTCAACATTACCATTATTGTTACTAAGTACCTACCTATGTACTTAATAATCACAGAGTATGATATAGTAACATAAGTAAGTACAACAGAGTAATAAACGTACACATACGTAAACCTACTATAACTTTTGGTAGTTTAAGTATATGTATTTTATTGAACATTAATAAACAAGCGTATGTATTTACTACGTATGTATATCTACGCGGCTCGGTCGCGAGCGTATTGGTTCAACCCTATGAGCGACACGCTGCCCAGTTACGTCACGGCCGAGACAAACCATTTTGTAAAAGCAGCGGCTGTCGCTCGTAACTCGTTAGATATAGGGGTTACTTTCGATTGTCCCTGCCGCTGAAAGACTCAGGTACGAGTACAGTTGCAGAATTATTTTGGACCATATTAGCGCGTATCGAAGGTTGATATTTTAATTGTGATTATTCCAATTGTGTCGGAAGTGATTCTTCTGTTAGAGTATATTATTCTGTGCCGTTAGTCCATAAAAAAAAGCTTCGTTTCGCTATAATAAAAATGCATATCGCGCACGCTGCCACAGCTTCAACGTCCATTGTACAGCAAAGGCAAATGTCCAAGTGCGGAGCGTCGCGAATAATTGCGCGAGTAGGGCAGTGTGTGGGCAGAGAGGGAAACATCGCGGCAGCGCGAGGAGCAAGGCGATGAGCAGCGCGAGGAGCATAGTGTGGCGGCGGGGTAAGAGAGCGCGCGTGACACTCGACTAATTAATTATTGCTCTCGGGGGCGTCGGGCGTGTAGGTAAATAACTCGGCCGAATGGCGTAGTGACACAGGCCTGACAATGCTCCGATGCCAGCTGGCGGAAGCCAGTGTTATAAAACCGTCCGAAACCTGAAGGCCAATTCTCGTAATTTTTCTACGCACGTAGATTGAAACTTGACCAAATCGAGATAGAATTGTAATTTACTAATATACTTGATATACTATATATACTTGATTTCATTAATTAATTATTATCAATTCTTGTTGTTGGCAAAGTAACATTCTTAGTTTGTTTAATTTTCACTTATATTTCGATATAATCCCGCTTAAATTTAATTTTGAAGTTACATATTGTGTTACGTAGTGTTACGAGAATACCAAATGTGACATTTGTGAGATCGAGACTGGATCGAAACTGAATTTTGACTATATTTTAATTACGAGAATTGGCCTTCTGACTATAAAACAGTCATCTACTGGCCTTTCCATGATCCCTATATTATAATGTCCACTTAATGTAGTCGTCATTGCTTATTATATTGCGTTTGAAACACAAGGAGTGATACTCACTCACTTATAAGAACCCAATAAGCCAAATTTTAATACCCAATAAGCCCAATAAGCCAAGTTTGTCTTCAATATACTTACTGTCATTGACAGAGTTCTTCTGTTCCATAACAGGGTGGAATGGTCCCGTACGTAACACGTAGTCAGTACTTAGTGCTAAAGTATTAACCCAATGTGCATGACCCTCCAGTGTTCTACAAAGGATGCCATCTTCAGCTCTCCAGACCTTTAAAGCAGAAGAAAAGAAATGTTTAAATATTTATCCAGATTTTTTTATGATTCCATGCAATAGACATTTGAATATTAACAAAAAAAAAGAAACATTCTGTAGAAACGCCGTTTCGCTCTGAAGAAGTTATAAAAAAAATACTGAAATATATACTATGACTTAAAATTACCATTTTCTTTTTCCGCTTGGACCCCGCGCCCCGTTGCGTTGTTAAAAACGATATTTTTTGCCAATAATATGCGATATGCCTAAACAATAATATTTTAAGTGTAGACAAAGCGACATATAAAAATATTTTACTTTATTCTCTAGGGAGTTCAAAAAAATACAATGTTACGATTATATACCCTGTATAATAGTAATACATAATGAAGGGAAAAAAATGTGATTTTTTTTTAACAACAATAGACCATATCTTCATTGCAGTTCCGATATAAAGTTTAGGGCAGTAAATTAAATTAAGGAAAATTATATGTATTTAGAGGTTTGAATAGCTATATAATGCATAAACGCAATAGTAATGTAGGTACCTTAATTGTTCTGTCCTGGGAAGATGTGTAGATGAGCCCAGTACCTCCCCACTTAACGCTTGTAACTGCCTTGGAGTGACCGCTCAAGCTGAGAAGTGTAATCCCCATCACTGTGTCCCATATCCTGACATCGCCATCCTTTGATGAACTAGCTAACTTTCGGCATTCTGGATTTCTGTAATAAAAATAAGTCAAGTAATTTTAACATACTTGAATGTGAAATATACTTTAATTGACACAGTTTAGAAAATACACTTCTGGACACATCTATTGGCCCACCTTGCATTTTCAGTTTCGTTTGGTTCTAGCTAAAATTTTATATTAGGTCGAGCAAAAAGTTTTTATGCAGTTTTGAACCTGGCACATTCATAATTTCATTCAATAGTCTTTTTTTGAATTTCGAACAAAAACACAGAATTTAAAGAAACAAAAGACAATTTGGAGCCTGTTATTTGATATCCAACAATCGAATACTAAGAAAACTTGATTTTATTGGTTTACTTGGATTTAATTCTTGAAAGTGTGATTTTTCTCTTTGGTTTTGCAACAAACATTACTTATTCTTAACATTAAAGTGAGGTTCTATCAATAATCTATGGATACTTCGCCGGAAGTCGCCGCCCAAGCTGTGGCACTTATCCAGGCCGGACACAGCCAAAGAAATGTAAGTGCTCAACTTAATTTAAGTCGATCTGCGGTCCGAAATGTTTATCGGAGGTACCTAGAGACTGGCGGCTTTGTTCGTCGCCAAGGAAGGCCACGATTTCGGGTCACAACTGAAAAGCAGGATCGATTCATCGTGACGACCAGCTTGAGAAATCGTAACCTTACCTCCATTGAGATACAAAACCAACTTCGTGACTTCCACGGAGTATCTGTGAGCGCTCGAACTGTTCGGAGAAGGTTAAAAGAACGCGATATGGTACCACACAAGCCAGCTAATGGCCCCAAACTAACGCGAGCCCACCGAACAGCGCGCCTTCATTTCGCGCGCACTCATTTAAATTGGACTCAGCAGCATTGGAGCCGTGTACTCTTTTCTGATGAGTCTAAAATTGTGTTACATGGCAATGATGGAAGGAAGAAGGTCTACCGACGTAAGGGAGAGCGTTTCGCACAATGCTGCTTTGAAGAGAGGGTTGCTTATGGCGGTGGCTCATGGACTGTCTGGGGCGGTATATCCGCGAGCGGCAAAACTCAACTTGAGGTTGTTACGGGACCACGGCTGCCAACATTAAATGCTGAAAGGTACATTCGTGAGTGCTTAGAACCTCACGTGATGCCATACGCGGACTATGTGGGCCCAAATTTCCTTTTTATGCATGATAATGCAAGAGCCCATGCGGCCGGCATCGTCAGGGAATATCTACGGGATGTGAACATCACAGTTATGGACTGGCCAGCAAGAAGCCCAGACATGAACCCCATTGAGCACATGTGGGACGAGCTAAAAAGACGTGTTAGGGCTCGTCAGCCAGTTGCCCAGACGATGCAGGAGTTGAAAACTGCCATAGAAGAGGAATGGGGGAGGATCCCTCAAAATTTCATAGAGCGGTTGATAAACTCTATGCCTAATCGTATGAGAGCTGTGGTAGATGCCCATGGAGGCAACACGCGTTATTAAATTAAACTTTTATTTGATAAAAAATGATTTTTATTCAAAAATCAACTGCCTTAATCAAGGCGCATACCCGACTTGTTAGGCGTAGCTCCATGTCGTGTGGTATTCTGAATTCAAATTTAAAACAATATGATCGAAAAAGATGGTAAAATGTATCAGGTTTAAAACTGCATCAATAGTTTTTGTTCAATCTAGCAATCATATTTCGGTAGGGGCCATCGAAACCTAAACTCTAAGGTGGGCCAATAGATGTGTCCATAAGTGTAATATCTCATGTTGATTTTCCTGTGATTCAGAGAGTGGCTAGTTTCATGTCAGCACTAAACACAAGACAGATAATTGGCTAGAGCAATTATCTTTCTAGTTTTTTAGTGCTGGAATTAGGATAAAGATATCTTGGAAAACACTTGTACCTATTTGTGATTTTGCCACGTATGATTATACCACAGGCAAACATTTTTTTCATACCATTAGGGTGATATAGAAGCTGTTTCATAATCATAATCATAATCATTTATTTGCATTCGTGTTACAGAATAGGTCTTATAAACGTATGGCTTTAGTACAAACACGAACCCTGTTAGGGCGTTGCAAAGTATTTTCTAAATATAAATTACAAATATTATAATGTCAATTAAATTATTAGACAATTAAATTATTTTCAAATTACATACATGTTCATTCATTTTTTATGTCAGTTTTATATAATAATTAAAAGATAAAAGTTACATTTAGAATGTCAAGAATATTATATTAACATATTATAATGTCTATTAAATTATTTCAAAATTACATACATAGTCATTATTTATGTCAGTTTCATATATTAATTAAAAGATAAAAGTATGGCAAGGATATTACATAAACATTATAATTAGATTTTTCAGCACAATTATTATTATTCGACATTTAGCAATAATTAGTCAGAGATTTATAATTTATCATTTAAGAATTCCTGTATATCATAGTAACATTTTTCCAACAGAATAGTTTTCAAGGCATTTTTAAACTTAATAATGTTGTTACTCTCCTTTATGTGGTTCGGTATTTTATTATAAATTTTTACAGCCATGCCAACTGGGCTTGAGTGGACTAATTCCAATTTGGAGTCTGGCAATGTCAGCTTCGTTTTCGGGCGTAAGTTTTGAGGCCGTGAATATAGTGTGAAAAGATGAAAATTTTTCTTTACGAAAAGAGCCGTTTCTAATATATATATACCCGTAACCGTTAGAATTTTTTCTTTTATGAAGTGAGGTTTGCAGCTAGTCTTGGAATCAATATTAACTAGTATTCGGATACATCTTTTCTGTAATGTGAACAGTTTTGTAATGTCTGTGCTATTTCCCCATAACACTATGCCATATTGAAGTCTTGAGTGTGCGTAAGCGTAATATGCGTTTGTGGCAGTTTTTTTATTCGTGTGTTTTTTTAGTTGATACAGAACATATGTAAAACTTGACAATTTGGAAGATATTTTAGCGACGTGGCTTTTCCAGTTGATATTGGAGTCGATATCAACGCCTAACAGTGTGTATGTGTTAACCAATTCTAATGGGGTACTGCGGAATGAATAGTTGATGTTTAAGGCTCTCTTTTGATAAGGTTTGAGCTGCATTAGTTTAGTTTTATTGTAGTTAATTTGTAGATTGTGATCGTTAAGCCAGGATACTATTTCTGTAAGGGTTGAGTCTAAACGAGTATTTAAATTTGTGTCGTTATTGTAGGGGATCACAACTGATATATCATCCGCAAACAGGGTGCATGGGGTATGTATTATTTTTGGTAAGTCATTAATGTACACTAGAAACAATATACATCCGAGGACGCTACCTTGTGGGATTGATTGAATAACTCGGGTTTTCTCTGATCTAATTTGTATTATATTCCCTGTGGTATGATCATAATGTTCGATTTCTACTTGCTGTATTCGATTGGACAGGTATGAGGCAAACCAGTCATAAACCAAACCCCTCACTCCTATGCCGTATAGTTTATTTAATAAGATCTCATAAGACACTCGATCATAGGCCTTGCTCATATCTAAGAGTATGCCTATGGCGTATTGTTTCTTATTTATTATATCAAGTATTGCGTTTACATACTTAAATACTGCGAGGGATGTCGATCGGTTTTTCCTAAATGCATTTTGGCATTCGCTAAATATATTATATTTTTCGCAGTATTTGTTTAGGCGGATTGCCATGGCACTTTCAAACACTTTAGAAAAAGTCGGTAACAAGGAAATAGGCCTATAGTTATTGTAGTCTCGTCTGTCTCCTTTTTTAAATAAAGGCTTGACAATCGAGATTTTTGGATTATCCGGGACTGAGCCTTCATCAAAAGATTGGTTAATTAAGAATGCCAAGATAGGAGCTATAATATCTGCACATTTTTTTACTAGCGACGGTGGTATATCGTCATGGCCGAAGCTACGCTTGTTTTTTAAATTACTAATAATTCTTAGGATTTCTTTCGTAGTGACTGGTTGTAAGAACATCGAGTTTTCAGATCGCGTAGAGACCGGCCGGCCGGAGGGTATTGAGGTGCCTATAGTGTGGCAACCTACAGAGAAGAAGTCGTTAAATTGGTTTGCAATTTTTACGGGGTCATCTGTCAGTGTATTATTTATATTCAATTGTATATTTTCTTTGGATTTTTGTGGAAGCTTATTTGTTTCTTTTTTAATTACATGCCACATAGATTTAGCTAAATTATCCGAGTTCTTAATCATTTTGATATTTTGGAGTTTTTTCGAAGTTGCTACAGTTTTCTTTAAAACTTTCTCGTATTTTTTGTAATTATCAAGTAAGATTGGACTATCAATTTGAGATGTTAAAATTTTTAATAATCTTTTGTGTTTACATGACTTTTTTATTCCAGTCGTTAGCCAAGATTTTTTGGCTTTATTTTTTATTTTAATTGTAATTTTAGGTATACACTTATTTAATATGTTTGTTATACACTCGCTAAATGAATTGTAGTTCTCATTTACATTTTTGTCTGTAGTAATTATTTTTGTAAAGTCCACTTTTTTTAATTCTGATCGAAAATTGTTTATATTTTGTTCATTAAATATTCTCTTTTTTGTGTACCAGATTTTACGCCTTTTTTCTTTAATGCTAGGTATATCAATTAAAATTCCTTTGTGGTCCGAGAATCCATATTCATTTACAGAAATATTAAATATTTTATTCTGAAAATTTGTGAAAATTAGATCAATGCAAGTAGAGGAGTTCTTGGTAACCCTAGTGGATTCCTTGATTTGTTGTTTGTAATTGTAGCTATCCATTAGTTCTAATAACATTGTTGTGGGAGAGGTTTGCTCCAATATATTTACATTAAAGTCTCCTCCAATAATTATATCTTTATTATTATACTTTAACAATAGGTACTGTAAGAGATTTTTTAATGAACTAAAAAACAATTCAGGCATTCTTGTCCTGTTGGGCCAATATAAACTAATTAAAATTAGATTATGTTTAGTTATTTCTATTTTGATTTTGTTTGATGATAAGTAGTCATTATAGTCGATGGAGGTTTGCAAAATTAGAGGATTACGGGTTGCCGAGTGTAGTCTTCTAGGAAAACCTCGACAGGCAATTCATTTCACAATTTATATGTAGGAGAGAGAACTCTTCTAGCCGTTTCTAATGGTGCGAGAGGGGAAGAATTAACAGCCGAAATTGGGTGCGATTGTAACAAACTGTGGAGTCGCGATCATGTCTAGCAACACCTACCAGCCCCCTTACCACCATCTCTTATTGCGATTCAATAACTGAATAGAATGCTTATTCATACCAATGAATAAGCGACTCTATTTCAAATAGAATAGAGTCGCTTGCTCTCTATTGAATCGCTCGCTATTGAATCGCAATAAGAGATGGTGGTAAGGGGGCTGAACCCAAGGTAAATGAGCAGAAATGCAGTCTCCTCCAGGGGCGCAGCTACCGCCGATACAGCCGTATCAATGATATGGGACCCCGTGGCTACAAAGCCCTGCCGTGTTCGGTTCGAGTAGACAGAGAGCCCTGACGTGTTTGAGTAGTATCGCTTGAAACTCGTCTGAGAGCTTGAGATCGTCGACTGCATCTATAGGTACATAAACTTGATGATGCCCGCGTTTTTTTATTTTATTTTTTATTTACTCTTAACTTTAAAGTCTACGGAAACTTTTCAAATGTTATCTCAGTTTTGGACATGCAAACATAGCATATTTGTAGGTGAAAATGTTTAACGTTCTTTTTCAAAGTGAATCAATCGCCCATTTAATAATAATTCATTTACAATACAAATACCGTTCTGTATGAAGATTAAATTATCTATATCATATTCCGCCAGGACATGTAAGTTTTAACTTTGTTTCGTAACTTGGGTCAAGCCTTCTTGAGAAAAATATGTTAAAACTCTATTTCACTAACTTTAACAAACCTTGTTTGAAATACACGTTGCCTGTAGAACACAATTTGTTATGCTGTCTTATAGAAACCGCGCCTTTTTTCCTAAACTAAACAACCACTAAGTATGCAAAAATTCATATCGAACAAATCTATCCCACGGGAACCGTACATTTTTCCGGGATAATAAGTAACCTATGTGTGATTCTAGATTATTATTTATCTTCGTGCTAAATTTCATCCAGATCCGTTGAACCGGTCTGGCGTGATTGAGTAACAAGCGTCCATCCAACTTTCGCATTTATAATAAGTAAGATTGTAACTGGCTGATGTACATAGGGGATATTGCACAAAAAAAGAATAAGAAGGACCGATACAAGAGAAAACAATTACTTATTACGAAATATTTCAGCTTTGTGTTATATGAGAGCTACAAACTATTGCTTTTTCATATGCTTACCTGTGATATGGTTCCCAGGCCAACGCGGTGACCCACTGCTTGTGACCCATCATCGTTTTGCCAATCTGGTGGCCAGTGTTTGGATCCCATAACATTATCCTTCCTTGCTTGCATGCAGAAGCCAATTTTGAGCCATCTGGCGACCAACTAATACATAACACCCAGTTGGTGTGACCTGGATAACATTTTGCAATGAAATTTCTGGCATAGTACGGCATATACTAATAAATCTAATATAGCGATATGACAACATGTTTTTAAATTATCAAAATCAATGCATCCGCTACAAAGTTTGACCATTATGCATCCACTGATTTTTTAAATTACGCGGAACCTATACTTATGCGAGGTTGTGATGTCACTCGGCTCGAAAGCTATCATTTTGTAGTGTAAAACTACAGAACCTAATCTGTAGTGCAAAATGATAGCTTTCGAGCTTCGAGTTTAGCTCGAAGTTTGCTTATTTACATTCATATCAATGTAATATGTAGTAGTTCCGAATCTCACTCTCTAGCTGTTATCCACGCTGTCGTCTTTATATTATGTTAGTATTTATATTATGATAGAATTATACTATCACTATTAAAACATACCTTTACAAACATGTAGAGGTGTCTGCGTATGTAAATCCCAAAATCTAACAGTAGTATCCCCAGAACCACTGGCTAAATGTTTTCCTGATGGACTAAAACTTGTTGATATTACAGCTTCTGCATGGCCTGGTATCGAGCTGCAATTTATTTTTTAAAGTTTTATTTGATGTAACAGGATTTGAAAGGTCATAAAATATAATAGAGATATACCTTGTGCATCTAGTCACTGGTCTCACTCTAAATACAGCCTGTTGCTGGTATATGATTTCTATTACTTCCTCTGAATTTAAACTTTTAATATCTATCGAGTCCTTTAGTGTTGACGTAATTTCTACATCTTTCACAAAAAATAAGAACGGTTTGTCCTCCTGTAAAACAGATTTATCATTAAATGCTTCAATAGCATATTATCATCAATATCAACATGCTTGTTAAAGCCAAACTCGCCAAGCAGGCTGCCTACGAGGCTTGGACAACGGCTCGTGATAATAGGGAGACTGGTGTCTCTGAATTGAAATGCAAATTCAATGCTGCCTCGAGATCCAGTAAGACTGTTTTTTTATACCACTAAACTTCTCTGGAACCGTACAGGCTCCAATGTGTGAGGATGAGTTCCCTGTCGATGGCGAGCGGTGCGACTGTAGAAAGAGGCCGATGAGAGAGAGATGAGACGGCATCATGTCAAACAACTCCTCTGAACACACCCCATTGTACAATCGGTAGAACACACAAAGACTTAAAGGTTCTAAACCGTCAAGGTGCAAGCTGGTATCTAGGCGCTCCCGCCCATAGATGGCACAGTACTCTATATGCGGCCATACTTGAGCTTTGTAAAGCAGAAGTCTTTGCCGTGGGTTGAATTACTGCTTCGCCCTGTTGAGCGCACCTAGTTCCTTCGACGCCAGCTTGATCTTCCCCTCCAGGTGACATCGAAACTGGACGTCGCTGGAGATTTCCACTCCGAGAATTCTAATATTTTTGGCGATAGTGTGTTCTGGTGTTAGGGAGCCACAGCGTAAGAGATTTTCTTAGCGGTGAACGCGCAAACTTGTGTCTTAGTGGAATTGAACTGAACAAGGTTCTTTCGCCCCCAATCGGACACACTATTCAATGTGCTCTTGATCTCCGACACAAGTTGTTCGCGGTTCTCTTCCACCAAAGAGCGAGGAATATTAGCGCGGCCCGTGTAATAAGTGTGCCCGGTGCTGTCGCCGGCATAGCAATGAATGTTGTCAATAGATAACATACCATTGATATGCAGTAAAAACAGCGTCGGGGACAATACAATAACGAGCCTTGCGGGACGCCAGCATTAATGTCCATGCTGTTAGAGCAACTGCCATCCACAACGGCTCTAATTCTTCTGCAGGACAAGAAGCTAGCGACCTATTCGCATAAACCCTCAGGTAGACCGTATGCAGGCAACTTCGAAAGAAGACTGCGGCGCCAGACTCGATCGAACGCCTTCGCCATATCTAATTCTAGACTAACAGCTAAAGCCTCACCTTGACTCTCCACGGGTGAAGCCCAGCGATGTGTAAGATACACTAGAAAGTCGCCGCAAACACGGCCGCTAAGAAGCGGCCTACCTGAAGTAGCCACCCGCCGGTTTACGTGAATCTATTATTCTATATATATATCCTCCGCCAACCCGCACTTGAGCAGCGTGGTGGAGTACGCTCTAAACCCCTTCGATTGTAGGGAGATCCGTATCCCAGCAATGGGATAATCATGGGTCACACACTTGGGACAATCACGAAATCTCAGAAACTATAACACCTACACCTACTAAACTTGAAATTTGGCATGTAGGTTCCTTATAGGGTGTAGACATCAGCTAAGAACGGATTTTACGAAACTCCACCCCTAAGGGGGTAAAACGGGGGTTGGAAGTTTGTATGAAAGTCCAATGTTATTGAAGTTAAAGTAATTATGACAGAAGGATTTTAAATGTTATTTAAGTATAAGAATTATTGAAGAAGAGATGTTTTACTATAACAATAAAAAGTATTTTAGGTTTTACACAGAGGTTTTGAAAAAATCCATCGAGTTCATTGATTCAAAAAATTCTAAAAGTGTAGATATTGATTGTTTTTATCTTTCTTTTATTTTTTCCTTTCATTAGGTATTTAGCTTTTTCTAATATAATTAAACAATTTGTTCAAATAACTATCTCCACGCGTACGAAGTCGCAGGCGGCTGCTAGTAATAAATATTTTTGATAAATATTTTTAAAGGTGGAATAAATAATTTCAATCAATTTTTTATTCCAAACCGGCTAGATAATATAAAAAATGATTGCTAGAGCAAAGTTCGATTTTGTCGGAATATATTGGTCAGCGGCTAGCGAAGCACCCTTCTGGGAGCCCTGCGATCTGGTCTCTAGCTAAGGCAATTTCTGCCAGTCCTTGCCACCACTACGAAAACCGGATGGTAGTCCGGCCTTTAAGTAAGTAAAAAGCCGATTTACTAGGTAGACTTTTCGCCTCTAATTTGACTTTAAATGAGGGAGATGTCATGCTAACTACCATTCCATGGTGCGCCTAGGCTACTAAATGCCGGCGACCTTAATCAGGCAAATGCTATGTCCGGCGGGGATTGACCGTACGATAACAACATCGACAGAGGACCGCAGTCTTCTGTCGATGTTGTTATCGTACGGTCGGCCTAGGGGTTTGTGCAAATAGGTTGCAAAAGTATAAAGGGTGTGGTTGATGGTAGTTGCTCTGACAGCGTGGACATTAATGTTGGCGTCCCGCAGGGCTCTGTACTGTCCCCGACGCTGTTTCTGCTGCATATCAATGATCTGTTATCCAGTGATAACATTCATTGCTATGCGGATTACAGTACCGGGGATACTTTTTACACGAGCCGTGCTAACATTCCCTGGTCTCAGGTGGTGGAGAGTCGTGTATGACTTGTGTCGGAGATCGAGAACACTTTGTCCATGGTGTCCGATTGGGGTAGACTAAACTTGGCCTATTTCAACCCCATCAACACGCAAGTCTGTGTGTTTACAACTAAACAACCTCATTTGCTGTACACAATTCAAGAGCACAATGCACACCATCGCCAAGAGCATTAGTATTCTCGGCAACGAGATCTCTGGCGACGTTCAGTTCCGAAGTCACTTGGAGGAGAAGGTTAGGTTGGCGTCCAAGAAACTCGATGTTCTGAATACGTGGGCAAAGCAGTACTTTAGTTCCTCGCAAAGACTCCTATTGTACAAGTCGAAAATTCGACCTCATATGGAGTACTGTTCTCACCTATTTGCCAGGGTGCCAGTATACCAACTTGGCCCTTGTGATTTGATTCATAGATGAGCCATGAGAATTGTTCGACGACTCCAAACTTACACATAGTATACAACTCATAAGTTTAATGAGAGACTTTGCCTCCCTTTGTGTGTTATACCAATTATACAGTTGAGTCGAAAGAGTTGTTCGATATAATACCTACAGCCTCCTTCTACAATCGCATCGCTCCCCATCAGCAGGAAATTCGTCCTCACACATTCTAGCTAAGATGGTTGTGAACTGTACGGCAATAAGTGAGTGACATCTCTGGTGGTATCAGGCGAATCATAATGCTTGTTTTTCCACCTTAGTTGTATTAAAAAAAACAGGAAACTGATGTTGGACTTGTATAAAAGTTTGTTTTGGGGTGTAAGTGGTTCATCAACATCTTTGAACCAAAGTCAACCTCACCTGCACGTGGTGCACCCTGTTAAAGGACAGAAGAGGCTCTGGCGAAAAGAGAGGTAGGGCCTAGCGTATTTCTTAAGCTGCCCGACTGGGGTAGTACCTCCACCTCACAGAATACCGCAGCCAAATAACAAGTCCCTTGAGGGTTGTTGTGTTCCTGCGAGTGAGTGAGGTCACCAGAAAGGAAGGAGTTGCAGGTTGGCAGCGGGGGTGGCAGCGCGCGAGCGATATTTTATGTTGCGAGTGTTAATATGGTTACGGTAACCGCTTCACATCAGGTGGGCCGTATGCTTGTCTGCGTAGTATAAAAAAAAAAAATAGTTCTTGCAAAAAAAATTATTAGCCTACTGAACAATTTATTTAGAAACATAAATGGAAGAAAAGTCATACTGTGCCGATCACAAATAATAGTAAAAGGACAAGACAATGAAGAGTATCCCGGTATCTTCAAAATTCTTTGCTTTTTGGATGCCAAACTACAATCAGATTGATTAAAGTGGTTTGAGCTATATTGACTGAGCTGAACCAGATTGATTAAGTGGTTTGAGATATACTTTCATATTTACTATGATATTTTAGACAATAAATCTGAACTTGCTACTGTGTAAAAAGTCCACATTCAGTAATACAATTAAATGAAATTTCAAAATTTGAATCTGAAAAATTTCTAACTTTTACTTGAAACTTCAGATTTCCATTTCTTATTAGGCCCCTAGGTTATGTTTATATAACCTGGGGGCCTAATAAGATAGATAACATAAAAATAAAATGCGGCATAAAAATGTACACCGTGTATGGTGTATCCTAGTCAACATAAAAAAAAAAGGTATGTCTAGTTTGATTTGCCATGTGATTATTAATTGGAATTTAGTTTAGAAGTTGATTGTATATTTTTTCATTTGCCAATAGTAATTTGCTATATTTTATATGGGAATGCTAAACATTAGCAATTGGTGTCTAGTGGGAGCACAGCAGAGAACTCATTAATTTATTTTGAAATTCTCATCCCTAAGGCGACTCTATGACCAAATAATTGGACATAACGGTGAGATGAGCTGGAATGATGGTTTCTGTAGTTTTTCTCCTTGAATAAGTGAGAAATAGCTTTTTATGCTTCATGATACACAGTAGACTGTGTGTATTATGAAACATACAAAGCTTTCAATAAACCAAAACATTTCTAGTTACAATCAAGATTTCAGAGAGAAGTTAGTTTATTCTACAATTTATTATAGTCAATAATATGAACAATTTACCTCTTCTAGCAGTGCATTACATATAAGTTGCAGCTGATCTCTGGACACATTTAACGGCAAGTCTAGTGTACCTCCTGTTTCTTCACCAGATTCTGATTTCAGTTTTGCTTGGATACAACTAGGTAGGTCCACTTCCATAGCTATTTCCTTTATTTACGTCAAATTATAAGTTCTTGTAGGTTCCAAATAAATGAAATTATAACCTACAAAATCGTGCGAATCGGCTATATACGAACAACAACAAACACATGTCATGTCTGTCAGTGTCAACTGATTGACTGACCGTCCGTCAGTAATAGTCAACGTTGCCAGATTATAATAAAAAAAACTACCGTTCAATTCAATTCAATTCTTCTTTATGGCGATCGTGATGTTCTCGCCAATGACAATGCTATTTATCTTTAGCATAGATAACTGAGTACGTGACTATGCTTAGTAGGTGACTCTGCTCAGAACTGGCGTTGTGAGTGTATTTATACATTAAATTACTAATTTGAATAAAATACTCCAATCTGTTGACACACCTAAAACAAAGACAGACACAACATAATTATATGACAGCACATAATGTTAGTTAATTATAGTTTTGACAAACAACTTAAAGTCTAATGTTATTTGTGTTAATATAATTGGACAAAATATACAAAAAAGGGGAGGAGTTCACATATGTCAGAAGGGATCTAAAATCGATAGGCCGGGGAATAGAAGGAGGAAGGAGATTATACAAGGATGAGGAATTTTTGGGACAATTAAAAAAGATATGATCAGGGGATGCCTCGTCCAGACCACACTCGCACAGTGAGCTATCCCTCACCCTAATTTTTGCTAGGAACACGTTCGTACAGGCGTACCGTTCATGTGCAGGATAACGATAATGTCATAATTTTAAGGACATTTCGCTTGGGAACGCCCGCCCAGCAATTTGCAACATTTGCAATTTTTTAATAATATTTTTTTGAGTTTTTAGGTATTTTGTGATTTAAAGACTTGAAGTGACTTGAAAGAGCGGAGGTGCTGGCTGAACATCTCGCTAGCACTTTCACCCTAAACCCTACACTATTTCTGCAGACACAAGCCTTTCACAAAGAGGTCTCACGTCGTCGTGTGAAAGAGTTCATTGATGTCCCCGCTGTTGGATGGTAATATGATTGTCTCCGTCGGAGGTCCGACGACGTCCGCTATCGCGCATTACAAACGGCGTGTTGAGGACAGCGCACTTCCCGCGACTGTGGTGTCTCGGTTGCATTTATCATTGTTCTTCCTTTGAGTATTAAGCCACTGGAGATGCCATAAACGAAACTCTTCGAACAAATTTGTTCACCACTTTTAGCGGGGGGCGGGGTAAACACGTACAGCACACCACCAAAAGATGATTAACTCATTAGACACAAATTTCGCTGTTGCGATAAACGCACACTACAAAAAAAATCAACACATCAAAAATTACATGCGCCAGACACAGTTTTCACGTAACTATTGCAGCATACGTAGCAGCATACATACGAACAATATAGTGATGGGGCATATCTGAAGAATGAGTCAAATCAGTTTGATGAATGAACTGAATTGTCATAAACTATTTATTATAAAATTGTAAAAGTGAAAATTTTGTACATTAACGCCTTTTAACGTACATTAACGTACATTAGCGTTGTAGACGTAAATCTTACTGCACAGAATAAGGAACGACTCACGCATGATGCAAAGATTGCATTCACATATGAAGTTAATTGGAAGAAAAGTAACATTAATTTTAAAGATCGATTTGACAAATATTTAGACCCAAATTTTTTTCAACACCGCATTCACTGGTTTAGTATTTTCTACAGCTTTCTGATGGGAATATTTTTAGTAGGTTTAGTCTCTATGATCCTAATGAGAACTCTTCATAAGGACTATGCAAGGTATTCAAAAGATGATGATCTTGATGATCTGGAAAAAGATTTAGGTGATGAATATGGTTGGAAGCGAGTCCATGGTGATGCATTCAGGCCTGTACCCCACTTGGCTCTCTTTTCCGCTCTTATTGGGGCTGGTTACCAGTTGACTGTAGTAACTCTAGCTGTTATCATTTACACAAACTGTATGCTGAGAGAGGGTCAGTACTCTCTACAGCTATATTTATTTATGCAGCTGCATCCCCTGTTAATGGTTACTTTGGTGGTGGCTTATATGCCAGGATGGGTGGAAAGCTCTGGATAAAGGAAATGCTTCTCTCAGCTTTCTTGCTCCCTGTGTTAGTTTGTGGGGCAGCATTTTTTATTAACTTTATTGCTATGTACTACCTGGCATCTAGAGCTATCCCAATTGGCAGCATGATTGCCGTTATGTCTATTTGTACTTTTGTAATTTTGCCACTAACTTTGGTAGGTACAGTGCTGGGCCATAACCTAGCTGGTCAACCTGATTACCCTTGCCGCATCAATGCTGTTCCCAGGCCTATCCCAGAAAAGAAATGGTTCATGGAGCCATTTCTTATAATCATAATGGGAGGAATTCTGCCATTCGGATCTATATTCTTTGAAATGTACTTTATATTCACTTCATTTTGGGCGTATAAGATCTATTATGTTTATGGAATTATGCTGCTTGTTTTCCTGATTCTAATGCAAGTGACAGTTTGTGTTACTATTGTTTGTAGTTACTTTCTGTTGAATGCAGAGGACTATCGCTGGCAGTGGACTAGCTTCCTCTCAGCTGGCAGCACAGCAATCTATGTCTACATGTATTCGTTTTATTACTTTATATTCAAAACCAAGATGTATGGGATTTTTCAAACAACCTTTTACTTTGGGTACACGGCTCTGTTCAGTTTAGCACTTGGCATCATATGTGGTACTGTTGGTTACTTGGGCACTAGCATATTTGTCAGGAAAATATATTCAACAGTGAAAATTGATAAAAAATAAATTTATGATTATGTTATTTAATCAGATGAATGTGGCAATGGGCAGGTCACATCTGCTAGGTAAGTGATGGCAGATGGGGGAGGAAGGTATTAGAGTGGAGGCCGCGCATAGGACGACGAAGCGTTGGACGCCCTCCTTCTAGATGGTCTGTTGACCTTAAGAAAATGACTCCAGTCGTTTTCTTAAGCAGCTGGATGAGGAAGGCGAGGTCTAAGAGTCTCAAATTGTCGAGAATAATCTGGAAAATTCAGTAATGTATCCAAAAATAAAATTGTTAAAAAAAATATTATTATCGGCCTAGAATATTCTAGATTATTATAAAAATGTTTAATAAAAATATTTTTTACTTTGAAACATGAATGATATTCCTCGACAAATTACACACTGCCATCTAGTCCCAAACTAAGCAAAGCTTGTCATAGTACAAGCTTTGCTTAGTTTGGGACTATTCTACTGGACTGTCCTTGGTAACTGATATTATACTTAATTTTATTTTTGTAAATACTTTACATATAATAAATAGAAATCACCAAGACGAAGACAAACAGACATGTTAATGCGCAATAAATATTTGTACGGGAAACGGAAGCTGCGACCTCGGAGACAAAATGGCCATTGCTAACCATTCGACCCTTTGGGTTCATATGGTCTAATCTAAAGTATTAAAATGTCCATAGTATCAAAAAGTCTAGTTATTCATTAGGTCTAAAATATTAAAATGTCTACAGTATCAAAAAGTCAATTTATTCATTTCGACGGTCCCTATGTATAAAGCGACATGTCATTTCAGACATGTCTGTTTATACTACGATATTGTAATTAAAGAATATTATTATTGGACAAATGAGTTAATTTCTTACTTTTTAATTATATATAATCAATAAAATAAAAAAGAAAATGTTATTTACGGGCATCTATAGCAATTTATGCAATAAAAAAAATTGTCATTTTTGACATGTCGCTTTATACGTAGAGACCGTCGATTTGGTCTAAAGTATTAAAATGTCTAATAATATATATATAATATATATATATATATATATATATATATATATATATATATATATATATATATATATATATATATATATATTTATACTACGTCGGTTTGGCAGACAAGCATACGCCCCGCCTGATGTGAAACGGCACCGTAGCCATATTAACGCTCGCAACATAAAATATCGCTTGCGCGTCGCCACCCCCGCTGCCAACGCAGCATCTCCTTCCTTTCTGGTGACCTCACTCACTCGCAGGAACACAACAACCCTCGAGGGAATTGTTATTTGGCTGCGGTATTCTGTGAGGTAGCGGGTAGCTTACAATTACGCTCCCTACCTCTTTTTTCGCCAGAGCTTCGTTTGTCAGTCAGCAGGGTGTACCGCGTGCAGGTGAAGTTGGCTTTGGTTCAAACATGTTTCCACTTACAACCCAAATATATTTTATTTCATTCATTTTTTGTTGGAATCAAGGCCAGGCCTGTGTCACTCCGCCATTCGGCCGAGTTATTTACCTACAAGCCCGACGCTGCCGGCAGCACAATTTAGTCGAGTGTCACTCACGCGCGCTCTCGCACGCGCTATGCGACGCGACCAAGATGGTTAAACAAAAGCGTTACTGTTCTGCATTACATATGCTCTTGAAAATACACTGTAAACCATTTATATCCTATAGTGTAATTAATAACATTTTTTATTGTCTCCTAATAAATGTTAACCTGGTTTTATATTTTCATTTTATTTGATATCTGTTACCCTATTGTCGAGCAAAAACCTGTCTATATTTATCCACTACCCGCAGGGAACATTATTGCACAAATAATTATTATATTTAACTTGTGCCTGACCGACAGATCAGTTTCGGGTACAAAATCAAATTTCAATCACAGATTTCTTGACGCTTCTTCTTTTACATGTGTGAAAAATAAAAGCTTAAGACAAAATAGGACTTAGTAAGTACACATTTTTACTCGTTTAAAGGTTTTGGTCGTAACTGAAGGCCGGGCCAAGATTCGTTTTCTTACAGATAGAAAACCTGTTTCGTTCGGATGCTTAACTGCACCTATAATTAATATCTATAAAATAACTTTATACCTAAGTACATGATTACTTGAACCTCATTACAAGAAAAACAATAATAATATTCTGCTCTAACACATTCAATTTTAGTATGTACTTCAATTATGAAAATTGTAAATCGGCTTCAAAGCTCCTGGACTATGTCAGTTGTCCCACTGCGAACCAAGAACAAATTAAAAGCAGGTTGAACGAGACAAGTTGACGATCAGCATGAAGCGAGTGTGAAATCCGATAATTTTGACGCTGGGTTATACCTAAGCAGTGTGTGAGTGCCACGGGCGATCACTCGCACCTATTAAAAATGTACGCTAATTGATCTATCGACGCATGAGTTCTGCTGACATTATGACTTTAGTAGATTAGAGACTTAAAATACATACCTACACCAATGTTACAAATACTTTCCGTGTTAAAGATACATCCGAGCTATTATTGGGACAACGTGAATAGTAAACCTGATCTGTAAGTACGTACAGTCATGATTCCTGTTAAAACTTATACATTCTATCAGTGTCAACATTACCATTATTGTTACTAAGTACCTACCTATGTACTTAATAATCACAGAGTATGATATAGTAACATAAGTAAGTACAACAGAGTAATAAACGTACACATACATAAACCTACTACAATTTTTGATAGTTTAAGTATATGTATTTTATTGAACATTAATAAACAAGCGTATGTATTTACTACGTATGTATATCTACGCGGCTCGGTCGCGAGCGTATTGGTTCAACCCTATGAGCGACACGCTGCCGAGTTACGTCACGGCCGAGACAAACCATTTTGTAAAAGCAGCGGCTGTCGCTCGTAACGCGTTAGTTAATGGGGTTTCTTTCGATTGTCCCTGCAGCTGAAAGACTCAGGTACGAGTACAGCTGCAGAATTATTTTGGACCGTATTAACGCGTATCGAAGGTTGATATTTTAATTGTGATTATTCCAATTGTGTCGGAAGTGATTCTTCTGTTAGAGTATATTATTCTGTGTCAAGGCATTAGGACTTCAAAATGAAGATAATATTATTTCATCACTTACGAAAAATTATAAGACTTAATTAAGCATATTCATTTCGACAAGATATAGGTATACAAAAAAAAAAAAAAATAGAAATTTGTTTTCAATGTCTTTTTTAAGAAAAAATATATAACTAAAGCTCAGGGGGCGTAGAGGCGAGTACAACACCATTTATTGAAATATAAATCTTGTTAACGGCAAGAATAATTTGTTAATAGAAGCAATTTTAGTTAAATGTATCACATTTTTTTATGTTTTGTGTCTACTACGCCATATTCTTTAAAAAAAGTTAGACATGAATAAAAAAATTCAATTACATTTTGGTCTCTTTCAATAAATAGACGTTTTAATACTATGGTCATTTTGGATACACGGACGTTTTAAACTGGTCATTATTAATAAATAGACATTTTGATAATATGGACATTTTAATACTTTTGACCATATGAACCCAAAGGCATTCGACCACTGGCTGAGCTCGTCAATTCATCTGGAAAGGTAAGTAAAATATATTTAATTGTTCATTTTTTTTGCATTACATTTGTCAATGAAAAACAGATTCTATAACTATTGCATGCGATGTATTTTAACCCGGTCAATGTCGCATATCGCAGCAAGTTTAATTATATAGATAGGAATATATGTTATATTATTTACATTTTATAATAGACTAGCTGACTCGCGTAACTGCGACAGTCTGCGTGTGACAGAGCGTTCAGAGTGATGCGTAAGGTTACAATCTTTTATGAAATTGAATTTTTATTTTTACTAATGAAATTGAATGTCTGTGAGATGGACACATGCTATCACCGACTTTTTTTTAGAACTTTTTAAGAGGAACAATTCTATCATACATGATTTTTGCGTAACTTCAACTGTTTACGCAGCGCACGCAATGCAAAGACAAATGCCCTCAACACATTTTTTTTTTCCCATTTTAATTGGTGCAACATTTTTCATTGTGGTGCTCCGTGTCTATTGGTGGTAGCGTGTTGTGATATAGCCTTCCTTGAAATATAGGCTATCTAACAATGAAATATTTTTTTAATTCTAACCAGTAGTTCCTGAAATTAGCTCGTTCAAACAAACAAACAAACTCTTCGGCTGTATAATTATAGTATAGATAAGTATAGATTTACATGTTAAAACTGTTCATCGGGTCGCCCCCAAAACACCTGTGCGATAGTGATGACAACGAACGAATAATTTATTACTACCTGACCAGACAAGTAGTTCTGCGAAATAAATTAATGAAGTAGATAAATTTCACCTCTTTTCATACCTACTAAAATTACATAAAAATTGATTAAGCCGTTTGGGAGAAGTGCGACCACAAACACCGTGAAACGAGATTTTTATGTATTTGAATACATTTAGTAAATTAAACTTTTCTGCCCAAGGGTACGCTACCGTCACGAGCACTCGCTAATAAATCTAACGTGTGTTATGCGCTTTATTTTTAAATTTCTGACGTTTACACAGTTTACACTAAAATTTTTACTGTAATGGCAACATTTACCATTTTATATATGTCCGACATCGGCGAGTCTCTACGTGTTATGTTTATCTCAAACTGAAACAGCAGTGAGTGCTTTAACTAAGCCTAGCTTAAAATGAAGTTCTTTTACCTTTTTTTTATTTTGTGGAGAACAGTATATTGTGATGAACATACGCACATGTATGAAGATAAAGAGCAAGTGGTGCTATGGATGAATACCGTAGGCCCATACCACAACCGTCAAGAAACGTATGCATATTTTTCGTTACCGTTTTGCAGCGGTACCAAAATCACGATTGGTCACTACCACGAAACGTTGTCAGAAGCTCTACAGGGTGTTGAATTAGAATTCAGCGGTCTGGATATTACCTATAAGGAAAATGTACCAGCCCAACAGTTCTGTGCCATAGAATTAAATGATCAATCCTTTAAAGCGCTCGTGTATGCCGTGAAGAACCATTACTGGTACCAGATGTACATAGATGACTTACCGATATGGGGTATAGTTGGTGAGATTGATGGTGACCAGTATTACATCTGGACCCACAAGAAATTCGATATTGGATACAATGGAAAGAGAATTGTAGAAGTAAACCTTACTGCAGAGAATAAGGAACGACTCACACATGATGCAAAGATTCCATTCACTTATGAAGTTAATTGGAAGAAAAGTAACATTAATTTTGAAGATCGATTTGATAAATATTTAGATCCAAACTTTTTTCAACATCGCATTCACTGGTTCAGTATTTTCAACAGCTTTATGATGGTCATATTTTTAGTAGGTTTAGTCTCTATGATCCTAATGAGAACGCTTCGTAAGGACTATGCAAGGTATTCAAAAGATGATGATCTTGATGATTTAGAAAAAGATTTGGGTGATGAATATGGTTGGAAACAAGTCCACGGTGATGTGTTCAGGCCTGTACCCCACTTGGCTCTCTTTTCCGCTCTTATTGGGGCTGGTTACCAGTTGACTGTAGTAACTCTAGCTGTTATAATTTTCACAATTTTCGGTGAACTGTATACTGAGAGAGGGTCACTACTCTCAACAGCTATTTTTATTTATGCAGCAACATCCCCTGTCAATGGTTATTTTGGTGGTAGCTTATATGCCAGGATGGGTGGAAAGCTCTGGATAAAGCAAATGCTTCTCTCAGCTTTCTTGCTCCCTGTTTTAGTTTGTGGGACAGCATTTTTCATTAATTTTATTGCGATGTACTACCATGCATCTAGAGCTATCCCATTTGGCAGCATGATTGCCGTTATGTCTATTTGTACTTTTGTAATTTTGCCACTGACTTTGGTAGGTACAGTGCTGGGCCGTAATCTAGCTGGTCAACCAGATTACCCTTGCCGCATCAACGCTGTTCCCAGGCCTATCCCAGAAAAGAAATGGTTTATGGAGCCATTTGTTATAATCATAATGGGAGGAATTCTGCCATTTGGATCTATATTCATTGAAATGTACTTTATATTCACATCATTTTGGGCGTACAAGATATACTATGTGTATGGATTCATGCTGCTTGTTTTCCTGATTCTTATGATAGTGACAGTTTGTGTTACTATTGTTTGTACTTACTTCCTGTTAAATGCAGAGGACTATCGCTGGCAATGGACTAGCTTCCTCTCAGCTGGCAGCACAGCAATCTATGTCTACATGTATTCGTTTTATTACTTTATATTCAAAACCAAGATGTATGGGCTTTTTCAAACGACCTTTTACTTTGGGTACATGGCTCTGTTCAGTTTAGCTCTTGGCATCATATGTGGTACCGTTGGATACTTGGGCACTAGCATATTTGTCAGGAAAATATATTCAACAGTGAAAATTGATTGAAATTATTTCATTCATGTGAATGAAAGTGTATTTTATGTGTAAAATTCGATACCAGTGTGAGTTTGTTAGATACAAAATGTAATTAGTTTATTAATGAGAGCAACATTTACTACCATGTTTGGTGTGTGTTTATGTGGTTGTAAATGTTGACGGAATAAATATTACTTACATCAATTATATATCACCTACTTTAGGAAACATTCCTAAATGAATGTCTGTTAATTAATAAGCATTTAAAAATTAGTAAATTAATTACTGGGCACGACTGACCTTTAATTTGAATAAAGTAGGTAGGCTAGTTTCACATTGTATTTATACTGGTGTGATTTGAGACTACATGGTATGAAAAGTTTAAGTTTCGTCTTTCAGGTTTGTTTTGAAATGAAACCTATTTTGATGAATTTAAAAATGATTGTGAAGAAATTTGCCCAGTTTAGATTATGTATTAAAATATTGAATAGAACTAAACATTTAAATCTAACAATAAACAGTGATAATAAATATGTAAATATGTCTCCAGTTCTTCTAGTATAGTTAAATGTATGATATTAAATTCTGGATTGCATCATGCAATCAGTATTTTTGACACATTATCAGTCAAAATCTAGCTTCTCTATTCATATAAATTATTTGTTGTGATAAATCATACTATACAAAGTCAACTAGGGCTTCGGAGAAAAACTGGTTCATCATCTAGATTTAATAAATAAATTTTAGTTTTTGTAAATACTAGAACTAGAATATAAATAAATGAATATAATATTTAGTAATGAGTTACAACACAACACAAATATTGCATTGATATTTTATTTGTTACGTGGTAATATAATATGTACTATAACTTTGAATACCATTTCAGAGTACCTACATAAATTTACTGTATGTGTACTTTCTGTGTAAATTTTTGTCATCACAGAAATAATATGGCTTACGAAGCCTGGTTTTAATATTTATTGTCTTGCTAAACTGAAACTTAATTGTTGTTATGATTCTTCATTATACAGTCAATATATCTACTATTGTTTTATTATATACTGTACTTTGTTTTTTTTATACCACTAAAGTATAAAAAAAAATTTGTATACCAAGCAAATGGCCCGCGTGATGGAAAGCAGGTGTTTAAACACGCGCGCTGCCGATCCTGTAAAAACCTCTTCACGCCCTTTTTGAAGAATCCCATGCGTAGTCTACAAAGACAACCTCGACAGGCAGTTCATTCCACAGGTTGAGAGTACGCGGGAGAAAACTTCTCTGGAACTGCACAGTACGTGGCGCATCCTGCTAATTTATTAACGAAGGTCTGAGGAAAAATGATATTTGCAATATTGAAATAGAAGCAGTCCTCGTAGAAGTCTCAAGAGTCAAATTACATTTCCCTAGAGAAGTCTTGTTTGTCTGGGGTCTTGCACCCACTCATCATTGAACATTTTCATTTTGAATATATTATGGCTGCGACTTATCGTTGCCAATATGAAAAGGTCCCACTCGTCATTAAACTCTGAACACAATTATGTACAGTCGCAAATACAATCTTCAGTTCCGATTATTAATTGAAATCCAGGAAAAAGCTTTTCTGTTAAAAGAAACTAGAAACAAGGTGTAAAGCAATTATAATAAACAGGATCACCATCGAAATATAAGGTTTTAAACGTACCAATCAGACTAAAAATTATCAGTATTATGTCACAAATATTTTTTAATATTATAAAAACCTTGATAATGCGCAACATAAAAATACACGTTCTACGCGAATAATGTCGCTGAAATTCGCTAGTTAAAAATAAAAAATGCGTAATCGTTTTTCAAGGTAGTTTTCTGTACCCTAAACATAACTGAAAATCACAGACGTACTGCCTGATTTATCAGTAATATACATGTCTCCCAATAAAGTATAAAAAACGATGTCAAAAAAGATCTTTAGAGCCAAAACTAACCCCTGCACGTGGTGCACCCTTCCGACTAGCGAAAGAGTCTCTGGCAAAAGAAAGTTAGTGTATGGGCGTGGTGGCTGACAGTGGAAGTACCTCCACCTAACAATACCGCAGCCAAATAAAAATCCTCTTGGGGGTTGTTGTGTTCCCGAGAGTAAGTGCGCTCACGAGAAACGAAGGAGTCTCTGCGTTGACAGCGGGGGTGGCGGAGCTCGAGCAATATTTTATGTTGCGAGCGTTAATATGGCTATGGTAATCGCTTCACATCAGGCGGGACGTCAATGCGTTTGTGATTTTTAATTACTTTCTAAGTATTTAGGGTAAACGAGAATATCCAGAACAGTAAATAATAAATATTGTCAGACAAATTACACAGCGCCATCTAGCCCCAAAGTAAGCGAAGCTTGTGTTATGGGGACAACTGATAAACATACGTAAATACATTTTTTTTTTTTGTAAATACATACTTATGATACATAGAAAACACCCAGACCAAGACAAACAGACATGTTCATGCACACAAATGTTTGTCCTGTGTGGGAATCGAACCCACGAGCGGTGGTGTCGAAGCCGCGTCATTGACCGCTACGCCACCGAGCTCTTCAGTGATTTATGTTTTTATTTTTATATTAGCTATTGTACAAGAACTACTATAACTACTGACTAACTGAATATTCGAATAGAAAGTAATTAGGCAGTAAAGTATTTTTTTTTCTAGACATAGTTAATACTATTTCAAATGTTACCTAATTTAAAATCACAGAGGAATTGATCATCATAAATCGTTACACTAATATTACGTTAGTACTATTACTTATACTGTGCTAATATATAAAATTTTGGACTTTGCAGGTTCCAGCATTTTGCTTATCTGCAATATTAAATACTACTTTTTAATTAAGTACTTACTTCCTAATAACTTGAAACGAAATATGAAAATCACAGGCACAGATATAATTATTGAGTTTTCAAATGATACTGATATTAGAAAAAAAAAATTTTTTTTGGACGTATCTCGGTCCCGCACGCACTAACTGTCACACATACAAAAGGAAGTAATAGTTTCATTCTCATTCTATATTTGTCTCGAACCGTCACATATCTCTTTTGTGTTTGAATGTACACATAAATGACATTTTAATCTTTTTCTGTTAATGATGAATTACGCCTACAAAATTATTAATTGTTCATTTGTTCATTTAAAATACATTAAAAAATAATTTCATCATTATAAAGATAAGTTGGTACTCTAAAGATAAATCGCTACTATAATTCCAACGATGAGTTTCTAATGATGAGTGGGTCCGGGACTTTTTCTGATCAGGAAGTTTGCGTGGTGGTGGTGGTGGTGTGTGGTGCATCCCCACCGTTTGTGGGGATGCAATGCGCAAACGTATGTCACTTTATTAACCAGCGAGAAGCTTGTTCGCCACTGCACCCGCTGTGGATACCAGTACCACCACAGCCACACAATTTAAAATCTGGTGCAAGTTTCATTATATTATAATATGCCGGGGCCGCAGCCGTATTATAATATTTATAATGAATGCGTAGACATGAAGTTAATAAAATTATTAAATTTATAAAGTCCACGTAGACGAAGTCTCTGGCGGCCGCTAGTTATAAATAATAATATATTCTGCAAATGAATATGCCTAAAAATATACACTTTAAAAAGCTATTTACAATTTATTAAAAGATCTATTTACAATTTATCATCTATGAATGTTTCCACGTCAACTTCAGCTTTTTTAGACTTCTTGCCACCTGGCGCCTTCGCGTTGTAAGTCTGGGCCGTTCTTTTTCTCAACGCACTAATATTTTCATTATCATCAGATTGATCCGCCCACTCCAGGACCAGCCGTCTCCCGTAGAGATGGGTCGATTGACATAACGCCTCAAATGCACTCTGAGAATTCAATGAAAATAAAACGTTTTACAACAAATCATTATAATTAATATTTCAACCGTCTAGTAGGTATTATACAAAAAAAGTTTTTTGACAACACGATACCTTTGCGTCTGTTTTGGTGTGGTAATCAACAAATGCGAAACCACGATGTTGGTCCGACCCCGGCGATAGTTTCTTCGGTAACCTGAGCGTTTTTATTTCACCAAAAGCTCTGAAAGATGATATAATAACGTAAAAAAATACATTCAATCTAAAATATAGTATTCAATAGTCAATTTATAGACATAATTGGGGTGTGGTTCATCAACATCTTTGAACCAAAGCCAACCTCATCTGCACGTGGTACACCCTGCCGACTGACAAAAGTGCCAAACGTTATTTTTTAAGCTGGGGAAGTACCTCCACTTTACAGTTTTAAATAACAATTCCCTTGAGGGTTGTTGTTTTCCTGCGAGTAAGTGTGGTCACCAGAAAGAAAGAAAGGAGTATAGACTGGCAACGGATTGGCGAGCCCTTGGTGTTGCTGATCTCCATGGGTGGTGGTAATTGCTTTCCATCAGGTGACCCACATGCTCGTTTGCCCCCATCTCATATAAAAAAAAAACATTCTTCGGATGCTGTAGCTGCCAAAAGTAATAACAATACCGGAACCGATCTATCGGATCATACTGAGATCACACGCTGCCAAGCGTGGTGGTTGGTTCTGAATAATTATGATTTTTACAGTTCATTTTGGCCAACTTGGCAGAATATTACAAATATTTTTAAAATACAAATATTCGGCTCTCGATTACCGATCAAGTGCTCTTCCAAATGAGCTACCAGGAAATATATATATACCTACTCTCCTTTTTCCTCCATTGAAGTTTAAAACATCAAATTCAAGCAATTTGAATGCCTCCTGTAGCATTCAAATTGTTTGCTTTTGATGATTAAATAAAAAAAATGCATGATCTGCAATTCTGCCGCCTAACACTGTTTGCTTGCGTGCTTTCACTATTTCTATAGATTTGATTGTTGTAGAATTTCGTTGTCTCAAATGTGATATAAGCGCGTTCAAGTTGCAATACTAGCGCCACTCAAGTAAAAAAAGTTGACTTAATACTTCACTACATAGTATAAAACAAAGTCGCTTTCTCTGTCCCTATGTCCCCATGTATGCTTAAATCTTTGAAACTACGCAACGGATTATGATGCGGTTTTTTTTAATAGATAGAGTGATTCAACTGGAAAGTTTATATGTATAATATATGCATAACATAGTAGAAAAACACTGATAATTTAGAGGTTTCTAATGTGATGTCGTAAATAAACACATTTTTTTGCTCTTTCATTGCAAACGCTGGCTGAACCCAACGAGATAGATCAAAATAATGTAGTACAGTATTGTTCACCTTAAAATGGTCTACAAAAAAGTTCGCGATGGTATATGTCTATCTCTTAGTGGTAACACACAATAACCGTTATTTTATCCTTTGCTTTTTACAAGAAATAATGCCTTATTTACGAAGCGATTTTAAGCAATACAGAATTAATCCTTATCCAATTAAGTACCTTAAATACATTGCGCATTTAATATAGATCAATATGGCCCTTCACAGCATGTAATTTAAATGAATAGTTTAGAAGATATTACACATTTAAAATGCAGGGACATAACGGCTGTGGCGGTACCGGCCGCGGAGCCGGGGGCGTGTGCTTATAACTGGGGAAGGACTGGATAGGACAAAGCGCAAAGACCTTCTGTAGTACATTTAGTATCAGCATTGCACCCGTGCGAAGCCGGGGCGGGTCGCTAGTATAGAATAAAAAAAACTGTGTATTGTTTATTACGCCTCATAGCTTCTTTAACTTCGAAAATACCTAGACCAAGACAAACAGATATTTTCATGCACACAAATATGTGCGCGGGGATCGAACCCGCAACCTCGGAGTCAAAGTGGCCATTACTAACCATTCAACCACCGAGCTCGTCGGATTATATGAATATATTTTATCAATTTTATGAGTTATTAAAAAAAACTATATTATTAATAAACAATCCTGCAAGACAGTTTTTCTAATCGTTGTGTATTTACTTACTTACTACTAATTAGTAGTAAGTAAGTAAATACTAAGTAAATACACGTACAAATATACTCCACCACGCTGCTTAAGTGCGGGTTGGCGGAGGCTAGTGTTTTCAAGCCGCCTAAAGTCCACTGACTTGACGTAACGACTATCATTTAATGCCCACAGCCGGGGCCGACGTGCGTTCCGAAGAACGGAGGAACTCGACATAAATAAACGGAGGAACTCGAGATAAATAAACCCATCCATCGACAAGCTACGGTCGACCTTGCTTAACTTGAGTGTTCGATTAGACTGACACGCGCAACGACGCCATCGAGCTCCTCATCGTGTCAATTTGAGTTAATCGCAACAGTACCTTGATAAAATAATGAACATGTAAAAGCGAAACCTATAATAATAGTGAAAGCAAGTGTTAGGCGATACACCCCAGATTAGACGACTAAATCGTAGTGGTACATATAAATACAAACTTTCAAATTATAGTATAGTCGGTAACAGTTCCATTGGCAATAACATGTTAATGAACAGATAAGAACGAGTAATATTACAACGGCCCGGTACGTTATCGGCCCATACGGCAAGGATTTATCAGGTAGGTAATGATTTGAATGAAAATTTATTAATTACGGTATTGATTTTTTTGTATTTTTTTTTAATTTAGTCCGCCTAAATGTCTTCTTTTCGCCTGATGAAAAGCGCAGGTCCAAATGATTGGGAACGCCATCACTACTTCATCTAAATCAGCCAGGATTGAAGGAAATGGGAAACACGTGTGCCGGCTGCGAATTCTACAAATTTATGGTGCGATAAAAATGAATTGCCCAACTTTTTGATACGTGAAGAGACCAACTGTATCCTATGATGAGATCTCAAACTAGTGCGCGTGGATCTGCACGAGTACGAGCGTGTTAGTAACCTCAGACTTCCCCACAATGCAGATTCGAATGCGTAAAGTAAGTACTTGACGGAACTAGAGATGAGAACAATACTCCACGCATGTTTTTGTATAAGACATAGCAACTCATGCGCGAACAACCGCTTCATCCTGTTCAGGATCCCTAATTTCTTAAATGATGTTACAAAGACGCTTTCAATGTAGTCTTTGAGATCGAGGTCGGTCCTGATATTGAGGCAGTTTTGAACTGGCATAGGGGTATTCTGAAGACTAGAAAGATGAAAGAATGGAGAAACCCTCACCGTGATAGCACACACCTGAGATTTTTTGACATTGAATTTCCCAAAGTTGTCAGAGCCCTATCTAGTAACGCGGTCTACAACCAGGTCAAGTTCAATGACAACCTCCGTCCTCCGTCTTCTATTTTGAATTTCGTCCATACTCGCCGTGGATCGTCCGACATATCGAGCATGTAGTGTGCTAACGTCTGCATAGCAATGAATGTTACCTAGTGATAACGTATCACTGATATGCAGTAATAGATGGAAAGATTTTAAATGAGGTTATTAACAAAATTACTATTATTTCTATGTCTCATATATATACATTTTACATTGATGGATAATTATTTTAGTACGGTACCAAGGACACGCAGACGTACCGTACACTCTTGTCCAAGGACCCTTATACCAAATCCAAGGACGATTGACGTCACGATGACCGGGCGGTCATCGTGGCGCCTAATTTGAGGTGTACCGCCTAACACTTGCACTTTCACTGTTGTTATATAAAAGCTTTCGCTTTTACATGTTCATTATATTATCAAGATACTGCTACGATTACACATTTCTGTCACCTGCTGTAAAACTAGCGACACTTTAATGATTTTTTTATACTGCGTCGGATGACCCCGATGAACGCTTTTTGGGAAACGGAGCGTGTGTCGGTCGCCACGAGCTACTCGACTTAAGAGTGCCTAAGTAGTCTGCTTGCGGGCGAAAGGGAAGTAAGACCTGCTACTAATCCGCTCGAGTGCCTGGTTGGTTAACTGGGTGCGATAGCGGGGCGGGTAAAGGCCGCAGCGCCGCCGCATTAATTTCTCGCCGAAAGCTTGTGTCAGCTTTTATGGTTTATCAAATTCATTCATTAAAATTGACTCTTAAAGTGCATAGTCATATTTTGACACACGGGGGAAGAGCGTAGTTTAGAGATGGCAGGAAATTTGTATGCGTTTTTCACTTTTAGTATTTTCGTTGTTAGATACAAGTCGTTTGTGGGTCTCCTTTACTTGTGACCGCGGGATGTTAGCACGACTCGTGTCTCGTTATGGTTGACTATATAGCAATGAATGTCATCGATGGAAACAAATTTTTGATATAAAGCCTGTTTTAGTAGACTTAGGATTAGTAGAAAAATTTGTCTAGCAAGTCATCTGATTGTGTGAGATTGATTGCTGCGCTACTGCTAGAAAAGAATATTCTTTTTTTTTTATGTGAGGGGGGCAAACGAGCATGTGGGTCACCTGGTGGAAAGCAATCACCACCGCCCATGGAGACCAGCGACACCAAGGGGTCGCCGATCCGTTGCCAGCCTTTTAAGGAAAATGAAAACTCTACCATACCGCTGAGGGAAGTTGATTTCACAGTTCGTGGTATGAAATGTCTTAGGAAACGTACTGTAGTAGATCGCCAATTATCAAGATGATATGGATGGAATTTTAATTTATGGCGAGTTGTACGATAGTGGAATTCAGCGGCAGGCATCAAATCAAACAGCTCATCGGAGCACTCCCCGTGATATAATTTGTATAGAACGCAAAGAGACGCTACATCTCTGCGTGTAGAGAGAGAGTCCAATCGATTCGAGATCATTGGGTCACCGACGATTCGATCTGCTCTTCGTTGTATGCGGTCAAATGGAGCAAACAAGTACTGGGGCGCACCGGCCCAGAGATGAGAACAGTACTCCATGTGAGGTCGAACCTGGGCTTTGTATAGTTGAAGGCGGTGTCGGGGTGTAATATTCGTCTTCATTATTTCTTATTTCCGTTACCTGAATATTTCGTGTAGTTCATTTCTATTAGCTTGGAAGGGCACGTTCCTTACGAGAATTTTGCTGCCATTTTGTACTATTACATTGTTGCTCTTCTTAGATGTTTTCACCTCGTTCCTAAAATATAATATAAACCAGATACATTAGGCCGTATATTATCAGAAACGTTTAATGTAATAATTCTGACGCTAGACAGACCGCGCGGTTTGTAATGTCCGAGACAAAATATTTTTCATAATAAATAATAGAAAGTAATTAGTCTACCCAGATCATACTCATGGCCAATATATTTTCTAACACACATTAGCAATAGTTCCAATGCCTACCGAAACCGGCTCATGGTTATATTGTTCCATTAATATATCCTGGAGCGGAACAGGGCGGATATACGACATTACATTAAAATTGTCAAGGGGCCTCTACGCGTTGGATCCATATCCCCGCGCATGGTGGTCAACCGCGGCGGGTGTGCAATATTACATTAAACTTTTCTAACGAGGCCTTTACGCGTTGGATAGACTAAATGCTTATATTAAATTCATTATTTCTAAAAGAAAATTAAATAAAACTAAATATTAGATACTTACGTGTTTCCCCTTTCTGATCTCTTGAGTTCCAATGTCTTGCCATCTAAAGTAGTACTTTGTAGCAACTTGAGAGCCTCGTTCGTGTCGCGTTTTTTATAAAACTGCACGAATCCATATCCCATAGATAAAAACCCGCCACGGTTTTTAGGATCTTTCTTTTTCGCTATTGTCACACTGCATATTTTGCCACAACTTGAAAAATGCTGAAATAAGATTAAATTAGTTATCTTAAAATACTCCAAAATTATGTGAAAAAAGTTTGCTCTTTATTGAATGCTACTTCATTTATATTTTTATACTGCTGAATGATATTTGACGAGCTCGGTGGTCGAATAGTTAGCAATGGCGACTTTGATTCCGAGGTCGCGGGTTCAATCTCCGCACAAGACAAATATTTGCATGAACATGTCTGTTTGTGCTGGTCTAAGTGTTTTCTATTTATTATATGTATACAAAAAAAAATGTATTTAAGTATTATCAAACCCCGGCCACTCCATACAAAAATGGCACTTTTGCATGTAGTAACCAAATGACGTCTGTACACGTGCCTATGTTTGAGTGACGTTCTCTAGGGCTGACATTATTCAATTATTAGTCGGACATGTAAGGGGGTGTAAGTGGTTCATCAACATCTTTGAACCAAAGTCAATCTTACCTGCACGGGTTACACCCTGCTGACTGACAGACGAGGCTCTGACGAAAAGAGAGGTAGGACATAGCGTATTTTTTAAACAACCCGACTGACGAAGTACCACCATCTCACAGAATACCGCAGTCAAATAACAATTTCCTTGAGGGTTGTTGTGTTCCTGCGAGTGAGTGAGGTCACCAGAGACGATGGAGTTGCTGCGTTGGCAGCGAGGATGGCAGCGCGCGAGCGATATTTAATGTTGCGACCGTTAATATGGTTACGGTAACCGCTTCACATCAGGTGGGCGTAGTGAAGAAAAAAAAACATAGTAAATACACTACACTGACTTCAGCCAATATTTATAAATCGCCTTGTATAATTGCCATTGCTAACTTACCCAAAATTTTATATTTTCTAATCACCACTAAATCAAACGTTCGCCTTCCGAACACCGGTTCATTGTAATGGTCAAACCATTTCATTCTTACTAATTGTAGCTTTTTACTATTCATATAAATGCATGCGCAATTATTTGATTCATTTTCATATTCACATGGAACAAACGTAATTTAAAACTAATACCACACATGTGATCACGCACAATAAACATTGAAATGTACTCGTAAATAAGAAAATTGTAAACAAAAAACCACCATAACTCAAGTGACAACAATGTCACTTTCGCGTCTGCGCACTCACTTGCTCTTTGAGACATATAATGCTATCCTTTTCTCATCTCGTATTAATTGTATCTTGTATCCTACTTTGACAGACATGAATTAGTTATGATGAAACTATGGCTGCCGCATGCTATTTAGGTAATTTATAAAAAAATCTGTACTTTATTTCATCCAAAGGGATCGAATAAATTTATTTTTTTGATTTTCCATGTGTTGAGATATCCATCCACTGCACAAGTAACTTCCATCTTTTAAACTGAATGGAGAATAAAATACGAGCGACGTCAATTTGTAGGACGTTGCATCCATTGCGAACGGTTCCAAATGGGTTCCATAGGGGAGGTGAGGTCGACTAGTGAGAGCAGCAGAGAGTGTCCATACTGTACGTTAGTACTATTACTTATACTGTGGTATTATATCAGTTATCCGTATGTCAGTACCCACAATACAAGCTTTGCTTAGTTTGGGACTAGAGGGCAGTGTGTAATTTGACCAGGAATATTTATTATATATATATTTTTAACGACTTGTGTGGATAATACGCAATGCTATGACTCCCGTTTTTACTGAGCCTATGGATGGACCCATAAAACGAATTGAAATTGAACCATATTTTACGACATAACTCGAGGGTGTTTTTTCATTATGTCGTAAGCCCCTGGCGGGAAAATGTGAAACTACATTTATTTATTAATTGTCGTAGGTACATATTACATTTATTTAATAATTTTATTTATTTATTATATTTTTTGTATTGAACACTTTTATCAAGACTGATATTTTATATCTTGCACATATAAGATTATCTATGTGGTAGATATAAACGTAAAATATTTCAATTAGTGCTATGGTGATGTCATCTCTGCTTAGCTTTGCGTTGCATAATTCCTTCAATCAATAAGGCGAACATGTAATCAAATGGATTAAATCATTATAATTTTAATTGCTACAATACGAAATTCGGAATGCAAAAATAGTTTTGGTAATACAAACAAAAAGACATGATTCTGACGTAGTTTTACTAACCGCTTTTAAACTGTCTTCAGTAGTTGTAAAATTTAGATTCTTTACAAATAACGTAGTGTCATTCTCTGGTTCCTCAGTGTCAGACGCACTATCTATCCTTTCTTCTTCTTCTTCTTTGAAATTAGTACTGTTCGTTATATTATCCGTTTTCGGCGTCTCTGATTTAATTTCCTTTACTTCATTTTCTTCAATTTCTTTATTGCTGGCGTTATTAGAATTCAATTCAGATTTTTCTACTTCTTTTAAAAATATATTTTCTGGAGCCCATTCTAAATATAACGGCGCGGTTTTAAATTGAGAATATGCGAGTTTACCAAAGGCTTTTTTAGCTTCGAACGGTTCAATGAAATCTACAAGCGCCGTTATACCGTGTTTTGGCATCAAAAATCTCGCAATTTGCCCATGTTTTTCAAACAATGCCTTTACTTCATCTTTCTCGGTATTGGCTGCTAAATTCTTTACGATTATACAAGTTTTTGATCTTCTTTTTGCTGGCTGTAAAATTACTATGTTATTACAATCCCGTCGAGTTAAGTTTGTAATTGACGTTGATGACTTTTTAACTTAGTCCAAAAATCTAACGGGAGACGAAAATGAAAAGGACTGTAAAGTACGCATTTTTGCTCCTATTAATTTTCCTCTCCGGTTCTTTTTTTGTACTATCTGTAAAGTCATCGACGCCAGGGGAAAACTGAACTTGACCGGGCTGTATGTGAGAATTTCATTGGAATCTAAATGTCAGTAAAAAAAACCGGACAAGTGGGAGTCGGACTCGCCCACAGAGGGTTCCGTAGGTACGTAGTATCATTATTAAATTTGATATTTTTCATTATAAATAAGAAATAATGCGTCGAAAAAATAAATAAAATATATTTTGCAATGTGTACATCAAGCCCTTTCATATGATACCCCATTTGAACTAGTAGTTTCAATTTGAAATTTCGACACCCTATAAAAATATAGACCCCCTATTTTTTAAGATCTATTTACAAATGTATAGTTCTGAGATTTATTCCTGTACTTGTAGTCTATAACGATTTTGAGATACGGAACCCTAAAAAGAGGAATGCAGTAACTAAACATAAAAATATACAGAGTGTAAATGCTATCTCAAAATATAGATAACAAGAAATATTAACTCATTACGTAACATACCACACTTTCGATATTACTGTAAAATATTTTGTACTAGCTTTTGCCTGCGGCTTCGTCCGAATTCTGGATGGAGATGATAGATATGTTGCTGCAACAGCAAACTGTATCCTGCGATTTTGTCATACGAACACAGTACAGGGATAAAAAGAATCTTGTTTTAATCCAGAATACATTCTATTATTCTTATTTGCAATCTTAGTGGTATGAAAAAATATGTACGCCAAATATCTAAATCCGTTCAGTTTATGCGTGAAAAAGTATCAATTATCCATACATCCGATCTAACTAATACTAGTGATATACGTTCATAACATACTACTGGTGCCCGCGGCTTCGTCCGCAAGAATGTCGATTATATCACGTCAAGACGTGGCTTACTCGTATATCGTTCTTCGGAATATATTCTATGTCCATAGCATATTCAAATCAGTTCAGTCGTTTTGTCGTCAAAAGGTAATATACAGACAGACAGACACATTTATAGATAGATGGCGCCACAAAGCATATTAGATTATACTTTGCTTTCCACAGTACATAAATAAATATATGAGTATTTAATTGTAAAAAGATACTAAAATGTTATGCATAGCTTGCTTGACTCCCAGCCATGTAAAATGTCTTTATGCACAGTAGGGTTGGCTGGAAGAAATCTCTTGAAGAGATAAGCTTACCTTTGTATACTTGTTTATTCACTAATTTCTTTATTTGTTGTTATGCAATAAAAAATATACAATACAGTATTGTGAGGATATCCTCACAAACTTTCACATTCATATTAAGTAGAATCACAGGTGTAGAATCACATTGTATAACTTCATTTTACCTCTTCCATTTTTTCTAATTACTTACCTTATTGAATGCTTCTAAATATACACCGTTGCTTTCCAAGAAGTTTTTTGTTTCTGCCACTAACTGAGTTTCGCCGAGCGCCAACCTTACAGCCGCGCTAGTATCTATCAGAAAGGAGAAGAGATCTTCAAATCGAGTTGACGAGAAAAAACATTTTTTGTATGTTTGTTTTTTTTTTAATACTACGTCGGGTGGCAGACAAGCATACGGCCCGCCTGATGTGAAGCGGTTACCGTAACCATCTTAACGCTCGCAACTTAAAATATTGCTCGCGCGCCGCCACCCCCGCTGCCAACGCAGCATCACCTTATCTTCTGGTGTCCTCACTCACTTGCAGGAACACAACACCCTCAAGGGAATTGCTGCGGTATTCTGTGAGGTGGAGGTACATACTCCAGTCGGGTAGCTTACAATTACGCTCCCTACCTCATTTTTCGCCAGAGCTTCGTTTGTCAGTCAGCAGGGTGTACCGCGTGCAGGTGAAGTTGGCATTGGGTCAAATATGTTGATGAACCACTTACACCTCAAAATTTCGTCGTGATAACTTACGAACTAGTGCTCTCATTTTGATGAAATTTGACAATTATTTACGAAACGTAAAAGCAATTTTTAAGTTCTTTAGGAAACAATCGGTTAGAGGTTTTTGCGATCGAAATTCGTCACATCGTTGTGCGTGTCATTCTAATCGAACACGCAAGTTCGGCTGTTGTTATTAGATGAGATATAATAAAATTGCTTACTTTTGTTGTTATCATTCAGTAGTTGCTCCTTGGTAGTGTCATAGTTAGCCGCGACCACGTCGGCGATGGCGTTCGCGCCCAAGAACAGTACATTCCAGTTATGAGATGATTTCGCTTGGGCCTTTAGTTTCTTTGCCTTCTTCTCCTTGAACGAAAGACCCTCTGAAAAAGTTTACAGTTTAATTGACGATGAAATGTTTCAATAATGAGTTGGTGGTCGAATTGCTATAATGGATAAATTTGCCAATGACGTTTGCATTTGTCTGTATGAATAATCAATATGTTTTTTTGGCTTGATCCGAGTGTTTTCTATATATTATAAGTATGTATTAAAAAAAGTATTTATTTATTTATTTAGGTGTTCCAACAGCCTAACAGCATATAAATAATGTAATAATATATCGAATACAGGGTTACACGGTTCGAGTGTATGACGATTATAGGCGCACACAGCATATGCTATACAATTGTTTATTAGTACTCTTTTAAATTATTATTTCGTTTTACATTTAAGCACACCCCAGCTACAACATACAAATGTCGCTTAGTTTACTACTACATAAACAATGAAGTCTGTGTAGAGCATGAATGAGCGTGTAGCGTGCGGCGCCATACAAACTGTTCCAGATTTGTATCAGAGAGGAGGTGAGGTCGATATGAGAGAGCGGCAGGGAGTAGCCATACTGTACGTAGTAGGTACTATAATAATAAATAAAAATATAATACTGTGATTTAAGTATGTTTATCAGTCATCTAGTATCCAAAGTAGCTTTGCTTAGTTTGTGATTACATTTGGTACAGAAATAACAGATAAACCAAAATGTATCTAGTTTTTACAGGTCGCGGAATGAGAGTTGTGGCGAACGCAGTACTCACGCAGACTTATTTCAATGTGTGCAAGTGAGAAAGAAAATGCTTCCGTCTTACTTGAGCACATTGAAATTCATGTGTGTGAGTACTGTGTTCGCTTCAACTCTCCCTGTGCGATCTGTAACTATCTGGTATAAATTAAAGGGTGTGCAGACAAAGAACAGGGAATGTCATATTTTTTTCTATTTTCTATTGGAAGCCAATCTTTATATATAGCAGTTTAATTTCCAATTACTAACATTTTAAAAAGTAAACAGATGGCGGCAAAAAGGGAAAGTAAAAGTTACTCTACATACGTTGATCTCAATGTAAATTGTAATACTTCTGAACTTTTAACTGTGTTTTTCTCAAAATATATTTATTAGGACATTCCGTGATCTTTGCCTGTACCGCCCAATTTGTCTAGGCTAATCATGTCCGACGGAACGTTCCTTACCATCATCACTGTCATTGTCAAGTTTTTCTGTTTTGGCTGGCAATAGGTGAAGCATTCTCCCGCAAAAGGCGGTTCCGTCTAGTTCTGAGTATGCCTTCACCGCATGCTCTGGCATCATGAACGTGACTGTTGCAAACCCTTTAGGTTGTCGCAGAACAGGGTCTATTGGCATATTTACATCAGTGAGAGGGCCTGAAAATAAATTATATTTGTTAGTTTTCTTCAAGAAACTTGCTGGTTATATTACTCAAATTTAAGTTTTTATATAGATTGATTTTTTTTTTTGGTGATATGATATCTGTCTATATAAACACCAAAGTATACGCAAATTATGCCACCGGAAAAATATGTATAATCTGGCGTTGTACGAGTATATGGTATATAAGCCTACTAGCTTCAGTAAAAAAATAACTTATAATCTATGTAGTTACCATATTTTTCAAACAGCTTTGTGACCTCGTCTTCCGAGACGACGTAAGGAAGATTTCTAACAAATATACTGCCACTTTCTCCAACACTTTCTTCATTGTTCAGTTTCTAAAAACATATACATACGTAAAGATATGAACATATACACAAATAATAATATTTATATTTATTTATATTTTTACAGAATTATGAAAAAACCAATGTCTATTTTTTTGCTACTACTACTACTAACTAATAGCAATTGTGATTTTAGGTATATATTATCTGATATGCGCCCTCGTCTGACGACGGCCACATGTTGTCAGAAATTTCTAAAAGAAAAATCCTAACGCTCGCCAGGAGGTACTGTACAAACATTTGTAATAGAAATTTGCCCGGTCGAGTATTCGATGTAGTTGTCAAGATACCAGACTTCAGAGTTCTTATTGCATCGCATGTTGTGAACGAAAATTAGTCAATGGAAGATTTAGGACAGTAAATCTGTTAATGTGCGAGGTTCGCGGACGGGGCGGTCCGGCGAGCGTCAGATTTTCTCTATTGGGTAATTCGATTAATATGCGGTCGTCCTTAATCGTCGAACAGTATAAAAAGTCACTAAATCCATACTTCCATATGCATACTAATATTATAAATGCGAAAGTGTCTGTTGTTATATTTTCACGTCTAAAACGATTTCAAAGGACAAAGGCTATCTTTTGGCGCGATATAATCGACAAACATGCGAGCGAAGTCATGGGCAGAAACTAGTAATAATAATAAACAGGGGCGCCGGCTTTTAAAAAACCTCATGGGTGCTCATACGCATTTGATAACTCGAAAATAATAAATTGAGACAACATCACATTGTCCTGGTCCCAAACTAAGGTTCTCCTGTAGAAACCAGTAACAACGAAGGTACCACAAACACCCAGACCCAACACAAATATCCTGTTTCATCAACAAACATTTGTGTTGGTGCGACCCTTGCGTCTAAACCGGTCCTCTAAACTATTGCGCCTAACGGTCGTCGGGTAATGATAAAACGCCCATCCCAAAAGGGCGATTACTGGTCAGTTTCTTGATGTCTATTCTCAGGAGTGCTCGGCACCCACTGTTTAATTCTCATGGGTGCTCGAGCCCCCGAGCACCCACGGAGTCGGCGCCCCTGATAATAAATTTGCAACAGATTAAATAAAAAAAAATCTACCTCCTGCCTTTTCCTTTGGACAGTCTGTTCTTCCTCCTCTGCAGCTATCTTGGATTTATCTTCATATTTATGCACATGCACACGATGATTACCTGAAAGTAATGTCCATGTTTTTTTGTCAACATTCTGGTAGAATATGTCCATAACATCTATACACGGGCCCAACTACACTATCGTTGGGCCCGTGTACTTAGGGTTGCCACATTTTTTAGCAACAGTATATTGGTGATTAAAGGTGAAACTCTATATATATCCATATATGTTATATATCTTACCATACTTTATATAATTATATAGCCGTAGCTATAGCCGGCTTAGTAATTAGTAGTTAATAATACTTTCTTGTTAAAGGAATCAAGCTCACCACAGGACAGGACTGCCTAGTGTGGGACCACTGATAAATCAGAGGCTACGTACCTTTGGTTAGAAGATCTTTCATATATATTTAAGTAACTGTATCGTCGCATAATTTTCCTTTTATTTAAATATTTTGATTTAGATTTTTAATGCCTAAGGAACTTAAAAATATATTTGTTTTCTACATACGGGCTACATATTTACGTTGTGTGTGTTTTCGCATATTTTATTATTCTCATAAGTATAGAGTATGCTTAGAGCCCAAAATAATGTATAACAGTATATTATAAAATACGGGTGGCAACCCCAAGAGATCTACAATATTGGTATATATAAAATATTGATTCTTGTTCCGATAGCTCTTATATAACTCGTGGTTTACACCGCAGCCTTTAGCTGTGTATGGCGGATATTTTTAGAACACACGAAAGATAGATAAATAAATTTTGTTATTTTCTAATCAATTCATTAAGCATAAGGGCCGAGTTCACTCATTTTTATAACAGATTTTATTAAATAAACAACCGATTAAATCAGTTTTAGTGTTCACCACACTCTAAACAATGGTTACAATCCATATTATTTTAACCGAGCTTGATGGGATTGTTTAACCGTCGGTTATCCCACATTTCGACATTTGCCGTGTGTCTGGGTCAATTTTTTTTTTTTGGTATTTTGAGTTTTTAGGAGTAAGTATATAATTAGTTATCAGCGAAAAGGAATACATGCAATAAAGAACTATTTAAGAAAAAAAAACAAAGAACAATGAAAGATCCATCGCAACCTAAGCTGACGCGTCATATTTTACAGCTTCAGGTTGTATAATGGTGGTAAAATTAATAGTATACACATGTTACTCAAACGTCTACGAAAGTAGCACCTTCTTTATTTTTTAGTATTACATGTTACCCGGCTTTGTACCAAAGTTACATTTGGTCGAATAAATTGTACAGGGTTAAGGAACTTTCCCATTTTACAGTAGTCTATGCATTCGTTCTTTCATTCAAAAACGGCCGATTTAGAAACCAGCGGCCATTTTAGCATGGTGAACAGTATTAGAAGAAAAACAGATTATTTATAATTGCCTGTTTAACAAACCGACTATTCGGTGAACTCGGGCCTAAGACAAGCTTGTATTGTAATGAATATAAACACAACATCATACCTAAAAACAATTTGTCCTTAACGAGCGCCTTCTTTAATTCCTTTTCCGTTCTGAAGCCAACATAACAAAATCCAGCCAGTTTTTTCCCTTTGCCTAAAGGCAATCTTATTGAAAATGGTACTAATGGTCTAAAGAATTCTTTTATATCTTTTTTCTTGCATTTGAAAGGTAATCCTGTGATCTGCAAGTGATTATATACATATAAGTATAAGTACTAGAATGAAATTATTTCTACATTGGTATTATCAATAAAGTCCGCACTGCGCACTAGGCGACCACTAACCAACCATTTATTATGTAGTTCAACACCGCGCACTATGCGACCAGCTGGTTGAGCGAACCACTACATAAATTGTTGGTCGCTGCGACCGTGATTGCAAGTGCGCTCGTCTAGTGCGCGGAGGTCGTTACTTTTTCACATGTAAACCAATTGCATTTACTGAAAACTGTTTGAGGAGATTATTAAGTAAAAATATTTCGACTGCGATTTAAAGATTTTTGAAAAATCATCATCATCATCATCAGGTCATTTTAGTCTTCACTACAGGAGCACGACCCTCTCTCGTCCGTCCTAGACAGATGGAGGATTTGGCCTTCATTCCCAACGCTGGCCAGACGGGTTGGGGAGGCTGATCGATGTTTGGTAATGTATATCTCTTAGTCGCCTTGTACGACATCATCGGGAAGAGATGGAGTGATTCTAGTCTGCCGGAAACCACACTGCCAAATTTTGAAAAATACAGTCAGCAAAAAAAATCCATGTTGCGAAAATGTTTTCTTTTTTTTTGCTGACTGTAGCTTTTTTTTTCAAATTCTGTAATTAGTGAGTTCCTCTCTCTTCGTTGCACATATCAGTTTAGTCGAATACGTTACGTCGTGGATGTTATGCAACGTCGACCGCAGCTTGTCCAAGAATGGGTTTATTTATCTCGAGCTCCTCCGTGCTTCGGAGGGCACGTTAAGCCATTGGTCTCGGCTATTATCGTTAGATGACATTAGTTAAGTCAAGTTAGTAGCCTTTAGGCGGCTGAAAACACTGTCTCCGTCAACCGGCAGAGTGATGGAGAATGCTCTAAAACCCCTCAATTGAGAGGAGACTCGTATCCCAGCAGTGTGATGGCTATGAGTCTATGCAGATAAAGGTTTCGTTGTAATAATTAATTCTTAAATGTATGGGAAACATTTTTTATGACTTGTGTGTGACTTTAGTAAGTACTCTAATCTTAATTGTTCCCATAAAGATTTGACCAATAAGTACTTAGCTGGATTGACTCATGAAAAAAAAATTGAAAAATGCAATTTTTGGCTGTACTGTTATATCAAAATATGTAAATGTCACTCGAAATAGTAAAAAAAAACGGGTTGCACTCCGGGAGTGCCGGCAGAAGTGAAAACTTAAACATTAACGTTGTGCATTTTTGAATATTTTGGAATGGTTAGGGAATAATTTAGCACGAATCGCTTTATTTATCAGTATAAAAGCACTAACATTTATGTGGTAAAATAGAATATTAATTTATTGCGCTATTGTACACAAACATGACATATATTACATTAAAAATAAACAGCACGAGCAGGCATAGATTTTCGCTGCGGGGTGGAAATAGAGGGGGGATATCGCTTCCTCTCCTACTTTTGAATATTTATAACATTATTATTTCATTTTTTAATTTATATGTTGCCAGAACTTACTTTTACATGAAACAGTGGCCGGTTTCTGACTTTCTTTGGAGTTTCTTCTACCTTGTTTTCTGTTACTGTGTCTCCAACCTTCTTCATTAATAACTTCATATACTGTAAATGATTGAAATTATGACAAAATTATTTAGGTATATGTAGAAATTTAAATCAAATGCAAACAATATTTATTATTTAAATATGCATCGATGTGCCATTACTTGGTATGAACTATGGCTGCATATGTCTGCATCCATTTAAGTAAAATATCCATTTAGTTCATATTCAGAAAAAATAAACGTTTAATCATGGTATCTGTAATATAATTGAATATATATAGAAGGAAGTGGTATCACATCAATTTTGTATGGGAATTTATAAGGATGGCAGATGGAGGAAGTTCATGCAATAAATACATACACCAAAGTACTTTTACTAGTGAAAGCTCACATCGGCGCCATATCTGTGTCTTCAATTCAAGAATTGTCCTCCACCTGCTATTTCTGATTGGGCAGACATGGCCGGCCCAGTTGCAGCTTCAGCTTGCTAATTTTGAGAGCTATATCAACAATTGGTTCTCTGGTTTCGTTTGGTTGGTTTTAAACAAATTTATCTTATATTTTTTTCTTTTACATTTTTTTTTATTATCATTGTTTGTATAACATTAGTAATAAATTTTGACACTTACTTCCAAATCACTGATTTGCTTATTTGCAACTTTTTCTTCTTGTTTATTGTCACTTTCACTTTCAATTTTATCATCTACTTTATCGGTAGAGTCTTTGTCAGACTTTTCCTCCTCCAGACCACAGTCATTATCACTGTTCGCTGCCTCCTCATAAGCCTCCTTGATCCAGGCTGTCTTCTCATTGGTATGTGCTTCAATGAATTCTGCAAATAATGGATCATCTTTGTGCTGAAAAGAATAAGATTAGCTTTGAAAAAATGTCCTCAGTGTGTGCAAACAAACAAAACAAAAAGAAGAGAAAAACAATTACACCACTTAACTTAGTTATTAATTATTTTTTTTTGTTAAAGGATAATGGTTACCACAGGATAGGCATTAGTGGCATTACTACCTAGTGTGGGACCACTGATAAATCAGAGGCTACATAGTTTAGAAGATTTTTCGTAACTATATTTAAGTGATCTGTATCACAGTATAATTTTCCTTTTTTTATTTTTAATGTTTTGATTTCAATGTGGACAGGCCGAGGAATAGGAACTTTGATGTTCATGGTCACCATGGGTCGCAGGTTCGATTCCTATACAATACAAACATGTCTGTCTTGATCTGATTTTATTATATGTACATATACTGATATGAAGGGTTATGGCGTGTATCCTTTCTGTCCACTAATGTATCCAACACAGTTTGTTATAGACATGGTCGGATATAAAGAAATCAAGGTTAGGAGGCATGTCAGATAGATCGTTCTGTATATATATTTTTTAATTAATTAGAGGAAAGTAGCGGAAAGATGTATAACGCCGAGTATTAGGGTTTTGTGTTTAAGTATTATAAGTTTTTGAGTATAGTACCTACAAGATTTACTTAGTTTGGAATTATTTACGCAGTGTAATTTGTCTAGGAATATTTTGTATTATTTACTCCATTGTACCTTTGTTACTAAGTGATTCTAAATCAACTTGCAACCAACAATTAAACGAAAAAATAACCCCTTTCACAGGCGAACACATATTTCCCGTGCACCTTAGATAACACATTTTGACTATTTTTGCTAACAAAACAGTTAGGTCACACATAAATTTGGTTAGATGTTTCAAATTAGGTTACATAAAAGAATATCATAGTTTAGGTTTCGTCTTAACCTTAAATTTATAGATAAGTAAACAATAATACAATTTTCTTTTGGATCATTACCTTTTGGAGCAAATCTTTAATTTTGTTTTTATTCTTCTCAATTTTCTTCTGCTGCTTCCTTTCCGCTTTTGTATCCAATTCATATTTATGAATTTTCTTGTAAGCTGTGCTATCTGGTGCATATTTGCTCCATGCTCTTGGCTTTTTCTCGTCGCCTAAATTAGCACACACTTGAACATCTATTTTCATAGACCTAATACATGTACCACTAAAATATTCAATGGCCACTGCTGCTTGCTCTTCCGTCCTGTACCCGATGAATGCAAAATTCCTAAATTTTCCATCCTTTGTATATTTTAACTGGACATCAGTAACTTCCCCCTTTTGGCTGAAAATTTCCTTAAGACTTTCTGCTGTTACCTGCAACAAGCTCAACGTGAAACAAATACTAGTTATGACTAGACCACTTTAAGAACATACTTCTTTAAGTTTACTTACCTTATTGGGTAAGTTCTTTACGATAAGACGTGACATGATCAATAGAAATAATTATTGATATGAAAATTCCACCAAACACATGTACGAGAACGAAAAAAGTCCTTATTAAAAACAGCTGATTTCTTCTTTTTATTTAAATGGCTCCATCGTCTTTCATTTAGTGTTGATTTTGCCAATGTTGCGGTTGCAAAAGGCACATAAATGTGACAATTGATCAGTATCAAATAGCGAAAGTCTAGTGAGTAACCTAAAACAACACAAATAAAGTTAATACCTAAACCAGATAAGCACAGACTATAATGTCTATATATAAGAAAGTACATATGTAACAAATAGGTATATAAACAACAAAGATTACAACATAAAAGGTACTAAAATCCCGAAAGCTACCCACTGACCAAATTTACAAGTGGATGTTATTAGTCTTTATAAATTTAACGAGCCGAGAATGTCCAAGCTGTAAGTAAGAAGTGAATATTGACGGGAATTAGTGGGCGGCCAGATCCTCTAATATCCATTAGTTCGGATAGCAAGCACTATACAGAACCTATACAGAAGACCCGGATATTTTAGAATTGTCGTCAGCTGTAGATCATAAATGAATTGCCATTTTACTCCTACTTGTTGTCATAATGCCGTCGTCAATAGTCCCTTTGAAGTTAACACACGGACCTGGATCGGTGTTTGAGCATTTATATGCCTCGTCGTCTTCGAAGCCAGGTCTAATGAATACCGACTGAGTAGATGCCGATGGAGGGTTATTTTATTTATCTTAGGTTCATCTCCGGGATTATTATCCGCGGAATGTTTTAATTATTTTTGTAAGTCCTCGCTCATATTTAAAGAGCAAGAACTTAAAAAAAAAAAACTTACCCTTTTTGAATAATTATACCACCACCGACACAAAACAAACAAAAATCTAAACAACTCAACTCAAAGGAGAAACGTGATTATTACATAGTACTCTGTGAACGTGATAGAAAATAATAGAAAGACAATTTCTTTAAAAACCACGTGTGAATATCAACACTATATGACAGGGACGAGCAATATGGTAAACAAACAGCTGATCTATAGTTATGGTGACAGTAGTGACAGTGACAGTTCCAATGAACGACTGCTGAATGTGTTAGTGTGATCAGTTTGAATTTAACAAATCTACTGCAACTACTAAAAAAGGGAAAGAAATTATCTAACAAATTCTATAGAGGATAGAGAAACCTATGATATGAACTAATACTAAACCAATTACCTACTGTTAAAAATGTAATAATATAAAACAGGGATATTACTATTTAATATAATAATGAATGAATGCAAGTAATACATCAATGTCTTTATTTTTATGTTTGTGCAAAATGTTCAGGAATTGAGACAGTTTCATAGTCCGACTAGAAATGTCGAAACAGAACTAAAATTATTAGGAATAGCAACATTGATTTTCCCATAAAATGTTCTGAGAAAACAACACACCGTTTTTACTAATTATCTACATTAACTGTAACTTTATTGATAGGTGTGACTTTTGCAGCAAAAAGTTATATCTTCCGCTAGTATTAAAGTTAGTGAAGTTCATGATTTGTGGCTAGACAACACTGATTTAATAAGATGAGTGATGGGTCTCTTTTAGCGGAAAATTAAAAAAGGCGGTAGTGTTTACAAATTTTCAATATTTAATGCCTTATGGCCAGTAAACCTCATCTCATACTTTTAAAATACGATATTTCCTACCTCATTCCTACTTGTTTGAAGTTATGAGTTAAATTTTTGTCGTAAGTTTTCTTTATTCGTCGTTTTTGATAATAGGTTACATACCTACATAAATCAACACAAATAAGAAATTATACAAAGTAAAAAAAAATACTTGAGCTGTCCATTTTGGAATTGGACATACAAACATAGGTAACGCTCGAAAAAATATTACCCATCCTTCTTCGACAGTTAGGTAAATAAACATACACCTCATTTAAATATAATCACCTGTACGGTAATTTGTAGTTAATTTTACGGTAATTTTGGTAATACTCACAGTCTGGCAACACTGAACAGAACTGACCGACTGGCAAGACTGGACTGAACGAACTGACTGACAGTGTTGCAAAAGTTCCCGATTTATCGGGAGATCTACCGATTTCGACTGTTCTCTCCCGATAACACGATTTAGTGACCCTATCTCCCGATTTCTGATTTCTTCTCTCCCGTGTGACCCCATCTCCCGATTTCAGACTTTTTCACTAAAGTGGCAATTAAAAATATTATTCTATACAGGGCAACACCAAAGGTAACATGGTATAAAACTAAATCAATGCACGGGGATTCCCTGTTACGCTATAGTAACTTGTTAATACCAAGGATACGGGGGTAACCCCCCCCCCCCCCCCCCCCCGCAGATACCCCTTCCTTCCTTGCAAGGCCCTTCAATAGGTACCGCAGCATACGCTAACAAATTGCACCGAAATGCCTGTTATTTATAACAGAGTTTATTATTGTTTGGTAGGTAAACCAAACAACGCAATAGACTTTCCACTGAATCTATGACAGGTCTTCTGCATACAAAAAGATGTATCGGAGAAAATAACCAAAGTTGCTTTAATTTTATTAATGATGAAAAAAAAAATGTTCACAAAAATAGCCAGTAAGAAGTGGTATGAAGATGAAAATCATTAATATAATTAATTACTGTACTATATCATAATAAATCTGCCTTTTAACTCTTGTTTTATTCCGAGTAAAAATCTCCCGATTTCTCCCGATTTTTAGCAGGCAAATTTACCGATTTAAAAATTTTCACTTTTGCAACACTGCTGACTGACGTAACCGTGCTGCTGAACTGATAGGCTGATTGATAGTCAGTCATTGTTAAGTTGATATGATAACATAACCCCAATGAAAAAGGAAGTTAAACTTTTTTTATTATTTCGGTATTTTACTTAAATACTGCATACATATTGATATTGGCTGACTTACGACTCGTGCGTGATTATTGTAAATTAAAAATGTCGACTGCTATGACATTTAGTCAAAAACAATTTATTCCTACACCACCGGAAAAGGGAAGCTTTCCTCTAGATCATGAAGGGATTTGTAAGAAGGTAATGACTAAATATATGAAATGTTTAATAGATAATGACAACAACAATTCTTTGTGCAGAGATGAAGCTAAGGACTATCTGGCGTGCAGAATGGAACATAATCTAATGACCAAAGAAGACTGGTCAAAATTGGGTTTCAAAAATGTTAACTTACACGAAAAAGAAAAATAATATGAAACTTGTTAGGTAAGGTTAGTGTTATATTGTTGTGTAATAAATGTAAATATATATATTTTTTTGTATTTTTGAAAAATCTTATTAAGTAACTAGTAAACCGTTTTGGTCAGTGGGTTGCTTTAAGGGCGAGAAATCTCTTTTATTTGATTCTTAATTTATAAGGCTCAACACTAATGATGAAACTGGGTTATTTCAATCTCAGATTTGTTATGTGGCATTTATCCATTCAATCCTGAGAACAATGACTTGAGCGATGATTGTGCATTCAAGATACTGTCATTGCAGTGCAAGTACAGAAGGAACTGAAAATCAGACTAATGTCAAGCTGCATTCTTTATTTATAGGCCTGTAGAGGAGTGGATTATGATGATGCAATCTGGGGCCCTACCGTCAAAGCTGAAGCTGATTACCATCGGAATTTTTGAATGAGAAAATGAAACGATTGCTTAGATTATTGCTAATTATGTTTAGCTAAGCTGGTAGAAACCCTAGAGCTTTACCGACTAAGCTGAAGATATTTGTCAATAACTTTAACCCTAGAGCTTTACCGACTAAGCTGAAGATATTTGTCAATAACTTTAACCCTAGAGCTTTACCGACTAAGCTGAAGATATTTGTCAATAACTTTAACCCTAGAGCTTTACCGACTAAGCTGAAGATATTTGTCAATAACTTTAACCCTAGAGCTTTACCGACTAAGCTGAAGATATTTGTCAATAACTTTAACCCTAGAGCTTTACCGACTAAGCTGAAGATATTTGTCAATAACTTTAACCTAAGACCAATTTTTGCAATCAATAAAACCTATGGTTATGGGCTTCAGCTTCGGTGGATCCAGATCAAATTGAGTTCCCAGATCCATCCCAGATCTAATTGAGTTATTTACACGGTGTTTCTCTATTAATAGACTTGCTGTGTGTATCGCATCAGTGGTTGATTTGGAGGGAGTAAAGCCAAATTGATTTATTTGATTGGTAGACCCAGAAAGAGGAACAGTGATATGAAACTCCGCCTGGATACTCTTCTAGGGGCTCATTTCCATTTATGTTCAACTGTAACATGATTGCAGCAACTTAGTTGTTGAAGCTATTGATAGCTGAAGGCTATAAATTTATGATTATAAAAGTTGCGGTGTAAGTATGTAGTTCATCAACATCTTTGAACCAAAGCCAACTTCACCTGCACGTGGTGCACCCTGCTGACTGACAAATGAAGCTCTGGCGATAAGAGATGTAGGGAGCGTAATTGTAAGCTACTTGACTAGGGAATGTACCTCCACCTCACAGAATACCACAGCCAAATAACAATTCCCTTGAGGGTTGTTGTGTTCCTGCGAGTGAGTGAGATCACCAGAAAGGAAGGAGATGCTGCGTTGGCAGCGACGCGCTAGCGATATTTTATGTTGTGAGTGTTAATATGGCTATGGTAACCGCTTCACATCAGGCGGGCCGTATGCTTGACTGCCACCCGACGTAGTATAAAAAAGAATGTCAAAAGCATGTATACATGCACTTATTAGTTGTATTACCACACCACATTTGACGAGCTCGGTGGCGTATCGGTCAATGACGCGACAAACATTTGTGTGCATGAACATGTCCGTTTGTCTTGGTATGGGTGTTTTCTATGTATCATAAGTATGTATTTAAAAAAAAAAATGTATTTAGGTATGTTTATCAGTTGTCTATGTACCCATAACACAAGCTTCGCTTACTTTGGCGCCATCTAGATGGCGCTGTGTAATTTGTCTGACAATATTTATTATTATTATATTTATTACATCAGTAAGATAATGCCATAGGTTCCCATTCAGTATATTTGTCATATAAAATTGTCTGGTTGGACAGGCAATAAAAAATTACTAATTTGACTAATGTAACCACAACATCAATATCCCTATTATACATGGGGATCCTATACATGGGGAATTCTATACATGGGGATTTTTTTATTGGCTTCCTATTTCTAATATTTTTTGTATATTATTATATTAAGCTGTTGGTGCACCTAAATGTAAATAAATAAAAATATACAATGAGTCATGAAATGTGGCACACTCGTATGGTTCTCGTGACAGTAGACTATTATGTAATTGCAGCCATTTTTAATCCAACATGGCGGCCGCCACAAAATGTCGATTTATAATTTCCACTTTAATCCTTATGAACTGGGTATCAAATGAACGGGCGGAATGAGCAAAACACAGTGAGTATATATTTTTATCTTTTTTAATTTTTTTTTGGTTTGGTGTCGATGATAAAAGTATCTAGACTCCCGGGATTTCAGGAATTGAGAGTTCCAGGTTCATAGCAGGTACTATAAAGCTGTGGAATAAACTGCCTGTGGCTGTTTTCTCAGAAAGACTACAGCATGGGTTCTACAAATAGGGGGTGAAGAGGTTTTTGTTGGGTTGGCAACGGGCGTGTGATGCCTCTGCTGTTGCAGGCGTCCATAGGTTCTGGTAACTGCTTTACATCAGGCAGGTTGTATGCTTGTTTGCCACGTTAGTGGTATAAAAATCTCTGATTTGAAAATTGCACTGTCATCCACAAACGAAGGCGAGTATCTATAAAATGCAATCGTCGCCAATCGTAATTGAGTGATCTATCGGCACACAGTTCGAACCACTGCAGCACTGGATGATGACTGGTCAGGGTTGAAATTTTGAATACTTATAGAATAATCTTGAATAGCAGTTAAGACGCACCCACTAAGAATTTTCGGGATGATTGTATTAAGTTGAACTACTGAGAAAAATGAGTCACTAGTCAAACGATTGAACTAGAGGGAACCAAGACAATTTTCGACCACTAGTAACTTATGGAATGGTTGTCATGTGAATGAGTGTTACTGAAAAATACATGAAAATTTCGAATCGAATAGTCATCGCTTGAATGCAGCGAACGACCAAGTCGCAACGCAGCGATTGTAAGATGCTTGCATCACTAACGCGTTTTTTTATATAACAGAGGGCAAACGAGCACGTGTATCTCTGATGTCACTGTGGAAAGCAATCACTATCGCCCATGGAGATCAGCAACACCAAGGGGTCGTCGATCCGTTGCCAGCCTATACTCCTTCCTTTCTTTCTGGTGACTTTACTCACTCGCAGGAACACAACAACCCTCAAGGGAATCGTTATTTGGCTGCGGTATTCTGTGAGATGGAGGTACTTCCGGTCGGGCAGCTTAAAAAATCAGTAATACCATTGATTTCCTACCTCTCTTAACGTTGTCGACTCTGTAAAATACCTGTATTATTACTATTTTCCTGGGAAAGCATCAACAGGCAAGTCATTTCACGACTTTTTTTATACTATGTCCGGTAGTATACAAGCACACGGCCCGCCTGATGTGAAGTTACCGTAGACAAAGTATAAGTAGTAGTACTACGTACAATATGGCCTATCCCTGCCGCTCTCTCCCCTCGAACCTGGAACAGTTAGTACGGCGCTGCACACGCGCTCATTCACGCTCTGCACAGATGTCTTTGTTTATGTAGTAGTTCACGACGCAACATTTATATGAAGTGGCCGGAGTGTGCCGTAGCATTATAATCGCTCGCACACCGCCGCACTCGCATTCAATGCATCAACTTCTTCCTTCCTTGGTGACCTCCCTCACTCGCAGGAAAACAACCACCCTTTCTACCCTCAAAGGGATTGTTATTTGTCTGCAGTATTTTGTGAGGTAGAGAGAAGATGTACTTCTCCGCTAATAAATACGCTGTGCCACACATCTCCTTCGCCAGAGCCTCGTTTGTCAAGCAGCAGGCTGCAGCATGCACAAGTCAGATTGGCTTTAGCTTAAATATGGTAAAAATTTATTACCATATTTGGAAGTGGGTTATTACTAATAATAATAACCACTTACACTACAAAATTTTCATAAATACTTTTCTAAATACTAATTTCGATTCCCCCACATAGTATAAAAAGATGGTCTGCTAGAAAATATAATAAAATGTAAAAATGAAAACAACTGTATTATATAGTAAGGACTTGATTTATTTTTTCCTGAAATAAAACATTATATTACTTAAAAAGTAGCAATTACAGACTGGATAATTATTTTAAAACGATTACATTTTTTTTATTTATTGCCAATCACTTATGGCAGTTTTTCATACAAGTAAATATCACAGTTATTATTAAATTATTTGTGATCGACGAAACAGTAGAAAAGCTAATGTAAACTATGTTACACTAATATAATGAGCGACTCCAGAACTATAAAAAAATGTAAAAATACAGTCACATTAGCTTATAGTTTTATTTATGTCTTAAATATTATTCATATGCTTCATATTAATAATATGTTTACTGTTGATTGCACAAAAATAATGTAATGTCATATTTATTTCTAAATATTTAGATGCATCTTCTAAAATTATTTGTTTTATGAAACGTTTTTACACAGAGCAGATTGCTATAATATTCAAAGAGAATTTATTCTGTACATTAACTAACTATAATAAGCACCATTATTCATTCTACCACATTCCAGATATCCTTTCATTTCCATGTTGGCAACACAATTGAAGTTCCATTAGCAACAATCAAGCATTCACAGTATGTTAAGGCCATTTATTATAAGTGCACAGTACCTAGGTACCTTTATGTAATTACTTATTCTGTATGATAACAGTAGCACGGAGTGTGGGACACACTTAACTATAGTTTTTGCGACAGTTGTCTCATTTTCTATAAATTGTCTATAAAACCTGGCGTCTTGTCTTGACGCGAACGCGAATCGCCGCGAAGACAACAGACAGTCCATGCCTTTTAGAGTGTTCTGCGTGAACAAATGCATGCGGGCCTGGGCGCGGCGTTTCGCGAAGTGAAGCTAACGCGATTCTTTTTTATGTTATGGGAATGATATTTTTGCACTCCGTGTTACTGTTACATGTGTGCAGTCAACCGCAGATCAAGAATAACATGTTGGTCCCTTAACAGACATAACAGCGAACACAATTATTTATGGTTCTTGCTGTGCAACTGCTATACTTGATGTGCGCTCCACCGTGTTTATATATCTATCATATAATGTACTCAACCTGGACATTATAATGTCGTATCGAAAACGTAAAAAGATTTTAATATTATTACAAATTCGTTAATATTATTTATTTTATGCAAAGTAGGTGCAGCGTATAATTTAAAACAAACGTTTTCGTTTGTTTTAAATTATAAGTAGAACAATTTAGAATTTTCTGTAAAAAAATATAATAGTCAATATGTTGTTTGTAAAATTAACCAATAAATAAAATTCCTATCGATATTTACAAATATTGTAGTAATTAAAGCTGCCCAGGTTAAAGTATAATGGGCTTCTACCGACTTCATTATAATATAATAATTTAAATTTTATATTCATAATATAGATAAATGTGACATCTACATTATTATTAGATTTATTCAAAAATATGTTACAAATTACAGAATATGTGTACCTCTTTTAACCAGCATAAGAACTAATTTATAACTACTTTCGTACGAGTAATTATTACAGTTCTTATATGAAAATATATTACTTGTTTAAGGCATACTTGTGGATTAGACTCTCTAAGGATAATTCAGATTAAATACACTGACTACGTAAATTCAGTTACATAATATTCTATTATTATTATTTTGTTGCCCACCAAAACAATAATTCTTACATAGTGACACCGACGTACAATATAAACTGTACAGAAGCTAAATGAATGGTGTTATGTACCTTACACGTCATTAACAAACCAAGCACGCGATCATGTTGAGATCAAAATGTACAAGAAATAATAAAATGCTTCATTACTACAATTATCCTAATAGGTTTACATAATATAGGTAGAGAATTAATACTAAACAGGCAGTGCAACATTTGCGCAATAGATTACTAAATCTAAGTCTTAAAATCAGCCATTAATTTCGATATGTACGTACGTGTTGAAATAAAAAATACATAATGCAATAGGGAGCAATTGCTTACTCAAGTGGGTGATATTGATATTCTTAAGTGGCATAAATGCGTAGTTATATGAGAAAATCAAGGGGGAAAATCTGCCTTGGAGTTTATGACTATCATCAATCACTGTTACCTATGTCTGTTTGATGATAAGTTCTTTTAGAAGATAATGTACTAAAACTCTATATAAGTTTTCAGTACATTATCATATTATTTTTATACAATTTAGAGTAAAGACAAATTATTTTTCTTTTTCGTACCTTGTTATCTGTCATTTTCGGTTTAATTATTTTCACAAAAAGTATTTGGTATAACTTACAAGTACTAGGGAAATAGAAGTTAAGATAGGTAAGAGTATATTGTTATTGTGAGGTGTCGGAGCGGCACTGGGAGACCGCAGCGTGGAGCCGGGCGCGGGCAAGGAGCGGAAAGGTGCTCGGCGGCTGTTCCGCTCCGTCGGACATCCCATCCAGAACTGCGCTGAAGGAAGTTGCCTCTCGTGTTCTACCTTCATTTGCAGGTCGTTGAATTTCCAAAAACCTCTACCTTTGAAGAAGTACGTTTTACCTGTGGATATAAACATATTAAAATATAATAGATATATGGGAGAACCTTTGGTGGTAAATATTTATATAAACCTTTTACTATGGTGGTAAAGAAGTACACTGTCTATCTGATGCCTGTAAAGCAGTTACTGTAGCATACTCGTATAGATAGATGCTTGCAATACGCGACTTTCCACTAACTACCTCCGCTTTTTGACCACTATTTTTTCTCATTTTATTTATAAGGTCACAGTTTGTTTTGTTTTATCTCATGTTTGCATAAGTCTCGTCTTTAATGATGAACCTAGTATTTTTCGCTCCTACATCTATGGTAGGCACGCTAATTTCCGGACGCGGAAATACACCTAGTGTTGCACTTTCCCTTCTGAGTGCCAGATAGTTGTCCTGGAGGCCAACGATCCCCATGTCCGAAAACGGAGCTGTAAGGTATGATCACCCTGCAATATCTTACCATCTTTCCATTGGAAGACACTATCGATGTTGTAGCCAACGCCCTTCCACATGGACATGTCGCGCGGATAGTCCAGCTCTACGCGACCTTCGTCTTCGTCGTATCTGAAATTATTATGAATTATGTTATGATTGTCGCAATATAACTAGGCAATTTTGTAGTAGGGAATTTGTTACGCAAATTAATAAATCTATCCTGACAATACATATCCCCTCACTTTATACTGTGTATAAAGTATACAGTGGACCACTCGGCAAATCTCGGTTTTTTCCATACAAATGTACGCTACATTCAAATAACTATTACAACAATTAATGACGTCAATGCAAAGAGCGAATGCACGTCTTTGGGTGTGGTGTCAAGCAAATTATTCCAGATTCGACACGGAGGAAATGGGAGGTCAATACGTGCCCATTTATACTATGTTCATAATCTGTATGTACATGGTTTGTATGCTGTAATCTTGAATTTATTGTAGGAATTTCCATTTGATTTTCACATATTCACGCATATATTTTGACTTGTTCACGAGGAAGGTTTAGGCTATTGTCCATGGGCGCCGCCAGGATTACTTTCCTATTGATAGTGGCCTCAAATTAGAGTGTCAGATTTTACTTACTTCCAATACAATGAGCCGCTGTAGAAGTAAGTTTTACTGTTATGCCCCCAGACCATCGCTGCATCTATTTTCTCCAAATTCTCTGGTAACCCAAGGTCACTTATTGGCCTTGGGTATCCTGGCAGCAGGCTCTGAGTGTCAAACAGGTAAAGTTTCTTCCCTGGAAATAAACATATAAAAACAATTATATATTGCCTATTCGTTATAATGTCGAATTAAATTATATTAATTCGTTATAATCGAACGGGCAAATATAACGTAATTTGGTTTGGTAATAAATCGAGCCATTATCTGCGTCTGCATCAACTATATTCATTCTACTGTTGGGATATAGGTCTCCCTTCAATCGAACGGGATTTAGAGCGTACTCCAGTACGCTACTGCTGTAAATGTAGCGCCATCACCGCCTGTATCAAAAGTAGTCACTCGAGTAAAAGATAGATTTTTCGCTAAATACCTACTCAAAGTACCACTTCGGATGTAAACAAGCATACGCCACGCCTGATGTAAAGCGGTCACCGTAGCTATAAATACAAGGAGCCTTGTATTGCAAGAGAATTGCAAACTTCTTTTTGTCACACGAAAACTTATATCAAATTTTGAATACACTAATGATCACCCAAACAATTATATATAAATGAAAAGAAATCGACACTTCAGGTTTCTTTGTGACACCAATACATAATATTTTCAATAAAAGTAAAATACCCTAAACTTATACAAATTTATTACTTAATGTTACAATAAAATTATGATTTTTGTGAATGTTTCGCTTTAAGTCCTTAGCAGTAATCTGATAGTGACTTAAATTCCTGGGCTCTATTTCCCTTCATAATACTTCCTTAGTGCACCTTAGTGCTCGGTAAAGAAATCCGGATGAGAGTTCCACATATGTATTTTCAAGGACATGTTACACCCTAGAACTTTGTGTATTAAAGTCCTTAATTAAATTTTAGTTTTCCAGATAACACAGCGGAAAATTACTTAATAATTAAATTAATTAATTAATAATTTTTCTCCCTATGATTTCCTAGAAAATTGCGGACGAGCTTCACAAAACATATCCATGCGATTTTTCCTGATCATTCCGGTTTTCTTTAAAGGTTTTGCCTTAGTCTGTTTATCTGGAAAACTAAAATTTAATTTAATTCATAGAGCGGAAAGTTACTTAATAATTACTCGTAAATTAATTGATTAATATTTTTCCTCTCTATGATTTCCTAGAAGTTTGCAGACTGTGGGTCTCGCCCGAGGGCCCTTTATCATTGATACGGCAGATAAGGCGGTAGCTACGCACCTGGCCGGAAGCAATTCTGAGGACTGTACGTACATGCTAAGTGATATAAGTACATACCTATAAAGAAAGCGATTTTTCTGTCAGGCCTTTCGTAAACCGCGTCGATATGAGTGAAATCTCTCGGCAGACCTGGCCACATCATTGATATTTCTACAGGATATTCGGGATAAAGCCCTTGAGCGCCCCTCCTCCAGTGATACTGAAAATATATAAAAATATACTGCAGTTGAAAATTTACTTTAGTAACTATTGACGTAGCATGTAGGTGAACGTCGGATCTAGTACAAATTTCACGAAGAAGTGTCCAGAGTTATATAAACTTCGCTACATTAATAGAAATATCAAATCCTTTTGAAAATTTAACATATATAAGTAAATATGATGGTGACGTATCACGTCACTGGTATCGCGAAATCACAAGTTTTAACGATACCAGTACGGCATTATGAACGTGTAAGATGTCTGTCGTCTAAATGAAGACTGGGGCACAATTGTTCCTCTTTGCAAATTGTTTCTCTTTTGCTTCGGACACTTGAGCGCAGATAGGACGTATATTGAATAGTAGATCAATGTGAGTAACTATAAAATAATTTTGAAAGTTGTTGAAAATTGGGCAGAATAAAGAAAATGTTTGGGTTTCGTTGCTATTAAAATATCTACTTTTTTAAAGGGAAAGTACCTAAGAAACTGTATATATATATATATATATATATATATATATATATATATATATATATATATATATATATATATATATATATATATATATATATATATATATATATATATATATATATATATATATATATATATATATATATGAAGACCAAAGTCACAGCGAAGTCTTTTATTAACACGATGTCAAGACGATTGCCATATATTAACAAGATGTCAAGAGGATGATGTAGAATGTTCGAAAAATCTGCATCAAAACTATGTTCGATGTAACATTGATTTTTACAATATAAACACTAGCCACTGCCCGCGACTTCGTCCGCTTAGTAAAATAATCATTATAATAGCCCCACTTGTACACACCCTAGCAAATTGAAATATGCTATGATAACCGCATCCAATTACGAGCAGTAGTGTTATTCCCGATGTTCGCACAGACACAAAGACAAGCTAACAAAAATTCTATAAAATAATTGTTACCGCTTTTATTGCCTATAAGACCTGAATTAATTTTTCATTAAATATCACTTATGTACAGACATAGCCCAGTTACAATTTTAATATTAGATAGGTATGTATAGAAGATTAGACACTTACCCTGTTTTTGAATATGAAAAGTTCTCCACGTATAAGTGCGACAGCGTCGTAACTAGTATTGCAGGTCTCTGGTTTGTCAGAGGGCGGAGTTGGTCGAACTGTGGTCGGCTTTGGCGGGTAGTATGGCTTCTTAGGATACTCATGTCTAGGGTCAGTTGGATAATTTGGTCTTGGGTACGACGGATACTCTGTGTTTACGTGAGGATATCGTGGGCGGTATGTCGTCGGGTGAGTGGTAGTTTCATGCGGTGTAGGACGCGGGTAATGGTTAGGGTTGGTACGTCTCGGATGGTCTTCGGTAACGTTGTAGTGACGACGATCAGGATAGTACGGCCGTGAAGGCCGGCCAGGGTTATTTCTGTCAGGGTAGTAATGTGGGTATTTGCTTGGCACACGTGGATGTGGAGTATAATCCGGTCGATGGTTCGGGTGTCTGTTGTGTTGGTGCCAATAAGGTCTTCTCGTCGTGGTGGTCGTCGTGGTAGTGGTGGTCGTTGTAGTCGGTGGCGGTGTTTCTATTGGATAGTAAGGAATCTTCGCCCATGGCTTTCTGACTTTCGGTCCTTAAAAAAAAGTAATAATGTTAGTTATTTCCAAATATTTCTCTGTCGTTCTTAAATATCGCCAGAAGTTTATTTTATACTTACCATACATTTGCTGAATACCATTCCGATCATCTTCAGGCAATTGGAAGTTAGGTTGGATGCCTTGATACCAGGGGAACATGAGAGCTCCCTTGACGGAACTGTGGCTGAGTCCCAACGAATGGCCGAATTCATGAGCCGCCACGGCGAAAAGCGACGTGCCTGGAACAAAAAAAAAGGTTAAATTAATTAAATAATGCTGGCCATATGCGCAACAGGCAATATTTTGTCATTGCTATGGAAAACACAATTTATGTGTGAATATTTTATGCAGCAGAGGGTGCGGGTACCGGCGACAGCTAGTTATCTCATATTTACATGTGGTTTCGGTCAAATAAAGGTGGATATTTACACATGACTAGCCGAATACAATCCAGAACGCCATTGTAGGCGTTCGTTGTTCGTGTAAATTATCACGTGTTGGCCGCACGACGAGCGGTAATCGCGCCGTGCGGCTAGGCAGTCTATACGCTGCGGTTGGACATCCTATCAGGTTGCGAACGTGTCTGTGTTACATAGTTTATACAGCGGCAGTAGCTATTTGTGATTGATATACACACAGTTCCCTCTCATCACGTAATTACCGTAAATTGTATAAAACAACAAACGAAATCGAATACGGGCACGCATTTTCAGTGCTCGTCAAGCGGTCATGAGGCTAGTGGGCATTAATTAAATAAATTATTTTCTGTTTTTAAGTTTGCCTATGAGTGCTTGTTTGTAAAATACTTTATACAAATAATGTTATACATTACTGTGCAAGTGCAGTGAATATATAATATACTGAGGTGTGTGGAGCTTGGGCGTGTCGTGCCGTGCCATTTGCATGTCAAAACAGTGGCGACCGCGACACGTTCATTTCCGATCGTGGCTCGTGAAGTTTTCACGGAAAAACTTTAATTATTTTATGGACTTTCTATTTTAGTACGCCGGCCGTCTACTCTTCATCCATCAAAGAATTACTTACTTAATTGTTTCTGTTTTACTGAACAACATTTTGCTGTGTTAGCTGTTAGTTATGGACGCGGTATTTTTTTTTATGTTTCTTTATGTTTATTTTAACTAATACCTACATGAGAAAGAGAAATGATTTCAATAACAGTATAATAATATGTAGTTTGTTTTAATAGAAGTATTGAGTTTTAATAGAAGTTGTAGGTATATAAACTTAACTTTAATTAGCGTATATATAACATTAGCTTTGAAAGAAGTATTCACAAAAATATTGTAATTATTCTTTAGGGCTATCGATGGATAAATTCTTGATTGACTCAGTAGTTTGTTCGGGATTTTGCTTGTTCTAATGGAAATGCTACTACCTTCATTGAAATCATGTCCTTAATCCCATCACCTCATAATATACTACTCCAACTGCTGTTATGGTACCTACAATTATCCCTTCTGTCGAAGGGTTTAGAACATGCTCCGCCGCGTACCTAAATACACTGCGAATTGAGTATTAAGTACATTTCAGGCCCTCTAAAGGCCACCGATTACGAATTTATTTATTATTATTTATTTATATTATTTCTTATTTTGTGCTAAATCTTCCCTCATATACTGATCTTACACTTGCACTAAGAGGACTGAGTGCCACGTTCAGTTAAATCAACTATCAGTTTAGCCTCACCAAAATCACCCTGTACCAGTAAACTAACCAACTCGGTAGCATGTCTCTTCCCTCGCACTTCTCGGCCATCCCATCGAAGTATGACAATGTGCATTATATATAATGCTCACCTTCGTCGTCATCCTTAGGGTGCAGCAGCCAAAGTTCATCATCATCAAAGTGTGCGTCGCCACCACGTCCCGTGCCCGGGAAGAAGGCGTGCGCAAGGATCAGGCCGCGCCCGTCGAACGGATAGGCATCGTCGTGGTAACGTCTGTGGACAAATTGAAATCAAAAATACAGAATTAATAGGGTTCTGCTTTGAAGACTTCCTGGGTAAGGGAGCTTCACCTCGAGAGTAGGCTGCACACAGCATTGATATTGAGTTAATAGCAGCAAGTTTTGAACAAGATAACGCTAACTGAGTAAACATAGTTCGCAAATATAAAAACGAAATTTATCACAAAGTCTATGAAATATATTTACGTTCGCGTCATATGCCAGCAGTTGCCCAACATTTCAAATTTAACCCAGGATGAGCCCATATAAAGGAATACGCAAAAGTACTAAAGCGGCCGTTTATAGCAATTTTGAATATTTATTTTCCTGTCTGTAATGTTTGATAACTTTAAATAAATAAATAAATATTTCTGGACAATTTACACAGCGCCATCTAGTCCTAAATTAAGCGCAAAGCTTGTGTTATGGGTACTAGACAACAGTAACTGATAAATGTACTAAATTTTTTTTTTTTGTAAATTACATACTTATAATACATAGAAAACACCCAGACCAATACAAACAAACATGTTCATGCACACAAATGTTTGTCTTGTGCGGGAATCGAACCCGCGACCTCGGAGTCAAAGTGGCCATTGCTAACCATTCGACCACCGAGCTCGTCAACAACTTTGTTTTTATATTTGTTTGTGCACTATGATTTTTTATTTATTTATCAATAAAAGCGCTAGTTCTGCGCACTAATCTCTTTTCAATGTAGAGTTGGATATCGCAAGTCCTCACTCTAAGTTATCCTGATGGCCGGAAGACGTGTCTATGCTATGCGCAAATTTGGTACCATTCTATTCATCATCATATTCAGGACAAAATGCTTTTGATTCTCTTACAGTTAGTTTAGTTTACCTACTTAACACTGATTGCTCAATCATATTATATATTAATTGAAAATGTTAAGCTTTTCAAACAATATAAGTATTATGTAATAAACTTGGTGCCTTAAGCCAGGAAATGCGGTTCTTATTAATAAAAAAATTTTTAGAACAAAAAATATTCATAAATATACATTTATGCAATATATGCAATGCGTACTACAAGAGAATGTACCTGTATCTGGATAGTTGGATTATATAGATGCGTATTAGCCAATTGCCCTCAGAGGTTTTCACTGTTGATGAAAACATACGTATTGAAGTAATATATTCATTTCACAACAAACAACGGTTGATGGAGTGGACGGAGGCTGCAGAGCAATCAAACTTGCGTCCCCAGGGCCTGCGCTCGGCCACTACCCACCTAATCATTTTTCGCGCCAACAAAACAACAGAAAGACCTCGCCCATGCATATTTCACGCAATATTAGCTGACCACTGCGTTATTGAGTTTCCATGCGAAAGTTATGCCATTAGTGCCGGTGGGTGCGGTGGCAATACGAAAAATATCTACAGCAACAAAGCGTTCAGTGTTCAATCCTCAAACACACGCACAAATTTAGCTAAAAAATAAATATACCGTTTTTCGTATTACGCAAAAACATCGAGTTAAAGACATACTTGATAAGACAGACGTTTTAACTTTAGATTGTTTGGAAATATATTCATTAGAATTTTTAAAACATGCGACAAGGAAGCTTTCTGTCATGCATGAATGTAAGTAAGCAGTTAGTACGTGAAGTGTTCGCTGACAAACCCCGTCAAATGTAATGGGTTGGGAGTGGAAGTTTCCGAGTTTTCGGAAGATGTATTGCGTTGATGGTGTTATTTGAAAATGCCGAGTCTGAATCTAGTATTTAATAACCATAGAAATAAGAATATAGAAAGAATACCTCATTTTACCAAGCTACCGAAGTAAGGCAATGTTTATCGAGCATATACATATATGTCTAACTCTTTGACACGCTACAACCTAGACCGTTTGACCGATTTTAACAAAATGAGTTTAATTTCATTAACAAAATATGGTTGACTGATGGAGTGACATAGATTATATTTGAATACTTATTTCAATTGTGCGAGATGCTGGGATTGTTGGAGAGAGTGTGATCGAGTGAAAATCCGATGCCAAATCACTAGGTACACAGCGTGGATTTATTTGCCACAAGTCTTCTTACAGAGTAACTATTTTCTACTCAGGAGCGCTTCAGTATTTTCTTTCTTCTATTTTCTTATTCAGGAGCGCTTGAGTATTTTTCTTGTTTGCCCGTCGTCTTCAACTGGAGGTGGAAACTGGAACTGCCGAACGTAGGACATGCTCCGATTAATAAAACGAAATTAAAAGTAGGTCAATCTATAAGGTCGCGAAAAGGGTTGACCAATCAGAGCGATTGAATTATTTATAATCGACTCTATCTCTATCTCTTTCTAAAATTTGCTATTTCTTTCTATCGGCATGTCCTGATATTCGAAAGTTTTACAAATATTGTACAATCTATTTTTCTATAACGAGGGCTTATATAACTAACTTATTATAACAAAAATTATCTAAATACGATCATTATTTACAAAGTTATAAGCATTTTAGTGCAAAGTGCTTACGTCGCGGTAACGCCTCTTCAGGGCACCCTAGCGGGATATTGAAAAACGTCAATTTCTATCCTTTATTGGTTTAAAACTTACAATCTAATGTTAAACACATAAAATATACATTATCATCTATTAACCAAAACAATAATTACACTTAAGGATCTATTACAAGCAAAGTTATACGACTTTCAAATTTTCATAATAAAAAGTGATTCTTACTATTTCTTACGAACTATCTTATAATTTTATAAACTTATAACTACGTATAACCGTTATCTATACATAATATCTATTAGTAATCGTTGTCCTGCACATTTCTCCCGCCGTGCATCGTAGTCGCCGCCGCTCGACACGATGCAGTAGATGCCTGTGCAGACTTGTTGGTGTTCACCGGGATGACGATGACTTTCTTAGCTGGCCGTCGGAGCACTCCCCCTCTGGTAGCCACGTCGACTGTTCTGACGACTCCGTCGGGGCCCGGGTATGTGGCGCAGATTCGTCCACGTACCCAGGTGTTGCGTGGATGGTTGCCGTCGACGATGAGGACCAGGTCGCCGTTGTGCAGAGCAGGCCCTCGTCCATGGGGCTCCCGCCGGTTTCGGAGTTCAGGCAGGTACTCCCGGACCCATCGGGCCCAGAAGATGTCGGCAAGGCGCTGTGAGGCGCGCCAGCAGGCGCGCAGGTTCAGGTCGCGCTCGCTAAACTCGCCCGGTGACTGCAGGCGTCCTGGCCCGCCCAGGAGGAAGTGGTTCGGTGTGAGGGCTTCTGGGTCTTCTGTGCTGACGGAGACGTGCGTGAGTGGCCTGCTGTTCACCGTGTGCTCGGCCTCGACGAGCAAGGTCTGCAGGACTTCTTCCGACGGGTGGCGCTCATGCAGTGTGGCAGAGAGCGCTGTCTTTACAGAGCGCACCATACGCTCCCAAGCGCCGCCCATGAATGGAGCGCCCGGGGGTATGAAGCGCCAGTCGATGGTCTTCTTTGATGCTTCCTCTGCCATGGCCGAGTTGATCGCCTGGCGTAGTTCCTTGTCGGCTCCGTGGAAGTTGGTTGCGTTGTCGGACCACAGTTGCGTTGGACGTCCTCGGCGTGCGATCATGCGTCTCAGCGCCATGATGGCGGAGTCGGTGCTGAGGGAGGCGGCCATTTCCAGATGGACAGCGCGCGTGGTGAGACACGTGAATAGAGCCACGTATCGTTTCTGGTGGGTCCGTCCCACGGTGATTGTGAGTGGACCGAAGAAGTCCCACCCGGTGTAGGTGAAGCTTCGCTGATGGTGTGCGAGGCGACATGGAGGGAGGTCACCAGTCGCAGGGTGCGGTGGAGACGCCGTACGCATACGGCACCTGATGCAGCTTCTGATGACCGCCTTCACAGTGGGTCTGAGGCGTATGACCCATCGTTCTTGACGGCACTCGTTGACGGTTGCTTCGACGCCCGCGTGATGGAGCTGCTGATGAATGTGTTCAATCCACAGCCTTGTTGCACGGTGTTCCCCATGCACCACCAGTGGATTCTTCAAGTCTTCAGGTACACCGGTAGCTGCTTCTATTCGTGTTTTCAGCCGTAGTTCGTTGTCGGTGAATTCGACGGTCAGCTGATGCAACTTACTATTTTTCTGTAGTGGTCTTCCGATCTTCATATCGCCGATTTCTTCACCAAAGGAGTCTTCTTGTGATGCTCGGATGATTAAGTTCTCGGCGCGGCGTAACAAGTCAGCTGAGATCGGCCTATAGTGCCCTATTGAAGTTGCAGTGATTTTTTCTGTGTGTTTGACTGCTTGTTTCTTCTTATAAGTTCGGCGCCAATCTGAATCATCCGTAGCATTTTTCTTTGTTCGTTTATAACTCACTATTTGTTTTGGCGGTCGACATAGTTCGATAAATTGAAGTACTCGTGCCGTTGCGCGTAGATAGCGTTCCCATTTTGAAAATCGCTCGACTGTAAGTAGACTGTATACTAGGCTCGGCGACGCTTCTTTGCTTGTTACGGCGTATGTTCTTTCTTCTCCCGTGTCCTTCTGCGTACTTCTTTCTGCTTCCTGTGGCCATAATTCGGGTTCCTCGTACAAAAATTCGGGGCCACAGAACCAACGGTGAAGGCTGTTGAAGTCTGTAGGGACGTCTCTGGTAGCGTCGTCGGCGACGTTGATTTTCGTAGGTAGCCACCTCCATTCGTTCGCCGCGCTGTGTTCTTCGATTGCTGCGATGCGGTGAGCGACGAAAGGTTTGTAAGACCTTGAACCCGTGCGAATCCAAGTGAGCGATGTCCTGCTGTCAGTCCAGTAGTATGTGGCTTCGGGCTTCTGCTCGTGTTCCTTCCTTACAGCTGTTGCCATGCGTGCACCCAACACTGCTGCCTGTAGCTCGAGTCGCGGAATCGAAGTAAGCTTGAGCGGTGCGACTTTAGCTTTGGCAGTGATGAGTGTCACGTTAACGCTGTCGTTTTCAGAAACAGTGCGCCAATATAGCGCGGCGGCGTACGAGGCTTCGCTGGCATCCACGAAGACATGCAGTTGGAGTGATCTTGCCGTACTGTAGCCTGGGTAGCATCTTGGCACGGTGACGTCGCTGAGATTCTTGAGGTGTTGCATCCATCGGCTCCATGCTTCTGCCAGGTCTTGATCCAAGCATTCATCACAGTCGGTGCCACGCCTCCAGACTTCTTGTAGTATCTGCTTGGCTCTAATGGTGATTGGCGACACCAGGCCGAGCGGGTCGAAGAGTGACATCACTATCTTCAATGCTTCTCTCTTGGTCGGCGTGTTGCTGTTCAGTACCGTTGCTGGGACGCGCACCAGGTCCAAATTGAAACCCAGCTGGTCTTCATTCGGTCGCCATATGAGACCGAGTACTCGTTCGAGCTGGCATCCATCTTCTAAGTTCACCATGGAGTCTTCCGATGCTGCTTCTCCCAGCTGTTGCAGTAGTTGGATGGAATTCGAAGACCATTTCTTGAGTTCGAAGTGTGCGTGTTGATGGATTCTTCGAACTTCTCGGGCGATGTGAACGGCGTCTTCGATGTTTCTGAAACTATCTAGGTAGTCGTCGACGTAATGATTCTTCTTGATGGCTTCTACGGCGTGTGGGCTTTCTTCTATGAACTTCTCAGCGTTGATGTTCTTCACGTAGATTGCAGTCGCAGGCGAGCTTGACGCGCCGAAAATCACGGATTTCATTCTATATTCTTCTGGCGGTTTGCTGTCACGTCGATTTCCACGCCACAAATAACGCAATGCATCTCTATCTTGTTCGCGCAGTTCTATTTGCATAAACATTTCCGCTATATCTGCAGTTACGGCGATCGGATATTGACGGAAACGCATCAGTACACTCGGCAGCGGCTGCAGTAAGTCAGGACCGATGAGTAGTTGATCGTTGAGTGAAGTCCCATTAGTCTTGGCTGCGGCATCATGCACTATTCTCATTTTCTCGGGTTTCTTCGGGTTGAAGACAGGAAAGTGCGGTAGGTACCAACTTCTATTAGCGTTTGTTCTTGTAGGCGGCGCAAGTTCGGCGTAGCCCTTTGCTACGAGTGCCTCCATTTGTTCGCAGTACCTCTTCCTGAACTCTGTGTCACGATCTAATCTTTTCTCAACTGTGTGAAGCCTCCTTAGAGTATTTTCGTAATTATCTGGCATCTTGATTTCTTCACTCTTCCATAATAAGGCGGTCTGGTACTTTCCCTCCGAAGTCCTCTTAGTGTGTTCTTGCAAAATACGAAGTGCCTTTTCCCCTGGGTCGCTGTTTGGTCTTCTTGGATCGATGTAGAGGTTGTCAGCTGTTATGAAGTTCTTCACTACTCGGTCCATGTCTTCATCAGCTGAGTGGTTGATGAAGTTGACTCGATGTCCCAAGGTTCGAGTGTGGCTGCCGTGTAACACCCATCCTAGTTGTGTACGCGATGCAACTGGCTGATTTCTTCTACCTATTCGGGATTCTGTAGACAGCAGAAGGTGCCAGTTATCCTGGCCGATGAGGATCTTTGGCTTCATGATGCCATGCTGTAGCTGATGAGAGATGTCCCGTAGATGTTCGCACCCAGTGATTGCTTCTTGAGGTATCTTCTGAGCTGCCAAGTCCAAGTTCTTCATGGTGCGCGCCTCTATCTGTAGCTTGTTTGCTCCACGTCCTCTTGCGTTGAAGGTTACACGATGAGACTTCTTGTAGGTGGCGGTGTCTCCATCGAAGGTCGAGATGTGCAGCGTTTCTTCCGGGCCGTTGGCTCCTATTCGTTGAGCTAGTTCTTCATCTATAAGGGTGATGGTGGAACCATCATCCAGTAGCGCGAAGGTGTCCGCTTCTCCCGCCGGTCCGGAGATGTGCACTGGTGCAATCTTCAAATACGAGGCTGGTTGCGGCGCCCATGCTGAGTTGATCTTCTCTTCGACTTCGGTCTTCAGGTCTTCCTTCTGTGAATGAAGCATTCGGTGGTGGTAGTGCTTGCAGTCGTTTACTTCGCATCTCTTGGGACGGCAGCTATGTGTACTTTTCCTATATCGCAAACATCGGAAGCAAAGTCGGTGTTTCTTCGCCATATCCCAACGGTCGTGCACTGTTGCGTTCTTGAATTTGTAGCAGTCAGCTGTGGCGTGTCCTTGGCGATCACACAGGTTACATTTCGGCTGCCACTGTTGATTCTGCATATTGTTTACTCGATGACGACGGCGAGTTTCATAACTGTCTGTTGATCCTCCTATGTTCTCTGGCGGTGCATACGGGCTGCATATTTCCGCTTCTCTTCTTATGAAACGGCTAAACTTCAACAGGTCGGGCTCTTCTCTCGGTTGGGTGGCTGCATATTCATACCACTGCCTCTTCATTGTTGGAGTCAATTTCTCAACTATATTCTTCGAGACTTCGGGGTTGTACAGATAATACACACAGTTGAGGGCTTGCATTGTTGCAACGATGTTTTCGACTTTCGTTGCGAAAGTGCAGATATCTCGTGGTGAGTCGGTGAGGCGTGGCAATGCTCGTAGTCGATCCATTTCTGCCATTGCTATTGAGTCTGGCCTCCCGAATCTTGTTTCTAACGTCTTCATAATGCAGTTTGCGTCTGCGTTCGCTATAAATAATCCTTGTACGGCTTCTTTTGCAGCTCCCTTTAAACTTCTTCGTAGTCTCGACAAGTTGTCCGTTGTTGAATATTGATGGGCCGACTCGTAGTACGCTGCTTTGAACGTCAAGTAATCTTGATACGCTCCATTGAAGTTCGGTAGTTCGTGCGTTCTTGATCCTGTGTGTCGGGCTGATAGGACGGCTTGTGAGATGGCTGCTGTTAGTTCTTGCAACTCGGTTCGCCGTTCTTGTTCTTGAGTAGGCGCGGTTGCATGCGGCGTGAAGCTGTTCGGCTGCCAAGAAGCTGCTGTGCTTGCTTGCGGCTGTGACGTCGCTGCGATGTTCACTGGTGACGCAGCGTTGTAGTTCGGATGCCAGGGCGCTGCGATGGCTGCTGGCTGTGACGGCTGCGTCATGTTCGTTGGTGGCAAGGCGGACGACGGAGCGTAGAAGTTCAAGTGCCAGGGAGCTGCAAAGGCTGCTGGCTGGAGTTGCTGCGTCGTCGCAAAGTTCGGTGCCACATTGACAGGCGGTGCGCTGGAGATCGGTGGCCACGGAGCGGCTGTGTCCGTTGGCCTGTAGGGCTGCATCGCTGTCTGGTTCGGTGTAGGTGCAGGCGTAGATCTTCCTGCTGGCGGCGGAGGAGGCGGCATCAGTATTGCGGCGTGTTCGTTCACGGAGAGACGCGGAGCCGACGGGAGTGCGGCGGTGACTCCCGCCGGTGTTGGCGCTGGGGTGCTCCAGGATGCGGCAGTGATCACTGGAGCCGGTTCAATAGTCGCCTCTGGTTCTGGTTCATGCTGTCCCTCTGTGATGGCAAGGTGGCTGGTCTGTAGCCACGTGCGGACGCGTTTTTCTCCTCCCTCGCTGTCGACTGCAGATGCTGCGTCTTCTTCATCACTTGATTGTGCTTCTATTTCTGCTATACGAGCTTTGGCGAGTTCCAGCTTCGCTTTGGCGAGTTCATGAAGGGCTTCGGCAAGACGACGGGTTTTCGCAGACTTATGGCTTGAGCTCTTGACACGCGACGGCACGGCTGAAGGCGCACGGAAGTGATGACCGGTGGCAGCAGGCGGTGCGGTGGGCTGCTCTGGACGCGGCGCGAAAGGTTCGGTGGCAGCCTGCGGAACGGCAGGTTGCTCAAGACGCGGCGCGTGTGAATCCAGGGCGGCCTGTTGCATGACTGGCCGCACGGCGCTGGACTCGTTGGCTGTGGCAGCCCGTGGCGATGATGTCTGCTCGGTCGTGGCGGATGTGGCGCCGGTGACTGTAGACTTCGTCGCGGTGGTGGCTTCAGACGACGTAGTCTTCTCTGCAGATGACCCTGTAGCCGTTGTTCCCGATGGTGTGGATCCTTGTGGTTTTCCACCATGCTGTGACCTGGTAACAGGCATCTTGGAAATCACTCGATGATCTCTCCCCAAAAGATCCGGCTCGAAGGACCACTCGATGTGCGAGATGCTGGGATTGTTGGAGAGAGTGTGATCGAGTGAAAATCCGATGCCAAATCACTAGGTACACAGCGTGGATTTATTTGCCACAAGTCTTCTTACAGAGTAACTATTTTCTACTCAGGAGCGCTTCAGTATTTTCTTTCTTCTATTTTCTTATTCAGGAGCGCTTGAGTATTTTTCTTGTTTGCCCGTCGTCTTCAACTGGAGGTGGAAACTGGAACTGCCGAACGTAGGACATGCTCCGATTAATAAAACGAAATTAAAAGTAGGTCAATCTATAAGGTCGCGAAAAGGGTTGACCAATCAGAGCGATTGAATTATTTATAATCGACTCTATCTCTATCTCTTTCTAAAATTTGCTATTTCTTTCTATCGGCATGTCCTGATATTCGAAAGTTTTACAAATATTGTACAATCTATTTTTCTATAACGAGGGCTTATATAACTAACTTATTATAACAAAAATTATCTAAATACGATCATTATTTACAAAGTTATAAGCATTTTAGTGCAAAGTGCTTACGTCGCGGTAACGCCTCTTCAGGGCACCCTAGCGGGATATTGAAAAACGTCAATTTCTATCCTTTATTGGTTTAAAACTTACAATCTAATGTTAAACACATAAAATATACATTATCATCTATTAACCAAAACAATAATTACACTTAAGGATCTATTACAAGCAAAGTTATACGACTTTCAAATTTTCATAATAAAAAGTGATTCTTACTATTTCTTACGAACTATCTTATAATTTTATAAACTTATAACTACGTATAACCGTTATCTATACATAATATCTATTAGTAATCGTTGTCCTGCACATCAATAATGATATTTTTTATTGTTTCTGTGTATATTATTTTAATTTCAGTTTTTGATCTAGTTATTTTAAATTTAATTTTGATCTAGTTATTTTAAAATTAATTTTATTTTAAATTTAATTTTAAGTTCTTTATATGTAATTTTAGTTTCTAACTTAATTAATTATATATCCTTTCTTGTTTACCAATAAAGTCATAACATTACTTTCTATATGGTGCCCGTGAGATAAATATTTATCTCACATTTCATTTAATATATACTTATCTCTATATAGAGAATTGTTTTTTAGTTACCTAATATTTCCAAAAAACGGTCGGGATTCTTATTTGACGAGGTCGGTGGTCGAATGGTTAGCAATGGCCATTTTGACTCCGAGGTCGCAGTTTCGATTCCCGCACAAGACAAACATTTGTGTGCATGAACATGTCTGTTTGTCTTGTTCTGGGTGTTTTCTATGTATTATAAGTATGTATTTACAAAAAAAATATGTATTTAAGTACATTTATCAGTTGTCTCCATAACCCAAGCTTTGCGCTTAATTTGGGACTAGATGGCGCTGTGTAAATTGTCCAGAAATATTTATTTCAGTTAAAATAATCTTGTATGTTATTTTTTTACTATTACTTTGCTACTTTATTGTACAGCCAGTGATAGAACTTATGTATATCGTACTAGTTATAGAAGGCAGTTAAGTCGTACGTATCCTTTATTACCGAGGTAATATTACAGTTTATGGTGGCCATAAATCTTGCGAACGCGGATAGTTGTGTTGCGTTTTGTGCATCCAGTGCACGCACACGAAAAATGCGATGCGATGATTAATTTTTAATACAGAGATATTGTCATAATAAACTCATAATCTGCTATTATCCTGATGCGAGCTACATGCGGCTTATGGCTTTAAAATATGTATTAGCTCTTTGAGTATATTATTGTTTAAATAACTTTCACCGGAGTCCGAAATATTTGAATTAAATGGATTGATGGATGGAATAGATTAGAGATAGTTACAAGTTTACCAAATTCATTCAACGTTGTTGTTGTTGTAAATATCTTTATTGTACAAGAGCAGTTACAGAACACAGAATGGTTAAAATGTTGACGTATAATTTGTACAAAGGCGGACTTATCCCAGAAAGGGATCTCTTCCAGCCAACCTTTACGTTATTTTGGTACACGTAGTAGAGTCACTTACTGTTCTAGGATATTTCATGTTAGTACCATTAAATTAATTATTTTTGTACATGGTAGAAAGACACAAGTGGGGCAATTCTATAAATTCAGTTTTGACCCAGTCTTGATCTCACAAATGTCATATATCGTCGTTTATGTTCTGTCACCACGCAAGTCATTTTTTGGCGGTTTTGAAATTTTGATGCCACTCGCTAAAGAATCGAATGACGCGTCGTTTCACTCAATCAGAATCAAGATATGACCAATAAGAACCTTTAAAATTACGGAAAAGTAACAGTACGGAAGCCCATTGTCTGTATCAAATTAATCTGTTTTATGTCTGTCCTGAAGTTACTAAAAATGACTTCCGTGGTGATAGAACTTAAACGACGATATGGCATTCTCGTATCAAAATATAAAATTTCAATTAAAGTAAAAAAAAAAAAAAATTTTACGAAATATGACCGAAAATTAAACAAACTAAGAATGTAGAACTTAATCTTATTATTTTTTTTGTTCTTAAGAGTGGCTACATACTTAACCAGTGCCTTGTAAAGGTGATTTGTAAACATCTATTCACCACCTAACCGGGACTTGTTCATGTGTTTTTAAAATATATGTGAATAAATGAATATGAATGAAATTTTGTAAGCAATAAGAATTGACAATAATTTATAATGAAAGCAAATAAATCATTTTTAGTCAATTCACAATTTAATCTCGATTCGGTCAACTTTCATTCTGCGATTGTAAAATAATTACGATATTGGCCTTAAGGTATGTTCTTCCCGTATGTTGCCACGACTATGTCACGATTTTGGTTGTCAAATTTTGTCATTTTCTATACAAAATATAGCTGATGACGTAGCCGAGTTCATATCTCATGACATGACCACATTTGTCGATTAAGAACACACCTTGTGTCTTTGGGCCATGGTTTTATATATAAAATCTAATATAATATAAATAAAAACTTATATAATATAATTTAAATTTACAATAATAGTTACATTAGAATAATAATAGAAGGGATAATAGTAGGATACTTTGTTCACAATAATAAATTTCATGTTTATGTTTAAATAAGCGAATGTCACGCACAGAGAAGCAACTTGTCTTGATTTATTGGTTTGTTTATAAGTACGTATATTGAAAATTCTGCAGAGGATTATAGTAGGAAACGGTAAGCTTTTATAGAGTGTAATATAAGTTAACGGCACGCATAAAATACAGAACAGGTACGCATTTGATACGCTGCGTATCTACGACATCAATAATCCAGCGACGAGGTGTAAAATGATACAAGTATCGAGTCGTTCGATATGATTTGTGTACCTATGTGAATATTGATTCCGAAATATTTTTGTCCGATATTATTGTTACTTAAAGAAAACAAGTTAAAGTTATTAAAGAAAAACTAAACAAACTCGATTTTTTAATAATAAATTATTTAAGTTTACAATAAAATACAAAAATAGAAGAACAGATTTGGGAATTTAAGTTTTATTTAAGTATCAATTTGTTATCTCAAACTATTTTACATGTTTAAAAGTTATATATATGGGATTTAAGAGGCGATTTTCTTTAATTTCACATAATATTCTACTTAATCACATTGTAAGAGATATTTTATTGAAGACGCACGTTTTGAGCCAATATTCCTCCATTTACTAAAAGGTCTGTAATTTAAAAACTATAATTATGTAAAAGTACTTAAATGACAATTTGTTTCTATTTAATAAATAAATAAAATTTGGTGAAATAGGTAAATAACTCTGCGTTTTACCGCAGTCGGGTGAAAGCAACTAAAATTGAAAATAAATAAAAATATTTTCCAATTACCTACCCACACCATATTAAGTCATTATATGGTGTTAAATAGTACGTACGTATTTGTTTTGTAGAAAGAAAATTATTAATGCAGTTGTCCAGCTGGTGAAGTTGGCGGTGCAAGTTTGCAGCGGCCGCAATATGCCGCGGAGGTTGCCGCAATATGTCCGCTGTGGAGGTTTTTGTCACCGCTACTTTCTCATATCGTCGTCTACGGTGATCTAATAAGCGAAACTTCGCCCTTTGCTCATTCGATATGCCGCTCTCGTCGGCAACTCGGCGTCATTTGTCAGGATGTATCTGTATACGATGTTAGAGATTACTCGAAGTGACGATCCTATCCTATACTCGTTAATGTTGTAATACGTATGTAAAATGTCTCCGTCTCTAGCGTTATTTTTAGTCACCCATTTGGTAGGTGATGTGCTTCAGTTTCGTTTGTGACACCCCAATATTCACTATCAGTGGGAATATTCAAAGTTTTTCTATGAAGGCTTGACACTAATATTTTTTTTTTTCAAATGAAATGTGTGACTTGCGATCCAGAGGGTCACCTTTAGTATTATAAGTTGTCGCAAGGTGTCCATGACATAAGACCTGTGCACGAATGTTTTTAATTGTTTTTTTTTTTTTAATTTTAAAGCTAGGGATACGTAAATAATATCCAGTGGTTTGAGCTGTGCGTTGATAGATCTGTCAGTAACGGTTGTCTTATATAGACAAAAATAAAAAAAAATAAAACATTTACTAAATCTAAATGCCAAATATTGAGTTTGTAGGCGTAATAGCACAGATTGCTTAATAGTTACATCGTTGATATTAGTTTCTGGAATTTCGTGAGTGTAACGTAGGTAAATGAAACCCAACTTTTACTATCGGAACCACTGTGAAATTGCGAAACAAAAACGAAACAGATGTTTCATAGTTTGATAACCGATTTTTGTTCATTTTATGTCGTTTTAGGATGGTAATATCCTTTCAAAACTCTATCTATAAATTTAATCTGGCAAATTTCAAGTTTGTAGGCATAACATAAGGTTAAACGGTAGTTCTTGAAATTTTGTGATTATTGAGTGATATAAAATGATATAATTATTAACAGTTAGGTACCTATTTTTTATTACAATAATAAGTTGTAGTTATATTTTTGTTATATACTAGCGGCCCGACCACGCTTCGCTGTGGCTCAATCTTTTCGTTTCCATCCATTTCTTTAGAGATGGCGCTGTATGTGAAAAAAGATTTTCCCGCTTTTCTTTTCAAATTTTTCCAGAATTTTCTTTGCTATAAACCTCACGGAGCCCGAGACCTTTCCAACGAATGCAAAACCGTGGAAATCGGTTCGTGCGTTCTGGAGTTATAGCGTCAGGAAGGAAAACCCGACTTATTTTTATATAGTAGATTATGTATACTTAACATTTTGATGGGCCCGGTGGTCGGCTATGCAAATAATAATATCACGATATGCTTACATAATACTGAGTGTTTTGCATATCTACTATAGGTATAAGCTATTCAAGTATGTTTATCAGTTATCTAGTATCCATAGTAGCTGTGTTTACTTTGAAACTAGAGGGCACTGTGTGATTTGTCCTGGAATATTTATTACGACTAAAAAGTCGTATATAAATAAATATTCGCAATGGAAATTAAATTTTGTATGTGAGTTGTGAGTCGCGTAATTCACATCGTTTTCATATTAACGTACAGTGGCGACGCAAAATGTGTCCACCATTTGTATGAAACCGACGCTAATTACGCGACTCACAACTCACAAGATTACGCTCGTTTGGCCTCACCCTTAAAGTAACAAACAGAAAAGTGAGGTTTTATACAGGCTTTTAATCTCCTATACATTGCATCTAGGAAGAAACACTTTGATGTTATATTCCCTTTTTATTTAGATAAGTAAGTATGAAAAGTATATCGCCGTGTATCTCCGTTAAAAATTGACATTTTAAACATGAAAATGTATAGCGAAGAGGGCTTCGCTCTGAAACGAATGACTTTCGCGTGCAGTGAATACGGAACAACTCGGGGACTCGCAATACGAGTACATTAACGTGGAAGAGTTAATTTTCCTCATGAAATAACCTTTAGCTTAATGATAATGACCCAAATTAAGTAAAAAAGTTTTTTTAGCCGTATTATTTACTTATGCTATTATTTATGATAATAGACCAAATTCTAGCCCACGGGGCCGAAATCGAGGTTGAGTGGTGGAATCGAAAATGTATTTGATGATCATTCCTCAAGAACATGATCGATCTTAATTTTTTCGACACAAACCTAAAGCATGTGACAAGTTTTATCAAAATCAGTTCAGTGGTTTTGGAACCTATTTCCAAGAGTGGCTTTTCGGCATATGTAAGCGATCCGCTCGTTCCGCTCGATCTACACAATAATGTAATAATGTATATCATAGGTAAGTAACTGGCCCATCAACATTTTGAACCAAAGCCAACTTCACCTGCACGCGGTGCACCCTGCTGACTGACAAACGAAGACTGGCTGGCGAAAAGAGAGGTAGGGAGATTAATTGTAAGCTACCCGACTGGGGAATGTGCCTCCACCTCACAGAATACCGCAGCCAAATAACAATTCCCTTGAGGGTTGTTGTGTTCCCGCGAGTGAGTGGGGTCATCAGAAAGGAAGTAGACGCTGCGTTGGCAGCGGGGGTGGCGGCGTGCGAGCGATATTTTATGTTGCGAGCGTTAATATGGTTACGGTAACCGCTTCACATCAGGCGGGCCGTATGCGTGTCTACCACCCGACGTAGTAAAAAAAAAAAATACAATCCAATGATCCTATCCCTTGTAAAAAAATCAATATGTAACCAACTAACTTCTATCCGTGGCTTCGCCCTGCCCGAACCCGGGACTTGATAAAAGGTATCTCTGATATATGTTATATGTTAATCCAGAACATATTGCCAAAATGTATTTATTATCGCTCCGCGGTTTATTCGTGATAGAGTAACAGATATTCATATGTTAATCCCAACATACAAACATCCTCACAAACTTTCATATCTATAATATTATATAGTAGGACAATTCACTGTTTTAGATCATCATCAATAGTTTTACATCCTTTAAATTCCGTGGTGTACGACAGTTGAGCTTCACTTGACTCGCCATCTCAGTAGGCATATAATGTCTTATTCGCCATATTGCTGTCTGTTATATTGACAAATCAAATTCCCAAATGTTTAGTCGTACCTCCTCCTCGACAAACCTTATTTATTCCACTGCGCGGATAAGGGTCTCTCCTCTATCGAAGGGGTTTAGAGTATACTCCACCACGCTGCTCAACTCAGGCCAGTGTTTTCAAGCTGCCACTGACTTGGCATAACGACTATCATCTAAAAACAGCAGCCGGGATCGACGGCTTGACGTGCCCTCCGAAGCACAGATTTTTCTTTATTCCGAATACGGATTACACCTACCAATTTCTAATTAAATTTGTTGTGAGTTTCAAGGCACTCGTAATTTTACCTCCAGGACTGCAGTGGACTACATTGCCTAAATCCTAGCTACACAGGAGACACAGTGGTGGGAATGTGTGGTAGGCCCGTTCTGAGTAAGACCTTACGATGTTTCGTATCATTAAGCAAAACTACACCCCGGCCACTCCATACAAATGTCTCGTCGTGAACTACTACATAAACAACGACGTCTGTGCAGAGAGTGAATGATCGTATCTGCGTGCAGCGCCATACTAACTATTCCAGATTTGTCTCAGCGGGGAGTTGAGATCGACACGAGAGAGCGGCAGGGAGCGGTCATACTGTACGTAGTACTTGTGGTACTATTACTTATACTGTGGCACACTAACAGTGTAAATAAAACATGTAATATAACTAAGTTTACGCGTACTTGTCCGTTTATTTTGTTGCGTTACGTTTAAATTTCAGCACGTTTTGTTATGAGGATGTATATACTTGGCGGACTCTTTTCCAGGTAATTTCGCAGTCGGCGACGGTGTGTAGGTACGATAAAATGGCAAATTGTAGTCGCGTCTAGTGTAAGATAAATGGAAAAGTAGATTTAGCTAGTCACGTCTTTTGAATGAAAGTGAATCGTGAGCGAAACACCCACGCGCGCCGTTCGACCGTCTCGATACAATTGATATTTTTCTTTACCTTTCAACTTGGTTGAAATAAAAAAAAATTGTTTGCTACATTTACAACTTTTGGTACCTAATTATACTTATATGGTAGTAACATTGTGATACAAAGGAGTAAAACAGATTATTGCAAACGAGGTGAACCTTTAGCGCCCGTGTATTTCACGGTAATTTTCAATACAATAAAAAAATATAAGAAAATGGTATTAAACTATCGTGAGACATTAAATCGCCCTGGTTTTACGAGCTGCGATGACTACTTACGATCAGGCAGGTCGTATGCTTGTTTGCACCTTAGTAGTTTAAAAAGAAATAATAGTTTCGAAATTTTTGCATTGCATGCACAAGCAACCAATCTGTCTGAGGCGGAATGAAATTAGGTATATGAGTTTCTTCATTTGTACGCGTGTTTATTTAAAATAAAAATTGTAAGTTTTAATACGTTTTGTTAAAAAATAAAAACGTGTTAGTAAGTCGGAAACACAAATATTTATTTATTTATTTTGTAATTAATAAAATTGGATTTAAAACAATGTAACGATTATCTACGCACCATTATATAATGAAATGTCAAGCTGAAAACGAAATTTACTCTATCACATATTGTAAAGTATATAAGACCAATATTTTGAATCAGCGATTTGCCCTTCGTTTACAAAACGAAGGGCATATCGCTGATATTGGTCTTCGTTCGTTGCTTGGGCAAAACCTCGAGAGAATTACACATATTTCGTGGTTGTCGATAAGTTCATTCTGTTTTATAACTCATAGTAAAGTAACTGTCGAAAAATTATCTGTGACGGACGGACAGACGGGTACGTCTTCGGCTACCAAATAGACAACAAAAGGTATTATAATATGTGGTTTGCAATAATCTATTTTCCGCCCTTGTATCATAATAGAAATATGTTTGAATTTGAACAAATTACAATAATATCTCATTGCAATTTGTAAAATTAAATTATATAATACCATATATTTTTTATTATTTTCCAATGATATTGTAGAAACAAAATTTCATCGTTTATTTTTCAGTGTCAAACCTTTATGCTGATGTTCGCAGCCTCACGCGAGGAGTTCGCAAATCCCCATAAAATGGATAGGACGTTTCTGTAAATCCCCACTTGATTATTATTTATTATCAACGCAATAAATCAACCAATGAATTTCGGTCCCTTTTCGGAATTCCCAACATTTAATATTGTTTCAACATGAATGTATATGTTACTTAAACATGTAACTCAATGGGATTCACCCTGTCGATTTATTGAAATGTATGTTGTTTTTATCTCCAATCACGGCCAATGAAAATTTAAATTCAGTTATAAATGTTAATTATTGTGAATAAATCACATATTTGACTGAAAACACCAAGTACTCCACGGAAAAAATATTTGACACTAACGGCCCGGCTACGATTTGCTGTATCTCAATCTGCACGCTCCCATTTAATTTCTGTGGATTTCCCATACAAATCTTGTCCTGACAATTTTATCGCATTTTTTTTTCGTTTATTTATTCAATCTGCACGCTCCCATTTAATTTCTGTGGATTTCCCATACAAATCTTGTCCTGACAATTTTATCGCATTTTTTTTTCGTTTATTTATTGGATATATGAATAACTATTCTGTTGTTCGGAATATAATCGAACATATCAAAGATCATAATCGTGCAGGGTGCACAACAGCTAAATCATATCGGTTTAGCTGTTGTGCACCTTACCGAATAGCGACCGAGGTTCGGATGGAAGTGAGGTAAGGCATAGCGGCACGATTCGTGTTGTTTTTTGTGATTTCGTTTATTTGGAGCAGTCCGACTGGCGAAGTGCCTCCACCTTATAGAAGACCGCAACCAAATAACAATCCCTTTGAGTCTTGTTGTGTTCCTGCGTGTAACCTCTTTAAGTTTGTCTTGTGCTGGGCAATCAGAAATCAGAGCTCCTTCGAATTAGGTGATATGCAATCAGGTGACAACACACTTGGGTGATAATGTCTCTAGCGATGATGCTAGAACTCAAACGCAGTAGGCGACAGCGACCTTATGGTCGCCGCGACATTAGTCCCGGCGACCATCGGCTGAATCGCAGAATAACTTCGACTATTATAAACTTTAGTAACATTACCACTTAATAGGCGTACCGGTCGTTAGGTGTTTTAAAATGTAGTTTTTCGTTAAATTTAGTAAAGAGACTACCAGCAGGAGATTAGATATAATGCTCTGTGTGCAGCCAACTTGCGTAAATAATATGTAATCAAGTACGTACTTGGCGAAGGAGACGACGATGTCTGCTTCATCTGAGTTGATCTCCCTGAAGGTGAGCCTCGATGCTTGTTCCCAGACGTCGAGAGCGCGTGCGAGGACATGGCGGGTGCCATGTGGGTCCAACTGCGATGGGTGCCGGTCTGATTTCAAACTGTGAACAAATGCATATGTGTTTAATTTAATACCGTATTGACCCCTTAAGTCTAAGGAGAGACTTCGCTTCCCTTTGTGTTCTACCGATTGTATAATGAGATGTGTTCAGAGGAGTTGTTGTTGTTGTTGTCGTCGTAATTTCTAAAGAAATATTTGAACAATAAATTGTTCAAATATAATTACACAAATATTGAAAAATAACGACAATGTACAAAGATGAACTTTTAATAACATATTGTGCGGGTAAAGAATCATCTATACAATGAATAAAATGTAATAAATGGGATAGTAAAATAAACACAAATACAATGAAGATACATGAAAATACTCATGAAAAAAGGTATTGAATACAGAATAATAAACATGAAATATAAGATAAAATAAAATAGCTCAAATGTCAGTTTTAAAAAACAGCTTGAGATTAGGAGTAGGCTAACGGCTTCCTTCTACATTTTCATGGCTCGTCATCGGCAGGGTGTTCATTCTCACACTGTAGGGGGAATGGTCCTGTACGGCGTACAGGGGATTTCTGGAATCAATTCCCTGTCCCGCGCTTAGTGTCGCTCTCCGCTCTCTCCCTGCCATTTTAACCGCACGAGCGTTACAATGCCGACCGTGACGTGTTACACACTCGATCGTGACGGCTCGCTCTGTCTCAATCATTAGCCACAAAATTTGTGCACAACGCGAGTAAAGAAGTTTTCACTTCAATTTTTTTTATACTACGTCGGGTGGCGGACTAGCATACCTGATGAGGAGCGGTGACCGGTAGCCATATTAACGCTGGCAATATGAAATTGGTTCAAAGAAAGCGGTGAGCCGCTTATGCCTCAAAACTGGGCATTTATTTGTATTTTTTGGTAATTTATCATACATGCCCATCTCTAGATACGATAAACCAGCATCGCTCATTTAAAATAAAACGTTTGTTGACAAAGTGTCACGTTACAGATGAAATCCGACCAGAACATCAAGTGGTGAGTTTGTGAACAAATTAAACAGATTTGTGTACTCTGTAAGGGAACTTCCAAAGTTATAATTGCTGTCATTGCTCCCGTTTTGTTATTGATATTGTTGTTTTACCGATGTAAAACGAGTAGAATGTTTAATGTGTAATTTGATATCATATTAACTTAATTTCAAAAGAGATTTGGCGTGTAAGTGTATTGTGATTCATTTTTATATCAACACTACGTATATGATACGTACCATTTGTACGCGTTATGTAGTGCGGTTAGCGAACGAGAAGCTCGAAGAAAAAAATATGTAAGGTCTTACCGCCTAACTTGAGGCCTATTACGATAGGATTTTTTTATTGCGAAAATCTAACTTCACCTTAAATTTGTGCTAATAGTAATAAGCTTATAAGGTAAATTTAGCGATTAAACTGACAATGTTTTATTACAAATTATAACAGAATACAATTCACCTTAGGCGGTAGGCCCCCGATTTGGGAAGTATTTCCATAGTATTTTTTTGCTAATACAATCTAAGTGCAAAAGTTTGACAATAAATAAACGAAGTAATAAAATGTAATGTAAATAAAAGGCTACAGTGCCCAGTTCACCCGAGGCGCCTTGTACTTCTTTGTAAGCCGACATTGTATAGAAAGAAAGAATATCAATCGCTGTCCGATAACGTATTCAATCTATGTAGGTATGTCTACGCAGAGCCAACTCCGGCTCTTAGAGCGAAATGAATAGTTAATATGAGTGGACATTACACCTAGAAGTACTAGAGGTGAGCGTAGGCGGTTCGGCGGTGCGCTACGGTATCACGTGACCGAGCTTGTGTTTCAGCGCCCGTGTTCTGCGGTCGAGCAGCTTTCCAGTAATGGAATAATCGCATTGTGGACAATTTGAGTGACTCGGCCCTATTTAACGCTCGCTGCGTTCATTACATGGGATTTATGCGTTGTCATGTACACAGAGCGACGTCATTAGCCCTGCACGCAGTTTTAATTAGAGATCCAGTTGTACTCTGACACGCCACTAAGCCTGATTAACAGTATCATAAAAAATGTCCTGCTCTATAATGAAACCCAGATAACACAGATAAGTGTCAGCGGACACACCGCGGGCTCTGCCAGCGTTGTGGTCGCATTTTGTTCATATTTATGCAATACATTTTGCCAGATAAAATATCGCTTCCGCGGGTAATTAATACTAACCGACGCGGGAACTGACCGCTGCCGCTATTGTTAATTATTATTTTATTAAAATTGTTAGGACACTCTTGGGAAATATGAACAGATAATATTACGTTAATTTGAAATGAAAGCCGCATGATATCCTGAAGTTGTCTACACCAGCTCGTGTCTATTTCGTAATTAGAGGATGAGTATGTTTATACTATCAATGCGTTATAATGTAAAATGTCATCGAGTGTTTTTAATGGAGCGGGCCCCAATACAGTCGGTCGGTCGGTGGATGGAAACTGAAATTTATTATTGCCATATTAACATTGGCCGCCGCGGCGCGCCGTCCGTGCACGCACTATATCAGCCAACTAGTTAATTGCAAGCCTTGGATGAAATTCGCAACCGCATTTCAAAGTTAATGTTGCTACGTCAGCACAAAATAATGAGTGTGGTCGAAATGCACGAGGGAATTCTCGGGACAGCGACAATTTCTTTTTATTATATGCTAATGACGCTTTCGTCAATTTAATTAATTTGCTTTATGTTTAAGCCCGCACAAAGCATGTCCAATAGTTTGACAGTGTCTATCAATTGCAGGAGCCGTTAGCGTGCGTTCCTTACGCCTCAGTGGATTGATTGTCTGATAATCATGTCCGTACGTATCCGCTGACGACCTGCTGATATCATGATAAATTAAATTAACAGATGTCTTATGCTTATGGAAATAAGAAAACAAACATAGTCGAGCATTACATCTAAAAAAAGAGAGAGAGGCTATTTTCCTTATAAATTCTTTAATTAATTTTATGTAAACAGTCTCACTGAGTCGCAATTTACAGCTAAATTATGAAACTAAATTTGTAAGTTTTCACTTGAGGAGTTTGCGGACGAAGCCAACAAAATACTGACCAATTTTTTTAAATAAAATGTCAGCTGCTCAATAATTTTCATTTAAGTAGAACACGTGAGTTGAAATAAGTTTGTAGAGGCTTTGGAGGACTTCGCGGGTTTACGGCACGTTTTGCATTGGCGGGGCCGTTTGAAGGAGTTGCGGGTAAACAGAAGCCTACATAATCGGACGGGTAAATGTGGGAGTTATTAGGCCACGTGAGACCGTGGCCACGTGAGCACGTGACTCCGTGGACGTTCACAATACTCGGGTCCAGGCGTCACGCCGGGATATCGACACGTTATTCAATTTATCCCTTGTACAATGCTTTACAAATGCTCTCGAAGTTGAATACCTATATTGCCATTGTAAAGAAATATCTTGCACAAATTTATCAGCTCGACTGTATCAACGCAAAGAAAGAGATGTAATTGAATTTTCATACGAACATTTCAACATTCATTGCAGATTGACTTACGTACGAGCTCATGAGTATCTTCATTCCTTATAGAATCACATTGTTATTTATTGCTCATAAACTGTGTGAATACGCTTCGACAATCGCATTAAAAATATGATTTTGTATAATTTAGTGAAAGCGGGGCATTGGGTTTATAGCGCGAAATAATAAAATATAACATGCGATATGATGACAACATGGCGACGTCTTCGCTACGAAATGGACATAATCTCGTTACGATGTCGTAACAAACAGATTTGTAAGCACGAACTTTATGGCCTGTGTCCAACGAGCTAAAATTTAATTTTCTGAAATAATCTGTCAGCGAGCCATTAAAATTATTCGTCCGTGCCCTCTTCTCGGGAGGTTCAGTTTTATACGGTGAGGTACATTGCAAACAACTCAAGTTAATAAACCACCAGGCACATTGTGCTTCGTTAAAGGGGATAGGACACCGCCGAAGCTAGTGCTAAAAAAGCTTCGTGAAAAATTTGTGAACTGAACAATTGTAACATAGTTCAAATGACAATTTGTCATTTGAACTATGTTAATTTACCTTTTTAGTAAGTAAGTACCTATTTATTTTGTAAGTTACAATTAAAACAGTTCTTAAATTAGGTGTTTTATCGTTGCTGTTGTAATTAGCCCATATGCATACAAAATTATTTGGCATTTTAATAATAAAACAAAATTATACAGCCAGTCATATTAACAATAATTTAAGTCTTAATGTCTCGGTTAATTATAATAACATATTAATAAATTAAATTCATTATTATTTGATGTCAAGAAAAAATATTTTACATTTTACTCTATTAATAAATTTTCTAAAAACCTAAGTAAACCTATATTTACTACCTATTATGTTCGTTAATTTATAACAAGTTTCGTGCTTTTTAGGGTTCCGTACCCAAAGGATAAAAAGGAACCCTATTACTAAAGGTACGCTGTCCGTCCGTCCGTCCGTCCGTCCGTCCGTCCGTCCGTCCGTCCGTTTGTCACCAGGCTGTATCTCATGAACCGTGATAGTTAGACAGTTGAAATTTTCACAGATGATGTATTTCTGTTGCCGCTATAACAACAAATACTAAATAACGGAATAAAATAAATATTTAAGGGGGCTCCCATACAACAAACTTGATTTTTTTTGATAACGGGAATAGGTAGACGCTTAAAATACTCCCATAATATTTAGTTAAATATTCGCTTTAAAAATAAATAATTAAATAAAAATAAAACAAATATTTAGGGGGGGGGATTCCATACAACAAACGTGTTTTTTTTTTTTTGCTGTTTTTATAGTTAATGGTACGGAACTCTGAACGGACTCGCACTTGGCCGGTTTTTTTTTATTTCTGATCTCAATGACGTATGAAATAATTGTAAAAATTTTGGTTACATGATTAATTTTGTATGTTTTTTTTATATGAAAGGGGGCAAACGAGCATGTGGGTTACCTGATATAAAGCAGTCACCACCGCCCATGGAGATCATCAACACCAAGGGTTGCCGATTCGTTGCAAGCCTAGACTCCTTCCTTTCTTTCTTTGTTTCATTAACTCTAAATAACTACATTATAACATGGTATACCCAGGTATGCTCAATAATGCCCAAACAGTAGATGAAGACCGAATATGAAAAATAATATAATTGCACATAATCGACTTAATTCACCAATACGGACTGGGTAAAATTACATACAGTATGTTCTGCTGGCCAGAATTCAATAGGGATTCTGTTCTTGGCCGATGCACTGGGCTTTTATATCACTGATTGATATTTAGCTAAAAATTATATTTTCTCTCGATTCTTTTCTTTCTTAGTTATGTAGCACACTGCTTTAAATTTGAATAAACATAACAATGTGTTTAAAAAAGGTAAGAGGGGGGAAAAAACAGCAGCATTGTGTGATACCCCCGCAAAACTCTATTGTTAATGATGATATAAAAATCAACCCAGGTCATTTTTATCTTATTAACAATACCAAGCCAGCGTTCCATTCATCTAGATTTCCGTAAACATAGCCAGATTTTTTTTTTTTATTATTCTTAAAGATGGATTTTTCTCGGTTAATCCGAGTAAATTTCGGGTAAACCTACCAATCTAAATAATACTAGTTTTACCTAGGTTTACCCATATTTCTGGACTCATAACATATAAGTAAATTGACAACAATATTACACTGGGCAATTGGATATATACCTATATCATTTAGTTTTAAAACATGGTAACAGGCATCGAACTATCTAGATTGCTGCAGCGCTGGTAACAGAAGTTCTTTAGCGTTCGAACGTTGAAATTAGCATAAAAATTGCAAAACGTCACAGGAAAATTGCAAAACATCTCGCTGCGTTGGTGTGGCAGGCGCGCCCAACATGTCACAGCTATTGTCAGCTGCGACGACACATTAAACCGTTATCTTATTTGTTAATAAATCATAGAATTTTGACTCGTATTTACAGAGGCATTGGATGCTAAATGCACATGAAAAGAAGGCTTTAAATTCCCAATGCTTAATTTAACGATGCGCGACGTATCGAACACGGAAATGGCATAATGAAACACATCTTTATGAAATATAAAAAAAAAAAAACATTAAAGAACTGGCAGTAATAAATTCAAAGCTTGAATTGCAAAGTTCTGTGCATTTCGTCCCACCCGGAAGCTATAGTAAAGATTTCTTACGAAATAATTTACGCATTTATATGTTTTTTTTACTATACAAATAATATACCATACAAACTCGCTTCCGCCCGCCGTGAATATCAGTTATCCTGTAAACTTTTGGTTATACCTTGGGTACAGTTCATTTTTTCGGGATAAAAGGTAGGTAGCCTATTATTTACGACTTCTAGTATGAATTATGCAAAATTTCATAGGTATCATAGGTTCAGTAGTTAAGGCGAGAAAGCGGAACAAACACACTTTCCTATTTATAATATTGGTAAGGATATTAGGCAACCTATCGATTGTAAGTGGTACTTCATTAAGAGCTTAGAAAAATCGAAATGCTTGTTTCAAGTGACATTTGGACTAAACGCGACTTAGGTATACATAGAAAATGGTTGAAGTTTACTGAAAATTCTAAACGCTATGCTTTTCCTTACTTTGAATTAAATGAATGTAAATTAAAATAAAATTTATAGGAAAATACTGAAAATCAAAATTAAACTTTATGTTTCTAAGTACATAATATCATATACTGTGGTAATATAGAACAATTAGAAATTTATATATCAGAAAATTAAGTAATATAGTCACTAGATACTATTTTTATCCATTAAAATCATAAAATTGAACGATGATTGTTTCAAAATGGCGCGTGATTGTAAATAAATTCCTTTCCGTCCAGCCTATTTATTATTCTATACTTTTAGACACGATGGTGAATACGAATAGGTAAGTACATACAGTAACATACCTATATCAAAGGAATAGTTCAATTTCGTTAAAAGTACTAGAAGCATAAAAGTAGGAAGCGCCGCGCGCCGCCTTACCGCCGCGGCTTCCTACTTCTATGACTAGAAGTTACTATGCTAATATAATATCACGTAGGCAGTATTTTGATGATTGCAATAATTGTTCACTCCGCTGCAATAATGCACTCCTTTGAAATAGCTCCCCTCCGTCTCGCGGCGTCTCCCACGTGCCACCTCCTCCGACTCGCGCCGTACATTGCAGATAAGCGACGTGGCAATAGGCATTGATGCTCACTGGGGATCTCAATAGCAGGTTACCTCTTCAATTCTTTGATATCTATAGGATTAAAGAGACTTTTCTTCCTCAGGAATTTCATATAGAATGAAAAGGCAATGCGTTATTTTAAATTTATAGTGTGAAATAGCGATTTACGGAAATTTTCTCCCCAAGTGGTTAAAAAAACGTGTTATTTGTATTGGTAGGTAGTCAATCCAACCATGCAGGAAACTTATTAAGGAATTATTAGTACATAAGGTAAGAGCAGATGGCTAGCAAAGTTACGTCAAGCTTCACATCAAATCCTAATTGACCTTTATCGGCCTTTAATAATGGCTCCTTTGAATGTCGGCTGTCGGTCGGCAGCTCTCACGTGCACCATTGTGGGGAAGCATTGACGCTCCTTGGGGATTTGCGGGGATTTCTAGACAACGCTTTAGCCTACCTATCTAGCCGCTGAGACGTTTACGGAGTTTGCATTGCTTATCTAATGTGTATTGTGGCGATGTTTGTGTGGATCAAGCTGAGTATTACAGTAAAATAGCATGTACGCCAATATGTCAGGGTTAATTCTATCGCTTTGATATTGAGCTTTCATGCTGGTGAACATAAGAGAAATTAGCGTATCTGACCGAGTACGGAGCATACCGGGAGCAGAATTAAGTCGAGAGTAACGTTGTTATGATGGTAATGGCGTATTACCGCGCGCGCCGTGCGGCCATTTTCCGCGCCAGTTCTGCTACAAAATTGAAACGATTTTTCAGTGATGCGATTGCATCGGCGATCAGCATTCTCACTTTTATTATTCACGCCTTTAGAAATGATTTGAACGAATATATATAATCTCAGCAGAAGGCATTCAACGAGTATATGCGAGGGGAATTTCATAGCTAGTTACGACATTTATAGCGATTTTAAGTTTATGTTTGCTTTATTACGTCTACATAGCATGAAATTTATAATGTTATGAATGAACGACTAATGAGTAAATGAGTTATTAGATTTGTTAATATGAGGAGCTATTTTTCATCATCATTTATTTATTTGTCATCAACTCTTATTCATACCACTGCTGGGATACGAGTCTTCCCTCAATCGAAGGGGCTTAGAGCATACTCCACCACGCTGCTCGACTGCGGGTTGTAGGAGTTCAGTGTTTTCAGCCACTGACTTGGCTTAACAACTGTCATCTTACGACAACAGCCGGGACCGACGACTTAACGTGCCCTCCAAACCACGGAAGAGCTCAATATAAATAGACCCATCCACGAATAGGCTACGGTCGAAGTTGCTTGACTTGCATGCTCGATTAGACTGCTACGCGCAACGTCGCGAGCGAGCTCCTCGGTCACTTATATATATCTTATAATAATAGATGTATGTATAACTATTTCGAAATATTATCTCATAAAGTATCTAATATCTGTTGTCTACGTAAATATTAACTCTAATATCTGGGAACATATAAAATGTTAATAGCGTATATATAAGCCACGGCTAAGGACGCGTTGTTGGAACTTTTATATGAGTTGGCTAAACTAAAAGATATAATTGGAAAGCGAGACGCTTGTGCAATGGCGGGACTTGGCTGTACTGAGTGCAGTTACGACCTTAATTTTAGCTGTAAAACTGCACTTTTTCAGGGGATAATAGGTTAATTAAGGTTGCTGTGCTGTTAACGATCTTGGAATCTGAGAGACAGAAATACCCGTAATAGACAAAAATACGTCTAATAGACAATACGTCTAATTGTCTATTAGACGTATTTTTGTACGTATAAATTAGTGAGTGATCCGTTTAATTTAATTAATTAATTTACTATGATTTCTCACGTGAGTTTTTTTAAATAAAATTTTAATAAAATTTGACAAAAATACATTTATATTTTAGATTGAGGAGCTCGATGGTGTCGTTGCGCGTGTTAATCTGATTAAACACGTATGTTAAGCAACATCGACCGTAGCCTGTCCATGGATGGATTTATTTATCTCGAGCTCCTCCATGCTTCGGAGGCTACTATAAGCCGTCGGTCTCGGCTGTTGTCATTACATGCTAGTCGTTAAGCCAAGTCAGTGGCCGTTAGGTGGCTTAAAAACACTGGCCGCCGCCAACCCACAGTTGAGCAGCGTGGTGGAGTATACTCTAAACCCCTTCGATAGAGGGGAGGCCCGAATACGTAAATAATAAATAGTTTAAACATTACTTTCAACAACGCAGCTAGTTATGACATTAATGGGCGCAACGATAAATATATAGTTTTAAATTAACTGCCCGACTGGGGTAGGACTTCCATCTCTCAGAATGCCGTTGTCAAATAACAATTTCCTTGAGAGTTGTTGTGTTCCCGCTAGTGAGTGAAATCATCAGGAAGGAGTCGCTGCGTTGGCTGCGCGAGTGATATTTCATGTCGCAAACGTTTATATGACCGCGGTAACTGCTTCACATTACGTGGGCCGTATGTTTGTTTTTTTTTTCACCCTACGCAGTGTAAAAAAAAAAGGATTTTTATAAGTTCTGATCTCATCGTAACAACTGATTAATCTATAGCAGTGGTTCCCAACCTTTTATTGTTCGCGGACCACTACGAGGTTTTTGTTATTTGTAAGTCTTCACTTCTATGTAATAAACAAAAAATGTAAAAAACAAATGGTCATACACTTCTATGTAATAAACAACTAGTACAATGGTTATCCCATCAGGGATCTCTTCCAGTCAACCACAGAATACCCACAGGAGGAGACCGAAGTTTCGCGGGGCAGTTAGGTTTTTGTTGCGTGTAGGGTCCTCAACTGTCATATAAATCCATTATTTTGTAACTCGAGATTTGAGTATTTTGTATAATAGTGTTCAATCTCTTTCATTATGAGTTAGCGTAGCGTACATGGACCATAATTTACTTCTCAAGGACCACTGGTGGTCCGCGGACCACCGGTTGGGAACCTCTGGTCTAAAACAATATTACAATGTCAACTACAAATCCCCTGCCTACTTTAGCTATGTTAACTCAACAGCTCACATTTCTTCTTCGAGATTGGCATGTGTCCAACTAATTTTCTTTTTCGTACCTTATTTCCCTGTAAAACACGATTATAATAACTGTCCATATTAGGACTATTTGGATGGAGTGCCGCGACACTTGCCAAGTACTTTTATAGATAATTTGCTATTTAATGCCACAGTCTTTAATGTTAATTTGTTACGTGACATATTGTTACTCAGATTAGAGGATAGGATCAGCATAGTGGAATGTTTTGTTAAACTTAACTTATTTGCGAAATGTTGTAAGTGCAGTACCTTAACCTTAACTTTAATTTTAAATAAAACAAGCATTAATTAATATATCGAAATTATTTTCCAATTGGGAATGATTAATTGAAATAAAATAAATTAAATATGAGATTGGTATAAAATAAATTAAATAAATTTATATATTTTAACTAGTGGCCCGCCCACGCTTCGCTGTGTGATGTACAATCTTCCCGTCCCCATTACTGCAGCGCCATCTGCCGGGCTGATTTGTGAATCTAAACCATCCCGGGCGCCACCCAAACGCATACAAAAAAATTCATTCAAATGCCAGCCGTTTAGGAGGAGTTCAGTGACATACACACGTACAGTAGAATTATATATATATATATATATATATATATATATATATATAAAGATAAATACAAATTTAATTGAATGTTAAAGATAAGTGGAAAGCACTTATGACCCTGTACAATAGAAAAGCAAATGCCTAATAAATTCAGTATACTTACAATATATTTTATTAATTTGCTTTTTAATAAAAATAAAATGTGTTGAAATTGTATAAAACTAAAACGATAATTGCAGTATTATTAACGGTCAATGACGTGGCTTCGACACCAATGCTCGTGGGTTCGATTCCCACATATGACAAACATTTGTGTGCATGAACATGTCTGTTTGTCTTAGTTTGGGTATTTTCTATGTATAATAAGTATGTATTTACAAAACAAAAATGTATTTACGTATGTTTATTAGTTGTCTAGTACCCATAACACAAGTTTTGCTTACTTTGGGGCTAGATGGCGCTGTGTAATTTGTGTGACAATATTTATATTTATTATATTTTCTGTATTGAAGTGATATATAAGTAGGTAATAATGTATAGTGATAGTAAACGATGATTATAGTTATTTATTGTCTACATTCTTTTAGGTTACACAGGAGAGTATTTGATATTTATTTCTCTGTTTATCAACTTTAATTACGTGAATTATTTTGATTAAGCATATTTGACGTGGAAAATATGTGATGTAGGTGTATGTTTTCGATAGCTGCGCGGCGTTGTTCCGGCCGATAACCGTCGGATGTTCGCAACGCTTTATGAACATTCCGGCTGCTTCCAGCCGAGATTAGAGGGGAGCAGCGCAAACGGTTATATGCCTTCAAAAATGTACACTCCAGCCTTTTCACGATAATGATGTCGCTTTAAATGGTGTCTGAAACTTAAAATATATTTTACAAGAAAGAATTTAAACCCAATATATTTTCAATCTCATATGTGAAGTTTTGAGAGAAATAGAAATATAAAGTTTTCTCACATGGTTAGGAAGAACAGGGGAGATATTTTCCCTAAAATGCTTTTAAGGTAAATATTGTACAGTAACCCAGCACCGAGCAAGCAAGCGTTAAGGTCTCTCAGTTTATCTATCCAATAACCCCATCGGCTAAGTCAACGGGCACTGTTTGATGTTTCAGCCGGGCCCGATGCACCTCGGGAGCTCTAAGTGTCCCAAGTTATTTTTACCGTTCCCTTGCGTTGGTGCGCTAAAAGCATTTGTCTTGAATTTTTAAAGTGGCAATTGAAGTTTTAAAGCACAGTATAGACGTACGAGTTGGAGTTCTTAGTGATACTAAAGTTAGTAGCGGAGAAACTGAGTTACTTCTTGCTTGATTTTAGATGAGTAAAAGTACACAATCTTCATAGTGTGTTATTACAGTGTAAGCAAATATCAAGTATTCAAAACGGCGTCGCGGCGGAAGATTGCGGAAATGACAAACCGATTAGTTGCAAGCCCCGCGCCCTGGGAGAGATATATCCGGCGGAAGTGAGCAAAATTACTTCCCGCGTCGCTCCCGATGCGATGCACCGCAACAATGTCCAACCAAACTGCGCGACTCGATTTAAGAACGAGCTTTAGCTTAAAGTCCGCCTCCAAAGTTCAGAGTCGCTCGCTTCATTAGAATCCGAATTCCCACGGTTCATTAGGATTCCCCAGAATTCTCAGCGTTCATTAGAAATACTCGGGCGGCAGTGGACCCGGGCGTAAATAAGTGATTAACGCAGTTGGGATTGTTTTCAGACGGGCCAAAGCTGCCGGTGCGCGCCGCTGCAACTGCCCGGACTCAAGTCGAGATACATTTAAGATGAGCTGCCGTGCCGCGTCAACTCCGCCCGCTAATGTTTTATGAGATTACCTCCGACTTTCTCTGCAAATTGTCACTTTTATTTCTTTTAATACAGAAACAATGTGATACTTTTCAGTATTCAGCATCCGAAGGCGGCGGAGTAATCGACTTCGTTTCTCATAAACGTCTTCATATTCTAAACGGAAAATATTTATATAAAACCGACGACCCACGGCTGCTAGTAGGTAATAGGCACTTTTAAGCTGAATTTTATTACATCGCCATGAAAGAAGGTAAACGTAATACAAGGTATTAATCTGGATTCTGGACCGCGAGCTTTGTATTGAAGTTAATACTATATTTGATCCTCTACTTTGATTACGATTATTGGGGTTTATAGGTTTTATGTATTCGAGAGTTAACTTGGTATTAATCGTTTATTTGTCTAAATTCTAATAAATAATTTCAATCTCATAGTCATGTCTCATGAAAAAACAATATATTTTATTTACAAATGTTACTACAGCGATATTACGAATGAAATGAGTCTCTATCACAGAAATCTGTCAAGCGTACATATTTCAATTTATTTCTAATAAACCTAACTCATTTTTCACCGGAAGCTATCAATTGGTAAGTTGTAGTACTAAATGGAATTGGAAGATAATCGTATGATGTCATAGATATATATTATATAATTATGGTTATTTAAAATGATTACCATCAGATATAATTTTATGGGCGAATCTTCGTTAGTTATTGGTGCTTGCTCAGAAGTTAGCGGTTGGTTTAGGAGCTAAATGGACCCGCACGTCCGGACAAACATCGCGGAAATTCACAACTCAAACAAGTTTAAGCAAATTTATAACTTCCGAATTGGAAGCAGGCTGTTGCCTACGCCTATGTCGTACAGGACATGCTACCAGATCATCGAATTAGATATTAAACCTACGCTTTTATTATATCAGAGACAAGAACTTGGTTAGAGGAAGTAGAATAAATAATTAATTAACACTAAAAAGTTAGCAGTCACATTATCATCACTTTTAGTGCAATGCATTGAATTTTGAAGCTAAAAGAGCATTTAAATAAAGTTTAAGTCTATTTCAAAACGCAATCCACGACAGCGAATATACAATATTAAAATACATATGATCATTCTTTTGAATGCATTTGAATTTCAAAAGCGATTGAAAAAGCAATAGTTGTAATTCAAGTGCACGGTAAGCTCTATAATGTTAAAGAAGAGAGGAAAATAATATGAATATAGTTTCCTTATAACGTTCACGTATTGGATATAAAGATCGTATAGTTTTTGTGATAGGTTAAATAAAGACTTTGCGATAGTGCAATGAACATACATAGTAATATCTTTATCAAATTAATTGCTTTTTATAATCTGCATTAAAAAAAAAGATTTACATTACTTAAATCTCGGTTTATAACATAACATTTTTCGCTGACTCAACTAAAGTACGTTAGTTGTTTTTTTTAATTTTTTTATATTATTTTGCCTATTGCATGATCTCTTCGTTTATTTGAAGATATTCACACAAATATTTTTATTTTATCATTGTAAATATATACATCGTAGCACATCGCGTAGCAGAATGGCTACAGAAGTGCTACGATATTTAGTATTAGTTAATTTATATTTGAGAGGTTAGAGGAGAGACAGTAAAATATATTAAATTATAATCGAACTTAAATCATTAATTTATATAATTTAATGATATACAAAAGTGAATGTTAAGCAAAAAATCATAATAATATGCGCCTGAAGAATATGTTTCTTTTTTCTTAATTTTGAAGGATAAACAAACTTCTTCTCCTGTTTGCGTTAGGGCCGTTTAAATTAAATATATGTCTATCTATTTTACTTCAGTCTTTATGAGGTTAAAGTTTAGTAGGTATTATTTCCTCCTACATATACAATGTTTAAGTACTTTTTAATTATTACAAAACTATTTATTGCCTTTTGCTGCCTATATCATAAAATATTACCGAACTTTCACTATAATTCAGTAAATTAAATTCTGCAAAGTAAATGAGTACTAAAACTATTCGGAGATGTTATAAAACTGACCCTGTTGCATCATGTAAGTTTTATAATGTCGGGACTGCTCTAAGCTCGGATGGAATGACGTAAAAGCGTAGCTATTATTTGAAAGAGAGCGGACAAACAGAGTGGCAGCGAGGGTGCAAGGCCCTAGAGAGCAGCGCTCCGGCGGCGAGGTGCTTGCCCTCGCAAACTCGCAACCACTTCATACTCGGTATAAAGTCTTTGTCCAACGCCCCTTCACTACTTGCATCCCTGGGTTCCCTTTGTATCTGAATTATGTTAGTAAAGCAGGGCAACTCATCTTCGGTTGCCAAATTTGAAATCAATAATATATATGACCCAGTTCAATCATGTATTGTTTAGTGACATCTTTTCATTATGATATCTATATATTTAAAGTATAATTAAAATTGTAGTTTAAATTTTCAAATGTAAATAGGTACCTAAATTTTAAAGGAATTGTTATGAAATTTGGTTCACAGGTAAAATATAATCTGTAATAACACAAAGGATAGTTTTATCAAGGAAATCACACCCAGGACGGATACAACGGGATTGCGAGGGTGAAACCGCGGGCGTTCGCTAGTTTTAATATAAATTAATAGAAAGTAGAATAGAAAGAGTATTAGAATGATTTTTTTTTATTTTCCCGAAAATGTACAATAATTTACCAACAGCTGCGGTTTATACCGTGGTCGCAGTAGATATTTAAAGTAGTAACACGGTATAAGTAATAGTACTAACGTAGTAGTAAACCAACTCCAAAACAATTACAGATATCGACTCATTCTAACAAGTATTCAAGCTAGTTTCGTTAAACGAAACATTATATACCATTGTGTAACTTGCAGCGATTTACTTTAATTTTGGACGTAGAAGCAAAGGTACTACTGGAGTATGGCATAAGGGGTAGGTAAGTTGTATTGCATAATTTGTCTGTGGCGATGACCGCGAGGTGAGTGAACAAACTAGTTCGGGTTCAACAGCTCGAGGTTCGCGGGTTCGAAGGTCATAGCCCGCAGCTCCTTTGTTGCATAACGTGGATCTGGAATATTCCCACACATTCTAGTACTACATCTATTCGATTTACTGTGAGACATGGAAACGTTATGAAATACAGTCGTGCAATTTAAATATAGCGCGACTTGAGAGAATAATTTAATTTATTATGTTTACATGCATGTTCTCCTTCCAGTTAAGATTTGTGCTCTACTTCCTTCTTCCGATGAAGTTGAAATTTTGTATGTAACTCTGGTAGCAATACTACAATAACTATACACACACACAACACAGTGTAAGTAATAGTACTATCTAAACGTACGTAACGATATGGTTTTTAAATTAACTCGGAGGTATTCGTGAAGACATAGAGTTGAGATGAAAATTTTTTTTTATATATTTGTATGTATGTTGCGTTGCGATAATTTCGTACTGTTGTCATAAAAAAAGTAATAGTACTTTACTTATTTACAATATGAACATTCTGCCACTCTTTCGAATCGACCTCACCTCCCCTCTGAGTTGCACTGCTTGTTCGGCGCCGTATGTGGAGTGGGACTCAAACTCAAACAAATGCGAAAATATATCACTCTGTAGTTTCGAACCACGATTCGATAGAGCTATATCGATCTAAACACAGTATCTTAAATGAAAGGAACTCCACTAAATTTATGTTTTAAAAGATCTTAAATATATTTTATTAATTTATCTAATTCTCAGGGCTTTGTCGATACGGCGGCATGGGTGGTAAATGCATCGGATGCTGAAGCGCCACTTCCGGAATGTGAATTTGGTTGTAACTTCAGGGGGGTGCATGCTGTAGGTACTTTGCTTCAGTAAGGAATATTTCGATATCTGAATATATCATACATATTCTAATTGACTATTATTCTTAGTAACGTTTCTTTTGAATGCTATGTACGAGTATTTTGAACTATGCATTACAAAAGTGTGCTGAACTTATGAAACTAACAATGTTTAATATGTATAATTACAAGTAATATTCTTCATTAGGTTATTAATAAAGCACTTGTACTGTTCCACTTAAATATATTAATAATTAACTAGAGCAATTTAAGTGCTTTATAAATAACAAATTGTTAATAATGTTCCACCAAATGCCAACAATAAACGGCATCAACAATATTAATTATCTATTTTTTTTGTTGACTTTAAATATCATGATTATTGATATAAATTTCATTATATAACCGTGCACTTTAATACTAAAAATATATTTTGATTTCAAAGTTTTCGCTTCTACGTATGATTATTTATATTCGAATTCTCGAATGGTTGTCTAGTACAGACAATAATTCATTTATAATTTATGTATTGCTGCGAACCATTACGGTATGAAATATTCTCTATCGAATAAATTGACGTACTTAAATTTTAATGGGAATATAATAAGGACAGTTATAATTGTGAAATGTATATTGAATGCCTAATGATTTTTAGCCGTGTTATTATTAACTCAGGTTCAGTATTAGACTAGCTGTTAACCACATCTTCGGTCATTATTTTAATATTTTTTTTCCCGTGGAAATAATACGTTTTTACGGAATAAAAGTAAAAAAATTGTGAAAAGTAGCCTATGTCACTCTCCAGATCTTAATCTATCCCCGTATAAAAAAAAATGTCTCCATTATTTCTTGAAACAAACAAACTCACTTTCACATTTATTATATTAGTATGGATATGTGAAAGAATCTACAGATATACCTACTTCTTAGAAACTAGGAGATAAGATTTATTTCAAAATCCTTGAGACAGTTGTGTTTAGATAAATACCTATATGCTCAGCTCACCTGATGTGAAGCGGATACTGTAGCTTACACAAAATTTGTTCGTGTGCCGCCACTCTCGCAGCCATCGTAACAACTCCTTCCTTTTTGGCAACCTCACTCACGCGTAGGATACAACAGCTCTTTGGTTTTCGGTGAGGTGGCGATGCTTCCCCAGTCTGGCAGCTCATAATTATGTTGTACACTAACTTTCTTTCGTCAAAGCCTCGTTAGTTAATTAGAAGGGTGCGGCACGTGCGGGTAAGAATGACTTTGAGTCAATGATGATGGCGAGCTATATATACATTCCAAAATTATAAAATGTTACAATCTTTAAAATTTTAGAATGTGTTAATAAAGATTCTTGGGGTCAAGAATGTACCTCCACCTCACAGCAATACCGCAGCCAAATAACAATTTCCTTGAGGGTTATTGTGTTCCTGCGAGTGAGTGAGGTCACCAGAAAGGAAGGGATGCTGCGTTGGCAGCGGGGGTGGCGGCGCGCGAGCGATATTTTATGTTGCGAGCGTTAATATGGCTACGGTAACCGCTTCACATCAGGTGGGCCGTATGCTTGTCTGCCACCCGACGTAGTATAAAAAAAAAGTTATTCTTTCTAATGTGTTGTTCTTTGTTATTCTTTGTAATGCATAGCAAGCAGGGTTAGATACGATTTTCAGATGCCTGCACAGAGTTATATAAATTAAGTCCCACAATTCAAAGCGAACCTCATTTGCGTTTACAAAAGTGCAGATCATATTTTTTCTTCTGTGTTCAAATTGAAAGAACTGTAATATTCTTTTTTGTCTCGAAGCGAGCGGCGACCGCGTGCGCCGCACAAAGCCTCCTGGTTTTGTATTCGTTTCCTCACTCACCTGGAAAGGAAAGAAAAGAAAATGTTAATTAAGAGCCACCGAGCAAAATTGATATCGTCGGGAATGAAGCTACTTCTGTTATTGTAAACGGACGCTAACAGTTTGTTGTGTTGTGAGAAAATTACTTTTTATTGTGAGTTTAAAAGTCACAGTTTATCTATCTATATATATAAAACAAAGTCGGGTTAGTTACACCATTTATAACTCAAGAACAGCTAGACCAATTTTTATGGTTTTTAATTTGTTAGATTTGTATTCGTTCCGAATAGCAGAATAACTGTTAAAACATCGGAAAAAATAACAAAAAGAAAAATACTAAGGACGTACATTTTATCATAAATTTTGTACGGAACGTATTTTTCTGATTGATTTTGATACGGTACAAAGTTGGCCGGGCCAGATTGTTATGTACAGATTTTCTTCGTCCGTGTCCCGATATCTCGGGAGAATTTTTAACAATCCTTTCTTAGAAGACGCCTATATCATAACACCTACTTGTATGCCGAATTTCTGTTTGATCTGTGCAGTAGTTTGAGCTGTACGTTGATGCATCAATCATAGTCAGTCAGACGTCTTTTACATTTATACGAATATATTGAGATAAAAATAGGGATGGGTGAATATGTGCGCGGTGTAACGACTGGATATTAGGTAACGTGGGGCGGATGACGGTTCCGCGCAATGCCAAACGATCCTGAAACGTACATCTCATTAACACGTAGCGTCGATAATATGTGTAGGGAGTGGTCCGCGCGCGGTGAGCCGCGAACTAGCATTTGGCAGCGCACGCGCTCGTACACAGCCGGCTCGGTAAACTAAACAACTCGTAAAAGTGTAAAAGTCGTAACGATAGCGGTGGAGAGAAGCACCTAATATGAGCGGCGGCTGGAGCTGCGCCAGTCGCGCTCATTATCAGATGGGACGTTCCGGGCGCAACCCTTTCGTTTTACGATTGCCCTCTAATTACACCAGCGCTCAAGGCGGCGTGCTTTTTCAGTTGATATGAGCGTAGAGCGAGCGCGCCCTGCCAAATGGACATATTTATCGCTGCTAGCGGAATCGTTTACGCGGTTCGACGGCAGCGTCCGTAACAGCGTTGCGTGTTACGATCGCCCGGCTTTTTGCGATATGAAAAAAGTCTCGGAAAATGTCGCGGCAATGCAATAACAGAGAGCGTTGGTTTACGAGAGGCCGCTGATAAAGCCTGTGCGGATCGCAGTGTGCGGGTCGCCTTAACGACGTGTTGCCAATTTATGCCATGCGATAAGCAGAGTTTGTTTAGCCTCCGGCAAAGGCGAATTACGACCGCTGAATCACATGTCGCAATTGCTCGCGATTTGCAGCGAGTCGGTTAACCTATGTTACTTTTATACTGATACATTTTTCTGAGAGAAGTACAGCAGTTTATGTTAATATAAGAAGAAAGAAGAAGAAAATTAACATAACAATTAATTTTACAATATAAAAGTAACACGAACATAAAAGTAAGAACCTTTCGAAGTAAATGTAATATAGTTATTACGAAATGTAATACGAAATATAAAGTCTATGTTGGTGCCTAATGTTGAATGTCCCTGTGGTTGGGAACAGACGAAGTTCGGCATTCCTCGGCCGTCAGGTTGAGTATTATTGTAACATATTCAAGATGCTGGCTGGCGCACAATCGGCGGTGGAATACCGACTGGAATTACAGGGAATCGCTCGTAGATAATATTAGTATGCCAGCGGCGATGCCCACTGGAATGAGTCGACGTGATGCCGACGCCGTACGCCACGCCGCTCGCCGCTCGGCAAAGCCATCCGACGGCGTAACTATGCCAAAACACACCCAGTGACACCAATATCGTAAACCGATAAAACAGGTATATACAATTTGTGTAAATGGTCGTAAAATTAAATCCAATTAAAATTCTTGTAATTGGCAATTTCAAAGATTATCCTGCGGTTCATGGACGTTTTCGAATCGTAAGATTTCCTGTATGGATGTTCATTACTTTTTCAACCTCTCTCAGTATCAGCGCGTCTATGGTAATATAGTATGCAACTATTTATTAATAGCACTTTGAGTAAATCATATTATGGATTGTTATCACCTGTATCAATTACCTATATTACGATTTGCCTAAGATGATACATTACTAACAGTATGTTCCCAACAAAACAAATTGCATTGAAGATCACATAAATAGAATACGCGGTAAACACCATGTTCTAAGCAGATATAATAACATTATAATGATTGAGTATTATTACAAGGATAATATATCGTAAACCTATTTGGAAGGAAATCGGGCGATGAAAGATGAGGCCTTTTTGTCGGTGACTCAAAACAGAGCGCGTGACGGGCATAGGGTATTTGGGAGTGAATTCGGTTCGTAATCCAGCCATATTGACGGCGGGACATGACATGCATCGGCTTGGATCAAGCATGTGACGTGGATGTGGATATAAACTCAATAGTATTCCAAATATCCTTATCTTCTTTTATGTACTTACTTATTTCTTAGAATACATAAGTGCGGTGTTGGATCCGTTGTTGGATCCGTTTTTCTAGAAACAAAGTATATAATGTATTATTTTCAAATTCAATTTGTTTTTAATAGATTTCTCCAATTTATCCATATATGATCTCACAAATTAATCTCCAATAAGCTATCGTTTATTTACGTATATTACAAGTTTATAGCTGACAGCTAGAAATCATTAACGTAAACAAAGTAGGTATTATTATTAGCAATTGAGTGGATCTTGAAACCGGATCGACGGAATCAAAATAGAAACATGTACTGTGAAGATTGTTTTGTTTGCCTATTAAAATTTTTCAAGTGTCCCTTCAAATCAAATATTTGTAAGTCAAATTCGAGTTTATAAATGCGAAATTTAATTGGGGCATTAAGATTATGCGTGAAGATGAGGCGACTAGGCCCCGCTAGGCGCGTCCGTGACCCGCCCGCTAGGGGGCCGTCAACTCAATCTTGGCCCATTACGCTCGACAAATTGGAAAAATATTCAATTACACCTCGCTAAATATTGAATTATATCATGGCAAATTACAATTTCGCACTGCGATGTCACCCTGCAGGGGTGGTCCTCTCAAAACAACTGCATCATCGTTTGCATTCTGTGCATATAACAGAAAATCACAGTAAAATTGATCAATTAAAAGGGCGTAACTTAGAAAACTAAATGTTCAGTCACTCTTATATACATAATATTAAATACTTATTTAGTTATAACATGTGGAACTGAGACGGAGTTTTTCCCTGAGGGTAGTACAGGGAAGCTTAACGTTGCTCAACTGGTTATCATCATCATTTCTGGCAAAGTAAGTCCAGTGCTGAAGTCTCCCATAGGCCCGTAGGTCTCTCCCATAGACTTCCACAATGATCGGTATCCTGCAATCTTTATCAGATCGTCGGTCCGTCGAGTGGAAGTCCGTCTTACGCTGTGTTTTCCGGTCTGCCGTTGCCGGCTAGTTATGGAGAGAGCTCTCTCTTTGTGATTGTAGCACCAAACTAAATGATATACTTATAAGAATACGCAAGCTCAAGTAACAGGGGGCCGGCCACATAGCTCGTAGAACTTACAACTGCTGGGGAGAAACAGTTTTCGAGTGGCGACCCCGTATTGTTGGACGGGGTGTATGATGACCCCCCGCTCGCGAGCAACGACCTCAAGAAAATTGTAGGAAGACGACGGAGGTTTTTCAGGACATGGGTATGTGGAGGTTTCGAGAGGAGGACTGTTAAGTAAGTAAAGGGATAATAAGATGATGATGATGGCTTAATTTGTGAGTTGAGGTGAACTGTTGTTGTCTACTGCGAAGTTAAACAGATCAATATTCCCTTTCAATCAATATCCTTATCGTGTCTCTCTTTATACACCTATCCTTGTCGTACGATTGAGGTAAACATGTTTTGCATTTATTATTTAATAGCAATCTACATTCTGAAAGCGGATAATGATATGAATTGCGAAAATAGAATTAATAACTATAAAAAGGTATGGTGCAACGTCCCCATCGATTCGCTCGCAAGCACCGACGATCAATTTTTACTGGATGGAAAAATAATATACGCGCTTAAACACGGCGACAAGTGGGCGCAGAAATCGCCAGTTGAAGTAATTGGCAATTAATCACCGGCGTTTTCTATTTCAGCCAACGACAGTTCAGAGCGTGTACACATAAGAGTGTGTGTATGTGTGTAGGAGTACCTTGCTTGACGTCTGCTTCGCGCTAACGAGGTTCAGACTGCACCGCATGTGTTCTAATAACAGGACACTTGTTTTTTATTACGGCCGATCGTAAACACGATTACACTGGGAATAACTGGTACGTTAAGGAGTGTCTTTGTAATACCAGATAATAGATAAATAGTATTATACCTACTTGTTGTATACTAAAGCGAATCACACAAGGCGAATACATTATACCTATATTTAGAGCGAAATACGCGTGTAAAAGACTGATTTTGGGGTGTGTGATTCATCAACATCTTTGAACCAAAATTAACTTCACCTGCACGCGGTGCACCCTGTTGACTGACAAACGAAGCTTTCGCGAAAAGAGAGGTAGGGAGCGTAATTGTAAGCTGCCGCGACTGGGGAATGTACCTCCACCTCACAGAATACCGCAGCTAAATAGCAATTCCCTTGAGGGTAGTTGTGTTCCTGCGAGTGAGTGAGGTCACCAGAAAGGAAGGAGATGCAGGGATGGCGGCGCGGGAGCGATATTTTAGGTTGCGAGCGTTAATATGGCTACGATGACCGCTTCACATCAGGCGGGCCGTATGCTTGTCTGCCACCCGACGTAGTATAAAAAAAAGAAAAAAAAGTGACATTGCCTCTCATGCCTCGCGTATAGTAGTCTCTCGTTTTAAATATATATTATCGTCATACTATGTGCTTTACTGCGATTGGTATCACAGTAGGAAGTTTAGGAATATTAAAAATATTATTTCTACTCGAACAAACAAAAACAAACGAAGGATGGAAAATGTAAAACATTTTTAAGAAAGACTGTTGTTGTAGGTTAGCAAAAACGGTTTCATGATAATTTCATGATAGACATAATAAATTGGTGTTGGCATACGGAACGTGATAAATAACAAATTGGAATGAGCTGGAAGGAAGTTTAAAGCCGCAGCGATTGTCCGCCGATCTCAGTGTTCCCTCGTCCCACTTTATTCAGATCGGTATCTTTATAACATAATTAAGTAAATTTCGAAGTCGTCGCGCTCCGTCTCCGAAATAATAAGAGTAAAAGCTTAGATAACCCACGATTTAATGTAATTTTCCGTTATTTTCCCATCTTTCGTAATTAGGAATTTCGTCGCGAGTAACGAAATCATTCAACGTATCATATCTCCTGGGAGAGATTTTCATTCCGACGACCTTTTGTCGTCGAAATATTTCGACAGCGTTCGACTCAACTTCGGCGAAAACGGAATCCTATGAGACAATTGATCGGCTTTCAACTTTATATATATATGTATCTGCAAAGTTATAATAATCTTTTATTCATTTGAGACAGTTCACTGCATCGCACACAATGAAAATGATTAGGTACAGCCAAAGAGGGATGAAAAGTACGAAATGATCACTTGCATGAATTGAAAAGTTTCAGCAGCTTATTTACTCCTTCGTTTACACGACGAACGTCTTTGTTTTTGATGACAATGCAATTTAAGCTCCCATATAAATGTTATCGCGTGTTGAACATCACATTTATGTAGCTTCCTAAGCTTCGCCATATTCTTTGCGTTTAATAAAATTTTACGCCATATTTTCGTCTTGCTAACTTTGTAATTTTTCCTTCTATTTAGTAACAAGTATTATGAATACTAAAACTGAATAGGAGTTATTTATTTTGTCTTTTGAAGTCATGAAATTATAATGTCATTTTCTTGTCCTCATTTCATAATAACACAAATGTAATTTTTAAACAGTAATGATATTGCGGTTTTAACGATATTATCACGGCGAGAACCAGTGTTTAGAGTTCTGTCCGGTTAAACGGGTCGGTTGGTTATTTCCTTGGAGTGATTTATATCCAGGTATTTCTAGAGTGTTGGGCATGTGCCGGTAGTGATCGCTGAGTGGATTGCGCCGCGACACCTTTCAAACAAATTGTCTTGAGACCGGCCCGAGACGGTAAACAACTCACCCCTATGCAGATGTTCCTACTAAACCAAACACCTTCAATTTTCACGAGCTCTAGTACCGTCCCTGAAATTGCTCTCAACTCGTATCTTCGCCGTCAACAGTGACTTTACTGTTTATACGCCCTTTTTATTTAATCTGGAAAGTGACGGCGTCTCAACGATGTGTTCTGAAGTGTTATGGTAGTCCCAAGTGAACAACGATTTAATTAACGTCGGAAAGCTTAATAACTATTCACTTTGCACCTAATCCAGTTTATTCTAAACAAGTTGATTAATTACTGGACATGGAGAGCCGTGGGACAAAGTTCAATTGTTAGCGGAAAGCAGTAGAATTTGAATAGTTTATACGCAGCTGTACAAGTCAGAACTTTTATTCTAAATTAAATATTACGAGAATGTCAACGGTTTCCTCGGAATACAAAAGTAGAAGTAATTAGCCGGTATTATGGATAATTTTCATATTATATATTAATTTTCAGATTACATATATTAAATTATTTTCTAAATAGGAATTATGTTCCGTATCATAGTATATGTATATTAGTAATTAATACTTATCAAAATGTCAGCGTTAATGGGTGTACTCGTTGATATTGTATTGTAAACAAAGCCAATTCGAAACTGTTTCATGTAAGTAAAATTGTTTTTATAATTTATTGCAGGCATGACAAGTGAGCTGCGTGAAACGGTAATATTTACATTGCACTGTTGATGAAAAATGTACAGTTTTTATTTTCGTTACTTACTACATAGATATATTTGACTTATATCAATGATATTACATTTAGGAAAAATATCATAGCTTTTTACACATTATAATACTTAGAGACACATAAATTACATAATAGAATAAGCAAGTATATATCGAATATTGGGATTCGCATAATACACATTGAAAATATAACCAACAAAGGTAATTATAATGACAAATTTGTATGTACGCAATGTTTCGTTTATAAACGAAAAATATATTTTATACCCCAAGTAAGAAAAGGCTCATTTAGAAAAAAAATTCTTTGTCCAAATAATGCACGTGTCAAAATGTCGTGGTATTAGTAAATTTGCAACAATATATAATTTGTAAGATAAGACAGCGTAAATATATGACATTTTTTTTTTGTCGAATTCCAAGTATACCATGTAATAAAATATGCTCGACTTGGCGGGGGCACTGCTGTGCCCCCAGATAACTTAACCATAACAAATTCAGCTTGTGCAGAGAAAAATAAAGCATGCACATATCACACAGTCACAGTCGAGTATTGAGCACTCTTGCTAAAAGCAAGAGTGCTCAATACTCGACTGGAACACGAAAAATCTAAGATGACTGTCAGTAAACTAATACTATTGACTTACACCAACATCATCTTTAATAAGTGTTATCTACAATATATAATTTATACATGTATATAAACAATAATATTCAGGGCTACAAAAATTGGAATTAAACAGAAGAAAAATGATTCAATTTTTTCTTTGAAAACGTCAACTCGGCAGTTTTTACAATATCTATCTATCTTTATATTCTATATTATAAATATACAAAACATCAGAATGTATAAGCATTCTGATCATCGCACTGTGTCAACTCATTATACATGTTTAAAAATATTAAACGGCTTTCTATTTAACTATAAAAATTATTTCAACTACCACTATATAAATTTAATTTATTTTTATAGAGATTTTTATTACGTAAGTTTAAACGTAGTATACATTGTAAAAGTCATTACTCTCGGTCCCAAGATTTCTTTTGAAGATCGTATGTTTTAGAGACTGAAATAATTTAAAATTGTGATATTGAGATATTTGTTCGTTTTGAATTGTTATTTTATTAGCGTGTTAAAAGACTTAAATCATTTAAATCCTTAAAACGTGTAATTTTCCTGTTCACTGTATCAAAACTGTCTTGGAATCGACAGGAAAGAAAAGCAATTTTTCATTAAAAAAAAATTAAAGTTAAAAATCGTTTTGACGGTCGGAGAAAAATATTGGTTCCGAAAATTTTGATAGCAAAGCGTTTTTATATGTATTTTGTTATAAAAAAAAAATTGATAACATAATACATCAACTCTATACAAGTACGAAGTCACCGATATACGCTGTTACAGGATACATAAGCGAACTTTGCACTGTGCTGCATATGGGCTTCCTATGCCTGCATGAGTGTGTCGATATCGATAGTTGGAATTGAGTTACTGATCAATATACTGTGACAGTAGCTTTGGAATTGAGTGGAATAAATGTACGCATACAAGAGCACGACTAATAGAGCGAGCTTCTAAACACAGAATAAAAGATATGTCTGCGTTGCTGCAGCACACATACACACAGTTAGTTAGTTAGTTCCAGATTTCATTTAAATTTGCCTTTTTTATACAACGTCGGGGGGCAGACATACAGCCCGCCTGATGTGAAGCGGTTACCGTAGCCGTATCAACGCTCGCTACATGAAATATCGCTCGCACGCCGCTATCCCCGCTGCCAACGCAACAGCTTCTTCCTTTCCTTCTGGTGATCTCACTCACTCGCAGAAATAGAACATCCCTCAAAGGAATTGTTATTTGGCTGCGGCAAACTGTGAGGTGGAGGTACTTTCCAAATCGGGCCGCTTATAAATACGCTGTATCCTACCTCTCTTTTGCCAGAGCCTCTTTCGCTAGTCGGCAGAGTGCACCACGTACTAGACTTGCGCAAAACAGTTCACTGTACTGAAAAGAGAGATGCAGTTCTTTTGACGCAAATGAACTATATCACTCATCTAGTTCATTTAGTTCAATTACTTCTGTAGTTCTTTTGACTCACTAGTTCAGTTTAGTTCAATGTATCTTTGATTCAATCGACTCAGTAGTTCTATTGACTGATTCCTTCTACATTCTTCTCAGTTCTATTGCATCATTTTGATGACATTGTATTTTTGTATTAATTAAGTATAACTAATTAAATATTTTATAAATTCCCTTACAAATATTGATTTTCCTTGCAACTTTTCACAGGCTTAGGACTGTTAACCTTGAGTAAAAAGAAATTATTTAGTGGTTAAAATAATAATTAATATAAAAATTGAGCCTTGTATCTTTACTACTATAGCATATTTTCGCTAACAGCTTATGGTTCTTATGTCCTTAGCCTTAGAGTTCTAATTCGGTCAGTCAACCACGCACGAAACTATCTGTTTCGTTTTATCTCGAACAATTTCAGAATCTTCCGTCCTTTTCGCTCTTTTAATTCTCTATAATTTTGGCATTACAACGTATCTCTCTTATTCTAGCTCGTACGCTTTATGTATTTCCGTTCTTTTTACTCTTTGTCACTCGATTGAACTAAATGACGCAGTGAACTATATGGGACAAGAAAGAGTGAGTGACAAGAACCGGCTTGTATGGTGAACTGGTACAATTGAACTACTCACTCAGGAACTACACAAGTCTACCACGTACAGGTGAGGCGATGATGACTTTGGCTCTAAAGATCGTAGTGAGCCAAATATACCTCTAATATTTTTTTTCTAAATGCCTTTAATATTTAGAACGTTAATTCATATGTTTGTACTAACAAAGATGCGTCTTTAGGGTTACAGCCTACGTTTACCAATAAGAGGTATAATTAATTTGTCGTAGGTGTCTACGGCGTAGACAGGGCTTAGCCGTAGCCGCCTGTTGGCACCAGCTACGAATGCGCGAGTTGCCAGCCCGGATAAGCCTCCGTTACGTACAGACAGATGGTAAGACACGCTATGTGTTTAGATTATGAGCTACCAAGCATGTAAAGGCTAGTTTTAGATTGTTAGCTAACTACTTGGATACAGAAATAAATAGAAGCGGCCATTATTTTAGCAATATAATTACGGCTTAATACTATGTCGTAGAAATAATTTATGTCCTACCTGCCTGTTTTATTGGAAGGTAACTTCGATATTTGGCAAAAAATATTGCTCAGTATCCAGGCAATAATTCGATTACACTAAGCAATGTTCTTTGGCGGGTATCCAATCAGTTGTAATACATGCAATAAATGTATATAAACATTGTTTATCGATGAGGACAAAATCACTGAAACTTCTGTACTGATTCTAACTTTAACAGCTCTCTTACTAAATACGTAACTTAATGTAATCTTTCTGAATAAGATTTCTCTCTTTATTACATTTTTAAATATAAAAAAGCATTTATACGGTTGATACTGTTGATTGTTGGCGCTTGGTGGAATATTATTATCATAATGTTATAGTAAAACACTTGTACTGTTGCACGTAATTATATGTAATTTTACCGACCGGACGTGGAGGGGAATGAGTGTACCTACATATGTTTGACAGTTTTATTTAAGACATTCTGATATAAGGTCATTTTAAAAATCAGTCATTTTGGGAAAAGGCGTTTTTGAGATTAGTGCAGTTAGAGCACAGTACAATTAAGAAATCGGACCTAACCAACCGGAAGGGTGGAACAGTACAAGTGTTTTATTATAACTTTATGAAGCATTTATACAACCATAAATAAGAGGCACCCGTCGGTAGCGAAGCGCAGAATTGCGCTACTGTTGGAAGACAATCCAAACAGTATCATTAAGCAATAGAGTTGATATCATTAACTTAAATAATAATAATAAACGATTAACAAACAATATTCCAATAAGCAGTTATTCATTGAAAAATAGAATCAAATAGAATAAGCGCTTATTGCAATGTTTTTTTATTTTATAATCCCTTGTGCAAAGCGACAGTGACACTTCCATAAGAGAGTTTTTTTACGGATAATAATAAAGCTAATTAATAAAAATTATAAAACTTGCCGACTATTAAGTATACTAACTTAGCGACTAAAAATGATTACTTAGCCCATAACAAACCTAACCTAACCTAGTATTCCAGTCGCTCATTTAAAAATTTTTAGTCGCTCATATTAATATTTTCCGTTATTTACTAACCCAACGATGGAAAGTTAGCAATAATATCGTTAACCTGCCTACGCTGAGGTCTAACTCTAAAGTGAGGCAGCTCTTTACAATACAGGCCATGTTTAAAAGAACTGTTTTCTACATCTAGTTCCTAATCCCATCTGGTCATTATAGCTTATAAAAGGCTAGTCGACAATGTTCTAAAATTATAAAAAATAATTATCAGTATCGTAAAATATACAAAACTAGAACGATCTGTGAACTTAAAATTTTCATCATTATGATCACAGTTTGGTGGAAAAGTCCATTTTAAAAGTATGAAATTATTTAATGAAAAATAATGTAATATACTATGACTTTTGTTACGGCACTAGCTACATAAATGCAATATTTATAGTCGCTGTCGTATAAATTTCTGATTTATGCATTTATATGCACGCTATGACGTCACCTCTTCCTATTTTATATTAGGAAGAGGTGACGTCATAGCGTGGTGGCCTTTTGTGTGGAGCGTTTTCGGGATGGTCTGAAATTGAGATATTTCAAGTTATCATATTACGAGAAGTTTTTATGCTATCGAAGGACCTATAGTTATATTATTTTCACGTCCTTACGTAACAAATTGAAAAAAATTACAAGTCGCCTATTATTAAAATTATACACGGGCGTTATTATAGATACGCTAAGGTATATCTAGTTAAGTATGACTCTATACATATAACGGAAATAACACTCGCGTTTTTCCTATAAAAGGAAAAAAAAATCCAGCGAAATAACAATGTGGGTTATTAAATACATACGTACTTAGTTAGTCACCGTACAGGTGTAAATTACACGCAATCAGTGCTAAGTGCGAAACACTGCATGTCTAATCAAGTGCATAGGAATACATATCAATGCAGCCAGGTGTAATGCCAAGATAATGTGACTTAACAATCGCGCGCTATTTCATGACTCCACGCTGTTGGAAGCATAATATCATTGTAACTTGTAATTGGATGAATGGTACCTAAATTGAGTAGAATACTGGAGGTAATTGAATGCTCTTGGTATCGGTGGACATTGAACTTTGTCGTGTTATATTGAACATTATGTTAGATTTTTTAATACTAAGTCGGGTGGTAGACAAGCATACCGCCTGCCTGATATGAAGCCGTTATAGTAGCCATATTAACGCTAGCGACATGAGTTCGCTTATTCGAGTATTGTTTAATATTTTATTATAATAATGGTTTGAATTTTTTTGTTATAGTATATTAGGCTGGGTAGGGTACGGCTGTAGGTAAGAAAGGTTACCGGGCTACGGTCAAGTTACGGTTAATAAAGTGATATTTTTGCGATATATTTCAAGTTGCAAGCATCTATAAGCTATAATATACGGTCACATAGGTGACCGTATATTATAGCGTATATTATGTGAATAGTCACAACAGGGGAGTAAGTGGTTCATCAATATCTTTGAACCAAAGCCAACTTCACCTGCGCGCGGTGCACCCTGCTGATTGACAAACGAAGCTCTGGAAAAGAGAGGTAGGGAGCGTAACTGTAACCTACCCGACTGGGGAATGTACCTCCACCTCACAGAATACCGCAGCCAAATAACAATTCCCTTGAGGGTTGTTGTGTTCCTGCGAGTGAGTGAGGTCACCAGAAAGGAAGGAGATGCTGCGTTGGCAGCGGGGGTGCCGGCGAGCGAGCGACATTTTATGTTGCGAGCGTTAATATGGCTACGGTAACCGCTTCACATCACGCGGGCCGTGTGCTTGTCTTCAACACAACGTAGTATAAAAAAAAACAGGGGGCCGTATGCTTGTTTTCCAACCATTGCAGTATAAAACTAAATGATATCGTGCTAACTTTATGTTATGCATTATGCAGATTTACTAAATTCTTTTTAGGCGCAAGTTTTGTACACGAAAATAAACAACTTTTACTTTAAGGTCTACTGTCAAAACGCTTAAAAAGTCAGCAAGTCAGCTCTTCCGTACACTTTAGTCCATTATGAATTAGTCTTTAGTCATTATGTCTTTTTATGAAATAATGATGATAATGATGGAATAGTAAAGTTGTTTGCTTTTACGTACTGAACCTGGGGCCCTACGGCCCAAGCTGAAACCGATTCTCATCGAATATTTTGATTCTCAAAAATAGGTCTTAAGTTTAAGTTATTGACAAACATTTTTAGCTTAACCGGTAGAGCTTCAGGGTTTCTACCAGCTAAGCTAAATACAATTGGCTCTAATCCAAGCTAAAGGTAGATTTTCGCAATAAAAAAAATCCGATAGGAATCGACTTCAGCTCCTGCTCCTGATGGAAATGCAGTATTTTCAACCTATATAAACAGAATAAAAGTTGATCTGCTATTGTATGCAATACAATGGAGGGCTTAAAGGGTAAGCCATACTAGCGGAGACAGAGATACTTGGCCGGCAGGTAACGATGTCCGTGAATCCACTTTAGTGAGAACACAAACGCCTTTGCATGTAGTACAATGCAACTGCATTCGCACGATACATTTTAACATAGAATTTTTACGTATTTTATCGTTTGACAAATCGCTCGTACCATTGTGTATGATCCTTGTTCGATGTCGTAAACCGCTGAATCGGTTGCCAATATCGTATAAATCAAGAGATAGATGCGCGCCTGTTTTCTGTATGTTAGTGGTGCTATTTTTGTCGGCTCGTTCAGCAAACGTTTTTTTTTATCAAAACTCAGATGAACGATATACCTATCATGACCCGTACTCTACGTCTGCTTACACGACCACTTGCTACCCAGTAAAACATCGATAAAATATTTAATTATCTAAACAGAACTCATCGTCGAGGTTTCTTGCGGTGCAAACTTGATTTTCTTCTGTATTTAGGCGTTTTCGTAGTGGATTCACGGAGCTATTATTATTTAGTCACAAATTATGCTAAATAATGATAGCGCTCCGAATCCATGACATATTTATGTTAATTAAATCTTCTTAGACGTTCAAATTGTTCGGTAATGTTCAGTCTTCTGTACGGTGTGATCTCGTCCACGGTCGCTCACTCAAGGAGGTTGTGATGGGCCGAGCATCGTGTGCACACATCACACCCAGGTTGAGTGAGTTACCGGGAATGAGCGATCTTCTTTCTTCCTTTTAGTTTCGTAAATCTTCTCTCACATGTTTTAATCTTCTTCAATTACAATTATAAATATATAATAAACTTATGTGTGCATTTTATTTTTTTCTAATTTCTTTCTGTCATAAAAAGCTACGTAGTTGATTTTTACACGTATTATGGTAGAAATAAATATAAGCTATAAACTCAAAAGAGCTCGTAGGATGAAGTCGAATCTACGAACTCTTCATCAAATCACTTAAACTTCGTAAAAGTTCCAACGGTAATTAAGAAAACAAAATATTTAGGTACTTAAAATAAAACTACATAATTCATAAATTGTTATAATCCCTGCAGACTTAATATTTATAAAAACTTGTGTATATAACACTGTTATCGTTAGATATACATAACGTAGCATATTTATATTTTGCAACTAAAGACAAAAGCCAGTAAAGTATAATTATAGTTTATTGGGAGCCAAACAACCATACAACCGATAATATGATATTTTATATATCAGATAATATAATATTAGTATTAGCCTGTAAATGGCAAGGAGTATTAGTTTGCGTGTTAGCACCCCCGCTGTAACAGTAGTTTCACTTGCAGAGCTTGCAACTAGTAGGAACGCAAGCTTGATAGAAAATAACAATATCCCTATCCCTACTGTAATATTATAAATGTGAATGTGAGTTTGTTTGTTACGTTTCTACGCCGTAACTCTCAACCGAACATCATGAAACTTTGTACACATATTTTCAAAGGTATTAGGAAGGACATATGATATTTTTTTTATTTAAAAAAGAGTAAAAGCGGGCGAAGCCCCTGGTGGAAGTTTAGTATACTAAAACAAAGTCACAACTAATTTTGTTTTATTAGTATCTATAGTATTTTTATTTAAAGCCAGATATCTATAGTATTTTATTTATTACACTCAAATTGCTATATAAATCCGTAAGAGCGTTTACGGAATTTGTTTGATGGTGCGATGAAAATAGCCCGCTGCGCGCTGTAAAGTTTCGCTTGTAAACGATCGAACGTCTTATTCCTGCTATTTTTGGCGGAGCAATGCGCTGTTTTCATAATAAACATACTTATAGCTGTTACTGCTACCTGTTACCTTCGACCGTTGACCGCCATGTTGGGGAAATCCATAAAGATTCTTGAGGTGTAAGTTGTTCATCAATATCTTTGAACCAAACTCAACTTCACCTGCCCGCGGTGCACCCTGCTGACTGACAAACGAAGCTCTGGCGAAAAGAGAGGTAGGAAGCGTAATTGTAAGCTACCCGACTAGGGAATATACCTCCACCACCACAGAATACCGATGCCAAATAACAATTTCCTTGAGGGTTGTTGTGTTCCTGCGTGTGAATGAGGTCACCAGAAAGAAAGGAAATGCTGCCTTGGCAGAGGGGGTGGCGGCACGCGGCTGATATTTTATGTTGCGAGCGTTAATATGGCTACGGTAACCGCTTTATATCAGGTGGGCCATATGCTTGTCTGACACCCGATGTAGTATAAAAAAAAAGATTCAATCAAAAATAAAGAAAACATTACAGGAAAGGAAATGCACGTAATCAGAAACAAGACATTTTGGGAAAATGACGCAGAACACCAGAGCTCAAATGTGGGTTGGCAGAGGTCAGTGTTTTCAAGCTGCCTAAAGGCCTCTTACTTGGCTTACCGACAGTCATCTATTTACAACAGCGGGGACAGATAGAAGAACGGAAGACAGGCTACTGTTAACGTTGCTTAACTAGGACCGGCGACAGTCTTATTTCTAATAAACATATCTTCTGGAATAAAAAATAAATCTTCTGGAATATTTTACTCCAGAAGTTTTTGATAATGAGTTAGGTTTCAGCAATGCAATGTTATATTGGTGCTTGATGATAAACATAGGTTGGGTGACGTGGTGACAAATAAGACTAAACGTTTATATACAAGCAGAAATATACATACAAGTACAGTCAATCGCTAGACGGTAATCCTACCAGTTTAAGATGGTCCTAAATAGACACGAGATCACTGCGTTACAAGCCGTTTACTGTACAGCTCATTTACATATTTTGTGGTGGCAATCACTCAACATCGTCAAGGATTTATTTATCAACCTCACAGAATACCCTAGACAAATAACAATTTCTTTAAGGGTTCTTGTGTTCCTGCAAGTGAGTGAAGTCACCAGGATGGAAGGAGTTGCTGCATTGGCAGTGAAGGTGGTAGCGCGCGAAAGATATTCATGTTTCATGTAAACTTGTTTGCCATTCGACGTAGAATATAAAAATGTATTCATAGAGATTCCGCGAACCTTGTCGGCAATATTAATTAAATATTTAATTGGCCATATAGAAGCACTACTACAAATTGTTATTTGACCAAATAAATTGTATTGTGGCCAAGGAAGGGGTGCACTGCGACGGGAGCGCCATCTATTATTTACAGTGCGAACTGCGTCAATCTACCCTCGTTTACATCACGATTAATTTAATTTGCTTTTTCACAGGCTTCTTCCATTCCCTCATTGTGATGTGGAGGGTTGAGCGCGTGAATTTTCTCGTGATTTGGTAACGGAGGCGGTAATTAGAGCAATTGTGAGGTTTCTCCATTTGTTTTTAACTGTTTATTACTGCGAGCGGTTGTTTTGAATGTTTGCAGAATTAGCTTAATGTTTCACGTCGCTGTGTATAATTTTCTATTAGCACCTTATGTTTTAAAACATTATCGAGATTTATAGCGATCATGGGATACCTTTGAAGTCGTTTGGATATTAATTCCGTGGCAAGGTCTTGCGGTGGTTCACTGAATATCGAGTATCGTGCAATGCGATATCGCGCGGAGAGTGTTGGGTGACGGTAGACTTGCGCACGCGCCGACAGAAGCCGCCCACAAGCTCACTTCCGTCCGGTTGCTCGCATTCATGATATGATAAGGCTTCCTGGTTAATTGATAAATATGTTATCACTATAACATTACAGTTATTACATTTAAAACAAAGAAGGAAAACAAATACACACGTCCCCAACTGTAATAATTTGATAATGATATAACATTAGAATAATGCTTTCTTATTTCAAAGAAGATATAATTATCTAGTTATTAGTTTATTCCTATAAGTAATTTATTCATCGCTACAACCTTATGATCGAAGCTACAACAGAAGCACGCACCCTATGTCATAGTGACAAGCCGCTAAACTCAATGCAAAGTTGCTGTAAATCTTCATCTAAGTGAGTATACAGTTTAAGCACGCGCTCGCGTCGTCGCCTTCAATCTAAGTTTCTCCCGACCGTTCCCTGTCCGCCACACTCCTGCATAATGAAATCGGGACTGTTTCACAATTCACAAACTTACTTCCCCGATACCGTCAATAATTACATCCAAGTCTTAGCACAGCACGCTTGAGTACTAACATCAACACAAGTCAGTACAGTGTACGCGAATAGATGATACATAGGGGGTTTTCACGCAGAGTTACATGATTTTCTGTAGACCTTTTTATGCGCTTGCCCTTATCTAACGAGCAGTAACATTTATCTAGTATCTGTCACTTAAAGCCTTTGCTCTCGTGTAAACGCGCGACCTTATTTTTTGCTGAGGGCCGGAGCTATCAGTTGGTCCCGCGACACAATATTACCCTGCACGACGATATATCGCGTTCGAATCACGTCATCGTTCACCCGGCGCGGCGGCGGCTGGCGGGGCGCCGGGCGTGGCCCTAAATGATGAGTTTACGGGAAGCTCGCATAATGCCTCTGGCAGATATGGGCCGCTGCGCCCGTTGACACCACCGCGGCGTCGTTGTCGATATTACTACGCAATTTTTAAATGTCTGTAGTGCACTATCTACCATTATCTATATGAAGAAACATTATAAATTATTATTATAATGAAGTTATAGAGTTTAGAAAGATTTTCGCTAAAGTTTCAAATAGTGTAACTGACTTTCTTTCGGTATGGTAAAGATGAGGAAAGTTTGTTCTCTGATTGGCCGTTTCTATATGCTGGACTGGGTGTAATCCAGCCGAAAGGGACTCTACAATATACTTATGGGACAATTTGAAAATATAAACGTATGTAGACTTATTTTCTCGATATTGAAGTTGTTTTTGGTCACTTATCTGTATCTCGAAATCAGTTTTTATTGTGATTTCGATGCCAGTAGAATAGTAAAAGTTGTTTGTGAAAATCTTTACCTTCCCGCTTGATATACGTGCCGTGCAAATACAAAAAAGATAAATAGACAATGTTACTGCCTTACTTGTTAACAATGGCCACCTTGACTCTGAGGTGACACGTTCGATTCCCGCACAAAACAAACATTTGTGTGCATGAAGATATCTATTTGTCTTGGTCTGGGTGTTTTCCATAAATTATATGTATATATTAAAAAAAAAACAAAAAATGTATTTAAGTATATTTATCAGTTATCTGTACCCATAGAGGTTTGGGATTAAATGGCAGTATGTAAATTGTCTAAGAATATCTATTTATTTACTGTATTAAACAAATTTAAAATTCAACATTTTAATAGCATTATATCCCAGTATAGGTTAGCTTAAAATATTAATAAAGTTATAATAGAGTACGTTACAGAAATTAATAGTGACATTGTCCACGAAACCTCGGTATGACATTAGTATTACACAATAACGCATCTGTTATAACCGTACACGGACATCTGCAGAGAGGAGACGGTTATGAATCTAGAGTGTGATGGATGGACAGCCAGAGAACCACACCAGCGCACAAACAAACACATCCGTATTATAGATTTATGAAGCTCTATGTGTATGTATGTTGTTAACTAGTGTTAGAGTTTATGGGACAAATTGAACCGAAAAAAGCGAAAGCGAGTTCTATAAGTAATATTACTATATTTTAATATCTAATTATACTATATAAGTAATATAAATATATAAGTACACTCAGAGTATATACATGAAATAATGTAATAAGAATTGTATATGATTATTACACTATTAAGAAATGTCAAGTATTATACGACGATAAGTCAAGCAGTATTGTACTTATAATTGTGCTGTAGTATAAATAGTTGATCAATCAAACAATAACGGAACTTCGTTTCAAGGAGGTGTCCCCAAGATGAACCTCTGATTTTTCGATTCCAAAGATTTGTTATAAATACGAGTACATAGACAAACTGCAAGGTAAATAGACAGAACCTACTTTACGTTCATTGAGTGGTCCAGTGAAATTTAGTATGACTCTTCAAAACTAGTACAGGTAATACCATAGTTTGTATGACACTCGTTGATAGAATGATCATATCGTCGGCCTAATTATCAGTATGCATAACTCCGTAAAATATCGAAATAAGACTTTTAACCATCCTGTGGAGTATTTTGAAGCCTATCTTTTTTATTAATTGGATTACTTCATATCTGCTACAAAAATATCACTAAATTGTTATGAAGTTAATAGTAAAACCACATATCTCCTGGGCGCCATTATGTAATATGCAAAATAAACAGTTTTTACTTGCTCCTATAAAGTTCATCCAGAATGAGTTACGCAGTCTGATAATTAAGCCGATGACAAACTGTTTATAAATGCATTATAGAGATTAGATTTATAAGAAAAGTGCAGATAAGACTTGTAAAAGTTTTCGTTACTCATCTGTAAAGTTTCACAAATGTATAAATATGTAATTAATGACGTTGTGTATTCTCGAAGTTGATAAATGCTTAAACGCAGATCGCATTGTAAATAAGGAATTGCGATAGTCGATAGAATATTCAGCTGAAAACTTTAAAAGCATTTGTAAATTAAATTAAGCGTAACAGTAAAGCAATTTGTCGAGTGATTTTACTCACCCTTTTCTGGCGAGTGATCTAGTGAAATATGTTCTATCTTTTACACAGAGTTCGTGAAATTAAGTAAAGTTTTAAGATATGCTGTCATCTTTACGTTGAGTTGTACGTTGAATACCATTAAGAATATTACGGATACTTTTGCTGATAATTCTTAAATTCTTAGTTTTTTGAAGTATATTTAAATATATTACAAGCTTAGGAAGTTTGCTTTGTGAATGTAGAGATTGATATATAGATACACATATTCCTTTGGACAGCTCTATCTTATATAACTACTACATAGTTTTATATAATAGTAGGTTTTGTTGTTGCTTTTAATAATTTGTCCTATTTTATTTAATAAATTATTTTCTACAGTAACATAATTTAATAAATAAATAAATTAGTGCCGGAATTAGAAATAGGAGGAATTGTAATTACATTTTTTTTTTACTTAAGTAGGTACATATTAAATTTATACAAATACATACAACATACACGCTGTATGTTTATTTGTATATCTCTGACTCTCACGTGTAAAATGTATTCTGGTTTGGTTGGTAATTTCTATACCGGTAGTAAATTCAGAATACGAATGAAATGCGAGCGAAGACGAATGAAAAGTTAGCTATTAATATATAATTAAATGTCGTCCTATTTACATCGAATACAACCTATAATATCTAAAGTTTAAGGTGATGTATTGAGGACCGAGAGAATGGTTGCACGTACATTATCTACTTTCCACGTGTAATGTCATATATATTACGTGTTTGTATAAGCAACACTACGACAGAGCACTTAGCGGAGCGCGTTCGAGACGGGGCCACATCAATCACAACACAATTTTATATCAAATGTCGCTCTCAATCAATTTGTGCGGGGATCATGTTCCCACTATCACGCTGCTCTACCTAGCAACACTAGTTAGCTCGTACCTTCCTTTCACATTTGTCCACATAAGAAAGGGGTTGCTTTTAGAAACTATCTCTGTGCTTACGTTTATGGTGTGTGATATGTGTGCAATTTATAAAAAAATGACAAATGTTCTTTATGACAGTAGAGTTTTGTAATAATGTTGAATGTAATATTGATATTAGATTTTTTTCAACCTTATGAATTACAGTCATGATGGATGTATTATAGATAATATTAGTCTTGAAATTACTTGATGTTCAGAGATATTACAGCGCTATCTAGTTTTTAAGCGTACGATTTGTTTGATAGAAAGCAGTCAGGGCGACCTATAGAAACTTAGTTCAAACCAAGCAAAGCTCAAAGTACGTGTACATTATTGCACATGCATATAATGTTTGTTTTATGTTAGAATCTAAACTCCAGCTCTTTATGTTTAAGTGTAGTAGAGTAATCACAGGCGTAGTGGTAGTAATAAATTTAAATTTGATATTTCGGAAACAACTTTTTAAGTTTACCTGTATGTATCTTCCCTGAAAAAACGCAATGTCACATTCAATCTTTGTCTAACGTAAAAAAAATAAAGCTACTTAACAACACTGTGTGTATTACTTTTATAGTAAAATAAAGTATACAAACAAATAGTTAGTATCATTCATCATCAGTTAGTAATGATTTTACAAAGAAAAAAGACGCCGAGTAAAGCTCCGTCATCCCGGTACTAGGAACCTTTTATTCTCACTGAGAATTAGGAAATCATAGATTCGAATATGTAAAATCTGCGAAAAAGTAAAAACTGCGAACGAGAATTATTATTACGCCCTGATTTCATGAGTATAGTGACTAGTGACTAAGCGATAGCGCATAGCGCTATGACGTCGACTACCTACAAGCTTCTCTGTTCCTTTGTTTCGATTTTCCTGTATACACGCTCCTAGATGACTAATATCAGATGACGCTGTAACATGGTCCGCGAGATGTGACGTGCCGAGAAAAGTTAACTCTACTAATGGATAGCGTAGTTTTGAAGGAACCACTACAGATAATTAGAGTTAGCCGTTCGCGTGCCTGTCCTTAATTGACAAAGACGTTACTCCCTCCCGCGTATTAACTTACAAACGAGTATTACGATGGATAACTTTTTTAAGAAATAACTTTCGTTTTGATTTGTGTTATGAGTATGACATACGAGTAATATACGACGTACTCCAAAGAATTTGAATTTCAAATGCTTTCAATTTTCTTACGCTGACTCATAAATGTATTTTGAGTAGAATAATAAATAAGGAATTACAATTCTCTGTGATATGAACAAATCGAGTAAGTTCCAAGTACGTACGACTCTAGGAGTACAAAGGCGTTTGTTTATAAAACAAAACAGCCGCGTGCTTGGTCTTTGCAATGTGTATTGAGGGCCTATGAAATGAAAATAATGGTCTAGCACATAGCTAGCGCAGAGCTCTTCGTTCCTAGGTCTATTGTTCGTCTCGTCAGTCGACATTTGCGCGCAAGTAGGCACGTATATACCACATTGAAGCACTGACGGGAAATCACTCATTTATCTTGTCTTGAACTAAACATCGTTTAAAAATTCGTTTATTATTATTGTACCGAGTAAAAAATATGAAACAGGCAATTTGAAGTACTTTGACGAGTCCGCTGGTCGACTGGCTAACAATGGTCATTTTGATTCCGCGGAATCGATCCCCATACAAGACAAACACTTTTGTGCATGAACATGTCTGTTTGACTTGGTCTGGGTATTTTATATGTATTAAATGTACGTATTTACAAAAAAATGTATTTAAGTGAAAATAATAAATATCTAGTACCCATAGTACAAACATTGCTTAGTTTAGAACTTTAGGGTGATGTGTAATTTGGCGAGGAATATTCATAAATTTATTTTATGGCGGAAGCACGCAAATTATTTTTTTTTCAGATTTTTGCTAAATAACACAATCAATTAACTATAAAAAATTATGAGACGTACACAAGGCCGTGCCTTTCCAAACAAAAGTAGATAATAATATATAGTTACATTTGTTTTGCCCAAAATATGTAAAGCGCATACTATAAGTACTAGGTAACTGAGTACTGATTATAATATATATATATTTTATACTATGTCGGGCGGCAGATCAGCATACGGCCCGCCTGATGTAAAGCGGTTGCCGTAGCCATATTAACGCTGGCAATATAAAAAAATCGCTCGCGCGCCGCCACCCCCCCTGCCTACGCAATATCATCTCCTTCCTTTCTGGTGACCTCACTCACTCGCAGGAACACAACAACCCTTAAGGGAATTGTTATTTGGCTGCGATATTCTGTGAGGTGGATTCTGTGAGGTACATTCCCCAGTCGGGTAGCTCACAATTACGCTTCCTACCTCTCTTTTCGCCAGAGCTTCGTTAGTCAGTCAGCAGGGTGCACCGCGTGCAGATGAAGTTGGCTTTGGTTCAAAGATGTTGATGAACCACTTACACCCCAATCAACAAAAACAAAAAAAATATAGTCTATATAATAATAAAATATTAGTGTTATTAATAACAGATTCCAGGAAATAAAACGGATATATGGGGTGTAAGTGGTTTATAAACATCTTTGAACCAAAGCCAACTTCACCTGCACGCGGTGCACCCTGCTGACTGACAAACGAAGCTCTGGCGAAAAGAGAGGTAGGGAGCGTAATTGTAAGCTACCCGACTGGGGCATGTGCCTCCACCTCACAGAATATCGCAGCCAAATAACGGTTCCCTTGAGGGCTGTTGTGTTCCTGCGAGTGAGTGAGGTCACCAGAAAGGAAGGAGATGCTGCGATGGCAGCGGGGGTGGCGGCGCGAGAGCGATATTTTATGTTGCGAGCGTTAATATGGCTACGGTAACCGCTTCACATCAGGCGGGCCGTATGCTTGTCTGCCACCTGACGTAAAATAAAAAAAAAAAAAAAAAAAAAAATGTTCACATCTCTCAAGCGATTTATATTATTTCCTACTAAATCTATTGGAACTATAATAGAGGGTTAACGTACGTATTTACTGAATTGAAAGTCTTCATTAACCAGTACAGTTTTTTCTGGTGGTAGAGTGACAGTGACAACGGTAGGGGCGGGTGTGAAGCGAGATAAACTATCTTATCAGTCGCTATCTCCGCAGGGAGGCTGGCTCAATCGATACTATGTGGATAAAATGACATTTTTATGATGGTAAAACAAAATACGTAGTTATTAAACTCATTGATGAGCATTATAGAGCTTGTCGAATGGCTAGCAAAAGTTATTATGGCACCTAGAGTCGCGGGTTTTGTTTGTTATGGGGCGTTTTCTATATATGTATGTATTTACAAAAAAAGCATGTATGTATGTTTAAAAGTTATTTACTATAAGTATTAGACTAGTCGGGACTTAGCTTTATCTAACTACCTTTCTTTATGGCTCAGAGGCGCGGACGATTCGGCCAAAGGACAGAAAAAATAGGTGCTTTTGAAATGTGGTAATTACTTGTCCTATGTACGCACCAAATTTCATTATAGTGGGAGTACTGGTTTGAGTGTTATAGCCACAAAAACATACATACGTATAAAAATACTTTTCTGCTTAAAATTAATTTTGGGGTGTTAGTGGTTCATCAACATCTTGGAATCAAAGCCAACTTCACCTGCACGCGGTGCACCCTGCTAACTGACAAAGGAAGCTCTAAAAGAACGAATGGCGAAAAGAGAAGTAGGGAAAGTAATTGTAAGCTACCCGACTGGGGAATGTACCTCCACCTCACAGAATACCGTAGCCAAATAATAATTCCATTGTGAGTTGTTGTTTTCCTGCGAGTGAGTGAGGTCACCAGAAAGGAAGGAGATACTGTGTTGGCAGCGGGAGTGGCGGCGCGCGAGCGAAATTTTATGTTGCGGGTGTTAATATGGCTACGGTAACCGCGTCACATCAGGCGGGCCGTATGCTTGTCTGCCACCCGACGTAGTATAAAAAAATCAAATAAAATTGAAGATCATGCTCACTATGATCGCTCGTTTGACGAATCAAACGAGCGTCGATATGCTTTTATCGACGATATGAGGTCTATAACACTTTAGTTTGATAGTACAAATTACAAAAAGTGCATAAACATGCAATGATGCATCAATACATTACATATCAGTAAACATCTGGTTTCATATAAAAAATAATCACATAATTTCTTTCACATCTGACAGTTTTATTACTCTATAACATGCATGTACAAGTATCTCCTCCAATGTAGCATGTTTTATTGATCGTATGCTGTGACGAGTCTAAATGATCTAATAGATGTGTTGATTGCTGGACAATGCGCCCGAGTGCCGAGGCGCGCTCCGCTGCTCGAATCAATACCGACGATATGATGATAACGCTCCAAATTGTGAGATATAATAGATTAAAAATAGAATGTATTTTAAATCTATTATAATTATAAATATACATATAAAATTATTTGTAATCTATTTTATGAATATTACCTTTATAAAATATCAAATTCAAACTATGTATGCCTACAAACATAAATGCAAAACATAAGCTAATATTTTTCTTCAGTAAATATACATTACAAACTCACCATTTCGTTGTCCGCTCCCATTTCCAAGTACGCACAAAACTAATAAAAATAAGAATAACAGCTCAAAAATAATACGGTTCGCGTTGCTCGAGTGCAATTGCATTAGTAGACGTGAAATAAAACGTAAATAAAAGGAATAGGTAATAAAAAGGCGCCGCGTTATCGCCGCAAGATACAATTAATGAAATGTTTGATTTGAATTGTTTGATCGCGTGGTGCGGCCGCGGGCTGCGGAGTCCGGACGTGGTATGCTATGCCACGAGTGACTCTAGGCAAGCGATACCCAGAGGCAAAGTACAGTGAATCGGCACAGGCACACAGCACGCGCGTTTGAGTGCTTCACTACGTTCTCCGCACCGTCAAGCAACGAACAGGGTACCGCGACGACGGGCGGGCGGTTATAAGCGACCAAAGCGGGGCGGCGCCGATAAATAATGTGATAATATCACATTACATTCCTATTAAAAGCTGCACTTTACATATCTATTAGGAGATAACCATGAACATCTGTAAAAGGGCCTGTTGCTTATCTGCCAGACCATGCTTTTAAAATGCATTGATTGATTTATATTTGTCAGTCGTTAATGATAGTTATAACGTTTTAATCGCTCGCTATTGAAATGCAGTCTAATGTAAACTGTAATCCTATATTAGCTGTAGGGTAAATGACGTGGGAGTTCGTGTGAGTCACTAGTTAATGAAGGCCCTTAATAAGGCTTCGGACTTGCAAGTCGCCGAATTGTGGCTTCCCGTCCGTCCGAGGGGTCGATAACTCAGTGGAGTGATGGCAACTTCGGCGTACGTAATTCGGTACATTTTCTAGTCGTGTCCGTCCAATTGTCTTTAGAATTATCAAGTGTGTTTGTCAATTGAATGTACATATATTATCATATAGTAGACACTTAAATCATTATATTTTTTATACCACTAGGTTACGACCAGCAAACAAGCTTACGACCTGCCCAATGGAAAGTAGTCATCACAGCCTATGGACACTTGTGACACCAGAGGCATCACTCACGCGTTGCCAACCTTGCAAAAACCCTTAACGCTATTCTTAAAAAACTCCATAGTGTATTAGTCTCCTGGGAAAACTATGGCAGGGATTTCATTTCACAATCTGACAGCACGAGGTAAAAAGCTTTTCTGGAACCATACGGCACGTACCCATCTAGATTCCAACGTTTGAAGATGATTTTTCTACCTATGGCGATTCCCCTCCGATTAAGAGGAGACCCGGCAGTGATGAATAAGGGTTGAAGACAACTACTTCATTCATCAGGTCGTAGTAAGAAATCTCAAAAATCGGTTACGACAATATATATATAGCTGTAAATCAATTGAAATTTACACTATTTTGAAATACAAGATTCCCACGGGCCTATAGACTTACTAAGTAAATAGACAGTATGTTCAACAGATTGCCAATACATTTAATTAATTAGATTACTAACTGAACCGTATCTATGCTAAAAGCGCGTAGTTTGAACATAAGTGATTCAATTATCTACCCATATAAATGATTTGAACGTAAATGAAATAAATAATGTATAATAATTTATTTACGGTTTATTATTTACTATTTATATTATAAATTTGAAAGTGTGTTTATATGTTTCTTTTTCACAATTTAAGCGCTATTCACAAAAAATCGATTTTCTTGAAATTTGGTATTCATATCTTGATATCTGAAGAAGATTATATAGGTTACTATAGTATATATAGCTGTCAGTGAAACCTAATAAGCAATAAATTATATGACGGAAAGCATTGAGAAAATATAGGTTTTTCTCAATGCTTTCCGACATATATGGTCCTCCGCTTTCTGCATCCAGCCGTTTTCACTCTCATTTAGAGTTTATCCAGAGTTCAATATATTGTAAAATATTAATACTCTGTGATATACTTGAAATCTTATTAGTCAGCATGCTACGAATAGCTAAGTACCTACTTTTATTCTGTATTCTGTAGCGTCAATAACTATTCTCATCAACTATAGTACTTATATGAATTAGTGACAGCAAAACCTCTATGTAAACGTAGCATTTTACTATTCATATAAACAGGCGACGGTTAAATTGTAATTTCACGGCTCGATGGAAATTTTCATTGGCGATTAATTCTTGTTCGTGATTTAAACTCTTGAGGTAGAGATCGCCGCGGGCTATGCCTTAATTTGCGAAACACCGGTTTAACACCCCACTTCTTGTTGCTACAGTGTCAACACGTAAATATATGTAACACTAAACACACGGATTTTGAAATGATTTTTGGTTAACTGTTGATTTAGTATTGTATAATTATGACAATGATATATGCTCAGATTATATATATGGGAAAAGCACTTACATGTCAGGAATTAAAATATTTAACAATTTGCTAGAATATATTAAATTGCAAGAAGGTCCTCTGTTTAAAAGAAGATATAGACATATCAACCAATCCTTCAGGATTGGTTGATATGTCTGATATGTATGTGATTCTATAATTTAGATGAATATTTTAATAGAAATGTGTAAATAGCACTGACTAATTAAAATATGTATGTATAAAATTAATGACGAATTACGATGATATTGTAAGTCCGAAGCGGGCAAACTGTTGTGTCTAAAAACTTGAATTATGACAACCATTGTACACAGTTGACAACAAAGTATTACCTTATCTTATCTAAGTTAATTGATTGAGGTGTTATTTTACGGATTTTAAATTTATAGACCTTCTTATTCGTCAGGCGACCTAGATGTTGATAGGTATAAAACAATCCAAAATGACAAACCTATCACCTGGGGTTTCTCTACGAAGAAGCACACCACGTGTAGTAGAGACGATCACGGCAACCATGGCAGCGAAAGCACTAAACGTTATGGTGGAGCAAGCACACAAAGTTATAATTATTTTGCGCATATCTACGAGTATAATACTCTTATATAAAATGGTATATTGATTTAGTTTTGAGCTAGCAATTTACAATGTCATAAAAAATTTTGTTACGCGTTTGAACAGCGTACCGTTTTTGCATAATTTGTGCAGCGCTTAGCACTCCCGTGGGCTCTACAATATGCTTCACTTTAAAACTAGCCTGGAACTGATTTTTGAGTTGTACAAAACGAAGGATGAAAGAAGAATACATGTAGCTCAAATGGAAATATTAAGATGGATGTGTAACGTGACTAGAATGGGTAACATAAGGAATGATTATATGAGAGGATAAGACAGAAATTATCTCTAAAAGAGATAAGTCCGCCTTTGTAACATAACATCTATATATATAAAATTCAAACTCCTGACTGACTGATATATCAACGCACAGCCTAAACAGCTGGGTCTAGATATTGCAAATTTGGCACGTAAGTTCCTTATGACGTCTAGGGGTACACTAAGAAAGTATTTTTCAAAATTCATCCCCTAAGGGGGTGAAACGGGGGTCCAAATTTTGTATGGGGAAACGAGATTAGTTGGACTATTTTATCCAAAACTTTACACGAGTACTTCTACAGATAAATGAGTAAACACGTGTTTCAAGATTTTTCAATATTCAACCGCTAAAGGGGTGAAATGGGGTGAAAAAGTCTGAAAATCGTCATGGGTATTGTTTTTATAGTTTATCGGGTCGCTGATTACGAAAATAACAAATATTTTCTAATCAAACATAGCTGACGTGACGAAAAGTCGCCCCAGTGGGTGTGCGATGGGGTGGAAATGTCTAAAATGGGGTGAAAAAGTCTGAAAATCGTCATGGGTATTGTTTTTATGGTTTATCGGGTCGCTGGTTACGAAAATAACAACTATTTTCTAATCAAACGTAGCCGACGTGACATAAAATCCCACCTTCAATCCCATCGCACACGCATCGTTTCCCCATACAAACTTTGGCCCTCCGTTTCACCCTCTTAGGGGTAAATTTTGAAAAATCCTTTTAAGTAATTTCTTGTGCACTATGTTATGTGGAAAGAAGATTAATTGGACTATTTTATCCTAATCTTTATACTTCTATAGATAAATGAGTAAACACGTGTTTGAACCGAATTTCACGCGAGCGAAGCCGCGGGCGAAAGCTAGTTTCTTTATAATATTGTAATTATGGTTTTATTCGTGTTCAATAAAGAGAATACAACAACAAATAATGAGAGGAAATCGCCTTTCGTAGTCGTGGGTATGTAATGCGACAAAACATGTGACAAAAAGAACAATGAATTTGAATGTGAATGCATAAAATGAGAAAGACCAAAAATAAGGTGGATAGATTGTGTGAGAGATAATATAGGTAAAAAGGCGATAATTGTATGAATTACTATTATGAGATATGACGGCTATTAGGGTGAATGCAAAAGACATAGCGCGCCAATTCCAAAAAAAGTTAAAAGACAAGCTAAAAATGATGATGATGATATTCTACAAGATGCGGCACATTAGCCTCCTATCTGGTCTGCAGTATTACATTTTGGCTACGTGGAAAATATTCTTTGGCAAGGCAAATAGCTGGTTCCACCTTTTAACAATTACAAAGTGCAAAAATTCGCGAGAGCAGTTTTTAACTAATTAATAGCACTGGCATATTTACGAACCTAAACAACTGTTCGTCCTCGATCTCGCGTTATAAGACTGCTTGCTTAATGGGGTCCCATAACACACAGAGATCAATTGTCATGGGTTCCCCTTTATGTCAGTAGTACCATTGGCTGCAGGCGTTTTCTTTCGTTCGATTTTCGCGGACACGCACACAAATTGACTGAAGTTGTGTACAAAATTACTTTAATACGTGTTTATAGACACAATAATCTTAAGTAAATAGTGTGACACAGGTTCATAAATGTTATTTATACATATTATCATAAACCACATGGTTTTTATACAGCTCGGAGCGCTAGGCCGGTTAACATAAACGTTTCGGATCCAATCTGTCAGTTACACGTCTAGTCAAGTAATCTGTCTGTTAGTCAGTGGTACACGTTCTCAGCCTCTAACAAACATATGAACGGGACGCGGCATCATAATTACATTTATTTATGGTCTACCAACATTTGTTTACATTGATACATTATTTCTATAAGTTTACAAGCATAAACTTAAAGCAAAAGTGAAAGCCACAAATGTATAATTGTACCTACTCTGACAAAATAGATTCATGTAAAAATAATATATTATAATAAAAGATTAAATAAATACTCATTTTGTTCTGTCAATTGCCAATCCTTCCTTTCCTATATCTATGACATTAACAAACTAAATTATTTTAAATGGCCAGCAATGAGTTCCCGCAGCTTCACGGGTAAATCCAGATGAATATCAATCAGGTCGCTCTCATTTACCATCCTGCACATTTGTGGTTATAGGTGAATTATCTCCACAAACCGTTTTTCGAATAGGCTGTATTTCAGTAAAAAAGTAATACCGTTGTATTTCAGTAAAAAAAATATATAGAGTCGTCAGCATTTCCAACATTGCCGCAAATTGTGACAAATTGTGTTATTGAAATTTATGTCCGGCAGTTTTGAGACATAATTGGACGAGGAGAGTCGGCGGCCATGTTCCCAAAGTGACGTCACGTGGTCTAATGACATTTATTACGGGCAGTTCAGTGGCGCCGCCGCCGTTACTCGTCTCCAAAAACGTTGGGTTGTATTTGGAAATTAATTTCTGCGGGAATTCCAATTCAACCAACGCGGTGCGCCGACACAGAAGTCCTTATTTAGGCACGTAGTTACCATTAGCTCTTTGACTGAATTTCAGTTCCGCACGGGTTCTTGAATTTCTTTACTGCCACGACAAATTATATTTCATATCGAGATTTTTCCATATTACTATTTCAAAAGCTTTGGAGATTGGAGAAGTCGAACGAACCCAATTGCGAGGTAAGACAATTGGCTATTTGACTAACATTTTTTTCTGTTTGATATGTAGGGACGTCTCCATAATATAACCATAGGTGAAAGAATTACTTCGATAGCACAAAAATCTCTCGAGATATATTAATTTGAAAATCACAATTTTTAGACTGCCCCAAAACGCTCCATACAAAAGACTACCGAATTATGACGTCACAGTTTTGTATTTTATATGCATCAAATCAGAAATTTGTACGACAGCTATGTTAAATATTACGTTTATGTAATTATTATCATAATAAAAGTTATAGCATTTTTTATTGCTACTCCAATGGAAATATTATTTTTTAATAATTTCATACTTTTAAAATGGACTTTCCCGCCAAACTTTGATCGACGCTAAAAAAAGTCTGACTGAAGATATTAGAATGAAAGTTTGCAGATCTTTATAGTTTTGTGTATTTTACGATATTGTTAATTTATTTGTACAATTTTTAAACATTGGAAACAACCCAATTGTCTCACTTTTAGGGTGTTCGATTTTACGCTTAGTGACATTTTTTGGGGTGTAAGTGGTTCATCAACATCTTTGAACCAAAGCCAACTTCACCTGCACGCGGTGCACCCTGCTGACTGACAAACGAAGCTCTGGCGAAACGAGAGGTAGCGAGCGTATTTGTAAGCTACCCGACTGAGGAATGTACCTCCACCTCAGAGAATACCGCAGCCAAATAACAATTCCCTTGAGGGTTGTTGTGTTTCTGCGAGTGGGTGAGGTCACCAGAAGGGAAGGAGTTACTGCATTGGCAGCGGGTGTGGCGGCGCGCAAGCGATATTTTATGTTGCGAGCGTTAATATGGCTACGGTAACCGCTTCACATCAGACGGGCATAAAAAAAAAAACATATCTATAGAATTATAATATCATTGGCTATAACTTAAATCTATATATATAAAAGAAAGTCGTGTTTGTTACAACACTTATAACTCGAGAACGGCTGGACCGATTGCCATGGTTTTTGATTTGTTGGATTTGTTTCCGTTCCGAATAGCAGAATAACTCTTAAAAACATTGGAAAATTCTCGAAAAAATAAAATAAAAGAAAAAACATTTTCCCATACAAATGAAAGTGTCAGTTGAAAAAGGGATTACGATATTTATTGGTTGTCAAATATCAAAACGTCAAATCGATTGGTGTCACTTTTATGTCGCGAAAGTTGTCTGTGATTTGTTATGAAAATTTAAAAATGTCAAATCGATAGGGGTGAAATCGCTTTTCCCATGGGGTTCGAGCGCAAGAATCAAATCAGAGTAAACATCAAAAGAAATGACAATTACAAATCACCAAAATGATAAAACCTATTTCAAAACTAAAAAAATAAAACAAAACGTTTTTTTTTTTTAAAAATTAACAATAAGGAAATCTTTATTTTTATGAAATCTTCAGTTTTTATGGATACGGGTCTTCCCTCAACCGAAGGGGTTTAGAGCGTACTCCAACACGCTGCTCAACTGCGGGTTGGCGGAGGCCAATGTTTTCGAACCGCCTAAAGGCCACTGACTTAACTTAACGACTGTCATTAAATGATAACAACCGGGACCGACAGCTTAACGTGCCTTCCGAAGCACGGAGGAGCTCAAGATGAGCTAATGATAACAACCGGGACCGACGGCTTAACGTGCCTTCCGAAGCACGGAGGAGCTCAAGATGAGCTAATGATAACAACCGGGATCGACGGCTTAACGTGCCTTCCGAAGCACGGAGGAGCTCAAGATGAGCTAATGATAACAACCGGGACCGACGGCTTAACGTGCCTTCCGAAGCACGGAGGAGCTCAAGATGAGCTAATGATAACAACCGGGACCGATGGCTTAACGTGCCTTCCGAAGCACAGAGGAGCTCAAGATGAGCTAATGATAACAACCGGGACCGACGGATTAACGTGCCTTCCGAAGCACGGAGGAGCTCAAGATGAGCTAATGATAACAACCGGGACCGACGGCTTAACGTGTCTTTCGAATCACGGAGGAGCTCGAGGTAATATAAACCCATCCATGTACAGGCTACGGTCGACGTTGCTTAACTTGCGTGTTCAATTAGACTGGCACGCGCAATGACGCCATCGAGCTTCTCTATTATTTTCTACTATTCATTGTTTTAATTCCATAAAATCATAAATTTAGTTCAGCTAATATGTACCACGACATTCATTGATGTTAGGCGGTACGAAGTTCGCCGGGACAGCTAGTAAAATATATAATCCGGTCACGTCAATTACTAGTAAAATTTCTATAGTCTTTAGAGTTCACATATTGCATATTCTGTAGTACATACAACATATTGACCACAAGTGTTGTGGTCAATATGTTGTAGGTACATAAGATATTTAAAAAATATGAGACGAACTTCTTAGCTTCCATGGATTCACCGTGCGGGTGCCGGGTCCATCGTGTGGCAGAGAGAGAAACACAAGCAGATCCCGAGACTTGTGACACGGGTGTAGGTTTAAGGGGCCCCTTTCCGACGTACATCAACACTCACCTTCACTACTTGTGTTTCTCTCCCTGCCCTGCCAAATCTGGTATGAACCTGCTAATGCAGCTTTAGATACTCGTTCTAGTATAGAACTTACTGCACTTCTGGACAAGCCAAGGTCTTTCAGCAGGTTATAGAGAGATTTTGCTGGTATACCTCTCGCTCCTACTTCTACAGCGTATAGATTAACTACATAGCCGCTTTTTGTTAATTCGTTTAGGAGGTCATAATATTTGTTTTGTTTTATCGCGTGGTCTTTGGGTATGTTAGTTTCCCACGGTACGGTAAGCTCTACAAGTACTATACGTTTTGTAGCTCTGGAGAAAAGGAAAATGTCCGGTCTGGATGTCGAAACAACCACATCTTCTGGGATTTTATAGTGCTTTTCATACGTGTCCATTAAAATAGTCCAGTCAGGTGCTGCACTGAGGATTGAGTAAGGCTTGTTTTTGGAGTTTGAAGTTGAGCCTCCTTTTATAAAGTTAATTTGTCTTTTGTTTGTCGTTAATCCTTTTTGGGCTCTAGCTATTGAAAGGCTTATGGCTTCACGTATGATTTGAAGTACTCTGTCATGGCGATGTGAGTAATGACCCCTATCAAGGAGCACCTTGCATCCCACCAATAGGTGCCTTGCTGTACATATCGCCTCTCCACAGGTATAGCAACATTTTTCAGAGGCTTTTCCCCACCTAACTAAGTTACTCTGGTCAGGGAGGGTCATTTGAAAGGCATTAAGATAGAATTTTAATAAGGCAGGAGACCAGTCATACAGCAAGGTGCGCCACTTCAGAGCTAACGGGATGCAAAACTCGCCTATGGTTAACCACTCACTTTGCATTTCTAAATTCATAGCGTGCACTTTGTAACTGTCATTTTCGTCTTGTTGTAGAAAGGTTTTTACTATGTCTCGGTCTTCCCTTTTCTTTCTCGCGCCCAACCCAGCTCTATTTGCCTGTGCACCTACCATAAATTGTTTGTGGAATTGAAGTCTAGATTCTAGGTCTGTGGCATTTTTGTCTTTTGGGAGAGATTTAACTAATTCGTCTTGCGACTTTTGCAAAACATGCGTTTTTGTAACTCTCAGGTGTTTATAGAGTTCAGAAGGTTTCTTTAATTTCAGCCCAAAACTATTGTGATCCCTAAATAGAGTCGAGGGATCAGCCGGATGTGCCAGTCCGAACCATGACTTTAATATCTTTATGACATTAGCATCTAACTTTGCCAAGAGGGTTTTACCGAAGTCATATACTAGGAAAGGCCAAGTGAGACGTGATGTGAGATAGTTGTCGTATATCCATGCTTTTTTAATATTACTGATAGGCTGTTGGTCTACCTTATTGAGGTCGTTAATGAAATTTTCGACAACTTCCCCCAATGATGGTGTGCGTCCTTTGTAATCTATCTTTCTACCAAGAAATTTGAAAGGCACTGTTTCTGCAATCGTAGCAACTTTTTGGCCGCTTATGGAGAGTTCCGGGTCGTAAGAAGTGTATTTGGTATTTCGTCTACCCAGACATAAACAATAACATTTACTTGGTTTCGCCCTCAATCCCTCCGTCCATGTACAGAACTCATCGACTTCATTTAACAACTCCTGACACTGTTTGGGATTACGTGTAAGTATTGCAAGGTCGTCAGCAAAGGCTAAGATTGACTCAGTGTACTTGTTGTTGATTTTAAAACGGTAGCCCCATTTCCTTTCATATGATGTCAATTTGTCTATTAAAATATTAATAACTATGTTAAATACTATCGGTGATAAGCAGCACCCTTGGAATAGTCCCACACTGTATTGTAGTGGCTTTGTGTATTCCTTGTTTACTGCTATGACGAATTTTAAATGCGAGTAATAAGAGTTAATTATGTTAACAATTAAATCGGGAAAGTTATACCATTTTAGTGCAAATATCATAAGTTCATGCTGCACCGAACCAAATGCGTTTTCTAGGTCTATCCAGCAGACTGATATTTGCCTCTCATGTGTTCTGGCATCTTTCAGACTTTCTGCTAGTAATGTATTGTGTTCCAGGCATCCAGAAATTCCAGGCAAGAAGCCTTTCTGGTGATTGGGCCTGAAATACCTATTGCTGATCATGAATTTTGTCATTTTTGATTGTAATACACTAAAAAAGATTTTTGAGATTGTATTGGTTAGGGCTATCGGTCTGGTGTCTTTTGGATGAGTTACTATATCCTTTTTAGGGATGAGGACAAAAACTGCCTTTCCAAATGCTACTGGGACTTGCTTTCTTGACCAGATCTTACTAAATATATTTAAAATGTGTTTACGAACTGATGGACACTTTTTATACACTATGTAAGGAATGCCATCGGGGCCTGGCGCAGATTTAGAACTTTTCTTTTTAATATGGTAGTTTATTTCCTCTTCATTGGGTGGGTCACTTTGAAAACTAAATAGAGGATCATTAGGTCTTTGGATTTTTGGATCTACGTATGAGTTCCCGCGTTTAGGCACTTCGTATGTGTTTTTACAGTGATCGTAAATTTGCGCGTTGGTCAAGAGAAGCTTTCCCTTTTGTTCCCTGAAAATGTTTTTCGAGTATTGAAAAGGATTTTTATCGAAGTCGACTTCATGTTTAGCTCTGTTAAAATTATCGCGATTTTTTGTGGTTTGAAGTGATATACCTTGTATTAATTTGAGGATTGATCTTAGAGCCCTGGACAGTTGGTGACTTAGATGGTTATCGCCCATGGTTTTAGCTACACGAAGTTTCCTTATTAACTCTCTTTTCTTCCTCCGCAATTTCATTTTAAATGTGTTTTCTTTATTTTGAGCGCAATAAGTTTGTGGTGGATAATGCTCAGAGAAGTATGTATAGATAGTATCCTGTAGAGTTTCTACTTGGCTGTTTAGATCTTGTTTTGATCCAGGATGTTCTAAAAGGATCGCCAAGTTTTGGTCATGAACTTTCCAGGTGGAGTTTTTTAGACTGGGGATGCTAAGACGTGTCCTGATGTCAATGGACTCCTGGTAATTTTCACTTGATGATTCACCTTGGGATTTATGAGGGTCAACTCTATCCGTAGTGTTTGTCGAAGTACTTACCGACGGCTGTCGTGCTTCAACACCATCATGTGTCTTTAAGTGCTTGTTGTACCAGGCTCGTCTCTTGTATGTTTTCCCGCACGTAGGGCATCTCAAATCCGTATTCGCGCCAGGGTCGTCATTATTATCGACCGGTGGACAGATCTTCCGCCCCATGAGTCATGAGGGGTAAAATGATACGCGTAAAAGCGATAGAACCTATGGCAATTATTTTCAGAATTTTAGTCTGTACATTTGTTTATTTGTTTGTATACGCATCACACAAAACTAATCTGCATGGATTTTTCACAGCCGTAATTCTGGAGGTGTAACTTAAAATTGTATGTTTTGTCTTGATACGTCTAATAGACGAATTATTCACAATAATTGATTATTTTCTGAAATCACGCGGGCCTGGGTGGGCGCTAGTATAAAATGTTATTGCATACATAACTTGGTAATTATTACAACTACATTTAGGATTAAATATTGCACGCTTACTTCCAAGTCAAAACCCTGAGTTACCAACCTTTCTGTTTTTCAATTAATTGAAGATTTCAGATTGACGTACCTGTAACAAAAAATATGTTCATATTACAAATAACGTAGTTGTATTTTAAAACAAGAATAAGTAAAAAATAAAGTTTTTTTAATCAAACTTTTATTATCTTCTTTATATATCGGTGCTCGAGACGAGCTCGGTGGCGTAGCGGTCAATGACGCGGCTTCGACACCAACGCTCGTGGGTTCGATTCCCACACGGGACAAACATTTGTGTGCATGAACATGTCTGTTTGTCTTGGTCTGAGTGTTTTCTATGTATCATAAGTATGTATTTACAAAAAAAAAATGTATTTACGTATGTTTATCAGTTGTCTAGTACCCATAACACAAGCTTCGCTTACTTTGGGGCTGGATGGCGCTGTGTAATTTGTCTGACAATATTTATTTATTTATTTATATAAAACAAAGTCGGGTTTGTTCGAACACTTATAACTCGAGAACCACATGACCGATTTTCATGGTTTTTGATTTGTTCGATTTGTCTCCGTCCCGAATAGCAGAACAACTATTAAAAACATTGGAAAATTGACGAAAGAATAAAATAAAAGAAAAATCATTTTCCCATACAAATGAAAGTGTCAGTTAAAAAAAGATTGCGATATTTATTAGTTGTCAAATATCAAAATGTCAAATCGATTGGTGTCACTTGCATGTCGCGAAAGTTGTCTGTGATTTGTTTTGAAAATTGAAAAAATGTCAAATCGATTGGCGTGAAAACGCTTGGCCCATGGGATCCGAGCGCAAGAATCAAATCAGAGTGAGCATCAAAAGAAATGACAAATAACCAAAACGATGAAACCGATTTCAAAACTAAAAAATAAAACAAAACGTTTTTATTTAATTTTTTTGATTAAACAATAAGGAAATCTTTATTTTTATGAAATCTTCAGTTTTTATGGATACGGGTCTTCCCTCAACCGAAGGAGTTTAGAGCATACTCCACCACGCTGCTCAACTGCGTGTTGGCGGAGCCCAGTGATTTCGAGCCGCCTAAAGGCCACTAACTTGGCTTAACGACTGCCATCTAATGATAACAACCGGGAGCGACGGCTTAACGTATCTTTCGAAGTACATATTCTTGGGGTGTAAGTGGTTCATCAACACCTTTGAACCAAAGCCAACTTCACCTGCACGCGGTGCACCCTGCTAACTGACAAACGAAGCTCTGGCGAAAAGAGAGGTAGGGAGCGTAATTGTAAGCTACCTGACTGGTGAATGTACCTCCACCTTACAGAATACCGCAGCCAAATAACAATTCCCTTGAGGGTTGTTGTGTTCCTGCGAGTGAGTGAGGTCACCAGAAAGGCAGGAGATGCTGCGTTGGCAGCGGGGGTGGCGGCGCGCGAGCGATATTTTATGTTGCGAGCGTTAATATGGCTACGGCAACCGCTTCACATCAGGCGGGCAGTATGCTTGTCTGTCACCCGACGTACTATAAAAAAAAAAAAAAAAAAAGTACAGAGGAGCTTGAGGTAATATAAACTCATGTATGTACAATTAAACTGACACGCGCAATGACGCCATCGTGCTTCTGTATTATTTTCTATTATTCATTGTATTAATTTCAAGAAATCATAAATTTTGTTCAGGTAATATGTATACCACGACATTCATTGACTGTTAGGCGGTACGAAGTTCGCCGGGTCAGCTAGTTCAATAATAAAAAAAAACTAATAAAATCAATTACATACTGTGTTTCATTCATCAAGATCTTTCGTTTGATACACATTTTGTGGTGGCCGCCATATTGGATTTATATAGGCGGCATTTATGCAAACTATCATTGTTACGAGAAACAATGTGTGTAAAATTTCAGCTCAATGGGACACTGGGAAGTTGGTCTAATTTAACTTGCAAGATTTGATTATAGACAACGTGGTGAAACTACTAAAAGCTTGTAAAATACTTTCGTCTGCCAAAAAAGAACATTGGTGAAATGCGGTGCTTCAAAAATATATCGAAAGATCTCAAGAAAATATATTAAAGAAGAAACAAGACGCGATTTCATATATTACAAGAAAGTTTTGCAACTAATATATCGAAGGGCAGTGTGTACACAATGACCAGTGTACATGTACCCGTCAGCGTAAATCCGGGGCCAATAAAAGTAATAAATCGTGTGGCGGCGTTACACAGGTGGCAATGTTTTTTACCATTGGAAGATTGCGTCTATAAATAACATCAGCATGAGACGTCCGCACCGTGCGGTTGCCAGTGAGTGATTGCACTTAGATTGACATATAAGCACCGATAGATGGCGTTTATTAAGTAATTAATCAATCTGGTGAGATAGTCGTGCAATAATGAAACAAGTTGATGTAGATCGTAAGAAAATGGGCTAAAACCGAAAACTATTCGCATTTTTTATACCACTAGGGTACGTCGTGCCTGATTATAAGCAGTAATCTAAGCCTTTGAAGGCTAGCGACACCAGAGGCATTCCAGAGACACTATAATCTTTATGCTTATCTTGAAGAACCCCATACTGTAATTGTAGTCTAAAGAGAACCTTGGCAGGGCTGTATAATTAGGGATGTAAGGTGTAAATAAAATATCGATATATCGATAACGATATATATATCGAATGGCTCGATATCTATATATCAGCCGAGAACGTCGTTATATCGATATATTTCTTTTTGTTCTACATACACCAGCCTCGTACCTAACCTAACATACGACGCATTCAATCATTCTAAAAAACATACCACAATCTCTAACCCTAATAATACCCTAACACACCTTTAATCCTCTCTTATCATTCGATCAAGATGTCAAATGGGTATAACAGCTTAAACAAATGTCGTAAACTTATTATTTATAGTTAGTGGGTAATGTTCAGATGCTGCTTTATCAACTGAGGATCTACGAGTAATCTAGCAACTCATCCGGTATCATAACATTTAGAGGCTATTTTCTTTTAAGCATAATAGTGCCGTATTTCGAAGAGTCTGTGCATCATTTGAGGGCACTGCTGAGTTAGTTTATATTATTCCTAGTGCAAAGTGATTTTTTCAATATGATATTGCGTTTTGTTTTGTACCTACTGAAAAAAAAACTAAAGACAATTAGATTATGCTACTTGACATTGTTCTAAAATTATAAAAAAATATATTTATATGTACCTCACACAAAACTAGGCCGATTTGGGATGTTAAAATTTTAATAAAGTTATGCCCGACTTGTTTTATGGTCGAACAAAGTTTGGTGCGAAGTCCATTTTAAAAGGAAGAAAAAACATAAAGAAAAAACATATTACTATTGGAAAAACAGTAAATAATACTACAACTTTTGTTACGTAATATTTTACATAGCTATTTTACAAATTTCTGATTTAATGCATACAAAATAAGAACGTGTGACGTCATAATCTACGAGCACTCATTTACGCGAAAGTCCAAAACTGTGATTTTCAAGTTATCATACCTATCTCCAGAAGTTTTGTGATATTGATGTAATTATAATACATAACAAATCGTAAAAAAAATATTGTCAACAAGCTTATTGTAAATTGTGAATTTAAACAATTTTATATAAGTACTAATACGGAAACATCTTTTATTTTAGTATGTTTTTATTCTATTTTTCCGGCTTCAAATACATCTTTGCACATCAATGCCCGTGGGTGGATAAAAGTATTAAGCTAAAACACAGGCGAGGAGGAGTCACTTTCAAAACTGTCAAACGTGACAGGAAAAAGGGCGGGAAAATGTCACTTTAATGGATGTGTCAGCGGCATGCTGTGATTACGGACATAACATATGCCCGGGTTCGGAGCTCGGATGCACTCCCATGGCATCACTGTCAGATTTATAACCATTTCAATATTTTTCGAACAGAATATGTAAAGCATTGTTGTACTACTTCTAAGAAAATGTATTAACAGAGGTTAGGTGTTTAAATAAAGTTTTATATTTATGAATATAATTTGCAAAGATGAGGTTATTCCATCGGGGAATCCATGTAGAGCATCAGGTGTATAACTAACTAGCTGACCCGACAGATGTTATCCTGTCTTCTTAACGTCAAATGACTGACAGTTCTGTCAAACGACATTAAGTTATATTAGAAAAGATAATTTGGTCGTTCAGTTTTCTTCAATTTTTTAATTTTCCACGCATCTTTCTTTTTTTTTTATATCACAAGAACCTTCTCCTGACAATAACAATAAAACAAAAAAGAATTAGCGAAATCGGACTAGCTGTTCACGCGTGATGCGATGGCATAGGAAAATAGACATTCATTTTTATATTATAAAGATTACAATGATAGAGAAATTGCAATTCCATTATCAATATATTAAACCTTCTTGGTTTATTTCTATAAATAATAGGCACACTGACTGGACAGCAGTTATAGTTGAAATAATCTATTATTTAAATTACTGTAACTTCTTATAAAAATATAGCAGCGTTAACACGCAACAATACTAAGAAATTTTTGTTTCCCAAAAACTTCCTTATAAGTCTTCACCATGCTACCTTTGTAGAGGATGATAGTGGAACTTGATGGTTATTTGAAAAGCCTTAGGCGAAATTTTGATATCAATAAAATCGTTTTTGCTATTCTAGTTAATTAAATTTATTTTTCCCACTGGTTTTGTATTTAAGGCATTAACTGGGTATGTAGATGGTCTTTTCGTTTCTTAAAAAACATTTTGGAAAATGTTCGTACAAGAAGAGTATGGCCTTCGCATGGACTTTCGTATTTGTGATCCAATATGGCGATCGCCACAAAATGGCGATTTATAATTTAGCTTTAACCGTTCTATATCAATAATGATCGAGGCATTGACCCCTATGATATGGGTATCTAATGAAAGGGCTTGATGAGCGAAATATAGCAAGGATTTTTTTTAGTTGTAGTGTAGTGTGCTTTTTTATTGACAACTAATAAAAATTTGTCGGTCGTCTCGGCGAATCTCCAACATCTGAAACAGAAGAAACGGCAGTCGGGGCGGCGGCAGTAGCACGTTTCTTCTGATTCAGATGTTGGAGATTCGCCGAGACGACCACAGCTGCAGTTGCTGAAGGGTGGTTGCCGGCCGGCAGTAGTTGCATGAATTAATTATTGGTAGCGGAAGCACGCAAAGTCGTGTAGATCCAATTGCTTGTAAATTTGACATTCGCAAAATATAAAATTACATTATATAAAATTTTATATACCTACGTAATATATTTCAAAACTCAAAATTATGTATACATATATTAGTTATAAATATATTAAAATTATAAGCCAAATGAAGGCAAAATAAAGTGAATATTTGTAATCAGAATAATGACTGCGATCGCTCAATGCGATAGTCAATAAATACGGGTCGGAAAACACGTCGAATATGATGGATGGTGAGAGCGATGATATGATGAAAGATGTAATCGAGATATGTCAGTTAATAGTCTCGCATTGGTCGGTCATGCTAATTACTTATTTAAACTGCTATACTTATTCATTTTGAAATAACTTCCCTCATTTTTTATCGTTTTTAAAAATTTAAGAGGTTTTCAACGCACCTGTATTTTTTTAAATATATGGTGGAATCGATCGTTTTAGAATTAATTTTCGATTATAGTGCGGTAGTCTCATCGTTCACTCCGAATTACGAAGTACTATTACTTATAGTTACTGAAATAATCACCACACTATAAGTAATAGTACATACTTCGCAGTATATCCACTCTTTCAAGCTGACAAGCTGATTATAGAAAAAAAAAGATCCCGACGAATTGAGAACCTCCTCCTTTTTTTTGAAGTCGGTTAAAAAGAGCTGAGTGCAGCTCTTTTCTATAATCGACGAACTCACACATGTATTCGCTTTGTGCACAAACATCAACTGTTTATGTAATGTATTAGGTATTAATTACGCGGTGTTTGTACAGAGTGACTGGGTTGTGTTTATAATCTGTAGGTCTATGACATCATAATAGTGGGCGTGACCTTTTTTAGTGTGTCATTAGCGTTCGTTCTTGTCGTGCTTTTCGTGTAAACTACCTACGCTTTTCAGCTCCAAACAAAAGCAAAGATGAAGTGTTGTGTTTTGTCATGCGAAAACTACTCGACCCCTAGGATTGAGGGGTCAATCTGCGGTGGCATTACGTTCTCGGTTGTCTACGATATAGGAGGCATTATAATGTATATCGCTGCTATGTCACAAAAAAAAGTCAGTGATGACCTTTGAAACCTAGCGGAAATTTCTAACTTCATGTTTAGGACTTATACCTTATACTATGTTGATGTCCAACAGTCATACAACTTGCCTGATGTGAAGCAGTATTCGTAGCTCATAAACACGTCAAGTACAAGCAGTATCGTTGCCACCCTAGTTGTTAACTCAGAGTTAACTCGTAACCTCATTCAACAGGAACTCAACAAACTACCACGGATTGGGACTGCGATCTTTTGGAAGATGGAGGTACTTTCCCAGTCGGCCACAAATTGAATATTAACGTGCTCTGCGCCTCTTATTTTGCCAGAGACTCATTTTGTGATTTTGGTCTCGGCTTATTATGATTATACGTGTGAAAAAGTAACCAGAAGAAATGAAAATTCAAAATAACAGACGAATGTACAGATTATTACTAATTTACGTTTTGCAGTGTCTCCCACGAAACAAATTTTAATATTTCATGTTTATTGTGTCAATTTGTGTAAAGTAAAATAAAAGTCTGCATCCATCGACCGAATCGAATGAAATTTGTTTTCGAAAATTTCCGATCTTTGCCCGATACTTTTGATTTTCAAGTCGGAGTAGGTTTCAAAATTTCAATTTCAAAATTTTAATATCGTATCTATCTATGACATGTGAGTACGTATATGGAGCGATGACCTTAAATAACGTTAATTAAATTTCTCTACATTCATCTTTATTTTCTCCTAAGTGGATTTCACTTATACGCAGGAATCTTCTGTTTCTGGTACTGCGGTAAGTTATATGTAGTTAGCGGAAGTATAGTCGGAGGACCGATATTCCTTGTGTTGCAAATTTTCAAGGATGTAGATAACCGCTTCACATCAGGCGTTCTATAAGCCATCAGCCCCCTTAGCCAAGTGTAATTCATAGCGCAACGAACGTTAGATAGATCACGTGACATTTGTCAATTTTCATACTAAAATGTTCGATTTGTCGAAATGTGATTGTCAAATGTCACGTGATTTATCGAACGTTAATTACGCTACGAATTACACTTGGCTAGGGGGGCTGGTATGACTTCGTTCAAATTATACTTGTTCTAATGAAGATACAAAATTTTAAACGCACAACGACATAATCGAGTCGACATTTACCAAGGGCCATACTGGTCGTTATCTGTCACCGCCCCCCACGATCCGTTTCACTTGCAACCCGATAGGGGGCGACGTCGGGCTGCGCGACTACTCTCACGTAATGGCTACCACGGCCCCTTTTTTATTACTGACCCGCTAGTAAACAGATCATTCGGGTTTGTGGTGTTATAAAAGCGAAATTAACTCTGCCCGGTAAATGCCCAGACTCTCAGGTTTTTCGCTGGCCGAGGTATGTCAGGCTGTCACGCACATTTCGTCGTTTAAAGCGAGACCGGATCGTTAAAGTTGGCATTACTCAGTAATCACGTCTAATGACCGAATTAAGTACGGACTAAGTATGTTGTACCTGGGTGAAATTGAGTTTCTTTTAAATTAAGTACCGTTTTCGGGCAAACCTTTACAAATGTTATTACAAAATGTATGTAACGGCATGACATGGATGCCAAATGTCAATGGTGATTCACGTGAACAAAAAGTGGACATATGTCATTAATTTTGTTATCAATGGTTCACTATGATTACCACTATATCCACAGTCCAACTTTTTTACGCTGCATGATGTTGGTTTTCTATTCATAAAGCTTTAATTTACTAATTACTTACATAAATATTATTTACAGTTAGTAATTCTTAGCGTATGTAAAATACCTACGTTTGATGTACTATATGTAACATATGCTTATAAATTAAGTTGACATATAAGTTTATGATCTGGGGCCCTATCGCCGAAGCTGAAGCCGATTACTACTGAATATTTTGATTCGAAAGATAGTTCTTATGTTTAAGTTATTGCCAAACATTTGCAGCTTAGTCAGTAGAGTGCCATGGTTCCTACCAGCTAAGCTAAACACAAGTATCATAAATCTAAGTTGAAGATTGATTTTCGCAATCAAAAAATTCATGCTTGTAAGAACTCCGTCACTATCTTAATTTTATTAAAAAAATTAGACACTTGGTTAAACCTCGTCATGGTTTATTTCAACAACCTGAGAGATCGTTTAAGAAATACCCACTGAAACCGCATTGTGAGTATGTCATGAGTGAGTGAATGCTGAAATAGTGTGTGTTGTCGTAGCAGTGGTAGAACAATTAATGAATTGAATTAGGTACTATACATAAAGCGGGGATCCAGATCGTGTAGTCGATGCGAACAAATCAAGTAAACGAACTCGGTGAGCATTCGCTAGTATAGAATAAAATGAAATATTTTTATGAGTGGGCACATAGGTAGGTGCATATATAGTTATGATTTGCGTCGGCGACAACAGCCATAATCCCCTCGTTCACTATGAAATGCCGACATAAATATACCAACGCAGTGCAGGTTCCATTCCCGCAAGTGGAGCTATTGTGCGCGAGGATATTCTGTTAATAGATTAATCCAATCAAAATATTAATTCCACAACGCGGCTCGTTCGTATTTACATTTCAATCGTGTGATTTATTTGTCGAATTTGAGATGATGTTCGATAAGTGCATGATGAACGCTACTGTTAGCGATTATCGTCTAGTTCTAATTGCTAAGTAAGAAATAAAAAAGATTTATCCTCAAGGAAAACCTTATTGACTGTCAAGGGACGCCAGTGCAATCTGAGATGCGCCGGTAACATGAACTCTATCGGGGTCGGGGACGCCTTAGGACGAATGGAGTCGGTTGCTTCAATTAAAGATTCCATCTAAGGGTAGATAGATCTGTCTAAAAAGGAAATGGTAATTCTACCTATATGAAACATAAGAATTAGTCCATATGTCTTAGAATTTTTTGATTACGAATCATTTACTATTTATTACATTCGCGAATAATCATTATTGAAAATAGATAAATGGTGAAAAAGTATAAAATAAATATTGCTGCACAAAGTTTCCAGTCCTGAAAATACGCGGTGGTAGCTATGGAGAGTATGAACTGTAAATTATCCACAGCAAATGTGGAAGCGCGTGCTCTCTTCGACCCGCTCGGGATTAGAATCGTAGTTGTGCGTTTGTGCTGTTATTCTAGCATTACCGTACGTTTTTCTACTGTTTCTATCAGAAAAAACATCCATATTTGGTTTCAAAGCTTCGCTTCGGCTAAAACACGAAATGCATTTAAAATTTATATGTGTCTATTAGATATTTCTTCAGGCAGACCTGTGGTTTTATAGAATCTTTTGCCGTAAGTTATATTCGTATAGATACTCAAAAGATACAAGGCTTACCAAAGGACAATTGAGTTCATATAGCCCGCTATTGCTGGGCTAACAGGCACGAAATGAGCCGGGGTCATTGCGCGCTTTCTGGCCTTAATATTTGCGCTGCAATACACCCTTTATTACGAAGATCAACACGTTTGCGCCAAATAAGTTTTCAAATGTCCCGCTATCATCTCTATAACAAACAGCTTGGTTTTCATTAATTTGTTAGTGTATAAATCTGTCTGAAACCAACCATAATATAGTTAGGGACGAATAAAATGTTTTGCAGCGATAAGTGGAGGGAGCTCGCAAAAAGTGAGCGGTTGCGCCGAGCTCGGCGGTAAATTGATTAAAATGAATTTCATCGCAATGGTGCGTGGTGTCATAAATTGAATTCGTTAAAATGTTATTTTTTTGTGCATTCATCACAATTTTGCAATGCCTCTGCAACATAATTATGTTGCATGTGTATTGTTGCAATATCCGCATGCAATTTATCTTATGTCATTTGCCGGCGCGGCGTCGCGTGGCAATAGATGATATTACGTGTGTGTGACGAAGACGAGCGTGTACCGCAGCACTTTGCAACTGCACGACGACAGCTGGTCCGCTTTATTTGATTTTCAACTATACGAAGGAGCATTCAAGTTTTATGTCAGCCTAGATTTCGAACGAAATTCTAGACTGGAATACTTCGATGAGTTTCATATTCAACTCCAGTCTTGATATCAATTCGATAATATCATATATTGACTGAGTCGAATGTAGCAATTTTTTGCTTGTTTATTTAAATAATTCTGTGGAAATCATGAAATCAATTCGTTTTTTTAAGATTTTCTCATGTACGGTAAAACATAATAAAATCCTTGGATAATTGAAATGTGTAACGATTACTATGGGCAAATTGTTTAGGGATACGAGCAAACAGTAAAACCATTGTTCGGCAAACGTAGGTCACGAGTGACGTGCGTGAGCAATATCGTTTGGGACAGATGGCGAAGGGCGGGGTCTGTTTGTCTGTGCCGGACAGTCAACAGCGGCGGCAAACACGCGTGCGAACGGCTCACATGCTGTCATTATATGTGCTTGTTGCTATTTATGCTGACTCTACACATAGTGCACTAATTATGACCGGTACCGTATCTTTCAAAGAATCATTGTTACTCCATGACTTAATCTCCGATTATTTCTTAATCGGAGAATAAGTCATGGAGTACCATGGTTACCCACTAATTGAACATCTAAAATTGTAAAACTGGCCGATTATTATACTAACTTGGCGACTAACGATGATATAAAAATATTAAACCTAATCTAACCAAATTGGCGACTGAAGTATTTATTAACTTCAGTCGCCAATTTGGTATTTTAAGTCATCCGATTTATTATTATCTCTAAGAAAAAGTCGCTTGTAAATCGGACGAGCGCACAGTCCTCGTTAGCACAGGCGTTTGTTATTCAATCATTCGCGTTTGTTTGTATAATATATATACTTCACTATATCTATGTACTCTGTTTCCATATAGACAAATATTCTAATAGGTACATAAACATGTTCAGTTTGAATAATAGATCATCATCGTAGATTTGGCCGCAACTACAGGAGCTGAAAGTATACATTAATTATTGAAGATTACATTACTTTGTGTCTTATACGCTTGTGTTTATTGAAATTTTGTCAAATTTTGTCATAAATATGCTTCTTTAAACTGGACAGAGTAAGTAGAATACTTTCGCGTGTTTTAACAGTACATCGTATAACAATGTTACGTAGAGCACTATAAGACAAATAAAATATTCCTAATTAATATAATATAGCTTATATTTGAATGCAAAAGTGTGTTTAGATGATTTAGCTGCTAAAACGATTTCTTTTTAAAATACAATGACCAAAAATATTTAGTTTCAAATCACAGGCAATGACAATTTTTGCCCGATTTGAATCCCTGATCAAGTTTTTTCTACTCTGAATATAATGTAGAATCAATTGTTATTTTTTAAAATAAAACTCTTTGCACAAAGTGCATGTTGGTTGATAAGCTGCATGCAAGCGTCCGCCTCCGTCGCTGTACATTTATCATCGTCGGGTTCAAAGTTCCAATACAATAATGGTACCTACGTGAGTGACACTTTTTGTGTCGCGCCAAGATAGCGAACAAAATATGAAACCGAAGAGGAAAGTTCGTTGGCTTGTAATTCGAACCGATACCATAGAACATCTATAGTAATTATTTAGGGATTGGAAGTTCTTTTCTCATTCAAGGTTTAACCGAATGGCGGGACTGTATTCGGGCGAATTTCGGTTCATTGAACCTATGTCGCCGAAATTCAGTACATGGTTTAGATTTGTAGTCGCTCCGACTTCACAACTCGGAAGTAAAGCTATTTGCTTGTATTTCTGGACATGTCATTTCCTCTCAATCGAAGAGGTTTAGAGCAACCACCATGCTGCTCAATTGCTGGTTGACGGAGGATTTCTGGACATTCTATTATGCAATTCTGATTGTAAAAAATGATAATAATTTAATTATATTAATATTAATGAATATGCAAACTTGTGGCTTCCAAAATGACAGAACTTTTGGCGAACTTATTATTCGGTGAGTTTTGAATGTTCGGCCAAAGATTGTATTTGGTTGAATTCACATTCCGTTCAACTTTTCTGACAGGTAGTATGGAATTATTATACTACCCAACAAATAAAAAGATAATACAAACGAATTGAGAACTTCTTCCTTTTTGAAGTCGGATCAAAAACAATACACTGTACTGTTATTGTCAATTCATTTGAAAATGAACTAAAAAGAATCGGAGAATCAAATTACCTAGTAAACTGAGGTAACTCCGATTGTAAGAGACAAAGTAGCTCATTATTTTCTTACAAAATTTACGGGGCGTTTTGATGTAAGTATTTAAAAATGGACGTAAAAATTTGTGAATCTTTTTCTAATTTCGATTAATGAGAAGTAGCGTCAAATAAAAAATTGAACAGCGCCATCTATAAAACAGAAAACATAGAACACTATAACTTTTTTTATTAAAATACTTCCTCATCATATTTGTTAGTTTGAACGCTGCAAATTTTATTCATTTCATGTTCAGCGTTTTAAAAAAAAATATAATCATATAGAGACTGAATTCCGGTATGTTTAATCTAGGATAGTGATGTTGATTAAATATTCACCCCTGAAACTCTAGCAGACGCGCGACAAATTAACGAGAATAAATATTTCCAGCTCAATTAGAGATAAAATCAAAACCTAGTAATCTAAGATCTTTGAAATCAAACACATATGTACTAGACAAATTTATCAATACGTATGGTACACGAACTTGTAACTATCTCATTCCGAGTTACCTAAATGAAATTACACCACTAATTCAAGATATGTACACAAAAAGTGAAGTATTCGTATCTAAAAAAATACTTAAAACACTGTATGTTTTACTGTATTAACGACCAGCCGAAACTAAGATAAGCCCTGCGAGGCTTCTATGGTGCGGTGTTATGTACGATATATAATGATTTTGAATAAATAAATAATAAAAAAAATCTGAGAAGTCAAAACACAGGTATGTCCAACAGCGTGTACAATTTCTTTAATGTTAATATACCAGATATATAAGTATACTGTATAATTTATTTGCAGTCATTAAAATTCATCGGATCAACAGGAACAATATCAAATAGCTGTTAAAATATTTGGAATTGCTTCCTCGGTCTGCGGCAGCGATGAGTCGGCCGTTGAGTTGCGGTCGACATTCCTTATAATATGATACTTACCTATTAATATTACCCGACTGCGGCGAATCTCAGGAGGGTTACTTGTTTGATCTATACGTATGTCCGACTTTATATTCCTACGAAGTTATTTTTTAAATACCACTATTGATTGATTGATTGTATAAGATCTGAAGAGTGACATAGACTTTTATCCCGGAAAACATCTTATTCCCACAGGAAAAAAAAAATGACCACGCGGGAGATTTCGCAGGTAACAACTAGTCATGTAATAAATTAGAGATCAGTATAATAATGCCTAAAACTTATTCTCTATACCATTCGCTAAATGTAACTTAAAAAACTGAATAAAACTACAAGAAATAAGTGCAATTCGTTTGAAATTGCAGCGCCACAAAGCGCTGATGGAGATTCATTGAAGTGCGGCATCATTTATCAAAGCAGCGCTTCTTATTCAGTTTCATACGGGCGGGATTTACACTTAGCGCTGGAAGCGCGGAGCAGTATGATTGGAGCGTTATTTTTCAGGTTTTGTTTATATCTTTTATTTATCTTTTAGAAGACTTTTCCTTTTTTCGTTATAAATTCTGTGTTAAAATATATTGTTCCGATAAAAAATAATTTATAGCTACATGTAGAGACAAGTTGTGTTATTAAAAGCTTTTATTTAGTTGTACAGTGATCACTATTGGCAGTGAGGTCTGTAATCCAACCTTGCTAGTAAAATTTAACCCTCTTCCCAGTGTCCGAGTGTCCGCTTGGGATGGAATTAGGCACATTCGCATGGTTTCCGTGGCAATGCACGATTATTTAAATGCTGCCATTTATAATCCAATATGGCAGCCGACCCAAAATGACGATTACAAATTTTCACTTTAATCCTTATGTTTTTGGAATCAAATTAAAGGACTTGGTGAGAGAAACACAGTGAATAAACATTTTAGTTTCTTTTTCAAAATATAATCTAAGAAAAACTTCATAAATCAAGTAGATTATTCTTGTTCTGTGTTATGTTCTTATCTCTACTAATAAAGAGATAATAAAGATTTGTATGTAATGGATAACCAATGAAACTACTGAACTAATTTTAATAATTCTATCACCATTAGACAGCTATATTGTTCAGAATTAATGTAGGCTTTATTTTATTTCAGTAATAATAAAATATGGCAGAAGTTAGCAAGTTAAATGTCAGCTACTGTCCATAGTTTGAATTGATTCACAATCTAGATCTGATTATTACCTAAATAATGAACATTATGGCAGTTTTGTATGTTTTAAGTTCACAGTAATATTTCACGGTGAATTAGAACCCACGAGGTTGTTGTTAATTAATAAATTACATTGAAAATTATTCGGAAAGAAATGTGATTTGTATAGATAGTGTGATTTGTGTGTATATTATTTACTTATTTCCACAAAATTTTATTAAAGAAAACGTTCAGTTTTGAGAGTAAGTATTTATTTTATCGATACGTTTCCGTCAATAGCTAAAAAAATACTAACACATTGCTTTCGATGATCAATGAATTAAAGAAAATGTGTAACTAGTAATCTACCCAATTTCATTAATATCGGAGCTATATTGAGATGCTATCGTTACACAAAAACTTACAGACATACAAAAAATATTTATGTTACTGCTAAAAATAGGTGTGAACGTAAGCTTAAGTTAACGTTCACAGGTTAAGTTTACGTTTTAGGCTAAATTTGAGTGTAGAGACAGCTTCTTGGCTAAAAGTTATAAGCTATGAAGACTAGAAAGAGTTTTGGTGATCACAAGTATTACCCAAACTATGTCGATAAACCGTCCATTATGTATATAAACTTTTATAGAAAATAAACATTTTTAGCCAAGGAACTACGGCCACGTTTAACTTTAGCCGGCTAAACTTAACTTTATATTTACACCTATCTTTAGCCGTAACATATATGCCTATCCTCCACTTAAATTAACAATAATATAATTAAAAACAGGCATATATAGTACATTAATACACTTATTAATAGTATTAAATATAAAATCGTCTATTAAATATTAAAAATAAAATTGTATATTGTTAAAAAGATAAATCGGGTATGCAAACATGCATGCTAATGGAATTTCCGGTCTGAAACAAAGCCATCAGAAACATGACACAGTAGTTACGTTCCCAGCAAATAACTCCTAAACCTGAGGATGGTTCAAATAACACTTGACATTTAACAATTTAACCTCAACATTGATAGCCGGCGTTTGATGGATGCCAGCCGAGCGCCTGTGGCCCCAACCCAACGGGATTGTGCTCAAAAATCGATACCTATATAGTACGAAGTCGGGAGCTGACGTTGATGACAGTTGTTTTGTTTTATTTCCTTATGCTCGTTTGCTCTCCGGACGAGAAAAAAGTTTCCGAATACACAACCATTTTGAGGAAATTGACTTTTCGAGTGACAGCTGCCAGAGAATCATTTGTGTTGCATCGCGAGATTCATGTCCATATGAGTATGTACAATCAGAACAAGAATAAATATGAGATTTATTTTTTAAACTTTAAGTTTTTATTAGTTGTCAATAAAAAAAATGAACTAGAAATTTATTAATGGGGGTGTTTGATATTTTTTCTGACACTAGATGTCGCTAGGTAGGCGTCGGGTCCAGATTGTCAAATTGTACTGAATTTTTTGACAGTGAAACTTCAAGACGATAAGACAATACAAGACGTCAAATGCGCTACAGTGCTGCCAAAAGACCCTCATTGTTTTATTCATCAAGACTTTTCATTTGATACCCATAATAATGTGAAAATTATAAATCGCCATTTTCTGGTGGTCGCCCTATTGGATAACAATGGTAGCATTTAGTTAATCGTGCATGGCCACGAGAACCAAACGAGTGTGCCAATTTTCAGAAAACTGCGAAGTGGATTAAATTTGGCATGCAAGATTTGACTATAGAGACAGGTGAAATTAAATAACACCTTGTAAAAAAGAGATAATAATACGGATCTACCTTTAATCGAATGGGTCTAGAGCGTACTACACCACACTCAACTAGCGGAGGCCAGTGTTTTCAAACCGCGCGAAGGCCACTGACTTGGCTTATCGAATGTCACCTAATGACAACGGAACCGGCGACTTAACGAGCCCTCCGAAGCACAGAGGAGTTTACACGGTCGACGATGACACGCGTCTGATGCGTATAACCATCGAATTCCTCAAATCACATAATATGTTGGATTATAAAAGGAATTTCTTATTGTATCGCTCGTAAAACAATCTTGGCTATAACTGAACAGAAATGGTTACACGATAGACATATTTAGGTGGGTAATATATTTTTTAATAAACTTAAACACATCTTTGAACAGTAATTTCATATTTATGAAGTCGTAAAACCAACGCCAATATATTTTTAGTAAAAGACTTTGTGGATATCATTTTTGGCAAATTCTCTTTAATAGTCGATGCTTACATTTTATGGTTCAGCCAACACATTCATATAAATTTAATGAATGTCTAACATTCTGTTGACATTCTTATTTTAAAAATGGGAGGGAAATAACGCAGTACTATTATTTCTGATTCTGTGGTAACCTTAAAATTATTTCGGTTTATTGAAACAGATGAAACAAGAAATAAGTCTTCAGTAAAATGGTTTTGAAACATGAATACTTAATAATGATTAAAGATATTTAGGCATCGTTTCCCGTGTTAGTCTAATCAATCACGTAAGTTAAGCAACGTCGACCGTAGTCTGTCTATGGATGGGTTTATTTATCTCAAGCTCCTCCTCCGTGCTTCGGAGAGCACATTAAGCCCCGGCTGTTGTCATTTGTCGTTAAGCCAAGTCAGTAGCCTTTGGGCGGCTTAAAAATAATGGGCTCTGCAAACTCGCAGTTGATGAGCGTGGTGGAGTGTGCTCTAAACCCCTTCGAGGGAAGACCCGTATCCCAACACTGTTGGGATACGTGTGTTATGGGTTGATGTCGATATAAAAATATTTTTTGTGGCTCACTACCATTCTACAGAGAGTCAAAGTCAACGTCACTTGCATGTAACGCAGCCTACTGTTAAGCAAAAGAGGCTCTTGCGAAAGAGAGACAGCGAGATAGGGCGTGTTGAGACTGACTGCGGGAGTGTACCGACCTCAACCTCACAGAATACCGCAAGCCGCACCTAATTAACAATACCCTTGATTATGTTTCTGGGAGTGAGTGAGGTTACCAGACGTAAGGAGACGCTGCGTTATTAGCGGGAGTGCCAGCGCGAGGGCAATGCATCTTATAGTGCGAACATTAATATGGCTACGGTAATTGCTTCAACTTAGGCGGGCCGTAATCTTGTTTGAAACCCGGCATCATATAAAGAAAAATTCAATTATTTTGTAGTTTATACTTAGTTCTTTTTTGACGTGACAACGTCTTATAATTCGATGGAGCCGGCTGCACGCACGAAAAAACATGACGTATGCGGCGTTACCTCGCTCTGAGGCGTTCTATTAAAATTTTCTTTTGAAACATATAAACATTCCATCAGTATTTTCTTATGACGTTGTCACGTTCAACTATCGTCAGTAAACCGACTTTACAGACAACCGATTTTTTTATATACGCAGTGTCAAAATGTTTCGATCAAAAAATTATTAAAGAGCAACCCGATTGCTTTTTGTGAATAGTTATCATGTTTGCGTAAAAGTGTGAACTATGATGAAATAACAAAATGTAACACTGTAAAGTATTGAAAAATGCGATGAGAAAAACATCGGAACATCGGAGGAGCGGTACGAAAGAAGTTGTGCCATGGCCGCAGGCGCTTCCGCTACCAGTGATGCCAACTTTGCGCCGCGCTCGTACCAACTGCTACGGTGTCGTCCCGTGCTAAACTTTCAGCTACTTAGTTTTATTTCACACCCAATTTATTCTCAAGCAATCTGTAGGAGGAAACTCTAATCGGATATCTTCTACGTATTCGTAGAACGGGCGTGAGAATGCTGAAATTGCAATGAATTTTTGTTTCGTGGCGAAATTGTGTCAACATATTTTATAATCAATATCAACGTATTATATACTATGAATTTGCATACGTTTATACTTACATTATACCTAAATTAATATATAAATATAATTTTTCAGTTATATTCTCCTTGTGCACCTGCCATGTCTTATCTTAGGATCACTCTGAGGTTAACTGGTAGAGAATGTTTGTATTGCATTAAATCCGCCTGTGTACATTTTGATTGTGCATGAAGTTTAAATAAATAAATAAGTCTGTATAAATAATATGAACGGATATTTGCGAATCATATTAGGTAAATTTTCATGAAAAAAATATTTCATTATTGCGGATTTCGCATTGACTTTTAAGTTAAAAATAATATATACTCGTGTCTTGTATAGATGCACAAAAATCGCAATCTCAAAATTTACTTTATTTAATAATTTCCGCTTAGTAATGAACAAAATGTGTATATAACAATGTGTTAAGTACATAAGTTCCATAATTAATATTTCTTTGAATGGCAGAGGACATAATAACAGGAATTGTCGTAAAATCTAAAGGCATAAAGACGCAATATTGGTCTGAACATAAAACCCACGGTTCATGTCCAAAAAGCCCTTAAAAGTAGTATCAATCCAATTTCCCTATTGGGGTTCAGGGTGTGACTGCGTAAAATAAAAATACCTACGTAACAGCCTCCCCCTGTTAGCCGCGGGGGGGCAGTCGGTTGGCAGTAATAAAAATTCGTTAATGGCTTTATTTACTGCATTAGTACCTTCTGACGCATTGAAAATCTTAGTGGTGTCATTCATTAGTAAGGTTTTTTAATAATTCTGAGAAAACCGGCAGAAAATCTCAAAAAGGCAATAAAGTATAAGTTTATCACAATAGCTTTCGCCCGCGACTTGGTACTCTTGTATGCTGTCCACATCCATCTTGTATGATATGTATGTAGTTCGAAAAAAAATATTCAGTTATACATCAGTTATATAGTACCCATAGTACAAGCTTTGCTTAGTTTGGGACAAGATAGCGCTGTGCAAATTGTCAAGAAATATTTGTTTATTTATTTAACCTTTAACTTCATATGATAAATTTTCGTTTAAAAGGGCGAAAATGAATAATGAAAAGACGTCAAATAAAAATAATTTTCCTCGTGTTTAAGGGATAAATATTAAAAATAATGTTAATCAACGAATTTTAATAAAGTTTATTTGCTTTGCGATTAGCTGCGATAAGGCTCCTTTAAAAGGATTACGGTTTGGCAAACAATGCAAGCGATTATCTCAGTGAATGCTTGTCAGCGACATCAGACTCAGCAGGAGTTATTGTAATATGTAAACGAACCGCTTAGCATCCAACTTAATTATTCTTGTCAATTTCAAACGCAATTTTTTGTTAGTCTAAGGTAATAGAGATAATTTTTTTACAAGCTTTTATTTTTTCATGGCGACGACTGAAATAAAATCTTGCTAGTTAAATTTGACCATAGTCCGATTTACTTAAAGTTTGGTTCCCGTGGCAATATACGATTATCTAAATGCCGTCATTTCTAATTTAATATGACGTCCACCACAACATGGCGATTTATAATTTCTACAGTGGTTAATATGGAAATTATATGGGTATCAAATTAAAGGGCTTAATTAGCGAAATGCGATAAGTAATAAAAAATAACTAAACGTTTTAGTTCTTTTTAGGGTTCCCAAAGGGAAAAAAGGAACCCTATTACTAAGGCTCCGCTGTCCGTCCGTCAGTCCGTCCACCAGGCTCATGAACCGTGATAGTTAGGCAGTTGAAATTTTCACAGATGATGTATTTCTATATAGAATAAAATATATATTTAAGGGGGCTCCCATACAACAAACGTGATTTTTTTTTGCGTTTTAGCTCGCAATTGATAACAGCAATAGGTAGACGTTTGAAATACTCACATAATTTTAGTTATATATTCACTTTAAAAATAAATAATTATATAAAAATAAAACAAATATTTCAGGGGGGCTCCCATACAACAAACGTGATTTTTTTGCCGTTTTTATAGATAATGGTACGGAACTCTTCGTGCGCGAGTCCGACTCGCACTTGGCCGGTTTTTATTATTATTATTAGCTAATAAATCTTGTTTAAAACTCTTTTGTTGAATTTTGTTTTCATTTATGGCCCTAATTAAAACTTTTCAGTGATATTCATCTTTAATAGAATTAGTTAATTACTTACAAATTTATTTGCATCATTACTAATTATTTTATTCACAAATAATTATAACGAGCTGTGAGAATCATCGGCGACCCTAAATTTACACATAGTATTGAACCTCTAGGTCTAAGGAGCGACTTTGCCTCCCTTTGTGTATTCTATCGGTTATACATTGGGTTGTGTTATGAAGGATTATTTTATATGATGTCTACGGCCTCCTTCTATAGTCGCACTGCTCGTCATCGGCAGCGAATTTTTCTTACACGTAGCAGCTAAGATGGTAGCACACTGTGCGGTTCCAGGCAGATTTTCTTCTTCGAACTCTTGAGTTGTGGAAGGAATTACCTGCCGAGGTTTGTTCATCGGGTTCTCCAAAAAAGGGGTATTTACAAGATCGGCAACGCGTGATACCTCTTTTGATGCGAGTGTCCACAGATAATGCTGACTATCCTCATCAAGCAGCTCGTATGCGTGTTTGCTATCTCCAACATCATCATTTCAGACTATTGCTGTCCATTAAAAGATGTCCCCAATTAATTTCCTGCGTGACCGATCCAGCGCCACCTACATCCAACGACTTCCCGCAATTCCTCGCAGGTTCATCTCGTAGGCCGTCCCACGCTGCGCTTGCCTGTACGTGGCCTTCACTCCAGAATCTTTTTGCTCCATCGACCATCCGATCTTCGCGCTATGTGGCCCGCCCATTGTCACTTCAGCTTTCTAATCCTCTCGGCTATGTCAGTGACCTTTGTTCGTCTATGGATCTACTCATTCCTAATTCGATCTCGTAAAGAAATACCGAGGATAGCCCTCTTCATAGTACGTTGAGCGACTCTGAGCTTTTTCATAAGGCCAATAGCTGGTGGTCCTTCACAATAGTGAAGGACCACGTCTCTGATCCATAAGTCATCACTGGATTTCCACCTTAGTTGTATTAAAAAAATATGGTAGCCAATTTTAAACTTTTAACAACGTCCCAAACATATGACAATGCTCATGCATTAAGTTCGTGTTTTGTATATAATATTATATTGTAAATGAAGTTTGAATAACATTAAATAAACAGTATGTTAGGTTAAAAGTTTGTTAAATGTATGAACTATTGTACACAACAGTTTGGTTACGAAACCTAAATGACGCAGGTGTTGGACTACAGGTGAGCAGAATCTTTGCTTAATACCACGCATGAGTCAGCGATATTGACTTGTGCCAAAACTATATCGAATACTTATTCTTCTGAACTTTCTTTGTATTTCGTTATAGATTTGTATTATCCCCTATTACGAGCCTATGAAAATTCTTCAGGAGATCAATAAAACGTTTAGACGAAATGATGCGCCTTTAATGTACTTAATTTGGCATTTAAAATTTAATTTGGTGGAGGTGCGGACTGTGGCGGCCGAGGCCGGTACACCTGCAGGCGACTGAAGTAAAATGAAGTAATTCGACTCGTTGCGGCACGTCCCCGGCATTACTTACCATCTAGCAACAATTTGTTTTTTCCCACCCTCGAGAGAAACTCGAGCAAGAACTGCCTGCTTTTTAGTCCCAATTTATTCTTCCAATAAAGTTTTCCGCTTTGCTTTTGCACGGGGAATGTGTCTAAAATATTTAAACAGTTTATGTTTCGTTCACATCCACACGCCCTGAACCGAATGATGCATATATCAATTTCGCACGTAAAATCAAGTGCTCGTTGTTTTTACGTTACATACCCCGATTGTCAAGAAAAACTGGGAAAATGTTACTTAAAATGTCTGAAACGAATAAGAAATTCAAAAAAAGGGATAAAAAGAGAAATAATCTGTGACAATCAGTATTTGAGAAGCAATGCGGAGGGCGGCTGTACGCCCAGTGGCTCGCGGCTCTAACGGGCCGTGACAATCGCTTCCATGCTAAATGTCATGGTGGCTATTGTTCTTCGCCCACCTCTCCTCACCCCTTGCATTCCGCGCACCACCCTAGCTTTCCCTACTAAAGCACTGGTATTTACTCCCCACACCCTTACCTGGTTGTAATGAAAAATGTAGGCCTTGGCATATTGATTATAGTGTTTGCTGATAGTTCTGAAAAAGTATTAAAAGACAAACGATATTTACTGCAACAAAAATTAATCATATCTGAACCTCTTGTACATAGGAATAAAATTCATCTTCATTAGAAGATAAACACATACTTGAACTTAAACTCAAGTAGATAATTATAATAATTTGTTTAATCATCTTTAATGACTCTCTATTGTCGACTTAAGTAAATTATGACAATGAAATAGTGAATTTAGTAAGTTGAAGTAAAATGGGGGGGAGCGGGGAGAACGTTAACTTAATATGGCGGGGGCATCACGGCAATTTGTTCGAGACGAACCTCTAGCCTGGCTGAGTGCTGGCTGCGCACAGGGTTGTCGATACATGGGCCTCTTCATTAGTGCCATCAATTTCTTCTCTAGTTCAGTGACTCCCTGATCACGAACTTTCACGTTCAATAATTGTCTTGTAATCTGTAATTGTTCTCCACTTTGCCAATTTGGCTTTATGGCTAACTCATTCTATCTCTCACTCACTGCATTGTAAGTTTCATGTATCTGGAATGCGTTACCAGATTCTTGTAGAGCATCATTTGCGCATAACTATATTATGAGGAGCTCGATGGCGTGTTTATCTAATCGAACACGCAAGTTAAGCAACGTCAATTGTAGCCTGTCTATGGATGGGTTTATTTATCTCGAGCTCCTCTGTGCTTCGGAGAGCACGTGAAGCCCTCGGCCCCGGCTGTTGTCATTAAAATGACAGTCATTAAGCTAAGTCAGTGGCCATAAAGCGGATTGAAAACACTGGTTTCCGCAAACCCGCAGATGAGCAGTGTGGTGGAGTAAGCTCTAAACCCATTGGATTGAGGGTAGACCCGTATCCCAACAGGGGAATGATTATAAGTTGTTGCAGATATTTATGTAGTATCTGTATGTGAACGTATAAAACAAGGTACTCGAGTGTCGACCCTGTATTGGCGGATGCAGTGTGGGACGACCTCCCACTAGTGAGAGGACGTCCCACACTGCGTCCTCAAGAAAAACAATTTGTGTTTGCGGAAGAGATGTCTCGTAGAGATAAACTTGAGATAAAATTAGATTATGAAAATAATAATGCGCAATAAAGGGTAAATTGATTTTAATTAACATGCATACCTGAAATTAAAAGCACGAATATCGATTGAAATTAATTTGTATCGTAAATAGCTCTAAGCAGTCACAAGCAAGTTAGCAAAATGATTTATAAGATTTTGGTAGTGCCAACCCTATAAGTAAGTTTACGCTTGCGCTATCGAAGGAAATCGCACGAAAAGTGATTATGGATCGCTAAGACCTTTAGCTTAAAACCTGTACATATACCCTGTGCTCCATTAGGGCAGCTGCGTGGTGTACTGGTGTATAGTACACACGAATGGGCGCGTATCATCGCACGCACACACCGCCGTCGTCGCGACAACTTCATTAGGAAGCCATAAGTTGGAGCGTGAAGAGGCATGGCTCGGCAAACTCGATGTACTACACTGTTTGCTCTTTAGCGAGTTACGTACGTGCTGTGAAATAACTTAAAGTCCTTTTGATATTACTTTACGCTGTATTTCCTTTGGATTTTCTATATTGTTGAAAGTAAGTGCAAATAAGAAGTAATAGTCAAAATATTGTATGAAATCGAAATGAGATGTCAACGAATAAGTTTATATTATGTATATGCGTTAGGTCTTATTCCATACTAGAGATGGTCGGTGTTTCTTCGTGGACATAAAATAAAAAAAATGATTAACAATAACTCCACTTGGGGTGTAAGTGGTTCATCAACATCTTTGAACCAAAGCCAACTTCACCTGCACGCGGTGCACCTTGCTGACTGACAAACGAAGCTCTGGCGAAAAGAGAGGTAGGGAGCGTAGTTATAAGCTGCCTTACTGGGCAATGTACCTCCACCTCACAGAATACCGCAGCCAAATAACAATTCCCTTGAGGGTTGTTGTGTTCCTGCGAGTGAGGTCACCAGAAAGGAAGGAGATGCTGCGTTGGCAGTGGCGGCGCGCGAGCGATATTTTATGTTGCGAGCGTTAATATGGCTACGGTAACCGTATGCTTGCCTTCCACCCGACGTAGTATTAAAAAAAAAACTTCCACTCAGCGTATCAAAATAAACAATGCTCCAAATTTTTGTCTTATAATGTCCCTACATAATAATTTTCTTTAATTATCTTCAATGCACTGACCGCCGTCAGTTACAATTTTATTATATGTATAGATATGACACATGTATGAATACATATATGAAACGATACAAAAAAAAAACAGTAAAATCGATGTTGAATCTATACTGCTCATTTGGTATCCAGTTTCATGAAATATTCTTAACTGCATTAGTACAAAGTTTCTTACATAGAATACGTGAGAGAATATCTCAACATAAAAGTCTACTCATTTCCACAATTTATTGCTGTTAGTAATATCATACTTAATTTTATTAATAAAAATGTCTGGAAATATACACCCCTATTCATTAAAACACTTTTTGCTGAATCTCTAATTGCGTTGTCTTGAATATTTTTCTAGAGGGCATCCTATGCATTGTGTTTTATGCGCGAACCCGTTCTGAGCGTACATAAAAATCATAAAACGTAGTAAGGCGATGCCCATTTGTTCCACTATTTGCATATGATACAAACGGCGAGCGAAGACAACGGCGTCCTCGCTGGCCGCCGACAGTAAAAGTGTATTTGCGAAGAAATTTAATAAAGCGGAAGTGGACTGCTATTACGGCGCGCCCCTGCCCTCCAGTATACACATAGTGGTAGGTGGAGTCGGAGAGGCGAGTGGACCGCACCGCGAGCTTGTTATGCCGCCACTTGCCCTATGGTAATTCATATTTATTTGACGCGTGAGACAATCGATGCCGGACTGTGTGGCGTCGTTATAAAGAGCTCTGACGCGCACCACACCCGTCATCGTTAACCACTCTAACGACCTTCGTATGTATACCTATAACAATATTTATAGTACGTAAACACTGAGTATACTTTACAAATATTACGTTCAAAATTATGTCTTTTATCGTAGGGTAGTAAATATTAAAAATGTCCCGTAAGTATCCGTTTTTTCTACCTTTATCGCCGCACATTCAACAAAAGAGCACAGGGATACATTTAAGAAGGTACACTGTAGCTTATCTGCTATCTTTCTACTTACCTACGGACTTTGTAAGAAACATAATTTAATTCTCCGAGGAATGAAGTGGATTTACGTGGGATTTTAAATTCCCTGGGATTTGTCTATTTAGGCGTATCGTAAGCGGCTCAAAGCAGGTAAGGGGTGTAGGGAGCGGATGAAACGCATCATTTTGCAAAAGTATTTGTAAATTAATCGCTACAATATTTCATACACTTCAAACTCTTAAAAATACATCCTTTCTGACATTTTCATACAATTTTATTTAAAATACAACAATTTCTTTCTATAAATGAAGTAAGCACCTGTTAAGTTTATCAAGGCAGTAATTTATTCTATTACGTAGAACCACCGTAGGCGGCTCGTAGCACCACCGTAGCACTAACTTATAATGCAAAAACATTGTATAACTGTTCATGACACGAATATTAACTAATTGAGTAGGTATCTCACTTCACGTACGGACCTATGAGTATGACCTAACAGAGAATAATAAAATCACGAAGAAAATTAAGATATGCCTTTCATGTAATTCAAATTAGATATGACTTAAATGTTAATGAAAAAGTTACGGTTTATCTTTTAAGGGTTTTTAATTCAATTAATTAAGTAATGATTATATTCGAGTGGACGGTCGGTGCGTTCGGTAGTGTGGAGGCGGTGTGGCGGCGCCGACATGTCGCCCTACTTGTTGCGCGACGACACCGCCCAGTTCACTAGTCACGCGGGAACTAAACAACATCGCCGCTTTACTATAAACTCTCGACTTGTGCCATTAATTATATTTATGGTGATTACCTTTCACCACATACATACCTGTACTTACTTGCTCATTTTTCTTCATGTTAAACAATGGCTCAAAAGTTGTAGTTATTGGCTATGCTGAAATCTTTGCCACGATAGCCTAATTTTAATTAGTTAATCACATGTTAATTATAGATTCTTTCAAATCCGTGTTTTGTATAAATGCGTGGTTGACGTATTAAACAAAAAAAAAAACATTAAGTGATCTTCATTTTTTCTCCACTAAGTACCTAGTAGAACAAAAAAAAAAAATGATTTTATCTGTTGTTAATAAAAAAAAAGTTTATTCACTATGTTTCGCTTAACCACCATTTCATTTGATACCCATATCATAAGAGCGAATGCGGAAATTGTAAATCGCCATTTTGTGGTGACCGTCATATTAGATAAAAAATGGCGATATTTAGGTAATCGTGGATTGTCACGTGTACGTTAAATTTTAGCAAGCACTTGCAAGATTTCATTATAGACACAGCGGTGACATTAAATAAAGGATTGTAAAAATGAATTAACTTGATGTAATACTTATCATCGCAATCGCGACTTCTGCAGTCTAAGAGACTTATAAATAACTCCGTAGAAGTTTTGGTGTCGTTTTGTGAATTTGTAATGAGGGAACATAAGGAATAAAATAGAGTCTGGAACTCTTCAATTTAATTTAATGAGTTTACTCGTATAACATAGCTTTTAAGTGGTTGCCGTTTGTATGGGCTTATGTTCATTAAAAGAACTCTCGAGTAATTCATGTTATTTCAATACAACACGGACAATGGATAAACATCATTCATCATCACCAATCTTTATTTCAGCCGAAAGACGGCCACTGCTGAACATATGCCTCCCCCTTTCTATACCGATCTGGGGCCATACTGGCTAAGCTGAAGTCTTTTTTGATTTGAAGGATTTTTTGATTGCGAAAATCAAACTTCAGTTCAGATTTAAGGTACTTGTATTTGGCTTAGTTCATAGAAACCCTGGAGCTCTACCGACTAAGCTAAAGATGTTTGTCAATAACTAAAACCTAGTTTTCTAATCAAAATATTCGATGGTAATCGGCTTCAGCTTTGGCGGTAGGGCCTCAGAAACCCTACCGCCGAAGCTGAAGCCAGAGAGCTGATGTATGCAAGCAATTGAAGCGGATTACCGTCGGATTTTGTGATTGTGAAAATCAGACTATAGCTTAGATTGGCGGTAATTATGTTTAGCTTAGCTGGTAGAAACCATAGAGCTCTACCGACTAAGCGGAAGATGTTTGTCATTAACTTAAACCTAAGATTTATTTTCGCGATCAAAAAATCCGATGGTAATCCGCTTCAATGGCTTGCATACATCAGCTCTCTGCGATCTATCCGATTTGGTCATCAAACGCTGTGCTTTTCAATCCTCAGCCACCTTAATGGAAACCTTTCTGCTCCATCGGCTGATGATTCTATTAGCTGCGTAGCCTGTCTATTGTCAATTAAGCTTGATGATTAAATTTACAATTCTCTATATATAAATATTATAAAAGGTACCGTGAATTTTGTGAGTTTGTACATATGTGATGGATGGTTATCTTTGGAACCTCTGTACCTATTTGTTTTTTTTCCCCCACTATTTAAAAGGTACATTATTCATTATATATCAGACAGACATTATATGTTATGATACTTTAACCCTGGCGAATTTGGGGAGGACTGCAGGTAAGAATAATAATTCTTTTATAGCTCCTACGTGCCAGTCCGCTTTGATTGTTGATTTATATCTTTCGTATTACAAAGTATCTACGAGTATTATCTATACAAATAATATTTCCGAATAAATTTTGTCATCATATAAATAAAATATTATTTTAACGACATCCTAAAATTACTTTATTTTTACAATATATAGACTATAACGCTTCCAACGATTGCTAGATTCGGTTGAGAAATTCTAGTCTATAGTAGGGGATTAACGCATAGACGACTATGTGTAATTTGCGCCTTTGCTCAGCTCATCACGACAGATTGAAATTCCTTTCGCAGCCACGTCGGCGACTGGGTGGCGCCGACGCTGGACTTGTTGCACGCGTGATATATTTTATATTTTGTTATATCACTTCATTATAAAGTTAGTGTATGTAGGGGTTTTAACGGACAATATGGGTGTAATTTGCGCTTTCGCTCAGCTCGCAACGATAGATTGAAATTACTTTTCGCAGTCATGTTGGCGACTGGGCGGCGGCGAAGACTTGTTGCACACGTAATGATTCACACACATACGTATAAGATAATATTATTTGACATTGTATTTTGTTCCTCCACCTCATTATTAAGGCCAATATATACAGAGGATTAAGAGACTATATTGTGTGAGATAATTGATCCTTTGCTGACACCATCACCGTAATTCTGTTCTTCGACTTGTCCTTCTTGTTCTAGTGCCATTTCCTAATGGAAGTTGGTCTAAATAAGCAGATGCTTATTTAGACCATCCCTTATTACCTAAAGTAGATACTTTAGGTAATAAGGGATGTGTAATATAATACCAATGCCTCTCGATAAGTTGGCTTTTGATTTCTACTGTTACCACTGACAATCCCATCCCAACATCCCTGTCTTAAAAAAACTTCGTCGATCGTCGCATAGATTCTTATGAAAAAAATTTACTGTTCGCGCAGCGTAGCTATGGAATAAACTGCCGGAATCCATTAGCGATTTCTATATCTTCTCCTTCTTCTATAATATAAAAATGAATCGCTGAATGTGTTGCTAAGCGCAAATCTCGAGAACAGCTGAACCGATTTCGCTAATTCTTTTTCTAGAATATTTCTTGAAGTACGAGGATGGTTCTTACTCAGAGAAAAACTAAAAAAAAATACATGAAAAAGTCTAAAATCAACACTTTTCTATACTCCCATACAAACGTTTGGTAATAATACTTAAAAGTAATTTTGAAATTTAATACCATAACAAAAAGGTCAAGACTGTTAGGCGATACGAAGTTCGCCGGGTCCGCTAGTTTAAAATATATACTTATGTTTTCATTGAAATTTTGATAATAGTATCTACCGTCCAATTATGCAATGGGTATGCTGCAAGAGATCTCTTGTAGAGATAGGCTCACCTTAGTATGCCCAATTTTTGTATAGTGCGTAGGGGATGATAGTATGATCGGCGTATGTAAGAAATTTGCGCCTTTGTTCAGCTCTTCAGGCCACATTGAAATTCCTTTCTTAGCACGTTGTACGCCGGACTTGTTGCACGTGGCCGTGTGAAATATCATAACCACACTTACGTGACAATAATATATTTAGTTTTATTACAAACTTTTATTTAGTTTCACCGCGGTGTCTATAAATAATCAAATCTTGCAAGTTAAATTTGATCTATTTCTCAGTGTCCGATTGGCCCGAAATTTGGCACACTCGTTTGGTTCTCGTGACAATGCTCATTACATGAATCCCGTAATATTATTTATAAAATGTGTAAGACGTGTCCTCATGACATGCCCGCAAGGGCCCAACGACAGAAGAAAAATAATTTCAATTTCCGCCATTGTCAATTAAATATGGCAGAAGCCACAAAATGGCGATTTACAATTTCTATATAGCCCCTATGAGATGGATATCGCATGAAAGGGCTTGATGAGAAAAATTCGGTACATACATAAATATTTTGCAATTATTTTTTGTTTATTATCATCTCATCTATTTTCTTAAGCTTGATGTAGAAAGAAGGGTTTACAAATTCAGTTCAGTGTATGTCGGATAGAGCAATTTTAAAGGATATGTATAACAAATTGTCAGGCTAAGTGACGTAAATACTTAGATCGACTATTGGCATAAAATATAAAAAAAAGCATTGTCATTAGCGAGAACATCACGAACGCCATAAAGAAGAATTGAATTGTATTGACGTAAAAACATTTCATTGTTGTATGAGGTATCATGTGGTCCTAATACAACAATGAAGTACACGTAGGTAAAGGTTCCTTGGAACTCGGAATTGTTATATTCCTAGAAATATAACATCATTGCTTGGAACATTTAATATTTTTGTCTTCCTTCAAGAGCTATAACTTTTATCGCAGGCAATAATTGTTAGATTTAGATACTCTAAAATAAATAAACAAATATTATGCTACTTATAACATAATAATGTAATGTTATAGGTAGGTTACATATAGGCTATATAGTAAAACTAAATAGACTTGTATTTCTTTTTAAGGGCTTTGTAATTTGTAAGTTTGAAATATGTCAACATTACACATTGGTAATACACCTAAGAAGCCTTTGAAGCGTCATTTCTACGAAGTGTTCATTGTTTCCAACTGCATTGACTGTTAACGTGATCGTTCTGATTAATGGTGAAACGTTTACATATTATTAGTTAATTAGTTTGCAAATTAATAATGTGGGGGTTGCAGTTGACGGCGCTGCAGACGCCGTGTCGCCGGCATGCGTGCCTCGCTCCTGATTGCGCTTTTCGTGGAAGCAGAATTAATTAAAGAAGACTTACATGTCCAATAAATACGGTCTGCACCAACTAGATTGCAGCGAATACCTACCAATGAAATAGGGAACCGATGCAAATTGATTATATAAATCGTTGCGCGTGACTTATCGGTATTAATGTTAGGGCTATCTCATAACGGATGAATTACTTGACCTAAATCGATCGTACATCGCTAATGGAATTGAACGATAGCATTATTTCACAAAATTACATTTTATAAGGCTACAAAATTTACGAAAAAATTAAGTTAATAAAAATGGATACCAGCAGACTCTTCGGAATGAACTGAAAATTCCAGCAGGCAACATAAAAAGGAAAAGTAAAACTGTTATATCGTAAAGATGGAAATCTTAGAAAGCATATACGAAAAACTCATATTTGAGGGCAACAAAGCCCCGAGCGGGCACTTAGCGCAGGCTATTAAGGATTGTGTGACCGCCAGCGCGACGAAACGACGAAAACTATAAAACCGTTAAACCAACGTTTCAGCAGCCGTAAAGAGCATCGCAAGATCTGTTGACAATGTCGCCCCAACCCGCCATAAAACGTATGCACCCGGCAAGGCAGTAAAACTTAACGGCTCTCTGATTAAACTTATCTCGCGGCCAGCAAATCACGACCTTTCCTAATAACCGCTGTTCATAGACAAAAACTGCGAGTTTTATTAGCCACATCGCGTTAAAACAGCGTCACTCGCTGCTTTCCACGAAAACCGTAGAAATATTATGAGTTGTTGGCACACCGCCTGCCCACAGTATACTACACTGTACTGTACTATAGTATTGCGTACTAACTATAGTACCCAATACTATTTGCTTACTGATAGCTGATGGGAACAGACTGATAAATTTCTGCGAGTGATGCCACTGGTGTGGACAGCAGTGACTTTTTACAATTGGCTTAAAATTTTGCTTGTATAAAATCGTTGTCCGATAAATATATCGTAGTCTACAGATCATAGATAAAATTTATTTTATGACTATTTTCTTACAATAGAAATCAATCTAATTGCCTATGATGATCACTTTTATTTCGCGATATATCGATAAACGGTGTTGTGGATTTAAAGCACGTCTTGTTGGAACGAATGGTTTTGTTACGTCTATGTATAAACAAATTATAAATATATTTTTCTAGTCTAGATTCATTGCTATTAGAAATTTTTGTCATAGTCTATTCGTCCTCGTCATGGTTACAAGCAAGTACAAGTCTTGGAACTTTGTGCTGGCAGCGACAGACGTTAAACTGGACATAATATTCAAGCTATGGGAATTGAACCGTTTTTATTTCGCTTCAGATCTTCCCTGGTTGGCTGAACGACGCAACAGATAGACAGTAAACATTTAAATAAAAGTGCCTACGAAGTGTATAAAACTGTTGGTAGCAGACGTCTTTATGTAAAAAAGTTGAATACTTTACGTTTACGTTGTGATTTTACAGACAGGCCAAACAAGTTGAGATAGTATGGGGTAATGTAAGGTCACATAAAATGGCTAGGAATCTCAAAACGCTTTACAAGTGCTGGAAGGATGTTATAAAGGTTTTACGATCTCGTTCCGTCAGCGAACGTTGCAGTGGCCTTAATGGACGACCTAAGTGCATAGGGACATTCATGTATGTGGTAAAGTGGCAAGAAAACGTTAGCAATACGAGTATACCGCCACCAGTGCCGCTTCGTTAAATAAAGCTACGAACGGAATGGGAGCTCGACACGATTACAACACGATCCAGCCGATACTGATGGTCTATCAGTATTGTAGGAAGATTGCAAAGAAAACGTAAAAAACATTGTTTATAGATAGCAAATACGAATGTAGGTACATTAATTTCGATGAGTCGCGCATTCGCTAACAAATGGACGATTAACGATCGCTTAACATAAAACGGAGTACGTTTTAAGCTGAAACGAAATGTAAAATAAACAGTATGTTAAATAAAAGCTTCCAAAAGTTCACAGCATTTATAATTCATTGTGTGTCAAAACATTTATCTTGGACGATTTATCACGTTTGCTAGACAATCATGTCGAGATTTAGTTCGGAAAACAAATCCCACATCGATTAGTAATTTGAAACCCTTCGGAGCGCTGCTTTTCATTTTCGGCTTTGGGAAATGAAATATTCTTTAGCCCCGATAGATAGTATATAATAATTGTTTTGATCATAGAGAGGTAATGAATTAATATAAATATTTTGATTTAATTTTATGTAGTAAACGAAATATCATTTACGTAGTATCAGTTGTTGACGACATTTCTTGATATAGTTACAGTTAATCTATCAGATTCTCATATTCGCTTCGAGAGATATAAAACATATTAACTTACTATAAACATTCTTGCGTAACGGCTCTACCGATTTTTTATGAAATTTTTATGCATATTTGATAGGTTAGATTTTAGTAGGTTTGAAAGGTAGAATAGGCCGTAAAGTATATTTCATACTTAAAATAATATATGTAGTAGACGACTTCTTTCATCAAATCATATGCATATCAAAAATGTTTGCTCCGCTACATATTTTGTAGTTATTACATTCCTTTCCCGCTCGATTGTTACATTTTTTTTTGTAAAGTAACACCACTCTGGCGAAGAAACGTAAATCCTACTTAATATTATAAATGCGAGTTTGTTTGTTATGCTTTCACGCCGAAACTACTCGACCGATCATCATGAAACTTTGTACACACATAGGTATTAGGAAGGATATAGGATACTTTTTTAAAAAGTAAACGCGGGCGAAACCGCAGATGGAAGCTAGTAGCTTATAATGTAACTTTGTACTTTCTTATTCCATTAGCGTATTGTCAGTATTGTGGACACTCATTTGGTTCAAAACTGTATTGTAAGATTATATAATGAAAAAATAAGCGAATGCATATCTCGTGCCCACTCTAAAGTATCGCCAGGCCTGTTAAAAATATTTCAGGAATTAATCATTGAAAATTAATGTAATTCCATTATATCCATTACCTGCGAATTTTAAATATCAGATAAACTTTTTTTAAGAGTTTATATGGATATTAGAGGGCCGCCCTTTATAGAGATTTAGCAATATAGAGATATATATAGAGATCAGCAACACCAAGAGATCACCAACCGTTGCCAGACTTTTTGTGGAAACACAGACGATGTTCTTGTAATAACATGTATAAGTTTTGTTCCATAACTTGGCTGCCAAAATTATATGTCGTCGTCAACAACCCCTATTCATCCCACTGCTGGAATACGGGTCTCCCTCAATCGAAGGGGTTTAGAGCATAATGCTGCTTAACTGCGGGTTGGCGGAAGCTGGTGTTTTCAACCCGCTTAAATACCAAGACTTGACTTAACGACTATCATCTAATGACAACAGCCGTGACCGACGGGTTAACGTGCCGTAGTACGGAGGTGCTCGAAATAAATAAACCCATCCATGGACAGGCTACGGTCGAAATTGCTTAACTTGCGAGTTCGATTAGACTGATACGCGCAACAACGCCATCGAGCTCCTTCCATTAAGAAATGGAAAAATTCTAACTTGGATGGGTTGGCTCGATTTGAAGAGATGTGCTATAAGACAAGCTTCTCATCACGTTTTCGTATTTAGATCAAACTAAAGTCCATTATAATTTATTATTTATCCATAATAAATATGTCGGGTTAATTACACCATTTATAACTCAAGAACATCTGGACCGATTTTTTATGATTTTTGATTTATTGGATTTATTGGATCCCGAACAGCAGATAGCTAAAAAAATTATGATGAAATTGTCAGGACAGGTTTGTATGGCAAATCCACAGGAATGTGATGAGAACGGGAAGATTGATTGACAGCGAAGCATGGGCGGGCCGCTTCGTTAGTTATTCGAATTAACGTAAGTTTGGGTAATTTTCAAATTTTGTATTTGCTACGTTGCACGAGCATAAAAATTAATTATATGTTTATAGGTCGCGCAGTATTTTATGATCGCTGGACGTGGTGGTTTTCGTTTCATTCCGCGCATACGCACTGACTATTAAAAATGCTCTGCTCTACTGCGCATTCAAGGTCAGCGCTCTTTAAATACTTCGCGACCTGTACTTATTAAATGCCTTCAAAGATAAGCACGAAATTTTGTTAATTAAATCTAAATATACTTTTATAATCCTTTTTAAGTGTCAGTGACACTAGTTTCTTTCTACAAAACATTGATTCATTTGTAAACATTTAGAGCTGAACTGCTGACTGCTGACCCATTTAAACCAATTCCAAGTAACAGAGGTCTATTTCAAGTTTCAATCAACGTACCTCGGAATCGTTTACTGGGTCATTGTACCAGGAACACAGACCATCGCAGGTGATCTAGTCTATGCGGGGCGTGTTACAGTACAGCGGCTAGACAGACGGCGGCAAGCTTGTTTTAGCTGCTGATCGATACGCCACACAAGGCCCACAGCGCCCTACTTAGCTGGTCACTAGTTTATTTCTTTCGCCCTTTATGCCAATGAATGTATTATGAGACACGCGATCCTTATTCAGTTAGCCATATGAAAAATATTTTAAAAAATAAACGTTGTACAAAGTGTTAAATTATTCACGGATTTAACGTTTTGTTCCAGAGAGGGAAATCATGCGATAAAAGTTTCTGCGATGGCCTGTGAATAGCAGTACTGAAGGAAATGGGCTGAGGAAAGGGCGAATGCTGTGGATGTACCAGCGCTTCCGTTTGTATGTACGATGTAAACTCGATGATCTCTACAACCGATTTAAGGCAGTTTCGGTAGCTCAGAGGTTTTATGAGGATGAATGAAAATAAAACACGGAGATCACTTAACAGTCGACAAAATTAGATCGATTCGAGTTGCGATATCAATATAACATCAGAGTGTGGGATATCTCGATATTTTTAGATAACAGGGATTCGAGATATCAGGATGAAAATTGAGCGTCTCGAGAATTGGAGACTTTAAAATAAAATGGAATTAAGATATCAATTTTTATTGATTCATATCAAAACAAAACATGTTCATTTTCATAAATGAACATGTTCCAACATGTAATTATTGATGACATTGTTAAAATTGATTTTTAAATGTATGTTTTCGAATTCTTGCCATATATTATTTCTTTACGATCAATCGCATGATGAGGATCTTCGCTTTGTATGAGATGTTACTATAAAGCATCTTGGGTCTACTAAACGGATTATTAAAACTTCTTAGAAAGATTTTCTTCTAAAGATTCAAGACAGAGAACTAAACTTGAGGAAAGTCTCCGAACTTTGATACAGTAAATGTCCTAGGATTCAAACCCCAGTAACAACAATATCCTGTTGCCAACATTACTTAATTCATAAATTTTTTTTTTCTCAAATGTTTCGCAGTGTTTCTTTCAAAGTCACAACGAAGAGCAAGCATTATAAAGATCTAGGTACTAAACTTTCAAACAGCGTACAAGCAAAACCGCGGACAATATCTTAAATTTAATTACCTACTTTACAATTTAATAATTATTATGTATATTTTGCAATCCTTTTGTTTGGTTAGTGATCAAATCTTGCAAGTTAAATTTGACCTACTTCCCAGTGTACAAATGAGTTGAAATTTGTCCAACTCCTTTAGTTCTCGTGTTAATACACGATTACCTAAATGCCGTTATTTTAAATCCAATATGGCGGCCACAGCAAAATGGCGATTTATAATTTCTACATAAACTGATACACTTGAACAGCGGCTTATATACGTTAACTTTTGGTTCTTTTTATATAAACTACTAAAATTCTGTTTTTATTTTTTTATTTTCTTCTCGTATAGCTTTATTTAATGTATTAGATATTATGGAGCATCACATTATACCACGACGAGCCGTATGGCGTGGAGAAGCTTGTCGTTCGAGAATTTATGGTAAACGTAAGTCCCTGACAAATGAACTTTAGCCAGTTCGTCGCGACGTGATGTCAAAGGCGATGTGAATATAAAATAGTAGCAACAACATAAATTTCCGTTCCATCGTTTCCCCCTAAGTTGATTCGAAGCGAATAAGACGGGGTAAGTACGTGGAAGGTTGCAACAAATAAGGTCAAATAAAATATAAAGATGAAATATACATTAAAAACTTATTTCAATCCGACAACAATATATATTATACATTTTTTTTATACCACCAGTGTGGCAAACAAGCATACGGCCCGCCTGATGGGAAGCAGTTACCGTAGCCTATGAACGCCTGTAACACCCCTATGAACGCCTGTAACACATAATATATATAAGCTACATAGAACGTAGCTGCTTGTTTTTGCTAGATTTTCAATTCAGGAAGTCTTTCCGGTTCAGTTAAACAAGCAGCTTCTTTCAACTTTTCAAATGTTAAAAAGTTTAAGTTAAGTGAAGCTAATTATAATAATACCATATTTTTATACCACGTTGGGTGTCAAACAAGCATACGGTCCACCTGACGTAAAACTGTTATCATAGGCCATAGAGGCTTGCAATACAAGGAGCATTGTTCACGTGCGTCAACAGACCTCGCTGTTAACGTAGTATCTCCTCAAATGTGGTGATCTTATTTACTCGCAGGAACACAATTTAACATAAGAATATATAATTTTGGCTGAGGTCATATGTGAGGTGGAGGTACTCTACTGTCCGATTTATAATGAGTTACTTTTCTTTCGCCTGAACCTCTTTAGCCAATGGGCAGATGCAGCTGAAGTTGTTTTTAAGAAGCGATTAATTATGTGTAATCATATGATAAATATATACATAAATCCTTAACTAGCGACTTTTGTATGCCAGTGTTCCTGCGCGTAAGGGCTATAAAAGGTTTTCCTTTACAAGAAAAAGTTTTATAATTAAAGGACATCAAAGAACCGCCGCGATGGGGTTACACTTTGAATCGTTATTCAAAGCGCCTGTAACCGAGATAAGGGATCTTGGCGCTTTTTGAATAGAAGTTTATTTTATGAACTGTGACAAGTAACTTTATCGAGCATAAGTCGATGAATATTACTAAGCTGCTGAGAGTAGTTAAATCGGCAGATAAAATCTTAACGTTATATGTACATTGACGCGTCGGGGCGTCTTCATTACGTTGAGGTCGGCTGTGGAAGAGTAATCAACTCCGAACTGGCGACTGCCGTGTAATTGATTGTTCTCAGTCGTAGAATGGTCGCAGACAACAAAAGATAATGCGAAGTCCCGTGGTAAATGGATTTGTCAACTGCTGTGCCACTAATTAAATAAGTAAACAATTGTATCCTATCCGCCGACGTGCCGTCGGTTTGTTTCAATGCGCTAATCTCTTTCATCAGAGCCCACGTGTTTTTCTTCTACCAAGTAATTATTTCACTCAACATGCAAATTAGATACGACAAACCTTACAGGCATAAGGTCAGTGTAAATTATACGGAATTAGGTTACATAAATTGTATAATGTTTTATTTCATTTTAGTACTCACTATAATAGCAATCCGCCCTGGCTTCGTCCGCATGTGATAGTACCAATATAATTTAATGACTTACAGAAGACATTCCTTGAATGATGGTTAAAACCTTAATTAGATAAAAAAATAGATAAACAGACAAACTGTGAAAGTGACTTTATTTTGTACGATGTATAGATAAATTGTTTAAAATTTATAAGCCAACAAAGAAACAAATTGTAAAATGTAACAGTTGCTTATTAAATTAAAATCCCATGTCTTTGATCCTGTGATTTAATTTATAAACATCTCGTGAAACACTACTTTTTGTGAAAATGCATGTAGAGTGAATATATTGTTTTTTTTATAAGCTTTTATTATAAAAAGAAACAACCATTTACTTATTGTGTTTTTTTTACTTATTGTCTTAAGATTAATAATGTGAAAATTATAAATTATAAGCGACTGCGTTTAAGTAATCGTGCATAGTCACGATAATCAAACAAGTGTGACCAAAGACGTAGGACAAATTTAACTTGCAAGATTTGATTACAGACACCGGGGTAAAACTAAATAAAAGCTTGTAAAAATATGAAGTACTAATGAAGTAATGAGACCCATATCCCAACAGCGGGATAAAATAAGGGTCGACAACGAAAACTCAGAGGCTACGAATCTTCACCTTACGGAAAAGGTCACTAACCCACCTATTTCTTACGAATAATGGAAAGAAAGAGACATATATTTAGTTTTCTTTTGTCACAACTCCTGTTCGATATAAAACTGTGGCTTGGAACAAGTCTACTTTTAAAGTATTGAGCAATACTGCAAATACAAAATTACATGACATATTATATATTGTACAATCTAATAATCTTATCTAATCGTAGACAGAGAAAACTATAGCCAACTTGGTAGTTTTGACAATAAAAAGAACATTCATACAATAACCATGTAAATAAATAAGACAGATTGACACGATTTCTTGCTTCGCGTCACGTGCTGGCTTTTTCAAAGAAAAGCATAATAATGTGAGAAACAGTTCTATGACAGTGCTATATAATCTGTACCTCAAAACCACGCTTTTTATCTTGTGTCTTTTGTACCGCCCTCTATAGATATAATCTCGACAGTCCATCTTATGTTTGCCACTCCAACACGGCGTCTATAAAAAGTAGTGTATTATTATAAGTCTATGATCGTAATAGTACTTCAACGTGTATTGCATTGAAACACAGTGTACGTGTGTACACACACGGTAGTGTCTCTGGGCGGACGGGACATCAATCACGATCGGCTTTTTGTCAAGATGCCACTTCAGCGCCTTTCTACGATGTTATGGTTAATTCAAGCCATTATCGAATGCTCTTATGATTTCGTAGTAAAAGTGGCAAGTGTAGAATGGAAAAATACTTGATAAAACGGCTGATGTGTAGCGGTTACCGTAGCCTGCAACACAAAGTATCACAAGACCCCTCCCCCCCTTACCATCACATCAACTTCTTCTTAATTACCTACAAAATTAATTACATTTTATTAGTTAATGTCACAAATTCACCGGAAAACTGCAATCATCTAGGCCTCTAGGAATTGTTATTTGGCTGTGGTCTTCTATGAGGTGGAGGTACTTCCCCAGCCGAACAGCAAATAATTACGTTGTCCTCCACTTGTCTTTTTTCAGAGCCTCGTTTGTAATGTTGTAAATCAGGGTACACCACGTGCAGGTGAGGTTGGCTTTGGCTCATAGATGATTGTGAGCTACTTGCACCCTGGCCTAAAAGTGTCTGCTTATAAAAAAGTATTCGTAAAAATGTAATTGATTCAATATCATCTTTAAAGTCTAATCTGCATTTGGTACAGCCCGCTGTTTGACTTACAGCCAAACAATACGGTAATCGAAAGTTTTTAATGAGGTGCTGCGTTGGTGGCGGAGCAGGTATCACTCAAAAAACATAGTTTACACTCGAAAAACATATTTTTTACATTGTAGTCTGTATCTGAAATTGCAGTACGTAATACTTTATGCTAAGTGCGTTTATTGACCATGGCCAATGGCATTCGCTTAACATGAGGTATAGGCAATATGATTGTTTACCATCCGAATAAAATAAAAAATGGTATGGTAACTATAAAAAATCCACAGTAAAGTAATTATGTCCAGAGATAGAGTATATAATACTATGTATATACAGACTTCCTTAATTTCTAATTATGCAAACAGGCATCGAGGTGTAAGCAACGGGAGCCGCGAAGCCACCTGATCCTTTTATGCGCTTTTTGTTCCTTTAACTTTTTATAAAAGACCTTCTACCGACAAACAATTTAACAGCCTAACTTTGCTCAACAGACTTTTCGGAGGAGATTTGTTATTCACTCAAAAGTTTTAAGTGGCTGTGAAACATCATTGTCAAAGAATTAAATAACTACTCAATTTATACGACTTGGTGCTTTAAAGAGAAATAGATAGGGCGTATAATTGCATGTAGTGGCGTAAGCGTCGGGTGAACAGTTGTTACTCGACACGTCGATCTCGGAAGTTCCGTCGCGCCGTCAGGTTGCGGTGAATCGACTGTATTTCACTCTACGGAATGTAGATTTAGGTGTTTGTTGAGCCGAGATCGGGTTAAAGTTATTTTAATAGGTTTTGGTGTGCTTTTTACTATACTATATAGTCGTTTCTCGATTACTGTCAACTGCGGTCAGAATATTGGTAATTGATTGGAGTATATAGCTAAGTCTTTCGTTATTATTAAATTCTTGGCTTTCTTCCGATAAGAGCAATGTATGTAATAGCCCCCCGCGGGCAGCGAAGGCTCCATTAGGAGAGCGTGTCGGCCACGGGGCGCCGCGTGGCACAGCGAGGTGCCTCACTGCTCTACCCTCGCTCCTATCACCTACCCAAGCAATACGAGCTTACTTCAAGACAAAGATATTGAGTATATAACACAGAGTACACATATATCGCTCTTCTATTGGTATTTACTTCACGATAGGCTCACTCCGTGCCTCACAATGTCTAAATCTCATGATAAATAACTGGGCATAACAACGAATAATTAAATAAGACTAATTATTTTTATAAAACATTATATGGAAGCAAACAGAATGATTTATCAGCTTGACGGACAGGTAGGGACAACCGGACTTTGACCAAAAGTCGTACGAACGACTTTTGGTACTCGTACTATGCGAGACCTTCTTATACTGGAGGTTTTCTGACTGATAGTCATCTGACAGACTGGTACTCGTAATATGTTTAGGTATGATTTTAACGACGTTTCGTGTCAATAATAGTCGCCAATTCTAAAATGATATTTACTTTCATTTACCTCATAATAAAGATAACATTAAATGCAATGCGACAAGTTATTTGAAGTTGTAAAATGTGTGCTATTGATATTACATTTATGATTAATTTCTAAGAAGGCATCGTAAATTTCACATCTCACCCAGGGGCAGCAGTAATATCATATCAAATAGTATGCTGTACTGAATTATGGAATGGACGTCCGTATTCGAAATTACAAAACGCGTTATGTATTCTCGGTGTATCTCGTTAGTTCGCAGAACATAGGATAATTGTGATAACCACATTTATTCGTGTCCGAGGAACACTTGAATGTAAAACTTAATTGAATTATTTTCTCCTGTGGCTGGAGCGTTCGGAACGACTGACATTTACCACTTACTAAATGTACGTATACGCGAGCGTTTGTGGCTCTATGTCTAATTAATTATACTTCTAATATGAATTTTATAACTTACTTCTTTAAATATGCAATGTATGATAATAATAATACACATATTGTTGGCAGGCGTCCGTCCCTCTTCTGTAATAGCCCGGTATTAAGTTCACCCAGATCTCATCTCCATAGCCCATTTATTTTCCATCACACTTCGCAATAGTCTCAACGCCTGCCGAGACCTGCTCATGGGTATGTCGTTCCATTGACATATCCTGGAGCGGGTCACGGCGGGCGTATAACATTACATCAAACTTCTCAAAGGGGCCTCTACGCGTTGGATCCATATCCCCGCGCACGCCTATCAAATGACCGGGCTTGACCCGTGATTAAAAAGAGACACACATTGAAAACTAATTGAAGTGATATTTTTATAAATATCAATTTATTAAATATTTGATAGTGAAGCATGCATAGGTATATTTTTTGGATATGAAATATACCAATAACCGTTAAACATGTAATAGAATGTCGAAGGGGATATTTTAAAAAATATGTAGGAATACATGGGGCACACTAAAAGTTTTGCACTTCTAGCTAATCGGAAGTATTTTAATTTCGAATGTTACATTTTTTGAAACGACTTGCAACCTTCTTAGTGATAAAAAAAAATTGGCGGGAAATCATTTGTCAATTGTTTTTATAACACATCAAAGTTCTACGTACGCAACGAAAATGGAATTAAGTCGAAAAGAATTTAGAGCGATGATTTTTTATGATTTTAAAAGTCTCTCTCCGCAAGACTGTGCCGCTCGTCTTCAAAATGCTTTTGGGAGAGAAGCACCTTGTTTAAGCACCGTGAGGCGATGGTTTGCTGAATTTGAGAGAGCTTGGGTTTCTTTACATGAGGTATTTCGTAAAGAGCGGCCTTTAACTGCCGTGAACGAAAATAATGTGGCTGCTGTAAAGCGGCTAATTGAAGAAAACCCGCGGATTACCTATGAGACAATTCGAGGAATATTAGGAATTGGTATGAGCCAAATTCAGAAAATTGTACACGAAGAATTATAAGTTCGGAAACTTTGTTGTCGTTAGGTCCCTCATGAACTGACAGCGGAGCAGAAGCGGGCTCGCGTGGAATGGTGCAAAATACGACCACGGACATTCTAATGCTGCTTATGACATTGTCACAGGAGACGAAACGTGGATTTATTGTTTTGTACCCGAAAAAAAAACAGCAATCTTGTGAATGGTAAATGAGAACAGGACACCAAAAGTGAGGCAGGCGAGAAACGTTGGTAAAAAAATGATGTTTTCTGTATTTTCCCCAAAATCAAAGATTTGATGAGAGGTTTCACTTTTACCAACTCCGAAGAGGCAGTGATAGCGTTTAATCAGCACGTAGAAAACATGCCTTCAGATCTGTGGTCCTCTTGTTTTAAAAGGTTCGATCGCATGAAAAAATGTTTAAAATGTAAAGGAGAGTATTTTGAAAAGTAATAAACATAATATTTTGGTTATAACATGTTGTTTTTTTAAGTTACGCAAAACTTTTAGTGTGACCTACGTATGATAAGCTACATAAACAGAACCACATTTCGGCAATAAGTGTGCATAATCCGCAGTATCCTATTTTGAAACGGCCGCATAGCGTAATAATCTCAGCTATTCGGTAGGCTTCGTCAGCGCTGTGCACTGAGCGCTCGACAGCCCTCGAGCGAGTCGAGGGGCGAGCGAGCGCGGCTCGAGGTGGCTCGAGGCCGCGGCCTGAGAGTGCTGGCGCGGCGGAAGCGCGTCCTTACGTGCTTGTCGTCGCGACATGCCGCCTTTGTCCACCCACTAGGCTTATTTGCTGAACAATGAAAAAGACGAAAGCCTCCAACATATTTCTGTATTAAGCTCCTGCGATGATTCAAAGAAAAAGGGCTTTATAGCGTAAAAAATATGCCATGATCTGAAAATAATAGACGCCGCCCCCTGTCAGTTTCGAATTTCATTGTATTGATTGATGAAAAGGCTATTATGAGATTCCGGCAGATTTTGCGAATTTTTCATTTTCGCATAAACTCGACTTTGCCATAAATCGATTTCGGGCCCAATTTATCAAGCGCTCTAAATACTCGTCTTAGCCGAGTCGTGTCTGTGAAATGGAGAGGAACATCGAAAATGGCGAAAATTATTTTAAAATTCTTACCGCATCTGACGTCGTGCTAGAGACGCGGGCGGCAATTAAAATCGAGAGGGTGCGAGTCTTACGTGTTACTGAAATGTTATTACGGTAAAATCTTGATTTCATTTTGTTCAATATGTAATTAGGTAGGGTGATTTACGTAGTCTCTGTAAGACTTTTTGTGATTAGATACGCGTTTCAATTTCTCAATTCAGTCGGTCCGTCACAGCGTGTGAGCGATGCGCACGTCGCACACCGTGACAGGCTGCCGCCCGTTCTCGGCGCGCACACTGCTCCCTATCGCCTATCGCTCGCCCTACAACTCCACTCGAGTCCAGCCCTATCAACGTTTCTTGTTGTCCTGCTCCATTCAGTGGTAATTCCAATGCTCTATTTCCTACCTCCACATCCATTTTTCTTTCGATTTAGTTTGTCGTGGCTCCTAAAACAGAGTTAGTTTTCCCTAGAACAACCTTCATTAATCAGGTTTGGTTCACTTCAGATAAATTTAGTTCGTAATTTAGTTCGTCTTGTGGTCGCAGAGAAAAGGATGCCTACATACATTTTTGTTGTAATGTTTGATACAAAACTAAATTAACATGTATCTTGATATAGTATTTTGTCATGATAATATTAAAATAAATGAATTATTATGAGTGTTGCTAGAACCAAATTAGGTATTAACGTAAGCTCGGCTTTGCCGAATCAATACATTCCAGAACTCGGAATAACCGATATATCATTGTGACATTTGATTGCCCGTTATTCGATATTAGTTACGAATGTAAAAGCCTACGTAGCCTAACGATGGCCAGTCAATCTCGTCTGTAGTAATAATTTATTTACGAGTACTTTACGTATCAATACAGAACATATTCTGTACATATGACAAATGTCTTTTAAATCTGTTGAGCCGGTTATCGTTGAAAGAGTAACAAAGATTCATCCCTACATTGTCACAAACTTTCACATTATTATATAGTATAGTAGGAAGTAGAATAGGTCATAAACTCTACAAAAAGAAAACAGCTGTAGTCAAGTAAGTCAAGTACGTAGATGCATTAAGTGAATAAATGTTTTTTCCAAGAATTAAATTATCTTGGGGTCAGAGATTTGCTATCGGCATTTAAAAAACATGTCAAATCAAGCGATTTTAGTATAGAGGATCGAGAAGGAGTGCTCTTGAAGCGGGCGGAGGGCACGAGAGCACTTCTGGTGAGCCCGTTACATTATTCGACCTACTTAGCGGTAGCAATAGAGAGCCGAGGTGTCGTCTCTACCTACGTACTTGATGTTGTCACGGTTATGAACCGCCCTTTATTCATCATTGCTTAAAAGTAAAAAAAGGATTTCCCGGGGAACGTTGAAAAACAGCGTCTGCTGTATTGAAAAGCTTCAAAGTGTGCGACAATGGCGCCAGATAACAATGTTTCTTGAGAATAAAATCAGAACCACTGATTATATGTTCCGAGTTGCTGCGTTAACGTTATAGCTATGTATAAGTGACATGATATTGAAAATATTTGCATACACCTTATATATTATATTAAATTAAATAATAATAAATATTCCTGGACAAATTACACACTGTCATCTAGTCTTAAATACATTTTTTTGTAAATACATACATATAATACATAGAAAACATCCAGACCAAGACAAACAGACATGTTCATACATAGAAATATTTATCATGCCATTGCCAACCATTCGACCACCGAGTTCGACTTTCATCAGAAAACATCCAGACCAAGACAAACAGACATGTTCATACATAGAAATATTTATCATGCCATTGCCAACCATTCGACCACCGAGTTCGACTTTCAATATTGTGGGGCTTCCTGTATTCCTTCCTGATTTAAATAAAATGCTGAACAAAAAAAAAATACTAAATATACAATTAAATATAATTTATTATTTATTCCTCTGTCTTTTCTATAAGTATATCATTAGTAGATAAACATTAAGTAGTGGATTGATAATGAAATGTGCGATAAACGTTTTTAGTTTAATAAATCTATATTTCATAAATTTTCATTAAGAATACACTAGCGAATATGTTTTTTATCGAGTTGACACCAGGTGGTGAGGGCTCCGTAATTATATTAAGTACATTAGACGAGCTTGTTTGGCACGAAAGTAGTAAAAACAGTATTTTACATTTCCGATTAGGATTATAAGGGAAATAAAAGTATTTCTCTTATAATTCTAGTCGGAAATTACTGTCGACATATTTCTAAAGTCAACATATTTTCCTTTTAACTTTTCGGTCAAGTAAATCGCGTTAGACGATATGAGCGGTTCGATATCGGCGGACGAGTGACAGCAGCCGCCATATTGGTCGCATAAATCAAGTCGGGCGGCGAGGTGACATCGCGCCGTAAGCGATCGAGTGTCACCCGGCAGAAATAAAAGTAAGAAAACCCCACACTAGTTGAGTGGTTCACTCTGAGGCACGCTGGGAAATTTGTCTCGTCCGCTACTCCTTGTTTTTATCTGTCTCCGCGTTTTATAAGAGCTCCTTGAATTTTCTTTGATATATTTTTCAAGGGCAAAGACCACAAAGCTAAATGGATAGGTGAGTTATGGAGCGCCTGGAAATGAATTCAAAGGTTTCGGCGAGGGCGGAAGTTAATTCTTTCCATATATTTTCGAAAAAATAATTGTGTGTATATTAAAATTTATTAATTTAGAGAGACTTGAGTATTTGTTAAGTATTTAAAAGTATTAGATGCTGTACATCTCACGAAAGCCAGATTTTATAAATTTTACAAGTTATTTACTTAGTTTCATTGCGGTCTGTAAACTAATCTTTCTATAGTGTCCGAATGAGCTGATATTTGGCACACTCGTCAAGTTGCGGTTCTATCCAATAAGAAGGCTGGCATAAATTTGCTATTTATAATTTCTACATTAACTCCTATTATATGGATATCTAATGAAAGGACTAGATGAGTAAAACACGTTAAGTAACCTTTTTTTGTAAGAACGAATAAAAGTTAAAAAAAATATATTCTTGTTTCTTTTTGATATCACAGGGATAGATATCATTTTTTTTTAATATAATTCCCCTCCGAACGTAAGCGAAATGAGTTGTGTTTTTTTATACTTAATAAATGTTTCAAAAGTAAACTTATTATTAAATAAATTGTACATCTAGTTACTTAGAAGGATGGGAAAAGACATCGACACCGCGAGTAGGCGTCGAGTTTCGCGGAATGAAGCCGCAAGTTATGTTCCCGCGTCTGGGCTTAGATTCTTGTTACAAATCAACCCACTTGGGAAGTCATTTTGCTGTACACATGTATAATTTCAAGCAGGCATGTTCACGAGTTTTTGTGTGGTTTTTCCTTGTGTTTTTTTTTGGAAAAAAATGCGGTCATAAAAGTGACGTATTTGTACACGGTAAGGTTTTATAAATTAGATTTGTTTATTTTCACATGAGTTTATTCTCGCGACTTCCTTGAAGCGTAATTATCCTCCCTAGAGATCGAGTTTTGTGAATTTTCTAAGTGCATGCTTTACGTCATGTCGAGGCTTCGTGCAAATTACAATATTTTATTCCTACAATTCTACGTCATGTCTCTTATGTGATTACATTTATGTTTAGGCGGCCACGTATTTTTTGTGGGAGATCCGATTGTGATCATTATTTTTTTATTCAAATTAAAATCAGTATTAACCCAATAAGGACTCAATAGTCCTTGCGGCATTGGGAGCATTAGTAATATTTAATTAAGGACCTATTATCTGCATCAATCCATATTCATCCCACTACTGGGATACGGGTCTTCCCTCAATCGAACAGGTTTAGAGCGTTCTCCGCCATGCTGCTCAACTGCGTGTTGGCGGAGGCCAGTCCAAAGACCACAGCCGAGACTGATGGCTTAACGTGCCAGCTGAAGAATGAAAAAAAAAATTTTATATACATATACAAGCGAGCATGAGGGAAGGTAATCACCACCGCCCATAGAAATCAGCAACATCATGAGGTCGCCGATTCCTTGCCAGCTTTTTAAGGAAAAAATTGACAATATCAGTCAATAAATTACGAATGTACTATATTCTGCTGTAGTTATTATTAAATTCAAAATAAATTGTTGTTGCAGTTAATTGATGTACCATTTTGTTATTACCAGATCAAAATATGAAATGTTTTTGAGACTGAGAAAGATAAATGTTTCAATTGTTATCCCAGCTGTAACTTAGTAACATAATTAATTGAATCCAAACAACAAATATTATTACTCAGTCTCAATTACCGAATGTACATAATACATATTCTCAAGCCCGAGTTACCTTTCACTTTTACAAAACTATCAATGTTATCCCTCATGTTAAAACAATTTTACTGCGGGTAAAAATCAAAATAAACTCGATGTGTCTCTGGTACGTGGAAGCGGACAAAGAATTCTCAAACTTTTAAATAATATAAACAACTCCACTGTACTTGATATCCAATATTTCAATATAGCTCTAACTTTTGGGTAGAGAAAATGGAGAGGGGAAAAATTACATTACGACGGTCCTGAGAAATTGAGGTTTTCTTGTGTCCCGAACACGTATTACTTTCACATGTATTGTATCACGATGATTTTAGGTCGTGTGGTTTCTGGACTATACATTATTGAACTCTGTTGAGTATATAGCTCAATATTTTTTAATCAAATAATGTATATACTACAATACTAAAAATACAATTTAGGGTGTAAGTAGTTCATCAACATCTTTGAACCTGAGCCAACTTCACCTGCACGCGGTACACCCTGCTGACTGACAAACGAAGCTCTGTCAAGAAGAGAGGTAGGGAGCGTAATTGTAAGCTACCCGACTGGGGAATGTACCTCCACCTCACATTATACCGCAGCCAAATAACAATTCTCTTGAGGGTTGTTGTGTTCCTGCGAGTGAGTGGGGTCACCAGAAAGGAAGGAGATGCTGCGTTGGCAGCGTGGATGGCGGCGCGCGAGCGATATATTATGTTGCGAGCGTTAATATGGCTACGGTAACCGCTTCATATCAGGCGGGCCGTATGCTTATCTGCCACCCGACGTAGTATAAGAAAAAAAAAACGGGCTACTGAAATACTAGGCTAGGTTAGATTTGTTTGATTTGATTCATCCCACTCACTCGAAGGGGTTTAGAGCATATTCCACCACGCTGCTCAACTGCGGGTTGGTGGAGGCCAGTATTTTAAAGCCGCCTAAAGGCCACTGACTTGGCTTAACGACTGTCATCTAGTGTCAACTGCCGGGACCGACGGCTTACCGTGCCCTCCGAAGAACGGAGGAGCTCGAGATAAATAAACCCATCCATGGACAAACTACGGTCGAGGTTGCTTAACTTGCGTGTTCGATTAGACTGACACGCGCAACAACGCCATCGAGCTCCTTATAAATTACAATTATAGTAAAGATACAAATAAGCAATATTAAAAAGGTATGACAAACCCACTCGTCAACATGTAGGCTTCTCAAGTACAAAGCTTTTGTTAAATGTCTCCGGTATGAAACTGCTTAAACAAGTCTCTACATAATGCACCCACTTCAAAGAGTATACGCGAGAGTATACGCTTACCTTACGTAACAATGGCGTTCGGGCTACATACTTTTCGGCTATTATCTTATTGAATATAGTAAAAGCCCTCGGTAATTCGTATAATATTCCACTCGTTCCCTAAACGTTTAATATTGGATAAAATACACCCTAACCCCCGTATTCCCCCGTTGTTCATATTGGCATGTTATTCAGATTATACACGAATATTTCAATGCTTTCTACTAAATTACAGCTCACGAAACTCTTTTACTTAATGTTGTACATCGGCGTACCTCGTGAACATTGCAAGCAGATCACAGGACGTGGAATATTCAAGTATTTTATATAAAATAGATTAAAAAAAAAGGGTTGCACTCCGGGAGTGCCGGCAGAAGTGAAAACTTGAACATTAACGTTGTGCATTTTTGAATATTTTGAAATGGATAGGGAATAATTTCGCACGAATTGCTTTATTAATCAGTATAAAAGTACTATCATTTATGTGGTAAAATACAATATTCATTTATTGCGCTATCGTACACAAACATTACAATTTATATTACATTAAAAATAAACAGCAGGAGCAGGCATACATTTTTGCCGCACGGTAGAAAGAGAGCGGGATATTACTTCCTCTCCTACGCCGCGCCGGCGGTTTACTCTCCCTCCGTCTTAGAAATTTTCGATCAAGTCAAGTATCCTGACGCGAGTTTAACATTTTTCCCCATCCCAAAAAGTGCACAACGCCGCTAAATAAGTTTTCACTTCAAAAATGTTAAAATCTCAAGGAAAAATCTTATTATGAAATTGATAACAGACAGTGTAAATATTCATAGGTATACTTTTATACTCTTCCCAACGGATAATTTTTTCGAGCGCCTACACGACGGCATTGCGGCAATCATATAAACTTACGTAATAATGAATAAACACGGCTCCTTTGTACCGCCAAGAGATTTTCCTGTATATCAGCTTTATGGCACAAAATATTATCCCGTATATAATTTGAATATTGTTATTATAGACGAAAAATTGCAACACATTAGGCGGCTCCGTCTTAAATTGTTAGAGAATGGATTTCCCTGAGCAAATACGCCCGTTTCATTATTCTAAACAACGAATAAATTTACCAAGGCAAAACAAAACAATTGTATTCATTTTGAGCGACTGCGGTTGCTGCATTACTTGATCAAATTATTCATTCGTACTTATTTTCCTTTTCTCTTTGGTAGAGTTGTTCGCGGCTGTTAGTTACAAAATTTCAATGAGAACGTAGACAGACCTAAACTATAGATAAATTGCTGCTTACCATCAAGCGGGTCGTATGCTTGTTTTTTACCCTAGTTGTATAAAAAATATATAAAAAAACCTACGCCAACTTTATGTAAGGAATTGATAGATTGATATGATTTTTTGTTCCACGTAGCATTACATAGATAGTTAATTGATTCAGGTGTTATTTTCGGGAAGTCCAATTTACAAGTAATTTGATATATATTATTTTGCGTGCTGCGCCACCAGTTAGTAAATGAAAATTACTGCCGGCCGGCACCGACCCAAGTCACTACCATTATATTGACGAGCTCGGTGGCGTAGCGGTCAATGACGCGGCTTCGACACCAACGCTCGTGGGTTCGATTCCCACATAAGACAAACATTTGTGTGCATGAACATGTCTGTTTGTCTTAGTCTGGGTGTTTTCTATGTATCATAAGTATGTATTTACAAAAAAAAAAATGTATTTACGTATGTTTGTCAGTTGTCTAGTAGGTACCCATAACACAAGCTTTGCTTACTTTGGGTAATGGTTTCTAGATGGCGCTGTGTAATTTGTCTGACAATATTTATTATTATTATTATATGCTTGCGACGGTCATGCTTTGGTAATTGCGGTGCTGCGCCTCTCCAACATCTGAAACAAAAAATACATGCAGGGCGGCAGCAGTTGCAGCCATGGCAGGCGCTTGCCTGCCAATGGTAGTGAGTGGATTTGGGCCGGCAATAGTTTGCATGAACTGGTGGCGGAAGTATGCAAAGTAGTGTAGATCAAACTGCCTGACGACAAATATTGTTATATTACAACGTTATATCTAAATCTTTTCTTTTTAACTTTTCTTTTTGTATATAACCTTTTATTTTTTTACGCCACCCTAAGTCATATACACCAGATGTCGGTTGGCAAATCTACTGCATTCATTCTCTATCTCAGGTTTGCCACACCAAACCCGTGTGTACAAAACTTAATATATTACAAGTCTACGAGTAAGAATATCTTTTAAAAACAACCATTAACCCCGTTGCGGCGATGGCTATTGAAATGGTGTGGAGGGAAAAAACCGTCAAATGGCAACTGTCAGCGTTTTGGACGGACACGGCGGCCCTTAATTAGATTCGAACTGTATAACCGGCTTATTCCGGCTTAGGCCAGTTCCCCGTGAACACGCCCGTGGGCCGTGCCACTGCAAAAATGATCAACTAATTGGCTTAGAACAATGTATGGTACGTGTATCAGTATTCAATATCCGGTGTAATGGTGTTTCGTTAAAGGTACAAAGCGTTTGCGTTAGTTAACGGTCGAGTTTTCGGTACCCTAATAACTGTTCGCTTTTTTCACATTCAGGGGATTTTTGCATTGTAATGTTTACAGAGAAGAGAGTTTCTATAATCAATTGTGGTTGTAACCCAAATAAATCTTTATTTTATTTTGGATCATGAAGAAATATACTCGTATATAGGAATATTCATAAAATGTACTATTAAGAACTCGATGGCGTCGTTTCGGGTGTCAGTCTAATCGCGTAAGTTAAGTAACGTCGACCATAGCCTGTCTATGGATGGGTTTATTTATCTCGAGATCCTTCGTGATCACCTTAAGCCGTCAGTTCCGGCTGTTGTCATTAGATGACAGTCATTAAGCAAAGTCAGAGACCTTGGGCGGCTTGAAAACACTGGCCTGCTAAACCGTAGTTGAGCAGCGTGGTGGAGTATGCTCTAACCCCCCTTCAATTGAGGGAGACCCGTATCCCAAAAATTGATAATTGCAACTGCATGCAATTATCAATTTATGGGATATTGTTAAAAGCTAAAAAAAAAAAAAAAAAACACAAAACGTTTGGTCATCATTGGGCACAGCATCTTGACTCAGATGATTGTTGCAGCGGCTGCAGTTGTTATTTAGTTTGTAGGTCTTGGGATACCATACCTACTTTTGTGACTAAATAGGCCGATAACATCTTTTGCCACATCTGTCACATACGAGTCGCGAGTCCGGGGCCCTACCGCCGACGCTGAAACCGATTACCATGGAATATTTTGATTCGAAAAATAGGTCTTACGTTTTAGTTAGTGGCAAACATCTTCATCTTAGTCGGTAGAGCTCCAGGGATTCTACCAGCTAAGCTAAACTCAAATACCATACATCTAAGCTGTAGTTTGATTTTCGCAATCAAAAAATCCGATGGGAACCGGCTTCAGCTTAGGCGGTAGGGCCCCTGATTCCAGGTGCGTCGCTTGTCACATGTAAAACACTTGGCCACATATAAAATAATTGATAATGAAAGTCGTACATGTTTATATCGCTACACTTAAACGATTGTTTCGTACTAAAAGTTAATTATAACTAACATTAAACCCTTTTTATGCGCCATGCACGAGTACTTCAAACATTTTGTTCCGAAGTCCATTAAAAGCGAAATGTCAAAGGCACTGTAAAATTATAAAGCAGTATCTAAACTAGGTAACAAAGTAGGTAGTGATTTAAGACTGGACGCGACACTTTCAGAAATGGAGAAGGATATGAATTATCACATACCGTACGGGATTAAAAAATGGCGTAATTTACTTAATCGCGCATTGTCACGAGAAATTAACGAGTGTCAATTTCCAGCTGAATCGGACCCTAGGATAGTCCTGGGTCAAATTTAATTTACGAAATTTGGTTACAGATACCGTGGTGATACTAAATGAAAGTTTGTAAAAATAAAGTAAATCCGAAAAACCATAGTTCGCGAACGAATTCATCAACGAATATTATTTATAAAATGTGTAAGACGAGTCTAAGTGCCCAGAAGTGCCCAATGGCAGAATAAAATTCAGCGTTGAATGGTTCGCTGATCGCGGCGTAGTCCTGGTGCTTGCTGTATAAAATTAATCTACACAAGTATTAAATTAACTCTGTTTTGTTAACGTTAAGATACTATTGAATATATACCATCGTATCAAAGGTTTCTGGCAACGCAGCAAGATGGCGTGTTGTCGTGATTGTCGCGGCGCGGAGACTTCCGAACGGTGCTTGTGTGCCGGATGCGTCTCCCCGCATCTGTTGGCTGTTCCCTGTTCCCCACTCATGTTCACTTTTACACCACTGGATTTTTAAGGTTAAGCATTTTGTCGCGTGGTTGCACATTATTGCTTTGAGCTAAGATAACTTATTTATGAATTTTTATAATGTATGGTAAGCACATTAGAGCGTATTATGTAATGCCTGTGATGTAAAAAGTAGAATGTAAATATCAGGTCGGTCATGAAACCTATGTCTATTATTTATTTTGAAGTTAAACTTATGTAATGTAATTAATGTAAAAAACATGTATGTAATGTAATGAAAAAATACTGAATAAAGATTGATAAATATTTTTTTTATTAAGATTTTGAAATCTCTGTAATCTGCTATGGTATTCTAAACTATAGTTACACCCAACGAATGATTCGATTTGAATGCGTTTTTTTAAGCTGGTTAAATAGGAATGGTGAGCGTGTTTGAGGGAGAATTGGAAATCAGTCCAGGCATTTCGTTTGCGTGGGGGATTTGTATTGGAATTTGGTTTTGGGGGATGTAAAGTGGATATATAGACTCGTGTAGATCGCAATCAAATCGAGCATGTAGGATGGGGTGTATGTGGTTCATAAACATACTTGAGGCAAAGTCGACCTAACCTACACGTTGTAAGTACACCCGACTGACTGACAAACGAGACTCAAACGAAAAAGAGGTATGGCGGAGCGTATTTATAAACTGCTTGACTTGGGAAGTACCTCCACCTCACAGAATACCGCAGCTAAATAACAATTCCCTTGAGGGTTGTTGTTTTGCTGTGAGTAAGCGAGGTTATCAGAAAGAGAGAAAAAGGCGGCGCTCGAGCGTTTTTTCATGTTGAGAGCGTTCATTTGTGTACGGTAACCGCTTCACATCATGCGGGCTGTATGCTTACCTGCACCCGACGTAGTATAAAAAGAAAAAAAATATATTATTAACTAGTTTCTGTCTACGGCATCGCCCCGCGTGAAGACAACACAAGGGTACAAAATGTTAATCTATAAATATACCTTATTCTTTGTACATGCAAAATTTCACCCAAACGCAAACCCATTCAATCGTCTACCCGTCAAAATGTATCAACAATTAGTTTGAGGGTTGTTGTGTTCCTGTGAGTGAGTGAGGTCACCAGAAAGAAAGAATGGGAGGAGTATAGGCTGGCAACGTATCAAATGAATGAATGAATGAAATCTTTATTTGCTCAGATGAAGGTACAAAGTGGTCTTATGAGATAAATACATAGCTTCCTTCATCTGCTACTTGAATAGTATGCAAATATAATTAAATTACAAATTCCAAAATATCGGCGAACCCTTGGTGTTGCTGTTCTCCATGGGTGGTGGTGATTGCTTTACATCAGGTGAGCAACATGCATATTTGCCCCCCCTCTCATATAAAAAAAATACATTAAGCATCACAATTATTCACATTTGTAATCTTAGTAGGTAAGAGTTGATGAAAAATGCTGTACAATACGATAAAACTTCAAGTAAGAGAATATTCGAACTGAGTAATAAAAATAAAATGTTATACAACCGCAACTTGAAGTTAAGATTTTAATTATCGGACTTCTAAAGTCCTTTAGCCGCTTGCTAAATGTCAAGTCTTAGCCTTGGCTTAATTATAAAGCGCAGGACGAAGTCTTCAGGGTGCAGTTTAAAGTCACCTATACATAAATAACATTGATTAATTATCGATCTTAGCTTACAGTACTGCTAGAAATAAAGTTTATATTTTAACTAGACTAGAGGGAAAGAAAGGAAGGAGTATAGGCTGGCAACGGATCAGCGACCCCTTGGTGTTGCTGATCTCCATGAGTGGTGGTGATTGCTTTCCACCGGCAAACGAGCATGTGGGTTGGTATCCCACATGCTCGTTTGCCCCCTTTATTTAATCTCTCATATATAAAAAGAACGTTTGAACTTTTATGTTTCGAGGACATTTTATTACATCTTGTATTATTGGTATTTCTTAAAATGTTATATAAAAGTTCCCTTTGAGATGAATACGGCCGTAATCGCAAAAAGGAAAAAATACGAATCTAAGGAATCATTAAATTAAATCATTTTGAAGTTCTATGGACATATGAGATGTTTTGTTATACTTTTCTTCTTCCAGCCATAGTCGTATAGTAAAATGGCTGTGCATTTTTTTGCATTACCTAGAATCGCCATGCACAGTGTGCATGGCGATTCTAGGTAAATATAATTTTCAAGGTAAGGTAGGTATTTTATCATCTTCATCATCAGCCTGTATTTACTCACTGTTTTTCACCAAATGCGATGCTCCACTTTCCCCATCCAATGATACACAAAAGTATATAATAGTAAATGTAAATAATTCGCAAACAGATTACTATATCGAAAAATGATCTTCTTTTAGAAACATTGGGAGGGAGCTCCCAATGTTTCTAAAAGACCTATCCAACGACACTCCACACCATGGGGTAGGTGTAGAAAAAAAAACATCCCCATTTTACGTGTAGGCGAGGTACCCCAAAAAAAATATTTTTCAAAATTTTATTCTACCACTTTGTCAGAGTTGATGATGAATGCCTCAAATCAACACAAGTTAAAAAGTTCTATACTAAATTAATAAAATCAAGATTAATATATAAAAATAAAAATTGTTACAAGCAAGTCGTCTTTATAGACATTAAAGGTAAAATTTAATGAGGTGGGGCAGTTGTAGTGTTACTCGAAAAAGACAGTTCATTTACGTAGTATTTTAATACCTCAGAGCCAGCGACGTGTAATTAACAGACGCGTGCTGAACATTCACATTTGTATTTCAGTCTTCGCCTATTTACTTAAATATGCTAGTTAAATTAACCAGCTAGTTACCAAGCAAGTTTCAAACGTGAATATGAACAACATTTCGGGCAAAGTTTTATTACGTGTTTAAATCTTATGTATATTTTAGTCGATATCTCAATTAAGCTTGGAATATGTGCATTTTGTGTTGTTTGTATGTATAACGGTACGGGGGGTTCACCACACGTTCCCACCACTGTGTTTGCTGTGTAGCCAGGATTGACAGCGGTGACCAAAAAGGCAATCAACAATGAAGTCCACTGCAGTCCCGGGGGTCTACGGCTGCCTTGAAAGTCACAACGAATTGGAATTTGACTTCGCCTCTTGGCGATGTGAGAGACAGCTATATGGCAAATAAGGCTTTGTATATATGTATGTGTATATAATATGCATGTGTATATATGTATGTATGTATAGTCGACCACGTTTGGAACTCTGTGACAATGCGCCTGTTAATCTGCAGAATCAATGATGCCTTGAATTTCTTCAAACTGTAGAGCTTCTACCATCTTTAGAGTCAAAGTCAATCTCATCCGCACGAAGAGTATCCCTCCGACTAGTTAACAAAGCTCTGGCGAAAGAGAGGCTCGTCGAGCCTGACTGTGAAAGTACCTAAATCTGACAGAAGATTGCAGCCAAATAACAATACCTTTGAGGATTGTCATGTTCCTGCGAGTGTGTGAGATTACCAGAAGGGAGAAGATGCTGCGTTAGCAGCGGACGTGCCAACGTCCGAGCAATACTTCTTGTATTACAACCATCTATATGGCTACGGCACTTATCGCAGAGTTTATCACTGTAGATAACATAACGAAAAAATAAATTGGATAGGAAAAATTACAGATTCGGATATCGTAAAATAAAAATAAAAATATTCTCAGGGAGATTGATCCTCGCAGTCGAGACTGGACATCCTACGGCATTCCGGCAATATACAAGGACGCATTCCAAAGTCCAGAGTTCTGGCAGGTTCTAACCAGAGGTAATCCTATTTAAGTGGTTCAGAGAGCCAGCCGACATAGATGCCTTTTAGAATAGTAGAAATTAAAGGATACCTTTTAGCTTCTATAGCTTTAAGTAATTTATATTTTATTATCGTGTAATTTGTCGGTTATTACAATAAACAAAGCAAGATTATGTTTTTATTAGTTGTTAATAAAAAATAACTAAAAAGTTTCCTTATTGTGTTTTGCTTATCTAGCGTGTTCATTTCACTCATACCATACGGGTTTATGTGGAAATTAGAAACCGCCAATTTGTGACGGCCACTATATTAGACTAAAATGACGGCATTTATTATATCAAGTAATCAACCATTGTTCAGAGAACGTAATTGCAAAACATTGTGCTAATTTTTATCTTAAACGGATACAGAAAAGTGAGTCAAATTTTACTTGCAAGATTTAATTACCGACGTCGCAGTAAAACTATATAAGAAATTGTATAAAAGCATTATGAATATTATGCATATATCGCTTGTTGATTGAATCGCAATGAACTCGAATTTAAATATGCTCAAGTTCGGTTTAGACTTATGACTATATAAAATATTTAACATAAAATCATTAGTACCTTAGTGCACATGCAAAATGTTTTGCCTCTTACATCATTATTTCGTGCAGTTTCACGGAGCGTGCCTGCGGTGTCCTAGATATGCTCGGCTTCAACGCTAGTGTCTAAAAACATCTCAGTCTCTCAACTTAGTTTCGTCGAGTCACCTCAAGAAAGCTTTCGCGTGTATTCAGCCTATAACAAACTGTGAACTTGCAGTACAACAGGCTCAGTAATTTTGAGGTTTTATTGAGTTATTTTTGGACTTTATTCATATAGATACAAGCAAAAGATTATTTCCATGTGACATTTTTGGATAGCATTATGTTGCTCAATATTTTATTCTTGATTGTTTGGACACATTGCTGCAACTCTAGCGCCACTCATCTAAAATATAATCATTCGCTAAGTACATAACTAATGAAAAACGTCTTACACGAATGTTTATTAAGCGTGTAGTTTTTTTTATAACTCATAAATCCGATTATCGATTTAAATAAAATTTGCGAAAAACAGTTCACGCCAATCTGCTTGTGCTATTAGGAGGTTGCATTTGACGCTAAAGATGATGATGAGCCACTTAGGCACATTTTTTATTATTCAATCATGATGTGTCCAAAACATCCTAATCTTTAACATTTGCAACAGCCATACTTCCATACACATCTCATATACACATTCCTTTGTCGATTATCATCCCAACGATCTCATCTCGAGAGAGTCGAGATGTTTTTTAAACTTAGCCCGTCGCTTAGTTCTCTGACCTTCAGCATTGTTGATTTGATACTAAGATGTTAAGATTTAATTTTACGTTACATACTCGTTTTGTACGTTAAGAGAAATTATTCTGTGCAAAGGTATTATCTTGTCAAACCTTTTCAAGGAAACAACTTTTCCTAAAACTATGTATTGGTTGATTGTTATTATATTGCATATAGTAAAAAAATAAATTCAATGCAATGCAAATATATCCGGGCTCCATAATCTGCTATAATATATAAACATATAAATATTGAAATACTTACCAAAAATAGACAAATAAATATAGGTCTTCGTTAAAACTACTTTTTTATTATATAATGTACTTGGGTGCCAAGATTCTAGTCCTATTAATTAACCAGAGGTACTTTACAGTTTAAAATATTCAAAAGATCTAGTTTCGCCACGTGTTCAATTCCCGATACGAATCTAACCGGAAATTTTATTGATTTGAGTCTGAATCGGATTTAATCACAATTTTTATGACCTTCGTTTACGCAAGCACGCGATATTTATTTATTCAACATACATGCTCATAAAAATCAATGTTTGTACCATAAATAGCTGCTTTTAACTGATAAGTTAACCTATACTCGAGAATTAAAATCGTGTTTACATGAACTTATTAATATTGACTCTATCGTGACATGAAATTATATGTTTTTTTACTTTTATTAAACAAACAATTACGTATTGCTGATTCCATACCGGTGATAACGGATGGTTACTTTAAACATTCGTTTATTGCAGTTTCTCTTTGAATAAAATTGTGTCTCGCATACTTAAAATACGCTAGTTATTAAATAGAAGCAGACTGTACTGACGTCCGCTGTTGTAAATTCTTTAATTACAAAACTTGATTGAATACATTCAAGATAATAATTTACTCAAACATGTATTAAAATTTGTGTAAGCTTCTAAATAGTTTTCATGGAAATACATATGTAAGGATCCATCAACGTTTTAATGGAACCCACACACGCGTGTACGCCGCGGGCCAGCCGCGCCGGCGCCTGTCGCTGTAAACCTTTAATTACAAACTCGGTTTATTGTATTACTAGTTGCCAGTGACTTGAAAGAAGTTATTTATTGCTTTTTAATTACATTTTTATGTCGTGCACTTTGTCAAAAATAGTTTTTTTTTGCTAAAGCCATCATTATGTTTATCTTTTTAGTACAATGTACTTTATTACTATGTGCATTCTGTATATAACACATATACTTAAATAAGAGACTGCTGAATATTGTCATATCAATAATAACTATACAGACATAGAATAAAAGCAAATAAATTTTAATTTGTCTAAATGTTATCTGGATTGTAGAGGCATGTAAATATTATAATCGTACATATGTTGTACGTTTTTTTTATTATAGCACTAGGGTCGCAAACTAGCGTACGTGATCCACCTGGTGGATAGCAGTCATGCTTGCAACACCAGTGGCATCACTCACGCGTTCCCGAGCCTGCACAAACTCTTGGGAAAACCATGGCATCCAGTTCATCCCACAATCTGATAGCTCGAGATAAAAAACTTCTCTGGAACAGTACAGTACGCGCCCATTTAGGTTCGTGTGAGGATGATTTCCCTGCCTATGGCGAGCGGTGCGACTGTAGAAAGAGGCCGTTAAACATTTACTCCGAACACAAACCATCATATAATGATTATATAAGTATAATTACAATAATGATATGGAGTCCCTTAAATAAACAATATTTTTCATTAAGTGCATAACATTAAATATTCAACTGAAATGTAGTAATCTATTACATGTGAGCGTTTATTTTGTAAAACAACTAATCCCGTGGTTAACACCGTCAGAACTGGCGCTGCCGGCCCGCTGCCCCCGGCCGCGAACGACCGGACCGGACGGTGTATCGCTGGCACATAATTTACTCGATTACCGCGCGTCGCGTGCCCACCAACTACTACAAATAATTCATACGAACCGTCTAGTAATGGCCTTTTAGCCGGCCCGTCTAACTTCAAATGTAGTTAGTCTGACGCAGCCGCCAACTATTGCCCGTTACTACTAAAACTATCAATTTTGCGAACGCTTCCGTACTCCGCCGCTGTTAAATTTTGAAATGTTTTGCGATGCTGTTTTGTTATTGCCGTTGCTGGCTGATATGAAACAGTTAATTGAGATACGTACAGTATTATCATTCTTGTTCCCATGCCAGGAATACAATTGCCACATTGTATTTTTATTATCTTTTTCCTACAACAGTATTAACTATATTGTAATAACATAATGATAAATAAAAATGTTTGATAATGAAATTATTACATTGCTATCTTTTACATAAATCATTTTGTTTTGTATTTTTGCAAATATATAAACATATTTAACAAATAGAAGTGGTTGATTTTTGGTTCTTAAGATTCCATTACATACTTAGTTATTTAGATACACGACGAACTAATAAAAACGTGTTAATAAGTATTAAAGTATATCTTTGCCGTGCTCAGTTTGGGACTAGATGACGCTGTATAATTTATCTACGAATATTTATTACTTGCTTCCAGACGCGGTTTCGCCCGCGTTTTCTTTTTTTTAAATAAAAAGTATCCTATGTCCTTCCTAATTCGAGAATAATTTGAGTAGTTTCGCGTAACAAACAAACTCACATTCACATTCATATTTATATTGGTCTGATGTATCTAATGGAAAGCAATCAGTGGTGATTGAGCCATCAGTCAGATCAGTGGTGAGTAGCCCATAGATATCAGCGACACCAAGGGATCACCGATCCGTTGTCAGCTTTATTGGTATGATAAAGAAATTTTAAATTTTCTATTCTCAGTTGTGTAAAACGTCAATGGTGGACTGGAATTCCTCGAAGGAGTAAGCTCGCATATGCAAACCATATATAGGAATGTTATTTATGATTATGCAACAAAGTTTTGACATCAAACTAACATCACAATTGTACATTCATAACACGTAGAGCAAATACACTTCCAGTATAAGAGGGATACGGAGTGCTACTCGTCTCGTGGCTACGTTAGACCATCTTATAGTGGTAGTTAGCTCTATATGCGATTGATTGAACACACAAAACGTAACTTTATAGACATTTAACTTAGCGAAAATAATGCAAGTATGATATTTTCTCCCTACGGAGTAATAAAATAAACTTTTCATAACTAAAGTCATAATAATCCAATATTCAATACGCCGCGCCGTTGAAGTTTCTCTACGTGTTGGAAAATAATTGCAAAGCGATATTGCAAGTGTATCGCGTCTGTTTGGGCGTGTTTAACTTCATTAAGTATAATAGGCGTTCACAACATACTCGTTTAAGTCCAATCTAAGTTCCGAGCACGACGAGTTTTCATGTGAATAAATTATTATTTCGCATCAGTGGGTGCGAGGCATGCGCGCCTTATACTTGTAGCTGTGAGCTGTGAGAACGTTACGAGTTGTTGAATCTTCACACAGTATTAAAGTGATATTTTATTTACAATTTGAAACTACTTTATGGATTTTATTCCTACTCAATTCATACTGAAACTCTTATTTAGTACCGGCACTTCCGTTAAGTACATTATGTATAATAATCTTTTAAGTAAAAATGGAAACAGATTTCATAAAAGTTATATTAGACATAATAACTAAGCCAGTAAGCGTGGAAAACAATTAAATTGGTTCCTTTTTTTATTTCACATTTTTTACTTTAAAGTAGAATTTCCAAATTCCACGTTCAAGTTGTAATGAAAATAAAAACGAAACCATTACAGCGACTCTTCAAACGCAAAATCTGTAACCTCCGGTATTGTAATATACAATAGATATGTCAAAATACAGTTCATGAGGCCGCATTATTTTTTAATAAAAATGTTATATAATAACACTTTGTCCTATATATTGAAAAAATAAAATACATTATAAAATCTCGAAACTTACATTAATTAGTCAGTAAGTAATTTACTATAAGCTTAAAAGCCGAAGCACACATCACATGCATATAGTGCACACAGTCGAATCGGGGCTTTGGTAAAAGAGGGGTGGGCACAGTGTTATTTGAAGCTTAATTAGGAGACTTTGCCTCCCTTTGTTCTATCGATTATAAATTGGGTTTTGTTCCGAGAAGTTTCATATGCAACGATTGTTTTGACAAGAACCAGAAAGCGTAGCGAGGACGGCCCTCCATTAGACGTTCTAGTAAAGTTCGCATGAAGCCTATGGATGCAAATGCCACAAAATCGATCTTTGTGGAAGTCTACATGTTACTACATCTACGTTAATAAAGTTGACATTTTATTGATTATTAACTAATAACTACAAAGTATTATCAACTAATAACCTTACTATCTTTAATAAATAATATCCATTTGAGAGTTCCTTCCCGTGGATGTCGTACAAGGTGACTAAGGGAAATACATTATCAAATATTGAACAGGCCTCCCCAAACCGTTTGGCCAGCGTGGTGAGTGTCGGCCAGTAAGTGTAGGCCAAATCCTCCTTTCGTCTAGGACGGACGAGAGAGGGTCGTGCTCTTATAGTGGAGACTAAAATGGACCTGATGATGATGATCCATTTGAGATCTGACTAATCATAGAGTAAATAGTATCTCATGCTCGTGTAGGCTTAAGCCTCGTTGGCTCAAAGCAATGGCTCTCCGAAGTCTGTGATTCTATCCCCGAACAACACAAACATTTGTGTGCATGAACATGTATGGCTAGGTGTTCTTTTTATGTAATATAAGTATGTATTTAAAAAAAAAATAAGTACATTTTATCAGTTGTCTGGTACCAACTACAAGCTTCGTTTGTAATTTGGAAGATCAAATATTTTTCGAAGTAATTCAATATATGTTAAGATTTGACATTTTAAACCGATCAAACGATTCATTAAAGGCAGAAATTTGGCATCCGAAAATAACTGGAACATTGTTCGTTATCAGCGGCACACACGAGGTACCCCGAAGTTGCTCAGCCCACTGAATAATTAAGTCTGTAATGGCCACATCGCAAATAAACTCCAAATTATTGCACTACTCAGCTCCCGGCGCCTGTTACAACTATGAAATACGAGCTTTAACATAGTTAAGAGTTTGTTACTTTTAATGACCTATGATGTGTCACAAACACCTATAACTTAGATTAATTATAAAATAGACTCATTAAAAGTACCCTGTTTGTAACATATCTTTAGCCTAGTAAATGTAGATCAGTATACACAAAGGTAAATAGTCAAGCTTGCTATGGTTTTAATGTACCACGTTATAGTATATTTATTGGAGAGTATGCTAGGCTCAATACAAATATAAGTTTAAGCTGTTGTCAAGAATGTTTTCAATATAAATTTCGAACTCTTTTGGAATATTTCTCAATATGAATATCGAAGCACTGTTTTTTTTATCTAAAATTTAGGTTCAGTTTTTAAAATACTTTAATATGTGATGATTACGTTGTGATAATAAATATAAATAATTGCAAAATGATGGCAGAAGTTCTACGCCGTAGCTCACAATGAAGACTTAACTTATATACAATAAGTACATTAAACTTTATATTCTAGTGATTTATTGTTGAGAACAATGCAATAAAATTGTTTAAAATGCTATACTAAATTATGGGGCTCCCGTAGAGAGAATCCCAAGTTTGGCTACACTGCGCTGCGTAGTACGTTTACGAAACATCTACAAACGTAGGTACTAAATCTTTTATTGTTACTACGACGACTTACTATTACTTCAGATTCCATGAACAGTTATATCTTATTTATTAAATACTATTTTAAGATATTGGCAATAAAATACAATTCATTCATAATTTAATTTCGGTTAACGAAGTGTCATAAGTTAAAAATAATTCTATATAGACATAAAACCCGTTTGATACATTTCTGTGAGGACCTTATGTGTTTTGAGGTAAGATCATCCGGCATCAATTTAATTACTATCGTGCAAGGGTACAACCGTTATCAATTATTTAATAGACGTATTGTTCGCATGATACTCTAGTTTGACCGCACAATTTTGATTGTACCACCGCAATCCGATTTACATAAACTTTGAGGCAGATACGGTTCCAACAGAATACGGGTGGTGAGAATTTTACCATGATTAAAACAATATTTTGTGAGGGAATAGTATTACACATCGGTTTAGGTTAGTACCGGCACGATACTCCAAATTGAACACGTAACGTCCCAATCGAGATCGCTGCACTACCGCAATTAGGTTTAAATTCAATAGAAATAACTACTAAGATTGTGTATAATAAGGATAAAAATCTGGCCAATACAAGTGTTAGTCAGACATATGAGGATTTCGTATGTCATTACAAATTATAAAAACCATGTTCACAATAACTAAACCCCAACTTCATAGATTACGTATGAAACAATGGATCAAAATCTATTCGCTTACTTATTCAGTATTAAAAATTAACAATTTTCGAATTTTTTACTTGGCCTTTGAGACATTCCTTTTTAAAACGTGCATGATTCTAGGTCAAAAACCTATATAAGTAACTTTCACGTATTAATTTATCTGTGAAGTATTACCATACAAGGCTTAAATGGTCCTATATTTTGATTCCGTTAACTTAGAAGCTTCTTTTTTTTATGCAGCTTCAATGGACCGAAGACATTTTACTGGTAATTTAAATTTGTTACTTTCACACATTCCTAAGAAAAAATATTTTGTCCGACAGGGGGATGAACTAACTCACAGACGGACAACGAAGTGATTCTATATTATCTCTATTGTAATAATATTAATACATGAAATATCATCATTTAATAATCCGACCATACAAACCGATTTATTTTCACAATATTGCAAAATAATCGTATAATACTTCCAAATGACATTAATGTTATGATGCTTGCTGAAGCACGTCGCCCTCGTAAATCATCATATTGCTGCAATGGAACAAAAAGAGCTAACAACTTGTTCTTATTTTTGAATTCCAATATCGTTCTAAGGATTTTGCTAGTGAATAAGATTTTATAATGTAGAAAGGATCAAAGATCAAAGGCTTCTCCGGACATCTGCTGAACGAGAAATATACTCGTATATATTTTAATGACATTTGTGCTTATACTCGTAGCATGCGCGAACGGGGAGTTGACGATTTCACATTCGTGAAGCACGTTATCATTACCCGCACCACTGTTAACTTTGATTTGGTTTATGATAAATCTTGTAACCAAAGCTAGAGCAACACATCCTATTCTGTTCAACGAATAATTTTAAGAGAGGTAGCATATTTGTAATGCTGCGTATTTGTAAGCTCCCCGACTGGAGACTTACCTCCACTTGACAGAATACCGCAGCGAAATAACAATCTCTTTGAGGGTTGTTGTGTTCCTGCGAGGGACTGAAATCACCAGAAAGGAAGGAGTTGTTGCGTTGGCAGCGGGGCTAGCAGCGTGCGAGCAATATTATCATCATCAATTTCCAGCCCAACCTGTACAACTCACCAGTTTCCCTCTGCTCGTGAACTATATACTATGTAGTTGTTAAAGACACAGTTCCAAGGGTAAGACTTATATTTCTTGTACCAATACGTGGTGTCAATATTCCAACATGATCATAAAATGCTCCCGATTGAGATTGTTCTACCGCAAACGATCTACATGAACTCCGACAGAGCACGTAGCCCGAAATGCACTGATTGCAGTATTATCGCCGTGTTATTCTGAGGGAAACTCGTATTGCCATTTCTACGAATTATTCTTCGATCTCTTTTTATAAAGCTTAGCTGAATTGGAAAAAGACAATGTAGAGGATTAGGATGTACTGTGATCTTCTAGAGCAAATTTAATTTTGTTATACATAATAATTCTTAAATGCATACCAGTAACAAAAATAATATTGACTTTTAGCCGATTTAAAAAAAGCGGAGGCTTCAAATCGATTATAATTATGTTTTTTGTACTAGTATCTCCGCCAACCCGCAGTTGAGCAGCGTAGTGGAGTATGCTCTAAATGCCCTTCGATTGATGGGAGACCTGTATCCCAACAGTGGGATGATTATGGGTTGATGAGTGACGACGAGGTACGAGTATGTAATGCGAAAGCGCCGTACCGCTATTTTCTTTTTTTTTTATGGGACGGGGGCCCACCACACATTCCCACCACTGTATCTCCTGTGTAGCCAGGATTAACAGCGGCGACCGCCAAAAAAGGCAATGAACAATACCGCTACTTATGTACCGTACCGCTATTTATGAACATTTTATTTTTATTTTCAAAAGTATACTCATGCGGTAATCCTTTCTCATTTTTTCTTCATTCTTAAATTTCATTAGTATCTGATTATGCAATCTGCATGTATTCGATAATAATAACATAATTGCGAAATAAAATTTTAGAAACATGTCTGTTCCTATAAACAGACAATTTCTCTAAGCAAGTTTTAATGAAGTCGGGTTTACTCATTATTTAAAAAAAATTACAATACTTTTTATATATTAAGGTTCGTATTTTAATTAAACTTATTTTCACATACTGGAGGTCATTCACTTTGTCATTATGTAGCCCGCATTTCAGGCACACAAACAAGTACGGATTATACAACAATTAAATTACCAATAAGTTAATTTAAGCGACAGATTTCATGGCATATTATTACAGAGTAAAGTGCTCTTTGTGATATAATCGTATTTGTTAGTCGAAAATAAAGACTAATTTTACCCTAAAGATTTTATATAACGTAATTTCACGCTCGTTTACAAGTTATGAAATTTCATAACAAATATAGCCTGTAATCATTATTAACATTAGATAGATTATTCCGAAGAAATAATTTGAATATTGTATAAAAACAGATTCCGTGATAATCAGACTTCGTGAATGAAATATTGAATCCGGAACGGAGAAATACGACGGAGAACAAAATTTGTCGATAAAACCTTCAGAGTTTGCAAGCTGAAGTGGCAATGGGCCGGTCACATCAGTTGACTAAGTAATGGCAGATGGAGGAGGAAGGTGAAAGTGGAGGCCGCACGTAGGACGACGAAGCGTTGGATGCCCTCCTACTAGATATGCATCTGATCATCTTAACGTTAAGAAAGCGGCTGGATGCGGAAGGCGGAGGATCGTATTTGATGGAAAGCATTGGGGGACCAGCAGAAACTAGATATTAGCAAGTAAAAATCATTATATATTTTTTTATACGTATATATTTTTTTATGTACATCTTTTTTTTATACTACGTCAGGTGGCAGACAAGTATACGGCCCGCCTGATGTGAAGCGGTTACCGTAGCCATATTAACGCTCGCAACATAAAATATCGCTCGCGCGCCGCCACTCCCGCTGCCAATGCAGCATCTCCTACCTTTCTGGTGACCTCACTCACTCGCAGGAACACAACAACCCTCAAGGGAATTGTTATTTGCCTGCTGTATTCTGTGAGGTGGAGGTACATTCCCCAGTCAGGTAGCTTACAATTACGCTCCCTACCTCTCTTTTCGCCAGAGCTTCGTTTATCAGTCAGGAGGGTGTACCATGTGCAGGTGAAGTTAGCTAAGGTTCAAAGATGTTGATGAACCACTTACACTCCAAACATCTTATCTTATATTATAAAACGAGCAATTTTTGTACATAAATATATATGCCAAGAAGATTTCCACATTTCAACTATATTTTAAATATATACATATGATTTAAAATATAAGAGTTAAGCCAAGTCCATTGTTTTTGAATGGCTTGAAAACCCTAGCCTACTCCAACAGCAGCAAAAAGGAGTGGAGTATCTGAACTCTTACCCCTTCGATTGAGGGAAGACCGTATCCTAAGAGTAGAATGAATATGTATTAATGAAGACATCTGAGTAAAAACTATATCGAGTCTCGTGCTTTAAAACAAAAATATTATGACTATAAGTCCTCACTACACAGAGTTCCATTTTCAACATGTTAAAAACTTAATGTTGTGTTCGATAGAAAATAGCAATGCAGCTTTGGGTATGAAATCTCGCCGCGTCGATTGGGGTAATGGCCCAAGTTCGGATAAGCCTGCGAAGCCTCTCAACGTGTGAGGAATGCGCTCTCCCCCTTATTACATACGTGATTCTTATTTATATTATATTCGAAGCATTGAGCGCCGATATCGGGACGGATTAACGCGCTGCCTTTTAGGAGAGATACACAATATTTGTAAGTATTACGACTTATAACTCTATCTTTTAATTAAGTAGTTGGGTGTCGTTTAGGATAAGATGTATCTACTTCGTTATTTATAATTATGGTAGCGATATAATTATATCTTTGAAGGTCGTTCACAACAGGATACGTAGTTACTAATACAAACATAGTAATATACATACTAACCTAAAACACGGTATTTAAACGAGTAACAATTTTGGCAAGAACGTAGTTCAAAATTAGTGAACTTAATCAATCGTCTTATTCCGAAGCAGAGTTTAAATATAATGTCGACTTTATATCTCGTAAAATATTACAAAAATAGTCGTCAGAAAGAGTTTTTTTTTGGGATATGCGTAAAGAGAAATTTCCATTATTTTTTTTAAGACAAGTTCCCATTACTTGAACCCATCAATTCAAAGAAGAAAAATGAATTTTTTTTCTTCATCGAATGCCTGTTAAGGATAAAGCTGCTTATAGGCGAAAAATGATAAAATAGTTTTAGTAAAACAAACTTAAATCCATTTAGATTTTGAGAACATTTACTACGATATTAAAGTTATAAAATAGCAAACAAACTTTTTATGTAGAAGTGCTGGTGTGTTTGAAACCAATTAAACTTTGTTCAGCGGGGCTTGGTGCATACGTTGCACTTAACCAGTTAATTCCTCTGGAAATGTTACAAAATACACCCACACCACATCGAACCACATCCATCCCACTTGTGGGATACGGGACCCGCTAGTAGGGGATTTATATTGCATTCCACTACGCTGCTCTACTGCGATTTCGCAGAGGACCCGAAAATGCTCTCAACTATACAAATATATAGTAACTCTGATATAATGCTAAATAGGAATAAATATAAATATTATACGATATATTTTGTATTTTAATTACCAAAAAATTGAACATAAAATTAGTAAAGAATACTTTAAATCGTTTTATATTTGTGTAATATGTGCCTCTAAGTTCTAAAACAAAATAACTTTATTACCCTTTTCATTGAACGTTTTCACAATATATTATGGGGAAGAGTGAGTTTATTTTGTCAAATATTGTGTGGAAAATAACTCACGATTCGTCTATAGATAATAAAAACAAAAAAATATTTTTCACCTCTGCTATCCAGCTGCTAACTCAGCATTTCTTTAGTTTCTTAGTGCGTATATTCACTCGCAGAAACACTACAACAGTTGGAGGACTTTTATTAGGACACGTTCTTAAGGTGAAGGTATGGTCGCTATTTGGGGTCCGCGCAGTATGTCTTTTTCATCTATGCAGCCTTATCAGCCATCATATCTACAATTACCCCTTTCTTACCCATACCATATCTTACACAATCCATACACCTCTTTTTTGGTCTTCCGCTCTCTCTGGAGTATTCAATTCTAAACTTAAAACTATTAAATAAGAATCTTTTGAATTAAATAGATAAATAATAAATAATAAATAAATATTTCTGGACAATTCACACAGCGCCATCTAGTCCCAAATTAAGCGCAAAGCTTGTGTTATGGGTACTAGACAACTGATAAATGTACTTAAATACATTTTTTTGTTGTAAATACATACTTATAATACATAGAAAACACCCAGACCAAGACATGTTCATGCACACAAATGTTTGTCTTGTGCGGGAATCGAACCCGCGACCTCGGAGTCAAAGTGGCCATTGCTAACCATTCGACCACCGAGCTCGTCAATATAAACCGACTTAACTGAAATCAACGCGTATTCATTTCGTTATCCATAGTAAAGAGTATCAACTGAAAAGTTTTTTTAAACTTTAGCTCTCAAGAACTCTCACATTACAATATAGTAACAAGTTCACGTCTACATACATTTCCTTTTCCTTTCCTTATAGTGAAATCTATATAAAACATCCGGCGACAATTTATCAGGAACGAGTTGAGCCTTTATAAAGTATTTTCGGCTATGTCCTGCGGGTATGTTCGGGCTGTAAGAAAATCCGGTGCTCTCTCGGGACCGGATGCACTGTTTCCGCCCAACCAAATGGTGACAACTCTCTCAATATTTCTCCGTATCGATTTAATACGTAATAAATTAATAGTCTGTATTTATTATTATCGCATTGATATATGGTTCAATATTACGAAATTTACAAAACCAGTACTCGCTTAGATTTATTATTGATATTTTGTATCGATTGCTTTATTTATAGGTTCTTGTAGGTCCCGGCCTATAGCTGAAGGATACTACGATTACATTAGACTACAAAGTACATGTCTCTATTTAAACTTCTATGGAATTTAACTATAACTACTACAAACCTTTAACATTCCAGGGCCAGCATGTTAGATAAGTACATACCTGAAAGAGAATAAAATTTTCAAATATTAATAACAACAGAACAAAGGAAATTTGATTCATTTCCGCAACATTTAAGCCGGATTTTCATTAAGAAGTAAACTTTAGCGTAATACATCAAAATAATAATTATAAATTGCGCTACCCTATTCATTTTCATGTCCGTATATCATAATATTGTTCGCGTTTATAGCAATTAGGCTAGACATAGATACACGCGGGGAAAAAACAAAATAAATACAATTAAAATGTTGTATCTGCCTAAATTATAACCGAGCGCAATTACTCAAAATTAATGGTGAAAGTAATACTTTGACCGCGGCTGGTGTTAATTAACGGCTTTGTTTACGGTCTTTTAAATAACATTGCGTAGAGCAATCCTATTCATAGAACACGTCTAAACTGAACATAATATAACTGAGTACAATTTACTAACATCACAGTATAATTGTATAATAATAGTAGCTAATATTTCAAAAATAAAAATAGAACATTCTAAAACAGAATTTGATAATCCGTCAGTTTATAAGATTATCTAGGAAAATATTTTGAACCTATCTACACAGCTGTTTTAACGTTTGAATTGATTGTATCAATTATATGTATCATTAAGAGAATGATGCTTATTGGCATTCGCGCGAATCTCACCCTTAAAATATGTGAGGACCTACATAGTTTATATTTTTATGTCCACTCACAGTGAGAGTTAAACAAATTAGAATTGTGAAACATTCTGCTACAGATAAAAAGAAGCATTGATTACTTGTTGTTTTTAATCTATGTTTTGTGTAGGGTGAAATTGGCACCATTAGGAGCAAAGTTTAGCTCGCTTAAACATTGTACTTCTACAATATTTGTTATTGATTATTGTTATTATTAAGGTACAATGTATGGCTCGCCTAAACATTGTACGTCAATAATAACAATAATCCTTAAATTGTTGTATTACTGTGAGTGAATAAGGTCGTAAAACGTGTGTAAAAAAAAATAATTAAAAAAAGTGAGTGTTTAATTTTATTGAATTTTTGTCATCGATACTAACAACTTTGTGACTAAAACTGTACGAAATAATACCTACTTAAATGTAACAAAGTTTTGGTATCGCAATTCTATTATCATATACGTTACTATGTAAGCAAAGTAACAAATAACTTAGCCTTTAATATTATTATTGAAAGGGTCGTCATAACAAAAGTGGAACATTCCTGAAAGTTCCATAAAGGGAATAATAACAACTGAAAGCTTCTATTTCGAAATCTGTTCGTCAAATCTCTTCAAAGAAGCATCATTTTCCTTTTGAAAATAACTTAGGCTGGTCTTTAATAGGGACACGGCGTGAATGCGCAAGAATGGTCTCAGCTGTACATTCTAACGTGGTCGAATATTCCCTCTCTGTGTAAGAATTTACATAAACTCCAACGGTATTCGAGATATATTAAGGTAATGTTACTTCATGCTTAGAAACATGGCCCAAATGCAATGACGTTGTGCATAATGCTTTTAAGGTATTATATACATAATTATGAAGCATACTTAAATGTTCTTTTATTGTATTAAATACTTTATAATATACCAGAAATACCCAGACCAAGAAAACAGAGACGGATAGAATATACTTTATTAGTATAATACAAATTCGAAGTACAGAGAATCAATTAATTATTACAGACTTGTATATATGCAACAAGGCGGTCCTTATTGATGCTGAGAGCCATCTTTTCAAGGCAACCTTAGGGTAACGAATTTGTGCATGGAATGGGAAGGATTCGCAAAACAAAAGAAATTAATGAAAACTAGAAGTATATTATGAGAATCAGAGATGTTGATATACAAACATATGTATCTTGTTAGGGAATGGAATCCGTGACTCTTGGTCAAAAAATCTAGCAGAATGTCTATTCTGCTAGATTTTTTGATACAACAGGTACAAAACCAAAAAGTTAGAAATTTTTCATTGTTCCATGGAGTACTGACACCTGTTTGGTTTTGAATGTTGACCTAATTACATTTCTTTCTCTCAGTAGTTCAACTCCTAAAAATACTTATATGCAGTTGAACTACTGGGACAAAGTGCTTAGTTCTCAGTAGTTTAGTGGTTGAATTAATATGTATAGACATATGTAGATCGTAACACTGACCGTATACGAAGTCCGTTCCACGTGTAGTTCTACGGATGCTACGTACATTACGTGTTACACAGAAACTCTTATTTTGGTAATGTTATGATCTGTGCGCGGTTGATTGTACTATATAGAACGAGGGCAAATACTGTTTGCTGTCTTAAAGTTATTTCTGGCTATCGTTTATTACTTAGCCAACTGCTAAAATAAACACCGATAATTAATACATACACAATAAGCAGCGAAATTTATCTTTAATGACTATTCCATCGGCCGTAGGCCATCTACGGCGTAGACCCATTCAGCAGTTTCCTGGTAAACGCATTCGCTCGGAAGAATACAACATCTTTCCAATTAATCTAATTTGACGGCAGTTTTTTAATATACCTAAGATGACAAACAAGCGTAGGACCTGCCTGATGGGCATCTAGTCCCAAATTAAGCGTAAAGCTTGTATTATGGATACAAGACAACTGATAAATGTACTGAAATACATATTTTTTTTGTAAGTGCATACTTATAATATAAAACACCCAGACCAAGACAAACAGACATGTTCATGCACACAAATGTTTCTCTTGTCCGGGGATCGAACCCGCGGCCTCGGAGTCGAACTAGCCATTGCTAGCTATTCGACTACCGGGCTTGTCAATGACGTTGGCTTCGCTTTAAAAATGCTTTCTATTCTTATATTTATTTAATTATTTCATTAGTATTTACTATTAAGCTCCCATCAGAGCGTTTTATATTTATTCAGTAAAATGGTTTCTGTACACAATTCATCACGCTATGATGACTTAATCGAGGTAAATAAACGGGGACATAACTAGTCACTATAAATGTGAATGGAAGCTCAGCTTAACAGGAATTAGCGCAATTCGCTGCAATGCTATTCAATATTATTGGAGATTAGTGAAACTGATCGCTATCTGTGTTTAAATTATGAAACAACAATTCACGAGCCCGAAAAGGGGCTGTTAATGCGCGCTGAATATTTAGCAAAGGGTCAGTGTGGATATTTTAACGAAATTAATAAAGTACAAATAGGTACTCTTTATGAGTATTTACTAATGTAGCTTTTTTATACTACTTCGGATGGCAAGCAAACGTACAGTTCGTCCACCTGATGTGAAGCGATTACCATATGAAAGCTCGCAACACGAATTCACTCGCACGCTGCTAGCTCCGCTACCAACGCAACAACTCCGTCCTTCCTGGTGGTATCATTCACTTGCAGGAACACAACAATTTCAAGGGAATTTGTAGTGAGGTGGAGATACTTTTCCTGTCGGGCAGTTTACAAAATATGCTATGGCAGTACTGTATGTACCTGTTTTTTTCGCCAGAGTCTCGTTTGTCAGTCAGCAGCGCGCACCATGTGCAGGTGAGATTGGTTTTGGTTCAAAGATGTTGAAGAACAAGTCAGTGGCCCGCAGTTGAGTAGCGTGGTGGAGTATGCTCTAAACCCCTTCGATTGAGAGAGACCGGTATCCCAGCAGTGGGATGAATAAGGCTTAACGACGGGCCGTAAGCATACTTATCGCTGGACGTTGTTTGAAAATATGTTAACTAACCGTTATAAAACATCCTTAAAATTATAAAATTTGCATAAACTAGACACATGAGTCAACGATGGACATATTTTTATAAAGGTGCCTTTAAAAAGTAATCCGATTAGTCCCACTCATTTCGGAGAAGTTAGTGATGTTTATTATATGAGCATACATCATATTTGCTTAACTCCGACACATGAAGCGCGAGGCTAAAACGTAATAAATTAAAATTTAAACGCTCGTTATGCGAATGTAGTACCATAAAATACCATTTGTATAGACATTCAAATGTTACGGCTTTGTGGAACATATGTATTTAAGGTACACGATTAGGCGAATGCTAACCTAGCTATTACCGCAGCTTTGTCCGCAAAATGATTGACTTTATTCCATCCTAACCAGAAGAAGCTGAGAAAATCCAAAGGCACTAATAACTAATTAAATAAATTATTATTTCTGTATAAATTACATGCGACCATCTAATCCCAAACTAAGCAAAGCTTGTACTATGAGTACAAGATAACTGATATTATGCTTATTTTTTTTTTATAAATACATATATATATAATACGTAGAAAATACCCAGACAATACAAACAGACATATTATTGCACACAAATATTGGTCTTGTGCGGGGCTCGATCCAGCAACCTCGGAGTCAAAGTGACCATTGCTAACTATTCGACCACCGAGCTCATTCATGGAGACAATCATTGGCTTATTCCGTTTATCCACCCTAATACAGTCACCCTTAAGGTGGCTACTCGGCAACACGTGTCCTAGATGGACACACAGAAGTGGGTTGATAATCGGAATTCACATAATATCTTACTTATCAGCGTGGATAGATGGACACGCGTTTCCGAGTATCCATCTTAGGGTTAATGTTTTTGGGTAGGTAAATGGAATAAGCCAATGACTGTCTCCGTTCGTGTCTTTTGATTTTCACTGTTTCTCTATAATCTCATCACCCTGCAGGCCAATTCACGTTATAGGGCAGTTTACACTTTAGTTAAAATAGTTATTTTCTGTTAGCTGTCAAAATAGCTATCTTATATGAAAAATATACTAATTACGATATTACTACGTAGTACTATTACTTATGATGTGATATTACTATGATAAATAAATTATTACGTCACTATTTTAGGCTACTCAAGTGAATTCCTTTACGTTTAGTTTATTTAAAATTCGTAATTAATAAAACTTCAATCATCTAGAATGTCATTAAATGAAGCAAATATTCGTATTTATTTATATATATTATAATACAGTTATCTACCCAATTGCCGATTCTCTTTCAACACCAATTTTATTACAAATTTTGTGCCCTAATTCAACACCTTAGCGGGTTCTAAATCAAAAAAATTCAATCATTTCATTTTATTTACTTTGCGAATTATACCAATGTACCTAAAACACACCGACAAGATTACTAGGCCCAATTCTAGCCCACGGGGCCGAAATCGAGGTTGAGTGGAATGAGTAGATTCGCTGAGTGTATTGTCCACTGATGTCAATGGAAAATGTATTTCATGATCTTAATTTTTTTTCGACACAAACCTCAAGCATGTCGAGGTCTTTAATTGTGACAAGTTTCATCAAAATTGATTCAGTGGTTTTGGAGCGTATTCATTTCCGAGAATGACTTTTCGGTGTATAATAAGCGTTCCGCCCGCTCCGCTCGCTCCACTCGCTCCACTCAGAAATGAAGAAGTGCGATTTTCATTACATCACTACATATTATAAAACAAAGTCGCTTCCCTGTCTGTCCGTCCCTATGTATGCTTAGTTCTTTAAAACTACGCAATGGATTTTAATGTGGTTTTTTTTAATAGATAGAGTGATTCTACAGGAAGGTTTATATGTATAATACATGCATAATATAGTAGACAAACACTGATAATTTTAGAGGTAAACACATTTTTTGCGCTTACATTGCAAACGCTGGCTGAACCCTACGAGATAGATCAAAATAATGTAGTACAGTATTGTTCACCTTAAAATGGTCTACAAAAAAGTCTGCGATGATAAATGTCTATCTCTTAGGGATAACCCACAATAATCGATTTTTATCTTTTACTTTTTACAAGAAATAATGGCTTATTTACGAAGCGATTTTAAGCAATATAGCATTAATCCTTATCCAATTTGGTACCTTAAAAATATTATGCATTTAATCTTAGATCAATATGGCACTTTACAGCATGTAATTTAAATGAATATTTTAGAAGATATTACAGATTTAAAATGCAGGGACATAACGGTCGTGGCGGTGCCGGCGTGTGCCTATAACTGGGGAAGGACTGGATAGGACAATGCGCAAAGAGCTTCTGTAGTACATTTAGTATCAGCATTGCACCCGTGCGAAGCCGGGGCGGGTCGCTAGTTAGCTATATACAAGTGACTTTGTATTGTACATAATCGCGGTAAGGATTCTATCTATTCAGAATTTGCTAGTCAGTATTTACTTTATAATATTTATGTGGACGGTTGGAGATTATTTATCGCTCATTATATTGTGTTCAATATTTCAGTAAAACTTTTCGTTTATCCGTGAAATCCAATACGTTGTCTGTTAGACCTTTGTGTACCGCGAAGCCATTAGAATAATTTGCGAATTTCCGTAAAAAGAAACTTTATTTATAAACTAGCAGATGCCCGAGGCTTCTGTGTTCTTTCGCGTGAAATTTTGACTTGTGACTTTTGCTATGTAGTTTTTAACAAGCAAGAATTTCAATTACTTTAAATGACTATATGTTTTTTGCTTTTGATTTCAATGAAACAAAACTTATATGTTGCTTGAAGTTGAACTTAATCTATATGTGAAAACTGCAGAAATATACGCAGAGACAAAAAATAAGATTTTTTGTATTCCCTTACTCTTTTCGTATCACCCACACTCATTGTTTGATAAATTTATTAAATGCGCAGGTGGTTTCTAGTGCTTTCTTATATGTATATTGCGATATAGATGTTATATGTGTACTGAAAATAGAATTGTATTTTATTGAGTAGGATCTATGATCGTCCATAGCGGGGCTGGAACAAACCGCAGTCTTTTGAGTCGGTAATGCGATAGTTTCTTTGACATGATAACGACCCGCCTTCACGAGCTCATATCAACTGAATACATTATATTGTATAGACCCAACGCTGGTCCTGGCATGGCGTTATATTGAAAAATATATAAAACATTTTCTTTTTTGTATTTTATATATAGTTTCAGCAAATGCGACTACTTTTTATCATTCACAGAATTCGATAGTACTTGTTATCGTAGATTAAAATATTATCGTGTAACTTCAAGACGGTATACTTAATATATAAATGGATACAAACGGAACCGACACAGGCGCCCACACAAAGCCCGAGTTCTGACAGAGATAAAAAAACTTTTAATTGGAATTTTTCGTAGATTAAAACAATTATTACGTAAAAGTTTGTTAGAAGTGGAGCCGAAGAAAATATGTAAAACCCCAGCCAAGTACATTAATTAAGCATCTCTATGCTGCCTTTATATAAATAAGACAAAAAGTTGTTGTTAAAACGAAATTATTAAAAATCGAACAGATTTTGAAGTTTGACATCAACAAGTCGAAGCGGATTAAAATTTCTGAGTATCGATTACGGATTTAGACTTTATGGACAGAGAGATAGGGAAGGCTCGCTTTTGTATTTTAAAATTGCGGCGGTAGCCAACAATGATAGCATTTGTACTCGTGCGTGCGACGACGCGAGACAAATACTTTATTTATCGGACACCAATGTCATTTCGTTGCATGTGCTATTAAGATGCATCATATGTATCTACACATACCCATTCCTCATGTCGTTTAGTATATCTATGAAATTAAACTTCATAATCAGGTCTCAGTCTGACAACAACTGACAACACAGCTGACAACAACCCTCAAGGGAATTGTTATTTGGCTGCGGTATTCTGTGAGGTGGAGGTACATTCCCCAGTCAGTCAGTACAATTACGCTCCCTACCTCTCTTTTCGCCAGAGCTTCGTTGGTCAGTCAGCAGGGTGCACCGCGTGGAGGTGAAGTTGGCTTTGGTTCAGAGATGTTGATGAACCACTTACACCCCAAAATATTCATTACTTTTTTCCGTGTGCCCCGTTCGTCTCGTTTTTTGTCTCTTAAAAAGTTTGAAAATTAAAATTAAAAATAGAGTAAAGAAGGTTTTTGCGAAACAGCTATTAAATATCATGTGTTGACACTTGCCTGTATTCGTGTATATATCTGTTCTTTATTAAAATTATTCCCCCTTTTTCCATTTCCTAAAAATCTCAATGACAAAATTAAATAACATTGATGTCATTATATCAGCATTGAAGGAAAATTTACAGGCAGGAACTGTATGTGTATGTAGTTAAGTAAGCTGCAAGGAAACATATTCAATGCGTTGGACTATTTATACAAATTTAACTTTTAAGAAAAGTGCGAATTTGCCATTGATTGACAAACTATATTTTGATTTTGTATCTGAAATCTGTGTAGGTACATACATTTATATATTTCAACCTCACAGTAGATGTGAGGTGCCTAATTCAAAACACTGACGTGGCAATTTTTTACGTCAACCATTTTAAGTGTCCCGTGCACAAAGTGACTTTAAAAAGACGAGACGACGAAATCTAATTTAAAAACCGAGAGAATCTTTAATCCTTAACCAAATATCGCGGAGGGGGAAACTGCCGCATTAGCCGCGTCAGTCATCAGCAGAATGAATCATTACTTGAAGAGTGCGCCAGTGGCTTGTGTCAAAGAGCTTGTAGCTCAAAGGTCCTCGTGTCCCCTACCCCCGCCCCCTCCGGCAGGCCCCGCGCCGCGGGTACCCCCGCGCGCGCCCGTAGGCAAGGGCTGATTGAAGGGCCACTCTAAAACCTCGACCACCCGCTCGTTCGCTCGCATTCAAGGGTCGAATCTGGATTATAGGGCGCCAAAGTCTGCACCTTCATCAGATATGTATAAAATTGTTTGCAGCTCAGCAATTCAAGCGCGGAAAATTGTGGCCCTACTGTAATTTCGGTTTATTCAATAGCCGTGCGCGAAAATTGTGTACAACATACCTATACATTTACCGTTCTTATTCGGAAATTTGTCTGTTATTTGTAAGATAAAATTACAAGAGACGTATTTCTTCTATCGGATTATTACTATACACTTGGTTGTTGTCGCACATAAGTGCCTAATCTTGTCATTTTACTGAATTGATGTAATTGTAATATTGTGAAAAATTTTCAGTATCTAAGGGTTTGAAAAAATGTAATACAGATTTTCCCCGGCAACTGATAGATAACGAAGTTATTAAGACATTTCCACATAAGGTCTCATAAGCGTCCCCCCTCGCGTCCGTGCACATATTCGACGGTACCTTAAGGCGAAGTTCTCGTGTAAGTTATTATAAGAGAGGTGCGCCGAGGGAAATGAATGTCGAGTAGGTCGACCCGTTGTCATTCATATTAGCTACGACGGCTTAAATTTGTAATCGCACTGCGCCAATTCACGGGCGTACGGCGACATACATAGTGTGATGGAAGTAGGGAAGAGAGGCTAGTTAAAAATAAGTGCCCGCTGTAATGTAAATACAGGTGTATTGTAGCCTGTGATATAGGCAAGAGGCAGGCACGGCTTGTACCGTTGTAAAATGTTCGTCGTTTATTGTGCCGCTTGATAGGCACGTATTGGAGCGGAGAATCAACTTAGAGCCAAATATAAAGTTATAGCCATGTACAGATTGTTCATCGTTTTATTTTACTTATAAGGCGATTATAGCTACAAATACTTGAAGTTTTGAAAACTATGAGGAGCTCGATGGTGTCGTTTCACGTTCAGTCTAATCGATCACGCAAGTTAAGCAACTACGACCGTAGCCTGTCTATGGATGGGTTAATTTTGTCTCGAGCCCATCCGTGCTTCTGACGGCACGTTAAGCTGTCGGTCGGTCCCGGCTGTTGTCATCAGATAACAATCTTTAAGCCAAAGTCAGTAGTCTTTGGGCGACTTGAAAACACTGGCAACCACCAACACGTAGTTGAGCAGCGTGGTGGAGTATGTTATAAATCCCCTTTTATTGATGGGGACCCGTATCCCATCCCATCGGAACAGTGAGAATATTATGAGTTGGTTCCGATAAGAACTTATTAAATAATATAACAAGCATTGAGTAGCTATATTTTTACATTCATTTCAATTTGGAATTATTAAAATTTATATTTTTATTTAATTTTCTATCATCATTTCATAACCTTGATAAGGCGAAACCGGTTGGAAAATAATTTAGGTAAGTACAACCAGATACTAATTCATAAATATTTATTTATAAATATATTTGTCATCAATATTACTTGTTACGTTCGAGTGGTACACTTAAAGTTATTTTAGTTATACAAAATGTCCACAAGTTCCAAGTTCCATCAATTGCTAATAATCACCAGTATCAACTCCATACTGAATTATCTTTGATATTGAAACAATTGAATATCGTTAATGATAATGAATTATAATAATAAAGAGAGATAATAATAATAATAATTGTTTATTATTCTTATAATTTATATGTATATACAAAAAAATGTATTTACGTATGTTTATCAGTTGCCTAGTACCCATAACACAAGCTTCGCTTACTTTGGGGCTAGATGTGTAATTTGTCTGACAATATTTCTTTATTTCAGACCGTAGTCCATGATGTTAGTAACAATATTTCTTAAAAACTATGTTAGTTATAATAAAAACAAATAGTGATATTATTATGGGGCTCTGGGAAAACCATCAGCAGGCGCACTGTAACCGCTCTATCTATAAAAAATTAAAGTGTGAATATAATTTAGCTAGTGACAATACTAAGTTTATGTCAAAAACATATACCCTTTATATATAATATTTTTGCGTGTTATACAAACGTAAATACAGTTCGTCTAAAGCCTACAGCCAGTTAGTTTATGGCTAAGTCTGGTACATTACGGTGTAATAAGCTATCACATGGGTAGTAATAATAAAAAATGTAATAAAACCACCTACGAGTTGAAGAGAAACTTTAAAGCCGCAAGTTTGTTTAAATCTGAAGTCAGCCAGTCGGCGCACGGTCAGCCGCGCGACCCCGCTCATACATTGTACATTTTAAAATCACAGGGCGTAAAAGCTTAGCGGGCGGGGACACGGCGCCTTAATAACACTCACGAGCGGCGAAGTCCGTCGTAACACAAAATGATTACACACATAAAGAACCTTATCTCTTTACACTCTGCACCGGCATAAACCGGTTACAGTCGGGAGTAACCGTTCCGCAACCGCTCGAATGTTTACGCGAGTTTTACGCACCAATCTTGCCGCCACCGACGCTCTCGCTAGAAATTGAAAACGGAATTATGATGAAATAAAAATGGCGTACAAAATGTCCCGGAACGACGGTCTCCCCGTGCTCAGTCTGCTGACTAGACGGCAGGAAATGTGCGATGTGCCGCCGGAAATCGGCGAATGTGTTCGAATTTTAAGTGAGCCAACGAAAATTGATTCTGGCGATTTTACGTAAACACGGACGGCGATGCTTTGATTGAGCTAAATCCGGCGCTGATGGCGTAGCGCTACGCGTTCGCGGCCGCCGGCCGTAGCGGTCGCTACGAGCGAGTCTGAGAGCCCCCCACACGTCGACCGACTTCATCACAGAAACGAATGTAAGATATTTTTAAAGAAGACAGTAAGCACATAAAATAATAAAAATAGTATAGTGGGCCAAATAGTGGTCTACCATCTTTAGAATGACATTCGTTGTACTTTTCAAATTAAGAAGATCTATTTTCAGTCTCGAAAGTTAAAGAAGATCAACGTTAGCAACAGTCACATTTATTAAGAAGCTTTTGTTGTCCAAACTGATGGGCCTCTTTCTTGGTACTCCGTACATGTCGTGCCCTGAGGGTGTTTACATAAAGCGAATGGTTACCGGTCTCGACTCTCGGTATAACAAAATAAATGTATGGAATAAAGTACAGTTTGCATTAATATTAATGGTTAGGTACCTGTAAATATATAGATAATCAAGCTCTCTATGTAAGCATTTGCTTGTAATATCGACTTATTTTGACTAATAATAGCTTCTGTAGGTTGCTCCAATTTTTTTGAGTTATTCTTATATTCTAACTAAAAAAACCAAGACATGACAAAACAAATAATCCACCTTTGTTTATTGTGTTTTGACCATAGCTATTAAACACTTATAGCTATTTCTGTTTTCCGACCTTATTGAACAAAATATGAGTATACGATAGTGAAGTAATGCGTTTGTGTTACTAGTGGGTACATTACTAGTAACACAAACGCATTACTTCACTATCGTATACTCATATTTTGTTCAATAAGGTCGGATACACTCATCAAAATGTCGGTTACTTTATAAGGACCATGTTGGTATAGTGTTATGTATCTTTTATGAAGTGTCTACCGTTCACTGCCGTGAGAGCAGGTCGGTGTACAGTAGAATCTCATACTATCTATTTTTGATTGTGCTATTAACAGGCCCACAGTGCTTGAATAATAAAGTTACTCGTCGAATCAGTCAGCCAGCGCTCCACATACCGTATGTAGGATTGCTATCAAATTTTGAAAAATAGTCTAGTATCTCGACATTGCTCTGTATGAATCTAAACGGATTATTTAAAATTATTGGATTTATCTCCCTGGGGCGGTTCCGCCAAGTAAGTTGTGGAATTTGCTGCTAGCACACGTCTTTCCCTGTCTCTTTAGTCCTGGGCCAATTAGATCAAGCGTGAAAAAATATTTGTATATGTCATTTCGAGCATAAAATATACATATTGCCAAGAGGGGAAGTCACATTCCAAAAGGTTCCTACTCCTACAAATTTCTTCTGATTAAATACGTTGTGAGTTCCAAGGCAGCCGTAATTTTACCTCCTGGACTGCAGTGGAGATAAACAATGAATTCAATGCCTTCTTGGTCAATTTGGTCGCCGCTGTTAACCCTGGCTACACAGAAGACACAATAGTAGGAATGTGTGGTGGGCCCCTTCCCGAACGGAAATTTTATAAAAATGAGAAAGGATACTTATAAAAATGAGAAATGATATTAAAAATTGTATTCAAATAATTATTCACTTTTGTGTTTGAAAATAATGTCAAAATGTTATTGAATAATAAATAAATTCATTCTTTTGTGATAGCATATTTAATATTATTTCTTATTGCATTAGCTATGACCCTATATTTCCTTTAGTTTTGTCTTGTATGAGAATTTTTAACATACACATACCAATGTATTGCGGTTTATGCTAGCTTGAAAACCACAAAATTGGAAAATAATTAATAATTGGAATAAATTTAATAAATGTCGGGAATTATTTAATTATGCTATTCAAAACGTATTCTCAGTTTTGGTGGGTCCGGTTCTGAAGTTCTGTTTTTATTGTAATCTTTGGTTCTCGAGTCCTCAGTTTGTGGTCATTACACACTTCGTTAATTTTATTGTAGAAGGGTTTTCGAAAGTTACTGTAGCGCTTGGCAAATGTGAACCGGCAGAATAGGAATTTGAAATGTACATATGTTTTCTAACATGTTAATAAAGTCAATTTTATTATAATTAATATTAATAAACTAATAGTTGTTTGATAATACTTCTTTATGAGTCAAGCACGTACATTTCTCTTTGCGATATTACTCAAAGTTTAACTTATTTAAATGCGCTGTTGAATTTGTATTATCCAAGCATTATAAATTCACAGACTCGGATGCAATAGAAATGGGAGGAAACAGAATATAAGAGCAGTATAAGTGTATTATTCTGAATTTGATTTTGCGGAGTGTTGAGAATGAACTTGCATAATAAGACGGCCGCCCGCCGGCATGGCTGTGTAGAACATAGCAGAAATAGCACCCGAAACACGAACCTCGGGTCGCAATCACCACGACCCCACCGCGATTTACAATGCGACCACGGCCGCAATCGCGGTCGTGTGAAATCGCATCGTTTGTGTGGATATCAATGCAATTGCTATGATTGTTTTCAAGTACATACATTGTTTTAAGATTAGTGTGATACCCCTTATTAGTAGATCATTTATTAAAGACTTAATTTCATCTGCGTTGTCGTACGCGTGTAGCCTAATCTTATGTGAATGTTTTTGTTTTCAGTTATACATAATACCTAAATGGTACCCTTTTATCGAATTTGCTGTCCTCAGTGGTTTGAACTGGGCATTAAAAAGTAGAACCGGCCTTTTTTGTATATAGAGATTTTGTAGAGTTTTTTTTAAATATATTAGCGTGTATATGAAGATTGATAGTCGTGAATATCAAAAGTATGTTCTGAGAAATTTATAGCATTAACGCTAAATGATGTAAAACTAGAATAGTACGATTGGGAAGTAGTTAATTTGATTGTCAGGAAGTCGATCGAAATTACGTTACGTGTCTACTATTACGTTTATCGATTTACGAAACCACACTACTATTAACATACCGACAATAGTCATAATATGCAATTCATTGTTTGCTGTGTAAATACGACAATTAAGCCGGTCAAGCGATCCACGTAAACAATTCCGTTCAGTCGGTGGGTAAACTGCATCTGCATTTTTCTCCTGCAATTCAGCGGAGTTGAACCTGCGCTTCGTGGCAATTAACAAGGAATCACTCGTTTCAGTTTATTGAAATAAAGGAAACTTAATTAGTGGATACTTTTGAAACAATCATTATTTGCAGTATTTTATTTTTATATGAGCAGCGGGAAATCGTTGCTGAAAATTAAAAGTTACAAAAAACGAGTAGCTGTTTGTAAGTAAGTAAGTAAGAGTTATGTTTGCCATTTCAGAACCTTTTTGGTCTAATGCCCGTTGGTTTCGCTACTTATGCCCCTAGTCGCTATTATTTCAACTTGCTGTAAGGACCTGGTATGGATTTTATAACTAACTATAGTGTAAGTGATTATCATTTACTGGGACTTACACCTTAAATCTAGCTTCAACTGAAATCCTATGACAAAAACGGTCCAGCACGGTCTCGGAAATGACACAAAAAATTAATAAAAATTTAAGCAGTGGTTTTGTTTTATACGCGAATGGGTCCAAAAAATAACCAGAAAGAATTTCGTTACAATTTTGAAACAATGTGAAATGACCGAACTTCTGTTAAGCAATCTAAACTAAGCGTCGATTGCGCTGTTTGTTTTTCAATGGCGACATTTCCGTTGTTTTGTGGATCGACTACCTGACTGGAGGCTGCGGAATACGACTCTGCAAACATTCGCTCTTTTTGTGTTCCAAAAACAACAGATTTACAAACGAGCCGGACTGGTTAGAGTCGAATAACCACTACTATTTGATTTTTAGTCATAATGCGTTTTAGTCTTTTTCTTGACTGTTTGATCAGGGAAAATACTTTTATTAACACTAAAAGTATTTACCAGTTACTGGTTTCCGTCTATAGGTAAATTAGTTTATTTTATTGTTTATAAAAACATGTCTGTGAAAAACTTTCGCATAGTATGCAATTACAATGAACGTTCATCCGTCTATGTGAACTAATGAAGGGTACTATTAAGTTATGTCTTCATAACTTAATATAATAAAGCAAATCGTTCCTTTAATAATTTTAAAATTTTTGCTTTGCATGATTTATAAAAAAATATAACGGGAATTAACGCGATCATCATCATCAGTCAGCCTGTAACCACGGCCGGTGCAACCTGGTCGAAACATCAGGCAATATAATATAATAAAGGTATGTAAATACCCTTATGCATGATCGAGTTAATTGCCGTTGTAATTTTTCACAAATGGTTTCTTCTTTTTTTTATAAACGCAATTTTTATCCAGGTAGCGTCTTCATACGGGTAAAGCAGCAGACAGAAGCTAATTCATAAAACTGTTTAATCATACTTGTAAATTACGTGCAATCCTCTTTAATTCGCTCAATATAGCGAGTCGTTTATAGTCGTTCGACCTGGCCGATTTGTTGATCAATTTAGATTCTAGAGTTTGGGTCGAGGTACAGAAAATAAAATCAAAACCTAATCGAATATCAAATCAGTCTATCACTAAGGTCATCCTTAGTGTATCACGTTTTTCCCGTAAGTAGAACCTTCTCTATGTATACATAATGCACTCCACGCTGAGATGAATACCTAATACGAAACCACAGTAGGGGCTCCGATATTGGACTAGCCCGCACTGGTAAACATTTTTGATTGAGCTCCTACCTGCAACATTTTTCTTCGAATAGGCGAAAGAATTTCCTATATTTGCATAGATTTTTTTTGTTTGGTAAATAGATTAAATTGATTGTTTTTTCGTCGGTGTTTCGCCGGGTTAGAATTTTTTATTAACTCTAACTTCCATGGTATGCTTTATGGTAAACTCTTAGATAATATATTTCGTATTAAAGAAAAAATGTACAAAATTTGTACTGACTCAATGCATCTAGGCTTCATAAGGGCTTGCCGAAAATTGTGTTTTAATATTCTATTTTGGTGTTACAAGTGGCCTACGGTAACTGCTTTAATCAGGCGGGCCGTTAGCTTGTTTGTCACCTTAGTGGTACAAAAAAAAATTGTATTCTTTACTTTCATTTGAAGAAATTTTATCATTGTAATTTGTTAAGTGCTTTCAAAAGTATGTAAACAAAGAATATATATTTAATTCATATATGAATTGCACAAATGCTTTATTTATATGTTTAATACATATTCAAATAAATACCTGAAATGACCATTTCGGTTCATTGAAAAATTCTGACATTTTGTACAATTTTTTATCGTCGGACAATTAATCTGTTTGGGCACACAATGCAACTACCAATTCGTGTAATGAATAAAATAACAGTCGTAATGTATTCACTGACAAATAGGCTGCGCCGGTTAAATAAATACTAAATTGTTCAACCCATTTTAACTCATATATTATTTAGATTCTTACTAAAATAATTCTTAATTGACAACGATATCTGACTGTTTCCATTTTTACTTATTAGGGGGATCCTTTACATTGCGATCGATCCGGGTACGGGAACATACAGCGCTAATTATTTGCTACGCGTGAAAATAATTAAGAGGGCCACAATATAATAAGCTAGAGATAGAATAAAATGATGAAGTGCCAAATCAATAACATAATACCCATATTTATAGTGTAAATAAACCAAAAGTCTATATGTGTAATTAATTCATACTAATTTACTACATCATTTTTAACTAGGCATGGTAATTGTAAGGCTGAACTCTTTTCGTTTAAACCGGTGCCGTCGCTCTTATGCGAATGTTCAACTGCAAATCATGAACTCGATCAAACAGCACACTACTTATGTTCTCTGGGAGTGTGATCTTTGGAGGCGGGAATCTCGAATTTCTTGCATGTTGCATCTGCGGTAGTATGCTATTTTAATTTGGTAGTAACAAGGGAGAAATCGTTCAGATGATTTTGCAAATTCATATTATTAGAATCGATGTGTTAGATAGATAACAAACTCATTGTTTTAGGTCCCCAACAGTGTTAGATATTTAAAATCCGTGGTGCACGGCAGATGAGCTTCACTTCTGACTGTTTTATTGCCTTATTTGCCATATAGCTGTTGTCACATTGCCAGGGGGAAGTCAAATTCCAAAAGCTTCCTACTCCTACTATTTTTTTTAAAATTAAAATCATTGTGAGTTCCAAGGCAGCCGTAGTTTTATCCCCCGGGACTGCAATGGACTTCATTGTTCATTGTCTTTTTTTGGTTGTTACCGCTGTTACTCCTGGCTACACAGGATTATTAAAGGACTATTAATTATTAATTATTAAATGGATAAATAGAACATAATAAATAATAATATCGTTTAATTTCAAATACTATAATTTATGATATGTAAAGAATTATAATTTAATATTAAGTATATGACAAAATTATTTTTTTCTTCCAAATAATGGTGTAAGCTAATTTTTATTTGAAAAATCAAATTGGATACAATACAATACAATACAAAACTCTTTATTGCACCAAAAATACAGTACAGTTTTAAAAATAAACATATAAACAAATTAAGTACAAAAGGCGGCCTTATCGCTTAGCGATCTCTTCCAGGCAACCTTTGGGTAGAGGAGACCTGAACTATAGGTAGATGGCGCAGCATATACTATATACCTACATAATTATACAATACAAACATACAAATACACACATAATCATACATACACTACATAAATATATAAATATAATAATAACATAAAAAATAAAGAAGTTAAATAGAGATAAGTGACATATAGTGAGTTTTAACGAGATTTTTAAACGTGACAATAGATTGCGCGTTACGGATAGTTAACGGCAAAGCATTCCAAAGCCTTATGGACTGCACAGTAAATGATTTTGCATAATATTGAGAAGAGTGAGATGGTGTTACAAGACGAAGGGAAAGGGTGCTGCGCATAGCACGCTCCTGGACATCGCTGTGAAACAAGAATCGCTCATTTAAATAACCAGGAGTAGCAGGATTCAAAAGAGTAGAGTAAAGAAGAGAAAGGATGTGTAGATTACGGCGAAGTCGAATAGGAAGCCACTTGAGCCGAGAACGAAATTCAGAGACGTGGTCATATTTACGCAATCCGAATATGAACCGAATACAAAGGTTTTGAAGGCGCTCAAGTTTATTTAATTGCTCCTCTGTGAGATTAAGATAACAGGAGTCAGCGTAATCAAGAATAGGGAGGAGCAAGGATTGTGCAAGAGCAATTTTGGTATCAATGGGTAAAAAATTTTGCAGTCTTCTAAGGGAGGCAATGGAAGCAAAAAGCTTCCTACTGACATTACCAATTTGAGCTGCCCAAGATAATGTTTTATCAAAGACCACTCCAAGATTTTTCACGGTGTCGGAGTATAAAATATGAATACCATTAAAGATAATCGGTTGCAAGTTAGACCAATCAATTTTAGATACAAGGTAAGGGCTACCTATTATGATTGCCTGCGTCTTAGTTGGATTTATTATAACATTGTTTCTCGGACGTTTTTATAATACAATTATAAAAACGTCCGAGAAACAATGAAACAGTAAACCCTACCTTTGTAATAACATCGTCTCCTATCAAGATAACTTGATTACCAACAGCGTACGGCATGAAAGCGGCAATTAAATAGAACATAAAAATAAAGCAGAGCTCCACCTTTAATTATGTCGACTGCTTTCTTTCCTTATCTCAATTTTATTACAATGACAATACGCAAAGCACGCCTATTAAATTATTTGCGCGAGCGACCAAGCTCGGCGGCCGGCGCGGCGGCGGGGCGGTGGCGGCGGCGGCAGCGTTAAGCCAAAATTACTTATTGTACAAAAAACATTTTCGCTAAATGGTGTCACATCATCCTTGTTTACTGTTATACCCCAGGGCCGCGGGCTCCCAAACATAAATCATAATATTCGTAACGAGTGTAAGACGTGTACGGAGACGCGGAGCGCTGCGGTGCGGCAACATTTTCCTTATGATGGCAATGCGTCTGCTAAAAAGTCAGATTTCGACGAAAATTTAGGGCGTTGCTTTTTTAATCAGCATCATCAGCCTGTATCTACCCACTGCTGGATATAAGCCTTCCCCAATGTTTTCCATCGAATATCCTCCGCCTTCCGCATCCAGCCGCTTTTTTAATGTCATCGGACCGTCTAGAAGGAGACCTTCCTCCCCCATCTGCTATCACTTACTCGGCAGATGTGACCGCCCCATTGCCACTTCCGCTTGCAAACTTTGAAGGCTTTGCTTGTTGATAAAATACTACTAGGAAATTAGATATAAGATTATTAAATAACTTGTCACAGAATTCATATCCTACTTCCCATACCTACTTCATATGTGAAAGTTTGAGAGGATGTATGGATGTATGAACGTTTTTTCTTTAAAAACAGGTAAACGACTGAACGTACCTATTTGGATGAAATTTGGTATACATTTAAATTAACACAGGATACTTTTTTTATACTGTGTTCATGCGTGGTGAATCAGCAGATTAACAAACAAAGCTCTTATTTATTTATATGACTTTTGATTATAGACATTTGTCGACTTCTTTAAAACATTTTTTTATTGTCGTCCTTATTTGAAAACGGTAATGAAAAATATTTGTTATTTGAACTACAGTGTATGGGGTGTATGTGGTTCATCATGATCTCAACCTCGGCTGCACGTGGTGCACCGTGCCGACTAACAAATGAGGCTCTGGCAAAAGAGAGTTAGGATACAGAGTATTTGTAATTGTTGTTTTTTTAAAAAACGTACTTATACATACCACCACCCAGACCAAGACAAACAGACATTTTCATGCACACAAATGTTTGTCTTGTGCGGGGGCTCGTCGGATGTGTATATCTATAATTACATGAAAATGTCACGTGTAATCCAATGGATTACACATCGCCTTCGTAAGATATGTCTACTCTATTATGCTTTTAATCCTCATACATTATAAACAATGTACTGAGCGGCTGACCCTTCGGGGCCCGTTTCGCTGACCGAGTTTTACCTATTTATTTGGAGTGTCCCCGACATTATGAATGTAACTGAATATACGCGGTATGTATGTGTATTTGAACATATTGTCCTCGGCATCGTATCTAAAATTCATGCTCTAAATACAGAGTTCTGCGGTTGAATACACACTTGGTGGGTTTTATTGCGAGCCACACGAAAGCAATCTAGGAGCACGCCAGCTACATGGCCTTCTGCCTGCATGACTTCGGATCTTGTCTAGTTTATTATAGTTACGTACTTTATATTTCTATATTCTGACATACAACATTCTGTCACGTACAAAACTTTGATGTACTGAATTTTACTTTTGAAATATAAATAAATCACCCATAAAGTGGGAGCCATTATGTATTTCGTCCTTATACTGTGCGTTGTGTGTTATATTTAAATAAATAGTAGGACATTTATCATCATAAATTAGTAATTTGTACTGACATGTAATTAATGTTATCTAATATAATAATTTTACGTATTTTTTTTTATGATGAAATGGAATTTTTTGTAATTTGATTTTAATTAATTCAAACTTATGAAAATATTTGCACACCTGCATGCAGGGTGAATACTACGGTTATGTAAGTACGTAAGACAATATATTTTGACAACTGTACAATCCTATGTGACTATGTAAGTATTCTTGCAAATAAGTAAATTGTTTGATTGATTGGAGAACCGGCTAAGTCACCCAACATATCAATTTACAAAAAACGCTATTGAAATTCCATTTACTCCATGCATATATTATATTTCAGTTTTTTTAATTTAGCTACTTTTCTCGTTGTCTATACCGGTTAATACGTGACTTAGCGTTTATATGGTCTTAGCAGACGAAAGAGGGCGAGAATAAATAAGGTTTGGTATTGATAAGTCATTTTAGTACAAAAGACGCGTTTATTGGTTTTCCCAGTATAACGAAGAAATATTCCTGGACTATACACTGCCATCTAGCCCGAAACTAAGCAAAGCTTGTACTACGGGTACTAGATAACTGATATAATACTTAATTTTTTTTTTGTAAATACACACATATGTGTGTATTTACATTTATTATTATTACATATTTGTAAAAAAGTTATTTGTGACATTATATAATGTCACAAATATTTGTCTTGTGCGGGGATCGAATTCGCGACCCGGGAGTCAAAATGGACATTGCTAGCCTTTCGACCACCAGGTTCGTTTTGTTTCTCTCTCTCTCTCAAGATTTTTTTAAATCTTGTAAACTAAGCAACGGATTCAATTCGGTGTTCATCAACAGACAGAGTGATTGAAAAGGAAGGTTTTTATGTATAAAATATACATATTTTAGTAGAGAAGTATCTAAATTGCACCCGTGTGAAGTTGGGGTGAGTATACATTCTTATTTTAATTTTTGATTAATGCATCATATTATGAAAAATATATTCAGGAATGATTTGCTACTTTTACGTAGAGGTTTTTGCCTGCCTTCTTACTTTTGCCCGGAATTTTATCAGTCACCGCTGTTTATAAAAAAAAAAACATACATTTAATCTTACTATCCTACTGTAGGCGTAGGTAGTAGAACTAAATGTATACTGCGCCAACCCGCAGTTGAGCAGCGTGGTGGAGTATGCTCTAAACCTCCTCGATTGCAGGGGAGACCCGAGCAGTGGGATAAATAAGGGTTGACGACGACGACGTTTTATAAACTTCTAATATTTTGAAAGTGACGGCGTGTGGGTGTGTCACTCATACACACGTAATTAGCTGAACAGATTTGGATGAAGTTTGGCAAATAAAGAGAACTTTCGGGAATAATATGCAGTATTATTTTTCTAGTGGAATTTAACGAAGCCGCAGGCCGAAGTTAGTTAATAATGTCTTAAACTGCTTGTGAAATGTCCTTCAGTTTCAATATTTTATATTCTTAATTTAGTTGTAAGTAATCTCAAAGTACCTTCAAAAATACCAGTCTTCAATAAGTGCAAAATCTCTTCAGTCGTTAACTAAACTGTATATTTTAACAACGTAGAACATATAAAAAGCTAATATAGTACACAAACATCCTTTCCGAGTACATTAAAGCGATCTAATTGTCGGTAGCAGACGCGAGACGTTTTAAAACAATGCGCATCATTCAAATATACCATTAAATCGCGCGATTAAGCTCGCAGGAGCGGGCTCGGGTAAATTAAGCAAATTAAGACCGATCCTGAGACAGTAATTACCGCGCGTCTGTACTTGGCCACCGACCAAGCAACGTTCCCACTTAGCTAACCCTACTTCCCCGATTTATGAACGCCCCGCTTTCCGATTAGAGAACTAAACTCAATTGTCGTGCCGTATATGTGTAGATAACTTGTACGTCGGCTATAAAAAGACTTGTGGCGTTTCTGGGAAACTCTTCATATTGATTTAGAGTAGTACATATAAAGTTTGTTACGTATGCTTTTCGGCAACTTCAGTATTTAAACTTAGGTACATACATTACAGTTTGATATTTTAAAGCATATAAAATAATAAAATATTATTTTCAACCATAAAAAGAAAAATTAAATTAAATTAAATTCATTATACAAAACATAAGTAAGTACATAGCAACAAATGAGAACTAAAATAATATATCAGAAGCATTCTCCGAAGTGCAAATGCTGCCTGTATAAATAATTTGATAACTTTCCATCGCAAAGTGCAAGTGCGAAGTAAAAAGTTGAAAAATAATAGAAGAAGCAAAGAAATAGCACGTTATCAAGCGAAACAGCTGTAGTGCAGGCGCGTGGGCGGGCGGCGCTCGGCGGCCTATCGACTCGCCCCGCGCGTGCACTCACTCACCTCAAGGTCACCACCGACGGACTGCGCCGAACCTACCCAGCCTTACATACAACCGCTCGCCGCCGCCCTTTATACATTACAACAGACTGTCTGCTTAAAAATTACAAGTAAGACTCGTCCTTCCGACACATTTTCCCGGGCGGGCGGACGGCGCCCTCGGCGTCCCTGAGAAAACTGACGGACGTCGTTGGCCCTCGACGCATTATATAGTCGGCGGCGGGGCGGGGCGCCGGCGCGAGTTGCGCCGTCGATTCGCGAACTCGATAAATAAATTAATTAAAAGTGCAAGTGAGTGATCGCGGCGTGCAGCGGACCTGCGAACTCGATGGAGCTTCCTCTTAATTGGAATTTCAGACGCACAGGATACTTGGAGAGCGAGCGGATTGTTTTCTAGTTCGCAATTTACGACCGGCTCGATGGAGGACGCCGAAACGGGCTTTTGAACGGCCGGCCCCGAGATTGAACCTGATTTATATGAAGACGACCAACGGCCGACTATATCTTGTTACCCCGTTAAACGACCATTCATAGCAATCACATACTGTAGGTACTGCATAAGATACTCAATACTTATATAACAATATAATATCTACTTGTTGTTATTTTTTCATTTACTTACTAACATTTTATTTTATAATAGATCTTCATCAAACTTATAGGTGGACGTCATGAGTTTTAGTTAACTGGGCGCAGTCACAGTGCAGTTTACGACTTATGAAAATTATATAGAAAATTAATTTTCTAATCTGCGTATGGCATAAATATTGACTAAACTGTCAATATTGGATAAATATTAATCCCATATTGAATATTTATCCCATACTCAGATTAGAAAATTACAAATTTCCCATTTTTTTAATTCTTAAAAATTTAATACGAGGCTACAGCATGGAGTTGTTTAAAAGAGTAATAACACAGTATTAAGAGGTATCCTACCAGTAATATGACTCCTTTGTTCTTGAATGCGTGCCGCCACTGTGCATACCTACGGCCAGAGACTTGATCAAGAGTCAGGGTTGACAAAACAAAAACTACTCAAATTTTTGTATATGTACTCAATTATTTAATTTAAAAGACAAAAAAAGGGACCAAGTGCGAGTCGAACCCGCCCATGAAGGGTCCGTAGCAGCAAGTAACATAATTTATAAGTTACGATTAATGACGTATTAAAAAAATACTATTTACTAGATCTCGTTCAAACCAATTTTCGGTGAAAGTTTGCATGGTAATGTACATCATTATATTTTTTTAGTTTTATCATTCTATTATTTTAGGGGGGCGGGGGTCATGTGTCCCCCACACACATTTTACCACTATGAAAGTGTCTCTCGCGCAAACTATTCAGTTTAGAAAAAAAATGATATTAGAAACCTCATCATCATTTTTGAACACCTATCCACAAGTATTGGTTTCTTGAAAAAAAAAATATAAGTTTCAATTCTAGGTATGGGGAACCCCCAAAATTATTGTTTATTTTTTTCTATTTTTGTTGTGAAAATCTTAATGCGGTTCACACAATACATCTACTTACCAAGTTTCAACAGTATAGTTCTTATAGTTTCGGAAAAATGTGGCTGTGACATACGGACAGACATGACGAATCCATAAGGGTTCCGTTTTTTGCCATTTGGCTACGGAACCCTAAAATTATTTAGTCATCATCATTAAAAAAATCATAAATGCGTAACCGATCATATTTTCTATTAATTTTACTTTTGATATTTTTAGAGTTATGATATTAAATTTTACTATAATTATAATAGATTCTCATACGAATATACAATTTCAGTGGAAACTTTAACGGACAACATATAGGGCCGTGTTTTAAACTCAACATTTTTCAAAACATTAAATTCAAAAATGTTGCATTAAACTTACTTCCAGTTCATCGCAGTAGTAGATATAGATTTACATTTAAAAACAAAACAAATTCATTATGAACGTGAATAATTCTTTACGAGTACCACTTACACCCTTTCTTTATATGAAAGTTACTTTAAGATACATCCCTTCCGATTAGAGAGCGCAAACTAACGGACATTGCGCTCGCCGACTCTGCCGCTCGCTTCCCCGCGTCCCCCCCATCGTTGCTCCGCGCAAGTACATAAGTCATCTGACTGTATGTAATCTTAAGACTGTGGTAAGAATGAGGTTTTTGCAGGATTGCCACGCGTGAGTCGCAGACGTCCATAGGCTGAGATGAGTGTTTAACATCAGGCAGCCCGTTTATTTTTGATACTATGTAGGGTACAAGCATACCACCCGCCCGAAGTGGTTACCGTAGCCATATAACACTCACAACATGAATTATCGGAGGCACGCATCGGTTATATGATTGTTTACAATATAATTATTTTCTTTCGTCCGAATTGGTCTTTCATAATATATACTTAAATACATTGTGGAGTACGTATACTTTCTGGAAAACGAAGGAATATTTTTTTTTAACTACGTCGGTTGGCTGACCGTCAGTCAGCAGGGTGCACCGCGTGCAGGTGAAGTTGCTTTAGTTCAAATATCTTGATGAACCATTTATACTTATACCCCTTATTAATTAATTAATTAACTTACACACTTATTAATTTGAGCAATTTTAACCTAAATGAGCGCAATTTCAGATACGGATTTTTAAAGTAGGATAAAAACTGTTTCCTATTTACATAGTCAATCAGTAATCTAGTAATATGAGCATCAAGTTCTTGGAAAATCTTATTGTTCCCGACTCTTGACGGCCGTGACGTCACTCCACAAATAACGTGTCAAACTAAATGGATATTTTTATATAGGTTGTGAACCTACCTACTTGGGTCTATTAACAGGCAGTAGGCTACATATTTATATGTCGTTTGAGGATAATCATTAGATTTATCCTTTAAATATACAGACGCTTATTTAAATTCATTATGTATCAAATCATGTAAAGAGATCTCTTCCATCCGACCATTAGCTCTGGGATACATAATATATAATAATGGGATACTGGGAAGTACATAATTTATATTTTATAAATTCCTATGCGGTATAATATAAGATATTCTGAATAATCATAAGTTTTAAAAGACCAGAGGCGCATGCGCTAACTGTGCCATATGATAAGATTTTTATACTATGTCGGGTGCCAGACAAGCATACGACCCGCCTTATGTAGAGCGGTTACCGTAAGCATATTAACGCTCGCGACATGAAACATCGCTAGCGCGCCGCCACCCCCGCCACTAACGCCACAATTCGTTCCTTTCTGATCACTAAATCAATACTATAATTTGCATTTTTACAAAAAAAAGAAAAGGAATATAATAACGACATTATAAAATCTACAATAATAAAAAGAGAAGAACAAAATTTATTTTGCATACAGAAAGCTACATGCCAATACACCTGAGCGAAGAGCTAGTTTATAATACGATCGCGCAGAAAATATCACAATTCTTAAGAATACCTATATAACAAATCAATAGATTTCTTTCATTACTACTATACACAGAACCTACGTTAAAACATTCCCACTGGAACCATTATGGGTCTGACCATGGGTCTATCGAGAATGAACACGTCTAATGTGTGAGCAGTGGTTTACACATACTTATAATACATAGAAAACACCCAGACTAAAGACAAACAGGCATGGTCATGCACATAAATGTTTGTCTTGTGCAGGGATTGAACCCGCGAAATCGGAGTCAAAGCCATTACTAGTCAATCAACCACCACGCTCTTCAATAAATTAATGACGTTTAAATCTTACGGAAACTAACCTTATGGTAGATTTTCTGTTGATGTAAAAAGTTTTTATAGAGTAGGGTCTAATTTTTCAGTTGGCAGGAAGCCTTCGTACGGTTGCAGGTGTTTTAAAACTACACAAAGCTCTATGTTCCATCTTTATACTGCCTGTTTGCCAAATAGAGCAACGGGAGTACGAATTGGATTTTCGAAACTATATTAGTTTGAATTCGCAATCAGGAAACAGTTTTTTTATAATACAATTTTATAACCCGACATGTCAACGACAATTCGTTTGAGCGACTAAGACGGGATGGTGGCCTACCACACATTCCTACCACCTTGTAGCCAGGATTAACAACGGCGACCACCATAATAGTCAATGAACAATGAAGTCCATTTCAGTCCCGGGAGTACGACTACGGCAGCCTTGAAACTCACAACGAATTAAATCAGAAGTAATCAGGGGCCTACCGCCTATGCTGAAGCCGATTACCATCGAGTTTTTTAATTGCGAAAATCGGACTTCTGTTTGAATTTGTGATAAACATCTTCAGTTTAATCGGTAGAACGTCTCCAGCATTAACTGCTAAGCTTATTACTATTACCATAAATTATAGGTGAAGTTAGATTTTCGATCATTTCATGATGTGAATTTATAAGACGCGTGATATGTATCAAAATTATATATTTTTTTTTTTATACTACGTTGGGTGGCAGACAAGCATACGGCCGGCCTGATGTGAAGCGGCTACAGTAGCCATATTAACGCTCACAACATTAAATACCGCTCGCGCGGCGCCACCCCCGCTGCCAATGCAGCATCTCCTTCCTTTCTGGTGACCTCACTCACTCGCGGGAACACAACAACCCTCAAGGGAATTGTTCTTTGGCTGCGGTATTCTGTGAGGTGGAGGTACATTCCCCAGTCAGGTAGCTTACAATTACGGTCCCTACCTCTCTTTTCGCCAGAGCTTCGTTTGTCAGTCAGCAGGGTGTACCGCGTGCAGGTGAAGTCGGCTTAGGTTCAAAGATGTTGATGAACCCCTTACACCCCAATATATATATATATATATATATATATATATATATTTATTTAAATGACTTACTTGCTCACATTTTGAAGTGAGCAACCCGGCTATTTTAGATATGTAAGACGCGTCTGGTAAATTCACAATATGAAAATTTTTTTCGTATTTTGGTCGGCATGTAGACGTTAAGTAACACGTTCGAATGTGACCAATAAAACTCTCACTAAGCGCTCAGTACGAGTAAGAAGCTTTTGAGATTCTACTTCCTCTCTTAGCAATGTGAGAGACAGCAATATGTCAAATGAAGTATTAAAAGCCTAAAGAAATAGCTAGTCAAGTGAAGCTCAACTGCCGTGCGCCACGGATATTGAAAATCTAACACTTTTACAGACCTAAAACGTAACAGTCAGTTATTATAAATATATTTGGGTTGTAAGTGGTTCACCAACATCTTTGAACCAAAGCCAACTTCACCTGCACGCGGTGCACCCTGCTGACTGACAAACGAAGCTCTGACTGTACTTCCACTTCACAGAATACTGCAGCTAAATAACAATTCCCTTGAGGGTTGTTGTTGTTGTTGTTGTTGTTTCTGCGAGTGAGTGAGGTAACCAGAAAGGAAGGAGATGCTACGTTGGCAGCGGGGGTGGCGGCGAGCGAGTTATACTTTATGTTGCGAGCGTTAATATGGCTACGGTAACCGCTTCACATTAGGCGGGTCGTATGCTTGTCTGCCACCGGACGTAGTATAAAAAAAATGTATATAATATGATAATGGCCGAGAAGATTGATGGCGTCGTATCGATTACGTTTAGTTAAGCAATATCGGCCATAACCTGCCTCGGATCGCTTAGTTTATGTTGAGGCCCTAAGTTTTACGGAGGCCATGTAATGCCGTACTGATGTGAATATGAAAAGAGCTTTAACGACTATAAGTCACTACGGTATCGTAGCCATTTCATTTATGGGAATGTGGGTATAATCGTACCTCCAAATAGAATTCAGGCACAGTATAAGTAATAGTACTAACGCTTCAGGACAGCGACGACTAGATGTCAAATATCGCTATTTAATAAGTACTTTGGTATCGATCCAATTGAAGCCCTATCGAAGCGTGTTCAAGTGATACGAGAATATCGACTTTGGATAGGACTTCGATCGAACGACTTCTGCGTCCTTAGTGCAAGTTTATTACGTATTCGTTTTCGACAAATATAAATTAATTTTGTATGACATTGACATAGCGCCATCTACCGACAAATATTGGAAGTAGAGCCTATCCCATATTAATTGAAGTTAATGTTGTCGAAATCGATTATGTTAGAAAACTCGCACTAAGCCCCCTGAGTACTAAGGGCGAGTTTTTATTCACGTTCGATCATATCAACGTAAACAAACCGACCAAATACAGAAGAACTCTCATGATGTGAATTTATAAGATTCGTGTTACTGGCTCACATTTGTTTGTCTTGTGTGGGGATCGAACCCGCGACCCCGGAGTCAAAGTGAATATTGGCATAATATTGTAATGTCTCTATAGATGTCTTTCTACTAGATGGAGACCTTCTCCAAATGTGCTTTAAAAGCTTGTCTGTGAAGCTTGTAAAATAAGCACATATTATTTTATAAGTTATATATGCTTTGAACTGTTGAAGGTAACTAAATCAATGGCAATAAATAAAACGGAAATGCTTGAGTCACTGCGATTTCATATAGCCAATCTCACCTACACGTGGTGCACCCTGCCGACTAGTGAAAGCGGCTCTGCCAAAAGAGAGGTAGGGTACAGCGTATTTGTAAGCTACCCGACTGGCTAAATTCGTCAACCTGACAGCATACCGCAGCCAAATAACAATTCCATTGAGAGTTGTGGTGTTCCTGCGCGTGAGTAAGGTAAGGAACGAAGTAGTTGCTACGTATGCAGCGAGGGTAGCGGCGCGCGAGCGAAATTTCATGTTGCGAGCGTTTATATGGATATCATACCCGCTTCACATCAGGCGGCGTGTGTGCTTGTGACCCAACGTAGCATTAAAACAAGGTTGCATTTTTCATATATGCATTTTGGGGTGTAAGTAGTTCATCACCATCTTTGAACCAAAACCAACTTCACCTGCACGCGGTGCACCCTGCTAACTGACAAACGAAGCTCTGGCGAAAAGAGAGGTAGGGAGCGTAATTGTAAGCTACCCGACTGGGGAATGTACCTCCACACCTCACAGAATACCGCAGCCAAATAACAATTCCCTTGAGGGTTGTTGTGTTCCTGCGAGTGAGCGAGGTCACCAGAATGCAAGGAGATGCTGCGTCGGCAGCGGGGGTAGAGGCGAGCGAGCGATATTTTATGTTGCGAGCGTAAATATGGCTACGGTAACCGCTTCACATCAGGCGGGCCGTACGCTTGTCTGCCACCTTGTAGTATAAAAAAAAAATATATGCAACTTAGGTTATAGGTTGATCAGTCAGGACCAATCAAGCGTTTAATAAATAGAATACACAAGGGAAGCATCGCGATGAATACATAGTACTAACACCGCAGTATAGGATACCTAGGATCGTAAACTTTGCTGGACGAATTTATTGTCGTCACCTGTCTGCCATATTGGTCTCTTATTGGTAAGAAGACATTATTATGAAGAATATACTTAACCGTCAAATATTGACGTAAATACGTATTTAAAATTGCTTTTATAGGGAGGCAATTTAAAAAAACAAATGATAACAAAATCGGGGGATACAGCTTGGTGTTGCAGCTACAAATCTATCATCTCCATCCAAAATTCAATCATACCGATGGATAGATGAAGGATCAAAGAATTTATTACGCTAAGTAAGGACTATGGAACATAGCGTGCGGGGGAGGGGGAAGCGCTGCCATTTTGAGATAATTTTAGTGCATATAACGTATTTACGTACAACAGACGGCCGTGTCATTATCTCAGCCAGACCCCATTTATATATATATATTTGGTAGGCTCAATGTCTAACCTGAAGCCGATTCCGATCGAATAATTTAATTCCAAAAATTGGTTTAAAGTTATTGACAAACATCTTCAGCTTAGTCAGTAGAGCTTTAGGGTTTCTACCAGCTAAGTTAAATATAATTACCAATCTGGGGCCCTACCGCTGAAGCTGAAGCCGATTACCACCGAATATTTTTTATTCCAGAAACCGAGGACCATCGCGTGCGCAGGAGGGGAGGAAGCGCTGCCATATTGAGATAATTTTAGTGCATACAACGTATTTAGGCCGTGTGGTTTCCGGCAGACTAGAATAGAATCACTCCATCTCTTCTCGTGGATGTCGTACAAAGCGAATAAGGGAAATACATTATAAAACATCGATCAGGCCTCCCCAACCCGTCTGGCCAGCGTGGGGAGTGTAGGCCAAATCCTCCTTCTGTCTGGGACGGAAGAGAGAGGATCGTGCTCCTGTAGTGGAGACTAAAATGACCTGATGATGATGATGATAAGGCATTTACGTACAACAGACGGCCGTGTCCATGTCATAGCCACACCTTATTTTTTTACTTTAGTAGTTGCGCGGCATATAATGAACCATATGGTTCGTAGGCTGTGCCAGTGGTGTGAGTTAAATTATGTACGAGTCCAACGAAGCGTAAAACATAATCGATGTATACGTATTTTCGTATTGGACTAAAAATAGAGCAAGAAGTTGTTGAGTGTAGGGCGGCTATAATAATCGCATTATGTGGCCACGCCCGCGACCGACAATGAATATACATTGAAAAATTTAGATACACAGTGAAAATTTTCTTTTACTACCTCGACGACGAGCTCGGTGGTCGAATGGGGTTAGCAATGGCCACTTTGACTCCGAGGTCGCAGGTTCGATTCCCGCACAAGACAAACATTTGTGTGCATGAACATGTCTATTTGTCTTGGTCTGGGTGTTTTCTATGTTTTATAAGTATATATTTACAAAAAAAATGTATTTAAGTACATATATCAGTTGTCTAGTACCATAACACAAGTTTTGCGCTTAATTTGGGACTAGATGGCGCTGTGTAAATATTCGTTTAAAGCATTAATTTATTTATCTATACTTATATTAATTATAAAGCTGAAGAGTTTGTTTGTTTGTTTGAACGAACAAATCTCAGGAACTACTGGTTCGAATTGAAATTTTTTTTTAGTGTTAGATAGCCTATATTTCAAGGAATGCTATAGGCTATATAACATCACGTTGCCGCCAATAGGAGCGGAGCACCAATGAAAAATGGGAAAATAAATATTCCTTTTGAGGGCATACGTTGCGTGCGCTGCGTAATCAGTTGAAGATACTCTTTAAAAGTTCTAAAAATAAGTCCGCGACAGCATATATGTCTATCTTTTAACATTGACCCACTATAACTTATTTTTATGATAATCAAATTTGTTTGGACTTAATGCATTATTTGCAAACAAATTTGAAAGCAGGTATAAAATTAGTAGGTACCTACATAAATTATTCCCCAAATTTTTTTTTTCTTAATTATACGGTTATGTTAAGTACTTGATGTCCTATGGTCTTACGACGATAACTGATATCCACGCGGACGAAGTCGCGGGCAACAGCTAGTTTATTATATTTTATTTATTACCGCCACACGCGACATTTGTATGGAGTGGCCATACAAATGTTGCGTCGTTTGATCTAAAAAAAAAAGGAAATAGCGCTATCTATCGAACACAAAAAAGGATAAGGGCGTTAGTTTCCCTTCCAGGCAACAAATTTTAGACTGGAATTTGTATGAAAATACAATTATTTAAATAGTAATTTTTCGTATTATTGCTTGAAGACTAAAGTGTTCAACCAGTGCGTCCTCCCTGCAATGACATATGGTGCAGAGACTTGGACACTGACCATCGGACTGGTCCATAGGCTAAAGGTCGCGCAGCGAGCGATGGAGAGGGCTATGCTCGGGATTTCTCTGAGTGATCGAATCTGGAACGAAGAAATTCGACGGAGAACCAAAATTGTCGACATAGCCTACACAGTTAGCAACCTGAAGTGGCAATGGGCCGGTCACATCTGCCGAGTAAGTGATGGCAGATGGGGAGGTATTAGAGTGGAGGCCGCGCGTAGGACTATGAAGCGTTGAACCTTCTAGATGGTATGATGAAAACTTAAGAAAGCGGCTGGATGCGGAAGGCGGAGGATAGTATTTGGTGGAAAGCATTAGGGAAAGCTTCCAGCAGTTATCCAGCAGTGGGTAGATATATGCTAATGATGATGATGATGATGAATATTTCGTATGTAGGAATAAGATTATAAAGAAATGTATCTATTGGTAGCATTATACACAAATGTACAGTAGGGGACTAAGTTAATTCATTTTCTTGCTTGAGTATTCAACTTCCTATAGTACCTACATAGCAATACGCAGGTTCAAGTTAAAAACTTGAGAATAAAAATAACATTACTGACTTTGCCTCGGTATTTAAAGGTGACCTATATACCTATCAAATACAAGCGGGTCAGCTAAAATTGTTATTCAACCGGAATGCTATACTTAGATGAAGAATCAATATCGGCACAGATTGTTAGTAAGTAGGTGTTGTGGGTACGGTAAAACAATACTTGTTTTATCAGGCGAGCCGATGGGTAGGGTAAAACAAGTACTGTTTTACCCTACCATCTCAGCATATGGTCGCGTTGCCTGCCTTGGGGCCCTACCGCCGAAGATGAGGCCGATTACCATCGAATATTTTGATTCGGAAAATGTGGCTTACGTTTAAATTATTGACAACAATCTTCTAAGTCGTTAGATCTCCAGGCATATATCAGCTAAGCTAAACATAAATACCATAAATCTAAATGGAAGTTTGATTTTCGCTATCAAAAAAACGGATGGGACGGCTTCAGCTTAGCCGGTAGGGTTCCTGATTGATTGCATAAGCGCTGCGCTGCAAGAATAGATTTTGTCTTCCAGTGTCAAACCTACGTCTATTTCCTTTATTCTTATATGCAAACCCCAGATTACCACCGGAATAGTCTATTCCACAAAATTGGTTTCATATACCACCTGTATAGTTTGTTTGTTTGTATTGTTATACTTTTTTGTATGCAAAGTTATTAGTTGACCTGTGCCCATTTCGTTGGGCGGTATTTTTTTTATGAAAGACTTTTCATTTTTCGGGTTAATAATAGCCTATGACACTCACAAATAACATGGCTTTGTATTGGTAAAAGAATTTTTAAAATTGGTTCAGTAGATCCAGTGATAACCCTCTCACAAACAAACAAAGAACCTCACAAACTTTACCTCTTCATAATATTAGTATAAATTTTATTAATTATATACGGAAGAGATATATGCCTTGCAAAGATTTATTCCACTGAGGAATCTCTTCCAGACAACCTATGCCACAGTATAAGAAATAGTCCTATGTAGTTAATAATTTCCTGGACGATTATATTGTCAAAAAGCGACCAAGTGCGAGTCGGACTCGCCCATGAAGGGTTCCGTAGCAGCAAGTATGTAACATAATATAAAAGTTGTTGTAGTTCGTTGTAACTTTGATCGATGTTTTAACAATAGTGTATTTTTTAAAATTAAGTTATTAATAAGTAAACATTATAATTAGGTACCTAAATGATGGGATTTAGATCTAACTATATGCGAGCCCATATAGGCTTGTGATAGCTTTAACAAGCTAATATATATTCCTGTTTGACAAGAAATATTTCCAAAAATATTATCAATTTGTGTGGCTCCTCGCGTAGTTGGACGAGTAATGGTTCACGGTTTATAAGGCATAATAAGGTTTACGTTTATGAAATTAAATGTTTTTATTATTTGAGTTGATTGAAGTTAAATTGCGGTTTACGATTTATGACGTATAAAAAAAACTACTTACTATCTAGATCTGCCCCCTTACCACCATCTCTTATTTCGACTCAATAACTGAATGGATTCCTTATTTATACCAATGAATAAGCGACTCTATTTCAAATGCAATAGAGTCGCTTATTCTTTGCTATGAATAAGCAATATATTCAATTATTGAGTCGCAATATGAGATGGTGGTAAGGGGGCAGATAGTATCCCTGGAGAAGTGAAATAAGTTTATCTGTATAAAAAATATCATAAATAGAGTATACGAAACAAGACCTATTCGAAATACATAATTATAGAATTGAATTCACATTATTTTTAATGAAGTCGGTTAATTTTTCTTTAAAAAAATAATTTACTAATTTCTGCCAACGGCTTCGCCCGCGAACACATTACCAGGTACATTTAATATGTGTGTCAAATTTCATCGAAGTTCAGCTATTTACGTGTAGAAAAAGTCACGAAATAAAATAAAATTCTTTTTAATTTAAATAATCTTCTTCGAAACAAATGTTCTTACATTCATACGATCTCACAACATATTATTTACTTTTGCAATCAAAATACAAAGATCGTACGATCTTTGTATTTTATATGCAAAAGTTATTAAAAACTAAAGTGTCATAAGCGCCACGGTGAATGTGTTATGATATTTCGCAAAGTCCGTCACTAGCCCGGATAGCTCAGTCGGTAGAGCATTGGACTTTTAATCCAAGGGTCCAGGGTTCAAGTCCCTGTTCGGGCGGCTCTTTTTTTCTTGTTTTTATTTTTGTTTGTGTCATTATAACATTGATTTTATTTTTCAATATGATTTATAAGTTATATATGTAAAAAAAAAAAGGGTTTTATGTCTTGCAATTTGCAACTGAAATAGTACATCAACAGCAGTACAAATTTTATTTTCATTGTGTTTATCAATATTTTATAATCGTATATAATAATAAATTTAGTGGTATTTTTTACCACTAAGCTGGTAAATAAGCATGCAACCAGCCAGATGGTAAGCAGTTGTCGCAGTCTAAAGAGTATAAGACTTTAAGAATGTACACGTAATGCAATATTTTTTTTATACTACGTCGAGTGCTAGACAAGCATACGACCCGCCTATTATGCGCCGAGAGTGAAATGTAGTAAAATATAATATGAACAGTAAACACATTTTTTTATACCTCTAGGGTGGCAAACAAGCATACGGCCTGCCTGTTGGAAAGATCACCATTTATCATCATAATCATCAACATGGGTTACCACTAGAGTGGTTTAAAGGATTCATTCCCAAATGACCCCCAGTGGGTCAATACCGACATGCTAGAAGTTTTTTTTATACTACTTCGGATGGCAGACAAGCAAATTGGTCCGCCTGATGTGAAGCGGTTATCGTAGCGGTCATCCCCGCTGCTAACGCAGCACTCCTTCCTTCCTGGTAACCTCACGCACTCGCAGGAACAAACCAATCCTCAAGGAAATTTTTATTTGGCTGCGGTATTCGGTGAGGTGGAGGTACTTCTTCAGTCGAGTAGCTTACAAAATTCGCTATGCCCAGGAAGGAACGAGTTGCCGCGATGGCAGCGGGCGTAGCGGCCCGCGCACATCGCAGAAGGGAATGTAATCTCTAGCCGAGATCGCAATTTCGGGATCCCGCGAGATTAGAAATTCAATTTTGCGAGATCTCGGCATTTTCGTGAGTGAAATTAAAAAAAAAATGTTTTATTCAGTAACTAGAACTTAATGAACCCAGCTTACTTATGATTATGACGAGAGTACGGTTACACTTATTGGAAAATAAAACCTTTCGTTTTTTGTAATTATTAACTATTATTTAATAATTAAGCCATTTATGAACACAAATCACAATTACCTATTTGGCAATGGACAATGTACATTGACCATTGCCGACTAGGTACGAAAGATTTAAGTCATAAAAACTTTGACAAAAAAGTCTTTACTAATTGGACAAGAAAAAAGAGGGTTGGGTTAACTAGTGAACATGGTGCAAAGGAGAAATTTTGTTAAAGGGTCAACCGTGAACGTTGTCGACTGTACATACGACTAGCTAACGATGCTCTGGCGAAAACTAGGTAGGGTAGGCTAAAAGTATCCCCAGTCGACTTAGACATGCCCTACTTCTATTACCTTACTGCTAACGTCCTACTCTGGAGCGTCTTGCTACTATGGATGGAGCGTCTGGTAGTCCAAGGCAAGGTGGAAGGCGACCCCGCGGCCGCTCTCCAACCAGATGAGGAGATTTAATTAAGTCTCTCACAAATTCCTCCATGTCCGAATGCTCTCACAATGCCTCCAACAGAACCAAATGGAGAAATATAACAGAAGCCGCCATTCGTAACGACCTGCCCATGATCACGACCACTCTGCCAAGAGGGTCCGACTGAGAAGAAGAACCTCCTTCTCACAGAAGCCCTCAGCCAAATAACAATACCCTAGCCTTAGCAAGGGCGGATCCAGCTTTGGGGTCATGGGTAAACAAACATACGGCCCGCCTTATGGAAAACAGTTACCGTAGCCTATGGAGGCCTGCAACACATCTGCGTTGCCGACCGACCCTGTAAAAACCTCTTTACGCCCTTTTTGCAGTATGCAGTAGTCTCCTGGGAATATATGTATTAGACATGATCTAATAGCCGTAACAATAATTCCAAAGCACACGGTTTTGGCTCCCGAAAAAAGTATAGATATTTACTAATCTTCGTATCCTAGGAGACCACCACGATCTGATTGTTCATAATGTGCGAGCCTCTATGAACAAAATTAGGAACAAGGGAATATGCTTGAATCTGACGGCATATAAATTACATACCTATATGTATTCCTATTTACATTTTACATGAAAATGGGATAAACAATAAATAAAGTTATGTTTATACTACGTGGTGTGAAATTTCGACAGGAATAACGGCGCCCCTGTGGCCTAATGGATAAGGCATCGGCCTCCTAAGCCGGGGATTGTGGGTTCGAGTCCCACCAGGGGTACAGGATTATAAAATATTTTTTGAATGCCAAAAACGCTACTTCTTTTTTGTGTACACTTCTAAAATTGAAACAATACAATTAAGATCTTTGATTTTGTCGAGATAAACAAAGTATATATTATTGATATTACTCCTTTTTTTATATTGTTATTAGGTATATTATAAATAAACAGTACAGCGTACATAATTTGCTATTGGTACTATGTTATATACGTGTCGTACCCACTAGTACATCGTACTACAAAATATATTGTCTGTGATACTATGTTTTTTAGTATGTGTCTTTCAGCATTCCATGTTATATACTCTGTAACAGTGCATCCTTTGTGCAAAGAGAAAGGTTTTTATATTCGGGAAAGAAAATGAAATTGTTATTTTCTTCCTGATAAATATATACATAAAGTGCTTGCTATCCACCGCTAGATGGCATTATCTTGAGTGCATAATGCACTCAGGACGAGTAAGTAAAGCATGCACGCTCCATGAGATTGCATCACAGAATATGTAATAGTATTGTAGTGCATAAAAGTTTAGAATCTCAGTTAGAAAATAATAAAAAAAATACTACGAAAAATATCTACCATGTTGATTGCTTTGCACTTGCTTGTTTTTAACCAACTTCAGAAAAAGGAGTAGGTTATCAATTCGACTGTATTTTTAAAATGATAGTTACCTTATAACTTCTTTCTCGTGCTAAGGACTCTGGTAGTTCAAGTTATCCTCAAAAATACGTATTTAATTGACTTCGCTCAATAAATTTCATCGAAGTCGGTAGATATTCAAAGTTATTGTTGTTGTTAAGATTTTTATTTCAGCATATGTAAATGGTATATAATTTTAATTAGTATTGTAGTGCATAAAAGTTTAGAATCTCAGTTAGAAAATAATAAAAAAAATACTACGAAAAATATCTACCATGTTGATTGCTTTGCACTTGCTTGTTTTTAACCAACTTCAGAAAAAGGAGTAGGTTATCAATTCGACTGTATTTTTAAAATGATAGTTACCTTATAACTTCTTTCTCGTGCTAAGGACTCTGGTAGTTCAAGTTATCCTCAAAAATACGTATTTAATTGACTTCGCTCAATAAATTTCATCGAAGTCGGTAGATATTCAAAGTTATTGTTGTTGTTAAGATTTTTATTTCAGCATATGTAAATGGTATATAATTTTAATATTGTCTGTTTACTACGTTCAATATACGCATAATAAGCTCTTTATTACGTCGTACAGTCGCAATAAAGAGCAATAGAAATTGTGAAATGCCTTCAATATTGAAATGTCGACCCAGTTCGTGTGGCCACGGGGGGCTGCAGCGGGGCACGGGATGTGGACGGAGCGGGAGCGGGTGACGAGACGGGCGCTAGGGGGTGGCTCAAGTCACTACAATTAATAAATAGCTTGTCATCTATTTTATTACCTAGACAAACTGTACTTTTATTTCGTAGTTTTTACATAAAAAATGGTGTCGTATTCTAAGAATGTTATGAAGTAATTATTATTTATTTATTCAGTTACATTTTATATGTGAATACTTTCTATTCGCGATAGTTGAATGGTTTTTTTTTACCAAGCTTATGTATGAGTTCGCTTCAGCAATATGCTATAATTGGCGATAGGTAACAATTTAATTGATGATTGGTCTCCGTTACGAATATTTTAAGTTCGTAATATAGGTATGTACATACGTAATAATTTATTCATTTCGATTAACCGAGACTGATGAAAACTAGTGAGAATGGCACCTATAGACATTGGTCTGTACTCGTAGGTTATTAAATACAGTAGGTACTCTGTGTAATAAAATTATTTTTATATTTATATGAATGATCTACATATTTTGTTTACAATTCTCAGGAGTCATTCAAAGATACGGCCCGCCTGGTGAAAAGTAGTTACTGTAGCCTAACGGAGAGACACAATAGGGGTATCACTCCTGCGTTGCTGCCCATGTAAAAACGTTTTTACATCCTCGTTATAGAACCCTAAGCTGTAGTATACTGGAAAAACTTCGACAGGGAATTCTGTATCAAAATTACGCTTTCCCACGGCGTACACTTTTAGTTAGGTTTTCTAGCTGCACTGATCTGACTGAGCGGAGTCTTAGTGCGAGTATTTTGTTCGCGTTCGATCATGTTAACGTAAACAAACCGACCAAATAGAGAAGAACTCTCATGTTGTGAATTTAAAAGACGCGTGTTACATATTAAAATTATGTGGCTTACTTGATCCCATTTCGAAGTGAGCAACCCGAATAATTTAGATAGGTAATGTAACAAGCGGCTGGAAAATTCACACATATGAAACTTTTTTTCAATTTGGTTGTAAACGTTAACATGTTCGAATGTTACCAAAGAACTCGCACTAAACACTCTTAGGAGATGTGTTTTGTTCACTATACCGTTGCCGCCATTGTAAAAAATAGCTCGTAAACAAAGTTAGATAAATTATCCTCAGTCTTGTCTATCAAGAAGACAATAAAATATTTTTATGTTGCTTGGCCAATAGTTAAAACATTATAATTTAGTCAATTTTACAGTTTAGTTGTAGACATGTAAATTATATAATTTAAAAATAAAGAATTATTCAATTTTACAATATTGTGTTGTAGTGTTGTGCCGATTGGCGATGACAGCGCCGCGCACGACGGGTGGCGAAACGTGCTTGTCACAGCTGTCATGAACATTGCAAGCAATACCGTTATTTCCGTGTAATAGTAACCGGCGAGGACATTTGAAACAGAGCCATTTGTTTATTGTTCGAATTATTAGCCGGTAGGTACTACAAAGAAACATGCGAAGTGTTTTAGTTGCTAGGGGAATATTCAATTGGCTTTACTTTTTTTCGTGACAGCAGCAAACTTCACTGTTCATTGCCTTTCTGCAGTTCTGTTCGCTAATGTTAATTCTAGTAGGAGTACAGGAAATACAGTGTCGGAAATTTGTGCTGGGTGAACAATAACATTATTTGCGAATTATTTTATATGTAAGTCAAGATATAACAATGATACATATGAATATATATAATCCAACGCCAACCTCGAGTACGCTTTAAACCCCTTCGATTGAGGGTAGACCCGTATCCCAGCAGTGGGATGAATAAGGGTTGATGACGATATATAATCAATCAGTGAAGGTTTGTAAATGGTGCATTATTGTTAGCCTATTATATTTTAAGCAATGCTGTAAGTCTTCCAAAAATAAATAAATAAAAGTCCTGTGATTAATTGATTCCCAATTATTTTAAAGAGTAGGATATTTCATAAACTAACAGACGTTGTTGCTTAAGTACGAAAAATAGTAAGCAAAGGGTAAATTTAATATAATAATAGGCACTATAATAATAGGCACCGTAGGGGCCATGTAAATGGAATTCGTTTTTAAACCGATCCAATTATAAAAGTTGATACAGAACAAGCAAACTCGCCAAATATAGGTGCCTACCTAGATAGCTAGCTACAATTGTGTTCGCCCACACCGGCGCCACAGTCTCGTAAACCCGCCACGAGATGGCGCTGCTCGTTTTATTGCCTGTTTGCACAACAAGCTGTAATGGAGGACTACAATATTGACAGACCATTAATTCGACAGGAAATTGTGCTGAAGCCGCGTTTGGTACAGGTGATTGTGAACTTTTCAAATTATCCGCGTGTTCCATGGCTGTTTCCACTTCAAATAGACTCTTGCTTTTCCACTCTTGGATATCTTGTTGAAGAACCCTTTTTATATATCTGTTGTTCTATAAGTCATCTACAAGCATTATTATAAAATTATCTCAATAAATGCATTATCCATCCAAAACAATTACTATCACCGTTTGTTAGTTTCCAGATGCCATAGAGGCACTTTGGACGGTTTCGAATGGACGTATTCTTTTAATTAAGCTACGCGGAAAGCGTCGTAACTTTTACGAGGTCCGTGATTTAACTATTATTTGTCATCAATTTTATGTGGCCCTAAAGCAAATAGTAGGTATCGATGGGAATATATTATCCCACTAGAGTAAAATATTCAATCGCCTAATAAAAACAGAACAATAAAGAAAAGTTACTTATGATATTTAAGCACTTATCTACGAGTATATTATAGTGACTAATAAGATTCCATATGTTTTCCCAGATTGGAATAACGAAGGTTGACATACGTATGTAGGTATCTACCTACGCATATGAAATGAATGTGATAGTCACCTTTCGCTGGCATTTGCGGACGAGGTATTATTGTTAATTATTATGTCCTTTCTCTATGTTATTATCTATAACATTATTTTACTGTTACACAAAAGAATACGTTAAAAGGTTGCCACAAACAGATAATGTTAATGCCATAGGCGCGGTAAAATGACAAATATTATTAAATTAAAACATTGCTGTTCACTTACGAAATTGTATGCGATTTGCGTATAGAATAACGTTTTGAATGTTCATTGAGGTCCACAAAAATACTTGATTACCTTTTTGTGGTATGACAAAGACCGTAATTTACAAAATTAATAATTTTTGTTCACAAGTTATGATTTTTTTTTCAATATACTTATACAATTCAATAAAATAAACTAATAAAAATTAAATACGTATTGTAAAGCGTGAACAGTGTTAGGAAAGATCAAATTGTCAAACCCAATAAACTATTTTATTCGTTACATTTTTATTTTCAGCAATGTTGTGTTTACTCAATGAATTATATGTTTTCTTTTATTTCAATGTATGATAAAGAATATAAAATTTAATAATAATAAAATTATTCAGTGAGACGAAAACGAATTTGCCATCTAGCGGAATATAGCAACAAAATTTATTAGCGCCCTCTGTTGTAGAATTGCACTAAACAAATACAACGGCAACAATAGTTTCTAGTTCTAAAGAAAGATTCTAGATGGCGTTAACTACCCTACGTCATAATAGAGGGCGCTGATAAATATTAAATAATATTTCAGGTAAATAATTTTCCATTTTCGTTTATAATTAATTTTAATGAAACGGGTATAAGGCATAAACTTACCTCCAAGTTAAATTGGTGTGTTTCCACTTCTCGCCCTGCACTGCAAACCGTTTTCTTCTGCGAATATTCTCCTCATCATCGATTTCTCGGTCCGGGCGCCCGCATCGTTTCTGCTTCAGTAGATTTTTGGTTGTCTCATCAATTACACCCGTCACAGGAATGCCACCGAATTCCTGGGAAGTATTCACTGACGCTTAGTTTTGTCCATCTCTAGATAACATGCTCTAATTGAGTTTTGTTTTTGCTTACTCGCATCCGATCTTGACCTAACAGGATGGATGGATGGGCTAAATAACAACTACTTAGCCCAGTTTTTGTGAAGAAAAACTAGCCCTATTTTATTAAATCTCATTGCATATTGGTAAGAGTGACGCTATGCGGGTTCTGACAACATTATTATATAAGTTAGGTGGGAGTTTTTTGGTCACATGCGAACGTGTTAATGTTTACAAGCCCACCAAATTGAAAAAAGTTTCATATTGTGAATTTACCAGACACGTGTTACATATTCAAATTAGCCGGGTTGCTCACTTCAAACTGTGAGTAAGTAAGTCACATAATTTTGATATCATGCGTCTTATAAATACACAACATGAGAGCTCTTCTCTATTTTGACGGTTTGTTTACGGTGACTTATTCGAACGCGAACAAAAAAGTCGCAATAAGCACTGTGAATGAACAGGAAGAAACTGTAGGTTATAGGAATAGACAATACAGACACACAGAGAATTTATGTATGCTGACATTTTGAACACAATTTTTTTTTAATGTAATGAAAAAATAGGAAAGTTCTAGTCCACGTGTAAAATTGTCTACATTTACACATAAATTACTTGATTTCTGGTAGTTTACAATAAAATATAAGGATTTTATGTTGATCCATAAACTGAGATACGAAAAAGGCTAACTCGCAGCTGAGTCGCCTGGTGGAGTATGCTATAAATCTCTTCGATTAAAGGGAGACTTGTATCCCTGCACTGTGAGTTGATACCAATACGGAATAGGTCAGCTAGACTTAAAACTTATCTACTATTTCTTTTACAATTACTTCACTCTTCACACTTACTTGCAAGGTTTTGATTGCGATCCTGAAGTCATCTTCGTAGTCACCTTCCAGCAGCAGGTTTTCTGGGAGGCCTTTCTTAAGATATCCGAATGTCTCTAGGTACGATCTCTGAAATTAAAGAAAAATAAAAATAAATATTAGGTATATAATATTATAATCTAAAAAGAAGATGGCAGCATAAGATGAAATTGTGTTATTATTTGGTGGAAGTGTAGTTTTATAGTAGGCGTAATTTATCTAGTTTAAGCGGTTATTAATTAACTTAGTCAGTGGATTAAAACTCATCCACTAGCTGTCCTTTGCTATTAATTAATTAGTAATTAGTATAAAACATATTAAATTGACATATAAATAATTGGACAGCTAGTGGATGAGTTTTATTTAATCCACTGACTAAGTTAATTAACCGCTTAAACTAGATGTTTTTGTTGAATAAAGATTCTTTAGTCGGATAGGAAACATTACAGGATTTTTTTTAATTTCCACGGGATATCGGGATAGGTACGAAGTTCCAAGTCGGTAAAGATGACTTCTTACCATCAGACAGGTCGTATGCTTTGTCTTGTGTTATTATAACAAGTAGGTATAATAAGAAAAAAAAAAACTATCCCTACTACGGTAAAAAGTACAGAAAGGGCAAAATGAAATCCTCCTACTATCAAAGTTGATTAAACCGGCCCATAATTACAAATCGATTGACACTGTATTCATCAAAATCGGGTAAATAGTTCAGGCGCTACAGAGTACATACGTGTAAATACAAACATACATACATCATACATTGACTTCTAAAATCATAAACTTCCCTTTTTGGCTTCACCGTAGTCCGGTAAAAAAGAAAATTTTATTTATTTTTAGGAGACACCTATAAATAGGTACATCTATAAATAGAGAAATTCGTATAGGGGAATTGTAAGTAAACAAATAAATATGTAAGTATTTTGGGGCATACCTATTGAAAGTTTTTTAAATTATAAAAGAATGAAAAAATAATTATGAATATATTTTGAAAAACCATAAATGTATCGTATAAATTTTATATCTAGTCTTATTTATGAGAATCCAGAAACTTCAGTATGCCCTAAGTATATTACTTAATTTACGAAATAATGATGTAGCCATGATTGATAATATGGAAGTCACCGTTTTGTTTATTCTTGGTTCTGACAGAGAAAAAGTACCTATATTAATACGAGAAGCAAAAACTTTGTAACTGACCCTTTTTAAGAAAATTGCGCGGACAGAATGGTATGAAGTTTCGCACACTTATACATATACTATACTTACTTATACATGTAGTTTACATAGAGAAGGAGGACAGAATGCTAATATTTATTTAAGATTTAAATTAATAATGGTCGAATTTTGACTACTGGCCAACCACTAAATAAAGCGGTAGATATGTTACGTATTTAATACGTAACATATCTACCACTGTATTTATTTCCTGTGTCATTCTTTCCAAAGTATCGGGTATTGCTCGGAAATTTTAAAAAATATAAAAGAAATCAGTCGAGTAACTGCTGACACATTGTTAAATATTGTTTTGGGTCGGTTGTATAATATTGAATTATACTTTTTGTATATTATCCTCATCCCTCATTATAACTTAGACAAACTGTATTCTTTCTCCCAACACCTTTTCATTTAGCAAGGTACAGCCACATGAGTAAAGTTTACTCATGTGGTACAGTGACAACAATGCAGCATAAATTAACTTATTTGTATATTTTTTGGAGAGTTTTGGGATGGAATCTGAACGAAATCCAGTTATTACTCATTCAACCTGCAAATAAAAAGAGATGTATAATAAAAATAAGATGAGTAATAAAAAAATATGACGCATTTTAAGAATACTAGCTGGTATTTATGAAAAATGTTATTATTGCAGGCGTATACATTTTCCGATCCATTTTCTTTATTATGAGAGGCGACAGATTTTTTTACGATATGAAACTAGATGATTTTTGTTTATGTCTTTATGAGGTTACTTTTCTGTAGCTTTTTTTGCTATTTTGCATTTTCTGATACTTCACATCTCTGTAGGTATTTATACAATGTGTCATTGATGGTAAATATTTTTTTACGAGTTTTTAGTGCGTACTTATTTGTTGTCTTAAAAATTAGTATTTTCTCGCAGATTGTTTAATCTAGTAAGTTTATTGCAACATTTTGTGTTTTCATTATACAATTTTTTTTTCACTAATAAATATCTAAAGCTTGAGTTGAAGAAGCTACTCTCAAACTCTACTCTCGGCTTCGTCTCAAAAGTTAATATGTATAGTTCAGATGTAATCAATTACTTTTACTTAACTGTCTGTAATAATTTTATTTCAAATCTTTATTTATTAAGACAACAATGAGCTCGTCGAACCTCATATCTCGCCGGGGGCGGACGCAAACTTGTTTGCCGAGGATGCCCCAACTTCACAGCTAACAATGAAGACTTTGTTAAGCAACCCACCATCTATTATTCACATCGTTGTTAGGGCAACTACACACAGGACACTCGTGCCATAAGATTTTGTGGCAGATAGTGGCGTTCGCCTGATTTTTATTAGTATATATTTTTTGGGTATAAGTGGTTCATTATCACTTTTGAGTCAAAGCCAACTACAACTGCTGCAAATCGTGAATTGCAAGCGCTTCATATTAGGCGAGCGTACCTTGTTTGCTATCTGACATAGCACAAAAATTCTGCCTTGGAACTTCGTTGCCTGGCAATTACTAACGTTTTGAGTGGCAGAGATGTCCCTTGAGGATAAGTATATATTTGACAATGTAACTTTTGTTAATAAATGTTCAGTGCATAAAAAAATAAATCAAATAACTATGTATGTACCTATACTGAATCGAAAAACGCATGTAAATATTTATGTTAATCCATTTCATATCGTGTAAAAAGATCAAATCAGATAAGTACTCAATTTTGCAGCTGTGTTCTTCAATAAATGTAGATAACACTATGTCTACAACACAGATTGCGATCACAAGAGACGCCACGCCACGACACGCTACAAGTCGCTGGTGCTACTGGTATCGACAACGCCCGCTGTCTGTACACGACCTATTCAATTTTATCTCCCCCAAACGCTTCTGGAACTTGTATAGTATACATTTGCATATACCTGTTTAGAGAGGACCAAAAGTAACTTAGCTTTTAGAACAATTTGTGGCAAATTGAGGCAATTTTGGATCCTTTTGTTGTTGAAGATGTTTTGCCAGTTACTTCGTTAAAGATTTACTTAACTATGTTACGGAGTTATCCTCGATACAATGACTGTATTACGTATTTTAGTATTTATTAATACACGTGCTGTGAGTAGCACATTTTTAATTTTTACAGAAAGGGATTATCTTATCTTATCTTAGAGTGGGTCCAGTGCTGAAGCACCGGTGACACGTCGACCCTCATGGATCTTTTGTGCTCTCCCTAATCCTTTAGTCACTTTCCCCTGACTGTCTGGAGACATGTTCCAGTAGGCCGCTTATTGGGAAGAGTCTGTAGTCCTCCAGGTCCCGGTACGCCTTTCCTAGTATTTTTTTTCCTTTCCATTCGTTTGCCGGTTAGGTCGTCACATTGGCACATCAAGTGTTTCATGGACTCGTTAGACCCTTTGCATGTTCTGCACTCTGGGCTATCAACACGTCTCATTTTGTATAGGTGTCCTTGACAGGCATAATGGCCCGTTAGTGCCCCAAGCATGAGACGCATCGTTTTCAGTCATATTTTACAGAAAGGGATTACTGTATGTCGTTGCTGTACATTATTTGCTTAGCCTCTTCGATTGGAGGGGAGAACAGAGCGATAAGTGCGAGTTTTTTTTCGCTTTTGATCATGTCAACGTAAACACATTACCTTCGAACGTTTTAATATTTACAACCCGATCAAATAGACAAGAACTCTGGTGTTGTGAATTTTACGATATAAAACGACTGTTACATATCAAAATTATGTGGCAACCTGGCTAATTTGGATATGTAAATATGTAACACGCGTCTGGTAAATTCACAATATGAAACTTTTTCTCAATATAACACATTCGAATGTTAGTAAAAAAAAGCACTCCCAGTGTATCCCAGCAGCAGGATGAACATGTATTTATGCAGATACATGATAATGATTAAATGCATATCTATTAAATACTTATTACTACATTGTTTTGATTTGAATACAATTGTAGTTTTACTATGGATTGAATTGTGGTGAATATTTATTTTAAATGTATTACTATTCTCAACCTACGACAGTAAATATAATATGCATGTACGGTGCGAATTATTTTACAAGTTTATATTTAGTTTCACCGCGGTGTTTGTGATCAAATCTTGCATATTTAATTTGACCCACTTCCCAGTGTTTTTTTTTTATGTCATACAGTAGACAAACAAGCAAGCGGGCCACCTGATGGAAAGTGGTCACCGCCGCCTATAGACAGACAGTAACACAAGGGGCGCTACCAATGCGTTGTCCACTAAGGAGTTGGAGGAAGGGAAGGAAGGAAGGAGGGGATAGGGAAGGAGTTGGGCTTCCGGATCTCTCACTCACCGAACGAAACGCATTGCTGCTTCACGTCGATATTCTGTGAGAGGGTGGTACTTCCCCGGTCGAGCAAGCCCATTTCATAACTCCAAAAGTGTTAGATTAAGTTCAAATTAGGCACACCTGTTTGGTTCTCGTGACAATACACGATCATCTAAATTCCCCATTTTTAATCCTATATGGCTGCCGCCACAAAATGACGATTTCTAATTTCTACATTCACCCTTATCAACAATAAGTAGTTTCTCTCTCTTTTTTATTTAACAACTAATAAGCTTGAATCAGTTTTTTTTACGATCCTGTTTGTTTCTAGTGTAGTGTGGCCTAAAGCGGAGACTTTCATAACTTTTCATTTATTTAATATTTTTTTCTTTATTCTAACCACGTAGGTTAAACAATATTAATACGGGTCCCCCATATGAATATTGTTTCTTTTTTAATCTGACAAGTTTGAGAATCACTGTTCTAAAGAGATTGTTTGCGTTAAACATTAACTGATTTTAGGTCAACACACCTATTATTTCCAGGAGTCGTCGTTTAATATGGACACGAAAATGGCCCTATAAAATAAATGCAAATTTATATCCAAACAATTAGGTTAATAACAACAGAATCGGAACTATGTTAATTGATTTCTACGTATCTCGAAATTTACTACCCATCGCTATGTGTTTTATTCGTTTACTAGTATTTTATAGGGACAAATAAATCACTTTTTCACGCTCGTAGCGTTCGGAAAAATTGGTACAGTCACTACTATGTGAGCTTAGTGCGACTTATCGTTGCAAGAAATGTCTCAACTATAGTAAATTATAGCGAATAAAAAAAAATCGTGTGGTTACAATTGGTTTTTTGATGTTAATTAGACTTATATATCCTCAACTAACTACCTAACTCTCTCAAGATTCTCTATCAACACCCAGTAGAGCAGATTCCTATTCGAATGAGAAGAGACCCGTATCCCACGGCGGGACGAATAAAGCTTGATGCAGACCTATCTTTTAATTAAAATAAGTAAATTATTAATTTATTCATTAATTATTTACTTATTTGTATTTATGAATATATATAAAAAAAATATTCATATAAAAATACAAATTTACTATCGTTAAACGCGTATTTTATTGTACTTATGTATGACCATTGACTGTACGTACATACGTTAGGCAAACAACATTACCCTCCCTACTTCGGCAGTCGGATAAAATTATATTTTTTGTGCAACATATATTATTATTGTAACACATGAGGTATCAAAAAGTTGTTTTTAAAAAAAATATAAAATCCGACTTCAGTCGGCGAGCGCAGCTTATTGGTGGAATACATATCCCGGCACACGCTGCTGCCCGTCTTCCGGGAGTAAAGTTTTTTTTTTATACTTCGTCGGGTGGCAGACAATCATACGGCCCGCCTGATGTGAAGCGATTACCATAACCTTATTAACACTCGCAACATTATATATCACTTGCGCGCCGCCACCCCTGCTGCCAACGCAGCATCTCTTTCTTTTCTGGTGACCTCACTCACTCGCAGGAACACCGCAACCCTCAAGGGAATTGTTATTTAGCTGCGGTATTCTGTGAGGTGGAGGTACATTCCCCAGTCGGGTAGCTTACAATTATGCTCCCTACCTCTCTTTTCGCCAGAGCTTCGTTTGTCAGGCAGAAGTTGGCTTTGGTTCAAAGATGTTGATGACCACTTACACCCCAAAAGGTTATTGCGTCACACAAGTCCTTTGTACGACATCCAGCGCAGAGATAGAGTGGCGCAATTCTGTTCTGCCGGCAACCACAGGGCCAATATAAGGGGTTCCCTCGATTTTTCTGGAATCCCATCATCAGACCCTGACTTGGTAAATATGGGACAACCTCACAATCATACACTTTCAAATAAAAAATAGAATTTGACCATACGTGCTTATAAAATTTAAGGGTTTCCCTTGATTTCCCTGGGATCCCATCATCAGATCCTGACTTGGTGAATATGGGACCACCTTGCAATCATACTCTTTCAAATAAAAAACTAATTTTGAAAATTGGTTCACAATTCGCGAAGATATCGAATACATACAAAAAAAAAAATCAGTCGAATTGAGAACCTCCTCCTTTTTTGAAGTCGGTTAAAAAGAGGCGGGTTCTTAGTTAAGAGCACTTCAACCTTGACACTACGACATTTATACCGTTCGTTTGCCTACGTAATAAGAGTTAAAATTACATTGTGACAGTCAAGTATTTTTTATATGTATATAGTAGTTTTATAGACAAGCATACGCCCGCCTGATTTGAAGCGGTTACTGTAGCCAAAAAAAAAGACACGCGAGATTATTGCTCTCGCGCCGCTACCCCCGCTGCCAACACAGCAACTTCTACCTAATGTTAATAAAGCACATTTATTGTTCCATGTAAAAAAAAATATTTATTTTTAAAGACCCTTTTTCCATTCCTGGTGACGCAGGAACACAGTGTTCAAGGGAATTGTTATTTGGCTGCAGTCTCCTGTGAGATGGAGGTACAGGTACTTCTCCAGTCGGGCAGCAATACAATTACGCTCTGTCGCCAGACGGTCGTTTGGCAGTCAGAAGCGTGCACCATGTGCAGGTGGGGCTGGCTCAAAGATGGTGGTGAGTAACTTACACCCCCATCTGCTGTTTAGGTGTATATTTAAATTACGGTAGACTAAAGCTTACAGATAGCATTAAGATCGTAATCCAAGGTAATCAATCTGTAGCATCAGGGCAAATCAGAGGGCCTACTGTAGCCGCCAAAGTAGGCCGCCATTTGTAATTTGCCAGGAGTACCAAATTACCACTAATAAAGTTCGCGTGACGTTTCCTATTTCTGCTAATTAATTGACGGATTTGGTCGTTAAGCTGTGTTCTAGTTTCTGCACGATTTTGCCTTAATTGCCAAAGAATACCCGAGAACTTAGGAAATGATTCACATTATAAGGACCTCTCCGGTGTTGTGACGACCCGGGTCGAATTACTCTTGTGACGGTGAATTTGATTCTATCCAATCAGAGAAATGAAATGGGAAGTAGTGAATTACAGAATACTGTCAGAGATTTAATTGTAGTTTGAGGTGTGAGTAAGTGGCTTGCATAAGAGAAGTAGGGTACAGGGTAAACTTATTATAAGTTGCTTGACTGGGGAAGTAGCTCCTCACAGAAGAGTAGAGACAGATAAAAAAAAACCGGCCAAGTGCGAGTCGGACTCGCCCACCGAGGGTTCCGTACGTAAGATCATTATAAATTTGATATTTTTCATTATAAATATGAAATAATGCGTCGGAAAAAATAAATAAAATATATTTTGCAATGTACACATCAAGCCCTTTCATATGATACCCCATTTGAATTAGTAGCTTCAATTTGAAATTTCGACCCCTATAAAAAATATAGACCCCCTATTTTTTAAGATTTAATTACAAATGTATAGTTTTGAGATTTATTCTTGTACTTGTAGTCTATAATGATGTTACTTGCCAAATTTCATAGTTCTAGGTCAACGGGAAGTACTCTATAGGTTTTGATTCCCTTGAGAATGTGTCGAAATATGCGTTTTTTGCTCAATAAACGGCCGTAACTTTTTTTTATGTAAACTTAGCTGTTTGATTTTTTTACATGGGACCGTAGACCTAAGTATACAGTTCAAATTTCAGCTTGATACCTCCACGCATTTTCGACATAGAGGGTCTTGACAGACAGACAGACAGACAGACAGACAGACTGACAGACAGACAGACGGACAACAAAGTGATCTTTATGGGTTCCGTTTTTCCTCTTGAGGTACAGAACCCTAAAAATGTGAATGCCTTAGAGAAAAAAAGAGAAAATGTTTTACATAGACTGCGGTAACTGCTTTCCATCAGGCGAGCTGTATGCTTATTCCATGCCTAAGTCGTATAAAAAAAATAAGTCAGAAAAAAATAACAAACTTGTTAGCTATGATAAAATTTGAAAAGATGATGCCTTCTAGTTTCAGCATTGACACTAAAAAATAAAAAAAGAAATCTAGTGTAGCCGAAACTTAGATTACGAGGTGATTACAAGATAGTTTACTTTCAAGTTTATCAGTTTTAAACGAAAAATCTGATTAACGAAAAAAATCACGAATAATTAGTGACACAAAGTGAACTAAAACAAAAATAATGAAACTTTATTTTGTAAACAAAGCATATACATTGCCCGCTTGCCAACGCGCAGTTGAGCAACGTGAGAGTACACTTTGCTCTAAACCCCTTCGATAAAGGAGATCCCTATCCCAGCTGTGGGATAATTATGGGTTGGCTTAGCTGCTGGGATCAGCGAGTGACATAGGCTATATTTTATTGCACCCGTGCGAAGCCGGGGCCGGTCGCTAGTTATTTATAATTTATGATAGTAGTCATTAAAGCAATAATATTAAATTATTTTACGATCGCTTGGGGATAAACATACATTTTGATCATACATACTATGGATAACGTGACCATACGTCCCGCTTTGAGCGGGACAGTCCCGCTTTCAGGCAGTTTGTCCCGGTGTCCCCAACGAGGCCGACATAGTCCCGTTTTCGCAAACAGACCAAACGATAATTCGTAGCACGGCCCCTGCACGGTGAAGCAGATTACGAGAGACACAAGTGAAACAGAGTTAAGTATCGCAGTAATTAAAGCTATTTTGATAACGAAGATAAATATAAATAAATCGTGTACTGGGTTCCACGTGTATCTAAAAACAAGACCTCGATATTTTGTTACAAATATATTCAGCCGACAAATACAATAATGCGACTTAAATGTCATGCCTACTTAACTATTTTTTAAAACACTTAAAACTTTTTTTTATTATATAATTCCACAGATGTCCCTCTCTGACAAAAAAATAAATGGTCACGTTAACCAAGGACGTGCCCGGTGGTCGAATGGCTAGTATAATTGGCCACTTTGCGGGTTCGATCCCCGCACAAGACAAACATTTTGTGTGCAAGATGAACATGTCTGTTCGTCTTAGGCTGGGTGTTTTCTATGTATAATACATAGAAAACACCCAACGAAAAAAAACGTATGTAAAAAAAAAGTATTTATGTAGATCATATCAGTTATCTAGTAAGTACCCATAGTACAAGTATATTCTACAGAACCCTATACGTGTTTTATCCAGCCTTGACCGAATTATTATGAATATTAAGTTATGTAACTTGTGTATTCTATTTTGAATGAATTGTTGAATTGAATCAATTATTAATGGTTATTTACGTACATTGTTATTAATTATTAATCACTGATCAAAAATGTCGTCATACTGTGGTTACAGACAGACATATCCATGCTATTACTCGTACACATGACCTACTATTATTCAATGCAAAGATGTCTGTCTTTCTGGCTTTGTTGCCCGCTTAACGGATTTAGACGAAAATTTAGATACGCTGCATCCTGGAGAAGAACACAGTACTTTTGCTTCATTATCACGCGATTCGCGGCCAAATATACTTATACTAGGGTTGCCAACTTATTTTTACAAGAAAAACAGTCTATTAAAAGCTGCGTAGCAAAACAAACAGTATAGTAAAGCCCAGTGCATGCGGAGCAGTACAATAAACAGTGCTATGGTCAAAGGAAGTTTTTTTCAACAGTATTAAAGCATAGAAAACAGCATAATACTGTTTTTAACAGTATGGTTGGCAACCCTAACTTATACTAACATACTAAAGTTGAAGAGTTTGTTTGTTTGTTTGAACACACTTATCTCAGAAACTACCGAACGAAATAAAAAAAAAATTGTATTTGATAGTCCTTTTTTGAGAAAGGTTACATGTAACATTACGATACGACCATTAACAGTTGAAAAGGAGGGTGAAACCGTGGGGAATAGCTAGTATATTATATAAAAAACATCAGCGCACAGAAATATAAATCACAGATTTAATAAAACAAAAAAAAAAAAAAAAGGGCCGCCTTGTTGCACATACTCGTACATATTCTACAAGTGGATATTTTCTGTATGCTGACTAAATTGTTTCTGTAGTTTGTGTAGTGCAAATAAAGTATATTCTATCTATATAAAAGAGAACATGTTAGATAATAATTTTAGCAAAAAAAAAAACCGACTCCAAACATTTGTGTATAATACAGGCTGATGATGATGAAAAAAATATGGGACCAATCTGGAAGTATACTCTTTCAAAAAAAAAAAGTTTTTTTCAAATCGGTTTATAAATCACGGAGTAATTAAATAACAAACATAAAAAATACAGCCGAATTGAGAACCTCCTCCTTTATTGGAGTCGATTAAAAAAGCTTAATAGAATAGAAAAAAAATCATTTACGTACCTATGACTTTTGATGCGGTAATAAAAGATCTTTGATTGATTTGGATTTAATTCTAAAAGATCATCAATTCCTATTAAAGTAGTTCTATATAATTACCATAATCATTAGCGTGTTGATTACTAGGGTGCGAGCACTGCGTGGCACCCCGCCTGTCGCGGGCTGTCGTCGGCTGCTAATAGTGTCGGGTGCATCAGGGTGCAGCAAGGGGTGGCCGGTCGTGTGTAATGCATGACAAAGATGTTGATTTGTGGTGCAGTGCAAAATAACACGCAAACAAAATATTAATCAATTTTAAATCTCGGAAAATAAGTTTTGTATGAAACTAAAAAAAGAAAGCTGTAGTTATGAACTTATTTACTATATTCATTACGTATTATTCCTCCCTTTCATAACAGATACAGTTTTGAAGAAAATACAGACAGAGGAAAAAGATTGGTCGACGTAACTGGTGACACAAGATCTGGCACATTCCTCGCCCAAAGGATCAGTTTAGCCGTCTGGTAAGGTAATGCTGCTAGCGTCTTGGCCAAACTTATTACATTTATTTTAGTTTAGTTTTATTGTAGTATTATTTAGTTTTAGGTAATTTAGTTTTATAGTTGTAAATTATGTATTATTATATCTGACAATTAAATAAATAATGACAATTAAATAATAAACACATATAATCGCAAGTTCTTTTGCACAGGCATGACAAAAACACAGTGGGTGAAATATGGTTACTTTTAATCATTTATTTATATGTTCTGTGATTTGAAAAATACTTATAACTATTGAAAGCTTCACAGTAAGCGTTAGTTAACTCAATATCCGATATCCACATGTTACGTTATTAAAATGGAGACCTAGTTAGTGACAAATAATAGGTCATACAACGTCATAGCGTCATTCGTTAGTCCTCAACATGTGTACTGTGATGATACGAGGTAAATATCTACTTAAGCGTATCATTATATTTTAGAGAGATATTTTTCTATGACGTTCGTGCAAGGCCATAAAGATACAAAAAAAACTTACTTATCAAAGAAATTTTGCTAAAATATTATTGATCAAGTAATATTCTCGAAGTTGAAGATAATTTGCAGATTGCAAAACGTCATTCTCTTGTCCAATTTAATGTCGGGCATATTACACTCGTTTCGCGCCAATTTAGTACGACCAAAGAAATTCTGAGAACCTGCATGTACCTGCCTGAACTGACACAATGACACTGTAAATAATATTTTAGCATATGCACAAAAGGATAATTATATGTGAGGTTTATTAAGACGTCGCCTTGACGTTTTTGATTTTAAGGCAGGGATCGAGATTTTTCTCAGCAATTACAAAATATACGCATATAACTTTATACTTCAATTTGTCAGTTGCCGTCGCACGAATTCTTAATTTAAAGAAACAACTTAATTTACAGAAAAAAAATTCGCAATGGGTTACATTGAGAATATTTTTTTTTTTAACCAGTGTTTTGTATTTTATATGCATATGGGTTTTCTATTTTAAATGCATAGGTTCGTTTTCTTTCTTTGTTTCTTATTTCAACTGGCTTTTTGAAGCGTGTGCTACTCAAAATGTCAAAATGTTGGATATTTTAAAATTGGTTATAGGTTTTGTTTGTTAGGATAAAAACCAGAGCAGCGCGCGTTTTCGCACGAAATAATAGGTATAATCAATATGAAATTTGCTTTCATTAATGCATCATCTTAACAGTGATCATATCTGAAACAATGGTCTTGCTCAAAAAGTGACAATTAAACATTTACAGATCGCGAAAAAAAAAATTGTATTATGCGTTGTATCGTATCAAGCCAGACAAGTTCTTGCCTGGACAACCGCAAAAGTATTAAAAAATCACTGACATAATTATGTCAATTGACACTATGGGCTATCAAAGTAGCATTGATGCGGATGCGGTTCTGGAACTTTACTACAAGACAAGAATAAGTAATCGTGCATTACGAAATAAATTTAGGGTCGTGTAGCGGCGTGTCCGTCGATTTGAATGCGTCAATTCTGGACGTTTTTGTCGATAAGATAATTTATTTGCGAAAATAAGATGTAATAGATTTTACATAATTGCATGTCCAACTTATTCTACCCTCACAAGGGCGTGCCAATGTATACTAACAATTTTTCGAGTACATAATCAACACATAATTTTAAAAATAACAATTAACTTAAATATTTTTAATAAAATTTCAATAATCTGTCATTTAAATATTCACTTACAGTACAATAAGATTTATTCAAAAGCCATTCACATAATTTCTTTTTAAACAATGTCATTCTTAAAGTTTTAAAATTGTCAGCAGACTTGATGTACTCCTCTACATATCTCTACTGTGCCTATATGCACAGTATAAGTAATAGTACTAACGTATATAAGTAATAGTCCTATGTACTATAGGAAAAGACAATGGGCGCCAAAGGTAAGCACGGTTTATTTTGTTTATATTTACATGTAAATACATTGACGCATTGTATAATTATTCATGGGAAATATGAAGTGATGCCGTTTTCCTGCCTATTGTATAGAACCGTATATGTTTGTGCAATTTTGGCGCATGCAGTTAAATATATTTAATGCCTACGTCATCGTCATAAGAATTGTTATAGAATGCATGAATGTTGATTGTGCTGTAGCGTAAATCCTTACTAAAATTATATATTGACGAGCTCGGTGGTGTAGCGGTCAATGACGCGGCTTCGACACCAACGCTCGTGGCTTCGATTCCCACATAGGACAATCATTTGTGTGCATGAACATGTCTGTTTGTCTTGGTCTTCGTGTTTTCTATGTATCATAAGTACGTATTTACAAAAAAAAATGTATTTACGTATGTTTATCAGTTGTCTAGTACCCATAACACAAGCTTCGCATACTTTGGGGCTAGATGGTGCTGTGTAATTTGTCTGACAATATTTATTTATATTTATTTGTTTGTTTCGCTTTCACGCCTTAACTATTGAATAGTGAAATTTTGCATACATCGCATTAAATAAAGACTTAATATTATGATATTCACGCAGAAGAATTGAGTACCAGGAACGCCCAAACATCTAGGAGTGTTTAAAACTTATAAATTGATACATGATGCCCGATGGACGAAGTGATAATTGGAGTCGGATCACTATCGCAATTCCAGTAACCAACGGGCTTGTGAATGACGCGCATTTTAAGTTGGTCGGCGCCTACGGGAACGGGAGCTTCGGTTTCAATAGCCTTAGCGCCTCTACGCACCATGCATGAAAATATATTATCGGAGTTATAATGTTATATTAAAACACTTGTACTATTCCACGTAATTATATTTAATTTTACCGACCGGTTTCGCCGCTAAGGCATTATCAAGGTAAACAGATGGTATTTGTGTTTCTACAAAACATTTTTATAACGTGCAATAAACAACAAAAATTATCAAAATTAAAAACGTTAAAAAGTTATTTTGAAATAATTTACCTACCTGTGTTGTCACTACTATTATAACAACTCCTTTTTTGATGTCCTCATTCACTCGCAGGGACACAACAACCCTCAAGGGAATTGTTATTTGACTGCGATATTCTGTAACGTAGAGGTACTTCCCCAGTCGGGAAGCTTACAAATACGCTGTACCTTCCTTTGCCAGAGCCTCTTTCGCTAGTCGGCAAGAGGCACTACGGGCAGGTGAGGTTGGCTTTAACTCATGAAGTATAGATGTAAAAAATAAAATAATTCATGTGAAGTTAATCCAATTATGCCAAGCAACGCGTCAACAGAGAAGTATATATTTGGGGTGTAAGTGGTTCATCAACATCTTTGAACCAAAGCCAACTTCACCTGCACGCGGTGCACCCTGCTGACTAACAAACGAAGCTCTGGCGAAAAGAGAGGTAGGGAGCGTAATTGTAAGCTACCCGACTGGGGAATGTACCTCCACCTCACAGAATACCGCAGCCAAATAACGATTCCCATGAGGGTTGCTATGTTCCTGCGAATGAGTGAGGTCACCAGAAAAGAAGGAGTGCGTTGGCAGCGGGGGTGGCGGCGCGCGAGCGATATTTTACGTCGCGAGCGTTAATATGGCTACCGTAACCGCTTCACATCAGGCGGACCGTATGCTTGTCTGCCACCCGACGTAGTATAAAAAAAAATATATATGTATTACAATACAAAAAGTATTTTCGATTCTATTCAATGGGTAGGTATTCGCCAATTCCTTCTTCAACAATGTATTAATTCAGCATCCTTCCTGTTTTGATAATTATAGAAAAAAAATCCACATTGAAATGTTGTCATAACACACATTTTAACCTGATGCTTAGATTTATGATTGGCCTCCAATTATTAATTCTTACTAGTGCTTAGAAGTTGATATAAACATCTTAACACTAATTAAATACTTAGTAATAATTGAACACAGATCGAATATATTTTATTAGTGTGCCTTAGTGCTTAGCATTCTTGGTCATATCCATATCTAAGTATTCCACTTGAATGCAGCCGTCTCGTCGGCATACGTCTAGATGCGTGAGAAAACTTGCCGCACGTCGACTAGCCCGCGATAATCTTTATCAATGATGGCCCCGGCCCCGCACGCTCGCTTTTCACCGCTTATAAATCATTAAATGTTTTCACTAATCTATCAAACGATTTAATAAAGTAAATTTCAAATTAATTTAATATTTATTGCTTCATATTGTTAATTACAAGGTGTTCATAAAATTATGTATCAATTTGTTATGCTGCTCTATCATCATCATCATGCCAACGCGGCATCTCTTTCCTTTCTGGTGACCTAACTCAGTCGCAGGAACACAACAACACTCAAGGGAATTGTTATTTGGCTGCGGTATTCTGTGAGGTGGAGGTACATTCCCCAGCCGGATAGCTTACAATTACGCTCCCTACCTCTCTTTTCGCCAGAGCTTCGTTTGTCAGTCAGCAGAGTGCACCGCGTGCAGGTGAAGTTGGCTTTGGTTCAAAGATGTTGATGAACCACTTACACCTAAATTTTAAAATGAATAAAGCTTAAAATGAATAACAATTCTTTTTAGACGGGGTGGGGAAAATCTAAGTCAGACGGTTCTCATTTGTGACAAAACTTAGATATTCCGAGGTGAAAACGGTAAGCTGAGCTGAGCGTCCAAATAGCCCCAAGCGCCGCCTCAGTTATTGCCTGAATGTAAATACTAATATCGGATCTCTATAAACTGCGATATTGCGACCATCACGAGGTACTTTTTACGGTTTACCAAGGAACTTTTACTACTTCGCAAGTTATATTAAAGTTATGAAATTAATATAATGTCTTATAACAAGAGTTATTACCCGAGTAAAAGTAGGCGATATAACTCAGCTATTCAGATGAATTTAAAACTTCTATCATAAAAAAATCATTGTAACACTGGCAATGCTATGAAAGGATGCGGCGTTGGTAGCGGGAGTGGATATGGAAAAAAAAATATTAGTCCATTATGGACACAGAAGGGAGTTATGTCTAGGTAGTTCGCATATCAATGTGAACTACCTAGGCATAACTTCTAGATATTGTTGATTTTTACGCAAATGGAAGTAAATGGAAGTACGTCGATAAACTAATATAAATTATAATATTTAATGAAGGGATGGTTATCCCTAAAAATATATTATTTTTGAGCCGTTTAGTAGTAGGTACTTCAATAATAAATGTATTCAATCATTGTTTTGCGATGCCTTGCTGCAATACGCGATTGCAACAAGGCACTGTTGGATCTATAGACGTGTGCAACACCAACGCATCGCGTGTTGCCGACTGTATCAGAACCTTTCATTCCATTCACGCCCTTTTTGAAGAACCCTAAAGTGTAACATCTGGGGGTAAAACCTCCACATCTTCATCTATATAAACGGTAGGTATGTATTATATACTATTCTGTGTAATTCGCTAATGTTAAAGTAATTGATTTTAAATATTATACTATTAGACAATAGTGCATTATATCATAAATGTTTTGTTTAATTAACACAGTAATGTAATAAGATGGTGATTCAACAGGCAGCTGCGTACCACGGACTGCCTCGACTGTTATGGCAAACCTGCATAGACGGTCCGCATTCTGTGAGACAATAAGGCTACCAATATTTATGCGACAGGAAATACTTATGCATATTTTATTTCATTCAAAAAGGAGAGATAATCACAGCTGACCGAATTTATATGGGTGGCCATCGTCTTTTAAGACTTATACTTTAACGTTTATGTTAAAGCCACATGCGACTGTAGGCGGGGTGTCGCATTGTGCCAAATATTGTTAATTATTTTAGATTTTTGACTAGAAATGTTCCTTTTATTTAGATTTTATGTTCGATGTTACTAATTATAATATACAAACCTACTAAACAAATTAAACTGTAATAGGCCCCGTGGCATTGTACCGAAGATGCGGACAGAGTTAGATCGCTTTATTGCGATTTGCTTTTGATTATAGTTTGTAGTGGATTTAAAAGTGGAGCATGTCAGCAAAATTGGTTGTGCAGTCTCTCAGACTGCTGGAAGCGAGTTGTAGAGAAGTTAGGTTGCTTTGTTTGTCCTGTGCTGAAGTAAAAAAGCTTCCATATTCAAAATTGTTATTTTAGCCGTTACTAGTCCATATTTAAGTCACAGAAATTTATCGCCCCCTAGCAGTCTTGCAGACTGCTAGGGGGCGAGTTGTAAAGAATGTCGGTAGTTAGGTTGCTTTGTTTGTCCTGTGCTGAAGTAAAAATGCTTCCATATTCAAATGTGTTATTTTAGCCTTTACTAGTCTATATTTAAGTCACAGAAATTTATAACATGAATACCAAACGTTCAAAAAAATATGGGTATGACAGATGACCAAATAGATACACGAGTGATCGTATAAGGGCTGACTGTTATTCGAATGTACAAAACTCAAAAAAAAAAAAAAATATAGACTTTTTTCGATCATGTAATCACCCCTCCGTTACGTTCAATATTCAGTCCACATCACATTAAAACCTTGTGTATGTCCAAACATTACATCATCATTGACACCCCAAACTTGTCCTTCGTAACTGTGCCGTCATGGGAATGTTAAAACGGCGAGAGTAAATGAGGCACGGTGACTTGCACGTCCGAGTCATGAGCTCGGAATGGGGACACGACACCGGTGTCCCTTTACTTTATCGGGAATATTCCAAATAGGGTGTCTGGAGGCCCTGGAGCGCGGGAATGGACCTCCCATCGACGCACAAACACTTTTATGGGCTTACCGCATTTCTTAGGATGTCTACACACCAAAGCCGTGACCCAAAGTGCCGGGTCGCGCCACCGATATCATTTTGATATCACGCCGGTTTGTTTTTGTTTTAAAATAGTACCGGCGCGCGGAGACCCGGTTCAGCGCGTTCAGCCGTTGGTTAGTGTGTAGGCAGCTTTATACACAATCATATTTATAAAATACTACCGACCCGACCCGGCTCCGTACGGAAAGAACTCTATTTGTAGTTCCGTTGACTGTTTACCACCAGGTAGGTCGTCTGCTTTTTTTTTTCCACCCTGATGACGTAGAAAAAATGTTTGGTGCCTCGATTACGGAACCGCGAGAGGCGGCATTCATGGAACATAAAGAGTATATTATTTTGTAATATTATATCGAAAGGTACTAAATAATGGCCGACTGAAATTAGTTTTTCATCACTCCATTAGCGTTTAATACCTAACCTAGTGGTTAGGTTATGTATATTAAGTTTAAATCTTATTTATTCGCCAACTTATTATAACAGTCGTCCAGTTTTATTGTTTAAGTTTAGATGCGTCTATAAGTACAGGATTATAATAATATGGGCGACTAAAATTAATAAATGAGCGACTGGTATACTAGGTTACGTTAGGATTGATATGATTAAATTACATTTAGGTAGTAACCAAGTAAAGCATAACAGTCGTCCAGTTTTATTGTTTAAATTTAAATGCTCCTTCTATAAGTATAGGAAAATAATAATATGGGGCACTAAAACGTAATACTAGGTTACTTTAGCATTGATATGTTTAAATTACATTCGCCAAGTTAGTATAACAGTCGCCCAGTTTTACGAATATGATGCTCGGTTTATTGTTATATAAAAGTATATGTACTGTCTTTTAACTAGACTCCCAGTCAAGGCACTTTATGTGACACAAATTCCAATGATTAAGACTTAGAACGGAATATATCTACAACTAGCTGACCCGACAGACGTTGGCCTGTCTTCTTATCAATGAATATTGTTTTTTTTTTTTTTTTTTTTTCTTTATTTAATTGGTTTCGCGCAATCTGTCAAATGACTGATTATTTCGTTCAAACGACATAAAGTTATTTTAAAGTTAATATGGTCGCTCAGTTTTCTTAAATTTTCTAATTTTTCGCGCAACTTTCTTATTTTTTTTTCTTTCATAAGAACCTTTTTTTGACAATAACATATACAACATATAAAGAAATAGCAAAATCGACCAGCTTTTCACGCGTGATGCATGCTGTGACCAAGTGAAATAGGCATTTACGTATATAAATATATAGATTATTAAACATACTCAATTGTTTCAGTACCTACCATTTTATTGCCATTTTAAGTGTAAATAAATTTAACGTGCGCCAATAACGTATCCTGTTTTGACATAAGTCGACATTTTATTACGCCGTATAATTTTATTACATTTGCAAATTATTAGTGACACATTATTCGTAATGAGAAATATAAAGGATTATATTAACAAGGAGTTCAGTTTATGTTCCGAAATTCCAAATAGACACTTAATTATTACCAAATAGGTACAAACTATTATTATTATTTATTGTATGTAAGTTAATATTAGGTTGGGGAAAAAGTCTTTTCGTATTTTATATGAAAATTCAAAACATTTTTTACTAAAGTTTATTTACATTTAACTAAAGTATGTAGGTGCCATTTTGTTCGATAACTTTTTGCCATCTTGTAGGTAGAGACATGATCCCATTACTATAGAAATTTTGGGACTTCTGTTCAAAAAACCACGACAAGTGGTTTTGGCAGTCTTCTCGTGATGTTAACCTGACATTGCCTAAAGAATTCTGAAGAGACCGAAACAGGTGGAAATCAGAAGGTGCAAGGTCAGGACTATACGGCGGATGCATTAACACCTTCCAGTCAAACTCTCTTAATTTTTGCTGAGTGGCTAAAGATGTGTGAGGTCTAGCGTTATCATGATGAAAAATCACACCCCTTCTGTTAATTAATTCCGGCCGCTTTCTCTCAAGTTTTCGCTTTAATCTCATCAGTTGTTCATAGTAGAGTTCAGAATCGATAGTCCTGCCTGGCGGTAACAGCTCATAATGAATAATGCCCTTCCAATCCCACCATATACACAGCATCACCTTATTGCGGGTTAACCCGGGTTTTGCCAGAGTCTGTGAAGCCTGACCGGCCTTTGACCACGACCTTTTTCGCACGTTCTTGTCGTACGTGATCCACTTTTCATCACCAGTTATAAGCTTCTTCAAAAACGGTTCGCTTTCATTACGTCGTAGTAAAGGATCGCAAATGAGTACACGGTTCATTAAGTTTCTTTCAGTGAGATCGTGAGGCACCCAAATATCGAGCTTTTTAGTGTACCCAGCTTTTTTCAAATGCGCCAAAACTGTTTTGTGGTCAATTCCTAATTCTTCAGCTACGTCGTAACTACTGATATGCTGATCTTGCTCCACTTTTTCAAAAATGGCATCCATTTTATCCGTAACAGGGCGACCAGAGCGACGTGCATCTTTGACATCAAAATTTCCGGATTGAAAACGCTTAAACCAAATTTGTGCTACTCTCACAAACACTGCACTAGATCCATAAACGTCACAATTTTTTTTCGCAGCTTGCGTTGCATTTTTACTTTTTTTGTAGTAAAATTTTAAAATGTATCGAATTTCTTCATTAGATTCACTCATCTTGACAGTAAAAAAAACAAATGAAAATCACACATTTACCTAATTTGAATTTGGAATTATCTTTTTTAAAATTTAAACTTTTTAAAGATATCAAAACCTGAAAGATACAAATGGTATAACCAAAGAGATTTTATTACAAGTTCAAACATACTAAAATGCGAAAAGACTTTTTCCCCTACCTATTATATATTTGAATAAAATCTTAATCACTACATAGTATAAAACAAAGTCGCTTTCTCTGTCCCTATGTCCCTTTGTATACTTAAATCTTTGAAACTACGCAACGGATTATGATGCGGTTTTTTTTAATAGATAGAGTGATTCAACTGGAAAGTTTATATGTATAATATATGCATAACATAGTAGAAAAACACTGATAATTTAGAGGTTTCTAATGTGATGTCGTAAATAAACACATTTTTTTGCTCTTTCATTGCAAACGCTGGCTGAACCCAACGAGATAGATCAAAATAATGTAGTACAGTATTGTTCACCTTAAAATGGTCTACAAAAAAGTTCACGATGGTATATGTCTATCTCTTAGTGGTAACACACAATAACCGTTATTTTATCCTTTGCTTTTTACAAGAAATAATGCCTTATTTACGAAGCGATTTTAAGCAATACAGAATTAATCCTTATCCAATTAAGTACTATAAATACATTGCGCATTTAATATAGATCAATATGGCCCTTCACAGCATGTAGATTAAATGAATAGTTTAGAAGATATTACACATTTAAAATGCAGGGACATAACGGCTGTGGCGGTACCGGCCGCGGAGCCGGCGGCGTGTGCCTATAACTGGGGAAGGACTGGATGGGACAAAGCGCAAAGACCTTCTGTAGTACATTTAGTATCAGCATTGTACCCGTGCGAAGCCGGGGCGGGTCGCTAGTATTATATAAAAATATTAATTTTTAAACGCGTCTGTCTGTTTAGGTGCTTCGAATTTTGATGCAATTTTCACTCTTATTTAGACAATTTCCTATGGAAAGTTTATATTTACATCCGTTTGTATTATTCCTTAAACATCGATCAGGCCTCCCCAACCCGTTTGGCCAGCGTAGGGAGTGTAGGCCAAATCCTCCTTCTGTCTGGGACGGACGAGAGAGGATCGTGCTCCTGTAGTGGAGACTAAAATAACCTGATGATGATGATGATATTATTCCACACGCACGAAGTCGGCAGAAGTGGCTAGTCATCTATATTCAGCTATTTTATTTGTTACAAAGTTGGCCATAGGAAGGAAGAGAAGTAATAACTCCAAATAAGAATTTGGGGTGTAGATCTCTTATCTTAATGTCGTAAGTCGTAACAAATGCGCCTTGGAAAGTGAACGTGATTGTACCATTTGTATCTTATATGTACTTCAGACAGTTTTGTCGATGTCCATAACTGTACTTCCTAGTGATAAGTATAATGTTAATGGAGGAAATATCACTCCTGCTTTGATTTTTGGTGTGTCATTTAAAATACTCAAAAGTTGGCTGAAAGAAATTCCGATAGGGGATAACTCCGCCTTTGTACAAATTGTATGTCAACAATTTTACCATTCTGCGCAACTGTTTTTGTACAATAAAGATATTTACAAAAACAACAACTTCACCTACTATAAATAAATATTCCTGGACAAATTACATGCGGTCATCGAGTCCCAAACTAAGCAAAGCTAAAGCTATACTATGGGTAACTTGATAACTGATAATATACTTAAATACATTTTTTTTGTAAATACATACATATAGTACATAGAACACACCCAGACTAAGACAAACAGACATGTTCATGCACACAAATATTTGTCTTGTGCGGGGATCAAACCCGCGGCCTCGGAGTCAAAGTGGCCATTGCTAACCATTCGACCACCGGGCTCGTCAACTTTATTATCATATTTTTACACACAGTATGTCATAAACTAGCTTCCGCCCGCGCTTTCGTCTGCGTTTACGAAAAATTCTTTTCATTTTTCGGGCTAATGTATGACTTATGACAGTCACAAACAACGTGGCTTTCTATTGGTTGAAGAATTTTCAAAATCGGTTCAGTAGATCCAGATTACCCCTACAACAACGTAACAAACTCACAAGCTTTACCCCTTTATAATATAAGTATAGATTACGTGTATATATATACCCTCGCAGTTTAATTTTGGGGTGAAAGTGGCTCCCTACGATATTTAGAGCCAAAGCCAACTTCACCTGCTCGTGGTGCAACCTGCAGACTAGCGAAAGAGGCTCTGGCAAAAGAGGAAGGTAGGGTATAGTGTATTTGTAAGCAAATAACAATTCCCTTGAGGGTTGCTGTGTTCCTGCGAGTCATTGATGTAACAAGGTAGGTAGGAGTTATTGTTGGTGCTGTAGATTGTGGGTACTTGATGGAACTTTATTAACATTTTGTTATTAATAAACTAATCAAAATGTTTCGCCACCCTCTCATAATATCTGAATTCATTGCAAATGTTAAAATTGCTAACAATATTTCTGCTTAATCGAACGGACGGTCACGCGTCAGTCATTGAACCGAGTCGCAGCAATACGTTCTCTGAAATGAATGAAACATGATCGTACACCAACAGCTCAATAATGTAAACACTTCAAATTTCATATGCATAAGGTTCATAATTCAACAACTTTTACTTTTCAAGCAGCAGTTAGGTCACTGCCACGAGCTTAAAGTTCATTAGATGTTATCTAATTAATGGAAGGTATCGCGCCTTGCTGTATGGTAATTACTGGTGCAGTTTCAAATCATCGAATGTGTAATGCAGTGTTTTTCAATCTTTTTGAATGTAAAGACTTGTAAAGGGGCCCCCCCTTTACAAGTTAAAAATTTCTGGCGACCCCTCCTATTCTTTCCCCTCGTCCTCTTCCAAACGTTAAACAATTCAGCTGGCTATGAAAGCTTTAAAACTGTTAGTGCCATTTGCTTTCGATTTTGTTGAAATTAAAATTAAGAAGAGAAATAGGTTTCCATTGCAAAAAAAAAAAACTTTTAAGATTTGAGTTGATGACTTATTGAAAAATAATCAGGCCTGCTTACGTTTCTTTATTGTAGCGTATGCATTTGCGTTTACCTACAAACATTTGCGTTCTTCCACCCGCGACCCCCCGAGTATAACTTGACGACCCCTCTGCGGGTCGCGACCCACAGTTTGAAAATCACTGGTGTAATCATAGTGTAATGTAATGTATGGAACAGACTCGACACATCAAATAGTATACTAATTACCTTCACGCCTGTATTTCGACATAAGGTCTTGTTTTTTCTCTTCGTTCTGCCACTTAGGACTCTTTGGCGTCGTTGTGCGTGACAGTCTAATCGATCATGTAAGTTAAGCAACGTCGACCGTAGCCAGTCTACGGATGGGTTTATTTGTCTCGATCTCCTCAGTGTTTCCGACAGTACGGTAAGCTGTCGGTTAAGGCTGTTGTCATTAGATGACAGTCATTAAGCCAGTGGTCTTTAGGCAGCCAGAAAATATTGTCTCCGCCAACCCGCAGTTGAGCAGCGTGGTGGAGTATGTTTGAAACCACTTCAGTTGAGGGGAGACCCGTATATAGTGAGACGATTATGGGTTAATGCCGAACCTGCCAGTTAGGCGCTTTGTTGACAAATTGAAACTGTTACGATATTGTAGCAATACATTGTCATTGAAGCTACACACACACGACGACTACAAATATTCGATTTTTTCCTATATTGTTTTCACCTGATGCTAACTCGTTTACACGACGCCTATTCCATTCATCTGCACGTTACAATTAATTGTACATTATAAATTGTACGTTACAATTTCATATAGAAAATTTATGAGCAAACTCGCTTTTCGGTATAATAGCTGACGATATCTGGCTTCAATATATAATAAACTAGCTTCTACCCGTGGCTTCATGCAGCGCGAATACAGTACCAGTACAGTAAAAGTTATTAAGTTATGTAGGTATTTTCGATATATGTATTACCTTCTGATTTTTATGATGTCTTTAGTATGCATGTATAATGTATATATTATGTGCATATATAATACATGCATACATTTGCGGTCTTTTGAAATAGTCAAAGGTTGACTGGAAGAGAATCGTTATATTGGTAAGTCCGCCTTTTTCGTTCGCCAAAAACATTAAATAGTACTATTTAATGTGTTTGTATTCATTAAGTATCCTTTGTTATTGCGGAACATATTCTATTTGTATGCCCAACTTCATCAATATCCGGTCAGCGTTTATTCGTGAAAAAGTAACAAATATCCATCCATACCTTTAAACATCCATACATCCTCACAAACTTTCACATTTTGGGGTGCAAGTGGTTCATCAACATCTTTGAACAAAAGCCAACTTGACCTGCACGCGGTGCACCCTGCTGACTGAGAAAGGAAGCTCTGGCGAAAAGAGAGGTAGGGAGCGTTACTGTAAGCTACCCGACTGGGGAATGTACCTCCACCTCACCGAAAATCGCAGCCAAATAACAATTCATTTGAGGGTTGTTGTGTTCCTGTGAGTGAGTGAGGTCACCAGCAAGGAAGGCGATGCTGGGTTGGCAGCAGAGGTGGCGGTGCGCGAGCGATTTTTATGTTGCGAGCGTTAATATGGCTACGGTAACCGTTTCACATCAGACGGACCGTATGCTTGTCTGCCAGCCGACGTAGTATAAAAAAAAATATTAATATAATAGGAGCATCAGGAGGGTTCTCAGGAAGCATGTGAAAATTTGCTAACAAATTGGGTCGCCGACACGCCACACATATCGAATTATTACAACAACGTTGAGTCAACGACCGACGACCGTGCAGCGATCATATGGCTCGAGGTCGCCAAATCGACGAGCCACGCCAAGGTCGCGATGCCAAAAAATTGCCGACTAATCAGTTAACCTTTTTATCCGACTGATGAAGAAGGGAGGCTTATGTTATTCGAGTATATGTACGAGTAAGTAGGTATATTTCTTTGGCACGCACTACAGCCATTCAGTTAGAGGATAAAAATTAAATAAGTGTTTGAATTTTTTAGGGATAAAAATAAAATGTTTGAAGTTTCGGTCGGGATTTTAGTTTCTTTTAATAATTGTATATTTACTCCGCCAACATGAAGTCGAGCAGCGTGGTGGAGTATGCTCTAAACCCCTTCGACTGAGGAGAGACCGGTATACCAGCAGTGGGACGAATAAGGCGACGATATTTTTTATATCACGGCGGGTGCCATATAGCATACGGCCCGTCTGATGTAAAGAAATTAGTAGTATTTAGTTATAGATGCTTACAATGTCGCTTAAACCAAATAGCCTTTTCCCCCTTATATACCTATATGAGTTCTGATGAAAATGATATCTGGTCATGATTCAGCTCTGCATCATTAAACATAATCTAAATATAATTTACGTGCTATATTTTACTCATTGTATCTAATTAAGGATCTGAATAAAGACCCAGAATGGTAAGTTTCTTTCCAATGTGGGTAGTTTCCAAAGTAGTGTAGATCAAATTGCCAGTTTCATTCTAGCATTTCTTTTTGCCAATGGTCACTTTCGAAATGTTAGTAGATAAAAACAATTACAAAGAATAAGAATATGTTTTACAAAAGAGTGTACGACGCGTCTAAGTGCTCTCAATGGCCCAGAAGCAAATAAAAAAATAATAATTACATTAGTCAGTTCAAGATGATTGTCGGTAACCTAAATACGATTACTTATTTCAGACTTCAAAAATTCAATCTGTATCGGTTTTAGGAGGTGGTAGGGCCCCGTTTGGTGTCCCTACTCCGCCAATCCCTCCGCACATGACGCAAATTTTAGGTCGTACCAGTGAGCTGCCTAGTATGTTAATTAATGACACCACACTTTTGTCCCTAAGATTAATAGTTAGTGTTTTATTAAGGCCAGCCCATATAGACCTTTACGTTACGCACAAATTTCAGTTCTCATACCCATGTGGTTCGGTATATTTCATGTCCAAAATGTGGCATAAATTAAAGTGGGTTGAAAGATAAAGTAAAAATGCGTTATATATTTATAACCTCTAAATACGCATATCGTCGTAAACCCTTATTCATTCCACTGCTGGGATACGGGTCTCCCCTCAATCGAAGGGGTTTAGATCATACCACCTCGCTGCTCAACTGCGGATTGGCGGAGGTCAGTGTTTTCTAGTCGCCTACACTGACTTGGCTTAACGATTGTCATCGAACGACAACAGCCGGGACGGACAGCTTAACGTGGCTTAGTGTGCCCTCCGAAGCACGGTGGAGCTCGAGATAAATAAACCCATCCATAGACAGGTTACGGTCGATGTTGCTTGACTTGCGTGATCGAATAAACTGCCACGAGCAACGACGCCATCGAGATTATCTACGCATATGTAGAAGATACGTATTACAAAGCGAAATAATTCACTAGAAATTACGTGTCTGATATTCAATGAAAATTCACTAGTGTATAATTAATATACATTTCTAAGACTCAACCTGACCGCTACTTAATAATTTATGCACGTGTCCAACCAGAATACTAAATTGTAAATTACATAGTCTCTAGTCTACACTACAGTTCTCGAAGAGTAAGACACAAGCAATTCAAGTTTGCTTGCGATCATAAATTTTGAAATTGATAGATTTTATTTATTTATCCACGTACATCTATCTTAACAGGTTAACAACTCAATGCGATAGATGTAGTTATACACAATCAATATTTTTTTATCCAAGAATATTTCTTTATTCAATTTTGCCAAAATTTATCTTATAGTTATACCGTATCTTCATTGGTATCAGTATTTCCGTTATTATTTTATTTATGGTTATTTATTTAAACTTCATACACGAAATTAGTGTACACAGGCGGACTTAATGCAAACAAGCATTCTCTACCAGTCAATCTTAGAGTGATCAGAGATAAGACATGTCAGATGCAAAAGATAAATAATAAATAATAATAATAATAATATCCGCAGGGCAGCTTGTGTGGCGAGCTGTTGTGTGAGTAGCGACACCACGGACCCGAGTCTCCAGAGAGTCGGTCAGGGCCTTCGTCTCCGACGTGTCTTCATCGGTCGGAGTGTAAACACAAGAAGGCCCGCAGGACTCTCAGCTCTGGCTTGCCTTCATTGGCCGTCCAGAGAGGAGCCGCTAGAGCTATATGCTCCAGGGGTGGAAGTGTTAAAGGGCATCACGCCGCGAGTAACTTCGGAGAAAGCGCAGCACACCTCTCGACATCCCTGAGTCACTCCGGCCCCCGGCCGTTTTCCTGGCATTTCGGGGGCCCATCTAGTGAGTGGCAAGCCACCGCCTGCCGCAAATAACTAGCAATAAAAGCAGTTATGGCAGGCGTCCGTCCCTCTTCTGTAATAGCCCGGTATTAAGTTCACCCAGATCTCATCTCCATAGCCCATTTATTTTCCATCACACTTCGCAATAGTCTCAACGCCTGCCGAGACCTGCTCATGGGTATGTCGTTCCATTGACATATCCTGGAGCGGGTCACGGCGGGCGTACAACATTACATCAAACTTCTCAAAGGGGCCTCTACGCGTTGGATCCATATCCCCGCGCACGCCTATCAAATGACCGGGCTTGACCCGTGATTAAAAAGAGATACAAATAATAATAATAATAATGTGAAATAAAAATGAAATATTAACAAAAACAAAACAGGAACAAAATGTTATAGATATTGCATATATTAAAAATAACATATTGTAGATACTTATACTAAACCAAATTATTAATGCTAAAAGATAAGATTTCACGCATATCTAATAAAAAATCCAGCGAGACAAAAAAAAAACTTAATGAAAACAAAGAATTGCCATTTCTTAAATCTAAGCGAACAACACTAAATACTGTGTATTGAAATATCTCTGCTGATCAAATCAAATGTGTTACCAGAGCCATCAAAGCAAAGCAGCCCCCTTACCATAATCTCTTATTGCGATTCAATAACTGAATAGAATGCTTATTCATGCTAATGAATAAGCGACTCTATTTCATATGAAATAGAGTTGCTTATTCATTGGTATGAATAAGCAACCTATTCAATTATTGAATCGCATTAAGAGATGGTGGTAAGGGGGCTGAGGTCGCAACTGAATGGTAATAAGTAAGATGAGTATAACTATTTTGTTGTGGTGTGGTGGTCATCTGTAAGATGGCGGTACTTCCTCAGTCTAACTACTGCGAGTTTACCGAAAAATTTCGCTGTATGTACCGTATCTCTCTTACTCGGTAAACGTACTTATCTCAACTGAATAAACAATTCACTATATTCTTGACACACCTATTTCTGAGTGATTGCTGTGGTGATTGGTCTACATGCGAATTCCTGTACCTAACAAAATAAGAAGGTTACATTAATTTAACGAACAAACTACACTTTATCTGAACTATTAATCGCCCGGTGGACTTTGTGAGGGAATGGTAATAAATTGCAGTAGTCCTTGGACGTTAATGTCCTACCCAGGCAACGTATAGTATCGCTTTGGGGGTGTGACAAATACTGTTAATTCGTATCACGTATCCGTAATTATAATTTGTTGGTAAATTAGAACGGATACGTTATGGTTTTATATATCAACGTAAATTGTATGTATTTATGTGACTATTATATACTGATCACGAGCTCCACAATACTGTTGCGTTTAAACTAAATTTTATGGGTTATTTCAGGTTTAGTACATACTAGAAAAGAAAAAAAAAACACTAGCCTTTTTTGTCTTCCCATGAAACAAGGCCAAATTATACAAGTTAACTACATTTGTCACTTTCCAATGCATTTTGCAAACTACTAAGCTGCAGTAACTTTATTGAATTTGGTAATGTCTAATGAGTCTGAAAAAAATTATGCACCATCTATATTTTAAAATAAGAAATGAATAGAACCTAGACATGAAATTTTGTTTGCCAATAAAACGCCATATTCTTTTATGCTACGAGTACGTATCGCTTTTATAATATTTTCGAAGCGCTCATTGTCCAGCTAGGACACAGCTAAACGTACATTACATTGAGCGTGATTAATTGTGGTCACAACAGACATACAGACAAGCCAATTCGGGTTAATGAAGTTCACTGACACTGCATTGACTCAAAGAAAGTATAACAAATGCATTCATGATGCACTCATTGGTATTACCATAAAATTTAAGTTCATCCATAATTCGTTTTATTATTCCAATTTTCCTGCAGGACAAGTCAATAAGTATATAAATTAGCTGCAGAGTTGCACGCAAGGAAGTGCATTATCTCTCGGATAACCTATATGATCTGAGCGGATGACAGCAAAGAGTACACTTATTATACTGGCCATGATGCTCTCAGGTGGAGAAGTGTCGTACATAACTCGATAGTACTCTCATTAAAGAATCTTTTTGGGGGCGCTTATACCTAGTCCAATTAAAACCGGCTAAAACAAAAACGTGTGTTTGCCGCGAACAAAGTCACTTTAATTCCCAAACACACTCTGTCGTCAAGTATAACGGGGTTTTCGGTGTCGGCGAGATCACCAGCGTGCAGCGAACAAAACACAAAAAAGTTATTTTTTAATATTTTGTCTGTCTGACTGTCTCTTTCATCTGCTCATCTCATCCGTAAAACCACTGTAGTGTACTGAACATATATTTTGCGGTTTACATAAATATATTTTTTTTGTTTTCACATAGAATATGCAGTTAAGACAAATCGGATCTGGGTGAAAAAAGTAATTGTCATTTAAAGTATCTAATTGGAAATCGCCTATTAAAAATGCAGAGCCAAGATTACTAAAAATTGCCTAAACTTGACGCGGACGGTGTCGCAGGCACCAGCTAGCATAACTCTACAATAACTTAACATATGCATAAGGCCCAACTTGAACTTGACCACTTCGGTACCATACCCCAGAAATATTCAGTGTAATTTTAATTAATACTTAAACGACACACCCACCCATGTTAGAGAAGTACCAATTAATTTAAATTCGTTCACAAATTAAAAGAACAAATTGAACCGTATTAAAATTTCTACCCAATTATATTTACAAAGGCTCTAGATGAGGGATGTATTTCGAACTTATCGTTTCTGGGAATCTTTTTACATTTTTCATTTTATTCATACAAAACAACCTTAGCATTCGGAAAGCTATAATTCAATTGACTTTTGGTAATTAATTACATCGACTGAAATCATAAAATGAAAAAAATATGTTAACCAAATGTTCTTGGAATCTTAATTTATTGATTTATTAAATACCTTTACATTAAACTAGCTTTTGCCCGCGACTTCGTACGCGTAGATGTATGAAATTCATTCATATCCCTGTTCACCCACTTAACGGTTGAATATCGAAAAATCGTGAAATACTTGTTTATTTATTTTCTTTTAGGACTACATTTACAAAATTCCAAGCCGAAATACCTATTATATATTTTTCCCCCCATACAATGTTTAATACCTCTTTTTACCCCTTAAGAGATCGAATTTTAGAGTCTTTTTACGCCTTCTGCCTTTTTATTCATCAACATCTTTGAACCAAAGCCAACTTCATCTGCACGCGGTGCACCCTGCTGACTGACAAACGACGCTCTGGCGAAAAGAGAGGTAGGGTGCGTAATTGTAAGCTACCGACTGGGGAATGTACCTCCACCTCACAAAACACCGCAGCCAAATAAAAATTCCCTTGAGGGTTGTTGTGTTCCTGGGAGTGAGTTGTCCAGAAAGGAAGGCAGCAGGCAGTTGGCAGTGAAGGAGGCGGCGCGCGAGCGATATTTTATGTTGCGAGTACGGTTGCCAACTTTTTTTCACAAGAAAAACAGTGTATTAAAAGCTGCGTAGTAAAACAAACAGTATACTAAGGCCCAGTGCATGCGGAGCAGTACAATAAACAGTGCTATGGTCAAATGAAGTTTTTTTCAACAGTATTAAAGCATAGAAAACAGTATAATACTGTTTTTAACAGTATGGTTGGCAACCCTAGTTGCGAGCGTTAATATGGCTGCGGTAACCACTTCACATCAGACGGGCCGTATGCTAGTCTGCCACCCAACGTTGTATATAAAAAAAGATTGCAAAATCCCTTCTTAGTGGACCTATACGTCACTAAAGGAAGCCACGGTCCAAATATCACGTTTCTAGGTTCAGTAGTTTTGCCTCGGCTTTGATGAATCAGTCAGTCAGGACATTCATTCATTCATCGACTTTATATATATTGCTTTATATAGATATGTATTTTTGCATACGTAAATAAGTTCCATGATTAGTTTTCTTATTTTAATTCCCAGTAAATTGAACTCCAGATTATTATTGTTATTATCTTGCAGATTATCTTACTACTTATTAATAAGAAAATAAATAAATATTCGTGGACAAATTATACAGCGCCATCTATTTCCAATCTAAGCAAAGCTCGTGCTATGGGTACCGCGACTACGGAGTCAAAGTAGAGGCATTGCAAGCCATTCGACCACACCGGACTCGTCGGTACCAATGGAAGAGTACGCTGGAATAAGTGCAACGGTAAAAACATTACCCTTCTTTTTGTCTTCGCCCAGTCGGATAAAAAAAGAATCAATCAAAATTGAAACCAATGATTTGCACTCTCGACCCATTTCTCAGATTTGAAGTGGTTGTAGCAATGTTATGTGTTAAAATTAACTAACCGTGTAAATTCTGATCGTAGTGAAGATAACCACGTAATACTTGAAATTTACTTTTGGAAAATGATACTTATGCGGATGATGTTAAGAGTGACATGGAGAGTAAATAGTATCCTGGTTGGTGTACATGCACGTGTGGTTCGGTTAGCCCGATTTCGCCCGCCCGCGGCGCTGTCAAAACTGTTCGACCCACACGATAGAAATATTCATCGACAAGTGTACTTTTATTTAGAATACATGTGTTAGTATCGTAACTTGTCAGTTTTATGGTTTTATTAATTTTATTGGTTGATCAATGAATCTAAATAATTTTATGGCTGAATAAGAATGTAGACTCTATCAGTTTACTATGGAGTTTTTAGAGATTATACTAATTAGGAATAATAGAACACTAAGGCAGACTTTGTTGCAGTCTTTAGTAGATGATTGGTTAGAATAATGCGTAAATTTTATAACTGTTTTCCAGCATACGTTTTCTCATCATTAGATTTTATTTAAAATTTCCATTATAATGTACATGATTTTGACTTTATTTTAAATTTTTGATTTCGAAGGTACAAAATAGTTTGTAACTCATATTTATTTTTAAGTAATTTTAAGATTAGTTCGTTTTTATTTACTTTAGTTTAGTTTATACTTTGTTATTAGCTTCTAACTCCTAACACTATTGAATATAAAAGGGCAATATGTATTTAAAAAAAAGATCCGCTGGCTGGACGCTTGTGTATCTAATTAATATCTTGTGTATCAGAAATTTGGATTTGAAAGGTTCAAAATAGTTACTAGCTCCTAACACTATTGTAAAACACCTTCTGGTTTTATTGATGATGCCAATCTTCCTAGAGGCCAATTTGGCCTTGCATTCCAAGCGACCGCGAAACTGAACATTACTCGATATGCCAACACCCAAGATACCAATGCTGGAGCTTATACTAAAGGGAGGACCTTCTTGTTGTCCGTGGATAAATCACAGTTAACTACATTAAAGTATAGTCGAATTGTCTGAGATCGTAATATAATAGAATACTAGCTGGCCCGGCGACCTTCGTATTGCCTTTAAATATTTTTATGTTAATTTTTTCAATGAGTTAGAAACTATCCTATCTCTCAAGTTGGATCAAACTGCACACACTGTGCAAAATTTTATTAAAATCGATTTAGTAGTTTAAGATTCCATCGCGGACAAACAACGTGACACGAAATTTTTATATATTAAGATTAAGATAATCTAAGCAACTATAATTACAGTTCCTTGAGATACAAGTATTCTGGCTGGAATATTCCAAAAGGTAACAAAACGAGCAGGCACGATTCTCGGTCGCATTTCGCTTGAATTTCGTAAAATCTTCATAATGAATGCGACAACACGCGTCATAACTCCCAAGTAATATCAAATTAATTAAGTCCTATTTGCAAGGAGATTTTGTCACCCCTTTGTATCGCGAAATTAACGCTATTATTATTTCACAGGAAATTAATTTTTGCATACATCTGATATATTTCGGGTGTAATATTATATTTTTAGGCATGTAGGATTTTGACAAGGGTACCGTCCTTGACATACGTCCTGCCATGCCTATCTCACATCTTCACTTTTTTATGTTTTTCAATTTGTATGTACTTGGGTACGATGATCTTCAAAATTTAAGTGACTTGGATTTTTTGAACATAAAAGTATCATTTTATAAAATCGAAATAATACCATTTTTATTAATACCTAAAGGCCCTCAGATAAAACAGGCAATTTAATTTTACATTGTATAATGTAAAATTAAATTGCCTTTCAACATCAGCTTTTATGGTTGGACTAATAAATATTATTGTTAATGTAGCTGTCGAACGAGAGTTACGAGTAAGTATCTATGAAAGACTTTTTGGCGCGAACTTGGCGAGCGCGGTTGTGCTACTAAACGAATTTTGATAATTTAAAGTGTAATGATATCGATTCATAATGTATTATAATCATTTGAGTGCATAAAATTAGTAGAATCTTTTTAAAGTTTTTGAATCGGGGCTGCAGAGTCATTCCAAGAAGTGCAAAACAGCAGAAAAATTGCACTATCGTTTTTACTGTTGACTTATTACAAGTAATGGTGGAACTCCTGATGATATTTCGATACTTGTAATCTCAATTGACGTAAGGCACATTTTGGCCAAAATGAGCTATGAATGTCATCTTACTTAGATTTTTTTTCTCTTTTTTTCTGTCTAATTCACGTGGCTATACGGCCATTAATAACGATTTTAGACACATTGAAAATGTAACTTAAAGAACGTTTTCACTGTCAAATTGTAAAACTTTAGGTGGTATGTGACATTCATAAATTAATGCATAACGTAAAGAACGTCAAAATCTCATATTGTGTTTAACAGCCCAACCATTTACTATAAATAATGCTAAATGTGCTTTAAGTCAAAGTCTGCAAATCACCTCTGTACACTTTTTAAAATTATGTGCTTTACTTCCATTTGTATAATAGACCTTGCATAAATTTTGAGGACATAAAAGCCCTTTTAATGTAGGTATTGTACCTAATTGAAGCGTAAAACGCTTCAATTAATTACAATACCTACATTAGAACTGGTGGCTGGTGACTGGGAATAACACATAAGATGTGTCAAAGCAATACTTCCAATTTTTCATGCAACTGAACACTTTGCGTATGCAAAAGGGACTCAATTATACTTACAAGACAAGACAAGTCCCTTGCAGACCGTATGATGGAGGAAGAGTTCTTGAAGTTCTCTAAAAAAAGGATTTTTCACCATTCGAAGATCTGAAAAGCATTGGTGCGGGGTATGTTCAGACATGACCATAGAACCAACACTAATGAAGAACATGAAGAGCGTTGGTGGCATTACACACGAAAGAGGTTTCACGGAAAGTGTCCTCATGAATAGATTGCGTAGCTACCACTATCGCACTATGTATGTGAAGCAATTGAAGAATTGTGTGGCATAAGATCAGCCAACACCAGCCAACACGTAGACTTGAGAGACACCAGGACCAAAAGTACGAAAACGATTTACTAAAGTTCGTAGAGTGGAATCAAAGTTGCTGAGGACAATATAAATTGTTGTGATGCTAAGTTAATTGACGAAGAATCAATAAACAAAACTGTTTTCGAAGGCAATAAATTCGGAACTCTGAAGCTCAAGAGTGCAAATTTGATATAGGTACTGTCGATACAGCGGATGGTTGCTTTTACCTTCTCCATCATATACATCATATACATCATACCGAAGGCACTTTCTTGGATGAATACGATGCATACATCTCTTTCATTCCCACAATTACGGCCAACTGGTTGTTATAGTATTCGATGGCTACTCTGAAAATCATCTAAGTACGAAGAGTATAGAACGACAAAGACGACTTACGAGTATACAGCGCAAGACACGGGAAATTGCTTTCACCTAAGACACAGCTCTAGTAGATTCACAGGCCAAATTTCTCTCCAATATTGAAAATAAAGAAAAATTTATTACGCAACCCATTGAGAACCTCAACAGGAATGGCATACATACACGTCTTGCCGAAGATGATGCTGATTTGCTCCTGTTACAACTACCATTAAAGAATCTGACCGATACAAGCAAGTCGTTGTAGTTTGACAAGATATTGCTTGATAAGATTGCTGGTCTTACTAATTGCATTAACCCCCGAAGGTAACTACTACTACGTCAGCTTTCTACGGAAATGGTAGATGCAGACAGTACAACGGTTTAACAACAGACCCGCTTGCACTACATTCCCACCGTTTACAACAATCCAAATTCATCCTCTGAAAACATCGAAAAGGCTGGCGAACGCATAATTCTTGCGCCATACAAAGCTCGACCCGATGAACTGGATTTGAACCATCATACTCGTAGATATGTTTGCTTCAACAAATTAGTGGGACATGCTAAGAATGCTGTTATTTTGGCAAAATTGCCGCCTACATCGGCTCCTGCTCGCTATCACTCTCGGCGAACCTTTCATCAGGTGCAAAGTTGGAGGAGTGAATTTATACCACCGGGAGAATGGACTTGAAAAAATAACTATGAATTGCATAACTCCGGTTTTAAATACAGAGCCGCTAGCACCAGCCTCTATATTAAAACTAATAACGTGTGTTTGCAAACAAGGCTGTGGTAGGCGATGTGGATGCGTGAAAGCCGATTTAAGATGTACTACTATGTGCAAAAATTGTAGAGGCCAGAGTTGCGGGAACGTAATCGAAATAGACATCGAAGAAGATTAATATTGATTTTCAAAGTAAAAGTGCAGAACAGTTTGATGTAAATTATACTGATAATATAACGAAAGTTTGAAGAAAGTTAATTTAGCTGGTTTTATTTCCACTCCCTCTCAGGCAAGAAATGTACCTGTAGTAAATTTCACTCTACGGAATCTACTGTAAACAAAAATACATTAAACTATCTCCCCAGGCCCCAGACCACACTTGGACACGCCACTCACATCTCCACGTCACCTCACTCAACGTTTTGTGAGTTATTAGAGCTTATTTCGCTGAATGGCCGAAAAAAATAAATTTTCAAAATAGCATAGCAACGTGAAATGAAGGAGTTTAGAAATAAATTAAACCTCTTTATAAACAGCATATTATATTTTTTACTTATGTCATACATATCTTGGCGGTAAATTGAGAAATTTTGGAGAAAACTAAACTTTTATTTAAAAAAATCGATAAATTATAAACAACATTCATATTTCTTAAGTTGCTGCGTCAGAATTTATTAAGGTACTGATGATTGCTTATTCTAGAATCTTTAAGATATTTTAAAATAAAAAGTGCCGATTTATTACTTAGATTATTATTTTATTTGTTAGTTATCAATTTTAAGTCAATTGATAACACAAGTTATTTAAAATTACTTGTAGGCTATGTCTACCGCCTAATCAACAAATAAAGTTAGTCCTTTAATTCAAAAAATAAGATTATGTATATTTTAAAATTAGCTTTACATTTGCGTATTAACACTTTTAAACATTTATTTTTACGGCTTACAGAATAATATTTTTTCAATCGTGCTTTACTCCCAAAATGAATCTGAGCCATATAATAAAAATGGACGTAAAGAACATTTTACTGAATTTTCTTAGATGTTAGGCACATCTATTTTCTAAAATAACAAACTAGACTAAAAACTAACCATTTCATCGTCTGCATCTCAAGATTTTAGGTAAATGTTGTCTACATCACTTGTTTATAACTTTGAAAACACAAGCGTAATTAATTTTAATCTAAAAAAAAAAACTTATTTTGGCTCTCCTGAAAAATTGGGTTTTGTGCTTTACGTCAATTGAGATTACAAGTATCGATTTGTCGTATGTCAGCCGTAAAGAACGATATGTCATAAGCATTATTGTGCATAGTGTAGTGAACTAAATGAGTGATATTCACTTTAATATAAAAAAAAACAAGTTTGCACGTTTTTACTGTGAGTTTATTTTTTGCGGAAGGACTTAACAGATAATCATACAAAGAGATGCGGAAAGCGACTTTGTTTTATTCTATTATAGATAGGGATAGGGATAAGAAACTTCGCATCTGAATCTATCTTTTAATTAGGTTCCGTATGCGAAGGGGACAAGGAGCTGGACGCAAATATGGCAGGCGCCGGATAGACGCCCATGAATCACTCGCCCTCATTATGGCGGCTATAATGTAATTGTAGTGTCTGCACGCTGTCATTGTCTCTTAACTCATTTGGATTATAACGATTGTGATTTCCATGGCTTTCTTTCAGGACTATTAGATCGCGTCAAAGCGATATAACGTCACATCCTGTCGCCGTGCTGTAGCATCGTGTAGTGTTTGTTTAGTCACAGTATACCTGTCAATCAGAGGCGCTACCGTCTAAGCTGAACCGGATTCAGATCAGATAGTTTATCGAAGTTTTATTTTCAGATGCAAAAATGTCGATAACAATCTTCACATTAGGCGGTAAGGCGCTTTGCTGTCACTACTTCAGTTTGACAATGATCGTTCAATGTAGATAAAATGGTTCAGTGTCCAATGCAAAACAAATAACTTGATTTTTAACTTAGCGATGCTATCATTAAGAATATGATTCTAGGAACTCCAATAGAATATTTTTTTTTTATCGTTTACTCACCTGCAAAAGATTATATTTAAAATTTCCATTTATGATGGAAATTTTATGTACATTTTAATTAATGTAAAATTAATACGTTAATGTACATTACGCTGATGATTTTATTTAAAATTTCCATCATTGTTCTTTGCACCGTTGCTCTTTCCATTGCCTTTGACGTGCAACTTTGATTTTTCCGCAGATTTCTCCATGAGAGTCATAGTTTCCATAAACAAACCTCATAAATACTCATTTGGTAGGACAAGAACTCCAAACTCCCTACCGGTTAGACAGAAGATGATCACAACTGCCATAAACGATGTTCGATTTTCTAAGGAAGAAATGCAATCTATATTGCTTTGGGATCAGGCAGTGTATAGCAGTATCTGTTGAAAACAAAAATTGTGATAATTGCAGATGAATTGTACTAAACTTAGGACTTACGTAACTAAACCCAACAAGAGGATTTTGCAGTGATTCTGAGATCATTTACAGTTATTCAAAGAATTTTATCTTCCTCATGAGGTAACTATATGAAACAATAATTTCAGGCAATAATTTGTCTTTACAAATAAATGAGTAATAAATCCACTGAAAACAGGTGATAAAATTTGACCGAATCTTTTGTGTTTAAAAGACAAAAACATGAATCATAATATGTTCATGAATCAGATTGGAAGATATGAACATTACTGATTTACGGTTGTAGAATGTAGTTTTAATTGACTTATTATCGTAACATACGCTGATGAATATTTGATTATTGGGCATTTCGGAGGATTTATAGCCACAGTTAAAAAGCGGCAAGTAAGTCGCGCAGTAAATTTCGCTTCACGTCAAAACCGCGCGGAAATCCCTCACTAAAATCCCGGCAAACGGTCACTTTAAAATTATTTACAGCTCGCATAATTCTTTTGAATTTTTTATGTCGTCATTGTTGCATTCATGTCGTCCGGTCGCCAATGCAAATGAAAGCGCGAAATACATCGTTCGCGGTGCTTTGAATTCGTTGGCACCATTTTGTGAAATGCATTGTTTAATTAACGGTGTGAAATGTGATTCGTACGATAAACAGAGTGTGAGGGAGTGAGTTTGTAGCTCGGATTCAGTTTTTGTCATAGCATATTATAACTTATCTTCTTTTAATGGCTGAAAGAACTATAATTAACACTAAGTTTTTACATTTTCTTGATGGTTTTGATAGTTTTTATTTCTATCATCATCAGGTTATTTTAGTCTCCACTATAGGAGCACGACCCTCTCTCGTCCGTCCCAGACAGAAGGAGGATTTAGCCTACACCCACGCTGGCCAGACGGGTTGAGGAGGCCTGATCGATATTTTATAATGTATTACCCTTAGTCGCCTTGTACGACATCCACGGGAAGAGACGGAGTGATTCTATTCTAGTCTGCCGGAAACCACACGGCAATATTTATTTCTATAGTAGGAGGCAATTCCAAAATATGATGATAACAAAACCAGGGGGACATATTTTCCTGTTGCAAATTAAATATCTATCATCTACATCAAAAATTTTATTACAGCACTTGATATCCAGAGAAACAAAGTACTCGTTGAGTGGAGCGAACGGAACTCTTACATACGCCGAAAAGTCATTCTTGGAAATGAATAGGCTCCAAAACCACTGAACCGATTTTGATGAAACTTGTCACAATTAAAGTCCTCGATATGCTTGGTTTAGTGCCGGAAAAAAAATGAGATCGATCATGTCCTTGAGGAATGATCATCAAATACATTCTCCCTTGAAATCAATGGACAACATACACTTTGCGAATCTACTCGCTCCATTCAACCACGGTTTCGGCCCCGTGGGCTAGAATCCGGCCTAGTTATGTTTTTATGTTTTTGATCGACTGTGACGTATCGTACGGGGTGGAGGGGTAAGCGCTGCCATTTTTAAGTCGTTTAGCTGCTGCGTCATATAATAACATAAGGACGTCTCTACGACACGCAGTCCCCCCGAATTTTCTACCCTATCGCCTACTAGTTAAACCCTGTAGGGTTTTCGTGGTATTCCATCAATGTACTACGAATACATACTGACATGAGAATGTTGAAAATGCATAAAAAAGTTAACTATTAAGTTACCATTGATTGTTTATAGGCGATTAAGCAGGCTCTGATTAAAACGACAAAGCGTGGTCTTTAAAGTTAATTATGTATTAAGATTCTGGATAGACCAACAGGAATCCCATGCTTCCGATGTTCCCCGTATTAATAATTTATTAATTAATCCTCCTAAAGGCACAATGGTAGCCACGTCACCGTTGCAACGTCCAAGTCTAGACTGCATCCTCCAGTAAACAGTATTAATCACTATTAGCTTACAACATTTTGAGTAACTGGATAGTAGGTATTTAACCTGCACTTTACTGCAACGGAATAAGGTTTAAAATTGAATGTATTAATCCCTATGTCTTAATGATTCGATGCCTCTACATATGTATTTCCTAGTATCATACTTCCTCTGAGGCTAGTAAGATCATAAGAATCAAATATTTATACTTACCATAGTTGATTCATAAAAAGCGTTTTCAAGAAAATAAAAATTTTCGAAGTACATTATTATAAAAAAAAAGAATAATACTAAGAACAAGAATAAATAGAAAAAATGATTTTATTAGCCGTTAAACAAAATTAAAATTTTTTTTCAAAGCGCAAACTATGGCGGTGAAAATGCGCCATTTCTAACTTTGTAAATGTAATTTAAGTACTTTGTAATTTAAATAAATATGATCTGTTTTAATTACGGTTCAATTAATCGTTGTTAAGTATAACAACAATCATAAAAAGCAGTTTTGAACTATATTAAATATCAACGCAACGTGCATTCTGTTGTACAAGTCACAAGCGATCGTAAAACGTGTGGAGAAGAATAAGCAACAAGATGTTCTCAGAAAAGAATAAATTTATTAAAATAGATTCCAAAATACGGATTAGGACAGAGATAATAAGATTTTCTGTAGTATATTTCGCTTTAAGATCTAATAAAAAGGACCAAAATAAAGAACTTGTATGTAAATAAGTTGATTGAGGGGCTGAGCAGCATGCATGTTGGATGTCGTATTGATGACACAACTGTCAATAATATAAGTTATGCGGACGACATGGTGCTGCTTAGTCCATCAATTAGCGGGCTGAGAAAAATGCTAAGGTATTGTGAATCTTATGCTGAGCAACACGGTTTAAGGTATAATGAAAAGAAAAGTCAATTTATGATTTTTACAGGTAAAAATAAAACACCTAGTTGTATTCCACCTCTAATCCTAAATGGAAGTGCCCTAGACCGTGTCTCTCAGTTTAAATATCTCGGACATATTGTGACCGAGAAACTCACAGATGATATGGATATTGATAGGGAGCGTAGGTCATTGTCGGTACGCGGTTACATGTTGGCTCACAGGTTTGCTAGATGTGCTGATAACGTAAAACTAACGCTATTTAAAGCTTATTGCCAAAGTTTATATACAAGCGGCCTGTGGGTAAACTTTACGAAAAAAGCCTACAATGACCTACGAGTTCAATATAATAACACTTTCAGGACTCTGTTCAGACTCCCTCGTTATTGCAGTGCTTCGGGTATGTTTGCAGACGCACATACTGATGATTTTTTTGCAATCATACGCAAAAAATCGACATCAGTCATACGCCACCTGAGAGGGAGTAGGAATGGAGTTCTGAAGATGATTGCCGAGAGGTTGGACTCAGACGTTCTCCAGCGATTCATCAATTTACATGTTAAACATGTGAATTGATGCATCGCTTTACAATTTTACAATTTGAATTTGAATTTCACTAACATAGTTTTTAAGAACTCTCTGTTACTAACATGAAATGGACCTAATAGTTGTCTGAAATAAAAGATTTTTATTTTATTTATTTTTTTATTAAAGAAGTCAATACATATTTCATTTCGCTACTTATTACATTTTTCGTGTGTCTAGCAATAACTACGAATAGTTCGTTTTTTAAATCCATATGTATCTGAAATTCTGAAATATATATTTTACTAGTGCATCATAAGTTCAATGTGCAGCGGTAAATGAAACGTGAACTAAATGTCGTTTCTAACTCGTGCTGTAGTTACGTGCTGGCCCTCATCGACAACACTATTTGTAAGTTATATATATATTTATAACACTTTAATTATAAAACTCAGTGGTTTTAGCAGTTATAATTCTACTGCATATTTAATTAAAGTACGTCGTAAATGAAGCTATTTTCCCAAAGATATTACGAATGTCGTCTCACAAATGGAAATCACAATCCCGATTGCATTGTCCTGATAGTAGAGAACAGACGAAAAGCATGAAAATTTTATTACATTCACACTCACTCTAGAACACTCACAAAAGCCGACAAAAGTCTTAAACAAGCAAAGGTGTATACGCTGACTCTGATAAATAGTAAGATTATCGGGCAACAGTCGCTAGTTCTTTCCTGAAATAAAAATAAATTATCCCCTTGGTGGTTACCTATCTTAGTATACAGCTGGCAGCAATGCTGGCAGGTAATCTTTGATTTTATCCCTTAAATGTTACTCAAGTGCTCAAAGGTGCGACGGCGCGTAACTTCGTAGATAAGACAAGTTGCAAGGCGATTTTACAAATAGAAACGTTTTCTTTTATTTCATTTAAAGTTCTTTCACTTTTAAATTCTTGAGGAATATAGTTTTGTTTGCTAGGGAATTTAAGATATACCCTTTTTGGGAATAGAATTAGGTACATTGTCTGTAAAATACTATCTTTAAATGTCTTATAGGTAAGCTTTTATAGAGTCATGACGCGCAACATTTACATATTATCTTTTGTAACGGATGCTTAACTATTTAAGTTTTAAGTGCGGTAGATCTATAAATACACTTCAACCCCCAAAGTAATAGCATAGGTAATACAGAGACGTCTTCCATAAATCATAACGACCCATGCTTCTTTGAATTTTTTTTTTGGTACATTTTATGATCAGGGATGCCACCGTGAAATGAAAAACTTGAGTTTATTCTTTATAACTATGCAGAAATAAAATGTTTTAAAGATTAAAACTCAGTTATTTAAGGGGACGTCAGACGTGAATGTCGAAAGGAGGGGGTTTAGTCATTTTACTCTATGGTCATAGTGTTTTTTTTCCTAAAATACAATACATAAATAGATGTATTTCTTCTATACTTTTTAATATGTTTGTATTTCTTTTGTAGAATAAACATATGTTTTACTTTTTATAGTAATCTACAGGATAATAGCTTGGAAGTCAACTTGCCCGTTTTATTAAATATTTCATAAAATAAAAAATTTAAATCCAAAACATAAGCTCACCTTAACAATAAGTAGCACCAAAAAAAAAAAAACACAAATTACTGTACTTTTTAATATCGGATATTGCGGAATAGATGTAGTCAACAATTATCTAGACAGCACTCTTTCCTTTTTTATAGTCGCTTATACGAATTTTGAGACTTGTCTCGCGATTCACGCAGGCGACTCGCGTCGCGTTCCACACAACTTACAAAATTGTGTGGGCGTATGACGTCCCCTTAACAGAAGCAAATACTAAGTACATTGGTAAATTTGATAAAAATATATATTTCAATCAGAAATTTAAATTTTCTATACATATAACCGTTAAGCTGGTCACCTTTAAGCTAGTTTGTATATATGATTTAATATTGAATGAATTACATTGATTGAACAAAGGCCTTTAGTCGAAGCAGGTCGTAGGCGTCGTAGCGCAGTTAGGTACCGACCAAACTCTTGAAAAACATATGAGCTTCTAGCAAAGAACTCCTTGGAGGGTTGTAAAGGCCGTGCGGCCGGGTGAGTGCTTACTAAAGTAGATTCTAAATGTTTTGTAACTAAACTCGCAGTATGTTACTTTAATAAATTAACTTTACTTAATACTCTATAGTTCACCTATTCTTTTATACGAATGAAAATTAAAGATAAAATTATACTAAACAGGTTAGAAGACGGTCAAGTTGGATGTCATATTGATTCGGTTTGTATGCATCGAGCCAAGCATAACTATAAATGTTTTTCGAGTGTATGTATATTTCTTTGGCATGCTCTACAGCCTAAACCTCTTGACGGATTTCAACATACGAGGTGTTATTAGATTCGACTTAATTGTGAGAGTGACTACTAGTATATCACAATAAAAAAAAAAACGGATTTTTGACGCCAAATTATGTATGGAAATTTTTCTTTCTTTAAAGCCCGAGTGGTATATAAAATAAAGAGTTAGTAAAAGGCTTACAAAAATATATGCGCCTTATAAGATTAAATGTAATTTGGAATAAGAAAAGATGAAAATATTCTAGTCTTAATAATAATTAAGCAAAATCACTCCGAAAGAAGTGAATTTCTTAGAATTTTGCAGTAGGGTTTTTGTTTTTGTTAATAGTTTTTTATTTAATTAGATGTTAACATTACTAAATAATGGTTACTTTTGAACCGCGGGTACACACAAATATTTGCAGCGGTTGAACTCTCAACCGCTGCAAATATTTGTGTGTATGAACATGTATATATTTGTTTTGGTATGGATGGTGTATATATCTTTGCAAAAACAAAAGTATTTCTAAGTCCAGAACCCATTGTACAATCTCCTCAAAAATAATTACATAGTTTGGTATCCGTGGTACTATGTGATTTGTATCATAACATTTGTTTGTGTATTTATATTGACTTAATAATCATACAAACATTGTAAGCATGTTCGAGTTAAGACCACAGTCTAACCAACAATAGTCACCACAGTCTAAGCAACAATCCCTGTTCATTACACATATTTTGCACTAGAGTGGTAAACGAAGATTGGCTCGCTATTGTTAACAGAAGTCGTCCAAAACAACGAAAATGTGCCACAATAATTATGTGTCAGTTGACATCGACACAGCTAAAAAAGTATTTTGCGCATAATTAATTTCTAAATTTCGACACCCACGTAATGATACAAAAATAATAAAAAATAATTAACGTTCACATTACAACAAGTATTTTGACAACCCTATTCAGTACAGCAGCTTAGGAACAGCGAGCAACCCGCAAACGTGCGTTTTACATTGTCGTTAAAACTGAAACAGCGATTGACGGATTGATAGGGACAATAAAAAGTTCCTTGAACTGAAAAATTAATCGAATGCCTGTGCGTATGCATGCCACATTGTATTGTAATGTATCAGCTCCAAGCGACGCAAATGAAATGCATATTGGTTTTATAAAATGTAAAATCATCTAAGTATAATGTAGTTACAATACTATCTCCCAAGAGACAACAGAAGAATTTAAAGACTGGATATTTGCTGACTTTTTACAAGGTTGGCTTTTGGGTAAAGTGTGATTGCTGCCTATGGTGTCTATTATCATAGCGAGCGTTAATAACATGCGATGACTATGTCATCAGGCAGGAATGAGCTCCCGATATGTAATGGCAATTTACTTTTACTTTTATTAATTTCAATTTTATTGACCACAAAATTACATAAGGATACAAAAGGCGGACTTAACGCTAAAAGCATTCTCTACCTATCAACCTACTATTGTCTATACTTATTACTATTATTATTTGTTTTTGGACGTAATGAATCGTAATAAATATGTATTTCAATTACTGTGATTTCAGTAAAATTCAGAATTCATTCTTTTAACGAATTAAGATAAATATTGCGATGATTCCTGATAATTATTACATTTTTTTTAATGTTGTTGTAATAACACACTTATTTACTTATTAAGTTAAATTAATAAAGGGTATACTACTTACTAATAATTAAAAATATGCAATTAAAATAAAAATTAAATATGGCTATATATACAAAATAAAGGGAAATAACAAAAATAATTACAATATTTTTTATACAACGTGTGGTGGCAAGCTAGCATATGGCCAGCCTGATGTAAAGCGTTACATAAAAAATATTGTAATATATTAAATTTACTAAATAAAGCATGTTGCAAAAGAATTTAATGTAAAATATCAAATTTACGGCAACCGCTTTATATGCTAGCCGTATGCTAGTTTGCCACCCGACGTAGCATAAAAAATGTTTTAATTATAATATAAATAATAAACATTTCTAGACAATTTACACAGCGCCATCTAGTCCCAAATTAAACTCTATTTCTTTGCTTTATTGGATACCTATATCACTTTGCTGTTTTTTTTTAAAAAATGGGAGAGTTTAAAGTAGGTGAGATGGTGATGAGATTTTAAACTACTTGGCCAGTTTTTATCAGAATTAATATATATATATATATTATTAGTTCGAACTTATTAATATATATATACGTTGAATAACTTTATAAAATGACTGATGTAATAAAAACTGGCCAAGTAGTTCATAATGTTACTTTGTTCCTATAAATACATATTTGGATCTTCATTCTTTTTGCGGCGAAGCCCGCAGCCATGCATAATTTTTGTATTGAACTTGGCTCTCCTTTTTAACATTTATGTTTTTGGTGGGATTTATTTATTATTATCTGGAAGGCGCTTTACATCGCATGGTTACGACTGAATTTTGTGCTAATTACATCTTTGGTATTTTTTATGTACTTATGTAATAAGTGTTGGACGTTTCGCAAACTTCCTGCCAAATAAAGCCTTATTAACGATCCTGGGGTTAACAGTAGACTGATCGATTACTCCTCACTAACTATACGTTGGAGGGTATGTTCATTGGTGCAAGTAAATTAATGTGAAACCGTCTCACCGTTTAAAGGGAGGAAAGTTAAGGGACGATTTTATTATCAGCGCAGGGTTCAGTTCGCTCGAGTACTTACTTTAGCTATTTGGTAGTAATAATTTGCAAGTTATTTATTTTTCATGAGCAAGAAAAAAAACAAGGTAACTTGATATACAACGCTTCGAATTTCAAAATACAATTTTTAATAAAAGATTTTACTGTAGTACCTATCCCCTGGTAGCATCATCATCATCAGCCTGTATCTATCTACTGCTGGATTTAAGCCTTCTCTACTGCTTTCCGCCAAATGCGATCCTCCGCTTTCCGCATCAAGCTATTGCCAGTTCTGTTGGCATAACCATAAAATTGCTTTAAACTTATCTAAGTATTCACTCTGAAGTGAGAATGATGTGTGATATAAGTATTATTGACGACGAGACGAGCCCGGTGGGTGAATGGCTAACAATGGCTACTTTCACTCCGAGGTCGCGGGTTCGATCCCCGCACAAGACAAACATCTTGTGTGCATGAACATGTCTCTTTGTCTTGATCTGAGTGTTTTCTATGTATTATAAGTATGTATTTACAAAAAAAATGTAGTTAAGTAAATTTATCAGATGTCTAGTACCCATAGTACAAGCTTTGTACTTAATTTGGGACAAGATAGCGCTGTGTAAATTGTCCAGAAATATTGATTAATTATTATTATTTGGGATGTAAGTAGCTCACCTCCATCTTTGAGTTAAAGCCACGTGTACGTGGTACACTCTGCTGGTTAACCAATGGTGCATTACCATTAGTCCATCATCATCAAACCTCTAGAATATTGTTATTTGGCTACGGATTTCTGTAAAGTACAGGTAATCCTCAAATGGGCTCGACATACCCCTAGGTCTCTTTCACCCGAGCCTCGTTAATCAATCGGCAAGGTGCACCACGTGCAGGAGGTTGCCTTAAGCTATAGTAGGTAAGGTAGTGATGAGCAACTTACACCTTAAAAAGTTATTTATAGTGTAATCTATTCACAGATATACTAGAGAAGTAATAAAACATCTAATATGAGATGAACTGAATACGTTATTACGTAAATAAAAAAATAAGTAATTAAAGTGATAAATTAACTTTATGCAGAATCTTTTATGTAGAACATTCTGATAATATATCTCTAATATGTATCACAATTAAATATTGTAATAGATACTATAGTATTAAAATGCAATATACAACATTCCTTCCTTCTTTTGATATTTCCTGCTTAGATAATCAACAGAAAATATCAAGAATACTCAGGTAAGGCAGATATATTATATCTAATATGGATGCCATTAATATTAGTATATATTATGTTATCTGTGTCATTCCATTAGTAAACAAAACAATCGCAGCTGTTTGCTTAGCCATGTTTCTCAAACGGGCGATATTTTGTTAACAGTTAGTTTAATAATATACTCGTACCTAGTATTTATTATATATTGTATTTATCGTACACGGCGATTAAGGGAAATACATTATCAAATATCGTTCAGGCCTCCCCAACCCGTTTGACCAGCGTGGGGAGTGTAGGCCACATCCTCCTTCCGTCTAGGACGGACGAGAGAGGGTCGTGCTCCTGTAGTGGAGACTAAAATGGACCTGATGATGATGATGACCTAGTATTTGTAATGATATTGTCTCAGTAGCCAATAAGGTCGATGTGTTTATTTTGGTGAATACCTATTATTTCGATATCGGTAAGTTTCGTCTCTATGAAACCCAAGCAATAGTATGATTATTGGCATAATAGCGACGTGCAATAAATAAATTGTTAGAACATTGTGACATAAAAATAAAAGATTCTTAACAAAAGGGTGCGGACCACGGGGTGTGTAGATTGTAATTATTAACAATAAAAAAAGTTACTCAAAAAAACTACAGTCACGCAGATATGTCTATTAGAGTTTCCTTGTAATTCAAATTAGTATTAATAACTTTTTTAAACTACGTCGGGTGCTAAAGAAGGATACGGCGGTATCCTTAAATAGTATCCTTATGTAGTACCTTGTAAGTATATTTTATTATGTGAAAGGGTGTCTGTCTGTAAACGGCTAAACCGATCTGAACGAAATTTAGTATGGACATAGATTATATCTTAAAGAATGTCATCTATTGGCGCTATATAACCGGCATTTATGCGGGCGAAGCTACGGGCGTATGTTAGTCATACCCACTTATAAATTAGCGCCGCAGGGGCTTACTCAGACCAGGGCATACCGTGTAGGATCCCATTTGTGGCATTTTGCACATTTTATTTTTCATATTTCTGCCTCTTGATTTTAAATATCTTAAAATTTATATAAAATCTTTGCGTTATATTATAAATAGACGTTTCATCTTTTTTTTTCGTAAATAAATTAAACAGAAATCAGCTACCATATTTGTATATTTACGAGCCCGGTGGTCGAATGGCTTGCAATGGCTAATTTGACTCCGAGGTCGCAGGTTCGATCCCCGCACAAGACAAACATTCGTGTGTATGAACATGTCTGTTTGTCTTGGTATGTGGTGTTTTCTATGTATTATAAGTACGTATTTACAAAAAAAAAATGTATTTAAGTACATACATCAGTTGTTTAGTACCCATAGAATAAACTTTGTGCTTAATTTGAGATTAGATGGCACTGTGTAAATTGTCCAGAAATATTTACTTATTTATTTATTTTGTCAATTTGTCTCTTACGTCCCCGACGACGTAACGTCGATTTAAAGAAATCAAGCAAGGGATTTAAAAAGTAATGAAGACCGTGATACCATGTTTTATGTATCAGCTGTCATCGGCTGAAGTGAACTTTTTATAGAGGCTATAATGATAGCGGTTTTATAGCTCGTCGTTTGGTGTACATGGACTAAATTTTATGCTCATTGCTTTTACATAAGCACACGCTTTATAATGAGACCGCAGTCCTTCATGTAATTAATTACCCATATGTATTTGATTTCTTTTTAACCAATATTTGTGGGGTGAAAAAAAAATTTATTGCACATTGCTTAACGAATATGGATATTTTAATTATCTCAGTTGTGAACTAGGCATTGTACTTGGTCTCAAATAAATATATTCGTTTACCTATAATACCGTGGTAATATTGGTCGTGTGGTTTCCGGCAGACTAGAATAGAATCACTCCGTCTCTTCTCGTGGATGTCGTACAAGGCGACTAAGGGAAATACATTCATCAGGCAAAACCAAACATCGATCAGGCCTCCCCAAGCCATTTGGCCAGCGTGGGGAGTGTAGGCCAAATCCTTCTTCTGTCTGGGACGGACGAGAGGGTCGTGCTCCTGTAGTGGAGACTAAAATGACCTGGTGATGATGATAATGGTGATATAATACCAAAAGCCATAATCATCCCACTGTTGGTATACGGGTCTCCCTTCAAGCTAAGGGCATTAAACTTTACAGCACGCTCCACCACGCTGCTCAACTGCGGGTTGGCGGAGGCCAGTTTTTTCAAGTCGCATTAAGGCCATTGACTGAGCTTAACGACAACAGCCGGGACGTGCCCTCCTAAGCACGAAGGAGCTCGAGATAAATAAACCCATCCATAGACAGGCTACGGTCGACGTTGCTTAACTCTCGCGATCGATTAGAATGACACGCGCAATACGCCATCGAACTCCTCATTCCACTCCACTTTTTTTTTATACTACGTCCGGTAGCAGGCAAGCACACGACCCGCCTGATGTGAAGCGGTTACCGTAGCCATATTAACGCTCGCAACATAAAATATCACTCGCGCGCCGCCACCCCCGCTGCCAACGCAGCATCTCCTTCCTTTCTGGTGACCTCACTTACTCGCAGGAACACAACAACCCTCAAGGGAATTGTTATAACAATTCCCTTGAGGGTTCCCATTCCACTATGTGATTGTGAAGTGAGAAATATTAAAAAGTGATGACACCTCTAAACCGCTTGCACTTCTTACATTTCAATCACAACTTCATGATCGTCTTATATGTGCTGTCATTTAAAAAAAGAATAATTTCAGTTAATTTACTACTAAAATCATCGGTAATTGTTTGTAATAACGGCTTTCATCTTTTCAGTCTGTCCATTCAATCTAATAATGACTGTAAGGTCAATGCTACTCAACCCACTAACAGCCTCATTTGAAATTTAATTCTAAGCACATGCGACTAAAGTTCAGTTTCCTATGTTTTCAATTATACATTAAGTCCAGAAAAGCTTCTCAATGGATGTGATGGGATACATCCTGTGGTTTCAATTACAATGGAAGTGTAATTTATGGTTGATTGAAATTGCGAAAGAGTATGAGAAATACTTGCAAGTAGAAATATGGGATAGCATTGCAATATAGGTACGAAAGTACCGCAAACTGCATACCGCCTACGCCAACTTAGTTACAGAAGTTTCAAAGTTTCTTTACACTTATTTCCTAACAACAATAATCCCAATAAACGAAGTGCTCGATGGCGTCGTTACGTGTGTCAGTTTCATCGAACACACAGGTTAAGCAATATCGACCGTAGCCTGTCCATAGATGGGTTTATTTATCTCGAGCTCCTCCGTGTTTCAGAGGGCACGTTAAGTCGTTGGTTCCGGCTGTTGCTATTAGATAACAGTCGTTAAGCCAAGTCAGTGGCCTTCAGGCGGCTTGAAAACACTGGCCTCTGCCAACCCGCAGTTGAACAGCGTGGAGTATGCCCCTTCAATTGAGGGAAGACCGTATTTTAGCAGTGAGAAGAGCAAGGGTTGACTATGAATCCTAATAAAAAGTAATATTGTGCCTTCGTTTCCGGCGTGTCTCTGTCAGCCAGAGTAGAAACTCATGAAGGCCTGCAAACGCAAATGCTAACTGACAAACGAAGCTCTGGCGAAAAGAGAGGTAGGGAGCGTCCCGACGGGGGAATGTACCTACATCTCACAGAATATCGCAGCCAAATTACAATTCCCTTGAGGATTGTTGTGTTCCTTCGAATGAATGAGGTCACCAGAAAGGGAGGAGATGCTACGTTGGCAGCGGAGGTGGCGGCGCGCGAGCAATGTTTTATGTTGCGTTAATATCGCTACGGCAACCGCTTCACATCAGGTGGGCCGTATGCTTGTCTGCCACGTGCCAGTTATCATCAACACAAATACAAATTATGCAAATTGAAATATCAACATTGTTTGAAAATGGTACGATAACAAGATATACGTATATATACTTTAAACACTGTAATAATAATTGTGTTTGCTTTTCATAAGAAATGTCGAATTGTCTGTTTCCACTTCAAACAACAGGAATATTTAGACGAAATTTTAGTCTCGTTTTTTTCACCTGATGCTGCGAAACATCGCGCTCAAAAAGGAAATATTCGGGATCCATAAACTCAAAATAATATTTTAGCATGTGTACAAATAAAATTGTCAACCATTTAGACCATTATTCGAAGCTTACAAAAAAAATGCATTCACTCGAGCCACACTTGAGCGCATCTGACTCCAAGTTTTGCATACGAATTGTTTATCGTAATATGATGAAATCAAAGTAAGTACAGACTGTTATTTAAATATATTGAGTTTCACCCCTTCGAATGAAATTGTTGTATACGCGAAAAAATCAATTTCCAATCGGTTGTTTGAATATTTCTACAATATATGGTACAATCGAAATCGTAAATTTCTTTTGTGCGAAGTAAAATTTTATAACATGTTAGAATTAAAGCTAAACTCACAAGCATGAACGAGAGGTAGAACACAATACCAATTACAATTCTCTAGAACAGGTTCGCAGTAGCGAAATTACCCTTCACATAATTTTTAAGAAATTGTGCTGTCGGCTCGGCCACGAAATCTTTCAGTTGACCCATAATACTATTATTAAATATGTATTTATTAATAAATTGTGCTGTCCTGTCGGCATAGCCATGACTTTAGTTAAAACAAAAGCTGGTTTTCCTAAAATATTCTTTGACAGGTGATCGTGAATTTTTTTAATCACCTTCACCATGGAAATGCGAGTGATATTTCTTACAACCGCCTATAACCGGCTACGGAAACCGCTTGACATAATGCGGTCCGTATGACATGATATAAAAAGCACAGGTCGGGTAACGGCGCTACCCCAATGTTGACTCTGTAATGGTCTCAATTTGTGACACGACCGACTATGGCCTGTTAGTCACACGCAAGTTATTCATAGTAAGTGAATTCTACTTAATAGTTTTTATACCACCTCTATACCTATAATTTGTAGAATTTAAAGTGAAAGCCATCGAGTTACTTGCTAGCTGTGCCCCACGATCTGACTGTGTCGTTTCGGCTCCTAATGGTCGATCGTGATAACCTTCATGTAGTGTAACTTCACGTAGAGGGAAAGAGGCTCTGGCAAAAGAGAGGTAGGGTACAACGTATTTGTAAGCTGCCCGACGGGGAAAGTACCTCCACCTCACAGAATACCGCACCTAAATAGCAGAGAGTTGATGTGTTCTTGCGAGTGAGTGCCGTCGCCAGAAAGAAAGGAAGGAGTTGCTGCGCTGGCATTGGGGGTGGCAGCCCGCGAGTAATATTTCCTGTAGCGAGTGTTGTTAATATGGCTACGATAATCGCTTCACATCATGCGGGCCGCATGCTTCGGCCGTATGCATCTGTCACCCGACGTAATATAAAAAAAAAACTCCTTCAGGAATAGGTGTATAAAAATGAATTTCTAGTATCCGTCTGGTAGTTCCTAAGATTAGCACGTTCAAACAAATAAACACTTCAAATTTGTAAATATTTATAATAATACTAGATTCCGTCCGCGGCGTCTACGTGAACGCCGCTTGACAGGTGTTCACACTTATCATGATATCGCAAATTATAGTTAGCCTTATATAACGCACGCTCGTTCGTAACACAAAATTAGGAATCTTTGTTGGCAGTAAATTATTTGGTTGGCTCTTTTCCACTAAAGGACTGTGAGGCCAACTAGAAAGAAATACCTACAAATACCTGTACAATAGGTTTACTGCTTATCGTTCCTTCATTTCAGGCATATTATGCCTAAAAGGAGGCACCGTCAACTCTATCTACCATTTGTGAAAGATTGAATTAAGAAATTTTTCATTTTCATTTCTATCGTGAAAATGACAGAAATGGAGGAGCCTTATACAGCCTGGGGTATTGCGGTCCCGTATGTTAGTATGTTGACTGAAATAATACGTAGGAATTGAAATTGTTGCTACGATGTCTAGACATAATCATTAGTAACTTGTGATAATATACTCGATAAAAAATTGGTTGCCTGTAAAGTCGGTATACGGGCGAAAGTTTTACGTGACAACGACTTTGAGTGGTAAAATGTTTTCGAGTGGAAGGGACGCATGCCTTTCACTTTTTATGTCTGTCTCTCTCGCTCTTAGAAGGGACGCGTGCCTCTCACTCGCTCTCATTATGAGCGCATAACGTGAGCGCGTTTCTTGAAGTGTCACCCGGCTAACCAATTTATAAGACGTTGTCACGTCAAAATTGTTAAAACTGAAAAGGGCCTAATATACCTTAATTTAATCTAGATGAATCACTTCAGCACAATTTTGGATCACTTGGTGGTTATGCATGCTCAAAAGTTTACTTGCAAGGTTCAGCTGAAGATTAACATATTTATGTAACATTAATAACAACACAACAAAATAATACGGTAAAATCATCAAATTGTATGTTATTTCATCTGTGACAACACTGACAATAAAATTAATCACAGGAAATTTAAGCCCTTTGTTTTATTCAGCATAAAACATAGCCCTAAATTTAAGTAATTAACTTTGTTGTCGTAGAGTTAATGACGGCGAATTTGCCTCTCATTTTATATCACGATCAGGTTTTCACACCTCCATACAAAGCGTTGTTTACATCTTTAATTGATACTAATATTACAATCAACTTGCAAATGAGGAATAAAGGTGTGCACAGACACACGACGTCGCCGCCACTTGTGTCTGCGTATTGGCGCCAGAGATGATTAAGAAAACGGAGCGCACGTGCCCACGTCGCCTAATAAAATTGCCGTAAAGCCGCTTACACATCGTTGATCGAATTATACATAACAAACTGCGCTTACATCGCTCAATAAATATTTTACGGAATATTTACGCTTACGAAAGCGAAGGTACAATAGCGCGAGAGTGGAGCGGTACTTAAATCTTTTATTGTCTCGAATGGAGTACTTAGAATGTACAGTAATCAAGTGCTTGCGCACTGAATTGATTATTGAGATTGCCAGTTACTGGAGTGTAGGTAGTAAAGAGGTATTTTACGACTTTTTTTTCAAAGTAACATGATATAAAGGGGTGAGCTTAACATTGAATATTTTTGTAACAATATTTATAACTTTAGGAGCACCGCATAGACGCTAAGAAATGCTTTGTAGAATGAAATGTGTTTGTTTACCTGTGTGACGTTTCTGATGTTTTGAACATCGATAAGGTAACTCCTTGGCATTAATACAAATCAAAATAATAAATAGATACTAGTACAAATTCATTAAATAAATCATATTGTCATGCCAATAAACGAGTGGTTCAGCTACCGTGAACGCGGTGGCCCAATGCCCCGCAGTGCCCCGCACTGATTTGTCGGACCGTGCGACGTCAATCTGTACGTGATTGATGGTTATTTGAAGAAAAACAACTCGCTGTTCTTGCGTAGAGCTAATAAACTATTGATAGTAACAACGTTTATTACGTAATTAATACCACTGATAAGAGTCGAGGAAATATTTAACAATGGAATTTAGTGAGATCGGAAATAGACTCAAGAATAGATCTTAGCGGTATGTATGTATTTGGGTTTAACATCATCATCATCATCATCATCCTTATTCAACCAATTTTTTTGGTGTAGGCCTTCTTCAATCCTTTCCATTTTGTTTTATTTTGGGCAATTGATATCCAGCCCCCTTACCACCATCTCTTATTGCGATTCAATAATTGAATAGATTGCTTATTCATACCAATGAATAAGCGACTCTATTCCATTTAAAATTTAATTGAAATAGAGTCGCTTATTCATTGGTATGAATAAGCATTCTATTCAGTTATTGAATCGCAATAAGAGATGGTGGTAAGGGGGCTGGATATCAATTGAAATAGAATAGATTGCTTATTCATACCAATGAATGAGCGACTCTATTCCATTTGAAATAGAGTCGCTTATTCATTGGTATGAATAAGGATTCTATTCAGTTATTGAATCGCAATAAGAGATGGTGGTAAGGGGGCAGTTGTATCTCGCTACAGCAACTATGTCATTTTACCACCTCATTTGTGGCTGTAGTTTTTTGCGACCCCACGCAAACGGTCTCCACATACTGCCTGCTCTGAAGTAATTACATAGCGTATATTTGCTAAAAATGTAGAATCACTCGTTTAAGTATATGGACTCTCCACCAACGCCATTATCATCATGAGGGAGAGCCGAGCCGTCATATTTCGCTTTAAATAAAATTGTTATTGAAAACAATAAATCTTCTATCAATTTTATGAATGTGAAGGTGCAGACTCAAAAGGGGAACTGCTCGTAGTAGTTTCGCGTTTTGACAGAAACAAGCCACACTCTTATAATAAAACTTTTTAGAACTGTAAGAATATGAAATTTAGACCAGAGTTTTATTATGAATACACCTCTGGATTGAATCTTAAATGCCCAGCTTAAAACAGAAATTGGATATGAATCCATGAATTTATTTGTATAGAAGAATATAAGACACAGGTTAGAAGGTTCTTTGCGTATAAATAACATGTAAAACCAGAAACGACATATCAAGACACGTCATACCATTTTAGTATAAAAGGAACCGTATAAAGAATAAAGTATTTGTTGACTAAACAAAGTAAAAAACAATAATACAGGACGTCAGAAGAACTCAAGAACAAGTACCACAAAACATTGCCTTACAAAGAAGATGTTTAATACCATTTGAGTAAGATAGAATAATGTAAAGAATCAAGTATCTGACAACAAACGACCAAACAACGTTTCTAGGTTTAATGGACAGGCGTTATTCTCAATAAGGAATCGATTATAGTTCGCAAGTTAATAGTTAATAACAGCAGCTAACCTAATAAAACGACACACTAAATGGCAATAAACCGATCTAGTGCACACAACATTCTTGTATCATATGGTTTAATTTAACTCGATCATGATGGCAATAATGTACGTCTTAACGAAGCAATAAACTATTAGAAGGTCATCTTAATTACATTATGAGACTAATAACTAGAGTTGTAAGTAATTTAATTGCAGATCATTGGGATCCATGACTTTAATTCTAAGAAATTGCAACGATGCACATGATGCGAGATGAGCGATTTATAAATATTAATGCAGTAAGAATAAAATTGACGTATGAAACTAGCACAGGCTACAGAGCATGATTTGGAAGAAAGTCGTTAATTGAATCCTGGATAGTGAATAGCTAATAGAGAATATTCAGTTTCGAGTAGCCCGGACGTGATTTCCCTTTTTTATACCGCATCTGACGCCAAACAAGCATATGACCCGTCTGATGTGAAGCAGATAGGTCAAATAGTTCTTATAGACGCGTATTGCTGGTACGCTGACGCCCTTCTACTAAAGCAGCGCCTCCTTACGTCCTCACGTTTAATAATATCACTCACTGGCAGGAACACTTTTAGTTATATGACTGCAGTCTTTCGTGTAATGGAAGTACTGCCCAAGTAGGGCTCCACATGTTCTGCCTCTCCCACCGCTAACTTTGCTACTCTATCCGACGCCCCATACCCCGGCGAGGCTCTGCATGGCTTATATCCAATCCCTTACAGCAGATTGCGGGTAAAGTAGTGTGTGATTATAATGTCTAGTGTAGCTATACAGCTGTTGCGATAGTAATATGGATACTATAGATAGAAACGATTACTACAAACGGTTTACGATCGTGTATATAAATTTTCAAATAACATTTCGATATTCTTTTATCATAAATCCTTTTATTAAACATCCAAGTTGCCAATAAGCCGGCTTGATTGATCAGGGCTTTACCAATTTAAAAGCTTTCATATTATGTAGTTTTGAATCATATTATTACAAATACTTTCTTTAACAATGTATTCAATGTGTTTCTCCAAAGTCCAGAATATCTTGGACTTCTTTGGAGAGACGTGTTAAATAATAGAATGCTATTTAAAGCATTTTAATGCACATAAACCGTACTTCCCGTGGGTTAAATGGATTACGTGTGAGTTAAGCAACAAATTAGTAAAGGTATGAAGTTTCTCCGACCTACATTTTTTATACAACGGCAGTGTTCCGAGATGAATCACCGACACAACCTTTTATCGAATCCATAAATTATATGCATTATAACTGTAATCAATTGATATGTGAACAGTATGAATCATTGTGGGACTATTGCAATTTTTCTTATTTATTTTTTTACTAAAAACTGCTTGTACAGAAAGTATTCACCGCCACCTCAATACCGCCAAAAGGAACTCGCAACGTGTTCTCCACCAAATTTTCGTGGTTATTGTTCGTATTTTCGTACCACGTATACTTTATGCAGAATTGTATAGGATTGTGTTATCTGTGGTATAGATTATGTATGATGAATGTTATTGACTTGAGCGCACGATGCTTCGACGCCCCATGCAAGGTCCACTCTAGGACTTTCCTCCCCCATCTGTCATCATTGACTCGGCAGATGTCAGTGTGGCCAGCCCACTGCCACTTCCGCCTGCTGACTCTGAGAGCTATGTGGACAACTTTGGTTGTCCGTCCAATTTCTTCATATCTATAATGAGCAAGCTAGCATTCTTTGCGAATTCATACAGAAAAACAGAAGCAGTCATAATAAAACATTGTAAAATTTTATGGCGTATTCATTGAAATAAAATGAAAGCCCACGCAACATAAAAATCTACATTTTTATGAATGAGTTTTTATTGCATTCATTACTGTAAAATGACTGTTGTGGCAATGAACCAGTATTCAAAGCATTGTAAAAAAAGAATTCTTCTGACATAATCACGTTACTTTGCATACTGTAATATTAAACAATTCGGTGGAAGTAAGCAATGGTTAAGTGTCGTTATATTAGGGAGCGCGTCGAGTCACCGAGATCACAACAAAAAGCTATTTAATGGTTTATTTTACGCTTCATTGGCTAGCAGCCAATGCACTTCATTTTATTCTCCAAGCTTCCCTTCTAACTTTGTCTGAGTGGTGGCGTTACAACCTTTCCTATCTCGAAGTACGTAAACAATGTTTTGTTAATAAAGTTAGCTTCGTTCACTTTCACTTCTTAATTATAAAGAAACTACACGACTAATCTAATAAATAAAATTCTCGTGTCACAATGTTAGTTACCATACTCCTCCGAAACAGCTTGACCGATTTTTATGAAATTTTGTGTGCATATCGGGTAGGTCTGAGAATAGGTTGTTATCTATTTTTTATGGCAAAACAACGTTTGCCGGGGCAACTAGTTTCACTCTCAATTTTTAAAGTTGTAAACATAACAAGAACAATAAAAAAGAATATTTTTTGAAACAATCATTTATTAGCCCTTAATAAAAAAAAGAATTAAAAATCTTACTGTGTTTTGGTCATCCTGCACTTTTATTCAATACGGTCATTGTGGATAAATAAACCCATCTATGGACAGGCTACGGTCGACGTTGCTTAACTTGCGTGTACGATTGGACTGATACGAGTCACGATGCCATGAGCTCATCAGTAGCAGATTAAGTATTTATTGTTAATTTCATCAAAATATATTGAGACCTAAGCCCACTCTGATGAAGTGGCTTTCACAGTGGATAAGTATATGTAAATAATAAATATAAGTCATATTGACGAGCCTCGACATTTTTACAATGAATGCAAATCACGTAAATAATGTTCGATCAGCTGAGTGGTTCAAAGGTCAGTTCCCGTGTCGACGACCCCGACAATCGATTGTACTTCCCGCCATGGTGTTGTGCCCTCCATTCAACAAACTCATCGAGAACCGGGATCCATCGCCGTTATGTTCCTTTCTTACTGCATATGAGTAAAAGAGCCAGCTGATAATAAATGAATTTGGAACCCTTAAAAACCCTTTTGTAGGAAAATAAATTCAGCTAATAAAAATATTAAACAGGCGACTGGAATACTACGTAAGGTTTGATTTGGTTTGTTTTATATCATCTTTAGTCGCCAAGTTAATAAATAATAATTGCAAAAAAATACTTAGTAGTCCAGTTTTACAACATTGAAACCGAGTACCTATTTAAAATATTATATTTTTATTTGGAAAAAAAATGCATGTTAAATCTTTTTCATTCGTAATCGAACAATAATGTAATTTTTCTATCATATTATGTTTAATTAAAATTGCAAATTATATCCAGAAAAGAAGAGTTGTTGGCAGCGGGCGTGATATTTCTTATTGCAAGCATTAATATGCCTACGGTAACCGCTTCACATCAGGCGGGCAGTACAAAATAATGATGTAACGAATGCCAGTTTTTAAGCATCGCGAATGCGAAGGCGAATATTCAGTTTTTAAATCTAGCTCCGTTTATCTATGATGTGTAGACAAAGACTGATCAAAACAATACTTAAACATAATACTTATAATTTGTTTTCTAATGTCTAAAGAAAAGTGATTAATTAACACCAAATATAAAGGTTTATTATTTTCGATATTTTTTTAAGTAAGATTTATAATTATTTTAATTAAAGAAATGAATACTTTTTTGTTTAATTTACCTGTTGTTTTCACATTCTGTATTTTTCTTTCACGTTTATATTCGCAAAATATTCAAATTTATTTGCGAATGCGAATATCATAATTCAATCGAATATTCGCGAATGCGAATGCGGATATTCCTTACATCACTAGTACAAACATAATAGACCTGTCCTACATACTTATCCCATTTGCGTGCAAAGTTCCCTTTCTATAAAGCTGTGTTAAAAATGTAAATAAACCTTTCCATTCTGTTTCAGGGCTTGGTTTTAAAATTTTGGAGGTTGTTTTGTCGTTAAAGTACCTGTTTTTACGATATTGCTACACCTTATATAGAAATTAATTATCGTGCATTATACAAATATTTTGTTTAATCTGTGTTTATTTTACGTATAAGTGTTTGGTTTCATATTAAACAGTGATTATAAAAAAATAACTCCTTATAGAGCCGAAAGTTTGCTTATAATTTAATATTTAGTAGCTAAACAAGTATAAACAGATTGTTCTTTAAACGAGCTTAAAAAAGGACTAAATAAATGACATACTGTGTTTTGCATATATTATATTATTTTATATTTATATATATACTCGTATTATAACAACCTTTCACTTGAAACCCGAGTTATAAAGGTGGAAATTAAAAATCCCCATTTGTGACGGCCTCTATATTGCATTAAAATGACATCATAATTTGAGTATTTGTCACAAGAACCAAACGTGTGTGTCAAATTTCAGATCAATTGGACACTGGGAAGTCGGTAAAATTTTTTTTTTTTTTTTTTTTTTGTAAATACATATATATTGTTATAATATACTTATCTCTAAAAACTCATATAATTATTTCTAAGAAACTAAATTAAAAACTAAATTAAATAAATACATATTATACATAGAAAACACCCAGACGAAGACAAACAAACATGTTCATGCACACAAATATTTGTCTTATGCGGGAATCGAACCCTCGACCTCGGAGTCAAAGTGGCCATTGCTAACCATTCATCCAACGAGCTCGTCAATATAATAATAATGTAAGTATTATGTGCCTTTATAGTGCTCTAAAAGATGTGCATGTGACTTGACTATATATACATAATATATATATTTTTAAATATTTTTAAAACATATCGTAAAATCTGAAATAAGTAGAATTATGACTGTCTAGGGTGAAAATGTTAAAAATGTTCCGATTTATCACCCATAATATTCATTTCACGTATATGCATAACTGAACAAGGGCAAAGTCAACGATGTTATGGGCAAAGTATTTTTGTTCTAATCAATAATACATTGTAAAGTATAATCATACAACTACGTTCAATAAAATGTAAGTAAAACCATACGTTAGAACTAAAAGAAATAATCCACATTAGATACTAGAGGCGAGGGCAGGAATTCGATATCTTGATATATTAGTAGTGGGGCGTCTCTGGCGCGTTTTTACAACCCTCGGGGGTGCCTATCTATTTATAAGGACAGGGGTTCCGCCGACCTTTACAAATACAGCAAACCGATATGCTCTACAAACTGCTGCCGTAAAATCTCTTCTTTATGACGAATTTTCAATGGTTGCTGGTAATATTGTGAGGTTGATATTGCATTCAGAATATTATGAAGAGAATAAAATAGTTTCAAGTGAGTTAGAATTCTACAAACAAAGATAAGTAGGTACTAACTTATTAAGCTAGTGTAGTAAATTAACCAAACTTAATAGCGCAGTAGACACAACAAATATTTGTGTGCTTTAACATCAAATATTTGTTTGTTATAGTCTGAGTGTTTTTTGAATTATATTATGTGTGTAATTATAAAAAAAAAGTAATTAAGTGTGTTTATTAATTATCTAATACTTATAGTACTAGTTTAGACTGAGATTTGATGACGCTGTGTAATTTGACCAGGAATATATTTATATATATATATTATATATATATATATATATATATATATATATATATATATATATATATATATATATATATATATATATATATTTATATCTATATATATATATATATATATATAATGAGAAATCTGTTTCAGATATTGGAGATTCGCCTAGACGACTACAGCAGCTCGAGCAGAGACGACCAAAGCAGCCACGGTAGTCGCATGCAACTACTATGGCAGTGGGTGGGTGCCGGCGGGTAGTAGTTTGCATGAACTAATTGGTGGCGGAAGCACGCAAAGTAATGTAGATCAAATTGTCTATATTTCTATTTAGAACCTGTGTAGACACGTAAACCTACTTAGATATATGAGTCCGACACGCACTTGGCCTGTTTTTTTATTTTAATTATAATTACAATAAAATAATTATTTCTTAAGTTATATTTTTTTTTATAAAATAAATAAATTTCAATTAAATAAATAATAATAAAAGATATCAAAGATTTCAAACTGAATTAATTATTAGGCAAATGGGGCCGAGGCATTTTGCGGTCCCAAAAACCAATGGACTCAGTTGAGGTACCTCAATACGATAGACGTCTGGGACCGTCTACCTCCTATACTAGTATGCAAATGGCGTCTAGTGACTACGTACTCGTATTACTTGAGATTCTTGCAAAACTATTCGTACTTTCAGCAGCGTATTCGTTGCAAAACCCATTACGACGATATAAGAATGGTAAACTGTTACGGCCGATCTGCGATCTTAAATCTGTTTCTAACTTCCGAGTCTAGACTAGACGCATACCAGTTCTGATTGTTGTAGACAGATTCAAATAAATATGGTAGAAATAGACCTCTTTTATATAGAGGGTTAAGTTCGTCTCTGTATATATAGCTCTAAAGCCTTTAGTACACGGCTCGTCTCGTAATCGTAGCGTACGCCTTTTTTTTTGCTGTATGCAGTACGAGAGGCGTACTGCATACAGGTTTAGAGCATGCCACCACGCTGCTCACTGCGGGTTGGCGGAGCACAGTGTTTTGAAGCCGCCTAAAGGACATCATCTAATGACAACAGCAGGGACCGACGGCTTAATGTGTCCTCTGAAGCACGGAGGAGCTTGAAATAAATTAACCCATCCATAGACAGGCTACGGTTGACGTTGCTTAACTTGCGTGTTCGATTAGACTGTCACGTGCAACGAATCCAACGAGATCCTCCACGGAAGACACACAATGGCTCGTTTAAAAATCTTATAACATTCTCAAGAATACTACTAAGCTAAAAAAAATAGCAGATCATAAATTACAATAAGAAAGTATGTAAATTTAACTTTGTATCATTTACTCAAAAAAACGATAAAAGGCTTTTGCGCACTGTATAATTTACTTTCTTGCCTTCTTTAAAGAGCAATAATTTGTTCGCGTTATTTCTCTGGGTACCTCCAATGACATTATTTGGTGCCCCTAATGAAATAAACCGAACGAATTCTAGAGAACATCTTAGAGGCTCTGTTTGATTAGAAACTATTTACGAGTAGGTCTCAGATCACACCTTGTTTGCTGTGATGTGAGACTTAGGTTGACTCGAAGAAGAAAAACAAAATAATAAATTTTATTCTTAAAGAGCTGAAGCCTCTCGAAGTTGCATATCTAATATTCAGCATATTGCAGTAAATCATCAGTCAAATTCTGTTAACTTCTCGTCGTCGTTACCATAAGCAACGATGATTGATATTCCACCAACTTATATTCCAGGTGCTCTGTCTAATTCTGTAGCAACAAGCCATCGCGGATTCCTTCCATTCAACAGTCAATACATTACCAAACATCAACTTGTTTATTGCTAATCTCCGATCTCCGTTCCCATTTGCAACACATCAGCTGATGGGCGCAGGTCACGCCCTCACAGTGAAAGTAGCCCGTATTTATAGTTCGGCATGAGCAACCACGTCTTCCCCCCCATACCCCTCCGTCTAAACATAGACTAGATGGACTGCCCTGCCGACGTCTGCTGCGCTTGCGCCGGCTTCGTGCCTTCGCCGTCTTGCATTAATATTTGTGTTCCAACTGCATTATTGAGTCGCATTACGAGTTTATTTATGGACGGATTGATGCATGTTAGAATCGAACTTGTATGCACACCAACGCTTAACTAAGTAGTTAATCCGTTTTGCGAGGACTGAATAAAGAGACTTGGATGCTATCCTTTGGGTTTAAAGTTTCTATGCGGTTAGAAATTAAAGTGTAAATAGTACATTACACGGTCAGTTCACACACCTATTAATACATTATTCAGAAAGGTTTTTGCATGTAAACGCTTAAGTCACGTCGCGTGATCGTTGGTTGGACTGTAAAATTGTAGTTTCATAGAAGAACAAAGCGAATCTTTAGCTTTTTTATTTAAAAAAAAAACAGTAATAAACTGCAATGTAATGGTGAACAGGCTTTGATGCAATAAAGTAAGACATAGTAAAAATCGTTTATGCTTTTTATTTGCTTCTGAAATGTTTCAATCTTATATTTACGATACAATCTAAGATTAGATGTTTTAAGAATACATATCATTGTATAAAATAATATTATTATAAAAAGAAACTTTACTTTACTTTTATCTATATTCTAGGCTGTTAGTGTTAAAGAACTTTTCTCAAAATTTTGCATAAAAGTCATCGATTAACAACACATTGTCGAATCGAAGGTGAAAGTTGAGCGTAGAAGAAAAGAAGAGATATACCGGGAGACGAGCATTCCACCGCTCTACTATATTATTATTTATATGTCAAATAATCAAAGACCCCTAAATTCATTATAGCAATTTTTAACAATTCACATTGTTAAAAATTGCTATAATGAATTTAGGAATTTAGAATCTATTATTTTGCATCGTCGCCTTTTAATCGTTTTTTTGAAGACCCCTGGTGGAAAGCAACCACCACCGCCCATAGAGATCAGCAACACCAAGGGATCGCCAAACCGTTGGCAGCCTATACGCTTTCCTTTCTTTCTTTTTTGTTTTTCCTCAAACACTTGCAGGAACACAACAACCCTCAAGGAATTGTTATTTGGTAATCTGTGAGGTGGAGGTACTTTCCAGGTCGAGCAGCTTAAAAATGCCCAACTTCTCTTTTCGCCAGAGCCTCGTTTGTCAGTCAGCAGGGTACGCCACGTACAGGTAAGGTTGGCTTTGGTTCAAAGAGGTCAGGTTTAGTGTGGTTTGATTTGGTTTGTTTATTAATTTTTTACAATAATAACGGAGAATTTTAAGTAATTTATAACAAAGATGAATTACAATTTATATGCTTTATGTAATAATGTAAATATTGTAATTAGAGTATAAAGGATTATTGTAATTATTATCAGTACTTGCCACGTATTAACCGCGTAACTAACGAGATCAAGAAATAAACTTGACCATATAAAAAGGGCAGGCAAAGAGAATGCAGTATGCACTTTTAAGGATGCATGGCCGCAGCTATAACTGGTGTACGAATAGCAACAAAGTTACAATATTTTGATCTTTATCTGTACGACTTTAAAGTCATTATTTGATTGTTCCTTAGTCAACAATTCTGCGAGAAGTGACGAAACCTGATGAACGCTAGTGTATATGACATAAGCTTTACCTACACAATACAACTTTATACGATAAACAGCAACTGTCATAACACCTAAAATACTAAAAATTCGATTTAATAAATATGCGTCCTGCAATTTTGAAATGAACATTGCTTGTTTGGTACATTAATTCATTCAACATTTCGTTAAATTAATTAAATAAATTGAACGGGTCACTCACGTCTTTTTTGTCGGGAAAGCCGACTAGTTTCGATCTCAAAAGGAGACCTTCATCAGGTCGAATGTCCAGACACGTCCACCCTTTGTCTCTCGCGCCGGACACATGTGTCCGTGACAAAGGGTGGACGTGTCTGGACATTCGCCCTGATGACCCGTGACTGACTGACAGTGACTGAGTGACCCGTTTAATTTATTTAATTAATTTAGTATAATGTCTCACGTGAGTTTTAATAATATTAATTTTTAAAACTCACTTGAGACATTTCGTTAATTCGTTGAGATTTGTTCTGATGTATTTAGAAAGCCTTGTTCAGTATACAAGTTACCGCTTTGATCTAGATTTTAATTCAGTTTCACTATGACAAGGGGTGTAAGAGGTTCATCAACATCTTTAAACCTAAGCCAACTTCACCTGCACGCGGTACACCCTGCTGACTGACAAACGAAGCTCTATCGAAAAGAGAGGTAGGGAGCGTAATTGTAAGCTACCCGACTGGCGAATGACCTTCATCTCACAGAATGCCGCAGCCAAATAACAATACCCGTGAGGGTTGTTGTGTTCCTGCGAGTGAGTGAGGTCACCAGAAAGGAAGGAGATGCTGCGTTGGCAGCGGGGGTGTCGGCGCGCGAGCGATATCTTATGTTGCGAGCGTTAATATGGCTACGGTAACCGCTTCACATCCGGCGGGCCGTATGCTTATCTGCCACCCGACGTAGTATAAAAAAAAATGACAATTACGTCTATTTTTGAGGATCTATTTAGGCTTAAAATGCCGATCGCACGATAGTGAATACAAAAAAAAAAAAAAAAATGTCTATTCGTGCACATAATATCCATTTCTTCCTTTCTAGTGGTCATCCCAATGACAATAAAACTAATAGACTGTGCTTCCTGGGAGCGACTTTACATTCGCCAAACATCCGATATTTTATTGAACACTGCGCGATCAAAAATAGAATATATAAACTGTAACTGTATAGTTATTTAAACAGTAGCTGTGCCCGCGACTTCGTCCGCGCGGAAAAGTTATTTATTTAATATTAATAGAAATAAATTAAATTTCTAAAATAAAAGTAGCCTATGTTACTCCTTATTACATCAGCTTTCTAGCCCGAACAAACAGACAGACAAATACGAGTAAAAATTAAAAAAAAATATGTTATTATGGTATAATATGTACCGTGTACACCACCATCCATATGCATTTAGTAAAAAGCGGTTATATTACAAACAGACACTCCAATCTTATTTATCTGTATAGATTATATACATGCTAATGTGTCAAAAGAAGGTACTGAAAGAATATTTTTACGTTTCTTATGTGACATGATTTTATTAAGAGAAAATTTGCTAGAAATACGGTACGAGCTACGTGACTGTAGAAATAACTTCGCTTTATTCAAAACATTTCTTCGCCTTGACATCTGATACATATCTTATTAATAATAAATCTTTTTAAAATATTTTTTTTATCAATATATTATACTTTTGTAGGTTAAAAATATTATCCATATACGAGTATGTTATGTTCAATATAATAAATTAGTTATTATTCACACTGATTGGGCAATGTAATAATTGCCAGGTAGCAACATTTTTTGGTTAGATTTGAGTTAGTCTTCGGTGACGATAGGGTATTCTTGAGTCCCGTCACCGGAAATATTAGTTTACGAAAAAGTCTTTTAATTCTTCTGGCTAATATATAGCCTATGACACTCACAAATAACGTGGTTTCTTATCGCTAATAGAATTTTCAAAAATAACGTGGCTTCTTATCGCTAAAAGAATTTTCAAAAATAACGTGGCTTCTTATCGCTAAAAGAATTTTCAAAATCCGGTTCAGTAGATCAGTAGATCCCTGTACAACCTCATAAACTCATAAACTTTTTATTTGATCTACACTACTTTGTGTGTTTGCTTGCAGTTAGTTCATGCCAACTACTACTGGCCGGCACCCACACACTACCATTAGTAGATGCATGCGACTACTGTGGCTGCTTTCGTCGTCTCTATTCCAGCTGCTGCGGTCGTCTCCGGGACTCCCTAACAGAAGAAAAATGCGATTGCCGCCGCCTCAGCTCTAGTGGTCGTCTCTTGCGACACGTGTTTCGCCTCTTAAGAGAGGCATCAGAGAGAGGTTTCAGACGTTGGACAGTCGCAGAGAAGACCGCAGCAGCTGGAGCAGAGATGATCAAAGAAGCCACGGCAGTCGCATGCAACTAACGGTAGTGGGTAGGTGCCGCCCAGCAGTACTTTACATGATCTGACAGTGGCGGAAGCATGCAAAGTAGTGTAGATCAAATTGCCTGACAATTTATTACATTGGTCCAATTTATTATATAGACCGTAATATATATAAAATTATTTAAAATTTATATTTAGATTATACATATAATACCTATAGTAAGATTTAAAATATTTATCTTGTGTTACGGTGTTTGTGGTCGCAGTAGTATTACAATACTTAATAAAATATTATACCTTATGTAGGTATAATATTTTATTAAGTATTAATAAGGTAGAAATTTGATTTTTCTACCTATATGGTAGAAATTTTATTTGGGTTTTATCTATTTATATTTAACCCCTGGTTAAAATGATTGTTATAAAAAAGTATACAGATACAGGGGTGTAAGTGGTTCCTCAACATCTATGAACCAAAGCCAACTTCACCTGCACGCGGTGCACCCTGCTGACTGACAAACGAAGCTCTGGCGAAAAGAGAGGTAGGGAGCGTAATTGTAAGCTACCCGACTGGGGAATGTACCTCCACCTCACAGAATACCGCAGCCAAATAACAATTCCCTTGAGGCTTGTTGTGTTTCTGCGAGTGAGTGAGGTCACCAGAAATGAAGGAGATGCTGCATTGGCAGCGGGGGTGGCGGCGCGCGAGCGATATTTTATGTTGCGAGCGTTAATATGGCTACGGTAACCGCTTCACATCAGGCGGGCCGTATGCTTGTCTGCCACACGACGTAGTATAAAAAAAAAAAAAAAAAAAAAAAAAAAAAAAACAGATCTGTCTATCTATTCTGTATGTCTGCCAAAGTTTCCAATTAGTTTTTATCTTGTTTGAAAGGTGACTTGGCCAAGAGTGTTCTTAGCTATGAATTATGAATCAAGAAAACCTGTTTGATGGACATGGAGAGGTGTTTTATTTTTTAATTTACACTTGTTACAATATTAGTGATAGTGCATTAAATATAACACAATAAGAAAGTGTTTCACCTTATATTAATAATAGACACTAAGAAATGTCAATGGACATTATTCTTAGACTATAATATTTTAAGTTTATGTTAAAGTTAAATTACTTATTAGCCCGTAAGCTAGATCGTAATATTTTAAAGTATCATGCTTTATAGAATAAAAAAATAATCTTGTTACCGAATAGTTAATAAGGGGTTAGGAAACTTATTTCACTGTTCATAACAGGAACCCATTAATCGAAGTGTTTGATCTCCCACTACACTAATTTTATTGCAATACTGTTAAAGAAATGGGTCAACGATTCACCCTACGTCACAGACATAAAAGTAAACGAAAAACTAAAAATACATATCTAAAAACGTATTTAGAATAACAATGGCCAAGCGGTTGTTAATTTAGCATTAAATAAAAAAACAAGGTGTACCTTAACACATGTGTAATAGAATCTATAATCGTATGTTGCAAATGTATGGACGGATACAATGTATGAGTCACCGGAACATTGCGCCGAATATTGTCCGCAACTCACCTGAGTGAATGGGAAGAGCCAGTAATGAATACTAATTCAAATGTATATATTGTATTGTATGTAACATGTAGTAACCGATTGACGATATTATTGTTTGATTGGGAAGTCATTTGTCGCCGTAAATTATCACGTCGAGACAGGTGTCAAGCGAGACCCCCAAGCATTATCGAAGATCGCGTATGCCATTAGAATACCGTAACCGAAAACATACTACACCAAAAATATTCATAACTAGCTGACCCGTGACCACTTTTTTTTATACTACGTTGGGTGGTAGACAAGCATACGGCCCGCCTGATGTGACGCGGCTACCGTAGCCATATTAACGCTCGCAACATAAAATATCGCTAGCGCGCCGCCACCCCCGCTGCCAACTGAGCATCTCCTTCCTTTCTGGTTACTCACTCCCAAGAACACGACAACCCTCAAGGTAATTGTTATTTGGCTGTGGTATTCTGTGAGGTGGAGTGTACATTCACCAGTTGGGTAGCTTACAATTACGCTCCCTACCTCTCTTTTCGGCAGAGCTTCATTTGTCAGTCAGCAGGGTGCATCGCGTGCAGGTGAACTTGGCTTTGGTTCAAAGATGTAGATAAACCAAAACACACATACAACTTCGATTTGTCACTTTTAAATATTAACTTTGGCTATAATTTCCTTTAGGACCTTGCAAAATATTGAACTAGTTAGATTTTTCTATAAAAACGTTATCGTTGTGATGCATAATTATCACTAATTCACATGTAAATAGTACACGCAACAGATAGTTGAACAGTGAAAATGCATCTATCCTGCTCTGACAAACCAGTTGCATTATGTTTTTTATACATCTGTCTTTGTCATGGCACAGCTATATTTATCTCGGAGACGCAGTTTCCGGCTAAACATCGTTTGGAGAAGGCCGGCGGACCGACCAGTTGCAATGCATCAGTCTAAATAAAAATTTGCCGGAATTGAGATGGACTTTTTCGTTCAAATGTAGGCTAAAATTATACATATAAAAATGATTCGTTGCTATACGCACATATTAAGGACTAATGTGACTTAGGATTACAGTATAGTAGTGTGTTTGTGTCACCGAACTAGGATTTTTCGCTACGCTTACATTCTTATGTAGGTGGATACCTAATATAACAACACAAACTATGGATTGTGTTATTATATTAGGTATCCACCTACGTAAGGTAGTGATTTATAATTTACTTTGTCTAAGTGTATTGTATCGTATATCCCTACTAACCTACTAATATTATAAATGTATATGTGAGTTTGTTTGTTACACTATCACGCCGAAACTACTCAACCGATCATCATGAAATTTTGTACACAAATTCTCAAAGGTATATAGGACATAGCATACTTTTTATAAAAATAAAAGTAAATGCGGGCGAAGCCGCAGGTGAAGACTAGTAGAATATAAAATTTTATCCAGGTATCATTTTGATTTGTTATTTACATTTTGAAGATCATATAATAATTTTGCAATACTTTAAGAATAATATTATTAGTAAGTGAAACTTAATTAGCATTTACATAACATGCAAAAGTCAATAACTTACATAATATCAAATTGTTTTCAGAATTGGTGAATAAACGCCGGATGCTGAATTAGGTTAGCGATAATATTTGAAACAAAAACATAGACTGAAATGTTTTGAGGAAAACGTTTAATTGTGTCTATTATATTATGTTGTAAGATAAAGATCTAAAGGTACAGTAAAGGACAGGTATCATACCTGTCATAATGTTAATGAGCTCACTAAAGTGTTCAAACTGGTGGTGATGTCGTGTGACGGGTCGCTGCATTCCCAATAAAATGGTTGAATACGGCGATGGCTGCCCCATGCATCAACTCGTGATCGGGTGCTGCCAGAAGGGACTGTTCTGCCATTAATAATGAAAGCTTATTGCATTTGTCTAACTAGTATCATAAATGAACTTCTAAACTTTAGAGAGGTACAAGTGTCACTCATTACATTAGTTAAGAGTTTAATTAAAAATAGGCACTGGAGAAAGTCATATAATTTTCATTAAATTACAAAAATGTTGCCTGACTTCCAAAGAAAAAAAGAGAATAATGATGGGTCATAATTATCATTCCATAGGTACCATACCCATTGGCTATCAGGAGCCCTACCGCCTAAGCTAAAGGCGATTCCGATTGAATATTTTGATTTCAATAATAGGACTTAAGTTTAATCTTCAGCTTAGTCGGCAGTGCTGTTATCGGGGTGTAAGTGGTTTATCAACATCTTTGAACCAAAGCTAACTTCACCTGCACGTGGTGCACCCTGCTGACTGACAAACGAAGCTCTGGCGAAAAAAGAGGTAGGGAGCGCAATTGTAAGCTACCCGACTGGGGAACCTCCACCTCACAGAATACCGCAGCCAAATAACAATTCCTTTGATGGTTGTTGTGTTCCTGCGAGTGAGTGAGGTCACCAGAAAAGAAGGAGATGCTGCGTTGGCAGCGGGGGTGACGGCGCGCAAGTGATATATTATGTTGCGAGCGTTAATACGGTTACGGTAACCGCTTCACATCAGGCGGGCCGTATGCTTGTCTCCCACCCGACGTAGTATAAAAAAAAAAAATTGGGTTTCTACCAGCTAAGCAAACACGATAACCGCCAATCTAAGCTGATATTCGACTTTCGCAAACAAAAAGTCCGATGGTAATAGGCTTCAGTTTCGGCGGTAGGGGCCCTCGATTATAAACATTATTTACAAAACCATAAAAGATAGGTGTATTATGGAAACGAGTTGTTTATTTCACGACACATTTATGTTTGCAGATGGTAGACGGTGATAACTACAGGTTTCGGAGAAATTTTAATTATTTCGTTAATGCACTGCTCCTTTCAGCTCTGTTCCACTTATTCTCTTTCTTTGTGAAACAAGGGTAAAACTTAAAGTCCTTGTTTTTTTGAAGTTCGCTCAGTGGTCACAAACCTGAGGTATATTACCCCGCAAGGGTAAAACAAGGATTCTGTAGGGTAATAAAGCTAATAAAGATAACAAATAAGTTCAGTCTAAACTAAACTTTTCTTTACTCTTACGAATTTACCCCCTTATAGGGGGTAAATTCGTAAGAGAAAATTATGTAAATAGGTAAATTCGTAATGAATGAAAATATGATTTTACTTATTTATATAAATAAATGGGGTAAATCATATTTACTTATTATGAAAATATGATTTACCCCCTATAAGGGGGTAAACCCCCTATAAGGGGGTAAATTCATTTTCTTTTAATGGTCTTGCGGGTAATATCATTGAAAAGGTTAACACAGATTTATGAAAAAAAATATTAAATATTTAACCTAATGTTGTTTTTTACATTAAAGACAGTCGTATTAGTAGCTATAGGGATGGTTAATGTGTGTAATTTTGTTAATCAAAAATATGATTTTCGTCTCTGATGATCTTTTTACGAAAGATAACTTTTAACAATTTAATGGATTAAATTCAAATAACGCAATAATAGTTCATTCGCGTCGAGTGTCTAAAGGATGAAGAGGTTCTGAATAATACTGAAGTCAAAGCCAACTTGGTTAGATTCTTTGTTATCATTAGATGACAGTCGTTAAGTCAGTGGACTTTAGGCGACTTGAAAACACTGGCCTCCGCCAACCCGCAGTTGAGCAGCGTGGTGAAGTATCTAAAATCCCTTCGATTGAAGAGGCCCGTATCCCAGCAGTGAGATGAATAAGGCTTGACGACGAACGTGATCAAGAGGTGTATAAACACGAATAAGGAAGTAAACAAAACAGTAGATAGGTAACAGAAAACTATATCAGTAAATTTTATTTGTTTAGGTAAATTGGTACATAACAGCCCAGCGGCAAGCGGCACTAGACCTCCGCCGCATTATTATGCAAATGGTGAGGTCCCGAAGCCGTGAATTTAATCACGATCGAGTTTAATTACTTTCGATGAAGCTCCAGCTGCTAATTAGAGCACCTGAGCCGTGGGCCAATTTTGAAATGCTAATTCTAATTACATAATAAATGGTCAACTAGACAAGTAAGACAAAATGTGTCTAAAATTTAGTGGACAGCTATTGCTTACACAACGTATGAGTATTTATTTACTTATTGTATATTATTGACGTTATCAAACGTCTTATACGATGAACCCGGTTGCACGCACGAAAAAGCATGACTTATTGTTACGTACAAGTGCAAGCGAGAGCGCGAATATAAAAAAAAATCCTCTGTATTATGCCTACGTCTCAGGAGTCACAGGAGTGTATGAGTAGGTCATTCATTATCGTATGTAATGTATTGTGTAAGTATTGCTGATTATCTGTACTCAAATAAACTTTTGTATTAAAATTGAAGCTCTACTTAAACAATGTTAAAAAGATTCAACTGATTGGTACAGCGATAAAACTAATACTATGTACAGTATGGCCACTCCCTGCCGCTCACTCTCGTATCGACCGCACCTCCCCTCTAAAATGAATCTAGACTAGAACAGTTTCATTCTATGACGCCGCACGCACACACGCTTATGTCCCCGTTTTGCACAGACGCCATTGATTATGTAGTACTTAGTAAACTCCGCGACATTTGTATGGAGTGGCCGGGGTGTGATTATAATATGCTATAAGAGGTGTAGTGGATACTTTTTCTCCGATATTTTTATGTACTGATAATAATACTCAGAAATTCATAATACTTATAACCTAACTCATAACGTTCAATCATCATAATCATGATGATGATGTTATGAGTTATTTTGAATGAAAATGATGATAACGACTGCAATTCACTCTGTCGCACTTATTTGTGTCAATTGGATGCTTTATCCAACAGTGGTGTTTATAATAAAAGTACTTTTCGTAGTATTGTTCACTAAAAGTCAATTCAACGTAAATGTATTGTTATAATAAGCTTTATTATCGTGGCGCTTAGGTTGCAAATGCAATAACAGCGATACGATACACGCAGATGTAGCGAATAGCACTGATAGTCATAACCGGCCGAAAATAGGTTAACTTGATGACCTCCAACGATGATTTAATTATAATATTTCGGAATCAAAGTTTTAATTATTAGTTAATAGGCACATAATATTTTTTTTATTCCTATTGTAATAATTATTGTCTGAGGTATAACTAATATTTTATTGACCAGACAAATCTCAGACCAGTACACTGTACCATAATATAATGCATTGCGAGTTATACAATACCATAATAATCGTCATTTTATGGCAACAAAACAGTCAACAGAAACTGTTACATAATTTCAACACGACGAATACAAGCCCGGCTAGCTCAGTCGGTAGAGCATGAGACTCTTAATCTCAGGGTCGTGGGTTCGAGCCCCACGTTGGGCGAATATTTTTACCATTCAATTTTTTTTTATGTTTTCAAAAATAAACATGTTAGAGTATTTAAATACTTCAAAGTATTTTTATACTATAAATCGACTACTGGCCAATATTTAATTGCTCCCATATTTCATGCATATACTTCAGTTCGGTTGAAATGAACGTCTGGAACGTTTTATACCTAGTCTAATATCAGAAACTCAGAACCACTGAAACATATTAACTTAGTCCAGTTAGTTTATGCAAGCCACTCGTAAACATAACCTACTTCGCGGCTTATCTCTTCATACTTCCTAGAAGTACATCTGTCATACCTATGCACTAAGTGGATTAATTGACTCAGTTAGTATCTAGTCGGTTCATAACACTGACCGACGCATGAAAAGGTGTTAATCTGTGTTAATTTAATATGAGTCATGCCTAACAGCTGTGTCCCATTGGGGCCAATAGATATTGTCTCCCAATTATTATTACCAATCACAGACCAAGTTGATTTCTGTAATACTAATAGCGATCCGTCCCGGCTTTGTCTGGTACAGTTTTTTTTTTTTGCTAATAACAAAACTTGCTCACTACACTATAGAATAGAACTTGTAAGGGTGTTTTCCCTTACGTTGATTAGTGACTTGTTTGCTTGCTGTGGAGTGCAGAAAGGAAAGATCACCAAAAGTTGAAGTTAATATAATTAGGTGATTACAAACAAGTCAGATATTGGCAATTCCTTTCTCCAATATGTATTGGTTCGATGTTATGATAGCACTCACCGATATTAGTGAGAATATTTACTTTTATAGTAATCAAATATGACGCGTGCGCGCGTAGTCGCCGCATCAGCAAAATATAAAATAAACATGTGTGGTGTAAACCGTACAGAACTGGTATACTTTTGATATACACAGAGAGCTGAAACTGGTTACAAGGGTTGGTTCAAACTGTAATAGAAGTTTTTTTTATACTACATCGGGTGGTAGACAAGCGTATGGCCCGCCTGATGTGAAGTCGTTACCGTAGCCATATTAACGCTCGCAACATGAAATATCGCTCGCGCGCTGCCACCCCCGCTGTTAACACAGCAACTCTTTCTTTTCTGGTGACCTCACTCACTCGCAGGAACACAACATGGGATTTGTTATTGGGCTGCGGTATTCTATGAGGAGGAGGTACTTCCCCAGTCAGGTAGCTTACAGTTGCGCTTCCTACCTCCCTTTTCGCCGCAGCCTCGTTTGTCAGTCAGCAGGGTGCACAGGTGAGGTTGGCTTTGGTTCAAAATTTAAAGACCCCAACACAAGCCAAAAAAAGTACAAGTAATACAAATTTGTAGTATACATAAATGATTTAAAATTGTGCTAAAATTATTTCCTGAGAATAGCATTGTGTATGAAGCGAAAGCTAATATGCTTTCTGTACTTTGGCAAAACGCCCGCTTTTTACCAACGTGCGGTTCGTTATTTTACACTGAGTCACTCGAAAGGAACATACTACTTTCATTGAATATTTCAATATTTATCACACCTTTGTAATGTGTTCCGTTATGTACGTATACTTTGCCAAAAATACCCGTGACCTGAGTAACGACATTCCGGGAAAAAATATTTAGAATTTGATATTTTTGAACAAGGAATTTGTTTTACAATACCATAGAGAAAGGTATTCTTTATCGTCGTTGACAATACTGACTTTTTATTGTTTTAAAACCATAGATAGATAAAGAAATAAGTTATTGCTTCAGACACATCCGTACTAAAATTATTATTGTGAATGTGAGTCTGTTTGTTACGCAGTCACGTCGAAACTACTCAACCGATCATTATGAAACTTTGTATTCTCAAAGGAAGGACATAGAATACTTTATAATAAAAAAAAAGTAAACGCGGGCGAAGCCGCTGGTGGAAGCTAGTATAAAATATTGCTGACACAGATGAAATTTGTGGCTGAGAGGAGATTATCCAAAATAAGCACAGCGTATGTGCCACAGTAGAAACAAAATGGATTGAGGTCATTATATAGAACTGCTCACGAATACCGTAGCCAAATAACAACTCCCTTGAGGGTCGGTATGTGTGAGTGAGGTCACCAGAAAGGAAGGAATTGCTGCGAGCGATATTTCACGTTGCGAGCGTTAATATGGCTACGGTAACCGCTTGACATCAGGCGGGCCGTATGCTAAAATGCTACCCGACGTGGTATAAAAAAAAACATCGCAATAAACCTGGTCTCATCATCATACAAACCCAGTCAAAATATTCATAATACCTACTATTACGTTAGCTTATTTACTATGACTTTATCTTTGAGAACCCAGAGATAAAGAGATTAACAATGATGCACATTATTAACCGCTTTTCATATCTTGTCTCTTAACGAATGAATCTATACATAATACAAATATTTTTTTTTTTGACCGGCTGACAGAAAGCAGAGCAATAAGTTTATTGCAGTTTGTCTCATTCCGTGCTGCCCAACCAGCCCATAGTTTCCTAGTAAATCTACTTGAAGTACTCAAACTACGCAAAGTTATGCAAAGCTGTGTCTAAGCTCGGGCTATCATGATGCGGGACAATGGATCTCTTGCAGTTTGCAGTGCATTTATCTTAGCATCGCATGCACTATATTTCATAAAGTAAGTTTCGAGATTTTTATTTTATCCTTAGAAACTTATTATCTGGTAGGTTTCGCAAATAACTACAAAATCTAATCGTCTCTACGCAACGATTTTATCTACGCTAGTGACTAAAGGCAGCACTGCACTATCACTATAAATCAAAACAGAATTAATTTATTTTATGGCGTGTTAACGTCTTAAAAAATTATGAACGCCGGCTGCATGCACGAAAAAGCATGACACATTTCCACGTCCCGTCTGAGCCGAGCGTGCAAGCGAGAGCGCGAGAGATTGTGACGCATCTATCTCTCTTCCACTCCATCGGTCGATGTTTTCTTATGACGTTATCAATCTTTTTTTTTTATACTACGTCGGGTGGTAGACAAGCATACGGCCCGCCTGATGTAAAGCGGTTACCGTAACCGTATTAACGCTCGCAACATAATATATCACTTGCGCGCCGCCACCCCCGCTGCCAACGCAGCATCTCCTTCTTTACTGGTCTTCTTTATCGTCGGTAAACCGACTTTACAGACTACAATTTATTTTTTAATTAATTTACACAAAAAATATTACACATTCAGAATTGTCAAAAAAAATCGCAATACGATTGCTTTTCTTATAATTAAATGAATAAAAAAGATTCAAGCAAAAAAGTATTCTAGGGATGTCATATTTGTTTTGTTATGTTTATTGCCTATCCCACGACACTTTCAACGAATCCAGTAATATGAAAATAGCTATTAGTTATTGTTCTACATTTAAATTCAAATAAACATTAAAATTTGGTTAATAACCGATGTCGTAAAAACACGACAATACATAGTACCTACCTACACGCGAAACAGATAATGCCTCTAACCGTAGCCGTATTTGTACACTTTTTATACCTACCTCTATTAATATACATATATTATAAATTAATCTTTGGCGATGTCAGCACCTTTTAAATGAATCCTTTTTCATAATTATCTGAAAAAATAAAATATTTCTAAGAAATATTTTATTTTTTCATAGAAATATTTTATTTATATAATAAAACATAGAAATATTTTATTTTTGCCTGCGCTACAAGAAATAAAAAAAAATTAAAATGGCGGCCATTTCACATGGGGGGTTTTTGTCGATAAAATTTAATGAATTATAAGCCCTTAAATTATCGCCAGTCGAAACCCAGACACACTGTATATAGGCTAAAACAATAGACTTTAACTAAGGCTTAAGATTACTCTACGCTATGATTTATAAACTACAAATCTTTTGCATCTAAACGTGTTGTGTATAGCAGCATCTACGCCAGGATTAGCAGAAACGGCACAATACATATCTCGTGCAGTACGCAGCTTGTTTACCGTGCTATCTAACCGCCCAGACACGCTTTGTTTCTATGACATGTCGCCGCCAGACGAACGACTGTTTTTGCCATGGAGTATCTTACGCGTATGTATGTACTCTATACTAAAAACAATAGATCTCTCTATACTGTGGTTTATCTTCCAATCCAAATTAGTCTGAGGTTCACGTCACAATAAGAGAAGAGCTTCGTTGTTATTATACGCCTCTAATGCTAATGTACTTAATTATACTCGTAATGCTTTTGTTCATTATTTTTAAAGTAACTCGGGGCTTCGCCCATGTGGTCACTACCTTAATAAAACTATTTTTCCCTTGAGAATATATTTTTTTTTATATCACTAGGGTGTCAAACAAGTAAACGACACGCCTGATGGAAAGCAGCACAAGAACAATAGCAGACTATTGCCTCTTGTGACACCAGTGGCATCACTCTCGCGTTGCCCTGTAACGCGCACAAGTTAATTTTCCGGTCGTAAAAGAAATCTTGTCAATCCGTTGGTTCCGTTTCACGTGAAAGAAACAAACAAACACACTTTCTCATATAGTGACCAGTGAACGGTGCCCGATCGCCACCCACCCATAAGGAAACTCTGGACTAGATTACTATTTTAATATGTGTAACATAATATAGGCATTTTAATGTTTTAAATGATTAACTCAGTAAGTCAATATGAAATTATGTGAATTATAAATAGGCAATAAATACGCTTTGCATGATTTATGAAATATAAGAACGGGAATTAAGGCGATCATGCTTAAGAGTATTTACATGCCTTTATTATTGCCTGACGTTTCGACCAGTGCGATATCGAAACTAATGCTTAGATTGTTGGTTATTATGTTTAGCTCAGCTGGTAGAAACCCTAGAGCTCTAATCTACTAAGCTTAAAATGTTTGTCAATAACTTTAAGTTATATAACTAGTTAGCCCAATTTATGTAATCAAAAAATCCGGTGGTAATCGTCTTCAGCTTCGAGGTCTTACATTTTAGTTATCGACAAACATCTTCAGTTCTGTCAGTAGAGCTCCAGGGTTTCTACTAGCTCAGATGAACACAATTACCAACAATCTATGCTGAAGTTTGATATTTGCAATCAAAAAATCCGATGGTAATCGGCTTCAGCTTCGGCGGTAGGGCCCCAGGTTGCACCGGCCGTGGTCACAGGATGATTGTCTCAGCGGTGTCACTCTGTCTCCGTGGTCGAGGTCGATGAATCTTCACCTACCTCCGTGTTGTTCGATATACATGTAACTGAGACAGAGTGACACCACTACACTATTACTTATACTGTGCCACTACAGTCAGCCTGTGACCACGGCCGGTGTATGTAAATACCCTTATGCATGATCGCGTTAATTCCCGTTCTTATATTTCATAAAGGTATCTAATGTTATTTTATATACTGCGGCAATAGTATTGCCCAGACGTCGTATATCTTTCGTTCGTAAACGCCTTCAATACGACAGACCGGAATCTATAATCTAGTCTAGAATATGCACCTCGCCACCTACACGGTACGTAAATACAGCGCGGCGCGGTGCACTTTGTTGCATCTCGCAGCTACAGGCTAATGAACAGACGAGGCGTAAACACTTTTATACGAGTAGGTACATTATAGCCCGTCTGGGGAGTAGCAATACTACGGCTAAGAATGACTTATTCCCATCTTCCACCCTGACATTTATGAACAGTCGTGTACATAGGCGTTTGGGTTTAGATTAAACTTTCTTTTATGAATGTGAGAATTATTATAGACCAAATATTATACTGAAGTTAGGGCTGATGCGGCTGCAGCGTTTGCTGCTTGGATCAGAGCTACATATTTGAGCCGTTTGGGGTAGAGACGCTAGGTCCGTGGGGACCATCAGCACATAAACTGTTTCAACAGTTATCAAAAAGATTGATCGAAGTATCACATGACCAAAGGGCTGGCCAATATCTCGGCCAGAGAATTAGCATTGCCATTCAACGTGGCAATGCTGCCAGCCTTTTGGGCACTTTTCAAGTGGGTAACGATTTGGCGGGGCTTCATTATTTATAGTTATTTATTTCTAAGTTATATTTAAGTAGGTATTTTATTTATAAGTTATTTGTATATTATCACACTAGTACATTATTGTAATTATTATGATTTAGATGGACGATAATTGTACTTGTTCTAAAATTTGTTATAGACCATAATAATTACATATCTGTTATCAATTCACTAAGTACGAAATTATTTGGTTAATTATATTGCAATCGTTGAATTATGTATTTTATTTGGCTTTTTTTTAAACGAAAATGAAATCGGAAAACGAAATCATTTACTTGCGTTTCAAGATTGTATACACATTACTTTGTAAAAAAAGTACATACTAACCGATTATTTTATTGATTGTACCTCATTTATGTCAGGTTGGATTAAGGGAACAATAATAATTCAGATAATATATTCCCATCTTCCACCCTGCGATGGGTTGGAAGATGGGACAAACAATTCCCAACTTCCAACCCAGGGTGGAAGCTTAGGGTGGAAGATGGGAATAAGTCCAAAGAATACATGAACCGAATATCTTATCATCCATATATAAATAAATTAAACTATTGTGTCTGTTTGTAATGTCAAAAACGACTATTGATTGCATGTGAATAAGAAAATAATATGAATATATTATTTACTATATTGATATAAAAAAAACATATATTTTGCACATTTCTGCAGAAGTGCAGCAACGACCACCGCAGCCCCAGTTAGTAATGTAGATCATAGCATAGCACAGTAGTATTTTTTACCGGGACATGCGCGTATGAAGTCGCAATCATAAGCTAGTAAATTATAAACTTGATCAGAATTCTTGTTCTGATGACACGACCACGCAAACTGTCACATCATATCTTTTAATCTGCTCATATCTCTATTAACTTGAGTTGGACTTGTCTTGTCTGAGATAAGTATGATTTTGTTTGAAAATACACGTAAGTGTCTATTAGTTGGCTTGGTGCACAACTACTAAATTATTATTATGACGAGCTCGGTGGCCGAATGGCTAGCAATGGCTACTTTGACTCCGAGGTTGCAGGTTCGATCCCCGCAAAAGACAAATATTTGTGTGCATGAACATGTCTGTTTGTCTTGGTCTTGGTATTTTCTATGTATTATATGTATGTATTTATAAATAAAAATGTATTTAAGTATTATATGAGTTATCTAGTCCCCATAGTACAAGCTTTGCTTAGTTTGGGACTAGATGGCAGTGTGTAATTTGTCCAAGAATATTTATTTATTTATTTATTATACGAAATTATATTTATTATTATACGAAATGTAGAAATTTATTTTATAATTTGTCAAAATAACTTCCTTGTTCCTTTCGGACTAGGTATGTACTAAAACTTCTATGATACTTTGTGTTTGTATTTGATGTCATGTAACAATTTTATTTATAATTTCTATTTTTTCTCAATTTCAATATTAATATGTCTAGTTATATTTTCCAAACCACCAGCCACAACTTCCATTCGGTTACTCAAAAACAACGGTTGACTGTAAGAAGTTGAGTTGTTGAGTTGAGTTGAGATTAAGTAATAAACCATTTACTTACATTTAAGGCTCAGACAATCTGCTAAAAGCACGTGGATGTATTTTCCATTTATTCCAGAATTCAGACTATTACCTACAGCAATCTTTCGATGTAAATCTACTGAATACATTTAAAAGTTGCACATTGCAATGCGATGTTTATTGAATACTCTTACTGACTATTAGAAATGTGAAAGTATGGATGGATGTCTGTTAGTCAATCACAAGAACGGCTGATAGGATTTGGATGGAATTTAGCCCAGTGATATAAATATATCTGGACAATTTACACAGCGCCATCTAGTTCCAAATTAAGCGAAATATTATGGGTACTAGACAACTGATGTACTTAAATATATATTTTTTGTTAATAGTACATGTAATACATATAAAACACCCAGACGAAGACAAATAGACATGTTCATGCACACAAATGTTTGTCTTGTGCGGGGATCGAACCCGCGACCTCGGAGTCGAAATAGCCATTGCTAGCCATTAGACCACCAGGCTCGTCAAATAGGACGAAAATCGCGCATAGGCTACTTTTTATCCCGGGAAAAATCATATTCCCACTGGGAAGTAATCTAATTATCCGACTTTAATGAAAATTTCACTGACTTACCTCTACATTATACATATACGTATTTATTTTATTATATTTATTCAATCTACGTATGTATTCAACATAATTTTAGGTAGTATGATCAACATTATTAGAAAATTTGAAAGTAGTCGTATCTATTCTTGTAATATATGTATATATGAAGGAATATTAAATCTATATTCTTAGCATATTCTGTTGCTCTAAACCGAGTAGAAAATAATTATTGGATATCGTTTTAAATTGGCACATACACATATAAGTTCGCCTAGTGTGAATATCAAGAGAAATTATAATATGTAATAGGATAGAGATTATGCATATGGTGTAACACAAATAACCCTATAATATAAAAAAGCTTTTCATATACTGAAGTTGCTTGGAAGATATTTGCCGGGTTGATTATTTTATACCTACTTAACGTAGACTAGTTTTACTTATTTTTAGTTTAAGGTAAATAATATGTTTATCAATAAGGCTCCGTACCCCAAAAAGCTTGAGAACCGCTGCTAGTCTCGAAGGCAAATAAGTGAAAGTACTTCAAGATCCCTATTGCAATGAACCAGTTATCACTTACATAAGTATAACAAACGCGTCCTAGTTGCGCCTGCGCAGGAAACCGCTAAACGCCGCGGTTATGCCGTGTTTAAACTGTAATTAAATCGGACTCAGATTTATACCTACTCCAATTTATCTGGTTATCATCACAATCAGTTTCATTTTGGCTTCTGTAATGCAATCAAATAATCAGATGTCGAGATCAGAGATCGCATCGGTCAATGCAACCTTAATATTATTCAATTATTAAAAGACATGAGACAACATAATTTAATTAGTTAATTCATCACTCATACTTTTGTACGAAAAAGTCTTTACTTTCGATCTCAAACGGAGACCTCCATCAGGGCGCAAAATAGTAATACTGTGGCGCGGGTCTAGATGCAGCTCGATTGGAACTGCGGTTTTAACACTTTTCGCTACTAGGTACTTCTAAAACTAAAAATTTTGAGTGCTGGTGTAATGACGTAAAAGTACATTATTGTCTTGGTAACAAACTAGCATAGGTTTTCTGATATATATTTATATTGACGATCTCGGTGGTCGAATGGCTAACCATGTCCACTTTGATTCCGGGGCCGCGGGTTCGCACAAGACAAATATCTGTGTGCATGTCTGTTTGTCTTAGTATGGGTGTTTTCTGTGTATTATACGTATGTATTTAAAAAAATGTATCTAAGTATATTATCAGTTAACTAGTACACATAGTACAAGCTTTGCTTAGTTGACTAGATCACTGTATAATTCCTCCAAGAATATTATTGTCCAAAGAGTTGTTATTGTATTGAGTAGACAATAATATCCTCCAAGAATATTATTGTCCAAAGAGTTGTTATTGTATTGAATAGACAATAATATCCTCCAAGAATATTATTGTCTATTCATGACATTCTAGGAGTAAGAACTCCTAGAATGTCATTAATAGACTCTTGGCTAACTTATACATATGTGGTTAACGTTTTTCAAGAATGAATTATCAAGCTACATTAAAATATGTACAAACCATTCTCAGAAAGTTAAAATGTTACAATACAATACAATTAATATGATGATAAAATCTTTAATGATAAAATCTTTAGCTTAACTATAAAGCAAAATCTTGTCCACCAAATTTTATACCGTGCAGTCACAATGAATTTTTTTCGAATTTTTCACAATTTGTAACGGTCCGGTCCAGGATATAAATGAGCGGGGACGTCGTCTTCCCGGATCGTGGATTCTCATAGTCGCTAAAAGAGCAGCCCACTCGTCACTTAGCCCATTAATCTCCTCCCAAACCGTCCGTCCGTCTGTCACTGCCAGTAATCTAATACGACACGCCAGCTTTTTGTCCCCCATATTACTGGTACTTTGAGGAAATACGCCTTAAAATGGCCTTTAATCCGTCAAAGGATAATAGCCGCATTTTGGGGGAATCAAAAAATCCGAAGAATTCTGTCTTTTGGGAGAAATAGGTAAAAATTCTAAGAGAATATGCGGGTAATTAACGCGCTCAATTTATTAAAATGTACAAGAGACTTTTGATTTAAAAATGTAATTTATAAGGTCATCTGTCATCTGATATTATAAAGCAGTAAGTGTAACACGGCCACCGTTTCGCCAGTATCAAAATCTCCTAAGGAAGTCTATTAACGGAGGTCTATTTAGCGGAGGTCTATTAGCGGATAGCTCTTGTCTTCCAAATATATATTATGTATATCTCGCGTATAAAAAAAAACATACATCATAGGCTGTAGTAACCGCTTCACATAGAGTCAAGCAGTCAGTGTTACAATCTTCCATCTGAGCTCCATCTGAGATTGATTTAGCTATGGACGAAGGACATATGGACGAACGGGCATTAATGTTCCGTTTTTTTTTTCAATTTTAGTACGGAACGCTATGAATGAGGTAGATTAAATTTTCAAAGGGATGCCAGCGTACACCGCTTTTGTTTTCGATGAAAAGAATCTACACAAAAATGCAAGAGGTCTCGGAAAGTGTGTATATAGAAAAGTATTGTCTGGTAAATCAGACAAGGATTCAGATAACGCAGACAATGCCAGTATAATAAGCAGCCTGTTTCCGGCGAGGTTCAGACGAGACGAAAGCTTACAAGTCGTCAGGATATCTCTTAGACTATTTAGTATGCATGAGACGCCTCGAGGAGTCGGCTACATGTAAATACTTCAATATTTATTTCCGAAACGTATTCTTTGGTTTTGGTTGAAAATATGGTAATTTGTGTATTAATGTTACTCTATTTTATCATAACTAAAAAACAGGAAGGTAGGACTTACCGCATTAATTTCATGATGTGAACTTCGGATGGGTCGAGATCTCGACGGCGCCGCTTCATTTGTAGCCAGGATCGTCAGGAACAATCCCATAACAGCAATAGCTCGCACGCGCACGTCCATTGTCCTCCCTACTGCCGTCATCCACTCCCGTATACCCCGGATGAATTTAAATTTCAAATTAGCGGCTTGCCTTGAACCACCATATATGTCAGCCTCCACCCTCTTTTTATTAATCGATTCTTTTCCGTATATGTCGTTCTGCTTATGCAATTCCAATCGTTCGATTTCTCTGATTTTGTTCGAGTGTCGCCTTTCGAGTTGATTTTCATTTTTGTATATATCCTTATGCGGTATTCTACATCTATCTAAATCAGTCGTTTCGTAAATTCCGTCTATATTATCATTGGAATGGTTATCATATGTTATTATTCCCCCATGTAAAATAGAAGGGGTATTACAAGTAATATTTCTATCGTTATTTGCTATTTGGCGTACTCGTTTTTGCATTTTCATATCTATTAACTCGTCTTCAATGTTGGCAGTGATGTTTGGGTCCATCTCTCTCCGTAGTTCTATATCCGGTAAAAAATCTCTATGACGGTGTTTATGTCCGTTGCATTTATTTGTGTCTATTGACATTATTGCAAATATTGGTTCAGAGTTGGTGCCTATGTGTCAGCTAAGCATGTTATTGCCAAAGTCAAAGGTGGAGAAGTATCTCGTCATCTAGTCTGTTCCTATAGCATGTAGCACTATCATTGAGTTTCCTGTTACCGTGTGCTAGATTAAGTTCTGTGGACGGGATGCTGCGTTATCTCGCTACGTGGGCGGCGTGGCTGTTTGTTCTATACTTATAATATTCTTGTATGCACAAGATATCGAAGCGATTTCTGCAACAAAGTAAAGATAATGTTGATGATGTCTTTCGGGTTGATAACAAGAACAAAACATGTCTTTTTAATTTTGCCATGACCTTTAAAGAAGAGTTCGTGATGTAACTACTATAAAGATCTAATTTAATATTACTTTAAAGTAATTTAACAGTGTTAACATATTAGAAGTCATTTAAAACAAAAAGATATGTACTTATCAGCAAAATATAACATTGAAAACAGGAAATCCATTGATAAGAAAGCTCTCCAAGACGATACTTCTTGACATGCAACTGACTGATAGTGATTAAATTATGTGCTAGAGATAACTTGAGCCCTTCATCAATTTTATTTATAACAATTGTTTATTATGTAAGACAACATTATTTGTGTGATATTATTCGTTTTATTAGGGTTGAGTGAAACCTTTGAGGGACATAATTTCGAAATCAGAAATCAAAGGTACATCTTCAAATCAGGATTACAAGGCTAAAGTCATTTCATTGGTATTAGATTAGTATCATAGTTATCAAGCATAGACCAAGGATCGACACACCTCTTTCAATTCATAGTTAGTTTTTGGTAGGACTAGTTATATTCTTATCGAAAACGCTGTGGTAAAAGAAAAACCTAAGAATTACCGAGTCTTAATGGTAATTATCCGTAATCTTCTATAGTTTTCGGTAACTTCAAACTATAACTACCATTTAATTAGAAAAATCTTAAATTTTACCTCGGAGATTAAGTGAATGTCAAAAATAATAGCGGTTTTAGTAGTTTTGCGTTGTTTTTAGGTTAGGTTAGAGTTTTCTAGTGATCTGCAACAAGAAATAGACGACTACCAAAATGTAATAAATATTCTTATAATGAAATTAACAAGAGAATGCAAATTAATATTCAGAAAATATTTTTTATATAAGGCAGGTTGTGTATACAACTTGACTGATGGCAAGCTGTCACCAAAGTCTATAGACGCTAGCAACACCAGGGCTATACACGTATTGTCGACCCTTTACAAATCCCTAAAAGTTCGAAACTTCAATCTTTTACCATTAAGGCGCTGGCCCTACCGCGGCGGTCTAGCGGTCAGAGTTCCGTGTTCTGCGTTCCGCGTTTACTGTACTGTACGTAGTGTCTTAGCACTTGCACACACAAAAGTCAGACCGCGGCAGTCAAACTCATGTTTTGCGAGGCGATTGTGAACGCGGAAAATAGAACTCTGAACTCTGATCGTTAGACCGCCCGCAGTTAGGCCGGCGCCTAAAACTGGGTAAATATTAGGATTATTGCTAAGTTTCAAAATTTACCGTAGTTTTGGCTTTTACATTGACATTTAACATAATATTGACAGTCGCTTTACTATTTGAAAGATGAGTCCAGTTATTTTATTTAATATCCTATATGCGCCTCTGTAATAATGTAATTTTCAAATAGTAAAGCAACTTTCAAACTCACGAAATTCGCACTCTGTTTTTTATTAATATTCACATAGTATGGTAATGGTGTTATTCATTTTGTTCTCCCTCATTGTTAATTCAACACACAATTTGGATGGTGAATTACCTAGTGAACATAAATTCTGTTTTTATTTTCTGAAATCCTTTTAATTTACTGAAATACGAAAAGCAAGAAAAAGAAAAGTTGGTTTCAGTTTCAGGTGCGGTGTAAGTTCATCATCATCTCTGAACCAAAGTACACCCTGCCCTTGACGACTATGAAACGAGGTTCTGGCGAAAAGAGATGAAGAGAATTTTCTTGAGGGTTGTTATGTTTCTACGAATGAGTGAGGTACATAATATATATACATATATATATATATATATAAATTCCGCGATGTTTGTTCACGATAAACCCTGGAACTGAACCGATCATAAGGAGATTTTCGCATATTGTGTGTAATTTGGCCTAACTTGTGAGATTTTTTAAAAAAGTGAAGAAAAAAGAGGAAGTTATGTTTACAAGCAATTTGATCTACACTACTTTAACTACCTAAAGTTATGTTTCTCGAGTGTATGTATGTGTATTTCTTTGGAACAACCTATAGTCTAAATTGCGTTACTGATTTCACGTATGAGGTGTCATTCGATTCGTCTCAGCTGTGAGAGGTACATACTGTATACAATAACCATATTGAAATAATATACAGTATGTACCTCTCACAGCCAGTATTCAATTCACTCAATTTTTGTTTGCGGATACCATCCGCAAACAAAAATTGAGGATAAAAACAATAAAAAAACATTGTAAGAATTATTTTTAGTCAGGTATTTTGTTTCCTTATTATGGTTCCATTTCCAACTTAGACATATTTTCATTTTTAGGGTTCCGAACCTCAAAAGGAAAAACGGAACCCTTATAAGATCACTTTGTTGTCCGTCTGTCTGTCTGTCTGTCTGTCTGTCTGTCAAGAATTTCTATGTCGAGAATGCGTGGAGGTATCAAGCTGAAATTTGAACTGTATGCTCAGGTCTACGGTCCCATGAAGTTAAAAAAAATCAAACTGCTAAGTTTACGTAGAAAAAAGTTACAGCCGTTTATTCAGCAAAAAACGCATATTTCGACACACTCAAGGGAATCAAAACCTATAGGGTACTTCCCGTTGACCTAGAACTATGAAATTTGGCAAGTAACATCGTTATAGATTACAAGTACAGGAATAAATCTCAAAACTATACATTTGTAAATAGATCTTAAAAAATAGGGGGTCTATATTTTTTATAAGGTGTCGAAATTTCAAATTGAAACTACTAGTTCAAATGGGGTATCATATGAAAGGGCTTGTTGTACACATTGCAAAATATATTTTATTTATTTTTTTCGACGCATTATTTCATATTTATAATTAAAAATATCAAATTTAATAATGATACAACGTACCTACGGAACCCTCAGTGGGCGAGTCCGACTCGCACTTGTCCGGTTTTTTTATGATCTCGGGCTCTACCGCCGAAGCTGAAGCCGATTACCAACGGATTATTTTGAATGCGAAAATAAAATTACTGCTCAGGTTGTTGGTTAATTATATTAAATAATTAAAAATTTCTGGACAATTTACACAGCGCCATCTAGTCCCAAATTAAGCGCAAAACTTGTGTTAGATGGGTATTAGACAACTGATAAATGTACTTAAATACATTTTTTTTTGTAAATACATACTTATAATACTTAGAAAACACCCAGACCAAGACAAATAGACATGTTCATGCACACAAATGTTTGTCTTGTGCGGGAATCGAACCCTCGACCTCGGAGTTAAAGTGGCCATTGCTAACCATTCGACCACCGAGCTCGTCGTTATTTAGCTTAGCTGGTAGTAACCCTAGAGCTCTACTGAAGATAAGTTTTAACTAATTTTATTTTTGTAATCAAAATATTAGACCGGAGTGGGCATCAGCTTAGGCGTTAGGGCCCCTGAGCCTACCCAATATATAAAAATGCCATGTCGGTTTACGATAAACTCAACTACTGAACCGATTTCAACGAAATATTGGCACATTGTGTGTAATTTAGTCCAACTTGTGAGATTGAATAGTTTTTTTTATCTTTTTCATCCATTAATGGTTTAAAATACAAAAGAGATGAAAGCTTACAAGCTTTAAGCTAGCTACTAAATAAAACTCGGAAGAAGTTACGTACGACCGCTAATAAAATTAATCTCTAAAGAAGACTTTTAATAAGCAGCCAGCATTTTAGAATTAATTAGCCGGTCAATTTGTTAGTTATTTACTGAATTTCAGTAGGTACTGGTATGTAAAGTTTGTTATAGTTAAGTTCGTCGTAAACAAGGAAACAAATACGTAGATGATTGGCGAGAATTTCTGGATCAATCATTTAACTAGAAACAGGATAAATATGCGTAACCTTTAATATGTGAAGGAAATACATAAATTGACCTTTAGTCACCGTAACAAGCTAATATAGTAAACACTGGTAGCGTGGTAAATGGAACTCTAATGCTTTGATTTAAGGATTACAGTCCCGAATAAATGTTATAATATTTATTTTTACAAGCAATGTAATCGATTAATTATTTGTTAAATACATGCAGAACAAATAAGTTGCAATTATCACTCTTGCAAAAAAATACACATATTTCCTTATTTCATGTTAATATGTACGATTAATGAATGCGTTTATTGTCATAATAAGGTATTTGTAGAAATGTCTGCCGTATGTATGCCGTGTGGTTTCCGGCAGACTAGAATAGAATCACTCCATCTCTTCCTGTCGATGTCGTACAAGGCGACTAAGGGAAATACATTATAAAACATCGATCAGGCCTCCCCAACCCGTCTGACCAGCGTGGGGAGTGTAGGCCAAATCCTCCTTCTGTCTGGGACGGACGAGAGAGGGTCGTCCTCCTGTAGTGGAGACTATAATGACCTGATGATGATGATAAATGTCTTTTGTTTATAAATAATTTTATTTTATTTCGCATGAAAAATGGCGTGAAAATATTAAAGTCATCATCATAGGTAGTATTTTTTCTATGATTTGTGCCATTTATATTTGTACTATCCTCACGCAGTCTGCTTTCGTATAGTTCGGAACAGTGTTGTATTTACTTTGATTATTATTTTTAAGTTGATTCCTGCCAACTTGCCAAAATATTATAAATATTTTAAAAAAATGGAAAAATTCACTTTCCCCGGCTAAGTGGGATTTGAACCCACGATACAATTTGATTTGATTTACGTAGACGATTTGGTAGCTGAATTGGAAGAACAGTCGACCGGTAATCTAGAGGTGGGTTTAAATCCCACCTTTAATTTTTTTTGAATTTTTCCATTTTTAAAAACATTTATTATAGTTACTTTCCCAGGATTCAAGTTATCTCCATGTCAAATTTAAGCAAAATTGGTCTGGGATGCCGCGAAAGAGAGCGAATACACAAACCTTTGTATTTTAATACTACTTTGTTATTATTTCTTAATAGGATTACGTCAAAGAATACATTCATGATACCAAGTTATGTGTTTTCAGTGGAAGTAGGCCATGAGCAATTAGTACTTATAATACTAATGAGAGCAGTAAAGTAGTAATGGATGATTGTGAATTACGAGTATTTCAGAATTGAATTAATAAAAGAACAAACAACAAGACTCAACACAAGTTAGACGCAAACGCAAGTAGGGACTAACTAAAGGACTAGTTATAAATGACCGCTGCTTTAATTACAGACGTCGACTGAGAGCAAGCAACAAATAAATCATAATATAAATAGCTCTAAATGGCAACATTTCTGTACAAAACATTCGCATGTTCCACAAAACAAAGCACAGTAAAACTAAATAACATACATAACTAAAGTACATAAATTTATGAATGAAAATAATGTAATTAAAAAGGAAATAATCTTATAATAAATTTAAAATCAGCGTAATAAATCAACAACATGCAAACAACTTTGATGTTTCATTAACAACACTTACTTTTGCTCAGTTCGCTCTACTTTACAGCAAAGAAAATGATGAAATCAAAATACTGGATGCAGATATCTCTTTCCTTTGAACTAAACAGAGAAGGATGACAAACGAGCTTACACAGCTGACACTGAAAGCACTAAGAACTTTTCAGAATTCACACAGCGACGAATTATCGGAACAACTTACTCGAAAATGTTAACTAATTCGTTTAGGGACTACGAAATAAATCGATAAGGTTAACATGAGACTAGCCCCAACTACGCGTCGTCGTATAGAATTCGGTAGTTATAGCAGTAAAACCGTTTTTATTTTGTAAGTTCATTGAATACGAGCGTAAATAAAAATAAACAATGTAAATGAACGCAACACGAGGCGCACGTTCGCCGCCACCGCACGCGCGACTTCACTGAAACTAAACTTTTGTTGGTGTATAGAACAGCCTAAGCCCCAAGCTCCTGGCAGTACATTTGTGCATGCGCGTGTTGTACCGAATCAAATGGTAGTGTGTGTGCATGTGCGTTTGTGTATGCTTTGTTTTATATTGACGACGCACAATGAGTGCGTATAATCAAGGAACAGTTTGTTTAATGTTCATTAAAATTTCTTTCGGTTTTGCGTGTTTGCCTTTGTTTTAGTAAGAAGCTTCTGCATGGGCTTTGTGAGAAATGAATTAGGGTAGCTTAGTTAATTTGATGCTCCAATGAACACTTTAAACTCAGCATTGAAAAAATAAAAAACAATGCGTTGAGAGCCTCTTATAATTTTAAGTTCTGCAGTGTTGCAGCGGTCTGTAAACATATTATTATGACAGAGAAACTAGAATGGCCTTACCAAAATTGAAGTCTGATGAAGTAGACCTTTGGACTAGACTATCATTTTAGCGAAATAGGATTCAATTTTGCGCTCCCTCGAGCACCGTCTAGATTACGCTAGGTACGATTCTGGCAATCATAAATAATTATTAGACTCAAGATTTGATATTGAATAACCTTAGTCTGATTGTGAGACAAAGTATAATCCTAGGATTATATGAGGAAAAATTATGCAAACTTTAAAATATTAATTTAAAATTGTGTCTGGATTGGAAATTGTTATTGTTGCTTAACGTAGTATATTCAGAAAATATATGATGTTAAAGGTCTGTAATATAAAAACTATATAATTATGTAAAAGTACTTAAAGGCCTGTTTGTTTCTATTTAATAAATAAATAAAAATATTATTTATTACCTTTTAATTTTGGAAATAATTTTTCATATTTTTTCCTATAAATATGATTAAGAGACACAAAGTATGTTTCTACGGAAATAAGTTTTAGTAACTAAGTACAAATTAGTTTATCATTTTCCTTGTAAGTAATACTCAGCACAAACATTCAATTTTCGTTTATAATGTCATGATTAACAATGATGACACTATTTCCGATTTTGTCGATATCATAGATTTTAATCTGTAAAGTAAACTATTGATTCAATTATTTATAAAACGACAATTTAACTAAGAATATTGATTGAATTTTGGAGTAGGAAGTAAATATTTTAGCACTTTACTTAACGTCGAATGTTCGTCATCTCAGACCCGAGATAAACGTAAGGCAAAAAGGAAAGATGACTGAAAATCTGTAGACGAGGATTAAAAAGCAATCAGATACTTCGTATTCATTCAGCAGGTTTCAATACATAAAATTGATGATACATGAAACAATATTACAAACAGGGGACGGGTACACTGCTATAAAATTCATTTTCAACCAGGAAACAGCACGGGAGACGTAAAAATTTTGACCTCCCCAGCAAAGCTCATAAATTTTACATTTCTGGTACTGAGCTCCAGAGTTATTTCCGTGAGCACTATAATAATAATGTGCATTTGATGGATTCAACGAGAATTGCATAAAGTTTGGAGAAGAGGGACGAATGTAGCATGAAATGATATAAAATCGTACAATATCTGCGTTCAAAGTGTGGCTTTTTCTTAATTGTTATTGAAAAGTTAAATTTTCGGTGAAGGCATTTATAAATCATAGTCATGATAACTACCTACTGATGGATGTAGGCGTGTTCTCTATGCATCTAAACCGCTTCCGGTCGCTCTTTTGAGGTTATCACTTCATCTAGGGCAGGAGTTTCCAACCCACGGTCCGCGGACTATTGGTTGTACTGCAATCTCGAGTAATAGTGCAATGGATTTATACAACAGTTGTCCCTACACTAACATAAACCCTTGTAATGATCCCCGCAAAATAAAGTTCGAAAACCACTGATCTAGAGGGGAGGTGCTTCGTCGTAATATAAAAAATAATATAATATAAAATAATCTTCTATATATAAGTACAAAAATGAATCCCTATTTCCCTTGGTCACGATATCACGCGTGAACGGCTGGATCGATTACGATGATTCTTTTTTTATTGTGAAGATAAGGTTCTTATTAAAGAAAAGTTAAGAATTTTTTTTGTCAGTCATTTGACAGCGAGCGCGAAACCAATTCAATATTCATAGTTATGAAGACAGGTCATCGTGGGACAGCTAGTACTAATATAAATACTACAACCCAAAAAAATTTAATCAGCGAATGACAACAATGATGCTAAGTAGGTACAATAATATTTTCATACATTATCTACCTAGCACATGCTTAGTACCTCGACTGTTTAAAAGTACGTGTTATAATCAACAATGCAAGTTTTAATTTTTAATGCACATACAGTCCTACTGCGTATAAGGTATACGCTATCTAATAAGGTTCTGTACGTGTCCGTGCTTCAGTAGGCGCCGGCGGCAGACGTGACTTTGACCCACGACCCGCTCCTTCCAACGACGGCGGCGGCGGCGGCGGCGTGTACATTATCACAAAATGCTTGTGGTGCTATAACTTAGTGCATATATGTACGAGTATGCTATCAAAATCATATATGTATGCAGAGCAGATATATGTATATGATTTTAATAAAAATATTTAATGCATTCTAAAGGCTCCATGAGATTTTATGGAATGAAATCAATACTTCCAAACTAATATTAAAATGTGAAAGTGTAATTTTGTTTGTTTGTCCTTATTTCACGTCGACAGTAACGACCGGATTGCCATGATTTTTTTTTTTGGAGATAGTTTAAGGCCATATGCCATAGGCTACTTATTATCCTGGAAAAACATCTTATTCCCACAGGAAAAAATAAAGTTTGTAATCATTTTGTCCTTCTATCACGTCGAAAGGAACCTAAGTAGCGACATTATTTTTTAACAGGGGTTACTTTTCGGCCTGGAGAGTGACATAGGCTCCTTTTTATCCAGGAGAAACATTTTATTCCCACAGAGTATAAAAATTACAACAAGAAAAAAATATACACAAACCAATTGCAGCTCCCCTGGACCACGCGGGCGATGCCGCGGGTAACAGCTAGAGAAATTATAAATTCTGCCATTGGACCGTTGCGGGCACTTAGACACGTCTTACACATTTTTATTATTAGTTCTCTTTTTTATTTGTATTTTTTTATGTCTACAAGCATTTCGGTATTGACCATTGGCGAAGGAAAAATGCTTTTTTACTACGTCGGGTAGCAGACAAGCATACGGTCGGTTCGAAACTACAATTTGCAAATGGCGATCTGGAGTCGGGATACACCCGTCGTGAAAGAATTGGGAAAGTAAGTAATAGGAAGGCGACTGCTCAGCTCCCTATGGAATTGATAACATTGAAACGAGATGGTAGCCCGTGCAATATCAGTCAGTGACAGCGACGGACGGAATATGCTGGGTCAAACAATGTAAGTATCTGCAGGTGGGTGAAGTAGGAGAGAAGGAAAAAGACAATAGGGAAATGAATAGAGGTTTTGCTGTGCAGCCCTGACAGACCAGGCAGTCATGCTCACTAAAGTATTCAAACTGGTGGTGGTGTCGTGTGACGCCGCATTCCCAATAAAATGGTTAAATGCGGCGGTGGCTGCATGCATGGGGATGCATCAACTAGTGAACGGGTGCTGCCAGAGGTGACTGGTCGGCCTTGGTTGTCATAGTTGCAAGGCAAACAAAAGGAGGATTTAGATTAAGTAGTATTAGATAATAATTTAATTATTAGCATAACAGCGACGTGCAGTTAATAAATTGTAAGAAAATTGTGACAGAATAAATATAGTTTAAAAAATCTAAAAAAAACACGCTTTTAAAGCACATCAAACAGTTATTTGGGTGCGGAATTCTGTGAAGTGGAGGTACTTCCCCAGTCGAGCACCTTAAAAAATACGCTATGCCCTACCTCTTTTTTCGCCAGAGCCTCGTCAGTCAGAAGGGTGCACCACGTGCAGGTGAGGTTGTATTGTTCCCGATACGTTTGTTACAACCTTGAAACCTGATCGTGTTCAAAGTCGATCACGTGGCCTTTCTCACAAGTGCACACACGACTATGATACGATATTCCATCATGGAATGCCATTGCCTATCTTCCGGCTTCATCATCAGACCTTAAAACCTAATCGTGGGCAAAGTTCATTACAAGACTTTTCTAAGAAATCCAAAAACAGCTATGATACGATTTTCCATCATGAAGTTCCAGTTCATATCTTCCGGCTCCATCATCAGATCAGTTCGACAGTACCACATTATTGTATTGTCATCAGAACTACATACAACTGCCAATTTTCATTACGCTACGATCCTTGGAAGATGGTTAAATTGGTTACCTTAGATTCCATTACATAGTTAGGTACACACGTCGACCTAATAAAAGTGGTGTGCCTTATTTCGGCACTGCCCAGGTCTCAGATCTTGATTTTAACTAGACAAAAAATTAGTCGTTAATTTGTCGAAATTTGTCGCCCAAAGCAAAAAATTTGTCGGTCTCCCGTTAAAGAGTTATAAGGTTTTTTTTGTGGCAGTGCCGAAATAAGCTTATTTCGGCACAGCCCACTCGGGATCTATTAAACTACAAAACATAGCGAAGATATGATTTTCCCCAGAATTAGTTGTCAATTTGTCGAATTCATACACCAAATATCAGAATTAGTCGACCTCCCGTTAAATAGTTAAAAGTATTTTTTTGTGGCAGTGCCGAAATAAGCCTTATTTCGGCACTGCACAAAAAAACTACAACACCTAGCGAAAGTCTGATTTCACCAAGATGTTGCCTTGAATTTGTCGGATATAAAACACAACTGGTCGATGCGTAATTAAAAAGTTACACGCATTTTAATAATTCTCATAATAAGTATAGTCCGAGATCTTGCATCAAAATTGTATCATGCACAAAATGCAACCATATATGCGGCCATACTGCGACTTCATATAATAAGCAGTAATTAAACAATACAAAAATTCTCTACGATCACGAACTTTCCTGATAGATAGCTCAGTTAAAAAGAGCAGTCGACCGATAATCGAGGGGTCTTTGGTTCGAATCCCACCTAGTCTAAGTAGGTGATTTTTTTTTTTTTAATATTTGTAATACTCGTATACTATAATATAACATATGGTTTACAACAGCTAGAACAACATCGTACAATCTCTGTTTAATAAAGGAAACTGATGTTACCCTCCTCAGGTTAGATCTTATTGGTCGGAACTACTTGTTATCTGTCATCAGCTTTATAACTCCGACAGAATCCCTATTTTGCGTTCGCGGGGATAATTTCAGGGGGTCACTGATCCGATGCCAACCTATACTCCTTCCTTTCTTTCTGGTGACCTCACTCACTCGCAGGAACGTAACAACCCTCAAGGGAATTGTTACTTGGCTGAGGTATTCTGTGAGGAGGAGGTCCCTCAGGTTCGGAAACACTGTCTATAGGTTACGTTAACCGCTTCAAAAATCGGACTAAGTGTACAATTCGGACACAATATATTCGGCGTCTTGTCCGAATAAACACATTTGAATTTTAATATTTTTTCACTAACGATTCGGACACCATTAAAATATTAAAACTGTTCTACTAATCGGACCGTTTATTTGAAACCCTTCACGGTATAAAACAAACAGTACACAAATTGCACGCTAATGAGTAAAAATTGCAGACAAGTTGACTTTCCTGGGATAAAGGATAACTTTAACATACAAATTACAACTGAGCAAATCTGGAATTTAAACATAAAATTTACCTCGAATTCACGCCTGACCTGCCCTAAAAACATTTGTCCATATCATGAGATGATGAGTAACAGGTTTCGGGCCCGTCACAACTCTAGAGGTCGGAACCACTAATTTCCTAGTACTTGACCCAGATGGATATACTTGTATTAACCGTTAAGCGATCATGCAATGACTAATGCGACCCAGACGAATAAAAACATTACTTTTGCTGTTTTCTCTAGCTTTGTTTTTATAAAACCAAGGGCAAAGGTACACGTGACTGGGGACTTTAACCACAGAATAACTAATAGCTTTGACTATAGATTATGATAATGTTGTAACTAATGATTTATCTATCAACCATATATAGAGTATACAATGTAATATAAATAGGAAGTATATATGTCTGTGACTGACTGCTAAAAGAAAAAGATGCTATGTTGATTATTTTTATGTCTTATGAGTATTAAACATGGATATATCACGTTATTAAGTATCATCCCAGAGAATAAGGGCTTGGGGTGTAAGTAGTTCATCAATATCTCTGAACCAAAACCATCCACAGCTGCACGTGATACACCTTGCTGACGGACATACGAGGTTCTGACAAAAGGAGAGGTAGGGCATAGCGTATTTTTTTAAGCTGCCCAACTGAGGAAGTACCTCCACCTTATAGAATACCGCAACCAAGTAACAATTCCCTTGAGGGTTGTTGTGTTCCTTCGAGCGAGTGAGGTCACCAGCAAGAAAGGAAGGAGTATAGGCTGGCAATGGATCAGTGACCCCTTGGTGTTGCTGATCTCCATGGGCGATGGTGATTGCTTCCCTGTAAAGACCAGAGAAGGTCAATCTTCCAATATCCTGTCCCATTAACATACCCTAATATCCTTTAAATAAATGTTCTATCAGAGCTTGAGAATCTACACTGCATTTAATAATCCAAAGTAAAGCTGAAGCTCAGACCCTTTCTACTATGAAATACTTTCAGTTCGGTCGATCGATGCAGACTTTTTTATGACCCGGCTGTAGAAGTTCTACTAAAAGAATCAAATAATAACGATTTCCTGTATATTTTCATCGATGTAAACAGTAACTTGGCTAATGCAACTAGTTTCATTCTAGCTTTCTACAAAATAATACGCAGGTTTTTATAAAAATGATTGTCATTGTCGTAAGCCTATTTCTGCCCACTGCCAGGTATAGGCTTCCCACACACGGATGGTGGTTTATTTATCGGAAATTCCACCAAACGCGGCTTGCTGCATTTCACACCTAATCGCTTTCGGGTGCTTATTTCAGGTCATCAGAACTTATTATATGTACATAAATATTTTTATGAAATTACAAATAAATATCTTAATAAAACTTATGAGGAAAAATTAGTATTTTTGACTGATACTTTCCATTTCGAATTCGAATAACCGTTCGTACACCTGTTAAGTTCAGTCTACACACAGTGCATAATATGCGTTTTAATTTATATTCGCGATTAAAAAAAAAAACTCCCAAATCAGTAGGCGATTTTTGAGTTCGATTTATTACCACCAGTTGCGACTGACAGCGCAACTATTATATAATAATAATAAGGTCCGCAGGGCAGCTTGTGGCGAGCTGTTGCGTGAGTAACGACACCTCGGACCCGAGTCTCCAGTCGGTCGGTCGGTCAGGGCCGTCGTTCGTCTCCGGTGTGTCTTCATCTGTCGGAGTGCAAACACAAGAAGGCCCACAGGACTCTCAGCTCTGGCTTGCCTTCATTGGCCATCCAGAGAGGAGCCGTTAGAGCTATATGCTCCAGGAGTGGAAGTGTTAAAGGGCATTACCCCGCGAGTAACTTCGGAGAAAGCGCAGCACACATCTCGACACCCCTGAGTCACTCACACCGGTGTTGCCCCTGGCCGATTTCCTGGCATTTCAGGGGCCCATCTAGTGAGTGGCAAACCATCGCCTGCCATAAATAACTAGCAATAGAAGCAGTTATGGTAGGCGTCCGTCCCTCTTCTGTAATAGCCCGGTATTTAGTTCACCCAGATCTCATCTCCATAGCCCATTTATTTTCCATCACACTTTGAAATAATCTCAACGCCTGCCAAGGCCTGCTCATGGGTATATCGTTCCATTGTTGATATACCCCGGAGCGGGTCACTGCGGGTGTACAACATTACCTAAAACTTCTCAAAGGGGGCTTTACGCGTTGGATCTATATCCCCGCGAACACCTATCAAATGACCGGGCTTGACCCGAGAATTAAGAGAGATACATAATAATAATAACCGGCCTTGTATTTTCTATGGCAGGGAGACCGGCGGCGCGTGCGCCGGTTTACATGCAACTGGTTTGTTTAGATCTAAGTAACGCTGGAGCTCGACACTTATACACGCTATTCGGTTATTACCGAATTACCGTTGTCATACTTTGAGGATCTATCATGTGAAAAAATTGTCCGCACACGTTATTTGCGAATAGGTAGAAATTTGGTACAAATATTTATTCTGTGCAAATATTAACCTTGTTCATTTTTGTTTTTAATATTTAAAAAATACATCATTTAGATATTATGGCCATTATTGGTTATAAAATAAAATACATACATTAAAGTATTTTTATTGCCAACGCATCAATTCCTTCCTTTCTGGTATTCACAAGAACACAACAACCCTCAAGCTTTGTTGTTATTTAGCTGCGGTGTTATGTGACGTGGAGGTTAGGGTTGCCACCCGTACTTTATTATAAAGTATTGTACATTATTTCAGGTAATTGTACTCTATACTTTATCAGAATAATAAAGTACACGAAAATACTTTATTTCACATGATTTGATTTTTTTAAGATTTTGAAAAGTTTAGTCGTAAGTACTTTTGTATAAAGTTATTAAATTTTTACTGTCAATTCCCGCCACGTCAGCATTCACAGAAAGAGTTTTTTCTATACATAAATGCCAAATGGCGAGACGAAAGAAACATATTCTCTCTGAATTTGATAATAAAATTAATTACGAGTACTTATTTACTTTAATTTAAATATATACTGAAAAGATGCAATTGTTTAGTAGAAATACAATTTTGATACAAACTGCAAAAAGCAATAAAAAAAATGTTTTTAAACATAATAGTAAAGAAAAATAAATTGTACTTTATTTTAATACTATGTACCTATTTATTTTTCTTACCTTTAATAACCAATGTACAAAGAAAAAAGGTGGCAACGCTAGTGGAGGTACTTCGGTCGGGCAGCTTACAAATACACTGTACTACCTCTCACGCCAGAGCCTCTTTCGATAGTCGGCAGGGTGCACCACGTGCCGGTGAGGTTGGCTTTAGCTCTAAAGAAAAAATCGTGGTGAACCACTTACATCCTATAGTATACGCTTATTAAATTGTATATAACTGTAACTGTAGATTTTTTTTAAGAATATTGTTTGTTCGTCCTATTATTGCATAGTACTTTATATCAACGAAAATGTAAATAAACAAAGGAATGAGTTGCTGCGTCGGCAGCAGGAGTGGCGGCGCGCGGGCAATATTCATGTGGCAAGTACAATCTAACAATTTCAGAACATAATTAATATAGGTAAACAAAGCATAACTAATCAATAATAATGTATCAATTTACCCGTAAGCCCTGCCTACACCATTTGTTGCATATCAGCATATTACAGATGTGCATGACTAGGCACATTATTTAGGTGAACAATTTGCATTTATCGAGTACACCGGATCGTTATGACTAACCACATAGTCTTCACCTTTTACCAATCCTTATAATTTTGAATTGACCACAATGCTTTTAGGTATATTGAAATATATCTTAGCTAGTGTGTTAGAAAGACTATGTGTACATATAATCTGTACCATTTTTATTGTAATAAATCAATCTTCTTAATCTGATTTAAAGTATAAAATTTATATGTCATACACAGTACAAATACAACTTAAAATAAACTTAAAATTAAATAAATATATCTACATTAAAACTAATTATACATCATAAATAAAATAAAAGCAAAACTAATATAATAAACTGCTGCCTGTAGACAAAGTTCCCAACATTAAAGTAAATTATTAACCTTAAATAAATCTAAAACTATAATATAATTATTTTAGTAACTATAACTAAAATAATTTTATATTAGCCAATAAATATAAAATACCCCAGAGAATTCGAGAAGTATATGTTGCCAGTGAGCATACATAACTGAAACATGGTCATTCACTGCGGGCCGTAAGGGGAAGCTCAAGGTCGCTCAGTGAGCGTATGCTCAGTAGACAGAGCTATGCTCGGGGTCTCTCTGCGTGTTAGGATTCGAAATGAGGATATCCGCACCAGAACTACGTAAAATAACCGACATAGCTCAAAGGAATAGCAAGCTGAAGTGACAGTGACCACATAGCTAGTAAAAACGACAACCACTGGGGAAAGAAGGTTCTTGAGTGGCGGCCACGGACTAGCAGACGCAGTGTGGGACGACCCCTAACTCGATGGAGCGACGACCTCAAGAAAGTCGATAGATGCAGGTCGCTCAGGATCGGGGCGTGTGTCTCTAGGTTGGAGGCAAAAGCGTCCTTCCTATTTTTGTAATTTGAACGTTACTATACATCAGCTATATTCATTCCACTACTGACAGAGTCCTTTCAATCAATTAGAAGTAGTTGTGGTATAAATACTATCTAGATATATCCTTCTATTTTCGATACATGCGTTCGACGCAGCGAATGGCTGATAATGCACAATTTGTCACAATTAGTTTCGATCTGTCGGAACGTCGACCCGGCCGACATCCTGCGAGCGATAGCATGCCATCAATATACATATAATAACTCGAACATTAAGTATGATATGATATTGTATTCAAAGGAACATTAAATAAAGGTGATTTATCGTTCAAAATATTAGTCTAAATATCTGTTATTAACTGGAACATCGAGTTAGTACCTACAAATAAAATAATTTAATTCCGAAAAACATTGTTGCAGTTGGTAATCCTCATTACATGTTATGTTTTTTTAAGATGTTAACCCTTCATCATCATCATCATCATCAGCCTATATCTAGCCACTTCTGAATACTCTAATACGACACTCAAATACGATCTTCCGTTTTCCGCATCCAACTGCTTCCAGCCCTTATTATCTTATCTTCCTCCCCATCTACCACCACTGACTTGGAAGATGTGGCTGGCCTATTGCTACTAATATACAAAGGGCTATTTCGACAATGGTTGATGGTGTCCAAGTCTCTGCATAATAATCTTCAAGCACTGGGGAATATGTGCGGTGAGGATGTGCTGAAGCGTTCTGGAAGCTGCCCAATCAAATGCGTCTATCACTTTCTTCAAATTACCCCCGCCAAGCTGTATGTATGTGTATGTATTGTACCACTTCAGTGGCTGCCAAGCTAGGGATGACAAAATCGTTGTAGGTACATGACTTTCGTGTTTTCAAAATTCATCCCCAGTCCCACAGATCGATATGCAGCATTGAGATAATTCAACATTCAACTGAGATCCTCCAGCGATTCATCCTTTATGACCACGTCATCGGCAAACCGAAGGTGTGAGATGTACTCGTCATTCACATTGATGCGTATTTTACAGTTCAGCGATTTAAGTACGTCTTCCAGAGCAACAGTAAATAGTTTCGTTGAGATGCAGCGGGGAGTACGTCAAGTGGATATCCCCTTGACGTACTCCCCGCTGCAGCTGGTTAGGCTTAGATTGATGGTCCTGGATGTGGACAGTCATTATTGGTGGTCAGTTAGTCCCAGCTGTTGTCACACAATTCAGTGGCCTATGGGCGGCTTAAAAACACATACCTACGTCAACCCATAGTTGAGCAGCGTGGTCACAGTATTTTGGTGTGGTGCAGCAGTGGGATGTATAATGAATATGCCGTAAATTTCATAATATATTTGAAAATAGTAGCTTGAATAGAAAATATTAATCTTGTGAGTGTGTTGCGGTATATGGTATGTTATTAAAAAAAAATGTATACTAGTTTTGTTTTGACAGTTGTGGTGCTGGTACAACATTACAGGTCGTATTACATACACAGTCTGCTCCCAGTACAATCTACATAAGTAACAAATTGTTCCAAAATGCAGTTTCACGATTAGATGAGGTATGCACCGACTTTTAACACAACCTATCAGATGCCTCGGCTTTTATGAGAAACAAAAAAATAAATTTCATCTAGAGTTGGGTATGAGTCAGGCTCACATTTTTTGAATTGTTACTTTGCGTTAAAAAATCATTAGTCACACCTTTTGTATCCCTCATAACCTCTAGAGGTGATTTAAGTTCTCGTATATTATTTTCTTAAGGTTTATTAATTGTCATTTATATCGTCTTTTCTTTGGGTATCTTCAGCGTAAAAAATAGTTTAGGTTTGCGTGTGAAATTGCATTCTTACTTGGGTATAGGTGCATAATGATAAAACGAAGGTAACATACAGTCAGAGGTATAATCAACCGGCCACCATGTACCACAAGTGGCATATCGTTTGTGACAACATCTTCGTACCACCAGAGGTACGGCCAGGGGTACGGTGGGTCTGAAGCGTTATATTTTGAGCATTAAGCAAAGTAGCGCTGCCTAGCATCAGGTTGCCATTGTTTGAGTGACACGTTCGGTTGTCATGTTGCATTGCAACTTTTACATTAGGTAGGTAGGTAGGTGGCCAGCTATACATTTTTGCCAACCGAGTGAAAAGAATGAGTGTTTTTGGGTAACTTAGAAATCAGTGACTCAGTTGACTCACCGCTGGTATTGATTGTAATTTATGTAACATAGTAGGTATTTCCGGTTACGTTACATACTCGTAGTCATTATTTATTAGTGAGTGGTTGGAAAAAAAGAGATATTAATAGTTAATTGATTCAGGTGTTATTTTGCGGCAGTCAAATTTACAGGCAATATGATCTACACGTGCCTTCCGCCACCAATTAGTTCATGCAAATTACTGCCGGCCTGGCACCCGCCCACTACCGTTAGTAATTGCATGCGACTGTCGTGGCTGCTTTGGTCGTCTCTGCCCCAGCTGCTGTGGTCGTCGAAACAGAAGAAACATGCGACCGCCACCGCCCCGACTGCCGTGGTCTCTGCGACACGTGTGCCTCTACGCGAGGCATCCTCTGGCGATGGTAACCATCAACATTTACAGATAGTAGATCATATATATATGAATATAGTAGAAAATATATATGAAGCGGAACAGGTAATGCAAAATAATTACGACTTATTGTGCAAATGGGCACACGATGTGGGGCTTGTTATTAATTCCCAAAAAACCAAATTAATGTATATCCACTCCCCATATTTAAAAGAATCAAAAACACCAACCATTGTAACCCATTCTCATGACTGTCTTCACCTCAATATAATCAACAGTTGTAAATGTGACCATTTGCAGCTAGTTAAGCAACACACATACCTAGGATTAATAATAGACGATAAATTTAACTGGAAACCACATATTGACAACGTTTGCAATAAACTAAGATCAGTGATGGGAAAACTCGCTATATTGAAGCATAAGTTGCCATATGTTACGCGTAGAATGCTGTATCTGTCCCTTGCCGATTCGATAATCAACTATGGTATAAGTAGTTATGGTCGCACCTTCATATCATATTTGAATAGTATATACGACTTGCAATTAAGAATACTTAAATCCATTGTACCTACTCATGTTAAGAAGAAGTATAAGGAAGACAGTTATATAGGATTATTTAAATTCTGTCAAATTATTAATGTAGTAGATAAAGTAAAACACGCAATGATATATGAACATTTTGAGAAGATAGAAATATTAGATAAAAGAAAGCGTGCAAGTAACTTACGTCAGATTACAAACTTACCTACGTATGTACTACCTACATATAATAACATGTATGGAATGAGGACATGGGAATATATGTTACCTAAGATCTTGAATGATTTACCGACAAACATATTGAGTGTGGCGGTGAATCAATCAGGGCCAAATCCATACAATAAATGTAAAAAAGTTCTAAAACATTTCTTTATAAACAAATCAGATTAGAAAAAATTGAATACATGTATATATAAAAAAAACATTGTCTTGTATCGAGCCAGTGATCTCACCTTATCGCGTATAAACCATTTATGGTTTTTGCGAATGGTCGAATTCTTTTTAATGTTTATTATTAATATTTTGGATAAATAAATTAAAAAAAAAAAAAATATAGGTAAGTATTTTTTATTATTATTTATACTACGTCGGGTGGCAGACAAGCGAACGGCCCGCCTGATGTGAAGTGATTACCGTAGCCATATTAACTCTCGCAACATAAAATATCGCTCGCGAGCCGCCACCCCCGCTATCAACGCAGCATCTCCTTCCTTTCTGGGTGACCTCACTCACTCGCAGGAACACAACAACCCTCAAGGGGATTGTTATTTGGCTGCGGTATTCTGTGAGGTGGAGGTACATTCCCCAGTCGGGTAGCTTACAATTACGCTCCCTACCTCTCTTTTCGCCAGAGCTTCGTTTGTCAGTCAGCAGGGTGCACCGCGTGCAGGTGAAGTTGGCTTTGGTTCAAAGATGTTGATGATCCACTTACACCCGCGATTGCCAGAGATATTAATGTTTTAGTATAGTCAAACGCTGTCACGTTTTAGGGTTCCGAATCCAAAGGGTGCTAAGGGGACTATTCCGCTGTCTGTCAGACGGTCCATCTGTCATCTTTTGACTCTTATATCGCAGCTAGAGCAAGAAATAATAAAATTAATTTAAATAATAACCCACATACAAGAAACATGTTTTTCTTTGTGTTTTTTGCTCGATGACTATTCCACATTGAATTTATTTGGTGGAGTCTTCTTGTGCAAGTCCCACTCACACATAGCCCGGCTTTTTTGCATCTAGTTTCCCTATTTGTATTCCCCTAATTCATGGGCATGACTGGGCGATGTAAATTAGTATGTAACATAGATATGTCATATAACCTACTAATTTACATCGCCCAGATAGTATGTACGGTAATGGAGCCACGGGCACCACTATAGTATTTAGTTATTAATATTTAAAAACATTTATAGGGTGTAAGTGACTCACTACGATTTTTAGAGCCAAAACTAACTTCACCTGCACGTGGTGCACCCTGCTGACTAGCGAAAGGGAGGTAGGGTACAGCGTATTTGTAGGAAGTACCTCCATCTCACTGAAAACCGCAGCCAAATAACAATTCTCTAGAGGGTTATTATTTGACTTGATGTTGTGTTCCTGCATGTGAATGAGGTCACCATAAAGGATGGAGTTGCTTGAGTTGAAAACTCTGGCCTCGGCCAACCCGCAATTGAGCAGTGTGGTGGAGTACGCTCTGAACCCCTTCGAATTAGGGGAGACTCATATCCCAACAGTGGCATGAATAAGGGTTGACGACGACGAGATAAAAATATTTTTTTATGGAGTCATTTCAATTACTTTTTATATACTATCAACTATTATAATGTGATGCTATACAATTATGCCGAAAAACGGTCGTGTAACAGGGTTAATGCCACATAAAAACTCCCCGCTGACAATATGTTAATGACTCAATATGGAATAGCCCTTATAGTTCTCATGTAAACAAAATAAGGAAAAAATCCAATTTACGTCAAATCTTTACAACTCATATTTACTGCATGCAGGTCAACTTAATGTGTCACTTTAAATGTCCGATGCCCTTAAAAGTCTGCTAAAATCGCTTTAAGTTATATGCATGCACATTGATTGTATGATATATACATTATGATATGTTAATTACAAAATCTTCTATAATACAAAAATGAATCGCTGAATGTGTTGTTAAGTGCAAATCTCGAGAACAGCTGAACCGATTTCGCTAACTCTTTTTTTAGAATATTCCTTGAAGTACGATTTTTTAAAAATTTTCAATTTTTTCTCTGCGTAAGAACGGATTTCTTACATAGAGAAAATAAATTGCCTGAAAAAGTCTAAAAACAACACTTTTCTATACTCCCATACAAACGATGCGTAATTAGTAGAAAATAAATTTAAAAGTAAATTTGAACTTTAATACCATACCATAAAGTTCAAGTGTTAGTGGAGAGGTTCCGGGAAGGCAAAATAATTGAGTGACGTTAGTATCGTAGGCGGTACCACAGTATAAGTAATAGTACTAACGTAGCGGTACTAAGTTCGCCGGGTCAGCTAGTTATTATAATATTTAAATAAATAAACCACAAAAACATTTTTTCTCTGAAGCTATTATATTATTTTTATTAGAAAAAAAAGAACTTAAGACAAAGATAAAGTTTACTTACATTGTTTCGATCATCAAGCCTTTTCATTTGATACCCATTGTAATTGAGGATATGGTGGAAATTTAAAATCGCCATTATTATTATTTTATACTACGTCGGATAGTAAACAAACATACGGCCTGCCTGATGTGCAAACATTGCCGCAGCAATATAAACCCTCGCAACATGAAATTTCGCTGGGGCGCCGCCACCGCTGCCAATGCAAAAACTCTCCTTCCTTCCTGGTGACCTTATAGCCATTCGCATTTTTTTCATTTGGAACACATTTGTGTGAGACAATAAATACACACCATTATATAAAAATATAAATAAATAGTTACATATGTATATCCTTACTACAGCAACCCATATTGATCCCACTGCTGGGATACGGGTCACCCCTCAATATAAAGAGTTTAGAGAGTGCTCCACCACGCTGCTCAACTGCGGGTTTGGCGGAGGCCAGTGCTTTCGAGCTGTCCAAAAGCCACTGATTTGGCCTAACCGCCGTCATGTAATGACAACAGGCGGGACCGATGGCTTAACGTGCCCTCCGAAGCACAGAGAAACTCGAGATAAATAAACCCATCCATAGACAGGCTACGGTCGATGTTACTTAACTTGCGTTATCGATTACTGACAGGAACAATGACGCCATCGAGCTCCTCATATACCTGCTTACCATATCCATATATTATATGCTTGCTTACATACCAATAAATGAAACTATAATTAGTTATACAATAAACATAGTGCTAAAGATGTATGTATGTAATATACTCTTTATTATACCACAATACAATACAGGGAAAAAGTAGACAATTAAATTAAACAGTATAAGCGGACTTATATACTCTGTAAGAGATTTCTTTCAGTCAACCTTAAGGCGTTTGAAAGGATTAATAATAAAGATTACTTGCCATTTCATTCGGTTCCATCGAAAGCCAGACACTCTTTCTCTTCATAACAGTTAAAACTTCAAAAAGTCGAACGTACATAAATTACGTTTGTAGTCCCATCGATCAATCAACTGCCAGTATCAACAAGCTAATAAGTGTACAAAGTCAGCATGTATGTACACATTGTCATGAGTCACTGGTATAAATGCACTCTTATATGCACCATACAACAGACGTGCAAACATTGTGTGTATATATATTTAACCAAATTACCTACTCTACATTTCTGTAGCGTAACATCGTAATAGTAAACACAGCTCAGGTATATATTTTTATTCTACATCAAATGGCATAAAAAGCGTACGGCCCGCCTGATGTGAAACGGTTACCGTAAAACATATAGACTTGTCTGCAACGTTAAGTATCACTCGCACGCCGCCATGCCCCGATAACTCTCTCACTCGCAAGAACATCTAGGAATTGATATTTAACCACGATCTTCTGTGAGGTTTTTTTTAAGTAAGGCAAAAGCCCTCCTGACGGCCAGTGTTGCCAACTCCTAGAAGTTTGAGTCGCTAGACTCAAAATCAAAAGTCGCTAGAAAGTCGCTAAAACTGTCTGCACGGCAAAAGACTACAGCATAATTATAAGCAGCAAGCTCCTCGGTTTGGAAAGTATCTCCACTTCTGTGAGTGACGCCCTGCCTTATGAACATTAGTTATCGTAGCCCATGGACGTTTGTAACATCAGAGGCATCACTTACAAAAGTGGAGATACTTTCCAAACCGAGGAGCTTGCTGCTTATAATTATGCTGTAGTCTTTTGCCGTGCAGACAGTTTTAGCGACTTTCTAGCGACTTTTGATGTTGAGCTTGCATACTTATAATTAAGCTGTGATCTTTTGCCGTCAGGAGAGCTTGTTTGCCACCTTAGTTAAAAAAAGGCAAACGAAGCTCTGGCGAAAAGAGAGGTAGGAGCGTAATTGTAAGCTACCCGACTGGGGAATGTACCTCCACCTCACAGAATACCGCAGCCAAATAACGGTTCCCTTGAGGGCTGTTGTGTTCCTGCGAGTGAGTGAGGTCACCAGAAAGGACGGAGATGCTGCGATGGCAGCGGGGGTGACGGAGCGCGAGCGATATTTTGTGTTGCGAGCGTTAATATGGCTACGGTAGCCGCTTCACATCAGGCGGGCCGTATGCTTGTCTGCTACGTAGTATAAAAAAAAAACAATACCCATACTAAATTGCGTCAGACGAACGGCACGACAAACGGTTCCTGACCTGGGAGATCCATGACTGTCGCTAGTCAATCAGCAGGGTGCATCATGTGCAATATAGGTTAGTTTAATATCAAAGATAATGTTGAGTTACTAACACACCAAATTTTGAGTAACATATAATACTCGTATAACTCCAGTATCGCAGCGGGGAGTCTCTTAAAGAGTCTAACTTTCATTTATCACATGTTTTAAAGTTTACGCGAGTCTAGACTTGAGCGGTGAACCACCCCGTAGTCAGCCTAACTAAAACCAGCTGCGCCTTTTACTGTACCTAGAGAATTCCTTTTGAAGACACATACCATAAAAGTTGAGACACAGTGCCTACATATAAACCTACGAATCTTCATTAAAACAACTGCTTACTGCTACCACAGAAATATAAATGGGGTGTAAGTGGTTTTACGTCTTTTCTCTCCATAAGAACCTTCTTTATACCTTATAGAAAATATTAAAACAAAAATTAGCATAATTGGTCGAGGTCGAGACGAGGTACTTTTATTAAGATTTCTGTGATTGTTACCATTATTTTTGAAGTGACAACTTGTCTGCTGAGTCAATGCTGTTACTAATACTATAGATATTCCCCATGCGTCAAAAACGTATACCAGAAAAGTAAGGTAATTGTCCTCAGTGCGCACAAGCAAACCGACAAAACTGACGTTTATGACAATTAATTGAAATAGGTGAAAAAGCAGTCTTCTTTATGATATGTACTATTATGTTGTTAAAATAAATAGAGCCCAAGGGATCACATATCACGAAGGTATACAAAATAAATTTTATTAGGAGATTTTGAGCATATATAAGCTTACAGATGGACCTTTAAGTCCGAGGAGGGATTTTGATAGATAGATAGACTATGCTTTATTTGCATAATAAAAATTTAAAGTATAGTATACCAATAAATATTACAGACATGTATACATGCAACATGGCGGCATTGTTATATACTGTGAGCAATATTTTCAAGGCAACACCTAGCTAACATAATTTGCTTCTCTGTGTGTGTTCTACCGATTGTACAATGGGTTTTGTTCAGAGGAGTTGTTCGATATGATGCCAACGATAACGTACACAAGTCACGACTGTTGTCATTAGACAACAGTCGTTAAGCCGAGTTGTGTACAAACTGCGAAGATTTTGGGCTTGAAAACACGTGGGTCCAACCGCGAACCAGCTGTTGAGCACTATGCTCTTATTCCGACAGTAGGACAAAAATGACAAGGTGTCGCTAATCGATAACAGACTTAACACTAACTGTAAGTCTAGACATTTTTGAGCTATCAATCTCATTATTCTCGGGGGAACATCCAGTGGTTAATGCACTTTATTAGGCCCCAGACCGTCACGACATCCCCTAGACCATATGTTTATATTTTAGCTGTGAATAATTAAAAACTTCGTATGTGTGAAGACCACCTCTTTAATTGAAATTTATAGTCAAGCTTAAATTATAGGTAAATTAAGTTACTAGTGTTATAAACGAAGTGGTTTGTTTGTAAACTATAGTTAGAACGGTAGATTTAGTATAAACAGTGCTTAGACGGCTTAAATGAATACTTATATACCTCATGAAATACGTCCGCCAAATAACAATTCCCTTGAGGGTTATTGCATTCCTGGCATGAGGACAAAAAAAGCATAACCCTTCTTTGCAATCGGGTAAAAAACCAGCATTCATAATCATACTTATCATCATAAAGTAACACAATGCAAAAAAATGGTCAAGTAACGAAGTGAAATCGGAGCACGTCGTACTTGCATTCGCGCCTCCTAAATTACGAGTAATTATGTTACAATAAATATATACTCATTACAGATGCCATAAACGTCTGTACGCTCGTAAAATGGGGTGAATGCTTCGATATGTTCGTATATTGTCATCGTACTGAGAATCAACGTAATAAGGACCAAATTAACCTTTGTTATTGTTCATCTGTCGAATTGAGCGTCTTTGCAGGAAATTTTGGTTAATATAAATATGAGTTATCATATGTTGATTTGGTGGAAAAATAACATAAACCTGCCCGTTGGTAGTATAGCTAGCTGGCTCGTGGTATTAGACGATTATAGATCATTCGCGGTATGATGAACTCGGTGGTCGAATGTTTAGCAATGGTCATTTTGACTCCGAGGTTTGATCCCCACACAAGACAAATATTTATTTTGGTCTTGGCGTTTACTATGTATTATTATTATTTTTATTATTTATTTATGCTATCGTTCAAGCAACGTGAACAAGGTTGGTGCACAAGAGCGTTTCCGAATTGGGCGGTTTGATTATAACCAAATGAAATTGAATTCTTTCATGTCTCGTTTCAATAGGCGTTGCGCTATTCTGAGTTAGTGTCATTCCTGAAAAATAAGTTATTTCAACATACACTGATTTTATATAAATAGTAACAAGGGAATGTATATTTTTTACCTGACATATGAGTCTACATATGTCAGGTAAAAATACATTCCCTCAGAGAGAGTCAATCTAAGTCATTTTCCTCCTTTATATTTGTATCCTCCATTACCTTAAAGAACGAGCTCATTACTTTATACGGAAGGATTGGAAATGTTCACAATAGGTGTACCTACGCAAATGTGGGTCAAATTTTCTGTTAAAATACAAATCTTATATTATTCCTAATTTCATTGACGTGCAAGTAAGTGACTCATGGGGAAAAACGCTGCAAAACTTACGCTACGCGACGTGACACAGCCACCGCAAAAACGTAAGTACGTACTTACGGTCGGAACCGATCAATTAACAGGAGTAGCTGTGATTCAAGATGGGTTTCCGGATCCATCCATTTATAAGTTAAAGGTATAACTATAATGATTGTGTGCTGGAAAAACCCATAACCTAGAAATTATACATTGTAACTTAGATTTTATATAAATCATCATCATCATTATCAGCGTGTACCCACTGCTGGATATTGGCCTTCGCCAATGCTTTCCACCATATGCGATCGTCTGCTTTCCGAATCCAGCCGCTTTCTTGAGGTCATCGGTCCATCTGTAGAGGGGGCGTTCCACTTTTCGTCCCCACATACCCTGCCTCCACTCTAGGAATTTCCTCCCGCATCCGCCATCACTGACACGGCAGATGCGGCCGGCCCACTGCCAGTTCTGCTTGCTGACTCTGAGAGCTATGTCAACAACCTTGGTTCTCCGTCGAATTTCTTCGTTCCGGATTTGATCCCTTAGAGAAACACCAAGCACAGCCCTCTTCATGGCTCGCTGGGCGACCTGTGGAGCAGCTTGACGGTCAGTGTCCAAGTCTCTACTCCGTAGGTCATAGCGGGGATGACGCACTGATTGAAGACTTCAGTTTTCAAACATTGGGGTATATCTGAGATGAAGATGTGCCGAAGTCTTCCTAAAGCTGCCCAGCCTATTCGAATACGTCTATCGATCTATATGTTGAAATTATCGCGGCCCAGGTGTAACCAGCCTGTCCGAGGTAGACATAGTCAGTGGTTTAACTGCAATAGCTGATTCTGTATGATAACCGAGCTAGGGATGACAAATATACGTCATAACTTTTATAACTTTCGTTTTGTCAAAATTCAACCCCATATCCACGGATCGAGAAGCAGCATTGAGATCATTTAGCATTTGAGAGATAGCTGTTAATGATCACGAAAAATTAAAAAAAAAAGCTATACCTTAAAAAATATCAAAATCAGTTTAGTTTTTATAAAAATACACCCTGTATATGAGTCGCTTGCGTGCAGGTGAGGAGTTATTTTTTTATTTTATTTCCTATATATCTGTATTCCTACCTATTATACGCCTATGGTGCAGAGACTCAGAAACAGGCTAAAGATTGCGCAGCGACCGATGGAGAGGACTATGCTGAACTGGTAATGGACGGATCACATCTGCCAAGTAAGTGATGGCAGATGGGGAAGGAAGGTATTAGAGTGGAGGTCGCGCATAGGAAGACGAAGCGTTGGACGCCCTCCTTCTTGTTGGTCCGATGACCTTCAGAAAGCGGCTGACCGAAAGGCAGAGGAACGTATTTGGTGAAAAGTATTGGGGAAAACTTTTTACCCAGCAGTGGGTAGATACATGCTGATGATGATGATGATGATATCTATATTCTAGTGTTTATATCTCTCGACTATAATGATTGGCAACAAAAAATATAAATAAATATGTGATCATAACGCATAATAAAGCAAACGCATCTAGATTCTGACGGACGTCCTCTGGAAGTCTGGAATGTGGAGTAGTGCAGTGTTTTTCAAAGTGTGAGTCGCGACCTCATGGGTGTTTCAAAAGACGTGAAGATGTGAAAAAAAACGTTTATAAAATATATTTTTAAATACTTCAACATATTTGTTTTATTTATTGTAGTTTATTATGGATTATTAATTATGAAAATAATAAAGGATTTGATATTTATAATATAATATAATACATACGGGCAAAGAGTATGAATTTAATATTATATAGTCGTTGATACGGGTTAGGAACTTTGGAGGGTCGCAAAATATTTTTAAATATTAAGGACCATGAAAAAGTTTGAAAAGCACTTAAGTGAATAAACAAAACAAAATTGTAGAGTTATTCAAAACTATTGACTTAAATAAAATAAAATTTTGAATTTGTACTCGCAACGTACTCAATCGAATATGGAGAAAATAATGTGTATTTCTTTTATACCGGTTGCGGTTTTCTAGTGAATTGTGACTCACATTTAATATGCATGTTAAGATGGGATGTCTCATCTTTAATTCTTACCGTTACAATAGCCTACTTGTTATTCGTTTTTAGGGTTCCGTAGTACACAAGGAACCCTCATAGTTTTGCATTAGTAAAGTGCATACGTACACTCTGACGAAACCTCTCCTATCAACAACCATTATTGCTTCAGCTTATTTGTTCCTCCCTTTGGTGTTTTTTTGCAAAGTACTAGGTATTAATTTAACTCTTTATTGACCACAGTAAGACCAATGGTTCAAAAGGCGGACTTAATGCTAAAAGCATTCTCTACTAGTCAACCTTCAGGATGTGCAGATATACACGAATACCATTTCTTTCACATTCTCGTTATCTATCTGCTAGAAGATCTTGCTTCAAGTATTATACTTAAATATTTTGAAAATCAAAAAATCATCTCCCCAGCTCGGTGGGACTTGAACCCACGACCTCTCGATTACCGGTCGAGTTTTTGCTTTTTCCTGAGCTACCAGCCCCCCTAGCCAAGTGTAATTCGTAGCGTAACGAACGTTAGATAGATCACGTGACATTTGTCAATTTGAACATTTTAGTATGAGCTCCACAGTTCAAATTAGCGATCGCTACGCTTTTCTACTTCGCAAACTGCCATTTGGTTAGCCCCCCAGAAAGACTAAAAAGTACGTTGCGGATAGTCTGTCGTTTGCGCGAAGCCTAAACTTCAGACAAAGAACCATAGTTAGTTTAAGCAAATTTTTTAACATGTCTAAAGAAGGGTGCCCAAACACTTTGTCGCTCTATATCTAATATACAAAAATATTTTTTGCTGGTTTCGCTCGGTCGGTTATGTTAAGTACCTACATGGGGCACACTAAAAGTTTTGCACTTCTAGCTAATCGGAACTATTTTAATTTCGAATGTTATATTTTTTGAAACGACTTGCAACCTTCTTAGTAATAAAAAAAATTTGCGGGAAATCATTTGTCAATTGTTTTTTATCACACATCAAAGTTCTGCGTACGCAACGAAAATGGAATTAAGTCAAAAAGATTTTAGAGCGATGATATTTTTTATGATTTTAAAAGTTCTCTCTCTCCGCAAGACTGTGCCACTCGTCTTCAAAATGTTTTTGAGAGAGAAGCACCTTGTTTAAGCACCGTGATGCGATGGTTTGCTGAATTTGAGAGAGGTCGGGTTTTTTTATTGCTCACAGATGCTACTGAAGTACGACCACGGACATTCTAATGTTGTTTATGACATTGTCACAGGAGACGAAACGTGGATTTATTGTTTTGAACCCGAAAAAAAACAGCAATCTTGTGAATGGGTGTTTGAAAATGAGAACAGGCCAACAAAAGTGAGCCAGGCGAGAAACGTTGGTAAAAAAATGATCTCGTTTTTTTTCTCAACTACCGATCCCATCTGCACAATTCCACTTGAAAATCAAAAGAGTGTTAATGCCGAGTGGTATTCGTCCTCCTGTTTTAAAAAATGGGTCGATCGCATGAAAAAATGGTTAAAACGTAAAGTATTTTTAAAAGCAATAAACATAATATTTTGGTTATAATATGTTGTTTTTTTAAGTTACGCGTGGTTACGCAAAACTTTTAGTGTGACCTACGTATTAATTCCGTAAATTTTGTCATATTATTTTTGCCCTGGGTTCTAAAAAATATGGTCAGCTAACCTAACCTCCAGATTTTACACTAAGAAATTTTCATTGTTAATAATAAACGAATATACACAAGTAAGACCAATATCCATTTTAATATGATAAATTAATGTGAAAATGTGTTTCATTGTCCTCCTTTCACGACGAAAGGAAACAATGTAAATACAATAGATGACTTTTTACCGGGCTTGTTCATAAGTTCATAGAAAAACAATTCACTCGGGCCAAAAAAAAAGAATAACCTACTAAAATAATGTCCATGTGGACGACAACGCGGGTAGTAGCTAGAAATATATATTATATATGTCTATATACATATTATTATATACTATTTTAGTTTAATTTACTAACAACTAAACTAATGTACACATATTCAAATAGAATAAATTCATTGAATACACTCATTGTCATTCTGGATATAATAAAATTAATACCTACATATTATTTTAAAATGTCAAGAAGAAAAAATACAAGAATAATGTGAAAACCACAATTGAGAAATATTAATTAAATTCATTGCTTAATGTATAATTTCAATCAAATTTTTAAATGTCATTTACGTGTATATTTCTATAGCTCTACTTCGCTGAGGCAGTAAAAAATATTTGAAAGAATAGAAATTCCCACGACATGAATATATACTCCAGAAAACACTAAATGCACGTTTTATTCACCGCGTGTGGTTTAAGCTAGAAGTTAGGTTCTCACTAGGCTCGGCCTAACTGTCGGCCCGTGGTCACTTCCTCTCTCGATCACGGCTGGAATACTGATGACATTGATGTTACCTTACCCATATTCCGGCGCTTACATTTCCATGCCTTAGGCATCCTTAGGTCCCGAAATACGGGACAACATAGGATGAGTCAACTTCCTTCGATGTGCCACATGTTGAGCTTTTATAGTGACCTAAATATACTTTTTATGGCCAATTATACTTATAAAAAAGAGGTAACATTGCTAAAGTCTGCATCGATATCCTGTCATTTTGCTTGTGATTTATGTAAAAGATTTTGTATTGATTACATCTTGTTCTCGCGCTCTCTTTCAACCATACAGCAGCCTAGAAAACTGAGGGGTAATTCTCGTAATTAAAATGGAATCAAAATTCAGTTACAATCCAGTCTCGATCTCACAAATGTCAAATTTGGTATTCACAATATGAAATCCTCCTTCTACAGTACAGTACAGCTCGAAATTGAATGTCTGTGAGTACAGCGCACCGCTCGCCATTGACAGGGAATTCATCCTCACACATCACCGTGCGGTTCCGGAAAAGTTTTCTCCCGGGTACTGTTAAGCTGTGGAATGAACTGCCTGTCGAGGTTTTCTCAAGAATTAAACAAACAATGAATGTTATTTTGCCAACAATAAGAATTGATAATACTTAATTAACGAATGAAATCAAGTACATAATTTTCGTCAATTCACAATTCAATCTCGATTCAGTCAACTTTCATTCTGTGATCGTAAAATAATTACGAGAATTGACCTTCAGTTTCGAAATAAACTCCTTGCCGAGATTTTCCCAGTACAGCATAGGATCTATTAAAAAGGGTTTGAGATAGGTAAGGACGAATAAACAGCCCTTATGATTAAAGAAAAGGTAGGTTGCGGACTCATTAGGAAAATATTTTGCGGCTGACATGTTTGCTTCATATATACATTTTCAAAAGAGCGTTCATAAAACTCCTGTTCGATGGCAGCTTTGCGCATGTCAGTCTAATCCAACACGCAGTTAAGCAAGGTCGATCGTAGCCTGTTAATGGGTTTATTTATCTCGAGCTCCTCCGTGTTTCGGAGCACGCTAAGCGTTCTGTTTCGGCTGGTGTCTTTCCAGCAGTGGGATGACTAAGGGTTGATGCAGAGTTCATACAACTCGTACGCAAGCATTTGAAAGTTGATAGATAAATAAATAAATCTATCGCCGAACAGAAAGAAAAGAAGGAGTATAGGCTGGCAACGGATCGGCGACCCATGTATGTTGCTGATCTGCTTGCTGCCATGGTGGTTGCTTTCCATCAGGCGATACACATGCTCGTTTGCCCCCTCTCATTAGATAAAAATGAAAATAAACTTTTTTTACAGGTTCGTGCGATCAGCTGACGTATATTCCCCACCTTATAGCAGGTGACTATTTTTCACCCTCCAGACAATTGAGTTAACTATAATTTGATAAATTTTAAACCGGGAAGAAATGACAGATTTGGAAGGGCGCTTCTACTGAACCTACATGATACAACTTTCTGAAGCAGTTCACAAGTTTTCGCTCAGGAGGGAATCGGTCATGTAAATATGTTGCTCTGGGAATACTACGTGCGAAGTGAGCGCGACCGTTTTCGCGCATAGACGGCCGTGGCTACCTAGATTCTAGCGGTCACCGGAAACCCTGGTGGTACCCCATGGGAAGCGCTGCACGTATTTGAGCTCTAGAAGTATCCTCAGGAAAAACAAACTAGTCACCAGTGGATTCAGGGATACACATTTATTATGTGTAATTCAAGTGCAATGTAATTTCTACTATCATCGCCCTGCCATAGATAAACAATCAGACAGACAATGTCGGCAATGACTCAATTAAATGACACACCAAGCAACAATCTATTGATTGCAATAATAAATAAAAAGTTACTTATATGGGCACATCCGTTCACAACAATTTTATAGACAATCATATCGTCCGGTGATTTATAAACCTAACTTTTGCTGTACATATGTGTACCATTGTGAATACGAATAAAGGGAACAAAGGGAAGATGGAAGTTATTCTCTCCCCAAATCATTAATGTATGGCGCTAACGAACGAATAATTTTCTATGATACACATGTCACTGCCGTCTTTCGACCGAAAAAAGGTAAGTGGTTTGTATAAAAGATGATATGGGCACGAAAGGAAACAGTACAATAAGGCTGTACAGATGGTGGCTAATAAAAATGAATGAGAAAACAAACATACTGCGCTGACCCCAAGTAATTAAAAAACGACAACCTGATCCACGGAAAACGGCACGCACAATACGTACATTGTCGCCTTCCTCTGTCCTACCGTTCTTTCGCGATATCCTTATATAAAATGACACGATGTACCATGTGCAGGTAAGATTAGGTTTTACTGCAAAGATAACATCATACAACGATGATTAATTTCATGGCTATATTCCTAAGAAAAAATAATCAAAATATTTTATTTCAATAAAAAAGGAAAATTATGCGACGATACAGTTACTTAAATATAATATAAAAGATCTTCTAAACCAAGGTATGTAGCCTCTGATTTATCAGTGATCCCACAAAATACCTGTTATGTGGTGCTTGCTTGCTTCCTTTAGCAAGAAAGTATTATTAATTACTAATTACTAAGCCGGCTATAAAATTGTTTGAAAATTGAAAACTTGTAACAAAGTAAGTTTATAAGTAAAGTAAAGTAAAATAAGTGATGATGAATAAATAACTCACGAGTGAATACATAGGTACTCGGCAAACTCAAGGAAATATTTAATCTGTGAGCTCAAGAATAAAAATGTAATTATTATATTCGTTCGCAAATTATGACTTTTTTCAACAATCGACACTCCCCAGTAACAGAACGAAGAATGAAGTTACCGGGGGGCCGGTAATCAGATCAAACTCGCAAATTGAGGGACCACCTCACAATGTTCACCGTAACCGAATAAAGGTTGTGCCAGATTAAAACAAAATGTGAGGTCGTATTCATAAATGAACGTTTATACCATGACTTGTTTTTATCCGTTATTTTTTTAAGTAAAAAAAACCAACAATCCCCTTTGTTACGCTATGCCAGGGTCCAATTATTCCAGTAATCCACACCTACGAGGATTTGCCCTCTAATTTTGCAGCTCGGAAATCCGATTTGGACAACGCTAACCATTCAGTCGCATGAAGTCAGCTTTGTTTCATTCTAAATGCAAAGGTAAATATTAAAATGTTGTTCAAACATACATACAATCTTTTTGTTTATTTATTCAATAAATGGTATGTATCTTACCGATAATAATGAAAACAGATAAATATTTTTATGAATTTTTTTCTTATGGTGCTTAAATAAAGAACCCGATTACCTGCTTACAGGTAGTCTGTACATGTAAATATAAAGCAAACTGTACTTTATTCCATACACATAATTTGTCATACAGCGACCTCGGAACGGTAACAAATCCTTTTATGTAAGCACGCTTTGAAACGATACTTATGTACTTTACAATATTTAGTGTCGTCGTCAATCCTTATTCATCCCACTGCTGGGATAGGGGTTTCCAACACTTTGCTCCACTGTGTGTTGGAGGAGGTCAGTGTTTTCAAGCCACCTAAAGGCCACTGACTTGGCTTAACGACTGTCTGTGTAATTATAACAACCCTTTACTTGCCCTCCGAAACGGAGCTCAGGATAAATAAACTCATCCAAGAACAGGCTACGGGTGCCGTTGCTTAACTTGTGTGTTCGATTAAACTGACCCGACGACGCTATCGAGCTACTCATATGTCGTCTACATAGCAATGAATATTATCTAATGGCATCATGTCATTAATACGAAGAAGGAAGAAGATGGGCGATACACGGAGCCCTGTGGGACACTAGCAGTCTTGCATGAACCGCGAGCGTTCTTTCTTGACTTTCTATTACTACCTCATGCCACTGAACTATGTATGACGAGTAACTGAGTATGGGTAAAACTCATCCGTTTTACCCATACTCAAATAGTAAAATCGTTAAAACGGTGTACGGTAATTTTTTGGGGGTTTAATATTAAATTTACTAATATTTAAGAAGAAACGATTTCAACGCGCATTATTAGACTATTATGTAACATTCGATAATGAAATATGTTTTTATATAATGTAAAAACGATTAAAAGATTCGTAATGCGTAGTAATAATAGTTAATTTGCCGGGAACTGGTGTAGGAACTATGGATCTTTGCTACGCTTTCCCGCGTAAACGGATGATGAAATAAATAACATACATAATTTGTACGGCTTGTTTGTCACACGACGTAGTATAAAAAATTGCTACATATTTCCCACCAAAGCGAAGCCGCGGACAGAAACGAATTAAAAATAACTGTACATTACCTGAAAGGTTTAGAAAGATGAAAGGTTTAAAAATAATAACAATGAAACCACTATATACACGGCGTCCCACGGCCATATCACATGGAGGGAAAGTATATTAAATATTGAAGATAGAATATTTTACTGAAAGAAGACATCATTTTATTTTTAATAATAAGTAGAACCGCATTTATAGATTTTTTTTAATTCGCCTGCCTAAACCGGGAATCGAACTTGTGAAATGTGAAAAGCAAAACCACATGTATTTTATTATAACTTTCGAAAGGGTACATGTGGTTATTTTTTGCACATTTCACGAGTTCGATTCCCGGTTTAGGCAGGCGAATTTCAAAAAATCTATAAATGCAGTTCTACTTATTATTAAAAACAAAATGATGTCTTCTTTCAGTAAAACATTCTATTTTTAGTATTTAATATACTTTCCCTCCATGTGGCATGGCCGTGGGACGTCCTGTATAAACAAATACACCTAAGTGTAGTATAATTCTGATAAATATGTGCATATAAATTTTCCTGGCATTCGAGCATTTTTTTGCATCACGGCGATCACGCAAAAGGGTCGAACGATTTCTATGAAATTTGCTACATAATTAGGAGTTAACGAGGACGAAAATTGAATCTAGTTCTGGGAAAAATCACTTTCTTCTAAAAAACGCCCTGCAAACTCGTAAACCTGGTATTAATTGTTAAATAACATTGTTAGTGAAAAAGAATTGAATATTTAATGATTTTGACAGGCGAACGAAATTTTATTTAGAAGATAAATATTTTCGACAATTCGAAGAAATAATTGCTCTAAGCATTTGCAATAACAAACAAAAAATAATTAGGTAACACGATGGACAAAAGGATTCTTAATATACGTTATCTATGTTGTATTTCGTATTTGATCCATTAAAATATGGCGACTATTTATCATTATCTTACGAAACAATAAATTGAGAAAAAGCTTCATATTATGAATTTATCAGACGCGTGTTACATATCCAAATTAGCCGGATTGCTCACTTCAAAATGTAAGTAAGTAAGCCACAAAATTTCTATATATAATACGCGTCTTATAAATTCACAACATGGAAGTTCTTCTCTATTTCGAACATAAAATTCGCACTAAGCACTCCAAAAGTTCCCCGTTTTCGTTACCTTTCAGTAAAAGAAAAATATGAATTTGGAGATAAACATACAGTGTGATCGAATAGTGATAGTGTTGGTGCACATTCGCGCCGTATTATGTTGACGGAGTCGTGCTTCGCCAGGTTTATACAACAGAAACATTTTCACATTTATAATATTAGTACCTATAATATATATTTTTTTATAGTATGGAAGTTACAGCGTTAGCGTATGTAGGAATGTAGGTACATAATAAATAATACAGAATTATATTGCCAAACTGTTAAAAAGTTAAAATGATTTGCATATTTTTGCACAAGTAAATGAGGTACATTATAATTATATCATTATTCTATATAATAAGTGAAAAAGTAACATGAAAAAATGACTTTAAAAAATAATTATAAAAAAAAACTGATAATTCATGACCGCGACATCTAATTGTCATTTATCGAACTAATATATTTACCTGCGGCGCCCTCTATGAACGAGTAGTAGCTAGACAAAAAGTAACCTTGAGATTTATGTATTTTGTTATTCTCTTAATAGATGGCGTTACTCGTTATATTCACAGAAATCAATAGTGCAGTCATTATGTAAGTATAGCCGACTAATTTGAAATCACAAATTATTATATTATTATATTACATACTTTTAATTTCATATAATATAGTAGATCAAATAAACCCAATATAGCACTCCGGAATTAACACAGGCAGATAACGATATAATAAACCAAACGTAGACAAAAATTAATATACGCATGTTTTTCCATTAGCTTACCTAAATTGTTTATGTGGTGTGTTTGTTGTATGTATTGCACAATTTTATTCTGTATAATCAATCTAAAGGATTGTAACTATATGTTATATATATATATTATTTGATATAACAATCCCTTTGATAAAAAAAATCATATCTGTCAAAGACATGGAATCTCAGTATACCATATGTGTACTTAATAAATACTTATAAAAACATGTAATTAATACTGATCTACTACAAAAATAAAACTAGCTAAAGAAAATTAAAAATTATAAAATATAAGTATGTACATACATATTATCTAAAAAGGTGGTCTTCGTGGCATGATTTTTATGTAAGTATTGAAGTGTAGCGTAGAATTGTGATAGAATCCTAAGTTTGATTTTTTATGATCGTTTATACTTCACTATAGCGTTAAATAGTTATAATTAAAATAAACTTGAAAGTAAACTTAAAATATATAAAATTAAATAAATACATACATCTAAATTAAAACGAATTAAAATAAACTAAAAGCAAAACCAATATAGTAAACCGTTGCCCGTAGGCAAAGTTAATTAAATAATTTGATTGAATTTGATTTGTTATTATAAATACAAAGAGGTTAAATAATTTATTAATCCATATTCCTACGTATAGCAGTAGTATATAAATTTCAATATATATTTTATCGCCGAAATAGCTCAGTTGGGAGAGCGTTAGACTGAAGATCTAAAGGTCCCCGGTTCAATCCCGGGTTTCGGCAACCGAATTTTTTTTGTACAATTTGCATTTGTACAATTTTAAAATTTATTAGTGAATACACTCCCAGAACAAGTTACCTATATAAAAAAAAATGTTTGGGTGATGATAACAGTAACAGAACACAGGAAAGATTCTTTTAATTTTTTATTTGTCTGCATATCTGCACCTATACCTACAATACCTACATACAGGCTTATCTCCAAAAGTATTCTACAGATTTTTTTTCGGTTTTCACAAAGCGTCCGGATTTAGGCTTAGTTTCATTGAAATCTAATGTCGGCAAAACAAGTTATCGTCATTTGAAGCAGGCAATAAAAATTCGCGTGGTAGTAAAATTTCACGTGGACGAAGTCGCTGTCACCAGCTAGTCTTCAAATAAAATGTCTGTCGTCAAGATCAGATTCAATAAAATAATCATTTTAATTACAAAAACAATTGCATCGGCCGGGAATCGAACCCGGGCCGCCCGCGTGGCAGGCGAGCATTCTACCACTGAACCACCGATGCTGATATCTTTATGTTCGAAATTTATACTTATATGAGAATAGAACTGATGCTATTTAGAAATCGGATTGGTGATGGTGTCCGAGTACAGTACACAACAACTCCTTTTTTAAGAAACTAGCAAAACGTTTGATCAACACTTACCATGAGGCTGGCTTTTACATCGCGCAACGCTTGCATTGCCATTCAGCGTTGCAATGCTAACAGCGGGGCTCAGTCTTGTAATCGATATCAACAACGTTAACTTCAATTAGTTGGGATTGGCTTTACTTTGATGGCGATAACTTTGTCGAATACGTAAAACACTCGCCCTAAACTGGGCACGATGTCATTGGACGTTGATGTGGAAGAATATTTTGACGCAATTGAATTTTAATTTGTATAACGTTTTTCTCTTTGTTTTCAATTTAATTTTAATTTGTAGATATATAGTTTTTTCTCTCTATTTGTTTGGGTATAGACATGTTGTTTGATTTTAAGTTCATATGCCGGCCGGCAGTAGTTTGTATGAGCTAATTGGTGACGGAAGCACGCAAATTAGTGTAGATCAAATTGCCTGTTTTAAGAAAAACACAATTGAAAGCGCCTGTCAAGTATTACAATTTTACATACAAATCAGCGTAATGTACAAACTTTTTTTTACTTTGCCTTTTTTGGCGCCATTTGTTAATTTTAAAAAGTTAGTGATTGTAATTAAACTGTCTTATAAAGATTTGCTTCCAATCAGTGATGTAACTACAGGGAGGCACAGTGGGCATATAATATAATATAAATAATTTGCTATCATTATTATTATTGATATTTAAAAACTAGAATAGAATCACTCCGTTTCTTCTCGTGGATGTCGTACAAGGCGACTAAGGGAATTACATTACCAAACATGGATCAGGCCCCAACCCGTCTGGAGTGTAGGCCAAATCCTCCTTCCGTCTAGGACGGACAAGAGAGGGTCGTGCTCCTGTAGTGGAGACTAAAATGGACCTGTTGATGATCATGATGATAATGATTTAAAAACATTTTTGAATGTTCGTGCATAAGTTTTTAGAGTTCCGTAGCCAAATGGCAAAAAACGGAACCCTTATGGATTCATCATGTCTGTCCGTCCGTATGTCACACCTGCTTTTTCCCGAAACTATAAGAACTATACTGTTGAACCTTGGTAAGTAGATGCATTCTGCGAACCGCATTAAGATTTTCACACAAAAATAGAAAAAAAAGAAAAAATCCAGTGTTGTACTGGCATTAAATCGGCGTTAAATTATCCTTAATTTATGTTAATGATAATGAATGACGATCTAATGAGGCCAATTTAATCAAGCGAAAAATTTATGTAACCTATTTGTTTTTGTGTGACAATTCCCGACACACCTGTGTGAATAAAAAAAAAAGAATATGTCTGAACAAAAAAAATATATAAATATTAAAACCAACAACGCGGTCCAAACATGTTCTATAGCGACTGGTACCGACATTTATACATAGTATATGGAGTTTCGCTCGATGTTTATTAGAAAAAAAAAACGAATTTTCCCAGAATTGGGCCCTAGCCAGATCTCATGAGCATACGATCCAAAGGTCCATTTATCAAAATCCTTTGAAACCGTGGTTACTTTCAGTGAACACCTTAAAAGAAATGTGCAACGTGCAATCAGATTTTGTGAAAGTCTAATAAAGCGAGTTACAGGCCGAAAAATTGGGCCTTCGGATCACATGTCGCTGTCCGATGCCCACCTCGTCATCAACCCATAAGCATCCCACTATTGGGATATGGGTCTCCCCTCAATCGAAGGAGTTTAGAGCAGTGATTTTCAAACTGTGGGTCGCGACCCCCAAGAGGGTCACCAAGTTATATTCGGGGGCTCGCGGGGGAAAAAAACGCAAATGCTTGTAGGTCATACGCTACAATAAAAAAAGGCCTGATTATTGTTAAATAATTCATCAAATCAAATCTTTAAGCGAATCTTTTTCAATCTTTATCATTGGAATCCTATTTCTTTTCTTAATTTTTATGTCAACAAAATCCTAAGCAAATGACACTAACAATTGGCGAAGAAGTTTGAAGGAGGAGCAGGGGGTCGCCAGCAACTTTTAACTTGTGAAGGGGTCCCATATTCAAAACATTGAAAAACACTGGTCTAGAGCATACTCCTCCACGCTGCTCAACTGCGGGTTGTTACCCCGTTGAGCTCAAGTTGAGCGTTTTGCGAGTACAATAATGTGATGTATGTATGTTAGTGTACTACTGTGTGGTTCCGGAGAGTTTTGGCGTGATTTCCTCTTTGTTTGCAAGCGTGCGTAGGCAGGCTCATCAACTTATGAAAGTACAGTTCACATAAGTATGTACAAGTAGTTATCGCATCTATATTATTGCCTTCCTGTATGTTTTCGTTCTTTTCCTTTCTTTTTCTTTCCTTACATTGTATACATGCGTGGGTATTGAGTAAGCGCTTTGTAACCAATTTTTACTGCAGTAATGTTCGCCAATGGCCTGTGTATATATGAAATGTCTACATATGACATTTTATACTGCCGATGGAGGAGCAGTTGTTTCAGGCCGTGCGCATCGTGTAAGACAATTATTTTGAACACAAACCTGAAATTGGCAGATCATCTTAATGGTTCAATACCGTGTATAAGCGTGCGATCATCAATTGGTTTCAGATTATCATTTCACCATCTTTAAAAAAAGCAGCCTTGAAATTACAAATTGCTCGTCGCCTGTTCCTGGAAATCGTACTGATGTCCGTAAAGTTTTATGTACCAGCTCACGAATTGAAACGCTGTCAATACTCGCTTTATGTTCACATACCGCTATATTTTATTTCTTTCCCAGAACCGTCATTTGTTTTGTTATCAGAACAGAATACGATGCTCCTTGTTACTAGAAATGTATGTTGATGAAATTTAATAGCATAATTTCATAGATATTTTACCAAGCAATTTCTTTGCATAATCCTATACTCACATACATGCATATATATATCGACGAGGTCGGTGGTCGAATGGTTAGCAATGGCCACTTGACTCCGAGGTCGCGGTTTCGATCCCCCACTGGACAAATATTTGTGTGCATGAACACGTCTATTTGTCTTGGTCTGGGTGTTTTCTATGTATTGTATATATGTATTTACAAAAAAAAAATAAGTATAATATCAGTTATCTAGTACCCATAGTACAAGTTGCTTAGTTTGAGACTAGATGGCCGTGTGTATTTTATCCAGGAATATTTATATATGTATTTATTTATACTATTACAAGGAGCGTAGCTACAGGGGCGTGCCGTATCAGCCGTATCAATGATACGGGGCTCCCGAGCTCCAAGGGCCCCCAGCTATGGTTGTAAGAGACTCGAGTCTTGGAGTCTAATTTAATAAGACTTGAGCTTTTTTGATGACCCGAGTCTTATAAATAAACTTAGAGCTCAAGTCCTTCAGAATTTGGAGTCTTTAGACAAAAGACTTGAGTTCTGCCAAAAAGAACTCAAAGACGGAGTCTTTTTAAAGAACTCATGACTGAATCCTCTAAATCCATGGCTGTATAAATTTGGCAAAAAGTTAGGTCATGTAGCACAGGCATAGGAATAAATCTGAAAACTGGAAATTTGTAGTTACTTCTTCTTCTTTGATCAACCAATATAATGTGACCCTAGCCTTGGTACATTATACATTGATATACGGCTATTTTTAGACCGCTTTTTAAATTAAAGTGTATTTTATCGCTGTTACGCTTGATGTGCGTTGACTATTGGATAATATAATATAATACACCAACTCAAGTTCATGACTCAGTCTAGCTCAAAGAACTTAAGACTCGAAAGGACTCGGAACTCTTAAAATACTCAAAGGACTCAGACTCATATGACTAACAAGTCCTAGTCTTGAAAAGAGACTCAAGTCTCGAAATGAAGACTAAAAGACTCGAGTTTCTTACAACTCTACCCCCAGCATGTTCGTTTCGAGTAGATAAAGACCCCCTCAGCCTTGAAGTGTTTGGGTAAAAGGGCACACCTACAAGTTTTGATACATGGCCCGTCTAGCGTAAGCTACGCCACATCATCGTTGGCTTTCGCTCATCTTTGAGCCAAAGCCAACCTCATTTACATGTGGTGCACCCTGCTGATCACATCCCGCACACTCCATACAAATGTCGCGTCGTTCACTATTACATAAGCAACGCCGTCTGTACAGAGCGACAATGAGCATGTCTACGTGCGGCGGCATACAAACTGTTCCTGATTCGTCTCAGAGGGGAGGTGAGGTCGAGCAGGTGGGTCACCTGATGGAAAGTAATCACCACCGCCCGTAGAGGTCAGCAAAACTAAGGGGTCGCCGATCCGTCGCCTGCCTAGCCAGCCAGCCTTTCTTTATTTCTGGTGACCTCACTCACTCGCAGGAACACAACAACCCTCAACGGAATTGTTATTTGGCTGCGTTATTCTGTGAGATAAAGATACTTCCCCAGTCGAGCAGCTTAAAAAATACGCTATGCCCTACCTCTCTTTTCGCCAGAGCCTCGTTTGTTAGTCAGCAGGGTGCACCACGTGCAGGTGAGGTTGGCTTTGGTTCAAAGATATTGACGAACCACTTACACCCCAAAATACTATGAGGCCGACTAAACAGAAAACGGATACGTCTGATCCTTGGGGCGTTGACTGGGCATTATGCCTGCCCTAGGCACCTATACAAGATGAGACTTGTCAATAGCCCCGAATGCAGAACATGCAAGGGACCTTACAAGACCATGAAGCACTTGATGTGTCAATGTGATGCCCTAGCTGGCAAACGAATGGTAATCCTAGGAAAGGTTTACCCAGACCTGGAGGTCTACAGGCTCTTCCCAATTAAAGGTGTACTAAAGTACATGCAACATGTCTTTAGACAATCAGGGGATAGGTACTAAAGAATTGGGAGTGCATAAAAGATCCAAGAGGGCCGACGTGCCATCGGTGCTGCAGCGCTAGAAAAAGCTACTTGCTATATGTATATAGCAAGTAGCTTTTACAAAAACAAAGCAGTTAAAAGTAGTATACCTACGTCACTCTCCGTACTTTATAATATCCCCGGAAAAAATGATGTCAATACATTGGTGCCTTTCGAAACACACTTACATTTATGATATTAGTATGAAAGTATGAATATGTGAAGTTAGGATAAAAAAATATATTTCTAAATGCGATTTCTCCGAATTGTCACTTCGAAGTGGTTCAATCAGCGATACTTTTGGGATAATTCCTCAGAGTGTAGGATTTTTAAAGGACACGGTATACACAAATGTCACGTGATCGGCCGATCGGCAGCAAGGTCGCGGCATGTCGCGGTTCAAGCAAGTTCGCCGAGGTCAGCCCAGCCCAAATCCCGATTGTCCCGTCTGCCTGACATTGATCATGTCCTACGCAATAATAAATGAACACGTTTTATATCTGTAGCTCAGTAGTACTTAGAGGAATTAGAGTCATGATTCCATGAGTCTCATGTATTAAAATAAAATAAAAAAATATTCCTGGACAAATTATACACGGCCATCTAGTCCCAAACTAAACAAAGCTTGTACTATGGGTACAAGATAACTGATAACTGATATAATACTTAAATACATAGATATATTACATAGAAAACACCCAGACCAAGACAAACATACATGTTCATGCACACAAATATTTGTCTTGTACGGGGATCAAACCCGCGACCTCGGAGTCAAAGTGGCCATTGCTCACCATTCGACCAGCGAGCTCGTCATGTGTATTATCGCCTAGCTTTTGTGAACGACCACGATATCTAATTAAAAAAGTATCCTACCTAATGATCAAGGGCGGATCCAGACTTATAAGAAGGGGAGGCTCATATAAAAGAAACCCCCCCCCCCCACTACGCTCGGGCAATTATTAAGGCCCGTCCACACACTTGCCAAACAATGGCCAAACACCAAACCTACGACAATGTGGATGGGTGTTTGTTGTTTGTCATCTGATTGGAAAGCCACGCTACCGTGCTTGCAAACACCAAGTGTGTGGAGCAATGTTTGTGCTGTGCTTTTGTTGCTTGCTGCTTGGCATGTGTTTGCTGTTTGCTGCTTGGCTGCTGCTTGGCAAGCGTTTGGACGTGGCTTTAGGCATTTTCCTAGGCCCATCAGCGGTCCAGAGGCGGGAGGAGGGGATCCTGGGTTCCAGGATCCCAGGATCCCCTCCTCCCACTTTCCGCCCTTGCTAATGTTAGCCCAGAACAGATTCTATATAGATGAGTCACATACAATGGTACGAAATATTCGTATTTCCTCACACACTTCCACAGTTATAATATTAGAATGGGATGGGACATCAGTCATATAACTTTTTATGCCGAATTCCTGACATTCTTAGGGCGCACAATTCCAAGGTAATAATGTTTGTTGAGGTCACGGCTGTCGAAGATGTTAAGCTGAATACGGATTGATTTTGTATTATAAAAAAAGAAATTCGATTAAGATTAATGAATGTTGGTACTCCAGAGCATTCGTCGGCTGGACTACAAACGAATTCTATCCAATATTTGAATACCGAAAATGGAATTACCGTTTACGTAAACGGATTCGGTGGAGGATCTTCTCTAGATCAGTCGACAGAACTCTGTATCTCTGGCCGCGAAGCTGAAGATAATAAATCTTAGTTCTTATTTAGATCCCTAAATCAGACCTGATCATGATCATCAACCGGCTGTGCTGGAGGCGAATCTGACCAAATTTCTGAATTCCGAACACCATTGTGTGCATGAATATACCTATTTGTCTTGGTCTGGGTGTTTTCTATGTATTATAAGTATATATGTAACAAAAAACATTATCCGCGTGGTACATTTATCAGGTAATTTGGGACTAGATGGCGCTGTGTAAATTGTCCAGAAATATTTATTTATTATTATTTACCTAACAAACAGGAACATCCTCACATATACGTTCCAAAATGGTCGCGTATTTTGAGTTTCCAGAGAACATTTCTTCCGCTAGTTATGCTGAATTGCTGACGATATCTCAGGAACGGGACGAAACTTCACGGCTTTCTTCAACAAAGCCGTGAAGTTCTGGCGAACGATAGTTCTCCAGATCTCGTCTATTGGTCTCCAGCGTGCACCACGTGGAGGTGAGGTTGACTATGGCCCTAAAAGTATTGAGCTATAGTGTGATAATGTGAACGGATACTTGGGACAATCGTATTATCACTACATAGTATAAAACAAAGTCGCTTTCTCTGTCCCTATGTCCCCATGTATGCTTAAATCTTTGAAACTACGCAACGGATTATGATGCGGTTTTTTTTAATAGATAGAGTGATTCAACTGGAAAGTTTATATGTATAATACATGCATAACATAGTAGAAAAACACTGATAATTTAGAGGTTTCTAATGTGATGTCGTAAATAAACACATTTTTTTGCTCTTTCATTGCAAACGCTGGCTGAACCCAACGAGATAGATCAAAATAATGTAGTACAGTATTGTTCACCTTAAAATGGTCTACAAAAAAGTTCGCGATGGTATATGTCTATCTCTTAGTGGTAACACACAATAACCGTTATTTTATCCTTTGCTTTTTACAAGAAATAATGCCTTATTTACGAAGCGATTTTAAGCAATACAGAATTAATCCTTATCCAATTAAGTACCTTAAATACATTGCGCATTTAATATAGATCAATATGGCCCTTCACAGCATGTAATTTAAATGAATAGTTTAGAAGATATTACACATTTAAAATGCAGGGACATAACGGCTGTGGCGGTACCGGCCGCGGAGCCGGCGGCGTGTGCCTATAACTGGGGAAGGACTGGATAGGACAAAGCGCAAAGACCTTCTGTAGTACATTTAGTATCAGCATTGCACCCGTGCGAAGCCGGGGCGGGTCGCTAGTTTATTATAAATACTTTTATATTTAAGAAAAATAGCATTATCTATAATATAAAAATAATCGATGAATGTGTTGCTAAGCGCAAATCTGGAGAACAGCTGAACCGATTTCACTAATTTTTTTTTTAGAATATTCCTTGAAGTACGAGGATAGTTTGCGTAGAGAAAAAAATAAAAAATTGCATGAAAAAGTCTAAAAAAATCACTTTAAATTTGAACTTTAATAACATATCATAAAGTTCAAGTGTTAGTGGAGAGGATCTGGGAAGGCAATTGCTAAGCGCAAAACTCGAGAACGGAGATTTAAAAATTGCGAGGAAACTAAAATACCACTTTCTACCCGTGCAAAGCCGGGGCGGACAGCTAGTTTCTAACAAAAAAATACTTACAGTGCTACAAACTTATCTGACCCGGTGGCCAAATTTAGAACTAAAGCCGCCATCTTGAAATGTAGTATTGCCAGGTACAATTTATTTATTTACCGCGTATGCACATTCCATAGGGGTGTATTTTTTTTAAATACATATTATCTTTTTCTACACAAATTTCATTTCTTACAATAAAAAAATCGCCAACGAATTTTTTCTGTGCAATATTATAACTCTCTAATATTATATAATAGCTATGATCGCGACTTTACGTGGTGCATTTTTAAAACTAATCAACAAAAAATAGAAGGCAATTGATATTTAATTGAAACACCACACAACACAATTAATTAAGTATATCAATGCTATTATTTTAACAGTGTATATATTTCTTTGATTTGTATGTTTCCTCTAAAACGGGCGGTATTAGGTTTAATGACAACACTTAAGTCGATCGTACCGCCCCCGCCACCGGGCCAGATAAGTTTGTGGCACTATACCAATGAAATGCTTATGCCTTTATTAGTATAATTACAACTTACGGAGGAATTTCCGCAATGAAAATGATAGTGGTACAACGCGCTTACGACTTCTGTTGCCGTGTGCCTTGTGATTTAGATTTTTGTGGTTACGTTGACAGGCCTGTCTTATTTTCCATTTTTCGTTAACGCGTCTTTGGAGTGTTGCGTCTAGACGGGGCTATTTTCTCCGTCTAGACGCATCTTCGAGGACAACTCGCCATAGTAATAACACAGTATAAGTAATAGTACATGTACGGCATGGTTATTCCATGCCGCTCTCACGTGTCGACCTCACCTCCCTTCTGAGACGAATCTGGAACAGTTTGTATGGCCCGGACGCACACACCCTCATTCAAGCTCTGCACCGACATCATTGTTTATGTAAAAAGTTACTGACGAGACATTTGAAAGGAGTGGCCCGGGTGCGGTAATACGTACCTTAACGCGCGCTCCGACCCGTTTCCTATGCGTGTGGTAGGCATTTACAAAAGACCAATTTAACGTTAGTTTTTCACTACAGTTTGGGGGTTTTGCAGGGCCGATAACGAGTGAGTGATGCCACTAGTGCATCCATAGGCTACGGTGACTGCTTCCCATCAGGCGGGGCCGGCAACGAGTGAGTGATGCCACTGGTGCATATATAGGCTACGGTGACTGCTTCCCATCAGGTGGCTTGTTTTTTGGTACACTATTGGTATAAAAAAATTACATTAAAAATTACTTAATTTCATTATTTTCGTGACAAATAAAAATAATAATAAAAATAATTGTGTAAGTTTAAACTTACACAATTATTTTTATTATTATTATAATATTTTATGATCATTATAATATAACAGATTATGATTTTATGATTAATTTTATTTTTTTGGTTCAGTAATAATATTTATAAATACCTATTTAAATTTTAATATCACGAGAATGTCATTTGCTAGGCATATTTGCAACACTATCTTAATGAGCCTATATTTGGATGAAAGGCATGTAAACTAAAAGTTATATATTTATCAATATATAAAAATATCTTTTTTTATATATTGATAAATATATAACTTTTAGTTTAATCGCCTTTAATTTTTACTTGACTTTGTGTTCGAGCATTTATTCATTGCCTGTTGCATTATTGAGGTGTAATTAGCTCCGCACCATCTTTCAGCTAAAGCTAAACTCACTTGCATATGGTGCCCCCTGCTAATTAACTAACGAGGCTCTGAAAAAGAAAGGTAGGGCACAGCGAAATTATGAATTTCTTCAAGTCCCGCCACCTTCAAGTCCACCTTATACAAGGCCACAGTCATAACTATGTTATGGGGTGTAAGTAGCTCTGTACGATCTTTAGAGCCAAAGTTATCCTCACCTGCGTGTGATGCACCCAGACGACTAGCTAAAGAGGCTTTGGCGAACATAGACATCCAAGAGACATAGGATACAGCGTATGGGTAAGTGCCCGACTGGGAACTTTAATCTAAGACCAATATTTGGAATCAAAAAAAGCTTCGGCGGACCAATGATGCCAGACCAATGGCCCTACCATTGGTCTGGCATCTGGCTGGTCGTATACTTGCCTGTCACCTAACAGGAACTATCATACAGTTAACATTAAGAAAATTTAAATTAACTGCAGAACGAATTTGGATGAAGTTTGATGGTCATCAACCCATTTTTATCCCACTGCAACTGCTGGGATGCAAGCGGATTGCATTACTGTTTAGTCAACTTTGTGACATGTTGACTACTTTGAAACATAGAGATGTCTCTATGTTAAATCTAAATTAATATTGTAAAACTCGATAAATAGTTGTTCTAGTAGAAAATCAGTTAATTTGTTCTAAGTATTTGTCTGTATATAATGTCTGTATATAAGTATTTGTCTGTATATAAGTACGAGTATTTAGATAGGTTGTGACAACGAGTTCTAGGATTAAGGACTGAATTTCATGCATTTTTTGTGGAAATATAAATATATTTTTGATGGCCCCTATGTCGTATTTGTTTTGGAACAGATTCGACCACCTGTGCTATTGCTTTGTTTTTTTTTTTACTTTGTATTATGCTATTTTTCCATTTTTCATTTTTGTGTATGCGTGCGGCGCCATACAAACTGTTCCAGATTCGTCTCAGAGGGGAGGCGAGGTCGACACGAGAGAGCGCCAAGGAGTGGCCACACTGTACGTAGTACTATTACTTATACCTTATAATTGAAAGTTAGAGTTACTGACATAGTTCTAAGGACTAGAAAGCTATCCGCTAATAAAGAATGTTTAAATCTGATTAAATTCTAACAACACAAGGTTCTTTTTTAACAAGTAATGTATTTGGGTCCAATGTATTAAAGGAATGCGTGTAAATTAGACTTTATCTACTAAAGTCTACTAATTTGACAACTTATGTAACTTATACTCTGTACACGCAATGTATTACACTACGATGACTGATATCTGCAACTTATTTGGTTTTTATCGCACAATTCTGGAGCGCAACAGTCACGCCTTTGGCTAGAAAGTGAATTACCGGACAATCAGCCACGTAAAGTTGTATCTCGTTTACTATGGCAGTCGGTAATTTGTTGTGATTATTTCGAATTAGTTGGTTTATGCCGGTGCGTTCCAATCTACGACACGGGTGGGATATTTACATCCAGCCAGTCCGCCAACACGCGTCTGGCGGAGAACGCGCATACACTCTAAATATTAAATTCGCGCCATAATAATAGTTGTAAAATTTATTATATACTTTTTTTGTGATATAAAAATAGGATTAAATAATTAGTAGATAATATTGTGAACTCACCGCAGCAAGTATTACGATTAAATTTTCTCCGTAACTTATAAGAATAAGGACTTTAGTAGCTAACACGTAAGTAAATAATTTTATATAATTTATGTTTTATATATGTACATTTCTATATTTTATAAATAATAAACAATATTATGACAACATGTTTTTCGTCGATAATAAATTATATTTAAAAGAAGGTTTTTGTTTTACGAAAATTTAGATGATTTCAACAATAAGTGTTGGTAACTTAACACGTGTTTAATCCTTTATATAATAACGTCAACATATATACTTAATTACATATACTTATATAGTACACAAATTCACTCTATGTATAATTATATAACTTAAATTAAATTATTCTTTAATAAATTTGATCCATACAACCTCAAATAAGTATAACATAATCTTTATTCATATAAACTTAAGCTATAAACAATACATACAAAAAATTAATACATACCTAAAATTTAATAATACTAAAATTAGTATAACTAATATAAATTTCTGCGTTCTTTGATAATAATTCTGAATTATAATATGCCTGAATAAAACAAAACATTTTCTAATAAAAATTTCAATTCGATCCGATTATCAATGTAGGTGATAAGTCAGTAACATTATTTTCTTAAGAAATAAATATCCATTTTCTTTCAACGGAAAATTAAATCGTTCGTATTATTGTAGAGCCAATTTCCAAACAGAGGCACAATTCTCGTAATTAAAATATAGTCAAAATTCAGTACCGATCCAATCTCGATCTCACAAATGTGAAAATTGGTACTCTCGTAACGCAATATGAACCTTCAAAGTCTATATTAAGTGGAATTATATCGTAATAGAGCACAAAATTACACATACCAAGAATGTTATTATATTAACAATTAGAATTGACAATAATTAATGAATGAAATTAAGTTAACTATATAATTTTTAGTCAATTAACATTCAATTTTCTTCTGCGACCGTAAAATAATTACGAGAATTGGTCTATATCTATGGAGTATATACTCTATGGAGTAGCGCAAAATTCTAGGTCTTTGGTTTCTGTAGGGGCCTAATTCCGAAAATGCAAGGGGTTTAGGGGTTTATGAAATTCAAATAAATTCATAAAAAAAGTTCAGACGATCTACGGGACAAGAAAGATCGGACACCTGCGTTATAGAGCGACGATTCCGATATGATTGGCCACTGACGGATAAGGGCAGTTTGGTAGGTAGTAACGAATATTATTATACGAAACATTCCTGCTTATGTGTTAAATAATAGATTTTATTTAACAATCTTTCTTACAATGTAGTTACAAAAAAAACTTATTTAATTGTTTGACACCGGTACGTGCAGATTGTCTTGCTGTCCAGCATAGGCCTCCCCTAGAGTTCGGCATCTCGTGCGATATAGGGTGGTAAATTTATGACAGAGCAGCAAGGGTTAACCGTTATAGTTCGAAATAAACTATTTTAGGCGAGTGGCTTTAAATATTTCGAGTGGTTTGAAGGGTTTGAACAAATTGTACATTCGGCTAGAAAAACTTTTTATACAACATTCGATCCAGTTGTTTATAAAGATCAAAAATCTGTGAGCAATATAGGTTAGAGAACTAGGATAGAAAAACTTTTTCCATACATTTATTGAGGTTTAGTAAGAAATTAATATATTATTGCACTGGGTTGTAAGTTGCCCACCATTTCCATTGCGGGTTGTTGTGTTCCTGCGAGTGAGTGAGGTCACCAGAAAGGAAGGAGTTGCTGCGTTGACAGCGGGGGTGGCAGCGCCTGAGCAATATTTCATGTTGCGAGGCCATATGCTTGTCGGCCGCCAGGCGTAGTATAAAAAAATCTACCGTGGTAGTTACAAGAAATTTGTTTTAGATTAATCAGTCGAATGAAGGTGAAAAGTTTATTTACGAAAAACGGCTTTTTGGGGAATATATTTTAAAAAAATTGATAAAATTCATAAGCTGGGTTAAAATTCTTAGAAAATTTGTTTTCTTCATAGTGGAGTTCTTCTTTTAAATAAAGCTCTGTCGCCAACTTTGAAAAGCTCAGTATTTTTCATGGTACCGAAATCTAAATAACTCTTGTTATTTATATTTCTGTGATAGGTAACTACTCTCAGCAACATTGCATTTTTGAGCTACATTATCCATATCTAATAATGAGTATATTTTGTTATTTTTAAGTGAAGTGATGGTAATGGGCCGTTATTACATAATTTTAACAAAAAAACCGACCCCACAAATTACTCTTAATCGTAAGAACCACTAAAAAGTTAGAAACACTATCCGAACTGAATTTTATGACATAAAAAAAAATGGGATCAAAAGTAGTAAGTAACTAGTTTCAAATATATATATTTTTTTAAAAATCGGTTTAAAAAAATACAACTGAATTGAGACTGAACCTCCTCATATTGTAGGTACATTGTAAAAGCAGGGTGAAACTTATGTTCATATGTTATAATTAACGATAGTAAAAACCAGATCGGCATACAAACACATCGGCATACAAAACATAGGAGATGCTGCGTTTGCAGCGGGAGTGCCAGCACACGCGAATTATACTCACAGAAATCTAAATGACAATTTAGATTTCTGTGGATATATGTACTCCGTGTATTGCGAGCATCTGTACTCGCTGCCGTATACTTGACTGACTTAACGTACTGATGATACTTAACTGGTTTCAAGTCAAGTCTTAATTCCCAATGACGGAAGGCAGTTGCCGCAGCCTATAGGAAAGTAGCCTTTTGTTAGAGACACAGTATAACTAATAGCACTACGTACAGTATGGCCTTTCCCTGCCGCTCTCTCATATCGACCTCACCTTCCTGCTGAGACAAATCGCACACACGCTCCATTACTTTACGCGCCCTGCATTGTTTATGTAGTAGTTCACGATGCAACATTTGTATGGAATGACCGGGGAGTGTTATAGGTTCAAAATATTAATTTACTTTAAACCGGGTTCTATTGTAACAAAAATGTAGAGTCAGTTTCATTAAGCACGTGATATTAGTCCTACTATTCGACCGAATTCAAGAATTTCTGGTTTTACGATACTTTAGATATATTTTCAATCTCAGCAAAAATGTAAAATCAGGCTTGATATGATTTTGATTTACAAAAATTTGTTCTTATAATATAAAATTAATGTTGACCCATTTTTTTTTTATATTTAGCCTTTATCTCCTATTGTTTTTTTGTTTTGTTTGGAAGGTATTCTAACTAAGTCCTTAACCCTGATCGGTCCTTTATTTTATCGAGTAATATTTTGTAGCCAAGAAATAAGTTTTTAATACAAGAAATTGATTAAGTCAAAAGCTGCTATGATGCTTATCTGTGTTTTTGTAAGCTGAAAAAGCTGAAATCGTAATAAGTAATAAAAGATTCAAGTAAACAGATATTTTGAAATATTTATTTATTACTCACTCTATACATGAATTAAATATCCCGTTGGACTATACAAATATAACCAACCATATAGCAAATGCAATTATATGTTTAATTCTACGTAGCGGACTGGAATAAAATTTATAATATAAATTAAAGTAAAAGTCCTTATAAAAATTAATAAATTACACTATCCGAAAGGCAGTTATATCAAAAATTTATTGCCCAAGCTTTTGTTTTGCATAATAAATATCAATTTCAAAAGTGATTCAAATATACATACAGTTCTCAAACGTATTAGTCGATGAAATTTTCTTTGGTAAAATATTCCAGTCTGGCAAAAAAAATTTCGATAATTTAGAAAGATTACATAATAAATCTAAAGAGCAGGTGAAAATCTTAGTAATATCATCAAATTTGTAAACTAAATTATGTCGTTAGTAAAATAAATAATAGAGATAGAAAATTAATTACTGTATAAATTCTAGATAAGAGAAGTTTACTATTACGTGTAAATATTACATAAGAACACAGTCTACTTTAAAAAAAAATGCGGAAATATGTTCGGTCCCTAAATATTTGCAGCCCATACATCATTTGTGGTAATGCACATACCAGTGACATATCTTTGCTAAGTGCGTTAGCCATACACTCTTATCAGGGCGGCATATGTCAAAGTACTAAGCATAAAATACGGGTGGACATAAGTTCCCAACCAGTCTACTTTCAACACCGGGCGAGTGCGAAAACATAGCTGTTAACACCTACCTGGTAATGTTTTTATTTTTAAATCAACTTTGTAAAGAATATGTGCAAAATATTCAGTGAAAGATCTATTTAGCATACTCCTAAAAATTATTTTTTCTTGAATATTTATTTTAATTTTTTTGTTTATTCATACTGTATAATAAACGGCATTCCGTTTAAAGCGATAAATAAATATTAATGCTTCCATCCACATATGTATACAAGAAAACTTTCATCGTCAAATTGTATTTGCGTAACTAATATAAAACAACGTCTATTGTTTGGCCAAAAATAGAATGAAACAGATCTTTGGTAAATAGATACCATAAATTGAGGGAATGTGACAAGGCTGGCCGCTGGACAAGCAGCTGGAATTCGTTCCGAAATTGAGATCTAAATTTATTAGAACGCATGGAATAGCATACAAGTTGCTATACACGTATGTTGAAATATCAGTTAATTTAAAATTATGAATGTAACTTATTGTTCTAAAGGGGTCACCTTTAAAACAATAAGTTACATTCATAATTCTTGAATATTCCTAGTCCAGATTATTAAAATGACATTAAGATCTAGCCGCTAAGACAATTTGGTATGGGGAAATCATTGCGAGTCGCCTGGGTAAATTAAAAAAAATTTACTCATAATTCATAAATTTTACATAATTAAAATAATCTTTTGATGACTCTATAGAAGATTATTAAATACGAGTAAACTTATTTCGTAACATGCGTTAATAAAAACACATGAATCGCGAGGTTGCAATTGGGTTTTTCCCTTTTGGTACTGTTAACTAAACCCATCTTGAGATATTTTAGGTTTTCTAGGTTATTTTCTAGAATATTTAATGAGATCCCCAACCCGTTTGGCCAGCGTGGGGAGAGTAGGCCAAATCCTCCTTCCGTCTGGGACGGACGAGAGAGGATCGTGCTCCTGTAGTGGAGACTAAAATGGACCTGATGATGATGATGATGACCCGAGAGTCTGCCACCGGATGTGGTATAAAAATAAACCACGTGTAAGTCGATAGGTAAAAGCAAACGTAATAACTGCCCCTTTTAATGACGAACCACAATTTACCTCGATAAAACGAAAACGTGCGTGGAACAACACATTACAATGCCAAGCCTATGTTTATTTTGCTTTCCAAACTGGGTCAAATTCCTTTGTTTTTATTTTACTTTTGGTCACACCGTAACCGGACCTGAGAATTCCATAAAAAGTAAAAACAAGTAAGAGTGTCGCATCACTGTCGACTTTGGAGACGAAACTTTTTGCAAAAATATACAAAACGTATACTTATCACATACAAAAATCTAATTATTTGATAGGTAATTCAATGTCGTAAGGATTTATCAACACTCATTAAAGTCGAATTAAGAATTTTGTAATTAATAAAGTAACATGACACACTGAATTCATAGACAAATAATAAATGAATAACGATAACGTACATAGATGCGATTACAAAATTTACTTATACATACATACTAAAATATTTGCCATAGAGCTGTGTCACCAAATAACTTTTTAATTCATATTATAATTGTTTTGTCCAAGATTATTAGTTGTCCTTGTTCCTTGTTTTATTATAAGGACCAAAACGTGGGATTCGCCGACATAATTGGACAACAATTTTGCCCTTCTAGCATCAATAGCCATATATATAAGCAAGAGTGTAGATAAGATGATATATGCAACTGTATATAAAACGTACATTCGTACTGTCTATATCGAAATTTGGCAAGCAACGTTATAACATACAAAAAATAGTGCTTATGTTTTAACAACCATTTTTATATGACAGTAGAAAGAAGTGTCTTCATGACTGCATAGAAAAGCACATTCGTGCTGTCTATTCAGAAACTCAACAAGCCTCGTTTTAAACAATAACACTCATGATTTAACAACCATTTTTATATGATGGTTGCTAAACTACTATAAAAGCAAATCCCATTTATATTGTAACATACTAGTGTGGAGTACAAACTCGGAGAATAAATAATGCGACTGTATTTCCGCATAGAATATAATTTATTACCGCACGTCACGTAAGCATGCAAGTCAACGAAAACATTAGGCTTAAGTAATTAAGCTCATTGCTTTAATGAGACATTTCATTAAACGGGTCAACGACAGTGCCACTTTGAACATTAGCGGACAAAGACTTGACTAATTAGACATATTGCATTTTAAACTAAACTCGACACTATCTATTTAGGTACATTCTGCAAAACAGTACGTTTATTATTATCAGGCGAAGTATTTTAATATTTTTACGACTTTAGTAACAGTCTAATGATAACATTCGTGTTGTACCAATAGTTGCTCCAACAAGCATCCTAACTAAAATGCGAGAAAAATATATCTTAAACTCACTATTTTTTATAATGATAAACATATAAATATAATGACATAATATGCCCTATGTCACTACCACAGCTAAGACGAATTTAAAGACACTCACTTATTTCTCGTTCTATAAGACTTGTCTCCTCCATGTGCCATCGCATTTGCTGAGTTCAGCAAATGCGGCCAGCCCACTGTTACTTTGGCAGGTTGACTCTGAGAGCTATGTCAATATTTTGATCCTCTGTCGAATTTGTTCGGATTCCTTAGCTCTTTTCTACGGTCGCAGTGCATTGTTTAGTACATCGGGCTGGTTCACGGAATGAGTTACCGTCGCGACAGTCAGCATCCAAGGCGCTGTACCGTAGGTCATAGAGGAGAGGATCTACTGATTGAAGATTTTAGTCTTTAAGAACTGGCTTATCGCTTCAGTGACGATGTGCGAAGCTTGCCTAAAGCCTTCCAAGCCAGTCGATTGCGTTTATCGCATTACATGCCCAAATCGTAATGTAACATTGTATATTGATGTTATATTGCATATTGATGTGATATTGACAAGAGTGATGATAACGAATTGTTTGATTTACGATATCAAAAAGGTACTCTTACCTTTTTTGATATCGTAAATCAAACAATAAAATTATCATCCGTTTATAAGAAAAAAATACAAGCATTGATCGTCCTTGTGACAGTGAAAAAACTGGTTATAACATTGAAATAATAATAAGTTGGAAATATCAAGTTATAATATGGACATTGTTAACATTATCTTATTTAGGAGAGACCCTCATTTAAATAAACATATTCAATCTCGACCTCAAGCTACCTCAAGCGTCTTTCTAAGCCTGAGAAGCTAGTGTATTGTTGTAATACTTAATATTCTGTACCACTTAATACATGTAATATTCTGTATGCATAATGTCGGAAATCTGTTTTGATGTTCTTTAAGGAACGTCGTCCTGCTTGAGCTATTCGTGACTAACATTTTGTGCTGCGGTTTTTCATAGATGTATATGTATCTTGTCATCAAATTACAGGGGGCCTACCGCCGAAGCCGATTACCATTGGATTTTTTAATTGCGAAAAACAAACTTTAGCTTAGATTGGTGGTAATTATGTTTAGCTTAGCTGGTAGAAACCATAGAGCTCTACCGACTAAGATGAAGATGTTTGTCATTAACTTAAACCTAAGATCTATTTTGGCGATCAAAAAATTCGATGGGAATTGGCTTCAGCTTAGCCGGTTGGGCCCCTGGGGCCCGACCGGCGAAGCTGAAGCCGCTTCCCATCGGATTTTTAGATTGCAAAAATCAAACTTCAGCATAGATATAAGCTATTTGTGTTTAGTTTAGCTGGTAGAAACTCTGGAGCTCTACCGACTAATCTGAAGATGTTTGTCAATAACTAAAACGTAAGACCTATATTTCAAATCAAAATATTCGATGGTAACCGGCTTCAGCTTCGGTGGTAGTGTTTCAGGATATTTATTGTAGTTTGATGCCAAAAAAGCCTGTGTACCAAATCACAGCGAAAGTGTCTACATCTCTCCATTTTTCCTTTCTTCATAATACTCCTTTGGCGGTTCAATATTGCCTCAAACAACCTCATGCCAAATGAGGAGTGACCTCAATCATAAAGACAACATTGAGACTTTTTTTGTAATATCTTCTAAGAAATTCGAAGGTCTGAACAGGGTGAAGTAGTTCTTCATGCCTATGCAGCTTTGTGTTTTAAATAAGACCCGGGTTCGCTCGTGCGTGGACTATTGTTGTGGTGTTGTCCTCATCTCTACGACTGTTCCGCCAAGTACTTACTCTGACGCCCTTGATCAGTTGCAACGTCGTATTATCCGCATTATAGAGAACGTAGAGGTTACAGAGACGCTTGAACATCTCCAGTTAGGCAGACATATTGTGTCCTGTTTTGCATCTATCTATTCGCGCGGGTGCAATAATATATAGTATATTATTGCACCCGCGCGAAGCCGGGACGGGTAGATAATATATTGTATATGAGCTCGGTGGTCGAATGGTTAGCAATTGCCATCTTGACTCCGAGGTAGCGGGTTCGATTCCCGCACAAGACAAACATTTGTGTGTGAACATGTCTGTTTGTCTTGGTCTGGGTATTTTCTATGGATTATAAGTATGTATTTTTAAAAAAATGTATTTAAGTAAATTTATCAGTTGTCTAATACCCATAACACAAGCTTTGCGCTTAATTTGGGACTAGATGGCGCTGTGTAAATTGTCCAGAAATATTTATTTATTTATTATTATTTATATATATTTATTCATCCCACTGCTGGGAAACGAGTCTCCTCTTTATCGAAGGGGTTTAGAGAATACTCCGCCACACTGCTCAACTGCGTGTTGGCGTATGCCAGTGTTTTCAAGCCGCCTAATGGCCACTGACTTGGCTTAACGACTGTCATCTAATGACAACAGCTGGAACCCTCCGAAGCACGAAAGAGCTCGAGATAAATAAACCCATCCATGGACAGGCTGCGGTCGACGTTCCTTAACTTGCATGTTCGATTGGACTAGCACGCGCAACGAAGCCATCGAGCTCCTTAAAACCGCTAAACACAATATATCTATAGTAGTCATAATCAACATGGTTGCAATGTGCAGTATTCACGTGAGTGAGATACATCTCTCACCAAAAGCGCTAGATCCGCATTCGAGCACGTTCTCACGATAAGCTCATTATATGACGCCATACCAGGAGATCGCATCTTGTTCGTTCTCACACGGCTATTGCTACTGAATATGTTTTGTTCAGTAACCTCACTGATAGTCTAACCTTCATTGGAAGACAGCAAAGCTAGTCTACAGAATATTATCATTTAAGACGAGCTCGGTGGTCGAATGGTTAGCAATGGCCACTTTGACTCCCGAGGTCGCGGGTTCGATTCCCGCACGAGACAAACATTTGTGTGCATGAACATGTATGTTTGTCTTGGTCTGGGTGTTTTCTATGTATAAGTATGTTTTACAAAAAAAAATGTATTTAAGTACATTTATCAGTTGTCTAGTATCCATAACACAAGCTTTGTGCTTAATTTGGGACTAGATGGCGCTGTGTAAATTGTCCAGAAATATTTATTTATTTCCTTTTATCGAGCTGACTTCACCTTTATCTATGCCGGTAAAACATAGAAAAATAAATAGTATTTATGCATGCATGTTTAGTGTTGTTGGCGACCTACATCCTTTTTGGCCAATATATTCAAATTCTCAGTACTATTTTCTTTTTTACATTCCAAACAATGGTTTGTATTATAAGTTAGAAAATAAATGAAACAGCCAGTGTATTTTGGAATACCAAAACATATCCCAAATATTTATCTACTAGAGATAAGTAGATCGCTTTATTTTTAAACGATATCCACGTTTGTCAATTTGTCTAATTATATGTGGTATACATATATAATAAGATTAGACAAATATCCGTTGAGAAAAAAAAATAAAGCTTCCTATATGTATACAAAAAAATCTCGTGTCGCGGTGTTTGTGGTCGCATTCCTCCAAAACGGCTTTACCGATATTTATGAAAATTTGCCAGTAATCCGATCCCTGTCTAATCCGGCACCACTTGTAACCCGATATGCTTAGAACGCCATAACATAGTACACAAATCTTATCACTAAATTTTTTTGTCATATTACAAAGTAGTCTATTTCAAAGAAATGTGAGCTATCGGGAACTTTAGCTTACATTTCTTTGAAATAGAGTACTAGAGAGAGATAGTAGAGTGAGCTTGACAAACGTGGATATCGTTTAAAAATAAAGCGATCTACTTATCTCTAGTAGATATATGGGATATGTTTTGGTCTGTGGGTGGCAGTACTGTCACGAAGTAAAGTACTTCGTTCTCACGAAGTACTTTACTTCGTGACAGTACGGATTGTCAGTTTGTGGGTGGCAGTACTCTCAGTACTGCCACCCACAAACTGACAATCCGACAAATTCGATAGTCGACACCGCCCTGTCGAAAGTGAGTGAAAGTGAAAAAAGAAAAAACCTGGGAAGTACTGTATATACTATTGTACTAGGTAGGAAATACATAGTGCGAGTACACGTTGGTTGTAACCCCTAATTACATTTTATTTTCCTTTTGCGGTTAATCTTACGTCAAAAGGAAAACATACTATACTCATACTAAGATACTTTAAGCAACCAACATACCTATTATTTCGAGCGAACCTTACCTACCTCATTCTATCGCGGAAACATTCATTTAAATCTCTACTCCTTCGGGCTATAAGCAAATCATAATGTAGTTGTACCGTGATACTTATTCATCATGGTTCTACCGTGTATTTACATGAGAAACTTCGGTTGCCGGCCGTGCCGGAGATTTGCGATAAAACATTCCTTGGGCAATATATCTATTCAGTAGAATAGACTGAGCTTCAACGAAAATCCGTTCTTAAATTACTGCTATTTGTACTTAATAAATTAGAATTATTAAATAGGGATTTAGACATTATATATAAAGATACAATTGTACTCTTGTGTTTGTCGGCTTACCGTCCTGGTATTGGTAGCGACACTATCCTGCTTCTATCTTTCCGTGTATTAGGAAAGATAGAAGTAGGATAGTGTCGCTGACTGCGAATGCGAATTGAATTTGTTTGTTTGTTTCGCATTCACGCCCTTAGTTACTAACGGAAACTAATACTATGACATTTTGCGTACATCATATTTTAAATCCAGAATAAATAATAGGATTCCTTTTATTACGGGCGGAAGCTAGTACATAATTTATATTATGAAAGTTTGTAAGGACGATACCATGAACCCATAGAAATCAGCAACACCAAAGGGTCGCTCAAAAGGTTGCAAGCCTTTTTGCTCTTTCGTGGGTAAATGCTGAACTAATTTTGAATTATTTATAATATACTAGCGGCCGCCCACGACTTCGTACGCGTGGAGTTAGTTATTTGCACATATTTTTTATTTATATTCTAAAAAGCTAAATACCTAACGTAAGGAAAAAATAAAAGAAAGATAAAATTATTACGTTAATAAGAAAAATAAAAACTAACACTAATATAATATATAAGCACTAGCTGCCCGCCCCGGCTTCGCACGGGTAGAAAGTGTTGTTTTCTTTTCCTCGCAATTTTTATGTACATAAGAACCTTCCTTATACCTTAACGAAAATATTAAAATAAAAATTAGCAGAATTGGTCGAGCCGTTCTCGAGTTTTGCGCTTAGCAACATTCTTTTTAATATGGGACCACCTGGAGAGTGTACCCTCTCAAACGATGCAAATAAATTTAGCTTTGTTCTGCATCAGGTGTTCCAAATATTGGATTTTTGTACCTCAATAAAAAATACTCATCAGGCTGAACAACTTTTGCTAAGGCGTCATTTTTATATTTCTTATAGTTTAGCTGAACCGTTATGGTTCTGCATCAGGTGTTCCAAATCTAGGATTTTTATACCTCAACAAAAAATACTCATCAAGTTGAACAACTTTTGCAAAGGCGTCAATTTTATATTTCTTATAGTTTACCGTAACCATTATGGTTCTGCATCAGGTGTTCCAAATCTTGGATTTATATACCTCACCAAAAAATGCTCATCAGGCTGAACAACTTTTGCTAAGGCGTCTTTTTTATATTTTTTATACTTTAGCTGAACCATTATGATTCTGCATCACGTGTTCCAAATCTTGGATTTTTATACCTCAACAAAAAATACTCATCAGGCTGAACAACTTTTGCTAAGGCGTCATTTTTATATTTCTTATAGTTTAGCTGAACCTTTATGGTTCTGCATCAGGTGTTCCAAATCTTGGATTTTTATACCTCAACAAAAAATGCTGATCAAGTTGAACAACTTTTGCTAAGGCGTCAATTTTATATTTCTTATAGTTTACCGGAACCATTATGGATCTGCATCAGGTGTTCTAAATCTTGGATTTTTATACCTCAACAAAAAATACTCATCAGGCTGAACAACTTTTGCTAAGGCGTCATTTTTATATTTCTTATAGTTTAGCTGAACCATTATGGATCTGCATCACGTGTTCCAAATATTGGATTTTTATACCTCAATAAAAAATACTCATCAGGCTGAACAACTTTTGCTAAGGCGTCATTTTTATATTTCTTATAGTTTAGCTGAACCTTTATGGTTCTGCATCAGGGTGTTCCAAATCTTGGATTTTTATACCGAGATGGAAATTTCGTGTCAACGTTTTCAAATCGATGCCATTTTCGTAATTGACGTCTCAGAAAACCATAGAATCAATACCCATATTGATATTATGACATTTCAACCCCATCGCACCCCCACAGGAGTGCTCTTGTGTCACGCCGGTTATGTTAGATTATAAAATAGCTGTTGTTTTCGGAATCAGCGACCCGATAAACCATAAAAACAATACCCATAATGATTTTCAGACGTTTGCACCTCATTTCACCCCTTTTGGGGTTGAATTTTGAAAAATCCTAAAACACGTGTTTACTCATTTACCTACAGAAGTGCTCATGTAAAGTTTCGTATAAAATAGTCCAACTAATTTTGGTTCCCCCATACAAACTTTGGACCCCCGTTTCACACCCTTAGGGGTGGAATTTTCCAAATTCCCGTCTTAGTGAGCACCTACGTCCTAAAAGGAACCCCCTTGCAAAATTTGAGACTCCTAGCACTTGTAGTTTCTGAGATTTCGTGATGAGTGAGTGATTTACTCTTTTATATATATAGATGTTCTAGATACTTTTTATCTCGTTACTGTGTCCACTTGAGACAAAGCCGCGGGAAGAATATCAAATAAAAATCATATTTCATCGTTGAACATGAAAAAAGATCATTTACCATCAACCATCCCTCAAAATGTCAAAAGTAATATATTGTTTAAACGCGGGAAACAAACAATATGTAACGAGGTCCCGTGATAGACCCAAGATAAAAACGAGGCCTTCACAGCACGAGTTTGAGTGGACGGGGCGCGTAAAATAAACAATAGTTTGAGAATTTATGATCTAATTCCTTCCTACCGTATTTGTATAGACAGGCTTTTCTAACACTACAATAGACAGTCTGTTATGTGATGTGTATGATATATGTGATTACATTTCTCTAAAACAAAGAAATATTCCGGTACATCCCACTGCCTATCCTCATTAGTAATGTTTCAGTCACGTTTCAGTAATAAGTACAACTGGTCGTATATTATGCAAAGAGATTTCGAGTTTAAAAAGCTTTTATAATCTGTTACTAAAATAAAATAAATAATAAAAAAAGTAAAAAAAAACCGACTGAAAAACCTCAAAAAAAAAAACAACAACATCTATTCGCAATCCTGTTTCGATGTTTCAGTGCCTTACTGAAACATCGAAACAGGATTGCGAATAGATACAACGAAATGAATATAAACTAAAAAAAAATAAACTCTACTTCGGTTTAACAAAGTATCAGCTGAAACTCTAAGTTCAATATCCACAATGTGTGGTAGCAGGCGACAACGATATGTCAATTCGAATCCGAAAGAAAATGAACAAAAATTAGGTATTTAAATATTCATGCACTGTCACGAGACCTAACCAACCAAGAGTGCCAAATCTCATCTCAATCGGACACTGTGAAGTCATCGATTATTATTACTGTAACTAGATACACGATCAATACCCAAAAAAACGTTCTCACTATAACAGATCTCAAATGTCGATGTAGGACCTCTTTCAATTAGACTTATTTCAGTGCTTCGATTGTAAACATGCCAAAACAAAGGGCAGCTTACAAATACGCTGTACGCTATTGCCAGAGATTCTTTCGCTGGTCGGTAGGATGCACCCCATGCAGGTGAGGTTCGCTTTGGCTCTATTGAGTCAATTACACCCTCAGTACAGTTCCCTCAGTAGATACGTTACAAAATCGTTGATGTAATAAATAATATATTTTTTTATTAATTGTGAATGAACTGTTACTCGTTAATGCCTATAATTAATTTGCCCATAAAATAAACACTTATCGGCAATTCACTCTTATGCCAACAGATGAAATTACATCATGCCGAAGCCACTGACCTTTCGGAAGTTTAAATATTGCTTTTTTTGCCATTATTTTCCAATATTAATTGTTTTTCGCATAATTACCAAGCTGGCTCAATTTTTTATCAAACGGTAATTGAACTGTAAAAGACTGCTAGCATGGTACATGACCCCAAGTAACCTCAACAAAAACCGACTCGATAAATAAATCATAATCGAGTGAAGATATAAAAAAACAATATTGACACTATCAACAAAAGACATGTCGATTCGAAAGATTTTTATTCGATAAATCGATTGTCGAAGAGGTGTTATTAATAATATTTATTCAGTAAAAAAAAATAATAAAAAAAGCCACGTTTGTCATGGGTCTGAGGTAGGTTTATAAATAAAAATAATAAAGTGTAAATCATCATCACCAGGTCATTTTAGTCTCCACTACAGGAGCACGACCCTCTCTTGTCCGTCCCAGACAGAAGGAGGATTTGGCCTACACTCCCCACGCTGGCTAGACGAGATGGGGAGGCCTGATTGATGTTTTATAATGAATTACCCTTAGTCGGCTCGTACGACATCCACGGGAAGAGACGGAGTGATTCGATTCTAGTCTGCCGGAAACCACACGGCCATAAAGTCTACAACATTACATTAATTTTAGAATGTAACTGGCTCACCACGATCTTTACAGCTAAAGCCAACCTCACCTTTCACGTGGTGCATCTTGCTGATTAGCGAAAGAGGCTTTGGCAAAAGAGCGATAGCTTACAGCGTATTTGTAAGTTGCCCGGCTGGGGAAGTACCTCCACTAACATAATACCGCAGCCAAATAACAATTCCCTTGAGGGTTGTTGTATTCCTGCGAGTGAGTGAGGTCACCAGAAAGAAAGGAGTTGCTGCGTTGGCAGCGGGGGTGGCGCCGCGTGAGCGCTATTTCAAGTTAGATATTTAAAATCCGCGGTGCACGGCAATTGAGCTTCACTTGACTATAAAGACAACTCTTTAGGCTTTTAATGCCTTATTTACCATACTGCTGTCTATCACATTGCCAAGAGGGGAATTTCAAAAGCTTCCCACTCCTACTAATTTCTTCTGATTAAATTCTTTGTGAATTCCAAGACAGCCGTGGTTTTACCCCCCGGGACTTCATTGTGCATTGCATTTATTGGTGGTCGTCCCTGTTTGGCTACACAGGTGACACAGTGGTGGGACTGTATGGTGGGCCCGTCCCGTTTTACATACCTCTGTCCATACGGTTAAAGCGCCATACATAAGTAAGGCTTAATAATCAAATTAACACATTTTGTTAACTACCACGACAGATTTGTTCTTAATCAGTATTCTGCAGTCAGAATTACTTATATTATTTTGTTGACTATACTACTAGGTGCTTCACCATGCAATAAAAGCAATAATACGATTAAGATAATGCACAGCAGGCAGTCTCACTAGATATCTTCATTGCTACCTATATAATCTAAATAAATTTAAATAAAACACGTAATTGAACTACCCAAATGCATTTTTTTGTGACTACTCTATCTATTTCTTATTCTATGACTTGATATGTATTGAATTTTCTACTTATATAGAAGCTTCTTCTCTTCTCTTCTCGTCCACCCTTAGTCATCCTACACAGCCCCTACAATACCACCGCCAAGTAACAATTCTCTTGACGGTTGTTGTGTTCCTGTGAGTGAGTGAGGTCACCAGAAAGAAAGAAAGGAAGGAGTATAGGCTGGCAACGGATCGGAGAACCCTTGGTGTTGCTGATCTCCATGGGTTCCATAGGATTACTTTCCATCAGGTGACCCACGTGCTCGTTTACTCCCCTCTCATATAAAAAAAAGTTGACTAAGTCATCATCATCATCATCTCAGCCTAGGACAATTAATAAGGGAATTTATTGAAAGTTTTTTTTAAAATCTTGGATTGGACAAAGAGAATTACTTTAGTTAATATTTTGCATAAATAAGCATATCTTAATTAATATTATAAAAGGTGATTTCGTCAACTTGCCAGAATATTATACACGCACTGCGACTTGACAGCAGTAAAATATAAAATGCAAAAATTCGTCACCATCACAAACTTTCCTGGTGCCTAGTACTGTTCCAACTGCTATCAGTTGGAAGAGCACTCGACCTATCATGGAGAGGTCGTGAGTTCAAATCCCACCTTGATAGGGAAAATGATTTTTTCAATTTTTAAAATATGTATAATAATATCTTGTATTTCTTACAATTTCTTAAATGAACACGGTCCATTAATACGCGGCAAACTTAGAAGAGTGATGAACTCTAGACGTGTTTGAAATAATAATTTTTCGCAGTTTGTTCACAAGTTTATAAATAGTAACTTTATAAATCCTGTAGTTGAACTTATTCGAGTTCACCTCAAAAAGAATAGTGCAAGCTATGAATAGATTTGTTCCCAGTGTGTTAATTTTATACCTACCTATCCGTGTTTTGGAGGGCACGAGAAACCGTCGTCGGTCCCGGCTATTCTCTTTACATGACAGTAGTTACCTCAAGTGGCCTTTCGTTGGCTTGAAAACACTAGCTTCCGCCAACCCGCAGTGAAGTTTGCTCTGAACCCCTTCTTTTGATCCGTATCCCGTTGATATTGCCGTAAAGCGAAACCGGTCGGTAAAATTAATTTAACTAAGTGGAACAGTACAAGTGATTTTACTAATATAAAAATGGTTGACGACTTCTTTTCATTTATACCTACGTCGGGTGGAGATCAAGCATTCAGCCCGCCTCATGTGAAGCGATTACCGTTGCAATATAAGTGCTCGCAACATGTAATATTTCTCGCACGTCGCCACCCACCTCTATCTACGCAGCAACTCCTTGCTTTCTGGTGAATTCACTCACACGTAAAAACACAACAACATGGGTTGATATTGCGGTATTCTGTGACATGGAGGTCCTTCCCCAGTCGGGCAGCTAATAGATATGATATGATGCATCGCCCTATCTATCTTTCGTCAAAGTTTCGTACAGGTGAGGTTGGCTCAAAGATGGCAGTCAGCTACATACCTAGCGGTACCTAGTGGTTACAAAATTCGACCATAATTAATTTCAATTATGACTTTAACAATAAAAAGTAGGTATAAAGATTTTATATGTTTTTGTATGTCAAATATATGCTAGTGTGTGTAATGTTTTTTTTTTTTTATTTAATGCATTTTAATGCATAATTAAAAAAAAATATTAGCATTCTTCACATATAAACTATAAGTGTGCCAAATTTCATACTCCTCCGTCCGCGCAATTTTCGTAAAAAGGTGTAGAAAATTTTTGCTTCACGTATTAGTATATATGTCGCAGTCGGATTGTATAATTCGCCCTGGTTTTTAAAACGGCGAGCCGTTTTGTATTACGGCGGGTCAACGATAAGCCGGATTGCAATACGGCTGAATGATAGTTTGCCGCATTGTATACAGCGTTTTGTGTTCATCAACACGGCTAGCCGTAATGTATTACAGCGGCTCGATGGCCGCCTCTTTGGCAGTTTTTAGTACCAATTTTCTACATTCGTGGCGCTACCTGCCATTACAACAACAATGGCATGGAATATAGAAATTGTGTTACAAAAAAACGTGACAAATGTATATGAAAATAGGACTTTTAGGACAAATATAACGTGCAATTAAATGATTTCTATGAATCTCAATGCGAAATAGTAAACTGTGGACAAAAGAATGAGTTTGAGAGGTTATGCATATTAAAACTGCTAAGGTGACTATGGAGTCTGGTGTACCGGGGAATCCTTATAAACTCTCGTAGGTTAGCGAGCGGGTTAGGTTGACATAAACACAGCGCACGAGCCGAGTGAGCGAAGCGAGTCATCATTTTAATCAACACTGTCTCCAAATATAAATCATCAGCTTAACAAACTATTAGTATCATTTAATTCGTTTGATCATCAAAATAGATTATCATAAATACATCAGTTCCTTAATTTAATGAAAAAATGGCTACTAGGGGTGAAGTCAAATTGGCGTCATATTCACTGACTTACCAATACTTGGTCAATGTAATAAATCATGTCTTACCAATACTTGGTCAATGTAATAAATCTGTTTTGGTTAGATTTGAGTTGATTTTTGGTTAGATTAGGGTTTTCTTGTGTCCTGTCATCGGAAATAGGAGCTCCGCGAAGCGGAGCTCCGTCAACCTAGATGAGGAATGATGTGGTGCCAAGTAAGCTTATTAATAATTGACAATATAATACATATAAAAACATTTATTTGGTACTAGACCCTATATCTCCATGATTTTAGGTGATTTATTTGGGGAATCGATTTTATATTGTTTGGTGACAAATCTATGATTTTGCGGGCAAACCCTATTAGTTAAGAAACACAAAACTAATTAAATTGGCGATAGCTTTTCTTAATACATTTTTTATTTTGCAAACACTATTTTACTTTGTTAGTGTGGTAACTCTACAATTAGAATTTACTACTATGCGGCTAAACGTGTGCCGACATTTTATAGAACGTATAGTAATGACAATCCGGTTTATCGTTGACCCGCCGTAATACAAAACGGCTCGCCGTTTTGTAATATGGCGGATTATACAAAACGAGTGCGACATATAGATAAAGATAATCAATTTAATCTATCTTATTAAATAAAAATCCCGTGTCACGATGTTTGTCCGCGATATGTTCCTCCGAAAATACATAACCGATCTTAATAAAAATTTTCACATGGTGCGTATTTTTGTCCAACGTGTTTGTCTTATTGCTTGTATGTATGTACATTCAACCATAAGCAGGTATGTACTCGAAATAATAAATATTGTAGATTTTTTTAACAGTATTAAAAAATAGTTTATTTGTTATTTTGTACGGAAATATTTGTAAGTTGTTTTTATAAATATCTAATAATGTTTGTCAGTTTGTCTTATCTCGGGCTCTTTCCGCACTCTCTGCTCATGGGTCAAGTATTACGCGATAACATTGAATTAGAATTAATTTGAAGTAAAAAAAACCGCATAAATAAATATTTGTCACAACCACATACGTTTATCTGTCCGTCTTTACTAATATAATATTATTCAAGAGGAAAAATTTGTTTATTTGTGATAATCTGTGAAACTACTAAACCAAATTTTATTAATCACCATTACAAAATACAGTAAGTACCTATTATTTACTCATATAATAAGTTGCGGGCGGAAAACCAGTCTATTATAAAACATTAAAGATACGCCCCGGGTTTTCTCGGATAGAACTAATCTAAATAACCGCTAATCTAAATATCTACACTGCCAGCTTGTTTCGCAAAATATCCATAAATACCCCAACCTAATGATGTTTTATTTACTACGATCAACTATCACTAGCTTCCGCCCGTGGCTACGCCCGCGTGAAACTTGATTATAGCGTCAAAAAGACATTCTTTTGGTCATCTCTTTTAATAATTTCACGATTGCTATTCGCTAACATTATTTGATTGTATTTGTTAGAAGAGTTATTATATATACTAGAATTACTAGATTTAGAATTAGATATTACGCAGCATCTCCTTCCTTTCTGGTGACCTCACTCACTCGCAGGAACATACCAACCGTCAAGGGAATTGTTATTTGGCTGCGGTATTCTGTGAGGTGAAGGCAGCGTCGGACTGGCCATATAGTCGGGGTGGCTTTTGCCAGCCGGGCCCCAGCCTGCGCGGGCCCCCCACAGGCCTGGCTTGCGGGGCTTGCGGCAACCGTAGGATAATATACCATCATCTAGTCTCGGCCCCGGGCTTGTCAGCCACCCGGGCCCTTCCGGCCCAGTTCGACCCTGGGTGAAGGTACATAAATAAATAGTTGAGGTACATTCATAGAAACACACAAACATTTTCTAAACTTTGTATATAGATAGTGAATAAGCAACACATTCAAGTATGTAAATATTACTTACGTGCATTATATCGAGTCAATATTGATAAGTAAGTCATTATCAAGACTTGGACAAATTGTTTGCTGTTAGTAGATAAACAGTGCATGTTAAGGTTACGTGAGGTTACGGTAACATAGCTCCACTGTTACATCTCGTTGGTTACCGTGTTACATACATAATTACTTCCACTTGTATTACTTACTTGCCTTACTTAATTTTTTTAAATTAGCTTAATGTGTTACGATAAAGTATGCACTATTCAGATTTAAGAATAAATACACAAAATATTATATATGTTTTGTGTTGTGCACGTATAAAATGTGAGGAGCTCAATGGCGTCATTGCGAATGTCAGTCTAATCAAACACACAAGTTAAGCAACGTCGGCCGTAGCCTGTCCATGGATGGGATTAATTATCGGTTCCGGCTGTTGACTAGATGGTGTAAGTGGTTCATCAACATCTTTGAACCAAAGCCAACTTCACCTGCACGCGGTGCACCCTGCTGACTGACAAACGAAGCACTGGCGAAAAGAGAGGTAGGGAGCGTAATTGTAAGCTACCCGACTGGGGAATGTACCTCCACCTCACAGAATACCGCAGCCAAATAACGGTTCCCTTGAGGGCTGTTGTGTTCCTGCGAGTGAGTGAGGTCACCAAAAAGGAAGGAGATGCTGCGATAGCAGTGGGGGGTAGCGGTGCGCGAGCGATATTTTATGTTGCGAGCGTTAATATGGCTACGGTAACCGCTTCACATCAGGCGGGCCGTATGCTTGATTGCCACCCACGTAGTATAGAAAAAGTAAAAAAATCACTATACAGATTTAAGAATAAACACACAAAATATATATGTTTTGTGTTGTGCACGTATAAAATGTGAGGAGCTCAATGGCGTCATTGCGAGTGTCAGTCTAATCAAACACACAAGTTAAGCAACGTCGGCTGTAGCCTGTCCATGGATGGGTTTAATTATCGGTTCCGGCTGTTGACTAGATGACAGTCGTAAACCCAAGTCAGTGCAGTGTCAGGACTTGAAAACACTGGCCTCCGCCACCCAAACCCTTTCGATTGAGGGGAGACCCATATCCCAGCAGTATGAATAAGGGTTGACAAACAAGAAGAAGAAGACACAAAATATGCGTTTTGTATTTTCAATGTATATATCTTGGATTTTTGCACTTCAGCAGGCAATAAAAATACGGCTAAATGTAGCACACAAGTGAGTTAACATATAAATACTTTTTAACCTGATAATGTGTTCACGCGGGCGAGAACTAGTTTGTTCTACGGTTAAACCACAGTCTGACGGTGAACTTCCTCGAAAGCCTTAGATATATTTTTAAAATGGCATTTATTTTGAAGTTCGATACGATTTATATGACGTCATACTACTAGGCACACACAGGACATGCTATTGTTGCAGCATTTATGCTATCACAAAAATCGCGAGTGTGACAATAGATAAATAAATAAATAATTCCTATAATAAAATAGACTTATTGGATTTCAATTTTTACGTAGGCCTTGGAAATCCCAACTCGGATGTAGCCGTGGCATTAGCTTGATTAAAATAAGCTATTAAAAATAACAACTTTCTAAATAAAAGTGATTTAAAAAATGATCCCGGTGTCTTTTTCAATGACGATAGTGTTACAATTACTGACCAGCCCCCCTAGCCAAGTGTAATTCGTAGCGTAACGAACGTTAGATAGATCACGTGACATTTGTCAAAATCGAACATTTTAGTATGAGAATTGACAAATGTCACGTGATCTATCTAACGTTCGTTACGCTACGAATTACACTTGGCTAGGGGGGCTGGGGCCCTACCGCCGGAGCTGAAGCCGAATACCATCGGTTTTTTGATGGCGGAAATTAAACTTCAGCGTAGATTGCCGATAATTGTGTTTAGATTAGCTAATAGAAAGCTTTGAGCTTTACCGACTAAGCTGAAGTTGTGTCTCATAAACTTAAACCTAAGATGACGAACTCGGTGGTCGAATGGTTGGCAACGGCCACTTTGACTCCGAGGTCGCGGGTTGGATTCCCGCACAAGACAAACATTTGTGTGCATGAACACGTCTGTTTGTCTTGGTCTGGGTATTTTCTATGTATTATAAGTAAGTATGTATTTACAAAAAAAATGTATTTAAGTATATTTATCAGCTGTCTAGTACCCATAACACAAGTTTTGAGCTTAATTTGGGACTAGATGGCGCTGTGTAAAAATGTCCAGAAATATTTATTTATTATTGTATCTCTTTTTTAATCTCGGGTCAAGCCCGGTCATTTGATAGGCGTGCGCGGGGATATGGATCCAACGCGTAGAGGCCCCTTTGAGAAGTTTAATGTAATGTTGTACGCCCGCCGTGACCCGCTCCAGGATATGTCAATGGAACGACATACCCATGAGCAGGTCTCGGCAGGCGTTGAAACTATTGCGAAGTGTGATGGAAAATAAATGGGCTATGGAGATGAGATCTGGGTGAACTTAATACCGGGCTATTACAAAAGAGGGACGGACGCCTGCCATAACTGCTTTTATTGCTAGTTATTTGCGGCAGGCGGTGGCTTACCACTCACTAGATGGGCCTCCGAAATGCCAGGAAATCGGCCGGAGGCAACACCGGTGTGAGTGACTCAGGGATGTCGAGAGGTGTGCTGCGCTTTCTCCGAAGTTACTCGCGGCGTGATGCCCTTTAACACTTCCACCCCTGGAGCATATAGCTCTAGCGGCTCCTCTCTGGACGGCCAATGAAGGCAAGCCAGAGCTGAGAGTCCTGCGGGCCTTCTTGTGTTTACACTCCGACCGATGAAGACACGCCGGAGACGAAGGCCCTGACCGACTCTCTGGAGACTCGGGTCCGTGGTGTCGCTACTCACACAACAGCTCGCCACACAAGCTGCCCTGCGGACTTATTTATTATTATTATTATTTCCGCGATAAAAAAATTCGATGGTAATCGGCTCCAGATTCGGCGGCACCCTGGGGCTTTACCGCCGAAGCTGAAGGGGGAATATTTTGACTGGAAAAATATGCCTTACGGTTTAGTCATTGATAAACATCTTCAGCTTAGTCAGTAAAACTCTAGATTTCTACCAGCAAAGCTACACACAAATACCATAAATCTAAGCTGAATTTTGATGTTTACAATTAAAAATCCCCATGGGAATCGGCTTCAGCTTAGCCGGTAGGGCCCCCAATTACTTACAGTGCAGTGTAGTATTTTATACTCGACATATTAACATTCTTACTAATAATATTCGTAGTCAACGTATTTAAATAATTAAGTAAACTTTATTGACAATAGAATAAGGGTTACGAAAGACGGACTTAATGCTAAAGGCATTCTCTACCAGTCAACCTTTGGGAAAAGCAGGTTAAACTCGAATGTGCTTCACCAAATAACAGTAATGAATATACACATAATAAACACATATGAAAACATTTAATGTATATATCGGTACGTTACAATGCTGTAGTTATTAAGGTCCTCCACAGTAGCCATATTTGACAAACGCGTGTATTAAATTGCGTATAATTCTCTAACGAAAAAACATCCAATTGTAGCGTGTTACCATAAATTACAATTTAGTATAATAGTGTTTTGTTGTTATTCATTGTCATTTGTCCGAATTATCTACCGATAAAACAACATAGAGCTCTTTTGTCTACGAGCGCGCACTAGAAAACTGTTATTTTGCAACGCACCCAGCAAAGCGTGCAATTAACATATTGTGTGTACGTACTTATTACGTATATGAATATATATTTATGTCATAAAACAACTGGCACTGTGAACTATTTACATATGAAAACAGCTTATTGTCTGTGCTCATTAAAAATCTGTTTAAATATGCGCAGTTTTTTTTAATGAAATTCGCATTTTTGGTGATGACACAGATTTCCACTTCATTTTAATACTCATTTTGTTTGTGCTGTAAAACCCACCTGACGTAAGGCGGTTACCGCAGCCTGCAGACTCCTAGAATATTCGGACTATCGTTCGTACGCTATCCCTGCTGCTAACACATCTCACATTTAATGACAGAATATCAACAGTATTCAAGGGTATTCTTATTTGGCTACAGTTTTGCAGGTGCAAGCTTTCCTACTTCTATTTAGCCAGAGACAGAGGCAAGTAAGGTTGGCTAAATCTCTAGAAATGAAATTTATTATACCCCAAGAATTCGTGCCATAGATATATTTTTTTGTGCTTCGGAGGTCACATTACGCCGTCGTAGATCCCAGCTGTTGTCATTAGGTGACAGTTATTAGAAGGCTACTGACTGACTTAACAACGTCAACTCAGAGGCCTATAGGTAGATTGAAAACATTGGCCTCCGCCAACCTGCAGTTGAGCAGCGTAGTGGAGTATGCTCTAAACCCCTTCATATCATATCCCAGCAGTGGGATGAATAAAGGTTGACGATGACGACGACTAAGTATTATTACTTGAACATAACCATATTTTGAGGATATAGATAACTGCCCAAAAAATTCTACGATTTATCGTAGGATTTGGCATACGTGATTTGTAGAAATGGGGTGTTCTCCTGCTCTTTGTATTTTGCGGCCAAAACCCAGATTGCACCACGTCACAGCAGAAGTAATAGTACTCCGTACAGTACGTTCACTCCCTGCCGCTCTCTCGTGTCGACCTCACCTCCCCTCTGAGACAAATCTGAAACAGTTTGTAGGGTACCGCACACACACACGCTCATTCGCGCTCTGCACAAACGTCATTGTTTATGTAGTAGCCACCACGGCCACTCCATACAAATGTCGCGTCGTTTATTACTACATAAAATGTTAAAAACACTATCAGAACTGGATTTTATAATACTTATAAAAAAATTGGGAACAATCAGGAATCTCTTTCAGATAAAAAAAAGTTTTTTTTCCAATCGGTTTATAAATGACGGAATAGTGAAGTAACAAGCATTAAAAAAAATTCTACCAAATTGAGAACCTCCTCCTTTTTTGGAGTCGGTTAAAAAGCGGTGCACACAGATTTATGTGTAAAGAAATACGTAAATATGAGAGGTGGGTGTGATAATTTTTATCCTAAACAAAAGGTTAATGGACTATCACAAACTTGATATCTCGAATTGAATACCTACAAACTAACAAGCAATTATTTTGCTAGTCAGTCGTCGTGCGAAATAAATTTGTACATGGTAATTACTATTTTAAGTTTATAACAAGGACCAGTCTGGGAAAATCGACATTTGTGCATTTAGACGTCTCGCAGATCAGCAACCGACTTTCTGGCAAAATTTAGGTCCGAACCGGATTAGAAAAATAACTCAACCTCACAAAACGCCTCAGACAATTATTCCCTATAATGTGTTCCTAACTGCGAATAACTATAACTATAACTGGTGGTGGAAGGTACTGGTAGCGCGATACTGCTTATGTGGAAATTAAGTTGTAGCGCTTTACATCGGGTGGACTGTATAATTGTTTAATTTAAAAAAATGTAACAATATAAAAAAAATCAGATTCCTCATACTTATTATGAATAGAAAATGTGAGTCATAGTTAGTTGAATAAAGAAATTTTATTATTATCTCTCTATTCATCACGGTCATTTTGATAGTCGTACGCGTATATATGGATCCAACGCGTAGAGGCCTCTTTGAGAAGTCCGATGTAATATTTACACCCGCCATGACCCCCTCCAGAATATTATTATTATTTTACTTATTGGCCCGCGATTCATCACTGATGAAAATTGTTTCACTTCCGGAAAAAATACCCTGCAGTTTTTGAAAGCACATGGCAAGATATTAGAGCAGCTAAGAGCAGTTCGTGCTTGACAGTCACAATGCGATTGTAACTCTTATTTCGTACGGCATAAATACGGTTAATAAGGTCAGAGTATCAAGGTTGACGTACTAAAAGATATAAAAAGAATATTGTGCAGTTAACTGCACAATATTGTTTTTATTTCTGCTAAATTGGATTTTAGTTTTATTTATTTATTTAAACCTTATTGACATCAAAATTATATAAGGGTACAATAGGTACACCTATTAAAGCATTCTACAGTCGCACCGCTCGCTATCGACAGGGCATTCATCTTCACATATTGGAGCCTAAGTGGTCGCGTACTGTGCGGTTCTAGAGAAGTTTTCTCTCGCGTACTATCAAGCTGTGGAATGAACTGCCTGTCGAGGTTTTCTCGGATAACTACAGCATGGGGTTCTTCAAAAAGAGCGTGAAGAGGTGCACCAGGTGGGCCATATGCTTCTTTGCCCCTTTAGTGGTATAAAAAAAAGCATTCTCTACTAAGCAAACTGTGATTTCTGTTTCATTTCTAATTAAAATACGTTGCAAATGTGGGCAGTAAGAGTATGAAGTTATCATTAGGCCGATATGGTACGCCAGTCGAGTGTGAACACTTTCGATAGTGTAGAAACGGTAACCCTAGGTGCGGTGCTGAAGAGAAATTATGCAGAAAGATATCTGCGTAGGTCGTGCGTAAGTACTGCAACCTTAAATCCAATTGTGCTGTGACCAATTGTATGATTATTTTAACTTTTAAACTTTCGCGTTGCATATTTATGAAAAACAAGAATGGGAATTAACGCGATCATGCAAGGGTATTTACATACGTTTATTCTTGCTTGATGTTTCGACCAGGGGTAGGGACCCCTACCGGCTAGGTTAAAGCCGATTCCCGTCGAATTTTATGATTACGAAAATCAAACTTCAGCATAGATCTAAGGGGGCCAGTATGCGAGCGATATTTATTGTTGTGGGCGTTTATATGACTACGGCCACATAAACGCCCACAACAATAAATATCGCTCGCACACTGCCACCCCCGCTGTAGTATAAAAAAATGCATGATTTTTATGTACAATATTACTACGAAATAAGTTTTTTTAAACAATAATTAAAAAACAAATATACTCGTATCCTACGAACAATCTGCAGCGTTGATGCACATTGGCGTCGCATCTTAAATAGATTTCACTTGCATACTGAGGTAATGGTCGTGAGTGTCAACAACACGATGGACGTCTGCTGTAACACGTAATTACGCTTGTAATTCAAGAGGCGTTCGGAACATGTTACTTAAGTTCACACATACATATAGAATGTCAATAAACTTTATTTTTGTCTATTTTACGATTCTCGGCGATTTAATCAGCGAGTTAACGAGGTTCCCGACAGCTAGGGCTCTATCCTTTACATCCATTTTCAATCCTTTAAAATCTAAAGCCTTCTTCTTCGTGCAGTGGCCATCAAACTTTTTTTTTATATGGGTCAACAGAGACGATGTGAAATAGTGCGTGGGCCGCGTACCTGGTATATGCAGCTGTTTTTCCAAATAATATACTTTTAAAGCACAACTTAATGTTGATAATTATGCATCTTTTGTTATAGCTACTATTAACAGGACATAAAATTTGTAAATCTACAATGCCCCACTACACTGGCATTTATATGCAAGCACCATCCTTTATTTCTGTGTATATTATTTGTGCCGCATATATTATTTTGGGCCGCAGTTTGACGACCACTGGAAGATCTATTTTTTTTTATTATTACGATTGTAGCTCGCTGGCGTCGTTACGCGTGTCAGTGTGATCACGCTAGTTAAGCATTATCAGCCGTAGCTTGTGTAAGAATGGGTTTATAATAAATAATAATAATAATAAATAAATATCCCTGGACAAATTACACAGCGCCATCTAGTCCCAAACTAAGCAAAGCTTGTACTATGGGGACTAGATGAAAAAATTAAATAGAAAAAAATATTTATTCAATCTTTCACAAATGGTAGATCAAGTTGACGGTGTCTCCTTTTAGGCATAATATAGCTGTGCCAGGAAGCACCGCTCTTTCATAACAACAATTACACATTGATGTATATTGATAAAAATCGATGTAAGACATCAAGTTTATGTGCACAGTGTTGTGAGTTATATGCGTGTTAGTGTGTGAGTGTGTGTAGAATAGGTAGGTGGTTGAGACTAGATAACTGATATATGTACTCATATATAGTTTTTTTTTGTAAATACATACATAGAAAACATCCAGACCAAGACCAACAGACACGTTCATGCACACAAATGATTGTCTTGTGCGGGGATCGAACACGCGACCGCGGAGTCAAAGTAGCCATTGTTAACATTGTTTTGTTGTGTCATCGTCATTTATATATTACTAGCGACCCGCCCCGGCTTCGCACGGGTGCAATGCTGATACTAAATGTACTACAGAAGGTCTTTGCGCTTTGTCCTATCCAGTCCTTCCCCAGTTATAAGCACACGCCGCCGGCTCCGCGGCCGGTACCGCCACAGCCGTTATGTCCCTGCATTTTAAATGTGTAATATCTTCTAAACTATTCATTTAAATTACATGCTGTAAAGGGCCATATTGATCTATATTAAATGCGCAATGTATTTAAGGTACTTAATTGGATAAGGATTAATTCTGTATTGCTTAAAATCGCTTCGTAAATAAGGCATTATTTCTTGTAAAAAGCAAAGGATAAAATAACGGTTATTGTGTGTTACCACTAAGAGATAGACATATACCATCGCGAACTTTTTTGTAGACCATTTTAAGGTGAACAATACTGTACTACATTATTTTGATCTATCTCGTTGGGTTCAGCCAGCGTTTGCAATGAAAGAGCAAAAAAATGTGTTTATTTACGACATCACATTAGAAACCTCTAAATTATCAGTGTTTTTCTACTATGTTATGCATATATTATACATATAAACTTTCCAGTTGAATCACTCTATCTATTAAAAAAAACCGCATCATAATCCGTTGCGTAGTTTCAAAGATAAAGAGGTAAAGTTTGAGTTTTTGTGAGTTTGTAGGGGGTAATCTCTGGATCTACTCAACCGATTATGAAAAGACTTTTTCGTAAAAATGTTACGGGTCAACTAGATAGATATATGACAAGTCCGATGGTCGAATGGGTAGCCATGGCCACTTTCACTCTGAGGTTGCGGGTTCGCATGAACGTGTATATATTTACAAAAAAAATGTTTAAGTATACCAAGTAAAACAACCAGGTAAAAATAACCAGTTATAACCCATAGCACAAGCTTTGCTTAGTTTGGGACTAGATGGCAGTGTATAATTTGTCCAGGAACATTTTATTTATTTATTGGCCGTGTGGTTTCCGGCAAACTAGAATAGAATCACTTCATCTCTTCCCGTGGATGTCGTACAAGGCGACTAAGGCAAATACATTATAAAACATCGATCAGGCCTCCCCAACCCGTCTGGCCAGCGAGGGGAGTGTAGGCCAAATCCGCCTGTCTGTGACTGACGAGAGAGGGTCGTGCTCCTGTAGTGGAGACTAAAAAATTACCTGATGCTGATGATGATGATTTTATTTATTTATTTAATGAATAGATTTAATTAGGAATTCCTGTATAATATGTCACGACGATCTCGCACCTGCGACTTCGTATGCTCCTTTTCTCAGTATCCCGTATTAAAAGGCACACTTGCACACTTCTACTAAATTTCAACTGACTAGAGATTAATCATAGTTTCTTTTGTTTCAGATAATGACTACAAATAGATCTAAGTTCATGCTAGTTATAATAACAGTAAGCATATCAGTCGTCGGTGCCATAGTACCTGTGTCATCTAGTGACAATACCATCGATAATTATGGAAAGAAATCTGTCCCGACCTACAGAGGGTCGCCGCTCTACCCTCGAGCGACACTAACTAGAGATCTAAGAAATTTAGATGGAATATGGAATTTTAGATTATCACCCCAGGCTAATCCGTTGTATGGATTTATTCATGAGTGGTATCTAAACGACCTTGATAAGGTAAGTAAAGCAATACGCTTGTAAGAGGCGCGGTAGGGTACAGCCGCATACACTATACGTCCTATGACTCCTAGTCTATACAGGGTGACTTGGAATAGGTGTAATTGTTTTAAAGGGGTGAAAGTATAGCCCATTTGACGTAAAAGTATGTATGGAACACTTGGTCAAAAATCAATAGTTTCGGACATAATTGACAGTATAACTATTTCTCGAAAAATACCGAAATTCAAGCTAAAATAATTAATTTAAAAAAAAATACTTCATGTATGCATGTCTTTTTATTTTTTTCTGTTTAATGGATAAATTATCCATTAAATAAAAACATAAAATGTCATAAGATACTTGAAATTTTAAAGTTACTAGAGCTACAAGTCAAGTACATTACATAAATAATAGCTTTCTTTAATTTTCAACTAACTTTTGAAGAAAATATTTATTAGTAACTTGTCGTACAAATGATGCCACTAAATGCCTTGTTTCCTTAGCTTTCTAAAAAGGTATTATAAGTGTACAAAATTATTAGAAACGAACCAACAGACATGTTATCTAATTAACATTATTAACTTCCTTTCATATGAACCTTTAATTTAAAAAAACAAGTTTTGACTTTTGAACCATTTTTATTTTATTTTAAATCTTGTTCAAACTGTCTGCCGTGATTTCGAATACAAGCACGTAGTCGTTTTCGAAAATTAGACCGTGTTACAACCCCGGTAAGCTCTCGCTGTATTTGAGCAGCAGATTCTATGATTCGGTCCCTTAATTCATTTACATTATTCACTGGTGTCGTATAAACGATGGTCTTCATGTGACCCCATAAATAATAGTCACAAGGGGTCAAATCTGGACACCTTGCTGGCCATGGCGTCGGTCCCCCTCTACCTATCCAACGCAGTGGAAAATTTTCGTCCAGCCATTGTCGGACACCAGCTCGGTAATGGGCTGGGCAGCCGTCGTGCTGAAATATCATTTGTTGCCGGTTTGCCAGCGGAACATCTTCTAGGAGCTCGCCCAAATTATTACGAAGAAAGTCTTCGTAAGCTTCGCCATTCAAGTAAAAAATATGGCCCAACTAAATATTTGTCGATTATACCCATCCATACATTTAAAGAGAATCTTCTCTGATGAGCTCCTTCTTTGGGCAGATGAGGATTTTCACCTCGTGGACCCCAGTAGTGGAGATTGTGGTAGTTTGTTATACCATCTCGATCAAATTTGGATTCATCGGTCCACAATATTTTGCTTAAGAATCTGTTGTCTTCAGCGTCCATGTGTTGCATAAATCGACAGAAATCGACTCGTCTTGCAGGGTCTCCCTCCTCTAAAGCTTGTACAGGCGTGTAGTGGAAGGGATACTGTCTGGCTGAGTGTAGTGTAAACCAGACTTTGTATTGGGTTAATCCCATTTGCCTAGCTACAATTCGTGTGGATGTAGTAGGATCTCGGGAAAAACGCTCCAGTATGTCTTCTTCTTGCTCTGCATTCAGTTGACGAGGTCTACCGGCATCATAACGTCGCTCGTGAACACTTCCACTTTCTTTTAAACGTTGAAACACCGCAGAAAAAACCCGTGCACTCGGTTCGCGCCGATTTGGGAAACGACGTATGTACTCCCTTCTGGCCGCTGCAGCATTCCCATCACAAAATCCATACACAAACAGAATGTCTGCGTATTCTTCGTTACTGTAATTCGCCATTGAGATACAAAGTAAAACAATGTGAAACAAAGGAATAACAATAACAGGTAAAAATTCGTTCAACACGCGCAAGTAACTAACAAGTACTAACTAGTTGAGTCGGCCTACCGCCGAAGCGCCCCGCCAGCCAGATAAGCAACGCAAAGCTGATCTATTGCTATCTCGTTTGCTCACACTGTGCTGTTATCGGTGCTCTCGTTCACCCTCGAGTTGAAACCGTTACAAATTTGAAAACATTCAGTTTTCGCTCGATAATTACTGATTTTGTTGGTCGGTTTCTAATAAATTTGTACACTTATTATACCTTTTTAGAAAGCTAAGGAAACAAGGCATTTAGTGGTATCATTTGTACGACAAGTTACTAATAAATATTTTCTTCAAAAGTTAATTGAAAATTAAAGAAAGCTATTTTTTATGTAATGTCATTGACTTGTAGCTCTAGTAACTCTAAAATTGCAAGTACCTTATAACATTTTATGTTTTTATTTAATGGATAATTTATCCATTAAACAAAAAAAAAATGCATGCATGAAGTATTTTTTTTTAATTTAATTATTTTAGCTTGAATTTCGGTATTTTTTGAGAAATAGTTATACTGTCAATTATGTCCGAAACTATTGATTTTTGACCAAGTGTTCCATACATACTTTTACGTCAAATGGGCTATACATTCACCCCTTTAAAACAATTACACCTATTCCAAGTCACCCTGTATATGTGCAGAGTTTTTAAAAACGCGTAACACTTACGACTCCCGTGCATTATTATTTTTTTTATACTGCAACAACAAGCATACGGCCCGCCTGATGTGAAGCTATTACCGTAGCCATATGAATACTAGCAACATAAAATATCGCTGGCGCGCCGCTACCCTCGCTGCCAACGCAGCATCTCCTTCCTTTCTGGTGACCACACTCACTCGCAGGAACACAACAACCCTCAAGGGAATTGTTATTTGGCTGCGGTATTCTGTGGTGTGAAGGTACATTCCCCAATCGGGTAGCTTACAATTACGCTCCCTACCTCTCTTTTCGCCAGAGCTTCGTTTGTCAGTCAGCAGGGTGCACCACGTGCAGGTGAAGTTGGTTTTGGTTCAAAGATGTTGATGAACAAACAAGGCGACAGCTACTGCAACCATGGTCGCAGCGACCAACAATTTATATGACTGGTCGTGCGAACAGCTACTCGTGTAGTGCGTGGTGTTGAATGGTTGGTCGCTGCAACGAATGATCGTGGGTCGTAGTTTTAATGATTAGTCTCGCTGTGAACGCAGCGGAGATATCTAAAGCATGAAGTTTTTGACGACGTTAATTTCCCGAGTTTAGTATAATGAAAATATACTTAGTCCTACCCTCCTTCCATTACTCCATGTTTGTGTCTCATAATCAAACTCAAATGAAACACGCTCATAAGCATACGCTCAGTAAAGTGTATTATGTCACGATAATTGTTTCGTTGTTATGTCCGTAAAAATGTTGTGTCCGTTTTTTTCGCGTCATTTGTTTACTTCTTGCCTCTACGAGGCCTTCCCACACCCGCGCAAGCGAGGTCAAATTACACGGGGGCGGTTCGCCCCTGGAGCACCTGGAGTCTTGCCCGGGCAAAGAGTACTTAACTCGAGGCCCGTACGCGCCTAGGCGCAAGATTACTGACTGACTGACTGACTGCATATGCCCAACACACTCATCGTCTCATCATAACAATATCTTCCATTCGTTTGTTTCTCCTACTCCTACACACATTACCTATCTGGGACGCTCTGTCCAGGAGCTCCCATACTCCGGGGCTACCCTTGCCCCACACACTCACACTTTCAGGTATTTCAATTAAATCAATCAAAATTCAATAAACTAAACCGTAAACTAAATCTTGATATATTCAATACCAGTGTACCGGCGCTGAGAAGGCTGCTAAGTAGCGATTTTTTCAAAAAATATATGCAAATAATATTAAGTAGTGACAAACTGTAATATAATCTTTAGGCTTCAACATAATGTAAATCTTTTATATATAATCGCTATATGGAGAAACGGTTGATAGAACAATGTTATCATGTTATTATTTCTGTTCGTGTTATGTGTCTCTAATCTAACTCTTATACGTGAAGACTTGTTATTGGCTTCCAATAGGCCTGTAAACCATTTTTTTTTTCGATTTGTTATTTAAAGAATTTACAATAATATAACTAAAGGTGAAAGAATTCTAGATATGATAACTTGAAGATCACAATTTTGGACTATCCCGAAAACGCTCCATACAAAATGCATACAGTATTATGACGTCACGATACGCTATTTTATATGCATTAAATCAGAAATTTGTACGACAGCTATGTTAAATATTGCGTTTATGTAGCTAGTGCCGTAACAAAAGTTATAGTATTTTTTATTGTTTCTACAATGGTAATATTCATTTTTTATAATTTCATACTTTTAAAATGGACTTTTCCACCAAACTTTGATCGACCATAAAACACGTCGGACATAAGTTATTAAAATTTTGAGATCGCAGATCGTTCTAGTTTTATGTATTTTACGTTACTGATAGAGAGTTTTTATAATTTTAGAACTTTGTTTACAGGCCTATTGTTTAACCTTTTTAATGTAATAAGATTTAAAAGCTGTTAGTCTTCCAAATAATAAATAAATAAATAAATATTACTCTTTGTTTGTCGCTGTTTTATTCTGTCTCGGTGATTTAGTGATTTTTCTAAAGGTGGAAGCTGAATACCCCTAGAGGCACTGATTTGGCTCTAGGGGTATTCCGAAATAATTTACCCACCTGTATTGTCACTTTATCGAGATTTACCACTAAATCGGGGTAAATTTAAGTCTGTTATGTTAATTGTCACTGAGCCTCCGACCCATTTGAGTTGCTGGAGCACATGCGCGCTTTCTAAACATGTTCCTAATTTGTGAATATTTGTTTACATTTATTTAAGTATTTGTCACTGTCTTAGATTAAGTAATGGTGTAACAATGACTCAAAAAATGTTATATCTATCTATAAACAGATTACCTTATACTTACATTGAAATTTATTTTAACAGACAGGTCCAGTGATCCCAATGCCGGTGCCGTCGTCCTACCAAGACGTTGGAGTAGATGATGCTATTCGGGACTTCACAGGAGTAGTGTGGTATGACCGGCGGTTTTACGTGCCCTACTGGTGGGGATATACCAAGCAGCGGGTGTGGCTGAGGTTCGGCAGCGTTCACTATCAAGCTAAAGTGGTAAGATAAGTTCTTTTTTTTATTCTACATTGGATGGAAAACAAGCATACGGCCCGCCTGATGTGAACCCGTTACTGTAGCCAACAACGCAACATGAAATATCGCTCGTGTGTCACTCGCGCTGGCAATGCAACTACTTCTTCTTGCCTGGTGACCTCCCTGTTTCATAGGAAAGAATCCTCAAGGTAATTGTTATTTAGCTGCGGTATTCAGTGAGGTGGAGGTCATTCAGCAAGTTGCACCACGTGCAGGTGAGGTTGACTTTAGCTTAAAGAGATAACGAAGCACATTACCCCTAACTAGTTAATTTTTGACAATCACGTGATTGTAAAAAATTAACAGTCTTACATTATTATGTAATTGCTACAGCACCCTCCACAGTACAGGACCACAGTATAAATAATAGTACTACGTACAGTATGGCCACTCCCTGCCGCTCTCACAAGACAACCTCTCCTCCCTTCTGAGTAGAATGTGGGACCGAATGCAAGGGCTGCCAGGCGGCGCCGCGTATTAAGAAAGTTCGTTCGAAGTATATTTTCAAATAATTTAGTACGCCATCCAATTCCTCAGTTAGGCTAGGAGCACTGCTGACGAACTGGATGGCGTACCAAGTAGAATATTATTATTTATTTATTTATGGTCTACCAACATTTGTTTACATTCATACATTATTTTCATAAATTTACAAGCATAAACTTAAAGCTAAATGTAACAAACGATTATAGGTAAACACAGAATACACAAATGATACCCGCAAATGAATAATTGTACTAACTCAGACAAAATAGATTAATATTTAATTTAAATTCATATTTAATTAGATTTATAATTAAGAATTGTTATATTAAAAGATTACATTATATTAAAATACTCGTATACAAAATTTATAATAAGTATATTGTCCATTCAATTCGATTATATTAATCTGTGCTCGTGCTAAAAGCTTGTTGTTCACAAATTATAGGATTCCCCGTGATATGATGACGAATCTCAATGACCACACTCATTAATTATACCTCCGACTTGAAATAAATATATACACAGATAAATCAAATATATTTTGTCGGTTTTATTTTTATCGACAACATGGCAGTAGATTATCTTTTATGTAAATGTGTGAGAAGAAACCAATAATGTGCTTTCCAATATTAGGTAATAATCATAGAGAAAGATTGTTATTAAATGATGAAACCTTAACTATTTAAAATATTTAATGTTGATGTTACGAAATATATTGGTCTTGTGATATTCGCGCGAGACTTGTTTTTAGGATTGCGGAGGCCGATTGGCAAAACGGATATTTATAGAATTAATCTTGTATCTATATAAGGCAACCGCTACTGACTGATCTATCAACGCATAGCTCGAACCACTGCACGGATCTTGAAATTTGGCGTACAGGTCATTTGGCGTCGCTATTCGACGAGCTCGGTGGCGTAGCGGTCAATGACGCGGCTTCGACACCAACGCTCGTGGGTTCGATTCCCACACGGGACAAACATTTGTGTGCATGAACATGTCTGTTTGTCTTGGTCTGGGTGTTTTCTACGTATCATAGGTATGTATTTACAAAAAAAATGTATTTACGTATGTTTATCAGTTGTCTATAGTACCCATAACACAAGCTTCGCTTACTTTGGGAGTAGATGGCGCTGTGTATTTGTCTGACAATATTTATATTTATTTATTTATTTATATTTATATTACGAAGTAGACATCCACAAGCAAGGATTTATGAAAATTTCTACAGGATACCGGGAAACGTGTGTATGAAGTTGCGGAGGCAAGCTACTCATTTATATTCCGTCTTTATATCATAGCGATTTTTATCCGGCTGTCGCAGACATAGATATAGATATAGGTATGTATAGGAGACATAGATATAGGTATGTATGCATGCCTAATTCTTTGATACGCGACTCTACAGCCTAAACCGTTTGACGAATTTCAACATATGACGTATTTTACCACAGCTGAGATAAAACAAAAGGTTATTTTAATGTGGCGTCCCGTAAAAAATAGAGGAATGTTTAAAAAAAAGTTTCCGCATTTATTTTCTAACGCAGCCGGGTTTTTGTTCCTTTTCTTCATACACTTCTTGTATCATTTCTTGTACTTGGAAACTGGGACTACGTGGCTTAAATGTGAGTTGGTATTTTTAATGAATAGCCACATAGTGTATAGTGAATAACGCAAAAAAAATACATAAACAACAAACAAAAGCGTGTGTTTTATAAATATGTAAATTTCCTAGTTCAGTTATCATAAAATTTTTGATCCTTTATATAAGTAGGTCCAACCTGCAGTTGAGCAGCGTGGAGTATGTTCTAAACCCCTTCGATTTAGGGGAGACCCGTTTCTCAACAGTGGGATGATTATGCGTTGATGCCGAAAAATATAAGTAGATATGTCATAGATAGAATCGCTCGTGGAATATACATACAATGTTCATGACGATGATCACATAATATATGTGTTTAATTTCACAAAGTACCTTCATTAATTTATTTAATCATTATCATAGTATTAACATATTCATTATTATAATTATCTTTAATATTATAAACTAGTTCTGCGTATATAATTTCGCAGTCATGTTGCATTTCGTTTCTAGTTAATGGCATTCTAAAGTGCCTTTGAAATCGTTAACATTATGAAGTCATTTTGCCAGTAAAATGCTATTATTCATACGTTTCTCGTCGATCTATCAATGATCGTCATTGTTTTAACTAATCCCGAACAAACTATGATTATGGTCTTTTATATGAGAAAAAAAATCGGTCTATATGTCATATTTTAATCACGTTCAAGCCCGGTCATATGATAGACGTGCCCGAGATATGGATCCAACGCGTAGAACCCCTTTGAAAAGTTTGAGTTGTTTGTTATTTATTATATCTATTTTTAGAGATTAATTTTTTTTAATGTATTAGAAGAACGACATATACAGACAAAAATAAACATATACAGGGAGCTTTTGATCTATCTGCCAGGATTGAAAAGGGTAGTAGTATTACATATGCCGATTTCGATAGTAAATGAAATTTGTGCCCCACGTGTTATTTTTTTTCTCTTAGGAAATAAAATCGCATCATGAAAAGATTAGTTTACTTTGTATGAACCATCCGTCTGTGTCGCAGTCTAGACGGCGTGGTCAATGCGCTCGGGTATGACCCGTGCCGAAAGGCTACGTCACGAGCTGCCAAACGCTTTCCGAACACGGTGATAACCGCGGTAAAGTCAAAGTTTACTCAAACGTTGGGCCGCCCTTTGTAAACGCCGCCGCTTCGCAGCGATGTCTGTCTGTCGCTTGATCTCCTGCCGCCCGCCCCCGCACGGGCGGCGCGGCAACAGCGCTCGCGCCGCGAGAAAGAAGGAAGAAAGGATCCAAGGAAACGAAAACAGTGTTAACCGTGATTCGTCCGTGTGTTGACCTAATCATGCCTATACGCCGCAGTTTTACGAAATGTACAAATTTCTCGAAATGGTATGGTATGGTTTCTTGTCGCGAGTGTAAATGCGTACGAAATTCAGTACAGATAGACCTCGATCAGTTACAGAAAGCGGTAGTGGACTTTTTCCGCAGACATTCCATGGCAAAAAAGTGGTAAAACATGTATGTAGACGTGGATAAATTAGTGGCTAATTGTGATTTTGTGTAAATAATTTGAATGAGCTTTTAAACACGCCAAGTTATTGTAGAACATGTTATGTGACTGCGTTATTTTTGAAAACCAACATCGTAACTAAGTGTTTTTATGATGTTTCCATAAACAAACATACATTATTCGACGAGCTCGGTGGCGTAGCGGTCAATGACGCGGCTTCGACACCAACGCTCGTGGGGTTGATTCCCACATAGGACAAACATTTGTGTGCATGAACATGTCTGTTTGTCTTGGTCTGGGTATTTTCTATGTATCATAAGTATGTATTTACAAAAAAAAACTGTATTTACGTATGTTTATCAGTTGTCTAGTACCCATAACACAAGCTTCGCTTACTTTGGGGCTAGATGGCGCTGTGTAATTTGTCTGATAATATTTATTATTTATTTATTATGATATTAATTTGACAGTTCAAAACCTGTGATAATAAGTGTGATGAAAAGTTCAATGACCTTGATAAGGACAATCATCTGCCCTCCAGTAAGTGTATGTTATTATTACCTATCAGTTTTACATTTGATTACATTTTTTTTACCTATCCTATTTTGATTACAACGCATTTTAAAGGAAATATGCAATTGGGACGACGCTACCTACGTACAGCTGTTATTGTTATTATCGACTTCATCTGATAGCGCGGAATGTATTAAGCACTATGAAACCAGTTCATTGACTACGTTATTTATTTTTTCAAAGCTTACTAATGATATTGGGACGCCATATTTCTTCACTAACGTAACAAGTAGGCTTAATACTATCTGCCATTAAATTCCTGGCTAATACAAAAAAAGCACCTTATATAAATAACAGCATAAATTGTACTGTCATACCCGCAAACCATTTCTAAAGAAAATTTGAATATTGCTAACTAAACTGTTAGAGATTTACGCTTTCGTATACACAAGAACTTCTGGTGGGCTGATTTTACCTCTAGATTTTCATACGGTTTTTGCGACTTTATTCCATCTTAACTGTAACCAGTTCAGTTAATATCTAACAATTTCCTATCATTTCTAATAGTTTAAACGAGTGAATTATAATAATTTGAGCAAAATAATCATTCTTGTGTTCTTCCAAAAGAAACGGTGACATGCCACTAACCAGGGTCTACCTGAAACTGAGACCAGTTTTTGAATGCAAATCTTTTAGCTTATATTCTTGGTAATTCTATGTATTTAGCTTCGTCATCAATCCTTATCCTTCCCTCTGCTGGGATATGGGTCTCCCCTCAATTGAAGGGGTTTAGAGCATACTTCACCACGCTGCTTAACTGCGGGTTGGCGGAGGCCAGTGTTTTCAAGCCGCCTAAAGGCCACTGACTTGGCTTAACGACTGTCATCTATAATGACAACAGCCGGGACTGATGGAGCTCAAAATAAACCCAACCATGGATAGGCTATGGTCGACATTGCTTAACTTGCGTATTCGATTAGACTGTCATACGCAACGACGCCACCGAGTTCCTCTGTTAGCTTAGCTGATGCTGATAGTAACTCTAGAACTCTACCGACTAAGATGTCTGTCATTCATTTAATGTTGGATCATAAATTATTTCAGCCAAAATATTCGATCTGATCGGCTTCAAACGCAAATCAAACGGTAGGACCTCAGTTTTAATTATCTATTGCAAACTACAGGTGTTTCTTAGACCATGATTACTGCCGAGTATCAGAAAGGGCATCGATCTCACGTCGACTAGAGGTGTGTCGGAGTCAGTCAGTCCACTTTGTCGCTAGGCAATTGCTTTGATTGTAATCGGCCCATTTGGAGCCCGGCTCTCGTGAGTTTGATCTCGTGTTCCACTATTATGACGCTTATTCAGATGACCTCTTGTCTGTGGAAATTATCTGTAGTATATAACCACAGTATAAGTAATAGTACTACGCACAGTATGGCCACTCTCTGCCGCTCTTTCGTGTCGACCTCACCTCCCCTCTGAGACAAATCCGGAACAGTTTGTATGGCGCCGCACGCAAACACGCTCATTCGCGCTCTGCATAGACGCCATTGTTTATGTAGTAGTAAACGACGCGACATTTGTATGGAGTGTCCGAGGTGTGACATATGATCATGTTTCCGACTAGTAAATAGCTGACTGAATGTTCCTTGCGATCACAGATATACTGACCACTATCAAACTTATTACGTGCGACGGTTATGCATCTGTTGGGGTTGCTGTGGTCTTGTAGGACCTTAACTACGTGCAGAATAATAGAGTTAGTTACTTGCAATGATTATCTTTAATTGATATCAAGTATCGCGTGGTGACTGGCGTCCAGTAATATTTTTGCCTCAACTACGAATCGATGATTCGACATTATGTATAAGAATCGCCACATATCAATTACCTAAATCATCTTTATGAGATTCAGCATGTATAAAATTTGTATTGACTATGATTGAGATGATATTTGAAGATTACAACAAAATATCAACAAAATCCTTTATTTTCTTCTCTCACACAGATTGACATTACTATGTTAGTAGTAGGTACTCTTATAGTTAAACATTACATTCATATGTTTATTCATCTGAGAGACTGGTGTCTATATCAGATCTCTTTGTTGTTGATCACAAGCTCACAGACGGTATTAAGTCATTAAGACTGAGGAGAAACTTTGCTTCCCTTTGTGTGTACATTGGGTTGAGTTCAGAGGAGTTATTTGTATGAATACCCACAGCCTCGTTCTGCAATCACACAGCACTCCATAGGGATTCACCCCATCTAGTGATATAAGATTATTTGGTAACGACTATAATCTGGATTTATGCAACCGACTAAGTCAAAGAAGGTCTACCATGGATACTTACGAGGTATCTAATAATCTGTAACCTTTCGCACAATAGACGACTTACAAGATATATTCATCTTTTAAAACCGCAAGTTTTAAATTATACCTAATCATAACATCCAACCAATGGTCAATAATATTTGTCGTAGAACAAATAAACTGTAGAGTTATATATACTATAGCCGTCGTGACATTGACTTTAAATGAGACATCTATACAGCACCTATACAGCACCTTACAGTACTTAATGAATGACCATTAATTTTCAATTAGCTGAACAAAGCAACACAATGTTAAAATCTATGTAATTAAATATTTTTTTTATACTACATCGAGTGGAGGACAATACGGCCCACCTGATGTTAAGCGGTTACCGAAGCCATATTAACGCTCGCAACATAAAATATCACTCACGCGCCGCCACCCCCGCTGCCAACGCAGCAACTCCTTCCTTTCTGGTGACCTCAGTCACTCAACACAACTCAACAAATCTCAAGGAAATTGTTGTTTGGCTGCGATATATTATGAGGTGGAGGTACATTCCCCAGTCGGGCAGCTTACAAATACGCTATACTCTATCTCTCTTTTGCCTCTTGAGTCTCTTTCGCTAGTCTACAACGTAGAGGTGAGGTTGGCTTTGGCTCTAAAAATCGTAGCGAGCCTCTTACACCCCTTTTGAATTTAAAGGATGCAATGTTTACGGACAATATTGGCAGGCACTTATTACAAAATAATAATACAAGTACATTCCATTGAGAATAGATAGATCTCTTGAGTATTTATATTTCTATTCAAACATCAGTTGCAGACGCAATGATAATTAATATTGAGGGCGGTTTATGTATTGTTTCGCTTTGATAAGTTGGTTGTTGTTCTCCTAAGGTTTGATATACGATGTTAGTATTGTTATATTCCTACTCCTACTAATTTCTTCTGATTAAATTTCGTTCGTTCCAAGGCAGCTGTAGTTTTACCCCCGGGACTGCAGTGGACTTCATTGTTCGTCGTCTTTTTGACGGGATAACGTCTTATAAATCGACGAACGCCGGTTGCACGCACGAAAAAGCATGACTCATTGTCACGTTCCGCCTGAGCCGAGCGTGTAAGCGAGAGCGCGGAACAAGCGATAGGCCTAAGCGTTCAGTTTGTGACGCATCTATCTCTCTTCCACTCAATCGACAGATGTTTTATTATGACGTTATCGCTTAAAATTATCGTTCGTAAACTGACTGTGGTCGCCGCTGTTAAGCCTGGCTACACAGGAGACGGTCTCTTTTTCGTTAAAAAAATATATTATTGTAATTACATTAAACAAATTACAAACAAACAAATAATATGTAGAAACTGTTCCTTTATATCTATGTATTTTTAGTGACACCGTAGGTACACATGGCAAACAGCAATTGCATTAGAGTAGAGGGCAAGAAGCACTGACCTCGCTTAACCAATGATATTACTCAACCAGCTTCCTCCTTATCTACTACGTGCGTAGTCGAACAGTGTGTTACTGGGGCCCGAAGTTAAATTTTCCTCATAATTAGACCACACAAAATTGACGAACTCATTATGATAACAAAATTGGCGCTTATACATTAACCTGTACATGTACTCGTAGGTAATCCTACTCACGTGAGCCCAATCTCCTATAGTATTAAACAAGTAATATTTTTTGTATATATAGTATCTACCTGGATTGATTTTTTTTTTAAACGAATTTACCCAGAATTGAGACCTAACCAAATCGACCTCTTCTCTTCTGTAACCCAAAAACCCTTCTGTAATACTGTGATTTCTCTGTTGTATATCTAAATCGTTAGAGCCGTTTGCGAGATTACCGTGGCATATAATCCGTATGTTATATGGATTCCCGAAGTTTAGATGCTCCTAGATATGATTAGTCAAACCATACCTCCCTCACCAAAAGCATGTCGAGCCGCTCGAGCCTCGCTCACTCACTTCGTTCTTTTAAATGAATTTTAAATAGTTTTGACTGAAGACGTTGGTTAGGTTAGGTTAAGCTTGTGATCAACAAAAGCGGAGTCTCGCTTTTGTTGATCACAGCTTGCTTTTGGAGAGGCAGGTGATACCTGAGTTTTAACTAGCGATGTAACGACTCGACTTTTTAAACCGATTCAAACCGATTTGAGCATAAACCGAGTTGAGTCGATTAGCGCGTCTACTAAACCGAGTCGAAAGCAATGTAACGACTCGACTTTTTAAACCGATTAAAAAGTCGAGTCGTTACTTGACTTTGTAAACCGATTAAAAAGTCGAGTCGTTGCTCGACTTTTTAAACCGATTAAAAAGTCGAGTCGTTACTCGACTTTTTAAACCGATTCAAACCGATTTGAGCATAAACCGAGTTGCGTCGATTAGCGCCTTTACTAAACCGATTTGGCCGAGTCGAAAGCGATGTAACGACTCGACTTTTTAAACCGATTTGAGCATAAACCGAGTTGCGTCGATTAGCGCGTCAGCGCGTCTTGCGTCTACTAAACCGATTTGGCTGAGTCGAACTTACTTACGCATCTCGCTCGCGTCGCTCTGTGCGCATTCGCCCGTTTGGCCGTTTGCTCGTTTGGCCGTTTGCCCGTTTGTCTGTTTGCGCGTTTGCCCGTTTGGCCGTTTGCCCGTTTGCCGTTTGGCCGTTTGCTCGTTTGGTCGTTTGCCCGTTTGCTCGTTTGGCCGTTTGGCTGTTTGCTAGTTTGCTGTTTGGCCGTTTGCCCGTTTGGCTGTTTGCTCGTTTGCCCGTTTGCCCGTTTGACCGTTTGGCCGGTTGGCCGTTTGGCTGTTTGCTCGTTTGCCCGTTAGCCCGCTTGCTCGTTTGGCCGTTTGACCGTTTGGCCGTTTGACCGTTTGGCCGGTTGGCCGTTTGGCAAACGAGCAAACAGCCAAACGGCCAAACGGCCAAACGGCCAAACGGCCAAATGAGCAAACTAGCAAACAGCCAAACGGCCAAACGAGCAAACAGCCAAACGGGCAAACGACCAAACGAGCAAACGGCCAAACGGCAAACGAGCAAACGGCCAAACGGGCAAACGGCCAAACGGGCAAACGCGCAAACAGCCAAATGGGCAAACGGCCAAACGAGCAAACGAGCAAACGGCCAAACGGGCAAATGACCAAACGGCCAAACGGCCAACGAGCAAACGGCCAAACGGGCAAACGCGCAAACAGTCAAACGGGCAAACGGCCAAACGAGCAAACAGCCAAACGGTCAAACGGGCAAACGGCCAAACGGGCAAACGGCCAAACGGGCAAACGGCCAAACAAGCAAACGGTCAAACGGCCAAACGAGCAAACGGCCAAACGGGCGAATGCGCGCAGAGCGGCGCGAGCGAGATGCGTAAGTAAGTTCGACTCAGCCAAATCGGTTTAGTAGACGCAAGACGCGCTGACGTGCTAATCGACGCAACTCGGTTTATGCTCAAATCGGTTTAAAAAGTCGAGTCGTTACATCGCTTTCGACTCGGCCAAATCTGTTTAGTAAAGGCGCTAATCGACGCAACTCGGTTTATGCTCAAATCGGTTTGAATCGGTTTAAAAAGTCGAGTAACGACTCGACTTTTTAATCGGTTTAAAAAGTCGAGCAACGACTCGACTTTTTAATCGGTTTACAAAGTCAAGTAACGACTCGACTTTTTAATCGGTTTAAAAAATCGAGTAACGACTCGACTTTTTAATCGGTTTAAAAAGTCGAGTAACGACTCGACTTTTTAATCGGTTTAAAAAGTCGAGTAACGACTCGACTTTTTAAACCGATCTTCGCTATCAAACCGATTCAAATCGGTTCAAACCGATTCAAATCGCGATTTCGTCGATTCGGTTTGGAATCGACTTGCATGAATTGTCTAACCGATTCAACTCGGTTTGACAAAATTCCAGATCGTAACATCACTAGTTTTAACTAGTCAAACCTAAGAGCGCCTAGATTTCGGGTATTGACTATAGCACATACAATATTACAAATCTGAAAGTGTGTGTGTGTTTGTTTGTTTGCACTTCTTTCACGTCGAAAGAAACCACTGGACTGACATGATTTCTTTACGGGGATAATTTAATGTCTGGAGAGTGCACAGTCTACTTAAAAGTAGACTGTGAAAATGATAAATCCCGAATAATTACCTTATTCCTGCGACTAAAAGTACTAAAAAAGTATGTGCACAATCTACTTATTAAGTAGATTGTGCACATACTTTTTTAGTACTTTTACTTTTCAAGTACTTTTTTTTCGCAGGAATAAGGTATTTATTCGGGATTTATCCCGGAATAAGGACTTTTATAATATACCAGAATATTAAATATACGTGCGATATAAAAATATATCCGGGATAAATCCCGGAAAAATACCTTATTCCTGCGGAAAAAAAGATTTATTAAAATAATGCCCAAGCGAGCGAAGCTGTGGGTAACTAACCTAGTACATGGGGCACACTAAAAGTTTTGCACTTCTAGCTAATCGGAACTATTTTAATTACGAATGTTATATTTTTTGAAACGACTTGCAATCTTCTTAGTAATAAAAAAAAATTGGCAGGAAATCATTTTGTCAATTGTTTTTTATCACACATCAAAGTTCTACGTACGCAACAAAAATGGAATTAAGTTGAAAAGATTTGAGCGATGATTTTTTATGATTTTAAAAGTTCTCTCTCTCGGCAAGACTGTGCCGCTCGCCTTCAAAATGCTTTTGAGAGAGAAGCACCTTGTTTAAGCTTCGTGAGGCGCTGGTTTGCTGAATTTAAGAAGGTTTGTTGTCGTTGGATCCCTCATGAACTGACAGCGGAGCAGAAGCGGGCTCGCGTGGAATGGTGCTCACAGTTCCTACTGAAGTACGACCACGGACATTCTAATGCTGTTTATGACATTATCACAGGAGACGATACGTGGATTTATTGTTTTGAACCCGAAATTGAACCCTTGTGAATGGGTGTTTGAAAATGAGAACAGGCCAACAAAAGTGAGGCAGGCAAGAGAAACGTTGGTAAAAAATGATCGCGTTTTTTTTCTCAGCTACGGGTCCCATCTGCACAATTCCACTTGAAGATCAAAAGAGTGTTAATGCCGAGTGATATTCTACCATTTGTTTACCCAGGATGTTAGAAAAAGTTCGCAAAAGACGACCAAATAACCGCGTTCTCCTACATCATGACAAGGCTTCTTCACACACGGCCAACAAAACAAAGTCATTTTTAGCTTCCGAAAAAGTACAACTCGTCACCCATTCTGCACGTAGCCCCGACCTAGCACCATGTGCTTTCTGTATTTTCCCCAAAATCAAAGATTTGATGAGAGGTTTCACTTTTACCAACTCCGAAAAGGCAGTGATAGCGTTCAAGCAGCACGTAGAAAACATGCCTTCAGATCTGTGGTCCTCCTGTTTTAAGAAATGGTTCGATCGCATCAAAAAATGTTTAAAATGTAAAGGAGAGTCTTTTGAAAAGCAATAAACATAATATTTTGGTTATAACATGTGTTTTTTTAAGTTACGCAAAACTTTTAAACTTCAAGAATAGTTGAATAGTATAGGATAGGATATAGATTTTTAGAAAATTATACTATGTAAGTGTATTTTTCATTACATTTAAATGTTAAATTATAATTGTTCGCAACAATCATATAAATTGAGATATTGGTAAATCTACGCCTTTAGTAGAAGCGAAGTTTGAGCGGTGACCCCTCATTAAAATCCATTAAAAACAATTCATTTAAATGCCATATTGTGAAACATGCATAATATTATTATATCTCAAATACCCTACGTCATCGTCATATTAACAAGTTTATGTTGATTTGATATACAGAACGAGTATTTCTTTCATTTTTTCATTTAACGTACAACCGCAACAAATTCGAGACTAGCCCACACGTACCCTCCAGTATTTCTTCTGCAGAGCAAGGATTAAAAGGAATTACCACAAAGAAGGCAACGAACAGGAAAGTTCATTGCAGTCCCGATAACTAATGTCAAAATAATAGTTGATAAATACACATGTTACACATTCATCAATCCTTTTATGAACTATCTATGCGTTCGGTTATGTTGTTCCTTTTACAAACTCCTCCGTGCTTCGAGGGACACCTAAGCCGTCGGTCCCGGCTATTGTCATTAGATGACAGTCGTTAAGCCAAGTCCGTGGCCTTTAGGCGGCTTGAAAACACTGGCCTCCTTCAACCCGCAGTTGAGCAGCGTGGTGGAGCAGGGGTCGTAATACGTACGTCTGAAAAAAGAACCATTTAACTTCCAAAATTACTCGCTTCTGTCAAAAAAATATGTGTTTTTTTATTTTTATTAAAACCTAAGGAGTGCATGAAAATACCATTTTTAGTTGGGGAGGGGAGGCTTGGCGAAATAAAGCTTGGAAAACCCTGCCCTAAAGGAAAATGTGAAGCCCGTATCCCAGCAGTGGGATGAATAAGGGCTGACGACGATATTTCTAAATTACAAAAGTTTTATTTTCACTATCGTCTACCGCCATCATCATATAATCAGCTAATATACACAAATTGTTATCATAATTTTCCTCACGAATCACCCGGTGCTTTTGTGAAACCCGTATCACAAAAGTACCGTTCAGTAGTTTTTGACTTCAAAACAGACTGTAAACATACACTGTAGCTGTTGGGGGGCTTTTTGTTGATATGTAGCGATAGTAATGTAGTATTGATTAACATTGATATTTTTATTTTGAGACTTGCATGGTAGCTCCTTTATAAAATTACTATGTCCTCACACTTTTTCACCAAAGCCTCATTCTTAATTAGTTATTTACATCCATAACAAGAAATGAATGTAACTCATCTGTATTCATCATCATCGGATCATTTTAGTCTCCACTACAGGAACACGACCCTCACTCTTCCGTCCCAGACAGAAGGAGGATTTGGCCTACACTCCCCACGCTGGCCAGACGGGTTGGGGAGGCCTGATCGATGTTTGATAATGTATTTCCCTTAGTCGCCTTGTGATTCCACGGGAAGAGACGGAATGGTTCTATTCTAGTCTGCCGGAAACCACACGGTCAAATAATAATATATATTATTCTAATTTAATTACAAATTTAATGTTTATTTTTTTCCAGTACGTGAATGGTAAACTGATGACTTCGCACGAAATCGGTCATCTTCCGTTCGAGGTGGAAATCACAAACGATGTGCTGTACAACAGCAGCAACTTGGTGACAGTCGCGGTGGACAACAAGTTGACCGTCAATACCATCCCGCAGGACAATCAGTATGAAATATGTACTTATTTATATTTTAGCATTTATTTGTCATGTCTCAGAGTGCGAGATTTATACAACTGTTTAATCAATAAAACTAAAATCATCATCAACAGTTAAGAGCTGCGGTCTTGTCGGTGGAACTTCAACATAGCACACGACCTACCTACTGGCACATTTTTCCTTCTGCAGCTCGTTTATTGTTATGATCCTATGTGTCCTAGTACGAATAAATGTGGTTAATATTGTATTATTTCAATGTTTCAGATATGATTTCTTCAACTACGCTGGGATACATCGGCCTGTGTATGTGTACACTACTCCAAACGTTTACATTGAGGACATTGTAGTCAATACAGACGTACAGGGATATACTGGTATATACTATATATATCTAAACTATCTAAACCTAAAATATATTTAGTCGTTATGTCGGTGTGGCTAGCGATTCATGTAAATTGCTACACATGACAAGAATTTTCTAATAGGGCACAAAATTGGTTCACAACACAACAGTTGGGGTGTAAGTAGTTTATCAACATATTTAAATCAAAGCTGCCCGACTGGGAAAGGCTCCACCTCACAGAACATCGCAGCCAAATAACAATTCCCTTGAGGGTTGTTGTGTTCCTGCGAGTGAGTGAGGTTCACCAGAAAGAAAGATTGGAAAGAGTATAGGCTAGCAACGGATCGGTGACTCTTTGGTATTGCTGTCTCCATGGGCAGTGGTAATTGCTTTCCATCAGGTGACCCACATGCTCGTGTGCCCCCTCTCATAAATAAATAATAAAATTGAGTTATACTATTACTTATACTGTGGTTATATATAAATATTATGATAAGTTATTATAAATATTAAGTAGCAATTCTTGTAGCTACATGAAAATAAACACCTTGGACGCTGACAGTCGGGCTGGTTCACAGACAAAATGTCGCACTGCGAGTGAGTTTCGCCCGGATTTGGATTACGAACGAAACGATGAAATTTGACAGAGAACCAAAATCGACGTAGCCCTCGGAGTCTACACGCTGAAGTGACTGCCTGAACTGGCCACATCTGCCGAGTCAGCGATGGCAGATAGAGGAGGAAATTTCTTGAATTCGAGTAGAGGGCGATGAAGGACACCCTCTTCAGATAGACCGTTGACCTCAAAAAAGCGGATGGATGCGAAAAGTGGCGGATCGCGTATGGTAGAAAGCATTGGGAAAACCTATATCCAGCAGTGGGTACATACAAGCTGATAATGACGATTAGTAGAACTATTATCAAGTCAAGCACAAAATACCATTTCATATATGTTTTTTTTTTATAAAACCACAATTATTGTCTTATCTTTTTTTGATAAGTAAGTTTGAGGGTGGTTAAATTTTCTTACGTTCTTTTATCACAGGCATTATCACCTACAACTTGACAGTCAAAGGATCAAGTGAGGATGCGATCTACTGCCACGTGCAGATCTTAGACCAGAACAGGACCCAAGTCGGTGAATCGAACAATTGCAGTGGCGTCATAGACATCCCGCAGGCGAACCTGTGGTGGCCTTATCTCATGCACGACAAACCTGGATACATGTACACATTAACGGTAACAATCTCTACTAGCCTATTGTCGTTCCGCGTTGATCGTCGATCGATATGATGTCGTGTAGTATTGATAGTTGCCGTCTGACAACGATCTAAAATTATAAAAAATATTTATCAGTATCGTAAAATATACAAAACTAGAACGATCTGCGATCTTGAAATTTTAATAACTAAGTTTGACTGGTTATATGGTCGATCAAAGTTTGATGGGAAAGTCCAATTAAAAGGATGAAATTATTAAAAAAAAATTCTTAACTTTGGTAAAAATACTACAACTTTTGTTATGGCACTAGCTACATAAACGCAGTATTTAACATAGCTGTCGTACAAAATTCTGTTTTAATGTATAAAAAATACATAGGTGTGACGTCATAACTCAGTAGCCTTTTATATGGACCGTTTTCGGTAAAGAAAAAATTGTGATTTTCAAGTTATCTCGAGAAGCTTTTATGATATTGAAGTATTTCACCTATAGTTATATTATAATGACGTCCTTACATAACAAATCCAAAGAAAAAAAACCGGACAAGTGCGAGTCCGACTCGCCCACCGAGGGTTCCGTAGGTACGTAGTACCTATCATTATTAAATTTGATATTTTTCATTATAAATAAGAAATAATGCGTCGAAAAAAATAAATAAAATATATTTTGCAATGTGTAAATCAAGCCCTTTCATATGATACCCCATTTGAACTAGTAATTTCAATTTGAAATTTCGACACCCTATCATATCAATATACATATAATAAAACAGTAGGAACCGCGTGTCTGTACATTTGATAAAATTAACAAAAAATGAGTGTGGGCGATAAAAAAAGAGTAACAGAACACAAAAAAGATTTTTTTGATTTTTTTGTCTGTCTGTCTGTCTGTCTGTATGTACTCGCTAATCTTTAAAACTACTGAACAGATTTTTACGCGGTTTTCACTAAAAGATTAAGGTCATCCCTGAGCAACATATAGGCTTTGTTTCATCGAAATCTGATGTCAGATTAAAAAGTTATCGTCATTTAAAGTTTAAAGAAATTTTTTCTTTATAGAAAATCACTCATCACAAAATCTAAGAAACTACAAGTGCTAGGAGTCTCCAATTTTGTATGGGGGTTCCTTTCAGGACGTAGATGCTCACTAAGACGGGAATTTGGAAAATTCAACTCCTAATGGGGTGAAATGGGGATCCAAAGTTTGTATGGGAAACCAAGATTAGTTGGACTATTTTATACGAAACTTTATACGAGATCTTCTGTAGATAAATGTGTAAACACGTGTTTCAGGATTTTTCAAAATTCAACCCCTAAAGGGGTGGAATGAGGTCCAAACGTCTGAAAATCGACATGGGTATTGTTTTTATGGTTTATCGGGTCGCTGATTCCGAAAACAACAGCTATTTTATAATCTAACATAATCGACGTGACACAAGAGTACTCCTGTGGGGGTGCGATGGGGTTGAAATGTTACAATATCAATATGGGTGTTGATTCTATGGTTTTCTAAAATGTCATTTACGAAAATGGCATCGATTTGAAAACGTGGACACGAAATTTCCATCTCGGTATAAAAATCCAAGATTTGGAACACCTGATGCAGAACCATAATGGTTCAGCTAAATTATAAGAAATATAAAAATGACGCCTTAGCAAAAGTTGTTCAGCCAAAAGTTGTTGATGAGTATAAATAGTTTAACAAAATATTGATTGTATTGTAAAAAAAATAACCACACGCAGTGCTACCTTTATTCTTACCTGCTACAAGTTAGACGCAATAGTCCTATTTATTATATATATATATATATATATATATATACTAGCGGCCGCCCGCGACTTCGTACGCGTGGAGTTAGTTGTTTGCAAATAATTTTTAATTACATTCGAAAAAGCTAAATACCTAATGAAAGGAAAAAGATGAAAAAGTTAAAAACAATCAATATCTAGACGAATTTTTAGAATCAATGAAGTCGACGGATATTATTTTTTAAAACCTCTTTGTAAAATCTAAAGTACTTTTTATTGTTATAATAATACATCCCTCCTTATAATAGTAAGTATGTAGTTGTTTTCAATATTTTTTATACTTAAATATCATTTAAAATCCTTCTGCCATAATTACTTTAACTCCAATAACATTGGATTTTCATACAAATTTCCAACCCCCGTTTTAACTCCATAAGGGGGTTGATTTCTAAAGATACATTATTAGTACACGTCCATACCATTTATAGAGCATACATTTTAAATTTCAAGTCTCTTACTTCAAAAACATAGAACTTTGATACAAATTTCTATCCCCCGTTTTAACCCCAAAAAGGGGTTGATTTCTAAAGATACATTATTAGTACACCGCCACACCATCTATAGAGCATAAATTTTAAATTTCAAGTCTCTTGCGTCAAAAACATAGAACTTTCATACAAACTTCCAACCCCCGTTTTAACCCCAAAAAGGGATTGATCTCTAAAGATACATTATTAGTATACCTCCACACCATCTATAGAGCAAGCATTTTAAATTTCAATTCTCTTACTTCAAAAACATATAACTTTCATACAAACTTCCAACCCCCGTATTAACCCCAAAAAGGGGTTGATTTCCAAAGATACATTATTAGTACACCTCCACACCATCTATAGAGCATACATTTTAAATTTCAAGTCTCTTACTTCAAAAACGTAGAACTTCATACAAACTTCCAACGCCCGTTTTAACCCCAAAAAGGGGTTGATTTGCAAAGATACATTATTAGTACACCTCCACACCATATAAAGAGCATACATTTTAAATTTCATCAATACATATAATAAAACAGTAGGAACCGCGTGTCTGTACATTTGATAAAATTAACAAAAAATGAGTGTGGGCGATAAAAAAAGAGTAACAGAACACAAAAAAGATTTTTTTGATTTTTTTGTCTGTCTGTCTGTCTGTCTGTATGTACTCGCTAATCTTTAAAACTACTGAACAGATTTTTACGCGGTTTTCACTAAAAGATTAAGGTCATCCCTGAGCAACATATAGGCTTTGTTTCATCGAAATCTGATGTCAGATTAAAAAGTTATCGTCATTTAAAGTTTAAAGAAATTTTTTCTTTATAGAAAATCACTCATCACAAAATCTAAGAAACTACAAGTGCTAGGAGTCTCCAATTTTGTATGGGGGTTCCTTTCAGGACGTAGATGCTCACTAAGACGGGAATTTGGAAAATTCAACTCCTAATGGGGTGAAATGGGGGTCCAAAGTTTGTATGGGAAACCAAGATTAGTTGGACTATTTTATACGAAACTTTATACGAGATCTTCTGTAGATAAATGTGTAAACACGTGTTTCAGGATTTTTCAAAATTCAACCCCTAAAGGGGTGGAATGAGGTCCAAACGTCTGAAAATCGACATGGGTATTGTTTTTATGGTTTATCGGGTCGCTGATTCCGAAAACAACAGCTATTTTATAATCTAACATAATCGACGTGACACAAGAGTACTCCTGTGGGGGTGCGATGGGGTTGAAATGTTACAATATCAATATGGGTGTTGATTCTATGGTTTTCTAAAATGTCATTTACGAAAATGGCATCGATTTGAAAACGTGGACACGAAATTTCCATCTCGGTATAAAAATCCAAGATTTGGAACACCTGATGCAGAACCATAATGGTTCAGCTAAATTATAAGAAATATAAAAATGACGCCTTAGCAAAAGTTGTTCAGCCAAAAGTTGTTGATGAGTATAAATAGTTTAACAAAATATTGATTGTATTGTAAAAAAAATAACCACACGCAGTGCTACCTTTATTCTTACCTGCTACAAGTTAGACGCAATAGTCTTATTTATTATATATATATATATATATATATACTAGCGGCCGCCCGCGACTTCGTACGCGTGGAGTTAGTTGTTTGCAAATAATTTTTAATTACATTCGAAAAAGCTAAATACCTAATGAAAGGAAAAAGATGAAAAAGTTAAAAACAATCAATATCTAGACGAATTTTTAGAATCAATGAAGTCGACGGATATTATTTTTTAAAACCTCTTTGTAAAATCTAAAGTACTTTTTATTGTTATAATAATACATCCCTCCTTATAATAGTAAGTATGTAGTTGTTTTCAATATTTTTTATACTTAAATATCATTTAAAATCCTTCTGCCATAATTACTTTAACTCCAATAACATTGGATTTTCATACAAATTTCCAACCCCCGTTTTAACTCCATAAGGGGGTTGATTTCTAAAGATACATTATTAGTACACGTCCATACCATTTATAGAGCATACATTTTAAATTTCAAGTCTCTTACTTCAAAAACATAGAACTTTGATACAAATTTCTATCCCCCGTTTTAACCCCAAAAAGGGGTTGATTTCTAAAGATACATTATTAGTACACCGCCACACCATCTATAGAGCATAAATTTTAAATTTCAAGTCTCTTGCGTCAAAAACATAGAACTTTCATACAAACTTCCAACCCCCGTTTTAACCCCAAAAAGGGATTGATCTCTAAAGATACATTATTAGTATACCTCCACACCATCTATAGAGCAAGCATTTTAAATTTCAATTCTCTTACTTCAAAAACATAGAACTTTCATACAAACTTCCAACCCCCGTATTAACCCCAAAAAGGGGTTGATTTCCAAAGATACATTATTAGTACACCTCCACACCATCTATAGAGCATACATTTTAAATTTCAAGTCTCTTACTTCAAAAACGTAGAACTTCATACAAACTTCCAACGCCCGTTTTAACCCCAAAAAGGGGTTGATTTGCAAAGATACATTATTAGTACACCTCCACACCATATAAAGAGCATACATTTTAAATTTCAAGTCTCTTACTTCAAAAAACGTAGAACTTTCATACAAACTTCCAACCCCCGTTTTAACCACAAAAAGGGGTTGATTTGCAAAGATACATTATTAGTACACCTCCACACCATCTATAGAGTATACATTTTAAATTTCAAGTCTCTTACTTCAAAAACGTAGAACTTTCATACAAACTTCCAACCCCCGTTTTAACCCCAAAAAGGGGTTGATTTGCAAAGATACATTATTAGTACACCTCCACACCATATAAAGAGCATGCATTTTAAATTTCAAGTCTCTTACTTCAAAAACGTAGAACTTTCATACAAACTTCCAACCCCCGTTTTAACCCCAAAAAGGGGTTGATTTGCAAAGATACATTATTAGTACACCTCCACACCATCTATAGAGCATACATTTTAAATTTCAAGTCTCTTACTTCAAAAACGTAGAACTTTCATACAAACTTCCAACCCCCGTTTTAACCCCAAAAAGGGGTTGATTTGCAAAGATACATTATTAGTACACCTCCACACCATTTAAAGGGCATGCATTTTAAATTTCAAGTCCTTTACTTCAAAAATATAGAACTTTCATACAAACTTCCAACCCCCGTTTTAACCCCAAAAAGGGGTTGATTTCCAAAGATACATTATTAGTACACCTCCACACCATCTATAGAGCATACATTTTAAATTTCAAGTCTTTTGCTTCAAAAACATAGGACTGTCATACAAACTTCCAACCCCCATTCTACACCCTTAGGGGTGGAGGATCGTAAAATCCGTTCTTAGCGGATGTCTACACCCTATAAGGAACCTACCTACCAAATTTTAAGTTTGTAGGTGTTATAGTTTCTGAGATTTCGTGATGAGTGAGTCAGTGATTTTCTCTTTTATATATATAGATATATATATATTTATATATAAAGTTAACGTGGTCTGTTTAGTCAGTTTTATATAGACGTGTACGCTAAAACTGAAATGGAACGATTGGTATATATTCGCACAAACCAGAAGAATGCGTGCATTTGCGGGACGCTATGTAGCAAGATTTTGTGACTCAAAGTCTTTTAAACAACGAGGGGAAACTGTTTTTCTTAGATGCTTCAGAAGGGACTGGAAAAACATACCTGACGAGAGCAATCCTCGCTGAAATCAGGCGCCAAAATAATATCATACAGCAGCATCGCCAGGTATTGCAGTCATAATATTACCTCTAGGCGGAAGGACGCAAATACAATGTTCAATATTCTACTCGATTTATACAGAACGGAAACACCGACATGCTTTGTGACACGAAACTGTGTCAAAGCGAAAATGTTTCAGAATTGCTGTCTAATCGTTTCAGATGAATGCGAAATGGCCAACAATGTGGCTTTATCGAGGATTAGTAACGCTTGAGGTCTTTTCATATTAGCTCCCGAAGGAAAGACTCCCTTCATTTATTTTATATTTTTTTTTTTTTGAAACTATGGTGTCTATCTTAAATAAAAATAATAATTTGTTGACTTTTAACGTATAATACTGCCCCAAATATTTTCTTATGTATCTACTTTAGTTCGTATTTGTATTAATATGCCGGAATCATAAAGTCCACGCGAACGAAGTCGCGGGCATCAGCTAGTAAAAAATATAGACCCCCTATTTTTTAAGATCTATTTACAAATGTATAGTTTTGAGATTTATTCCTGTACTTGTAGTCTATAACGATGTTCCTTGCCAAATTTCATTGTTCTAGGTCAACGGGAAGTACCCTATAGGTTTTGATTCCCTTGAGTGTGTCGAAATATGCGTTTTTTGCTGAATAAACGGCCGTAACTTTTTTCTACGTAAACTTAGCAGTTTGATTTTTTTTTTAACTCATGGGACCGTAGACCTGAGTATACAGTTCAAATTTCAGCTTGATACCTCCACGCATTCTCGACATAGAAATTCTTGACAGACAGACAGACAGACAGACAGACAGACAGACAGACAGACAGACAGACAGACAGACAGACGGACAACAAAGTGATCTTATAAGGGTTCCGTTTTTCCTTTTGAGGTTCGGAACCCTAAAAATGTCGTTCTAGCCTATTGTAAAGTGATCTAGAAATATTGTTGACCAATGTCGAAGATGAGTAAAACATTAATAAATAAATATTCCTGGACAAATTACACAGAGACATTGAAAACACTGGAAAGCAAACCTGCAATTAAACAGCATAGTTACGTACGCTCTAAAACCCTTCGATAGAGATGAGGCCTGTTTACCAGCAGTGGAATGAATATGGGTTGACGACGGATCACTTTTATAAACTTTTGAAACCATTATGGCATTTTTTGAAACCGAAAGGATTCAAGCATAGAATCAGCTGCAATGACGAGTCCGACGACTCGAGCAATGGCTCTAAATTTGACACCGAGCTCGCGGATTCAATCGCCGCACAAGGCAAACATTCGCGTGCTTGAATATGTCTGACTGTCTTGATCTGAGTGTTTTTCGGTGGTATATATATTTACAAAAAACTGTATTGAAATATATTTTTTTATCAGTTATCCAGTACCCATAGTACAAGCTTTGCTTCGTTTATGACTAAATGGGCTTCGTTTATGACTAAGTGTAATTTGTCCAGGAATAGTTATTTATTTATTTTATCACTATAACGTAACTATAAATTTATCTCTTTTTAGGCATCGTTAGTTAACTCTCAGAACGAGCTCATAGACGTGTATAGCGAACCGATTGGCATCAGAACAGTCAGGTGGACGAACACCTCGGTCTACCTGAATGACGAGCCGCTATACTTAAGAGGATTCGGCATGCATGAAGACTCTGACGTAAGTAATCTTCTGCCTTATGTCTGTAACCCGCAGTTGAGCAGCGTCGTGGAGTATGCTCTAAACCCCTTCGATTGAAGAGAGACCCGTATCCCGGGATGAACGAAGGCTGACGAAGAAACAATTAGAAAAAGTATTTGATTAAGCCAAGTTTTTATCAGATTTTGTTTTAATTCTTTTTTCTTTTAATACTTTTCTATTCCCTGTTATCCTCTCATCAACATTCATATCTATACTTGCATAATTCATTCACCTAATGCTTGATTTTCCTTTCGTTATAAATTTATTGATATTTCTATCCTCATCGACGTTCTATATACTGATATGTATATTACCCATATCTCACCGAAGAAACCATTTATTGATTCTTTATTGTTTATTTGTTTAACATTTATTATTATTTACAAGTTTCACAAAACATATTATACATATAATTAGCATTATAAAACCACTGAGGTTTGTTTAAATGCTAAGTAATTCCATGTCAACCTAGCTGTACATTAAGAAAGAAAATGTGATAATAAATAATTGATATTGCATAACCATCAATTTACACAAATACATATAATTAATTCCACCCCCCACAAATAAAAAACAAAAAAGAACATGTGCAATTGTTTTGTATAAAAAGCGATACAAATGATTTAACCGCTTTTTTTATAATAAAACTAAATACAATTTCCTCAGTTCCGCGGAAAAGGCTGGGACCAGGTGTTGTGGCTGAAGAATTTGAACCTCATTAAGTGGATCAGAGCGAATGCGTTCCGTACTTCACATTACCCGTACTCCGAGGAAATATACCAGCTGGCTGATGAACACGGCATTATGATCATTGACGAGTGCCCTAGCGTCAACGCTGAGTGAGTATTGTGACTTCCTAACAAAGTTTTTTTAACCGACTTCAAAAAAGGAGGAGGTTCTCAATTCGACTGAATATTTTTTTTGTATCTATGTTATTCGATATCTTTGCGAATTGTGAACCGATTTTCATAATTCTTTTTTTATTTGAAAGGGTATGATTGGTGGTCCCATATTCACCAAGTCAGGATCTGATGATGGGATGCCAGGTAAATCAAGGGAAACCCTTAAATTTTATAAACACGTATGGTCAAATTCATTTTTTTTATTTGAAAGGGTAATTGCGATGTGGTTCCATATTCACCAAGTCAGGGTCTGATGATGGGATCCCAGAAAAATCAAGGGAAACCCTTAAATTTGCCCTATGGTAGCCGGCAGAATAAAATTGTGACACTCCATTGCTCTGCACTGGATGTCGTACAAGGCGACTAAGGAATCTTGTGTCACGCAATAACTTTTCTCCCGGAAGACGGGCAGCAGCGTCTGCCGGGGTATTCCACCAATAAGCTGCGCTCGCCAACTGAAGTCGGTTTCAATTTTTTTTTTAAATCATTAGGTTTAAACGTGACAATGAGTTATGCTTTTTCGTGCGTGCAGCCGGAATTCATGCACTTATAAGTTTGGGAACAAACCACATAGTTCATGTATCTATTAATATTTTGTACATAAACAAGTTTTATTTTATCATTTTTATACGTAACATAGCATTCGGCTAGCCTGATATGAAGGGATTGCAGTTGCAAATATTAATTCCAACAAAAGCGCTTACCCCAACAACGCCACCACAACACCGCCTCACCTCTCATTAAGCCTAACAGCAAAGAGTATTTAATTAGGTACTCTATAAGTAATTGTTAAGTCTTCGCGACAGGGCACCACACATTCCCACCACTGTGTCTCCTGTGTAGCTAGGATTAACAGCGGCACAGTATTACTATTTTAAAACTGTGACAGCGGGGACCGCCAAAAAAGGCAATGAACAATGAAGTCCATTGCAGGTCCGGGAGTAAAACTACGGCTGCCTTGGAACTCACAACTACTTTAATCAGAAGAAATTAGTAGGAGTAAGAAGCTTTTGAAATTTAACTTCCCTCTTAGCAATGTCAATCAAGAGATGGTTAGTCAAGTGAAGCTCAACTGCCGTGCACCACGGATTTTATGTATCTAACACTATTGGGGACCTAAAACGTTGAATTGTTACCTAACACTTCGATAATTATGAATATCAACACATCGATAATTATGTATGTAATTGTTTTGTATATCAACCTGCAGCTTCTACTCGGACACCCTCCTGGATAAACACAAGGAATCACTGACGGAGCTGATCCGCCGCGACAAGAACCACCCGAGCGTCATCATGTGGTCCATCGCCAATGAGCCCGTCAGCGGGCGGCCAAGCAGCGACGACTACTTCAGGTATGAACTATACGTGTCATTAACTTGATTTTTTTTTTAAAAAAGTATGGCTTTATTTTTTCTTTCACAAAACAATAAATAAAATATAACTATAAAACTAAAGTACTTTACCTACACTGTTTGCTTACATATGGTTTAACTTGAACCCATATGTAAGCAAACTGTGTAAGCAAAGGGCGCGTGTGGAAAAGGAGTAAGTATCTCGTCATCATCTCTGGGCCAAAGCCAACTTGAGCTGCACGTGGTGCACCTTGCTTCAGCAAGGTAAATATCGTGGCTCGTATCGTGGCAAAAGAGAGGTAGGGCACAACGTGAGACTTCCCTGGGAAAGCAAGGTTTTGAATTGACGTCGTTATTACACAAACATCAAAATGACTTGTTATGAGGAAAACTGGTGAGAAATTTATTAAAGTACATTCCTATCTAATTACTTTCGCACTGTACATATTTTTAAGCGGACATCTTACATATACGCTGTGCCCAACCTCTCTTTCCATAGTCGCCTCTTTTTCTAGTTGGCAGGGTGCACCACGTGCAGGTGAGATAGGCTTTGGCTTTAGACATCGTGGTGAGCCACTCAGACCCCAAAAGGATTATGTACGTCGATAATAAAATGTGAGTATTTTTTCAGAAAAGTGGTGAAACATGTAAAATCTATGGACGAGTCCAGGCCCGTCACGTATGCACTGTCACATCCCAATGATATAGCTGTAAGTAATACTATATATTATAGTATAATATAATATGAAATCGCATAATGTGAATAAAAGCTTCGTAGGGTACGTTAAGTCAGTGGCCTTCTTCGAAAATACTGGCTTCCGCCAACCCGGAGTAGAGCAGCGTGGTGGAGTATGCTCTAACTAAACTAACTCTCTCCGATTGAACAGAGACCTGTATCCCAGCGTGGTCAGTCCACTACGTACGTGGCCTCCACTCCAGGATCTTTTTGCCCCATCGGCCGTCCGACCTTCGCGCTATATGGCCCGCCCATTGCTACTTCAGCTTGCTAATCATCTCGGCTATGTCAGTGACTTTAGTTCGTGTATGGAGCTCCTCATTCCTAATTCGATCGCATGGAGAAACACCGGGCATAACCTTCTCCATAACACCTTGAGCGCCTCTGAGCTTTTTTGTGAGACCTCTGTGAAAGACCACGACTCTGATCCATAAATAAACGTAATAGTACTACGTAATATTATTTTAGTGAGATGTCTCGTTGTAATGCTTGTTCTGGAAGGTTATTTTCAATTTTCAGGGTAAGCACTTGGACGTGATCAGCTTCAACCGGTACAACGGGTGGTACATAGACGCGGGCAACTTGCAGAAAATTGCGGAGAACGTTGAGAGGGAGGGTCGCTCTTGGCACTTGAAGTACAATCGCTCCGTGCTCATGTCAGAGTACGGCGCAGATACTATCGCTGGGATGCATTCCGTTAGTATTCAGAAAATTATTTAACATACTGTATTTACAAGTTCTTATATCTATTGTAGTTTGTATATTGTTACAGAACAAAAGTGCAAGTACTGCATATGGGACTTAAGAGTATCCGATTTTTTTGTATTGATTGATTGATTGATTTTTTATATATTGACGTCATTGTTTATGTAAAGGCGGGTATCCTGCCATGAGTAAGCCTATCTTGTTGCTCTGGAACAGAATAAGTAATACTAGTGGCTCTGACACGGATAAAGAAATATAATTCAAATACTGAAGAGTAATGAAAATGGTAAAGATGGATTCAATAGATACGCAACAAGAAGTCTGAAGTAGAGGTTAAGTTATATAGGTACCAGGGCTGGTTTGAGCGTTACAAATTGAGAGTTTTTCGTACCTACCAATACGTTGGCAATGTTATATAAGTTGGCAAATATAAAACACCTACTATTATAGGTCAGAGTCTTTTTAAGTCCAAGTTTTTTTTATACTCTTAATAAATACATTCCGGTCATTTCTTATATCACTTGCGCGATGTCGCTATTGCAGCAGCTTCCCAAGATCTTCCTAGTAATCTCACTCACTCGTACGAAGGCAACATCCCGTTATTTGTTTGATCAAATGAACATTTCATTGTCTTTGCTTGCAGCTACCAACATTCGTGTTCTCTGAGGACTACCAAGCGGCCCTGATGTCGGAGCACTTCAAGGCTTTCGATAGACTGCGGCAAACTGGCTTTTTCATTGGCGAATTCATATGGAACTTTGCTGATTTCAAAACTAAACAGGGTTCGTATAAAATAAAGACAAGTAATAAATAGACTGACTAAATGGATGACTGATATACTACTAATGTATATTATTCTGTGATACTACGTTAGGTTAAGTTTGGTTTGTTTTATAATTATCTTTAGTCGCCTAGTTAGTAAGTATAGTAGTCGCCCAGTTTTACAATTTTAGATGTTCGGTTTATTAATATCTTATAATAAAAAATAAATCAATAAATATTAATATTCCTGGACAAATGATACACGGCCATCTAGTGCCAAACTAAGCGAAGCTTGAACTATGGATACTAGATAATTGATATAATTAAGTATATATTTTATTTTTGTAAATACATTCATATAGTATAAGTACATACATACAAAAACACCCAGACCAAGACAAACAGACTTGTTCGACTCGTCGATAGGGTGCACTACGTGCAGGCGAGATTGACTTTGGCTATAAAGATCGTAGTGTGCTAATTGCACGCCATTGGATAAAGATCGCAGGTAGCCGATGGGTGCAAAAGGCATAAAACGAATCCTATATTAGGCAATGAAAGTTCTTTGGTAATACGATGATGTGATGTTGAAGGTTAATATTCTTTATTATAGAAATTATTATTATTGAAAATAATAACACAAAATTAGTTATTTCTTTGTTTTGATTATTTTACAAGTATATTTTACAAGGTTAGATTTGGTATTTTAGTCGACAAGTTAGTATAATAGTCATTCAGTTCTACAATTTTTGACGCTCGGATTATTACTACGCATGTACCTAGATATTTGTGGTGTTGTAGCTCAACTCAACATTTATCTTTATAGCAAAAACCAATCTCACCCGTACGTGATTCGTGATTGGCTAGGTGGCATTTGCTTCAACACAGTAATAAAATTTGACAAGCTCGGTGGTCGAATGGTTAGCAATGGCCATTTTGACTCCGAGGTCGCGGGTTCGATTCCCGCACAAGACAAACATTTGTGTGCATGAACATATATATAAATGTACTTCAATACTTTTTTTTTTGTAAAAAATGTATTGAAGTACATTTATATATATTTTCATGCACACAAATGTTTGTTATTATAAAAATGTATTTAAGTACATATAACAGTTGTCTAGTACCCATAACATAAGCTTTGGGCTTAATTTGGGACTAAATGGCGCAAAAAAAATAATTAAAATGTGTTCCTCATCATCAGGTATAACACGAGCAGGCGGCAACAAAAAAGGCATATTCACACGGGCGCGGCAGCCCAAAGCATCAGCGCACCTTCTCCAAGCGCGGTACATGGCACTCGCAGCCGCCGACACTGGCGAGGCCCAGCCGCTGCCACAACTATACATCAGTGACCACAAGGCCGCCAGACGAGAAGAACTATGATTAACTAATATGACCATATTTTTTATAAGTAAATGTTGTAATACCTCTGTGTCGTGTTTTTATATCATCCACAGCCTGTATCTACCCACTGGTGGATATAAGCCTTCCCTAATGCTTTCCACCAGATACAATCCTCCGCCTTCCAGCCGCCGCCATCCAATCGCTGTCTTAAGGTCATCGGACCATCTAGAACAATGTTCCGCAAAACTTTTCTGGTTTAAGGTACATCTATGAAAACGAAAATTTTTGTAAGTAAACAAAAAAAAAATTAGGAATAAACATGAATGAATGAAATCAGTTTTTATTTGTGTATTTTTCTACTGTCCGTCTATTTAGCTTTATGAGATATTTTTTTAGGCACACCAACTTATGACCACGGTACACCAGTGTGCCGCGGCACACACTTTGCGGAATACTGATCTAGAAGAAGGGCGCCCAACACTTCGTCGTCCCACGCGCGGCCTCCACTCTAATACCTTCCTCTCCCATCTGCCATCACTTACTCGGCAGATGTGACCAGCCCATTGCCACTTTAGGTTGCAAACTCTGAAAGTTATGTTATATCTTATATTATCGAATTTTTTAAATGTTATATCTTTATCATAGAATTCACTAAAATACTAGCCCAACTTCCATCTATATCAATTTTATTTTGATACCTTTGTAGGGTTCCGTACCCAAAGGGTAAAACGGACCCGACTGAGGCTCCGCTGTCCGTCCGGCCGTCCGTCCGTCTGTCACCAGGCTATAATAACCGAAATAGACAGTTGAAATTTTCACAGATGATGTATTTCTATTGCCGCTATAACAACAAATACTAAAAAACAGAATAAAATAAATATTTAAGGGGGCTCCCATACAACAAATGTGATTTTTTTTGCCCGTTTTTGCTCGATATTGATAACGGCAACAGGTAGACTCTTGAAATATTTATAGAATACTTATCTATATATTCAGTTTAAAAATAAATAATTAAAATAAAATAAAACAAATAGATAAGGGGGGCTCCCATATGACAGATATGATTTTTTTGCCGTTTTTATAGATAATGGTACGGAACCCTTCGCGCGCGAGTCCTACTCGCACTTGGCCAGTTTTATTGAAGAAAAACGTCTTTAGGCACGCTTGACTTGGGGAGTAAGCTGGTGAATGCGTGACGAAAGCGTTACAGAAACTGCGAACGGAAGTTGAGAGAGATATATATGTTAGTAGAGCTAAAGAAGTTTTACTTCAGTCGTGTGGTCTATAGCATACTCGTTTTTCAGGATTTGCTATTTAATGCGTCGCTTTGTCATTATTTAATTAATGTGTCGCAGCAATTCATACAATCTGCCTCATTACGTAACGATTAAGTAGGTAGGTACCTATTGAAAAATAAGCTCCGTTTTGTAATGCGGCAGATTGTCGTTTAGCCCGAATGTAAAACGGCTGTTCGAACTGCCGCTGTTTTGAAGCATCGTTTCGCATTTTTCAATATGACTCAAACGCCAGCCGTAAAGTAATTTGGTCAGATTTATTATTGTGTAGGGTGACTATACTAATGAACTAACAACATGGTCAATTCCAAAATTCTGGCAGATTTAAGGTTTTGGCAAGACCTTAAATCTGCCAGAATTACTTTCAGTTAGGTTAGATTTGTCATATTTTCTTTGTTCCACGTCGGGAGACAGAAAAGCATACGGCCTGCCTGATGTGAAGCGGTTACCGAAGCCTTTGAAAATCCGCTCGCAAGTCGTCACCCCCGCTGACAACGCAAGAACTTCTTCCTTCCTTTCTTACCTCACTCACTCGCAGGATCATGACAAACTAACATCATATAACCCGCAGTCAGAAACTGGAATCCCGCGAAGCTACTCTGTTAACTTGGATATTCTATTTCTAGTTGCGGAGCTCAAGACGAACCTAACCTGAAAGACAATGTACCAAATGTGATGGTTCTAATGTCATTATAGGAATTCAATGACATTGGAAATTAAATTTGTGTCCATTAGAAATTGTTCTTCTTATTTAGTTAGCATAACACCGAAAATTACGTCATTTTTTAGGGTTCCGTACCTCAAAAGGAAAAACAAAACCCATATATTATATGGAAGATCACTTTATTGTTCATCCGCCCATCGGTCTGTCAAGACCGTCCATCTCGGGAATACGTGAAGGTATCGAATTATGTACCTGTATGAAACAAAATTAACGCTATATTAAAAAAAAACAGCAATGTTTAAATAAAGCGTTATTGCTCTTGAAATTTTGTCAGGAACTTGAGGCGTAATATTTTTTTTTTTGTTTCTCGCGATAACTTCAAACTATCGTACATTACGTGTGAAGGAAACAAACGGGCAGCAACGATTTGTCTGTGAAGATTTTCTTATTTTCACGTAACAAAAAACTACGGCTACGTGACCAGCCATTCTGACGTCAGAACCGCCGGTCACCCAAAAATGTTTTATTTCTTCGAATTTACGATGGAAGCAATTCTTTCTTAATGGCAAGCAAAGAGAAACAATAAGGCAGCAATGTTTATGAATACGTTCAATGATATACACGTTTAGTGACCGGCCATTCTGACGAACTCTACAAAAAGGAGCCATTTTTTACATAGTTGTGTATGATTATACTACCTTTAGATAGCTGCGGCATTGTAAATCGGCAATATCTTTCCAGGAAATAGGTTGGAGAAGGATCTGTAACAGAGATACAAATGTTTGTATCTCTGTTACAGACTGTAGGTAAATATATTAGGTATCGAAATTTTCAAATGGAAAAATCCTTCTCCAACCTATTTCCTGGAAAGATATTGCCGATTTACAATGCCGCAGCTATCTAAAGGTAGTATAATCATTAATCATACACAACTATGTAAAAAATGGCTCCTTTTTGTAGAGTTCGTCAGAATGGCCGGTCACTATACGTGTATATCATTGAACGGTAGTGTACCTACATAGAATTATATTTGTATGTGTGAGGATAGCAATAGCGGCTCGTTCGTTTTTTTATATGGTTACATGTGGATAGATTAATTTGTAGAGACCGACTTACGCACTCACGCTACGCCGAGCCGGGCAAAAGAATACCGCAGTAATAAAAATACGACTATAGAATTAATTATCTTGCACAGTATTGGTTCTGATGCAGAATGGTCGAGCCGCAACCCAAGTTGGCACGTCAGAGACAAACTGTGCATCCTCCCCGCCTATGACCTACGGTGCCGAGACTTGGACAATGATCGTCAGGCTGGTTCACAAGCTAAAAGTCGCAAAGCGAGCTATTGAGAGAGCTATGCTCGGAATCTCTCTCAAGGATCGAATCTGGAACGAGGAAATCAGACGAAAAACCAAAGTTATTGACTTAGCTCTCAAAATCAGCAAGCTGAAGTGGCAGTGGGCTAGCCAAATTTGCCGAGTCGCAGGGAAGGCCTACGTACAGGCTGATAATGATGATATGTCCTTTTAGTAGTGTCAAGTGTTGGTATATATTGGTATATAACATAGAGTAAATATCTCGTCCCTGGTATATAATTTGTTATCTGAGAAATGTCATTAAATAAAATTATGAAATAATAAGCGTTTAATATTGTTGAGTTTTATAATATTATTGAGCCAGAATTCCAATCAAAATTCAAATATGTCTCATACCGTCATATCACAGACAATCACAGTGTAAGTAAAAGTACTAGTCATAATAAGTGAATCATAGAAAATATATAGTATGCAAAGTCTTCACAGTAAAAGGTTTCATTTAATATAAACTTCACAAAACAATTTAAATTGACTAAAACGATAGAATTTTATCGCTAAAGTATGTTATATAATATATACGTAAAAGTTTAATCAGTGTACGTTTTAGGAATTTACCGGGTACAATGATTGTTTGGCACGAATTTGGTGAGCGCGGTTATGCTTTTAACAATTTTTCTTAATTAAATGTATTGATATTGATTCATATTATAGATAGTGTATTATGTTAAGTAAACATTTGAGTGCATAAAATTAGTAGAATCTTTGATTAAAAGTATTTGAATCGGGGCTGTCGAGTCATTCTAAGAAGTCATTCAAAACAGCAGAAAAATTGCTCTATCGCTTTTGCTGTTGACTTATTACAAGTAATCGAGGAACAAAAAGATTCCCGACGAAAATTTTCGCCATACACTGAAGCCGGGAATAAGTTAAAGAATTAATACAAAGACGGACTCTAAAGAACAATGATTCCAGAGCCGAAAAGTTATTTGTAAATAAATTTAAAAGCCAACAATCGATTATAGTGCCACAAACTTATCTGGCCCGGTGGCGGGGGCGGTTCGATCGACTTAAGTGTTGCCATTAAACGAAATGCCGCCAGTTTTAGAGGAAATATAAACATCAAAGAAATATATACACTGTTAAAATAATAGCATTGATATACTTATTAATTGTGTTGTGTGGTGTTTCAATTAAATATCAATTGCCTTCTATTTTTTGTTGATTATTTTTAAAAATGCACCACGTTAAGTCGCGATCATAGCTATTATATAATATTAGAGAGTTATAATATTGCACAGAAATAACTCGTTGACGATTTTTTTATTGTAAGAAATGAAATATGTGTAGAAAAAGATAATATGTATTAAAAAAAATACACCTCAATGGAATGTGCATACGCGGTAAGTAAATTAATTGTACCTGGCAATACTACATTTCAAGATGGCGGCTTTAGTTCTAAATTTCGCCACCGGGTCAGATAAGTTTGTAGCACTGTAATCGATATTTCGACATGTCAAAAACATGTGGTTTTATTTATTTACTTTCTCATTTACTTCATTCTTAAAGAATAAGTTTACTTCGTGAACTTATGACTGTTATTAATTCGTGGTTTTGTTTTAGGGTGTGTAAATATTTCTATCATCTGCGCTGTGTAAGCCAGTCGTTTCTAGAACCACGAAATACAATCATAACCTTATGATAATTATTTGAACCATCGTTAGTTTACATCCCAATGATAAAATATGTCTTCAACTTCGTGTATACAATGCAATGGGCTATCCAAATACAAATGCCCTACTTGCCGCCAACCATAGTGAGTATTTAGTTGATTTTGTACTCTGTTCAATACTTGTCAAGAATGCAAAATTATTTCCACAAATATTAACAACCCACCTGTGTGGTAACTGGTAACTGGCGACGATAGTATTTTCTTTTGTTAGAGTTTTGATTTCTTTTGTTCCTGACAATTTGTATTACAGGCATGTGCTGCTAAATCGCAGTCCAGAAATTATTTGAGTTTTGGTATAGAAAACACAAGCCCTTTTGGTCTAACGTTCTTTATTTTCTCCTAAATAAACTATTGCTAAAGATTTTTTTTCCTGACTTATGATCCACCCAGAGGCGGCTTTACCTATAGTGCAGGGTGTGCGTTGCACACGGGCGCAGCGGTCTAGGGGGCGCCGACGAGCGCATTTCATTTTAATCGCGCGCTTCTAGAGGGCACCTGGGTAATGATTGCACACGGACGCTATATGGGCTAGAGACGCTACTGGATCCACCGGCAACCAATTTTTGCCGCTGGAAAACCCTCAAGGGAATTGTTATTCGGATTGACTGTGGTCTTCTGTCAGCTGGAGGTTTTACCCCAGTCAGGCAGCTTACAAATATGCTGTACCCTGCTTCTCTTTGGCTAACCAAAGAGAGGCATTTAGAGCCTCGTTAGCTAGTCGACAGGGTGCATAACATAGAGTTGAGGTTGGCTTTGACTCTAAATGTAATAAATTGTCAATTATTAATAAGTAACTTTACAACCAAGTTGATGGAGTCAGCTTCGCAGGGCTCCTATTTCCACTGACAGGACAAAGAAAACTTAACCTAAACTCAACTGAATTAGCTATAACCAAAACACTTTTTATTACTGATTAAAGATTGGTGATTATTAATACTCATAGATCATAAGAATATAGAGTTAATAATAACCAATATATGACACTGTAACATAAACAAATATAATGTATTTGAAGCCATGGTCACCCTAAACTCTATTTTGGTGCACTCGTTGATAAGCCAAATGCATCTACAATTTGCCTCCAGCAAATCGCAAAACTTTTATACATATTACAGCTTGGTATAATTCTAACAAATTTGACACATTGTATATGATACCATCATTATACAATGTGTCAAATTCATATTACAGGAACTAGAGCACTAAGTGTTCCTTAGTTCCGTGGTAGTATGGCAGTAGACTAAATAAAATTTGCCTATTTTTCAGTTGTTCAGTAGAGTGCTGTAAACACCATAAACAAACCCCTTGTTCTGCCCCACCACCACGAAGTGAACCTAATGTTGTTGAAGAATCCAGCATCAGTTATGAATTTCCTACGGAAGATACTGTGCCTCCAGAAAAGTTGGAATTATTAGGTATTATTGTTTTTCCTATTGACATTTTTATTTAATAATAGAATTTGTGGAATTTATTTTGGAACATTGTTGCAGAAAAATCTACAGAGCTAAGAAAATGTTTGGAAAACCCTCATGTAAGACAAATATTAGAATTGTTAGACAAATCTCTTCATCCAGATGACCTGATTCAGGAGTATATGCAAGAACCAATATTCACGGAGCTGGTTGATGCTTGCCTAAATGTTGTGGAGCCTCCTTCTCCTGATAATAGCTAAAAGCATTGTTTAACCAAAAATCAAGAAGCTTTTACGAAAAAGTTGCCTAGCATAGTTTGTAATAATCTATTTCCAAATAATTGTATCTCTCTAAGTTCAATATTTGAGATACACTTAAAGATGAGATGTAAAAATATGACAGGATAGGACAGAAGACGAAAAATATGACTTTGTTCTAAACAATTCTATTGTTTATGGTGGTGTAGGATCCACTTTATTTACATAAACTTCATAAAGAATATCCATAGCTTTTTATCTTTGTCAATCAGCTAGATCAAGGGTAATTTAAAATACCTACCAAGGGTGTACATACAGTAAATAAAATAATGTTAATATAAATCACTTTCATTTAATTCTCCAACAAACTTTATACTCGTATTATGGCAAAAATACATAAAAAAATAGATTTTATCAGAATATGTCTACACATCAGAAAGAGCAATTCTTAACAAATTTTCTAATTCTATAGACTTCTTCTTTTCTTCTTCTAACTGTTTCTCTAGCTGTTTTACAGCTTCTTCACAATCATTATATTTGGATATATTTTCTTCGCTTGTTTTTATATTTTCTTCAACTAATGTTGCATCTTTATCTTCCAGCATCAATAGTTCCATAGAATCCAAACAGACTTTTCTCCTTTTTGCTTCGATAAAATAATCTAGTTCATCTTCATATTCGATTGCTTTGTGCTTAATATTTGTTACTAATTTCTCCTCATAGAGCCAATGCATATTACAATATTCCTGTAATACTGATTTGTCATAAATAGCATACCGATTCTCAAAATTATTTAATCTATTTATTTTTTCATAAACAATGACATTTAAAAAATCTGCCAAGTGATAATGATCGAAATACTGGGTAAATTCTTGACGGGGTAAATCCAAATCCATAAACTGGTTTGGCAAAACTGCGACTACCTTACAAACTACTTGTTCTGGATTTTCAAACCATCTAATCTGATTACAATATTTTCTTATTTGTTGTTGCATGTTTGGAACACTTACTGGATGAAAGTCTGATACTGGATCAGGTAATTTTAGTTGTTTCATCAGATCTCTAATAGAACATGTGTTTTCTGAATTCCTTGCACTGCTAGCTATAAATTCATAAGGTTTAGGGTATGGTGAAGTGCTGTCTAAGTAAGCTTTGAACTCTAATGGAAACGGTGGATAATTAAATAAATCTTCATTTGTAATAACATCTGTTAATTTATCGACGGCTATATTGTAACATTTAATGAGCGCTTTTAAATCTTTGAGTATTACGTTAACTCGTTCATCTGTTTCAGATTTGAGTCTGCACCATACTTCATTTGCCAAATATCTCTGACATATAAATTTTAAGTAATCTGTTTCTAAGTTAGGATTTTGTGGATATTTTTTAGCCATCCATTTAAATGCACTTTTAGTACATGTGTTTAATGAACTGAAAAGATCTTGTGGTTCTAAGACACATATCTTAAATGCTGAAATGCAATTATTTTTCAAATAATTTGTTAGTAAAGATTCTATAGAGTTGTACATTGACTGGTCGCTATGTTTCGGCATAATAACTGTGACGGGTATAATTTGATATGGATATTTGTGCTTTAGAGTTTCGTTTATAGTCTCAACAAAATATTTTTCTCTTTCAGAAAAATAAAACAACACACCATTTGTTCCTTCCATTGCTTCGCTACAAGCACCTTTATTTAACAAACTGACCGATATTGCAAAGTCCATCAAATTGTTCCAGGACTGTTTTCCGACGTGTATCAAACTATCAGATTCGTCGTGTTTCTTATTATCACTGAATGCATCCAAAAGCCATTTTTCAATATTAATTTTTTTACATAACCATTTCTCGGTTCCAGATGCCACTAATGTTACTTTCCAGAAAAAACATTTATCGTATGGGTAGTTAATGTTTTTCATACGTTTTAATAAAGGCGATTTGATAATTTCCATAATATTGAATTTGTCAGGTGACGGTAACTGTTTTAATTCTCCGTTAAATTTATAACCTCTGTGAATAGCATTCATATTACTCAATGCTACATTTTCCACAAGACGTTTCAAATCAGCTGCTTCTTCAATAGGAGTTTTTTCAGCCAACCAAACTGGCGTATTTTCAAGCAGACTTCTTCGCTTAAAGTTTCTAAGAAAATTACTTCTCCAAACCGCAAACCACTTTTTCATCAAGTTATCTGTTAAAATTTTTTCAGCCATCATTTCAGATTGCGAAATTTCGTCGCATAGTTCACCGATAACTTCTTCAGATACTTTATTGGCATATACCATCAAATCATGGAATTTTTTTTGTTCTTCTTTTAAAATAATAGGTATAGTCTCATTTTCTACTTCATCAACTAGATCCTGTACTAATTCTGCAGACTCTTTATCGATTCTTTCCCTAAGTTTTCGATCTTCATCTGCTCTACGTTTCATTAGGGCTTTCCTTTCTTCTTCTATCTTCCTCTTCAATTCTTCTTGCTTTCTCTCTTCCTCTTTTCTTCTTTTTTCTTCTAGCTGCTTGATTTCTTCTTGTTTCCTTTTTTCTTCTTCTTGACGTCTGAGCTCTTCTTGCCTTTGTTCTTCTCTTCTTAGTTGTTCTCGTATTCTTTCTTCTTCTTTATTTTTTTCGAGATGTGCATGTTGTTCATCTAATTTTGTATTTGCTTCTTCATGTGGATCGAAATCGTATACGGTTTTAAATTCTGTCTGAGTAACAGATTTAAATATATCAGCAGCAACCGATTTTTCTTTGTTTTTTGTTTGAAATATAGAATAGGCTTTTGGCTCTGGACCATTGGATGCTTTGCAAGCACTTTTGAATAAACTGCCTGGTGACATTTTATTGAAAGAGTTATGATTAGACATTTCTTCAATTTTACCAGGACTCGAAAAAATGTTATTAACTTCAGGCTTAAATGAGGTAGTTTTATTGAAATTTGAGAATATGCTAGAAGAATTTTGTGTACTTTCTTCTTCTACAATAGTAGGCTTCATAAATATATTACCAAGATTTCCTGATTTTATTGCTTCACCTTTAGGCTTTGTATAGGTAGACTGATTTTTATTGGCAAATATATTTAATGGCTGTTTATCACTATGTGTTTCAGCTTCTGGTTGGCGAAATAGTCTATTTTCGTCTGTTTTATTCCTTGAATCACTTATTAAACTCGATCGAGTAACCCAATCGTTCTCACCTTGTTTTTGTTTACTTGTAATTGGCACTGAGAAAATGTTCTTTTCCCTTTTTGAAGTATTAAATAAAGAAGATTTTGTTTCAAAGAATTTTAAATTTGACATTGCTGCTTCTTGAGGTTTGGAAAATATGAAATTATTATTTGTTTCAAGCATTTTGTCAGGCGATTTTTGAACATCTTTAGGCGCCACAAGGATTGCTGGTTGGAAAATAAAGTTGTTTGCAGGTTTAGCATTATCGACTGTATCCTGACTGATTTGAGTTTTGTCAGGAATTACGGCTTTTACCTGAGGTTTGGTCCATAGAGACGATTTAGACTCAACATTACTGTAGTTTCTACCGCCTTGGGAGAGTCTTTGCATTTCAGACTTTAATGCTCTAACATCTTTATTGCTATCATTAATTGTATTATATCCTTGCTCTTCAGCAAGAAAAGCGGTATCTTTTAACCGACCATCAGGAGTAAAACTAGAATAACGAATATGGTTCTTGATATCTGCTAGTGGCAATTGTCCACCTGCTATTACTTCTCCTACAGAATTGTGGCGTTTTGATTCTATTAATTTTACGGATCTCGCAATTGGATAAGGATCACTATCTTCAATGAATTGGTTTCTATCAAGTATGACTGTGAGCTCGGAGTCATCCACCTTAGCAAATCTTATTCCGTAATGGTTAACGAAAGATTTCATATTCTCGATAGATTCAAATGCTAGTGCGTTCATTAAATCTTCAGCTGGGTAGCGTGATCCACCTCTAGGTGCAAAAGCTTTAACGATTCTAGCCAGCGCCCGCGCTCGTACGTCGTTAAAATATCGCAATAGAATGCAGGCTTGTAGATACGTAGCCTTTTCTCTGACGAGTCGAAAGAATCTCACATAGTTGTTGTTATCCAACGCATTAAAAACTTGTATCGCAAAGACTATAGCCTCTGACTTTTGTATTTCTAGAGGTAGTTGCTTGATCTGAAAGATAATGTTTAAATTATAATACAGTAATACACCTAGAATGACTAGCACTAAATACAGTTGAAGAAAACATACCTCCCACCAAAAATTCGCATCGCCCAAATTGAGTAGTGCTATGTATCCCCGGAATTCCGCTTCCCTTGGTTTCTGTTCAGGTCCCACATCGGTATACATGTGTTTGAGGGTTTGAAGACATTTGGTGAGGTTGTCAGTATTAAGTTTCTGGTCGAATTGCGTGTGCTCCAAGTCGGCAAGACGAGCAGCACAGTGAGCATGAAAACGAGCACATATCTCCACGAGGCGAATTGATTCTGTAACACAGTTTTACCCATGCGTTAGGTTACAGTAGTAATTTAGAAATATTTATATATGACATACAATGAGTTCATGGTGGACCACTTGTGATACCTCCTTTGCATGCGGGTTTTGTAGTGCTCCAAAACCCGCCTTAAATTCCATATTCATTCCATTCCACCATTAAAATTTTTCTTTAGTTAATAGTAATTATTTTTACGACCTTTTTTTACCACTTTCACAGATTTGTCTTGCAATTCAGAATAAATTTAGTTATATTGTCACAGGCACATTAGGAAACACATTCTTGTACATTCATTATATTGAAAAAACTGAAGTCAATTATAGTTTATCCATAGTCACTGCTACTTATTATTCTTAACGGTGGTCCACTGTGAATGTGCAGAACAGTATGTCCATAACTATATAATTTATATATTATTCCATAATATGTGAATATTTACCAGAACAACAAAGGGCTTGCTGAGTTATGTCTTTCCGAATGCCCCGAAATCTATCCCACATAAAGTGGAACCAATCTGCTAATGTTACCTGAAATATATTTTTATTTATAAGAGTTACCCTAATTAAACAGAAATAATAAAAGATATCGGAAATAATACTCTGTTGGGCTCTTGCCAGCGTCTATGCTCCAACCATTTTAGAACCAAATGTTTTGGCTCGAGACGATGACAAAAGACCAGACGGTATGACTCTCATGTCCTGGTGTATGGGTCGAGCCTTACTGTAAGATGCTACATGTATTTACACACTGATTCCGCCCTATCTCCCGGCCACGGAGTCTAGCGGCGAAGGTCGCAGCGGCGACTTCTGCTGAATACCTTAAACGGCGCAAATATGCGGGCGTAAGCATGAATTGCATATTGAGACATTTGGGGTAAAGACCCTTGAGGCCCATCAGCCCACAAGCTTATGAGCGGAGGAGGAGGCTTATGAGGTCATTCATTACCTTGGACAAAGAATAAGCTATACAGCAAGGTAATGCAGCCAGCCTTCTGGGAACATTGCCTACGGACAATGACCTTGAGGACAGTTTTATTTATATTTTTTTGTGTTTTTATTTTTAAGCTTAGATGTATAACTTGTTTTAATTTAGATGTGTATATTTAATATTATCTAGTTTTAAGTTTATATTGAAAATATGACCAAACATTTTAACAGCGCTTGCGTGCTGTGCTAATCTTCAATAAGTATGTTGTAAATATGTATGTTATAACTCCACTTCACTAAACTGTTGAATATGTCGTGTTGACATTTTCATTCTTCATATTTTGGCTGTTAACATTAAATAGCCTATCCCATGTTACCTGTCGTTTAGTGTCAGCAATTTCATGCAGCAGGTACGCACAGGTGCGCATAAGCGCAGCCGCAGGGCGCAGTTCATAGCACATCGGCATTTCTTGGTCGGCAGAGCTACGACTGTATTGTTTGACTGCGCGCCATGGTTCCATTTGCCCGTCGGAGTCTAACACGGTTTCTAATGTCAGTACCTGAAATTAATATGAATAAATAAAAAAATGGTATATTGTATGATAAGGCGACACGATCACCCAAATTTGATTAGTACCACAGTATAAGTAATAATACTACATACAGTATGACCACTCCCTGCTGCTCTCTAGTATCGATCTCACCTCACCTCTGAGACGGATCTGTAACAGTTTGTATGGCGTCGCACGCACACACGTTCATTCAAGCTCTGCATAGATGCCATTGTTTATGTAGTAGTAACCGACGCGACATTTGTATGGAGAGGTCCGGGTTTGTTAATACATAGTTAAGAGATCGAATAAAAAAAATTGCTCCTCCTTGCGTCACTGCAGTAAGCTGCACGGTCGCATGGTTTATATGAGAAAAATCATTTTTTAAATTATATGTATAGATGAAATTAAAAATGCTTTTGTTCTAAATATTTTTCCTATAAAACTCTAATCTGGAAAACCCCCTAAAACTTGGCTCGTACCTTTGTTAACATCATGTATAATATATATTGTAAATTTGGCTGAATACTTAAAAAATGCATTGTGAAGAAATTATTGACTTTTACTTACTTGATGTTCAGACTGCCTGTGTAACAGTTCCTTCTCAGGGCACATGTCTTGGCATGTGCCGATGGTGGCGCCACCAATTTTAACACGCGACCCAGTTCCGCCCCACGCTCTCAAAATTCTATAATTATAAAAAGATATTTTCTTATTACAATAACAACCAAAATAATATGTCAAAATACCTACCAAGGAACATTTTCAAATAATGAAAAAAAATATATATTGGAACTAAATAATTATGTCTATTTTTTTTATAACATATTTTTGACGTGACAACGTCTTATAAATTGGTTAGCCGGGTGACACTTCAAGAAACTGGCTCACGTTATGCGCTTACAATGAGAGCGAGTGAAAGGCACGCGTCCCTTCTAAGAGCGAGAGAGACAGACATAAAAAGTGAAAGGCATGCGTCCCTTCCACTCGAAAACATTTTACCACTCAAAGTCGTTGTCACGTAAAACTTTCGCCCGTATACCGACTTTACAGGCAACCAATTTTTTTCTGCTAGAATATACTAGCTGTGTGTGCCTCGTAGTTTTGGCTCCTGATGTTCGTAATGTGATGTAAATTAGTCTATAACCTCATTAAATAGGCCAACGAATTCAATAATAATGTTCCATTTTTACAAATCCATCTAGTAGTTCCAGAGATTAGTGCATATAAAGACAAGACAACAATTCTTAAGGATATTGTTATTTGGCTGTGGTCTTCTTTGAGATAGAGGTACTTCCTCAGTCAGGTTCCCCATATACCCTAACTCTCTTTCGCCAGGGCTTCATTTTCTCGTCTAATCGGTAAGGTGCACCACATGCAGGTAAAATTTAACCAAAAAGCCACAACCAAAAAAATTGACATTATTTTTTTCAGTTATGTCACTTTATAGTGAGTTTTTAATGTCCTACAAACTTAAATTGTTATTATTAAAAATGGTCTAGTTACTTGTCGCGAGCATCAAGAGTCCTCCATTGCTCATCAGGAGTGAGCGAAATTCTCGAGCGCAGTTGGTGAAGTTCTGCTGCTGCCTCCATAGTGCTCATAGTAGTTTGGGCGACAACAACAGGCACGGGTGATTCTATACCACTAGTGGCATGTGATCTAAACAAAATAGATACAAAACAGTGTATTATTTACATCATTTACCTCAGAAACAGCCAACATCCAGTGCATTTTTCTTACATAACAACAGTGTCTGTTATAAACGTCTGGCATTAAAGTAACATGAGACAAACTATGGTTTACAACTAGGCAAGAAAAAGAAAATACATATTTATTATTACAATTTTATCAGATTTAAAAAATTACTTTGTTGATGATATGTTTACAAAGTAGATGACGTACTGTATGGCATTTAAAATTTGTTACCTTATGTAAAATTAAAACTAATGATTATACAGTAGTGTCGCTAATCTGGAAATACTAAAAACTATGATGTCCCGGATGATTGGAATGTGCGGATTATTGGCTTGTAAAGAAAAGTTCACATTATGTATGGGTATGAATAACATAAAGCATTTCATAAAAAGAAAACATATACATACATATTTATTTGTATTCATGTACGTTTTTTTATGACATAGCTTGTTATACTGATGCCCATGCATAAGCTCTGAACGAGAGTAGGGAGGGAGGGAGGCGCGAGCGGTGGGTGCCCGATTAGTAAAATTCTACTGGGAGCCTACTCCGAAGTCACAATCTGAAGTATTAGCCGAAAGTTCGGATTTTTAAAATATATATTTTATTGCCTTTGAGTAAACAAATGTCAATATTTCTTATATAAGGTGTTATTTAAACAATAAATTAGGCCCTAATTCATAAAAAATCCACATTCACTAGCCCAATCAAAGGAAATTGGAATCTGAAAAATTCTCAACTTTCGCCAGAAACTTCAGATTGTCACTTCAGAGTAGAAACCCTGTATACAAAGAAATGCAAATAATAAATTTACTACTATTTTATTATTTTCACTACCTCATTTCCTACATGGCTGTGTGAAATCTACCTCTTTTTAATACATAATATATCCTTTTTTTTAACTACTTACGTTGCTGGATTTTCTCGGACTGGTGTTTTCTTAACAGCAGGCAGCTGCCTAATTGTTCTAGTTGGTTTTGCTACTTTAACTTCACTTTCTACTTCCATAGCTGAAAGCAATTATAATTGAGATAATGTAGTTTCCCAGAGCACAAAAACTATAAGTTTATTGGACCTTAAATAAGATTTCCAAAGAGAATCAGCTGCAAAGGATATACAGATGCTTAGCTAGTAAATTAAGCTTGAGATACTTATAGTTCTTATACCACAAGCAATATGAGCTAAATTGAATCTGAAACGTCAAACTTAATATGCTATTAGCTCTAAGTCTTTTAACTCTTGGGAACAGTTAGGCAAGGCTAATGAAATTCCCGACATAAGTATTTAAACTTATGTCAGAAACAATTAAGAGTAAAATTTTATATATACTATAAGGTTAAGTTTATATTGTAAAGTTAAGGCAGTGTAAAATGTGATATGCGCTCACTTGCGCATGGATAAAAATAATATTTACATTTTTGTCGGCTAATTCTGTAGCTGGGCCCTCCACTCATGGCAGCAAGCTCCTCTTCTACATCAGAATCCGGTAACCAGTCTGGATCATCATCTTTTTTGCTTCTTTTCCTTCTACAAGTAAAACTGTTTAATTACATTCCATATCTTTATACTTATTATTTATTACCCTGAGGAGTCCTTTTATATATTTCTATATACTGAATATTGTTATTGCATTCCATATGTAGGACTTACATAGTTATAAAAATGTTTTAGACAGTTTACAAATTATTACATACAGTATAAAGAAATGCTCTAGATATTCATTTATTTCTATTATGGATGGCATACTAATATTATATGAAAATGTGTCTGTCTGTCTGTTTGTTACCATTTCATGACTACTGCTGAATTAATTTGAATGAAATTTGGCATTGTTATTGATTTATTGGTCAAGAAAGGACTACTTTTTGACACAATAACTGACATGCACGCGGGCAGCTCCATCTTAGTAATTAGTACATAATTGAAAGTTAAATATTATATGAAGAGTTCCACTCTTCTTCAACCATAATATTTAACTGAATGCATGAATCAGTTCTACATGATCAATGACTTAGGAGTAATAATATTTCTTGTGTGGGAAGATTTTAATAGGCATATATATTGTCCATAGAATTGATTAAAACGGCGGCTGTAGTGTATATAATGTATGCATTGCGCTGCAGTAATATTTATATTTAGTGTAATATGTTTTATCTTTCATTGTTTCTAAGTGATTGTAAGATAGGATTAATTATGGCATAATTGTTCTTGTTTTATAGTTATTTTTATTTTATTCCCAATAATAATTTGTATATTCAGATTGTACACAAGTTTTCGCACAAATTTTATGTTATTTTAAATACTCATTGAATGGTTGACTGGAAGAGATCCCTTATGGGATAAGTCCGCTATTGTACATGTAACTCTTTTATTACAATGTTTATGTAATTTATTTTGTACAATAAAGATTTAACAACAACAACAACAACCTATACATCATACAAATATACTAAGCACATATTTTACAATAAGTTTACAAACATGTACATACACTCTTGGCTTAGTTCGAGTGACATCAAACATGTTTCCTTCAAACGCTCCCGCATTGAGCACTGCTTTCTCTGCAAAGTTTGGGTGATCATACACTACAATGCACATCTGTTTCTTTGGAAACAATCTTATCTTCTGCACACGTCCAAACTTTGCAAAATGCTTCTTTGCTGCTGTTGTGTCAAATAATGCCACTGGAACATTGGTGCACCTGAAATGTCAGAATGCTGGTAATCAGTGGCGAACTACAGGGTGGCAGAGCGGGCAAAATGCCACAGACCCCCAGGCTCGAGAGCTTAGTACAAAATACTTCTTTATAGTTGGTTATTTACATGATTTATTAGGGAGGGCCTCATCCTCGGGCCCATCTGATGAAAGGCCCGTGATGGTATAGTTACGCCACTGCTGGTAATACTCAATAACTTGTGTTTGTCTCTTCAGTTCAGTCAGCAAGCTCAACGTTTATCAGTAGCTAAGTCGTGCTTAATTTTATAAACCCAGATCGAAATAAATCGTTGGCCTAATAATTTCGTCAGTGGATAGTTAATATGTACCCAATAACTTAACAAAGGCTAGATTAAAAATTATACCATAAGAGTAAAGCGGTGATAGGTACTCACGTAATTGAAGTTTTTGTACTCATGAGTGCGTTTGGGATTGTAGTAGCCAATCTCTTCACGGGACTAGATGTAGAAATTGTTGAATCCATTATTTGTTATCGCTAGGTTTAAATAGTAGCCTATTACAACATTTTTAAAAATACGCCGCAAAATCAAGCACGCGGAGGTCACACTCAGTAGGTAGGTACCCTAATCAAACAATTTTTACACCTGTTTTTGAATTTGAAGACACTCTCTATAAAGTATTATTAAATAATCCAATACAATCATTTATTTGTTCGGTTGTAAATGAAACAAAAACGTACAAAACAACACATGAACAAATGACGCGAAAATTTATTTTTTGAGACAAATCGCAACTATTTGAAAGTTGCATTTGGCATCTAATCACGTTGTCACTGTCATAACATAAATAACATATCGGCCGTCACTGACAGATATGTAAGCCAGTGTTCTTTTTTCTTTGCTGGCAACCACTCTTCAGTTAAATATTGGATTCAAGTTCCATCTGCATAAGCAGGAAGGTGAATGAAATGAGAATATTTATGTACCTTATCGGAAAATTGTAATGTATTTTATAGGAAAATGGCTACGTCATTTTCAAGATTTTTACTATTTCTTTATCATTTAATAGTGGATATTTAGAGTGAATCGTATATTAATCTAATCACTTAGGGACATGGCTAAAAATATCATCAATAATTTCTCAAATTACTTGGCGACTGCTTGGAACAGCGTGATAGCAGCCATATCTATATTAATATTATAAAGCTGAAGAGTTTGTTTGTTTGAATCTAATCTCAGGAAATATGGTTCGAATTGAAAAAATATTTTAGTGTAAGATAGCCTATATCTCAAACAAGGCTATAGGCTATATAACATCACGCTACCACCAATAGGAGCGGAAAACTAAGGAAAAAAATATTCCTTTTGAGGGCTTTCGTTACGTGCGCTGCGTAAACGGTTGAAGTTACGCAAAAACGATATGATGGAATTGTTCCTCTTTAAAAGTTCTAAAAAAAAGTGCGCGACGGCATATTATGTCTATCTTATAAGATTAACTCACTATAACCTTTTTTATGGTAAAGAAATTTGTTTGTAATTAATGCATTATTTGCGAAGGACTAATCCAAATAAATCTATTATTAATCAGTAATCACTAATCACAAGTATATAATTATGAATAAAATTGTCCTTGACACTAGATTTCAATCAACATCGAAATATCATAACATATACTACTACTATATTTAAATTTGAAAACTACTAGGTGCTTTAGTACAAAGTTTCTAAAAGGAAAGTTTTTAAAAGGAAGTTGTTAAGAGCGGTTGCTTTTAAATATTTTTTCATAATTTAATGTATTAGTATTATTTATTCGTATTAAACATATAAATAATAAAAAATGTATTAAGGTAGTATATAAAATTAATGGTATCAGTGTTTAAGTAGCAGTAAAATTGCACTATCGGTTTTGTTGTTGAACTATTGAAGCCGGGATGAAGAAATTATACAAATTAACTTAATAATGACAAAAATAACCTTCGCCTAAAGAATGATTGCCAAACAAAACAAGGGAAGAAACAAAAAATTAAGCAGCTTCTTCTACAAATTCCCGCCAAAAAGTCCAGTCAAGGTATATGTCAGTGTTTTGTTTATCTCTTGAAATATTTCTTCTTTAATTTTGTTACTGGCAACAATTCATAGCTCTACGTCTCGAAGATTATTTTAAGATGAGATGACGTTATTATGATTCGTATTTTAAGAATAAGACTGTTAATGTTGATACTGCTTATTGTTGGCACTTTGTAGAACTTTTTAAACATGTTATTAAATAATGAAATCACTTGTACTGTTCTACTTTCTTTTATCGATCGGTTTCGCCTTTACGGCATTATCAAGCAAGCAAGATCTTAGATAATTTTCTCGTTTCTGAACTGTGACCGGTTTCGTTTAATTCTAGAAAAACCTAAAGAATTTGACAATGCTGTAAAGATGAAACTGGACAGCAAAAATAAATTTAATTAAATGGAACCATATTTGTGATTTTATTATTATCAAAATCCTATGTAAATGTTTATTTTGGATACAAAGATATACATGAGACTATCGGTATTCAGAGTTAAATATTTTTTTACATACCTACAAATATCCCAGGAGCCAACCACAGTTTTCAAAAAATATATGCAGCGGAAAAAAGAAGAATGTACATCTAAGAGCAACGATGATGCTTGGCACTACAAAATACGATTGTAACTCTAATTACGTACGGCAGGAACGTAAGGTTGACAGGCGTGCTCTGAACTGTACAATTAAGGAGGAAAATGTAAAATCATTGTAAATTTCTTCCTTTTATTGTACATTACATAGAGCGCCCGATCCATATGGCAAAAAAAAAGATTGGACTATTTCCTTCGAGATATCACCACCTATCTTATAGAACACAGACCAAATAATATATAGTAGCCATGCCTAGCGAGCGAGCATGTCAAGAGTAAACATCCGAATGCTTAACTTAGTATGGATTTCTATCAGTCGCATACGTAATAAATCGTGGTAAATGAATTTTATATGCTTTAATCAGCTTTATGCTCCTATGACAATAATATACAACCAAATTCAAACAATTAAAACACGAAGAAGTACTACTCTTATGGCTTGCCCGTCGTTGAGGAAATAGGTTTGGCTTGGTTCAATAAAAATCTAATTGCTTACCATTTCCATTTGATTTCATTTCCGTGTTACGGAAGACTGTAGCCGTTGAAGTAGAAGTTGATGGTTCCTGTGAAATCCTATTATGTGGGCCAGTCTATACAAGATTTTATTCATAAACTGTTAAAATAATGTAACCAAACTCCAGTTTCTGTAAATCAGTAATAAGTAAGTTTTACTGTCTTTTTGTGGAATTGTTGCGTTAGCAGGAGTCAAGTCAGAGACTTCACGTGAGCGACGTGAGCGTCGAATGTCTCTTGTTCAAACGTTCAATAAGTGCTATAGCGGTGCATTTTCAAAAATGCAGCAGATGGCGTAGTCTTGTTCAAATGACGTGACCTATCTGTCACGGGAAGAACATACCTTGTTTTATTATAGAGATAAATAATGAAATATTACATATTTTACGGCCTAGGGAAGGTGTGAACATAAACTTAAGTTTAGCCAGCTAAACATAAATTTTATCGCAGCCTCTTAGCTAAATATGTAGAAACAATATAATGAACAGTTTATCGATATAGTTGGGTTAGGTTACATTATGCTTGTGATCACCAAAATCAACTTGGGGAAACTAAAACTAAACTAAAACTACACTCCAATAACAAATCAATATATTAATAATAGGGTGGGTGTACCAGTGCCACACCAGGAACCAGTAGTACACCGTTTCTAACTTCACATCAAAATATTAAACCTGTCAAATTTCCCGACACTTGTTTTACCGGTGACACTAAAAATGCAAGAAATAAGAATATATTTGATAAAAATGGGTTGTGGCTATGTCATGGACACGGCCGTGTATTGTATGTGAATACGTTATATGCACTAAAATTATCTCAAAATGGTAGCGCTTCCCCCTTCCCCTGCACGCGATGTTCCATAGTTCTTACTTAGTGTAATAAATGATCTAACGAATGAATCTTTGAATGTACCCAAAGGGTAAAAAGGCGCGAGTCCGACTCGCACTTGGCCGGTTTTTTTTGAATTGTCACCATATGGAAGCAATATTAGACGTATTCGCGTCATATAGTGTAAGACTTGTCTAAGTGCCCACAAGGGCCCAATTGCAGAATAAAATTTCATATCATTTCAGCAAAACTATTAATTAACTTTACTAGACTACTACTATCGTGTTCACTTGATACTAAGCGGTGCCAGTGTGTTACATAACTCCTCACTATGGATATTCATCATCAGGTCCATTTTAGTCTCCAAGGAGCACGACCCTCTCTCGTCCATCCTAGACGGAAGGAGGATTTAGCCTACACTCCCCACGCTGGCCAAACGGGTTGGGGAGGCCTGATCGATACTTGATAATGTATTTCCCTTAGTCGCCTTGTACGACATCCATGGGAAGAAACGGAGTGATTCTATTCTAGTCTGCCGAAAACCACACAGCGTGATATTACCTGTACTATATATATTACCTAATGTAATTTACTATGGATATTACCTAATGTAAATTGATGATACTGAATACGTATATGTAAGTGATAAAAATAACCGTTTCGAGATAGTGGCTGTGACGACAATAATTCGAGCAACCGACGGTGACCACGGTGATGTAACCGCATGCCGCCGCGAACGCCAGTTCCGGTACCTGCCGGATGTATACCTGTCACTTTCTAAGATCAGACATTCTGTCTCTAGCAAAGATTTCAATTTCAAAAATCTGTGGTCTCTACACCCACTCATAAATTCTTAGTTAACTAGATATATATATATAAACGAGATATTTAAATATATATATATATATTTAAATATCTCGTTTATATATATATATCTAGTTAACTATATATATATATATATATAGTTATCTAAGAATTTATGAGTGGTACATATATATGTGTGGTGGACATATATATATATATATAGTATTCTAAATTCCTTGATGAAATCATCAATCAAGGGCTCACACATGACTCCCTGGAACAATAGCCTCAAAATGGGGATTTTGATCCCACCGACGTACTCGATGGTACAATTTTTTTACTTACCACTAAAGTGGCTAACATTTTCTTCCATTCGTTTGGTTTGGGCACAGAATGCAATTCGAGCATATTCTACAGAACGAAATGATCAATAAAAAATAAATAACTTGGTAGAGGCCATGGTAGAGACATGTAGGCCAGTTATTTATTTAATCAGTGTGATAATAATAATTAGTCATTAATTATTATTAGGTGATGTGGATAATCTACCAACTGTCTTGATGATCTCGGTTTGTTTTTCTATACAACGTTGATAGTCGAATGGCTATGTCTATTGAAAAAACAGACCTAGGATTTTTAGCCAAGATCTGTGATTCAAACCCCAAAACTTGCAGGTTCAAGACCCCGAACAAAACAAACATTTGTGAACTTCAACTCGTCTTGAGTGCGAATGTATTGTAAGTGAGTATTAGTACGTATTTACAAAAAATAGGAAACGCAAAACATACCTTAGTTACATTTTAATTTAGAGTAGATGGCACTATACGGAAATGAAAACTTTATAATATATATCCTGGATCTTATTGTATTACAGTATGTCTTTTGAAGTTTGTGATATTTACATGTTTATATCTATTTTGAAATTTTATACCACTTCTGTTGAATTATTCTGCATAGTATCTTTTTATTATTATTTTTTCTTTTTTCTTCCTAATGAATTCTCAATGAGTCTAGTCCCTACCTACTATGATATCGCCAAATTTTTAAGTTCCTATATTCTTTCAGGTTTTCTATTGTTAGCTGGAAGAAATCCCTAATGGGATAAAACCGCCATTGTAAGTAAGTACGTTAAAGTCCCTTCTTTTTTAATTTTTGTAATTGGGTATTAATATTTCTTTATTGTATAATAACGTTATATACTTTCGTCGAAAATCGTAAACTTGTTAAAACATCGTTAATATACTACATATTTACAAAACAACGTGTTATGTACATGCTAAGTGCTAGCTGATCTCAGCTGAGTCAACCGAACACTTCACTTCCCGTGACATTTCGACTCTACATCTATTTTTATTGTTCTTTTGTATGATAATGATTGATATTGATAGGAGGCTAGTGCCATGGCGTGCGGTGAATCAACTCGGGTCCGTGACGTCACCGCCATAAATTCGGGTGTCGCATTCCGTCCGCGACGCGGGAGCATGGCCGCGGTTAAAAGAAAGTGGCGCGGCCGCGCGGCGACCTTGCGCGGTGAAAGGCGTGGCAGCCGGAACTCACTCTTCCCACGAGCCGATCTCGCTGTGCCGTTACGCGCCCGCGCAACTTTCGGTAACCGGTTGATGTATTAGCAAAAATGCACTAGCTCTGGAACGGCGCCAGCTGAAGATTCACGCCTGTGGACATTAAAAGTGGAATTTCGCAGCATTCTGCCACTGATAACTTGTTTTCGTAACCTAGAAACAGAGATTAACGTGCACGGACGCAGTATTAGTAACATATGTAGACGAAAACTAGTTATTAGAGTAAACAAGTATTATTTGAACTTTGGTTCGTGTATAAAATGATGAAATCACAACCGAATAGAATAATATATGTAAATCACTACGATTGATGACATGTTTACCCAGATCCTGTTCAATTATAGACATTGAGCACCAAATTATTATTTTTTCTTTTCTAAGAGAGGGAGGCAAGCGAGCATGTGGGTCACCTGATGGAAAATAATAGCCGCCCATAGAAATTAGCAGTACCAAGCGTTCATCGGTCCGTTGCCCAGCTCGTTGAAAAAAAATTACTCTGTTCTTGAAGGTTTCCAAATCGTATTTATTCGGGAATACTGCTGACGGAAATTGATTCCACACTTTCACAGTTCGGGCTAGAAAATGACTTTTTTTAATGTCAAAATGTCTCCATCTTGCCTGATGGAAAGCACTAAATGTGTGTCTTAAAAAGTATACTGTGGTAGATCGCCACTTATCAAGATGATATAGATATAGGTGCCTACGTAGAATGTCTGTATTAGAAGTCAAGTTTTGGGATGAAATCAAGTTTTGATTTGGGAGAATGATGATAACCACTAGCATCATCATTCTGAAGCCAAAGCAAACCTAACCTGCTCTTGGTACACCTTGCTGCTCTACTAACGAGGCTAGGGCAAAAGAGGTAGAGCACAGCGTATGTGAAACCTGCCCGGCTGGTTAAGTAATTCCACCTCATAAAATATCGCAGCCAAATCAAAATTCCTTAGAGGGTTCGTGTGTTCCTGATATTGAGTGAGATCACCAGGGAGAAAGGAGTTGCTGCGTTGGCAGCGGGGGTGGCGATGCTCAACCAATATTCATCCATCCACACAAATTTCGTAATTACCTAATTATGAAATTTGTGTGGATGGTAAGAAAACTGTAAACCATGGTCCACATAGTACTTGCATGCTTAATTTATGATTTTTCTATAATATATTCTAAGCAATAACATTAGAATTAATAAAGTGTAGTCTGATCTTATATGTTTAATAATAAATTAACCACTTTCCATGAAAGAGAATCTCGGGCGAGTGGAGACTCCTAACACAAGCAATTGTTAGCTTAAAAGGAGTCTCCGGCCATTTGTAATATAGTGATTAAGAGATATAATAAATTTTCATTTCATTTCATGTCCTCATCCAACATCATCATCACGATTTCTATCAATCCTTTAGAAAACACAGAAAACAAGTTCCTTACATAACAGAAGAGGAGAGTTACACAGCAAAAAATGTGTGCATGATAGTTACTCAGAACTCGTGACACCATATAAATTGTAGGCTCTGGGGACTTCTGGACACTGACACTGCATTGGTAGCGAGACTCTTAGTGCTGCAAGTATATGGTAACTAACCATATAGATTATTTTTTTTAACTCTTATGCCACATCAGTGACATGTCGACCTTTAAAGATCTTTAGTCTTTAGTTATAAGAAGGTATACTCTGATTCTGATTATATATATCTGATTCTGTTTAGTTGATAGAGTTTGTAGTCATCCACTTTTAGATATTATGTCATCCATGTCCATCCAGCCATTATAATTTCCTAAGTATCTAAATTAAAAGTGCTGTCCCATATGCCCAAAATCTTCACGTTCCGGGACCTATATGAAGTTGCAGACTACTTTTGTTTTTTTATACTATATTGGGTGGCAGACAAGCATACGGCCCGCCTATTGTGAAGCGGTTACCATAGCCAAATTAACGCTCGCAGCATGAAATATTGCTTGCGCGCCGTCACTCCCGCTGCCAGCTCAGCAAATCCTTCTTTCTTTCTGCTGACCTCACTCATTCGCAGAAACACAACATCCCTCAAGGGAATTGTTATTTGGCTGCGGTTTTCTGTAAAGTGGAGGATTCCCCAGTTGGACAGCTTACAAATACGCTGTACTCTACTCTCTTAGAATTTTTCTATTTCCAATTTCAGGTCCATTCAATATATTACAATGTATTTCATAGAGGCGTCATACACGAATTACAATCCAACGCTACACAATTTGCCACGTCAAAAAGGTCATTGGATGAGAAGCAGAATCCGCATGGCAAATGCCAGCGTCTTGAAATACTTCGTAGTGTATCTATTATGCGCTATTTCGGCAACGCGCTACGTCATCGAAAACACATAAAACTAGTTTGTCAGTTTGAACAGCTGATGGCGTCATGTCGCCATTATCTGGCGATCACGCGCTTTCGCCGGAACATCGAATAACCCAGCTGATTACGTGTTTCGAAATACACGTGTAATCAATATTACATTCACGTAATATTCGCAGTTCACAAATAAAACACTACTAGGCCGGATTAACCCACAGGGCCGAAATTAAGGATGTAGAGCGAGTATATTCGCTGAATGTATGTTTTCCATTGATTTCAATGGAAAATGTATTTGATGATCATTCCTCACGGACATGGTCGATCTCAATTTTATTTCGACACAAACATCAAGCATGTCGAGGTTTTTAATTGTGATAAGTTTCATTTCATCAATATCGGTTCAGTGGTTTTGCAGCCTATTCCTTTCCAAGAAAAACTTTTCGGGCTAATATATATGCGTTTCGCTCGCTCCACTCAATTAGTTTCCTATTATACATAAATAGCACGGAATGCGTTTAATTGTTCTTATAAATATTGTGTTCAAATAGGTGATGTATAAATTCATCATTATAATTTACGACCCGTGTAACATTAATATCTGGTAAAAAATACCAATGACAAAATATTCTACAAAGTTTTTTTTTATACCCCAAGACTATTACTTATACTGTGCCCCAAGTCTTTTAAAATTACTGTATCACTATTTCCACTATTACGTACTTTTACTAAGTCAAATACCATATATTACGAATAAGTTTGCTGACCAATATAAGCCTTTAATAAACAAAGAATGCTTTTTACACACACTTTTATTAGCTGTTAAGAGCCATATTACATTTTGACTGTGATTTTTGCGTAAAATGGCCAATTTCGGCGTTCTTGATCTCGGAAACAAAAATACATTAACAATGTTGACTTATTGAATAGTATAGAATAGCTATTGGCATAGTACGTAGCGGCCTCGCTTTTTGTAAATTTTGCTTAACTTTTTAAATAAACCCAAAATTGCAGAGATAGATTTTCATAAAATGCGCGCATTCACTATTTTGAGCTCCTGGATTGTACTACTGTTCCAAACAAATGAAATAAAAAAAATAGAATGTTATTTGTTATATAGTCGTATAGTACATAGCGGCTTCGGAATTTTGAAATATAATTGTTTTAATATAGAAAAAAAACCTTCTTTTAACCAAAAAAACTTCGAAAATCGCTTTAACTAAACTGTTAATTTCTCGAATAAACGATAATATTATTGAACAAAATTTATACGAGAATAATTGTTACTTCATGATGAATAAACTTTGTAGCATGAATTTATTATCTTATTTCAATAAAAACGATAAATATAACTTCAAAATTACTACAAAAAACGATGCAGCGGCGGCCTTCGCGGGTTTAGTACTGCGCGAGAGCTCGTCAGAGTGCAAATGTAATAGGGCTCTTAACTCGAGGATCACGGTGTCCTCCCCCTGCATTTGCAGGCGGATTAAAATACTAACCACCCGTGAATGTTAGCTCTACATAGGCAATACATAAAGACCTCTTTGATCGAAAGCGATACTTAGACCAATACCATGATTGACATTTTGCTGACCTACTTAGTTTGGTAACTTGAATCAAAGAGAACAGACATCAACTTAGTTTTTATGATCTGTCTGTCCGCAACCATTGCATAGTCCTTGCAACAGACAATGCTCTGAAAAATAGACATAGAAAATCTTTAGTAGAGTCAATGACTCTATACGTACAACTAAATCTATCTAGATATACCAACCAACTGTCACCCAGTGCGCTCTCTCATCCAGTAAAACAACCAGGCAAGACCCATACTCATATCGAACTTAGTATACCACAGTATCGTACTAATATTAGAAATGTGAACATTTTTATATAATAAAATAACTTGTACTACTTATTCCACTTAATTAGATTTATTTTTACCGATCGGTTTCGCTTTGACAACATTATCAAGAAATTAAGATGGTTTTCTCTTTTCTACAAAAACGTTCAGGTACAATCAATGACAACAAGTAATTAAAACGGAGATAATATAAGAAAATACAACTATTTAAATAAATATGCAATATGCCATGTGTTGAAATTAAGTGCTTACATCAATATATTAAATTAATTGAATAAATGACATTAGACAATAACAAGTGTTTTTGTTTTTAAAGTGAGTTATTGCTGTGTCATGGACACGGTCGTGTGTTGTACGTGAATACGTTATATGCACTAAAATTATCTCAAAATGGCAGCGCTTCCCCGTCCCCCGCACGCGATGTTTAATAGTCCTTACTTGCGTAATAAATTATTTGAATCATCTATACAGTGGTGTGATTGAATTTTGGATGTAGAGCATAGACTGGAAACTACAACGCCAAACTGTATCCCCCGATTTTGTTATCATCAGATTTTTTAAATTGCCTCCATATGGAAGCAATTTTAAAGATATATTCACGTCAAAAATATTACGCGGGTCGATTCCGCGTGTAGAAGCTAGTAAGTAACAAATAGTATTTAATTACCTAACTCGTTATCTCTACAATGCCTGATTAAAACGATGCCACACAGCTTGGCATATTTTTATCCTCTCTAGTTAACGCCGTCTCGGTTTACTGAACATTATATTTATTTCGTCTAATTACAGCGTACTTAACATTATATCACATTATTTATTTTGAACAGAGCCTGGAATCAGACACCATAACGCTCGATTCTTGTCTGATGTTTTATGGTGCTCGTAACGTTAATTTAGCTACGTATTTAGCACAGGTGAAGCGTTAACGAGGACTCGAAAAACTCGAAATGAGGAGCTCGATGGTCGTTGCGATTGTCCATCTAATCGAACACGCAAGTTAAGCAACGTCGACTGTAGCCTGCCCATGGATGGGTTTATTGATCTCGAGCTCCTCTGTGCTTCGGGGGGCACGTTAAGTCGTCGGTTCAGGCTGTTGTTATAAGATGACACTATTCTATAAGTGAGTTATTTATATCAAGTACATATGTCGACGTCAACCCTTACTCATCCCCCTGCTGTGATACGGGTCTCCCCTCAAACGAAGGGGTTTAGAACATACTCCACCACGCTGCTCAACTGCGGGTTGGCGGAGCGAAATATGTAAACACATAGAATTGAATCATCTTATTACGTAATGATGATTTTGTTAATTTTGTTGATAAAAAATCTTTTTTCTTCAGAAGCTATGTCTGTGTGAATGAGATGGCGTATAGCTCTGGCCTAGAATTTAAACAATTTCCGATTGCTGCGGAGAGCACGAGCGGGCGCGTCTCGATGGTGCGGCGGCGGCGGCGGGGCGGGCGGGCTGGCGGTACACCGGCGGGTTAGCGGCGGGCGGGCGGCGGCATGCAACCTAGCAACAGCAGCGACGGAACGCGTGAACGTTAGCCATTCGTACGGTTTACCAATAAGGAAAACTGTTTCCGAGCACTGTTTACTTGACAAATATAGTCTACATCTTACTATACTAGATAAGTACGGTTTTTTTATGACTCATACAACCATAAAATTTAGTAGCATAGATTCCTTATTCGGCATATCGACTACTAGTTACTCATTCGAAAATGTAACGAAGTTAAATTTGTAAGGTCGATTGCATCCATTTCTATTTTCGATTTATAAAATGATTGCTTCAAGTAATGTAAATAAAGATATCGATAAGATTATGTAGATATGTAGATAATTTATTTAATTTCCCTTTATCAAAGTAATTAAATTTATATTATAATTTTAATTGAAATTCTTCATATAAGATGATTAAAACATTACCTACTTAAAGACTAATGAAATTCATTAAAACGGGATAATTAATATATTAACTTTAATTATCAAAGTATATTAAAGTGCCTATTGTGGTAATAAAAGGATAAGGTTATGTTGACTCTATCAACTGAAAACATGTTCATTGCTATATATATATATATAATAACTTATTTCAAAAAGTAGCAGTGAACGTGAAATGTACCTATGTATTTAGTGTAAAAGTGTACTTATTATTTGGTATTTCAAAAAAAGGTATCGACATAGAGCATCCAGTGAGAGGTCCACCTGCATTCATAGCTATCAAACAATGGACGGCGGCGGCGGCGCGGCGGCGCGTGCGCCATGCGCGGCCGCGAACCCGGATGCGACCGCCTGACGTAACACAGCCTTCGCTTCTCCCCCCTGTCTACCCGGTCTCTCCCCTGATCTGATTCCCCCTCAAGCCGCTCACCCCCGCACAGCGGCCACCTCGCGGCGTCTGGCTGACTGTCTATGTTGATAGCGCTTAGATTTCTTAGCCTGACTGTTCTATAAACAATAAATGCCTTATACCGCTTGCAATCTTATAGCTTTGTGCATATCAACAATTTGAAAATCGCAGTTTCTTTATAATATCAAAATGGGCATTACATGTCAATAAGTAGGAATGAATGAATGAACAAGAACTTTAAGAAGGAGAGTTAATTAAGAAGGAGATTAGTGTACTTTGTTATTACACGCCTTTTTTAAATCCTTTTGATACTCTAAGGTTGGCTGGAAGAGATCCCTCTAAGGGATAAGTCCGCCTTTGTACTACTTTATTCCGCATTTTATTTCTTGTTATTTTCTAACGTGCAATAAAGCTATAACAAACAAACAAACAAACACACATTTTATTTTGCTTATATTTTTGTATGCCAATTTCTAATGAAGCGTGTATTGTTCCAACACCTAATACTTATATTGAAATACCTTTGTATACTGCATGGAAATAAACTCATTAATTTCATTCAACGAACTTTATTTTCTTTACAATGGGGTACTATGACTATCCCTACTGACTCTTACTAGAATGTGAGATTGTTTGTTACGCTATCACGCCGAAACTACTGAACCGATCATCAAGAAACTTTGTACACATATTCTGAAAGGTATTGGGAAGGACATATGATACTTTTTATTGAAAAAAAAAAAAGTAAACGCGGGCGAAGCCGCGGGTGGAAGCTAGTATATTATAAAAGCAATCACAACATAGGCAATACTGTCATACAAAATTGTACAGCAGAAAGTTGAATACATATATCACACTTAATTAATGCGAGTATAATATAATTAATTACATTTAAATGGTACTGTATTATATAAAATAATAACATGTCAATGCCAAACTGTCCTATATACCTACCATAAAGTAAATAAAGAATAAAAATAGGCAAAAGGAAATTCAAACAGATTATCACGTCAACATTGTCTTCATAAATTAACATCTACATTCACTTTCGTATTCAAATATCTTTTACCGAATAAAAACATAGTTCTATAACTACATCTCATTGACATAATTTACATTTAAATGATCTGAACCGAATTGCTACCCATGTGATGGGTACACTGTTTCGACCATAGAAATAGTTAATCGAAGGCCCAAACCTACCTACCACATGAGTGGTAAACAAGCATACGACCCACCTTACGATAAGCAGATAACTTACTAACAATCATTATTGTAAATGGATAGTAATTTCGTTTGTAAAATTGCGTTAACTGGTAACGATATCTCGAACTTCCCCATTTGAAGGAAACTTCTAGATCTGACTAGAATTTTATGAGTCATGACGATGTCTTTGTTTGAGTTAATTAATTATATTTACGAATACGTCTCCATTTTACTTTATCAAAGCTGTTTTACGTTTGCAATTATTTTATTTTTCGGGAGGTTAGCTAGGTTCATTGTAGGTAGGTATCGTTTTGCGAACTGGTATATAATTTACTTAATAGATAGATATATAACTAGGTCTAGAGCCATTTTTACATTACTGAAAAATACCATCAATTAGGAATACAAATGACACTACCACTCTATATTCTATTTCTACTTGGATGATAAAAAAAATATTCAAACGTCCAAGTTTTTAAAATTTTCTAAAACAATTTGCTGACTTTTCTATGATTTCCGGTAATATTATTCCGGTAACTTTTCTTGTCTTCATTATAATACGAATTGTACAAAATTTCACTTCTCAAGGTCTCAAGGGTTTGGATTTAAGAAATTGGCTGGACGTTGATGAGTCGATAAATAGGAACTTCCATTTTATATAACAAAGATTATTAGCTACACATGACTTCTTTATGTGGTGCTACTCTCTTTTATGAGCCCGGTGGTCGAATGGTTAGTAATGTCTACTTTGACTCCGATGTCGTGGGTTCGATCCCCGCACGAGATAAACATTTGTGTGCATCAATCAACACGTCTGTTTATTTTGGTCTGGGTGTTTTATATGTATTTTATGTATATATACAAAAAAAAAGTATTTAAGTACATTTGTCAGTTCTTTAGTACCCATAATACAAGCTTAGCGCTTAATTTGGGGCTAGTTGGAGCTGTGTAAATTATCCAGAAATGTTTATTGTAATAGTTATATTGGATTATTTCTTTCTATAATTAGTAATATATTTCGGCTATTGGATTGGATAAATATTGGTTAATGATGTTCCTATACGTTATTTAGAGATGAGCTCTGATTGTTCAGTATCTAACAATCAGAGTAATAGGTAATCGGTAAATTAGTTTCATTTGTTTTTCTACAGAACTCCTTTTTCTCGAGGTCGAGAATTCTAAGCGCCTCTGCACAAGACTCGTCCTCTCATCATGAGCCGTGTACGAAGTTCTAAAGAGTAGTATGTGTATAAGTGTACGCTATGATTACGCGACGTGCCGCGTATAGAGGATCTAAGCATGCTAAAATTTTCAGGCTGTGCCATAGAGACGAGGTTGCGTTGAGTTTGAAAAATAAACTTCCAAGGTTTACTACAAATTGATAATCCATTATCTTCATTATCGAAGGTCAATACTATCAGTGGATAATTAATTGCAAAAGCTGAACTAATACGTAGGTGAATAATGCTCATGGTCATTTACATATTAATAAAAGATAGAAATTGTAAAACTTTATCAAAAAGATTGCAAACTATCGCTATAACTACTGCCGTATCTTCATAGCATGACAACGTTATTTTTAAAGAAAAAAATTATCCACCTCGCCTGATGAAAACACCTGGCCGGTTGTCGCCTGATGAAAAGCACAGGCGAGGGCCAAATGTACAATATCGCTGATTCTATTCTTTTCCCCGTTTCCACCAGCTAATACTGCACTGATAGGATAGAACTGGCGGAGATATTATTACTCGTACGTACTCTTGAGTAGGAGCTGGAAAAAGCTTCATTCTATGTCCCGGTGTTCCCACTCTAGGTAGGTAAGGAAGGAGTAGCTGATCTCCATGGGCGGTGGTGATTGCTTTACATCAGGTGACCCACATGCTCGTCTGCCCCCCTCTCATATACAAAAAAACACTCCCCTATGACTCATTACAAAGTTGAAATATTTTCTACATTAATCACTTCATATTAGTACATTCGAAAGAAAGAGCATCCTAGAAACTAGCTGTTCCCCGTGACTTCACCAAAAAGACTTAGGATTTGGAATATTGAAGAGTAGGAGCACTAGAAATTCTACCAGTGCCGTGCACCTATGTACCTACTAGTAGGAGAGCGTAGTAGGAGCTGAAGGAACGCCGATTACTATATAGTATTTTTTCACACTTGCCCTAGGATTAAAGAAAGAGGAAAACACTTCGACTGGTATATATGGCGCGACAGAGAATGAGGAAGAATAAATTGCAGAATTTTCAGGATCGTGAATATAAAAACTGTTTCCTATGACGATAAGATTTCAAACAGCACGAGTGACTTTAAGGAAACATGGAGAAGGAAGGACGACATTAAAGAGTTAATCTGAAAATTCCTTAAGATAGATATGGTAGAGGACACTCAGACTATCAATGCGTACCTACTGCGTACCTTCGCCTTTCATAGTCATCATCATTCCACTGATGGGATCCGGGTATCTCCACATCTTGGGAATTTAGAGGACACTCTATCATGATGCTCCTGTGCGGGTTGGTGGAGGCCAGTTTTAATCAAGCTGTCTAATATCACTTATTTCGGCGAAGCACGACGAGCTCGGTGGTTGAAAGGTCGGCAATGGCCACTTTGACTTCGAGATCGCGAGTTCGACCCCAACATGTTCATGCACACAATGCAAATATTTGTGTGCATGAACTTTATCTTGGTATGGGTGTTTTCTACGTATTTTATGGAAGTATTTACAAAAAAATTGTGTAAGTAGGTACCCAGCACCCTTCATACAACTTCGTATTCGCGAGTTCGAATTGACGAGCTCGGTTGCGTAGCGGTCAATGACGCGGCTTCGACACACGCTCGTGGGTTCGATTCCCACACAGGACAAACATTTGTGTGCATGAACAAGTCTGTTTGTCTTGGTCTGGGTGTTTTCTATGTATCATAAGTATGTATTTACAAAAAATAATGTATTTACGTATGTTTATCAATTGTCTAGTACCCATAACAGAAGCTTCGCTTACTTTCGGGCTAGATGGCGCTGTGTAATTTGTCTGAGAAAAAAAAAACCTTTGCTTAGTTTAGGACTATATGGAGGCGGGTAATTTGTCTATTAGGAATAACTATTATCTAAGTATTATTTGACAGCAACAACACATCTCTCATCTTATACTCGTACGTAGGTGTTTATGAAAATCATTTTAAAAACTTTCCACGTTAAAATATTCCAAAGCGTTGCTAATTTGGCTCTCCTTGTTAAATATTTGCCGTAACCTTTTAGGACTATATGGAGGCGGGTAATTTGTCTATTAGGAATAACTATTATCTAAGTATTATTTGACAGCAACAACACATCTCTCATCTTATACTCGTACGTAGGTGTTTATGAAAATCATTTTAAAAACTTTCCACGTTAAAATATTCCAAAGCGTTGCTAATTTCGCTCTCCTTGTTAAATATTTGCCGTAACCTTTTTAATTATTCGTAATATACCGGTTCTGAGGCATACCTACTAAATATAGTACAGTGTCAAGAAATTATTCAGTCTCTAATTAACCAACATGCCACAAAATAATTATGATTTGAAATTAAAACCGCCGGCACTTACTCGTCACGGTGGCTGGCTGGCCGTTGACGCTGGTTGCCGGAGCGCGCCGCGGCGCCGCCGCCTGCGCCGGCGGGATTTATCTTTATGGCCACACTCAAAAGTAATTCATTATATACTAACATACTATATTTCAAGTAACAGTGGGGTGTAAGTAGCTCACCATTAATTTTATCATCACTGATTAACATATAAAACTCTGGCGAAAGAAAGGTAGAGCACTGTTGTATTCAAAATGTCAAATTGGAGCAGATTGACTAGGCAGTACACTTCAAGTTTTTTTAATACTACGTTGAGTGACAAACAAGCATACCGCCTGCATGAGGTGAAGCAGTGACAGTATCCAAATAAATGGTCGCCACATGAAAATATGGAGAGGGCTATGCTCGGAGTCTCTCTGCGAGATCGAATCAGAAATGAGGAGATCCGTAGAAGAACCAAGGTTACCAACATAGCCCAGCGGATTAGCAAGTTCAAGTGGCAGTGGGCAGGGCACATAGCACGGAGGACGGATGACCGATGGGGTCGAAAAGTTCTCGAGTGGAGACCACGTACCGGCAAGCGCAGCGTAGGACGTCCACCCACAAGGTGGACAGACGACCTCATTAAGACTGTAGGATCGCGCTGGATGCAAGCCGCTTCCAACCGGTCTTATTGGAGATCTAGTGGGGAGGCCTATGTCCAGCAGTGGACTTCCAATGGCTGAGATGATGATGATGACATGAAATTCCTTGGTGAATTTTTGTGCTCCTGCAAATTTATAATGTCAAGTACATCACAGCATTTTGTCAGTCAGCTAGGTGCACCACATACACTGAGTTTGGCTTTAGCTCAAAGATGTTGGTAGACCACTTACACTCCAAAACATGGTCATATCAAATAAGAATTCCTTCGAGAATTTTTGTGCTCCTGCCAATATATAATGTCACACACATAGTAGATAACAAGCGTAGCAAGGCATCATCGGGCTTATACTTCTTATCTTATAACCATCTATGAGTATAGGCTACGTTAACGACTTCACACCAAGCAGACCTTATTTGCCACTTCTTATGGTATAAAAAGAACTCAAAAGGGAAGTAAGTTTACTCATATGACATTATGCTGTACCATCTATATACCTACAGTAATTTAGTTAAGAATTTCTTGGATTGTGATCTAAGTCGATCAGTTGGATTAGATAGGAGTACGATCCTTGAAGATTGTTATGTTCCTGTGAGTGAGTGAGACGTAAGAGATTCTGCGTCAGCACCGGGCGTGTCAGCAGTAGAGCAATATACTCTGTTTTTTATATTGATAATAATTACAATCTACAGACCGCAGGCGCGGATCCAGCCCTCAAAAAGATAGTGGTCACAGCCGCCCGAAAATTCGAAATTGTGTTTTTTTTTTTTTTTTTTATTAGGCATAGCCTTTATTATCCTGAGCCTATCCATCTCAATAGACCGCTTTGCATCAAGCGAGCCGTATTAATTTCAACAAAAATGTAAATTTTGCGATATAGAAGGCAGTGACATGCGATGCCTGTATAATGAGTGTCACTCGAAATTAAACGAGACTGTATCGAAGAGAAATGTGGACAGTGAACACGCAACTTTGTGAATCATAGTTAGTTGATCTCCACCGAGTCAGACAATGACTCAGGGTCCGGGAATTGCATCATTCACTCGCTGCGCTGGACTCTGTCACAGTAGACAAATATAACAGCGTCTCAACTTCAGCCCGAAATCAGCGCACGCACAATGAGACACGCACGCCACCCGGGCCACGATTTAAAAGAAATAAAATATAATAAATACTCTTTATTGCACATAAATAAAATACATAATAAGTATAACTGTTACGAACAAACACAATATAAAAATTCTTAAAACTAATACAAATGCTACAATTTGTAGTTTTGCAAAGGCGAGCATATCTCCCTAAAAGATCTCTTCCAGCCAACCTGTACTGTGGGACTTTTTGTAAGAAAATGGATAGAAAGATTTTAATATATAAAAATTTAAAATATAAACTAAATCAGTCAACGGACTGTCCTGCCAACGATCCTGCCAAAGGACGCATGTCGGACTGCATTCGCACAAACTCGGGTCTCCCAGGCCCAACGCATTTTCACCAACAATAACCAGTGGGGGAGTTTCTCCACCAGGGTATTAGAAGTCTGCGTCGTGATGCCATGCCAAGCCATCATGGTGTTGTGTTGCAGGCGCCGCAAAGCAAAATGTTACGTATAAAACTGCAGACCTGATTTAAGAAGTTATGTTCATAAAGCGAGCTTATCCTATTCGTTGTAATTTTCTAGAACTATATTATTTATATAATATTATTTATATAACGAATAACAATATATATTATAAATATATTTTATATAACTAATTTTATTAAAATAAATAAAAATAAATTTGTTATTGTCTTATAAGAACGTTTACAAAAAGTAAGGGAGACGGAGTATAGAACAAGATTAGAAACTCATGCGCTAACGTTTAGGCAACACAATATATAAACTCTCTTGGGTTCGTAGCTGCGTGTCTGTAATTTCTGTAAGGGCGCCTAGATGTTAGACGTTTGTATAGAGTTGATGCACTGCTCTACGTGTCAACTATAATTCCGTCGCCTGCCGACACAGCGGTCAATCTCGGGACAAAAGAACAGGTTAGGTAATTATGAATCGTCTTTTCATAAACATTTATAATATTGAAATGTAATAAAAATTGGAAAATCAAGCTAGTAAACAAATACACAGTCGCCAAAATTGTTGCTGAGCTGCAGACACGGCATCATAACAAGTCGTGATACACTTCATATTTGCAAAAGCCTAGAAACTCCAGTAACTGCTTCCCATCAGGTGAGTCGTATAACCTGAGCGGTGTAAAAGTAACTGCTTAAGAAAATGATAGACATAAACGAGACGGGTGCCCGCCACACATTCTCACCACTGTGTCTCCTGTGTAGCCAGGATTATCAGCGGCGACCATCAAAAAAGACAATGAATAATGAAGTCCACTGCAATCCCAGAGGACGCGTCGGTTAGTTCGCAGAATAGGGATGTCGTGAGTGTAGTATGTAGCGGTACATGGATATCGAACAACACGGGGGTAGATGAAGATTCATCGACCTCGACAACGGAGACAGAGTAACACCGCTGAGACGGCCAGACTGTGACCACGGCCGGTGCAACCTGGCTGGTGCAATAATAAAGGTATATAAACACCCTTATGCATGATCGCGTTAATTCCCGTAGTTATACAGTACATATATATTTTTTAACTAAATCGGTTCTAATTTGTCAGATAAATAAAAGAAATACAAAACTATTTTGTCAACAAAATCAGGCAAAGCCTACTTTTCCTACGATACCTAGATACTATATCAAACCAAACGTTTCTTAAAAATCTTTAAAAACAGTCAAAGAATACATATCCAAAGTAAGGAGTTGCTGCATTGGCAGCGGGGGTGCTACCGTACCTTTACCTTCGCCTCGCAGAATATCACAGCCAAATAACAATTCCCTTGAGGGTTTTTGTGTTCCTGCTAGTAAATGAGGTCACCAGAAAGAAAGGAGTCGAAAGCGGTCATATTTCATGCTGCGAGAGCTAATATAGCTAAAGTAACCGCATTACATCAGGTGGGCCGTATGCTTGACTGCCGCCTGAGCTAGTATAAAAAGAAAACTAAGTAGTTACTTGTAACAGAAAATATTTTATTGCCTTTAACGGTACATCTTTATGCAGCAACTTTCATAAATGTAATTAAATACTACTGTTATACGACATAGTATTTACGTTCATAAGTTCTATAACGCATCGTCATTGTAAGATCGTATACTATGGCATAAACAATATATCCGAACACAATATCACGGTCAAGTCGCTTAGTAACTAGTTGTATTCGTAATTTATGAACTCCTTACTCGAAGCAGAAATCCATGAAATGTCGAAATGTATTACTATGTAAATACTTTGTGTTGCACTTTTCATTTTATACATAAAATCATTTATAATAAAATTGTAACTGCCAATGTTTACAGGAGGTATATAAGAAAAAAATCTGTGTGTTTTTACAGGAGCAATAGAAGCTAAAACAATTTATTATTGGATTTTAATGCAATCTCGATGTCGATCATTGACAATCGAGATTTCGCCTCATTTTACGAGATTAATCTCGAAGCATAAAATGACGAGATCTTGGATGAGATTGGCTAGATTGAACGGTGGTTGTCAGGGACGCATCACGCAATTTACGTATGTTCATTCTAAGCACTCCTTGTTTTTTATGGAGCTATTTTCAAAATCACTCTTAGATCTACTTGTTTCTGTTATTATCCTCTCCAGCTGACAATGAAACTGGACGTCGCTGGATATTTCAATCCCAAAAATACTAATACTTTTAGCCATGGTAGACCCCACTAAGACACTTGTCTGCGCGTTCACCACTAAGAACTGTTTTCTTGTGTCTCCTCCATTCCAGAACATTAGTGTCTTAATGGGGTTGAATTGAACTAGGTTCTGTCGCCCTCAATCGGATACTTTATTCAATGTGCTCTCGATCTCCGACACAAGTTGTTTGCGGCTCTCCTCTACCAGAGAGCGAGGATATAAGATATAGATATTAGCGCGGCGCGGATATAAGACACGTGTTAAGTGTCCCAGGTTACAGTCGTTGGCATAGCAATGAATGCTGTCAATAGACAACATATCATTGATATGTAGCAAAAACAGCGTCGGGGGAAAATACAGAACCTTGCGGGACGCCAGCATTAATATCAATGCTACCGGAGCAACTGCCATCCACAACGACTCTAATGCTTCTGCTGGACAAGATGATAGCAACCCAGTCGCATAAACCCTCCGGTAGAACGTATGCTGTCTGCATTTCGAAAGAACTCTACGGTGCCATATGAACAGAATGTTTACTTTCGTGTACCTAAATAAATCTATCGTCGTCTAGCGCTGCGAGCTTGTATCCTCAGCTAGTATGGCATAGATCGTGCCAAACTCTATAAACTCTGTTGATATTGGACGAATCATGTCAACCAGGGCTGCCAATTTTCATGTACGTAAATAGATTTATTTTTCACTGAAAATTTATTAAACCAGCAGACCATCCATCAATTGCTTAGCATCATTTTGATTTCAAATTTCTAGAGTTATTTTTAAAGGATCAGCAAACAGTTAGTATTCAAGAATACATCATTATTGTCACTGATGAAGCTGTTAAAAAACAATGGACTCAGATTAGACTACTGTGGTACTCCACAGGAAGCTAGGAATATCTTTGAATTGTGGTCATCTATAACGACCACTAATGGTCTATTGTAGAGATATAAATTGAAGAGATATTTATTTACACCAGCTCCGTAATGGGCCTGTGATAGCAAGCATGGCGAGTTTTTTTAGTAAGGAGTTTATGGTTGACTTTGTCAAACGACTTTTAGAAGTCGGTATATATGGCATCAACTTGCCCGCCTATATCTACAATTATTGCAACATCTTCAATGTACTGGAAGGGATTGTGTTAATCTTTTTGTCATGTCATGAACACATGCTGATTTGATGACAGCTGATTTATAACTTGACAATAAATATGCGAGTGAATAAGAGAATTTTCGCTACCGTAGATAAGAATGGGCGGTAGTTTGTTTGCAAATATATTGGAGGAATAGAATCAGGTTCCGCACCTTAGTTAAATCAAGTTTTTTTAGATGGTTTTCTACAGTATTACAATTACTATTGAAAAACAGAAAAATTACAAGAACTAATATTTGGTTCATTTACAGAGTTTATATCAGTTTCAACTGTGGCGTCAACCTCATACACTGACGAAAAATGAGATGCAAATAAGTCAACTGTTGCGGCAATATTTTTTCCCTTGATATTATTTAAATACATGATAGGTGGATAACTGGAGCAGTTTTTACATTTATTTTTTACATAAGTTCAAAATATTTTTTACTCTCAGTATTTAATTGAAATCAGATATTTTTTATATCATTCATCAATTAGTCTATCACAATCTGCTATCTGTATCTGTAAGTAGTCAAACTCCAATTTGTCTCATGGGTCATATTTTTTAAAACGTTTGTGATAGGTACATTATGTTTGAGTTTGAGAATTTTGATTAGATACGGAGAAAACCAGATTGGGTGGTTATTATTTTTATATTTAAATGATAATGGTACTTCTTCTTCAATAACTTTGTTTATTATCAAATAAAATTTGTCTACCATGTCGTTAACATCAGAATAATTGGTAATTTTTTCTCTTGTAAGTATATATATTTTTTTTGTCAATTTCAAATCTAATCTCATTATTATATTTCTATGTTAATTGTTCAACTCCACTTGCGTTATTTTTTCCTCTTCCCTAAAGTTGCGTGGCAGAAATCGCTTACATTATTGCCTGTAGATTTGTGTTTGCATTTTATATTAATACTAGTATGCGCCTGCGAGTTCGTGCACATATCACGATATCCTGTGAGGATGTTAAAATCCTTTCTTAGCGGATGCCTCCGGCATAATAGCTACCTGTATACCAAATTTCAATTATCTTACCAGTGGTTTGAGTTTATGCGTGGGTAGATCAGTCAGTAAAGGTTGCCTTGTACAGATTAAGGAAGAAGATAGAGTCAAAGATTTATTCTAAGTCAACCACTTAATACAGATATTATAAAGCTAAGAGCACGTCCACCTTGATACTTCGACCTTTTTTACCATTTTTGTGACGTACGTAATAAAAGTTACAATCTCATTGTTGACTGTCAAGCATGATCGGCTCTTGTACTCTGTAAATAAGATCCAGCCTGAAAAGTATGTTGTTCATAAGGTTCAAAAGATTTACCAGAACCTTACGTAGTCGTTTTGATTACTTTGTTCAGAAATCATAATTACTACATTGTTGTTTTATAGTGTCCGATCCACCAACTCGCATCTTTATACCCCTTTTTGAGGAGAGACCCGTATCCCAACAGTGGGATGATTACGGGTTGAAGGTTGGGTTGGTAATAGTGTTAACCCTATTAGTGTCAGAGCATAGTAACAAACGGTACCAGGCCTCGACGGCGGTTAAGGGCGAGCCCTGAATGCGGTCCGACTAGTTTCTCCTTTGCACACGGAATGTCACCTACATGCTATACATCACTGAGGCTTAATTCAATACGTACGAGCTAGTTACCTTTTATGTCTACCAATTAACTTTTCACGCTGCTTATGTAATTTTTAAAAGTGAATAACCTCCACGATTAAAAATAAATCGGTTCAGACTACAGAGGAACTCACCCGAGTTCCTCTGGTTATGTTGTTGACATGATAACGTCTTTTAAATCGATGAACGCCAGCTGCCGCCAAAAAAAAAAGTATGACATATTGTCACGTTCCGCCTGAGCCGAGCGTGTAAGCGAGAGCTGAACAAGCGATAGAGAGGCACGATCGGCCTATGCGTTAGGCTTGTGACGCATCTACCTCTCCACACCATCGGCCGATGTCTTCTTATGCGTTATCACGTAAAATTAAAGTCCGTAAACCGACTTTACAGACAACCATTTTTTTATGTATGACTATCTTCTTCCCGCGACTTCGTCCCGCGTGCACGGTATAACACGAGTACGGTATAAAATATTGCAACATAATAACATGAGCCACAGAAATACTAGGTTAGGTGAGGTTTGGTATGTTTTATATCAACTTTAGTCGCCAAGTCAAGATAATAGTCGCCCAGTTTCACAATTTTAAATGCTCGGTTTATTACTACTCTAAAATATTATATATACAGATTGACTTGTAATGAGTGAACAATCTTGTAAAGGGTGCTAAACAGGTTATAAAAACTTTTATAGGCGAAATTATTTGTTTTTTACCCGACTGATGAAGAAAGAAGGGTTATGTTTGTCGAGTGTATGTGTGTATATTTCTTTAGCACGCTCTGTTGCCAAAAACGCTTGACGAATTTCAACATATGAAGGTGTTGTTCCATTAGACTCAGCTGTGAGAGTGACATAGGGTCGACGTCAACCCTTATTCATCCCACTGCTGGGTTACGGGTCTCCCCTCGACCGGTCGAAGGCTTAGAGCATACTCCAACACACTGTTCAACTGCGAGTTGGCGGTTGGTTGGAAGTTAGTGTATCAAATCGCATCAAGGCCACTGACATAACAGCCGAGACCAACGCCTTAATGTGCCCTTCGAAGTAATAGGGTATATTATTATAATATAATGTCCGAGAAAAAATGGAGGACAATAATAAAAATAGTTTCTTAGAAAATCGGTATTAAAACTTATAACAGAACGCAAATATTAAATTATTTTATTCATAATACTCTACAACTATAATAGCTCCGTGGCAAGTAGTTGATCATGATGCTATAGGTAGAAATTTTTTTAGACTTACCTGTAATATGGAGTGTACTTACATAATAGATTGGGTGTAAGTGGTTCATCAACATCTTTGAACCGAAGGCAACTTCACCTGCACATGGTGCACCCTGCTGGCTCACAAACGAGTCTCTGGCGAAAAGAGATACACATATCCACCTCACAGAATACCGCAGTCAAATAGCAATTCCCTTGAGGGTTGTTGTGTTACTACGAGTGAGTGAGGTCAACAGAAAGAAAGAAAGGAAGGAGTATAGACTGGCGACGGATCGGCGACCCCTTGGTGTTGCTAGTCTCCGTAGTATGTGCGGTGGTGATTGCTTTCCATCAGGCTCGTTCCACATGCTCATTTGCCCCGCTCTCATATAAAAAAATATCATAATAGTTAATTAAATTAAAAAATCGTTAGCATCAATATTTTTTTTAAATATTTATTACAAAGCTGTATAAGTACATAACTTATGTACTTAGTTGCGCTGGACCAACAAGACAATATTTCTTCTTGTCCATCGCCAGTCGAGGCGTAAAAATCTGTTTTTACAATTTCTAAACCGGGAGGTAGCAAACAAGCATACAACTCGCCAATGGTATGAAGATTTGACCAATAGACGCTTGTAACCCTTGCTGCGATTAGAACTCAGGAAGCTTGTAGCCTTCTCTTCTTTATAGGACACCAAGACCTCTTTTTTATAGAAGATCAAGAGTCAAACAAGCAAACAGCCTGCGTGATGTAAAGCTACTACCGTACCGTTACCTCCACCTCACAGACTATCGCAGCCAAATAACAATTCCTTTGAGGGTTGTGACTAGGGTTGCCACCCGTACTTTATAATAAAGTAATGTACGTTATTTCAGATAAATGCACTCTATACTTTATGTCAATAATAAAGTACACGAAAATACTTTATTTCGCCTGACTTGATTTCGTTGAGATTTTGAAAAGATTAGTCGAATGGCAAGTTGACGAGATGAAAGAAACAGAGCATCTCTGAATTTGATAAAAAAAAAAATATTTATTATACATATTAATAAAGAAAAATAAATTGTACTTTATTTTGATACTATGTACTTTATTTTCTCACCAATAATAACGAATGTACTTTAATTCCAAAAACAAGGTGGCAACCCTAGTTGTAATGTTCCCGCGAGTGAGTGAGGTCACCAGAAAGGATGTTGCGTTCTCAGCCGGGGTGGCAGCGCGCCAGCGATATTTCATGTTGCGAGCGTTAATATGGCAATTCAAGCAGCATCTGCTCACGTCTGGTAACCTCACTCACTCGCACGAACAGAACAATGTTCGAAGGTATTTTGTTTGGCTACGGTATTCTGTGAGAAGGTACTTCCTCGGTTCGGCTCTACATACCCTTTCTTTCGCCAGAGCCTCGTTTGTTTAATGGTACCACACCGTGGGGACACCATATGTAGGTGAGGTTGACTTTGGCTCTAAAGATCATGGTGAAAGACACTTCTCGACAATTGCTGATAAAATCATCATAGAAAACTACTCGTTATTGATCCGGCGAGCTGTTTTAGGTCCCCAACAATTAGTTAGTTACTTAAAATCAGTGGCGCACAGCAGTTCAGCTTCACTTGACTAGCCATCTCATTAGGCTTTTAATTTTAATGTCTTATTAGCCATATTGCTGTCTCTTACATTACTAAGAGTGGAAATCAAATTCCAAAAGCTTCTTACTCCTAATACTACTAATTTGTTATAATTAAATTCATTGTGAGTTCCAAGGCAGCCGTAGTCTTACCCCCGGGACTGCAGTGGACTTCATTGCTCATTGCCTTTTTTGGTGGTCGCCGCTGTTAATTCTGGCTACACAGTAGACACATTGGTGGGAATATGTGGTGGGTGGTGGGCCACCGTCCAGTTGATTAGGTGAGCAACTCTACCACAAATAGTCAAATCAATACGTGTTTCTTTTTAACTACAGTGTAATATGTATTTCGTCAAATATATAGCGCCTTGTATATTATATTTAATCTAATATAAATAAATATTCCTGGATATATTCCTGGAAAAATTACACAAGGCCATCTAGTCCCAAAACTAAGCAAAGCTTGTACTATGGGTACTAGATAATTGATATTATACATAAATCATTTTTTTTTGTAAACACACATATAGTACATATAAAACACCCAGACCAAAACAAACAGACAGGTTCATGCATACAAATGTTTGTCTTGCGCAGAGATCGAACCCGCGACCTCGGAGTTAAAGTGGCCATTACTAGCCATTCGACCACCGGTCTCATCAATATGTTAAAATCATCCTAGGAAACCGCTCGTTATTGATCCAGCGAACAACTCTACCAAAATTAGTCAAATCAATACGTGTTTCTTTTTAACTGTAGTGTAATATGTAGTTCATTAATTATATAGCTTGTATATTATGTTTAATCTATTAGATCATCCTCATCGCAATGTTCGAGAATGTTGCAAATGGCGCGGTTCCTGAATGGACCGAAGCGCGACTCCGTTTTTTGCTGCTGCCTTGAGGCTCGACTCACGCACGCCGCTAGCCGCCCGCCATCATAGCCATTTCGACACTTGTTGCTAGGCCAATCTGTTCGTGCGCCGGATCGAGTCATAAAGCATGTTCTTTTTTTTCACTTAAGTTTTTTCTGTTAGAACGTGTAAAGGATTTATTTCTCAAGTATGACAGGACAGAACTGCTTTCTTTAATGGTAATAATTGTAGCGGGTAATATTTGGATCTACTGGACCGATTTTGAAACATCTTTACTAATGGAATGCCACGTCATTGGTGAGTGTCAATGAGACTGTGTGTTCATATTATATTAACCCGAAAAATGAAAAGACTTTGACGTAAACGCGGTCGAAGCCGCGGGCGGAATTTTTTGTATTTATAAAATGCGATTATTAATTTGTAGAACCCCATAAGCCTCCAAAACGATCACTATATTTATTTTTTGTTTAATTCTTTATGTGCTTGATAAGTGTACTTGTTCCTATGGTATATTATACAAGACACTTAGAATTTAATAATACCCTTTTCGGGTATTGGCAATGAAGCTATTTAATAACATTGACAAATTTAACAAGTGTATTCATAATTTGAATCAAAATATATTATTAGTGTTTCATTAGTATGTATTTGGCGAATAACTAATATATTTTATTCAAAATGGCGCGTATCCTAAATTATTCATTAGCCTTTAAATAACTAGCCTAGTAGTTAGTAACTAGTAAGTATATTATCTCTATAAATATTATAATTTGATATAAAAAATGGTAAAAAACCCTCCCTGTCCATCGACCTGTCCGTCTATAACATTTATGTATAAAAGCAAAATAAATGCCATTCCCTCTTAGCTTCCTCCAAAGAAAAAAACTAATTCGAAATGATGGACATAACTATAACAATGTAAATGTTATAGGAAAAAATAAACCATGTTTACTGGCCTAGTTAAAGTTTTCAGAAAACAGGAAAAATCCTTGATAAACAAGTCGACTTATTCATGAAGTTCCAGAAACAAACATTATTGCGTAGCGATAATACTAATGGAAATGGGATCCATATTTCCTTACCAATATTATAAATGCGAAAATGAGTTTATTTATTTGTTCCGCTTTCATGCCTCAATTACTGAACTGAACTGATTGCCATGAAACTTTATATGCAGAATATTAGAAATTGGGAATAAATAACAGGAAAAATGCCTCCTCCACCAGGAAAAAATTTGCTATTCCTGAACGATGACCAAAAGTTTGGCACGACAAACGACATTGTGGCAAATTTATTGGCATGCTAGGCTAGATACTATAAAATTCTAAAAGATAGATTTTCATCTCTGATTCCAAGCAAGTGCAACCAAATAACTTTCCCTTGTGGGTGGAAGTACCTCCACCTCATACCGCAGCCAAATAACAATTCCCTTGAGGGTTGTTGTGTTCCTGCGAGTGAGTGAGGTCACCAGAAATTAAGGAGATGTTGCGTTGGCAGCTGGGGTGGCAGTGCGTGAGTGATATTTTATGTCGCGGGTGTTAATATGGCTACGGTAACCGCTTCACATCAGTCGGGCCGTGTGTTTGTCTCCCATACGTCGTAGTATAAAAAAAAATACACGGTTGAAATGCTGGGACAAAAAACTCTCATTAGTTCAATGTTTGTAAGTAGTAATCACGTGTGTGTACTACATAAGACGAGGGACTAAAACAACTGTATGCGTCCCGTCGCCCGCAGGATCACCCGCCAGCCGGAAAAAGTGAAAAATGCTTAAAACTCCGTCAAAAGAACTCCAAAAAAAATACTCTTACAAATTTTCTAGTTTTAATGATATCTTTAGATAACAATAAGTTTTACATGAATTAATGCATAGATGAAAACGTTAACGCAAACGTCTTGCTTTCCAATTGCCAATTGTTACCCAATGGCTATCAAAATATATAATAAATTACCAAAAGATGTTAAAAACTTGCCAAATAGCAAATTTAAGAAAGAGCTACAAAAATGGCTAATCAATCGGTGTTTTTATACTGTCCAGGACTATTTAGCATATCGCCGATAATAATTGAAATATTTAGGTACTTTAATAATATGAATTAATTAATTGCAATTACACTAATTATTTAAATTGATCAATTGTAATGACATAAAGATATTATGTATTCTTTTGCATGTCAGTAATGCTGACTAAATGTGTGAAACAATTAAACACTGCTATGTATTGTACATCTTTATACCACATTTAAGGCAATAAATAAATTCATTCATTCATTCATTCATTCGTAACTCGCTTGCTTAAATATTTTATTTCTTATAGTATGTATTTCAAATATTGAAATACCCCGTTACAAAAATATAGTACACAACATGACATATAAGTTGGATGATATTAAATATGTAGTACATAAAATTTCAAACGCTTTTAAATGCAGGTAAATTTGACAGTTTACGTTTGGGTTCCCATACGCCTTATGTAAAACAGTACAAATGATTTCATTTATTCAACCAAACGTTTTTTATATCAGTTTTGCCAAGGCTTTCCTTGTCTTACAATTACGATATATTTCCACGACATTTATAGGTTTTCGTTTTAAAATGTTAGTTCCATTTAAAATTTTTTCATCATTTCATAAAATATCGCTTGCGCACCGCCACCCCCGCTGCCAACGCAGCATCTCCTTCCTTTCTGGTGACCTCACTCACTCGCAGGAATACAACAACCCTCAAAGGAGTTGTTATTTGGCTGCGGTATTCTGTGTGGTGGAGGTCGGGTAGTTTACAATTACATTCCCTACCTCTCTTTCAATTTTCGTTCAAAGATGTTGATGAACCACTTACACCCCAAAATATCCTCCTAAGCACGAAAGAGCTCGTGACCCTAAACCCACACAACAAACCCAGACGAGCGGCGGTCGACGTTGCTAAATAGAATACAAAGTTTCATGTAATTCGTGTCGCTCATCGAGTCATAATAAAAGAGCCGCCATAGAAGCAAAGAAAAACAAGTATAAAGCATTCAATGGCTATCTATCACGCCGGGAAAAAACGTGAATAAATTACAAAAGCGAGCATAGAAAAAGTTTTAAATTAATTGATCGACAGTTTGTAACATGATTCTTTGAACTATAAGCTGCAAGATGCTACAGGTCATACATACATATATCTTGACTTAAGTATCTAAGAACCAAAAGAGAGTTGGCTGTTTTTTAGGGAATTCTGATAAGACAGCAATATAATAGTAAACTAATCTGCAGGTAGAAATAATAGGCTATTAAAAAATAAATATAAACAATTAATTGGCCTTTAATATGAAAAGGGCCCCGCTGACTAAAATTTTATTTTATTAATGAACCTATCGAGGTAGAAATTTAAACATATACAAATCGGTAGGTACTAATTAATGCTAATTCTACCAACTAGGTCTTAACTTGATCAGGCGAAGGGTCCCGCTGGGTCTACGGACATGAGAGGATTTGTATTTTTGTTTGCAATGGATAAAGTAAAAAAAAGTGAGCGGACTAAAAAAATCGCTGAAAAGCTACGTATAAAGCAAGTGATATTGGTTTTATTATTACCTATACCGGGCCTTTGTCCGCGCAGAATTGTTATTTTTTTATTATATATTTATATTATATTAATAAAAATAAATATAATTTCTAAAATAAAAGCCTAAGTTACTCCTTATTACATCTGCAATCTGCAAGTGAAAGTCACGTCAAAATCGGTCCAGCAGCGGTTTCAGAGAATAACAGAACAAATAGACAGAGAGACAGACAAAAATTGTAAAAAAAAAATATTTTGGGTTATGTATACATACATATGCATTTAGTATAAAACGGTTACTTTAATATTACAAACAGACACTCCAATTTTATTTTTCTGTATAGATGTATAGATTGCACCCGTGCGAAGCCAAGGCAGGTCGCTAGTAATGTATACAGGTGTGCATGCAGAAGGCAAATTCCAGTAATTATTTTACGTCACAGATCGAAAGTTGACCGGACTGAGTCGAGATTGAATTATGAATTGCCTGAAAATTGTTGTAGCCTTGTTTTCATCAATTAATTAATATCCAGCATGGTATGCTGTCTTAGTTTATTTAGTTTTCTGTGATATTATAATCACACTTCACAAAATAATATACCTTTTTAATATATTAAAAATATTAAAAAGGTATTCTGATACACAATAAATTACAATACTTATCTAAAATACATAATATTCAGTATTTTATTTTGTGAAGTGATTATATCGAATATACCTTTACAATATTTTTAAAATTAAAAATAATAAAAAATATAAATAAAAAATTTAAAATTTAAAAGGTATTTTAGATAAGTATTGTAATTGATTGCACGGTATTAAATTGTTTTGTAGAAACTCAAACACCATCTGTTTATCTTGATAATGTCTTAAGGCAAAACCGGTCGGTAAAATAAATTTTATTACGTGGAACAGTACACAGTACATACAGTAGTTACAAGTGCTTTATTAATAACAAAATAAAATTTGTGATGTAAGTAGTTCATCATGGTGCACCCTACAGACTACCATACCAAATCTATGACAAAAGAGAGACACCTAAGTCAAGACGAGCTCTACTGAAGAACTATCTTCACCTCACAGAATGATTGACAACAGATTAATGTATTCCTATGATTGGTTATAAAAGAGTGACGTCGCCAGATGTGAAGAGATGATGCATTAGGATAAGGCTGTGCCAGAGCGCGAGCAATGCTTCTGCTATTGTGTCTACAGGCTACTGTAACCAGTTTACACCAGGGGCACAGGTTTTGGTAGACGCCCGTCGTGGAAAAAAAAATATTTCATACCTGTACTGTCTCATCTTGATACTTCGCCCTGTATGCCCTAATATACAGTATGTATCGTAAGCTTACCATCACATTTGGGGTGTAAGTGGTTCATCAACATCTTTGAACCAAAGCCAACCTCACCTGCACGTGGTGCACCTTGCTGACTGACAAACGAGGCTTTGGCGAAAAGAGAGGTAGTGCATATTTTTTAAGTTGCCCAACAGGGGAGACCTCCACCTCACAGAATACCGCAGCCAAATAACAATTCCCTTGAGGGTTCTTGTGTTCCAGCGAGTGAGTGAGGTCACTAGATAAAAAGAAAGGAAGGAGTGTAGGCTGGCATTGGATCGGCGACCCCTTGGTGTTGCTGATCTCCATGGGCGGTGGTAATTGCTTTCCATCAGGTGACCTCTCATATAAATATAAACAGGACCGGTACACGAGAATGATGCTGGCATAAGTTCCAAGACTCGGACCAGAAGATAATGCGCGCGCGCTCCGTGACGAATCCAAGATGGCGGATTGGCGCAGTTTGGCGGTCATTCACCTGCACCCGGTCATAGGCCCGGATCCGCATGCAACTCTGCTACATTTTTACAATCAGTAAATAAGTTAGAATGAATATTATAATTGTCAGAATGGAGAATGCCATTTCTATAAAATGTTTTCAAAATGACCCGATTTCTCTATAAGTCTATTAGTCGACTTTTACGAGTTAGTGACAGACCACCCAGAGTCAATGCCGGTACCTATCTATTCACACGTGAACGAGATTGGCGGGAAAATCTCATGCAGTAAGACAAAGTAAAAAATGTATACGTTAGTACAATAAAAAAATAATAAAAGCACTTTATTTCCGATAATTATAATACAGACATATATAGGTATAACCAATTCATAATTACACAATTTTTAATATTAGAATTAATTAAATTTAGTTCAAGCTCATTAATTTAATCTGTCATTTAATTTAATAATCGACTTGAATACCATGTATAATACGTTAGTACATTAAAAAAACTAATAAAAGCACTTTCAGATAATTATAATACATACATATATAACCAATTCATAATTACACAATTATTAATATTAGAATTAATTAAATTTAGTACAAGCTCATTAATTTAATATATAATTTAATTTAATAATCGAATGTCTTAAATAATCTATTAATATCTCTTTAATAATCCATGTCTTTAAAATTTTATAGCTCCTATATAATAAAAATATGATAAGCTTTATCCATTTGTAGCAATTGCTCTTTGACTCCGAGGTCGCGGGTTCGATCCCCTTACAAGACAAATATTTGTGTATGAACATGTCTATTTGTCTTGTATTGAATGTTTTCTGTGTATTATAAGTATGTATTTACAAAAAAAAATGAATGTACGTATAATCAGTTATCTAGTAGGTACCCGTAGTACAAGCTTTGTTTAGTTTGGGAATAGGTGGCAGTGTGGAATTTGCACAAGAATATTTTTTTGTATAATACTACTTATGTAATGTACTATATACGTATGGTGACAGACAAGCAGTCGGCCCGCCCGATGTGAATCGGTAACCGTATTCATTTAGTTTGGTCATTATGTAGTGCTCTGTAGGAATAATTAATTATACGTCACTGAAAGGCGTACAAATGATTCCTACTGCGTAGGTCAGGTTAGGGTATTAGCAGATACAACGAGCTCTCGTCGAGCACCATTCAATATTACATTATAATCCTTGGCTGAATTAATACAATTATATTGTAATCTCATCATCATCATCATCATCAGGTCATTTTAGTCTCCACTACGGGAGCACGACCCTCTCTCGTCCGTCTCATACAGAAGGAGGATTTGGCCTACACTCCCCACGCTGGCCAGACGGGTTGGGGAGGCCTGATCGATGTTTTTTAATGTATTTCCCTTAGTCGCCTTGTACGACATCCACGGGAAGAGACGGAGTGATTCTATTGTAGTCTGCCGGAAACCACACGGTAAATTGTAAATATTGCAGTTGCAGGATATTGTAACGGGACGGTGGAAGGGGGGGAGGGCACCGCACATTCCCACCACTATGTCTCCTATTAGCCAGGATTTACAGCAGCGACCACCAAACTATAACATTGCAAGATTATAGTATATTGCAGGCGCAACATATACAATACAATATAATTGTATTCATTTGTATATTGTATATATATTTTATATTGTATGTATATTTACTATTTGTATATTGTGTGTATATTTTTTGCATAAAATCGATTAAAGGATCGAGTCCCGAGTTGAAGTTCTAATCTTACATCCGTCTCTCTTAAACATAATAAATAACAAACAAGATGTCAAACGAAAACAGCAATGTGTGATTTCTTGGAAAGAATGCGGTTGGGGGCAGGGTTTAGTTGGCAAACAAATCCGAAGCCAATGTGGGGATCAGGTTTTGTGGTGACGTCATCGCGGTGCCTCCTAGCGAGTGAGTCAGCCCAGATTTGAAAGTCGACGAAGGCTATATCCATACATCGCGGCAGGCTGCCTCGCAACGGTATAGTGATGAATGGTACAATTACGTTCGTGGTAATGATGATCAACAGCCCATTATGATGCTCTCTTATGATGAAAGTACGAATTATAATATCTCTCGAATTAGAGCCCATTTAGTTTTCGTATTAAGTGCAGATGCTTTTGTATTTCTGCAGTATTTTGTTGGTGAATAAAACGCTATTTAGACAGATGCTAACCCGGACAAATATCTAAGTAACTAACTGTTTAATCTAAGGCAGTGTTTTTCAAAGTGTGGGTCGCGATTGCAAGCCTCTACAAGGGGGTCGCGGAAGGTCGCGAAGCTGTAAACAAAACAACGTTCAAAAAGATATTTTTTTATTAAAAAAATGTTCATTTCAGAACGGAATTGACATCTATTTTAGATACATTATATACTATTTATTTGTTTTTTTTTATTGTATTTAATTACCCAATACTTAACTATCAAAATAAATAAAACTGTACGGATTTGATATTTATAACATAATAAAATACATACAGGTTAGGAACTTTGGAGGGGTCGTAATATATTTTTACATACTAAGGGAGTCTCGTCATGATAAAGTTTGAAAAACACTGATCTTAGGTATTTTAATAATACTTATGTGTAAATAATATAATAATTATACAGACTTAAAAAAGACTACTAATCAAATGTTAGTGTGTCATCCAAAAGTAAGGATATCTAAGCAAATTGTTAAGACGAAATGTTAATGTAAAAATATATATTTACACCAGTAAATATATTTTAATTAAAATCATAATTCAATGCTCCAAGTTAGAGTTAAGGCACGGTGGTTTTACATGTGCACAATTTTCAATTTTTAATTATTTATTTTTTTACATACAATTCATAATGATTTTTATCTACAAAATTCAGTGTTTTTAGGGGTCAATTTTGGCTCATAATGACATAAATACTTTTGTGAACAACCTGTATAATTGCAATTTGTAATTATATACCTATACATACAATAGTAATGATTTTTAATCTTCAAAATTCTGGGTGATTAGGGGTCAGTTATGGCACATAAATAGTACTTTTGTGATCACCTGTGTAATTATTCTGTATATTTCTACCTTCTTACCTTCACTTAGCGAGATGTTACAGGTAGGGTTGCCAATTTAGTGTTGTCACCACTACCAAAATTTTCCGGTTTATCGTACATAGATATTATTATATAAATATGTACATATTTTATGTTCTGTTGATCAAAACAACTGAAATAAAATTAGTAAATATTTTAAAGAAAAATGTTCAAAAAGTATTATGTTAATGTTGAAACTACCTATCAGTGAGCCTCAACTTCTGAAGCACATTATGTAATTAGTACCGTAATATATGTTATTTATTTTGATATTTTTTTATTTTAGTGATAAGTTTACGTACTTATATAAATTTAGCTTTAACTCAAGATAATATATTTTTTGTTTACTATATGGCAGTAACGTTTACAATTAAAAACGGTTTCAGTTTTTTTTTAATTTTAAATATGTTGTTTTGTGTATTAAGTATACCTATATATATATATATGGGTAGTTCCATAAAAGTTGGGTAACTTTGTGTTCCAGTGTTATTTTATACATTTTTTATTCAATAACCAGTAATAAAAATGTCTGCCATATGAAATAATCAATTTTTTACTATGTCACTCAATTTTGCTGCAATCATTTATTTCTTTTTATAAAAAAAATGTCCTTTTCTATCCTCAATATCAGTCCCTAGCCATGTCATATTTCCAAAATAATGTTTTCGTTCGACTGATTTTAGTAAGCCTTGATGATATTTGTACTTTATTTAACTTAATTACACTTAAAATTACATTACCTTGTTCATTGAATCTATTAAGTCAACAAAATTAAATATTTTTCATATATATTTTGTAAGAAAAGTAGCGTCATCGATAATTATAGTCAGGCCCTAGCCACTCAGTAAATTTAAAAATACGCGGCAATCGAAATAAGTGTCCATTTTAAAATGAACGCATTCAAAAGTGACAACGTGAAGTTAGCCATAAGCGGGGGCCGTTTCGCGTCGGCCATCTTAACATTAGTGCGATCGGCGTCGATGCTGAGGAAACACGCGTTGTGCCAGTCAATCTCTCAGGCCCTAGGTGAGTTATTTTATGTAAAGTTAATTAGTTATTATTCTCTCTTGTTTGTGTGTACATGTGATTTGTTTGTTCTGATGTTGTTGTTATCTACAAGTCTCGGTATTTCTTTTTAAAAGTAAATTACTAGTGATTTTGTTCTGATTCGTCAGTCCCTAGACCATCAGGCCCTGGCTGTTAATATGACTAGGGACTGATTCAAAATCTAGGGACTGACAGTCATACCTACTTTTTCACTCTTCGTCATTCAGAAACTTTTGTTTGTTGTAGAATATGCCGCCGAGAAGAAAAATACCGTTGTCTAAAGAAGAAAAAGCAAGAAAAAAAAGTCAGAACAGGCAGAAAAACGTTTAGAAAAAATAAAAAATGATCCAGTTTTGCTAGCAGAGACAAGGAGAAAGATTTCTTTCTCCTTGTACTCTGCTAGCAAAACTGGATCATTTTTATTCACTTTTCTATGCTCACGAGGAGTCATACATATCCTTTACACATTTTCTCTGCCCTTTTTCCTTTTTTCTGAGGTGTTTTAATAAATATTAAAACACCTCAGAAAACAGGAAAAAGGGACAGAAAAAAGGAAAGGAGGAATATGACTCCTCGTGAGCATAGAAAAGTGAAAAAAAAACTGGATTACTTACTCGGCAGCTTACAGACAAAATAAAAAAATGGTAAACACGCTGATCAATACATGGACGAAAATACGCCACCATCATCTGACGGAGAAAATGATCTACAGGTCCCAGTTCCGTGTATTGCTGATCAAAGACAAGCTGAAGCTAAAAGCAGAAGTATTTTGCAAAGGAAGATAAGAAATAAACAACTACAGAAGAAGAACCATCTTATTACTAAATATAAAAAGAAACTTGCTAACGAAAGACAGAAGAACAGAAGACTAGAATTAAAACATAGAATTAAAAAATCGAAAAAGGCACTTACGCCCAGAAGCAGAATTGAAGTAATGGCAAATGATCCTAATAAGAAGGCAGAATTAGTGAAAAAAGCACTGTTTGGTGAGATTATTCAGGCGCAAATCTTAGAAGAAGAAAAAAAACCGGACAAGTGCGAGTCGGACTCGCCCACCGAGGGTTCCGTAGGTACGTAGTATCATTATTAAATTTGATATTTTTCATTATAAATAAGAAATAATGCGTCGAAAAAAATAAATAAAATATATTTTGCAATGTGTACATCAAGCCCTTTCATATGATACCCCATTTGAACTAGTAGTTTCAATTTGAAATTTCGACACCCTATAAAAAATATAGACCCCCTATTTTTTAAGGTCTATTTACAAATGTATAGTTTTAAGATTTATTCCTGTACTTGTAGTCTATAACGATGTTACTTGCCAAATTTCATAGTTCTAGGTCAACGGGAAGTACCTTATAGGTTTTGATTCCCTTGAGTGTGTCGAAATATGCGTTTTTTGCTGAATAAACGGCCGTAACTTTTTTCTACGTAAACTTAGCAGTTTGATTTTTTTTTAACTTCATGGGACCGTAGACCTGAGTATACAGTTCAAATTTCAGCTTGATACCTCCACGCATTCTCGACATAGAAATTCTTGACAGACAGACAGACAGACAGACAGACAGACAGACAGACAGACAGACAGACGGACAACAAAGTGATCTTATAAGGGTTCCGTTTTTCCTTTTGAGGTTCGGAACCCTAAAAACAAGTACATATGAGGAAAATAATAATTTGAAAGCGGTTTTATCTGGTTCTGTAGCAAAGAAGTATAAAATATGGAGGTTAGGAGGTAAAGCGTAACACATAAGAAGATGGGATTTAATCGTACAAAGTCAACAAAGAAAGGCAACAAGAACAGAGTGATGGCAATTATTCACAAGTTTTATGAAGATGATACCAATAGCCGATGTGCAGCAGGGAAGAAGGTTTTGTAAGATATCATACCACAAGGTATTTTAGTAACATGATCTCAAGTGATTTTTAAGTAATAGTACTGTTATTATTGTTGGTAAGAGAGATTATCTAAGATAATTTACCTAAAGACTGATTTGTCTCTAATTTGATTGCATTTTGGAATAAATATGTGTATGAATAAGATAAGAGTGAGATTTACCAAATAAATACTAATTATATAAGACAAACATATGGTTTTAATGTATAATAAATGTATGGCATCAGTCCCTAGCACAACCTGTCAGTCCCTAGAACAGAGATTTCAGAAAAACACAATTTTCTCTTTAATTACCTAGTAAAGTGACTGGCCCCTTTAGATACTAAAAGTATATTATTATATGCACTGTATTTACTAAAAAGTTTTTAATTTAGTATCTAAAAACACGTATGGCAAAATTTGGACGAATTTTACCCAACTTTTGTGGAATCACCCATATATATATATATATATATATATATAGGTATACTTAATAAATAGGCACGCCTATAATGAATGAGATAGTTGCTCTGTACCGTAATACAGTGTTGACTATACATATAACATTATTTTGTAGTATTAGCTAAAATGTCGTATTTAAAATTTAATTAGTCGGAGTAATTAAAATTTAATTATTATCAAAGAAATCTTACAACAAATAAATGTCATAGCATTTGTAACCTATTAAACTCTACAAAAGGCAAATAATATAACGTTATAAAATATTTTATTTGTTCCATAAATTAAAGTGGCGCTTTCAAATATAATGACAACATGAATGATGCACCATTAAAATTACGACGTCCTTGTCAGAAGGCTCTGCGGCCTTACGTCTAGACAAACTGTCTAATCTTACGTAACTAACAACAGTTGTTTCTAAACAAGACGGGTTACATTGCTGCTATAATTGCGGACCTTTCAAACATGACGGCAGCTAGCAAGTGATGTAATTTCTTAAGTCGAAACTATCACAATATTGGCTAAAAGCATGAAACGGATGCGCGTTATGAAACTGGATTTTGTGGGCTTGTTTTTTTTATGATTCATAACCATAATATGCTATGTTGCGCTATTACGGATGTTATTGCATAGCGACATTTAAGTTGTCTAAATAAAATTAAGAAACTTGTGAGTTGTTGTTATGAAGACGAATGTTTAAAAGAATTCTATCTATATTTTTTTTTCTGAAAAAAAAAAAATTACGATTAAAAAGTGTACAAAAAAATTGGCGCTACCAATGTCTACGTATTAACCGATTTCATAGGGTTACCAACCCTTGAGCGTAAGTTTGTTACGCTTTCACACCGAAACTACTCAACCGATCATCATGAAACTTGGTGCACATATTCCCAAAGGTATTAGGAAGGACATAGGATACTTTATATAAAAAAAAGTATTAAGTAAGTAATAAGCTAGTTATTAATAAATTTAATTGCGTTTCTACTATTTTTGATCACCCTGTATAAGGGAATCGGTTAGGTAATTAGGTATGTCTCATATCGCACAGATACGCTATTGCGTCTCTATCACTATTTTGTGCATTGATGCAAGTTAGCATTCATACCTCTCAGTACTTGAGATGAAACGAGCAAAAATAAGTTCAAAATACATACAGCAGTTAGATAGGTGCTATATTTAAAGGCATTTTTTTTTTAATATTTCTGGACAAACTACACACTGCCATCTAGTCCCAAACTAAGCAAAGCTTGTACTATGGGTACTACATAACTGACATTATTAGACGAGCCCGGTGGTCGAATGCCAAGCAACGGCTACTTTGACTCTGATGTCGCGGGTTCGATCCCCGCACAAGTCAAACATTTGTGTGAATGAACAAGTATAACAGACTTCTGTTTGTCTTGATCTGGGTGTTTTCTATGTATTACAAGTATGTACATATACAAAAAAACATCTATTTAAATACATCTATCATTTGTCTAGTACTTATAGTTACAAGCTTTGCGCTTAATTTGGGACCAGATAGCTATGTGTAAATTGTCTAGAAATATTTATTATGTATTTACTACCTATACTTAATATATATATTCGTACGACAGAGACAAGTGTGTCCATAGCTACGAGCAAGTCTTGGAGCATATTTCTTTGTTGCGCGAGCGCACCCGCCGCGGTGAGTCAGCGGGGCGTTGCCGAGGGCGCTACGCCCGGGCCCGCCCCCCGCCCCGCCCAACCAGCCATTATTTTGCCGCGCTTTTTTTTTCAATCGTCGCGTCACTTTTAATGTGTTGCCAAACAGTGGTGTAGTCGCGTCAATGACTTGGTTGTTAAACAAGCAATCATCAATGATTCGCGATACCTCTATTGATCTGCTGGGATTTTTTCTGATTTCACGGTATCAGAAGCGAGGAAGCCGCCAAGACAAAGAGCCAATAATGTATCTAACAACTTGCCAGTCATGTAAGTACCTTTGCGCTATGTATTTAGTTTTCTAAATCGTAGACATAGTCATAATAGACTTAGCCGATAGACTTAGTCATAATAAGCAATCGAACTCATTTTATTGATAACTGGTTAGACAGGTTTCTACTCCAAGATCTTTGTTACCAATAAAGGTACATATATATATATGTATATTCTTTATTGCATATAACATGGTTATATAAAAAACAGTGTAAACAAGGTGCACAAGAGCTTATCTCTCTGAGAGATTTCTTCCAGCCAACCTTAACAATAGTGAAGAAACATTACTTAAGTATATAACATTATTATATAATACTTATATTATATAACATTAAATAGTATATAACATGTCATGTAGTCTTCTTATAAACAATATTTATTTTATTTATTTATCTTGTTTGTCTAAACAAGATAAATAAATAAAATAAATATTTTTGGACAATTTACACAGCGCCATCTAGTACCAAATTAAGCGCAAAACTATGGGTACTAGACAACCGATAAATGTAATTAAATACATTTTTTTTTGTAAATACATACTTATAATACATAGAAAACACCTAGACCAAGACAAACAGACACGTTCATGCACACAAATGTTTGTTTTGTGCGGGGATCGAACCCGCGACCTCGGAGACAAAGTAGCCATTGATCGACACCGTGTTCGTCAAATATATATAGATAGACAGGTAATCGTTATTTCCTATAATTTTTCTCTATTTTTCTATAACAAAAGTAGTCGGGTTTATTCAAGAGAGCTCTACCAACCAAATTACTTAAATCCATATTTAAATTTTCTTTATCCAATTAACTAACCTGTCACTCACGTCTTTTTGTCGGGAAAGCCGATTAGTTTCGATCTCAAAAGGAGACCTTCTTCAGGGCGAATGTCCAGACACGTCCACCCTTTGTCTCTCGCGCCGGACCGGAAGGCAGCGCTCCACCAATCAACGCACCAACCCCCCACCACCCTTTCCAGTCGTGCGGCGCGCGCATTGGCGCGCAGTGTCCGGCGCGAGAGACAAAGGGTGGACGTGTCTGGACATTCGCCCTGAAGAAGGTCTCCTTTTGAGATCGAAACGAGTCGGCTTTCCCGACAAAAAGACGTGAGTGACCCGTTTAATTTATCTAATTAATTTAGTATAATGTCTCACGTGAGTTTTAATAATAATATAACTAACCTGTTATTATCTAAGCGTCCGAAGTCTAGATAATTTTTAGACCCAATATCTCTTTATGTATGAAATTTTATCAAAATCGTCAGAGTCGTTTTCGAGAATACAATTACTATATGTATTGGATGGATTAAGGTATTTAAAATGGAGGGTAGGTAGGCACTGACACCAAATACTGAACATTACAAATTTTACTAAAAGAATATGACTGTGTTTGTTTTTATAACTAAAGATTATGCCGCTCACAGAATACCGCAATTAAATAACAATTCCCTTGAATTCCCACGTACAATTTCCTGTCCAAATTCCCAAGTACAAAATGCATGCAAGCGAAAGCTAATTTGTAATACATCAAAGGGTACTTACTAACTTTTCTATTCCTGGCCTCTGCTCCTGCTCCGCTCCTATTCCTTCTCTTTTAAATTAGGTCACCCTTTCTTCTCCAACTTTTCCCCTTATATTTTCCCGCTATGTTGTTTTAATTTTGTGTTATTCAACCACCGTATAACCTTTTAAGTTTCTTCTCACGTTCTTACCACGCATTATTTAAAATATTATTGTCATCTACTTATTTCATGAGATTAGATAAAGTAGTGTATGAAACAGCACATAATTAGGTCTTAAAATACTCGTGTGGTCTATTATCACATTCGCCTTCGGCTCATGTGATAAACTCACACTCGTATTTTAAGAACCCTTATTATGCAACAGTTTCATAAAATACTACTCTATCTCTTTTTAATCACAGGTCAAGCCCAGTCATTTATATAGGGATCCATATGGATCCATATTTGATAGGCGCGCCATTTGGATCAATATGGATCCAACGCGTAGAGGCCAATTGAGAATTTGAATGTAATGTTGTATATCCGCCGTAACCCGCTCCTGGATATATCAATGGAACAATATACCCATGAGCAGGTCTCGGCAAGCATTGATATATTCCATTATGTGTTGGAAATTATATGGGATATGGAAATGAGTTCTGGGTGGACTAAGTACTACTCTATTATAGTAGAGGGATGGACGCCTGCCATAGCTACCGTTATTGATCGTTTAAGTTTGGGGCGTAAGTAGTTATCAACATCTTTGAACCAAACCCAACCTCACCTGCACGTGGTGCACCCTGCTAACAGACAAACGAGACCCTGACGTAAAAAAAGAGAGGTAGAGCATACCGTATTTTTAGCTGCCCGACTTGGGAAGTACTTCCTCACAGAATACCGCCAAATAACAAATTCCCTTGTGGTTTGTTGTGTTCCTGCGAGTGAGTGAGGTCACCAGAAAGAAGGTAAGGAAAGAGAATAGGCTGGCAACGGATCGGCAACCCCTATGTGTTGCTGATCTCCATGGGCGGTGGTGATTACTTTCCATCAGGTGACCCACATCCTCGTTTTCCACCCTCTCATATAAAAAAAAGTTTATAATGATTATACTTAATTATTATACAGCATTAACGCACCAATGCCATTCAAGCAGACCGGATCTATGCGATTCACTTAACTAATTTACACGCTATACATACCAAATCAGGTATCCTAGAAATATCATAAAGACAATTTACTTATAAAAAATCGTTGTCACTTTCCAAAGGCTATACCTATCTGCCAAACGCAAACGAACCACGTCAGTTTTTTTAATGGGTGTACTGTACATAGTATCATAATATCCTTGAATCAAACGGTGCGCTGATGTTTTAATTCACTAAACTATACCACGTGTTTCAACGGCTATACCTGCCAAATGCACCAACGCCATACAGGCAGACCAGCTGCATACGACTCATGTCACTAATCTATGCGTTATGGATACCAAATCAGCCGTCATAGACAATTTAGAAAAATTCGTTGTCACCTTTGAAAGGCTACATCAACCAAACGCACCAACGCCATTTAGGCAGACCAGCCTACTTACCACCAACTCTTATTGCGATTCAATAACTGAATAGAATGCTTATTCATACCAATGAATAAGAGACTCTAGGGAGCTGCTCCATTCGATTGACATGACTGATCTACGAGCTGTATATATGATACTAAATTGGCCGGTGAGCTGATGATTTAGTTAATCCGTTGCCGCCTTTTAGCACAGTATAAGTACTAGTCTATATTTATACTAGCTGACCCGGCAAACGTTGTTTTGCCATATAAATAAAAAAAATTTAGGGGTATTAATTTACCCCTAACATTTAGGGGGATGAAAAATAGATGTTGGCCGATTCTCATAGATACCGGATAAGCACAAAAAAATTCATCAAAATCGGTCAAGCCGTTTCGGAGGAGTATGGCAACGAAAACTGTGACACGAGAATTTTATATATACTATAGTCTATATTTATATGTATATTTCTTTGGCACACTCCTCAGTCTAAACCGCTTGACGGATTTCAACACATGAGATGTCATTCAATTCGTCTCAGCGGTGAATTTGACATAGGGCATATTTATTCAATATGGCGTCGCCGAAAAAATAATTTAAGGATAACAAAAAATTGTTATAATTTTGCTGTCAGGTTTTCATGTGAATACGTCTTTAAAATTGCTTCCATAGGGTGCGAAAAAAAAACAATGATAACAAAATCGTGGGACTGTAGGTATCCCCCGATGATTTAGTTATCATTGGTTTTTTTTTTTATTTTGGTGTTGCAGCTTTAAATGTATCATCTCCATCTAAAATTCAATTACACCACTAGATAGACGAAAGATCAAAGATTTTTTACGCTAAGTAAGGACTATGGAACATCGCGCACGAGAAAGGGGAGGGGGGAGACGGGACGCTGCCATTTTGAGATAATTTTAGTGCATATGACGTATTAATGTACAACACTCGTCCATGTTCATGACACAGGCACACCCCATATCTTTTGTTTCGGTTAATCATTTCTTCTTTATTACATGAAACTTAAATCTGGCCAGTTTCATCTATAACGTCTAAAATAATAAGTATTCTGTGTTCCACTTGCCATTATTTAGAAATAATTAGCCTTATACCAATTAGTACTGATAAATAAACCATGTCGATAATCCTTTACAGTCGTTAAAAGATCATTATCATGGATGTTAACAATGCACTTGCTACACGAATGCACTTGCTAGCTCCAAGCCAGATGGCAATCATAATAAATTTAAAATTAAACACTGTACGAACTTATGTCATGGCGACTTTAGATTAAATTCTTGATTCCAATAGGAAAGGATGCGCCACTTTTGTTTTCTCTCGAGGATAATACACTGCAGTTTTATTTTTCAGTAGGTACAATATTTTAATCAAAGTGATATGTATTATGCTTCAATTTTTTATTATTAAAATAGTTGTCTTGGCCAACTTACCAGAATATTATAAACACAAACCTTCCCGGTAGCTCAGTTGGAAGAGCACTCGACCGGTTATCGAGAGGTAGTGGGTTCAAATTCCACCAAGGGGGGAGGTGAATTTTCCATTAAAAAAAAATATACCTAATGATTCAATTTGTCGAAACTATACTCTAATAAATAATAATAAGAAACTCTATGGTGAAGTCGTATATATATATACATATTTTTGTTACAGTAGGTAAATTCACTGCCTATCGTTTTGCCTGCATGTCTTCCTCACATTCATCGACATACACGCGATAATGTATTATCGCGTCAAGCTATGAATAAGTACCAGACTTATACATTGCACTTGTACACTATGCACTATGTAGAAGAGCTCGATGGCGTTGTTGCGCGAGTCAGTCTAATCGAAGACGCAAGTTAAGCAATGTCGACCGTAGACTGTCCATGGATGGGCTTATATTTATATCGAGCTCCTTCGTGCTTCGGAGGGCACGTTAAGTCATCAGTCCCGGCGATTGTCATTTAATGACAGTCGTTAAGCCAAATCAGTGGCCTTTGGCGGCTTGAAAACTCTGGCCTCCGCCAACCCGCAGTTGATCAGCGTGGTGGAGTATGCTCTAAATCCCTTCGATTGAGGGGAGACTCATATCCCAGTAGTGGTATGAATAAGGGTTGACAACGACGACGACGACATACGCAATAAATAAATAACACTTATATACTGTCAACAACAAAAATATTTTCTAATGAATTTTACGCATAGAGCAATAATTCTCATACGAAAATGTTTGTACTGGGATTCTGAAGGTCGTCCCTTTTAATTTTCTTTATAAAAATATATTTTACGACAAAACGGCTTTACAGCAAATATTGTACTAATTTAGTCACTATTGAGTTGATGTGAATTTAGGCGTAAAGAAACCTGTCGCTGACGTATTTTTAAACCTAAAATTTTGTTGAAAGTCGCTGTTCTGCATTTCGCGCCGCACTCTCATAATAAAAGTATAAAATAACAGTAATCAGACCTAATCTAGAAGTCTATCGAGAATTCGTAACAGATAGAATAGTATAGAAGAATAGTATACACTTTATTGCACCAATATAACAAAGATACATACAAGAAACAAGCAAAAATTAAAAGTACAAAAGGCGGTCTTATCACTAAAAGCAATCTCTTGCAGACAACCCTGATAATGAGATAATGAGAGATATCTGATAACCCTAGGTAGATATGTACACTTTCACTAAAAGAAACCGGAAAAGTAATTAAGTACTTTAAATAGTAATTTGAACGATAATATTATTTATTATTTTTTTATATTACCTTTTGGCCGTGTGGTTTCCGGCAGACTAGAAAAGAATCACTCCGTCTCTTCCCGTGGATGTCGTACAAGGCGACTAAGGGAAATACATTATAAAACATCGATCAGGCCTCCCCAACCCGTCTGGTACTTTAACTTTAACTTTAACTGTCTGGCCAGCGTGGGGAGTGTTGGCCAAATCCTCCTTCTGTCTGGGGCGGACGAGAAACGGTCGTGCTCCTGTAGTGGAGACTAAAATGACCTCATGATGATATTACCTTTTGTTAATAATCGTCTATTTTCCTGTTACAATTTTCTTACAATTTATTAGTTGCACGTGGCTATTATACTAATAATTATACTTTTGTCTAAATCTACTTAATCTAAATTCTCCTATTGTTTGCCTTGCAACCATGACAACCACAGCAGACCAGTCCCGTCTGGCAGCACCCGTTCACGAGTTGATGCATGGAGCAACCATCGCCGCATTCAACCATTTTATTAGAAATGCGACGACCTGTCACACGACACCATCACCAGTTTGAACACTTTAGTGAGCATGACTACCTGGGCTGTCAGGGCTGCACAGCAAAACCTCCATTTATTTCCCTATGGTATTTTTCTTTATCTCCTACTTCACCCACCAGATACTAAAAATTGAGTTACAACAGCTTTAAATAGGACTTATAATTTAGAAAGTATGTTGGTAATTCTGACTAATGCGTCATCAATATTCAATTCGATGATTTTCGTCACGACTTCTAATATTAGCTAACTTCAACGGCGGCGAACAAAACAAGTGTTGCACTGCTGTTTAGTTCCGGCACATTTGTATATATTGCCTACAGAACACTAGTCACATATAAACTCGCGTTTAAAAAAAAATGTTACATTTACTTCCTTGCACTCTTGGTTAAAAGTTAACCTAGGTAGGTTAACTTTTGAGTGACAAAGATCATGGATTAAAAATAAAAGTGTAGGCCAAATCCTCCTTCCGTCTAGGACGGACGAGAGAGGGTCGTGCTCCAGCCTGTAGTGGAGACTAAAATGAACCTGATGATGATGATGATGATGAAATATTTTGCTTATCAGTTTTAATCAAAAATGCCAGCTGATTAACATAGATCTTCCTCTTAATTGATCGATCTTTGGATGAATGCTCCCAGCGATTTTTACTAGATGTAAAGGGCACAGCGTCAAGTGATCTTCTGCATAGTCTTTTTTTTTTTTTTTTTGTCAGACAAATTACACAGCGCCATCTAGCCCCAAAGTAAGCGAAGCTTGTGTTATGGGTACTTAGGGGTGGACTAACTGATAAAGATACGTAAATAAAATACATTTTTTTTTGTAAATACATACTTATGATACATAGAAAACACCCAGACCAAGACAAACAGACATGTTCATGCACACAAATGTTTGTCCTGTGTGGGAATCGAACCCACGAGCGTTGGTGTCGAAGCCGCGTCATTGACCGCTACGCCACCGAGCTCGTCAAAGTCTATACCGTCCTTGGTTTCACTTCCAGGACCGTTCTGCCACATTTACCTCTGCTCTGCTATGTCGGTAACACTAGCAAATTACACTACGGATAGACACACTCATTCCTATATAATAGGAATGAGTGTGTCTATCCGTATTCCCATCCCATTATATTATACTAGCAAAGTACCCGTGCTTCGCTACGGGAACACTCCTGATTTGCGTCTATTTTTGTTAATATTCCAGATATTTCATTTTTTCCCCATAAAGGACTGTTTCGTATTGACCATTATTACAAACCTACACCATTTAGGTTAAGACGTCCCGGTAAACAATATTTTTGGCATTCTCACCAGGAGCCAAAATTGCAAGGCTTCCAGGAAAACTTACTCCTGAGCAATCTACATACAACTGATCTGAGAATGATGAGAGAAGCAGTCCTGTCTCAAGTCAACCCCAGCGACCTATAGAGACTGCCCCCTGAGGTTTGTTAATGGTCATAGCAAAACACCTTTATGGGAAATTGAAGTCTCTTAAATTGAACGGGGTGGTCTGATGGAATAATGGGAATGCGGGCTACAAAGAGAGATTCCTCAACAGCGCATCCCTTACAGTCATCGCTCAACAACTCATCGTTCCAGTTGTTTAATACGTGAACAATGGTGGCACGAACCTCCCGATGATACACCTCCGTTCCATGCAAGTGGTAGGAGATGGAGCAGAAAATCAATACGCAGTTTTTTTTACGCCCTACGCGCGCGATTGACAACCTCCGGGGGATAACTACGGGTATGAGGTGAGCGATGAACCGTCATGATTGAACCCATGGTTTGAAATAATCTCTCGTATATACCCTTTCCATAATAACGAAACCTTAGCGCGCTGTACAAATGCTAGGTATAGCGCCATCTAGTGATTAGTTAATTAAAATATAAATATAACATTTTTAGTAATTTCAAGGCTGGGCCGTGGTCAAAAGTTAATCAGTTACACATAAATATCCCTTTTTTATGAACAACCATTCCACCAAATCTCAAAATCGTAGGTGAATCGATTTCCAAAAAGAGGGTTTTTTCCAACCCTTATTTTCAACCTCTTAGGGGTGGAATTTCTAAAAATCCCGTCTTATTGCGCGCCTGCATTGTATAGAGAACACATATTCAAAGTTTCAGGTTTCTAGCTTCAGTGGTCTGGGCTGTGCGTTGATTAGTGAGTCAGTCAGTCGGTTTTTGGGTTGAGTTTCTTTCTCCATCACACCCATCTTTGAGTTTTCGGTTGAGGCCCATAAAAAGTGACCACGTCTTGGTCCTGAACATTAAGGAATTGGATGCGATGAGTGGCCTCTGTCTCGAAGTTCAACCTGTCTATATGGAATATTCTGTATATCTGTTTTTTAGAAAGTGTGAAAGTGACCATACCGTCTCTATTCGGGCTTGCGTGGCAATTCCCTGGTCAGTGGAATTATTCGAAAAGAATTTTAAATGTGTCACCCATGAGTACTGTACTGTAGCACTAGTTCCTTACCTCGGTTTCAACGCGGTTTCAAAATGACCTACTTATATATACTATGATAATTGAACTATATAAGTTTGAACCGGGAAAGACTAAGCGTAATATAGTAAAAAAGAATGTATGATGTGTAGAGTTCAATGACAAATTAAAGAATTCTGATTTTTGACTTTTGCTTGTCAACGGCTTGAGAGCAAAAAAATAAATTATATTTTATTAATTCTGCTTATAAATATGTATAGCTCTAGTAATTGAAAATCGAACCTGGGACTTATTAGTAACGCATTCTATCATTACACTAAGGTCGCCTAAATCACATTGATTGTGTAATAACTCGCATAATAAATCTTTAATTTAACCGGAACTACATGGGTTTTACATTTGGGGTTCATCAACATCTTTGAACTAAAGCCAACCTCACCTGCCCATGGTGCAGCCTGCCGACTGATAAACGAGGCTCTAGTAAAAAGAGAGATATGGCATAGCGTATTTTTTAAGCTGCTCGACTGGGGAATTACAAAATTGAAACAATAGAAAATTTGTGGAACAAAAGTCTTTTGTACTTACGAAAATTATAATATTTATCAAAAAGATTGTTTGTCCCTGTCAAAACTGATTATAATTATCAAAACGAAGTACCCAACGTCACATATCGCGATAAGATATAGAGACAGTCGCAAATAAATGTGATAATTATGTCCCCCGTCATGGACGGACAATTTCGCCTTTTAATGAATTTTATTAGGTTATTTTAAACAACAGGTGGCAAACAAACATTCAACTTGCCTGATGGAAAGCAGTCATTGCAGCTTATGGACGCTCACAGCACCAGAAGTATCATTCACCCGTTGCCGACTATAGATATAAAGTTCCACTAAACTTCAAGCTAGAGGTATTAGGTACTTAACTAGAATTTAGAGTACGTCAAATTATCAGTAAGTATTATGTGGCATCGGGACGAACGAAAAGAAACAAAAGGTAATTAATATTGACGAAATTACTTACATGTACCCCTATAAAAACAATATCCGAAAGTATCAGGAACAAGTCTTTGACCTATAAAAGAGGCCCATAAACCGGACCAAGTCAAATACTTGATCCGGAACATTAAGGATTTTGGACCGAAAAATCTTTCTTACTTTTTCAAACGCTGCCCATACGAATTGGATTCGATGAGCAGCCGCTATTTCGAAGTTCAACCTATCTATATCGAATATTCTGTATGTTTATTTGTATTTTTTTTTTTAAATATTGTCCAGACCGTCTCTATTCCCTGGTCAGTGGAATTATTCGAGAAGAATTTTAAATGTGCCACTCATGAGTTAAGTAACCTAAACTGAAAATTATGAAATAGTTCTTCTGAACTGTAGTACTAGTTTCTTACAGCGGTTTCAACGCGGTTTCAAAATGACCTACTTATATGATAATCCAACTATATAAGTATGCCAAATCCGGTACAAGTATCGTCATAAAAAAATCACTTTTAATCTATTATTCGTAGAATTATGATACAGAATTTCAATTAAATTTGGGAGCTGATTATGATATAGTTCTAGGCTGTTTTGTTAGGTATAAAAAATATATACGTGATAAAAATCGGTAGTCACCGAGTTTGTATTTAACTAACCTACTGTACTGAATATTTATATGTGGATCCGGTTAAAGTAACTGACACATTATATGCGTTATTACACAATCAATGTGATTCAAGCGACCTTATTAATAGTAAAAAGAAATTCTGACTACTGAACTATATAAGATCTCGGATCGTTTAGCTAAAAATATATATATATATATATATATATATATATATATATACCTAAAAATATATAAAAATGTACAATATAAATATGAAATTATAAAAACAAAAAAACATGTATAAGCTTAAGTAATAGAGTAAACAATTGCTGACAAGCCAAATTAAAATAATCATTCATACAAAGGAGTAGTAAAGATATTCGCTTACTTAAGTTGTGTTTAAATTAGAGGTTCCCAACCGGTGATCCGTGAGAGATAAATTATGGTCCGTGATACAAACTTATAATGTAAGAGATTGAGCACTATTATACAAAATACTCAAATCACGAGTTATAGAATAATGGATTTATATGACAGTTGGGGACCCTACACGCAACAAAAACCTCGTAGTGGTCCGCGAACAAAAAAAGGTTGGGTACCACTGGTTTAAATGAACCGATGACTTCAAAAAACAGTAGAAAACGGCTGGATGAGGAAAGCAAGGGATCGCATAAGATGGAAAGCAGTGGGAAAGGCCTATATCCAACAGGTAGATAGGTACATGCAGATAATGTAGATTGTACAATTAATTAAAATGTAATTAACATTGTCGTTAGCGAGAATATATTTCTGACAACCATGCCCGAGTGATGTCTCTGGTATTGCACGTGTCCAAGGCTATAACTGTCTTGGATCAGGCGAGTCGTGTTATTATTTGTCATATCAATGAGTATCGAAATAGTACAAATTAAAGAGCAAAATCAAATAAACACATTTTTTTATTTGTAATTATGAGAATCGATACATTATCGACTTTATCGAAAATTAGAAACGATAAATCGACTTATCGATTATCGTAAAATTTCAAAAATTCATAAATCGCACACATGTTAGGTCAAATGACGTAGACCGTAGTTTAATTATGGGTATAAGTGATTTCATCAATATTCATCAGCTCAATGCCTGATCTTTGACCCAAAGCCAACCTTACCTGCACGTGGTGCAGCCTGCCGACTGATAAATAAGGCTCTGGCAAAAAGAGAGGTAGGGCATAGCGTATTTGTAAGCTGCCCGACAGGGGAATTACAAAAATAAAACAATTGAAAATTTGTGGAACAAAAGTATTTTGTACTTACGAAAATTATAATATTTATCAGAAAGATTGTTTATCAAAACTGATTATAATTATCAAAACGAAGTAACATCACATATGGAGATAAGATATAGAGACAGTCGCAAATAAATAATGTGATAATTATGTCCCCCGTCATGGGCGGACAGTTCCGCCATGAATTTTATTAGGTTTTTATTGTACAACTAAGGTGGAAACAAGCATACGACCTGCCAGATGGTAAGCAGTTATCGCAGCCTATGAACGCTCGCAGCACCAGACGTATCACTCGCGCGTTGCCGAGTAAAGTTCCACTAAACTTCAAACTAGAGGTATTAGGCAACTATAAGAGTATTATGTCGTATTGTATTTTTAATAGATGAAAGAAACAAAAGATTTGATAACTATGCGGGAGTCAAGCGTGATTTAATTTTAACTGTATTAGACTACCATATTTATTTTTGCTCGATAGCGTCAGACATTGTATTCTATACGAACACCCAAGTTAAGCAATGTCGACCGTAGCCTGTCTATGGATGGGTTTATTTATCTCGAGCTCCTCCGCACTTCGGAGGGCACGTCGATCCTGGTTGTTGGCATTAGATGACAGTCGTTAAGCCAAGTCAGTGGCCTTTAGGCGGCTTGAAACCACTGGCCAACCCGTAGTTGAGCAGCGAGTGGGGTACACTTTAAACTCGCTTGAGGAGAGTCCCGTATCCCAGCAGTGGCATGAGTAAGGGTTGACGTCGATTTATTCTTGGGAATATTCATATTTGTTATGCCTTTATTCTTGGTATCGTTAGCACCCTGTGGTAAAATGACTATATAGCAATAACTACTTTGACACCAAGGGTTACGGGTTTCGATTCTCACACTACACGAACATTTTGCGTGCATAAACAATCTACGTACAAGCACAGTATAAGTAATAGTACTAACGTAGTACAAGGCAAAACTGCTATATAAAAAAAAAGTCGCTATCATTTCTAAAACATTTAGTTAACTTCTTTATTTTCGCCGGCTAAGACGAATTTTGCTACAAGCATACGGCCCGCCTGATGTGAAGCGGTTACCGTAGCCATATTAACGCTCGTAACATAAAATATCACTCGCGCGCTGCCACCCCCGCTGCCAACGCAGCAACTCTTTCTTTTCTGGTGACCTCACTCACTCGCAGGAACACAACAACCCTCAAGAGAATTGTTATTTGGCTGCGGTATTCTGTGAGGTGGAGGTACTTACCCAGTCGGGCAGCTTAAAAAATACACTATGCCCTACCTCTCTTTTTGCCAGACCCTCGTCTGTCAGTCAGCAAGGTGCACCACGTGCAGGTGAGGTTGACTTTAGTTCAAAGATGTTGATGAACCTAAACACCCTCAAACAATTCATAGTCAAGAAAAAAATTATCTATTATCGCCTGATATTAAGCGGGGATCAAATTTAAATGAATGAATGAATGAAAAAAATGTAAATATGGTTTGGTCTCACTCAATTTAAAAATACCAAATAGAAAGATGTTCTTAGATGCACAAATTGAATCACAACGTAGGAATTTACGTTGAGAGCAGTTTCAATTTGTAAATCTAAGAATACATCTAGTTTGATACTTTTACCAATGTTTTTTATTGTGTCATTTATTTACACTTTAACTATAAATATATCTATAAAATTGTCGTGTTCCTGCGAGTAAGTGACAGCAGCGGCCATGGGCAGATACTGCGTTAGCAGTGTCAGCACGCGGTCCGATTTCTTAATACTGTAGGCAATGGTAATCGATTTAGATCAGATAGTACGTATGCTTGTATAGCCGCTGTGTCCAATTCTTCGACAACTCTTATTCATCCCACTGCTGGGATACGGGTCTCCCCACGATCGAAGGGGTTTAGAGCATACTCCACCACACTGCTCAATTGCGGGTTGGTGGAGGCCTATGTTTCTAAGCTTTAAAACCCACTGGCTTGGCTTAATGACTATGATTTAATGACAACAGCCGGCACCGGCGGCTTAGCGTGCCCTCCGAAGCACGGAGGAGTTCGAGACAAAAAACCCATCCATGGACAGGCTGCGTTCGACGTGGCTTGACTTGTGTGATCGATTAAACGACCTCACGCAACGACGCCATCGCGCTCTTCTACATAGTGCATAGTCTACACAAGTGTTAAACTTGTGTAGACTATGACCTTTCAGGTAAGTATTTTTTCTTATATACTTAACTTTAACTTTAACTGTCTGGCCAGCGTGGGGAGTGTAGGCCAAATCCTCCTTCTGTCTGGGACAGACGAGAGATGGTCGTGCTCCCGTAGTGGAGACTAAAATGACCTGATGATGATGATGATGATACTTAACTTGCGTGTTCAATTAGACTGACACGCGCCATCGAGCTCCTCAATATACATAATAATATGCCCGCGGTGTGTATAAGAAATTTTTTTTTTTTTAACTTTACATAACATTTTAATTATAAAGGGTACTATACTATATTATATAACTAAAAATAAACTAATCTTAAAATACAAACTTAATTAACTAAAAATAAACTAATCTTAAAATAAATATTATTATGTAAATAAAAACTTTACATACATATTTTATATTTTAAGTTCCTGGATAGACATCTATCGGGGGAATTGGATTATAGTTTTAGTTGCGATTGTCTTATCGCGATTTGCTACGTGTTTTACCTTCAATCAAAATAATCATTTCTTGATTAAAAATGTGTTTAATCATCTTTCCCAAGAATATTTTTTTTTAATTAAGTATGTTAGGTATGTAAATACCTAACAAGAAAAAATGTTATCCTTTTATTACCAGCCTGTGGCTTTATTGTTTTCGTCTGTACACAATATTGTTAATAATATAATAAAGCGATGAGGAGCTCGATGTAGTTGTTGCATGTGTGAGTCGGTCTTAACCGTATCCTGTCTATGGACCGTTTATTCCACGGGCCCGGTAGTCGAATGGCTAGCAATGGTTACTTTGACTCCGAGGTCGCGGGTTCGATCCCCGCACATGACAAATATTGGTGTGCATGAACATGTCTGTCTGTCATCGTCTAGGTGTTTTCTATGTATTTATTTCCAAAAAAAAATATGTATGTACAACATATATCTGTTATATAGTACCCATAGTAAGCTTTGCTTAGTTTGGGAATAGATGGCGCTGGTCAAGGAATATTTATTATATTATTATATTTAGCTCGTGTGACTCCGTACTCCGGAGGGTACGTAAAGACATTGGTTCCAGCTGTTGTCATTAGATGACTGTCGATTACCCAAGTCAGTGAGCTTTAGGCAGCTTGAAAAAACTGACCTTTGTTAACCAGCAGCGTGGTGGAGTACCTACTCTTTAAATCTAAAATTGAGAGGGGAGTCATATCCCAGTAGTGAGATGAATATGGATTGATGCAGATGATGTAACAAGTCTTGATACATTTATGGGAGAAGAGTACAGGCGCGTGATTCCGTTCGCACAGACCGGCTCGAAGAGGAGAGCAGATTTTGAGGTATGTTTTGTTCCTACGATTGAATGAGCCCACCAAAAAGTAAGGATATCGCTATTAAAGCAGCTCGCTTTATTAGCGATATTTCACGTAGCGAGTGTTAATATGGCTACTGTAATCGCTTCACATCAAGCGGGTCGAAACTGAAAATTTTCCATAGACGAAGCGAACCCTACATTTTTTACAGCCCTATCGATAATATTTATTAGCATAGTATTTAACAGATCCTCGGTTATTTATGTTAACTGAAGGTCATATAATTTTTTACATTACCAAAATTCAGATTATTGGGTACAGAACATAATGGAACCAAAATCTTGGGCGGTGTTTTCGTCTACCAGTTTTTGTAACCTTCAAACAATTTTTTTTCTGGTACGAAGTCACCCAACTCAACCACCCCACTCAACTCCGCCTCCACGATGCTGCTCAACTGCGCGTTGGCGGAGTTACTACGAAGAGTAATCGCTTCACATCAAGCGGGTCGAAATTGAAAATTTTCCATAGACGAAGCGAACCCTACATTTTTTACAGCCCTATCGATAATATTTATTAGCATAGTATTTAACAGATCCTCGGTTATTTATGTTAGCTGAAGGTCATATAATTTTTTACATTACCAAAATTCAGATTATTGGGTACAGAACATAATGGAACCAAAATCTTGGGCGGTGTTTTCGTCTACCAGTTTTTGTAACCTTCAAACAATTTTTTTTCTGGTACGAAGTCACCCAACTCAACCACTCCACTCAACTCCGCCTCCACCACGCTGCTCAACTCCGCCAACGCGCAGTTGAGCAGCGTGGTGGAATATGCTCTAAACCCCTTCGATGTAAGGTAGAATGATGAATAAGGGTTGACGACGACGAACTCACCAGATATTAATTGTCGTTATCCAACTCTCACAATAACTCGCCTTTGTACTTTTCCTTTAATTTACTATATGTATTGTAAATTTTATTTTATGTACAATAAAGATATTACAAACAAACAAACAAACTCGCGGGACCATTTATGTCAATGAGTCAGTAAGCGAAGTCTGTGACACACATACATAATCAAATTACCTAATATTTAATCATCTATAAAATTCCTTCCACATGACATATCACGTTGATAATTTGGTTACTACAGTTTGCATTTTTTATCACGTACGATGATACTCGTATCTCTGACTTTTTCCCTCACCGGTGACAAGGTGCTCCAAGAGTCTTACCCAAGGTAACTTAGCGAAGATACTTGAAGAACAGGGCGAGTCTGTCTTCTCAAAAAACCTTTGAGTGTTTCTGATATTTATGGGGAGTAGCGATCACTTTCTTTTAGGTGACTCAGTTATAGAAAAGGAAGGGAAATGAAAGGAACGAGAACGAAAGGAAGAAATATAGGCTGGCAACCGATCGACCCCCTCTCATAAATTTTCAACTATGTACCACTAATTTCCTAAGTACAATGTTTTATACACAAAATACTAATTAGAATAAAAAAAGGCAACGATAAACTTATTTCCGATGCGAACTATACTTACAACGGAAGACGGATTTCCGTTGAGACTCAAGTCCCACGCTAATGGTTGTCCGTGTGTTAAAATGATGCAATTTATTTTACAACCAATTTTTATAGTAAGTACTCTAATTCTAATTGAAAAAAAAAAAACTGATGAGTTTTATTATCAAAATATAATTCTACTAACTAACGTATCGCCCACGATTTCGCATGTGTAGATTTGTTATTAGAAAAACATAAATGTATGTACATTTTTAAATGTACATACATTTATGTTTTTCTAATAACAAATCTTCTGAATAATTGTGATAATTATTCATCGACGCAGGGACCGAAATTTGGATAATAGGTTTCTTTTATGGCCTAGAAAAATAATTAGAATGAATTTCACTCTATAAAACTCCAAGGTAGCTAAATTTTGGGGTTGAAAGTTTGTAAGAGATGGATGAAAAAACATAAAGTTTTAATTTGAAATTTTGTACTTAACAAAAATAATGAAAGACCTGTTTCAGCATTTATCGAAATTCGTGAGTTAGGAGTTAAAAACAGAGGTTGAATATGTGTTTGTGAAACAAATTTTTAATTTTCTGTTCATCGACGTAGCGACGAAACTATTAAAGTTAGTAGTTCGAAAGGACAATAGATTGTTGTTATGACTTAGATAAGGAGAATTTTGATAAATTCAATCAGAGTGCAAAATTGTGGTATTGCTTTTTTTTGTGGAAAAATGGGAACTATAAGGTAATGTGCTCAAGTTGACGTGTGGCTCCTTATTATGGACCTACCTCCTATATCTGTCCTTAACAGGGTATATTATTCTGTGGTTAAGGACAGTCGTTATCGAAACTAATGGGGCAATGGGCGAAAATAATATATGAAAATAAAATGGGGGAAAAAAAATGGGGTGTAGTGGTTCATCAACATCTTTGAACGAAGCTCTGGCGAAAAGAGAGGTAGGGAGCGTAATTGTAAGCTACCGAACTGACTGGGCAATGTACCTCCACCTCACAGAATACCGCAGCCAAATAACAATTCCCGTGAGGGTTGGTTCCAGCGAGATGCTGCGTTGGTAGCGGGGTGGCGGCGCGCGAGCGATATTTTATATTGTGAGCGCTAATATGGCTACGGTAACCGCTCCACATCAGGCGGACCGAATGCTTGTCTGCCACCCGACATAGTATAAAAAAAAAAAAAATTCGCGTTAAGATGGTGGCCTAATCTAAGGGCGTGACGGTCATCGTCGAAACTAAGCAACGTTTAAACTGAAGCTGTATATTGAAACGGTATAGTTACGTTACTACTATTACTTATACTGTGGTATAGTGCAAGAACAGTGGAATAATTGAGTAAACGACACAAAGCTATTGCATTGGTTTTTCCCTTATGTCAGAATCAGATAGATTCAACTTGATTTAAATCAATGCAACTTGGCTAGAGCCAGACTATCCTACTCTATTGGTAAGGTCTGAAGTACGAGTAAGATTCAGGCCTTACCATAAGAGAGGTCGTATGTTCATTCACCTTATTTTACCTTAATAGTATAATCTGTCTGACGAAGTAGTCATTACTCTACATTTGTAGATAGTCAAGAATATTTTTTTATCACATAACTTTTTCTTTTATAAACAAAAGAAAAAGTTATGCGATAAAAAAATATGTGTCTTTAGATTAGGTTTAGTTTAATTACGTTTTATATATAGATAATTGAATAAAACTACCTGTTGTCGCCTTAGCCTTGCTTTTTGTAAATTTTGTTTCATCTTAGTCTATTAGAAAGTTCGAATAGGTTCCTGCGTAGAGATCAGTTTCTATTTGTACTTTAATACCATTATATCGCTTTTTATGGTCACATTTCTTTATATATAATAACAATTCATATCTAAATGATTTCTCACTTACATTTGTTACTTTCTTTTTATCCCACCAATATGAAAATCATTTATCATGAAAATCTATCATTGCTAAAGATTGTTTAGAAGATTCTACGAGTCGTAAAAACGTATGTTTACAGCCATTTACAGCAGAGACTTAATTTTATTATATGCAGTGATAGTGATGGATAACTTTCGTGAAATATCGCCGGCTAGCCCATCAAATGAATGGATTGCGTGCGCACGCGTCAGTACTTGATTGAGCACCTTCAACCAACTTTCTCGACACCGCCCAGCTCCGGCCTGGGTCATAGAGAACGCAGACGAATTGGCGCCAACTTTATGAATGAGAATAGACACTACCAAATTATTCTTTCATAACAATTTATCAATAAAAAGAATCAATTAATTAAATATGCCTGTACAAATTACACACTGCCATCTAGTCCCAAACTAAGAAAAGCTTGTTTTATGGGTATTAGATAACTGATATAATACTTAAATATATATTTTTTTGTAAATACATACATATAATACATAGAAAATACCCAGACCAAGAGAAAGACACATGTTCATGCACACAAATATTTGTCTTATATGTGTCTCAAACTCGCGACGTCGGAGTCAAAGTGGACATTACTAGCCATGTTATATTTCTTTAGTTTAGTTGATGTTATATTTCTAGAATATAGAAAAAAGAAGCCTTCGGCTCTTAAAGACACTTTTATACATAATATCACCTTCCTATACCTAATTTAACCTATATCTTTATTTTCAGGCATACGTCCATATGAACATATATATATTTTTTGTAAGTAAAATCGTACAATATTAAGTTAAATTAAAATAAAAGGAAAAATTTGTTTATTATAAAATTTACATTTTTATGCCAAACAAGTCTGTTTTTATTTGTGTATGAAAATGTAAAATATGTCATACTTTTTTAACTACTAAAATTTCTACGATTTTCATATGGTATTTTGGCATAATTATAATCCCGAAATTCCATAGTGAGATTATTAGTAAAATACACTTATTCAATTATTAAATTTTATACTACGTCTGCTTGACGATCGTGTACAAAATTAACCTCCGGTGAAAGTGTTATCTCTAACCGGGTATGACGAAGCCGAAGCGAGTTATGTATTTGACGTGTATATATCCGTCCAACCTATGTTTCCTCGAAACTTCTGAACGGCTGAACCAATCGGTCATGATAACGTCACTGAATATATAAAAGCTGTGCAAGAATGAAAATAACAGTGTTTTAAAAGAGAATGTTTTCTTTCAATATATTTTTTTTTCAAGAGCAGATTAGTAGGATACTTAAGTAAACTGTTACTGTTAACTACGTCCTCCTACATCCTCCTTCCTTCTCCATTTCCTGTTTTTCTCTCCTTCCTCTCCTTCTTTATCTTCAAATTCTTAGATATTTTTTTATTCTCACGTCCTAATGTCATATTTGTAACTAACTTCCGATTTTAAAAGATTTTCTACTTATTAACTTTTAAACCAGATTTTACGTCCTCATGTGATAATTTTTTTATAGACTTTTTAATAAAAATAATAGGTCGGGGAAAAAGTCTTTTCGCATTATAGTATGTATGAACTTGTAATAAAATCTCTTTGGTTATACCATTTGTATCTAGCAGGTTTTGATATCTTTAAAAAGTTTAAATTTTAAAAAAGATAATTCCAAATTCAAATTAGGTAAATGTGTGATTTTCATTTGTTTTTTTTACTGTCAAGATGAGTGAATCTAATGAAGAAATTCGATACATTTTAAAATTTTACTACAAAAAAGGTAAAAATTCAACGCAAGCTGCGAAAAAAATTTGTGACGTTTATGGACCTAGTGCAGTGTCTGTGAGAGTAGCACAAATTTGGTTTAAGCGTTTTCAATCCGGAAATTTTGATGTCAAAGATGCACGTCGCTCTGGTCGCCCTGTTACGGATAAAATGGATGCCATTTCTGAAAAAGTGGAGCAAGATCGGCATATCAGTAGTTACGACGTAGCTGAAGAACTAGGAATTGACCACAAAACTGTTTTGGCGCATAAAAAGGTCGTGGTCAAAGGCCGGCCAGGCTTCACAGACTCTGGCGAAACCCGGGTTAACCCGCAATAAAGTGATGCTGTGTGTATGGTGGGATTGGAAGGGAAGATATTCATTATGAGCTGTTACCGCCAGGCAGGACTATCGATTCTGAACTCTACTGTGAACAACTGATGAGATTAAAGCAAAAAGTTGAAAGAAAGCGGCCGGAATTAATTAATAGAAGGGGTGTGATTTTTCATCATGATAACGCTAGACCTCACACATCTTTAGCCACTCAGCAAGAATTAAGAGAGTTTGACTGGGAGGTGTTAATGCATCCGCCGTATAGTCCTGACCTTGCACCTTCTGATTTCCACCTGTTTCGGTCTCTTAAGAATTCTTTAGGCAATGTCAGGTTAACATCACGAGAAGACTGCCAAAACCACTTGGCGCGGTTTTTTGAACAGAAGTCCCAAAATTTATATAGTAATGGGATCATGTCTCTACCTACAAGATGGCAAAAGGTTATCGAACGTAATGGCACCTACATACTTTAGTTAAATGTAAATAAACTTTATTAAAAAATGTTTTGAATTTTCATATAAAATACGAAAAGACTTTTTCCCCAACCTAATAATAAACGTGCCATGTACATTCTTTGTCTGAAAATTTCATTTCAAGACAATATTTTTCCACTCACCTGATACAAACTTTCTTAGAGGTAGAATTTCTCAGAATCTATTATTATTGCTTGCCTAGAGTCATCATCGGCCAGCTTGTAACGCTGGAGATTACGATAAAATTCTACTCTTAAGAACTATCATACTGTGATCAAAGAGAAGAATGAGAACGCCATACGAAGTTCATTGTGGCATACGTTTCACTGGATTAGTTATGCTCTTCGAGACAACTAAATAAAGAAGACTATATTATGGCATTGCTCAAAATTCAACTCCTAAGTTTCTTCAAGCAAGTTATCAAAATAAGTACATAATTTTGGAATGCTTTTAAAATGCAACTTACAATGCATATTTATCATTAACACTAAACGAAAGCCGCTCACAATTGAAATTTCGAGAAGGTGTTGTGTTTCTGTGTCAACACAGTTTTGCATTGTAGGTGTCATTAATAATTTACAATTTACCAAACTCTACCCCTGTATAAAAGAGTATATTTATACGTGTATTTTCGAAAATCTTATTGATTTTCTAAAATGGTGATTAATCGCAAAAGTAAAAGTTCTCTTATTGAGCCCAAACTACACAAACTCGGTCTAGGCATTTTTTTGGGATTTTTGATCACGAATATCGAAACAAATTTCAGTTGCATGTTAATTATGTTTCCTTTCATGGTTGATGAATCCCGTAGACTACATTTATTGAACAGCAATGAGATTTCAAAGTGAAAATTTGTCATAACCTCTTTAACAAACTCATTGCAAACTGCAGGGCAACATTCAAATCTTACTCTAGCGAGCTGAGGTGCAGACAGATAATAGAGATGAAAAACATGTAATTTGGGAATCTTTGCTGAGTATTGCATATTTAAAAATAAGTCGAAAGAGCTAACCTACCCAAATTTGTTTGAAAAATTTACGAGTATGTAAAGTGACCACGACAATGACCTAGAGATAAATGACGCTTCACATTTCACTTTCACTAAACTGTTATAAGAATCTAAGATGCATGTATATTGACATCGGTGTAATAAAAATAGCTTCGTTAAGATAAGTACACATATTAGTAAGTACACAAATCAATTTTGTGTCTATAAATGGTGTGCTACAGAGGTGACTGAAATAAGCGTCGCAAAATTCTGAACGTGCCGCCTAAATTTTGGCCAAAAGTAAGTGGCGTGAGGATTGGTGCGCGTCGGTAGGGGAAAACGCCCGCGTGCGACGATGAAACATATTCGCGAGACGCTTAATTTTTCAGAAGCGAACTGGCGAACGTGTCCCCCACCACAGAATGACAGTGACCTAAATGGTGCGCCGGCGCAGTCAGTTCCGTGAGCTCGTGTCGTATAGTCGTTTGCGCTCGCGCTCCGATACCGACCTCTCGCGAGGCTGTTCGCCGTCGTTTTAGTGTGATTTACGATCGGATATTACTGTGCAAAATACAGTGAGTGAACATCGTTCATTTGACATGGCTTGTGACTCATATGGATAATCGAATTGTCAAGGTAAGATACTCAAAAAATAATTGTTGTGCAAAAATTTGCACTGACGAAAAATGGATGTCGAATCAAGTGTAATGGAAAGTGGTACCGGGCACAGAGCAGCGCTGCGTCAGTGAACGGTGTGATGACTCAGCTGCGTCTCGAATTTTCCGTTGCAATAATGTCATTGTCACAGAGGGGGTGGTGGTACAACACCGCACGCGGTGGTGCGCCGCCCGCTGCGGCTGCGGCGCGCCCAGCAACAAGAATCAGCTCGTGTCAGCCGCCGCCGACGGCCGCGCCGCTGCCGCCATAGTCTCTCGCGACGCAACCTAACGGAATCAGATTCCTCGCGGCCAAAATTCCGCTGCGGACATTCACGCCACGACCGACTGAAATAAATCGCTCGTTTAACGCAAATAGCACGACATTGTCGCCGCATTGACAGACGGACGAGCATTTCCGCTTCTCTTTTTATCTGCCACCTCTGCAGCCATTAAAAAAACCATAGCTTCCTCTAAAATAAATGTGCATGTTCCACCATACCACAAGTTTCGTATTATTTCATTGGACTAGCATTCATTAAAGTAATTTGACTCTCATATAAGCTCTTGGCCGTGAAACGTGGAAAGTAATTTGACTCTCATATGAGGTCAGCGCTAGTACAAATAGCCAATAAACGTACAAATGTGGATATTTTTACATATAAAATGACATGTGACACGGTCCAAAGTAATGGAAAAAATCTGTTACTAAGGGAGACGACCGCATATCAGAAGCGATGCATGCGCACACATGGTGCACGTCTGATCTAAGTTGCTCTTTATAGATCCAAAAAAGGTCAGCCAGGTTTATCATGTGACAACTATTGTACAATACCTACTGACCGGCCGACAGATGGTTTGATATATTACTCTTTGGAAAAACAATCAGTTATATTTGGTATATGTATACATTTATGTTGAGCGATATCAGTCTCGTGACGTCAGGGTCGCGATTGCGCCCGCAGTGCCGCCGCCTCCGTCGCTCCGCGCCGACGACTCCGAACGCTGAACTTTGTGACATTACCGCTGATAACGACGATTTATTGACTAATCTATATCACAATGATGAGTTAATAATAATAGATTCTTAGTAACTATAAAACGAATCAATACATTTTCATCACCCAAAGAAGCATTGAAACTTCACCGAGGGTTTTAGTCAGTCGACTTGTAGCCGTGTTATACGCATGGGAACGGTTGTTTGTTTTAATTTTTTATTTTGTTAGACGTTCGACTGTCAATTTGATAATAGAATTATAAATATGAATAGAAAAATGGTAAATTATCATTCAAGTCGTTAGTAAATTAAGTACTAAGAGATTATAGAGTAAATATTTCAGTTCCATCGATCCTGGCAGGGCCGTTATTGCTGTACCTAGCGTCCTAGCGGCCTAGATCAATGTCGCCATTCTATTAGCTCGCATGAACTTTATTAAGAATTTATTTATTTATTTATTAAATAGAAACAAACAGTCATTTAAGTACTTTTACATAATTATATAGTTTTTATCTTACAGACCTTTAGCTTCCTAGAATTTAGATAAAATACATGCTTATAAAATACATACCTACTTATTAATCAAAACCTAATTTGTACAATTATTACATTACACGAATAGGTACATATCAAAACAATTTCGATCATTAGTATTGATGATAGAAGCAAAACAAGCAAGCAGCAGACTTCAAAAGAAATGAGGTATCGGTACAAGTGAATTCTTATAATTTACCTCATTCAGTTCACGAAACGGGCAAACGTCCTTGTGACAGTTGATACCAAGTAGGTATACACTGTATTACGTAGTTTGAATAACAATTGCTGTATTTAAATAATCCCATGAGCCACAGAAATGCCAGCTTTTACGATTTACATATTGTAAAATTTTCAGTAATTAGCTGATCATGACAACTGTTGCTGATAATAGGGGTCCTGGAATATTAATGTTTCTGGTTTGAATTGAAACCCAGATTCAAAATTAAAAGCCATTGTAGATGGTGGTCTTGTTACGGAAACGTATTCTGGTGTAATTATTCTAAGAGCCGTACTAACATCATGAACAAACCTCGCCCCCAAGTAAAGCTGTGATATTAAAAGTAGGCTGTAATCCGACTGGGGACGCCTGAACTTGACATAATATAATCTCTTATAGACACCAGTGTGCCATCGCCATTAATAAAATTCCATTTCCTGTTCATGTCGTTCCACAATTTAAGAACACGCCGCTTGCCACTTACAGGTACTACGAAGTTCAAATTCGTAGCCGTTTAGAACTCTAACTCCAGCTGCAGCTTCTCCTTTCATTCACGGAGTTTTCAATCAAAATTGTGATCCCACATTAACTATTATCATCTTTGGACTGGACCACGTTGATATCAACTTGAACTGACTTGAAGTAAGTGACCAAGTCCCGTATGAGACGAACTGTTGTAGGTACCTAGTTTTGATCCGTAAATTATACAGTGACCTAAATTCAATATAGTTGTTTGATATAATAATATACCCACAAACTATTTCATAATTGCAGCTTTTAGCGACGTCAGGGAACGAGAAGTCGTTCCCTGACGTCGCTAAGAGCTGCAATCCTGCCAAGCCAAGTCCTGTCACGACTTTTACCAAAAGATTTACTATTACCACAGTATAAGTAAAGTAATAGTACTACGTACTATTACGCTGTCTTTGTTTCGTTGTCTCATTGATAATTTTTACCTAATTAAACACTCTGTCATTAAAGTATTAACTAAAACTTCCAAAAAAAATAGCCTAACAATATCCCTATGAGGGAAGAGTAGCTCAATGTCTGTCTATAGAGACCAATGATATACTATTGTGTGCTATCGGTCAATGCTCTGAATCAAGCAAGTCCAGACTTGTCGGCCAATTGAAAAACTCGATCCTGACTTCTGACCTACAGCTACTTGCTATTATATACATTGTAACATAAAATAAATCGTATTTATCTGCTTCTAATTGAATTTTGCCCTTTGGAAAATTACTAGAGCAAATATAACTTATGTAATTTATAAATTTGTTATTTATAAATTACATAAGTTAGGTACCTATTTAATTTGTTTGATAAACTTTCCGTTTACTCATGTATGTACACTATCTACAACCTTTTCCTTACAATTTTTTTTTAATTCTTTCCTTTAAGCATTTAAATATGCAAAATTAAATCTGATTTCTTGATATGTAGCTTATATAATGTGAATATGATTTTCCTATACTTTTCGATCTACCAAATATTTTCAAGTAAAAACAGTATTTGTAGAAAAGGGATGGTAAAATTCTGGTATTCTGACATTAAGTTAATCCTTACATTCTAACATTCTATTGTTACATTGAATCGTTCGAAAGCTTAACATGCGACTGAGGTTGGGGTTATCGCTTTGCTACGAACTCAGGAAAGGCGAGTTTGACTTTGCGTATAAGCTACATGTCGAGACCTGTCTTGAACACGTCGTAACCTACGACATTGACCATAAGGTATAATATCGCGTCCACACGTTTGGCAAACAAGGGCCAAACAACAAACACCAGCGTGAGGGTGGGTATTGGCTGTTTGCTGTTTGTACTGGTGTACTGTGTTTGCGGCAAATATCAAGCGTGTGGAGCAATGTTCGTGCTGGAGGTTTGGTGTGTGCTGTTTGGCACGTGTTTGGCCGTTGTTTGGCAGGCGTGTTGACGGCTTTATACTTTAGCTTAGATATTAGCTATATACCTAATGATAATGACATTAGTATTAGATCTTTTCTACTATTTTATTATGGGTTCAGACTCCAGAGTACAGACATATTATTAGTTTTAGGAACTTATTTTGATCATCAAACGTAAATACATAAGAGGTAAGGTGAGCTGGAAACAGATAAATTTTTGTGTCAAAAATCAAAAGGTTATGACAGATGAAGGGATAAGCAGCAATAATTATTACACATAACAGATTTTATGACTATAATTTGTTGTATTGAAACTTAAGGAAAGCGAGAAAAGTTGATTGATATTAGCGATATCCTAGGTCTGTGGTTGCTATTGTATTTTATTTTATTGTCTCCTGAATTTATTGTGTCTGCTCAATAAAGAAAAGACTATTACTTCGAGGCGTTGGAGGCAGTCGAGATGGCGGCAGTCCGAGTGGCCCGCCTATGAGTCACACAGCCGGTTCCGTTCCGATGGCTCTAACCAGAGTTTTTTACCCTGTGCGCATTACCTACGTGGCTTACTTGCATTTAATATTAACTTCAGACTCGCGCCGCCGCCAACAAAAAAAAATGTTAGCCAGCCACAGCGGCCGTGGGTAATAAAATAATGCAAAGACTAGGATTTCTGAGCGCAAGATTATTACGTTCCTTATGTAACTTTATTACTTTCCTTTTGTTTTTTGACATAAAAGGATTATGAAAATGCTAGCAAATTACCGCAACTTCGTTTACGTGGCTAGGTTTCTGCGACTAGACATCATGTAGGGAACATGTGTCTCGTTGTGCTTTTCATATTTATCATTAGGGGATCTGTTCTTGCAGAATATAGTGGATTTAGTCAATGAACCAAAACGAACTTTGGTTTTCATTACATTTATGTCTAGATTAGTGTTATTATTTATAATAAAACAAATGTATTGAAATCAAACCATTTTCTCATGGTGCTGTTTAGACAGAAAACGTATAAAAATTCTTAAAAATGTCGTTTTTAGGTGCTTACGCTCATCTTGTCACAATATTTTGAAAATATATTAATTTGTGGGTCAAATTTGTATTTATTTGTCAGCTTTAATTATTTAAAAGATCATAGATTTTTTCCGATATTGTATATTTAAACCCTTACTATCGCCACAGTTAATACACCCTATCGCCCCTAAGTGTTCCATAATTGTGGTACTTATTATTATTTTCTGTGTGGCTTTTATTCTTGGACTATACCCCTACACTGGTGTCTAATAGTCCTGCTCTTTGCGATATGACTCCTTTTATGCATCTGCTTCACCCAGAAACATGGCGTAACGTGACGTGTGATCAGAATATGCGCCTATCATGCATCAACATTTAGGGGATCTTTACTTCTACGAGAAATAACGAACATAGAAATTGCATGCCATTATGAATATGAGCTAAGTGCCTAATTTGGCGCATATTTCATTTTCACCATGGCATGATACTAAAGTAACTGATCTAAGAATACGTAAAAATGCATAATATAAAAAGACTTCAAGATTATGGGCACAAACGCCATCTAAGGTGAACTTTAGGGGTTGAATATCCTCCTTCACGAAGGTCATATGATGTCAATACTGATATTTTAAAGAACAAAATACACATATTATATGTAGGTATATGCATTATTATGCATAGCATAGGTATGTTATATTTATAGTCAATACTCGAAATTTAGACGTTGCTACATTTGATTATTTAAACCTAGGTGTTCCCGGCAAATTTGTTGAGCATTAGGTGACGTAGTGGGGGAAAGTTTGCGCATTGTACACTTACGTACAAAAAAGTGTTTACTCTTATGTACTGGTAACTGTAGAATAACACAGTCATACTTCTGTGATTGTCTATAATTATTAATAACTTTTTAATTTATATATTTACTAGCGGTCGTATACGACTTCATTTTAAATCTTTTATCCCTGGACTACAAATAACTAAACCCCGCCCGGACGCTCCCCGAACGCCCTCCAAAATAGGACAAATCCGGGGAAACCCGGACGGATGGCAATCTTAGTTTACCTTAATCTAATCTCGAGTTGCCTTAGCAGTGGTAGGTAAGTTTTGGAGAGGGACCTTAGGTTTAACTAGTCAAACTTAGGAGCGCTTAGATTTCGGGTATTGCCTACACATACACAAACTGCCTAATTCAACTGTACTATATATGAGTTCAATGCATTTGTTTTATTATAAATAATATTACATACATATAGTGTAAAGAAGAAAGGACCAAACTAATTGACAATATAATCTTTTTGGTATTCTATAATATCGTTAATAAAGGAAGTCATTCGGTTGAGCACACAAGAGCTGCGCTAGATAACAGATACGTGCTAATGTTTGCTTCCAGATATGCGCCAGTGAAAGACAAAGGATGCATTTATAAATAGAAGTGAACGCTGCTCAGTAGTCGTGTAGGTATTAATTAATCCAATATTTATTATAGTGTCATACTCTTGTAATTTAATTTTTCTTTATGTTTTACATGGCTGTAAGATTCATACATTTTTTTTTGTGTTGTATGATTAAATAAATAAATATTCCTGGACAAATTTCACACTGCCATCTAGTCACAAACTAAGCAAAGCTTATACTATGGGTACTAGATAACTGATTAATATTACACTTAAATACATTTTTTTTGTATATATACAATACAATACATAGAAAACACCCAGACCAAGTCAAACAGAAATGATCATGTACACAAATATTTGTCTTTGCTGGGATCGAACCCGCGACCTCGGATTCAAAGTACCCATTGCTAGCCATTCGAGCCCGTCAAATTGATGATTGACTACAATTTTGATTTTTTTTTTTTGCTACATCGCTGTTTTCTACTTACGTACCTACCAAATTTAATCAAAATTGGACCATGATTTCGAAATTATCCTCACACAAATATACATACGAACGTACAAAAAATGTTTTATGTCTAAAACTCGCTCGCCTTACTTGTTTGGTCAATTATTATTATATCTAAAGCCCCTATAAATAAGAACATTTTATCAGCAAAAATACTGTAGCAGCAAGGACATGTTACTAATTAACATTTTACAATAGTTTCCATTATCATTAGATTATAAAAGTATGTAGATTGAAACCTTGTAAAAAAGTAATTTCTAAGTAAACTCATCGAATTTGTGTCAGTTATGTAAATCAATAGATATTTTTATCTTATCGCAATCATATCTATATAGTTCTACGGCCGCTTCCAAGTTACTCTTCAAAGTACTTTTTATCATGATACTTTAGCGCTACTATACATTTAGGGTTGCCAGATGGTCGAGAATCGTCTAAATTCTCCCGACATTTCATGTGTTGTTCAGACTCCCGATAAATAACAAAATCTCCCGACAAATATACGTATCTTATCATTATATTCTACCGCCATAATAATTTGAAAATGGCACACGCAGTGCTCGGACCTCGGGCGGCTCTAAATTTTCATTTCTTCAGATAACAACCCAAAAATCCCGATATTTTGAAATGTTATGTTTAACGTTTTGATATGTAGGTATGTTTTCGATCTGGCAACCCTGTAAACATTATAATAATAATAATAATCGTTTATTTCAGACAATTGTTATGTAAACAAAACAAGTCCATATTATAAATACCTTAAACTAAAAATATATATTTATATAATTGTTCATTTTGTTGACAATATCTATAATAATATCTATAATTTAATTTATAGTAGATAACCGTCTTCCTAAACAACATCAGCCAATAAATAATAATTATCAAATATTCCTGGACATGAAATGATGAGAGGAAATCGCCTTTCGTGGTCTTTAATTTATTTTATATGAGGGGGGGGGGGGCAAACGAGCATGTGGGTCACCTGGTAGAAAGCAATCACCACCGCCCATGTAGATCAGCAACACGCCTGTATTGCCCTGCCATTAGGCGGGCTGTATGCTTGTTTGTATGTACCTTGATGGTATAAAAAAACGCTTAAAGGGAATGAAAGTTTGTATGAGGAACCAACAAATTCTCATGATAGAGATAAAAAAAATTGACCTTATGATATGGAATAATAAATGCAACCTTTTTGAAATCCACATAAGCGAAGCTGCAGGCTGAAGCTAATCTATAATATAGGGAGCATTTACATATATAGATAATTTATAAAGCAAACAGTCAGTCGCAAGCTAGTTGCCTAATTGAGAGCAGCCTTACAATGACCCACAAATACCGAGTGATTGATAGGGATTTGATTAAAACTAGTAGACATGTTTAGATTCTAATGGGCATGTACCTCGTTAGGAACTTTTGGAAAATTCATAGTTTAGTTAATAGATTCTAGAGGAAAACATACATGAAATGTCCATCGAGATATAAGTACTAACGTTTGTACTTATATCTCGATGGAAATGTCAAGTTTAGATAGTGGCGTAGACATTACGTTGATGTCCTTTTGAATATAGAGCTAAAGTCCAAAATAATCACAATAACTCTACATAAAATGGATACTTATTTGAAGTGGACAGAGGAAGAAAATGCTCTCTTGGTCCAGACGATGATAACTATTATTTGTTATTAATTTCAACTTGACCCCTCTACGCGATAATTATTCAAAGGTTCCTTTTTCCTTTTGAAGTATAATTCTAAAAATTGCACTAGAATAGAACAGAGAATTAATTACTGTATTTCTTTTTATTCTATACAATTTAATACTTATTTATATCTTCAAGACGAATATCTGCTTAATAGTTTAATGTCCTAATTAAGGAATTCTCGGCGCTCGACCGTCACAGTTCGTTAACTGATTAGATTGTGCACACGCCGAAACGAGCCGTCTAATACATTATTTAAATTTCACCATCTACACTCACACAAAAATGTCAAAATATATACAACGATAAAACACCATTTCGTTTCATCGAGTGGGAGGTAAACGCACTAATTCAAGCGATACACGAGGAAGGATACACGACATTTTTAACTTCCAAACGTTTCCTCTGCCACTGTTTTGTTGTCAACATACATTCTATCAATTTTTCCGCATTTCAATGTTTGGAGGAAAGCCAATATTTTCCGGAAGCCCGAATTTACGATGCTAGGGGATGTCTATTAAATATTTGCCCACATTCCGGTCTAAATATACATGTGACGGACAGACGGACGGAGTCAGATGGTGACGTGCGCTGACGCAGCGCGGCCCACGTCAGCGCCCACTGAATCACGCGCCGCGCCGCTCTACGTTCACCGACGCCATCGTCCCGCTTTCTTTTCAAATTCTACAAATCAAAAATCACAATGCTATTTCTATAGCGTTCCAGCCGTATTTAATATTTAGGATTTTAAGGCTACCGTTAACTCCAAATATCAGGGTACTAAACTTTTAAATTGTTCAGAAAAAAAGATCTATATTATGCACCTAACTGCCCGGACAGACTTCTGTCAAAAGTTAAGTTTTTTTTTACTATTGTCCACGCAATTTTTATATTTTCTCATTATTAAAACTTTCCAAGTATCTTAAGGAACATAAGAAAAACAAAAAAATATACGAATTGGTCGAGCCGTTCTCGAGTATCGGGCTTAGCAACATTCATTTTTATTTATATAGATAACACAAAACCTATCCTATAATCTATCTTATGAAGTTTATCTCTGGAAAAAAACCATTTAAAATGTTTGCTAGTGAAATACTAATAGACACCGCCGCCGTAGGATTATCATGAGTATTCCTTTTATTTTTTAATTGAACAAATCGATCAAAAAGGTGTGATGTTATAAGATTAGATTATTAACATAGTACGTGTATCTATATATCCTGTATTTTATTGTCTATGACATCGTAACTGAGACCAGATGAACCGTTTTTTTTTTTTAAATTTAATACTGATGGTCGAAACTATTCTAAGATACCTACATTCCTAGAATATCTGTCCAACCGTTTGAAAACCATCTCTGTTTTATTTTATGAAGGGATACCACGTTTTGATCTATTCCAAACTGATAAAAATTCACCACCACAACACCCGCAATCTGCAGCACATCCAAACCCTCGCTAAGTTACAACAGAAGTGTCGTATTTGGGCGCATAATAATGAACTCAATGAATAAGTTATAGATGTGATCGGGGTACGATGATGGAACAGAAGGAGATGTCTTCTTGGCCGGGAATTTAATATTTTGTTATTTTACACTTGGACAAGTGTAAAATAATGAAATATTCAATTAAATATTAATTAACTATTAATTAAATATAAATTAACAAATCAACTTTAGTCATGATTCTTGTAGTTAAGTTAATAAGACCATTGGCTCTATATTGAAAAAGATACCGACGTAAAGTCTAAGGCCCAAAATCCAAACCTGAAATTTCTCATATATTTTCTTAATGCCATAGATTTGCAACACCAGAAGTTTGAAGTAAGTTTGTTTAAACTATGAATGTTCCAAAAATTTCTCGCAAGATATATGTCCAGAGAATCTAGGATAATTTACTAGATTCAAATCCCAAAGAAAGTTAATTATTATAACTAATAATATTATAATTATTATAAATGGCTTTATTGCTGAAAACTTTATCTTTATAATATATCTTTATAATATTCATTATTGAACATTACAAGCGTTTACGTAAGTGGTATGCAAAGGCGAACTTATCTTTAATAGAGTTATCTTACAGCCACCCGTCAGCAACAGCAGTGGGACAGTATGTTAAGCAGCGGTTAGAAGTAGCATGTGCCTGAAATTATTAATTATATTATATAACACAATATACACTCAAAGCATATTCGTATTTATACACACATACTAAATACATAAATACTTATATAAATGCATACTATCAAGACATATTAATTTTTTTCTTAGAAAAATAGACGAATGGGCTGTTGCGAATCTTTCCGATCTTACAGAATAAAAATCCATCATCTTTTGTCACATGTCCTAGTCACATTAAATGTTGCAATCACGAACGTGATTTTCTCTTTAATAGCAATAAACAACGTTATCATCTAAACGCATACAAACAAGCATTTGTGTCGCTTTAATCTTGAGTCGTAAACAGCTTGTTGTTTCGTGTACTTGGAGATAATAATAGAGCAATGAGTGTTACTGAATTACTTTTAGAGCAGCGCTAGGCGGCGCCAAGTCGACACCCACCTGACGATGTTTGGCTATATTTGCTAACAGAACATTATGACTAATCATAAGTCATTTTAGCATAACGCTCTACGAGTTGTTGAATATGAGAGAAAATTTGTGAGCTCAGTGCATAATTAGGAGGATACGTTAAGACGTCGGTCCCGGCTGTTGTCATTAGACGATAGTCGTGAACCAAGTCCTTTGGGCGGCTTGCCTCCACCAACCCACAGTTGAAAAACGTGGTGGAGTATGTTCTAAGTCCCTTCAATTGCGGGGAGACCTGTATCCCAACAGTGGGATAATCAGGGGTTGATACCCACCTATGAGCACAACATCCTAAAAGCAAAAGGGCTTGTAAGCAGCTCGTCCAATTAAAAATATGGCCTAATAGCAAATGGTCCTAATATCAAAAGGACATAAAACTAACTAGTAACTAAGCGTTCTTAAATCTTTGACAGATACACTCGATAGGGCACAATTAATATTTAGTATCTACCTTAATGACCTAGGTTTGCTCGGCGTTTTTTAAAGATTTTTACCCATTCCGATACCTACAATAAAATATATTCAATAAAAAATATTGGTAATTGTTAATTATTCATCACTATCGGACAGACTTCGTTCTGTCAAAAGTTAAGTTTTTTTTTACTATTGTCCACGCAATTTTTATATTTTCTATTTATTAAAACTTTCCGTGTGCCTTGTTTTTTCGTATTTTCCTTAAGGCACACTTAAGGAAAATACGAAAAAACAATTTGCCGAATTGGTCGAGCCGTTCTAAAATTTTGCGCTTAGAACATTAATTTTTATTTATATGAATGATTAATTTAATGATGATTGATTAAGAATTAAATGATGAATGTTAAGTATATATAAACTTAATAAATAATATTTTCTCTCTGGTCAAGATCTAGTCTCTGGTTTTATAATGTCATTTTGATACGAAAGGCAAAAAAATATGAAGTCATTTTAATACATAAATGTGTAGTAGAAGCACAGGTAGAAGGTTCGAATTGATGACTAAGGTATCGGCTGTTCTGTAGCTGTGTAGTTGATAAAGTTGGTCTATGGTTGATAACATATCTCAAATTTTTCATCGTTCAATCAATGATCGGCTTTATTAACTAGTCCATATCTCTCTATTGTTTATGAACTGATTAAAAAACTGATTGTTTTTGTACAAGCTTGAGTGGCAAACAAGCTTATGTAAGGATGATGTAAGGCTGTTACCGTAAAATATGAACGCTTGCAATATAAGACATAACTTTCGTGCTGCCGGCACTGATATTGTTCTATTTGTTTGATTTTACTGTCAACGTCACTAACTCGTAGGAACATAACAACCCTAAGTTAGGGTTGTGATTTCACTAAGGTCTTCTAAAAGGTCCTATCTCGACCTTCACTATTTGGAATGTTTTTGAACCAATCTGGCTGTAGCCAGAGCCTCGATTGCTATTAGCAGGTTGCACGACATGCATGTGAGATTGGCTTTGTCCCTAAAGATGAGCTTGATTGGCAGCCAGTTATACAAATTCCATGTAAAACGAGACTCATGTTATATTGGGAACATGTACATTATTATTTTGTATGAAAAATAAATAAATAACCGACGACACTTGTTGATGCCAAAGCAGTATTTTATCATTTACTAGCTTTACTTTAAAAAAAACCACTGTATACGTTTTTTTTAATAAAAAAATATCCTATGTCCTACGTTAATACCTTTGAGAATCTGTATACAAAGTTTCATAATGATCGGTTGAGTAGTTTCGGCGAGAAAGCGTAACAAACAAACTCACATTCACGTTTATAATACTAGTAGGGGTAATAATAGTAAAGATACCACAACAAAATATTTAGAGACTATACCTGTTATATGATCTGTTGTACCACTATAGCATTATGCGACAAAGAAATCGAACCCACAACTCCATCAGTGTACTTATAGTGTATTTCTAGAACCAACACATCTAGTACAACGACAGTTCAAAAACATCCCAAATAATGAACTACCTCGACCTTTAAGATCTTAGTAATACCAACGCGGTCGTCTTATACACTTAGTTGGAAACGTATAAAAACACTTTCAAACCCGCAGAGCAACAGCACAGCTGATCGGAATACATACATAAATTACTAGACCTTTCAAAGCGAGCCGACGGAAAATTAACCCAATTGTAACAGCTGTTCGCGATAGTAAGGTATTTCGTGAAATGTCCAGTGGGTGCTTTTTACGTGGCCGGTTAATTAGCGTTTTTTCTCGGCGTTGGCACGGCGCGTTGGCGTTCCCTCAGGAATGCGGCACCACGGCTGCACAAACCAGTCCAACAGCTGTTCGTGATGTAATGATAACCGTTGTTATCGCTGTGAATGAACGTCACACACGCGCGGACGTCGCGACGATTTATAATGCGATAACATTCCTAGATAGTACACGAAATATGTTGTTTCCTATACTAAAATAGCGTCCGGAATATGTAAATTATTGTTGTTCAACATAAATCTAGGTATAATTTTCTTTGACTTAACTTCTTTTTAATTAGAAATTTGAGAACCATGAGAACTATGTCACAGTATAAGTAATAGTGCTACGTACCTACAGTATGGCCACTACCTGCCGCTCTTTCATTATGTCCTCACCTCCCTTCTGAGACAAATCTGGAACAATTTGTATGGCGCCACACGCACACACGCTCATTCGTGTCTGACGACGTCATTGTTTCTGTAGTAGTAAAAGATGCGACATTTGTATGGAGTGGCCGGCGTGTGACTTTGTTATTTTCATTCTAGCACTTATGACAAAAACAGGAACTTTTCGGGAGAGTGAAGAAACTGCATATTTTTTTTTTTACTTAGTTAAATATTAAATTGAAAATATTCTATACAGAACCGTTAATGTTTAGTAAAAACCGATTCTGTAGCGTGTGGCATCAAAAAGTAAAAATCGCCAAAAACTCTGTGGTATTAGAACTTAAACAACGATTTGCATTTTAGAATGTCATTAAAAATCTATCACTTATAAACAGGAACATGATAGACATATATACCCAAGAAAGAGTAATATAGGTATCTATATACGGGATACTCAATAAGAAAAATTATCAACGTGATCTCTGTGCGTATAGACAACCCCTGATAGCATTGTACTGAATGTACTCATGGAATTGAACTTTGGAACCGTACAGTACTGTTGTCATCATAATTATGGTTTTGCACTGCAACGTTAGAGTTTACCATTATTTTTTTTTTGAGCCATTAGGCGCTTGTATCTCTGCAGCTCTTTACCCTACTCGACTCGGCGATCTATCAATCCTCTAGAACTATCGCTCAATGATATTTTTATACAAAACATTTTCCATGTTTCACATCTGTTAGGCGACGGCATTATTTTTATGTCCTCAAGGTGAGAAGCAAGCAATTTATACAGTATACTATGTAAGCAATGTATAGTACCTATATTGTCCATAATTATTACATTTCAATGATTAATAGTGTAATGTATAATCTCCATTATGTTAGTGTGTCACACATGAAGATGTTATACGTATATATTTTTTTATGTATTTGATATACATAAAAAGAATTACTTTTTAAAATGTTTGAAACCATCTGAACTGCGAGAATTTTCGTATAATATGGAAAAGCTATCAAAATATGAGAAGTCATAGTCAGGAATAACAAAACATCTTCTCCTGTGTTGAAATTCACTTAAAAATTCATGGATGGCCTGAAATTTTTCATGATTTCAAGTCACTCGATGAAAGATTAAATAAGTATGTTACCTTGTAAAGGTTTAACACCTTTACAATTAAAATTACAACCTTGTATTAGTTTTTTTCATTTCTGTACTACTTCACTGATAATTGCATATCCATACCATAAATTCTGTATAAGTTTCTGTATGTGTCTCAAAAAGTAGCATCTATACGATATTGTACACATTCGTACACCTTTGATTATATACTTATCGTATGAAAATATTTTCTATGTATTTACCCGACTGCCGAAGAAGGGAGGGTAATGTTTTTCGAGAGTATTATTATGTATGTATTTATGTCAAATATTTGGTATTACAACCTAATCTTAAATCAGTTACATTTAAGATATTATAAGACTATGACATCTTAAGACTAGCTTCGAACCAAGTAGTGAATAAATTACAGTACAATACATGCAAACAACAGATAATCTAAGAATAAAATTCAAATAAGGCCTAGGTTCCGATTCCCGTGATTATTGAACATTACAGGAATCGGACTCCAGAAGGCCAAATTCTCGTAATTATTTTACAAGCGCGGAATGAGAGTTGACCGAAACAATATTAAATTGCGAATTTACCAAAAAATCTACATTATGAGGTGTCAATAGATTCGTCTGTGTGGTGGAAGTGATATAGCATATGGGTTTTAAATATGGCTTGCGCGAAAAAATAATAAAGGGATTGATTAAAATATATATTTCACTTTTTAGACAAATATTACCTTCCACAGTCGGGGTTTTGTTCCATTAAATAATTTCTTGTTCATGATGCAGGACAAAAGCCATTAAATATTGGCTGATTGCTTATAAATTATAAAACACTCGTAATAATTTGTAAAGTTATAAATTTTAAGTCATTTGAATTAAATACAAATTAAATTAAATTACTATTAGACACGAATAAGACAAATGACATTTAATAATTTGACCCTAATTTATGTTTATAATTTAAACCTAGAACATAACTATGCGTTAAATATAAATAAGCGCCAGTGTAATGCAGATGTAAATATTATTTTTATTAGAAACAAAAAAAAAAGTAAAAATGGCCCTCGATAACTCTTTACCATATACCATGCATATTCATCAAGTACCTATAGTACAACCTTTCCTTACTTTGGGACTAGATACCCGTGTGAAAAAAAAAGATATCGACCATGTTAAAATAAAAACATAATTGGCAGTCAAAACTCCCTTTTGATTATTTGTCTGAATTCGATTGCACATACCCGAAACCAGATGCCTTGAGTCATGTACACACAGGTGACATCATGCAGTTATTGAGTAACCACTATGATTAAATTCACACTTCGCTGCGTGGTTGTTTGTGCTAGCGCTTCCTCGAAATATACAACGCGATGGTGAGTGAGCCCATACTCGTGTAAATTCAAAACTATTTGTCATCTGGGGACTAAAAGCCTAGACCGGATTCTAGCCCAGTGTTCCGCAAACTTTTTATGTTTAAGGTAACATCTAGGAAAATGAAAATTTTTGGTACAGCATAAACGAAAAATCAGTTTTTATTTGTGTAAGTATTTTTACTACGTCGGGTGGCACGCATGTGGCAACAAGCATACGGGCCGCCGCATAAACGCTTGCAACATGATATATCGCTCACGCGCTGCTACCCCTGCTGCTAACGCAGCAACTCCTTCCGTCTTGATGACTTCACTCACTCTCAGGAACACAACAAGGACATTCTTATTTAGCTGCTGTATTCTGTGAGTCGTAGTTACTTCTCTAGTCAGGCTCGACTTGCATTACGTCTCCTTCACTAACGCCTCGTTTAATTAACGGCAAGGTGTACCACATACAGCTACAGATCGTGGTGACCCAATTACACGTTAGAATGACGTTAGTGAATCTTATGATTTGTCCTGAGGGGTAATTCTCGTAATCTAAATGTAGTCAAAATTCAGTTCTTCAAAAATATTTTGTTTTGAAATATTGCTGTATCCAACAAGAAGAATAACCAAGTATTTTTTTTTTTATTTTCAGGTCATCTTAGGACTACTTTCGAACAAAGGAGTGATGAAATAACAGTACAACAACAGACGACCTAAGAATAAAATTCTGGTAAGGCCTGGGGTTCGATTCATGTCCTCATTGAACATTACGGACTCCAGAAGGGTAATTCTCGTAATTATTTTACAATCGCGGAATGAAAGTTGACCGAATCGAGATTGAATTGCGAATTCACTAAAAAAAATTACTTGATTTCATTAATTAATTATTATCAATTCTTATTGCTAGCAAAATAACGTTCTTAGTTTGTTTCGTTTTCGGTCATATTTCGATACAATTCCACTTTTATTAAACTTTGAAATTTCATATTGGAATACAAGAATACCAAATGTGACACCTGTGGGATCGAGGCGGGATCGAAACTTAATTTTACTAAATTTTAATTACGAGAATTACCCCTCTGGTTGCGTTGTCGAAGCGACTTGGTCGTTGACTGTGTTCACACGTTGACTGTTAAATTCTTTAATTAAATAATATATATGTATATGTCGTGGCCATATCGTAGATTTGTTCACTTAGTGAAATGTTCGAGAATTTCATGAAATGGTCGCATTTCATGAAATATTTCAGTGTCTGTTGGCCACATCATGATGTGGTTTGGGCAGATCAATGATAAGAAATCGTTTCTCGATATGGCCAACTAAATGGTTACTTCATGAAATGGTCAAGATTATTTTGATCATATCGTAAAATAGTTACAGTTAGGTATATTGCTAGAAAAATTGTTTAATTTTGTTACAAATAATTGTTTCATTTTCTTTTTGTCATTTGAACTTAAATGACATTAAACAAGTTCTTAACATATTCTGGATTTTTATTCAATATTTTATGGACATCCTATTTATACGATCCGGCCAAACGTAGATAACAAAATCGTGAAAAGTTGACGATTTAATGATCTGGTCAAATTAAGTTGCCCACATCATGAAATGCGACCATTTCATGAAATTCTCGAGCATTTCATGAAGTGAGCAAATCTACGATATGGCCACGACATATATATATATGTGTGTGTGTGTGTTACTGGTTAATGTGGACGGATAATAAATTATCTAATTCAATTGCTTGTCGAAACAAGTCCTGAATATTAATGTAGAGAGCACACGGACGGAAGGACGCGCCACCGCGGCAGGTCAATGTTCCCGATGACGACATAAAAACCGATATAAAAACCAAATTCTGAGAATCTCTGAATAAGTTATCTAAACGGCTATTTATTATTTTATCGACGACGACGTGACAGCCAGTACAAATACGTTTGTAATGCTTCTTATTTTATTATCGGGAACCTTTGACATGATTTCACATTTATTTCAAACTCAATGAAAGGAAGGAGTTGTTGTGACGGCAGCGGAGGTGGTGGCTATGGTACAAGCTTCATCTCAGGCGGGCCGTATGCTCATCTGCCACCCGACGTAGTATAACAAAAATATATAAAATAACAATTATGTACACAACTTTAAAACTAAAAAAATAATAAGGTTTAGAAACAAAAAAAAAATAATTTTAGTGTAGTAGAATTAAATTATCATCAATTTACTTCAATTGTGGTACTAATAATTTATTGGTATATCATTACAGTTACGTATGAACATGATTACCTTCAATTCGCAACCGATTTGGAAGTTCGGAAGATGATGGAAACGGACAAAATGTCCAATTCTTTAATAATTCCGAAATCAAAATTGTGGTACTAGTTGCAACTTTACCATATTTTTTGGTCGGCCAATAACTACATTCTGAAATAATTTAGAGAGGTTGCAACACTTGCAACATTAGGAACCTCACTTAAACTCATAAAAATGGTTTTACGGCTATAAGACAAAACTTGTGTTACTGGTTGCGAGTTGTTTGAATACTTGTATTAACCTATTACATATAATTATAAGTTTGCAGCCACATTCGAGATACGAATGCGAAAATTGATTCTTATCTTTTTTCAAAGTTTTTCATCGGGAAAAATTACCGTAGACAAAATTATTTCTGAAATCAAATTAATATTCTACCTACATTGTAGTCGCAACCTAGAAGAACGTTACGGAACACGGTCTATTATACAGGTGGAAAGGGCGATTATGTTATTAGTTACTAATTTCATTACAACGGCTCACGTTGCAACAGTACTACAAACCAGGGATGTAACGGATGTGGTTATATCGGAACCGGAACCGGAATCGGAATTTTTGAATTTGGTTTATCGGAGTCGAAACCGGAATCGGAACCGGAATCGGAATAAAATATGAAGTCAGTCAGAGATATGTGTAGATATCATTTTCAATGAAATAATTACACATCATTATTCGTTAGTGACACTAACTTAGTGTTATCTTTATTATCAATACTTTAACAGTGTAACAATGAAACAATTGCTAAAATCGATAGATCGCGACTCCGCCGCGGCTTCGCGCTGCCCGGCCCGTCTACCCACCCTCGCCCGCCGCGCCGGCCGCCGACCTCCGATATGACTTCTGACTTCGGTTTAAAATTTATCGGAACCGAAGTCGGAACCGAGGATGCAAAAGCAATCGGAAGTTCCGACGTATCGGAATCGAAACCGAAGCTCCGTTACATCCCTGCTACAAACCCTTCGCCATCCCGCCCCGAACACTGTTCGACCGAACCTTTATTGTTTCTATTAAAAGTCTATTGTTACATAATACCCCTACGTGATCTAATTTGGGGTATAAGTGGCTCACCACGATCTTTAGAGTCGAAGCCAACCTCATCTGCACGTGGTGCACCCTGCCGACTAGCGAAAGAGGCTCTGGCAAAAGAGAAGTACTCGCACGCTGCCACCCTCACTGCTAGCGCAGCAACTTATTCCTTTCTTTCTGTGCGAATATAAAGACTGTGTCTCGTAGAACAAACTTTCGGGGTAAACGGTTTCATTAAAAGCTTAAATACCAATATTACTTGACATGTGCATAGAAACTAATATATCAAAAAAATGTGTGCCTTATTTCGGCACTGCCCAGGTCTCAGATCTTGATTTTAACTAGACAAAAAATTAGTCGTTAATTTGTCGAAATTTGTCGCCCAAAGCAAAAAATTTGTCGGGGTCCCGTTAAAGAGTTATAAGGTTTTTTTTTGTGGCAGTGCCGAAATAAGCTTATTTCGGCACTGCCCACTCGGGATCTATTAGACTACAAAACATAGCGAACATATGATTTTCCCCAGAATTAGTCGTCAATTTGTCGAATTCAGACACCAAGTATCAGAATTAGTCGACCTCCCGTTAAAAAGTTATAAGTATTTCTTTGTGGCAGTGCCGAAATAAGCCTTATTTCGGCACTGCCCAAAAAAACTACACCACCTAGCGAAAATCTGATTTCACCCAGATGTTGCCTTGAATTTGTCGAAATTTGTCGGATATAAAACACAACTGGTCGACGCGTATTTAAAAAGTTACACGCATTTTAATAATTCGCGTTGTAGTCAGAGAGCCTAACGTAGGCAGAGTAGAATAACACCACCCCATTCACATATGGCTATCGTAAAAAGCAACTAATGTAGTGCTAAAGAACACCTAAAGCATTCGTAGATCAGAAAACAGTTGCATGCATTGACAAACTTTGCCAGATTCTGAAAAAGGAAGGAAATGAAACGTTTACTGTTGCATTTTGTGCATGATATAATTTTGATGCAAGATCTCGGACTATATTTACTATGAGAATTATTAAAATGCGTGTAACTTTTTAATTACGCATCGACCAGTTGTGTTTTATATCCGACAAATTTCGACAAATTCAAGGCAACATCTGGGTGAAATCAGATTTTCGCTAGGTGGTGTAGTTTTTTTGGGCAGTGCCGAAATAAGGCTTATTTCGGCACTGCCACAAAGAAATACTTATAACTTTTTAACGGGAGGTCGACTAATTCTGATACTTGGTGTCTGAATTCGACAAATTGACGACTAATTCTGGGGAAAATCATATGTTCGCTATGTTTTGTAGTTTAATAGATCCCGAGTGGGCAGTGCCGAAATAAGCTTATTTCGGCACTGCCACAAAAAAAAACCTTATAACTCTTTAACGGGACCCCGACAAATTTTTTGCTTTGGGCGACAAATTTCGACAAATTAACGACTAATTTTTTGTCTAGTTACAATCAAGATCTGAGACCTGGGCAGTGCCGAAATAAGGCACACCAAAAAAATCAAAGTGAATTCAATATTCCTTAATAAATTTAGTAACTGTATAAGACTAACATTTCAGTACTAAGATAAACAATATATTTTATGTGCTTCTACGTATTAAATGTACCTATTTCCACAAGCTTGTAACACGGAAAAACCACAATAAACAAATATGTAATGCAAAACTCCAGGAAGGGAGGCACACGCCCAACCTGTCTGTGGTTAGCCTTCCTGACTCATTCGAGGATGCATGCCTAATACATTATTTATAGATTTCATCAATGCCTACCTCTATTCCCAAACTAATTAACATACTGACTAAGCAGTAAAGTGTAAATACATAATTAAAATGTATTTTTTAACACGCTTTGCTTGTTTGTCAGTTTGTAACCGACTTCTTTGAACTTGATTTTGACCCACTTTGAACGGTCAGATTAAATTTAAAGTTTGTATACTTCTCAAGGACCGATACAATAATTTGATAAGTTTCTTTAATTATCATGGTAAGGATCGCCAGCATTAATTAATTTCATCACATCAAACTGAAAAGTGGAAAATAAATATAGTTTAAATAAAACTAAAAAAACACGCTGTAATGATAAATCGAAATAAAAAACGAAAAATATTTTTTTATATAGGCAGAAAATATAAATGAACGCAAAAGATTAGTATTCACGTGAAAAAAGCGTAGGCTGCTCGATAAATTAAAATATGGCACAAAGCACCAGAGCAGCGAATTTAGTCTGAATTAAGACCTAGCCAGCTAGTTAGGTAGCTGGATCTTAATTCAGGCAAACTTTGCATAGGTTTACTTATTACTATTCCTGTTTTCATAGTAGTTATGTATAGCAATTTCTGTATAACATATATATTTTCTATATATACAGAAATTGCTCGTTAAATAATATAAACGAATAACATAAACTATCACCATCAACTGTTTATATTTACGAGTAATATACAGTGGGAAAAAATTGAATAAAGAATAGAATAGAATTAATAATTTGTATTACTTTTATTACAAAAAACGCCCTCAATGCCAATAACCCAAATTCAAGGACGTGCCAGAAACACGTGCAGAGATAAGAATTGATATCACCAGCATTAAACAAACAAGAAAATAGGTGTAATTTTCCTTCGATACTTATTAGGAAATTTTAAGTAAATTATTTGTATCTTTTTGTGCAATTTAAATAAATATATTTTCACTGGCATTCTGAAATGTGTCCCTATATAGAATATTTAGAGGAATTGTCATTATCAGCCTGTATCTACCCACTGCTGGTATAGGCCTTTCCCAGTGCTTTCCTCCATATGCGATCCTACTCTTTCCGCAAGCCAACCGCTACCAGCCACTTTTTTGAAATCGTCGGTTTATCTACTAATGCCTCCACTCTAGGACTTTCCTCCGCCATCTGCCATCGCTGACTCGGCAGATGTGGCCAACCCACTGCCACTTCAACTCGCTGACTCTCTGAGAGCTATGTCGAGCACTTTAGTTCTCCGTCGAATTGGATCTTAGAGAAACTCCAAGCATTGCTCTCTCCATAGCTCGCTGTGCGACTTTTAGTCTATGAACCAGCCCAATGGGGAGCGTTCAAATCTCTGCACCGTAGGTCATAGCGGGGAGGACCGCATTCATACAACATATAAATCTCAGTTTAAAAAAGCGTTACTGTGTGTTTTTTTTCCTGTTAAAAATGTTAACAATTGACAAAATGAAGCTCGTTATTAAGTATAAGGTAGTCAAAAATCGTGTGTTTTATAATTGCTGAGAAAAATACAGACCCCAGCCTTCAAAATCGCCAAAGCGTGGTGTTACAAAATGTTTTCTAATAACTTCTCTGACGATTAAAATCTCGCTGAAATAAAATTATATACATATACCACATAAATATTATATACCTAGTATTGTATAAATCATTATTTACATAATATAAGTACATTTCATAACTGCAATATAAGTTAACCTATCTTATCACATAAAATCTTTCCTCGTATCCAATAATATCTTTATGATATACTTTATTTATACCATGCCGGAGTAAACACTCTCGAACACACACACACACTGTTCGTGAATGTACGTGATTGTTCCTTGATCAAAGTTCACAATATTCTTACTATTATTAAAAAATCAAATTCAAATATAAATAAATTTACCATCGAATATTCAGGGTTCGGAAAGCCGGAAATGGTTACCGTTGTAAAACTTTCTTTAGAGTATTAAGAAAAATTACTTTAAAACCGCGATAGAATTGCTTTAACCAACTTTAACATAATATCCAACCCAAGGGGCTGTTCCTTCCTGCATGCTAAGGGTCTATAATATATATATAGTAGGACAGGGGGTCTACGGACATCAGTTAATATATAAGGCGAGTCTACGAAACATGTCTATTAATATCAACAACCAAATGAGGACCTCTAGTATCTATCGAAAATGCAATATGAAAGCAATGTAATAAAATTGTAACTCACGTCAATTAATGTTGAAACAGCTTGCAATGACAGTAAACATTACATTATTGGCTCTAACACAACCTAGAGCAAACTGTTATTGGCATCAATTAATTTGCATTCATTCCATTGTCGGCATATATTGTCAGTATGACATCGGCATCATGTTCGCGCTATCGTGATTGATACAGAATTAGATCATTGTCTCATTACTGCGATTACGCACTGTTCTAATTTAATTTCCTTGGAATCCGGTTAATTTAATACGAAGTACATCGACGAATCTCGAAGTAAATTATAATAGGGATGTCATGAAACATATCGACATATTATTATTGAATATCTTTTTTTCGGATAACGAGTTGCCTATTACGTACTACACAATTTGATAGGCAGTTACTAGAAATGTCAATCAAATATCGGAGATCAATCGAAATTAAATCTGAAATTGGATAAGATTGAGTGATTTTTGTTACCCGATCTACTTAATTCAAAATTAGGCCAATCAAATAGCGTGGTATGGATTGTCGATTGTCAATTATTCCAATCAGTTTTGTATGGAATATATTTGTGTTTTCTTCGGTTGCAAATTATATATCACTATAAAGCCCAAACTAAGGAAAGCTTGTCAAAAGTACTAGACAACTGATGATAAACATACTTGAATTTTTTTTTTGTGCAGACATACATATAAAACACTCAGATTATAGTGAGTAAGGCATCCAAAATTATCGTCTTGTATCGATTACCTGCGACCGCTGTTGTTAACGTAGCCATCGTAAGCCGTTTGGCGTGAAGAGTCTTCACGCCAAACGGCTTACGATGGCTTGGCTTACGATGGATGGATCTTTTATTAACAATTTATTATCAAATAAATAAATTGACAATTGACATTGGTATCGTATGAATCGCCAAATCGATAAACACAAATTACATAGAATTAAATAGGCAACGAAAGTGTGTCACGTAGAACTGGGCTTAGCCAGTTGTATTTTTTTTAATTATTTAGAAATATTTGAATCACGGTATCTATATAAAACTTTAAGTCCAGTTCAATATATATAAAACTTTATGAAAATAGTAAAATGAAAGATATGTTCCAACAAACTTGTTATTAAGTAAATATTAAAATAAATCTATTTGTAGAAAACTTAATAATATTAGTATAGATAATATATAATCTATACGTTTATTAACTTTTTCTTTATTTTATAGATAAATTAGATAGGCTTTTAGATTTTTTTTTATACTACGTCGGGTGGCAGACAAGCATACGGCCCGCTTGATGTGAAGCGGTTGCCGTAGCCATATGAACGCTCGCAACATAAAATATCGCTCGCGCGTCGCCACCCCCGCTGCCAACGCAGCATCTCCTTCCTTTCTGGTGACCTCACTCACTCGCAGGAACACAACAACCCTCAAGGGAATTGTTATTTGGCTGCGGTATTCTGTAAGGTGGAGGTACATTCCCCAGTCGGGTAGCTTACAATTACGCTCCCTACCTCTCTTTTCGCCAGAGCTTCGTTTGTCAGTCAGCAGGGTGCACCGCGTGCAGGTGAAGTTGGCTTTGGTTCAAAGGTGTTGATGAACCACTTACACCCCAAAATATTAGTTTTAGTTTAACATACATTTTAGAATATAATTAATAAAATTATAAACTTAATTAAGTTACAAAACTAAAATCATTTATAAATATCTTAAAATTAAATTTAAAATAAAATTAATATAACTACATTAAAAACTAAAATTATAATAAAATACACAGAAAATATCATTACCTATATTAGTTGTCCGACAATTTTCGGGGATTGTGACCAAAAGGCTGGCCGCATTTCCACGCTGTATAGCGATGGAAATATTAAAAAAATAAGGAATATTTACTACAAAATAGTATTTATACTTAGGCAACAACGACGTGAAAACTCGGAATAAAATGCACGTATTTTAATCTGCAGGAGCCACTGCAGACAAAATTAGGGCATTTAATTGCATTTCTAATCAATTTACTAAATCTATATATTTAAAAGCAAAATACTGATTAATCACGAAATCTCAGTAGGTAACTATAACACCTACAAACTCGAAATTTGGCAGGTATGTTCCTTAGAGGATGTAGACATCCTCTAAGGAACATACCTGCCAAATCCAAAGAACGGATTTTACGAAAAAAGGGTGGAGACCCTTATGGGGGTAAAACGGGGGTTGGAAGTTTGTACGAAAGTCCTATGTTTTTGAAGCAAGAAACTTGAAATTTAAAATGTATGCTCTAGCCTCTATGGTGTGGAGGTGTACTAATAATGTATCTTTAGAAATCAACCCATTTTTGGGGTAAAACGGGGGTTGGAAGTTTGTATGAAAGTTCTTAAACCATTTTACAGAGGTTTTGGACTTCATTGATTCTAAAAAATCGTCTAGATGTTGATTGTTTTTATCTTTCTTTTATTTTTTCTTTCATTAGGTATTTAGCTTTTCGAATATAATTAAAAATTATGTGCAAATAACTAACTCCACGCGAAGTCGCGAGCGGCTGCTAGTCACTTATGTATTAATGCTGTGAAAAAATTAAAAAAAATATATATTTCGCTTATTCACATCCCTAACTCACGATAAAGAGTACCGGGAAATATAATGGCGGGCTAGGTATTGTTGTGACGTAGAAGCGACCGGGTTAATGACACCTGAGTCACATCCTGCGCGGGCGCACTTCAGAAGACAACGTCGTGCAAACAAGCTGAATTAAAAAAAATACAATAATAATACATGATTATTCTTGTTTTTGGTATGTTAAACGAGTTCTCAATGTCGTGTAACGGAATCAATATTTTTACTGTTCCGTACGAAAGACGAAAAAAACGGCAAATGTTTATGACCACACAGCGATGTTCGTTGGCCATACAAAAAAAAAACCATTTAATTTTGCCTAGCTTATCGACGTTATAATTATTAAAAGATTATAATTATTAATATAAAGTTGCGAAGTCAAAAATAAAGAAATTGTAATATGTAGGTAATAAAATAATTTAATTTAATGAAATATGGTTTCTATTTAATGCTTGCTTCGCCCACAGATACATTAATTTTACATAAAGATTAAATACCTCCGATTCCGATCCGATCCGATTTCAAATTTGTATTTTTCCGATTTCAAAGCTGTGGACGCTACTCCATGCATGTGTATTTTAATTTAAAGTAAGTTAAAAATTATATTGTGCCATCTTATTAAGCGATGAACTATGTAAAATACATACATTATAATCTTATTTCTAAGTTTAAATATTTATTTTTTTGTTAATAACTACTATTTACATGTATCCTACATGTTAGTCTAGTGTAACTATACACAGAACCTTATAGAAATATTACAAAACACAGAACTTCGAATCGAGAAATCGAGAGTGCGTCTTTTAAAATAAACTACAACTAAACACGACGCTGCTACAGCAGTTGCCGTCAATACGTCTCCTGCAATGGAGCAGTATACAGCAGCAGTCTCATCTCCTATAACTTCAATCATAATTCGGATAGTATACATCACAAAAAAGTAACTACCACAGCAATCTAAAGCTAAAGATACAACTGTTACCAGAAAAACCGTTTTTAGAAAATCCTTTTCAACAAATTGTTTTAACAAACGTTTCACTGTATTTATTTTATTCGTTGTTTTGCCCTGTCTTTCTATTTGTGCATTTATAAGTGATTTCAATTCATACTCTCTTTCTTTAGATTTTTCATTTAACCAGTAAAATGATTTCTCACAATCTTTGAATTTTCCTTTATTTGCCAAATACGCGGGACTTTCTGGCCAAAATAATGTTGTTATTAGTGAAGATGAGGATGTCACGATTCCAACTATGCTAATCTGTCTCCAAGTACAACATAGTGATAAAGAATGGCCTATTAAGGAACCGGTACCAAATGAACAATGCCGTGTGGTCATAAAGTAGCCGCGTCTTTTTGGGTCTGTGTACTCAGCTAGAATTATAGCTTCGATATAAATTCCTCCAAGAGCCAGTCCCATGATCATCTTTGCGATGCATAATGTCATGACACTATTAGCGAGACAATGTGTTATCCAACTTACTAATACAGTAGAAGTCAAACTAATATGGGTTACTTTTCGTCCGCAAATCCTTACTATATATATATTTATATATAATATTATATATATTCAATTCGAGACTCTCTTTGCATACAAAATTTCATCAGATTGTATCGAGTAGTTGCGGCATTATCATCATCAGCTTGTATCTACCCAGTAGTATAGGCCTTTCCCAATGCTTTTCATCAAATGCGATACTCCAATATCCGTATCCAGCTGCTTTCTTGAGGTCATCGGGCCATCTAAAAGGGAGTGTCAGAATTGAATCACCGAACAAGACACCGAGTATTTATTTCATATCATATATATCTTGATACACAAGCATGCATGCAAGAACCGATAAAATGTTTCCTCGTAGCAGAAATTATGCCAATAATATGGCTCTACTTTTTTGCCAGCTATGGATAAATGTTTATACATTCCATTCACGGTACCGAGGAGACGACAGCGTGGGTATATCGCACTCCGCTCTGGTGTGCATGGTGCCCCTATAGTGTACACCACTAAGCTGACCTACCGACTAAAAACCACCAGTGTTTCCACTTCTGTGGTGATGCAGTTTCAGGAGCGATTTTTTTCCTTTGTCTGCTACGATGCCACAGACAGGAAGATACCTCTTAACCATGGTTATGGCAAATAATAGCAGACATTTTTAGGTTAAAATATATTTTTTTTTAAAGGAAAAAATTTATCTCCGCTGCCTAGGTGGGATTATTTATTCCATTTTAAAAATATTTAAGTAAAATTCAGAACCTCATCAAGTTAGCCGAAATCAACTATAGTTAAATAATAATTATAAAATTAATTGCAAAAGCCACTTTTGAAATTAATTTATTATAACAAATTTCAAACGCGCATAAATCTTATGAAGTTATGATTGTTTAATTGCATTCATTTTGCCATTTTCAATTATATTCTGATACTGAGATGAAACACAATCGTTTTTTATTTTGTAGTGGGCTAAATGTAATTTATTATCAGTTCTACATGAACTGATACAATTGTAAACAGAACCAAAATATTTCAAAATAAGATCATAAAATGCATAAAAACTCTTATCCTATTGAGTTTTATGAAAAATTGTTTCATTGTACCTTGCAGTCGACAAGTAAAATCGGGATATTTTTTATAATTAGAGTTATTAAGGTTCTAACCCCATGATCATTAAATTGACCATAACAAAATGCTCGAAATTCAATTCGAGACCATTTAATATTACTGACATAATTACATGTATGTATAGCATGGTATACAGCGACGACGGTAGAATAGGGAATGAATTAGGTCCCCTATCACGTTGATTCATTTGATGCACCCCGCTGTAACCTGCACATATTTAATATGTATTCAGCAATATTATGCCAAAACTAACTAATAATATAATAACATGTTTATACAAAAACTTATTTTAAACCGTCTCCTAAATGCATCCAAGATGATTACTTTAATTATGATCCTAATGGCCTCGAGACGGCCACATTTGCCGAGGTTGTGAGCCCGCGTTTGATTAATGCATTGCAAAAAACTGCATAATAAAACCTGCAACAAAGACTGCTGTGATTCAAATTATACAGTCTTTTGGATTAGGACCCTCGATATTATCAAAATTCGAATAAAAAATAATATTTTCGGATCGAAAATTAATACAAGTTGGAAGTTTATTGTGTACTATTTTGTGCCTACGATATCGTCCATGTGGACTATTCTTCTACCTCTACATTAAAATAAATACGATACTTTTGGCATTAGAGATAAAAGATTTATATCACAATAAATCATTTGATTACTAACATCCCGCCCCGTCTTTGCGCTTGTCGGACACTATCCATACTAATATTATAAATGTGAAAGTCTGTTTGTTTGTTTATTTGTCCTTTAATCACGTGGAAAGAAACGAATAAAATCCTTTTTTACGAGAATTGTTTATGGTCTGGAGAGCAACATAAGCTACTTATCCCGGATCATAGTACCCACGGGAAAAAAGTTTTGACCACGCGGGTTATTAAAAGCATCTAGTAAAACAGCTAGTAAGTGTATTTTACTTTTTTTTTTCATTAAACCGCATCAAAATCCATTGTCTGATTTCGGATGTTTATCCGCTAACTTCCACGGGACAGATGCAGAAACAGACTCTGTTTGGTATTATGTACAGACATTATTATCATCCATATCTTATATTCTTGACCGCAATTTATTCTACTTATTATACTTAAACATGAACCTTATAAAGTTATTGCCCTGTATTTAAGAGTTGCCTAATATATTCTGCATAATAATATATCATCTTTAAACATCATCAATAATACAATCATAATTATAAGCAAGTGGATGAGAATATAATAAAAACACACATTATATAAAAACAAATACATTTTTATAGAACATCATCAAACAATTCAAAAATATTGTTCAGCAAGGACAAGGTGCTACGGCGTAGCAAACCTCTACGGATATAATATTCCACAGGAGACAGCGTTGAACAACAAAATTATATGAAAATATTAGTTATTCCATTAATTTATATAATTACTGATAATAATTAATAACATTTAGTTGTAGAAATATATTTATATAAAATCTTACTGATTTACGTATGTCATTAATTGTTAATTAAATATTCTAAAATTATACTACCTGTCATTGTCTTGTGGTAATTGTTTTCTATCAGGTGAGCCACATGCTGGTTTGCCCCCCCCCCCCCTCCCCCCCCCCCTACTTATATAAAAAAAAAACTATTTTGGACTATTCCAAAAACGCTATGCTTTTTTCTTCCATTTCCTTATCAGCCGTCATATTTGTAGCATCGTATTTCATGATTTTCCATTGTAATAATTTCATCCTTTTAAAATAGACTTGCCCATCAAACAAGTCAGTCATAAGTTAATAAACTTTTAAGATCGCAGATCATTCTAGTTTTGTGTATTTTCCAATACTGATAAATATTTTTTATAATTTGAAAACATTGTCAAGTAGTCTAAATATAGCGTAGTCTCATAGATATTTTAAATGAAATTTACAAAGACCTCCTACGAGCTTACCACCACTTTACCATCATTAAACTTAAATTCTTTTTTTGGACATTCAACATTATAAGCAGGAGTTCTGATGGTGCCGCTCTACTTAAAGGTCGAGTACAATTTAATGTCCCTTTCAATTAAAATATGTAGCATTTTTTATCCTCACTGTATAGACCTAAAGTGCCTTTTAATGAAAAAGTATTTAGCTGTGGGTGTTAATCTCCATCTTGTTTTGGAAAGACTGCACACTCGTCCCACACTTTGGCTGGTCCGGACCAATAATATCTCAACGATGAAACATTAAACGAGCACATTCTTTATAAGTACAAGTTTAAAATCCTGTCTTTAGAAGCCTGATCTAAGTCTAGATCATGAATCTAATTGCCTCTAGTATAGAAGCACTGCTCTGATTCAATTCATTAGATTCTATATTCCCTTCTTTATCCTTTAATAAATTGGACTTTCCTGTTTGAAGGCATATTCTGTGTACCCTGTTTGGACACTCTGTAGTTCTCCAGGGGCCCTACCGCCGAAGTTGAAGCCGAATTACTATCGGATTTTTTATTCTAAAAATTGGTCTTAGGAGAAAGTTATTGGTAAACATTTTCACCTTAGTCGGTAGAGCTCTAGGGTTTCTTCCAGCCAAGCTAAACATAATTACCAACAATCTGAGCAGTAATGTCAGTTTCGTATTCAAAAAATCCGATGGTAATCGGCTTCAATTTCGGCGGTAGGGCCCCTGAGGCCCTACCGCCGAAATTGATTGGTCCCCCTGGCCTGGACACGCTTTTCTAAGAGTGTCGTTAGTCACAGAACAAAACAAATTAAATACTTTCAAAATGCTAAATATATGTTTTTTGACAAAATTTTACTCCCTTTGAGGTAAGCACTGGTGAAAGAATGCTTTTCCTAAACCGTGACTGACTTGATAGAAAAGTGACTTTAAACTACACCTCATCATACAAATTCATGAACTAATTTAATCTTAAATTTCATTAAGTAAACATCTTTCAATATGTATCCAATTTCTGATCAATGAATGAATGATCAATGAATTAACTGTTCTATAACATAGAAAATTAGTCATTTTTTTTAAATAGAGCTGATTTTTCCATATCTTTATTAAATACTATTATGATTAGGACTTCTAAGTCCTTCAAGTTAGCTCACACGTAAAAGAAAAAATAAAATAATTTTCCTATGAAATACAACAAGCATTCATAGGAAAATTGTCCTACTTTTTAAATTTATTTTTAAATAGAGCATCTTTATTAATATTATGATTATGACTTTTAAGTCCTTCAAGTTCAAGTTAACTTCCACGTAAGAGCATGTAATGACTTTATAGTAAAAATTTACGATTTATGTCTATTTTTGATTGTAAGTAACAATTTGTTCATATAATGGTATCTATTTTTTATGTAAATCTGAAATTATATTTTAAGCACCTAAATGGTTAAGCTTAGTGCATAGGAGCATATTTGGCCATAAACACTTACTGACACTAACATCATTATAATAAACAGAAGAAAATACTTAATATAGAATGTTAAAGTAATAAAATTTTGATACTATAAATTTTGTTCGACATTTCGGTTGATTCCGCACCACACAGCACAATGGTAACCAAATTAATTACATACAATATATTTGTTGCTCTGTAGTTAATGGCGGATAGAAGTACGTTGTTTTAATTTTAAATAAAGTTGCCTTACGATTTACCTTTCTTATGTGTATTCTTCAGTTAGAGCAATCAAAACTTTTAAAAGCATTTTAAATAAAATAATAACATTGCTATCATTTAACGGCATCATGCGATGAAGCTAGGTTTTATTGCGACCATATCTAATTTCCACGAAACAGTGGTTGTGTTGTACGGCGCGGTGCGCGGGCGGGGTTGACGTCACGTGCCCATTGCATCCGCCATTTTGACCAAATTCTAATTGCTAGATAATAAGCGTATAACATATTTCACACCGGAACATTATATATAATCACATTGTGATTGCAATAACAGTGTGAATTTTTGTCAAGGAAGTTTCTTTCGAGATAAAATGCTAATCTCAATGTCAATGCTCTCTGGAAACTATCTCATTTAAGTATTCTTTTGTTGCTTTTTTGATGGATCGCCTCAATTAAAAAGATTTTGCCTTGATTTTCATAGTGCCTTCTGTTTTATGCTTAGGTAGTGAATGAGTTTATCATAGGTTTAATAGGAGAATAAATAGTTGTTAATAATAGTAAAATATGGTTGGCGAATATTTTTAAATGAAAAAATGTTGATGTCCTGATCTTGGCTAACTTTTGTAGACTTATTGTTGTTATTTAAAATAATATTATTGAAAATACTAGTGTCTGATAGTATTATTCTATTTGTAGATAACGTATCTATTGCTCAAAACATGATCATTTGATACAAAAGGTGGTAGAAATTTCGTCTGTTTCGCTTAGTTTCTGCTAAGCGTCTTAGAATTTATCTACGCAGTGTTCTTGACACTGGATAGATAAATTCTATGTCTATGATAGATCTACGCAAGTTTAAATTCGCAAGACAAATCAAGTATTCACTTAAGCATGACCAATTAACATAATCAATAAGTGTTAAAATGCAACAGACGGCTTCATAAGAACATTTTTAATTGAATAATTGCCGTGTATGTCTTCTTTAAAGTCATAATTATCAGTTCCTATAATTTTGCAGTAAAATACGCTCGAAAAACTTTCTCTATTCGTCCATAAACTTGATATTTTAATTAAAATGTTGTATGTTGTTACAAATTGCTAAATGTGTTGAGTTGAAAATGTACTGTGTAACTATTTGTTTAATTTGCGAAATTACGTAGCCCACATGCTCGTATTTTTGATCAGAAGCAAGGCGAAAAGGAAACGTCATCGATAGTCGGCTTCGCATCGGAACTATGGCGCTGCGGACGTTCGCGCCAAGCTCTCGTTCAATCGAATGGCCAAAACCGGCGCAGGCTGTGGCGCGAAGGTTCCGGATTGGTCGAGACGGACGGCGGCGCGGCGCGCGCGCAAGGCCGCCGGTTTTCCCGCGAACAATGCCAAATGGTGCATTTGTCAAGGTGAGTTCGTTCACCGCCGACGCCGGCGCCGCGCGCTCCTCCACGGACTCGGGCTCGGTCGCTCCGCGCTCGCGCCGATCGAAGGTCGACAGAAGTCAGCCAACCGAGCGTTTATTTCACCCGCGCCGCGCTGAATCTACATTCATTAGCATCCGCCGTGAATTACAGGTGAAAAATATCATTATAGCTTTAAATTCAATTTTTCTTCGGATATTTTTTCATGTCGGAAGGATAATTAATTCGTTCGTTGCTATAATTACAATTTTGCATGTACAGACGTGTTATTATTGTGATTCAACTCTGTAGACTGCTTTTTCTGAACGGAAATGTATTTTCTTTATTATTGCATCGATATTAAAATAAATTTACTCAAAAAAATCTACATTCTAAGCATGATGAAGCATAAGAACTATGGAAGGGGTTAAGTGTCTCACATGCACGTAGTGATGCTATGAACAGCGGGTATCTGACGAAACAGAGATAGGACAATGTGATACTTTCAGGGGAAGTACATTCACCTTACAGAAGACTGCAGCCATAACAATATCCTAGAGGCTGATCTGACGAGTAAGTAATGTCACGAGAACGCTCCTGAGGGCTGCTATATTTGGTGCCAACCAAGATGGTAAAGGGTTAGCCATAGTTTATGTGTTGCAAGCATTACGGTAACCCGTTAAGACAGGCGAGCTGTTTGCTCGTTTACCAATCGAATAGTAGAAAAAAGATTCATGAAATACGTTGTTCAGACGCTTACTAGCAAAAACAGTAAAATACAACTCTCACTAAACAGTCTCGACAGAGTCGATTGTTTTTTCCTCGTCTGCCTCGTGCACGAGTTTATTTAGCAATGTCGTTGTAGGTATTGCGCTTTTTTACCTCTAATTATTTTTTTGTTAGCTAGTAGTTAATATGAAAATAAACTCAAGTCTTGTAGTTGTATGATATCAACCTTATACTAAGAAAAATGAATATACATTGCAGTGGTTTTTAAAATGCCTTGTGTAAGAATAATGTTGTGTTTTTCCGAATATGTCGATTCTACCGTAGTTCTAAACCCCTCTATCTATCTAGTCGGTTTATAAAATAGTACGAATATGACATTATGCTAGTATAAAATGTGTCATTTTGCCAACGTAACATTATTTACCGAGAAATACCTTGTAATATCGCTTAACTCACATGTACTTGCGATTGAGTAAAATAAATATTTGTCTTTCTTTAACATTTTTGGTAAAATTTACATTTTCCTTAATAGATCTAAAAAACGGTAATTTAAATATGTATTGTATATATTAAAAAATAGATAAAAAGCAGATAGCAGAAACGATGTATTTATTTATTCCAAATAGATTTAACATAACAAATAATAAATTTCTTTGTTATGTATCTTTTTAATATATTTAAGTATAATGTCAGTTATCTAGTACCCATAACAAGCTTTGCTTAGTTTGGGACTAGATAGCCGTGTGTGATTTGTCCAGGAATATTTATTTATTATAATTTTATTTATTATACACCTATGTAAGTGATCGAAGACTTACGGGATAAATAAGAAGAAGAAGACTACACCAATACAACTATGGATACGTGGATACAACCGAAGCATAGACCAAAATCAAAGAAGAAAAATGTCAAGTGCTACGCCCGGATGAAATTCCCGTCGGCCGGTAGTTAATAGGTCGGTGGGATCTTCGTCCGTTTGTATCGCTGATATGTATTTTCATCGTACATCGGGACACGGACGAAGCCTGTATAAAAGAAACAAGAATACATATCTAAAAAATTTGAAGCAAGCTTTTATTAGTTGTTTTTAAAAAAGAACTAAAACTTATCTTACTGTGTTTCACTTATCAAGCTCTTTTATTTGATACCCAAAGGGTTTAATTTTATTTTAAAAGTATATTCAAAAGAAAAATATATATTTAAAAGTATATAATTTAGCTAATCATGTATTGTCATGTAAAACCTAATAAGTGCGTCAAATTTCAGTCCAGTCAGACACTGGAAAGTGGGTCAAATTAAACTTGCAAGATTTGATTACACCTCGGCGAAACTAAATAAAAGCTTGTTAAATATATTGACACGATATTGCGAGTTTGAATTGTGTAATTATTATATGTACAGTGTGTCCCGGGATAAAAAATAACCCTGAAAGGGGGTGAAAATAAATAAAAAATGATCGCCAAAATAATATTTAAAAACACATTTTATTTTTTATTTTTATGATTTAAGATTTTTATTTTTCGGACTCTATGTATCGTGAAAATTTCAGTGCAAAAAAAAAAGAATATTATGTTGTACACACTGTATATTGATTTAATTAAAAAGGTCTCAATTATTATATTCAAGCGGTCTCTGATTGTTGAAAGACATGTTGTGTTTTTCAAGAATTTGATGCGAACTACATTACACAGTTACTAACGTCATAATTTTCTGTTTTTTGTCAACCTACATAAAATATTTGTTATTGTATTCATTGTTATCCTTATCTTAGATTATAATATTAAAGCAGGCGATAAATCTGTGTATTACAAATTTGTATTAGAACAATTTATAATGTGACTGTTTGTCTTTAACAAATATATAAATAAAACAAAACGCAAATAGTAAAATACAAAGTAATTGTTGGAGCTAATATCCGTTGCAATGGATTTTATTGACATAATAATTATGTTACCCAATAAAATGTACTTAATACTTACATCTTACACTGAACTGAATGGAATCTAACTAAACCCCAAAAAACGTTATATATTGTTGTAGTATTCGCTAGGATTGTTTAAAGGGACAAATGTATCTATCAGCCTTACGCCTACATTTGAGGACATAATATCACATATTATTTATCTGATTCTATGAATATGACATCCGTAGTTATTAAACAATAAACTAAAGGCTTATTTGTTGCTCCCAGGTTATATAACGTCAGTACATAAAAGACCAAGCTTTGCTCGGTGTTTTATTAGGAGAAATGGCTTTTTCTAGAACCATGTAAATAAAGTAACACGAGAAAAATCTGTTTCGCAGATTGGGACCTGTATATATGTGTGTGTATATGTATGTATATATGACTGTAATATAATAATAATCTCAATATTTTATTGAGACCTGTAATGAGACACGGCTGCGAGAATACTGCCCACATCTAGTTTTTTATATAATTATATTTATGAATGAGGGAATACATTTTTACCGAAGTAGCTATCATGCGTATAAATGTAAATGCGTATAAAAGTAACAAGCTGTGTACAGCTGACTGCGGCCAAATGCGCACGCGCAACCATAACTTTTATAGATCTTTACATATGTTGTTGTGAATGGATTACATTTTATGTTAACAAATGAATATCCTTTAATCTGGACTACAAATTAATATTATTTTAATTAAAAATAATAGCGACCACATTTTGATAGGCACCTCGGTAAAAATGTATTCGGTACCTAATTCTTAAATATATGAAAAAAATAGACTGATTAAAAACTAGATGTAGGTAGTACTTAGACTATTTATTATATGTGACCTGGCTAGATCGATTTTTCGCTTCCGTTAACCTTATAACCTAAATATAACTTATAATATAAATAACCGGTAAGCCTTATATGCATTGTGAATTTCACTGCAATCGTTAGAGCACTTCGCGAGATCGTCATAGCAATGATTTATATATACGTACAAGAATGGGGTAAATGTATATTTTCTAAAATTGTACAAAAGTATTAAAATGTCATGTATGATTATGTATATGTGTATAATTATAAATACATAGACGTATGCGTCTATGTATGTATGTAATTTTATGTTTTCATTGATATTTATTGTATGTATGTTCATTACCGTTATTTTATGATCCGCATTCGAGTGTTATAGCTTTTCCCAAAGGTGACTGGTAGAAAATGCTCTTAGCATTAATTCCGCATTTTGTAACCTTATTCTATGGTCAATAAAATTTAAATAAATAAATGTGTAAATAATAAGTAATATCATGAAATACACAAAAAACTTGAAATACACAACAAACATTAACATAGCTGTTATACGAGTATGTAGTACGTGTGACATCAAGTCTTGAATAAGCATTTTGTATGAAGCAGATTGGAGCATTTTCGGAAAAGCAACGGGAAAGTTCAAAATTGAGATTTTGAGATTGTAATATCTCGAGAAGAGTTTTTATGCTATCGAAGTAATTCTTTCACTCATAATTGTAAAACAAATACTATCGAATAGCATAGAGATGCACGCGACTTCGTTCGCGACAAAATTTTGATGTGTATATTGTCGGCCTGATCAAAATGTGATCTCTTCTCGACTCCGAGCATTGGAAGACACGTCAAGATGTCGTCCCGGTTGTTGTCATTAGATGGCAGCGATTAATATTAAGCCAAGTCGTTGCCCTGTGATCGGCTTGTAAATAACTGGCCACCGCCTACCCGCAATTGAGCGTGTTAGAGTAAGCTCTAAACCCCCTTCGATTGAGGGGAGACTCAGACTATATAAAAGGCTTCCTTTTGGGCGATGCAATTCTGGGTAGTAGAAGTCCAAAACAAAATTAAAGGACAATGATGGCTTAAAAACCGTAACATTATGACGTTATACATCACTTTTTTTTAATGTGAGAGATCACACGCATTGTGAGCTTTGATTTCTAGGCGGTTGAGGTTTGTTATCCTATGGTTCCTAGGTTCTATAATAAAAGAATTCAAACTCATGGTAAAGTCTACGGAAATATTTCAAATGTTTTCGCATTTCTGGACAGACAAACATTATATTTGTAGGCGAAAGCGTTTAAGTACTTTTTCAAAGTTAATGAACCACCTATCTAATTACTTATTTATTTCTTCTAATACCGTTCTATACGCAACATTAAATGATCGTGCAAGTTTCAGCTTTATTTTTAACTTAATCATTTTAGAATTTTTTTCCCTAAATTGGTCAAACCTTCTTGAGAAAACTGCACTAAAACTCATTTCACGAACTTTAAAAAAATCTTGTTCTAAATACACGATTTCTGTAAGATACTATTTTTTATGCTATCTCATAGAATCGTGCATTTTTTTGGGATTAAGAGTAGTTATAACTTATGTCACTATCCAACTCCTAAACTACCACTATAATAAATAAAATATTAATGGACAATTTACACAGCGCCATCTAGTCCCAAATTAAGCGCAAAGCTTGTATTACGAGTACTAGACACCTGATAAATGTACTTAAATATATTTTTTAATACATGTAATAGGTACATATAAACATCCAGACCAAGACAAACATACATGTTCATGCACATGCATAGAAATGTTTGTCTTGTGCGGAGATCGAACCCGAGACCACAGAGTCAAAGTACGTCAAAAGACCTTTTCGCGGGGTATACCTAATACGCAGAACGACCACTTCTCGTTATAACTAAACTTCATTTTCGATAAGCTTTTAGTCTAAGTATCTGTTTGCCTAAGTCGCCATTTGCCTACTTCGCATAATGATTACTTAGCTTTATACCTGAATTTTACATGGTCTATATGTCATTAAGCCTAAATAATAGCTTTGTATCTAGGAGGTACCTATACAAACTTCTTACTGTATTTAGCTGTCCACTTACAATTTTGAGTGAAATCATAGTTTTATTATATTTAGTGGCATGTTTTCGACCGGAAGAGGGTTTTTATTTCTAAAGTTAATGAAAAGTACAAGAAATACAGGGCTATGAAAGAAAATCCGCCCTAGCACATTGTTTGAATTCAGTATTTATAAGTGATATAACTCTAAAGTTTTATAAATGATACATGTAATTTAAGTTTATAAATAAAATAAAAATTGAATTAAATTTGATCACACCGTACCAAATACATCGTTTTAGTAATTTTAAAAAATACTTGTCTTTTTACTAGAAGTATATACCATAGTTTTCTAGTACAAGATGTAAATAGGGGTTAAGTTAAGAGCTAAAAGACTAAATCTCAGTTGGTCTGGTTATTATTTGGCCTATAAAAATGTTGGTCTATATCGAAGTAAGTCTAACTAGCGTTATGCCTACTTCTACTTTTGGTTAGTCATAACGCGAAGTGGTCGTTCTGCGTATTAGGTATACCCCGCGAAAAGCAAATAATAAATGGAAAAGTGAGTTTGTTCATATGTTCCGCTTTCACGGCCATACTACTAATCCCGATTGTCATGAAATTTTACATATTCCAGAATAAATAACTCAGTACCCCAGTAACTGCTTGCTCCATTTGACCGCATACAACGAAGAACAGTTCGAAAGTAGATGATCTCGGATCGACTCTCTCTCTCTACACGTAGAGATGTAGCGTGTCTTTGCGTCCTATGCAAAATATTTATGATTGATTTGATACCTGCTGCCGAGTTTCACTATCGTACAACTCGCCATTAATTAAAATTCCATCTATATCATCTTGATAATCGACGATCTACTACAATATGTTTCCTAGGAATGAACTTCCCTCAGCGGTATTTCTCAATAATTACGACATAGGAGCCTTCAAGAACAGAGTCTGTATTTCCCTTAAAAAGCTGGGAACGGATCGGCGACCCCTTGGTGTTGCTGATACCTATGGTCGGTGGTGATTCCCTCTCATACAAAAAAAAGTATCTTTCACCCCGATGAAATGAAATGCTCCCGAATGATGAAAAAAGTTTGCACGATAACCGACAGCCATGCGGGCGAAGCTGGGAGCGGAAGCTAGTAAATTATAAAAAAAGTAAGACATATCTGAATGCCAGGGTAGCCAATGACCAATCAAGTATTTTCAATATCATTTCCATCCCTATGTTTTTTCCATCCTACATAGGTATGTACATTGTACTTATGTAAGTACTAAAAGTTATGTAAGAAGAATATTTTACCTGTAATATACATTAAATATATGGAAGTGGCAAACAATAGTATTTTATGAAAGTGTTGCATAATAAGGGTTCTTAAAACACGAGTGCGAGTTTCACATGAGCCGAAGGCGAATGTGATAATAGCATCACACGAGTATTTTAAGACCTAATTATGTGCAGTTTCATACACTAGTTTATCTAATCTCATGGAATAGATGATAATAATATTTTTAATCAAACCATGAAGTTAATTTAACAGCTTTATTTCTTACTTATTACCATTATACCATTTGCAGATCGAGCATGCGTGGTGCGCACTGCGACGCGTCGCGCGGCGCCGCGTTCACAGAAAAAAATTTCTAAGTTCCAATGCAAATACTTTGCAATCTCCATAATATATCTGAACCCAGGGCTGAAGCTGCATCGAAATGGAAAAAAAGTTATTTTTCGATACAGTTGTCCATTAAGATCTGTATCAAAAAGTAACCTTTTTAAATTTATTTTGATGGCTTTGACGCACAATAGACTGATATTGAGATTCTGTGTTTATTCTGTGTATATCTCTAAATTTCAGTATAAGAGTAGATAAACAATTTTTATGTATGTAAAATTTTCTTCAAATTTACACAAAGTCCTCACCTTATCCATTCCCTTCATTTTCCTCTCCACGATTAGAAGATGTAGCATATTAAGATCCAGTCTGCAAAATGAATACATTTTCTAGAAGTTTAACCAGTTCACGGAATTTCGCCATCTCTACTGTTACTCGCATATTAGCACGGTATAAGTAATAGTACCTACTAATATTAGATCACTTAGGATCATCCACATTCTCTCTCTCCTCTATAATTTGATATTTTTTCCAGCAGCAACAGTAATACCTTCGTGACAAGTTCATGATAAGATAGGTTCTATCATGAACTTCTACCTACACCAACTTCTTTACAGTAAGAGCAGCAAAACTGGAATGCTCTATCTAATGGAGTTAGAAAGACTCCTTCAATTCATATTTTCCTTCAATATGGTTATGTAATTAATATGGTCTTGATTTGGATACAATTATAGTTTTACTTACCTAGGTATGTAAGTAGGAGACAAACTTTTGTCATGTATGACCTATGCGTACGAGTATATAAGTCAACACAATTTTGTTCATATACGTCTTAAGTACTTTACCCGTCTCTTTGATATCTCAAGTTCAAGAGTGAAATAGGCGGATATAAGTGACTCACCATCATATCTTTTAGCCTAAACCAACTTCACCTGACATGTTTTAAGTTACGTCCGACTTATTTTATGGTCGATCAAAGTTTGGTGAGAAAGTCCATCAAGTAAGGACGACATTTTTAAAAATGGAATTGACGATTGGTTGAACAATAAATCTATCTATCTATTAGATATAAAATTCTCGTGTCACAATGTTAGTTACCATACTCCTCCGAAACGACTTGACCGATTTTAATGAAATTTTATATACATATTTAGTAGGTCTGAGAATCGGCTAATATCTATTTTTCATACCCCTAAGTGATAAGGGTTGTCCACAGTCCACCCCTAACATTTTTTTAAATTTCTTAAACCAACATTTTTTTTTTTTATAATGTGGCATTAACTTCAAATTTGTCACCCTTCTACCATCAACCCGTAAATTTGTATGGCAAAACAGCGTTTGCCGAGTCAGCTAGTAATACTATAACTTCTTACGGCATTAGCTACATAAACGTAATATTATAACTTCTTACGGCATTAGCTACATAAACGTAATATTATAACTTCTTACGGCATTAGCTACATAAACGTAATATTATAACTTCTTACGGCATTAGCTACATAAACGTAATATTTAACCTATCTATCAACTAGTCTTTATATAGCCTTTATTTAGCGTTTTTTGGGAAAGTTCAAAACTATGATTTTCAAGTTATCATATCTCGAAAAGTTTTTCTTCATTATACATATATCAGTGACCATATATTCAAAATAGTCCCTAGTCAAGTCTACTAACTACTACATACAGGATAAATAAAACTGCAAAATTGTATTTTTTTTATGATTTGCTTAGATCGTAAATCCGTAACCCATTGATTCCGAAAAATAAAATATGCATTATTCTACCATCCAACCAGTGGTTATAAGGATAAAATTCTTTGAAGTAATGCGAAACGACAATCTAAAAGAAAGGGCTTCTTTTCAGAAAAATACAATTTTATTTTTCTTACATTTTACCTTAACTAATCAATTGTTCAAAATCATAGCCATTGTTGTCAATTATAATAGTGGATAGTTGGATTCAACATCTCAGATGATGGTGCATTCAGCACTCGCAAGCATTCACACGATTACAAAAGTCGATGCGTATTGAAAAGAAAAATAAGCATCACTTCGAATAAAATATGTAATAGCAACGACTATATTAATTTCTATACTCTTTGGTAATAGCCTCTTAACGTAAAATTTATTCTCGTGGTACGGGTAATAAATGTATAAACACTTCAAAATAATAAGGTCTACCGCAGTGGAAATTTATCATAATTCTATGGTTTTTATATCTAACTATAAAGTAGACTTTTCCTACAAATCCATGTGACTGTAAAACGGTGCAATCCCCTTATATAAGTTGTCGAAAATAATATTTTGTAACGAAAGTGTATCTATCATATTTATTTTTAATGTATCATTAGTTTTCTTTACGTGCCCTCCGAAGCATACAGGAGCTCGAGATAAATATACCCATCAATGGATAGGCTACGGTCGACGTTGCTTAACTTGCATGTTCGATTAGACTGACACGCTCACTGACGCCATCGAGCTTCTCGTCCACATCCTTATTATTGAATGCCTAATTAAAATATTTACCCACCAAGTTGTATGAAAATCCGGCAAGTCAATTTCAAAACAAATGCCAAAACGGTAACCCTGTTCTGAGAGGTTCTGCAGATCAGGCAGAAGTATTCCACCGCGATACGCATGATTGTTTGCACTTGACGTGATATAAAAAAATACATATCGCCGGGAAAACTTTATGTAGAGAATAATCTAATACAATTTTTTTTTAGATAGAAGATAAAACGGGTATGCCCGTAAACTGAATCTTTACAATACCTACCTACTTGTCAATCGTGATTGCAAATCTTCAAAAACAAAATATAACAATTTTTTTTTGTTTTTCCTTATTGAAAATGCCTGTCTTATATAAAGACACTGCTTTGTTTTCCATGTAAGATTTAAATCTATTTCTATTACTTTTTTTTAGATTTTACGTTTCAGGAGAGAGGGAAGTTTGGATGGCAGGTGGACGGTATTTTTAGCAGTTTGTAAGAAATGACGGACGGCCAGAGATATCAATGTCATCTAACAATGTATCTAGATCATAACAGGAAGGAGGTACTGGTTGAGGATTTTCATGGATGGATGGATGAAGGTCTTCATGGATTGCGGTATTTCCGTTGTGAACATTTGCCGCCTAATGCTGCCCACCAGCCCGGACAAATACCATCCATCCATATCATCCATCTTCTATATTGAAAATTCCATGGGTAAGTGTATTACTTGTCCGAGATAGACGTATTTATACCAAATTTAATTGCGGAATTTGAAACGACCTATATGTAGCAATGTCGACTTTGATACCGGGGTCGCGGGTTCGACCCCCGCATAAGATAAATACTTGTGTGCATGAACATGTATGTTTGTCTAGGTGTTTTCTGTAGGTACGTCTAGGTGTATTTTCATTCCGGCAACTCTTAAGAGCCCTATTACATTTGCACGCTGACGAGCTCTCGCGCAGTACTAAACCCGCGGCCGCCGGTGCATCGTTTTTTGTAGTAATTTTGAAGTTATATTTATCGTTTTTATTGAAATAAGATAATAATTTCATGCTACAAAGTTTATTCATCATGAAGTAACAATTATTCTCGTATAAATTTTGCTCAATAATATTATCGTTTATTCGAGAAATTAACAGTTTACTTAAAGCGATTTTCGAAGTTTTTTTGGTTAAAAGAATGTTTTTTTTCTATAATAAATCAATGATATTTCAAAATTCCGAGGCCGCGATGTACTTACTATACGACTATATAACAAATAACATTCTATTTTTTTTATTTCATTTGTTTGGAACAGTAGTACAATCCAGGAGCTCAAAATAGTGAATGCGCGCATTTTATGAAAATCTTTCTCTGCAATTTTGGGTTTATTTAAAAAGTTAAGCAAAATTTACAAAAAGCGAGGCCGCTACGTACTATGCCAATAGCTATTCTGTACTATTCAATAAGTTAATGTATTTTTGTTTTGTTTGTACGCAAAAATCACAGTCAAAATGTAATATGGTTCTTAATCATCCTACTGCTGGAATTCGGGCCTTCCGTCAATCGAACGGGTTTAGACTCTAAACCCGTTCGATTGACGGAAGGCCCGAATTCTAAACTTTAGAGCATATTCCACCATGCTGCTTAGCTACGGGTTGGCAGAGAAAAAAAATGTATTCAATAGTAATACAAGCATAGCAACTTTGCTTAGTTTGGGATTGAATGGCAGTGTGTAATTTATCCAAGAATAATATTTGTTTATGTCTTAGGTATAAAATAATTCATTATAATTATGATGATTTTTTTCTTGGCAACATTCAAAATTAGGCACACAGCTCGAGAAGCAGCATTGAGATATTTTAGTATCTGACCTAGATTCTCCAAAGATTCACATATAATTACCACATCATTGGCAAATTGAAGGTGTGAGATGCACTTTGATATTAATGCAGTGTGTACTGCGTTCTTAATGTGACTTTCAGAGCAGCAGTGAACGGGTTAGAAGAGATCACATCTCCTACTTGTACTCTCCGTTGTAGCAGTGAAATGAAATGAAATTATTTATTCTGTCATTAGGCTCTTGTGAACACTTAGACACGTTTTATATCCGGGTAGTATTTTTATATACGGGTAGATACGGGTTGATGATGATGATGATATCTTTTTTATAATTATAGTTCTGGTTTCTAGTGGTGGCTGGCAGTGGCGTACCTAACTAGACGCGGCCAAAGTGGGCCCTCGCTCACGGTCTCGCACTTAAAGGGGTTACGCGCGAAGCTCCTTGTGGACGTCTTAGAATAAAACGCCGTGAACTATGTACCTCCACCTCACAGAATACCGCAGCCAAATAACAATTCCCTTGAGGGTTGTTGTGTTCCTGTCAATGAGTGACGTCACCAGAAAGGAAGGAGATGCTGCGTTAGCAGCGGGGGTGGCAGCGCGCGAGCGTTCTTTCATGTTGCGATGTAACCGCTGCTTCACATCAGGCGGGCCGTATGCTTGTCTGCCACCCGCCGTAGCATAAAAAAAAGGTTGCTGCCCCGTACCTATTTACCGTCCCGTATAAATCATACAAAAAATCAATCGCCACGTTTATAATGGTGCATCATTTGAGACGGGTCGACCGATTCGGCTATTTTTTTTTTTGTGTTCATAAATTGTGAAGTCGAGGTTTATATAAAAGAAAATTAGATACACTGGTACATGGTCACAAATACCAAGCTAGCTGGTGAATGTCCGTTTCATATTTGTTTCACGATCACTACCGTCACCATCATTCACCACCACTACTCTCCAAAGTATGCTATATACGATGTGAGTCAGATATTTGGTCACAAGAAGAAAACCCTAACCGAATAACGTCACAAATTTAACCCAAATATGCAATGCCTCCACCTCACAGAATACCGCACTGCTGAATCAATCCTTGTTCATCCCACTGCTGGGATACGAGCTCTTCTATAAAGTTCGCACACAGGAGTTTAGAGCGAACTCCACCACGCTGCTCAATGCTATAATTTATTATATTGTCATTAGGTATATTTATATACTATACAATATATATATTTATATAATATTGAATTTACTTGAACATTGTTCTTTGATAGATTTAACGAAACGAGTATTCCGTCATTTAGCAAAAATTCAGCACCGTAAGCACAGTAGAAGTTACTATGTAACCTAAGGAGAGAAAGGGATGTAAAGGGGTTTAAAGTTGGTTTGGGGAACATAATTTGTTTGACTATCGTCATATAGATTGACCAATGCATATCACTGGTACTTACTCACTTATCGAGCGGAACCCTGGTTACGACCAAAGGATTCTGCTTACACTACAAGAAGCACAAAGAGCTCTAGAAGCATACAACAGAAGCAGTTGAAATAACTTTAAGTGACAGTAAACCAACAATGGCTGAGGCAATGCAACAAAGTATAAAGTCGTGAGAATAGCGCAAATAATAAGGTAAAACAAGGAAACAGCGAGACTGAAGTGGAAGAGGGTTGGTCAAGTAGCAAGAAAAGAATGTTCCTAGTGCGAAAAAGTCCTTACATATAGACCATACACCGTCGACACATGCAAAACCAAGGGGGAGAACGCAAATGTGTGAAGCAACTGAATCCTAACTGTCCAAAACAGTGATGATTGGCGGGTTTTAAAGGATGTCTATACCAAGAGATTGTTAGAGAGTAGGTAAAGAAGAAGATTTTATAATTATATTATTTTATATAGATTTATTCTTCAATAAAAATACTGAAACACGTATAGTGCCACAAACTTATCTGGCCCGGTGGCGGGGGCGGTGCGATCGACTTAAGTGTTGCTATTAAACGAAATGCCGCCCGTTTTAGAGTAAACATAAAAATCAAAGAAATATATACACTGTTAAAATAATAGCATTGATATACTTATTAATTGTGTTGTGTGGTGTTTCAATTAAATATATATTGCCTTCTATGTTTTGTTGATTAGTTTTAAAAATGCACCACGTTAAGTCGCGATCATAGCTATTATATAATATTAGAGAGTTATAATATTGCACAGAAACAACTCGTTGACGATTTTTTTATTGTAAGAAATGAAATATGTGTAGAAAAACTAATATGTATTTAAAAAAATAGACCTCAATGGAATGTGTATAAGCGGTAAGTAAATTAATTGTACCTGGCAATACTACATTCCAAGATGGCGGCTTTAGTTCTAAATTTGGCCACCGGGTCAGATAAGTTTGTAGCACTGTATGTACCACAGACATTCAATCTTTGAATGTCTGTGGTATGTACTTATTTTGGCTTAATGAAAATTCATAAGGGGTGAATTGAAACGTATATATATGTACGAATATGAAATTTGGACATGGAGTTGAAGAGAAGAAATGCAAGAAGATTTGTAATATTTTAATTATCACCTTCATCACTCCCTTATTTTATCCAACACTCGGAAAGTTTGGCTGATAGAGGTCTCTTTTAGAGATAAACCTGCCTTTATACATGATTGTTACGAATATTTAGTGTATATTAATGTATTGTTGTTATAAGTACAATGCAGATAATGCAAACAAACAGACAATAAAAAAAGAAGGAAACTGATGGAAGAAGATAAAGCGAAAAGGAGATGAGGTAAGCAAAAAGAGAGTAAACAATGAAAAAGGAGCGTTTTGGGAAATCTCTAAGGGTGCAAAATGGGGATTGAAAATTTGCATGAGATTAGTCAAAAAACGTATTTATTTAAATTTTGTGTATGAACTCTACAATATAATGGAACATGGCTGATATCAGTATTTTCAGGATTCATCATATATGGATACAAAATAAAGATTGTAAGTTTGTTTGGTAAAATATTTTTTGTTTGACTAAATAATAATAAAATACAAACTCTTTTAAACAAACTTAATATGTTTTCTTACCAGAAATTGTGCACCAATACTCTTCAATAAAAATTTATTACCTACCTACCTATCTATTTCTGTTTTAATGTTATGTAAATTTCATTACTTATGGGTGTAAATTAAGGGTCAAAAACGCAGAAAAATCTTTTTAAGCCCGGAACCTAATATATTACAAAACTGGGATAGAACTCATGAGATTGAAGAGAAGAAATGCAAGCATCAGGGAAGAGAGAAGTGGACAAGACAGCGGGAAATAGAGGGGTAGAAATACAAGAGAAAACTGTAAAAGAACATCGAGAGATACGGAAACCATAAGAATACTGACCTGAGGGATTTAGGAGAGTGAAACTTTGATCTCACTGCTCTACCACACATTTTATAACTAGCTGTGCCTGCGGCTTCGTCTGCGTGGAATCGGCTCTATCTCAAATAACGACACAGTTCCACAATACCAACGGCATCCCTACGACGCGGCAGCGACGACGCAGGGCGTCACTATTGTTTGACTTTGGTCTATTGGACGATGAGATGACATAACACATAATGTTAATCTGAATAAAGCATCATAATTTTCAGTAATTACATTTTGAATTATATGCGGGATTTTAAAACATATACTTAAACCAAAATTATTTTTTAATAACTTATTCAGTTTGTTTATTTGTTTAATAAATTAAAAAAAAACATGGATAATTTGCACATCGATATCTAGCAAAGCTTGTACTGTGGGTATTAGATATACTCGTACTGTAATAATATCTATGTACCTACTTAAATACTTTTCTTTTTTGTAAATACATACACAAAATACATAGAACACACCCAGAGCAAGACAAACAGACATGTTCATGCACACAAATTTTTGTCGTCTGCGGGGATCGAACCCGCGACCGCGCAGTGAAAATGGGCAATGCTAATTTAGGTAGGTGTGAAAATAAATTTACGTTTAACCAGCTGAACTTAAGTGTAGCCACAGTCAAAAATGTAAAAACGGCCAAAAATGTAGAAGCAATATAATGAACGGTCTATCGACATAGATGGGTTAGGTTAGGTTAGGTTACGCTTTTGGTGATCAAAAGCCGAACGAGCGTAGCGGTCCGGCCTCGATTTTCTTTTCGAAAGGGTGTGAGTACCTCACTTCTCTTTCTCCAAAAACAAGCGTGACTTTATTCAATTTTATATAGTAAAAAAAATAAGTCATACTTGCTATAGTCTCCTGCAAAAACCTCAGAGAGTTCATTGCACAATTAAGAATTCGCAGAAAGAAACTTCTTTAGTTATTTATTTTTTATTTAGAGAATCATCAATAGATTGTTTTTATATGAGAGGGAGGCAAACGAGCATGTGGGTCACTTGATGGAAAGCAATCACCACCGCCCATGAGATCAGCAACACCAAGGGGTCGCCGTTCCGTTGCCAGCCTATACTCCTTCCTAACGTGACCTTACTCAATCGCAGGAACATAACAAGGGAATTGTTATTTGGCTGCGGTATTCTGTGAGGCGGTGTATTTCCTCCAGGCGGGCAGCTTAAAATACGCTATGCCCTACCTCTGCTTTATCTAGAATATTTTTTCAAAACTTATCACAAAAACTGGGGGCGGTTCAGTACTTTAGAATTTAAGGAAGGTCGTTCCCTATGCTGGAAAAGTCATCGGATATCATCATATTAGAAGATAAAGTTATGATTTAGAGCTAGAACCATAACTTTATCTTCTAGCATGGCCATTGTTTTTTTTTTATTTACTTGTTTACTGCTGCTCAAGGTCTTTTGCGCGCTTTCTTTTTTATTATCTGTGACGTATAACATATAGGTCTATTTTAACGATATCCATATTATTATCGATTTCAAGGTCGACTTTGGAACCACGTGACACGCGTCGGCGGCAAGCGTCGCGCATCGCTTACCACTTGCATGCTAACTCAAACTATGGACTATGGTTCCAAAACAGTTCGAAGAAGTTCTTATGCTGGTTTGTGGAAATACTGATGAGAACAGCTATATGTAGGCCACCAAAGGGTTTTAAACTTTGAGTACAGAATGACATTACCTCTACCATCTGTTACTACCCACGACGTCATCCGCGTAGTTTCAAATACTCTATATTTTTTTTTCAGTATGGATACAAAATTCTGTAGGAAAAGGAACAGTTCTTCCAAATCGAGAACAGTATCGACCGAGTAATATATTTGCGTCGGCGCATCAATCTTTGAAAAAATCAAGTTATTTACCTTACCTACTTACTTGTTCGTTAGTTGGTAACAGAATCTCTGTTTCTTTAAACCAAGATTTATTCTTACAAATTATGTTATCAATGTCGGGATAGACTAATATATTTGCGTCGGCGCATCAATCTTTGAAAAAATCAAGTTATTTACCTTACCTACTTACTTGTTCGTTAGTTGGTAACAGAATCTCTGTTTCTTTAAACCAAGATTTATTCTTACAAATTATGTTATCAATGTCGGGATAGACATTGTTGACTAACTCTTGGATGTTGTCTATCAAAACAAGTGTTTTCTAGGTTAATCCTTCCATCACTTACTTTGTATTAACTCTCCATTGCCAACTCTTAGCCGCATCTCCGAAAAAAGCCTGTCCTCGCGTGAAAACAATGAAACCCTCGTATTTTTTATGCTCTAATTTATTGACGTGTGGAAAAATGTCGGATCTTTTTAGGGAAGCATTTATTTCGTCAACACGTGTTCCTCGAGTCATAACTGGTAGGATTTGACGAAAGTCTTCTGAGAACAGAATTGTGTACATCCACCCAAAGGTAATTTTTTGCCGCGCATATCGCGCATTGTCCTATCCAGTGCTTCCACAGTTTTAAGTACGCGCCGCCGGCCGGCCGGTGTGTGCCTTATTTCGGCACTGCCCAGGTCCCAGATCTTGATTTTAACTAGACAAAAAATTTGTCGTTAATTTGTCGAAATGCAACTTTTTAATTACGCATCGACCAGTTGTGTTTTATTTCCGACAAATTTCGACAAATTCAAGGCAACATCTGAGTGAAATCAGATTTTCGCTAGATGGTGTAGTTCTATTGGGCAGTGCCGAAATAAGGCTTATTTCGGCACTGCCACAAAAAAATACTTATAACTTTTTAACGGGAGGTCGACTAATTCTGATAATTGGTGTCAGAATTCGACAAATTGACGACTAATTCTGGGGAAAATCATATCTTCGCTATGTTTTGTAGTTTAGTAGATCCCGAGTGGGCTGTGCTGAAATAAGCCTATTTCGGCACTGCCACAAAAAAAACCTTATAACTCTTTAACGGGAGACCGACAAATTTTTTGCTTTGGGCGACAAATTTCGACAAATTTACGGCTAATTTTTTGTCTAGTTAAAATCAAGATCTGAGACTTGGGCAGTGCCGAAATAAGGCACACCCGGCCGGTACCGTCGCAACCGCTATGTCCCTGCATTTAAAATCAGTAATATCTTCGAAAATATTCATTTAAATTACATGCTGTAAAGGGCCATATTAAATCTAATAAAATCCAAATAAAATTAAGCCAAAAAAGCCAAATAAAATCGCTTCGTAAATAAGCCATTATTTCTCGTAAAAAGTAAAGGATAAAAAATGTTATTGTGTGTTATCTCTAATAGATAGACACATACCATCGCGGACTTTTTTTGTAGACTTTTTTAAGGTGTACATTATTGTACTTCATTATTTTGATCTATCTCGTAGGGTTCAGCCAGCGTATGCGATGTAACTGTAGGGTTGCCAACTTTTTTTACAAGAAATAAAGTATATTTATATCCGAGAAGAATATTAAACAGTATTTTAGAAAAATTAACAGTACTTTACTTATTTAATGTTTTAAATACATATTAACAGACTAATTTACACTAAATAATTTAACTGATTTACAGACTTTTTTAAAAACTTCATACGCAAATACAATTATAACTAAAATTTAAATAAATGAGAAACTCATTTTTATTAAATTAATAGTTAGTATACTATTAATGGCTAAATAAAAAAAAAATGTGTGAACGTCTAAGTCTGTAAACTAGTGTTAAGAATTTTGATGCTGAAAACAGTATCTTGTATACTTTATTTTTATTCAACAGTAAAAAGTATAATGTAGGGAAAAACAGTATAATACTGTTTTTAACAGTATAGTTGGCAACCCTAGATGTAAGCGCAAAAAAATATTTATTTACGACATCACATTAGAAACCTCTAAAATTACCCGTGTTTCTATACTATATTATGCATGTATTCTACATATAAACCTTCCTCTTGAATCACTCTATCTATTAACAACCGCATCATAATCCGTTGCGTAGTTTTAAAGAACTAAGCATACATAGGGACAGACAGACAGCGGGAAGCGACTTTGTTTTATACAATGTAGTGTTCTAGTACAGTACGCCAAAAAGTCTTTAGATTGGCTGTCATTTGTATTTTTCAAATTAATAATAATAATAATAATAATTCTTTATTGTGGTACATAGGTATGTAAATGTTGTCATTTATACAAAAAAAATTTCGATCGGCTATGACCTGCCACTGGGCTTACAATATGCATAGACATAAATACGTATTTAAGTTTAATTAATATGTACTTTAGCAACAGTTACGATTGTTAGATGTTTTGTCAAAACTATAGATCACTTCCTTGATACCGTTCCTATTCCAAAGGAGCTTCAATGGTGACATTCGTTTTCAGCCCAAATTTTGCATTACTGCTTTTTTTTTTATTAAATACGAAGATCTCCAAGGCCTTTTCAGTGGTAGATGCCTTCAGTGTAGGTACAGAGGCATATTATGAAGCACGTTGTTACCTTGAAAACACGTAGCGATCGACTCAAAAATATAGCAGCAGCAAACAAATAGATATTGTATAAATATACCTACGACTTTTGCGATCTAAAATATATATCGCGATTGTAAAAAAAGATGACGCGTGTCATGGTGTCTTCGTCGGAGACTGGAGTAAAGCTTTGGTCTCTTGATCGTAACGCATAACGCTGCGGTATGCGGCTTGCGTCGCCGGTCACATAGGTATATTCTAGACGTTTCTAGACGTCTTTCATAGAATAGTATGAAAAACGTCTAGAATGGTCTCTTGTTCCGTCGAACTATGCGTCAGCGTCAAAGGGTGGACGCGGTGAAGTGGGAGCGGGTACACCGCACTGCTGCGCACCGACGACGTTCTCGTTCATCGCTGTGTTGTGCGTCACGGGTTGACAATGGATTTATTCGAAGACAATTTAATAGAATTAATTCTCAATTATCCTTCCGTTTATAAAAATAATGACAAAAAACATGAAAGTGAAAGAAAATTGCTTGAAATTATTCATGTCGACACGTCTACTTTGGTTGCTGCGGCAAAATCAACAGACCACTTCTCCGCAGAGACGGTGACAGCTCAGCCTCGAGATTAAGGGCGGCCACACATTATAAGAAATTTCTGACAAAGAAAATCTCTCGCCGGATAAATATTGGATTAGATCTCGCATATTGTTAGAAAAATTATGACCGAGCGTCCTCTTCTGATGCAGACCGGATGTATGATGAATGGCGAAAGGCGTGCTTGCTTATTTAGTACTAGGCCACGCACACTATCAGATATTCGCGTCAGTTCGGGCACGTAGCCTGAGCTGAGCATAATAGACATATGAAGCACTGACTGGCTGGCTAGTGTCAACACGATTCTGCTGATTAGCTCAAAAGTTACCGGATCGAAATGTCTGATAGTATGCGTGGAACGTCTGCGTGCGTCAAATTTTTTTTGTCAAAAATTTCCTATAACATGCGACCGCCATAAACCTATATTTTTTTGTGTGCGCGGCTGCGTCATGCTGCCGCGGTGTGTACGCTTATTTTTATTTTATATAGCAACACTGTAGATAGATAGAATGTCATTGTTGATAAATTAATTGATAACAATTAATTACTGGGGCGAAAGGAAATTTTATTTCTAGGCACATGCCTAGAAATTTTATTTCTAGGCACATGCCCTTACTGCTATGCTTTTCAAGTATGGGGCCCAAGAGGATTTTCACTTGTATCCCCACTTACGTAGAACGGTGGCGCTACATAGCTCTACGAATCTTTGCAACTACATTTTTGTTTGTCAACTGGTCAAATTAACGCAATTTAATATCTATAATATATTTTAATGTCAATGAAGTTTTGGGAAGTGGATTTTTTAAAGTTTTACTAGACCTTTTAGGACATTAGACAACGTATGGCTTAAATTTATTATCACGGAAAACCATTTTATAACACGTCGATGGAGACACGAGGGAAAAAAATGTCTAGAATTTCTATCCCATAATACAAAAGGAGACGCACGCAAGTACTTCAAAATCCTCTTAGCCACACAGCCACAGAGGACTACAACAAATAACTGTTATACTTACAGGTAACAGGTGAGTGAGGATGGGGTGTCAGCAAGGGATATGAGTGTTATAGAAAGAAAATATCAATTTTTAAACAAATCAATATTATTTCCAATAAATTTATCAGTACATCCACATTGAATGCAATATTAATTTTACTCCATAAAATACAACATAAAGTCTTCGACAGCTCGGAACTAAACATAAGAACGAATATAAGATACGATATATTTACAATTTAGGTGGTATAAACACGAAATAAAACATTGAACGTAACAAAAATCAGTGCAACAATAAAATAATAAATATTTATAGACAGTGGACTTCAACGTGGTAAAGTTATAGTAAATCTAGAGATATATAATAAATCGTTAGTTATACAAGTTTGTTACAAAATTATCTATTGGCCTTCAATCACAGAGCTAAGCGACCGAGAGCCGACCGACAAAGTAAGGCTTGCGGAAGACCACAATTGTGTGAAAAATGACACAGACACTGGCGTGGCACACACGAGCTCAATGTCAATCGATAAGGCATCAACAACATAGCGCCCGCAACAAAATATAAAAATAAATAAACGAATCCCAGGCAATTTGTGAGTGGCACTTATAATAATGAAACCAAACAGCACACCTGCATGCACAAAACGCCTACTCTAACCTGTGAGTACCGCAACTACAACTCAAATTACAACGTTATACAATATCAAAAACTACAAAATATCAGAACTGCACGTTAAATGCGTACACAAAACATCGAGGGTCTAGCTAGGCTGGTTACTTGTAAATATACAAGATCTACTCGTAAAACGTGAAGCGCAGGAGCGCGATACGCTATGCAACCGAGTCTACGTCGATTCTATAAGACTAGAAAAATGCAAACGATTCGAAGGAGAACTGTTAAGTCCGTCGACGAGTAAATGCCCACATTATAAATGTATACAATTGATATGTTGTGCTCCCAAAAGCGATGCGGTAACACTGCGAAGCTCTGCTGCGGCCCGCGAGCGGCGACAAAACCTCATATAAACAGATGAACACACTATGAAGTATCGTTGCCTAAAATATTCAACAAGGGGGACTGCGCTGATTCGTTTAAACTTTTACCGTCGCTCGGCAGAAAAATTCAATAGATCTCGTACAACAATAATTTATCATAACTTAGGACAGTCGTTAGGCCTTAATATATAAAATGTACAATTACTTATTATGGCAGATATCAACAATTAATTTATATCTATCAATATGATACCGACATTTTTTACAGAAACGATACTAGGGATATATACATGCGATAACAACGCGCACCGCCCCCGCGGCCGAGGCCGCCGCCTCCACTAGTAAATGGCACTTTCGATACAAGCTCAATGGAACCCCTCGCTCGGCCGCGTTCTCGGCTCGCACCGGCCTCCGAATACGGTCGGGGCGTTCTACGGCGAACGACAACCGACTTCTATCATAAACACTATAGGTACTAAATTATACTAATCCATAAATACACCGCAACCCTCGGTCGATAACTATATAAGCGCGCATATATTATTCGAATCGTTAAGGTACTGGCAGCGGGAGGGCGGTCCGAGGCGGGGCGGCCGAGGTCGGAGAGTCACTCGAATTTAGTCGAAATCGTTACAAAAGATTAGAAGAATAGTGAGCAAAGAATCGTAACCGGGAAGGAGTCGAGCCGCGGGCGGGTCCGGCTCGCTACTTGTACCCGGGCGGGTCCCAGGTGGCCGTGCATCAGGAGATGTAGGGCAGCAGCAGCCAGTAGAGCGCGGCGGCCAGCAGCGGCGCGGCCAGCGCGAGCGCGCGCGCGGCCGTCCGCCCCGGCGCCGGCGGGCCCTGCTGCAGCGCGGCCAGCTGCGCCGCCAGCCGCGCGCGCTCCGCCAGCCCCTCGGCCCAGCGCTCCTTGGCGCGCACCAGCTCCTCCTCGAGCGCGTGCAGCGAGCCGTTGCGCAGCGTCACCTGCAGCCGCGACTCGTCGTCCAGCCGCACGAACTCGCCGCCCGCGCTCCACGACTCGTGCGGCGGCGTGCGCTCCTCGTCCTTGTTGATCTCGGTGGCGGCCGAGTCGGACTCCTCGTCCTCGTCCTCGTAGTCGAGGCGGAACATCTCGTCGATCTCTGCGGACAGCTTCTTGGCGTCGACGGTGTCGTCTAGGGCGGGCGAGGCGGCGCGGCGCAGGTCCTCGAGCGAGGCGGACGTCTCGACTGCCTTGTCCTCGGTGCTGGTGTCCCGCTGCGCGGCGCTCTGCAGCCGCTCGCAGAGCTGCTCCTTGGCGAGCAGCTCGAGCCGCAGGTTCCCGACGACGGCGGTGAGGTCGTTGATGTCGGCGTGCGTCGGTCTGAACGCGAGCTGCGCCTGCATCTCGGCCGCGCTCGACGCCAGCCGCTGAATCTCCGCAAGGTTCGCCTCCTCCGCTACCGTCGAACGCGTCAGCTGTGCCTGCAATATACATTGTCTTGTTTTAAATTTGTAATATAACACTTACAATTTAAAGAGTTTGCTGTTATTTCAGAAAAATTGGTAACCCTATGCTTCCATTATTATTTTTGAGTATGTCTTTTAAACCGGATTATAATCAAAGAAGTAAAATCTAAATATCGGGTCCTAAACAATTAGATATATAGATAGATACGACAATGCTTTATTTGCACTATACAAACTACAGAAACAATTTAGTCAGCATACAGAAAAAAATCAAATATGTACAACAAGGCGGCTTTACTGCTAAAAGCAATCTCCAAGTATCCAGAGCGGTAAAACTAATAATAAAAAAAGATCTGAAAAGATCAATAGAATAAATAATAATAATTCTTTTTGCATGATAATGCAAAAAGAAACTATTGGGTATAGACTAGAGTTAGAAGGCATCGTCACCCTCTGTATGTCGAGCGCATTGTTAGGGATCCCCTACACTAGCGTCTGTTGAGCATCGTCGTCTTGCCAGCGTAGCGTCGACGCAGCGTTGGTGAAACGGCGCCGCGACGCCAACGGGTCTGACTGAACTGAGCGGTTGCCGAACGCCGAGTTTACGCAGCGCCGGCGTACGTCGAGCACATTGTTATGGTGAGTACGCACCTGCAGGTCAGCGATCTTGGCGCGGCAGGCGTCGTCGCCGGCGTGGTCGGGCGGCGCGTCGCCCGCGTCGGGCTGCGCGGCCAGCAGCTCGTCGCGCACGGCGCGCAGCTGCTCGTTGTCGCTCTCGGCCGCCGCCAACCGCTCGCGGAGCACCTTGATCTCGTCGTTGAGCCCGCCCATCACGCGCAGGATGTTCGCGAACTCCACGCCCGCTTTACTCTGCGGACGTTACATTCAATTTGTGAATATTTATAAACAGTAAATACTGAGAAAATAAAATAAATTAGTTATTAGATTAAACCGTTGTTCCGATATTAAGCGAAGATCTTCACCTGGGGCCCTACCACTGAAACTCAAGAACTGAAAACCATTGGATTTTTTGATTGCGAAAATAAAACATCAGTTTAGATTGGTGGTAATTGTATTAAGCGTAGCTGGTAGATACCTCAGTGCTCTACCGAATAAGCTGATGATGTTTGTCATTAACTTTAACCTAAGACCTATTTTTGGAATCAAAATATTTGATCGGAATCGGCTTCAGCTTCGGCGGGCCCCTGGGCGGATGCCCAGTCGCTGCCTCCCTCCCTCCAACGCGACGAAAACTATACTAAATAAAAGATAGCTTGATCTCTGTGACATATGTCAAACTGACAATTGTAGGGTTGTCAGGATATAAAAAAATGTCGATAGTAATTATCGACGTTCCTTACAATTATCGATGCTAATGTAACATAAAATTGGGTTTAATTTAAATTACAAACGTTAATAAATTAAACAATTAATTTAATATAAAATACGTTTATTGTTTTAAAGGAGTACTCCAAATCCATATCTGAATCAGTTTTAGAATCAGTGTCAGAACAATCTTGTAAATTGATTATGAACTCTTGTTCGCAAATATTATCAAATCGGACGTCCCGCTCTCTTCTTCCATTATTTTTCTGCATTTGGTTACCACCTTCTTCCACTATTCTGCAGATACATTGTCGAAAGCACTTTTTAATAACGGCAACATTTTATTTGCAGTGAAAGGCGGTGTTGTGTTGTGTCTGACAGCGTAACATTAAAAAGACCTTGAGTGTAGTGCAATGCGCGCTCTAAACCGGACGCGCAGCTCTAGTCTGCACAGTGACGAATTATAATAATTCGCGAGTCGCGCGGCACGTGGCGTGACACGTTAATAAAATGGCTATGACATCCGAAAAACTCGTAACTAACGAGTTATGTATATAGCTCGTCGAATGTGTCGATGGCATACATCCAGTATGCCATCGACACATTCGACGAGGTCAGCATCATGTAGATGTGCAAGTCGAACTTCAACGAAAAGGAAATTAGTAGTGGCAAGAAGCTGCTATTTGAAGAGCTCGGTAAGACCGTGCAGATGCCGTCTCGTAGCAGAGATGGCACCGAGAGGAGTGTACAGGACATCATCACTCTTCTCAAGGAGACAGATCCGGACGACGTGCCCACCTTCGTGGCGAAGCAGCTGAATAAACTTCCAGCTGTGGACTTCGAACACGTCGACGTCACTAGGCTGCTGAAGGAAGGAATTAGGGTCGTGAAGACTAGCCTAGACGAAGTGAAAAGTAGATTAGAAGCCTCCGAATCCACTATCAGTGAGCTAGAGTGATGCGGTTGAAGATTCGCCATACTTTTCTTTGCTGATGCGAATTACTGTCGCACGTCCAAGACCAAGAGCATCTGCAACTTTATCACAAACATTTTCCATGGGTAATAGCGGCCCGCAATTTTGGTTCTCTCGCTCAAAATATTCACGTAAGCGAATCACAAACTCACGACTTTGACTGTTCAAAACAGTTTTCTTCGTTCTCTTTGGCATTATGCCTACAAGAAACTAACAATAATAATAAAAACTCAACAAAAGTGCTGTTAGCAATAGTAAAAAAAACAAAGTAATGACAACGGAAAACACGTAGCGTATACAAGGCGTCGGCACTCGTACAGAGTAGAATGGAGGTACATATCAAACAGATGGCGGCGTCTTTATTTTTTAGTTTATGGCCTGGCAACACGGCCTTTGAGCCAAACGTGGCGTGTCTTCTCTCGAAACCCAAAGTTTTTGGATGTCGGAATGTTACATGAGTAGGTGAGAAATTGGACTTTATTTACTCACTATTATTTTAGATCAAGTATGTACACATGTAAATTACGTTATTATATTAAAATATACAATAAAAAGAAAAGACAAATTATAATAGGTAGGGGAAAAAGTCTTTTCGCATTATAGTATGTATGAACTTGTAATAAAATCTCTTTGGTTATACCATTTGTGTCTGGCAGGTTTTGATATCTTTAAAAAGTTTATATTTTAAAAAAGATACTTCCAAATTCAAATTAGGTAAATGTGTGATTTTCATTTGTTTTTTTTACTGTCAAGATGAGTGAATCTAATGAAGAAATTTGATACATTTTAAAATTTTACTACAAAAAAGGTAAAAATGCAACGCAAGCTGCGAATAAAATTTGTGACGTTTATGGACCTAGTGCAGTGTCTGTGAGAGTAGCACAAATTTGGTTTAAGCGTTTTCAATCAGGAAATTTTGATGTGAAAGATGCACATCGCTCTGGTCGCCCTGTTACGGATAAAATGGATGCCATTTTTGAAAAAGTGGAGCAAGAGCGGCATATCAGTAGTTACGACGTAGCTGAAGAATTAGGAATTGACCACAAAACAGTTTTGGCGCAATTGAAAAAAGCTGGGTACACTAAAAAGCTCGATATTTGGGTGCCTCACGATCTCACTGAAAGAAACCTAATGAACCGTGTACTCATTTGCGATTCTTTACTACGACGTAATGAAAGCGAACAGTTTTTGAAGAAGCTTATAACTGGTGATGAAAAGTGGATCACGTACGACAAGAACGTGCGAAAAAGGTCGTGGTCAAAGGCCGGTCAGGCTTCACAGACTCTGGCAAAACCCGGGTTAACCCGCAACAAGGTGATGCTGTGTGTATGGTGGGATTGGAAGGGTATTATTCATTATGAGCTGTTACCGCCAGGCAGGACTATCGATTCTGAACTCTACTGTGAACAACTGATGAGATTAAAGCAAAAAGTTGAGAGAAAGCGGCCGGAATTAATTAACAGAAGGGGTGTGATTTTTCATCATGATAACGCTAGACCTCACACATCTTTAGCCACTCAGCAAAAATTAAGAGAGTTTGACTGGGAGGTGTTAATGCATCCGCCGTATAGTCCTGACCTTGCACTTCTGATTTCCACCTGTTTCGGTCTCTTCAGAATTCTTTAGGCAATGTCAGGTTACCATCACGAGAAGACTGCCAAAACCACTTGTCGTGGTTTTTTGAACAGAAGTCCCAAAATTTCTATAGTAATGGGATCATGTCTCTACCTACAAGATGGCCAAAAGTTATCGAACAAAATGGCACCTACATACTTTAGTTAAATGTAAATAAACTTTATTAAAAAATGTTTTGAATTTTCATATAAAATACGAAAAGACTTTTTCCCCAACCTAATATTTAAAAAAATCGATAATTTATAGTCTGTGTTTACGATGATTCATCGTCCATCACTAATTACGTCGACATGTCCATAAAGTATGAGATTGACAGGTACTGTCTGTAAGAAATTCAGGAATTCATAGGCGTGATTTTACTGACAGCTGTCAGAAAGATCAAGCTATCTTTTATTTAGTATAGTCAGCTTTCACATAATATACTTGATAAAAATACTTGAGTGACCCGAATTTATTATTTCGGTACAAATTACACACCACCACCGCTGCCATCTAGTGCCTAACTAACAAAAGCTAAACTGTGGGTACCAGATAACTGATAAGCATATTATATACTCTTTTTTTATATTTACATATACCACATGGGAAACAGAAAAACCAAGATAAACAGAAATGGTCATGGACAAAAATATTATATGTTTTTTAAAGAGTATGAAAAACATGGCCCTAACAAGAGAATAGGTTTAATAATAATGGTAAGTATAGTTACCGGCGAGTCTTCCCGGTCGGCGGGGTCGCTGTACGTAGAGTTGGCGTTGTTGTCCGGCCGTAGCTCACCGTCCAGGGGACTCGGACACTCCTCGTGGCCTGGCTCTGAAAACAGCGGACACAGATTTTAAAGAAAACTTTGACACATAAAACACGTATCTTCTCTTCTCTCTTCTCAGTCGGACACTCTTGGCAGAGTGGTCGTGATCATGAGCAGATCACTAGGGGCCATCCATAAATTACGTGACACGTTAAGGGGGAGGGAAGGAGTCGACGAAGTGTGATATTGTGTGACAAAGGGGTGGGTGGGGTCCTAAATTTCGTGACGTTTCCAAATCTTTTTTTTTTTTTTTTTTATACTACGTCAGGTGGCAGACAAGCATACGGCCCGCCTGATGTGAAGCGGTTACCGTAGCCATATTAACGCTCGCAACATAAAATATCGCTCGCGCGCCGCCACCCCCGCTGCCAACACAGCATCTCCTTCTTTTCTGGTGACCTCACTCACTCGCAGGAACACAACAACCCTCAAGGGAATTGTTATTTGGCTGCGGTATTCTGTGAGGTGGAGGAGGTACATTCCCCAGTCGGGTAGCTTACAATTACGCTCCCTACCTCTCTTTTCGCCAGAGCTTCGTTTGTCAGTCAGCAGGGTGCACCGCGTGCAGGTGAAGTTGGCTTTGGTTCAAAGATCATGATGAACCACTTACACCCCAAAATCTATTATAATCTACGTGTTAAAACACGAGCTTTGAACTATGAACGAAAAACTCGAAAACATTTGCGACTCTACATGTAAAATTGCAAAATATGTGACGTCACACTAGGGAGGGGGGGAGTCTCACAAATGTGACCAGCTGTGACAAGGACGGGGGAGGAGTCAAAAGTCATGAAATTCGTGTGACGTCATTTATGAATGGCCCCCTACGAATAGCGGCTCCTGTTATATTTCTCCATTTGGTTCTGTTAGAAGCATTGTGGGAGCATTCGGACATGGAGGCATCTGGTTGGAGAGCGGCCGCGGGGTCTCTTGCCTTCCACAGAACACGTATAGATGCACTCAAATCACAGACAAGCCTCAATAGATAACGTATGCTGTATGTGTTTTTATACTGCCTGGAAGCAGTATATAGGTATTTTATGCAGCCTCGAAGTTACAACCGAACCGAAGAGAATAGTATAGAGGAACCAGTCTAGTACAATACAATTAGAGATGGGTAAAATGACGGGCATTTACAATGTAAGGGGGTGTAAGTGGTTCAGCAACATCTTTGAATCAAAGTCTGACAGACGAGGCTCTAGTGAAAACAGAGGTAAGGGCATAACGTATTTTTTAAGCTGCCCGCCTGGGTACTTCACCTCCACCTCACAGAATACCGCAGCCAAATAACAATTCCCTTGAGGGTTGTTGTGTTGCTGCGAGTGAATGAGGTCATCAGAAAGGAAGGAAATGCTGCATTGACAGGGCGGGTGGCGGCGTGCGAGCAATATTTTATGTTGCGTGCGTTAATATGGCTTCGGTAACCGCTTCACATTAGGCGGGCTGTATGCTTATCTACCACCCGACGTAGTATAAAAAAAATAAAAATAAAATATATTTATGCTGCCTTATATAATAGTATTTTATGCTGCCTCGAAGTTACAACCGAACCGAAGAGAATAGTATAGAGAGGAACCAGTCTAGTAATAATACCACAGTATAAGTAATAGTACTACAGTATGCTTCGTTTGTCAGTCAGCAGGGTGCACCACGTGCAGGTGAAGTTGGTTTTGGTTCAAAGATCTTGATGAACCACTTACACGACATGACTTTTTCATTTTCAAAAATATTTATAATATTTAGACAAGTTGGCCGAAAGAACTATTTAAAATAATAAAAATATGAATACTCCCTGCGAGTAATTACTATTACTTGTACAGTGGCTCTACATTAAGCTACTGTAGCATTTAAATAACTCCATACCGTGGTTAAGGCGCGATTGTTTCTCGTCGTCAGTACAAGAATCCGGGTCTTCGTTTTTCTCTTCGCCACTCCCTCCCTCGACGCCGCCCTCTTCCGTCTGCTTCTCTGTAACCGCACATACACATGGCGTCGTTGTGCGTCAGTCTAATCGAACACGCGAGGTAAGCAACGTCAACCGTAGCCTGCCCATGGATGGGTCTATTTATCTTGAGCTACTCCGTGCTTCGGAGGGACGTTAAGTCTGTCTCGGATGTTGTCATTAGATGACAATCGTTAAGCCAAGTTAGTGGCTTTTAGACGGCTTGAAAACACTGGCCTCCGCTAACTCGCAGTTGAGCAGCGTAGTGGAGTATGATCTAAATCCTTTCGATTGAGGAGAGGCCCGTATCCCAGCAGTGGGATGAATAAGGGTTGACGTCAACAATACTAACATTATAAAGAGTGACTTTGTGAGGTTTTAAGGGGTAATCGCGGGGTCTACTGAATCGGATTTTGAAAATTTTTTTACCAATAGAAAGCCACGTTATTTGTGAGTGTCATAGGCTATAAATTACCCGAAAAATGAAAAGACTTCTTCGTAAAAAAAATAGTTACCGCCTAACGAAGTGGGCACGAATCCTCTAGTTTTAAAATAAATGAATAATAATAAAAAATATTACGGAACAAATTACACAGCGTCATCTATACCCAAACTAAGAAAAACTTGTACTATGGATACTAGATAACTGATAAATATACTTAAAAACCTTAATTTTTTGTAAATACATGTAAATAATACATAGAAAACACCCAGACCCAGACAAACAAACATGTTTATGCACAGAAAGTTTTGTCTTGTGCGGGAATCGAACCCGCGGTTTCGAAGCCAGAATAAAATAGAATATATATGACGGCGCAATATCATAAACATCACTTGCACCGGGCCGAGCAATGACTCAGCACATCGTAAACAACACGTGCACCAAGACCGAACGGAAACGCACAACAGGCCCTCCCTTTTCATTATGTCCGACCATCCTACATATATCATCATCATCATCAGGTCATTTTTAGTCTCCACTACAGGAGCACGACCCTCTCTTGTCCGTCACAGACAGGAGGATTTGGCCTACACTCCCCACGCTGGCCAAACGGGTTGGGGAGGCCTGATCGATATTTGATAATGTATTTCCCTTAGTCGCTTTGTACGACATGCACGGGAAGAAATGGAGTGATTCTATTCTAGTTTGCCGGAAACCACACGGCCAACATATATGTATGTATTCGGAGTCAAAGTACCCATGGCTAGCCTTTCAACCACCGAGCTAGTACGAATGAATTAAAAACATATACCTATCAACATTAGAACAAAATACTAACTGTATTCAGTTTGTATTTTTTATAAACCTATATATTGTCCCTATTTATTGTCCCGAGAGAACGGACGAGCTTGTCAATTGCTTACTACGACAGTACAAATAGACATAAACTTAATGATTATAAAAAAGATGTATACCTTTGCTTTCAGAATTGTAAATATTATTCTTCTGCAATATCAACTCGAATTCTTTCGAAGATTTGCCGTCAGCGGCTATTGCTTTGATGCCGACCTGAAAAACAAATTAAACATATAGAAATTAAAAACACGATTAGCAAAATTTGTGCAATGTTGCTATAATGGATGGATGTATGGATGTTTGTTACTCTTTCAGGGGTAAACGACTGAAAGGATTTGGGTGAAATTTGCCATACATATAAAATACGTTCTGGGTTAACACATAGGGTTCTGGGTTAACACTTTTTATTCATGTACTGTTTTCACGCGGGCCAAAGCCACGTGTAGAAACTTGTAATATAAATCAAAGGCTAAAGCGATTCGTAATTATTGTATTTTTTTATTCGTATTCGAAATAGATATACAGTATGTAATTTTAAAGACGATCAAATTGATAGAGGCGATTGAGTAGCTGTTACTATTCACGAAACAATAAAATAACTTTCCCTTTAAAATACCATTAAAGTCAGTTTAGTTTTTGTAGTATCTGTCATTTAAGCGTATACTGTAATGTTGATAACCGCTCAAAAACGTTCACAACGGAAACCACGCAGAAGGCGCATGCGCGATGAATCGTCTCCTTCTATTCGACCAGTTTTTAGTTTTTAAAAATACACCTGTGTTTAACAATTATCTAGGGAGCTTGTATTTAACAATTATCTAGGAAGCTAATCATCTCTCCATTTTTTAAAGTCACTAAAATTTATAAAATTGTGTTGGCGTATGGCGTCTCCTAATACCGGGTTGATACTAACCAAGCAATGTGTCCATGTTGCAGTAAACCATGAAGTAACAGTTAATCATAGAAATCAGCGAAAATGCTGTTCATTTTATCCTGGACTTAAATCTAAATATTTGATGTAATGCAGGCCGAGCGACTTTACCTTGTTGAGCAGGTGGTGCGGCAGCAGTAACTTGATGTAATCGGGCAGCGCGCGCACGGCGTCCTCCAGCGAACTACCTCGCTTCGCCTCCTGCAGCTTGTTGCTGTCCGTACTCAGCACCAACATCTTCGCCTCGCCATTTTGCACCGTATACTATAATTTAAAAATCACTACAAAATCTTGGGTAGTGGCATAACTAGGCGTGGTCAATGTGGTCCTCGCCAACGGCCTTAAAGGAGCCTCGCGCGTGGCTCCCTTGTGGATGTCTTGGAACCAAACGTCGTGAACTAAAAGACACTACTAAGAATAATGTTATCGAGGAATTGATCCCTCCTGAAAGAAAAGGGGCTTGCTGATAGCCCACGCTACGTCATTGATCTTCGGTAAAGCGTTACTTAAAAAAAATGGTTGTCAGTAAAGTCGGTTTACGGACGATAATTTTACGTAATAACGTCATAAGAACATAGGCAGATCGTGCCTCTCCACCGCTTGTTCCGCGCTCTCGCCTGCACGCTCGGCTCAGACAGAAGGTGACAATGAGTCATGCTTTCTCGTGCGTGCAGCCGTTCATCGATTTATAAGACGTTATCACATCAAAAAATCTAGAATATTAGGATGGATAAATATTCTTTATTATGAAATTTCTTATTTGTCAAAAGTAATCGAATTCAGATGGCCGACCAGTTACGTGATTGGGTTTAACTTAGACAATCGAGATCAGGACCAGTCATTTATTTTCCACTCGAGTAAAAAATAATTCTTCAAGAACTTTTAACAGAAGTAGTTTTCATGCTTACTCACTAATCTGAAACGATTGTCATTGACTTAAACTACAGCTTCAGAAATTCAGCAATCCTGAATAAGAGTGTGTCCACACTTATCGAAGCGGAATCCGTTTAGAAAGAACTAATATTCATACAATAAAAGCGAAAAGGAAGTGGGCACCTCGTTTCGGCTAGAACAACATGTTTCGATGCCAGTCGGTATCGACTTTCCTTCATGACACAAATTTTCAATCTCGTCATCAATGTGTTGATAACGGATGAATGCTCTCGATGATTATTTCGACGTCGTTCATATGACAATGAACGCGATTAATATAATCAAAGAATCAGATATTATCAGAAGATAAGGAAGCGTCATAAACAATGATCAATGGCGTCGACTGATCGGTGGTATCAACGGCCGATTACGTTAATCGTCGTCAACTCTTCTTCACCCCACATACGGGCTCCCCTCAATCGAAAGTGTTGAAGAACATTCTTCAGCACGCTGCTCAACTGCGGATTAGCAGAGGCCAGTGTTGTCAAGCCTCCTACAAGCCACTGACTTGGCTTAACGACTGTCATTTAATGATAACAGCCGGTACCGAACGGCTTAACGTGCCCTCTGAACACGGAGGAGCTCGAGATAAATAAACCCATGCATGGACAGGCTACGGTCAACGTTGCTTAACTTACGTGTTCGATTAGACTGACACGCACAACGATGTCATCGAGCTCCTTGATTACCTTAATACTTAAGTAAAAAGTCGACTTCGGACCATAGTTGAGGTTACTTTTTCCCCCTTAAAATTCCTGATCGACTATTAACCTAAAGGACATAAACTTTAAGACATACCGCGAGCGGTAAGTGGTTCCGTACAGCTAGTTCCCGCTCCTCGGCGGCGGCGATGGCGAGCCGCGCTGCGCACATCTTACGCTCGCACCGCGCTGCCAGCTTCTGCAATATACAACATACTTTATTATACAAATACACTTGAATGACTTTTTTTACCTAAGTACCTACTGGCCTTGGTCCTTTTTAGGGTTCCGTACCTCAAAAGGAAAAACAGAATCCTTATAAGATCACTTTGTTGTCCGTCTGTCTGTCTGTCTGTCTGTCAAGACCCTCTAAGTCGAGAATGCGTGGAGGTATCAAGCGCAAGGGAATCAAAACTAATAGGGTACTTCCCATTGACATAGAACTATGCTTTAATGAACTTTAGCGGGAATTGCAATATTTTTTCTTGATTTTACTAGCGTGTAAAAAGATCAGACAACATCCCAGTAGTCACCTGACGTTGAGCAAACATTCAGAGCAGCTGCTGACTATACGAGTGAACAGTTGTTCGCTCGAACAGTCAGCAAAACGCGTATAGTCATTTTCATATAATGTACAAGCAGTCGTACGCCGAATCCAACCAACCATCAAACGGACATACAAATTCGCTCGCTCGCTCGGATGTTTCCACTTACGCGGTAAACATTTGCTCGCTCTGAACGAACGCTCCTGAGTTTTCTAATATAATCGATTACGACAACGTTAACTTCAATTAGTATGGGATATGCTCTCCTTCGACTATTTGTCGATAGATGGCGCTATGACAATTTCAAACAAAATAAAGTTTGTCGAAAACGAATACGTAAAATACTCACACTAAGCGTGCAGTACCTACATAAATCGCGACTTTACGGGTACATTCCATAGAAAGATTGCTATATATTCATAGCACAATGATAATCAGCACACTAACCCTAGAACAATGATAATCGTGTTATTGTACTGTATAATAAACACGTACAATAAAAACGGGTCAAATGATCGTTTTGTTCCACTGCAAATCGAGCGTATTGTATTTGCAACGAAGATAAAAACAAGTGCTTTATTGTTAATATGACAAATGAAACTCGCTCATCATTCACAATGAGAGTAGCATATACAGGTTTTTCTATCTACAGTATTAAAAGTACTTTCCCTCCAGGTGGCATTAGAAGTTTCCACCCTGTATAATTAAACACATTGATCACAAAAGTATACATTTTAAATTATGCATTGCTAAGTCGATGACGATAAACCATAAAATTTGTGTCAACAATCTTCAACCAACATGCAGTTCATAATCATAAGTAGATTTAGGTAATACCACACCACGGCCACTCCATACAAATGTCGCATCGTTTACTACTACATAAACAATACGACGTCTGTGCAGAGCGTGAATGAACGACTGTGCGTGCGGCGCCATACGAATTGTTCCAAATTTATCTCAGAGGAGAGGGGGGTCGACACGAGAGAGCGGAAGGGAGTAACCACTGTACGTAGTACTATTATTACTGTGGTAATACGCTATAGTGAAATTAGATTTGGTAGTCGTAGATTTGTACGTACGCTACGAAAGAACTACGAAACATATAATATCTATTTATCAGTTGTCTGATACCCATAGTATAAGCATAATAAAAATAGAGAAGTAGGAGAACTCAAGCCCCGAGCGGGAGATAATAGCCTAAACACGTAGGGCTGTCGCTTAATAGTTTATTCAACCGCCAAAAATACTTAGTCAATCTCTATTATACAAAATTAAGTAAGGTACAAAATACAAAATTAAGTAGGGTAAGTGTTAGGGATCTGTAACAAAAAGCCGGCCAAGTGCGAGTCGGACTCGGTCACGAAGGGTTCCGTACCAAAAACGACACACAATCACGTTTGTTGTATGGGAGCCCCCCTTAAATATTTATTTTATTCTGTTTTTATTATTTGTTGTTATAGAGCCAACAGAAATACATCATTTGTGAAAATTTTAACTGTCTAGCTACCACGGTTCATGAGATACCTACAGCCCTTGGTGACAGACGCACAGACAGACGGACACCGGAGTCTTAGTAATAGGGTCCCGTTTTTACCCTTTGGGTGTGGAAATTTATAAAGAATAAAAATAATTATTTTTGTACATACACCAGGAGTGACTGCAATTTTTTCATTACCTACATTTTAATGCATGCTTACTCAGTGACAAACGAGCAGACAGCCCACCTGATGGTGAGCGGTAACTGTCGCCCATAACATCCACGATTCACGCATTCAAGCTATTGGCAACAAAAATGCAGAATCGCAGGTGCGTTGTCCTTCAAACCGGAACACAAAACACAACAATGCAAGCATTGTTGCTTGGCGGCAGAAATAGATAAGGCAGTGGTCCTCACCCAGGCGGACTCCTACCATTTGATAAAACCTACTTCATGTTATCTGTTTAGTGATTTTTTTTTTATACTACGTCGGGTGGCAGACAAGCGTACGGCCCGCCTGATGTGAAGCGGTTACCGTAGCCATATTAACGCTCGCAACACAAAATATCGTTCGCGCGCCGCCACCTCCGTTGCCAACGCAGCATCTCCTTGCATTCTGGTGACCTCACTCACTCGCAGGAACACAACAACCCTCAATGGAATTGTTATTTAGCTGCGGTATTCTGTGAGGTGGAGGTATATTCCCCAGTCGGGTAGCTTACAATTACGCTCCCTACCTCTCTTTTCGCCAGAGCTTCGTTTGCCAGTTAGCAGGGTGCACCGCGTGCAGGTGAAGTTGGCTTTGGTTCAAAGATGATGATGAACTACTTACACCCCATTTGAAAAATTACGGTCTAAATAGGAATACGATTAATTAAAACGTAGCTTTACTGAATCATAATATTTATTCAAATAATCTAAATTATTATGAAAATATATTTTTATTAAGTACCTATTATATATATTATTTTTTACACTAAACTATTTTTAATACTTTTTAATTTACACACTTATCATGTGATTATTAGGAGTGTCGGTGGCCGAATGGTTTGGGTATCCGACAAATTGTTATTGAGACATCCATGAACACTGCAATGTTTTTTATGGCTAGTCGACTTTGTAGCCATCTTTAACGAATTTGTAGTTAAATACGACGTAGGTAGGTACCTAAATGTTCAAATTATTAACGAACGTCAGCGCAGGCGCAAATCTTGCGCGGTTTTGCGTACGGCGCAGCTCCGACCCCGACTGGCGCTCCATATAACCTCCTATAAATGTTGTCAGTGTGTGCGTGCGACGGCCATACGTACGGGCGCGCTACATACAAACAGCGCTCGGTGCGTTTGTATGAAGTTACCTTACTTCTCTATTTATACTATGGTATAAGCTTTCCTTAGTATGGGATGAGATGGCATTGTGTAATTTGTCCAGAAATATTTACTTATATACATATTTCCATTAAAAAATATATTGATAAATACGATATACCACAATACGCTATTTAAAACATTCTCTACCATGCACTGTGAAATTGCGGAATCAACTTCCCTCAGCATTATTTTCCCTAAAAAGGATCGTGCACCCCATGGTGTTGCCAATTTCTATGGGCGGTGGTGATTACGTTCCCTCATGTGACCCACATGCTCGCTTGCCCCCTCTCATAAAAAAAAGAAGGAACGCAGTGGCACAGTAGCAAAGCATGTCAAATGCACTATGAATGTGTTTTTGCAAGATGGCAGTAGCGAAGATGATTTCAAAACGTCGGACATCATACACATCGTAAAACACGTGCATTTGACGTGCGACCCGAAGGGTGCCGAAGGCCCATTCTCGTAATTTTTCTACTATCGCAGATTGAAAGTTGACCGAATCGCGAGTAAATTACGAATTGAGTTAAACTATACACTTGATTTAATTAATTAATTATTATCAATTCTTATTGTTTGCAAAATAACATTCTTAATTTGTTTAATTTTCGGTCACATTTCGTTTATAATCGCACTTAAATTAGACTTTGAAGTTTCATATTGTGATACAAGAAAAGCAAACTTGACATTTGTCAGATCGAGACAGGATCGGAACTGAATTTTAACTACATTGTAATTAAGGGGATATTATATTCTATACTAGCTTTCGCCCGCGGCTTCGCTCGCGTGACATTCGGGGCAAACACGTGTTTACTCATTAATCAATAGAAGTACTCGTGTAAAATTTAGGATAAAATAGTCCAACTAATCTTTTCCCATACAATAAATAACAATACACAATAAATAACAATAATAGGTAATTTCTGGGATAAAAACTATCATAGGTATGTCCTTTCCCAGGACTCAATGTATCTTATTATTATTTATACTTGTATTTTTTTTTACATGTTTAGTTATATTAGTTAAAAGTGTAATTTGTTTGCAATATGTAATTGTATGTATATCTAATAATGGTAATTACCACGGCGAGTGGCGCCGTATGCTGAAATACAGGTTTTAAACTTAGTTCGGCTACGGATGCTGTATTACTACTGCTGTATAATACTTTGCTAAATAAGCTAGACTTAAGCATAAAATTTGTGTATTTTTTCTGGAAATAAACTATTATTATTATTATTTAAATAGTTGTCTTGGCCAACTTGCCAGAATATTATAAATATTTTGAAAAATGGAATAACCACACTGTGACTCACGCAGTAGAATATAAGATGCAAAAATTCGTCAGCAACACAAACCTTCCTGGCAGCTCAGTTGGAAGAGCACTCGACCGGTCATCCTCAACCAAATTTCATTTAAATCGGTCCAGCAATTTAGGCGTGAAGAGGTAACAGACATTCTGTCGCATTTATAATATATAGACATTTCAACCTCATCGCACCTCAATAGAGAATGATGGTCACGTTAGCCACGTTGAATTTTAAAATCGTTGTTGTTTTCGTAATCAGTGACCCGATAAACCATAAAAGCAATACCCATGACGATTTTCAGACTTTTTGACCCCATTTTACCCTTTTAGGGGTTGATATTTTCAAATCGATGCCATTTTTGTAATTAACGTCCCAGAAAACCATACAATCAACACCAATATTGATATTATGACATTTTAACCCCACCGCACCCTCACAGGGGTGATTTTATGTCATGTCGGCTATGTTCGATTATAAAATAGTTGTTGTTTTCATAATCAGCGACCCGATAAACTATAAAAACAATACCCATGACGATTTTCAGACTTTTTCACCCCGTTTTACCGCTTTAGGGGTTGAATTTGGAAAATCCTGACACATGTGTTTACTCATTTATCTATAGAAGTACTCGTGTAAAGTTTCGGATAAAATAGCCCAAATAATCTTGTTTCCCTATACAAACTTTGGACCCGCGTTTCACCCCCTTAGGGGATGAATTTTCAAAAATTCTTTCTTAGTGCACCCCGAGACATCATAAGAAACCTACGTGCCAAATTTGGAATTTCTAGACCCAGCAGTTTGGGCTGTGCCTTGATAAATATCAGTCAGTCACTCAGTTTCTTATTTTATATAATTCAACCCCATCGCATCCCTACAGGGGTGATTTTATGTTACCGTCGGCTATGTTAGATCATAAAATAGTTGTTGTTTTCATAATCAGCGACCCGATAAACCATAAAAACCATGCCCATGACGATTTTCAGACTTTTTCACCCCATTTTACCCTTTTAGGGGTTGAATTTTGAAAAATCCTGAAACACGTGTTTATTCATTTATCTATAGAAGTACTCGTGTAAAGTTTCAGATAAAACAGTCCAACTAATCTTGTTTCCCCATACAAACTTTGGACCCCCGTTTCACCCCCTTAGGGGATGAATTTTGAAAAATCCTTTCTTAGTGCACCCCTAGACGTCATAAGGAACCTATGTGCCAAATTTGGAATCTATAGACCCAGCGGTTTGGGCTGTGCGTTGATATGTCAGTCAGTCAGTTTCTTCTTTTATATATTTAGATATTATATCCTATTCTGCGCCAGAGGGGCACCTCTGGCAGGCCTGTGTCACTCCGCCATTCGGCCGAGTTATTTACCTACAAGCCCGACGCTGCCGGCAGCACAATTTAGTCGAGTGTCACTCACGCGCGCTCTCGCACGCGCTATGCGAAGCGACCAAGATGGTTAAACAAAAGCGTTACTGTTCTGCATTCGGATGCACGAACACAAATTTTAAAGATAATGATTTATGGTTATACCTAAGCAGTGTGTGAGTGCCACGGGCGATCACTCGCACCTGTTAAAATATGTACGCTATTGATCTATCGGCGCGTGAGTTCTGCTGACATTATGACTCTAGTAGATTAGAGACTTAAAATACATACCTACACCAATGTTACAAATACTTTCCGTGTTAAAGATACATCCGAGCTATTATTGGGACAACGTGAATAGTAAACCTGATCTGTAAGTACGTACAGTCATGATTCCTGTTAAAACTTACACTAAAATTATACATTCTATCAGTGTCAACATTACCTAACATTATTGTTACTAAGTACCTACCTATGTACTTAATAATCACAGAGTATGATATAGTAACATAAGTAAGTACAACAGAGTAATAAACGTACACATACGTAAACCTACTACAATTTTTGGTAGTTTATGTATATGTATTTTAGGAAACATTAATAACCAATCGTATGTGTATAAACTTAACTACGCGGCTCGGTCGCGAGCGTTTTGGTTCAACCCTATGAGCGACACGCTGCCGAGTTACGTGAAGGCCGAGACAAACCATTTTGTAAAAGCAGCGGCTGTCGCTCGTAACGCGTTAGATATAGGGGTTACTTTCGATCGTCCCTGCCGCTGAAAGACTCAGGTACGAGTACAGCTGCAGAATTATTTTGGACCGTATTAGCGCGTATCGAAGGTTGATATTTTAATTGTGATTATTCCAATTGTGTCGGAAGTGAATCTTCTGTTAGAGTATATTATTCTGTGCCTCTGGCGCAGAATAGGCTATTTGACAATGTTCGAAAATTGTATAACTTATTTAACAATATCGTAAAATACACAAAACTATAAAGATCTGCAAATTTCATTCTAATATTATGTTCCGTCCGACTTGCTTTAGAGTCAATCAAAGTTTGGCGGGAAAGTCCATTTTAAAAGTATGAAATTATTAAAAAATAATATTTCCATTGAAGAAGCAATAAAAAATAGTATAACTTTGATTATGATACTAATTATATAAACGTAATATTTAACATAGCTGTCATACAAATTTCTGATTTAATCCATACAAAATACAAATTAAGTGACGTCATAACCTAGTAGCCTGTTGTATGGAGCGTTTTCGGCAAAGTCCAAAATTGTAATTTTCAAATTAACATATCTCGAGAGATTTTTGTGCTATCAAAGTAATTCTTTCACGTTTCTGGTTTTATTATTGTGACGTTCTTATCTATAAAACCAAAAAAAAGTTGGTCAAATAGCCTATTGTGATTGTGGCTGATAACGTCTTATATCAGTGGTTCCCAACCATTTTTTGTTCGCGGACCACTATATGGTTTTTGTTGCGTGTAGGGTCCCCAACTGTTATATAAATCCATTATTCTATAACTCGAGATTTGCATATTTTTTATAATAGTACTAAATCTTTTTCATTATAAGTTTGTATCGCGGACCATAATTTACCTCTCACGGACCACTAGTGGTCCGCAGACCACCGGTTGGGAACCTCTGTCTTATATTAATAACGATACATGCCTGCAGCTCGGCGAGCGCGTTGTTGGCAGCGAGGCGTAGCGCACAGTTGTGTTGGTGCAAGGCGGACGCCTCACGATTACGCCGCTCCAGCGTTTCCTCCAACGCCAGCCGCTGCTCGTGCGCCGCTCGGAGACTCTCCTGAGCTACTTCCTGTATATTACACAAGTTCACAGTATAGAAAGTAAACACCATTTTAACATGTCATACTGCGTTCTACAATCAAGCACAGTGGTGCCTCGCCGCAGGCGACGCGGCTGTTACATTCTCATGGCAAGATCTAGATCGCTGGCCCAAAGCGATGTTCCACCTAATCCACCTTATATATATAGTAATACAACATAATTGAAATCGATGTGACTGACCTGATAGTTCCTCTTGTCACTGAGTAGCTGAGCAACGCTGTGCGCGTCGGGCGCCTTGCCGACAGAAAGCATGGCTTCGAGCGTATGCACTCTCATCAGCAACCGCTGCTCGCCCACGAACAGCTCCCAAGAAGCCTGCGCTTCCGCGCGCGTACGCTCCACGCACTCGCGCAGCGTGCGCAACCGGGACTCCAGCGACGCCTCGCGCTGAATCGCCTCCTACATGAAGAAACGTTCTCAGTGCTTACAGCGCAACGTCACTTCAGAATGCTGTAGTAATAAAGCATGATCTCGCATGTACGCCACCCCGAACCACCTTAATCGGCACAAAGTAATAAGTAGCTCAAACTATAATGCACTTTACTGCCATATAATCCAGAGTTGATAATTGAGTGCCTTTCCAAAGATATTCTTCTGGCTAATGCTGAACGCACATCTATTTGAGCTGAACGCGCCAAACGAACCGAACGAACAGAATTTTAGAAATTCTTTATATGAAATCTTATGACATCTCGCACACCTTTTCAAGCCGGATCGTCCGAATCTAAAGGCAACGGACGGAAAGGATTCTGATGGATAGGAACGTGTAAAATGTAGGGGATTTTCATGAGAAGCTCCAAACCAAAGAGTGGCAGTCCATCACAAAACATGTAATTACAGTGCGAAAGGTGTAAATGAAATGTAAAGCATACAATTCTTTCGGCGCGGTCGGTTCGTTTGGCTCGGTCGGTTCTTTCGGATAGGTGTGACAGGCCTCGTTGACTTCGATTCCTTTGGCGCGTTCGGCTCGGATAGATATGCGTTCACCTTTAGACATTATTTAATCTGTGACCACCTAATATAGACAAGAAAACATCGAAATATACCACGCACGTCCTCCCATCTATTAACAAACTTGTATAATACTAAGCGGTATATGATCGCCGCCAACCGTTACCTTCACATTGAGGTATCAGCTGAGCTGTGACATAACTGTAATGATTATGTGACATGAATTTAATACGTTTTGGTCATACGTTTGCATAATTATTGTAGTGTCATAGTGCTATATCCGGTTTTTAATATGACATTATTTAAATATTTGAATACCTTAGTATATGATCAAAGCAAAATATATTTTTTTGTTTCTATATAATTATGGTCGATAAATTAATATATACATTAATTTATCGAGCGTGACTAGGGAAAACCTCGTAAATCAAAAATTGAAATTTTGAATCCTTCGGGCAAAAAAAAATTGATTGCCTACATTAGCTTCGCTTTGAATAAATATCTTGCCAACAAAGTATCACACATATCTATATTATAAGACCACAACGGCTTGGTACAATAGACGCCGTTTTCTTGTTTACGATACATACCTGAACGAAATTGTTGAGTTGATACAACTCTTTGAGGTGTAGCGGTGTAGTCATGGTGGGGTTAAACGAAAGCTTCGCCTCCTTGCCATCGGGATGGTACAACTTGAGCAGCGCGACCACCGGAGGAAACGTGTTCTGGAAAATCTATATATATATAAATATAAAAGAAAGTCGTATTACTTACACCATTTATAACTCAAGACGGCTAGACCGATTTTTATGATTTTAGTGTTTTTGGATTTGTCTTCGTCGGGAATAGGAATAGGATAAGAAACAGAAAAATTTACGAAAAAATAAAAAATAAAAATATTTTCCCATACAAATAATGTCAGTTGAAAAAGGATTGGGATATTCATTGTTTATGAAATATTTATACATGCATTCAGAAATTAGTATCAACCTCCTTAAATGTATAACAAATGACAAATGAAGATACGACTAAACTAAAAAAAAATGTCAAATCGATTGGTCCCACTTTTATGTCGCGAATGTTGTCTGTCATTTGTTTTGAAAATTGTCGATTGAGATATTTATTGGTTGTCAATTTGTGTTTTTATTTATTTTTTTCTTAGTAAAGTACTAACTTAATGTTTACCCACGGCTGGGATACGGGTCTTCCCTCAACCGAAGGAGTTTAGAGCATACTCCACCACGCTGCTCAACTGCGGGTTGGTGGAGAGCAGTGTTTTCAAGCCGCCTAAATGCCACTAACGTGCTAAAGCTTCTATTCTAGTATACCTTATCCCCATTTGCCTACTATCAATTCAGCTTGCTGAATCTGAATTAGAATAAATATTCCTAGACAAATTATACAACTGCCATCTATCTAGTCCCAAACTAAGCAAAGCTTGTACAAAATTAAATAACTGGCATAATATTAAAATACATTTTTTTTAAATACATATGATACATAGAAAACACCCAGACCAAGACAAACGGACATTCATGCACACAAATATTTGTCTTGTGCAGGAATCGAATCCGCGACCTCGGAGTCAAAGTGGATATTGCTAGCCATTCGACCACCGAGCTCGTCATGTCATGTCGATATGGATTTACTCATGGATTTTACATATAAAAAAAACAAATATATTAACTGTAATAACACATTCAATTTAGTATCAATAAAACCTACAAACTTTTACAAATACGTTCAGCAATTTCGCTATGATCAAAGAACATAATGTTTACATACAAATTCGAACTTAAATATTAGTAACTAAAGACCAAAATTCAATGTATAACAAAGCTTCTTTCTCCTTGTCCCACTTCCAAAAAAAAATTCTTCTAACAATACTATTGTTACCGACACTAGCTTTACCCACAGTAATTAAACATTATAACACAAACAAGACTCTAATTGAAATACGCACTAATTAAATTAAATTTATCAAGATAATATATGTAGTAATAATCGTGGTCATAAAACTGAAAAACAATGTTAATACGATATGAAAAGAAATAATTATTGTTTATTCGTTTACTGTGAACAAAACGTTGAATGAAAAAAAGAATAGGAGCTCGATGGCGTCGTTGCATATGTTAGTCTAACCAAACACGCAAGTTAAGCAACGTCGACCGTCCATGAATGGGCTTATTAATCTCGAACTCCCCCGTACTTGCCCTCCGGAGACGTTGAGCCGTCGGTCCCGGCTGTTGTCATTAGATGACAGTCGTTTTCAAGCCGCATAAAGGCCAAGTCAGTGGCCTTTATGCGGCTTGAAAACACTGGCCTCCGCCAACCCGCAGTTGAACAGTATGTTGGAGTATGCTCTAACCCAGTGGTTCCCAGCCTTTTTTTGTTCGCGGACCACTACAAGGTTTTTGTGGCGTGTAGGGTCCCCAACTGTCATATAAATCTATTATTCTATAACTCGAGATTTGAGAATTCTGTGTAATAGTGCTCAATCTTTGTCATTATAAGTTTGGAGCGCGGACCACAATTTACCTCTCACGGACCACTGGTGGTCCGCGGACCACCGGTTGGGAACTTCTGCTCTAACCCGTTCAATTGAGGAAAAACCCATATCGCAGTGGTGGGATGAGCTAGTAGCAATCTATTATCACCTAATTGCTTGTAATTTTTATGTTAAGGTGTTTGTTCCTAGTAGCTGAGCAAGCTACATTATAATTACAAAAATATCTAGTTAATGGTAATAAAATATATATACATATAATCACCTTTTCAGAATTGCCAGCATTCTCGACGACGGGTATACCGAACTGCACCACGTCTCCCGAGAACACCTCGTGCGGCTCTTGTTCCTTCGATATGGAGCATCGGTTGTTGTTGATAAACGTGCCGTTGCTGCTCTGATTGTCCTGTAAACAAACAAACAAACCGTGTACAATAACAATAAACATTTGTCTGTCGCATAACTGCTCAACAATTTTGATATTGACTGTATGAGAAGTAAATCACACATTAGTGCCGAAGAACACGTACTTTGCGATTCCGGAGAGATACTCTCCCATGTACTGTGCGATTCCGGAGAGATTCTCGCCCACGTACTGTGCGATTCCGGCGAGATTCTCTCCCACGTACTATCAAGCTGTGGAATAAACTGCCTGTCGAGTTTTCCTAGGAGACTACAGCATGAGGTTCTTCAAACGTTGGTTAATCGTTTAGTCTCTGGTGTTGCAGGCGTATGCTTGGTTGCCACCTTAATAATATAAAAAAATAAAGTTTAAAAAACTAAAACCCGACTACTAAAAATACCCTCTAAAAAGTACGAAACAAGAAAATAGTCTCCGCTGAATTTTTTATGTACATACTATAAAACAATTACCGCCTTTTAAATAAACAACTTACTTACACCACAGTATAAGTAATAGTACTAACGTACAGTATGGACACTCTCTGCCGCTCTCACTAGTCGACCTCACCTCCCCTATGGAACCGATTTGGAACCGTTCGCAATGGATGCAACGTCCTACAAATTGACGTCGCTCGTATTTTTATTCTCCATTCAGTTTAAAGGATGGAAGTTACTTGTGCAGTGGATGGATATCTCAACACATGGAAAATCAAAAAAATAAATTTATTCGATCCCTTTGGATGAAATAAAGTACTGATTTTTTTATAAATTACCTAATAAGCATGCGGCAGCCATAGTTTCATCATAACTAATTCATGTCTGTCAAAGTAGGATACAAGATACAATTAATACGAGATGAGAAAAGGATAGCATTATATGTCTCAAAGAGCAAGTGAGTGCGCAGACGCGGAAGTGACATTGCTGTCACTTGAGTTATGGTGGTTTATTGTTTACAATTTTCTTATTTACGAGTACATTTCAATGTTTATTGTGCGTGATGTCATGTGTGGTATTAGTTTTAAATTACGTTTGTTCCATGTGAATATGAAAATGAATCAAATCATTGCGCATGCATTTATATGAATAGTAAAAAGCTACAATTAGTAAGAATGAAATGGTTTGACCATTACAATGAACCGGCGTTCGGAAGGCGAACGTTTGATTTAGTGGTGATTAGAAAATATAAAATTTTGGGTAAGTTAGCAATGGCAATTATACAAGGCTTTTTATAAATATTGGCTGAAGTCAGTGTAGTGTATTTACTATGTTTTTTTTTCTTCACTACGCCCGTCGGGTTGTTTAAAAAATACGCTATGTCCTACCTCTGTTTTCGTCAGAGCCTCGTCTGTCAGTCAGCAGGGTGTACCCCGTGCAGGTAAGATTGACTTTGGTTCAAAGATGTTGATGAACCACTTACACCCCCTTACATGTCCGACTAATAATTGAATAATGTCAGCCCTAGAGAACGTCACTCAAACATAGGCACGTGTACAGACGTCATTTGGTTACTACATGCAAAAGTGCCATTTTTGTATGGAGTGGCCGGGGTTTGCTTACACGTAGTATATTTTAACGTAGTTTTTTATACATCATACTGATAGAGATATGTTTAAAGGATAGCCGTGGTTGTATGCCACTTTGATTCAATTTCATTATTATAATGAATCTGTTTTGCTACAGTAGGTGGCATACGACCACGGCTATCCTGCCTGCCTATAACCAGCGGACGATCAAGAGGCTTCCAACGACACCTCATTTGTCTAATTATGATAACTAGTTTAGAAGTTAAGAAGGAACAGATGAACATCCATAGCCACATACATCCATAGTCAAAATCGTAACCCTCCCTTTTTGCTTCGCCGTAGTCGGGTAAAAATATAGTAGTACGTAATCTGTTAAAAGAAATATTACAAAATAGCTTTGTAAAAAACCTTACAACTACGTCTTTACATCTAATATAGTTAATACAGGCAGGCAGAACAAGTGACATTATAATATGCTCATCAATACATTTTACATACAAAATGGCTTATTTGACGGGCATAAAAGTAGATAATTTGATTACGGTGTCAACATCACTATTGTACTGCTATTCGCTACAATTAACATTTGAACTGGCTCGTCACCTTTTTTATATACAACCAAACCCCGGCCACTCCATACAAAAATGGCGCTTTTGCATGTAGTAACCAAATGACGTCTGTACACGTGCCTATGTTTGAGTGACGTTCTCTAGGGCTGACATTATTCAATTATTAGTCGGACATGTAAGGGGGTGTAAGTGGTTCATCAACATCTTTGAACCAAAGTCAATCTTACCTGCACGGGGTACACCCTGCTGACTGACAGACGAGGCTCTGACGAAAAGAGAGGTAGGACATAGCGTATTTTTTAAGCAGCCCGACTGACGAAGTACCATCACCTCACAGAATACCGCAGTCAAATAACAATTTCCTTGAGGGTTGTTGTGTTCCTGCGAGTGAGTGAGGTCACCAGAGAGGATGGAGTTGCTGCGTTGGCAGCGGGGATGGCAGCGCGCGAGCGATATTTAATGTTGCGAGTGTTAATATGGTTACGGTAACCGCTTCACATCAGGTGGGCGTAGTGAAGAAAAAAAAAACGTGTGACACTCGGGGACTGCCGCGGTAAAGCTATTGCATAGCATTTTTTATTTTTTAACTAATGCTCGTTTGCTCGTTCATCCATCCATCCATCCATCCATATCCATTCATCTATCCATCCATCCATCCATCCATCCATCCATCCATCCATCCATCCATTCATCCACCCATCCACCCATCCATCCACCCATCCATGCATCCATCCACCCATCCAATCATCCACTCATCCACCCATCCACCCATCCATCCACCCACCCATCCATCCATCCATCCATCTATCCACCCATCCATCCACCCATCCACCCACCCACCCATCCATCCATCCATTCATCCACCCATCCATCCACCCATCCAGCCACCCATCCACCCATCCATCCACCCATCCATCCATCCACCCATTCATCCACCCATCCACCCATCCATTCATCCACCCATCCACCCATCCACCCATCCATCCATTCATCCACACATCCATCAATCCATCCATCCATCCATCCATCCATCCACCCATCCACCCATCCATCAATCCATCCAACCATCCATCCATCAATCCGTCCGTCCACCCATCCATGTGTTGAGACATCCATCCACTGCACAAATAACTCTCATCTTTTACATACTCGCATATTATTTTAAACTGAATGGAGAATAAAATACAAGCGACGTCAATTCGTACGTTGTGGCATTCCTTGCGAACGGTTCCAAATCGGTTCCATAGGGGAGGTGAGGTCGACTAGTGAGAGCGGCAGAGAGTGTCCATACTGTACGTTAGTACTATTACTTATACTGTGATACAACTAAGGTGACAAACAAGCAAACGACCCGCCTGACAAGCAGTCATCGCAACCTGTGGACGTTCGAAAAACCAAAGCCTGAACCCAGCGTCTCCAGGAGAGGAAAAAGCACCAGAGGTACCGGTACTCTCTTGGGGCACTTCTCTTTCTAATACTGCTATCATGAAGAGGAGAGAGTGGACCTTTCTGTTAACTTACTCACACGCAGGAACACAACAAAGCTCAATTGAATTGTTATTTTGCTGCGATCTTCTGTAAGGAGGAGGCACTTCGCCAGTAGACTGAGCGAAACGTGCCGCTATGCCGTACCCGACTTTCGCCAGAGCCTCGTTTGCTATTCGACGATCAGGTAAGTTTGGCTTTAGCTCAAAGATGATGCTTACACCCCGAAAATCACTTGTATGTGGAACATCCTGTCGTTAAGTAAATAAGGCTGGCAAAAGAGAGGTAGGGCATGGCGAGCTCGACTGCGGAAGTACTTCCTTGCAAAAGACCACAGCCCAACAACACCTTTGAGAATTCATATGTTCGTGTGAGTGTGTCTAGTGAGGTCACCAGACGTTAGGTGATACTGTTTTAGTACCAGTAGTGCAAGCAGTACTCCTTGCACTTCTGTTTGTTCGGTTTTCTCTTTGTACGGTCTCCTGCGAGGAAGTACTTCCCCAGTCGGGCTCGCCACAGTACAAGGAGTCGCACCACCGATACAAAAACAGTATCTCCTCACGTCTACGTATTGTTGTTAAGGCGCGAAACACACGGCGGGGCGGGGCAGTCTTTTTGACCGCAAAGCAATAAAGACCCGTCTGACCGTCGAGGCCCGCGACTGCCCTCCGATATATGCTGCGCCCGCCGGGCACTGGCGGCGCGTTCTGTTTGCCCTCCGTGTTCGTTGGTAGTATAGGATTCCCCTTGGACTATCGTTTGGGATCAATTTGACCGGTCCGCGCCGCGCCGTCGTGTGTTTCGCGCCTAAACGGTTAAAAATTTGATACTAAAACATAACCTCATTCGTTAATTACATTCAATATCATTTACAGCTAATAAGAGTATGTCACCGAAACTAGTTATGATAACAAGAAATTATATCTAATTTAAAACCTATAGGAATTTATATGAGGCGGAGACCTCAATATTTAGAAATCTAACATGATTTCATGTATACTAAACTATAAATAACCTAAGAACCGGCCACTAGAATCTGTAAGTATTCGTTTTTACGAACTTTTATTTAGCTTCACGCGGTGTCTGTAAAAAAAAGATAAATTTGACCCACTTCCCAGTGTGCGAATAAACTCCAATTTGGCATATTCGTTTGGTTCTCGTGATAACGGACGATTACCTATAAGCTGCCATTTCGAATTTTATATGGTGACCGCCACAAAATGGTGATTTTCAATTTCCATCTATGATATGGGTATCAACTATCAAACGAGTGCTTAATGAATAAAAAACAAAGTAAATAAAAGGAAATAAAAATAACCAAATCAAATTAACAAATCTGTAAAGTTTAATGTTTATATATCTACCAATGTGTATGTGTGTATGTTTTACGTCTTTCATTATGTCTTTACTTTGTTAACTGCGCCACCTACCTCTTAGATGTATTCTTTTTAGGGTTCCGAACCTCAAAAGGAAAAACGGAACCCTTATAAGATCACTTTGTTGTCCGTCTGTCTGTCTGTCTGTCTGTCTGTCTGTCTGTCTGTCTGTCTGTCTGTCTGTCTGTCTGTCTGTCTGTCTGTCTGTCTGTCTGTCTGTCTGTCAAACATTTCTATGTCGAGAATGCGTGGAGGTATCAAGCTGAAATTTGAACTGTATACACAAGTCTACGGTCCCATGAAGTTAAAAAAAAATCAAACTGCTAAGTTTACGTAGAAAAAAGTTACGGCCGTTTATTCAGCAAAAAACGCATATTTCGACACACTCAAAGGAATCAAAACCTATAGGGTACTTCCCGTTGACCTAGAACTATGAAATTTGGCAAGTAACATCGTTATAGACTACAAGTACAGGAATAAATCTCAAAACTATACATTTGTAAATAGATCTAAAAAAATAGGGGGTCTATATTTTTTATAGAGTGTCGAAATTTCAAATTGAAACTACTAGTTCAAATGGGGTATCATATGAAAGGGCTTGATGTACACATTGCAAAATATATTTTATTTATTTTTTTCGACGCATTATTTCTTATTTATAATGAAAAATATCAAATTTAATAATGATACTACGTACCTACGGAACCCTCGGTGGGCGAGTCCGACTCGCACTTGTCCGGTTTTTTTCCTATACACAAAGGTTGCCTGGAAGAGATTGCTTATAGCGATAAGGCCGCCCGTTGTACTTTAGAATCATTGTTACTACTTTGTTATCCTGTATTTGGTGCAATAAAGAGTAATGTATTGTATTGTATTAACAATGCAACGTGAAATCTCCCAACGATAAACAAAAATAGTCCAAAAAATGCGTGTTTGGCGCCGACTCAAAATTACTTAGGTGTACTTAAATTAGTTTAAAAACTTAGTTACTAAGGTCAATAAAAACAAAGTTTATTATTTTTTGCTTTTCATTTTTTTCGGCGGTTTAACTTTTTTGTTAAAAAGTTTTTTATTTATATAGATGAAAGCTTATTTCTTAATTTTTATGTCAAACAAAATCGAAAGCAAATGGCACTAACAATTTTAAAGCTTTTATATCTATCTAAAATGTTCAAAAAGGAGGAGGAAGAGGAAGGGGGCAGGAGGAGGGGGTCGCCAGAAATTTTTAACTTGTTAAAGGGGTCCAGTATTCAAATATATTGAAAAACACTGTGCTAGCCAGCATTAGGATATGCTGTCTTATTCGTCCGCCTTATTCGTAAAACCATGTTTTACGAATAAGGCGGATATCGTGATGCGTTGTTTCAGAATGTATCCTTGCAAAACTAATACAAGTTTGGACCAGTTCTGTTAATTAACATAACGTGTGGAAGAACCATAAATAATTGGTCGTTGCCTATTTGGACTTGCCACAAATAGGAATTTGTAATAATTACTAGTGTACCTACTAAGCAGAACTTGTTATGCATCGCCTTAATTCGGGTTATTTCACATTCATCTTTTTAACATGTTTATTAATTCATATTTATATTTTTCATAATATTCAACTGATGACAATAATTTAATATAATTTATTTCATCAACCGAAATAAATTCCTTATTCAACGACAAACAAAAACGCGGTTTCTCTCATTAGATAAATTTAATAAAAATACCTTATTTTTATACAACTAAGGTGGCAAACAATCATACAATGTTACACCTTATGGTAACCAGTCATCATAGTCTATAGACGCTCGCTATACCAGTGGTATCCACACGCGTTGCCGACACTGTAAAAAACCTCTTCACGGCTTTCTTGAAGAACCCCATGCTGTAGTCTCATGGGAAAACCTCGGCAGGTAATTCAATCCACAACCTGAGAATCCGTGAAAGAAAACCTTTATGGAACGGTACAATTCGCGACCTTGGCCTCATATCGAATAACAACTTCCAACACAGCCCATATCAGTAGAACACACAAAAGGAGGCAAAGTCTCTCCTTTGACTTAAGGGTTCAATACCATATGTAAGTTTAGGATCGTCGACGGAATCGTCATGAGAATTCATGACTCGTCTCTGAATTGAATCACAAGGCCCAAGCTGGTATCCCGGGCTATAGGTGAGAACAGTATTCCATATGAAGTCGAACTTGCAACTTGTACAAAAGAAGTCTTTGCGAGAACTAAAGTACTGCTTTGCTCTATTCAGCAAACCCAGTTTCTTGGACGCCAGTCTGAGCTTTCTTCCAAGTAACTTCCAAGGAACTGAACGTCGCCAGAGATCTCGATGCGGAAAATACTAATGCTCTTGGCGATGATGAGTGTTGTGCTCTCGTATTGTGGAGCCACGGCAAATGGTTTTTTTTACCATGTTAAATCTGTTTTAACGAAAAAGTGGCATCCACATATTTGCCTACCTACTCTTTTGTGTCGTACAGTACTGTATATAGTAAATACAAAAGCAAATGAGCTAACTAAAACAATTAAAATTAGATAAAAAAATATTTTTTTATTATTATAAAATAATAATAATATATGAGCAGCTACTATTATCGTAAAAATACATTTACGATGAACACAAACATTATTAAATTCTTCATATTTTTTATTATAATTGCGTCAATTCCATTGCTAAATTGCCTTAAGAATCGAAAATAAACAAAATAAGAAACTAGTAAAAACACCAAAGAATGTAGTGTGATTTCCCGTGCTCAAACTGCCCAATAAAGATCAAACGCCGATATATCGAGACGAATTATTGCATTGTTAATGGCGTTCGAACGTAACATAGCAATTTGTAGCGTGTGTTTATAACAAAACTGTAAAGAAACGAAAGGAAAAAATATCTACTTAGCGCAAAAAACGAAAACGCAGTTCTATGCAACTTTTTGGCGGTAACTCGTTGAGTGAGATTATGATCCACCATAATGCATTATTTACTACTTATTGATATTGCCTAATAATAGTGATAGTGTATTTATTATGCTGAAAGTAATCATTCATTATACTTAATTCATAGAATTAGTGGAAACTTGGATTAAAAGTATTAAATCGGCGCTATGAAATTGTTCCAAGAAGCCGTGCAAAACCGGTTTTACTACACCTGGTTTGTTTGTTTTGGGAGTTATTACAAGTAATTGATGAACGAGTAGATTCCTGATGATATTTTTCGGCGGCCTATAGCCGGGAGAAATAACAAGAAATAATAGAAAAGTCGGTCTCTAAAGGCCGTGGCCGTAAAAACGTAAAAAAAATGCAGTCCTATGCCATTTAAAAATCCTAAGTGTAGCCGTGTAAACTATTAATATCCTTTAAAAAGCATTCCTTCCGATATATTTCAAGTTTAACAGGCATTCTTATGACTAGTCCAATTACCTTCAAATTAGCATAACAATACCTACTCTTATCTCCAATACATGTTCAAGGTAAGTAAAACTTCATAAAGATAAAGAGACTGTCAAAACAATGTTTAACTTAGCATCTGTGAGTGAGAGATCACCTTACATGTTAAATACAAAGGTTAGAGCAAAATTGCTTTAGAAACCCAGCCACAAAGGCAATACCAGTGGGTTTAAAGACAGTAGGGCTGCTCGGATGAGTTCACTAGAAGCCCATCACGTTTAGTTTTGATTGAGGTAACCACCAATACCGTCCTCTTTTCGAAGAGTATAGATACATTGGTATTTTCATGGAAAAAAAATGGGGTGTGTTTGTGTCATGGACACGGCCGTGTATTGTAGGTACGTGAATACGTTGTATGCAATAAAATTATCTTATTCTTAGGTCCTTCATCTATCCAGTGGTATGACTGAATTTTGAATGGAGATGATAATTATGTAGCTGTAACACCAAAATGTATCCCCCGTTTATCTTTTTTTTTTTTAATTGCCCTCTCTATGGAAACAATTTTAAAGCCGTAATCACGTCAAAAAGGTAAGCGTTGCTACATTAAGCGTAGGGTATTCCCACTGTATCTCTGTCGAAACTAGAATAATTAATTCTAGTAAAACTGTTGAAACATAAGACCAAAAAAGCACTAGAGATGCAGCAAATTGGTCTGTTTTTGTTAATTCTCACAGAATTAAATTCTTTATTTGTTCAATTGTGGGTATAAACTGGTGTACAAAATTAAATAAAACAAAAGCAAAGTTCGTAATACCTAAAAGCACCACTGTATGACCTACTACATTATTTGTATTATTATAAAAGTGATAACAAAACAAGAATAGGTTAATAATATTTACTCAATGCAGGGCAACCCTCACTTTGAATATAGATATAGATTATGTACGAGTCGAGACCTAATAGAAACAAAATTCAGACTTGTATACTAATTATATGTCCGGCAACCCGCAGTGGAGCAGCGTGGTGGAGTATGCTCCAAACACCTTCAATTGAGGGGAGACCCGTATCCCAGCAGTGGGATGAATAAGGGTTGACGACGACGACGAATACTAATATATGTGAATGTGCGTCTGTCTGTTTGTTACCTTTTCACGACTATAAGGCTGTACCGATTTGATTGAAATTTGGCATGACATAGATTATATCCTGAAGAACAATTTAAGCTACCTTTTGATGCTATAACCGCCATTCATACGGGTGAAGCAACGGGCACAGTTGATGCTATTGATTTGATGCCCAATGCCTCCTTCTATAATCGTAGCGCGCTCGCCGGTAGTTTACGTATTGGACGTTTCGCGAACTGTAAGTCTTTTTGTTTGATCACTTTACAATAGTTTAATACGTAAAAAAAATACGAATAATTGCCCAGCTGAACCTCGTCGACAACCTTTATTCATCCCACTGCTAGAATATGGGTCTTCCCTCAATCGAAGAGGTTTAGAGCATACTCCACCACGCTGCTCAACTGCGGGTTGGCGGAGGTCAGTGTCTTTAAGCCCCTAAGGACCACTGATTTAGGTTAACGACTGTCTCTGATCTATCTGATCTAATGACAACAACCGAGACTGACGGCTTAACGTGCCCTTCGAAGCACGGAGGAGCTCCAGATAATTAAACCCATACATGGACAGGCTGCGGTCGACGTTGCTTAACTTGCGTGATCGATTAGACTGACACGCGCACCAACGTCATCGAGTTCCTTTTCTTCTAGTCTACCTTATCCCCATTTGCTTCTGAACCTCATTAATACAATTACTCCAAAAACTTAGAAATCTGAAACTCAGTAAAAATTTACCGTTAGACAAAGTTACGCATGAGAGTGCAACCGCAGATTTCCCGGGAGCCTGCCGTATGATTAACCTCCACAAATGACTATCATTCTTTACTGCCGGTGCACGATGGCTCTATCAGATAATGCAATATCTATAATTTTATTCCACGATATTCAATTTCCTGATTATTGTACAGTCACGGTGATATTTTGCATTGGCAAACCCCGTGTAAGCAGGCGGAGTGTGCAATATAACGCAAACCGTATGTTTTCAAAATCCCCGGCCACTCCATGCAAATGTCACGTCGTTAACTCTACATAAGCATTAACGTGTGTGCGTGCAACGCTATACAAACTGTTCCAGATTTGTCACAGAGGGGAGCTAAGGTTGATACGGGAGAGCGGCAGGGAGAGGCCATACTGTACGTAGTACTATTACTTACACTGTGATTAGACTTAGTTTTGTCACAGCGATAATAATAAATTGATGCATGCCTACAATATTGTCCATCTAGATACCTAATACGTATCCTGACAGATTACGTACAGAGACGGGTACAGAGGTTTGGTAAAGAATAGATGAGAAAGCTGAGAATCAAATTTACTAGCACAAAACAGCACACAAAAAAAGGTGACGAACTCACTGTTAACTAAACAACTCCACAGTATTTGTTTTTTTTTTATTGTAAATAATGTTTTATTATTATACAACGTGTAACTCCAAGTACGCAAAACCTCAAACACCCTAACTGAGTTTTATTATTATAAATTGATATAGCTTTTTTGAAAAAAAAAAATTGTCAGAGATATGAACACTTTTTTGTATTCCTAATAATTCTAATAGTTTCTGAGCTCTGTGGTGCTTTCTTATCAAAAAGACGCGCCAATGGCTACGATAGGCAAAATATTAATATTAAAGAGCGAGCATCGAGTCAATGACGCGTAAGCGCCGCTCTCTGCACGGCGCTTAAGACTTTTTGGACGCGGCGGTATTACGTTTGTTTACCTACTTCACATTTTCTCGCTTGATTGTCGAGCGTAATTTGATAATAGACACGGCAATTAATAATAATTATTATTATTTTTAACCAGTTACTTTAAAAATGGATGAAATTTATGGAATTGATTCTACTCATGATTCTGAACGAACTATTTTTAGGTTTTGCGTACTTGAAGTTACACGTTGTATATGCTAAAGTATATAATGTAGAAAATTTCTTTATTCCATCAACAAAAAAGAATTGTATGTAACAACACTAACAACTCTACAATAATTATTGGACTAGCTCGTTGGTCGAATGGTTAGCAATGGCCGCTTTGACTCGGAGGTCGCGGACATTTTTGTGTGCATGAACATGTCTGTTTGTCTTGATCTGAGTGTTTTCTATGTATTAGAACTATTATAAGTATGTATTTACAAAAAAGAAAAATGTATTTAAGTACATTTATTAGTTGTCTAGTAAACATAACACAAGCTTTGCGCTTAATCTGGGACTAGATGACGGTGTGTAAATTGTACAGAAACATTTATTTATTATTTATTTATTTAATTATGAACCCCTATAAAATAAATAATTTCCGTTTTTTCTTCATGTTCAAATGGTTCATTATTTACAAACAAAATTTCATAATATTCATATTGGGCAGTTTAGTTGACAGAGGTTTTGTCTTTGAGTGTTTTTTTTTTTTGCTGTTTCATAGATTTTCAGCTAAATTTATTGAGCTTATAAAATCGTCCGGTCGTTCTGTCTGTCCGTCCGTTGCCACGAAACTCAAAATTTCGAAATTCTGACTTCGGATTCGTGTAGAGCATCAAAAAGTAGCAATGTAAAGTAATCTTGGTTTTCCGATATCAGTTCGGGAAAGTGGCCAAAATAAATAAATAAATAAAATAATTAAAATAAAATAAAAATTCGCAATGGTGGCGCATGCTGCGCGTCCGATGTTTTATTGTTATGAAAATGTTTCTATAAAATGTAGTCAAAATTCAGTTCCGATCCAGTCTCGATCACACAAATGACAAATTTGGTATTCTCGTATTACAATATGAAACTTCAAAGTCAAATTTAAGTTAATTTTCGATATAATTATCAAAAATTAACCAAAAATTACTCAAACTAAGAATGTTATTTTGCTAACACTTGTCTCCAATTGGTCAACTTTTGTTCTGTATTCGTATAATAATTACAAGAATTGGTCATCTGGTTAAACAAAACTTTTTATCGTAATTTTAACATTTATGTGACTCTTTTATCGTCTCATTATATTGTGTCTTTTGCCATCTTGACTATTCTACATCTATAGTCTAACAGTACACGAACATGAGCGGGCTTAACAGATGCTAGACAATACATCCGATATTTTATTCCGTAGTACTATGATAGTTGGTGAGCCGCTTCAATCGTGTGATTCTAATTTTAGGAACACCTCTGTCACTCTACCGCGGTGATACTCAAAGTAATCTAAGCTCGATTTCGACGTGCAAGTGGTTTAATAAAGTCAGAAAATATAATATACAAAGGCAAGGGGCATTACATACTTTGGAGACCTCATGCTCTACGGTCGTGTATGCATACTAAATATCGTGTGTGTCAAGTCATTTGACCTAAAGGCCTACAAATCAAAACATTTTTGCATTTTTTTATACGACTAGGGCGACAAACAAACATTCAACTGATGAATTTATTGCATCAACCAACATGAATTACTTATTCACCGGCTTACAAAAATGCAGTTTCTCTCACTAGCTAAGTTTAACAAAAATACTATTTTTTATACAACTAAGGTGGCAAACAGCGTACCTACAACCTACCTGATGGTAAGCAGTCTTCGCAGCCTATGGACGTGTGCGACATCACTCACGTGTTGCAGACCCTGTAAAAACCCCTTTACGTCTCTCTAAAAGAACCCAATACTGTAGTCTCCTGGCAAAACCTTGCAGGGAGTTCATTCTACAACTTGACAGTACGAAGTAGAAATCTCCTCTGGAACCGTATAGTACGTGTCCAATTAGATTCTAACACGTGAAGACTAACTCTGAAATAATGAAAACTATACGATATCGAAATGGAAAATATACGAAAATGTAAGTTAAAATTCACGTTTTAATTCCTAAATTTTTTATTGAAAAATGTTGAGCCATTTCGGAGTCTATTCGAGACATAAGACATTTGCAGACATTCTAAGTAATTCTAACTAATTAACTTAAACTTCAGCATTTATTTTTAATTACCCAGATGGACATCAGTTATTAGATTATATTAAATTGAACAACCGAGCTTCGCTTGGCGTTCTTTTGTGTTAGTATGTCCGTGACATTTAGCGCCATCTATTGTCGAGCAGGTACCTTAACGTATCTATTAGCTGACAGATATTAGGTTGGGGAAAAAGTCTTTTCGTATTTTATATGAAAATTCAAAACATTTTTTACTAAAGTTTATTTACATTTAACTAAAGTATGTAGGTGCCATTTTGTTCGATAACTTTTTGCCATCTTGTAGGTAGAGACATGATCCCATTACTATAGAAATTTTGGGACTTCTGTTCAAAAAACCACGACAAGTGGTTTTGGCAGTCTTCTCGTGATGTTAACCTGACATTGCCTAAAGAATTCTGAAGAGACCGAAACAGGTGGAAATCAGAAGGTGCAAGGTCAGGACTATACGGCGGATGCATTAACTCCTTCCAGTCAAACTCTCTTAATTTTTGCTGAGTGGCTAAAGATGTGTGAGGTCTAGCGTTATCATGATGAAAAATCACACCCCTTCTGTTAATTAATTCCGGCCGCTTTCTCTCAACTTTTTGCTTTAATCTCATCAGTTGTTCACAGTAGAGTTCAGAGTCGATAGTCCTGCCTGGCGGTAACAGCTCATAATGAATAATGCCCTTCCAATCCCACCATACACACAGCATCACCTTATTGCGGGTTAACCCGGGTTTTGCCAGAGTCTGTGAAGCCTGACCGGCCTTTGACCACGACCTTTTTCGCACGTTCTTGTCGTACGTGATCCACTTTTCATCACCAGTTATAAGCTACTTCAAAAACGGTTCGCTTTCATTACGTCGTAGTAAAGGATCGCAAATGAGTACACGGTTCATTAAGTTTCTTTCAGTGAGATCGTGAGGCACCCAAATATCGAGCTTTTTAGTGTACCCAGCTTTTTTCAAATGCGCCAAAACTGTTTTGTGGTCAATTCCTAATTCTTCAGCTACGTCGTAACTACTGATATGCTGATCTTGCTCCACTTTTTCAAAAATGGCATCCATTTTATCCGTAACAGGGCGACCAGAGCGACGTGCATCTTTCACATCAAAATTTCCTGATTGAAAACGCTTAAACCAAATTTGTGCTACTCTCACAGACACTGCACTAGATCCATAAACGTCACAAATTTTTTTCGCAGCTTGCGTTGCATTTTTACTTTTTTTGTAGTAAAATTTTAAAATGAATCGAATTTCTTCATTAGATTCACTCATCTTGACAGTAAAAAAAACAAATGAAAATCACACATTTACCTAATTTGAATTTGGAATTATCTTTTTTAAAATTTAAACTTTTTAAAGATATCAAAACCTGAAAGATACAAATGGTATAACCAAAGAGATTTTATTACAAGTTCAAACATACTAAAATGCGAAAAGACTTTTTCCCCTACCTATTAGTTACACGGCATTAATAATTAAAATAACTGTGAATATTCAATGAGCCGAGATTTAACATACAAATGATTGCTTTTTATATCAGGAACCGGTCGGAAATGAGTATACACATCCGCCGAATGGGCATCACTCGCGTGTTACTGACCATGTGAAATATTTTTATAAAACCCTGTTTTTTTTTAAGCATACGGTCCGCCTGATGTGAAGTGGTTACCGTAGATATATTAACGCCCGCAACATGAAATATCGCCTGCGCGGCGTCATCCCCGTCTGTCAACGAAGCGACTCCTTTTCTCTGTTATAGTTTGGTGAGAATTGTAGAAAATATACAATGAAGTGTATTTGGCCTAATACGTTATATAATACTAAAATAGTTCTTGTGTTAGTAGAAGAGCTCGTTGGTCGAATGGTTAGCAATGGCCACTTTGACTCCGAAGTCGCGGGTTCGATTCCCGCACAAGACAAACATTTGTATGCATGAACATGTCTGTTTATCTTGGTCTGGGTATTTTCTACGTATTATAAGTATGTATTTACAAAAAATAACGTATTTAAGTACATTTATCAGTTGTCTAGTACTTATAACACAAGCTTTGCGATTAATTTGGGACTAGATGGCGCTGTGTTAATTGTCCAGAAATATTTATTTATTATTTATTTATAATTAAAGACATGGCTGCATGCGAAAGGATTTATATAAGACAAACGACCTTCCTAATGAACAATTGAAATCGTCAAACAACCTCTAACGCCGGAGACGCCATTTAGTAAACGGAATGACACAACAGAAGCGTACGCGCACAGTGGGCGGAAATGTAACAGTCGACCGAACCTTACCGCTCGGGCCAAGGTTCTTTCATAATTTCTATAAGATGTCTTGATTTAATATTCATTATGAATGCGATTCATATGAGCCGCATAAATGAGCCGGCCATTTGTGGAATTAAAATGTGCTAGAATGTTGAACAACTTTAATAGGCCACACAATTGGTCATTGTCACGTCTACATTTTATGTGACGGTACAGAAACACAAATAAATTACGTATGAGTTTAAAATTGAACCTCCTGTGCATGCTATGCGGAGTGAGACTAACGCATCGCATTGTTGCCAGTAAGAATTTAAATAAGAAATTATTAATATCCTTCAAGTAATTCCAGGTGACAGGGACCATACAGAATGAGAGGAGTCTTCAAATCAAAAAAGATTTAATACCTATGCCACCTATACCATAGGAGGGTAGAATATTACGGGTCGGCTAAATACTCAAAGAAAATATTACTCTGATGCTGAGTATGGTAGACGCAATCCGCAAAATATGCAAATCTTGCCAAACCAATGATATCTCACGCGTATTGCCACCCTAGCTGCCGCACATTTCGCACTTACGTCTTAAAAGTCAACAAAAACGGGAATATAAAGTTAATGTAGCACCCGTTAAATAATAAATATGTCAAAGGAACAATATACATCGATCATAAATGACATTTAGATAGACAGTGTAATTGAAATATTAGAAAGAAAACATTTATTATAATGCACCGTACAGCTCTACAAATTAGATAAAAAGATTACGTAAATTTGAGATGATAACGTTTCTCTAGAGCCAGGCTGTCTGCCAATCGAATTTTTTATTACTTTATATCTCACCTCTATCTTATAATGAGATGACGTAAATAAACTACAACGGTCAATTAAACGTGCATACTGCTTGCAACGAGTTGTCCACTGATTAATACTCTCGGCCGAAGTTATGCATCTAAATGACACAGTCACTTAAGTACAATTGACGTTATCGTCGCACACAATGTCTTTTTTGCTTTCTTTTCGCTCATTGTACGAGGAAAATAATACTTAGTCTGGTACAGTAGCCGCAAAATTTGTACAACGTCATATTGTTTTACAACAGGAAAACACGATTTATATACGGTCATTCCTTCGGAAGCTTTGATTAGTTGCACGTGTAATATGCATAGATAGAGTTGATAGACAACTGGTCCATTTGTAATGGATCAGTGTTCTTCTACTGGTGTATTTACCGATTGGTACAGACAACAGCTTGATGACCATAACACTTCCAGTACGAAGTAATCCTGCGTTGTCAAGAGTCATGCTTAGTCGTAGTACTAAGCTGGATCCTCTTACTCTGGAAGTGTTACTGTGTACAAGTTGTTGTCTGTCTACTGTGGTGGTGTGGTGTCTGCACATTATAAATTAAAAAAATCACCAATAGTCCTTTTGACTTTTTGGAACAAAACCACACAAATTTTTATATGTATTTTCAATGACTAATAATAATATCTAAGAAAAAATACGATTACATTACTATGGATAAAAAATTGGTTGTCTGTATTACGTCGGTTTACGGACGACAATTTTACGTGATAACTTCATAAGAAACAAAGGCTGATCGTGCCTCTCTATCGCTTGTTCCGCACTCTCGCTTGCTCGCTCGGCTCAGGCGGAAAGTGACAATGAGTCAAGCTTCTTTGTGCGTGGAGCCGGCGTTCATCGATTTATAAGGCGTTATCACGTCAACAAACTTAATGTAGACTTCAAATCAACAGGTTCATTCCAATAATGTTATAAATACTATACTGCCATACTCATACAATCGTAACAAATCGCGTTAACATCCAATCAATTAACAAAACACACGGCATCAAGACGCAATTTGAACAGTCAAAGTTATACACATATAACCAGAACAGACTTGTCCATGAAACATACTAGTTGTACTGAAGAAAACGAAAAAAAAACTTACAAGTTGTATCTAACTACATATGTAGTCTATGTAGTTCAGTGTACTTACCACGAGGTAAAAGTGGCCTTTGTCGTAATACAGCGTAGCGTGATGCCGCGAGAGCACCCGGCATTCGAATATAGTGTTCGTTGGGCTCGGAGTGGCACGGTACACGTTGCGGCCGATCTGTAATGTAACAACACACATTCAATTTACTAAAAATAAACAACAACAAACGTCATCGATCTTCGGTCAACCTAGTACATCCCAGTACATAGACTTATAATACGCTACGTTTTATAGACGCCGGTTTCGCGTGACCGACTTGAGATGGAGAGTTTCGTACACAGACAAAGTATACAGGCTGTTTGGAAGCTGGGTACAAAGCCTGAAGGGGGTATTAATATACTTAACCTAGAATATTTTGAGCCATATTTGTCCTAACCAAAGTCTGATATTTTTTTAAGGGAACTTTTAGGCTTTTAGTACCAAAACCCCACTATGTTAGAGGTCTATACTAACACCCCCTTAAGGCTTTGCACCCAGCTTCCAAACAGCCTGTATAGTAGACATGGGATGTATGCGTGGCGCGCATGTCAACAGTAAGCGTCCGAACCCTCAACTTACTATGGATTTCTATCAGCTGCATAAGTAATAAATCGTGGTAAATGATTTTATGTGCTTTAATTAGTTTTATGCTTTTATGGCACAATACTATACAACCAATTATAATACAAACTGATTAATAGTATACTCATATTGCTTGCCTGTCGTTGTGTAGGTACCATACAAATCTAATTGCATACCATTTCCATTTGATTTCATTTCCGTGATGTTATATACCACTGTCATATAACTGTGGCACATTGTTGTAGCTTACTAAGAAAAAAACCGGCACACGACGCGAAACAAAATCATATGAATCTTTCCTTACATGATGATGTTGTAATGTAAGTTACCTGTTTTCCTGTGTGAATGCCTTAGAAACTATCAACTTATCCATATTTTGAAGTAACTTCATTACGCACACTTGACTTGAGGAGTCAGCTGGTGAATGCGTGACGAGAGCGTTACGGAAACGGCGAACGGAAGTTGAGAGGGAGATATAAGTTAGTAGAGCTAAAAAGTATTATTTCAGTAGTGTGGTCTAAAGCACACTCGTTTCTTTTTCTCTATCTAGATTCCAGTAACAAAAACATGCCGATGCATTTGAACGATCAAATAATTTGAATCTAAATCTAACTCCAGCTTCATTGTCTGTTGCATCTAATCTAGATTATGCGTCTAAATATAACAAGTACAAGTGGTTTCTTAGAATTCCTCACTACGTATAACTTTATCAACAAACAGTCGTATACTAGAGTCCCATCCATTTAATTAAATAAATAAATAAATATTCCTGGACAAATTGCACACGGCCATCAAGTCCCAAACTAAGCAAAGCTTGTACTATGGGTACTAACTAGATAACTGATATTGTACTTAAATGCATTTTTTTTAAGTACATACCTACATAATACATAGTAAACATCCAGACCAAGACAAACAGACATGTTCATGCACACAAATATTTGTCGTGTGCGGGGATCGAACCCGCAACCTCGGAGTCAAAGTGGCCATTACTAACCATTCGACCACCGAGTTCGTCAATTCTATCGATCAATTATAAAAAGTACGTGACATATTATGACTGAATTTTAATATTCCTAAAATTTTATTAATTAAAAAGTGAAAACACATTCAGATTGGTCTATTCGTTTAAAGCTCGTTTAAAGATTTAGTTTAAAGCGTTTCACAAATAGAATTAGCAGTCTCAGTAACATCAAATTCCAACTTTTAGGATTTGGAGTCAAAAACACTACAATACATCCAACCATTTTCACCGAGTTATTTCACCGTTTTGTTAGCATATCTCCGTTGTATAAATTATACATATACAGATATGATTTTTTTATTGACTAAAAAGCAATTATCATCAAACCAGATATTACGATTCCCACTCCGCGCCATTAAGAATTTATAGGGACATTATACAAAAAAAAAAAGTGCTAATGTAAATAACGCAAAAATGAGTGTTGTTTGTATCAGTCACCGTGACTAGCTCAGGGCGGCCATGCCTCGTCGGCCCCATTAATTAATCATAACGCGAAGCAACCCCATGTAATTTAAACTATGAAAGAGTAAAAAGCCGTTTTGGTAGTAAATCCTGTTGGGTATATATATTATATATACATATTATTATGTAGGTATAAGGTTTGCGAGTGCACCAGGAAAGCTGCAGTCCGCGATGAATGGCGCTGTATTATCAAAATGATCACTCATCGCGATTCATAATGATGACCACGACCACTCTGACAAGAGTGTACCGACTAGGAAGAAGAATATCTAGACATTGTGCTTAACTTTATCTACCTCGCTAAACTTTCAGTTTGCTATGGATATTCTATGGTTGACTGGAAGAGATCCCTGATGGGATAAGTCCGACATTGTACAAATTGTAATACAGTGGTATTACTTTTATAGTACAATAAAGTCATTACAAACAAACAAAAAAAAATATGGTTTAAATTTTTTAATCCTACTAATATTACAAATGTGAAACTGTGCCAAATAACAATTCCTTTGAGGGTTGTTGTGTTCCTGCGAGTGAATGAGGTCACCAGAAAGGAAGGAGATGCTGCGTTGGCAGCAGGGGTGGCGGCGCGCGAGCGATATTTTATGTTGCGTGCGTTAATATGGCTACGGTAATCGCTTCACATCAGGCGGGCCGTACGCTTGTCCGCCACCCGAAGAAATATAAAAACAAACGAGAAAACGGGGTATGGATGGATGTTTGTTGCTTTTTCACGCGTAAAGGATTGAATGGATTTGGTTGAAATATGTAATTTGGCATACATATAGAAAATAACCTAGTTTACAATAAAGTACTCTTGTCTACAGATAAGGGCGCCTTCGATTTGTGTGCATTAAATATTAAAAACAAAATGTCTAGGCGTGACTTAAACGTGGAAACTATACTATTCTGATTTAGTGGCAACAAGGAAAAATTATCAGACGTTTAGACTATTTCGCAAGTAATATTGGGGTCGACGTGTCTTTCAAATCTGTCGTAGTTTTAACCTAGGAATTGCAGTGAACTTCATTGTCCACCGGCTTTATTGGTGGTCAATGTTAAACCTAGCTGTATAGGAGACACAGTGGTGGAAATGTCTAGTGGACCTGTCGCAGTTTTGTAGATAAGTACAGTACTGGAACAATAATAGTATAACAATTACTTTATTGTTATATTATATTGTTACTCAATACCTCCCATGTACTGACATCGGCCAGTTACAACCATTTTATAATACTGAATCTCTAGAAGATCTGTTTAAAACGTGAATTGCAGCTCATAAGTACAGAATTTAAAAGCTATTTGGTTTTTAGTTTATACGTAGCATTGATATTTAGATCTATCGGTCAACATGAAGGGGATAAACAGCTCAAGCTAAATAAAACCGTTTAAACATGACTATATCGGAACCATAACATTATAATTTTAACATAAAAAACTACTCCAAACATTACTCTACATATATGGATGTAGATACAGGCTGATGATGATGATGAAAAATATATGGGACCAATCTGGAAGTACGAAAATCAAATAAGAAAAGTTTTTTTTCAAATCGGTTTATAAATGACGCGAGTAATGAAATAACAAACCTAACAGTGCGTAGATACAGGCTTACGATGATGGTGATAATGATGAAAAAAATATGGGACCAATCATACTCAGTCAAATAAAAAAAGTTTTTTTTCAAATCGGTTTATAAATCACGGAGTAATTCGGTAACAAACATTTTAAAAAATACAGCCTAATTGAGAACCTCCTCCTTTTTGGAGTCGGTTAAAAAGAGAAGGCAAGATATTAATATTACAACAATCAGACAATGGCTTCAAAGATAAGACTTGATTTCTCTTAACCCATTGTCTGGTTTGTTATTATTTATGATTGACAGGAATTGCAATCCTTCGATCATCAAGATTCAATTTTATAATTCCGATTTGTCATTTTTAGACGACTACAGAAAGAGAATAATATATTTAACTTTATATATTTTTAGAACCTAAGTATGTAAGTAAGAAACGCGTCAGAATATTCCGTTTAGATTTAGATAATTAGATAAGATATTAACATACTCCTATGCCCAAGATGTGTGCCGCGCCTGCAATTAGGTATTTGAATATTTTTTGTAATAAATGGAGTAATAAAGTCAGCATAATCCTAAGCTGCCCGACTGGAAAGTCCCTCCACCTCGCAGAATACAACCAAGTAACAATTACCTTGAGGGTTGTTGTGCTCCTGCGAGTGTGAGTGAGGTCACCAGAAAGGAATTGCTGTGTTGGCAGCGGTGGTGGCGGCGCGGAAGCAATGTTTCATTTGGAAGCGTGAATATGGCTACGGTAACCGCTTCACATCAGGCGGGCTGTATGCTTGTCTGCCACCCGATGTAGCAGATAAAAAAAATCAAAAACCAGAAAGGAATTGCTGTGTTGGCAGCGGTGGTGGCGGCGCGGAAGCAATGTTTCATTTGGAAGCGTTAATATGGCTACGGTAACCGCTTCACATCAGGCGGGCTGTATGCTTGTCTGCCACCCGATGTAGCAGATAAAAAAAATCAAAAATGTTTTCACAGGGTCGGCAAAGCGCATGCGATGCTTCTGGTGACAGACGTCCATAGGCTACGGTAACTACTTATCATCATACAGGCCGAATGGTTTTTAGTGGAATAAAAAAGCTGTGTGTAGTTAGTGCGCATGTGCGCCCAGCTTACCCGATTAGCGCTAGTGGTGGAAAACGTCTTACTTTCGAATAGTTCCTGATTTGACCGAACAAAAAATCATTTTCTATTATTATCCTTATAATGAAATACAATTCAGTTGTGACTAGTAATCAGTAACGTACGTTATACTCGTATGTTATACGTTATATGTACTCCCAAACTTTCATATAACAAAAATAGGAAGTAGGATTAGTACGGAGCAGGACTTGTAGGAAGTAGAATGTTATGGATCGTTAGATCCAGAAGATAGTAGCATGAGGGCTACCGGTTTTTGCACTTTTTACCCGACTGATAAAAAAGGAGGATACGTTTGTCGAGTGTATGTATGTATGTATACGGATTTCTTTGCCACGCTCTACAGCCTAAACCGCATGACGGATTTCAACGTATGAGATGTCATTAGATTCGTCTCAGTGAGTGACATAGGGTAAGTATATAAATTCCAACATAGTTGTCGCAAAAAATATTTTTGAACAAAAAAAATTGCAGTCGTCTTTTATGTTTAGGGGTTTTTTAACTGGACCACACATTCCCACCACTGTGTCTCCTGTGTGGCCAGGATTAACAGCGGCGACCACCATAAAGGCAATGAACAGCAAAGTCTATTGCAGTCACGGGGGTAAAATTACGATTGCATTGGTACTCACCAAATTCGTTGTGAGTTCAGAAGAAATTAGTAGGAGTAAGAAGCTTTTTAAGAAGAATTTGACTTGGGGTCTTAGCAATGTGAGAGACAGCAATACGGCAAATAAGTTTATAAATTATGTTTGGGTTAATAATTTTTGTATTATGCCGATGGCGCCATTATTACGCATGAGAAGTTCGCCAACATGCCCTGTATATACAAAGTATAACAAATGCCGCTACCAAAACAAGTTATTATTACATAAGTGAGAGTTAATGTAAACTGCACGTGGGCCGTGGCGCGTGGTTCCACTACAACGATTCCTAAAGTGGGTACCACGGAACACAACATTCCGAGAAAAGTACAACGGACCCTATGTCTACAGCTAATGCGCCCCTGTGCACCAACCTTCCGGTTATATTACAGGATTGCGAGTCTCTCGTCTAGTAAACCAACCAGACGAGAGGATCTTTACTCGCCCCGCTCTTACGCGCGGTAAACCAACTGAGCACGCAAGCAGATTGGTAGCAGGTCTAAAAAAGTCCGAGAAGAAAAGTACAGTAGGAGTTCTACGAATCAGTAACATCCGTCATGTCAAATTGCATTCGATATTGTGTATGTTGAAACATAAATGTAAATTAATTAAGGCCTCGAACGAAGAAAAAAATCTCTCTCTTGATCACCAGACTCGGATCACCATTTATCTATAACCAATGGCCCTACCGCTTAAGCAGAAGCCGATTACAATCGGATTTTTGATGGCGAAAATCTAACTTCACCTTAAATTTGTGCTAGTAGTATAGTAGGTAATAAGCTTAGCCGGTAGGAACAGAGGCGCTCTACCGATTAAGCAGAAGATGCTTATCATAAAAGTGAACATAAGTCTGATTTTATCCATCAAAAAACACTATAGGAATCGGTTTTTGAATGCAAAAAACAAACTTCAGCATAGATAACTACTAACAAGTTAACTACAACCTAGATTTTTAGTAAACACAATTATCAAAAATCTAGGCTGTAATTAACTTGTTAGATTCAAAATCATAGGCGGTAGGGCCCCTGATCATTGAAATCATTACAATGAGACTAAACAAGATACCTCTGCTGTAAGTTGATAAGTGGATGACCTACAGAAACCTGGCGATGCTGCAGCATCTGATCAATCTTACTTAACAATTTCTTTTTGCTAATTTCGATTTGATCAAACCTGTGGAAGTTGCTCAAGGGATATGAGCATCTGATCCATAAAAAGAAAAGGGCTGATAATGTGCAAACACTAGTCAGATTTCTTTAATCATAGCTAAAAACCATCTAAGTCACATCAGCAATCAAACAAAAAATTAGTTGTTTGTAAAGTCGATATAACGTCATAAGAAACATAGGCCGATCGTGTCTCTCTATCGCTTTTTACGTGCTCTCGCTTGCTCGATCGGCTCAGGCGGAACGTGCGTGCAGCCGGCGCGGCGTTCAACGATTTAAATAAAAAACACATCAAAATTGGTCCATTGGTTTAGGAGCTATGATGCCATAGACAGTCACGCCAAAATAACATCCTGTTTTTTGCATTGGGCGTTAAAACGGGGTTTATTGTGTCTCTGGTTTAAAAGTTTAGAAACCACTGCCGTAAGGAGACATTATGTCTCTGTGTAGGCGCCCGACAGCACAATGATGGTTACGTTACGTTCCTAAATCGGTTCTCCGAATCATTAGTGTTATTCGAACACTTCCATGTTTTAAAACTAAAAATAGCCAAGTTACGCACTGAATTTGTCGAGGAAAAGTAGGACTGACGTAAATTTTTTAAATGGTCACCGAATATAGCTGGCATAAAATAGTAAATAGATAAGTGCCAGTCAGTATGACTAATGCAAGCGATGGATCGCTATATCTATATATTAATATTTATGAAAATTGCACAGACAGAGGAGTATGGCATTTCGCGCACTTATCTATATATATAAAAATCAATGCCACTTTTCGTTGTAATTTTATAACTCAAGAACGGGCTCACCTATCCAAACCAAATGTTTAGGCTTTGTTCGGATTATATAGTAGATGGTTTATGTGAAGTTTGCACAAAATCGGTAGAGCGGTTCTTCATTTACCACATTTTTTGTAACAAATGAATTCAATAAATTGCGGATCTTTGTTAATGGGGATTTTGCTGTCAAATTTAAACTTTTTTCAGATGGGGATTGTGCTGTCAAATTGAAACTTTTTTCAGATTTTTTTGTTGGAATAAATGAATTAGATGTTCCAATTATTTTTTTTTAGTATTTCACTTTATACGTAGCGAAGCACGTACAGGGCCGCTAGTAGTTTATATAGAAGAAGTGCAGAATATTAATATATATTTTTTAATTTATGCATCCTCCTCCTCCTTGTTTCGTTTTCCTCAATGCTGAGGGTCGTGACCTCTCCGGAGAACCGCACAGCGACGCACAACGCTTCGCCATCTACTTCTGTTTTTAGCGGCGTGAATGGCACCGCTCACCGTCGTGTCCAGAGTGGTACGGATCTGGTCAGTCCAACGCATCGGACTACGGCCACGGGTCTCGGGCAATTTATGCATAAAAAATACATTAAATAAATAAAAAAGTTGATTTAAAAAACAAAATATGAACCGACTTCAGTTGGCGAGCGCAGCTTATTGGTTGAATACCCCCCGGGAGACACTGCTGCCCGTCTTCCGGGAGAAAAGTTATTGCATCACACAAGATTCCTTAGTCGCCTTGTACGACATCCAGCCGCAGAGCAATAATCCATTATTGCTCTGCGGCTGGATGTCGTACAAGGCATCGTACAAGTGGCGCAATTTTATTTTGCCGGTAACCACACAGCAAATTGAAGGGTTTCCCTCGATTTTTGTGGGATCCCATCATCATACCTATTCAAATAAAAAAACAGACTTTGACCACGCCTGCTTATAAAATTTAAGGGTTTCCCTTGATTTCCCTGGGATCCCATCATCAGATCCTGACTTGGTGAATATGGCCATTGACTGGGTGAATATGGCCATTGACTGGCTGAATATGTGAATAGGGCCACCTTGCAATCATACCCTTTCAAATAAAAAAAGAATTTTGAAAATCGGTTCACAATTCGCGAAGCTATTCAATAACATACATACAAAAAAAAAAATCAGTCGAATTGAGAACCTCCTCCTTTTTTGAAGTCGGTTAAAAAAGATTACACACACTACCATGTATTTGACAGACACACGCATATATCGACGGCCGCTACGTATAAAGCGACATGTCATTTCAGACATGTCTGCTTATACTACGTTATAGTAATTAAAGAATATTATTATTGGATAAATGAGTTAATTGTTTACCTTTTAATTGTATACAATCAATAAAATAAAAAAGGAAATGTTTTTTACGGACAATCTATAGCAATTTATGCAATAAAAAAAATTGCCATTTTTGACATGTCGCTTTATACGTAGGGACCGTCGATATAGTCTTTTGTTTATTGTTAAAGTCATAATTTAAATTAATTATGGTCGAATTTCGACCACTGGGCGACCACTAGTTATACATATTATACTAGTGGTTATATTTAATTTAACTTTTCATAAAGCATGATTTTTATAAAGGTTATACATGTAGACATTTATGATTTCGATGCCCATTCCATATTTTTTTTATATTTGTTAACATGTATAACCTATCTCTAAAATCTGTTCGCCCATATACTGTATTACTAGCTTCTACTCGCGGCTTTACCCCTCGTAAGCACAGTACAAGGATAATAGTATCCTATGTGTTAATCCAGAATATATGTATTATATATGTATGACAAATTTTATTCAAATCCGTTCAGCTACTTACCTGTGAAAGAGTAACAAACGTTCATACATACAAACATCCTCACACACTATCACTTTTTTATAGTTTTAGTAAGTTATTATGTGTTTATACAAGACACTCACTCAATAGACTCCACGTGTAATAGGGCAGCTAAAAAGGCTCGATGAAAATTCATTCGTAGCTTATATTAATATGTATTGCAGGGCTGATTACAATAATAAACAAACGGATGCACATCGATGCCTTTAACAGGAATTATATTTTAATGCATGCCCTTGACAATCACACTATAGTGCCCGTGGTACATCCTGGTGAACCACGACCGAACAAGGCCGCATCAAAGGCGTATTCCGTTTAATTTTGTAAACTCGAGGAAATACATTACAAAATATTCAACATGATGAACTCGATGGTCGAATGGTTAGCAATGGCCACTTTGACTCCGATGTTGTGGGTTCATTCCCCGCACAAGGTAAATATTTGTGTGCATGAACATGTCTGTTTATCTTGGTCTGGATCATGTGTTTATAAAAAAAAATGTATTTAAGTATAATTTCAACTATCTAGTACCGTAGAAGCTTTGCTTAGTTTAGGACTAGATTACCGTGTACTTGTCCAGGAATATTTATTATTTATATCGAGAGTTATCGGTACATCATATATGTATACTACACATAGATATAAGATATTAGATAAGTTAAGTATCAATTTTCTTACAACGCCGATCACAAAGATCTTGTCGAGATAACAAAAACCTACGTTTTGCTGTTCATAACGTTCGCATCATAGTATATGATGCCGTTGCATAATTCCATTGTTATTGATTCAAACCACGTTTACATTATAGTGATAATTAGTCCAACGCACGCACTAGCGTTGACTCACTGGTAACAATCATTTCGACGTTGCGAATCTGAAACCTCATGCATGACCTTTGAGTTTAAAAGCTAAGTGAACTTACGTTTGTTTTAGAAATTTCAAACGCACATGAAAGGTTTTAATTCAAAGGTAACCAAGTTACATTTTAGAGGTTGAGGTTCGCAACGATGATTAGCAAAACTTTGTGCTCTCTCAATGGTCTATAATTACTCGGTATCTCTGTATAGGCGTCGTATCTCTGCCTCAGCCGAAGGTAGACTGGTAGAGAAGGCTTGTATAGAATTAATTCGGCCTGTGTACATAATTTGAAGTTTTACTTCTTTACGCACACTTGACTTGCGGAGTACGCTGGTGAATGCGTGACGAGAGCGTTACGGAAACGGCGAACGGAAGTTGAAAGGGCCATATAAGTTAGTAGAGCAAAAGAGGTTTTACTTCAGTCGTGTCGTGTGGCCTGAAGCACACTCGTTTTTTTATTGTACATGACGATTAAATAAATATATTTATTAATATAACGAAGGTCGATTTCCGCGTTTCTTTTTATTATCTTATTTCAAACCAAGTGGCGGATTTTGATGCTATTTTCACTGTCAGTCTGTCATATTTAAAAAAAAACCCAGAACCTAGTAACATATAATGTCTTGCCTCTTTGCCCGTAAACACACTATCAGGATAAAACCTTAAAAAATATTTTACTCCTAGCTACACTTTGACTCCAAGGTTGCGGGTTCGATCCCTGCACAAGATAAATATTTGTGTGCATGAACATTTATGTCTGGGTATTTCCTATATATTATATGTTTATATATATGTATTAATAATAATCAGTTATCTAGCACCCATAGTACAAGCTTTGCTTAGTTTGGTAATAAATTACAGTGTCTAATTTATCCCGGAATATTAATTTAAACTTCAAGGCTCTACCATACCTTCTGTAAGTTTGGCATCGTCAATAATACCCACAGTCCGTCTCTGTCACCGAGTCACAAGGTGCTTGGTCGATATCCAGGTGCTCTAAGGTCCACCTTATGAGGTCGCACTAGTTCTTTATAAAACTATCTATCTCTTCGAGACCAGGGGGCTTACCACCAACTCTTATTGCATTCTATTCAGTTATTGAATCGCATTAAGAGTTGGTGGTAAGCCCCCAGGTTAAGCTGGCTATAGGTTAAGCTAGCGACAAAAAAGGCGTAGAAATTTTCGGAAATCGAAATTGTATTTTCGAAATACAGCAATAGCCTATCGGTTCACATCATAGATAACACTTATAAGCGCATAGAATATTAGTCTACTTTGCAACATAGCTAATTACGCACCTATGCATAGATATAGTTGAAGTATGTAATAGGAAGCACATAACGGGTGACTACACCAGCGTACATCCGAGACCGAGACCAGTGAACCTTGAAACGTTACGAGCAAATGAGCGCTCACCAACTGGTAAAGAACAAATTAAGGACCCATTCTAAACTGTAATATGATACCCCGAGATCGTAAAATGGTTATGTTTTTGGTCGATACCGGTTTCTCATGAAAAGGTAAGTAAATAATAATTGCTAAAGAACGGAAAACGCCATAATAAACTCACTGGCTCTATAATATAATACACAATTAATCTGGATAACAATCTTTACTACGACTAGCAACAGGTGCCTACGTCAATCGGAATGAAAAATATATTTGTTTCTAAAGTAATTTATGTATTAAGTTATCATAGTGAAAAAACGTTTTCTGTATATTCAAAGACATTCGTAAGAAATGCGTAAGTAAATTTGTCCGAGCAAGCAAAGCAAGAAAGGAGGTCTTCAAATCCACATAACGTAGAGCATTGTTTTTAAAACATTTTCATGACGCGACCCCAGATTTGTACATACTATGTACAAATCTTTTGCGACCCTTTACCCTCCCAGATTCCTAACCTGTATGTATTTTATTAAAACACCCATTTTTACAGCTTCACGACCTTCCGAGACCCCTTAGTAGAGGCTACGACCCTCTCATGAGGTCGCGATCTACACTTTGAAAAACACTGGCATAGAGCATAGTTGGGGCGAAACATAGACATTTAAGGGCATAATCGCATCCAGGAATGTCTGCTGTGGTCAACAGAGTGTTTATAATGAATACGTATAAACATCTTTGTGGGGCGAAAAACACTTTTTATATGCATGTCAACCAAAACCTTCAAAACAAATATTTATGTCGCGGTAACTTTTAAGAAACCGCTACATAGCCGTGGACCACATACATACAATGTGGTAGATTGTGCAGAAAACCAGACTACAATTTGCCGTTCTGTATGGCTTTTGCGGATTACGAGAAAAACTTCCGACTTGCATCGAAACTTGGTCTTTTCTGGAATCCTTACTGTGATGCCAAGCCGACCACCGCTATATCGAAGTGCTTAGATGGCTGCATAGGGCTGCAACAATAACAGTCCGAGTCCAGGACCAACAAACTAAGCCTATCCAGTTGCAGTGGGGAGTACATCAAGGGGATGTCATTTCCCCGAAACTGTTTACCGCTACTCTAGAAGACAATACGTCTAAACCCCTGGACTGAAAAAAACGGTGCAACAGTGCGAGTACATCTCACACCTTCGGTTTGCCGATGACGCGGTCATAATGGCTGAATCGCTGGATGATCTCGATCGTATATTGATCGATCTCAATAAATATCACACGACGAAAGTCATATACAACGATTTTGTTATCCTTAGTCCAGTTATCGTAGAGAATGCAGCTATTGAAGTGGTTAAAGACTATGTCTACCTCGGACATTCCAAACACCTTGGCCGGGGTAATTTCAACAAAGATATCGATAGACGCATTCGATTGAGCTGGGCAGGTTTTGGAAAACTTCGGCATGCTTGAAGACTAAAGTCTTCAACCAGTGCGTGCTCCCTGTAATGACCCATGGTGCAGAGATATGGACACTGACCATCGGACTGGTCCACAGGCTAAAGGTCGCACAACGACCGCTGGAGAGGGCTATCGGGGTTTCTTTGAGGGATCGAATCCGGAACAAAGAATTTCGACGGTGAACTAAAGTTGTCGACATAGCCAGTAGCCTTTAGTTAGAGATTGCAAGCTGAAGTGGCAACGGGCCGGTCACATCTGCCGATTAAATGATGACAAATGGGGGAGGAAGGTAATAGAGTGGAGGCCACGCGTAGGACGCCCGTGGGCGCGTTAGGGTAGGATATATCCAGCAGTGGGTACATGGGTGATGATGCCACTATTACAAATGTGTAAGCGTTTGTATTATAGACCCGTAAAGTAACGCTTAAAGCACACCCCGGCCACTCCATACAAATTACGCGTTGTTCACTATTACATAAACAATGACGTTTGTACAGAGCTAGAATGAGCGTGTGTGCGTGCGGCGCCGTACAAACTGTTCCAGATTCGTCTCAGAGGAGAGGTGAGGTCGGTACGAGAGAGCGGCAGGGAACGCCCATGCTGTAAGTGTTACTATAACTTAAACAGTTTAAAAAAATTGATACGTTATATCATTTTTAGGGTTTCGTACCCAAAGGGTAAAAAGGAACCCTTTTACTAAGGCTCCGCTGTCCGTCCGTCCGTCCCTCTGTCACCAGGCTGTATCTCATGAACCGCAATAGTTAGACAGTTGAAATTTTCACTGATGATGTATTTCATTTGCCGCTATAACAACAAGTACCAAAAAAAAAGAATAAAATAAATATTTAAGGGGGCTCCCATACAACAAACGTGATTTTTTTTGCTCGCAATTAATAACGGCAATAGGCTTGCAATACTCACATAATATTTAGTTATATATTCATTTTAGAAATAAATAATTACATAAAAATAATACAAATATTTAAGGGGGGCTCGCATACAACAAACGTGATTTTTTTGCCGTTTTTATAGATAATGGTGCGGAACCCTTCGTGCGCGTGTTCGACTCGCACTTGGCCAGTTTTTTTAAAACAGTTATAGTTATTTTAATCAATTTGCTTTTTTATTTGAGCAATTAGTTCACAGTGGAAAGTCCTTTTGGTCGTGTTCTTTCTATTCTACAGGTAAGCTATGATTTTGCCGACGCGCCACAGAATGGTTGACCGGATTGCTAAGGCCATATGAAACAATTGAGATACATGCGCTAGAGTACTAAATCGTACTTTCTACCAGTAGCTCAGTATATTCATTGTGTGGCCCACGAGCCAAGTGGTCAGCCTTCGGTATTGTTTAAAGAGCTTCCTGTCCAAATAATAAAACTGATAAGATTATACTTCCGCCAGCATAGAGCCGAGCAGATGCGAGGCAGAAATAGCGTAATTTGATCTCGTTAAATTTAATTGCCAATGCACAATTGTGACCGTCACGAGCACCTCGGCGCGGGTCCTCGGGTCAGACTGAGTCATGCATGTCCAACCCAACAATCACCATCGTACTTTATACGCCTGGACAGCATACAAAGTAACCGTTGCGACGCAATTACGGCTGTTGAGGCTGGTGCATTTCTGTAAGGTTGTTATTATTACACATGCACGATCGTAATAGATCGGTGATATTGATTATAGGCCGTTCGACATTGATTATAGATCGCTTAACGTCGATCTTTGTATGTTTGAAACCAGTATGCATCGTACTTTCATCATCATCAACATCAACAGGTCCATTTTAGTCTCCACTACAGGAGCACGACTTTCTCTCGTCGGTCCTAGACGAAAGGAGGATTTGGCCTACACTCCCCACGCTGGCCAAACGGGTTGGGGAGGCCTGATCGATATTTGATAATGTATTTCCCTTACTCGCCTTGTACGACATCCACGGGAAGAAACGGAGTGATTCTATTCTAGTCTGTCGGAAACCACACGGCCATCGTACTTTACTTCCTACTAATATTTATAAACGCAAAATTTTGTGGAAGTTGTAGGAGAAGGCTAATATGGAAGTTTGTTACTCTTTTTTTATTTACTTCTCTGTGGTGTGGAGTGGCGGCGCACGAGCAATATTTCATGTTCCTAGCGTTAATACGTCTACGGTAACCACTTCACATCATGTGGGCTGTACGCTTATCAGGCACCCGACGTAGTAAAAAAAACTGTCGCGGGAACGATAACTTGGATGAGATGCAAAATATTATGTTCCGGAGTAGCTTAGTAAATGTGTATACCATACCAGGTTTGTATATTTTTGAGATCTTTGATTCAACACCATTATTATATAAACCAAATTACCATCGAGCATTGATCGACCATGGAACGTGACATTGATAATTTAACGAAGATCGGATGCTACATCGACGCGATCGACGTTGATCAGTTGGACTGAAAGCCAATTCTCCTAATTACATCGCAGAATGAAAGTTGACCGAATCGGGATTTAATTATGAATTGATTTAAATATAATTAATTATAACAATATATATTTCGCACGAATTGCTTGCAACGTTTCGCACGAAATTCGCGAGGCAGTTATCGGTATCCTATCATACCTACGAGTAGCTGTCAAAGTAGAGATAACAATCAAAATGATATTGATAAGTTGGAAGAAACTAAAAATTATCAACAAATCTAGATGCTTTGTACCTTATTGATTCCAAACATTACGCAACATTTACATATGTAGATACAGGCTGATGATGATGATGAAAAAAATATGGGATCAAACTGGAAGCATACTATTTCAAATAAAATAAAAAAAAATATTCGGTTTATAAATAACGGAGTAATGAAATAACTAAGCTTACAATGGGTGGTACTACTGATCCGGAGGGGTAGATACAGGCTGCTGGCGATGATGATGATGATGAGGAAAAAAAATGGGACCAATCTGGAAGTATACTCTTTCAAATAAAAAAAGCTTTTTTCATATCGGTTTATAAATCACAGAGTAATTAAGTAACAAACATTAAAGAAAAAAAGCACCGAATTGAAACCTCCTCTTTTTTGTCGGTTAAGAAACGAAAGAAAAGTCTTATTAAATAGACATTAATTTTGATACTAGTTCTTTCGCTCATTGGTCAATGCGCTAATCATAATTTAATAAATGTCTAGGGTAGGGATAATGAATTGTTCCACCTAATGTCGAATTAGATAAGTTGCAAAAAAAATTATGTCAATCTTATTGATGACATTTTCATTTGTTTTCGTTACTGTACCTCGCTGTTATTTGTAGTAACAAAATAGGAATTAATCAAATAAATAAGTTTCATACTATTCAGAAAATTATAACCGCATGTATATTTGTGAACGGTCACAAAATTGATAGAAAAGAGCTATACAATTTTTAGGGTTCCGTAGTAAACAAGGAACCCTTATAGTTTCGTCATGTCCGTCTGTCCTTCCGTCCTGCGACCTCAGAGGTAAAGTGGCCATTGCTTGCTTTGACTTTGACTGAAACTTGGAAGTCAATGCAATATGACAAACTTAATTTTTAGACTTGTTATGTTCAGATATTTTGGTAAGTGAATACACAGATCATTTTGATGCTAACTGTATGTCCATAAATTAAATTATCTTTTGCATAGTGACAAATCCAGTCCTTTCTTCTACATAGTTATTCTTAACTTTAGTCTTTATCAATGTATCTTTTTCAAACTACACCACCATTGACAGCCCTAACAGTGTACGAGGTGCGGTCCAAAAGTTTCTGGCTGGAAAATTGGGCAGCTTAAAAAAAACAAAAAAATAATATAACCTGCTGTTGTGTGTATGGTTTTGGGGTTTCTGTTGGTTGTTGTTTTGATTTTACGGGGGTTTTAACGATAGTAAGTCGGAAATTTTGACTCGATTCTGTCTCGATACAACATCCACGGGAAGAAACGTGATTCTATTCTAGTCGGCCGGAAACCACACAGACAATCATTGATTAGCTGACATAGATGTTTTTATTCTGGTGTCTTGGTATGAGTTCTCTATTTTCAAGGTGTTTAACACATCAAAATCTCAGGAAACATAGGAATCAGATGAAACTGACCAGAAGACCACAATTATTTTTTGCCATGCACGAGTATTAGGGAGGTATGTAGTTTGCATTTCGACTCAACTGTAGAATGGAGTCCAATATGAAAAAGTGGAACAAAAAGATGTTGTACTAACGTCTAGTTAGTATACTATGTAAGGAATATGTATTCTTCAGACATACAGTTTAAGAATTTTCTTATCACATTTATCTTGCAATATTTAATATTTAATATTGTTCAATTAGCTCTCAATAAAATGTAGGAAAGTGAACTACCAACAATACACTTAATGGTGAATATGTATTCACCACACAGATGCTGGTTTTTTTATACTTTTTTCGAGAATTTTTGAGATTCACATTTTTTCAGTTTAATATGACGTAAAATTATTTTAAAAAAAGTTGACACAAGTATCTTTCTAATCAAACATGTTTATATGTATTAGATTCTCATGGAAAAATACTTCAGTTCCAATTCTATTAAATTGTATTCTACAATACTTCTATTAAATTGTATTCTTTTGGTAACACATAGGTTTATTGTTTTTTCAGGACTCAGGATACTAATTAATTGCACAAATATAAATCATTGAACATGTAAGTGGTGAAGAAATACCTGTCATGTCACTGTGATTGCTCTAATTTTGCCATTTTACATCTCATAGCTATTCATTTATTTAATCTCATTTTATTTATTTAATCTCCATGTCCATAAACACAATGTACAAAGGTGGACTTAAAGCTATACAAGCATTCTCTACCAGTCGACCTTTGGGTGATGCAGAGATAAGACATGGTAGGTGCACAACTCTGGACTGTCTAAATGCAATTTTAGGTCCTTTTAAGACAACAATTTCATTGAATCTAAACATTTGGCATTATCATCAAATAGCTTAAAATTGGAAGTACTGATTAGTGTAAAAAGTGAAAAATGTAAGTACTATGCAATATGCAAGCATGCTCAAACATGGCCAGGATACAGAGAAGTACACTAGCCTCCAGCAATGTTGGAACCCTCCTTGCAGAATATTGCAAAGTTTAGTGCTATCCATAGTTGGGCACCGTTAATCAAACAGTTAACTTCGTTAATCGCTAATCCGTTACTGAAAAAGTTAACTTCGTTAAAAGTTAAAGCGTTACATTTCAGAACATTTAACGGAAGTTAACGTTAATCGTTAATCCGTTAACACGTGATAAAAATTGCATATTATAAAAACTGTTGGTTCTGGAAGTTAACAGGTTAGAAACAAAAAAGACGGGTATAATTATTAGAGTGTGTATATAGGCATGTTGACAAACTATGGTTTTTTATTCATTAAGATTAAGATTCATCTGTTGTATGTGAAGAACGTTTCTGCTGTAGTATTTCCTTGCCCGTGGAGAAAAGACGTTCAACTGCAGCGTTTGAGGGTATAGCAGTATTATATTTAATAAATAGATTTGCGAATATCCGTTCCCCGAGGCATGCCGCATCATTTAACGAGTCTTTCGACTTCATGTCTAGCCACATTTTGACGAGACTTTGATTTGTGGCTCTTAGGTTTTTCTTTAGACTGAAGGACCGAATTACTCACGTTGCTGCCTCCGCCACTTAAACTATCTCCGTCGCGCTAATCAATCGGGTCGAGCATAGTAGGTACATGTCAGGGCGGTGTGCTGGATTAACGATTAACGGACTTTGTGAAATTTAACGGAAGTTAACGAATCCGTTAACATATTTTTAAGTTAACTTAAAAGTTAATCCGTTACTCGAAATGTTAACTTCGTTAATTAACGATTAACGGATTAACGAGTTAATGCCCACCTATGGTGCTATCTATAATAAATAAAATGATGATGGCAATGAAATAAACATTATTATTATAACATGATCAATTTAGAATATGACTAGTTATATAATAATATGTACATTCAAGAACTGTATCTGAGTGTAAACAAGTACACTCACATGGCATATAGAACAGTGTTGCTGTCATGTACCAGTTCAAACAATACCTTTGTAATTTCTTATGAAACAAATAGTGAACAAGAATTTGTTATTCTAATTGAATGTGCTTTACTGGTTAAAGATCATAGGATCAGGATCATACCATTGCAAGTACAATTTTAAAGATAATTCTTTTGATTTAGATTCTATTGCCAGTCCCTTACCTAACCAACAAATTTTATTTTTGATATAACAAAATATTTACCTTGACTGGCTGCTCCAGAGTGATTCTTCGCTCGTCGAATGGTAAAGAATTCGAATGAGGAATGAAGATCGCCCTTGGAACACCCACATCCTGGTTGTTAGGCGGCTCTGGCCCAGGAGTCCAATTATAATCCATGTTCTTGATCGTGTTATTCATTTGTGGTTTAACTTTCTTACTCTTTGCTATCACCATCGCACACACTGCTCCTTCGAGTCAGTGCACATGCCTTGCTAAGCGGGAATGAGTACCACATCGATGATTGAAACTTATTAGTCTATTCACTTGTAGGTGAAAGGTGAACACAATTCACTGCCATCTTGAGGGCCACTCATTTAGGTTACTGTTATATCAATTCCCTGTATTCCTACACGACCATATACCTCCGCAGCTATGCAAACGCAACACCACTATTTATGAAACTTGATTCCGTTCGTCGACGTATCGACAATTACTATTTTATAAAACGTCAAAATGTGATAGAATTAAAACAAAAGTTGTAAACTAATCTACTAAGTCTTTGGATGAACAAAACTATTAGATCACATTAGCCCGGTTTTATTACATTATATTATTTTATAAGGCGTTAATGGAAATTGTCGTTTGAGGAACTTATGAAATGGGCGCACGAATCGGACATTTGTTTTGTTGAGTGTAGGTAGGTACCTGACTGACAAGTCTCACTCGTTCAGCCGCTCACTCACTGTTCATTTGTTATTAAGTATTTTATCGAGTAACTGTTCCAACAAGTATCTCATAGACCTAGTATTTTTTGGATTTTTCGTTTCTTGAACGGAACTTAGGCTTCGATTTCTAAAGCAGCGGCTAGACGCATGCAAAGGGGCGGCCAAACAGCAAACAGTAAACACATGCCAAGCAGCAAACAACAAACACCAGCACAAACACTTGGGGTTTGCCGCAAGCTCATTAAACCGAACGATTTACCAAACAGATAAATGAACAGCAAACACAAACAACAAACACTCATCCACACGCTGGTGTTTGTTGTTGGCAAGCGTGTGGACGGGCCATAAGGGCATATTGCCCTTATGGCCCGTCCACACGCTTGATTGATTTATTAATAGGTATTCATGTTATAGTACCATTAATGAAAGCAAAGAACAATGACTAAAATTGTTCTTAGAATGAATATATAAGAACAATAACTAGTTATTGTTCCCAGGAAAATATTGAGCAGATGACTATTCCCATAAAATTATATTTATTTAATATATAGCTTTACGGCTCTGGAATCAATGCTTTTTAGGCTTAGTATTATTTATTTACCATAATCCCGGCATCAGAGACATAGCAAAAAATATCGTCAGGAATCTTCTTGTTCCTCCATTGCTTATAATAAGTCAACAGTAAAAAAGATTTGTACAACTTCTTGGAATGACTTGACAACCTCGATTCATTTTATGCACTCAAATAATTATTTAGGTACACCATAATACAATATCTCTGTTAAGAATCAATATCATTATACATTAAGTCACAAAAAACACAAGATATTTATCATGCTATGAAATTGATAATTTCAATATGACATTATAAAAAGTATGTAAATAAAATCAGCATTGTGGTGCAAAAGTGCGCAGTTTTTTGACAAGGGCCATAGTTCGATTCTCGCTATGGATAGGTTTATATGTATGTATTTAATTTTTTTTAATTATCATTGATAGTACATATCATGCAGCAGTTGGTTTCAAATTTTGCGTGGTGACGCGTCGCCACACTCAAATAGTATTAGCTTTGAAATTAGTTAGTGATCATACAGACCAAACAAATTTTTAAAACATGTCACCGCACATGGTCGTCGAACCCGAACGTTGATCTTAAAGTCAAGTTTGAATGCAATGGACTAAGACGATGACTAATTGTAGTGACGAATTTAGCTATTATAAATTGACTTTCCTCAGTGCCATTCGGTTTAAAATATATTTATTTCTTATATAAAACACTTATTCATAGTTTGCGGTAAAATATATTCATAGTTTGCGCTTCACTGTATTAATCGATAGTAAGCCACAATGGTTAACTGATCTGGGGTGTGGTCCAAGTTAAGTTGTTCGCTGTATGCTTATAGTTTCGCGATGGCGGAATTTTTTATATGAAAAAAGATTCATCGCTAATTATATGGTTAAATATTTTGTTCTTATAAATTTGCAATGAGCTTGAGTTCCTAATATCGATTGGACTTTTGTTGTATGCTCCCACAAATATTAATCACAAGAATAATTCGTTCGTGCACTAGTTAAATTATGTAAGTTGATCAGCACGTCGTCGCGTCGTGAAGAATATTTATGGGTTGAGCCTTTAGTTGTGAGTGTGATGTGTGAGTATATCTTTTTATGTATTATAATGCACGTGTTGAGTGTGTATAATTGTTTTATGTTTAGGAGTTTTGTCTTTTTATAGATTTTTATAGTAGGGTTAGATAATCGTAGCGATATAAGATTTTTATTAATTTGTTTTGTAGTATTTGTATGTGTTTGAGGTTTGTGTCTGACGGGGAACCTCGTCTTATATCGATGAGATAAAGGAGGTAGGGTTTTACGAGTAAGTTATAGATTAGGGGTCGGATTTTGTTTGGTATACAACGCGCCATGTCATGCAAAGATCCTACTAGAGATGAAAGTTTTTTCCGTATGTGTTGTAAATGAGCGTTCCATGTAAGATGTTTATCGAGTATTAGTTAGTCCTAAGTATTTCTCGTGATCTGCCTCTTGTATTGTTTCAACATCAATGTAGGCACCTTTTACTGTAGGCAATCCCCTGTTTTCCGCTTTCAGCGATATATTTATCGTCATTAAATAATGAGTCTTCACTGCCGATTGGGCTGATTGGGAATATTCTCAATGAGTATACGTAAATTGCTATATGTATACATTTATGTTTGAATCTTAAGATATACTGTCATTATAATTATATATATGTATATAAAGACAGGTGCAGGTGAGTTTGGTTTTGGCTGAAAGATATTGCTGAGAGGTGCTTACACCCTAATTTCCCACTGCATTTAATTATTATGGACATAAGTTTCTATTAAAATAGCCAGGCCTTAGATTTTTTCATTGCTGTCGACTGCTGAACAATAATAACTCCGTACTAGAGCGTTTAGGTACATTTTAGCACGCAACCATTTCTAACTAATAGCATATTTTGCGCGGTAGGTTTGCAGTGGATCATAATTACTGACTTAATAAATGTGTGACTTACTTCATATGAATGAAAGTTCAATTTTGCGCAATGAAATGAGCTACGTTCAGATGAATTCATGCCAAAAACTAAGCTGGGTCTCATGCGAGTTATTTTTTTCGAAATATTCATCAAAAACATCTCAACGAAGAGACGTGGCTATACCTCATATGGTATAGGAACGCCTTTTTGTCTCAATGTTTTATAAACACAGTTGCTGGAGATTCGCCGTAAGAGAAAGGCCTACATTTAACAGTAGATGTCCTATGGTTAAAACTATGATGAATTGATGAGTGAATAAATTATGTGGTCATTATCAAAGTAAGAAATTGTTATTTTTCGCATACTGCTCTTTGATTTGATAACACTTGTGTAAAATTTAGGTTATCTAATACGGAGCGAAAATTACTAATACTAAATAACAGATACATCGTGGCAACTATAAAGAACCTTTTTAGTGTTGCCCTTTTTTTAGATGTTGTCAACTACAATGCCGTAATAGTTGTCACATGGCACCACTGAAATTGCGCTAGCCTTGTCACACCTACTAAACTTGCGCAAGGTTTATCTCTTTTTCGCAAGAAGTGTTGCAATATTCTGTTTAACAATTTTTATTATAGATGGCGTTTGAGCGTAGAAGAAAAAAAATCGAATCTTGTTCGTTCGCTCGCTAGCTGGCTGACTGACTGACAAGAGTTTGATTGAGCCACTGCAACGAAAACGGTTTCTCTGCCTTGAGTCTTGTGTGAATTGTGTTTTGTCTCGTGTGTGTTATTTATTTCGAATCTAAGTGAAATTAGTGTATTGTGTTTTGTAAGTATGTTTAAAAATTTAACAGTATTATCTCCGTTCTGTTAGTAGTTCGTAATTTTTAAACTGTTCGTCATTCGTTTTTATGTGTTCAATATGGCCGTTCTTTTAGATTATTTTGTTCTAAAATTTTTGATACTACATTCACTTTTATTGAATCTATGAAATAAGTTCTAAAATCTAGGAATGATGTGCGGTTAGTTTTTACGGAATAGTGCTTTTCTTTCGTTGATGTGGCAAATTGACAGTAAACCTATTGGTTTTGACGTACAATTTCTGAGTCATTACTGCAGCGAGCCCTTCTTTTTTTGTTTTGCGCATGAGTATTTCACAGTCTTGATTTAGCAGGTATAAAATATGCTATGTATCATGATTATTAATGTTTAAATCAATTTCATGTTAATGATTGTACTGTTTTGAATTTATCAACGTGAGGAAACAGTCGAGAAATGCTCTGCGTGTTCATGGCCAAAATACGGTCTTAACTCCTATGAAATTCTCCCTGTATAAAGCAATAATGTTATGATATGAACATCAATAATGAAGTAACATTCATAGTGATTCAATTAATGGCAATAGACATGGTAGTCACCAACTCCCAATGTTTTGATACTGATGCAGTTAATATAAATAATTAACGCTTACAATACAGGGTATTTGGGATTGCTGGAAATATAGGAACTGTATAGCAGCTTATTGGTGACCTTTAGTAATTCACAGATCCAACAACACCTTCAAGTCCCTGGTTGTCATTTGGTTAAGGTATTCTGTAAGGTGATAACACTTCCCCAGGCTGCTTATTAAACAGCACTGAACCCTATTTCATGTTTGAAATCAATATATTCTACCACACTTTGGGTACATTGGCATCAAATTGATGAAAATGTCAGACGGTAGACTGATTGTGTAACCTACGTCTTACATTGCAACAAGTGCATGAATAGATGCTAGAATGATTTTGATGTTATAATGCCACATAAAAATCTTTTATCAGGTTGAACTTGACTTAGTGCATCTAGAAGTCCACCACCACTATCTCAGCCAATATTTGTCCCACAGTTAGGATTCTGGTCTCTCCTCAATTGAAGGCGGTTTAGAACATACTCATCATCTGCTCAACTGCAGATTTGTGGTATGTTTTCAAGCCGCAGCAAGCCCAATGACTTGGCTTAACAACTGCCAGGACCTCGTATACGATACGTCAGCTGTGACTGATTGTTGAACATGCCTATAAAGCATGGAAAAGTTGGAAAAATGCCATCCATTGTCAAGCTATGGTTGATATTGCTTAACTTTTGTTTTGACTAGTATCTCAATGTCCTGTATGTTGAATTTGATCACTTCAAATGTTGAATAGAAAAATTTGTAATATTTTTATAAAGCCACATTGATAGTAACTCGCAGTGAACAGTGAGGGAAGAAACATGGTTAAAAACAGTGGAATAAAAATGGGTTGATACTGAAATGTTCATTATATTAAATTGCATGAAATATAATTTAAAAATAACTTTGATTTAGCAACATACATACATTATAAGTACATTTGACAGTAGTACATAATGTCTAATTAGTTTGAAGTACATACATTGCTAGGTTTATGCCAAGGCATAGGTTCACAACAATTTCCACACTAGACTCAAGGCCTGGTGGAAATCATAAATTAATAAAAAACCTTGTAATCATACATAAACAAACAAAGAGCATGTACTTGCCTGTGCCAACATAATTGTACCTTATGTCTTCATAAGGCATTGCAAATATATATAAATGTTTCAGTGTTCTATTCATATTATTATGCAGATAATGACATGAAAAAATTGTTCTACACAAAAATAAACAAATGAACTAAAATTCTATGAAAAATACACTTCTTTTAGTGTCAATAATGAAAAAGTGTTATATTATTTGCTATTGGAGATATACTAAAAAATCTTAATATTACATCTGAAGCATACAAGCATACAGTTAGTAATAAACAGGGATTGGATAGATGACATTTATACTGAATTGGAGGGGTATAAGAAGGAAACAATAATTTACATAGAAATTATATTCTAAACTTTTAATTTATATTATCATTCATCCAACAAATGAACACTCTGATGAGTCTCATGGTAAAACTAGGTGATCAATTCTCCTAATGATTTTTCTATCTAGCCACTCTCAACATAAATGGTTTGCAGCTAAATAAACACTCAAATAAGCACTCTAGAATCATTACCCAAGGCAGACAACTAAAGTTGACACTGGATAATAACAACATTTTCCTGTGACATCTGCAAAACCAACATACTGACCAAGCCAAGCAGAGAGACTACCTGTTGCGCTGGTTTATTTCATAGTGAACTTGTTATCTAGGGAATCTTTTAAAGCTGAACCTTGTTATGATGGCTTATCTGGTCACTAACTAGTGCTTCTTGCTCCGTGCTCAGAAGGCCAATTCTCGTAATATTTCTACGAACGCAGATTGAAAGTTGACCGAATCGAGATTGAATTGTGAATTGACTAAAATTATATACTTGATTTAATTTATTAATTATTATCAATTCTTGTTGTTGGCAAAGTAATATTCTTAGTTTGTTTAATTTCCACTCATATTTGTATATAATCCTGCTTAAATTTAATTTTGAAGTTACATATTGTGTTACGAGAATACCAAATGTGACATTTGTGAGATCGAGACTGGATCGAAACTGAATTTTGACTATATTTTAATTACGAGAATTGCCCCTCTGGCTTCAAACATACTACAGATCCAATGACTCTCTACAATAAAAGTACTGACTGGGAATCATTTAGACGCTATTGAGTGCATATCAAGATTCATTCAAAGTTGTGTTGGAAAACACAACTTTGAATGAACCCTAACCTAAAACAAAATCAGTAACATCCAAAGACTATCCTTTGGAAATTAAGATGATTTTGGTAATTGACTAGACTAGATGAGAACAAACTAAACTACCACAGGTCAAGTCAAAAACTAAAATAAATGCTGAATAAGTGGTAGAACCATACATTGTCCGCGCAGTTAAAATCCTTGACTCCTTCTCCTTCCTGATTGTGTATACAAATTATTCTTTTTTTTTAGAACTTTATAAGAGGAACAATTCTGTCGCACGTGATTGTTCGTATCTTTAACCGTTTAGGCAGCGCACGCAACGGAAGCTCGCAAAATTAATAATTTTACCCCGTTTTTGCAATATTTCATCTAAATAGCCTATAGCCTCCCTTGGTAAATGGGCCATCCAACACTAAAATATTTTTTCAATTCAATGTAGTAGTTCCTGAGATTAGTGCATTCAACCAAACAAACAAACTCTTCAGCTTTATAATATTAGTATAGATAAGTCTACTTTTTTCAAAGGTTCAAAACCAATTTTGTCAAAGGTCATTGGAAAAGCTTCTACACAGAATTAAACCAAGACTTAACAAAGATAACATCATACGTCACAGCATAGTAATACAACCAGTAGTTTGACTTCATACTAGCGCCCAAATCTGTAGTTTTGGTGCGCCGCGCACTAAAACTTCTTGAGCGGTCGTGTAAATGACGCTTGGCTGTGTGCGTGCGCCGATTTGGGCGCTAGTATAAAGTCAAAGTACTGGTTGTATTACTATGCTGTGATACCGTCACACTAGTTTGGTTTCAACCACAAAACTCCACTGTCGAGCAAGTTCATAGAGTTTGTGTCAGAATACAACAAAGCCTAGTGGAAAAATATATTGCTCTGCAACAATTTTTTTATGAAAATGTACATCTCTCTCAGCTTTTTAGAATTGCTCAAACCATACGTCTCAGACTGACTGTTCCAAGTCGTAAGTAGCGAAATAAACACAGCTTATATCCTGTTCACACAATTTGCTATTTAAGAATATTATCTTAATTAACTTTATTATAAATATTGAAATATACATTTATTTATCACTACATAGTATAAAACAAAGTCGCTTTCTCTGTCCCTATGTCCCTTTGTATGCTTAAATCTTTGAAACTACGCAACGGATTATGATGCGGTTTTTTTAAATAGATAGAGTGATTCAACTGGAAAGTTTATATGTATAATATATGCATAACATAGTAGAAAAACACTGATAATTTAGAGGTTTCAAATGTGATGTCGTAAATAAACACATTTTTTTGCTCTTTCATTGCAAACGCTGGCTGAACCCAACGAGATAGATCAAAATAATGTAGTACAGTATTGTTCACCTTAAAATGGTCTACAAAAAAGTTCGCGATGGTATATGTCTATCTCTTAGTGGTAACACACAATAACCGTTATTTTATCCTTTGCTTTTTACAAGAAATAATGCCTTATTTACGAAGCGATTTTAAGCAATACAGAATTAATCCTTATCCAATTAAGTACCTTAAATACATTGCGCATTTAATATAGATCAATATGGCCCTTCACAGCATGTAATTTAAATGAATAGTTTAGAAGATATTACACATTTAAAATGCAGGGACATAACGGCTGTGGCGGTACCGGCCGCGGAGCCGGCGGCGTGTGCCTATAACTGGGGAAGGACTGGATATGAAGGACGTTAATTATACGTAAAAATATCCTCCGTAAACCGATTTTACAGACAACCAATTCTTTATCCAAACTAATATTATAAAGAGGTAAGATTTGTTTGTTTTTTTGTTTGTTTGTTTGTAACGAAATGGCTCCGAAACTACCGGACCGATTTTAAAAATTCTTTCACCAAAAGAAAGCTACATTATCAGGGAGTAACATAGGCTATATTTTAATTTCGAAAATATTAGGGATCCGTAAGAAAATTGCGTAAAAGACCACGTACCGGCAAGCGCAGCGTAGGACGTCCATCCACAAGGTGGACAGAGGACCTCATTAAGACCGTAGGATCGCGCTGGATGCAAGCCGCTTCCAAACGGTCTTATTGGAGATCTAGAGGGGAGGCCTATGTCCAGCAGTGGACTTTCAATGGCTGAGATGATGATGATGATGAAGAAAATTGCAATATTGTAACACAAGGTAGAGAACAAAAATTTTTCTTGACATGCGATGTGAAAACTGTTGATGTTATAACAAAACAATGTATTACGAATTTATAGGTATTATTAATTTTTACTAAATTGTCCACCCGTGCGAAGCCGGGACGGGTCGCTAGTGGTATATAAGTAAATATATTTAGCTATTGATGTCCTCCAACCAACAGGAGACAAAAATTAATAAGTTGCAGCATCAGCAGCAAACATGCAAATTGTATGCACCCTCTTAATTCTCATCTCCTGTACGTTTTTGGACTATGTAATCTAAAAAGTTGATGGAGGTAGGTTTATCCATAATTAAAAAGAAAAGAAACTAATATAATCTTATGACATCGATTTAAATAAGCAAGGTTTACATAGTCCTTAATAACAAAGTGTGTAGTGACACACTAGTTTAGCTCTCAATAATTATATTTCGTTCATAACTTATAGTGATAAGTTATGAACGAAATATAATTCTTGAGACCTAAACTGCATTTGATGTACTTATCTCTCTGATCTGATGGTATCCTCCTATACCTGAATTCAATTTACAAAAGTAATTGATTATGGGCACAAACAACTTGACCGGGCTGTAAAAGGTAAAACACATAATATTTTTGAAGTGAAAACTTCTGTAGCGGCGTTGTGCACTTTTTGGGATGGGTAAAAAATGTTAAACTCGCGTCAGTACACGTGGCCTGATCGAAAATTCGTAAGACGGAGCGGCGCGGACCGGCGCGGCGTAGGAGAGGAAGTAATATCCCCCTCTCTTTCTACCGCGCGGCGAAAATGTATGCCAGCTCGTGCTGTTTATAATATTGTATTTTACCACATAAATGATAGTATTTTTATACTGATAAATAAAGCAATTCGTGCGAAATTATTCCCCCCTAACCATTCCAAAATATTCAAAAACGCACAACATTAATGTTCATGTTTTCACTTCTGCCGGCACTCCCGGAGTGCATATTTTTACTGTGATTTCAAGAAATAACATTAAGCCTATATCTCTTTTTCACATGAAACTATATGACCCAACCAAATACATTTTGAAGTCCATCATTGCCATTGTTATTTTACCTCCAACAAAGTAGAATATTTGATCACTACAATCAATTGTTTGGCTTCATTTATGCAACCTACCAAAATAAAGTTACCCTTGACATAGAAGCCATATGAAATTTTGATTAGGCAGGCAGCTTAAATTACTCGCTTATAACAACTTGAACAATTAAGTGAGGCCCATAAAGTGTGCAAATGTTAGTTTCATGTTTAGGGCTTATTACTTATATTTTTATTTCGTAAACTAATATTATAAAGAGATAAAGTTTGTAAGTTTGGAATAGTAGGTAATCTCTGAAACAATTTCGCAAGTTTCAAGGAATGGCCTTAATAAAACTAAATATAACCCCTTTTATTTGACAGCATAGCTTGCGGTACTTTGGTATTGTCTAATTTAGCCACTAAAGCTCCGATATTCAAAATTAATTTGTTTGCGTTACATTTTTTTTTTACAAAAACCCGAATTGCTCTACTAATTGTGTTTGTGTTGCCGTCAAACGCAGTAACGATATAAATATCGTTTTTGTAACTTTTATACTTAGGAGTTACAAGTTTTATACTTAGGCGCTTCCAAATGTACATGTTTCTCGTTACACATTTTTCTGTAACATTTTTTCATAAATGCCCGCTGGAACAATGTGGAAGATATGCATCGAATCAACGTCAAAATTAACAACGTTTGATGCGATGTTTTATTATTTAGTTTAGAAGGGAAATGTGAATTTGTATATTGATTTGTTGGTGATATTTATTATACTATCCAGGATAATTACGAGAGAAAGTAGGTATACGTGTTCTTATTTGACAATTCAAACTGAATGTTTTATGAGTACCCTAAGATGCAGTATATGACAGTAGTAATAATGAACTGCATACCACGAGGCTGAATCTGCGGGCACTGCTAATAAATAAATAAATGACCTCTCCAAACTTGATTCGGTTCCGTACTTCGACTAATATGGAGATGTCGTACCATGCGTAGGTCGTTAACTTTTTGCGTGATTGAGTGATTGACCTACACTTGGGATTGATGGTTCCTTAATTCTCTTATCAGAAAATCAAGTTCGAGCGAAAAAATCTTTTTAATGTTTAGCGAAGTGCCGTAAAACATAAAAACTGAAAATTTCGGAACCAGCTGGGTTCCGAAATATATTTCCATAAACGGAATATATTTCTATAAACCTTTTGGATCGCATTGTTAAAAGATTTTAAAATAATAATTTTGTTGATCTATATTTTTAAAAGCTAAGGAGGGTCGAGAATCCATACTTAAAGTTAGTGTTTAATACTATTTTTGAAAAGAACTTAAATTGAATGACACATTTGATCTAAGTTAAAAGTTAAATAAGAAATCCTTTGCTATTTAAAGATCACATCTAATTGTAATTACAAAGCGTATTTACAATATATTCCCTTGATATTTTAATGGAAGTAATTTTAATATCAACATAATGTGCGCTCGAGTAGTTGCATCATTTAAATACTCATTATATTCGACTTTATTCTATTCTACATATAATTATTATGTAACTTGAGTATCATATGCATTCCTTCCGCTTTTAAAATTATTTTGTATTACGATTTCACGAAAACCAGACGCTTCACAGTTTCAGGTCTTTAATTTTTGACCTGAATAGCACACTCGAACTGGTGTGCTCTGTTAGTTTGAAGTAACCGACAACCGAGTTTGGTCGGTTTATAAGTATATAAAACCGTAAAATTTAAGCTTATTGTTAGCTTTACAGTAGCAGCGGCATTTGTTATCACAAGTTTTTTTGTTGTACGCAGGTGTGATAATGGCAACGGCGCTCCTGCCGTCGCCCGCGTGAATACAGTAAGACTCTAGTGCAGTGAACCTCCCGGGCCCGCCGCCTCAAGCGCCACCCGACCACGATGAAAATGGTGTTGTCACAACGGCAACGAGAGGAGCTGTAAGTATTTTCAAACATATCGCTTTATCGCCTAATTATTTCCTTTATTATATTCTATTCTCTGCAACTGTTGCCTAACCAGCCAGTTTTGTGCAAGAGGTAGTTAAGCCGGAGATGTAATCATCGTGTTTTTTGTGACAAGTGTTCCTGTGTTCCGTTTTATTCATGGCATAGACGGTGACTTCGATAAATTTGTAAATTTTATTCCTATTGTGTATCTTACTGATTCCTTCGTAGAGCGCATTGAATTATAGTGCTTCAAATTATCGCAATTAAATTTAGAAAGCTAGGTTTAGTCGTGACCAATCTATTGTAGTAATGAAGTACATCTATTACTTCGTTGTAAGGCAACAAAATATTTTTGCATTTAAATGAACATTGGTCGGTGTCCTTGCTTTTGATGCCAGTCTTGGGTTAGAACTGTTTGTTTTAAAGAGGATCGCCTGCAAGTGTGTTTTCGTAATATTCTACAAAAACATCGAAACAACGATGCGTCGCCATGTCTTGAAAGGTATAGTCACGCCTCTTTGTCTTGATGTCAGACGACCCGCCTTTAGTTATTCAAAGTATAAGTAGCTATAATCTGATTAGGATACAGAAATAATACAATTTACATTGTTTTAAATCGTAGACGGAATGCCTGCCGTGTCGTAAGTATTAATTCGGATTTATCGAACAACAGAATTGAGTTTCAATGAATTCGGTCGAGCAAAAAGTTGCGGAGGCAACAAGGTCGCGCAGTAACGCAATGTTATCAACGTAGCCAAGCCAATGTTCTACTAGAAATTTTCCTTGTTAATTTATCTTTTATCCAATTATCCAAATATGTATATCTTGTCATAATATAAATGCGAGTGGAGGCCATGGTTCGGGCGGCGAAGTCTTAGACGACATCAACCCAACTGTTGGGATACGGGTCGCCCCTCAATCGAAGGGGTTAGAGCATACTCCACCACGCTGCTCAGCTGGCTTTGGGGCAACAACGGGTTGCCGGAGGCCAGTGTTTTCAAGCTGCCCAAACGCCACTGAAGTCTAGACGCCCTTTTCTAAATGAACCAATAATTTCAAAAAAGTAACTGGGTGCAAACATTGCCAGAATGTTAACATGTATATTGTTTGTTCTTGCACCGCTAAACACTGACCTGTATTGATGCTTTGTATGGAGATGACTTGAGCCCTGATGAAGGATGTAGGCTGGTTCTTTGAACTTCATGCGAACGGAATCGCAAGTTAGTAAACAGTACAAATGAATCTTCTTCCCTGCCTTATCCCTTCATTCGGGGTCGGCTCTCCTCGTCTTTAGGCGCCAGGATAGTCTACCCTGGGTTGTCTGTGTGGTCAGGAGTGTGCTCCTTTCTGGGATTTTACTGGGTAAACAATACAAATGAATAATTAATTAAATTTATTTAAAATATAACAAAAGTCATAAAAAGTCACGAACATTATAATTAATAGATACACAAACAGATTACTCCATTAGATTATCGTTTAGTCTATAAAACAGACTGAATCGATTAACATTACCTAAGTTAGGCGATTTCGATTGCTCGCCGAATCCAGTTGTTTGTGTAACAGTATTTTAACGATAGATTTCCTTCCGCGTCTAACTGTAGTATATTGTGTGCTAGGTAGACTTGTATCTCGATTACATACGATTGAATTGTCTTACTTACTGTACTGTCAAGACTCGATTCATCGGGCTAATTCATTAATTCTAAAATCCGGGTACTGAAATGTATGAGCATAAGAGTTTTTTTTTTTAAATAAAATTCAAAGGCAAAGAAAACTAAGGGCGTCCGATCCTGTCTGATGAAGTACACTTCCACCTCACACAGTACCGTAGCCAGATAACAAAACCCTTGAGAAAGTGTTTATACTTATTGGCTACCGTAATTGGCTTTATATCAAGCAGGCAATATAACTTTGTGAAAGAACCTGTCTTTCTCGTTACTCTCGTAAATCTCCTGGGTCCCAAGGTATACGTAATTACCAATCGAATCCGATGTGAATGGACCCCATCTTCGACAGTAGCCCCTAATTATGGATTCTTTCTGGAGATGTTCGACTATAAACTAAGAAATTCATTGTTTGAGATAAAAATACTTTATCCTTAAAAGCATCATTCTAATGAAATCTACTTCTTATTTAAAATATTTTATAGAAAACTGTAAAAATAAAAAAGTAGTACCATTAAATTGTCGTCTTAATACCTTCTTACAAAAACATGATTGACGTCGTGAAGTGTACCGGTAGTGTAGTCAGTAGCGGAGCCCACCGACCTGCGTGCCGCTCGACCTTTGAAAGTAACAGTGTTATTATACCGTCAAGTCGTCGACCCCGCCCGCAGCGCGGTCCTCCAATTAGCTGGTGTTCAACTTTCTTCATGAACCCATGGGTCCCATTACCTGTGCGTTTATTGATGTGGCAATATTGTGCACGTCCGAATTATCTCGGCCTCTGTTGTCTGCAAGGTAATTTATGTAATGATAATATTTTTCATTGCTTAGAATTCGTAAGGTATTTTCTGTATTTAATAAATATAATGACGAGCTCGGTGGCGTAGCAGTCAATGACGCGGCTTCGAAACCAACGCTCGTGGGTTCGATTCCCACATAGGACAAACATTTGTGTGCATGAACATGTCTGTTTGTCTTGGTCTGGGTGTTTTCTATGTATTTACAAAAAAAAAATGTATTTATGTATGTTTATCAGTTGTCTAGTACCCATAACACAAGCTTCGCTTACTTTGGGGCTAGATGGCGCTGTGTAAATTGTTTGACAATATTTATATTTATTTATAACTAGCTGTCCCGGCGAACTTCGTACCGCCTAACAATCAATGAATGTCGTGGTACATATTAGCTGAACTAAATTTATGATTTTATGGAATTAAAACAATGAATAGTAGAAAATAATAGAGAAGCTCGATGGCGTCATTGCGCGTGTCGACCATGATGCGTGTTAAGCAACGTCGACCGTAGCCTGTACACGGGTGGGTTTATATTACCTCGAGCTCCTCCGTGATTCGAAAGACACGTTAAGCCGTCGGTCCCGGTTGTTATCATTAGCTCATCTTGAGCTCCTCCGTGCTTCGGAAGGCACGTTAAGCCGTCGGTCCCGGTTGTTATCATTAGCTCATCTTGAGCTCCTCCGTGCTTCGGAAGGCACGTTAGGCCATCGGTCCCGGTTGTTATCATTAGCTCATCTTGAGCTCCTCCGTGCTTCGGAAGGCACGTTAAGCCGTCGGTCCCGGTTGTTATCATTAGCTCATCTTGAGCTCCTCCGTGCTTCGGAAGGCACGTTAAGCCGTCGGTCCCGGTTGTTATCATTAGCTCATCTTGAGCTCCTCCGTGCTTCGGAAGGCACGTTAAGCCGTCGGTCCCGGTTGTTATCATTAGCTCATCTTGAGCTCCTCCGTGCTTCGGAAGGCACGTTAAGCCATCGGTCCCGGTTGTTATCATTAGCTCATCTTGAGCTCCTCCGTGCTTCGGAAGGCACGTTAAGCCGTCGGTCCCGGTTGTTATCATTAGCTCATCTTGAGCTCCTCCGTGCTTCGGAAGGCACGTTAAGCCGTCGGTCCCGGTTGTTATCATTAGCTCATCTTGAGCTCCTCCGTGCTTCGGAAGGCACGTTAAGCCGTCGGTCCCGGTTGTTATCATTAGCTCATCTTGAGCTCCTCCGTGCTTCGGAAGGCACGTTAAGCTGTCGGTCCCGGTTGTTATCATTTAATGACAGTCGTTAAGTTAAGTCAGTGGCCTTTAGGCGGTTCGAAAACACTGGCCTCCGCCAACCCGCAGTTGAGCAGCGTGTTGGAGTACGCTCTAAACCCCTTCGGTTGAGGGAAGACCCGTATCCATAAAAACTGAAGATTTCATAAAAATAAAGATTTCCTTATTGTTAAATTAAAAAAAAAACGTTTTGTTTTATTTTTTTTAGTTTTGAAATAGGTTTTATCATTTTGGTGATTTGTAATTGTCATTTCTTTTGATGTTTACTCTGATTTGATTCTTGCGCTCGAACCCCATGGGAAAAGCGTTTTCACCCCTATCGATTTGATATTTTTAAATTTTCATAACAAATCACAGACAACTTTCGCGACATAAAAGTGACACCAATCGATTTGACGTTTTGATATTTGACAACCAATAAATATCGTAATCCCTTTTTCAACTGACACTTTCATTTGTATGGGAAAATGTTTTTTCTTTTATTTTATTTTTTCGAGAATTTTCCAATGTTTTTAAGAGTTATTCTGCTATTCGGGACGGAAACAAATCCAACAAATCAAAAACCATGTCAATCGGTCCAGCCGTTCTCGAGTTATAAGTGTTGTAACAAACACGACTTTCTTTTATATATATAGATAAAAAGATGCTGTGACGGATTGGAAGGTGTGAAATTGATGCAAATAACACACGTTGCCTTCTTTTACTTTGTCTCAAACAATTTCTAACCGTGCTGGTGATAGACGCTAGATAGATTATATTGCTGCTGCCCCCCCATGGGATGGGTAGACTCCGGAGGTGGTGATTCCTCATGGATGCCATCACGACCAGGCCAGTCACTCAGTTTCAGACCAGGTAGGACGCGTTTTGCTGAATAGGCTTCATCATCTAAAACGAACAAGGCTACGCGGGCGTCAATCGCAAATAACTCAGACAATAGGCTTGTATCCCATTTTTTTTTTTCGATTTGTTATTTAAAGACGTCACAATAATATAAATATAGGTGAAATAATTACTTCGATTGCATAAAAACTTCTCGAGATATGATAACTTGAAGATCACAATTTTGGACTATCCCGAAAACGCTCCATACAAAAGGCCACCACGTTATGACGTCACACCGTACTATTTTATATGCATTAAATCAGAAATTTGTACGACAGCTATGTTAAATATTGCGTTTATGTAGCCAGTGCCGTAACAAAAGTTATAGTATTTTTTATTGTTTCTACAATGATAATATTTATTTTTTATAATTTCATACCTTTAAAATGGACTTTCCCACCAAACTTTGACCGAACATAAAACACGTCGTACATAAGTTATTAAAATTTTAAGATCGCAGATCGTTCTTGTTTTATGTATTTTACGTTACTGATAGAGAGTTTTTATACTACTATTTTATAGTTTTTATACCAACTACTTTTTGAACAGATGAGTTGGGTTGCTTTGCAGAAGATTGGAAAAATCTCTCTGAAGTGTTGTTGAATAGTGGGAAGTCTCACGAATTACCACTGTGTGTACTTCCGTAAAGTAGAGACACTGCCTGCCTTACGAGCCACGTTTGTTTGACGTCTCATACAAACACACATTCATACTTCGCACAAACGTAGCTTTTTATTGATAGTTTTACGGCTCTGGATGGAACATATCGTCCGGATTTCAGGAATCATCTCGTACCTCTACTTCTTAATCATTCTGCAGCAAAATCGATAGTCCTATTACAGTTGCTAGATGTCAATTTCGCCACATCATATTGTAGCTGCTTGGTTTATTATTATCTATCATATTGCGAATTACAATCTTGTCATCATGCAAATTCATTTCCCATTGTATTGTGTCAGCGGTGAACTCGTGGCCTAAATGCCCTATCGCGTTCGGCCATACCCTTTAACTTCGCCAACCGACTACTCGAAGTGAAAGGAGAGCCACGATCTGCCGCTTCATTATCTAAACAATGATTTAGCCACGCTGTTCGCACGCTATTGTTACTCATATAAAACGCGTCCAAGGTGTAACCTGTCAAAATAAAATACCTCGGAAGTTACGTAATCGTATTAGCAAATACGATTTGATTCTTAACAGTATAACATTAAAAGTGCCGCGGTTGATTGACAATAATATCCTTATGTGACGTTACGTCATTATAAAGTAGCTTAGGATAAAGTCATTCATACCACCTAGTACTCAGATGGCGCGAATACCTATATCTTTTTCATTAGCCGTTGCTTCTGGATTTGAAGTCAGAGCATTCCGCGTTCCGTTTGAATCTACTGCGTAACGAATCGAGTTCATCGACCGCCTCTGTTGATTAAAAATAACGATCACAAATTAAAAGCAGCCGACAAATCCATGACCATTCGCCAAATGGATGCTGTGATCTGACTCAATGGCTGGCGTAACATGTCTAAGGTTATATGTGGCTGACCATTGCGACTATGTTGCAACTGTTAATAAATTGGTTTATGTTGAATGCACCGTGGGAGCACAAGTGATTTCAAAACGATGGAATTAAAACGAAGATTGGTGTTGTCATTGAGGAGAAATACTTAGCGTAATGCCAGTTATAAACATGGAGATGACGACATGTGAGACACTTGAGTTTGTGACGTTAAATTTGAATAGAGACAAGCTGTGCAAATTTAAAAATCTTTTAAAAACACGGATATAAAAATAGTTGGAGTGACTCATAATGAAGTACATATTAGTAAAAAACTTTTGAGGTCCGGACAGCACAAGGTATACTGGTCGGTTCTGTATAATCTCCGTTGTCGCGAGATTCTCAGGCGAAGATGGAATTGTCACATGGAAGCAATGTGTATTATAAATAGACATAGATAGAACTGGTCTATTATATTGTATTACATCTCAGTGAACAATGATGAAGAAGACATAATACATTGTATGGTTGACAACGTAGAAGGTTGTTGTTTCCGTTGTTAAATTGTGGTACACAAGAGTATTGACCGAGAATGCCAGTAATGGGATGAAAATTTGGTGACGGACGACGTTGCCGGAAGATCGATGTAGTTCGTTGCCTTCATAATAAATACATAATAGTCCTGTGTTACTGTGTTGATGCTAACCGGGGCACGTCTAATGACCCGACACAAATTCGTAACATCAAAATCGAATTCGTCGTCATTTCGTTGATTGATTATAAATTGCACACAAATCGTTTAGATTAGATAACGTTGTTATAAGAATATTAAATTACGCATACGAGTACACTTCAATAGCGTCATTATCAGGATACTAAAACACTACAAAATCTTCGAAGATTAGATGTAATTAGATAGCGAATGAAATATTTGACTAACTCAGTCAAGTGTCATACAGTTGAAAATTTTATGTTTTGATTTTTTATTGCTATAATGAATAATAAGATCTAAAAATGCATCCATCCTTATTAGCTAAGAGATGGAAATAAATCGGCTGACATTACCACTTGTAGAAAAAACATTATTAATAGATTAGTAAACGAAATTGTTATTTTAGACACATTTTAGTGATTTTGGCTGAGTAAGTCATTTCATTTCAGCTTTGGAGAAGGATTGGAGAAGGCCTCCAGCAATGGGTAGATGCAGGCTAATGATGATGATCAATTGGGAACTATTTGGAATGATTGAGAAAAAAAATTCTTTATAATACCTAACTAGTCAAACTGAGAAAATGGAGCAAATCTGATTACGCACTGTGAATAAATTCCTTTTAAAGCAAGGAGTAAAAGTTACACAGACAATAATAAATGTGATGGGATGGGATATTTTTATGAAAACCACTGGTGTAAAATCGTAAAAATAATAAAATCTAATTAATATTAGAAATTTTTGAAGCTGTTTGCTCACGAACTACCACTATTTTTGAGAAAATTGTAACTGGAGTTGAACAAGGGTTCATAACTTGAGTTAGTGGATATAGTGTTTTTATGATCTCAGAATAGGCAGGAAATTTGATGAGTAGATGGCAACTATATTTTAGGATTGCAAGAGCCTGTACAATATTTTCCGCAACTTTATATTGTGAAGATTGAACGGAGCAATAAAGGAAAAAATACGAGGGAAGTTGGCCAAGTTTGTATTGACCTTATTGGACCATTAATAACATACCGCGACGTCCATTGATGTAGGATAAGGAAACCGACGTCACATTGAACTACGTGTAACGTATTGTAACTGTTACCTTATACTAAGTTGCGTAAATAACAGTTACCTACCAGACAAATTGTATAAAATATTTTATCTTAATTTTTTTGTTTCTGTTACAGTTATTTGCGTATTGTCTAGTCTGTGTATAATTAACGAAATTAAAAGCCGTTAGTTAGTTAACCGAAGTACGACGTCTGCTCTTTTGCCTTAATCTAAGTCCAAGACACTAGAAAAATAATATTATAACCTATTAAAACAGTTGAGAAAACAACAGTGAAAGTGTACCAACATACGACTGCTCTAGTGTAATATTATTCAAATTACTTTAGTGATAACTATCTCTTAGCGCCCGCCTTACAAGAACACCCATTGGCTTATGAACGAGGTCGAATCGAGAGTTGTCTTACTTTTGTACAATCGGCAAAAAAGCTTACGTCATAGTTTATTACCATAATCGATCAAGATCATAATCTCTTACATAACTAGTATGATAGAAAACGTTGCTAAACATTTATCACAGAATTAGATCGCGTCGATCAGATGGCTGATTTTGGACGTTTAAAATAAATAGACCAAAATTCCTCGCATTCCATAGGTATCCAATAATAGTCGGATTTTCTAACTCGAGTTCAGGGATGCCGTTTCTTATGTAATGGTGAAAAACACACAGGTAGTAACACTGAACTGTGATTGGTTATAAAATGGATCTGTGTAATCCTAATCCATAGGATTATTGGGTTGGGATTATTGGGAGACACAGTTAGATTGCTGTTACGTTAAGAGCTTTTATTGTAAGGACTTTTGTCATGTCATAGTACCGTGTTACTTTGGGAAGGTATGCACCAGTAATTGCCTCCAGAAGCGGGTACTGATGTTTTGAATACCTACAAGATTTACGATATGATTTACATATGCATTTCACGCGCGTAGTTCACATTTTACGATCTGTCAAACGTCAACATTCTCTCTGGCCACAGATTAGCTACGCATATATCGTAAATACATTCACAATGAAATTATTGCTAACAGTATGTCGTATCCTTGTATTATTGTTTATTCTAGTAGAGTACCGTGCAGACGACATGTACAACATGTATGTGCCTGTGATATATTTCGTCGATAGTTGTTTGTTTCTTTTGCCTGATTGCGATGCGGAGTAACCTGTTGAGCTAGCTAGATATGAATGTGAGTCATCACACTCATCACGTATGTCGTGATGTGAAGTTGCATCAATGTTAACCTGTTCGTTTTGACCCATTGTTCCGTTGAGCGAAAGATGTGGGACAAAATGCTGAGTATCTATTATGTGCCAATTTGTGATAAATGTTCTTGTACATGAATTTCTCCACTTCAGCAGGTCCTATCGTGCCTTCCTAAAAATATTTTATTAATGGCATTTTTTCGTTAGCAACTTGCCTATATTTACTTAGCAATTTAAATTCTAGCGTAGTTGCTTCTTTTTTATTTTATCACGTTGATCGCCACACGAAAAATGTAATTGGGATAATTTTGGCCCTTTTTACAGTTTGCACGAATATATCAATCCGCGACTTGATGTCAAAGGACATTTAGAAATTTATGAAGGGGGGAGATGGCGTTCAATTCATCATTGCCCCATCTCTGTCATACAAATCGCTGACGGTAGTTTTGTTGCACCATTGCACCCAGATACATTATTATGACATCGATTTAATCATCTTTTGATATTTCCATTTTTGGGGTTTATTTTTACGAGTTTACTTTCAAAACGATTAATCATTAACATCTTTGTTACGAAAATGTGTTACTCGAATCTTTGTTTATATTTTTGCAATTTAACTACGTTAAATCATTTTTTTTTTATTCTTATACAACATATTTTCTTACGTAAACTGCTCATTTGAAATTAATAACCCACCTGTACATTAGACATAGCGATGTGGTCTTAATGTCTTTCTTCACGTGTATCCCATCATCAAGAAATGAGACAAGTAAGTCATTGCGAGGTCTCAGACCCGTTGCCCATCCGCTAAACATCTTGTGGAATGCATCCGTCAGGAATGCAGTCCTCGCCGGTCATTCACTAGATATGCAGTCGCTTGCATTCAGCTTTCTGCATACATCGAGGGCAATGTGATGTAATATGCATAATGCTATAAATATAATTGTTTTTTGCCCTAAGGCTCAATTTACACCGCAACGGAATGGAATGGAAGCGACTATTTGCAATGAAATTGTACATAGCATAATGAACTTTATGCCAATTGTATGACATATAAACTTAAATACGATCAGTAGGTAGGGGAATTCTCGAGATTGAGCTAGGATTCGTTGGAAGACGCGCGACCTTTTTTGGCTCGTATTTAAGTTTATATGTTATACAATTGACATAAAGTTCATTATGCTATAAACAATTTTGCGCGACAAAGCGAAAAAGCGACTTTTTGCAACGAAATAGTCGCTTCCATTCCATTCCGCGGTGTAAATTGAGCTTAAGTACATCACAGAGTGAGGAGCTCAATGGCGTCATTGCGCGTGTCAGTCTAATTGAACACGCAAGTTAAGCAACGTCGATCGTAGTCTGTTCATGAATGGGTTTATTTATCTCGAGCTAATCCGTGTTTCGGAGGGCACATTAAGGAGTATGCTCTAACTAAACCCATTTGATTGAGGGAGGCCCGTATCCCAGCAGTGAATAAGGGTTGACGACTTCACAGTACATCATATCGATGAGATAATATAATACAATTGGAGAAGAAGCTCAACTGGTCCATTCCCAGGGTAATATTCCAAGATTTATAATAAATAATATATAATAAATAATTAGGTGCTGTGGCTTTTCTTAGTATCGTGTAAGCCAGAGATCATCAATCTTTTGCCAAACCTTACCTATATATTTTTTTAATTTCCAAAACGTATTCACTATCTTAAAATAATTAAAATGTTGATATCGTATTAGCTGATGATTACAGTTATATAGTTCGCTAAAGCTCTACGACAAATTTTGGCGTAGGCGATGGTGACGTCAGCACCTACGCCCTTTATCTCCCTAAGGATATCCCACGCAATCGGTGGAAGGTAAAAGATAATAATGATAAAATGAACTATATAAATATCTTATTGATCCTAATAATATCTATCTCCCTCTCATCTTATCTCAGCTTTGGTTATAAGTCAAACTAAAAATACCTGAAAACTACGAACGTATTTAACAAGGAGATTGAAAAATGCGAAGTGTACTACTTATAACCACACCCCGGCCACTCCATACACATGTCGCATCGTTAACTACTACATATACAATGACCTCTGTGCAGAGTGTGAATGAGCGTGTGTGCGTGCGGCGCCATATAATCTGTTCCCGATTTGTCTGAGAGGGGAGATGAGGTCAACACGAGACAGCGGTACAGAGGGCCGTACCGTACGTAGTAGGTACTATTATTTATACATAACTAGAAAGTTATGGGTAGTTTCACATTTTTCAAGTATTATACCCAAAGTTATAATAATAATAATAATAAATATTGTCAGACAAATTACACAGCGCCATCTAGCACCAAAGTAAGCGAAGCTTGTGTTATGGGTACTAGACAACTGATAAACATACGTAAATACCTTTTTTTTTTTTGTAAATACATACTTATGATACATAGAAAACACCCAGACTAAGACAAACAGACATGTTCATGCACACAAATGTTTGTCCTATGTGGGAATCGAACCCACGAGCGTTGTAGTCGAAGCCGCGTCATTGACCGCTACGCCACCGAGCTCGTCAAGTTGATATAATAATAATAAATAAATATTCCTGGACAAATTGCACACAGCCATCTAGTTCCAAACTAAGCAAAGCTTGTACTTTGGATAACTGTTATTGTACTTAAATTCATTTTTTTTAATGCATACATATAATACATAGGAAACACCCAGACCAAAACAAACAGACATGTTCATGCGCACAAATATTTGTCTTGTGCGGGAACCGAACCCACGAACCCGATGTCATTCGACCACTGGGCTCGTCAAATATGAAGAGGAATTTTAGTTCAGTGTGTTTCTTTTCGCGCTGACACTGAGCCTGAAGTTTATACTACCTACAAAGGCATGAAGTCTTATTTGTAAAATCAAACATTCCACACGTAGTAAGAGTTTTACAGTATTCTGTGTCGTATGCGGTTATGTCACAAACAGCCTGCGGGCGAGTACCGTGTGTTGCTATCGAGCTGTAATTGCTTCTAATAATTCAGACGTGTAATAGATCGTTTCTGCAATTAGCTCGTTTTCTTAAGGCTCCTCCGTCCGGTTACATTACCATACAAACGTAAAAAGGGAATAACTTCGTTCTTTGATGGCGTACGTCCAAAATTATGGATGATCAGATATGGATTTGTGCCAATATATATAATTGCTCATTATGACATTAAAAAACAGTAGTTTCGAAATTATAAGCTTTGAAAAATCTATTTTTATGGAACCAATTTTTACGTAACTTTAGACTTAAATAAACACCATTACGAGAATAAAAACTTCATGTGCAATTCACTTAATAATGCAAAAGGAATAGTTTATTCGAAAATTTTAATAACTTTATTTTGCGTAAAAACATTGAAAAGTTTTTCTATAATTCCTGTTCTTCCAAACGACGTATTCAATTTGCTTCCATTTTTACTTTTTCAAATAACATAATAATAGAACAGGGGGCTCGTGTAATCTGCAACTCATTTTTCTGCCGAACCATAAATCACTGCCGGCACACGTACTTATTTCCCTCTTCCTATAACCCAGGGTAGTTTACACGAAGCGTGAAGAAATACTTTCATGGATCGTCAAGGAATGGACCGCCAGCGCTGCGCTAATCGCAGTGATGGTGGTCCTCACATTTAGTCGTCACTTGTGCTTTCCATTGGACAAGGACAACTTTTTTTTAATGTGGTCCGTCAAAATGTCTCCAACAATTTGACCGACCACATTAAAAAAAAGTATTATGTGTGTGAACTACCTAATTGTTCATCATTTGAACTTACAATCTCTTTCTCACAAAGCACTTACTGAAGTAACAACCATATTAGAATAGAAATACCTACCGACGAGAGTTGGTATAAGCTTACTGTACAATGTTAAAATGTAATTCAAAAACGCATTACCAGATTACCACCACAAAAGCTACTGTCTTTTTTACGCGTGCATTTTGAAGAGATACAATCATAGACACTTGTCCAATCCATTACTAAGCCAAACTTTGTTACCTTCTTTAGTTTAAACTTTTCTTTTTCTCTCTCAAGTTAGAAGATGCAAAGTTTACGCACCATTTTGATATCAGAAAGTAGTGACAAGAGGCTATTTGACAATGTTCAAAAATTGTATAAATTATTTAACAATATCTTAAAATACACAAAACTATAAAGATTTGCAAACTTTCATTCTAATATCTTCCGTCCGACTTATTTTAGGGACGATCGAAGTTTGGCGGGAAAGTCCATTTTAAAAATATGAAATTATTAAAAAACAGTATTTCCTTTGAAAAAGCAATAACAAATACTATAACTTTTATTAAGATACTAATTACATAAACGTAATATTTAACATAGCTGTCGTACAAATTTCTGATTTGATGCATAAAAAATACTAATCTGTGACGTCATAACTCAGTAGCCTTTTGTATGAAGCGTTTTCGGGAAGTCCAATATTGTGATTTTCAAATTAATATATCTCGAGAGATTTTTGTGCTATCGAAGTAATTCTTTTAGACTACAAGCCCATGGAAAAAATTTACCTGTGAAATGAACCATCGTGAATAACGCTCAGAAGGCTGTTACTATATCAGAAAATAACTCTTGAGAACTATGCCGTCATTTCTGAGCGGTACAGGTGAGTACATGAGTAAATGGAATTTCCCAGGTACAGGTGAGGAATTACGATTAATTATTGCTGTACGACTTTTTTTATGGTTTATAGATGATTAAAAATAAATGTCAAAAAACCTAGTGCCGTACTAAAGCAGTGGTGCAGGAAGTCAGTGCAAATTTTTAATTCGCCGATAATTGTAGAAGCAATATTCCGGACATTTATTACTGTACGTAATATTTTTATTTGTTACCATTTATAATGAACGGCTATATGGTACAACGATAATATTTAGTAACATTATATATAAAAAAAAAGTTGCCGTACATTAGTTTATGATCTTACAGCAGTAATAACTCGGTAAATCCAAAAATTTTGATAATTATGTAGTTACACAAATATTAACAATAATTTTTGGACGGCATATTTATTAAACATTATTATCAAATAATATTTTGAACAAGATGCCGTACATTTTACAATGACCTTATATCATATGGGTGTAGAGAAAGGGTTGCGATCCTTGGCTTTCGACCCCAGCGCTGGAAATATGTATGGCGTTCATGGGTAAAGTAATTATGTATACAAAAGGAATTACACAAATGCCGTACAGTAATAAATGACCGGAATATTGCTTCTTAAAATTAAAAATTTGCACTGACTTCCTGCACCACCGCTTTAGTACGGCACTAGGTTTTTTGACATTTATTTTTAATCATCTATAAACTATAAAAAAGCCGTACATTAATAATTAATCGTAATTCCTCACTTGTACCTGGGAAATTCCATTTACTCATGTACTCACCTGTACCGCTCAGAAATGACGGCATAGTGCTCAGAGTTATTATCTGATATAGTAACAGCCTTCTAAGCGTTATTCACGATGGTTCATTTCACAGGTCATTTTTTTCCATGGGCTTGTAGTCTATTTCACCTATGGTTATATTATTGAGATGTCCCTACATATCAAACCGAAAAAATGATGGTTAAAATAGCCTATTTTCATCATTGTCAGTATGCATGTAAGTTTTAACATTTTTTTTATATTATTAAATTAATAAGTATGCATCTAACGTGCAACATTTTCACTTTAACCATTAATAAATTGTAAGTCTTTGACCTTTACCCTAACATATGAATAGCTTTGATGGCTTTTCACTCCCTCTTGGCTTTCCCCAAGTCGTGCACCCTCGTTTTACTACCGTGACGATAACACTTGCAATTCTTTTCAGTTTATACTTCCGTACTTGATGTTACTACACGATCGATTACTGAATGGCTTTTACGTGCATTATCACCATGTGCATCCATAGATTTTATTGGTATACCAATAAAATCGATCTATGATAAAAATGAATCGGTGAACATCACGGTCGATCGGCATATCCTACATTGTGATAGTATATCTTGTTATAATATGTGCTTGATTTGTTAATATTATATGTATAATATGGTCCAGCTGAAATCTTTATCTGTCTATATCTGAATACATTTTAAAATATCTACATTATCTATTGTTGGATTCCACTGCATCCCCATGTTGGAACGATCGTTCCATGTTTGGTTCATAGTATAGCCACTGTCGTCTATAGATTAGCGAAATATCTATTGTTTACCATCGATCGATCGACAGTAGATTGATGATGTATTGATTGTTTAGTAGATAGATATGAATTGATCAGTTTAAGCTACCGATCGATCGATTACTGCAATAACTGTATGTTTTTGTTCAGAGAGATACTGAAACATAAAGATTCTATTAGATGGTAGGGCCTCAAGATAGGCTTAATAAATATTATTCACAGCCGTAAGGTCATGAAAACTCGCGGTCTTATTTAAAGTAGAATACGCTCGTGATACGGCACTGAAAGTCAGACGTAATTATTAAGACTTTCTTAATTAACTTGCTAATGTGCTTCATCATCTCGGAACTCACCAAAGGTAATTACTTCTTAAAAGCAACACACACTGTTTCAATGTGAATTATAAATCATGTATCAGTTCACATTACAAAGAGTAGAGTAACGGTAAATAGAGTACAACATCCAATAATTACCCTCGTTATCTTGTGACTCCACGAGCCCAAAGACTTGAATAATAAACGGAAATAACAGTACTAAACGGTACAATCTGTACAAAAGTGTAAAAGAGAAAATGTAGTAACTTGAAGAACATTTATATTTATAGGTAAAATCAACGACGGCGTAACATGCGATATTGATTGACATTCGATTCAGAATATATCTTTTAAAATCCGTTTTGGAGTTACAATGACATAAACAGCGTAATATCGCGGTCTCAATTCTAACTTCAGAAAACTTTATATTTTAGTACTAGCTTGCGCTTATCCCGGTATCACGTGGGAATTTTCAGTAATCCTATTTTACCTTCACTGTCTGTTGATAGACCTATTAGTAATGGTTGTAGATACATATTAATTACTAATTTAAATAACGTTATAATTTTGAAAATTTAGTTTTATATGTTTGTATTTATTTCGTAACTCTCTTTCTTATTAGTAGTCATGTATAGTAATACAATAAAATTGTTTCCCTGTAAATTTTACTGCCTCTTCGGTTGAATGGGAGAGATCTCTTGTAGAGATAGTTCACCTTTATCACTGAATAAATAATAGTGCACGTACACTTTTGATGTTGTGTTTGACGAATGTGCAATAAAGAATGAAGAAATGTTTTTATTTCAAAGCAAATATTGCCTTTTTGTATTTTGGTAAATTGGCGATGTCTCGGAGGTTTATTGAATGAATGGGCTAGCTAGAGGAAAAGGGATTCAATATGACGCAGTCACCTTTTGCTTGACGTAGCCGCGGCCACCCGGCGCCTAGTGGGGGCGATCGATACACGAAGTCGCGTGGGCGTTCGCCCCTTCATCCGCACGATCAAAGAAAGGCAAATACCAACCCTAACTCTACAGCACTAAACTTAAATTTGCTTTGTGGTGTACCTTTAGCGCAACAGCTAAATAATAAGTAGTAATAAATGTATCCCTGCTTCAAGGTGAAATCTTAACATTTATGTATTTGTAACGCAATTAATTAAACCTCTGCTCAGCAATGTTTATCAGTTTACGACGAAAATGTAGTCAGAAGGTACATAAATATCATGCTATGAATGTTGTTCATCAACGCATATTCATCCCACTGTTGGGGTATCTCTCCTCAATTAAAGGGGGGGAGGTTTGGAGTTCACAATTACGCCGCTCAACTGCGGGTTGGCGAAGGCCAGTGTTATAAAGCCGCGCAAAATCCACTAACTTGGATTAACGACTGTCATATAATGACAAATAAATAAACTCATTAGACGGGCTACGGTCGGCGTGGCTTAACTTGCGTGATTAATATAACTTATACGCGCAACGATGCTATCATGCTGTTCGTAACTCTAAGAATAAATTTATCTGCTATAGATGAATATTTTAGAATTGTTTTAATGAAAATATAGAAAAAAGAACTTGTTTTTGTACGGCGCCGGTGGCAGACAGACAAGCATAACAGTCCGCCTCATGTGAAGCGGTTTCCGTACCCATAACATTAATGTTCGCAACATAAAATATCGCTTGCGCCGCAATCCTCGCTGCCAACGCAGCAACTCCTTTCTTTCTGGTGACCACACTCAGTCGGAGGAACACAACAACCCTCAAGGGAATTTGTTATTTGGCTGCGGTATAGTGAGGTGGAGGTGTCATATTACAGAGAATGTTATTTCGTGTGTCATTAACAATCATTGAATTCTTCAAATGATTGCAAACATTGTTGATGCAATAAAATCGCAATGAATGTACATTAATGAAAAATGTTTCGTTTCACTTTACACGAACAAACTCCTACCCACGGTCCATTTCACTTTCAAGCAGGCCCTAATAGTACAACTATCGTACTGTAAGCCGTTTAAGATATATGTTTCGTAAGTATACGATACTTGAAACGGGTAACGAGCAGAAATTTCTACAATTCTACATGTTCGCTGTAAATTACCAGTGGTCTAATAAGTTTTCAAGACGTGTCGTGCGTATGCAAATCGGTTGTTACGTGCTTCTCATACGTGTAATGCAGTGAACGACTGGTTAGAGACTTCTGAATTGTTTCCTACGCTGTGTATGCTTTAGTTATTTGACAGGCAGAAACCGTTTGTGGTTAATTTAAGAAAATATGATGAAATTCTAGTTCTGTTTTCACATTATCCTCCCAGGCTGGAGTATTCGTCAGGCAAAAATTATATTAATAATGTAAATTCGAAAGTTTGTAAGCATGTATGGATTTTTTTTTAATCAACTACGATGGCAAATGCCACCTGCCATGTAAGCAGTCATATTAGGTTGGGGAAAAAGTCTTTTCGTATTTTATATGAAAATTCAAAACATTTTTTAATAAAGTTTATTTACATTTAACTAAAGTATGTAGGTGCCATTATGTTCGATAACTTTTTGTCATCTTGTAGGTAGAGACATGATCCCATTACTATAGAAATTTTGGGACTTCTGTTCAAAAAACCGCGACAAGTGGTTTTGGCAGTCTTCTCGTGATGTTAACCTGACATTGCCTAAAGAATTCTTAAGAGACCGAAACAGGTGGAAATCAGAAGGTGCAAGGTCAGGACTATACGGCGGATGCATTAACACCTCCCAGTCAAACTCTCTTAATTTTTGCTGAGTGGCTAAAGATGTGTGAGGTTTAGCGTTATCATGATGAAAAATCACACCCCTTCTATTAATTAATTCCGGCCGCTTTCTCTTAACTTTTTTCTTTAATCTCATCAGTTGTTCACAGTAGAGTTCAGAATCGATAGTCCTGCCTGGCGGTAACAGCTCATAATGAATATCTTCTATCGTCTCATCTTGACAGTAAAAAAAAACAAATGAAAATTTGAGTACCTAATTTGAATTTGGAATTATCTTTTTTAAAATTTAAACTTTTTATAGATATCAAAAACCTGCTAGATACAAATGGTATAACCAAAGAGATTTTATTACAAGTTCATACATACTATAATGCGAAAAGACTTTTTCCCCTACCTATTATCTTAAGCAGGCAGGATGTTTGTTACATATGATATCCCGGTACTTTGTTTACGCTGGGCGAAGCCCCAGGCATAACCTATTGTTTATATTTTATCACATGGGTTTTTGAATCTGAAAATACCCTAGATCTGTCTGATAGTTTTCAAGCCGCCTACTTGCTACCGCTTACTGACTTGGTTTAACGACTGTTATCTAATGACAACAGCTGGGACCAACGGATTAACGTATCCTCATAATTCGGTCGAGATTTAAACCCACCCATGGACAGGCTACGGCCGACTTGCTTAACTTGCGTGTTAGATTAGAGTGACACGCGCAATGACGTGGACGCCATCGATCTCCTCTTGAATCTTAAAAATGACAGTACTAGCATAAAATTGTTACTGACTATAATGCAACTAGGTAAAGTGCCGCGGGCACGTGTCCGCATAAATTTTATCTGTGGTCATTACACTGCACATTATCTGTCTGCCAGTATGACACATATCGTGGCAAGTTTCCGTTTTGGCAATCATGATCAATCTGTAAAATAATGACCCGAGTAATGCGCTCGCGGTTTTCTGCCGAGTTCATTAGGATATGAAAAAATATTTTTTAATTCTTCAGTTTGTTAAGTTAAATATAGGTAATAATAATTTAATTAGTTTGGTGTTATCAAAAAATAGCTGAATTTCATCTGCAACGATGGACTGCTATGCCTACTTTAGTAGTTTAATTACTTAATAGTTTGATGACGCCACACTGTGACTCACACAGTAGAAATATAAGATGCAAAAATTCGTCAGCAACACAAACCTTCCTGGTAGCTCAGTTGGAAGAGCACTCGACCGGTCATCGAGAGGTCGTGGGTACAAATCCCACCTATGGGGGGGGCAGGTGAATTTTTCCATTTTTCAAAATATTTATATTTATAATAGGTTTATATAGATTTATCTTTAAATTTTTATCATCTTATCAGCCTTTGTCTACGCACTCTACGCACTGCTGAATGTAGGCCTTCCTCAAAGCTTTCTAACACATGCGATCCTCCACCTGTCCGATATATCAACTATAACATGAATGTTGATTATACCTAGTAAATATTTAGTTACTGGTTATATACATCATCATCATTATCAGCTTGTGTCATTAGACCTACCTTCCCCAAAACTTTCCGCCAAGTGCAATCTTCCGCTTTCCGCATCCTTGCAGCTATTTTGAAGTCCTCGGTCCACCTAGAAGGGCAGCCCGCCCAACGCTTTGTTGGCAGGAAAGACTTTCCTATTCCTAATGGCACCGCTGACACGGCAGATGTGGACGGCCCGCACTGCCACTTCAGCTTGCTGATTTTGTGAGCTATTGCGACAACTTTAATTCTCCGGTGAATTTCATCACTTAGAGAAGCTCGAGCATAACTCCCTCCTTCGCTCGCTGTGCTACTTTAGCTTGTGAACCAGCTCGACGGTCAGTGTCCAAGTCTCTGCACCGTAGGTCATAGCGGGTAGGACGTAGTGGTTGAAGACTAATTGTCAAACATTGGAGTAGGTACCCGTGCGGCGAAAATGTAACGAAACTTTCCGAAAGCTGTTCAGCTCTGTCGAATGCGTCTGTCGATTTCTTTGTTGAAATTAACCTTATCAAGCTGACTAACCTGTCCGAGGTAAACATAGTCTTTAACCACTTCAATACCTGCGGTCTCTACGATACCTAATAGGCTAGGGACGACGAAGTCATACATACTGTTCGTATCGTTATATCGTATACATACTCGTAACAAATTCATAATGTTCCATACATAAAACTAAAACATCGGATAACTTGATTAATCGATACTGATTGTCGCGCTAAATCGATACTAATTGGATTACCGTGTTAATTCGATAATGGCATTGTGTAAACTATATCCTTTTTACAGGCTTTTTTCGTACTTGCGTTGTTTATTTATAGCGTTAGTACCTATGTCCCCACCACTGGGGCTCAATCGTTGAAACGAGACTATTACGTATTGTTCACTGAAGATTACGTGTAACTGATACTAGATGTAATAACCTTTTTTTTTTATACTACGTCGGGTGGCAGACAAGCATACGGCCCGCCTGATTTGAAGCGCTTACCGTAGCCATATTAACGCTCGCAACATAAAATATCGCTCGCGCGCCGCCACCCCCGCTGCCAACGCAGCATCTCCTTCCTTTCTAATCAAACTAATCGATCATCGGCCATAGCTTTGCGTTTCCATCCAGCTTTCCCATTTTTTTTAATATAATCTGTATGAACTTGTATCCCCTGGTTTTAAAGCGTTGGATTGTTTTGAAAAAACTCTCATACGTGAACTATTGAACTAAATTCCATTATAGATGTATGTACATTAGAAAACAAAATAATAAATTTACTTTTTAATTGTAAAATGACTAGACTGTGTAAAATTATTAAAGGTCATCCCCTCATCAACATCTTATTTCATTATCAGTCTCAGAATAACGGAATTACGGAGGCAACGTGTGAGTGAAGCCTCCGGTGTCACAAGCGGCCGTAGGCTGCGAAGTGCGATGACTTCATGCCATCAGGCGGGTCGTACGCTTATTTGTCACGCTATTGATATAAAAAATGCATACAAAAATACCTCTTTCTCTATCAGTCCATCAATACAGGTTCGGAACAAATTGTTCTTTAATAGTTTGGATAAATACATTACTTTTTTTTATTGACATGTAATTTTCTATACTTACTATATTATTAACACGCTTCGGTGGTAATTGGCGTATAAAATAATTTGATAACTTAACGAATTGGTAAATGACTATAGATTTTTGTGTTGCAAAAACATGTGAAATAATCGTCGTGTAATGACTTTCCAACTTGTGAAAAATGTTCGCTTTCTTTACATGACGGCAATCTAGGTATATAAGAATATTGCTCTTTTCAATATATCTTATTCTCTTTGCAGTTTTTAACTATGTATACCTACTTGGGTTCTTGTCCCTACAATCAGAGTTATAACGTCGGAAATGTATCGTGAAAGTTATTTTCTCAGGCGGTCCCCGATCGCCCGCGCCTCTACACACGAAACCACTTTCGCTGCCCCAACATTGCTACCGAACTCTATGTTGTCCAAGGTTGGAGATATAGCGGTCAAAATTACTACATACGTAATTATAATATTTATGCATACGCATTAAAACGTCCGCATAAAAGGCAATAAGTTGGCATTTATTATTTTGCAGAGAATGCTTAAAGGACTGACTGACTGTTCAGCTTCTGATATTAATTTTCAGTTCGCGTATAGATTTTTTTTCTCAAAAGCTGATAGGTGGCTACTCGGTAAAATATAAACATAACTTACATAAAACTTACATAATATATATTTTCTGATTTTCCGATGCCGATGACGTAGAGTAGGGCCACCTAAGTAGATATATAATTGAGACTTTTTGATTGTCAAAATCGACTCTGGAGGTTGATATAGACCACTTTGGGAATTAATGCTTTAAATGAATTTCGATATCAGGAAACAATTGTAATTGTACATATTTATTCTTCTGCTACATTATGACTATCCCTTTATTACATGTAGGTATATAGATCTAATAGGCATTCGTGTAATCAAAAAATAGTAAAGAATGTTTCATATCTGTTCTGTAATATATATAAAAACAAAATTAAAAATTTTGAAAAAACTTACGACGGTTAAAACGTAGTTAAAAAAGGATAAAATAATTTTGAAACCCCCGACTTAAAGAATTTATGCTATGAACTTAATAAAAAAAACCCAAGAAAATCCGTTGGGGCTGCCATCAAATGAACAAATTTGGCAGTTTTATAGTAACTTGTATGTACTTATTTATATTTATGTTGAAAGCACCCCCCGACGGATTTTCTTGGGTTTTTTTATTAAGTTCATAGTATAAATTCTTTAAGTCGGGGGTTTCAAAATTATTTTATCCTTTTTTAACTACGTTTTAACCGTCGTGGGTTTTTTCAAAATTTTTAATTTTGTTTTTATTTCATACTTTTTAGAGAGCAAGTATAGGTATTACAATTGAAAACCGCATCAGAATCAGACTAGTAGTTTTGGTTTTGCACAAAGGAATGTTTACTGCAGCGCCCTCTGGTGAGTTTGTCACACCTATCTAAGAACATGCTCCAATCAAACCTGAACCCATCACTGAAATCCGCATCAAAATCGGACTAGTAGCCTTGGAGATAAATGGCAACATTGGTTGCACAAACAAATGTTTACTGCAGCGCCCCCTGGTGAGTGGTCACCGTAACACCTATCTAAGAACATGCACCAAACAAACCCGAACCCATCACTGAAATCCGCATCAAAATCGGACTAGTAGTTTTGGAGATAAATGGCAAGATTGGTTGCATAAACAAATGTTTACTGCAGCATCACCTGGTGAGTGGTCACCGTACCACCTATCTAAGAACATGCACCAATCAAATCCGAACCCATCACTGAAAACCGCATTTAAATCGGACTCGTACTTTTGGAGATAAATGGCAACATTGGTTTCACAAACAAATATTTACTGCAGCGCCCCCTGGTGAGTTGTCACCGTAACACCTATCTAAGAACATGCACCAATCAAACCCGAACCCATCACTGAAAACCCCATCAAAATCGGACTCGTAGTTTTGGAGATAATTGGCAACATTGATTTGCACAAACATCCTAGCACCCCAAACGCATATACCGTCTCCGTTCCGTCGCGGGTAAAAAAAAGCGTGAATGATTTCTAACGTAATTTTTACTATTAAATAGCCATAACACACGACCGTGCACCCTTATCGCCACGTCTTTTCACTTGTACTAAATAAATGATAAGTACATATGATTGCTCCCACGCGAACAATAGGGACACCCGCGAAACTGATTGTCTCAGAATCGATTCGGTTTCACCAGCACATTCGCCATAGTATGCAATACAAATCGAGCAAGAAATAAGACTCATTCAGCGGCGACGTGTAAATTATACGCTCGCTAAAGGTCTTTCTTAGCCTTTTTGTAGCTTTTCATCGAATGTCTAAGTTAATAACATGAAAGTATTACGAATCGATGCATTTACGGTAAGGATTATCTGTTACGTAAGTCGATAATCGAATTACAAACCCTACGCCCTACGATCGTAATTTTCTAGTCTTTCGTATTATGTTATACTTTATATGTGGAGCTGCTCAGTGACATAATCGTCTTCATTTAACGATATCATACGCAAGTAAATATATATAGAAATATTTGTTAATAAAGTTTATGTAAAAGAGAGAATAGGTATCCTAGTTTGTACCTGAGATACGATCTGCCTGGCAGACATTCCAAATTATTGAGGATGTACATCAGCAGTAAGCACTGCGTCAAAACAATCCAACGATTCCTCCTCGTAGAATTTTGAATAATAGAGATAACTTTGATTAAATACCAATGAAGATTATTTTGTTGGCCGAAATCGCATAATTTGAAGTTTTCCTTAACTCAAGTGAAGGCAATCGTCAGCACTTGTTCGTCAATTAAATTTTATGTAATCGCCAAAAAGATTGTTTGCAAGTGATTTTTCCAAATGTTTCTATTATCCGTGAAATTGTTCTTAATCCGTAGTAGTAGACGTCCAACAAGAGGAAGGTTTCAGTTAAATTAAATATAACTAACTGTCAGTTACTCTACCGCCAGTTAACTAGAATTTACTAGGATTTCTTGATAGAAAGTGTATCTCCTTAATGATTAATTTTATAACCACAACAAGTTTTCAAGTCTAGAAACTCTATAATAATGTTACTAGTATTTAATTCCTGTAATCCTATTAACTTATCTCATGGAAAGTTGAGTAACCGAGGGAGTGCAAATGTACGTTTATGTTTAGTTTATATAGGGTTGCCATCTCTAAACGCTAGTAACCAGGACAAGAAGCGTGAAAACTTCGGATTTTGAATCTTTAAAACCGGACATTTCATCAGTGTTTTTAGTACTAGTACTATGTTTTATTCAGTGACAAGGCGGTTATTCGCAGCATGGCGCGGGCGGTAGTATTTATATGGGCTACAAATGAAACCCCGCCCAGACGCACCCCGGACGCCCTCCAAACTAGGACAAATCCGGGGAAACCCGGACGAATGGCAACCCTAAGTTTATAAAACACGTTAACTAATGCCTGCCGTACGATATCACTACATAGTATAAAACAAAGTCGCTTTCTCTGTCCCTATGTCCCTTTGTATGCTTAAATCTTTGAAACTACGCAACGGATTATGATGCGGTTTTTTTTAATAGATAGAGTGATTCAACTGGAAAGTTTATATGTATAATATATGCATAACATAGTAGAAAAACACTGATAATTTAGAGGTTTCTAATGTGATGTCGTAAATAAACACATTTTTTTGCTCTTTCATTGCAAACGCTGGCTGAACCCAACGAGATAGATCAAAATAATGTAGTACAGTATTGTTCACCTTAAAATGGTCTACAAAAAAGTTCGCGATGGTATATGTCTATCTCTTAGTGGTAACACACAATAACCGTTATTTTATCCTTTGCTTTTTACAAGCATTATTGCCTTATTTACGAAGCGATTTTAAGCAATATAGAATTAATCCTTATCCAATTAAGTACCTTAAATACATTGCGCATTTAATATAGATCAATATGGCCCTTCACAGCATGTAATTTAAATGAATAGTTTAGAAGATATTACACATTTAAAATGCAGGGACATAACGGCTGTGGTGGTACCGGCCGCGGAGCCGGCGGCGTGTGCCTATAACTGGGGAAGGACTGGATAGGACAAAGCGCAAAGACCTTCTGTAGTACATTTAGTATCAGCATTGCACCCGTGCGAAGCCGGGGCGGGTCGCTAGTGTATAATATAATTAATATGGTTGTATCAGCCCATAACACAGATGTGCAGTTCTACATTCTGAAGCTATTTGTTATTCCGCTCTGATCAGTCATTTCGTGACTGCACAAGGTCTAGCTTCATGCAATTCAGCAGAATTCGGAACAGTGTTCATTACTATTATAAGAATGTAAAACAAGAATTATATTGAATATGCTCTATGTTACTGTACGTGATTTAATACCAGTATTGATTTCTAAATGATAAATACATTTCTCATCCATACTATTGACGACCAGGACTTATTCATTATCGTTAGTAGATGTATTATGCCTATTGCCATTGTTGCTTTAGTCGTTACCGCGCAAACCAGGCATCTGAAACAGAAGATACTGCAACGGTTACTGTACTGGGGCCGGTAGAGCTCCAGGGATTAAACTAGCTAAGCTAAACAAAAGTCTCATACATCTAAGTTGAAGTTTGATTTTCGCAATCAAAAAATCTGATGGGAATCGGCTTCAGCTTCAGCGTTAGGCCCCCTGGCTGCAGTGTTCGTCTCCGCCTATAAACGGCGTCTACTGACAGCACTGGGTGGATTTGTATTTAGTTTAGATCAAATTGCCTGTAAATTTGACTTCCGCAAAATAACACCTCAATCAACATAAAATTAAAAATACAATTTTCTAGTAATACTGCTATCCTGTTTGCTGTTAAGTCTTTACACATAATTATTATAAACCCTGTTATGTTCATAAATGAACTTAATATCAGTCAGCTTCTTTTGAAATGCTATGTTAGGACTACCATATCCAGAGCAACTACATAATAAATAAATTATATTCCTGGACAAATTATGTACACACCGCCATTTTCCCAAACTAAGCAACGCCTGTGCATATGCTTTACTAGATAACTGATTAATACACTTAACACTTTTTTTATAAGTACATAAAAACAACCAGACGGTCACAAACAGACATATTCATGTACACAACTATTTGTCTTGTGCGAGGTGATGATATTTCGTACATATTTAAAAAAAAATCTTAGAGGATGCCTGTTTTTTCTCGAAAAAATCTGAACCTGAATCAAAATGTAAATGCTGTAAAAATTATTCCTATACAATGTTTAGCAAATGACATACACCCAAGAAAGACATCGTATCATCACGGAAGAGACACGGTTACACAGTAATGACAGTTTACTAGACATGCTAGTGGTTACCAAAGCATCGGTAGAGTTGATGACCTCACCATCGATTTAAAACGATGTGTCACGTTACGTGATTTACATGGAACGTCGCGGCGCGGAACTACCTAAGTTAAATAACATCTTGACGTTTTTATGGAACTGGTCGTATCTAATCATTGACTATGACAAAACGAGATAGCCCTGACATTAACTAATATTTAAATTATATAATACATTAATACTACTGCCTTTTTTTTAAATCAGATTGCTAGGTTTTATATTATTACTAGCTGACCTCACAGACGTTGTCCTGTCTAAACCTTACCCACTATACCCGGAATATCCCACCAAAGTTTCATTGCAATGGGATGAGCGATAAACGAAAGCATAAAGGATATACAGACACACATTCATGTTTATATATATAGATTTCGGTTTCATATGTACTTTGCTATAGTATAATAGTTTGCTATATTAGATGTCTATTTTTTGTATACGCACATTGGGGCAAGATTCATTTTTGTATTCGAAAATTATTTTTACATTTTGATGTGCCTATTAATCTCTAATGTATTAATATTATCCCCCGAGTCAGTTAACAGTCCTCATTTCTCCATAATACATGAAATGCAAATTTCAGTATCGCTGTTAATTACGATCTGGCAACATCTGCTTTCTATTCCACTCTGGCTTTATACTTGACTCCTACACATCTCTGGAACGTGAATATTTTTTTGAAATAAATTTCAAAAATGACTACTCTGAGTTGTACTGTTCGGTCATAAATGTTTACATAAGTAAACGCCTTAGGATAGTATATATAGTATAGTAAAAACTTTATTGTACTATAAAAAACACATATAGACAATTATAAAAATTTTAAAAAATAAAACTTCGATCCGATTTACAGTGAAACTTTTCATTGTTCAAGTACATACTCGTATTTTCTCAGGGCGAACTTACAGGATATGTCCACGGTAGTCTAATCTGTAACCCCTAAAACAAAGCAACTAAAAAAAAGTAAAGTAAAAGTAGTAACGGAATAGTCATATGGGAATAAATTGTATAATAAAAAGAAATTTAACATTATACAACGCAGATCAGATGACCCTTAACTGCCCTTAGAAAACCATTTCCTAGAGACAGTAATTTATTATGAAGAAGTAGGTAATGCAGGAAGCAATAACAGCCAATATCCGCGTTGACTACTACTACACGGCGATATCGTCTGTAATAAGGGTACCATGTTACAAGGGCAGCTTATCGAATTAGGACAAGTTCGACTGCGCATACGCTATTGTTTGTAATAAGAAACATTATTTAAGGAAGTTTAAAAGCGTAAAAGTGCCTTAATTCTAGCACATACTAGTATATGATATTCTGTCCACCTCAATCTCCACTGTCTGTTATTTCCTCCCGCCTAATGATCCACGCCTACCTTACATTCTCTCTCATTTTGTGCCCAAAATTGGCATTTCTGACTTCAGTAGTTCTAATTTAACGTAAGGTGCAAACTACCAAATTTTGTCATCACTGGGATTCCAAATTTCCTGAAGAGGTGTTTGTGGATATTTGTTTGGCAATGGAATATTTCTTTTAAAATCCCGATTCATCTTCCAAGGGAGTCAACCCTTGGAAGATGAATTTCCAAAGAGTTCTTTTACGACGAAGGCATTCGCTAAGAAATAAATTTTGAAAATTCGCACGGTATTCCGGGGTACGAAGTCGCGGATGCAAGCAAGCATGTATAATTCTTCATCCACTAGACTCCTCTGCTAGTATCTGTAGGAGTTTGTATGCATATCCCTTTCTCAAGATCGATCACTTGGGGTATTTATTTGGATTTTCCTGGATTTAGGATAACCTGTAGAAACCCCTATGTGATTTCAGTGAACATACAGTGATTTATTTTGTAGCTTATGGACGTCTTCACTGTATGTCTACAATGTCAGATGTATAATATAAACAAAATACAATGAAAGTTGGTGTTTTATGTTAATGGATGATAAGAAAACTATGTCTGATATATTATCTCGCATGTGCTATCGAGATAGACAATCACATATATTTTACTATGAATGATGCCCTACATATTTTTCTGTAATTCAACGAAACCGTAGCTATTTTTTTTATTATTTATCACTTCCTTTTCATTTCAAAAAAATATAGAGAAAAAGCACTAGGTCACTCGGCGATTTTCATAGCTGGCTTGTGCTGGAATTGAATCACGAAGCCCAAGCTGGTATCCCGGTACTCCGGGCCGGCCGGTGTGCGGTAAAATTAACTTCAATGCATGTTGATTAGTCTCCATAAGTACACTTTTCGAGCAAATAAATGTATTGAAAAAATACTAACAAGTGAATAACAACACTTTCTTTGTAATTATTAGCAAAGGCAAAGCAACGGCCAATGGCATTGTCATGTCGTTTAATGAAAATTGTTTCGCGGTTTTCGAGTACAGCAATATGAAACGAGAAAGTCGAACATACTTATAAATTTTCAATTCACACTCGTAATACGTCAGTTCCTAAATGCCGAGACCAGTATTGTACTAATGAATGACAGGAGGGAGGTACATTTAATTTCAAACAATACTAATGTGCGTAAAACGTTACGTTTCAATGTAAAGTATAACCTTGTACTGATGTACACTGCATTTTTAATGCGCACTATTCTTAATCAAATCATGGTCGATGTCAAACCAAAACCAGCAATGAATATTAAATTCATTAATTAAATTACTCGCGTATTAATAAGAAATAAGTGAGTGGCCCGTTTAATTTATTATGTTGCCTCTCATCAATCAGTTTCATTAATATTAATAACAATAATATATACCTACTCATATTTTTTTTAATTGATGCACCCAAAATCGCTTAATTTTTGTGTCGACAGCCCTTATACATCCCACTGCGGGGATATGGCTTTCCCCTCAATCGAAGGGGTTTAGAGCATACTCCACCAGTCTGCTCAACTGCAGGTTGGCGGAGGCCAGTGTTTTCAAGCCGCCTAAAGGCCACTGACTTGGCTTACCGACTATCATCTAATGACAACAGCCGGGACCGACGGCTTAACGTGTCCTCCGAAGCACGGAGGAACTAGAGGTAAATAAACCCATCCATGGACAGGCTACGGTCGACGTTGCTTATACAGACATGTCCATGTATACAAATGTTTGTCTTGTGCGGTGATCGAATCCGCGACATCGGAATCAAAGTAACCATTGCTAGGCTCTCGGTGTCATAAGTGCATGGAATAAAGTAGTTTGCTTAGAAAGTATTCACACGTACCGGCTACCTGTATGCAGGAAATCTGGTTCTTTATGAGCACCCTTAATGTAAATCATGTGTGCGCATAATGTGTTTTATTTTTTACTCGCAACCTACCAGGAAATTGTAATGATTTCGAACGTGGCGTATATATGAAGTTTTTTGTTGCGACTTTTTATCAGTTTTCAATGTTTAAATATTTGCGTCAAACTTCCTCTTTTGCCCATATGCATTAATAAATCATGAACGTGTTCACAGAATAATAAAAAGTAAACAATATATCTACAATCGATAAAAGTAAAATCTAAAACAGTACGAATTTCAGGAAGCCGCCACTGTTTCAAGTGTTGTTTATTTTCTATCCAAATTATGTGGTATCTGCCTACTTTTAAATAAAATAAAATCATTGTAACCAACTGTATTTATTTTGTTCACCGTTTAACAGATAACGTTTATAATAGTTTAAAAACTAGTTGAGACCAAATAAAAAAAAAAATCTAATGCTTGTAAAGTTGACCAAATATACCTACTCGTAAGTTGAACTGATTGAAACAGGTGATCATTATCGTCTCAGTGATAGTAAAAATAATTTGAGCCAAATCATCTTATTAGTTCAAGTTATATTTGCTATTGAACCGCTTCATGTTGTCCGTACGTAAATACCTTAAAAAAATAATTACGTTTTCTAAATTTGTACTATTTTTCAAATTTGCTCTTTCCCAAATAACCAATTCGTATATTATAAACCAATTCGTATTCTATAATTTTGTTATTTGTGTATTTTATTTATTCATTTTTTCAAATTTCCTTCTTTCATTTATTACTCGATGTTCTACCACTGTAATGTACATTCTACTCAGTTACTTTAAGGTTGTCTGGAAGAGATCCCCATGTGGGATGATTAAGTCCGCCTTTGTACCGTTTTATTTTTCATGTGCCTATAATGTAAACAATAAAGATAAATACAAACAAGCAAACCAACTAATTCATATGTATTTCAATAACAAAAATTGGCAGAGACGCAGACGCGGCTGACAAAGAGTTCCAAATATATGTAATTATGTAAAATATATATTACGTACGGCTTTGCCCGTGTGTGTCATCTTGCGTAAATGTATTAGGAACTGACCTCCTGATACGAATGTAATTGAAATGTCAGATCAACTTGTAAAAAAATAGGTTCATTGTTGTATATGTCGATATTTTCTTTTATTTAAAAATAACCTTCAATAAAAACATGTTTTTAGCTTTATTATAATTCAGATATATATATATATATATATTAGTTCAGATTTACTGACATAATAAAATATGCTCGCTGCCCATTTGTGAATGTTTATAATGAAGAACTACCTTTCATATTGTTTCAGGAACAAAGCGATCGCCGATTACTTGGGCAGCAATGGCTACACGGACGCGCTGGAAGCGTTCAAAAAGGAAGCCGACATGAGCGGCGAGATGGATCGCAAGTTCGGAGGCCTACTCGAGAAGAAGTGGACGTCGGTTATCAGGCTGCAGAAGAAGGTGAACTGATATTTATACTAGTGTGCCAATGTAACTTATGCTTAGCAATTTGGTAGATTTTGTAGGGTCAGTATAGTTAATTTTCTGAATGAGATGTTTATCATGTAACGGTAACGTATATTACCCGCAGTGGGTATCTAATAAAATAAATATCTTACAACGAACAAGCACTTGATTGACAACAAGAAATGGTTAAATATATAAAATCTTCTTTTTTATACCTAAGGTGTTTAACGTGCATGTGGCCCGTCTGGAAAGCAATTACCGCCGTCTATGAACAGTGGCTTCACACGCGCGTTGCCAACCCTGTTTCAGGTCCTTTTTAAAGTCACCGCTCCTCGTCTATCAGTTCATTCCACAACTTGATAGTACATGGAAAAAATCCACTTAAAATCACACAATATGCAACAATTTAGTTTCAATGTGTGACGATGAGATAACTGCCTATGACGAGTAGTGCCAATGTACAAGGAAGGCGTGGCTATCATGTTAACTTTTTTAACACAACCATAACTTTTTTAACTTTTTGAACACATGTGCGGGTGCCGTGTATCTTTTCAGACTTGATGGTTCTGCACCGTTTGGAAGCTTCGATCGTTGATCCTCGATCAGAGGATTCGCTGCCCCCGCACATAGATCACAACAGTATTCCATGTAGAGTCGCGCACGTTGACAAATGTTGTCATCGTTCACCCACAACCTTGACATGTTACCAGTATGTTATGTTATGTGTGTTAATAATAGGTAGGGGAAAAAGTCTTTTCGCATTATAGTATGTATGAACTTGTAATAAAATCTCTTTGGTTATACCATTTGTATCTGAAAGATTTTGATATCTTTAAAAAGTTTAAATTTTAAAAAAGATAATTCCAAATTCAAATTAGGTAAATGTGTGATTTTCATTTGTTTTTTTTACTGTCAAGATGAGTGAATCTAATGAAGAAATTCAATACATTTTAAAATTTTACTACAAAAAAGGTAAAAATGCAACGCAAGCTGCGAAAAAATTTGTGACGTTTATGGACCTAGTGCAGTGTCTGTGAGAGTAGCACAAATTTGGTTTAGGCGTATTCAATCCGGAAATTTTGATCTCAAAGATGCACGTCGCTCTGGTCGCCCTGTTACGGATAAAATGGATGCCATTTTTGAAAAAGTGGAGCAAGATCGGCATATCAGTAGTTACGACGTAGCTGAAGAACTAGGAATTGACCACAAAACAGTTTTGGCGCATAAAAAGGTCGTGGTCAAAGGCCGGCCAGGCTTCACAGACTCTGGCGAAACCCGGGTTAACCCGCAACAAGGTGATGCTGTGTGTATGGTGGTATTGGAAGGACATTATTCATTATGAGCTGTTACCGCCAGGCAGGACTATCGATTCTGAACTCTACTGTGAACAACTGATGAGATTAAAGCAAAAACTTGAGAGAAAGCGGCCGGAATTAATTAACAGAAGGGGTGTGATTTTTCATCATGATAACGCTAGACCTCACACATCTTTAGCCACTCAGCAAAAATTAAGAGAGTTTGACTGGGAGGTGTTAATGCATCCGCCGTATAATCCTGACCTTGCACCTTCTAATTTCCACCTGTTTCGGTCTCTTCAGAATTCTTTAGGCAATGTCAGGTTAACATCACAGAAGACTGCCAAAACCACTTATCGCAGTTTTTTGAACAGAAGTCCCAAAATTTCTATAGTAATGGAATCATGTCTATACCTACAAGATGGCAAAAAGTTATCGAACAAAATGGCACCTACATACTTTAGTTAAATGTAAATAAACTTTATTAAAAAATGTTTTGAATTTTCATATAAAATACGAAAAGACTTTTTCCCCAACCTAATAGTACCGTATATAACCAGTGTGATAATATTTGTGTCTGAAATTCTTACAATTCAGCTATTGATCATATTCGCGCCAATGTTACTCAATTGGTTGAATTGATAGACAAACAATTAGGTACTTACAGTATTAATGAAAGTGATAACAGAAACCTGTATAGAAATTTAAAACGAGCCGCACTTCGGAATGTATTTCTGCTAGATTGAGCAAAATGGCTAAATCAAATGCCAAGGCAACCGAACCTACTGGACAATAGTTAAATAAACTTTTGGTCTGGTATTTTAAAGGTTAATTCAATTTATTGCATACAATGACCAACTGTGCCACAGACGCGTAGACGTGAGCTTAGAAAAAATAAATCGTCCATTTCTTCTATATTGTGCGATTTTGTGACGTCTACATCTATCAGCTCTTTGCCATCTTTATCAGATTGTTGGTCTTTGTACTATATGACCAGCTCACTGTCACTTCTGCCTGTTAATCCCTTACATATAACCTTTCCCGTGTTTACCGAGTTTGTAGAGAGAAGATCGTTCGCAATCTCAGACGCTACCTATCCGAATTGATTTCGCCAAGAGGCGTTCTTATTAACCAATCAAGTATATTATTATGGACTGTTGTCACCGCTAGACAGATTCTAAAACAGGAGAAGCTCATGCCGATTACCATCGGATTTTTTGATTATGAAAATCAAATTTCAGCTTAAATTAGCTTAAATTAGCGGTAATTATGTCTAGCTTTGTTCGTAGAAACCCTGAAGCTCTACCGTCTAAGCTGAAGATTTTGTCATTAACTTTAATTTAAAATTTATTTTTGGAATCAAAAATTTCGTTTAATGGTTTTTCAACTATGACAATATTGACATTCGTCGTAGCTTCGTTTTGCTATGTCATAAACAGCTTTATCCTTGTATTTTCAAGAATAAACCTTTTTTCAAAACTTCTTATTTCTGTCTTCCTCTAAATAAATTTACCCATACTGCACTAAGGGTCGTGTTAATGGTAAAGAATATTGTCATATGACATTATTGGTATTGCTATGCAGTGACGCCTAGGCAAAGTGAAGTATTTGCATAAGGGAATCTAGTAAACTTTAAAATTAATTTCCTGTCTATGTGGAAATGCTACTACAGTATTAAATAACCAACTTCCGCCAACATTTAAATGTCTGTTTCGATAATAACTGTGGATGAATGCGTTATGTAAGGTTCTCTCCATAATTGATGACACTAGTAATTGATTTCCAAATGGTTATTGATCATATCAATTAGCGTTTTCATACCATAACGTTCCGTAAACATTCGCCGCAAGATAGCGTAAGGTTTCAAGTAGGCGATCCGAATTTTTTCCGCTGATGCACTCACCGCCGCACCCTGTAATTGATGTAGCTTTAGCAATTAGCGAAGTAGCGACAAATAAATAGAATTGCATTCCTAAGAAATAGGATTAAAAAAATACAAAATTTTCATGACAATCGACAAAAAATAATTGAGATAAACGGGATCGAAATGTAATTGATTATTTTGTGAGATTTCCGTTAGTCACCAAAAAATATAACGCTAACGTAAAGCCGCGTTTTCAGTATCCTGGTGAGCAAACATTTTGTTTTGAGCAATTGTTTGCCCGTTCTGCCGATGTTGCTTTAACACTGCACTGTTGGAATAGTACGCTACTTCGGCCCGATGCTGGTGCGTGCGGCTGCCGTTAAAAACCGGATCGTCTACTTCCATTGCAACTTTACTATTACATTATTTTGCATGAGGTTAACATGCAAAATCGAATCAAAGAAAGTCTTCATACAAAAGATGTTTCGTGCTGAATGAGCATAGATATACACACTCAGGATCAGCTTATAATAACAATGATTGTAAATTTTCATGTGGTATGTCTGACTAAATTAAACTAGTTCTGTAGGTACCATGGCGTAAAATTATAGACCTGCCTACTCATAACATCCGAAAGAAAACACCTTATGGAACATATGCTCTTTGCGCCAATAACGGCCATTTCATTTATTAACCAAAAACTGTGTCGTATTAGTTATATCTCTATGAATTAAATAAATTCTGCTATGTTTCTGGGTCTAAAAGTTCAAAATCAAGTGACGTGAAGTAGCCTATCCTGCCTGGCATATTTTATTGATCCGTACATTGTGAGAAGTGCGTCGTATGCAGTTTGTTAATAGAAATAAATAAAATCAGCACGTCATACGCTTCGAGATTATATTTCAACTCAGAAATTAAACTTTGCATAAGATAATCTCTCTGGTCTGCTTTCAGGCTGATAATAATGTGCGTTGACAATCAGAGCTCTACGCGCATAGCGACAATGAGGCAAGGAAGAACGGTGAACTTAAGATTTTTCGTCCATCGGCGGTGCTCGATCTTTGTCGAGGTTTAAGCATATAGCATCAGTTCCTAGGAATATGTATATTTTTCTGTTATGCTGTTATTTGTATGCCAGATGTGTATATTTGAATTTATTAAATTAAAACAGAAAAACCCAAACTGTTGGTCACGATGTCACAGTTACGTACGTGATGCTCTGATTTCCAACATGAGGAAATCACCTCCGAATTGTAGATCGCTTTGAAAATACGGATGTCGACTGCGCTTCCGAGCATGGTAGATGTATGCCACGGTGTCTTATTAACATGCCGACTTACACGTCTATCGCTTTGAAAGTATGTAAACAAATAAAACTCAAGGCGATGGCAATTACTTCGTTGCGCTCATTTCGTTTTCATCTTGAACCTTGCTCCACTAATAGACATTTATAAATTACCACGGGATTGTTCACTATTTAAATGAGGTGACTGTACTATTGTGTCGCTTGGACAGGTTTCATTATATTTAGACAGTAATTTAGTTCGCTAAGACAGCAATAGGATAACTTAAAGAACGAAAAGCAACGTCTTCATAATGAAGCTCAATAAATCATTGGGTCGATATCACAACATTCAGAAAAATATTGCGTTGTTATTATTTACTTTGCTCTTTATAATCAAAAGGGCACAGAGAATGTGATACGCGAAACCAGAGCGTGGTAATTTAATTGCATTACATAAAATGGTGTTTAATTAATATTTATTTATCCTATGATGCTATTACTAGCGGTGCTCCACAGTTTCGCCTGCCGGTTCGGTTCCTAATGATCGTAGCGTGATGTTAAATAGCCTATAACCGTGCTCAAAAAAAGCGCTAGCATATGAAAAAATATTGTTTTTCACCCCATTCGAAATTGCAAAGATCTTTGTGCGTTCAGTTTGTAACAAAATGTTATGCAAAAATGTATTCGTGAGCATGCATGCAAGCGTTTTTTTTTTGTCCGATATGGATTGGCCATATACTTCTTAACCACTCATGCTAACACTATCACTGTACTGTTATATAGTCGTGCCCAAATTGAAGTATGTATAGTTACGCGAATGTACAATACCATGTTGTTTTTAAGTAACAAACTGGGCATATATTTTTATATATTTATATTCTACCCTACAATACGATTTTTGTCCAAAAAGTCGCCACTTAAGGCCAGCACATATCGCCTTAAGAATACGTAGTGCGTGTGGACCAACACGTCGGTAGATATTTCTAACTAAATGATTGTTACTTCACTAAGCGACCTATGAGACTGCGATAGTTCCAATGGTGAACAATTTATTAATTAGTTCATACACAAGCCCCTTGATTTCCATATTATAATAATTGTATGAAATAAATAAATAAATTATTGTTATTTTAAAAAACGAAAAGGGAAGCAAATTGAAAAATCGTTTGGGAAAACTGGAATTACAGAAAAACTGTTCAATGTATTTACGCAAAATAAAGTTATTGAAACTTACGAATAAATAAACTATGCCAGTTGCATAATTATTTTGAAGTTTTTATACTCCACATGGTGTCTATATACGTCCAAAATTTAGAAAAATAGTGTCAATAAATGGATTTTTCAAAGTTTATATTTTCCAAATTGGGAATCTTATTAAATTTTCATTACACGCATCTTAACCATTTTACGCCTTTGTGCCTTTACTTGATTCCTACTGAAATAAATCAATAATTATTTCTGGACAATTTACACAGCGCTATCTACTCCCAAATTAAGCGTAAAGCTTGTGTTATGGGTACTAGACAACTGATACCGTACCTAAATTCATTTTTTTTTGTAAATACATACTTATTATACATAGAAAATACCCAGACCAAAACAAACAGACATGTTCATGCACACAAATGTTTGTCTTGTACGGGAATCGAACCCGCGACCTCGGAGTCAAAGTGGCCATTGCTAACCATTCGACCACCGAGCTCGTCAATCAATTCAAATAGAATTATAACATTGAGGACCAACAATAGGAAATCGTATATCTGTATGAATCGAGTACACTACTTATTGAAATATTAATGTAAATATTGATGTATGGTTTGTATTTACAGGTTATGGAACTAGAATCGAAACTGTCGGAGGCACAGAAGGAATTCATAGAGGGTGCGCCGACCCGCGCCAAGCGCACGCCAGCTGAGTGGATACCGCGTCCGCCGGAGAAGTTTTGTCTAACAGGGCACCGGGCCACCATTACTAAGGTATATTTAACAATACACCTTTTTCATGTTGATTCAAATGGTGAAAAAATACTGTTTGTTATTCGAGGTTCTGGCGGAAGAAGAATTATTGCGCCTGGCTGGGCAAGTATCTTTACTTAGTAGAAATCCGCAGCTAAACACCCTGAACTCCTCATAGGAAACTTGAACAATACTGATACGCTTTGACAGAGTTCGTAAATCACTTTCAGGATCTTGGATATCTTGAATGAAGTGAAATCTAAATGTTTATTTCATGGACTATTTTTTATACTATTGTGACTCCATATAGTACATTCCAGCCCACAATACAACACTTTATAATAACTCTTTCACATAATGTATAGTTTAGAAAATAACATAGTGAGATCACTTACCTTTTTGACCCTGTATATTGGTACAGACGCTGATGGCGAATTGACATTGACAGAAGAAGACTATTATTATTTAGCAGTGTTTTGCAAGAGATATTACGTTACCTACTACCGTAGCGGTAGCTACCGTAATCGCTTTATATCGGGTTGTAGCACCCAAGTCGGTGTAAACACTGCTTTTATGTTTAGGAGGATAATAATATAAAAGCCAAACGAAAACACGAAAAGTCTAAATTCTTTTCTAGGTAAAATTTCTGGGAAAGATATTAGTTATGATGTCACTGACTACTAAGTTTTCTGTGCTGGTAGACACTCAGATACAGCGCACGGTATGGCACAAAAGACAGACATAATTTGGAAAGGGCGCGAATTTGATCTGTCAGTTTCCCCAGTTGCTGTCAGGTGTGTGTTTTACAATCGATGCTATTGACAGTTTACTTGGCGCCAGAGAGTTTCTTTAATTAGTGAACAACGTGCAGAATCGTGTGCGGGAATTAGAAAACATGTGTGACAATAAATTTTCCACGTTATGTTTATTGTTTGTTAGTAACTGTTCGTATATTTACACAACAGTGCAGTACAGTATTAGCAGTCATTAACAGTACACTAGGCAACCTTTGAGTAATAAAATACTATTGCTACGTTAGATATAATATATATAATATACCTATATTATTTATCATTTTCGATATACTTACATAATAATCGCCAATTGACTTTTTATCATTCGCGAACTAAGATATTATCAGATTTATTATCTGACAATCTCTTTATTATTCTGTAATTGAATATGTATTTCTTTTTTTCATAAAATTATATTTTTATCATATTTGTATACTGTGTATAGGTATGTTTATGTACCTATTATCAAAAAAAAATGTTCAATCGTATATTTGCGGTGTGCAACTTATAATTGAAAATGTCGTATCGCCGAATTAAAATTATTCATAAAAAATAGATTAAATCGGTAAAAAAAAAACATTACACAACCTACCATGTATTTGACACACACACGCATATATACTCTTTCGTTTATTTTATGGTTGAATTTCGACCTGTGGGCTACCACTAGTAAATTTAAAATGGTGTTTCCACTCTGCACTGCGACGGACTGTCTGCGCGAACTATTGATTTGATCCGAAGGCAAATATGTATAGTGTATAGTATACGTGCACATATGCCATGCCGTTAGCATATGAGAACGTATTCTATTGAAAAAAAAAAGTATTATTAATGTTAGACCATTTGGATAACCCGTTGAACAGGACTTAGTCAATTGCTGTTATGCTTTTGAATAGAATGACTATACACGAAAACATGCGCTTGTAACAAAACAACGAGCGAGCACTTAGTACGTACTTTCCTTTGAAAATTAATTTCTACCGAACACACCAGGTTATCACATCAGTTTTTCAGTGTACAGTCCTTAAAACAGTTGGCCTACTGTTTAGTTCACTAAACTATATCACGTCCCTCAACGACTCTATCTACCAAACGCTACAACGTCATGCAAGCAGACCAGCTCATGTAGTCCACATAACTACACTACACTCTATAAATTCCATAGGTCTACACGCTATAAATTCCAAATCAACTGTCCTAACGATAGTTTCGTCAAACTGTTGCCGCCTCATAGACTATACAACGTAAGTACGTCGCATGGAAACGCTGGGAAAAATGTCTAGTCTACAGGAAAACCTTTCAAAATAGAAGTATTTAATTAGTACCAATTTACATAAAAGAAAATCTAATTAAAGCACAGCCACTTGTCGTTTAACAGAAAAGGCTCTTAAATACGATATACTCTATTAAAGGGATGCACGGGAGTTCAAATAAAATCAAGGGTTTTCAAGCCAGTTTCCTGGTTAAACTGTAAACAGGAAAGTTCGGAAAGTTTGAGTGAGATACAAGTTTCATTCGATTCCGACGGTGTATGCGGAGTTTTGTTCGACAAGGCCTACTTTACTGTCTAAATAATATAATTACATATAATATTGAGATTTGTTTTGTCGTAGCAACAGAACATAGGTATTAGGAAGAATCCGAAATTTCGAATTAGGCCCCCTGGCTTGAAGATCCCGTTTGGTAAGTAAGGGTCGTTTAATCAACACAAGAAGAAGGGTTACGCTAGTATTAGAAAGTGTTCCCTCATCAAGACACAATAAACAATAATTCCACCATATTCATTCTTTATTGCACATACAAGTTTACAACATAGTGAAATAGGACATATACAAAGGTGAGCTTATCTCTACAAGAGATCTCTTCCAGCTAACCTAGAGATAGTAACAATAGTAAGTTATTGGACGGGAGACTAAACAAACGAGTGCAACGAATATAAAATGGTTACTTAAAACAAAACATAGTACTTTGATAATTATAAAAGATACTCTCTACTAAACCTAATATATACATATATATATACATATACACATACATACATACGCATACATACACATATACACAATGAGTACATATATATTCATAAACTTACATAAACTTATAAATACACAATATGCATACATAAATAAACCAGATAAATATACATAATATTATTCCAGAGTCTGAGTTAAGGTGACGTGAGTCCAGCGCTTGGCCGTTTTCGAGGGGGTGAGGTGCGGGGCTTGAGAGGAGCCGGCGCGGGGTACCCGCTTACAAGCGCGCGTTCGCTGCCGAGACGCCACAGTATAGCGAAGCGACTACCAACACCCGTGTAGTACAACACCCACCCGTCAACACAATAGTTAAAAGTACTTACTGGAAATATAATTATATGAAAATAAATAAACCACATGTATACATAAATACATGTTTTTTATGAATGAAGTATATAATATTCAACATGCAAACAAGTGATGTTTGGGTATATTATGAAAAAGTAAAGAATTCAAAATAAAAAGAAAACTATTTAATAATTATATTTATTATTAGTCAAACTAAAATAGGTACATACTTAGACTAACTAACTATCACGCGCCAGCAAACACTATTCTTCATCCTTCTAGGAATCGATATGTGCCGTACAGCACGCGTTTGTCCCTAGCTACTATGCCCGAGCATACAGCGGTATCGATATTAACAGTATTTATATTTGACAACCCCGGTGGTTCAATGGCTAACCATGTCCAGTTTGACTCCGAGGTCGTGGGTTCGATCCCCGCACAAGATACGAGTAAATATTTGTGTGCATGAACATGTCTGTTTATCTTGGTCTGGGTGTTTTCTATGTATTATCTATACTAATATTATAAAGCTGAAGAGTTTGTTTGTTTGTTTGTTCGAATTGAAAAAATATTTTAGTGTTAGCCTATATTTCAAGGAAGGCTATAGGCTATATAACATCACGCTAACACCAATAGGAGCGGAGCACCGATAAAAAACGGGAAAAAAATATTCCACAGAAAAAAAATATTAAAAAGAGAGGTAGGGAGCGTAATTGTAAGCTTACCCGACTTGGGAATGTACCTCCACCTCACAGAATACCGCAGCTAAATAACGGTTCCATTGAGGGCTGTTGTGTTCCTGCGAGTGAGTGAGGTCTCCAGAAAGGGAGGAGATGCTGCGATGGCAGCGGGGGTGGCGGCGCGATATTTTATGTTGCGAGCGTTAATATGGCTATGGTAACCGCTTCACATCAGGCGGGCCGTATGCTTGTCTGCCATCCGCCGTAGTATAAAAAAAAAATCCTTTTGAGGGCTTACGTTGCGTGCGCTGCGTAAATTTGCGCATATGCTTATCTTTTAAGATTAACTCACTATAGCATAATATAGGTAAAAGGTTGTTTGTCCTTCTTTCACGTCAAAAGTAACAAACGGATTTACATGTTTTTTTTTTTTTGATATAGTTTAAGGCCTGGAGAGTGACATAGGCTACTCTTTATCCTTTTTATGGAAAGAATAAAGTTAATCATTTGTCCTTCTTTCACGTCAAACATGAACCTAAGTACGGTCGTGATTTTTTTTAATGGGGATAGTGTACGATCTGGAGCGTGACATAAGCTACTTTTTATCACGGAAAAACATCTTAATCCAATGCGAAAAATAAACTTTGTAATCATTTGTCCTTCTTTTACGTCGAAAGTAACCTAAGTACCGACATGATTTTTGTTAACGGGGATTGTTTACGGTCTGGAGAGTGTCATAAGCTACTTTTTATCACATCAAGTAAAAAAAATGGCAACAAGAAAAAAATATACACAAATTAATGGCAGCTCCCCTGGACCACGCGGGCGAAGCCACGGGTAACAGTCAGTTCCACCTCACAGAATACTGCAGCCAAATAACAATTCCTTTGAGAGTTGTTGTGTTCCTGCGAGCGAGTGAGGTCACCAGAAAGGAAGGAGTTGCTGTGTTGGTAGCGTTGGTATTTTAAGTTGCGAGCGTTATTATAACTACGGTAACCATTTCACATCAGGCGGGCCGTATGTTTTTACCGCCCGACGAAGTATAAAAAATAAAAATTATGACGCCTAAACGGCCAAATCGATTTCGATGATCGCGTACCGACAGGTACGCGATCATCGAAATCGCTACTGAACGAATTTCATGTGGGTTTACAGATATTCCAAGAAAGATTTATAATAAAGTTTTCCAAAGAAACATCTAGCATGAGAAAAATAAACCGGGTCTCAGTAAAAAAATAAATGTATCACTTTGTTTTGTTGTCTTACTGATATTCCTACACTGTGTTTATTTCATCGTGTTTATTGACAACGCGTTGAACGGACGCGCGGCACAGGTCCTACCTCGAACGCAGCTCCTAGAGCACTGATGTTGAGAGCGATCGAGAGTCGGGGAGGGTGCGCGACCGCAAATCGTTATTCTTTTAATAACTTTATTTAAATTATTATATTTTTAAAAGTAATAGCATAATGCTCTCGTAATTAAAATTATGAAAATTTTGGTATAATTTCCGTATAAAAAAATTGTATTAAATAGTTATAATTTTTACTTAGTGCAAATTTTGAGAGTAAGTTCCCGATTTTTTTCTATCGAGCCAAAAATTATTAATTGTGTTTTCAATAGCTTTTGGCCCTGCAGAAAGGACTTAAGATTTCATAGTTAAATTTCTAGAAACCAAATTGAAATAGTTTATTGTAACAATTCTTTAAATAAGCGTGTTTCCTGGACTCACTTCACCTTAAATAGTACTCTTTTAATCTATTTTTAAAGGATGTGACGGACAGGCTATCTCTAATCTCCGGTGGCAGTTTATTCCACATTTGCGCTGCACGAACAGTGAAAGAGTTAAAGAAGAATTTAGTGTTAGAAGACGGAAAATCCAATGTTTTTATATGACAGGGTCGTTGTGATCGGGTTGGCGGTGGTAATAATGGGAAACGGGACAGGAGGTACTGTGGAGAGTTAGGGTTTTTAAATAATTTGTATAAAAACGATAGCAAGTGCACATTTCTGCGAAATCGAATAGGAAGCCACTTCAGTTGAGTTCGAAATTCAGACACGTGGTCAAATTTTCTGAGACCAAAAACAAATCGGATAGCAAGGTTTTGCAGGCGCTCCAACTTATTCAAAAGCTCCTCTGTCGTCACCATAAGTGTTGTACTTCGTAGCATGACCATGAACGCATTTATTAGAACTAAAGGTGGTAATAAAATCGTTTTAATTTGTACTATTTTATACCACCATATTTAAATTTTGTACCTCTCAATTATTGGAGATATATTGGTCGTGCTGGCAAGATTCCTTCCCAGCACGACCACGCTAAAATTACAGTTAGCAAGGAAGTTGATGAAACGGGGACATGTCTAAAAATTTGTACTCAATTTATACTCTTATTCCATTACTGGTAAATTGTCGTAAAACGATAAAAAAACAAAATAGCATTTTCGCCATTTATAAGCCTGTATATGATATTTTATACTTGACACAACATGGCGTTAATTGTAGAAATTTTAAAATATAGATACAAACACAATACAAAACTAATATAATAATAATAATATACATATAGAAAATTCTCATGTCAAAGTATTTGTAACTAAACTCCTCCGAAACGGCATGCCCGATTTTTATGAAATTTCTTTTAATAATATAAAATAATAAACGGTCGCTTGTTGCTTGCAATTTCATTATTGAACGTAAATAAAGACAATAAAAGATACAAAAATAAAAAGCAACAACAGAGAATTTTGAGGTTTATCTTTATTATGACAATTAAATTGTGACGAATGAAATATGTTATATAGTTATGTGAATAAGACGAATATGTAATAAAAATAAATTACCCAGCTATATAGCTGGGTAAATAATATATGTAATAATTTGATTGGTTATATATATAACCAATCAAATTATTACATATATTATTAAATATATGACCTTCTTTTATGTTACGACGGGGCCGGTGGGCGAATGGCTAGCAATAGCCACTTCAGCATCACGGGTCGCGGGTTCGATCCCCGCACAAACATTTGTGTGCCTGAACATGTTTGTTTGTCGTGGTCTGGGTGTTTTCTATGTATAACAAGTATATATTTACAAAAAAAAAGTATTTATTATATAAAAATGTCTTTATCAGCCATTAAGTACCCCATAGTAAGCTTGTACTATGGGTTACTTACTTACTTAATAGCTTATAAACACACATAACTTAATTTGGAACTTGAAACTAACTGGCGCTGTGTAATTCCTGCAATATTAATTATTATTATATCTTATGGTCCGTTTTTGATTTTTTTCTTATGTTTGTAAATCATCGTAAGTTAGCCACAATTTTTGTTTGCAATGTACTCGTTAATATTCTGGTAATTTCCCGATAAAGGCGAAAATTGACATTATAACTTTTTTCTTTCAATGCATTTAACTAAGATCCTCATTGGCTATCTAGTGAACAATTATTATATGTAATTTTGTGTAAGTAAATTTTAAAATTTCTGCATTTAACGCCATCTCGTGCCACGTATTAAAGTCATCGAAAAATTACCAGGTCATTACCGGGTACATTGTAAACAAAAACAGTGGCTAATTTACGATGACTTAGTACCAAAGGTTGAAAAATCAAAAACAGATCATAAAATAAGATCATATTTAATAATATATGTAACGATTTGATTCTTTTCATAGCTGATTTATTTGTATTATTTGTCTCACTTTTGCATTTTCATTCATGCCACAATTTAATTGTTATAAAAATAAAACTCAAAATTCTCTGTTGTTGCTTTTAATTTTTGTGTCTTTTTTATTATCTTTAATTAATGTTCAATAAAGAAATTGCAAACCAACAAGCAACCTTTTATTTATTAACACGCTTTTATTAGGTTTGTGCCATATTTTTCGTATATCGAGCAACTTAAAATAACAATAAATATATACTATATAATAACTAACAAAACATTGCGATTGTATTGTAAAAAGCGCCCGACGCTTTTTGCACAATAATGCTAGTATTTTTCACTCATTATTATTTTCAGCTTGTATTAAGAAATATTTTTCACTTTTTAGTTTGATGTGCTTTAAAAGCGTGTTTTTTTTAAACTATATTTATATTATTATGTATTGTGATTGTATCTATATTTCAAAATTTCTACAATTAACGTCATGTAGTGTCAAGTATAAAATCATATAAAGGGCGAAAATGTTTTTTTGTTTTTTTTTATCGTTTTACGACAATTTACCAGTAATGGAATAAGAGTATAAATTGAGTACAAATTTTTAGACATGCCCCCGTTTCATCAACTTCCTTGCTAACTGTAACTTTAGCGTGGTCGTGCTGGGAAGGAATCTTGCCAGCACGACCAATATATCTCCAATAATTGAGAGGTACAAAATTTAAATATGGTGGTATAAAATAGTACAAATTAAAACGATTTTATTACCACCTTTAGTTTTAATAAATGCGTTCATGGTCATGCTACGAAGTACAACATCACCATAATCAAGATGTAACGCAGTCATTAGCGGAAAGAGTAAATAACAGGAAACCGATCTGAACGGTTATATCTTAGTTCATATTGCGACTTGCATGTCGCACTAGTGGCACTAGAACTCATAAGAAATTAGTTAATAAGTATAAAAACACTTGCAAGAAATTACTAGACTGTTTACTAGCTTTTTCTTCCTAAACTTTTAAACTTTCGCGTTGCATGATTTATGAAAAAATAACGGGAATTAACGCGATCATGTATAAGGGTACTTACATACCTTTATTATTGCCTGACGTTTCGACCAAGTTGCACAAGCCACGGCCATGGTCACAGCCAGCCCTGAGACCATGGCCGGTGCAACCCGGCCGGTTAATTCCCGTTGTTATTTTTTCATAGTACCCTTATAACCTTCCCCAGGATTCAAAGCAACACATAGATACCAACTTTGAACAAAATCAATTTAACGAATTCGCTGTAAACGTCTTGCATTTATAATACGAGTAATTTTAGTTACCATAATGTTATAATAAAGTACGAGATATCAACAGTATCAACTTTAATTTTAGTTACGTTAAGCGAACCTATGAATCAAATGAACCTTTACGTGAGTTACTTTATCTCATTGTGTTTAACACCACTAAGTAATAAAACTTACCCGTACTATAGACTTTCTACGCGAATGAAAGTTCTTTCCATGCATTCAAAACCAAACGTATTCATTGTCTAAGGGATCTGACATTGTCTTACTTTTTGTCGTACCGATTACCGAGGTTTCTCTGAATCGTTCCCGGACGCACAATCATTAGTTTTCACACGTAATGTCGCATGCGTACTTTACATCTTTGTATATAATTTAAAGGTTACGTTTTCTTCATCCTTCAACACTAGTTAATGTACAGCATCAAGTGAGCAAAAACAATTGTACTGCCGTCGTAAAATCGTTAAATTTGCCATGGTTTGGTATTTTCTGATATGGTCACAGTTTGTGAAAAAGATTATTATTGCTAACATCTAGGATCCATCGACAAATATATATTTAGTTCTACGATCCCAAATATAATGTCCCAAATGTAATCCCAAGATGTGGCCAAAATACATATTTAGTCTATACTTTTCTCATGATGCAGCCAGAGGATACTTCCCACAGCGTACAAATATTTATAATATCCCCTACATCATCATATATACGAGTACAACAAAGGTTTCATTCTGGCTCAACTTTTTAAAAAGCTAGATATATCATGGCCTATGTTAGATGTGAAACCAGAAACATCATCCTCGTCATTAAATAAACACGGTTTACGTTATAACAATAATCTTTCCACCATTTCTTTTTTTTATACCATTAAAGTAGCAAACAAGCTTACGGCCCGCCTGAGGGAAAGCAGTTACAGTAGCATATAACACCAGGCGTATCACGCGCGTTACCGACCCTGTAAAAACTTCTTCTCGTTCTTACATACAAAACAGGACATGAACTACCACGTATGAGTGTATAATATTGTGAGTAAAATATATTATATTTCCAGGTAATATTTCACCCAGTGTTCAGTTTGATGGTATCCTCGAGCGAGGATGCGACCATCAAAGTGTGGGAATTTGAGAGCGGCGAGTACGAACGAACCCTGAAGGGTCACACCGACTCCGTTCAGGACATCGCATTCGACCATCATGGCAAATTCCTTGGTAAGTGGTTACCAGACAGACGGTTTAGAACCGTTAAGTCTGAGAAGAGATTTTGCGTCCCTTTGTGTGTTCTACCGTCTGTACAATGGGGTGTGTTCAGAGGAGTTGTTTGATATGATGCCAACGGCCTCCTTCTACAGTCGCACCGCTCGCCATCGACAGGGAATTCATCCTCACACATTGGAGCCTAAGTGGTCACGTACTGTGCGGTTCCAGAGAAGTTTTCTCCCGCGTACTGTCAAGCTGTGGAATGAACTGCCTGTCGAGGTTTTCTCAGGGGACTACAGCATGGGGTTCTTCAAAAAGGGCGTGAAGAGGTTTTTACAGGGTCGGCAACGCGCGTGTGATGCCTCTGGTGTTACAGGCGTTCATAGGCTACGGTAACTGCTTTCCATCAGGCGGGCCGTATGCTTGTTTGCCACACTGGTGGTATAAAAAAAAAAAAAAAAAAAAAAAAAACCATAGGTGGGCATTAACTCGTTAATCCGTTAATCGTTAATTAACGAAGTTAACATTTCGAGTAACGGATTAACTTTTAAGTTAACTTAAAAATATGTTAACGGACTCGTTAACTTCCGTTAAATTTCACAATAGTCCGTTAATCGTTAATCCAGTACACCGCTCTGACATGTACCTACTATGCTCGACCCGATTGATTAGAGCGGCGCGGCGCATGCCGCTAGTGAAATGACACTATTTTGCTGTCGAAAGTTCGAAGGACGGGTATAGTTTAAGTGGCGGAGGCAGCAACGTAAGTAATTATATTGCGGTGTTTAGGGATCAAAATCAAACGTATTCATAGTTCGAACTCTGTATTATAACTGAACTTATAAACTACGACGCTGTTACATATATTGAGTACATGGTATGACAATGACATCACCACCTCACCACCGGGGTGAATTTAAAAAAAAATATATAAAAATTACATTTTTTTTTTTGTAATAGCTACACATTTATTTATATTTGCTTATAACATAGTCGAATTATACGTATTATGGTGAAATAAGCTTGTACTCGTACTAAGCTTGTACTTGTACCATGTACTCAATATATGTAACAGCGTCGTAGTTTATAAGTTCAGTTATAATACAGAGTTCGAACTATGAATACGTTTGATTTTGATCCCTAAACACCGCATGGCGACCCTGCCAGGATATTCATAGTTCGAACTCTGTATTATAACTGAACTTATAAACTACGACGCTGTTACATATATTGAGTACATGGTATGACAATGACATCACCACCTCACCACCGGGGTGAATTTAAAAAAAAATATATAAAAATTACATTTTTTTTTTTGTAATAGCTACACATTTATTTATATTTGCTTATAACATAGTCGAATTATACGTATTATGGTGAAATAAGCTTTCAATACAATTAAAAGAAACATCAATTAAAACATAAGTACTTAATTGTTTTAAACATGTCATATAAAGTAATAAAAGAAAATTGTATCAATTAACATATTATTTTAACATATTTAATGCATTAAATATTAAAATATTTCACATGAAAATATAAAAGAGAAAAAAAATAACACACATTATTTAAGTTACGTGAAAAGTTTATAATCTAATGTATTAAAAAAAAAAGGTATGTATTCAATGTTTTACATGTATGTTAATTAATGGAACAATAAATTTATATTAAGATATAAAAAGTTTAGTCCTATTCTTATTTACTAGTTCGAATTTCCCATTATTTATTATCTTAACATTAGGCTCTATTTCTTCTACAACTATATAAGGACCCTTATACAATTCATCAAGTTTCTTAGCCGTTTCATTTCTAACTAAGATTTTATCATTTTTCTTATAAGTAACAGTGTTTAACTTCTTATCATAATCTAATTTTCTTATAATTTTAGTTTCGATTAAGCGTTCTCTCGCGTCTTTTAATGCTGTTTGAATTCTATATCGTAACTGTTGTACATAATCATCTGTATTATATAAAGGTTGAACACCGCCTTGTAGCTGTGACGGTATGTTACATTGTTTGCCGAAAACTAACTCAAATGGAGTATAACATGTTGAGCTATGAACAGTAGTATTATAAGAAAAATTCCAGAAGGGTAACCACATGCTCCAAGCCTGTGGATATCCCTCGCACTGAATTCTTAAGAATGCTGCTAAGTGTTTATGCATGTTTTCTAAAGAGCCAATAGATTGATGATGATATGCTGTCGAGTGTATCTTATCTATTTTTAATAATTTACATACCTGTTCCATGGTTGCTGACAAAAATTCCGTGCCTCTGTCGGTTGCGATAACCTTCGGGATACCGTACCTTAAAATAAAATTATTGACGAACTCTTTCGCGACACTTACTGAATCCTTTCGTTTTAGTGGATATGATTCTATATACTTGGTAAGCTCGCACTGAAGGGTTAAAATGTAAGAATATCCTTCTTCATCTCTGTCGATGGGACCTACAATGTCCATAAATACCTTTTCGAATGCTGTATTGGCAGTAGTAGTTATAATCATAGGCTCGCGAGTGTTCCTAGAATATTTCATAGTTTGACACTTGCTACATTTCATAATGAATTTTCTAATGTCCGATTCTAGCTCAGGCCAGAAATATTTACTCTTTATATTATTAATCATCCTACGAACCCCTGCATGTCCGCTAGAAGGTAGTAGATGATATTCATTTAGAATTATAGTTTTTTCTTCATCATCTGTTATTCTAATAATTTTATTTAATATATTTACACGTGGACCGGTCCATCTCTCTCTTTCATTTATTTCTTCGCGTAAGTTACTTATAAAATTTTTATTTTCATCGTTTACTATAATACATAATTCATTTATTTGTAAACGCTCGCAAAAATCCTTTAACATGTCCGCAAATTCGGCTCGCGTAAAATGCTGACTATAGTTAAGGTTAACATACAACGTTGATTTATTTTTTATGTAAACGAAACATTCTTTTATTATTTTATCTTTATTTTTAATATTAGCTAAGTAGTCTCCTGATGAAAGTTTCATTTCTGTAGAGTTATGAGGCATACGTAATATCTCTGCAACCGCCGGCTGATCAGACCGTAAGTCAGCAGACATATTATCGCTGTTTCCCAGACTTCCATTAAATTCTACATAGTTTTCTACCTTTTTCTTTTGAGCTCTAGTCATTACCATTATTTGTTTATTTATGTCTTTAAGTTCATTCGAAGTTATGGTCACCCTACTCAAAGCATCTGCTACGACGTTCTCTTTACCTTTTATATAAACAATTTTGAAATCGTATTCTTCGAGCTGCAATCTAAATTTCAATAATCGACTTGACGGATCCTTCATTCCGAACAAATAAATTAAGGGTTTATGATCCGTCATGACAGTGAAAGTTTTTCCAAATAGATAAGGACGAAAATATTTGATGCTCCAAACTATGGCTAAAAGTTCCTTTTGTATCGTTGGATAATTTAGTTCAGCTTTGTTTAATGGTCTACTGGTATACGCGACTGGGCGCATATCCTTGTTACATAAGACGGAACCTATCGCGGTGCCCGAACTATCTGTTTGTAAAATGAATTCATTTTCTGAACTGAAATTTGGATATTGGAGTAATGGAGGTGTGCTTAAGGCCTGTTTCAAAGAATCGAATGATTGTTGACACTCGGGTGTCCATATAAACTCTACATTTTTTTTACAAAGTTTGTTTAAAGGTAAAGTTATTTGTGCAAATGAAGGTATAAATTTTCGATAGTAGTTACAAAATGCAACGAAACGTCGTGTCTCGTCAGCAGTTTGTGGCACAGGATAATTTTGTACTACTTTAACTTTATTTGGATCCGGAAATATGCCCTCTGATGATACTATGTGACCTAAATACAAAAGTTCCCTTTTTAAAAATTCACATTTATGTGGATTTATTCTTAAATTTACTTTCTTTAGCCTCTCAAAAATATCGATGAGATTTTTGTTATGACTTTCAAGGTTTCTACCAAAAACTACGAGGTCGTCCAAATATATGAATGCTCTGTCCTTGAGACCAGCTAATGCTACAGACATGACTCTAGAGAATGCACTTGGGCTTATTTTCAGTCCCATAGGCAAACGTTTTAGCTGATACTGATCCTCTCCTAACCTTGGTGTAAAAGCTGTTAGTTTTCTACTCTCCTGCTCAAGACTAGTTTGATAAAATGAGCTTTGTAAATCTAGATGACTAAAATATATAGCTCCTGACAGTGAATCAATAATTTCATTTATGTTCGGTAAGGGAAACTTATCATCCTGAATGACGTTATTTAATTTTCTGTAGTCGATAACTAATCTCCATTGTTTACTATCATTTGAAGATTTTTTTGGAACTAGTAACACGGGACTATTCCAATCACTAACGGATTTCTCGATAATATCGTCTTTTAACATTTTATTTATTTGTTTATCCATTTCAGTCTTTAAAGCTTCAGGAATTCTATATGGCTTGGCATACACAGGTTTAGTATAAGGTTTCAAGGTGATGGGTTGTTCCATAACATTAGTCACACCAAGCTTGTCGCCTTCTAAGTAAAATGTGTCAGCGTATTTCGCGCATATGGATTCTATTTCTTGTCTTTCTGTAGCACTTAAATGACTTAATTTTAAAATATTTAGTAATGACTTTACTCTGTTTACCGATTTTTCCGATTTTTTATAATTACAAATAGTGTAATTGTCAATAGAGGTCATTTGTGGTTTAAACAATGTTAGAACAACGTCTTTTTCGCGTGTATTTAAAATTCTTACAGGTATTTGGCCGTTATTAACTTTAACTATACTTCCCGCCAAAAATACGTTTTCCGATAACTCTTTGGAAGAAACTACGAATTCATTGTTTGTATAATTTGTCCCAACGGGTAAAAAATGTATGGACTCACTACGCGCTGGCAAAGTTAAATAAACATTACTTTGATTACTTTTAATAATTGGTATGGTACACTCTAAGCCATTGTTATACACTGTAAGTATATTTGAATGTAAGTTGATAAGTGCGCTATGATTTCTCAGAAAGTCTAAACCGATAACGCCGTCCGTATGGCATGGTATGTTGTCAACAATATAGAATTTCTGCTGAAATGAATAATTGTCGTCACACGTTCTGATGGTAAGCAAAGTAGTTGTTTCACACGAAATACGACCCCCTAAGCCTTGTATTATTGTTTCTTCTTTATTTAATTTACAGTTATATGGTAATTTATTTTTATGTATAACCGAAAGTGTTGCTCCAGTATCTAGCAAAAATGAATAAGTTTGATTTCCGATTTTAAATTGTACATTTTCTAATCCATCACATGCGAATAAACATTTATGGACGAAAAAACTGATTACTGTCATTATGATACTCACGTTGCTGCTGCTGCTCGGCTACATAGTCAGGCTCATCCTCGGCTACCGCTTGCTGTTGTTTGTCAAATGAGTACACATGCGGTCCGCCGCGACCTCGGTTGCTTTGTTGACCACGAAAACCACGCGTCCCACGCTCATTTTGGAAACCCCGTTGACCACGCGATACGTTATTACTGCCTCTGTAGTAATTATTTTGTTGGTACCTGCTATTCTGGTGCGGTGTTGCGTACCATGCAGTGTTCGGGTTGTGGTAATAACCACGCTGATGAGAAGAACCACGGCCTCCCCGGCTCCCGTTGTACTGTTGTCCCCTAAAGGGAAACTTACCCCTCATATTCATTAAAACGGATGTGGTAGGCTGAGCTACTTCCTCGTCTTTGGCTGCCTGTATCGCCTCCTTCAGCTCCGTGTAGTTGCGCGCTGCGATGACAGTGCTTAATCGACGATTCCTTAATCCATCTGCAAATTTTTTAATCGCGAGGCTTTCATTAATTGGACGAAGAACGTCACGGGCTACGCTATTACCTTCCGATTGAGTTATCGTCAAATTCATGAATAACTCCTCGATTTTATTACCGTACTCGTCAAGAGACATATTATTTTGGCTAATGTTATGTAATTGAATTAACAAAGAATTTGCTGATTTTTTTGGTAATAAATATTTTTTTAAATCATCAATTAATATTTGTAAGGAATTATAATTCGATTTAATCTTTAATTTTGCGGTTTTGTCAAGTCTAGTTTTAATTATGAAAGAAATCAGCAATTTCTTGTTTTCTTCTTCTTGAAGCAAGTCATTCATCAATTCTATTCCCTCTATCATTTTTTCAATTGTAGTTTCTTTTCCATCTAAGACCGGAATAATACTAGCAACTTCCCTAAGGTCAAACTTTTCTTTTTTGTCAGTCATGTTGAAAGGCGATAATTTCTTATCAATACTACTGTAATAATCTATGATTATTTTATATTCACATTCGATTTTATCTATAATAATAAAATCTGGTACATCCAATTCATTTAAATTTAAGTCATTAATTATTTGTTTATACTCATAGTACAATTCATTAGCTAAACTAATTTTTTTTGAACCTATTTCCTGTTTTCTCCGTTCTGGTCCTAACTTTCTTAATTCTATTCTTAGTTTTAACAACTTAGAGTAAATTATTTCTAAACTATCCATACATACTTTTAATGTTTAGTAGGTAAACGCGACTTGCGAACAATAATAATAATAATATTAAACTTGAATTAAGTGAGACACATAATAATAATAAAAAAAAAATATAACGTCACCGCTTTTTTCACTAATTCACTTAAATGTCCACTTCTCCTTCATTCTTTGGTATCTTCCTTCCAGAAATTCTAGCTCCGAGTCTCCTAATAAACTCTACTCTCATCTCTCGCTGTATTAGCTTTTTGTGGTATTTCTTATACATTCTCCATAAAATGATAATGATGAATATTCCAAATAACGCCAATATGGTGGACAATATGATGTTATTGGTCCGAAGATGGTCGTTGTGGCCGTCGCCGTCGTTTTGGTCTGCTTTATGACCCTGGCCGGACTGAGTTATCACTACTTCTTTTTCTTCTTGCTTACTATAGGACTTCCCCATGTTGAAAAACTTTTATTTTATATTCAAATAAGTATTTATTTATTGTTATTTGTCACTGTTTCACTTATTAGTTCTTTTGTAATATATTTAACTGTTATTTACTATTTAATTAATGTCACATTTCATTGTTCGTTACAATCTCTCACTGTTCCACACAACGTTCACACGAATGTGCTGACCGTGCGGCGTCATCGCCGGACGCAAGCGGCGGCGCGCCCCGCGGCCAGCTCTGGCTGGGTCGCCATGCGGTGTTTAGGGATCAAAATCAAACGTATTCATAGTTCGAACTCTGTATTATAACTGAACTTATAAACTACGACGCTGTTACATATATTGAGTACATGGTATGACAATGACATCACCACCTCAATATCCTTTAGTCTAAAGAAAAACCTAAGAGCCACAAATCAAAGTCTCGTCAAAATGTGGCTAGACATGAAGTCGAAAGACACGTTAAATGATGCGGCATTCCTCGGGGAACGGATATTCGCAAATCTATTTATTAAATATAATATTGCTATACCCTCAAACGCTGCAGTTGAACGTTATTTCTCCACGGGCAAGGATATACTACAACCGAAACGTTCTTCACTTACAACAGATGAATCTTAATCCTAATGAATAAAAAACCATAGTTTGTCAACATGCCTATATACACACTCTAACAATTATACCCGTCTTTTTTGTTTCTAACCTGTTAACTTCCAGAACCAACAGTTTTTATAATATGCAATTTTTATCACGTGTTAACGGATTAACGATTAACTTCCGTTAAATGTTCTGAAATGTAACGCTTTAACTTTTAACGAAGTTAACATTTTCAGTAACGGATTAGCGATTAACGAAGTTAACTGTTTGATTAACGGTGCGGAGCTATGGTGGTTACAAGCTCATATTAAAAGATTTTTGAAAATAATTAATTAAAACAGAAACACTCGCCTTAATATTTATTTATTGATCGCTGGTGTCCGTAGAACCTTACTGCCCAATGAGGGTCTTTTGGCAGCACTGTAGCGTAGGGTCCAATCATCTGTCAAAAGTTGTTTACATCTTGTGTTGTCTTGAAGTTTCACTGTCAAAAAATTCAGTACAATTTGACAATCTGGACTCGACGCCTACCTGCGACATCTGATGTCAGAAATAATATCAAACATCCCCATTGGTCGTAGTTCTGCGTACTATGTGGCCTGCCCACTGCCAATTCAGCTTACTCATCCTTAGATTATAACTTTCTACTATAAAATTAAAAACCTTGATTTGAATGCTTTGACGAGCTCGGTGCACAAATGGTTGACAATGGCCACTTTGACTCCGAGGTCATGGATCTGATCCCCGCACAAGACAAATATTTGTGTGCATGAACATGTATGTATTTACAAAAAAAAATGTATTTAAGTATCATATCAGTTATCTAGTACTTATAGTACAAGCTTTGTTTAGTTTGGGACTAGAAAAAGCTTAAAAAGTATATGCCAGGTATGCTTTTTAAAGCACGCACGAGACATTGAAAACTTGTTACGTTATTTTTATACCACTAAGGAGGTAAACAAACGCACCTGCCACCTGATAATAAACAGCTACCAGATAACCGTAAAGTTTTGTATTTCAGGTGATTGATCCCGATAGCTTGCTCATACAGTATGTTTGGAAGGATCTTTCATTGAACAAACATTTTTCACTTTTTTTTTTAAATGTCGAAGAAGCATACGACCCGCCTAATGTGAAAGTGTTATCGTAGCTATATAAGCGCGCGTCATTGTCAATCCTTATTCATCCCACTGCTGGTATATGGGCCTCCCCTCAATCGAAGGGGTTCCGAGCATACTCCACAACGCTGCTCAACTGCGGGTTGGCGGAAGCCGCCTATAGGTCTGACTTGGCTTAACGACTGTCATCTACTGACAACAGCCGGGACTGACGGTTTAACGTATAAGAGGTCGCTACACGAAATATCGATTGCGCGCCGCACTATGGCGAATTTGACTCATTTTCATCTCATAAATCTCTAACTTCCGTGTTAATAAAGATATTTACATAATTATTTTTCATAATTATCTGGAATATAGCGCTCTTAAATAATGAATACTTTGTGATTGAAGGTTTATTTCTAACAGTTAAAAAACATCAGGAATACAAAAAAACTTTTAGACATATATAGAGGTCTAAGAAGTTTTTGAAGGAATAGGAAAAAGTAACTGCGTAAAATATCAACAACATACAAAGATAGGTTAAAAGTAACTCAAGAGCTCGTTGGCTTAAAAATGCTGAGAGCTTCATCTATTTAGTAAGATGTTGTGTGTACCGGGTCATTAAAGAAATAACTTCGCATTTCACTTTTTCTCTGCCCGTAATGCTACCGGTACTCTACGTTAGATTGTGGTAGGTCTACACCTATTTCATCACACAATGTGTACATTCGCGTTCAAAAGATTTATCAGCCACGCAGGATGATGCTACTTGTTACACACCGAGGTGTACTATAAATGCTGTTTTGGTAGCCATCTATTTTTAGAGTATATATTTCGGGAGCTGCGAACGCTTTTTAAGAGTCAAACAAGACAGCCTTATGGCCGCGCGCTATAGTTTTACTTCGCTTATGGTTTCGATATGTCCGTTGACTTTTTTGTTGGGGAGGGGGGGGGGGGGGACGAGCATGTGGGTCACCTGATGGAAAGCAATCACCACCGCTCATGGAGATCAGCAACACCAAGGAGTCGCCGATCCGTTGCCAGACTATACTCCTTCCTTTCTTTCTGATGACGTCACTCACTCGCAGGAACACAACAGCCCTCAAGGAAATTGCTGTTTGGCTCCGGTATTCTGTGAGGTGTAGTAGTACTTCCCCAGTGCCCTACCTCTGTTTTCACCAGAGCCTTGTTTGTCAGTCAGCAGGGTGCACCATGCGCAGGTGAGGTTGGCTTTGGTTCAAAGATGTTGATGAATCACTTACACCTCTATATTGTCGCTTGTTCCGAGAACTGCAATCTTTCATCTTGTCGTATCTTTTATTGACATTTGTCACTGGCTGCTACCCGTAACTCCACTTCTGCGTGAAATGAACATAAAAAGTAATGGCGTGGTGCCCAATACTTTTCCTAAGATTAGTAGTAAGAAATTATGATATCTGCCAGTCAAAATAGGCTTAGCTGTTTCAGAGATGTTCTGGCTAACACACAATTAGATATGGAGTAAAAGGTTGCTATTTTGGCAGTACTAACAGATACTTCTCCGTGCTTCGGAGGGCACATTAAGCTGTAGGTCCCGGCTGTTGTCATTAATTGGCATCCGCCAACACGCAGTTGAGCAACATGACGGAGTATGCTCTAAACCCCTTCGATTGAGGGGAGACCTGTATCCCAGCAGTGGGATGAATGTTCACGCAGTTGTTGACGCAGGAATAGATATTTCTATTTTATTTATTTGGAAATCAAATTCCAAAGCTTCCTACCTACCTCCTACTAATTTATTCTGATTCAATTTGCTTTAAGTTCTAAGCTACTAACTACTAAACATGAGGTTTTTCTCCATGATTCCAGTGTCGTGCAGTGCCGACATGACAATCAAACTCTGGGACTTCAACCAGACGTTCGAGTGCGTAAAGACTATGCACGGCCACGACCACAACGTGTCGTCGGTCGCGTTCTCGCCGAGTGGCGACATTGTCTACTCAGCCAGCCGCGACAAGACTATCAAGGCTTGGGAAGTTGCTACTGGGTAAGTCTACAGATCACAACGGGCTTTCTAGTGTGTGGAGGCGATGCACGGCCACGAGTAGTAACTGTCTTCATTCGCGTACTACGTGGCGATATCGTCTACTCGCCCATCCGCGACAAGACTATCATGGCTCAAGAAGTTGCTACTGGGTAAGTCTACAGATCACAACGGGCTTTCGGGTGTGTGGAGGCGATGCACGGCCACGAGTAGTAACTGTCTTCAATCGCGTACTACGTGGCGATATCGTCTACTCGCCCAGCCGCGACAAGACTATCAAGGCTCAAGAAGTTGCTACTGGGTAAGTCTACAGATCACAACGGGCTTTCGAGTGTGTGGAGGCGATGCACGGCCACGAGTACTAACTGTCTTCAATCGCGTACTACGTGGCGATATCGTCTACTCGCCCAGCCGTGACAAGACTATCAAGGGTCGAGAGGTTGCAGGGTAAGACTACAGAACACAACGACTTTTCGAGTGTGTGGAGGCGATGCACGGCCACGAGTACCAATGTCTTCAGTCACATTCTACGCAGCAACATCGTCTACTCGGCTAGCCGCGGCTACTATCAAAGCTTAGGAAGTTGCTACTGGGTAAGACTATAGAATATAACCGGATATTTCGAGTGCGTGAAGACCATACACGGCTACAAGCACAAAGTGTCTTCAATCGCGTTCTCTGCTGCGGCACCGTCTGCTCAGCCAGCCGCAATATGACTATTAAAACTTGTGAAATTGTATCTAAGATCATCGTGAAATCAAAACAGAATTCGAGAGTATGAATGGTAGCATTATTTATTCGTAGTAGTGTCCGACCGAATGTTCGGTTTCGGTTTCGGTTTCGGTCGAGTTTCGGCAAAAAAAGCGAGTTTCGGTTTAGTTTCGGTTTCGGCGGCAAACCTGCCGAAACTGCGACCGAAACCGAAACTCCATTCGGGAGTTACCGTGCTGTGCTCGGCCATGTTCGGCTCGGTAAATTCCATTCAAGCGAGGAAGACATTTCGTCAGGTCGTGACTTGTTTGTGTTTGTATTGCGTTTTGTTTGTTGTTTGTAAGTTTTCGTGTGATTTGTTTTGAATTCGGTAAGTTTTATCATTGTGATATTGTATAAGAGTAGGTAGTAAACATCGAAAAATAATTTAGTATAACAAACTAATGCATAGATTATAGTAGAATCAAGTTTAACATAACTATCTGAATATTTTGTGGTTAATTTAACTCATTCATTCATTTTTTGGGGTGTAAGAGGTTCATCAACATCTTTGAACCAAAGCCAAATTCACCTGCCCGCGGTACACCCTGCTGACTGACAAACGAAGCTCTGGCGAAAAGAGAGGTAGGGAGTGTAATTGTAAGCTACCCGACTGGGGAATGTACCTCCACCTCACAGAATACCGCAGCCAAATAATGATTCCCTTGAGGGTTGTTGTGTTCCTGCGAGTGAGTGAGGTCACCAGAAAGGAAGGAGATGCTGCGTTGGCAGCAAGGTAGCGGCGCGCGAGCGATATTTTCTGTTGCGAGCATTAATATGGCTACTGTAACCGCGTCAGATCAGGCGGGCCGTATTCTTGTCTGCCAGCTGACGTAGTATAAAAAAATATCATTCGCTAATGCTGTACGTAAACATACAACAGTTAGGTACTTGGTACTTACTATACGTATAGTGCATGTTAATAAATAAATAATAAGATTTAGAGTTTCAACCTTAATTTTTTTTTGGGGTGTAAGTGTCAACATCTTTGAACCAAAGCCATCTTCACCTGCACGCGGTACACCCTGCTGACTGACAGAACAGACAGACAGAACGAAGCTCTGGCGAAAAGAGAGTTAGGGAGCGTAATTGTAAGCTACCCGACTGGGGAACGTACCTCCACCTCACAGAATACCGCAGCCAAATAACAATTTCCTTGAGGGTTTTTGTGTTCCTGCGAGTGAGTGAGGTCACCAGAAAGGAAGGAGATGCCGCGATGGCAGCGGGGGTGGCGGCGCGCTAGCGATATTTTATGTTGCGAGCGTTAATATGGGTACGGTAACCGCTTCACATCAGGTGGGACCTAAGCTTGTCTGCCGCCCGACGTCGTATAAAAAAATTTATAACCAAGTAGCAATTATAACGTAACGAATCGTAATTATAAGAAAAGTACCTACAGTTAAATAATTGTTTCGTAAAAGTTTCGGTTTCGGTTTCGGTTTCGGCCGAAACTGAGACTGTTGCCGAAATTCGGTTTCGGTTTCGGTTTCGGTCGTAAAAACCAGTTTCGGTCGGACACTAATTCCTAGTTTACGAATAAATAATGCTACCATTCATACTCTCTTCTTTTTCATAATCGATTATTTTAACGATTGTACGTAATGTCGGACATCTCACCCTATTCTGCGTTCTGAGACAAAATTTTTGTACTATTTATTGTGCCGTAGGAATTTTCTGTTGGGTTGAATGTTATTTGATAATCTTTAATCGTAAGTATTTGTTTGTTTTCAGGTACTGTATCAAGACGTATAAGGGTCACCGCGAGTGGGTGCGCATGGTGCGCGTATCGGCCGACGGCTCGCTGCTCGCCTCCTGCTCCAACGACCAGACCGTGCGCATATGGAACGCTGACACCAACGAATGCAAAGTGAGCATTTTATATATATCCCATACACATATCGGCTGGTCGCGAGACATTAAAACACATTGTATACACTCACTTTGTAAGAACTACCATTTATCTCAGAGTGCACATTATCACACAGTTGAAAAGTAGACCCGCTACCTCGCACTAAAAAGCTCAGCCAATCTTTTCTGTGCCGAACCGCTGACCATTGGAATACTGTCCAGCGATGTATTTCTTGCTCCTCATCGTCTAGACTGGCATAGTGGACGCGACGAGATAACAGATAACCTAAAGCATGTGATTTCGTCACTTCCATTCCTGGTCCCCAGTGTTCTGCGGCCCATTAGGCAGATGCTGGTTGTCACATGTCGTGTCCAAATAAAATAACATCTAGCTGGTCCAGGTTTTTATGGAATGTGGATTCTTAAATTAAGTTACTTTTAGCATTTCGTTATGAAAATATTTTAAAAAATGACATTAACGGCAGCTTCCAAGCCACTGATTTAATCCAAATTACAACAAAATTAAACAATTGGCAAGAGTTTCTACAAAAGTACTCAAAATGAAAATATGCCCTGATGTTGACGCTTCGACGACTCGCAACGGAATGAGAATCGGCACGTGTTCGCGCCGGTTTTTATACTTTTCTGGCTGTCACTTCCAACACGGCCTTTCCTGACAGGAGGCCGTCCTCGGGCTCCCTTGCTTTCAGGTTCTGGTTCTTCACCGCCTCGAGATGTGTTAGGGACTGCTTCACCTTGAGGAACCGGTAGACTTTGCAGCTCGAGGTTCAGCTTCAGTTCGCCGACATCCACCTCGTCTGACTCTGGAGGAACATCATCATAAGCTGCGAAACAAATGTTCATCTTATTATGTGTTACCGCAATCGCAACTAAGTGAGGTCTGCTCACTAACGACATATGCAATGGGGTCTGCCCACTAGAGTGACTATGTGAGGTCTGCTCACACTACAAGCATGTAAGGTACTAACTACATGTGCAATGGGGTCTGCCCACTAGAGTGACTATGTGAGGTATGCTCACACTACTAGCATGTAAGGTCTGCTCACATGATTAGCATGTGAGGTCTGCTCACACATTAATAGACAGTGAGGTCTGCTCACACAATTAACAAAGTTGCATGTGAGGTCTGCTCACACATAGACAGATAGTGAGGTCTGTTTTAACCACGGTAGGACAGAGGCACGGCGTGAAGCTTGTCCATCTCGCTCCCAGCACCGTCTGTAGTGCTCGGCAGCGATCCCAGCATCGGCTGAACTTCCCGGTAGCGCTCCCAGTATCAGCTGAAGCATCGGCTACAGCGCACAGCATAGGCGCTTAGCGCCACATATAGCGTCAGTGAGTGCGTCGGCCACATGACGCAGGCTCAACATTTGCCGGAGCACTAGTCACAGCCTGCCGCACAAGCGCACACAGCATCTGCTGGAGCGCTCGTCACAGCGCGCCACAGAGGCGTGCAGCAGCACACCCAGCTTCAGCTGTAGACGCTGCATATATCAACGAGTCGCAAAGACCGTTCAGCTCAAGCCTGCAATCAATTCAAACAAAACAATCGAATTTGTACTATTGTAGGCTTATTCGTTAACAAATTTTAAGGTTCTGCATCTAAACTTTACTGGCCTTTGGACGGCGCATACATTAGCAGGGCTCCGACACAGATAGTATATGTCACAGAAATGCCCATCTTTGTAGTCCAAGCAAAATCTAAATCTTGAAGGTACACCCACCAACTACCTTACCATGGGCTACCCTTGGCAGTAAATCTCTCTTGCGTTGTATAAGTTTCAACGCATTGCAGTCAGTGACTAAGGTAGTGAGTGATAGGCAACCACTTGCTTGCGAGTAACGTCATGAGTTTGTAACAATTTTTGTTCAGCAAAATCGACAATGCTTTGATTTTACTATCGCTCGGCTGTACCTGACCATGAATTATAGCGCGACCTAAGTATTCCATCTAAGGTGACAAAAACAAGCAGTTCCTCAGATTGATGGATAATCCCATCAGCGTTTGGAGTGCATTACGTAGAGTCGTTATACCCTCATGTACCATATCGCAAAGCAAGTCACGCAAGCAAGCCTTTGACGAGGTTTTCTACAAAAACCATTTGGCTCAATTTTAGAAGAATTATGGACAAAACCCTTTTGACCATTATCGCCAACATTGCGAATCAGTTTAAGGTCCCTTAACACAGTTACCGTCGTTAAATCTTCGCTTCAGAATGATATCATGATCTACTTGTGACTTTTCGACATAACTATTATAGGATGCGAACTATTACTAAACTTTTTATTGGATGTATTTGATTTAAAATAAATAGAAAAGAATGCCACTTATTCATGTGGCTTTAGTTTTGCATTCATGGCAGAGGCACGTCTTTGTGGATCCGTAATACCCCTTTTTTGCATTGCCGAAATTGGCTGGTCACTTAACCTTTTGACTATAAGTAACTTTAGTAAAGATCGGCGAGCTAGTACTCATGACCTCATATAAAACGTTTGCTATATCTGGCTTCTTAACGCACAGAAGCTTAAATTCTTAATAGCCAATGCGACGCCAGCGCTTTAAAAATAGCTTGGTTAGATCTCACCATAGTATTGATTGGATCGTATAGCATCCATTGTACGATCAGTCGTGCTGGGGCCTCGATCCGTAGTAGCACTCACGGAATACCCCGGCGAAAGCGGACCTGCAGAGCGCTGACTCGCAGCACCAGCTCTCACTCACTCGCAGCTCCCAGACCATCGGCACAGTCTCTGCCAACGGCGGCTGCAGCGGCGACGTCACCAGAGCCGCAAGGCCACTCGGTCCACGTAGCCACGGTCGAGACGACCGACGCTGTCCTCAATGGTGTCAATTGATCTAGAATTTGTTGCATTTGTTGAGTTAATACATTGCTAAAACAGCTACGTCGTCTGCGTTTACGACTAGAACATATATCATGGCGTCTAGAACATGAATCACGATGTCTAGGACGAGCATCACGGCTCCTAGAACGATTACTTCCGGAGTAGCTACTAGTACTTATTAGGCATTTCTATTGATTTATTTAAAGCAATAATTAGATACAGCAAAAGTCAAAGCCACTGTATCGGATTTATAATAAAATGATGAAACCACAAAATAAAAACGTTTTCACCAACAAGTACATTCTGCTTTTCTATATTTCGGTAAATAAATCGGAACGTAGTCATCAAAAATCATAGACATGTAACTGTCTCCATATACATCACCAAACGTAAATAACAAATCACAAAAATATTCCAATTGCCAAACTGAATAGTCAAGTTCTTAAATAGCAAAGTGGGTAGTTAAAATTAACTTCATTTTTATTGCGCGTCTCGGATTTTTATTTGGCAAAACAATGTTCGATGCCCATGCTTGTTACAAAATGAACACAACTCGGGTATGAATGGTGACTCGATGGTACAAACATAGTTTTTGCATTAGATAAACCACTAGTACTAACACTTTCGCCTGAATTCATTTTAGGATTGCAAAAAACATTTACCGTCATCTAAACGATGTTTACGTAATAGGATTACTAGGCGTATGCTTATTTTTTTTTTGACAAAGAAATATTCTTTGGGCGCGCAACTTACTAGATGCGGAATTCAATTCGTCACTTAGTCCCTGTACTATACGCAGTCGAAGTAACGATCGACGGGCGTAATTAGCGTATGTGGCGTAATTAGCTATCCGAATTGATACTCATCACCTCAAATAAAATATTGGCGATATCGGGTGTTTTCGGACACAAGGGTTTGCACTCATAATCGCCCCAATTGTTTAGGCATTTAGTTCTACGGTTAGACGGTCAACTTCATTGTGCAAACTTGGATAAAAATATTGGTTGGATCACAGTATAAGTAATAGTACTAACGTACAGTATGGACACTCTCTGCCGCTCTCACTAGTCGACCTCACCTCCCCTATGGAACCGATTTGGAACCGTTCGCAAGGAATGCCACAACGTGCGAATTGACGTCGCTCGTGTTTTATTTTTCATTCAACAAAATAAAGATGGGAGTGACTTGTGCAGTGGACGGATGTTTCAACACAAGACGTGGAAACGTAAAAAAAAATTCATTCGTTCCCTTTGGATGAAATAAGATACAGATTTTTTTATAAAGTATCTAATAAGCATAATTATGGCAGCCATAGTTTCATCCCAGAAGCATAATTTTACTGCACTTATAACTATAAACAGACATTGTGTTTTTACTATGTACCTATATTTAAATTGTTTAATGTCACATTGTGTTTTACTATGAATATTTAAATTGTTTAATCTGACAAATGAAATATTATATTACGTAATTGAATTAGAAAAAGCTCGGATTATTTTTATTTAATAGATTCATGTCTATCAGAGTAGGATACAAGATACAATTAATACGAGATTTGAACGGGACAGCATTATAGTAGCATTATACAAAATTAAATACGTTGGGGAAATTCAACTGTCCGACCTGACCTTGTATTTTTGAATCGTATAGTCAGTTTGTAAGTTTGTGTTTCAAATTATGATTATCAATCGCCAGCCAGACTGCTCATTCAATATGAATTTCGAATACAAACTTTAAAAACTATGACTTATTTTAAACTATTGTTCACTTAATTCACGGGTCCAGCCCGGTCATTTGATAGGCGTGCGCGGGGATATGCATCCAACGCGTAGAGGCCCCTTTGAGAAGTTTGATGTAATGTTGTACGCCCGCCGTGACCCGCTCCAAGATATGTCAATGGAACGATATACCCATGATGAGGTCTCGGCAGGCGTTGAGACTATTGCAAATTATTATAATTCTCACCCGCAAATAAAAATAATAATAACATTATAAATAATTCAGTTCAGTTCACATACAGTATACTTAATTTAGTTTTTTCTAATAATAATCCCTTTATCATCTTTAGAGCCTAAGCCAGCGTTACCTGCACATGGTGCACCCTGCAATCTAGTGAACAAAACAGATTTTTCAGTTTTATTAATACATATGGATGTATCTATCTAAGTCTGTAACTACGTATGAATTCACACGTTTCTGACTGCGGCTTTGCTCGCGTGAATTATCGCGAGATAATATAAAAACTATCATCGCGAGATCTGACTCACGGCAACTATTAGTACATATTTTAATATAATGTATAATGCTGTTCTTTCAACGACACGAAATTATAGCCGGGCCGTCGTCGTCGGGAAAAAAATATTATCACGCCGGGCTCATTTTCGAAACTAAACACATTTTACAAAGCGGGAGGACGATGTAGGTATTATCATAATAATAATATTAATGCAGTATTATACATGAATTAAACAGATTTTTACTTTTTTGTATGAATTGTATGGCATTTACTTCCTATAATTAATCGATTCTTCTTCCTCCACGTTCCTAACAAATCGATTGCATGCCAAAATGCCGCATTTACAAAGTTACTTCGAGACTCTCCCGTCTCAAGAGCGCATGCGCGAAGCCGCGAACGCGCGAACGCAACAACCAACCAACAGTGCTGCTCGCTCGAGTTGTGGTTTATTTTTGTTGACAACTTTCTTCTTTACAAATCATTATATAGTGTGTGTGATTGTGATGTCCGTTATGATACCTATTAGTTTTAAATTACGTTTATTCTATGTGAATGTGAAAATGAATTACATAAAAAGCTACAATTATTCACTAATTGTAGCTTTTTATGTAATTCATTTTCATGAACATGAAATGGTTTTACCATTTATAATGCACCGGTGTTCGGAAGATTCTATTTAGAAAAAAATTGGGTAAGTTAGCAATGGCAACTAAACATAAACAAGGCGTTTTGTGAATATTGTAGTGTAATTTATTTTAGGCAAGTCTGTTTACTATGTCCGACTAATAATTGAATAATGTCAGCATTGTCAGCCCTAGAGACCAACACGCAAACATACGCACGTGTACAGACGACGACAGACGTCATTTGGTTTACTACATGCAAACGCGCCATTTTTGTATGGAGTGGCCGGGGTTTGGTTGGATCTCACCGAGGTGTTGAAACGAATAGCATCCACGAGATGATTCGTGACCCCAAGCGGCATGCTCGCATCGCTGACGGCCTGCTCAGAGCTGGACACCGCAGCACTCCGCGGACGCCTCGCTCGGCGGCACAGACGCCAGGGACCCTGGTGGCGGGCCGCCACCGTGTCCGTCATCTCGACGGGGACGACGCTCGGCATCGTGTACGGGCAGCTGGCCGGCACGATGACTCGCACCGCGTGCCAGATGCACGCTGAGAAAGCGACTCGCGCCGTGAGCTCGCTGCACGCGGTGGCAGCGACGTGCGGACCGCTGGCCGGCACGATAACTCGCGCCATGTGCCAGATGCGCGCTGAGACGGCGAATCACGCCGTGAGCTCGCTGCACGCGGTGGCAACGACAACAACTGCGCACTGAACTCACGCCGGGATGGCAGTGGCGCGTTCGACACGCTCGGCAAGCGCCGGGCTGGTGGCGTGCGCGGCGAGGACGCCGGACGGCCTGCCGACCGCCTAGGCCGGCTCCCTGCACGCACTTCCAACGCTCGCAGTCGGGATCGCATTGCTGCCATCTCCTGCAGCAGTTCGTTGTCTGGAATGCGATCCCGGCGTCTGGAATCGCGACGCCGACTCTCGTCCTCATGACGAGATCGGTTACTGTTCGACTTCTACGAAAAACCTGTAGCTGTCAAAAATAGGGCGGTTAAATGGCGATGAATTCTATCCAACTTCTGATTTTAGCATTTCGTTATGAAAATATTTTAAAAAATGACATTAACGGCAGCTTCCAAGCCACTGATTTAATCCAAATTACAACAAAATTAAACAATTGGCAAGAGTTTCTACAAAAGTACTCAAAATGAAAATATGCCCTGATGTTGACGCTTCGACGACTCGCAACGGAATGAGAATCGGCACGTGTTCGCGCCGGTTTTTATACTTTTCTGGCTGTCACTTCCAACATTACATTATACATGGAAGGAAACAAAATAACCTTACCCATCATCGTATATACGCGTATATCGTATATACGTCCTGAATATACGCCTTCTAACTTGCATTCCACAATGATCGTTTTTGTGCAGTTTGCATCCATCGATTTCCTGCGGTTTTACTAGATCGTCATCGTAATATCTAGTGAGCGGTCGTCCTAAGCTGTGTTTTCTGATGACCACGTATTATTATATATATGCAATTTTAAGAGGTATGTACCCATTTTTAGAGGTGTGGCCCCTTGCACACTACGTTTTTTAAATCAAGAATGCCGCATTTTACCGGGCCGCGCCCTTTCTGCTTCGTGTGAGACCTTAACTATACATTTGTGAATGTGCAGATGGAGCTGCGGGAGCACGAGCACGTGGTGGAGTGCGTGGCGTGGGCGCCCGAGGCGGCGGCCGCGGCCGTCAACGAGGCCGCCGGCGGAGACAACCGCCGCGCCAACCACGCCGGGCCCTTCCTCGCCAGCGGCTCGCGGGACAAGTCCGTCAAGGTAACGAACATTACATAGAGACAACCGCCGCGCCAACCACGCCGGGCCCTTCCTCGCCAGCGGCTCGCGGGACAAGTCCGTCAAGGTAACGAACATTACATAGAGACAACCGCCGCGCCAACCACGCCGGGCCCTTCCTCGCCAGCGGCTCGCGGGACAAGTCCGTCAAGGTAACGAACATTACATAGAGACAACCGCCGCGCCAACCACGCCGGGCCCTTCCTCGCCAGCGGCTCGCGGGACAAGTCCGTCAAGGTAACGAACATTACATAGAGACAACCGCCGCGCCAACCACGCCGGGCCCTTCCTCGCCAGCGGCTCGCGGGACAAGTCCGTCAAGGTAACGAACATTACATAGAGACAACCGCCGCGCCAACCACGCCGGGCCCTTCCTCGCCAGCGGCTCGCGGGACAAGTCCGTCAAGGTAACGAACATTACATAGAGACAACCGCCGCGCCAACCACGCCGGGCCCTTCCTCGCCAGCGGCTCGCGGGACAAGTCCGTCAAGGTAACGAACATTACATAGAGACAACCGCCGCGCCAACCACGCCGAGCCCTTCTTCGCCAGCGGCTCGCGGGACAAGTCCGTCAAGGTAACGAACATTACATAGAGACAACCGCCGCGCCAACCACGCCGGGCCCTTCCTCGCCAGCGGCTCGCGGGACAAGTCCGTCAAGGTAACGAACATTACATAGAGACAACCGCCGCGCCAACCACGCCGGGCCCTTCCTCGCCAGCGGCTCGCGGGACAAGTCCGTCAAGGTAACGAACATTACATAGAGACAACCGCCGCGCCAACCACGCCGGGCCCTTCCTCGCCAGCGGCTCGCGGGACAAGTCCGTCAAGGTAACGAACATTACATAGAGACAACCGCCGCGCCAACCACGCCGGGCCCTTCCTCGCCAGCGGCTCGCGGGACAAGTCCGTCAAGGTAACGAACATTACATAGAGACAACCGCCGCGCCAACCACGCCGGGCCCTTCCTCGCCAGCGGCTCGCGGGACAAGTCCGTCAAGGTAACGAACATTACATAGAGACAACCGCCGCGCCAACCACGCCGAGCCCTTCTTCGCCAGCGGCTCGCGGGACAAGTCCGTCAAGGTAACGAACATTACATAGAGACAACCGCCGCGCCAACCACGCCGGGCCCTTCCTCGCCAGCGGCTCGCGGGACAAGTCCGTCAAGGTAACGAACATTACATAGAGACAACCGCCGCGCCAACCACGCCGAGCCCTTCTTCGCCAGCGGCTCGCGGGGCCTGCCGAGGTTTTCCCAGGAGACTACAGCATGGGGTCCTTCAAGAAAGGCGTGAAGGGGTTTTTACGGGGTCGGCAACACGTGAGTGATACATCTGGTTTTGCGAGCGTCCATAGGCTGAGATTGACTGCTTACCATCGGGCAGGTCGATGTTTTATTTTCCCTTGTGTAAAAAGGACATAGCGTGGCAATAGAACACAATAAAAAAAACAAAAGATAAAGGGTTCATTCTCTTGGATTAAGCAGTTAATTTGTGTAAGTCTTGACTGCTCTTGGATGGCTGAGTCGCGTTTTGGTGCATTGTTCACTGTATTGTGCAGTCGATGCGACCGCGTTGTGTATAGAGTGCGCGGTGTCGTTCCAGATCTGGGACGTGGGCACGGGCCAGTGCCTGGCGACGCTGGCGGGGCACGACAACTGGGTGCGCGGCGCGGCGTGGCACCCGGGCGGCCGCTACCTGCTCACCGCCTCCGACGACAAGACGCTGCGCGTCTGGGACGTCGCGCACACGCGCTGCCTCAAGACGCTCTACGCGCACCAACACTTCACCACCAGCCTCGGTACGCGGCCTTTCTACCGGTTTAATCGACAAATGTCAGATTCAGGAATGTCAGACGAGTTTAAAACGCCAGATCAAACAAACCTGTGACGTCATAACTAAGTAGCCTTTTGTATGGAGCGTTTTCGGGAAAATCCAAAATTGTGATTTTCAAATTAACATATCTCGGGAGATTTTTGTGCTATTGAAGTAATTCTATCTATCATCTATGGTTATATTATTGAGACGTCCCTACATATCAAACCGAGAAAAATTTTGGTCAAATAGCCTATTATACATAAGTAGCTCTTTGTTTGTCAGGGAGATATTACACATATCTCCCCGACACCTATTATTATATATCATGCCTTTGAGCTCAATGTTGAGGAGCTCCTCAACACAATATTATTTAATTCTTGGTCCAGACATATGTTCGTATAATACATGTATATCCTACTATTTATTTTTCTTGTCTTTACAGATTTCCACAGGAGCTTGCCATACGTGATATCGGGCAGCGTCGACCAAACGGTTAAAGTTTGGGAGTGTCGCTAAGAGCGTTGCCATTTTAGTAACTTAAACTCACCGATGATATCTTTATCATTATTTTTCACATTTATAGCTGCAATGAGGACATTATGAGTTGCGATTTTAATGATTAAATCATTTCGGAACGGTGGAAAAGTTTTGATAATTTATTGCAAATGGTTCATCCCTGTGCTCATTGTAACTTCTTCGTTTACTTGACGATGCTATGTCCTTCTATTGGCGAGGGCGACGCAGCGCGCGCTCCGGGTCGCTCGCGCCTCCAACAACTTGGGTTAGATTTTCACATTCCATTAAATTGTAATGGTTCCTAGATACTCTCTGTATATTATTAGCTAATTTGTGACGTAAGCATTAAAACTTCAGAAAACGAAGTACGAGGAATGTAGACGTAGCATCGCTCATGTACCCGATCGGAACGATGGAGTGAGGCGTCAAAGCTGTGTTATAATTTAACATTTCATTACTCTTGTTTTATTTTATAGTTATTTTTTATTCATAAGTGCGTTTAGATATAAATTTTATTTGGTAAAATAGTTAATCGTTTGATAAACGTCAACTCTAGAAAACTTGTACCTTGATTTGTTATTGATAATTTAGTTTTATTCGATTTGATATTGATGGTTATTCATGACAATCAACAGAGTAATAGTCATTTTCGCGCGGTCGCACGCAATCCACATTGTAATCTCCCATCTGCCATTTGTATGTACATAATTGACGTCGGTCCCGCTCGACGCGATGTCCATGGTGTTTGTTTGCACTCGTGCTAACATCATTTATGGACACCACCGGGACCACGTAATAACAACACTATTACTATTATTTTCTGGAGATGTTGGAGGTGCGCACTTTTTTGTCAAACAGATGTTTCATAGGGACTTATTTTAAGTTTTGTCGATTCAAAACTTTAACTATAAGTTAGAGAGTTATTTTTTAAAGTTTTTAATTATTTATTTATACGTTCAATGTTTCATGTCGCGAAAGAATTTCAGGTCGTGAAGAGAGCGGGTGTGGTTTTTTTTAAAATTAAAAATGCAATTATTAATCATCGTCATTTGTTTTTAATTTTCACGTCGTTTTCTTTCATTGTCATACGAATATTTTACGTAAATTAAAGTGTGTGATATATAATTAATATTATAATTTTCCATTTTACTTGTGGTAGCTAACTGCAAAGATAATTGAAGCCTATTATGTCGGAATATTAGTTATTTATTATGGTAATGAAGAATTTGGTTGCCTGGTATTTTCTATTAGAAGTTAGTGGTAGTTGTAGTTGAAGTACGGTCATATTGTTAGAAGCTTTGCCGTTAGTTGATGGAATACTATGTACATTGCGTAAGTAACTACGCGGACACTGCTCAGGTACCGTGCTGGGTGAACTAACGAATCTCTATATGCAATTTGTTACGCCCATACCGCTTTGTATTAATAGACATTTAACGACAACGTACAATTGAGCGTGCTCTGAGTTACATAGCACGGTACTGAGTATTATATCATTACATTCGCTTAATCAATGTAAATTCGTAAATACACAGTGACCAAGGAGATTATTCAGTACTTTATGTAATCGGAGAGAGCACAGTTCGAGTGTGCCTGTACAAAACGATCAACAAGGAAAATATTCTAGTATTGTATACATTGAGTGAAATTGATTGCCTAATTTATGTTGTCAGTACATTTCTAGTCATTTTAGCTAATTTTCAAAAAGATCCGCTTGCATGGGCGTGTTTGTTGTCCCAATTTCATGTATCTTAATAAAATATTGAATATTGCTAAGAGATGAAATAGCTTAATTTTTTTTACAACACATCGTCACTTTCAATTTTTATTGTCAATACTATACTGTCACATTTAGTAATAAATGTGACGTAATATATTAATTGTTTACCTTGCGCTTTTGACAACCGAGTTATTAGAATAGTTGAAATAGATATAGCATTATCAAGAAAAAATCCTAGTATCTTTTATATTAGAGATTCCATGACCGTCATCACTTCTCTGATAATATTGTCGTAGTATCAATAAAATGAGTTAGTTATAGTACGTACTCTGCAATACAAGCTCTCTCCTTTTACATTTAGAGTTGCCGAACTATCGATATTATTGGATACGAATACTATCGATAGGCATAACGATACTATAGATTGTATGTACATCGGTCGAGCAACACTATTTTACATCTCATTTGAAATTAACTTTACGTGTAATCTCTTTGAGATACGGCAATCGCCTATGATTTGAAGCTTACGAACTATATTGTATGTTTAAATAAATAAGATGTTTGTATTACAATTGTCGAGTAATGTAGGTAATAACTGCACTCATCTCATACTATGCTTACAGTAAATATATCGTTAAATTATTATCTATGTACCCATATTGTAAAATTCTCTTGGGGGTTTATTACTGAAGGGAATGCGATAAAGTACTTCCAAATGCGGAACAAAGTTCCGCAGATTGAGGTCAAACCTAAAGCCAAATCTATATGAATATTATTATAACCCTCTGGTCTTGCCCCAATTCATTTATAATGCGTACTTACATAAAACATCAAATAGGTACGATTAGAGGACACACTGAGAATTTTACTCCGATATTGCTTTACTTTGTCTAAATTTATATAAAAAACTACCAATTTATCATAAAATTTGGTTTAATATTTTCTGTAAATAAATCAATTAAATATCTAATTTATTTACAGCGTGTCTATCATTTATCTCTGTTTATGTTTTATAGTGCCTATGTTCACTGTGCCAGGGTTCACAAGTCATTGTCAGACTGCACCTATGCACTGCTGGATACATTCCTTCCCCAATGCTTTCCACTAAAAGGGATCCTCCGACTTCCGTATCCATTTTTATAAGTTAAGTTATCAGAACATTTAGAGAGGAGGCATGTACACCGCTATGAGCTCACATACGGCTTCTGCTCTAGAACTAATAATAATAAATATTTCTGGACAATTTACACAGCGCCATCTAGTCCCAAATTAAGCGCAAAGCTTGTGTTATGGGTACATACTAGAAAACTGATAAATGTACATGAAAACACCCAGACCAAGACAGACATGTTCATGCACACAAATGTTTGTCTTGTGCGGGAATCGAACCCGCAACCTCCTAGTCAAAGTGGCCTTTACTAACCATTCTATCACCGAGCTTGTCATTCCTCCCTCATCTACTATCACTGACTATTTTATGCAGATTTGACCGCCCTAGTTCGCTCACGTGTGTTTTCTACTACCTTTGTTACTATACTCCTCTTTGCTAGGATAAAATAATAGAACATAAACATTTTTTTTTTCTAGCAATTTGATCTACACTACTTTGCGTCCTTCCGCCACCATTTTTTTTTTCTAATTTGCTGTGTAAGTGGCTAACTACAATCTATAGAGCCAAAGCCTTCACCTTCACGTGGTGTACCCTGCCAATTAGCGAATAAGGCTCTGGCAAAAGAGTGTACAGCGTATTTGTATGCTGACCAACAGGGGAAGTACCTTCACTTCCCATTGTAATGAGAGTCAGTGAGGTTACAAGAAAGGAAGGAAGTCCATACCGTAGCTAGCGGCCCGCGAGCTATATTTCATGTTGCAAGCACTAATACTTTTACGGTAACCGCTTCATGTCAGGCAAGCCGTTTGCTTGTCTGCGCTCGACGAAGTATAAAAAAAAAATAGAAATATATCAGAGTATTTTGGAAACAAGCTGAATAATGTATATAGACACGTAATGTACGATTCTGTATTACAAACAGTAAGGATCTGGTGCTCAGGGAGAGATCAGACTTGGATGACTTTTTCCCCACTGGTAATATCGTTAAAAACTTATCCCTACTGGTAGTTTTTTTTTACAAATAATAGATAAATGAAATGACTCGCATCTAGCTCCGTAAAATTATGCATTGAAGGCTTCAATGCATAATTTTCTAGTCCTAGTGGTGAGTAGCTTCAATTTGAAGCTACTCACCACTAGGACGTCTCCCCCTCGAAAAAAAAATCGCTTAGACGTCCACAGGATAAATTTGTGCCCAAAATACGGACAAGCGGCCGCGGACGCAAACGAAAATCGTTATAACTGGCGTAATACTACAGCTATATTGAAATAAAAAATACCTATGGATAGCTTATAATATACAGAATGAGACTACATTGTCACAAATTGCTATAATTAAAGCTAAAGTAAAAAATAAACAAAGTAAAAGTCAAGTATATCAACATTTTGCTCGAAAATTTTTTTTCGAACAAGTTTTTATCAATAAACTTTTCATTTCGAAGCAATCAGACTTATATTGAAATAAACTACACTATTTCAGCTTTAAAATGACATATTAATATCTTTCGTAGGTTTACACAGCGTGGAGAAATAAAATAAATAGTATCAGTACTACTCACCAGTCACGGATTCGTCTCCATACAAAAATCACGACGAAACCCGGCGGCCGCGCTGACATAAAATTTCATTATTTACACATCCCACTATATTTCTGTTAAAAACTATTTGTTATATGTTCACAAGACACTATTACACCTATTTCTTGCTTTTAAATCACTAAAATAGCATATTAATTAATGTAAACAAACAAACACAACGCCGCCATTGCAATGCGCAGTACGGCGGCCACTTTTCGTGTTCATAGTTAAACATGAGTGTTTCGAAACTCATTTATCTAAACACACACACGAAGTACACATCACAACGATTCTTTTGATATATAATAACCGTAGAAAGAAACACTTTAATCACAATAATTATCTAAAATACCCGAGCCGACCGCCAACATTAATGGCGGCGCGCAGAAAACTTGACAATAATAAACAAAACTTTTGTTTATTTAGAAATTTTGTATTGCCAGTATCTGTTTTTAAATTTCTACCACGTAGCCGACTATATTCATCTTATTTTTAGTAGAATTTTCAGGGCTTTGGGCAAAGCGAAGTGGGAACAAAAAATTTTTGAAAAATTGTTTTTTTTTTTTAAATTTCTCTGGGACGCGCGTTCCCCGGACGCGCGAAGCTTTTTTGTTTGGGGAACCCGCGTCCCGAGGACGTTTGAGTGGATGTCAGTTCAAGACTGTTGTCTTGAACTGACAGAAACTGACAGTAACTATGGTTGTAACTCTTTGCTATGAGTTACAACCGATTATCTTTGTAATTGATTACAAAACTAATTAATATATCGAATAATTTAATTGTAATAATTCTTTCTTGCAGAATAGCCAGTCACTCAAATATCAGAAAAAATAATGAAATTGTCAGGATAGGTTTGTAACGAAAATCCACTGGAATGACATAGGAACGAGAAGATTGAACCACAGCAGAGTGGGTGGGCCGTTAGTAAAATACAAAATACCTTTCTAACTCGGTTGATACAGAAAACTATGTCCATAAATTGACGATGACATCAATTTATGGTGATTTCGCAATGTTATAATGTGCTATACCACAAAGGTTTGTAATTGTGACGATTATTTCCATCTCTATTTACTGCTGTAAAGCCGCTAATTTATGTAATAGTGAGATCTCGTACTAAAGTAAACTCTATGAACACTACCAGATATACCTATCTTTAAACAACGCTGGAAGGTGATCTTCCAACGCTGATTCTACACTATCCAAGATGGCAAGATGAAGTGACACGAATGAAAGAGTGTGAACCGTTCCTCTCTTCGCCTCGCTTTCGCTCCGGTCGAGTCGGTTTTAGCCAGAGTCAAAGGACGAGACAAGCGGTTCAACCATACTCTAGTCTCTCACTATGATTTCCAGTGAACTAGATTTAGTATTATGGTTAGAAGCTTCCTCCTCCTTTTGTTTTACATCCTCCAGATGCAAATCTTAATTTGTTGTTTGCGATTATTATGACAATTAATTAATCGATATATGATAATCGATTCATGATTTGTTGGATAGATCAATAATGTGTCTGTCAGCTCCGAATCCAAAATGATCGTTCGATTTAGGGATGCGAAATATTCATGAAACATTGACATGTAGGTATCGATGTATATCGATTTAATTCGACACGCACACGATATATTTGTGGCTAACATTGAGGTATCGATTTTTTTTAAAAGCCTAAATAAATTCAGATACTCTTGTAACTTATTAGAGATTTTTATGTTGTGTTTCATTATTTGCACTATTCCCGAAAATGTTTATCTACTACATAGCGACATAGTTGTTAAACACTTTGGATACATTCACATGACAACTATGTACTTCATTCGAATTTTTCACGTATATATTTTTTTTTATACTCAATAGTCATCCTCGTAATGTTTATGGTTCACGATATCGTAGAACTCAGCCAAATGGCTGTGTTCACATCACACGATGACTATTATATTTTAATTTATCATTTAATTATTTTTTTTCTCTCATTGGGATGTGGACCATTCCATACGTTATAATGGTCAGTTACAAATCAATTGTCCGCGTGTGAATGAGTATCTAGTATAGGAGAAAAGAGTATACGTGAAAAATTCGAAGCGTGTAATAGTATGTAATAGTAGAAGTCGTCGTAATAGTATGATCTAATCAAACGACTAAGTAGCTACGATATCAACAGTAGCGGTTGAATACGGGAATTGGAATAGGCTGTGATCACGATGACAATCAATTTGTATTAATTGAGAATTGTTTCCAATTATTATGAAAAGTAAAGATTTTTACACTAAGCTGTTCAATTTTGGTCGAACACTCAATATTTCGTTTGAATATTTTTGACGTGAATATGTTTTTAAAATTGCTTCCTTAACAAGGCAATTCAAAAAAACGAATGATAACAAAATCGGGGGATATAATTTGGTGTCGCAGCTGATATCTATCATCTCCATTCAAAATTCAATCACACCGTCCACTGGATAGATGAAGGATCAAAGAATTTATTAGGCACGCTAAGTAACCTATAAGTGTCAAACCCGTCAAACCACATTAAGCCGAAATTCCGCGTAATTAAGATTGCTATGTAAAAAACGTAACGTAATTTCGGTCAAATGTGTCGATAGTCATTGAAAAAATATTGCAGGCGTAATGACGCCGAACTTCGGTCGCGTATCTTCGGTATAGTTTGTTTAGACATTAAAGTGTTGAACATGCGTGCGGAGGAGGGGAAAGCGCTATTTTGAGGTAGGTAATTTTAGTTCATAAAACGTATTCACGTACACGGTACAATACACGACCGTGTCCATACCACAGTCACACCCCATTTTTTTGATATCGAAATGTTTTTGGGATTCGAGAAATCGATATTTGTCCGATCGATATGGTTCATCCCTAGTCTGATTGATTCATTCGTTGCTTTTGCTTTTCTTTCTCTACGTTAATCGTACGGAAATGGATATTATTCAATGAAATTATTTTATTTATCTAGAACAAGAGTTTCGCCGATTTGCCGTGAATATTTATCTTTATTCGCCAGTGCTTATTTGAGCTACTTACTAATATACTTCGATAGAATAATACATTCCGAGAATGGATCTCGAAGAGTGTCTGAAGGAATGGGAAGATTTGTTTGCGGACTATAAACGTTTAGAGGTACGTAATGATGTGTTATTATTTGTGTATAAATATAATTCATATTTTGTAACACGTCAAGAGTGTATATGCTAACTAGGCCACGCTCCATCGTTATACTTTAATCCCGTCATGCAGAATTAATACTTGTTGGTATTCAGGCCATAATGATGTACACACACAAAAGTATAATAATACAATATGACTGTATAATACTTATAAATTTCTCAAAGCAATGAGAAATGTCCACTAACATAGAAGTAAAACCAGATTTTACTACCTATCTTTATTAAAATATCAGTAAAGAAATCTGGTTTTTAACTGTTTTCACAATTGTAATACTTGAGGTCTAATACATAATCCGATGTATATATTATTTAGATAAACCAAATAGAATAGGAGTTAATAACAATAATTTTTAGAAGTGCACAGGGAAGATGTCTGGGGCGGCCGCTAGTACCAAATGATTTTCTGTTTAAATAAAAACAATATACATATAAAATGATTTGCATCATTGTAGTGGTCTTGATGGGTATAAATCCACAATAAATGATTGGTCATTTACCTCCATTGGCTACCTGTGACCTCTATATTTTAAGCTACACATACAATGAAAATGAAATTGCTTATGTGTTTCATTTTGTACATATCGTTTTGAGTACCATAACATCTTAGGCTACTTCATTGGAAAGCTCAATTTTTTCTATAAAAGATGTTAAAGTTGGAATCGGCTCTGCAATGTAATGAGCGTAAAACAGTCTGAATGCAGAATTTCATGTCCACAGCCAACATGTGCATACCCGCTGTGGGCATGAAAGTGGGAAAAAAATTTCATTCTGCGATTTTTTTTGCACCCCATAGCACGATTGCAGCACTCGAAAGGATATAGTACATGAAATTAGGTAATTACTGTAGTACTAATATATGGTAGCAAATATCACCAATATAAGGTTACTTAATCAGATTGTCTTTAAACTTTGTACCTATTTGAATTGACTCAGTGTACTCATTTATTACTAATCAATTGTGATGTTGAAACTAATTAGATGACTAATAAAAAAGGACAGGAAAGTGTTGTACATATTAATAATGTCTGATGTTTCACCAGGTTGGATATCTGTTACAGCATGACTGCCTCAATGTTATTTTTGCTACAGTTGCCAGGCTTACCCAGATATTTAAAGACTATATTTTAGATACATGAAGACCTGCCTGTCCGATATTTATTACGTTTTTCATATAGCGAGCAGGTGTGGCACCATGCAAGGTGGTTTTAAATTTTTTGTTAAGTATTTTGTTAAAATTACGTAAATATCCTTGTTAGGTCCATTATTTAGTGTCCGACCGAATGTTCGGTTTCGGTTTCGGTTTCGGTCGAGTTTCGGCAAAAATAACGAGTTTCGGTTTAGTTTCGGTTTCGGCGGCAAACCTGCCGAAACTACGACCGAAACCGAAACTTCATTCGGAAGTTTCCGCGCTGTGCTCGGTCATGTTCGGCGCAGTAAATTCCATCCAAGCGACGAAGACATTTTGCCGCGTCCACGAGCCTAATCATGTCGTGACTTGTTTGCGTTTACAGTGCGTTTTGTTTGTTGTTTGTGAGTTTTCGTGTGATTTGTTTTGAATTCGGAAGTTTTATCATGTGATATTGTATTAAGGGAAGGTAACAAACATAATAATTTAGTATAACAAACTAATGCATAGATTATAGTAGAATCAAGTCTAACATAACTATCTGAATATTTTGTGGTTAATTTAACTCATTCGGTAATGCTATACGTAAACAAACAATACTTGGTACTTATTCTAGTACATTAGTGGTGATAATATTAAAGATTTAGAGTTTCAACGTTCAATTTAATTATTATATCCAAGTATCTAGCAATTATAACGTAACGTAACGTAATTATTATTAATATTTTTTTATAATACGTCGGGTGGCAGACAAGCATACGGCCCGCCTGATGTGAAGCGGTTACCTTAGCCATATTAACTAGCTCGGTGGCGTAGCGGTCAATGACGCGGCTTCGACACCAACGCTCGTAGGTTCGATTCCCACATAGGACAAACATTTGTGTGCATGAACATGTCTGTTTGTCTTGGTCTGGGTGTCTTTAACACCCTTTTATTAGGTCGATTTGTATGTAACTAACTATGTAATGGAATCTAAGGTAACTAATTTAATCATCTTCCAAGGATCGTAGCGTAATGAAAATTGGCAGCTGTATGTAGTTCTGATGACAATACAATAATATGGTACTGTCGAACTGATCTGATGATGGAGCCGGAAGATATGAACTGGAATTCATGATGGAACATAGTATCATAGCTGTTTTTGGATAACTTAGAAAAGTCTTGTAATGAACTTTGACCACGATTAGGTTTCAAGGTCTGATGATGAAGCCGGAAGATAGGCACTGGCATTCCATGATGGAATATCGTATCATAGTCGTGTTTGCACTTGTGAGAAAGGCCACGTAATGGACTTTGAACACGAACAGGTTTCAAGGTTATAACAAGCCTATCGGGAACAATACAACCTCACCTGCACGTGGTGCACCCTGCTGACTGACAAATGAGGCTCTGGCGAAAAAAGAGGTACGGCATAGCGTATTTTTTAAGGTGCTCGACTGGGGAAGCACCTCCATTTCACAGAATTCTGCATCCAAATGACAGTTCTCTTGAGGGTTGTTGTGTTCCTGCGAGTGAGTGAAGTCACAAGAAAGAAAGCAAGGAAGGAGTATAGGCTGGCAATGGATCGGCGACCTCTTGGGCGCTTTCATAGCACATCAAACTAAAAAATGAAAAATAAATATAGTTTAAAAAAACTAAAAAATCACGCTAAAAAGCACATCAAACTAAAAAGTAAAAAATAATTATTAATACAAGCTGAAAATAATAATGAGTAAAAAATACTAGCATTGTTGTGAAAAAAGCGTGGGGCGCCTTGTGCCATATTTTTCGTATATTGAGCAACTTAAAATAACAATAAATAGACTAACAAAATATTGTGATTGTATTACGATCGCAACATAAAAAATCGCTCGAGCGCTGCCATCCCCGCTATAGACGGAGCATCTCCTACCTTTCTGGTGACCTCACTCACTCGCAGGAACACAACAACCCTCAAGGGATTTGTTATTTGGCTGCGGTATTCTGTGAGGTGGAGGTACATTCCCCAGTCGGGTAGCTTACAATTACGCTCCCTACCTCTCTTTTTGCCAGCGCTTCGTTTGTCAGTTAGCAGGGTGCACCGCGTGCAGGTGAAGTTGGCTTTGATTCAGAGATGTTAATGAACCACTTACACCCCCAATTATAAGAAAAGTAAAGATAATTGTTTCGTAAAAGTTTCGGTTTCGGTTTCGGTTTCGGCCGAAACTGAGGCTGTTGCCGAAATTCGGTTTCGGTTTCGGTTTCGGTCGTAAAAACCAGTTTCGGTCGGACACTACCATTATTCACCCTGTCTGCCCCTCATCGTAATTTTTAACAAAATTAAAACCACCTTGCATGGTGCTACAACTGCTCGCTATATGAAAAACGTAATAAATATATATAAAAACGTAATATATATATACGTAAAAAATACATTTTGGGAAAATGTGTAAAAAAGTCAAGCCCAATAGACGTAGCACGAATCCAGACTCTTACAAGGTTTTACCAGTGTAATGTCTGTAATGTACCTACTGCTCAACTGTACAAACTTTGTTAGAAGAAAATAAAGTCATTATTAAAATTTTCGCTAAGGCCAACAACGTCGGGCCTAGGGTGGCCATATGTTAGGGGTAGTGGCAGCAGGGCATTCTGAAGGGATAATTCGTAAATGACTCTTAAATAATTTCTGTCCTCAGAGAACAGTTCCATAAAATGGAGTTAGTAAGTAAAGTACCAGGTTGATTTTGCATTTGTATTAAAACTAAGGTGGTTACCACATGACATGATCTAGAGCGACCAAGGCACTACAAGAAATCATACTACTTGTAATAACATGCCACTGGCATGATGGAATCAAGTGAAGCATTCGTCTGAGTGAAGCATTGTTATACACATGCTTTCTTTATTATCCCATTATAGGAATAACACAGGTTTGATCAGTAAAAGATATTAATCTATACAAGTTTTTATGACATACTTAATACAACATATAATAAGAGTTATTATCCCTATGGACTATTAAGCATGATCTGCTCTTAACTGTAATTCCACTCATTTGTTACAGACTATAAACAAGGAATATATTACAAAATTAGAAGAAGTTGGTGAACTCCAAGCAACATGTATGAAGGAGTTAGACCACCAGCGATATCGCATGACCGTTATCACAAACGCACTCAAAAGGTCAGGTTTATTATCTTATTTATCATATTATTGCAATTTCCTTGATTGTTTCAAATAATCATAATGTTAGCCAGTGCAATTTGAGGTCATGGCTCATTGAGATAGACATGGGTAACTCAGTAAAATTTCGTGCGTTAACCCACTAGCGCTAGCGCAGCTTACTGCGCCGCCTCACTGAGTTAACGCAAAATTGCGCCATGGCGCAATGAGTTCGAACGTGCTTCCGGCTGCTAAGTGAGCTACGTAGCGCACTGCGCCACGGTGTTGTGTACCTATGTGCGCGGCACTGAGCTGGCTGGCGAGCGGTGCGCGGCCGTGCTCCGCTCGGCTCAGCGCCGCGCACTGCGCCTCGGCCGGCGTTGCGTACCTATGTGCGCGGCACTGAGCCGAGCGGCGCACGGTCGCGCACCGCGCGCCTTTGCGCGTGGTGCGCTGGATGTGTTGGATGGTTGACTTTGACACTTGCGTTGAAACTGCGCCGTGCGCCAACACCTTTTGAAAAAGTGTGATAACACAGCGCAGGGAACTGTGTTAGCGCAATTGCGCGGCGTAGTGCAGTGTTACCCATGTCTACATTGAGATGTAAAAGTGTATGTGTGTAGAGATAATGTGCTCTCAACAACTAAGCAAGTCCGATTCTTTCCAACACTTTTCCGATTTTACCTCTATCTAGCGATCGAACATTAATTATCTATAACTGGATCACTTAATTTTTTTTTTGCCTTTTGCAATGAGAGACGGCGGTTAGCACCACACTCTTCTTTCATCGGTTGGGTAGAATGTGGGTGGGTGGGTAGAAGGTGAATCTGAAGAAAAATATAAATATTTTTCTTTATGTATGTTTATCAGTTATCTAGTACCCATAATACAAGCTTTGCTTAGTTTGGGACTAGATAGCGCTATGTCCAAGAATATATTTAAAGAATATTTGCATGTAGTGGTTGGAGAGTGTCGTCACATAGTATAAATTTTAAACTTTAAAATTGGTTCCTTTATACTCGCGCTTGTTAATGTTAAGACAAAACGTTTTATTATTTGTTTTAGAATGTAACGCATATGCATACCAATTAGCATTAATGATAATACCATTAATACGGAAATTCCAAAAACCTTTTAATGACCTTGAATGTTTACATAATTATGTAAGTAATAGGTACTTACTAAATTCATTTTGATTCATGTAAAAGACATTTATTGATAAATCGGATTATTATTGCTAATCTGTATACCAACATAAATATTGTGATGTTGAAGTCAATATGCAATCAAAGATAGCACAAAATAATTCATAATATAAATTTAAGTACTTATTGTCCAAGACAACTAATAGTTATATTAACTTGTTGTTTCTTGGCGTGTAAGTGATTCATCACTATCCTTAGGTTCCCTTCCTATTAAACTTTATTTTGACTATTTGATAGCCAGCAAAATAAGAATGCGATATCGGATAGATTGTCATAAAAAATAAAACTGATTAATTGAATATTGACGATTTTTTCGTAGTAGTCTGACATAATAGACAAAGATGAAACTTTATTTACACTGTTACTTAAAAATAAGAATAGTGAGTTAGAGTTAAAGAAAAAAAAAAAACCGGACAAGTGCGAGTCGGACTCGCCCACCGAGGGTTCCGTACGTAGTATCATTATTAAATTTGATATTTTTCATTATAAATAAGAAATAATGCGTCGAAAAAAACGAATAAAATATATTTTGCAATGTGTACATCAAGCCCTTTCATATGATACCCCATTTGAACTAGTAGTTTCAATTTGAAATTTAGACACCCTATAAAAAATTTAGACCCCCTATTTTTTAAGATCTATTTACAAATGTATAGTTTTGAGATTTATTCCTGTACTTGTAGTCTATAACGATGTTACTTGCCAAATTTCATAGATCTAGGTCAACGGGAAGTACCCTATAGGTTTTGATTCCCTTGAGTGTGTCGAAATATGCGTTTTTTGCTGAATAAACGGCCGTAACTTTTTTCTACGTAAACTTAGCAGTTTGATTTTTTTTTAACTTCATGGGACCGTAGACCTGAGTATACAGTTCAAATTTCAGCTTGATACCTCCACGCATTCTCGACATAGAAATTCTTGACAGACAGACAGACAGACAGACAGACAGACAGACAGACGGACAACAAAGTGATCTTATAAGGGTTCCGTTTTTCCTTTTGAGGTTCGGAACCCTAAAAACAATCTTCTTTCTGTCTAGTGTCCTTTTGATTGCCGAATATAACGGCCTCCTTCTACAGTTGCACCGCTCGCCATCGACAGGGAATTCATCCTTACACATTAGAGCCTTAGTGGTCGCGTACTGTGCGGTTCCAGAGAAGTTTTCTCCTGCGTACTGTCAAACTGTGGAATGAACTGCCTATCGAGGTTTTTTCAATAGACTACAGCATGGGGTTCTCCAAAAAGGGCGTGAAGAGGTTTTTACAGGGTCGGCAACGAGCGTTTGATGCCCCTGGTGTTACAGGCGTTTATAGGCTACGGTAACTGCTTTTCATCTTGTTTGCCACTTTAGTGGTATAAAAAAAATGGCTGAATGATTTCCATCAAATCAGATCATTGGCTTTCCATATCCACCCGCTTTTTTTGAGGTCGTTCCTTCTATCTTAATCCTGATGTAAAATACTAAATAGTAAGTAGTTAGTCCATATATCAAACATAAACCAAAAATTTGTAAGTATCAAATTTATCAATTGTTAATCCTCTTGTTAGTGATTAAATAATGAATTATTGCATTTGCTTGTATCTATTTAGAAGGGTCTAGGTGATATTATAGTACTTGGTAGCATTTAACATTGCTTAACTTAACACCTCAAAGAATTATATTAAGTATGTTTTGCTGTTTTCAAACACAATTACTAACAGTATATTTCGCGACAAAAACATTTTGCTTAGGTTTTGGGGCTTATAATTTTTTAACGCATTGTACATAACGAAAAAAATAACAGGGATATGCCTAAAGTGTATGGTATATATAAAATTAAGAGGAAAGTTCTTCTTTTCATATACATATTAGTTCGAATTAGTGATAAAGTATCAATATCAAGTATTATTCTCTTATCTTTTCATTTGGAGTATAATTCGATAACACTTCTTTACACATAATTATATATGTATCAGAGGAGCTCGATGGCGTCGTTGCGCGTGCCATTCTAATCGAATACGCAAGTTAAGCAACACCACCGTAGCCTGTCCATGAATGGGTTTATTTTATTTCCATATCCTCCGTGCTTTGGAGCGCACGTTAAGCCGTCGGTTCTGGCAGTTATCATTAGATGACAGTTGTTAAGCCAAGTCAGTGGCCTTTATGTAGCTTGAAAACACTGGCCTTCGCCAACCCGCAGTTGAGCAGCGTGGTGGAGTATGCTCTAAACCCCGTCGATTGAGGGGAGACCCGAATCCCAGCATTGGGAAGAATAAGAGTTTACGACGATATAAATCATACATGATATGATGTTTATGGGTTGTCTAGAAATTTAAATATATATTATTAACTTCCACTCTTGTCTTCGCCCGCGTTTACTTTTTATTTTAATAAAAAGTATCTATATATATCCTTCCTATTACTTTTGAGAATATCTGTACAAAGTTTCATGATAGTCGGTGGAGTGGTTTTTGCGTGAAAGCCTAACAAACAAATCACATTCACATTTATATTAGTAGGGATTAATCAAAAGCGGAAGGTGGATCGTATTTGGTGGAAAGCATTGGGGAAGGCTTATATCCAGTAGTGGGTAGATACAGGCTCATGATGATTATTAACCACGAAAAAATGCGAAGTGGGATCTACCGTTTTTGATTACTTATTCATTATAGTTAGTATCATTTAGTACATAATAATGTTAGTTATCAGTTGTTGTAACGAAGGTGTATCCGGGGCGGGAGTTCGGATTAATTTCTGCTGTTTATCAGATACTACCGATAAACAAGCGAACTGTATTATTAGTGGTGCACACAAATGTGATGTGATAATAAATGACATAAACCGATGTTGAATATTATAGCGATTAATACGAATTTATTAGGTGTATAAATAATAATTAGATTATCATTAGGTAACTTCCCTAATTGGATACATAGGAAAATCACCTATTTTCCTTTACATATCTAGATATGAATGTCTATTTCCCTATGTCATCGCATCACGCGTGAACGGATAGAATAATTTCCCTAATTATTTTTTTTTTGTTGTATTTGTTATTGTCAGGAGAAGGTTCTTATGAAAGAAAGAAATAAGAAATTTGAGCGGAATATTAGAAAATTGAATCACCATATTAACATATATAACACCATATAACTCTAATATAACTTCATGGCGTTTGACAGAACTGTCAGTCATTTGACAGCGTTCGCGAAACCAATTCCAATTAAATTGACGAGCTCGGTGATCGAAAGGTTAGCAATGGCCACTTTCACTCCGATGTCGCGGGTTCGATTCCCGCACAAGACTAACATTTGTATGCATGAACATGTCTGTTTGTCTTGGTCTGGGTGTTTTGTATGTATTTTATGTATGTATTTACAAAAAAAAATGTATTTAATTTAATGTACATTTATCAGTTGTCTAGTACCCATAACACAAGCTTTGCGCTTAATTTGGGACTAGATGTCGCAGTGTAAATTGTCCAGAAATATTTATTTATTTATAAATATTCATAATTAGGAAGACAGGGCAACGTCAGCTAGTGCTTAATATTATGTACGTTTGGCGTGTGTGCAATAAATAAAGGACTGGTTATCAGCCCAAGCTCTCGGTACGATATAGTCAATGGAGGTTGGCTCTGCGTTCATAAGTGTCTAAAAACTTAAACCGAAAGAGAAATATTTTTTAACGGGACGGGGGCGCACCATACATTACCACCAATGTGTCTCCTGTGTAGCCAGGATTAACAGCAGCGACCCCCCAAAAAAGGCAATGAACAGTGAAGTCCATTGCAGTCCCGGTGGTAAGACTACAGGGATAAGAAAAGAGAAATAGTTTGTAAACAGAAGAACAATCGTGCGCCAGTCTTCATTTAGACGATTTTTTAGGGTGTAAGAGGCTCACCACGATCTTTAGAGCCATAGCCAACCTCACACCTACATGTGGTGCACCCTGCCAACTAGCGAAAGAGGTTCTGGCAAAAGAGAGGTAGGGTATAGCGTATTTGTAAGCTGTCCGACTCGGCAAGTACCGGCACCTCACAGAATACCGCAGCCAAACAACAATTCACTTGATGGTTGTTGTGTTCCTGCAAGTGAGTGAGGTCACCAGAAAGGAAGGAAGTCACTGCGTTGGCAGCGGGAGTGGCGGCTCGCGAGCGATATTTCATGTTGCGAGCGTTAATATGGCTACGGTAACCTCCTCGGATCAGGCGAGCCTTATGCTTGTCAGCCACCCGACGTAGTATTAAAATAAAACCGGTAATTAAAATAAAAGCGCGAGTCTGACTCGCGTACGAAGGGTTTCCGTACCATTATCAGTAGGTGATTATTGGGAATTATAAAACATATATATCTATAATGTTTGTAAAATATACAGACTAGTATTTTCATTTTTCATGCAACCAAAAATACTAACACTCTGATCTCGCTGTCGCTCGATCATTGTCGTGTTAGTATTTTTGGTTGCATGAAAAATGAAAATACTAGTCTGTATATTTTACAAATATTATAGATATATATGCTTTAGAATTCCCAAAAATCACCTACCATAAAATAAATGGAGCCATCTTCAAATAAATCTTACCGCTCGCTCAGCTCACACGTTTCCACTGATCGCATGCGATTAACAGTGTACAGTGCAATACACCGTACAGTTGTTGTTTTGAAACTGTTACGTTAAACATCGCATGTTTGTATATAAATGTGGATATCATAAATATGTGTCATTCTGTCAAAGGCAGTTTATACGATTACAGCTTGTACGATGAAATTTATTGAGCAACGTCAGAGATTAATTCTGCCAAAAATTTGTTCTGACGCGGAAACGGTTGTTCACAGACATGGGACTCTCTTACCTAATACAATTCGATGTATAATTTGTGGCCCGTCAAATTGTGGGAAAACAAATGTTGTTATAGGTCTTCTGTTGCATGAAAATGGTTTAAGATTCAAAAACGTTTACCTTTATTCTAAAACATTATACCAACCTAAATATAAATATCTAGAAAATGTTTTCAATTTAGTACCCGACATAACCTTTGCGAAATATCAAGACAATGAACTCATACTGAGCCCTCATGATGCAAAACCAAATTCGGTAATAATATTCGATGATGTTGCCTGCGAGAACCAATCAAACATTCGGGATTATTTTGCTATGGGTAGACATAAATCTATAGATTGTTTTTATTTGAATCAAACTTACAGCAAAATTCCTAAACAGCTAATTAGAGATAATACAAACCTGTTAGTTCTATTCAAACAGGATGACATTAATTTACGTCATGTTTATGATGAACATGTTAACACAGACATGACCTGGTCCGAGTTTCGAGAAATGAGTTCAAAAATATGGTCGACACCTTACAATTATGTAGTAATCAATAAAGACTGTAATAAAAACAATGGTTGTTACAGGATGAATTTCGATACTTTTGTAACCTTCGATACCAATTAAATGATTTGATATAAATAGGTTTTCATTAACAGATATATTCACTTGACCTGCGATTGCGTCAGCAATACATTGTAAACGAATATTATTTAATTCATTATGGAAAAAGAATTAAAAACACAGATCGTGCAAGTAGCTGATGCTGTTAAAAGAAAGATAAAGGATATGCGTTCCACCGATTCTCATAATGAAAAATTATTAGAAACTGTCTTTAAGCCCATTACCAACCCATTACATGAGATAATTAATGGAAAGAACCGCAATGTATCTTTGGACGATACACCAACACAGAGTTATGAAAAAGATCAAAATTCTTCAGTGGATTCACATTTCAATAAAACACTTAAAATTCGTAAATCAGATAACGATTACCGGCAAGATATTTCTGACGAAGAAGTCGATATTGATGATATTGAAAATGGTAATAAAATTAACACCAGCAATCTGTCATTTAGGACAATTGAATCAGTGCCTAGCCCAACAAAAAATACTTCTTCGTGGTCGCTTTCTTCAGACATATATGAGGATGTTCCGTTCGGAATCAGAATAGATCGTGGCAAACTAATGATGGGCACATCTCGTGTTATCATAAACAATGATGATGATACAATATTAGTAGGAGGACTTAAATACAACAAAACGCCTGGTCTTAGCGAAATATTATTCAAAAAAGTACCCCAACTGGAATTGGTAACAGATGAAGATCGTCAAGCATACAAAGCTCTGCTTTTAGAAACAAATGCTCATAGAAGAGATTTTGATCCTAGAAAACCAATAAAGACAAATAAAGGTCGAACCTATTTACAGATTATAAAACCGCTATTTAAGTTACGTAAGCCTTCCTCGTCTTCTATATCTTCGACTGCTAGTGTTGTAGGCAACGTTAGTGAAGGTGAAGGATTGATTTTAAAAAAGAGAATGAAAAAAAATACAGATTATGTTTATTGGGATGATCCTAATGAACTAGTTGAAAGATTGCAGTTGTTGATTGCATCCAAAGATGCTGGCAACACTGGTCTAGATAATGAAATCATATCAATTCTCGAAGAATTACGAGAAAGTGGTATTATAAATTAAAAGTAGTTAGTTATTTATTTTATATTATTTTCGGCAATTGTACACGACAGACGTGTGTTTAATATGAACATAGATAAATTCGGTCACCATGTTCATAAAAGATTACGTGTATCGGAGATATTAAATAATTCAGAAAACTATTTAACTAAGACTTCCACAGGCGAATTTAATGCACAATCATCAAGATTAACTGGAGTTAAAGAACCTGTAGTTCCTGATGATGCAACCAATAAAGAATATGTGGATAGAAAGACTGCAAATTATATCACAAAAGGAGAATTTAAAGCTTTGTTAGATGCTTATAAATCTGATTTAGAAGGCGTAAAATTAGATATTAGGCAAAACATAAACCGAATTGAACAAACATTTTGTACTATAGACTACATCAATAGATTGACTATTTATAACAAATTGAAAATTAGGCCGTAAGATGTCAAAGCAAAAGGTGGTTGATGAGATTCATAAACCAGCTCGTCGAAATTTTGTTCGACGTTCTGTTGTTTTAAAAGGTATAGATGACCTATGGCAAGCCGACCTAATCGATCTGAAGGCGTTTAAAAAGTACAATAATGGATTTACGTTTATTTTAGTGGTTATCGATTGCTTTGCTAAATATGCTTGGGCGATACCACTAAAAACTAAAACAAAGAAAGAAGTTGTTGAAGCGTTTACTGAAATTCTAAAATCAAGTGGGCATAGTCCTAACAACTTACAAACTGACATGGGAACTGAATTTTATAATGATGAATTTCAAAAACTTATGAACTCACTTAATATAAACCATTACTCATCGTACTCAACTAAAAAAGCTTCAATTGTAGAAAGGTTTATAAGAACATTAAAGAATAAACTACATCAATGTTTCAATTACAACGGTAATTATAAATGGAAAGGAAAAACTTTGGAGGGCGCCTTAAAATCATACAATAATACTCTGCACAGTGTTACCAAATTTAGACCAGTAGATGTTAATAAGAAAAATGAGAACCTAGTTAAAAATAATATTAGGATTTTTTATAAAAGACCATTAAAGAAACGCAAAAATAAATTTAAAGTAGGTGATTATGTAAGAATAAGTAAATATAAGAGCTGTTTTGAAAAAGGTTATACACCTAACTGGTCAACTGAAATTTTTAAAATTAAAAATGTAAATAGAACCAACCCGGTAACATATAATATAGAAGATCAAGAAAAGCATAATATATTGGGTTCATTTTACCAAGAAGAGTTGCAAAAAACGAAATACCCGAATGTATATTTAATCGAAAAAGTTATAAGAAAAAAAGGAAATAAACTATTTGTAAAATGGTTAGGTCTTAGTGATAACAAAAACAGTTGGGTGAATAAAAAATCTATTGTTGAGTAATATAAGGTCTTTTAATTTAGTTACCTTGTCATTATATTTCTAGATATGCAAGGAGGAGGACTCGTAAATAGTTTAATAAATAATTTGCCGTTTGAGCTTCATTTACCAGGCTACAATTATTGCGGTCCGGGCACGAAATTGAAGCAGAGGTTATTAAGAGGTGACAGTGGGGTTAATCCATTGGACGAAGCTTGTAAATATCACGACATCGCATACACAAAGTATAATAATATTTCCGATCGTCATAAGGCAGATTTACAATTGATGAATATGGCCAAGAAGCGGTTACATTCTAAAGATGCTGGTAAAGGAGAAAAATTAGCTTCTTGGTTGGTTAGTAAAGTTATGAAAGCTAAACTGAAGACCGGTTCGGGAATTAAGAAATTTAAAAGAGTTATTTCAAAAATCAAGTCACAGATCGCAAAACTGAAGTCTAAAGATAACACATCGGCTATTAAACACGCTTACAAGATTGCGAAAAAATTGATTCCCAAAAAATGTCACGTTCGTTTGCCCAGAATTATTCCGATTCCAAAAACAGGGGGAATTTTACCTTTAATACCAATTTTTGCCGGTCTATCTGCACTTGGAGCCTTGGCAGGAGGTGCAGCTGGTGTAGCCAAAACAATAAATGAATATAAAGCAGCACAAAAAAATCTAGAAGAGTCTGTACGTCATAATAGAACCATGGAAGCTATTGCCATAGGAAAAGGTCTTTACGTCAAGCCCTATAAAAAAGGCAATGGATTATTTATAAAGTCTCAAAAAAACTAAATAATAGGCTACCTCGGCGTGCTCTTACTAATATTGACATTATAAAACATACTAAAAACCTACCATACTTTCGAGGAGTTTATATGAGAGATACATTGCCTCGTAAACCAAGATCGTTAGAGTGTGGTATAGTAAACTTGGATAGTCACAAGAATAATGGAACTCACTGGGTAGCCTATGCAAAAATAAATGACTACTGCGAATATTTTGATAGTTTCGGGGACTTGAAACCTCCTGTGGAATTGACTAATTATTTAAGAGGATGCAGTGACGTATATTATAATTATTCCAGATTTCAAAAATTCAATAGTGTAAATTGTGGTCATTTATGTATAAAGTTTCTGTTCACCTTTTGGAATAAATACACTATATAAAGATATTATTTATTACATGTTTTCATTTCTATCATGTCTTTCACGCTGTCTATAACTGGTAACAACTCAGTATTATCAACAAGCTACTCTCCTACGCTAGAACTTAACGGTGAATACGAATGCGCTTTGTTACATTTTTCTACGTTTAATTCCATACCTAACATCACGAATAAAAATAATAAATTCTATTATGGAACCAACGAAGTTATTGAAATTCCTGAAGGGACGTATGAACTTCAAGATATATGCGATTATTTACAATCTCGCATAAAAGAGTGTGTTTTTAAATTATACTGTAACAATAACACACTTAAGACGACAATATACTGCACTAAAGATATTCATTTTGAAAAACATGATTCTATTGGAGATTTATTAGGTTACGGCAAAGGTATTTTAAAACAAAATATATTGCACGAGTCGCTGCTTCCAGTGAACATTCTATCGACAACCGTAGTAAGGGTAGAATGTAACATTGCAAGCGGTTCCTACATAAACGGAAAATCAAGTCATATAATTCATGAATTCGCACCCAACGTACCTCCTGGTTATAGAATAATAGAAATACCAAAAAATATCATCTATTTTCCAGTGAACAGAAACACAATCAATTCCATTAGCATAAGGATAGTGGATATACATGGTAATTTAATTAATTTCCGTGGTGAAGAAATAAATTTATACTTACATTTACGAAAAAATGATAGACTATAATAAAAACGAAGCTCCACGTAACCAGAAACTTAGTCGTAATCGTGCTATTCAGAAGGCAGCACATACGCACTGTATTAAAAAAAAACTAACCGCAGCTAACCAAAAATTTCTTAAATCAATTGGACTTCTAAAATGAATATTTTAAATATTGCTACATCACCTTTTTGTGACAATACCATTGAAGGTATTGAAACTCATTCATATAAACCGTATATTACAAGTTTCAATAGAAATGATGAAATCCGAATACCTATAAATCAACAAGACTTATATCTACTACCTAGCGCCAGTTATTTATATATTGATGCTCATTTTAAAGTGACAAAAAACGATGACAGTAAGGAAAGACAACCGGTTATCAATTTAACAAATAATCCGTTATTATTCCTTTTCCAAGATATACGATATGAGCTAAATGGTATTGAGATTGATAAAGTTAAAAATGTAGGTATAACAAGCACCATGAAAGCATTTGTATCGATGAATGAAGCTGAAGCGAAAATGTCTAAAACATGGGGGTGGGATATACATGGACACAAGAATAATCATGGCGGATTCATCAATGCCTCTATTCCACTTAGCAGCATTTTAGGATTTGCAGAAGACTACAGAAAAGTCATTGTTAACTGCAAACATGAACTCGTTTTATTGAGAAGCAATACAGATCTTAATTCAGTGCTACTTAATAATGGTGAGATAGTATCAATTGATGTACGTAAAATTTGTTGGCGCATGCCTCATATCAAGGTATCGGACAAAGAAAAAATTAATTTACTTAGACTTCTTGAAAAAGACAGACCTATTCAATTGGCGTATAGAAATTGGGATCTTTATGAGTACCCTATGTTACCAAAGACCACCAAACACACTTGGTCGATAAAAACTTCGTCGCATATTGAAAAACCTAGATATATTATATTAGGTTTACAAACCAATAGAAAAAATAATGCTTTTAAAGACATGACCAAATTCGATCACTGTAGTTTACGAGATGTTAAAGTTTATTTAAACTCTACATATTATCCATATGAAAATTACAATACTAATTTTACAAACCATAACTTTGCTTTAATATACGAACAATACATAAACTTTCAACAGTCTTATTATGGACGTAGAGGGTGCTTGTTGACTGCTACAGAGTTCAAAGAAATAGCACCACTTTTTGTAATAGATTGTTCAAGACAAAACGATACTATAAAATCTGGACCAGTAATAAATATTCGGCTGGAAATAGAGAGTGATCAAGAAATACCTGATCAGACTTCTGCATATTGTCTCATTTTGAATGATTGTTTAATTGAATATAAACCTCTTAGTAATATCGTACGGAAGTTATCATGAGTTCAATAATTTTTGTAGATATTCAGGGGTTTAAAGATCGTTATAACCAATTTATAATAAAGGAATTAGCATTGTGTACCGAGGACTTTGCTCAGGTTTTTCTAATAAAACCACCATATCCTTTTACGAAACTAACTGTTGAAGAAAAAAAGAAAGTGAGGTGGATAGAACGTCATAAAGGTATTACCTGGAGTCAGGGAAATTTTGATTACCGTCAGTTTCATACTCTAATCGCGCCAATTTTGCAAAATAAAACAATTATAATGAAGGGTCTTGAAAAACAGAAATGGTTACGAGAATTATGTGATAACTGTATTTTAATAGATATTGAAAGTAAAGGATGCCCTAACTTTGCAACATTGTATTGTAACTATCGAAGTAATTTTAATTGTTTATTTCATAAAAAATATTGTGCACTCAAAAATGTTACATGTATAAAAAAATGGTACTTAGAAAACTGTCCTCAATCCATAAATGAATAAAGTTATATTTCTATTTAACTTAGCTCATGTACTAGTTTGTATTTTTTAATAATTAGTGTTTATTAAGTTATAAGCAGTATTGTTGAATAAATAATAACATCAATGTAATGAAAAGTCTTTTATTTTAACTTATTTTCTAGTACTCTAAGCATTGCATGCTTTTTACATTAGTTCGATATTTAGACACTTAAGACATAATTCTATTTATTTACACTATGATTGTAGTATCTCTATCATGTTAAAAAAAAATATTGTTACATTATTTAATTACATAACCTAATAATTATTATTATTTATTTTAAAAATATCGATGACACCTTATCTTATATACATAATATTTTATTTACAAAATTTAAATATAATTATTTAGATATAAATTTAAGTACCTAAAGAAAAAACATTTAAATGATTTATTTTATTAACTTAAAAATTATCACCACACAGTTGTTTGGAAATTTTTCGAACAAGATTTTCTGTGAGATCCATTATTTCATCTACACAGTCTTTAACAATATATTGAGCACTTAGTATCACATTATCGCTTTCACTACACGATATTTCTGACGTATTTCCACAATCTTTTGCCAAGTCAATAACTTCTAATCTTATTAATTTGGTGCCACGTTGCTTTTGTTTGTTAATTACATAGGATGTTAATGACATCGTACTTTTTTTTCTTTTTTGTTTTTTCTTTTCTGCAGCAATTTCTTTCCTGTTATGGGTAATTAAATCTTGTATAGGCGTATACAGATCCAAATCCAAACCTTCATTTGGATCTTGACCGCACTGAGAGAATATTAAGGTTTCTTGTGAATCCACCATGATCTGTAAAAATTAGAAATATATTAGTCAACACAACAACAAGATCATAACACTAAGTTGACAATGAAATAATAAATAATTATTATATAAACTTTATAAACTAGATACACTTACAAATTACGTGAAAATTGAACTGTCTTGTCCAAATGTCTCGATGAAAATGATTGTTGTTTAATAAAAGAGCAGCAAGAAATTTACCTAAATGAACCGGTACGGACGTGTTTGCATAATCACAAAGCGATGTATTTGAGAATGTGGTGTCATCCACCGTGTCACCTGATAGTATGGTGTCATATACCTACCAATAACGATAATTGTGCAACACAAAATTAGCAATTTATTTAAACAGGTACAAACATGTTTTCACGTGGACGACGGGTCGCATGAATACCTATATAATTTTAAGCAAATCAGCAGTATCGAATATCCAGAATGTATTCATGATTTTACATCGATCGCAAGACGACCTTTGTGGCGTAGTGTTGAGAGAACTAGGCTACTGCTCGCAAGGTCCTGGGTTCGATTCCTGGCTAGATCAATTGCTAATTTTATGAATTGATTTAGGATCTGGATGATGACTAGAGAATTTATACATCACCCGTCTATCATCACAAGTAATACTACATTTTCTATGATATATTCAATTTCATTTGTACTTACATAAAATTATTTTTAGTAAGAGTATTTATTTAATATACTCGTACTAAAAAATAATTTTATGTGATTTAGATATTTAATAATTACTGATATAGGTACTTTTATATAATGAATACCACTTTTGAATTACTAATGAGTGGGTAATATATGAAATAAAAAAGACTGTTTAAATATTGATATATTTATTATCTGTAACTTGTACCACAAATTTAATTCTTGAAATAATTAGCCAAAAACATAAAATATAGCCCAATTGTGCAGGACAACGATTACTAATAGATATTATGTATAGATAACGGTTATACGTAGTTATAAGTTTATAAAATTATAAGATAGTTCGTAAGAAATAGTAAGAATCACTTTTTATTATGAAAATTTGAAAGTCGTATAACTTTGCTTGTAATAGATCCTTAAGTGTAATTATTGTTTTGGTTAATAGATGATAATGTATATTTTATGTGTTTAACATTAGATTGTAAGTTTTAAACCAATAAAGGATAGAAATTGACGTTTTTCAATATCCCGCTAGGGTGCCCTGAAGAGGCGTTACCGCGACGTAAGCACTTTGCACTAAAATGCTTATAACTTTGTAAATAATGATCGTATTTAGATAATTCTTGTTATAATAAGTTAGTTATATAAGCCCTCGTTATAGAAAAATAGATTGTACAATATTTGTAAAACTTTCGAATGTCAGGACATGCCGATAGGAAGAGATAGCAAATTTTAGAAAGAGATAGAGATAGAGTCGATTATAAATAATTCAATCGCTCTGATTGGTCAACCCTTTTCGCGACCTTATAGATTGACCTACTTTTAATTTCATTTTATTAATCGGAGCATGTCCTACGTTCGTCAGTTCCAGTTCCAGCTCCAGTTGAAGACGACGGGCAAACAAGAAAAATACTCAAGCGCTCCTGAATAAGAAAATAGAAGAAAGAAAACACTGAAGCGCTCCTGAGTAGAAAATAGTTACTCTGTAAGAAGACTTGTGGCAAATAAATCCACGCTGTGTACCTAGTGATTTGGCATCGGATTTTTACTCGATCACACTCTCTCCAACAATCCCAGCATCTCGCACATCGAGTGGTCCTTCGAGCCGGATCTTTTGGGGAGAGATCATCGAGTAATTTCCAAGATGCCTGTTACCAGGTCACAGCATGGTGGAAAACCACGAGGATCCACACCATCGGGAACAACGGCTACAGGGTCATCTGCAGAGAAGACTACGTCGTCTGAAGCCACCACCGCGACGGAGTCTACAGTCACCGGCGCCACATCCGCCACGACCGAGCAGACATCATCGCCACGGGCTGCCACAGCCAACGAGTCCAGCGCCGTGCGGCCAGTCATGCAACAGGCCGCCCTGGATTCACACGCGCCGCGTCTTGAGCAACCTGCCGTTCCGCAGGCTGCCACCGAACCTTTCGCGCCGCGTCCAGAGCAGCCCACCGCGCCGCCTGCTGCCACCGGTCATCACTTCCGTGCGCCTTCAGCCGTGCCGTCGCGTGTCAAGAGCTCAAGCCGTAAGTCTGCGAAAACCCGTCGTCTTGCCGAAGCCCTTCATGAACTCGCCAAAGCGAAGCTGGAACTCGCCAAAGCTCGTATAGCAGCAATAGAAGCACAATCAAGTGATGAAGAAGACGCAGCATCTGCAGTCGACAGCGAGGGAGGAGAAAAACGCGTCCGCACGTGGCTACAGTCCAGCCACCTTGCCATCACAGAGGGACAGCATGAACCAGAACCAGAGGCGACTATTGAACCGGCTCCAGTGATCACTGCCGCATCCTGGAGCACCCCAGCGCCAACACCGGCGGGAGTCACCGCCGCACTCCCGTCGGCTCCGCGTCTCTCCGTGAACGAACACGCCGCAGTATTGATGCCGCCTCCTCCGCCGCCAGCAGGAAGATCTACGCCTGCACCTACACCGAACCAGACAGCGATGCAGCTTTATAGGCCAACGGACACAGCCGCTCCGTGGCCACCGATCTCCAGCGCACCGCCTGTCAGCGTGGCACCGAACATTGCGACGACGCAGCAGCTCCAGCCAGCGGCCTTTGCAGCACCCTGGCACTTGAACTTCTACGCTCCGTCGTCCGCCTTGCCACCAACGAACATCGCCATGACGCAGCCGTCACAGCCAGCAGCCATCGCAGCGCCCTGGCATCCGAACCTCAACGCTGCGTCACCAGTGAACGTCGCAGCGACGTCACAGCCGCAGGCAAGCGCAGCAGCTTCTTGCCAGCCGAACAGCTTCACGCCGCATACAACCGCGCCTATTCAAGAACAAGAACGGCGAACCGAGTTGCAAGAACTGACAGCAGCTATCTCTCAAGCCGTCCTATCAGCCCGACATACAGGATCGAGAACGCAAGAACTACCGAACTTCAATGGAGCGTATCAAGATTACTTGACGTTCAAAGCAGCGTACTACGAGTCGGCCTATCAATATTCGACGACGGACAATTTATCGAGACTACGAAGAAGTCTAAAGGGAGCTGCAAAGGAAGCTGTACAAGGTTTATTTATAGCGAACGCAGACGCAAACTGCATTATGAAGACATTAGAAACAAGATTCGGGAGGCCAGACTCGATAGCAATGGCAGAAATGGATCGACTACGAGCATTGCCACGCCTCACCGACTCACCGCGCGATATCTGCACTTTCGCAACGAAAGTCGAAAACATCGTTGCAACAATGCAAGCCCTCAACTGTGTGTATTATCTGTACAACCCCGAAGTCTCGAAGAATATAGTTGAGAAATTGACTCCAACAATGAAGAGGCAGTGGTATGAATATGCAGCCACCCAACCGAGAGAAGAGCCCGACCTGTTGAAGTTTAGCCGTTTCATAAGAAGAGAAGCGGAAATATGCAGCCCGTATGCACCGCCAGAGAACATAGGAGGATCAACAGACAGTTATGAAACTCGCCGTCGTCATCGAGTAAACAATATGCAGAATCAACAGTGGCAGCCGAAATGTAACCTGTGTGATCGCCAAGGACACGCCACAGCTGACTGCTACAAATTCAAGAACGCAACAGTGCACGACCGTTGGGATATGGCGAAGAAACACCGACTTTGCTTCCGATGTTTGCGATATAGGAAAAGTACACATAGCTGCCGTCCCAAGAGATGCGAAGTAAACGACTGCAAGCACTACCACCACCGAATGCTTCATTCACAGAAGGAAGACCTGAAGACCGAAGTCGAAGAGAAGATCAACTCAGCATGGGCGCCGCAACCAGCCTCGTATTTGAAGATTGCACCGGTGCACATCTCCGGACCGGCGGGAGAAGCGGACACCTTCGCACTACTGGATGATGGTTCCACCATCACCCTTATAGATGAAGAACTAGCTCAACAAATAGGAGCCAACGGCCCGGAGGAAACGCTGCACATCTCGACCTTCGATGGAGACACCGCCACCTACAAGAAGTCTCATCGTGTAACCTTCAACGCAAGAGGACATGGAGCAAACAAGCTACAGATAGAGGCGCGCACCATGAAGAACTTGGACTTGGCAGCTCAGAAGATACCTCAAGAAGCAATCACTGAGTGCGAACATCTACGGGACATCTCTCATCAGCTACAGCATGGCATCATGAAGCCAAAGATCCTCATCGGCCAGGATAACTGGCACCTTCTGCTGTCTACAGAATCCCGAATAGGTAGAAGAAATCAGCCAGTTGCATCGCGTACACAACTAGGATGGGTGTTACACGGCAGCCACACTCGAACCTTGGGACATCGAGTCAACTTCATCAACCACTCAGCTGATGAAGACATGGACCGAGTAGTGAAGAACTTCATAACAGCTGACAACCTCTACATCGATCCAAGAAGACCAAACAGCGACCCAGGGGAAAAGGCACTTCGTATTTTGCAAGAACACACTAAGAGGACTTCGGAGGGAAAGTACCAGACCGCCTTATTATGGAAGAGTGAAGAAATCAAGATGCCAGATAATTACGAAAATACTCTAAGGAGGCTTCACACAGTTGAGAAAAGATTAGATCGTGACACAGAGTTCAGGAAGAGGTACTGCGAACAAATGGAGGCACTCGTAGCAAAGGGCTACGCCGAACTTGCGCCGCCTACAAGAACAAACGCTAATAGAAGTTGGTACCTACCGCACTTTCCTGTCTTCAACCCGAAGAAACCCGAGAAAATGAGAATAGTGCATGATGCCGCAGCCAAGACTAATGGGACTTCACTCAACGATCAACTACTCATCGGTCCTGACTTACTGCAGCCGCTGCCGAGTGTACTGATGCGTTTCCGTCAATATCCGATCGCCGTAACTGCAGATATAGCGGAAATGTTTATGCAAATAGAACTGCGCGAACAAGATAGAGATGCATTGCGTTATTTGTGGCGTGGAAATCGACGTGACAGCAAACCGCCAGAAGAATATAGAATGAAATCCGTGATTTTCGGCGCGTCAAGCTCGCCTGCGACTGCAATCTACGTGAAGAACATCAACGCTGAGAAGTTCATAGAAGAAAGCCCACACGCCGTAGAAGCCATCAAGAAGAATCATTACGTCGACGACTACCTAGATAGTTTCAGAAACATCGAAGACGCCGTTCACATCGCCCGAGAAGTTCGAAGAATCCATCAACACGCACACTTCGAACTCAAGAAATGGTCTTCGAATTCCATCCAACTACTGCAACAGCTGGGAGAAGCAGCATCGGAAGACTCCATGGTGAACTTAGAAGATGGATGCCAGCTCGAACGAGTACTCGGTCTCATATGGCGACCGAATGAAGACCAGCTGGGTTTCAATTTGGACCTGGTGCGCGTCCCAGCAACGGTACTGAACAGCAACACGCCGACCAAGAGAGAAGCATTGAAGATAGTGATGTCACTCTTCGACCCGCTCGGCCTGGTGTCGCCAATCACCATTAGAGCCAAGCAGATACTTCAAGAAGTCTGGAGGCGTGGCACCGACTGGGATGAATGCTTGGATCAAGACCTGGCAGAAGCATGGAGCCGATGGATGCAACACCTCAAGAATCTCAGCGACGTCACCGTGCCAAGATGCTACCCAGGCTACAGTACGGCAAGATCACTCCAACTGCATGTCTTCGTGGATGCCAGCGAAGCCTCGTACGCCGCCGCGCTATATTGGCGCACTGTTTCTGAAGACGACAGCGTTAACGTGACACTCATCACGGCCAAAGCTAAAGTCGCACCGCTCAAGCTTACTTCGATTCCGCGACTCGAGCTACAGGCAGCAGTGTTGGGTGCACGCATGGCAACAGCTGTAAGGAAGGAACACGAGCAGAAGCCCGAAGCCACATACTACTGGACTGACAGCAGGACATCGCTCACTTGGATTCGCACGGGTTCAAGGTCTTACAAACCTTTCGTCGCTCACCGCATCGCAGCAATCGAAGAACACAGCGCGGCGAACGAATGGAGGTGGCTACCTACGAAAATCAACGTCGCCGACGACGCTACCAGAGACGTCCCTACAGACTTCACCAGCCTTCACCGTTGGTTCCGTGGCCCCGAATTTTTGTACGAGGAACCCGAATTATGGCCACAGGAAGCAGAAAGAAGTACGCAGAAGGACACGGGAGAAGAAAGAACATACGCCGTAACAACCAAAGAAGCGTCGCCGAGCCTAGTATACAGTCTACCTACAGTCGAGCGATTTTCAAAATGGGAACGCTATCTACGCGCAACGGCACGAGTACTTCAATTTATCGAACTATGTCGACCGCCAAAACAAATAGTGAGTTATAAACGAACAAAGAAAAATGCTACGGATGATTCAGATTGGCGCCGAACTTATAAGAAGAAACAAGCAGTCAAACACACAGAAAAAATCACTGCAACTTCAATAGGGCACTATAGGCCGATCTCAGCTGACTTGTTACGCCGCGCCGAGAACTTAATCATCCGAGCATCACAAGAAGACTCCTTTGGTGAAGAAATCGGCGATATGAAGATCGGAAGACCACTACAGAAAAATAGTAAGTTGCATCAGCTGACCGTCGAATTCACCGACAACGAACTACGGCTGAAAACACGAATAGAAGCAGCTACCGGTGTACCTGAAGACTTGAAGAATCCACTGGTGGTGCATGGGGAACACCGTGCAACAAGACTGTGGATTGAACACATTCATCAGCAGCTCCATCACGCGGGCGTCGAAGCAACCGTCAACGAGTGCCGTCAAGAACGATGGGTCATACGCCTCAGACCCACTGTGAAGGCGGTCATCAGAAGCTGCATCAGGTGCCGTATGCGTACGGCGTCTCCACCGCACCCTGCGACTGGTGACCTCCCTCCATGTCGCCTCGCACACCATCAGCGAAGCTTCACCTACACCGGGTGGGACTTCTTCGGTCCACTCACAATCACCGTGGGACGGACCCACCAGAAACGATACGTGGCTCTATTCACGTGTCTCACCACGCGCGCTGTCCATCTGGAGATGGCCGCCTCCCTCAGCACCGACTCCGCCATCATGGCGCTGAGACGCATGATCGCACGCCGAGGACGTCCAACGCAACTGTGGTCCGACAACGCAACCAACTTCCACGGAGCCGACAAGGAACTACGCCAGGCGATCAACTCGGCCATGGCAGAGGAAGCATCAAAGAAGACCATCGACTGGCGCTTCATACCCCCGGGCGCTCCATTCATGGGCGGCGCTTGGGAGCGTATGGTGCGCTCTGTAAAGACAGCGCTCTCTGCCACACTGCATGAGCGCCACCCGTCGGAAGAAGTCCTGCAGACCTTGCTCGTCGAGGCCGAGCACACGGTGAACAGCAGGCCACTCACGCACGTCTCCGTCAGCACAGAAGACCCAGAAGCCCTCACACCGAACCACTTCCTCCTGGGCGGGCCAGGACGCCTGCAGTCACCGGGCGAGTTTAGCGAGCGCGACCTGAACCTGCGCGCCTGCTGGCGCGCCTCACAGCGCCTTGCCGACATCTTCTGGGCCCGATGGGTCCGGGAGTACCTGCCTGAACTCCGAAACCGGCGGGAGCCCCATGGACGAGGGCCTGCTCTGCACAACGGCGACCTGGTCCTCATCGTCGACGGCAACCATCCACGCAACACCTGGGTACGTGGACGAATCTGCGCCACATACCCGGGCCCCGACGGAGTCGTCAGAACAGTCGACGTGGCTACCAGAGGGGGAGTGCTCCGACGGCCAGCTAAGAAAGTCATCGTCATCCCGGTGAACACCAGCAAGCCTGCACAGGCATCTACTGCATCGTGTCGAGCGGCGGCGACTACGATGCACGGCGGGAGAAATGTGCAGGACAACGATTACTAATAGATATTATGTATAGATAACGGTTATACGTAGTTATAAGTTTATAAAATTATAAGATAGTTCGTAAGAAATAGTAAGAATCACTTTTTATTATGAAAATTTGAAAGTCGTATAACTTTGCTTGTAATAGATCCTTAAGTGTAATTATTGTTTTGGTTAATAGATGATAATGTATATTTTATGTGTTTAACATTAGATTGTAAGTTTTAAACCAATAAAGGATAGAAATTGACGTTTTTCAATATCCCGCTAGGGTGCCCTGAAGAGGCGTTACCGCGACGTAAGCACTTTGCACTAAAATGCTTATAACTTTGTAAATAATGATCGTATTTAGATAATTCTTGTTATAATAAGTTAGTTATATAAGCCCTCGTTATAGAAAAATAGATTGTACAATATTTGTAAAACTTTCGAATGTCAGGACATGCCGATAGGAAGAGATAGCAAATTTTAGAAAGAGATAGAGATAGAGTCGATTATAAATAATTCAATCGCTCTGATTGGTCAACCCTTTTCGCGACCTTATAGATTGACCTACTTTTAATTTCATTTTATTAATCGGAGCATGTCCTACGTTCGTCAGTTCCAGTTCCAGCTCCAGTTGAAGACGACGGGCAAACAAGAAAAATACTCAAGCGCTCCTGAATAAGAAAATAGAAGAAAGAAAACACTGAAGCGCTCCTGAGTAGAAAATAGTTACTCTGTAAGAAGACTTGTGGCAAATAAATCCACGCTGTGTACCTAGTGATTTGGCATCGGATTTTTACTCGATCACACTCTCTCCAACAATCCCAGCATCTCGCACATCGAGTGAATAATAATAAAGTGAAAATATTTATTATATAATTATGTTATTATGCAATAATAACGAAACTATACATTTTTTAATTCTTATATAATTAAGTATTTATATACATATCTATTTTATTTAATATAGGCTTAATTTACATGCTTAAAAATTACACAATACATGATATCAAGTATGTTAGCAATCGCGGACTACAACAGGCTGATACTCTTATCTCTCACGGATCTACAATAATGTTCCAAAACATTTTATTAATATGCGTTTTACTTATAATTAAAAATTTATGAAAGTTCTCCATGTAAGTATGTATCTATAACAATAATGATACCATAATATTTATAAGTTCTTATCTGTTATTAATGTAAATATTTATTACATTATCGCTTACAGATAAAATAACTGGCGCAGTAATTTATTCATTTTCTTTAACCAGTCTAATTTTAAATTTTACTAAACAGTTTAAAAAAAGCTAGAGGAATGCCCCCAAGCTAAAGTGGATATTTTATCTTTCAGTATAATGCGTTTATCATCGTTTGAAGATAAAGCTACTTTATCAACTGCTTGAGTAAAAATTTCGTGTTTTAAAGACTTAAATACTACTTGTTTTTTTCTAAGCAGCTTATTGCACATTAATACTGTATTATAATCTTCAAAATTAATCTTATTTACCACACATTTCTTAATTCCTTTAGCCTTTTTTAATTCCATGTCTTCAGTTTTCACACAATATAACTTTGATCTCAATCCTACGAATTCAACTATAAGTTTTCCTTCCATTTCATCTTTGAATAAACCAGGGATCTTTTTATTTTGAGGAACTATATTAAACCGGTTATTTTCCTTGTAATTACTCGTGTCAAGATATGACTGAAAATTAAACTTCATACACGTCCATTGTTTCTATTGAATACAAAAAACTGTCAGTGTCAGTATAACATAGTTTTAATCTGGTACCATAGAATGGTTTCATAATAGAATAATGAAAATCATACATATGATTTTTAGATATTTCTAGAACAGTAAATCCTATATAAATAGGTTTATCTAAAATAACTACTTCCGGTTTCATTTGTATAGCTACGAAATTTTCTGTAAAAATTGTAGCATTTTGAAAATTTGGTCTTGCCACTAACTGTTCAGCTGTGTAATATTTTTTCGTTTTATTTCTATTATCATCCCATCGATTAATCAAATGCACATTTATTCTTTTTTCTGTGTCTTCTAACGTTTTTCCGAAAATACTATTGTTTAATAATTTAAAGAAATCTTGTTCAAATTTAAATTTAGACTTTTGACGCAATTCTGTATTTAAATCTATGTACTGTTTCAAAAACTGACCTTGTTTAAATTTTATTACCCGATGAATTTTTTTTAAGATCATTCCATGTCGTATGCAAGTTTTTAAGTGTATATAATGGATGACATAATTAAACTTGTCATATAAATTAGGAATTAATTTAGGGCATTTAGAACCAGGTGGCGTGAATTTCTGAGGACAAAATGGTAAGTCATTATGCAGTTCGTGTAGATGCTCTGGATATTCTAAATCGACTTCCAAAATGTAGCCGTATGCACAGTCATCAGGTACTGTGAAAATATTAAGTTTATCTATTTCTACCTGATTAATTAATTCGAAATTTGAATATGGCAAATAAGAACACATTGCATATCCATATAAATTGTTACAGTCAATATACAATAAATAGTTGTCAGGTTCGGATGACTTATAATCTGATAAATACTTGTTATTTGCCTTAGAATATCTAGTGGAGCATAAACATACCCCTCCGCGGATTCCTTGTTGAATCATGCGTATTATTTCGAGATTATCTATTAGTTGTAATTTTACTTTTGTCAATAGTAGCATTGCATCAAAGCTTAAACTGGGAGCTGTCATATAAAATGCTGGATCTAGTCTGTAATTATTTTTGCAAGTTCGACGAAAATTTTCAAAAACATCTGCCAGTAACAACACGTCGGTTTTGAGATATAAGTCGGTATATTCACCCAAATTTTTCAACTCAAATGTTTTCCACACTAATTGAGCGTGTCTAAAATCACACTCGGAAATAATGTCATCACTTAATGTACTGTAAAAACAATCTCGTGGCGGTAGTTTTTTCTCATTATAACATTCCCAGTTGGTCATATACTCGTAAGGATATAAACCTTTGCGTGTTAAAAGATTGAATTGACATTTTTTGGAAAAATGATGAGATAAGTGTACAAAATCGTTTTTATTTAATGTTTGAATAAGTTTTTCTAAGCTGGTACCTAAAAATTTAAAAGAATCTACAAATCTGATAGGCATATATTCCTGATTTCCTATTTTTAAAAACTTCGTGAAAGAAATATAATTTTCTTTATTTTTTGCTATTACTTTTATTTTGCCAGGTGTTTCTCCTAACTGTCGAATGAATAAATGACTATCATATCCGGCTAAGTTGTGAAAAAATACTGGAACAAATTTTGGTAATCTAAATTTGAGGTTACAATATGTGTGACTTATACCGCGTATTTTGCCGGTTAAGTGGTTGTGTTCCATTACTCTGTCATCAAGCAGCAATTGATTACATAGGAAGCAATAAGATGACTTCTCAAAATATTTCTTTTCCTCTTCTGTCAATGGTATCATTGGAACAGGTTGATTTAAAATAGTGTTTATTTTAGTTACGTCTATAGCAAGATTTTGAAGGAATTTTTCGACACAATCGCGGCCGCGATACGATACGTATTTATTAAGAGAGCTATCGTACGAACAGACAATATAATAAGCGAAAGCGGCTGGTAAATGTTTTTGTAAGACAGTTGTTCTGTGCGAATCGAGTTCATCGGCAGTGGATTTGGGTTCTAGCAAAGATTCAAAATCTGCATAGATAACGAAAGGCATATCTTGCAACCGTTCGTAATGTTTGAATTGGATAACAGTGCCTGAATCAGGAAGCATTGTCCGAACACCACCACAAATATGAGAATTGAATTTAATTTCCTTATCAAAAAATATCATGCAATCGTCACAAAAGTAAATTTTACCATGGTGTTTAGTAAGTTGCGATCTAAGTAAGATACTTAATTTTTTTATTAAACAATAGTGCTTAAATTGACCTTTTTCTAACAGTAATAAATTAATATGATGTCTTTTTTTATGTTGCGTCCTATAAAGAGGTCCAACAATATCAGATTTATTTCCAAGACCATAAACATTAACGCTAATATGATGGTTATTTTTTTCGAAGGTCTTAATATCTGAAATCCCTACTGGGAACGTCATATTTTGAGTGTTGAGAATGTTATCATATCGCGGATAGGAAGATGTTCGTTGGGGGTTTATTTTAGCGGGAAATAACGCTGCTATTATACACCATAAGAAGCAATACGCATCATCATTTTCTATATTTACGCAAGCGTGCTTAGATTTTAAACGTTTCGGTAACTCAATAAACCGGGCAGCTCTCAGAGGGTTGTATTTGTTAATATTGACTTCTAAGTACAGATTACGTATCAGAGTCCAGCCGCTATCTCTTTCCTGAAAATCATCAATTTTTGTTACAATTGTATCAACGATTTTTGAGAACATATCACTAAAATCATAATTGTTATAGATTACTAAGTTTTCAGTAGCAAATGATTTTACTTCGGTAGTATTGTTATTTGGTAAATTAAATTCGGCAAACAGCTCAAAGTTGACTTTAATAGATTGATAAGTATCTTGTCTAGCAGATATTAATTGCTGCACGCGAGAACGCAACCTTCGTAAGAACTGCACCGGTGGACATGCACCACCTTCATTACCTTTCGGTCGTACTCTATAGGATGCTATCCGATTACGGAATGCGCTACTTATTTTTTCAATTCCGTCACTTAATTCGATAGCGCTATTGTTTTTATGAATGTTACTTCGTAAATGTGCTGAAAATGCACTACTTTTAATAGATATGTCACAAACTGTGCAATATATTGTACGTTTTACCATTTTTTATATTTAATTGGTATAGTATAAGTAAAGCATACAAAAGTCAAAATGTTAACTTTAATGTGCTCTTGACAGCACCAATTTGTTTAAATGGATTCGTGTGGTATGTAAGAAAAACTAAGTAGAAACGTGGAAATAAAATTAGGAAATAATAATCATAATAACTATATTTAGGTTTATCAATTATATCTATTTCTTAAAAGTAAAAAAAGTACCCTCAGCGGTAAACTTCTTTTTACAACGTTTGATGGACTCCTTTAAAGGAACCAATTCTGGTGATTCTGACTTTCCCTGATATTTTAAATTAAGAACCGCATGTTTCCATCGATCCTTGGGATCAACCGTTTTAATATCGCTTATATTATATATTTTGAGCTCTACGAAAACACCCCCTTCTAAATTTGCCGTGCGTCGAAACACACCGTCAGCGACACGGCGCGTCAGCACTGACTGCAGAGGGGGCGGTGATGCGCAACGATGGGCTTCGACGGATTCGATGTCACTGTCGAAGTTCAACTGCTACCCGGATGCCTTCTACGCAGTTTTGCTATTTTTTTTTCGATGAAGCTTTTGTTGCACCCGGGGACTTAAATTTTGAGCTCTATGAAAACATCCCCTTATAAATATACCGTGCATCGGAACACACCGTCAGCGACACGGTGGGTCAGCACTAACTGCACAGATTGTGGTGATGTTTGACTCCTAGTAGTAGTCTTTGACTCGTAGTATAGTATAAGTAAAGAATACAAAAGTCAAAGTGTCAACATTAATGTACTCTTAACAGCACCAATTTATGTAAATGGATTCGTATGGTATTTAAGAACAACGAAGTAAAAATGCGGTAATAAAAATTAGTAAATAATGATGATAATAACTATCTAAGGTATTATTATCAACTATTTCTTAAAAGAAAAAAATCTACCCTCCGTTGTAAACTTCTTTTTACAACGTTTGATTACCTCCTTTAAAGGAGCCAATTCGGGTGATTCCGACTCCCCCTGATATTTTAAATTCAGGACCGCATGTTCCCATCGATCCTTGGGATCAACCGTTTTAATATCTCTTATGTTATATATTTTGAGCTCTACGAAAACATCCCCTTCTAAATTTGCCGTGCGTCGAAACACACCGTCAGCGACACGGCGCGTCAGCACTGACTGCAGAGATGGCGGCGACGCGCAACGATGGGCTTCGACGGATTCGTTGTCACTGTCGAAGTCCAGCTGCCACCCGGATGCCTTCTTCGCAGTTTTGTTTTTTTTCGATGAAGCTTTTGTTGCACCCTGGGACTTCTTCTTCTCCTTTTTACCACTGTAAAAGAAACAGGTAATATGAGAATATATTTTCTACTAAAGCTATTTCCTTCTAAATACAATCAGGTCTATTCTAACTGCTTTACTAATATGGTCCACTAGATGGACCAACAGTCTGGCAAAAGACAGGAGGTGTCGATGAAAGCAAATAGCACAACGGGTCATTGTAGAAGTTTAAGGGTCTATGTTCAGCAGTGGACATCCTACGGATGAAATGATAGTGATGAAATTGTTCTATTCAATTAATTAATAAATGATAGACGTAAATATATTAACATACGTTGCTGTGCTGGCAGCTGTCTCCTCGTCAGATGAAAACACGTCGGCCAAACGTTTTCTGGAGCTACGCTGCTGCTGACTGTACTCGTATTCAGACCTGTAAGAGAAACATAATGAATACCAAGCATAAAAAGAAAAAACCTGCCGATGTGCAGCAGTGAACGGCTGAAATGTTGATACCATCTTTATACTTGTCGAACTGAAGTCAAGCAACGTCAACTACTGCATGGCTTTAGAAGGTTATATGTCATTCAATCTCCTCCATGTTTTGGAGCGTATGTTGAGTTGAGCTCAACAGAATGGGTATAGGTAGATGTAATGTTGATGATGATGATGATGATGATAGGCGACAAACTTACGAACATGATTTCAGTGCAGTTGATCTTCGTTTCTAGTAACGGCTGGACAAAGGATGGCGAGCAGAGCGCTGACGGAACGGCTGCCAGAGCAGTTGACGGAGCAGCTGACGGAGCGGCGGAATATCCTCCATGCTTTGGAGCGTATGTTGAGTTGAGCTCAACAGAATGGGTATAGGTAGATGTAATGTTGATGATGATGATGATGATGATAGGCGACAAACTTACGAACATGATTTCAGTGCAGTTGATCTTCGTTTCTAGTAACGGCTGGGCAAAGGGTGGCGAGCAGAGCGCTGACGGAACGGCTGACGGAGCGGTTGACGGGGCGGCTGACGGAGCGGCGGTCGAAGTGAAGTGGTCGAAGATGAGCGCCTACTTGAGCTGTCGGTTGATTAGCGGATCTTCTTCTGGCAGAACGCAGTTGGCAGAGCGGCTGGAGATTAGCACCTGGTGCGGTACTCTAGCGAGGTGTAGGGTCTCTTGACTCAAGACTTGTGTGAAGTGAATTGTTCTGCAATGGCGTCCGCTTAAATATGCGATTATTAACGATTTCCAGGTATTGTCAACATTTAAACGAAGAAAAATCGCACTACAAAATTCTAACATATTTTTATATTATGTTTTATTTTTTGCAGACACATTATTGAAATATATCACTTCCACATCCTAAAAGATTCTAATTACACCTCATAATTATGCTGAAATCCGTCAATTGGCTTAAGCTGTAGAGCGTGCCAAAGAATTACATACATACATGCATACTTACAGACATACATACATGCATACTTACAGACATACATACATGCATACTTACAGACATACATACTTTCACAGTTACATCCACACGCTCAAAAAATATTAACCTCCCTCTTCAACAATCGGGTAAAAGTATTATTTATATATACCTTTATATATAAACAATATTTATACCTTTTTATATTATTTATACATTTTATTACTAACGTGATATTTTTGTCATTAATCATAATATTTTATAATTTATCAATTGTTTATAACCTCTGGTTGGGGTTTTATTGATATGTCGGCAAATTTACGCGGAGTCGAAAACAAAAGTTTCGTATTCGGAGCGGTACTTTGAGTTAATTCAAAGTGGAAAAACAAAAGTTTCAAATTCATCGCAATCTTTTGATTACTTGATAGTCAAAGAAGGCCGACTTTGTAACCTAAGGCTGATTTCATATTGTGAATATCATTCTTAAGATTCTCTTTTTTTTATACTACGTTGGGTGGCAGACAAGCATACGGCCCGCCTGATGTGAAGCGGTTACCGTAGCCATATTAACGCTCACAACATAAAATATTGCTGCCAACGCAGCATCTCCTACCTTTCTGGTGATCTCACTCGCAGAAACACAACAACCCTCAAGGGAATTGTTATTTGGCTGCGGTATTCTGTGAGGTGGAGGTACATTCCCCAGTCGGGTAGCTTACAATTATGCTCCCTACCTCTCTTTTCGCCGGAGCTTCGTTTGTCAGTAAGCAGGGTGCACCGCGTGCAGGCGAAGTGGGCTGCGATATTCTGTGAGGTGGAGGTACATTCCCCAGTCGGGTAGCTTACAATTATGCTCCCTACCTGTCTTTTCGCCAGAGCTTCGTTTGTCAGTCAGCAGGGTGCACCGCGTGCAGGCAAAGTTGGTTGCGGTATTCTGTGAGGTGGAGGTACATTCCCTAGTCGGGTAGCTTACAATTATGCTCCCTACCTGTCTTTTCGCCAGAGCTTCGTTTGTCAGTCAGCAGGGTGCACCGTGTGCAGGCGAAGTTGGCTGCGGTATTCTGTGAGGTGGAGGTACATTCCCCAGTCGGGTAGCTTACAATTATGCTCCCTACCTGTATTTCCGCCAGAGCTTCATTTGTCAGTCAGCAGGGTGCACCGCGTGCAGGTGAAGTTGGCTTTGGTTCAAAGATGTTGATGAACTCCTTACACCCAAAATTTTTTTCTATATAATTTGTGGAAATATTTTTAAAAAATTTACTGAAGTACAATTTATAAAAATAAAATATTATAAAATGTACTACAGTTAATGTATACACACCTTTATAGTTGAGTACGTAATTGATAGGAGTGCAAATTGCTGATCGACGTTTTGCGTCTGTGTGCATTAATGCAAATAGTTGATTATGTTGTTTTCGTAGAAGTAAAATTGCTGATCAACGTTTTGCGTATGTGTGCATTGTAACAATGGATAATGAAATCATTGCTTATTTGACAAAAATGTAGCAATGAACTATATCAAATGCGAATTTAGTCTTTATGTCATAAGCATTTAACTTACTTTTTGAATAACTTATTTTCCTAAGCACTACGTGTTCCCACGTTCGCTGCCATTATCAAGTTATTAGTCGTGGTGTGAACATCTCGTAATAGTGTCGTGGGTGATAGATAATGTCTATTGAAAATTGTGAGTAAAGTGAAATGGACAACATAACCCTGACGAATCGTGTCGATCTGTGCTATCTCAAACCAGCTACATGTGAGGTAAGTGGGCACGTGTGAGCTGAGCGAGCGGAAGTTGAAGTTGTCTCCATTTATTTCATGGTAGATAATTTTTGGGAAATCCTAAAAGATATATATCTTATTTTATGGTAGGTGATTATTGGGAATTCTAAAGCATATATATCTATAATATTTGTAAAAGATACAGACTAGTATTTTCATTTTTCATGCAACCAAAAATACTAACACGACAATGATCGAGCGACAGCGAGATCAGAGTGTTAGTATTTTTGGTTGCATGAAAAATGAAAATACTAGTCTGTATATTTTACAAACATTATAGATATATATGTTTTATAATTCCCAATAATCACCTACTATTATCTATAAAAACGGCAAAAAAGAAACACATTTGTTGTATGGGAGCCCCCCTTAAATATTTATTTTATTTTAATTATTTATTATTAAAGTGAATATATAACTAAATATTCTGTGAATATTTCAAGCGTCTAGCAGCCGTTATCAATATCGTGCAAAAATGAGCAAAAAAATCACGTTTGTTGTATGGTAGCCCCCTTAAATATTTATTTTATTCTGTATTTTAGTGTTTGTTGTTATAGCGGTAACAGAAATACATCATCTGTGATAAATTCAACTGTCTAACTATCACGGTTCATGAGATACTGTCTGGTGACAGACGGACGGACGGACAGCGGAGCCTTAGTAATAGGGTTCCTTTTACTCTTTGGGTACGGAACCCTAAAAATAGACTACTGATGCATTTCACATTAATAATGCCTGTATTGTAAAATCTTGTAAAAACTATTTAAATGAGAAAAGATGATGGTGTATCATAATTATGATCTTTTCTCATTAAAATGGACAATATTATTGTCCATTTTGGAATGTTTGTATTTCTATAAATTAATTGATGTATTCATTCGTACCGACTTCCTTTAGGCAGGTAATCGGAACTGCATTAGATCATACAACGGGCCCCTCCGACTTTATAATAATTAGTAGAGAACAAATCTGCTGTCAATTTATTCATATTCTGTGATTTTACAGGCTAGAAAAGAAAGGCTTAAAGGCGAAAGATGATCGCGTGGCGAACCTCGAGGAAGAAATAATGAAACGGAAAGCAATGCTCCACGAGATCAAGACAGCGCTACCCAAACAGAATGGCCTGTACCTGCGCATCATACTAGGGAACGTTAACGTATCCATTTTAAATAAAAATGACAAGTGAGTTGCATGGGATTTGCTTGAATAATAATTAAAACATCCATATAAAACACGATTTTACATAAAAAGGCTATGTGATGAAACTAGATAGAATAGAATAGAGTTTATTCTTTTTATTTATACCACTAAATTGGATAACAAGCATACAGCCCGCCTGATGGAAAGCAGTTACCGTAGCCTATGAACGTCTGTAACACAGTAGTGGGGTTTTGTACGATGAATATGTACGAGAAATGAAGGGTGAAAACTCTAATACCGAGAATCCAATACGCAGACAGCTCCCCAACACATTGTAACGTCACAATGGTCAACAAAGTAATACTTGGATGAGCTATGTGTATAGTGCATACATCATATCTGTTTGCGTGTTGTGGTGAAGAAACCGCAATTTCGAATTTAGATAAGTTGGCTAAACTATATTGCTATAATGTTCGATGTCATACTATACGCCGTAAGTAAACACGGGCTGCTGTAAGGTGTATTAATTAATTGTTTATTCCAGGTTCAAATACAAGGACGAATATGAAAAATTTAAGCTGATCCTAAGTGCCATAGCGTTTGTTTTAGCCGTTGGTAATTTATATATAGACTTCAGGTAAGTACAATTTTTTATACAATTCAGATTGCGAACAAATATACGGCGCTTAATGGGATGCAATTACCAGAGATTTTACTGCATATATTTTTTGTAGACCATGATTTATTTATATTACATCTAAGCCTCTAAAGAGCTAGATGGCGTCGTTACGCGTGTCAGTCTAATAGAACACGCAAGTTTTGACGAGCTCGGTGGCGTAGCGGTCAATGACGCGGCTTCGACACCAACGCTCGTGGGTTCGATTCCCACATAGGACAAACATTTGTGTGCATGAACATGTCTGTTTGTCTTAAGTCTGGTTGTTTTCTATGTATCATAAGTACGTATTTAAAAAAAAATGTATTTACGTATGTTTATCAGTTGTCTAGTACCCATAACACAAGCTTCGCTTACTTTGGGGCATGATGGCGCTGTGTAATTTGTCTGACAATATTTATTTATTTATTTATAAGTTAAGCAACGTAGACCGTAGCCTGTTCATGGATGGGTTTATTTATCTCGAACTCCTTCGTGCTTCAAAGAGCACGTTAAGTCGTCGCACCCGGTTGTTATCATTAGATGACAGTCGATAGGCCAAGTCAGTTTCCTTTAGGCGGCTTGAAAACACTGGCCGCCGCTAACCCGCAGTTGAGCAGCGTGGTGGACTATGCTCTAAACCCCTTCGATCGAGGGGAGGCTTGTATCCCAGAGATGAATGTTGGCGACGAGATCTAAGCCTCGAGCACACCCACGCCATCAAATGTCACGTAGATAAGTATTACAAACTACGAGTCTGTGCAGAAAGTAAATGAGCGTGTGTGCATGCAGCGCTATACGAACTGCCCCCTTACCACCATTTCTTATTGCGATTCAATAACTGAATAGAATGCTTATTCATACCAATGAATAAGCGACACTATTCCATTTGAAATAGAGTCGCTTATTAGTTGGTATGAATAAGCATTCTATTTCATTTGAAATAGAGTCGCTTATTCATTGGTATGAATAAGCATTCTATTCAGTTATTGATTCGTAATAAGAGATGGTGGTAAGGGGCTGTTCCAGTTTCGTCTCTGAGAGGAGGTAAGGTCGATACGATAGAGCGGCCGAGGATGATACTATATGTCGAATGGAAGGGGCCCCGAGTGTCTTATTTTTGAAAACTCAAACATATATTTTTGACGTGATAACGTCTTATAAATCGATGAACTCAGGATGCACGTACGAAATAGCATGACTCATTGTTACGTTCCGCATGAGCCGAGCGTGCAAACGAGAGCGCGGAACAAGCGATAGAGAGGCACGACCGACCTAAGCGTTCGACTTGTGACGCTCTATCTCTCTTCCACTCCATCGGCTGATGTTTTCTTATGACGTTATCAATAAAAATTATCGTCAGTAAACAGACTTTACATACAATCATTTTTTTTTAATTACATCGGTTGACAGCTATTTATTCGGAAATTTTCAATTCTGTTAACGTTATTGTAATTATTCGTATTTTTCAGGCCGTTACAATTGATACTAATATTCTTACTGGTGTGGTACTACTGTACGCTAACGATCCGCGAAAGCATCCTCAAAGTGAACGGCTCAAGGATCAAGGGGTGGTGGCGACTACATCACTTCATTTCGACGGTGGTGGCGGGCATTCTGCTCATCTGGCCGCAGAATGAGCCGTGGGAGGAATTCAGACATAAGTTTATGTGGTTCATCGCGTATATTAGTGAGTACAAACCCATAGATATTCCTTGTTACAAATGCTTAAACAGTTATTACCAATGTTAAATCAAATAAACATACAGAAGTGCTTAACTTGAGTAGGTTGTAATGTTGACGTCATTTTAGTTTTTTCAGTCATCAAAAACATTTTGTGAGTAAACAAAGCTGTTTTAATCTATATATATAAAAGCGAAATACCACTCACTGATTAATCACGAAATCTCAGAAACTATAATAACTACAAACTTGAAATTTGACTGGTAGGTTCCTTATAGGGTGAAATCCGCTAAGAACGGATTTTACTAAACTCCACCCCTAAGGGGTAAAACTGGGGTTGGAAGTTTGTATGAAAGTCCTATGTTTTTGAAGTAAGAGACTTGAAATTTAAAATGTATGCTCTATAGATGGTGTGGGAGGTGTACTAATAATGTATCTTTAGAAATCAACCCCTTTTTGGAGTTAAAATGGGGATGGTAGTTTGTATGAAAGTTCAATGTTATTGAAGTTAAAGTAATTATAAGTATTCTTGAAAACAACTACTTACTATTATAAGGAGAGATGTTTTATTAAAACAATAAAAAGTATTTTAGGTTTTATAGAGAGGTTTTGTATACAGTCGAACATAAAACCTCCTTCTTTTTAGGGTTCCGTAGCTCAAAAGGAAAAACGGAACCCTTATAAGATCACTTTGTTGTCCGTCTGTCTGTCTGTCGGTCTGTCGAGAATGCGTGGAGGTATCAAGCTGAAATTTGTACTGTATACTCAGGTCTACGGTCCCATGAAGTTGTAAAAAAATCAAACTGCTAAGTTTACGTAGAAAAAAGTTACGGCCGTTTATTCAGCAAAAAAACGCATATTTCGACACACTCAAGGGAATCAAAACCTATAGGGTACTTCCCGTTGACCTAGAACTATGAAATTTGGCAAGTAACATCGTTATAGACTACAAGTACAGGAATACATCTCAAAACTATACATTTGTAAATAGATCTTAAAAAATAGGGGGTCCATATTTTTTATAGGGTGTCGAAATTTCAAATTGAAACTACTAGTTCAAATGGGGTATCATATGAAAGGGCTTGATGTACACATTGCAAAATATAATTTATTTATTTTTTCGGCGCATTATTTCTTATTTATAATGAAAAATATCAAATTTAATAATGATACTACGTACCTACGGAACCCTTGCTGACTCGCACTTGTCCGGTTTTTTTTTAAGTCGGTTAAAAATAATATCCGTCGACTTCATGATTCTAAAAATTCGTCTAGATTGTTTTTATTTTTCTTTTATTTTTTCCTATCATTAGGTATTTAGCTTTTTCGAATATAATTAAAAATTATGTGCAAATAACTAACTCCACGCGTACGAACTCGCGGGCGGCTGCTAGTACTTAATAAAAAGTACCTAGCTAATTTGATTAGGATGTACATATCGGCGGTTGTTTTTAAAAAAAAATATCAATAACCTGGAGCCCGAACCGCCTACGCTTAAGCCGATTACCATCGGTTTTTTTTAGTCTAAAAATTGGTCTTAGGTTAACGTTATTGACAAACATCTTCACTTTACTCAAGCAGAGCTCTAGGGTTTCTACCAGCTGAGCTAAACATAATTAGCTACAATCTAAGCAGTTAATCATTTTCGCATTCAAATATTCCGATGGTAATCTGCTTCAACATCGGCAGTCCCAGATCCATGATAGCTCTAGCAATAAAATAAATTATTTTACAGGTGTGGTCCAATATATGCAGTTCAGGTATCAAAGCGGAGTACTATACAGGCTGAAGGCGCTAGGTGCGCGGCACAATATGGACATAACAATCGAAGGGTTCCATTCGTGGATGTGGCGCGGTCTCTCATACCTCCTGCCATTCCTATTCGGAGGCTATGTATTCCAGCTATACATAGCGTATACGCTATACTGTCTAAGCTACCACCGAGAAGCCACTTGGCAGGTATGTTATTGTACTTTCTATAGGCTAGTTATTAGAAATTGTTTATTAAACGCACGACCATACTCATGTTATCTAACAACTTTCCACAGAAAGTATTAGCTTCGCTGGCGTCATATGTTATGGTCCCTGCAACTTATAGAAATGTAACATACAATATTTTAAGTCGAATTCTGTTTTAACCCTAAATATTTGGCTGAAATTCGATGAGCCATTTCCTATTCCAAAATACTTTCAGACTGACAGATAGGCAATAAAAAAAAGTTATATAAGCACTTAAAAATACTCAAATAGACGTAATTGTATTTATAGATGAATACATTTACAAATAAAACAAAATAAATAAAAAGATAGCAAATAAACTATATTTTTGGGCAAGTTGTTTTTTATCATGGGTATAATGTGTTTGAATATCGGTCATTATTCTTAGTTATCTATGCTAATAAATACTTCTTTATATATATTTTATACTTATATAAATACTATCGAGAAATGAAGAAATCCATGTGTTTGTTCGCATTTTTGTTCCAAGTTAGCCAATAATAGAAGAAAAAAATATGAGCAAACAGAGCATTGTTCATATTTTTTTGTGTTGTGTTCGTAATCTTTTATTAATTTATGGGTAGATATACAATGTGAAGGAATTACTGTTAATGACCAATTAAATTTATTATACGCGAGAATGTCTTATAAGTTGTATGCATTGAATATCGAAAACAGATGTAAAGAAAATTGTTTTACTTTAACTTTTAACCGTTTGGAATCTTATTTCATAAGGTTACAATGATACATTAATAACTGTATAAGGTTGAAATTCGAAAGATTCTTTCCTTCACATCAGTTTTTGATTCAAAATTAATCGCAATATTTAATTAGGGATAAGCCATTATTGAACAGTGTGAATAATTTTGAACCGCGACAGTAACACCACTTGGTTTCTATTTCGTATATTAGCGGGCAAATTGACGAACTACATATTAATTTTGCATTTAATATCGAGTGTGATCGCGTTCTTTCACACTTAGGGGTCTTCCATAAATTACGTCACACGTTAAGGGTGAGGGAGGGGGTCGACGAAGTGTGATACTGTGTGACAAGGCGGTGGGAAGGGCCCTAAATTTCGTGACGTGACATTTTAAAATCTATTATAATCTAAGTGTTAAAACACGAACTTTGAACTATTAACGTAAAACTCAAAAACATTTGCAACTCTAGATATAAAATTGCAAAATATGGGACGTCACACTAGGGAGGGGGGAGTCGTACAAATGTGACCAGCTGTGACAAGGACGGGGGGAGGGGGTGAAAAAATCATAAAATGCGTGTGACGTAATTTACGGATAGCCCCTTATTAGATTGGAACTTGAAATAAAAATGCCAAGCACTTCCCGCGACTATCATCTAGATATCTATTAAAATAAGGCAAATGTTATCTAAATTTAAAATAGACCTAATTGTTCTGAATATAAAACAAATTTCCCTATAACAAACCGGAAACAGGTACCAGCGTTATGTATATCGTTCCTGACACTGGGCATTGGCAACACGCTGACGACGCTGATGGTGATACCGCAGAAACTGAGCGAGCAGGTACAGTGGAACTGAGGTCGGAGCCGCCACAGCACGCATTTATGTTCGTGTGACGTAGAATTATTAGAGTTATGCCTAAACAAAGGCCACTTATCACAAATGAAAATGCAAGTTTCCTACGCCAACGGTCCTACTACAAAATAAAAATCTCAAGTATCGGCCTATAATTAGCATTGTTCCAATGTGGATGATTCTTTATAGATATTATTTTATTAGTAAAATTGTATCGTTCCAATTATTTAAATGTAATTTAACGGAGTATCTTACGATATTATCAAGGTGATAATGTCATCAGTCAATAATCGAGCCAGAATATTAAAAAAAATTGACTTTCCTTTTTGTGTAAATTATTGTTGTAGTTTTTGGTGTCATAGATGTATTAAGTTCCGTTGACAGTCCATCTGATTGTATCAAATTAAATTCGTATCAGAAAAAAAAAAGATCTTTCCGACGATATGTATTTCAGTTGAGGCCTCTAGAATCTTAGTTGTGGTTACAAAATGCACATGAGTGTGGTAGACCATTGGTTGTGGCAAGTGGCCCTTGTATGGCTGGCATGTACACGGATACTTTTTTATACGTCTACTAAAATTATTGTTTTTGAAGAATAAAAAGACCATTTGAAGTGATGATTACAATGTAGGTATTGTTCTAGGCAGCGTTTCCCAATTAGTGGTACGCGTACCCCCAGGGGTACACAAGATTGCATCAAGGGGTACGGGCAGCAAACTCTTAACTAAAATATTAAATCCTTAAAAAAACAATTATACAATAACAATTGCCAAAAAAATATTCTATTTAATTAAACAATCAGTAGGTAAGTCAAACGTATGCATTTTTTTTAAGCGTGTGTCATTAGAATGGCTTTTGATGATAAAAAATATAAAATACACCTGATTTAATTTTCTATTTAACGTCAATAAGGGGTACGCAAGTTTGAGATCTTTCTTGAAATGGTACGTAAAAAAACTAATTGGGAACCGCTGTTACAAGGGATTGGTCTTATTATTCACACTAGAATATGGTGTAAGGAAACTATTTTTAACACGTTATGGTTGACATTGTTGACTTACTAGCTAAATGTAGACTGCGCCTTTCCGGCTCGCTCGTCGACTAAATAGAAATTTACTGAGTTATACTTCTTTTCTGGAAGACTGAAAATAATAATATTGATTCGCGTTTGTTTCAAAACAATTTCTCTAAAAGTATCCGTGTCTCTTAGTTGATGGTGCTGCTTTAATATAGGAGTGTATTTTTTTTTGCCGATACGCTTCTAATACGGCGTGGCCTTTAAAAGCGTAAATACCGTTCATTCCTATTCGTCGCACTAGTGGGACCAGCTGGAATGTTTTTAAATCGACTATTAAAATTCAATTTCAGCCTATAAAATAAGCCACACGTTGTGTTTTATAATTAAGTATGGCATTGTTGCGACGACATACAATTATAATGAGAAAAGCTATTAACCAAGAGTCGATAGAATGTGCTCTCCTGCTCTCCTGACGTAGGTCATGTGCCAAGAAAACCTAATTCCTCCACTATAACTTATCGATCATACATACAATCGTCTAATGATATACAATCTCTTTATCTGAACTAATATGGACCACAGACTTTAGTAGGACTGATTTACATAAGTGTATCTTCTGTATGAATTTTGTACAACAATGTTAGCAAATAGAATGAAGAGGAGAAAATATAGGTATTCACAGTGGTCCCACCACTGGAACGAACGGAAATGAACTGCAAAGACTCCGTAACTCGTTTTGGAATACGCACGGAGCATTTAAGGCCGTTTGTGAAAACTCACTTGCGCCGTCACTGACAACAATCATAGATAATAAAGTTGTTTATAGGATTTTTTGTTCCTCAAGAAGACATTAAGGCCTGCCTCAAACAGCCGCGATGGCGGTGGCGGTGGCGGTGGTGATCTGATCGCGCGATCACTTGTACACAGACTGCCGCGGTGGCGATCAGGGCGTGACCAGCGATCACAGCCATACCGCGCGATCAAGCACGCGCATTGTTACGGTGTAGTTCTAATTAACAAGATGTGACAACAATTTTTAATATTTTTTTTTTTTTTTTTATACTGCGTCGGGTGGCAGACAAGCATACGTCCCGCCTGATGTGAAGCGGTTACCGTAGCCATATTAACGCTCGCAACATAAAATATCGCTCGCGCGCCGCCACCCCCGCTGCCACCGCAGCATCTCCTTCCTTTCTGGTGACCTCACTCACTCGCAGGAACACAACAGCCCTCAAGGGAACCGTTATTTGGCTGCGGTATTCTGTGAGGTGGAGGTACATTCACCAGTCGGGTAGCTTACAATTACGCTCCCTACCTCTCTTTTCGCCAGAGCTTCGTATGTCAGTCAGCAGGGTGCACCGCGTGCAGGTGAAGTTGGCTTTGGTTCAAAGATGTTGATGAACCACTTACACCCCTAAAATTTCTATTATTTGCTCCGTTTTGTCCGCCATTTTGAACTTATGTCACGCGGTGACGCGATCAGTTGTGATTATTTACAACTGAACGCCACCGTGATCGCGACCGCGGCCGCTGACACTACAAACCAACGCGGTGGCGATCAGGGCGGGGCTAGGGCGTGGTTTGCGGTGGCGGCCAGCCGCATCCGGGCCGCGCGGCGACCGCGCTTGTTTGAATGTTTCCTTGTGTTACCTAGCGTTACAACTGAACGCCACCGCCACCGCCACCGCTGATCGCGGCTGTTTGAGGGGGCCTTAAAGTATATTTTATGTAAATGTCGTAGTTTTTGGAAATAGCATATTAGAGGGGTTGGTGCTCACACTAGCATCATATCCTCACATTGTCATAATTACTTCAAAAATTAATAGAACAAAGTAGTTATTGAAGAAAAAAATGCAAAAATAAAGAACTACATAGTATAATGTTTTACCCATTTTATGAGTCTGTTATAATTACATAAAATAAAACTATGAAGCTTAATAAACAATCGGCGATTGAGATTGGGAGACGATTTTAATTAATTGTATATTTAAGGAATAATTAATTATTCACTAGCGCCTGCTAATTTTATTTACAAAGTGGTCCTTTTTAACAATAATGCGCGATATATTGAAAAATATTTATTGTTTTCAGTTTTGATGGACGAAACAGAACATTATTTAACTCCTTAAGTCCGTTCAAAAGCTGACATTTTTCCCCGCAAAGGCGGCACTAGTGTGTGTGTTTAGTGTGCGTACGCTCGAATTGGCTGTGGACTACACATTTTTAAAGTCATCATCAGCCATTTCAATATATCACCTATCTGATAATGGTCACCTTTGTTGTGCATATAGAATGCAGTAAATTTCGTTCTGCTCTCGGTTTTGTCACTTATACAAATATACAATGTAACAAATTAGGTCGCTCATTATGGTTTTAGAGCGAAAAACACGTGCCTCGTAAGAAGTTTGCGCAACTCTGAAAAAGTTCGATATATCGCTCGATCAACTTTTCGTAGACGATGCATGAACTATATAAGTACTACTTCCCGATTTGTCGAATGCGTTAAGAAATATATATTTGTGTGTGTGTGGAAGCGGGATGCAGCATGCCAATTCGTTACCAAATTGACAAATCAGTGCAACAGCGTTTAAAGGGCATATATTTTTATATAGAAGGTGTAGTTATTACACATAATGAAATTAAAATTTCACCTCTAATCAGCATAGCGATTTTTAATATCAGATAGGTTGAACTCTGAGAAAGAGCATGGGGACATTTGAATAGTTTGAATGTAATATGTACTCGTAATGGGATAATATTATCCTTTAGCTGTTACATCCATTTAGCTTTTACACTCCATGTTACAACAGCACCATTTTAGATAAACAAACTTGAATGTATATTGTAGACTCCAAAACTATGTTATGTGGACCAAGTTCGTTTCGTGTAGTCGAAGTAGTGGATTTGATTATGTATCTTAATAAGATACACAATGTGAGGTCAAGTACACCCTACGTGATTGTTTATTATGCAATTCATTATTCTTTGGGTAATTTCGGAACTATATAGTTCACTATACAAAATATTGTCAATATTTTGCTTTGCATTTCTTGATTAATTAGGCAATAAAAAAAATACTTTCTGAAAAATGTAAAACTTAGAACGTGCCTTTAAAGGCGAAACCTATAACTGTAAAATTTGTTGTTACAGTTTGTTACCGTTCTGTCTTTGTTCACTTCTTTATTTATTTATAAATATGTAGTATTAGTGACGTACGTCGCATCACGTTGATCGGCTGCTGTAGCGCGTTCTAAGCGCACTGCACGCGCCGCCATTCAGATCGTTGTGAATGTTGTGATTGTTCAAGTGTAATAGTTTATTTTTTATTTGATACTTCTTGTGTCGCTATAAATTAGCAGAATTAATTTATAAAATTTTTGTTGCATAATATGTCTTTGAATTTTGCTTTTCCATCGTACCGCTCTGTGTGAATTCAACCCAATAGTAAATAATTATAGAGTGTACTATATTTTACATTGTGTCGTATCGGTTGTAGTATTAGTTTGACATTGTTACAAAAAAAAAGAGAGAATGATTATTGTCATCTGTGATCTTCACTTATGTTTTATTATGTTTTTAATAAATATCCGAAAGGGAGTGAGAGAATAATAGCTGATCACTTTGTACGGCGAAGTCTATTATTTTTGCAATTTTGTTCTTCATGTTTGTGTAAGTAATTTTGTTTCAATATTAAATTAATTTTTAGTTACGCATATAGTGTGTATTCTGACAAGTATATATAATGATGTTTATTATATTTATAAATATAAAAATGGATCTGAGTTTAAATTAATTAAATTTGTATCATATATTTTTATAGTATCTGCAGCGACAGTCACAATGAAATACAATGGGTATAAGTTTTGTGCCAAAAGTTTTTTTTTATTTTTACGATTAACAGTTAGGTGATTGTGCATGATTGTTTTTTTTGCATGGGAGCGTAGATAGACCATATATTTGCAACGTTGTGATAGCACAAAATGTAATTGCAGGGAATAATTTACAAATAATGATTACATTAAGATCAAAATATTAAAATCACAGTAACTCTAACAAAATTTTGTGTAAAAACAAAACAATGCAGTACGTTATTCAGACTTCAGTTAACTACACGGATTACATCACAATATTTAATCTCGGCGTTCAATCGCTTTTATTTCTGTAAACTGATGTTGTTATCTTGTTTCACACAATAGCGACAATATTGTATTGTTATTGGATAACAACTCGACAATATTTTAAGGATTCTGGAAACCAGGACTTTTAAGGCTGGTCACATAACGAACTCTCGTCTTTATTTGAACAGATTAATTCGCAACCAACCAAGCAATAAAACAAATAGAAATAAAGCTAATTTTAGAGGTGGTCTCGATTGTTCAGAAACACTTTTTTTAACCAATCGTAGCCGGACGAGCCAAGGCCCCAGCAGACAGTCTTAAACCAAATCAGTGGCCTTTAGGCGGCTTGAAAACACTGGCATTCGCCAACCCTCAATTGAGCAGAGTGATAGAGCATGCTCCAAACCCCTTCGGTTCAGGGGAGAACCGTATCCCAGCTGTGGGATGAATAAGGGTTATCGGCGGATCAACGGAAATAAAAATCGTGTTCGTCTGGGTATAAAAATTTCGGAATGCCGTACTTTAAAAACAGTCAATATGGTCTACGGTTTTTATTTCGAGATTCTGTAAAATATTTATAAAATTGCGAGCGGCCAGGAAATTTTTTGGTTTAATTTTTTTCAAATATCCTAAGTAGCTGCGTAATCAATAGAAGCACTCTTCCGTACTAGTTTTATTTTATACCTAAAATACCTTCTCCAAATTCGACATTTTCCGATTATGATCCGCATAATTTAAATACAACGGACTACAAAATAAAGAACGCACACAGACATTTTCTTGTATACATTTTTGTCGTGTAATTCTTGATTAAATTAATATTTATGTTTAATAATTGGGACTGGAATTCACTTATTGTAGTAAACTTAAGGTATTAAATATATAGCATGCCACTTAATGGGCGAGAGCAATACCAATTTAACATAATATTGTATATGCTGTTCCGTCCTTCATATGTTCATTTAGTTTCACAGGACTAGTCATATTCTAACATTATCAACTATTTTACAATTTTGTATGACTGGGTGTGATTAATTTGTTTTATTAATACCTTCAGAACGATAGGGAAAAATAATTGCATTTTATTGATTTTGAATATTATGCAGTTATTAGACTTCTGATGATTTATTTACAGGATCTCACTCGATTATTTAAAAGCTATACAAAATATCGACAAATCTGATTTTATTGAATTTGATTGTATCGATTAAAACTAGTTACAACAAAAAAAATACATTGATTGAACAAATGCGATAACTCTTATAAATCGATGCACGCCGGATGCACTCACGAAAAAGCATGACTCATTGTCACGTTTCGCCTGAGCCGAGCGTGCAAGCGAGAGCGCGGAACAACGCATCTATCTCTCTTCCACTCCATCGGCCTATGTTTTCTTATGACGTTATCACGTAAAATTATCGTCCATAAACCGAATTTACAGCCAACCAATGTGTTTTATACTTACTGTTTATATCATAAATAATTATCGATACTGATCGATAGAGCTCGTGTAGCATTTTCAGAACAAGTAATCATTTTTTCTATATATTATATAGATGACAAATAATCGAGTGAGAATACCTACGTTTCCACCTTGTATGATATTTGAAAAAATGTTCACATAATTACTGTTACAGCCGTCAAATTACAGGTTACATATTAGTAGTAGATTCTACAGGTGTTATTTATTCCAATAGAATAATTTCTTAATTTATTGCGTCTTATGATTTTGACTGTACTTATTAAGCTTTGTACGTTTTTATAAATGATTATTTTTTAATTTATATTATTAACTTGTAATCGTTGTTACGCTGTAATAAATTGTTTTTTAGTTGCACAACATCCACGCATGTTTTATTTTTATTTATTTTTTTTGCTACGTTCGACAGATATCTTACCTGGCGGCTTTGTTTTTTGTGTTGCACATTTGCAACATGTACACAATACTGCGGACACTGCGCAAGAAAATGCAAAGTGGACTCAAGCTGCGGTACAAGTGGCGAGCTATCGCTTATCGCTTGTCTAATGAGCTCGCCGTATTGGTACGTGTGTATACAGTTTACTTGGGCGTATGGCGGTATGGTGGCTGTGAGTTGTTTTGTTCTCGTCGTTAATGTTTAGCTTTAAGACCGCCAGCTGTACTATTGTAATCTGTGTCTATACTTAGCAAGAACACATGTTCTTTTGTGATAGGTCTTTACATGAAATGGATCTATATTATTAGGGATATCGATGGTGACACTACTGAAATTTGGACTGTCTGATTTTCAAAATTATTGACAGTTGAAAATAATCATACCCAGCATGAAACTTTTTTGCTATGAATGTGATCAAGTTGAAATATATATTTAATTATACTATTCAATATATAAGACAAAACAGACCTATGTTTCATTTATCAAAACCAAAATATTACGTTATAAAAAAAAACTTCAGTCAGCGGATAACTTCCTAAATAAGAAACAAACCATATTCAAAAGCATGTCATTAATTAGGGCTATTGTTTGTTTATTTAGTTTAATCGTGTTTATAATATAAATCCATTTCATGTATAGACCTATCACCAAAGAACAGTGGTTCCAACTAAGTATAGACACACTTGTAATCTGGTGAAAACTGGTTTCCTGGTGAAAAACTCGCTCACAACCACTTAGCTACACCTGTCGGGATGCCCCTTGTGTTAGTCTGCGCAAACACTAATATTAATAAAAGTGGAAAATTTAATAATGTGTTTATATAACTAGTGGGGCCAGAGCTTGACTTAACTAGTGCACTGATTTGCTTGTTCAATGTACTTCATGAATTTATGACGAGCCCGCGGTGAATGAATGCTTAGCTACTTTCGCAACAAGGTATACCGGCACATGACAACCATTTGTGTGCATGAAAATTTTTTTTATACGACTAGTGACAAATAAGTATGGAGTCGCTTATTCATTGGTATGAATAAGCATTCTATTTTGACTCTATTCAATTCGAAATAGAGTAGCTTATACATTGGTAAGAATAGGCATTCTATTCAGTTATTGAATTGCAATGAGAGTTGGTGGTAAGGGGGCTGTACTAGGATCTGAATTTTGATGGGACCGTAGCTGAGACAGCTCGCCGCGTGACTTGTGTTGTTAATTTAATTTTCCTCCTATTGGGTCATTTCTAACAATTGATTTTTCCCGTCCATATCATCCAAAAACCATATATCCTAACACATCTTAAAACCCTCCCTAACAAATCTCAAAGCTATTTATTTATTACAGCTTAATGTGATAGTGAATCACAGAATGCTGAAGTTACTAATATTACTATAGATATTAGCTAATATAAATAAACTTGTGTGGCAGTAGTGATTGCCCATGACACTCAGGTGGTGTCACTTGAAGGGTAATGCGGGCAATGAATAAACAAATAAAGGGCTGCAGATAGATGCGACAATTCATCGTAATTTCTGTTTTATATTATTATTATTTTATATTAAATCTGTTTAATAAATTCATGACTTCATTGAACAGCCAAAGCATTGCTACTAGTAGTAAAAGTCTAGCTCGAGTGGTCCCATTAGATATACACATATCTAGACTTCGATGGTGGAAGTTTACCTACGTAACATTGTTAGAACGATCATCTCAAGCTCATCGTTAAAATGGTACGGTCAGGGTAATAAATAACATTTTTTTTTAAATTATATTATATTAATTTTTTTTTATTACTTTTTAGAAAAGGTCTAGCACCGGAAATTTTTATATTGAAATAAAGACGAGAGACCCTGACGGTACTTGTTTGTGTGAGCCTCAAAACGATTTTTTCATATTACTGATTAATAAATGAAAGAAACGTCACTGATTGGCTATCTTGACAAAGTGACATAGTTGGCTTGTGCAATTTTGTCTGTTGGATATGTTTGTTTATTAGACTGTGTTGAAATGTCTGTTTTGTTGCAAAAATATTCTCAATTAATTAGTTACAGTCAATCAAGGGTCATAACAACAGTCGAATTTTTATCTTACATTTAATTTCAATAAAAAGACTTACATATCCAGATATGTATTAAATTTCCTTTCCTAGGTAGGTAGTTAATGACCAGTACAGTTATGAGCACTTCGACCTTTATATCCTTATGCCCGAACGTAATAAGAATCACAATCGCATTGTGACTGTAAAGTATGGTCTGCTCTTAGCTGCATTACAAAGGAAGGAAATTTGAATACATATACCTAATGAGAAAGACAAAGTTGTATGTAGTCGTGTTATGACTGAATTTACGACCCTCGACTATATAGCAAAGAGCATGTCAGTCTACAAATTGTCAGATATATATAGGATGGTAAATTGAATCGGAGAAGCAAGGGTGGGGTACTTTACTGTTTAGTTACAGTATAATATAGGAAGACAGCTCGCTATTACTAATTATTATAACAGTTCCTATTTAAAAACATCGTAAGGCCCGGACTCCATCATAGCGGAGATGTGCGGATGTGTTTCCATACATTACACATCTCGTTGTAGGTACTCCGCATGCGGTGTCAAATGTATGTAAACACATCTCCTTTCTGCTCGTCTCCGGTTTGGTGAAGACCGGGCTTTAGCTCGGCTAGTTGCGGTGTCGGTAAGTAATCCTGCAAGATAATTGGACAATAACAACGTGAAGTAATCAAATCGTAATAGATTGGGGCATGCATTTAATTCAACCTTTTAATATTGTGATTTCACCATGCAAAAGCACTATCGTGTGAGTGAGCTTTTTGAGTTGTAAAATATGAATTTATTAAACATTTTTCTTGTTAAAATTCCTAAGTAAAACATTTTGTTTTTCCTTATATTAAAAAACTTTGACAGCCGTGCATTTTATTACGCGCACTTCCCTGTACGCCGGCTGTTTTAGGCGTTATTGTAAATAAGTAGTATAGAATAACAACTATAATATTTAGGCATTTACTTCTTTTTGCATATGTTAGAGTAAGTTATGTGCTGTAAATATAATTAATAAATCATTTATTTTCAACATTTATTAAAAAAAAAACGATACAAATACTGTCTTTTTAGGAAAAAAAAAAACTATAACAAAATGGCTCGCAGCGTAATGAGCGCGTCACGTGTGACGGCGTGTCGGCACAAGCCAGCCCTCTCCCCGCCGCCCCACAATCATTACCGCTGCTTTGAATGTGTGTGTGTATAGCTAAAGAGTGCCTCTAAATATTACAACAAACGCCGATGACGAGCAAGCCTCGTGGTTTTAATTTAATATAAAATCTATGAATTCGAAGGTCGTGTTCGAGGTCGTGATTGGCGTACGGGATAAAAAAAAGCATAACGAAGCCATGTCGTGATCGGCTGTCACCGGTTACCCACAATAAAGGTGCTCAATCCTGTCGCTCTAATCCTGGCGGTCTACGGTTGCTCAATCTTAGGTGTACCTGGACTTTTGTCAATGGTCTAGATTTGATACGATATCACGGTATAATTTTAGCTGCATTGTAATTTTACAAAACACATTTAAATGTTAGTTAAAATGATCCGTGAAATGGAAGTGATTGTCAAAAGTGTGATTATAATATCTTTATAGGAAAAATTTTAATACCACGGCTTATACAATAAGCCAGCAACATATTACTCACAAAATAATTAATATTTTGGGGTGTAAGCGGTTCACCAACATCTTTGCAGCAAAGCCAACTTCACCTGCACGTGGTGCACCCTGCCGACTGACAAACGAAGCTCTGGCGAAAAGAGAGGTAGGGAGCGTAATTGTAAGCTACCCGACTAGGGAATGTACACTCCACCTCACAGAATACCGCAGCGAGTGAGTGAGGTCACCAGAAAGGGAGGAGATGCTGCGTTGGCAGCGGGGCTGGCGGCGCGCGAGCGATATTTTATGTTGCGAGCGTTAATATGGCTACGGTAACCGCTTCAAATCAGGCGGGCCGTATGCTTGTCTGCCACCCGACGTAGTATAAAAAAAAGCAACAGCGTTACCTACCGGTGCTACTTCTGGTTTAAGTATCTAAATCTAAGAGATATTGGCACATTACTACATAGTACCTACCAATCAAGTAACACTACATAGTACCTACCAATCAAGTAACAAAAAGTTAATTGGTTGGAAAAATGCTCTAATCAGCCACTGGACAAGAAGTAAGAAGAAACAAATTGCTTCCACGTAGCGTTTTTGACAATCAAACAACCGTTAAGCGCAATTTTTTAACAGATAATAAATAATCATCTAATTTCCCCATTAGTACTTAATGATAATTTGTAAACATTATTAAAATAAAAACAGACTGATTTATTAATCTCCATTCACATATTTTGAGTCGATGAAGGTATAACGAAAAATTCTACAACTACATTCTACACGTTAAACCTAATAAACTTACTATGTATTACCTATGGTATTACATAAACATAAATATATGTTTATGTAATACGTAGTAAGTTTATTTTAAATATTTAGGAATCAGATACATAATAGAAGTTTGATTGTGGTGCTTGCTTATCTGTTTGTGTTGTAGTTTGAGATTTGTAGCTTTGGTGCTATTGTGTGCCTTATTTCGGCACTGCCCAGCTCTCAGATCTTGATTTTAACTAGACAAAAAATTAGTCGTTAATTTGTCGCCCAAAGCAAAAAATTTATCGGTCTCCCGTTAGAGTTTTTTTTGTGGCAGTGCCGAAATAAGCTTATTTCGGCACAGCCCACTCGTGATCTATTGAACTACAAAACATAGCGAAGATATGATTTTCCCCAGAATTAGTCGTCAATTTGTCGAATTCAGACACCAAGTATCAGAATTAGTCGACCTCCCGTTAAAAAATAATAAAACATCTGGGTGAAATCAGATTTTCGCTAGGTATTGTAGTTTTTTTCGGCAGTGCCGAAAAAAGGCTTATTTCGGCTAATTCTGATACGGCTTATTTCGACTAATTCTGATACTTGGTGTATGAATTCGACAAATTGACGACTAATTCTGGGGAAAATCATATCTTCGCTATGTTTTGTAGTTCAATAGATCCCGAGTGGGCTGTGCCGAAATAAGCTTATTTGCCACTGCCACAAAAAAAAAACCTTATAACTCTTTAACGGGAGACCGACAAATTTTTTGCTTTGGGCGACAAATTAACGACTAATTTTTTGTCTAGTTAAAATCAAGATCTGAGACCTGGGCAGTGCCGAAATAAGGCACACGGTGCTATTGATATGTTCCCAATTTTGATCTCTATAATTAGTTTTAAAGTATAGTTTTCATACTCTTGTGGTCATTTGCAATAACAAAATCATCACATTTATATTCTCATTCCTAATGCATATCTATAGAAGCCACTGACCACATATTTTTTTTGGAAGCGATGCTAATTTCATTATTGATATTTCTTATCAATTACAGGACCAAAAATGGAGACCCAATAAGGTGGAAACGAAATCCGAATAAAGATGTGGTTGGCCTAATTCATTGTAAATGTGATCATAATATATAGTTTAATGTTGAAATGATTTAATTAATAATACTATCATTAAAAGTAATAAACATACAATGTATATTTTCGTATTCCACGATGTTTAAATCTATATAATGGTGTTATTTTATTCTGTATAAATATAGTTACTAAAATAACAAATATTTGGTATTATTTATAGTTGTATAGTTTCAAAAGCAGTTCACATTTCGTTAAATAAAATTGTGGGAATAATGTGCCTATGACATAATACTGTAAAGTACAGTGCCACAAACTTATCTGGCCCGGTGGCCGGCAGTACGATCGACTTAAGTGTTGCCATTTAACGAAATGGCGCCCGTTTTAGAGGAAACATTAAAATCAAAGAAATATATACACTGTTAAAATAATAGCATTGCTATACTGATTAGTTGTGATGTGTGATGTTTCAATTAAATATCAATTTCCTTCTATTTTTTGTTGATTAGTTTTAAAAATGCACCACGTTAAGTCGCGATCATAGCTATTATATAATATTAGAATTATAATATTGCACAGAAGCAACTCGTTGACGATTTTTTTATTGTACGTATAGAAAAAGATATTTAAATATTTAAAAAAATATACCTCAATGGAATGTGTATACGTGGTAAATAAATAAATTGTACCTGGTAATACTAACATTTCAAGATGGCGACTTTAGTTCTAAATTTGGCCACCGGGTCAGATAAGTTTGTGGCACTTTAGGATGTTTCAATCATAAATGTATGGGGCAACTTTGACAAAATTTTGATTAAAAATTATCTGTCTTGCCATATCAATAATAACGTTTTACCTAAAAAGCTAAGATGAAAGCATTTGAAACGATTACCACTACCACTCAATTATACTAACAAGTATATTATGGTACATCTGGGGAAACTATTCAATCACGGTGTGGTCATATTGCGTCCTTTCGACAGGGCGATCACTTTGCAGTTCGTGCAGGATTTCTGAGCAGGTTATAAAAGAAAAAAAATCTACATTCACATATTATTTTAATAAAGTATTAAATAACCTAGGAACAATCTGTATTTCACACAAATATAACAAAAAATCTAATTCCAAATAATATGCGCTTTTCATAAATCACTTGTTTCTAATCCTTCATTTACAACACACGTTCCCTTACAGCTACATACTACATAATATTTATATACTTACAACTTATATACTATTAGTCCTGCAATTATGTTGAACAAATTTTTCAGCCTGTATGCTGTATACATATACTTTTTGTAATATTTACATTATTGATATAATATTTCCAAGTTAACAACCATAATAAATTAAGCGAGAAAAATTACTTACATTTTAAGTATATTTAACCACAATGGTTGAAAGCGAAACCTGGCTAATTTCGTTGCTATCAAAATTATGTACAAAAATAAAACAAAAAAAGAGCTTTGGGCAAGTTTTGTGCAAAATTTACAAAGTTTAATATTCCATATCAGTCAAATTGATCTTGCCATGGAGGGAAATGAATCCACCTTGATAGAATGAGCAATTCCATTGAATAGTGCTTTCTATAGTATAAGGCGATTGGTGCGCAGAACTAGCGCCACTACAGCATAAATTACAATAGTTTCGTTTACAATTATTAAGATAACAAATTAAATGTTTTGCAAACACAATTAAGTATTTCTACCCAACATTTCAAGACGTAGACGTAAGACGGGAAAAGAAACATCAGGCATTTTTTTTAACTTTATTGTTCAAATTACATAACGTAACTTATAATTGTAGTCTTACGAACCTTGACAATTTTGTTTCTCGGCTTTTCTTTGAGTTACATTTGAAACATTTCATAATAAAGATTTTTATAATAGTTTACGAACTATGCATTTTAATCAGCGGTGGCGCTAGCTAGCGTATGTAACAGCCTACTCTTTACTGCTTATAAATACCACTTTTTACAAAAGTTCCAATTTAGTCAAAGTATTCACAATTTTCCTCATGAAAGTTTCCAACATCGTCATCTATATTTGAATGTTCACTATCTTCACTCATATCTGCACGCGGCTTTTTCACTAAGAGACCCTGCCTTTGTAATTTTTCTATCGCTTCAAGGGCAGTCCGTTTAGCAGCACTAACTTCCTGTTTTTCCTCAACAGCTTGTTTCACATTACTAGTTCTTACAACTTTCAAACCAGACATGTTATTGAGTTTGCTCAGTTGTTGTGAACTCGTACTGACTTCTGATTTCATTTGTGTAGAACTAACTATAGAGCTTCCCTTCACCGTTTTTGTCATATTCATAATATTTGATTTGCTCATTTGAGAAGACGAAGCAAAATATATAGTAGACTCTCCTCCTTCATTGCTATTCAAGTTTGGTATATCTGATACAGGAATGAGCGACTCTTTTGGTTTCTTAAAACAACTAAAAGGTCCACTCGGTTCTTGTAAAGTGGACCTTTTATTTGGTGTTGGAGCTTTACTGTTAGTCGTCATTTTTATTGGTTTACCAGAAATATTAACTCCAGAGATTGATGGTATAGGTTTTTTCGGTGATGACAATCTGGGGTTATTAGGCCTCGTCACACTTATTCCTGGCCTTATAGGAACTAACTGGTTACAGTTTTTTGGAGGTCCAGGTCGTACTGGTGTCATAGCATTTCGAACTTTAGCACCCATCATTGGTGAAGCATGTCTAACTACAACACCTTGATAGTTTTTATTCATCGGTTGCGGTTGCCTCATTCCCTGTACTTTCTGAGGAGTCACTGGGTTGGAAGATTGACTTGAACTTTGAATTTCTTGCTTAACTGTTTGGTTAACAGTCTTTATAGTTTTTGTAACGGTTGTGGTAATTTCTTGTATAACAGTCTTTGTTTGAAACGTTTTTACAGTTACCTCTTTGTTGACTGTATTCATTTGGTTAGAGGAACTGTTAACTTTCTGATTGACTGCCTGATTTGCAGAATGCAAAACCTGTTGGCCTAACATTTTATTACTTCTATTTGGTGTAATTTCATTCTTTTCTAATATTTTGGAACCCTGTTTTAATGATTTTATACTCAATTCGTTCCCGAGATTGTTAGGTGTAGATGTAGTTCCTCTTACTCCAACAGGTAATTCAGAGTTGGACTTCTTTTCATTCAAAGACTTAATTGTAATGTCTTTACTAATATTCTTAAATTTATCATTATTTGGTTTCAAATTATGAGAGAGTTTTGCGACTGCATTCATTTTGATTTTGCGTTCAACATCTGTAAAGTCTTCGTCAGATTCTTCATTAAAATAATCGTCTCCTTCACTACCAGATTCATGTGGAGATTGAATTGTAACATTTTCATTCATATGGCCTTTAGGATTTTCATATAATTCAGCTGATTCGTGATCATCATCCATTTCAGTAATCTTTACTCTTCCAGGATTTGAATCTGAATCATATTCTCCATTTGGGTTAAATCTGTCATTAGAATCCTGTTTATTGTGATCTTGGGATGCTACTACTGAACTAGGCGAGGAATTCCGAGATTTTATTGTGATATGCTTACTAAGATTTTTCAAAGTATTTTGGAGAACTAGTTTTTTTTGCATGGGATGGGCATTTCTTACGTCTTTTTCTGATATTTCTGAATAATCTCCATCTGATTCATCGTTAGGGGATTCATGATCGTCCTGAAATGTTTGTGTAAGATTTGGTCTCGTATCTTTTGCACTATGTATAATTTGTCGATTTGTGCCTTTAACAGTAATATGTTTACTTAAATTTTTTAATGCATCGATTGATTGAGAACTATTATTGGGTAGAATATCAGATTTGCATGTTACTTGAGTATATGCTCGTTTATCTTCATTTTCACTATCTGAATCATCAATGTTAAATACTTCTATATCCTGCTTCATTTGTTCTTTATTGATAACTTGTTTCTGTTCTAAACTGTTTTGCATACTGAAAGATTGAGTAGTAGATTTATTAACACTAATTTGAGTATTTCTTACATTTCCAATTGGTTTTGCTGTGATATTTGTAAGATGTTTTAAAAGATCTGTATTATTTGGTAGTGTCTTAGTAATTTCATCTGCACATGGCACAACTTCTTTGTTAGCCAACTTTCCATGACCAAACGTATTGGCAATTTTTGGTGAAAGTGTCGGACTTCTCATTGGACTATTCAGTTTCACAGCTGCTGTTCGTTCTGATGCCTGTATTTTTGATACCGGGATGGATTTATTTTGGGGTAATTCTTTATCACGCTTATTTAGCATAGCCGATACATTTTCATCAATATAATCTTCTTCGGTGTCTTCAAATTTACAGACATTACTTTCGGAAGAATGTGTTGGTTGTGCCAATGACTTGATAGTGATATTTTTACTAATATTTTTAAACGCATGCATAGATTTAACGGATGGTTCGTTGGAGTCTTGTATCTTTGTCTTTTTACTAACAATATTTATACATTTTGATGGTGTTTCTTTGTCAGAATCTACTTCGTGTTCCATTGTTGACTGTGACTCATTTGGTAAATCTTCATCTTCATCAGTATCATTATACATAGCGGCAGGAGTATTATTTTTCATCTGCGATACTGTTTTGACAGTTAGGTGGCTTAAATGCTTTAATGCATTTGGTTTTTCTTTAGATGAATGATGTGTTTGCTCTGTAGTAATTTTAACACGTTCAGGCTCTTTTAGTTTGATTTCATTTTCATTTGAAATTTGTTGTAAGTCTTCTTTATCGCAAATTTCTTCATAAGATCTAGATTTCGGTTCATTGGTTGGAGAAGCTAAAGGTTTTACAGTAAGGTGTTTTCTTATGCTTCGCAATGCATTTAAAGAACTTGTAAAATTCTTGGTTCCGGTATCTGAATAGTCTGCAGCTGTATTATTAGGTTCAATATTGGTATTTTTTAAACTAATATTTAGATGATTGACTAATTTAGAATTATTCAATGTTCCGTTGGATGACAATGTAACATTTTTTTCTTTATTTATTTCATTGTTTGGCCCAACATCCTCTTCGATATTTTTAACATTTGGTATTAATTCATCATTGCTGATTTTACAAAAATTTTCATCTTTTAACTCCTTACTACTTATTTTATCTTTTACAGCAAGTTCGGCTGGTTGTACAGCGTCACGATTAACTTCTACATTTGCATGGGTTACCAGTTCCTGTTCTTCATCAGACATTGAATGTTCTGTATTTAAATTCTCTTGGGCAGTTTTTCTTACAATTTTGATTTGATTACTTTGGTTTAATAATTTCGACAAGACATCATCAGAAGTACTTACAATATTTGACTTTGTTGGTTTTGTTGATTTTAGCACACCTAATTTTGAATCGTCAGAGAGTTTAATTTGTTTACTTGTGGGTGTTTTTTTTACAGCGGCAGGATTTTTGGCAGATTTCATTTTGACGACAATTCCTTGTTTGCGTAATTTTTCTAGTTCTTTTCGCGACATTGCTTTCTTGCCAGTTTTAGTCAGTTCTGACTGTTTTTTAACTTTTAATCTTTTAGCTACAACCCGCGACGGTACTTCTTCTATGCCCTGAAAGTCTAACCCTTCACCAAATACATCTGTATTCATGTTCAGAAATTCATCCAGTGTTATGGCAGGTTTTTTTGATTTTTTATGTTTTTTATGCTTCTTTGATTTCATTTTAGGATTTTCATCATCAACGGGATTATCCATAGCAATTTGGAGAAAATCGTCCTGAAAATTTGCATACATATTATATATTATTCGGATCTCCATTTATTTAAATTTCATTTGAACTAAATTAAGGTTAACATTAAAAATTTTACTTACTATTCCCATAGCACCAGAAGATTCAGTGAGTTCACAATTTTCTACTCTCTCCATTATGGGGGGTACTGTTTCCAAGGAAAACTCGGAAACTGAGTCTACCCTGTGAAATAATTTCTAATATAAGAAAATAAAACTAAACACAAAATATTTTAAACCTCATATATAGTTAATTATATTGATAGCAAATTATTGATTTTAAACTTACATGTCGTTCTTCTCACTATATGTGTCTTCAATGCTGTGGAATGTTAGATGAAGTTCATATGCATCTAAATGATAGAATATAGCATCGCACAGTGGACAACGCAACACATCATCGGGACTTTGGTTTTCGTCATTGTGGTCATCTCCCATGTGTTTCTGTAAGTATAAAAATACAATATAAACACGTAAATTAACTATATCAGAGGAACTGACTGACTGATTTACCGACTGATCGATCAACTAACAGCTGGGTGAAAGAGCACGAAATTTTGCCCAAATGTTCCATAAATGACGTACTAAGAAGGGATTCTTGAAAATTCGTTCCATAAATCATTACATAATTTTCAAACCTGGGTGGGTTGAAAATTTGGATTGGAGATTGGTCGCGAACTGTTCGGTTCCGGAGAGGTTTTCTTCCGTGAACTCTTAGGTGGAATGAATTTCAATGAATTATAGTCATCTTAGGTGGAATAATCATGGGGTTCAAAAAGGGCGTGAAGGGGTTTTTGCAGGGTCGGCAACGTGTGAGTGATACTTCTAGTGTTGCGAGCGTCCATAGACTACGATGACTGCTTACCATCAGGCAGGTCGTATGCTTGTTTACCACCTTAATTGTAAAAAAAATAGGCGGGGAGTTTATGAAGCACTGTCATTTTTAAAGTTGGAAACGTAAAATTTGATTGAAAGGTTACTTTTTTATGAAAATTAATCATTTAAAAAGGTAAAACAGGGGATAAAAATTTGTATGAAACTCCGCATTTATCGATATAAATTTCAGCAGGTAGGTAAATAAAAAATATTAAAAAATTTCATGGGATATGACAAGGGTTGGGGCGGGCTCGCTTGTGTATACATATACAGGTAAAGATGAACGCACATCTATCCGCGCCGAACGAATCGAAATCAACGAGACCACGCACACGTATCCGTGCCGAAAGAACCGACCGAGCCGAACGAACCTACCGCGCCAGACGAATTGTTTGCATTTCCTTTACACCTGTCGCACTGTAATTACGTGTTTTGTGATGGACTGCAACTCTCGGATTTGGATTTTCCCTAGATTCTCATGAAAATTACCTACATTTTATAACATTTTCCGCTAAGCTAGTATAAGCGTAGGCCGTGTGGTTTTGCGGCAGACTAGAATAGAATCACTCCGTTTCCTCCCGTGCATGTCGTACAAGGCGACTAAGGGAAATACATTATCAAATATCGATCAGGCCTCCCCAACCCGTTTGGCCAGCCTGGGGAGTGTAGGCCAAATCCTACCTCCGTCTAGGACGGACGAGAGGGTCGTACTCCCGTAGTGGAAGGAGACTATAATTACCTGATGATGATGATGATGATACCTAATAAAAAATCACTTATACTGCTTATACTTCATCATCAGCAGGTCCATTTTGGACCTGCTGATGATGAAGTATAAGCATGAATTATTTTAAAAAACTCCTCTTCATCCAATATTTAGAAATTCTTTAATATGGTAAAGTGCAGAATACACTCTACAACAAAAATACAAAATAATTAGCAGTGAAGGTGTGACCGCCTCGGGACAATACTCCTTCTATGGCAAGCATCTACATGATACTGTAATCGTTTTACATCAGGCGGACCGTATGCTTATTAGGTACCCACTTATAGTATTAGGTTAAAACATCCGAGTTTAGGGTACGAAAATCGAAACTAAATAATCTAACAAAGATTATTTAGTTTCGATTTTCGTACCCTAAAAACTCCGTAAATTCAGGGGAAAATACTTTTTAGGTGGTAATACTGTCAGACATCTTCCGCATGCGTCTATTCGTCCGCATCTAATGACGTCATACGTGACGAATTTGATGACGTCATTACAATTATCCTAGGATATCTGGTTCCTTCCGATTTGGTTCGGATAGGTGTGCGAGGTGGTATAAGATTTCATATGAAAAATTCTAAAATTCAGTTGTTCGGTTCATATATTTTGAGGCAATTAGATTTTACCTTTAGGAAAAATACGACAAATATTACTTTTATCTGAATTTTAGTATCTTTCTTAAGATACTTACATTTAGATTGATTTTATTATTATATTCTTCACCACAAAATGGACAATAGTATATTTGTAGAACTTCCTGAAACAAAAAAATTATAACATTAAACCTTGAAAGGTCATAAGTACATATATCATTATTATATTAAAATCCAAGACATTTCATAACTGTTGGACTTGAAGTAGTTACTAGCGATTAATTGTATTTGATTCTCTACATTCAGCACAAGTGGTTAATATACATGTAGGTATCCTTCATGTTTGTCCTAAGCCAATATCTAAGGTCTGAATACAATAGAATTGTAGATGCAATATCCATATTGCTAAAAATAATCATTTGGGGTGTAAGTGGTTTATCAACATCTTTGAACCAAAGCCAACTTCACCTGCTCGTGGTGCACCCTGCTGACTGACAAACAAAGCTCTGGCGAAAAGAGAGGTAGGGAGCGTAATTGTAAGCTATCCGACTGGGGAATGTACCTCCACCTCACAGAATACCGCAGCCAAATAACAATTCCCTTGAGGGTTGTTGTGTTTCTGCGAGTGAGTGAGGTCACCAGAAAAGAAGATGCTGCGTTGGCAGCGGGGGTGGCGGCGCGCAAGTGATATATTATGTTGCAGCTTTAATACGATTATGATAACCGCTTCACATCAGGTGGGCCGTATGCTTGTCTGCCACCCGACGTAGTATAAAGCGTATTTAGTTCTTTATATCACATGCAAATTTACACAATGTAACTCCAAAACATTATATTAACTTTATAGGTAATTCATTATGTTATGTATTTTTATCATTATTGCAATCGAGACACTTCTGAATTTCCAAACCATATGTGAATAGACCTAGCTGTTCATTCGTACAAAGCAAGAATGTCTTTGATCAGCAGCAATGCAATCACCATAAGCGATTTCAAAGCAGTGCGTGTAACCAGGCACTCAACCAGTTTGGTAACAGGTATTACACCCCTTTCGTCTACAAGCAGACGACTTGGGTATTAACTCTTCGCGAGCGACGACGCTCAGTTTACCAAGCAGCGGGGCCCTGGCATCACCAATTTCCATGATGGGTGCCGGAGCTGTAAGGCGCGTTTCCCTAAAAATGGCGGTTCACTCACTTCTTGACATGCTCCGATTTAAGGTCTCTTCCTAAAAAGGCTCATCAAGGAGCTAATGAAATTAAGTTCACTTTAATAATTACACATACATACCGAACATGCCATAACAAAAACCCAACAAACATACTACTAAATGTCCGAATAAAAAAGTGACAGATTGTGGTACACAAAAGGACAAAACTTTAATAATTATTTTTATAATCAATGACTTAGAATTTGTAGTCAAGCAAAATAACTGCAACTCCTTACTTGATTAATTGTCTTCAATTTCTTGGAATGCCCAATGGAAGGCAACTCAGAGTCCTTTTGATGGAAGAATTTATTATGGTATAACATCGCAGATGGGACATGGAAGGTGACCTCACAGCAATCACAATGAAAACCACCACTCTCACTGTTTTTCATGTTCACATGGCTCGCAATCATGTGTTTATTGTACAGATGCTGAAATAAACATTTAATATATTTTCAGTAAATATAACGATTTACCAAAATATTTATTTTATGATGAATACTGCAAAGTTGTTTTTCAAATGTCTTTACAATTAAAAATGACTTGGTAAACCACACAAAACACAAACATTCTAAATAAATCTTATACTTCTTTTTTTTACAACATTATCTGATAAGCCTTGATACAATGCTCGCATAGAAATTAGTCATTGATTTTGACTTCTGGCACAAAAAAAAATGTATTGGAAAAACCAGAATCTAAATGTAAGCTGTGTTAGAGATACCACAATAAAGTTTCCAAATATCAAGCTAGACTAACCAAGAACTATGCAAAGCTAAACATGAATAAATAATGGTAGACTTAACACAAGGTCGCCTGTACAGATATTTTCACTAATCTACAAACAACTGCATATTTGTGTCTTACTTGTAAGGACAATGTGATAGATAGTGAAATGACAGTGCTGTGATATCTTACATGTATGTCTGTCAGTAGGCCAGAAATAAGGCTTAATATTTATCTTATTATACTATTTGTTTTGTTACTAGATTCTGGACATTATTATAGATTTCTCAACTATTCTTTATTAACAATCATTTAAAAACAATACAAATGTGTAAAATGAAATTGATAGGGTACTAAAGTTACAAGTATATGAACAAGAATTTTGGCAATAAACACTATTTGATAACAGGTAACATGATAACAAAGTGGTGGGGAGGGGCAAGGGTCGCGAGTGAAGTAACACAATCCGCGTGGTGCCGCCGCATACCTTCATCGTGAACACTTTGCCACACCACGGACAGAAGTATTTGGCGTCGTGCTCCGGATGCACCTTGTGCTTGTGAGTGATCGCTTTAGATATAGTGGGAAACATTTCCGAGCAAACATCGCAGTTAACCATCTCATTTCCATCGTTCGACTTTTCACTTTGTGAATTAGGTGAACGTAGTTTTTGCTTCACAGTAGGATGGAACTTTGGGTCGCCGTGTTTTCTATAAAAATACGAGTTATTCAGTATAATAATAAAACATTAACTTCGATGCCTCATGAAACTTTGACGTTATTAGTGATGAAAGTTGCATTTATTCATGATACCTAAAATGTATTTGTAATTCTTCTTTAGTATCAAAGATCTCTTCACAGAAAACACACTTGAATTCCTGAGGCTTATCCATAATGAAAACACAAACACTAGTTTCTATCCTTCACATAGTTTGTTACTTTCAGATAAGATTTTCGCAGAACGCACAATGAATGTCATTTTAATTTCCACTTTAAACTATCATAAATTATGTATATTATTTTACTATTCTGTTTATTAACAATTTTAATGAGGAAATCATGGAACATCCAAACAAAAAGCTGAAAACGCTAGCCATTTTGCATCTTTTTCATTTTTTTTGTTAAAATACGATGCGGTGCACAGATAATCAATTGATGGATAATTTCTGAAGTAATACAACAGATGACGCTGTTGTGTATTATGGTGCCTTTACATGCTGGCATTCAATGCAACATTCAACGTCCACAAACACAAGCAAAAGCGTGCAAACGGGTAGCTAGTGCCTGCGCCCTTTCCTGTGATCGTGATTTCCGTGTATGTGATGGACTGGCTTAGTCCCCTCCCCCGCCGTGCATCACACTGCTAGACTAGACGAGCTGCATGCCTATGCCGGGTTGCTTGCCAGGTTGCGTAGCACGCGTTCTGCACAGTGTTTTGTACATTTTGCACAAACATCAAAACGTAGTACTATGGAGTTGTAAACCTATAAAGTGTGGCCACTACGCTTCTTTGTGTCAATGTTTTACCCCGCCGCCACACTATGCTCCTCGCGCTGCTCATCGCCTTGCTCCTCGCGCTGCCGCGATGTTTCCCTCACTGCCCACACACTGCTCTACTCGCGCAATTATTCGCGACGCTCCGCACATGGACATTCGCTTTTGCTATACAATGGACGTTGAAGCTGTGGCAGCGTCCGCGATATGCATTTTTATTATAGCGAAACGAAGCTTTTTTTTATGGACTAACGGTCTAAAAGATGCCATCAAACATTTCTTTTTTGCTACCAACTCTTATAGGGAAATGTTCATGACAGACATGATTTAAAAAAAATGATTAAAAAAATATGACGCGTGTTACGCGCCCGAGCGCTCGATGCGGAATGCGTCCGAGGCGATTATGTGGCCGGTCACTCGCATGCACGTTGCCGGTCCCTTTGACTCGCGCCCAAAAAACCGACAAAACAGGGAATGATGGGCAAGGCGAGGAGCAAGACGAGCGGCAAGACGAGTAACGTGGCCACACTACGTTCCTGCCTACTTCCCTCGCTACTTCCCTCGCCACTCGACGAGTGTATGGCAGGGCTATTAAATAATATTTCGGAATAAATGTTGACAGGTAGGTACGCTATCGTAGTTGTTCTAAGCAGTCGTATGAATAAAACAGCAGTAAAATTGCACTATAGATTTTGCTGCTCAATTAAGGTGTGTGGTGGATAGATTTCGGTATATACCGCCGCGGATGCGCCGCGGCCGGGATGAAGAGGGCATACAAAAGCGGAGCTCTAAAAGACTTGTATCTAGGGCTGTAACACCATCAATTAAAAAGTACAGGTTTTATGCCGGGAATTCGTCGCTGGATGTCGAGTTTGTGCTCTTGTTTTATTATGTATAGTGTATGTGTATAAGTCGTGGAGTCGTGGCCAGATCTTAGAATTGATCACATCACGATGTAGCTGCTCATTTCATGAAATGAAAAATAACAGCTGTCCACATCATGATATGGACTGGCCAGATCAATGAATAAATCAGTCTTATCAGTAGTTCATGTCTATTCCGAAAAAAGTTACTGATAATTACCGAATACGAGTAAAAAATACCAAAATGTATGATGGTAGTAGGTAGCATCACAGAATACCTGGCTGGTGTGGTGGTGTGAGGGGAAAAGCGTACAGACACTAATGTGTATGTAGCTCAAAATATAGGATATAATTGATATCAAGTTAAATGTAATACCGTTCGCTATCGGTTATGGTTATCACGACAACCAACACACCATTCTACTAACTATTACTTATACTGTGACTATGCTACCTACTGAGATGCCCATCAGGACGACTTGTGGTCAGTTAAAGGTCTTCTTAATGGTATCAAAAATCATCAAAAACGCCTCACGTATATAGTGGACGCCCCCTAATAGCAAATTGTGTGTGTGCATGTGTCGTGTCGTGGCCAGAACTGAGAATTGATCACATCGTGATGTGGCTGATCATTTCACGAAATGGTTGCATTTCATGAAATGGAAAATATCATCTGCCCATATAATGATGTGGCCTGACCTGGATCAATAAACTAATCAGCGTTTGACGCTATAATTTAGATAGCTACGCACGGCTGCTGCATGATATCGTCAAACATTAGTGATGATATCGTATCGACTGACTGAGGCGCTAATATAGTTTTGTTTTTGTGATTCATCATGACGGCGAACAATAACAGTAACAAAAAACCGGCCAAGTGCGAGTCGGACTCGCGCACGAAGGGTTCCGTACCATTATCTATAAAAACGGTAATAAAATCACGTTTGTTGTATGGGAGCCCCCCTTAAATAATTGTTTTATTTTTATTTAATTTTCTTTTAAATATGTAACTAAATATTATGTGAGTATTTCAAGTGTCTATCTATTACCGTTATCAATTGCGAGCAAAAACGAGCATAAAAATCACGTTTGTTATATGGGAGCCCCCTTAAATATTTATTTTATTCTGTATTTGTTGTTATAGCGGCAACAGAAATACATCATCTGTGAAAATTTCTACTGTCGAACTATCACGGTTCATGAGATACAGCTTGGTGACAGACGGACGGACGGACAGCGGAGCCTTAGTAATAGGGTTACTTTTTACACTTTGGGTACGGAACCCTAAAAACGAATAATAATGCGGCAATGGAAATCACCTCTCATCTGATAAAGGTTCTTCCCCAGTCGAGCTTGGCAAGCTCTACCTTTCTATCGCCAGAGCCTCTTTCGTTAGTCGGCAGCGTACACCACGTGCAGGTGAGGTTGGCAATTTTCCTCTAAAGATAGTGGGGAGCAACTAACACCCCGAACATGCATTGATATAGTATAAAATTATTACACATAAAAGGGTACATACATAGTATTTTTTTTAATCCGTAGGTAAATTAGAAAAATAAGCGGGCACAAATAGCAACAAACATGTCAAAAGTATTTACTGCCCTATTCACCGCCAAACGTTTTTATTCTGGCGCAGCTAATAAAGTACGAGGCCAAAAATATGTACTTACTAAACATTTCCAAGGAGAACCAAAGAAGAGCGATTTTAAAATTGTCGAAGAAGAACTTCCTGAACTGAAAGATGGAGGTAAGGTAAGGGTGTGGTAAGGGTATTTGATGGCAAAAAGAAATATTTTCTTAAACAATATGAATTTATTTATAACCTACCGCATTTTTTACAAGTTTTTATTTAGTTTATTATTTAAGTTAAATTTGTCCCAATAATCAGTATCCGATTGGTTATTTATGATGAAAGGGCTTTCAGTTCTATTTTTAATGATAACATTATTTAAAAGCTTGTTACAAAAAAAAGTTGTGTATTCTAATTTACTTTTCAGAAATATTGACAGAAGCAGAATACCTCAGTGTGGATCCGTATATGCGAGCCTATATGAGTGCCTACAAGCTGCCTGCAGATATGATTGGCGGGCAAGTTGCAAAGTAGGTACACTCAAATCCACACTAATAATATTAGTAGATAAGTTAAAGTTCATAAGTTTCTATGTTTAGTTTCAATGTATGTAGAACCACAGTATAAGTAATAGTACTTCGTACAGTATGCCACTCCCTGCCGCTCTCTCGTGTCGATGTTGACCTCACCTCTCCTCTGAGACAAATCGGGAACTTTTTGTATGGCGCCGCACGCACACACGCTCATTCGCGCTCTGCACAGACGTGATTGTTTATGTAGTAGTAAACGACGCGACATTTGTATGGAGTGGCCGGGGTGTGGTAGAACTTCATTACTTAACAATTAGTATAGATGCAAGTGTTGGTTGCAGAGGCGGGCTTTGAAGAATCTCTTCCAATCAACCATTGCCCTTGAGTTGCCTGAATGAAATTAATATTGTCGGTGATGAATGAGATGAGATGAGAACAAAACTAATCTATTATTGCACCGATTAATAACATAACGTGAACTAAGAGAAATTATTATCAAACATTTTGGGGTGTAAGTGGTTCATCAACATCTTTGATCCAAAGCCAACTTTACCTCCACGAGGTGCACCCTGCTGACTGACAAACGAAGCTCTTGCGAATAGAGAGATAGGGAGCGCAATTGTAAAAGCTCTGTCTGGGGAATGTACCTACACCTCACAGAAAACCGCAGCCAAATAACATTTCCCTTGAGGGTGTTGTGTTCCTGCGAGTAAGTGAGGTCACCAGAAAGGAAGGAGATGCTGCGATGGTAGCGGGGGTGGCGGCGCGCGAGCGATATTTTATGTTGTGAGCGTTAATATAGGTACGGTCAGTGCTCCACATAAGGCGGGCCGCATGCTTGCTGTCACCCGACGTAGTATAAAAAAATACAAATACATCTGAATATTTTTTTTTATAAAACACTAAATTAAATGAGTTTTTTTTTATTTTGGCACTGACTCCTTGTTAGACCCCACAAGGATTCATTTTTTATTTTTGTCCTCAGGATCATAGCCAGCCGCAACAAGGACTACCCAGTTGGTAAATACGTTGCCGGATCTTTCGGCTGGCGAACCCATACTGTGTGCAATCCTAAGAAGATGACCGCCGCAATGGGCTTTGTGACTTCTTTGATGCCAGACATAAGTCCATATCCCATTTCTCTCGGGTTGGGAGTACTTGGCATGCCTGGGTATTATATAATATAAATAACTTACTTCCTCAACGATTGAAACAGTCGGTACCAATAACTGGGAACTCGTTCCGAAATTGTTTGCTGTTGTTGAAAATGAATTTTTTTACCAGCTTTAATTTAATTTCAACGCGGTGCCTGCATTCAAATCTTGTCACTTCAGTGATATATTATTTCCACTTTGAGCTATGGTATGGGTAACTGGGTATCTGTTGAGTTTACTATGTTCATTCGATATCATAAGGATTTAAGTTATAAGGAAAGATTAATTAATTAAGACATTAAGATTTAAGGAAATTATAAATCGCCATTTTGTGGCGGCCGCCGTATTGTAGGTAATTAAAACGGCGACATTCAGATAATCGGATATTGTCACGAGAACCAAATTAGTTTGTCAATTTTCAGCTCAACAGGACACTGAGAACACAAATTTAACTTGCAAGATTTGATTACAAACACCAAATAAAAGCTTGTATTTATGGTGACGGTATTTTTTTTTCAATAAAATCAATCAAACTCATTATATTATTATCATTATGCTGGTGCTTTTCACGCTCGACTAAATCGAACAACTTCACAACAGCTTTTTAATTGTATCAATAAAAATAATCTAGGTTACAATTAGTTCACGAATAACAAATATGGCATGGGTAGGTATGTAACGTCCGTGAATGCATTCAGGTCAGGCAAATTGTAGCATCGATGTAAATCTTTTAAATGTTATACATATATGAAATTGTAACAACAGAGCTGTTCTCCATTTTTATGATTTCGCATGTTTGAGAGGGGGGCAAACGAGCATGAGGATCCTGACCGAAACCAATCACCACCGCCCATGGAGATCAGCAATACCAAGGGGTCGCCTATCTGTTGCCTGCCTATACTCCTTCCTTTCTTTCTGGTGCCCTCACCCGAAGGTACACAAGAACCCTCAAGGGAATTGTCATTTGGCTGCGGTATTCTGTAAAATGGTGGTACTTCCCCAGTTGGACCTTAAAAAATATGCTAAGCCCTACTACCCCCCTTTTTGCCAGACCCTCGTTTGTCAATCAGCGGGGTGCACCACGCTGATAATTCATTGATCTGGCCATGCCATATCATGATATGGTCAGCTGACATTTTCCATTTCATGAAATACAACCATTTTATGAAATGATCGGCCACATCATGATGTGATCGATTCTAAGATCTGGCCAAGACACGTCATCGTCATCATCATCATCATCATCATTTACATATTTATTTTCAAAATAAAGTAGGTACATTAAAGTTTGTTTTGGAATGTATACCCTCGACTTCACAGGAGGATCGCATATTAGGGTGAAAAGCATTTGGGAAGGCCTATAGCTAGCAGTGTCTCGATACACGTTGATTAAGATGATGATTATACATTACATTAAAGTTCAATTGTATATAATTTGTCTTTCATATACAAAAAAGAATCAGCGGATGGGAATTCATTTGGGCGGTAGGTTAGGGCTGATGACGACTGTAAATAAAGCTAGTTTAAAAAAAGATTTTTATAAGGTTAGGTAATTTGCTGTTTTATCGCATGAAGTTTTAGAAATTAGTCGAATTTCGTTCAAAATAGCAATTATATCATGATGTGTAAGTCATATATAGTCGTAAAGTCGTAATAAGTATATGGCAAGTGATCTTAATACCTACCGTTTTCCAGGAATACGGCGTATTTCGGACTGCAGGAGATATGTCGACCAAAAGCTGGTGAAACAATTGTAATCACCGGTGCTGCTGGGGCCGTCGGCTCCCATGTGGGTCAAATAGGCAAAGCACTAGGTAAGACAAGTTCAATACCTATTCTTTTACACCTAAGACAAATTTATAGTAAAACTAAAAAGTAAGCTATCATTACCTACAGAATAAGCGCCTTTATTATATGAGAGGGGGACCTGTCACCTGATGGAAATCAATCACCACCTCCTATGGAGATTAGCAATATCAAAGGGTTGCCGATCCGTTGCCAGCCACTTATTTCTACTCCTTCCTCTCTTTCTTTCTGGTGATCTCACTCACTCGCAGACACAACAACCCTCAAGGGAATTGTTATTTGGCTGTGGTATTCTGTGAGGTGGAGATACTTCCCCAGTCGGGCAGCTTAAAAAATACGCTATGCCCTACCTCTCTTTTCGCCAGAGCCTCGTTTGTCAGTCATCAGGGTGCACCACGTGCAGGTGAGGTAGGCTTTGGTTCAAAGATGTTGATGAACCACTTACACCGCAAAATCTGATTATTTAAAAAAAAGACCCATATTGGCATGTTTCTTTCAAGCATTTCTTCTTCGCCAATGGTCAATACCGAAATACTAGTAGATAAAAAAATTACAAAAAAAATAATATTACTAATAAAAATGTGTGAAACGTGTTTAACAAAGTGCTCACAAGGATCTAATAACAGAATAAATAATTTCATTACTTTTCATTTCATTATATTCTAATCCTAAAATCTTAACTGGAACTACTGCGCTACTGCTTAAAAAGAAATGCGTACTTAGTACCTTTGCAATATAAATACTATCACCACTACCCACCACCAAAGAGGATTTATATCTACTATATTATTAATTCTCTTTTCCACCACTTACAGGCTGTCGTGTAGTGGGATTTGCTGGCACTGATGAAAAATGTGAATATTTAGAAAAGGAGCTGGGTTTCGATCGCGCTTTTAACTATAAGACTGTCAATATCCGAAATGCTTTAAGAGAAGGTGCTCCTGATAAAGTGGATTGTTACTTTGATAACGTATGTATCTACTGGTTTACACTTATAGAATAAAATGGGGCAAGTAGGAAGGAGTACATTGCGGCGATACCAGTACGACAAGGATAGTAGCCATGAAATTAGTAGTCAATATACCGCTACGCCCCCGATTTCTACTCTATCCTCTTGGAGTCGGGTAGAGTGAAATAATAAAAAGAAACATGTGAACGGTGTAAAGGCAAAAAGGACTATGCATCTAATCGTAGAAAACATGAAATAAAAGGCTCTTCTGTAAAGTACCACACAGACTAAGATAAAAGCGATCAAGTGCGTGACAGGCCATGCACAGCGTTAGGGCACAGTATAAGTAATCGTACGTTAGGGTTCACATTATTTCGTCTAAATCGATCGCATTGTGAATTTTGTTATATTGAAAAAATGACATGTTTTGTGGTTTTACGCTTTAAACGGCCTTTAAGCTTTAAAGCTCAATATTTCGCAAACGAAGCCTTGAATCGAAAATGGTGTTCACATACCTGCAGCATTTTTGAAAGACCTATACAACGATACCCAACACCATAGGATAGCCAAGGAAAAAGAAATAAATCCCCACATTACGTGAAGAGGAGGTATCTAAGTACACTAAAAAAATATTGTTTCAGATTTTTCACCGTCTTGTCAGCATAATTAATATGTAACTACACCCACACCAAATTTCAGCTATCTAGTATTAATAGACTCTGAACTAAGCCGCGGACGGACGGACGGACTGACAGACATACGGACACGGCGAAACTATATGCTATAAGGGTTCGTTATTTACCACGAAACTCTAAAAAGTAGGTACTAGTTTTCTACCTTATTTGCTGCATCAGTAAGTTTATGTCACTTGCGGTTCCAGGTTGGCGGCGAAATAAGCTCAACCATAATGAATTACATGAACAAAAATGGTAGAGTCGCAGTTTGTGGATCTATATCCTCATACAACGACACTACACTACCAAAAGGTAAAGAATTGAAGTACATTTTTACTCTTACTTTTTTGTGAAGATTGATTTTTTTTTATTTTTTGCATGTTGTGCATTTTATTTTGTGGGTAGTGAATGAGACTAGACTAGCGAATGTCACGATAGAGACATACGGAGCGAGCGAGCGAGACATACGGAGCGAGTGAGCGAGACGGTGCACACAGATTTTTTTTTGAGGTGATAACTTATAAATCGATGAACGCTGGCTGTACGCACGAAAAAGCATGACTCATTGTCACGGCCCGCCTGAGCCGAGTGTGCAAGTGAGAGCGCGGAACAAGCGATAGAGAGGCACGATCGGCCTAAGCGTACCGGCTTGTGACGCTCTCTCAAGATCTCTCTTTCACCCCATCGGCCAATGTTTTTTATGCCGTTATCAGTGTTATCACGTAAAATTATCGTCCGTAAACCGACTTTACAGACAACCAATGTTTTTTCATAGTTTTCTATTTTTCTCTTGTATTGTATTTGTAAGAGATTTTTCTCTTGTATTTGAGATCTTTGAGAAATATTTACAAAGATACAAACTACAACTACTTATTTAGTGAGCAATATAAGTGAAAAGCTAAAATATAGTTTTTCTTTCAGCAGCAGTCATCTCGTCCTATACGTATCGTCGATTCTCCGTTGCTTTTACGTAATATATATTTTTTTCTTTTCAGTTACAATTCTGCAGCCAGCGATAGTATTTAAAGAACTAATGGTTGAAGGATTTTTGGTAACACGGTGGGGCGACCGTTGGGAGGAAGGCATTAATGCCAATTTGTCCTGGTTACGCGAGGGAAAACTTAAATATGAAGAGAAAATATATCACGGCTTTGATAATATGGTAGACGCATTAGTTGGCATGCTACGAGGGGAAAATACCGGCAAAGCGGTCGTTAAAGTGAAATAAACCTGTAAACAAAATATACCTATTTCATTGATCACTTGTGCCAAGTGCTCAATGAAAACTATAATTTTTATTTTGTGTTATAAAAAAACTAATATGGCTGTGTATTTATTAAATTCTATTTGCATTAATTAAACGATATATGGTCATTTGATTTCAATTTCATGCATGTGGTACCTAATGAAGTGAATTGGGGCTTCTTTTTTCTCACCGAAATTTTTGATTCCAAAAATAGATATTAAGAAGTTAATGACAAACATAAGCTCAAGCCCAAGTTTAGTCGGGAGAGCTTTAGGGATTTCTACCGGCTAAGCTAAACACAATGACTATAAATTTAACCTGAAATTTGGTTTTGGCAATCAAAAAATCCGAGGGTAATCAGATTGAGTTTCGTCGGTAGGGTCTCTGGTGTCAGACTGACTACTGTTGTTTTGCATATCACACAATAAACCCAAAAATAATGTAATGGAGATGGTGTCACTTCAGTTAGATTAGATTTTTTTTCAATACCATGTATATAGACAAGGATATACGAGACGAGCCCTTCTGATGTGATGTGAAGTGCTAACGTGATGATAAACACAGTATACTTAGTAGTAAATTATTATGGGGGGCAGCCAGGGTGCCAGCCAGCAGGTGAATTTTTCCATTTTTCAAAATATATTTCTCTGGCAAGTTGGCCAAGACTTAAATAATAATAATTTAATTAGTTTGGTGTTATCAAAAATAGCTGAATTTGATCTGTAATGATGGACTGCTATGCCTACTTTAGTATTGTAATTACTTAATAGGTTGATGACGCCACACTGTGACTCACACAGTAGAAATATAAGATGCAAAAATTCGTCAGCAACACAAACCTTCCTGGTAGCTCAGTTGGAAGAGCACTCGACCGGTCATCGAGAGGTCGTGGGTTCAAATCCCACCTAGGAATAGTAGCTGAATTTTTCAATTTTTCAAAAAACATATTTAGTCTGGGAAAGTTTACATGTGACTAATTTCTAGATAACAGAAACGTAATGGTAAATAAATATGGCATAGTGGACAAAGGCCTTTGCCTTTGTTCACTACAAACGACGCTGTAAGTACTTACGTATTGTCATAGGTAATACCTAAGTACTTAAAGCGTCACAAAGGACAAATAATTTATTTATTTTCATTAAGTATTAAATGTACTGTCTGTGGCATAATTTCATTTACCCATAATTATATTTTATCGTCATGGGGGCGGCGGGGGTGCCTAATCACACAGAGTGGTATTTGGTTCATAACGTTATCATAATGTCACAAACAATTTTCATTTTAGGTAGGTGGCCTGTTGTTTACCATATGTATTGCTTGTTATATTCAAAGAGTCCTTCCATTAGGCATAGGTTAAATTCTTCAAATGACTTGCTTAGTCAAAACTGTCAAAAGGCGATACCGTAATCAGCGTCATGAATCTGATATTCTGATGTCACAAAACAAGTTCTTGCAATAAGCCAACGATCTGATAAAGAAAACTGCAAAGCAAAATATAATTTCAAATTACATTTTTCCTGTAAGTAACTTCGATATTTTAAACGGGATTACTGGCGTCCCAAAATAAAGTGTGCATATAAAAGCTATTGGAACTAGAAAAGAAATCCCATTTGAAGTTTTTCAGATGATTTGTTAGAATGACTAGGCAAAAATATATATATAATACATAAATAATATAATATACTATAATATATAAGTAGTTGCTTTAGAAAGTTTAACATTATATAATTATTAAATAAAACATAGATTGTAACAGTTACGTGCATAACTTACTTTATAATGGCTTTTTAACACTAAATACCACACTGTGCATCATTAGAAGGAGGGCTGGATTTCCACCATCTATCATAGTTGATGATGAGTTCAATCGATCTACGTAGTGAAATGGTAATAAAATTAATGGCCGATGTCATTAAATTACACGGTATACTGGAACTGGATATTAATTATATATGTTAGTACACTTAGCACCTAATGCCTTCCGGATTTAAGAGTTTTTTCTTATGATCTGTCGTATATATTCTTCTCTTCAGTATTTCCCAACAACAACAATACTTACTTTTAGCTATAATTTGCATTAAATATAATATAACATAAAAAAATGGGAGGAGTAATAAAAGTACCTATTGTAAGTTTTTTCTTAGTTATCTAGGTACTGGACATATGTACGAACATGCGTTTCGCTTATATTTTCTTATTCTACACCTCCCTCTTCCAAACCCACCTATTTCTTCTCTTTTACCTCATGAGTACTATTACTTATACGCTTATACTGTGCTTATACTCAAATTTCACATCAAATTTCAGTTTACTTTAGTAGTTTTGATTCCAAATTAAAACAATGTTTTTCCTCAATGAAATCCCGTCATGCTATTATTTTTTCTATTGCCCCTTTTGCCTTTTTGGCGTTCGCCTATGGTTAGGGATTTTTTTTTGCTTCTACCTTATGATTAAATTTCACATATCCAACTAATGGTTTTGATGTTAAGTTAGTTACATTTGTAGGCATCCCATGCCATCTTTCCTGTCTTTCCTCCCTCTATGGACTTTGGTATTCATATTTTGTTCTTTCTCAATTTTCCTATATTCCGCGTCTTCACGTCACGCCACGAAGTAATATAACTAGTTGATTCATAAGCGTTTATCGTTAAGGTCGAAGATTTAGATCAATTCATGCTCTGCAATAGAATTATTGTGTATGTCACTACGACAGATCCAATAGAGATGAGTAAGGAGTAAGTTAGGCGAAAGAAATTAGCCATGTTGAAGTAAATAGGCTTCGACTGAATCAGATCTCGTAGTTCGGTAGCTGCATCTCGCAATTTTTCACCTAAAATAAAAATAAAAACATTCAGTTTGTCGAAAGTTAGTCGTAGTCGTCGCTCGCAACTTTGTGACTCTCTCTAAGTCTCTACCCATCTTGCTCAGGCATATTTTCTATACAAAATACATAAAGTAGAAGTCAAGAGATCCGCGACGACACGAAAAAAAGTTCACGTCCGATTGTTTTGTCCGATCGATCGGACAAAACAGTCGGACCCAGGTGACAAGGAGGGAACTTTCCGTCCGCAAGTCCGCAGAAATATAAACATAATTTTTTATATCTTTGTGTGTAAGTATAAATTGATGAGGATCCCTTAACAGAATATAGGTACATATAGTACCTACGTACCTATCATCGTCCTCAACCCTTAATCATCCAACTGCTGGGATCGGGCCTCAATCGAAGGGGTTTAGAGCATACTCTACCACGCTGCTCAACTGCAGTTTGGCGGATCCTACATACCTTCCTATGTTTATACAAATAAAATATTAGGTAACGTAAACTAGCAGGAAAGCATATCAACCAACGTTCGGCACTTTGACAACAGATTTTTTTAATTTCTATTTCTTTGAATAGAACATAATTATTTAGGTATGTATCAGAAAATTTACATAAATATATTAAAAAAATGACACAACGACAAGTATATAAAACGATTGGCAACGCTGCCAGCAACAATAGTTGATTGACTATAATACGATCCACACCAACTGTGACTACAGTCTACAGTTGGTGTGGAAACAAACTGTCGGATGACGTTGACTTATTCATTCTACTATCGATCGACGGTCGATCGATTGGAAGAAAAATCATAAGATCATATTGGCTTCTGGGTTGTATTTTAGTGTGTATCCATATCGCCAAGTAGATAATATTACTTACACTGTGCTATCGCAGGACTCTTGTAATATTATAATGATATGCCCTGTGCGAGTTAAATTTTGGAACAACTTACTTGGGTTCTTATTGAAGAGCATGTGGTCTATCAAGACGAGAGCCCTCTCTCTCTGTCTGTAGACCAGCTCGCAGTGGTGCACCAAGCTGACGAGCACCGCCACGCACATCAACAGTCGTATGATATTCGCGATTGCCGGAAAGTAGCCGGAATAGTATATTGTACGCTGATAAAGAAAATGTATTACAGCTGGAGACATTAAATTAGCATACTATATAACAAGGATAAATAATACTTTATCCTATTATCATAACATTTTAATAAATACTACTAATTAAAAAATGAATTAAACCAAAACTAAGCCTCTGCCACAGAATAATATACTCTACTGTCGGTTACATTGCAAAGCGCATCCCGGCCGCTCCAAAGGCGGCCTTATTGCTGAGAGCAAACTTTTCAAGGCAACTGTTGAGAATGCGTAATAGCTTACGAGTCAAGGGTGCGATATTCGAGCGTTGGAGCCAAAAGATAGACCGTTTACTAGATTGGAATTTTATTCAGATACCAAAGTTAAACTAGTAGAGATATTTACAAGTACTAACTTAACACTAGGTACTATATATACGCGTCGACGGCGGGCGGTAGCGGAGAGCGTGCGCGCGGGCGCGCTCTAGTAATGTTTTCGGACGACTGCGCTCCACAGATTCAAATGCCACCCTCCGGTTGTCGGGGCGCGGGGAAAACTCCGCCCCGCGCTGTACGGTGGCAACGCCGCTTGTACCGTCAACACCTATCCATAAAAGGTAATAACAAACCACTGGATTCGTCTTGGAGCGACCTCTCCAACACATTTCCTTATATGGTCATGACAGACCACTGGAGTCGTCTTGGAGCGATCTCTATGCGCAACATCCTCCCGCCGTGCACGTGCAACGTGCATTGAATAATCTACGTGTGGCGCGTTGTCTAAGTCGCTCCAAGCAGGCTTCCAGTCACCATTTCCGGGGCAGTCCCACTACTGGGTTGGGAATGCTCCGGAATGGCGGCGTTAGTGAAAACTGACATTATCGAGTCCTAATTAATACATTAGGGTAGCTGCCTGCACACTCCACTCTGCTATAAATAATTGGTGCGGCCACAGTGTATGTGCAGACAGCGCCATCTACAAACTGACTAATTTACAATTTACCTATTACATTACATTCTGAAGCAAATCTCTTAGAGATTGATATGTTTATAGATATTTGTTTATAATATATATATTTTACTGCTAAGGGTAGTTGCTTCGTCGCCCCACTCTGCCATCAATAATTTCTACGCCTACAGTGTGCTTCGAAGCAACGCCAACAATTACTGAGTTAGTCTGTACCTTGGATAAGACCTAAGGACAGAGACAATTTGGCAGTCTGTTGGATGAATCTGATTATTTACACCTAATAATGATAAATTACAGCCAGAATTTAATTACTCGGATAGAAACAGCAAATTATATTATCTATGAACTTTCCAATTTTATTATTTTTAAACAAATGCGATTTCCCATAAATTCCATCCATATTTATACAATTCGACAGTGCAAGACAAAGTGCAATTAATAATGTGACTGTATGTGCATGTACATTAATTATCCCGAGGTACATTACTTGTTGGTATTACGATGAGACGCTTGACCGGCCTACGCATGATTCCGTTTTTTGTCATTATGTCTACGACTCTCACGACCCCGTCCTTGCCGGGGTATAAACGCTCCACCCTGCCCTTCAGCCACACGTTTCTTGGTGCGTTGGAGTCCATGACGATGACTACATCGCCTTCCGTTATCGTACCGCCGCGCCCTTGCGGCTCCCGCCGATGTTGCAGAGTGGGGAGGACCTCCTTTGTCCACCGTTGCCAAAACAAGTCTGCCAGTCTTTGTGCTGCTCTCCAGTGTGAGCGTCTCAATTCATCTATCCTGGTGAATGATCCTGGGAGTGGTACTCTGCCTGGGCCTCCTAACAAAAAATGATTGGGTGTCAATGCTTCATCGTCTCCTGCTGACACTGACACATGGCTTAATGGTCGAGAATTCACGGTGTATTCTACTTCCGTAAGTAATGTATGCAGTACGTCTTCGTGCGGGTATCGTTCGTGTAACGTAGTAGCTAGTGCGGTCTTCACTGTTCTCACCATCCTTTCCCATGCACCACCCATGAACGGCGCCCCAGGAGGTATAAAATTCCATTTGATATGTCGTATGTCGGCTTCACTCTGCGTCGACTGTAAGGCTGCTCTGCGGAGTTCAGCTTCTGCCCCTCTGAAGTTGGTGCCGTTGTCACTCCATATTGATTCTGGAGAACCCCGACGGGCCATCATGCGACGTAACGCCAGGATGGCGGCATCTGTAGACAGGGAGGCGGCCACTTCTAAGTGTATGGCGCGTGTGGTCAAACAAGTGAATAATGCCACGTAGCGTTTCTCTTGTCGTCGAGCTACTGTGACCGATACTGGACCAAAGTAGTCCCATCCTACATGGGTGAATGGACGATTGTGGTGAGCTAGCCGACACGCCGGTAAATCCCCAGTAAGTGGCTCTGCGGGTACGGCCCGTCGGAGGCGACAGAGCTGGCATTGCTTGATGACAGTTCTAACAGTAGGGCGTAGACGTATCACCCAAAAGCGCTGTCGGATCTCATTGACGACACTCTCGACTCCACTGTGATGAAGTCGTCGGTGCACCCAGTCTATGTATAATCTGCTATATCTATGTTCGCCGTCCAGGATAGCTGGGGCCAACCCTTCCTCCGATATCCCCGCTGCCGCTGATATTCGTGAACGTAATCTCAACATACCGTAAGAATCCATAACGAGAGAAAGTTGATGTAGACGACTGTTAGTGGGTACAGTTCTCCCGCCGGTAAGTTCTCGTAGTTCTATGGGAAAGTTATCTTCTTGACTAGCACGAATCCATAATTGTTCCGCACGTCGGGAAAACTCGCCCAATGGAAGATAGGTCCTCTCAGAAATCGGCTCCGATCTGCGCGAGGCGCTACGGTGTCGTGCCCGTGTGTGTGAGGGAGGCTGTCTCTTCCACGTCGGGTCATCGTCTGGTGTCGGTTTGGTCCGCCGTCGAGTGGTCGCGATGACTTGCAGTCTGCATAGTTCTGTGAATTGTAGGACGCGGGCTGTGGCGTGGATGAGTCGTAGCCAAGAAGAAAAGCGGGTTATGTCGGGCAGGGCTTCGCGTAGGCAGTGTGCTTTGTTGGTCGTGGTTGCTGTGACACGCTCCTCTCCCGTGGCGATAATATTATCAACCGGGGCATGCTCACGTGGCCATGAGAGTTCGTCGTCGTACAGGAATCGTGGGCCGTGAAACCACCGATGATCAGCTGCGAAGTCACGAGGTACGTCACGTGTAGCGTCGTCTGCGCAGTTGTGTATGGAAGGTACCCAGCGCCACTCAGCGCCGGCGGCTGCGGTTGTTTCCTCCAGCTCCGCCACTCGATGTGCGACGAAGGGTTTGAACGACCGCGCGCCTGCGCGCAACCACGCGAGCACGGTGCGTGAGTCCGACCAGAAGATTTGACGCTCCGGTTGCCTGTCGTGTTGCTCGGTGACAGTCCGCGCCAAGCGCCCGCCGATCACCGCAGCCTGCAATTCAAGCCTAGGTATAGAAACAATTCTTACCGGGGCTACACGACCTTTAGCCGCCGCGAGCGAAACACTGACTTTGCCTTCTCTATTTACTGATCGCCAATAGGCTGCCGCTGCATAGGCATGTTCGCTCGCGTCGACGAATGTGTGCAGCTCCAGCTGTTGAGCATCGCTGAATCCCGAGAGTTGACGGGGAATTGTTACTGATTTTAAATTCTGTAAAGCCGTTAGCCACCTATGCCACTTGCATTTCAAGTCGTCTGATAGTTGATCATCCCAGTCTATACGCGAACGCCACGAATCTTGTAATATACGCTTTGCCTGCACTGTGACAGGGGTGGCCAACCCTAACGGGTCGTATAAAGACATCGCTATTTTTAATAACTGTCGTTTCGTTACAGATTCTTTAAAATAATCAGAATTTATGTTCCTGAAGTTGAAGGTCAAGGTGTCATCGGAAGTACGCCAGACAAGTCCTAGAACTTTCTCCTCCTTGCTCAGGGGGACCTCCTCTGCCGATGTCGCTTCAGCAGTCAGGGCGGCGACTACCATAGGCTCGTTCGACGCCCACTTCTGCAGCACGAAGTTGCCTCGCCTGTGCACCTCATCTACCGCTCGTGACACCTGAATCGCTTCTTCAGTGTTGTCGAAACTCTGTAAAAAATCATCCATATAGTGATTTTTCAATATTGGCACTACTGCTTCAATTTTATCTGTGGCATGCCTGCGAGCATTATAATCTTTGACAAAAATGGCTGTGCTAGGGGACGAGGTAGCTCCAAACAGTAGAGCTTTCATCCGATATTCCGTCAATGGATGTGTCGGGTCTGTACGCCACAAAAAGCGTAGTGCGTCCCTATCTTCCACGCGAATCTGTATGCGTAAGAACATGTCTTTTATATCAGCTGTTATGGCTACCTTCCTTTGTCTAAATCGCATAAGCACTCCTATAAGAGAGCGTAATAAGTCAGGGCCTGTATACAGGTAGTCGTTTAGGCAGACACCTTTGGTGCGAGCTGCTGCATCATGTACTACTCTGACCTTATCGGGCTTGGATGGGCTTATTACTGGGAAATGAGGTAAATACCAAGTGTGTCCCTTAGGCGGGGGTAACGGGGCCCGCTCGGCATACCCATTGTGTAGCATAAGAGCTATCTGTTCGGAGTATTTACTTTTCAGTGTGGGGTCTCGCTGAAATCGCCTCTCCAGACCCTGTAGACGGCTTACTGCACTGTCGTAGTTATCAGGAAATTCCTTACCTTCCTCCTTCCATAACAATCCGGTCTCATAGCCCCCTTCTGGACGAGGGCGTGTCGTGTTTTCCAGGATTTTCATAGCCTTGGTCTCTGGATCCGCCTGCGGATAGCGCGGTTCCACCCCTATTGATTCCAAACTGAAGTATTCCTTTAAGAGTTGATCTAGTGAGATGTCACTACTCATCTGGGTGCAACGTTCCGTTCGACGTGCTAATGTTGTGCGCAGGTGATAGCAACTTTGACCATGCAGGACCCAACCTAAGGGGGTTCTGGATGCGACAGGTTGATGTGTGTTACCTTTACGCACCTCCGACGCTATCAGCAAGCTCCAATTGTCCTGCCCTATCAGGATGGTGGGCGTGCCCTTATCGTAGACCAATTGACTCGCTATATCTACTAAGTGTGTGCAGTTCGTTAGTGCAGCTATGGGTACCGATTGTGATGAAATATTAAGACGGTCTATGGTACGCGCTTCCATATCCAGGCGGGTATCTAGGTGTCGTCCTTGAATGCTTACTGATACGCGTTGCGAGTTACCGGCGTCTATATTAATTCCCCCTACACCTTCTATATAAAAGGGTTCACTGGGGCCCACTGCGCCCACTCGCTGAGCCATTTCCGACGTAAGTAATGTTACAGTCGAACCGTCGTCCAAAAGAGCATATGTTTCTACTTTACCCAAAGGTCCTGACAACGTTACTGGCAGTACTTTCAACATCGTCTGCAGATGGCCAGGCGGTGTCCATGCTGAGGCGACTGCTGTAGCATTCGGCTGCACGCTGTTTGGAGCTGCGTGGTGCGTCTGGGCGCGCTCGTCCGTAGCTCCCTCCGCACGTTGATGCGTCCCGCCATACCCCCCGTGGAGCAGCCTGTGGTGGTAGTAAGTGCAGCCAGGAGCCGCACACTTTTGACCCTTACATCGGTGTTGCCACGTTCTCTTCTTTAAACACCTGAAACATAATTTATTTTTTCGTGCTATGTCCCACCTTTCACTCACCGGCACAATGGTGAATGTGGGACACGCTGTAATTATATGCCCTTTTGTACCACATGCGGCACATGCACTCGTCTGTGAATCGCCATTAGATTTTGTAGTATGTACTCTAGGCCCGGGGTGACTCCGGTGCCTCACGTCAACCATTATCTCCGATCTAGCGTGTCGAGCATTTAAGTCTGCTTCGCGTTTTAAGAACTGTCCTAATATTATTAACCCCGGTTGTGACGGACCGGCCTCCGATTCGTAGTCGAACCATCTGCTGCGCAGAATCGGTGTCAATCTGTCGACTAACCCATTTAAAAGCTCTGGACTGTATAAATATTCCGGCCTCTCTAATGCCCGTACGGCGGCTATAATATTTGTTACTTTTGACGCAAACATACAAATTTCCCTTGGTGAGTCGGTTAACTTAGGTAAGTGCCTTAACTTATCTAATTCATACATGATAAGGGCGTGTGGTCGCCCAAAACGAGCCTCTAAACTGTCAATTATTTCTTTCGCTGTCGAGCCTAGAAATAACCCCCGGACGGCGTCCATAGCTGTGCCCTTCAACGATTTTCTTAAACGGGCTATATTTTCGGTATCAGTGTAATCGGAATAAGATTCTGTGAACGCTCTTTTATAAAAAAGCCAATCAGAAGGTGACCCGTTAAACAGTGGTAAATCGTATACATACCTTCTAGGCGTGGGGTTTGTCCCACGTACTACCTCTAAGAACGCTGTTGCGAATTCTCTAAACGACGGCTCGTCGCCGCCTTGATGTCGCTGTGGCGCCGCTTGGTTTGCACGCTCGGCCGACGTCGCTGCGGCTCCACCCGTGGACCGCGTTGTTGCCGGCGTGCCCCGTTGTCCCGCTTCCCATGCGTCTTCTGTCCCGCTGCTGGCGTGGTTGCCCGGTGCGTACGCCTCCGACGCGTCGGGCATACCGGTGTCGTAATCGAGCTGTGGTGCTCCCTCCCCTGTCGCCAAATGACTAGGGAACACAGGGCCCGATGTTGTCGCCGCCGCTTCGCAGCCGTCGTATTTCACATTACACTCAAGTTCTAACACTGCTAACCGCGCCGCCGCGAGTTCCAACCTAGCTTTCGCCAACGCTCGACTATCTGCCCCAGTCGCACCCTTAACTGCCTGTCCCATCGTGGTCGGTGTCACGTCGACTGCTACGCCGAGAAGCGGTGTCTGTAGGGGCGGTGTCTCCGACGCCGTGCCTGACGCCGGCTGCCCAGTCTCCGCTTCTGTTGCCGACTGTGCGGCCGCTGCGTCTGTAGCCGCCGGCAGCCCTCTCGTGTCCTTGTCAGCCTCTGATCCTTCTTGCCCCATACTTCTCGTGAGCACCATTTACACCGACCACCACTATGTAAGTAACTACGCGATATCTCCCGGCTCAATACGCGATCCGGCTCGAAGTGACCAACGTTGTTGAGAATGCGTAATAGCTTACGAGTCAAGGGTGCGATATTCGAGCGTTGGAGCCAAAAGATAGACCGTTTACTAGATTGGAATTTTATTCAGATACCAAAGTTAAACTAGTAGAGATATTTACAAGTACTAACTTAACACTAGGTACTATATATACGCGTCGACGGCGGGCGGTAGCGGAGAGCGTGCGCGCGGGCGCGCTCTAGTAATGTTTTCGGACGACTGCGCTCCACAGATTCAAATGCCACCCTCCGGTTGTCGGGGCGCGGGGAAAACTCCGCCCCGCGCTGTACGGTGGCAACGCCGCTTGTACCGTCAACACCTATCCATAAAAGGTAATAACAAACCACTGGATTCGTCTTGGAGCGACCTCTCCAACACATTTCCTTATATGGTCATGACAGACCACTGGAGTCGTCTTGGAGCGATCTCTATGCGCAACAGCAACCTTAGGGTAACGAATTTGTACATGGAGTGGGCAGGATTCGCAGATCAAAAGAAATTAATGAAAACTATAAGTATAGTAATATTATGACAATCATTATTAAGTATACACGAAGATATGTAAAACTATCATTGATAAATAAATTGTATAATATATACATATAAGTAATACATACTTAAATACACAATACATAAATAACAATGTATACATATTAATACACACATAAAATATTATACAATCAATAGTGTTGGTTACACATACATTACAAATTTAAATTAACACATGAACATACATAATAATATATAAGCATATCAAAGTCCTAGGAAATGATTTTTTACTTGTCCTTTAAAAGCCTCTAAAGATTTTGCATTTGTGATGGCGATAGGTAAAGTATTCCAGAGCCTAATAGCCTGGACAGTAAAAGACTGATCGTAAAATTTTGTGGAATGAGTTGGAACTGAAAGAGTAAGGTTTTCACATGAGCGAAGAGATAAACTATGGAAAGAAGAGGAAAACTTGAAGCAGTTTTTGAGGTAAGATGGAGCTCTATGATCAAATAGAATGGTATAGAGGAAAGAAAGAATATGCATGTCACTACGCTGGCGAATGGAAAGCCATTTTAACTGTTCTTGGTAGCTAGATATGTGGTCATATTTACGCAGGCCAAAGATAAACCAGAGATTCTGAAGTCGCTCCAGTTTATTGACTAGGTCCACATTGAGGTCAGGATAAGAGACATCGGCATAGTCAAGGATGGGAAAAAGGAGGGATTGTGCACAACACAACACAAACACAATTTTAGTAGCAGTAGGTAGGAAATTTCTTAGACGTCGAAGTGATGCAGAAGCGGCAAAGATCTTCCTGCTAACCTCACCAACATGAGACCTCCATGAGAGCGTGGAGTCAAAAATGACTCCAAGATTTTTGACCGTACCACTGAAAGGGATGCAGATACCATCGAATACAACCTGCGGGATTTGAGATACATCCAACCTAGAAATAAACGATGGGCTGCCTATAATAATTGATTGTGTCTTCGACGGATTAACTTTGAGTCCAAAGCGCCTACACCAAGACGAGATCTCTTTTAAATCGGCATTCGTTTCTGTAACAGCCTGTAAAATATTGTCAGGTAAGGCCTGCGAATATATTTGTAAATCATCTACATAAAGGTGGTAGAACGAAGAAAGCTTGTGAGTTATAGAGCTAATAAAAATAGCAAATAGTAGAGGAGAAAGCACGCCACCCTGCGGCACGCCAGCAGTTGTATCACACCAGTCAGAGTAAGAATGATCAACTTTAATACGCTGCCGACGCCCGTACAGGTAATTATGAAACCAATCAAACACTGATGGAGATATGTTAAGAGAAGAAAGGACTCCAAGCAAAATATCAAAATCGACAGCATTAAAGGCGTTGCTAAAGTCCAGAAGGGTCAAAACTGTGAGCTGTTGTTTTTCCATAGCACATAATAATATCCTCAGATATCTTGACCAAAGCAGTAGCCGTACTAAGACCAGGTTTAACCTAAGTTATAAAGACTATTGGAAGTACGGAAGGTACTTAACTGCTAGTGGACTAGCCGCTCTAACACTTTGGACAGAAAAGGCAATATGGAGATAGGACGGTATTCACTGAGTGAAGAAGGACGAATCTTTTTGGGTAAAGGAAGGATTTGGGCTTCCTTCCAGCATTTGGGAAAGTATCCAGATGAGATAGAAAAATTGAGGATTCTCGTTAGGATAGGGACCAGGATATCAATTAAAGGAATGATCATTTTACGGCTAATGCAGTCACCTCCAATGGCATCAGATGTGATGGATAGTATGCTTCTCTTAACACCACATTCAGTGAACACATTTATTTAGTAGTATGGAGATTTTTTGTTATACCACTCATGAACTAAAACAAATGTAGAATTACTTTAATGGTACAGTTATGTAATAGTACTATATACTAATGGTAAGCAGCTACCGTAGCCTATAGAGGCTATTGTGGCATTATGTAGTGTTGCTAGACTTCAGTTGTGTGTGTTATGAAGAAAGCCATAGGGGAGACCGAGGGGATTTGAAACAAAGGTGATTTGAAACAATACCAATTTCTCGAAACTTAAAACCGTTAGCGAGTTGGCAATGTCGTTTTTGAACCACTTCCCTCCGCCCGCTGACGTGTCAGTTCGCGTCAGTAGCGTAAGTCGTCCGTTTGTGGAGTTCTGCGTGCCATGTGACAAAATCGTGAAAAGTAACTTTTTAATGCTTTTTTACGATGCTTATATTTGGATAAGGGTTTTGTATTTTGGTTTAAGTTATATATGTTTCGAAACTCGAAAGCTCATTAACTAAAGATTTATTATATATATTTGATATAATTGATTTCTGCGTATTTGCTTCTTGATTGTGGATTATATAAAAATTGGGAGGTTTTTTCTTAGTGAGGAGATTTGAAACAGTTGAAACAGACTGTTTCAACTCTCCTCGTTTTCATTTTTATATCAGAAAGCTGTTAATAAGTAACGGACAGAAATTTATATATTTTTTTTGTTGATTTAATTTGTTTAGTTTAAATTAATCAAACAAATTAATTTTACGACTAAGACTTTACTAAGTACATTTAGCTAGTTTAGCATCTGATTATTGTATTAGACCTGTAGTTACCTACTTAACTGATATATCAGTACAAAATATTAATATAAAAGTTTGTTTCGTATTGAAAAGTTTTATTTTAATAAAGACTTTAATTATATATAAATATTTGTATTGTACAGCTCTTAATACTCCTCAAAAATCATATGTTTCAACTCTCTTCGACCCCTGTTTCATCATACCTTGGTAAGAGGGCAGTTGAAACAAGTTGACTTGTTTCGGTTAAGTCGAATTTTCACCACAATATTTAACGCTCACAGTTTTTTTATGTCAGTCATTCGCAAGTGTAAAGAATGTCCTATCGATTAGTACTAATATCATACGATTTCTGTCTATAGTATTTGGTATATGAAACAAAATGTCAAAATTGTTTCAACTCCCCTCGGTCTCCCCTACTGCAGTAGCTTAGGAAAACCTTAGCAGGTTCATTACGAACTACCGATCAGAATCCACCATAAGATTATGAAATATACGACCAATCTGATTCCTTTAAGTAAGCGTGTGAACGGAACGGTTAAAGGAGGTCGTGAAAAACGTATATGACTTACTCGTATTTGCATCATATACAATTGAAACTGAATTGTTCACGCGAAAAATCCTAGGTCTGTGGAATTGTTAACAAAATTGGAATGTGCAACAAGGCGGCCTTTTTGCTGAAAGCAATCTTTTCAAGCCAATCTGAAGGTAACTAATCAATGCATTGTAGGTAGAGTTCGCAAGAAAGGAATAAATTGTTAATTATTCAGATGGCTGTGAATAATTTAGCAATTTATTTAATCTCTGCTATATCTTGTTAATATATAAAAATTTCGTGTCACGTTGTTTATCCACAGTGTAAACTGTACACAGTGTGTGCAGTTTGATCCAACTTGAGAGATAGGATATTTCATAACTCATCGGAAAAATTTACGTAAAAATATTTAAAGGCGATACGAAGTTCGCCGAGCCTATTAGTAATATTATAAATGTGAATGTGAGATTGTTATAAATGTGAATATGAATATAATATTATATTATAAATGTGAATGTGACATTGTTTGTTATAAATGTGAATATGAATATAATATTATAAATGTGAATGTGAAATTATTGTTTTCACGCCGAAACTACTCAACTGATCATCATGAAACCTTGTGCACAAATTCTCAAAGGTTCCTAATACCTTTGACAATTACATTGGACGCAAGATACCTACTTACTTTTTATTTAAAAAAAAGTAAACGCGTGCGCAGCCGTGAGTAGAAGCTAGTATTTAATAAATTTAAAATAATAGTCACCTGTGTTCCAATTAACATTCTAACGGATATGTTCGTGAATCGAATCATATCTATTATTAAACTCAAACAATTCAATAATATCTGGAATAAAAAAGCTAGTTATAATACAAGTAAATATTTTTGTTTTGAAGTTCAAAGATTACTCGTAGCAACACATAGGTACCTACCCTAATTCCAAACATTTGATTTACGTACGCCGTTTGTTCGATGAGCATCAAGTAGCATCTCGTCAACCATTTAACTTCCTGCTCGCTTCCACACGCAGCCTTCTTCCTAGCATCAGGGTGTGATTGCAGATACTGAATTTGCGAACAAGAATCAGAGTACAACCAATGTTTACTGTGAATATAATCAGTCATCGTGTCCGGTAAAGAATTAGTTACACGGTAACAGTTTTGTAGTAAATCACAAATACACTGCATTCTACATTCTATGTGCATAGCGTGCGCAGATAAGTCCAGGGTTGTCAATATCTTTATCAAGAGATACACGTAGGCCTCTGCATACATAAGTGGTATTATCCGTCCGAAGCTCATCACCCACGCAGAGAAATCGCACAAAGAACCGACCAACCAAAATGTTATGAAGAAAGCAATTAGTTTCATCAATCGGGCTGTTATTGTGGAGCAGTAGGCGACACCTAAGATCTTATCAATATATCCATATTGTTTAAAATATTCGACGCTCATATGCCGACCGTACTTGTACGCGAAGAACAAATCGACTATATACTGGAAAAAGTCATACACCATTTGTACAGAACTCGTGAATTTTATCGAAGAAATGACCTGGCTGTATAAGTTCTTTATTTTGTAGTATAATGTATAAAAATTTATTGATCCCAAAATAACTGTTGTAATCACATATTTAATGATTGTATACGACTTATTTTGAACAGTTCTACTGTGCACATTGGAATTCATTGAGAATATTTTTAGTAGAATATTTAGATGACGAAATGTGTCGTATACATTTTGAATATAATCAACATTGTTCTGTATCGTGATCGTGACATCGCGCACTTGCATGGCGATGGCCAGTGGATCGCGATCGGCAAATGTTCAATTACGACTGAGTGCTTCACAAACTGTCCGTCCTTTGTAGTTTCTGTAATACAATTTATTATTATACATACTACATATTTACACGCGGTCTAAAGTTGTTGATGAGAATCAATAAGAAATTATTTATTATGAATTAGTAAGCTCGGTCGCTACCTAATACAAATACGTAGATAATTAAAATAATTGTCAGACTACAAATAGAAAGCTATTTACGGTATTATAATTTCTGTATCCAGAAACTACGAATAATATTAAGTTAGAATAGTTGCACTTCCTAGGAGACTTCATACCTTATGTTGAAGTCTCCTAGGTTCTTTCAAAAGGGACTGAAGAATTTTTACAGGTTTTTTTTACAGGATCAACATGTACTCGTAAGTGATAGGCCTAGTTAGCAACACTAGAAAGTGTTGCCACTTGCAATGTAGCGTCCGGCTGATGTAAAACGTCACGTTTATCATGACCTATAATATATTTAGACGCCCACAAAAATATTGCTGTGTAATAATTACACGAGCAATATTTTTGTGGGCGTCGTAGTCGTCGTCAACAGGGATGACAATTATTGTCATCCCCGCTGACGATCTATCGTAATATAATAATCGTCTTTGAAAATAGTCCATAACATTCTCACTAAGTTCTGGAAATCTTCAAAAGACATCTTGCGGCTGAGTAAAATAATGACGCTAGCCGGACTTGGACGGTGGTATCAAGGTGTGCGGTTCTTTCGTATCATATGTATGTTGATATTTTCTTGTGTTTTATTGTGGTCCACAAATCTACAGCATAGAGATCCCAGAGGACGACACCACAAATACTGGTGACAAGGATCGTAACGATATGTGATTAAATTCTAAAAGTATTTCAATTCCACCTTTCTGTCTCGTGATACCAACCTACCTTCACCCCAACACACGCAAACCCGCCAGAATATAATTGATACAAGTGCCTGTGATATTAGTACGGTTGAATTTGAACCCTCTGAAATACTCAAATTACTAAAAGGGCTTGATTTATCGAAGTCGGGGGGATCGGACGGTATACCCGCCGTATTTATAGTTAATTGTGCTGATAGTCTCGTTACCCCTCTCTGTATATTATATAAGCGATGCATGTCTGAAGGCTCCATGCCTGCACCTTGGAAATCTGCCCTCGTCACACCTATACATAAGAAAGGAGATAAATCAAATATAGATAACTACCGCCCAATATCCAAGTTATGTCTCTTTGCAAAGATACTAGAAAGAGTAATTTATAAACAAGTGTATGCCGCACTGAAGTCCTCATTCGTAGATGATCAACACGGTTTTTTATGTAAACGTTCGACTGTTTCCAATTTAATCTTGGCTAATGATTTTATCACAAAGGGAATGGATACCGTGGGTCAAGTGGATGTCATTTACACCGATTACAGCAAATGTTTCGACAGAATCGATCATTGTATATTACTGCGTAAATTGGCCGTGGCTGGCATCCATGGAGACCTACACAGATGGTTCAGCTCTTACGTCGATAATCGTACACAAGCTGTGGTCTTGAACGGGTACATGTCGGATTGGTCTCAAATCCCCTCGGGAGTTCCCCAGGGTTCTTTGCTCGCCCCATTACTTTTTAATATATTTATAAATGATGTTAACAAATGTTTTCTAAATTCGAAAATACTCATGTTTGCTGATGACATGAAAATTCTAAAAATGGTGCGAAGCAATTACGACATTGATAACTTACAGGCTGATCTATTAAGGTTTGAAGAATATTGTCAAAAAAATAGATTAGATCTCAATACCTCCAAGTGCTTTTACATGTCATACTCACGTAAGTTATCAATTTTGGACAAAGGTTATACGCTAAAAAATACAAATTTACTTAAAGTCCACGAGTTCAAAGACCTTGGTGTTATACACGACAGTAAATTATTATTTGATAAACATATTGATCACATAATAAATAAATCATCTAAGGCACTTGGATTTATTATGAGGACTTCAGCTGTGTTCAATAACATAAAATCGATTAAAATACTTTATTGTGCTTTCGTGCGTAGCCACCTTGAATATGCGTCTCAAATCTGGAACCCGCAATATGAAATTTACAAAACACGTATTGAAATGTTACAACGTAAATTTTTAAAATATCTTGATTTTAAAAGTCGCCAATCATCCGAGGATTATGAACATAGATGTAAACGTTATCACTTTCTACCGCTTAGTACACGACGCCAAGTTAGTGATATATGCTATCTACTCAAAATTGCCAATGGCTCAGTAGACAGTTCGGAGTTACTATCAATGGTTGGGATACGTTGTAGCGATCCACGACTGCGGCAGCGCGTCCGAGTTAATGTGCCCGCTGTATACAGTAACTACAGACGTAATGCATTCATACACAGAGCATCCACTTACATTAACAACCACGATATGGACATTGACCTCTTCTGCACCAGCACTACTTCTATTAAAACTTCCATGGCAAAAGATTTCTTCTCCCCCTAAAAATCGATCCAACACTACACTTCTTTTTAATATTTATTTTAAATTGATTAATGGCCCAGACGCTGCTCAACTCAATATGTATTTATACATTGGTGGTCTTATTATTAGCAATATGGCTGCACATTTAATTATGTTTATCATTTTTATTAAGCTGTTAGACTCCCAAATAAAAATAAATAAATAAATAAATAAAAGCGAAAATAATAGGTATGTACTACGTTCTATCATGCGACAACAAAATTAACCTGGAGGTATCAGTTATTCAACGGAGTGTCTATCCATTCATTCTGCGTATTTACTCTCTGTGTGTATTGTTTCGAGTAACATAATTTTAACTTGTTATTACCAAACGAGTACTAAAAAGAAATTAGAGAAAATTCCAAATGAAAATTTATAGTTCTTAGCTACCTATAACAAATTTGCAGGCGAGGCTAAAGACCTGAAATCTCAATATATATATATAGTTTGTAAAACACTCTATATATATATATATATTTATATGTATAGAGATTTATGTATATATATATAAATATATATACATAAATCTACCTCTCCTACAAAATCCGTCCCCCAAAACCCAAACTCAAAATTCTCATGCTACGCAATTTTAGTGGCATGGATCTAAATCAGTTACGAAACGATGCGAAGTAGATTGACTGGACGGTCATTGATAATGCTGTTACAATCGATGACAAAGTTGAATTATTCAACATATTTCTCACACAGCTTTATGACGTGCATGCGCCCATTCGCCCGATCAAAGTCAAGCATCTTCCGGCTCCCTGGTTGACGGAAGATATAAGAAAACTTCGTGAAAAGAAGAACCGAGCAAAAGCCCGACACAAAGCGGATCCATCAAATACAACCAAGCGAGACAAGTATCAAAGCATTAGAAATCTCTGCAACAAGGTGTGTAGAGACGCACAGCGACGTCATATCCATCAATCTATTGAAAATAAGGACCAAGCAATCGTTTAATTTTTTTTAAAAACCATGGGAGTGGGAAAGTCTCGAAATACTCTTTGTTCTAATCTTGACCTGGAAAAACTAGATAAACATTTTTCCTCATGCTCTTCAATTGACAAAAAAGTCAAAACAGATACATTACATCAACTCTCTTTGTTATCCCCTCCCGACCCCAACCCTTTTGTTTTTCAACCATTCACTGATTGTGGTGTTAAGAGAAGCATACTGTCCATTACATCTAATGCGGTTGGAGGTGACTGCATTAGCCGTAATATGATCATTCCTTTGATTGATATCCTGGTCCCTATCCTGACAAAAATCCTTAATTTCTCTATTTCTACTGGATCCTTTCCCAAATGCTGGAAAGAAGCTCATTTTATCCCGATGCCCAAAAAACCTTGCCCTTCATCCGTCAGTGACTACCGTCCTATCTCTATACTCCCTTATCTATCCAAAGTGTTAGAGCGGTTAGTCCACTGGCAAGTAAGTTCCTTTCTTGCTACCAACAATCTCCTTAACCCTTTCCAGTCTGGTTTCCGTCCTGGTCATAGTACGGCTACTGCATTGGTCAAGACATCCGATGATATTAGGTATGGCATGGATAATCAGCAGCTCACAGTTTTGACGCTACTCGATTTTAGCAACGCCTTTAATACTGTTGATTTTGATATCTTGTTGGGAGTCCTGTCTTCTCTTAACATATCTCCAGCAGTGTCTGGTTGGTTTCATAATTACCTGTACGGGCGCCGGCAACGTGTCAAAGTTGATCAATCATACTCTGCCTGGTGTGATACAACCGCTGGCGTGCCGTAGGGTGGCGTGCTATCTCCTTTGTTATTTGCTATTTTCATCAGTTCAGTTACTCATAATCTTTCCTCGTCCTACCACCTTTATGCAGATGATCTACAAATATATTCACAGGCATCACCTGATAACATTATACAAGCCATTAATCGAACCAATTCTGATTTAGATTTGATATCGTCATGGTGTAGGCGCTTTGGTCTGAAAATAAATCCAGTTAAATCTCAAACAATTGTCATAGGTAGCCCAGCATTTATTTCAAGAATTGACGTCACTCAAATCCCGCCGGTTGTATTTGATGGTATCTGTATTCCTTTCAGTGGAACGGTCCGGAACCTTGGAGTAGTTTTTGAGTCTACACTGTCGTGGAGACCTCAGGTAGCCGAGGTAAGCAGGAAGATGTTTGCTGCATCTGCATCACTTAGACGTCTTAGGAACTTTCTACCTACTGCCACTAAAATTGTTTTAGCACAATCCATCCTCTTCCCAATCCTTGATTATGCAGATATTGCATATCCTGATCTGAATGTCGACTTATTAAACAAGCTAGAGCGACTCCAAAATCTCTGTATTAGATTTATCTTTGGTTTGCGTAAGTACGATCACATATCCAGTTATCGCGATCAGCTCAAATGGCTTTCCATACGCCAGCGCAGGGATATGCACATTCTTTCTTTCCTCTGTACTGTACTCTTTGCTCGTTCTTCACCATCTTATCTCAAAGATTGCTTCAAGTTCTCTTCTTCTGTCCATGGTCTTTCACTTCGTTCATGTGAAAACTTTACTCTTTCCGTTCCGCCTCATTCTTCAAAGTTTTTCAACCAATCTTTCACTGTCCAGGCTATCAGACTTTGGAATTCTTTACCCGTCGCTATCAGAACTGCTAAATCTATAGACGTTTTTAAGAGACAAGTAAAAAATCATTTTCTTGGTCTTTGATTTCTTATTTATCGTAGCGCAGACATGAAATTATATTAAATATGTGTATTATGTATGTATGTATATGTGTATGTGTGTGTATGTATGTATATGTATATATATGTGTAAGTATGTGTATATGTATGTATATATCATATTATATGTATGTTATGTGTGTAATAGTAAATACCATATCATGTTTATTAGTTATTGTATAATTTATATAGTTGTAGTTATATTGTATATATGTAGTTATTGTATAATCTTTCCGTCTTGCGAACCTTACCTACTTCATTTAATGTATTCGTTACCTTAAGGTTGCCTTGAAAATATTGCTTTTAGCAATAAGGCCGCCTTGTTGCACATACATACCTACTCTATAAGTGAATATTTTCTGTATGCTGACTGAATTGTTTCTGTAGTCTGTATAGTGTAAATAAAGCATATTCTATCTATCTATATATAAATATGACGTATAATATATACCTAGGTATGTATAGGTACCTATAGCTATAGTACACAAATATCCGACTCGAAGCAGCATTTTTCATAGATACACGTAAATTCGCACTGTTTTGTTTTATACTACGTCGGGTGGCAGACAAGCCCACCTGATATGAAACGATTACGTACCGCAGCCATATTAATGCTCGCAACATAAAATATGGCTCGCGCGCCGCCACCACCGCTGCCAACGCAGCAACTTCTTCTTTTCTGGTGACTGGTGACCTGACTCTTCATCTGGTGACATCACTCACTCAGTTTATTAGGCATAACAATGTTTATGTCGAGCAAGAAAGAGATCTATCAATTTTTTAAAACTTCTTATTAGACGTAAATGTGTGTGCTCTTTTTTATTTTATTTTAAAAGCGTATACACTTTCGATGAAAGGATTTGAGACTTTAAAAGTCTCTTTAGAAAGAACTCGGCTTGATTATGTATAACGGTTTGCAAGTCAAACCGAGCCCCTAAACCCTAACTACACTCTGGCCACTCCTTACAAAAACAACTACTACATAAACAGACCACGTCTATTCTGTATACGTATAGGGTTGCCTGCAATATTTAACCCAGACCGAGCTCGTCAAAATAGGTATTAACTTACCTATTTTGACGAGCTCGATGGTCGAATGGTTAGCAATTGCCACTTTGACTCCGAGGTCGCGGGTTCGATTCACGCACAAGACAAACATTTGTGTGCATGAACATGTCTGTTTGTCTTGGTCTGGGTGTTTTGTATGTATTATAAATATGTATTTACAAAAAAAAAAAATGTATTTAAGTACATTTATCAGTTGTCTAGTATCCATAACACAAGCTTTGCGCTTAATTTGGGACTAGACGGCGCTGTGTAAATTGTCCAGAAAAAGAAAAATATATTTACCTATATTATACCTACATCGGCAATTCGTCGGAGAGCATAATATTAGTAAGTAGTATATATGTCGTAAAGTAATATATTTTAGTTGGCCGTGTGGTTTTCGGCAGATTAGAATAGAATCACTCCGTCTCTTCCCGTGGATGTCGTACAAGGCGACAAGGAGCTAGTCTGTGAAAGTTTACATGTGACTAATTTCTAGATAACAAAAACGTAATCACTACATAGTATAAAACAAAGTCGCTTTCTCTGTCCCTATGTCCCTTTGTATGCTTAAATCTTTGAAACTACGCAACGGATTATGATGCGGTTTTTTTTAATAGATAGAGTGATTCATCTGGAAAGTTTATATGTATAATATATGCATAACATAGTAGAAAAACACTGATAATTTAGAGGTTTCTAATGTGATGTCGTAAATAAACACATTTTTTTGCTCTTTCATTGCAAACGCTAGCTGAACCCAACGAGATAGATCAAAATAATGTAGTACAGTATTGTTCACCTTAAAATGGTCCACAAAAAATATGTCTATCTCTTAGTGGTAACACACAATAACCGTTATTTTATCCTTTGCTTTTTACAAGAAATAATGCCTTATTTACGAAGCGATTTTAAGCAATACAGAATTAATCCTTATCCAATTAAGTACCTTAAATACATTGCGCATTTAATATAGATCAATATGGCCCTTCACAGCATGTAATTTAAATGAATAGTTTAGAAGATATTACACATTTAAAATGCAGGGACATAACGGCTGTGGCGGTACCGGCCGCGGAGCCGGCGGCGTGTGCCTATAACTGGGGAAGGACTGGATAGGACAAAGCGCAAAGACCTTCTGTAGTACATTTAGTATCAGCATTGCACCCGTGCGAAGCCGGGGCGGGTCGCTAGTGTTAAATATATGTGGCATAGTGGACAAGGCAAAGTAGGTAATACTTACAGCAACACAAAGGACAAAGCATTTATTTTTCATTAAGTATTAAATATACTTACTGTCTGTACCATAATTTCATATAGACATAATTATATTTTATCGTCATGGGGGACGGTGTAGGTGCCTAATCACACAGACACAGCATTTGGTTCTTAACATCATCATAATGTCAAAAACTATTTTCATTAAAGTTTGATTATTAAATATTCAAGTAGATTGCCTGTTGTCTACCATATGTGCGGATTGCTTGCTAGTTTTAAAGAGTTGTCCTGTTAGGTTAAATTCTTCAAGTGATATGCTTAGTCAAAACTGTCGAAGAGACGATACCGTGGTCAGCGTCATGAATCTGATGACGCAAAACAAGTTGTTGCTATCAATCCGAAAAAATAACTGCAAAATATAATTTCAAATTACTTTTTTCCTGTAAGTAACTAGGATATTCTAAGCGGGATTACTGGCGTCAATATAACACAATATATTTCTAAAAGCTACCAAGATTAGAAAAGAAATCCCTTTTGAAGTTTTTCAGATTTGAAGATAATCGATTTGATGAATATTCATTCACAGGTAAATACTTTAATATATAAAAATTAATTTCTTTACTAACATTATAATTTATATAAAACATAGATTATGAAACAACTACGTGCATAAAATATTTTGTAATGGATTTTTAACACTAAATACCACACTGTGCATCATTAGGAGGGCAGGCTTTCCACCCTCTATCATATAGTTCAATGCTATAGTTCAATCGATCTACGTAGTGAAATGGTAATAAAATTAATGGCCGATGTCATTAAATTACACGGTATTCTGGAACTGGATATTAATTATAAGTATGTTATTACCTAATGCCTTACGGAATTTCCACAGATCATAAGAAAGAGTTCTTTTCTTATGATCTGTGGAATATATTCTTCTCTTCAGTATTTGCCAACAACAATATGTACTTACTTTTAGCTATTATTTGCATCAAATCTATATTATATAAAAGCGAAATACCACTCACTGATTAATCACGAAATCTCAGAAACTATAATACCTACAAACTTGAAATTTGGCAGGTAGGTTCCCTATATGGTGTAGATATCCGTTAGGAACGTTTTTTACGAAACGTATTTTTTAAGGGGGTAAAACGGGGGTTGGAAGTTGTATGAAAGTCCTATGTTTTTGAAGTAAGAGACTTGAAATTTAAAATGTATGCTATATAAATGGTGTGGAGGTGCACTAATAATGTATTTTTAGAAATCACCCCTTTTTTGAGGTTAAAACGGGGGTTGGAAGTTTGTATGAAAGTTCTATGTTTTTGAAGTAAGAGACTTGAAATTTAAAATTTAAAATGTAGATATGTATGTATCCCGTCATTCTATTGTTTATTCCATTGCCCCCTTTGTTCTTTTGGCGTTCGCCTAAGTTTATGATTCTTTTTTGTTTCTACCTTGTGATTAAATTTCACATATCCAACTAATGGTTTTGATGTTAAGTTAGTCACATTTGTAGGTTTCCCCCTTGATCTTTTCTGTCTTTACTCCCTCTATGGACTATGGTGTTCAAAGTTTGTTCTTTCTCAATTTTCCTATACCGCTTCTTCACGTCACGCCACGAAGTAATATAACTAGTTGATTCATAAGCGTTTATTGTTAAGGTCGAAGATTTACATCAATTCATGCTCTGCAATAGAATTATGGTGTATGTGACTACAGCAGATCCAATAGAGATGAGTAAGGAGTAAGTTAGGCGAAAGAAATTAGCCATGTTGAAGTAAATAGGCTTCGACTGAATCAGATCTCGTAGTTCGGTAGCTGCATCTCGCAATTTTTCACCTAAAATAAAAATAAAAACATTCAGTTTGTCGAAAGTTAGTCGTAGTCGTCGCTCGCAACTTTGTGACTCTCTCTCTACCCATCTTGCTCAGCCCCCTTACCACAATCTCTTATTGCGATTCAATAACTGAATAGAATGCTTATTCATACCAATGAATAAGCGACTCTATTGGTATAAAGTAGCTTATTCATTGGTATGAATAAGCAATCTATTCAGTTATTGAATCGCAATAAGAGATGGTGGTAAGGGGGCAGGTATATTTTCTATACAAAATACTAAGAGTATCTAGAAGTCAGGAGATCCGCGATGACACGAAAAAAAGTTCACGTCCGACTGTTTTGTCCAATCGATCAAAACAGTCGGACCCAGGTGACGTGGAGGGAACTTTCCGCCCGCAAGTCCGCAGAAATATAAACATATTTTTTTTATTTCTTGGTGTAAAAGCATAAATTGATGAGGATCCCTTAACGGTATATACATATAGTACCTACGTACCTATCATCGCCGTCAACCCTTAATCATCCAACTGCTGGGATCGGGCCTCAGTCGAAGGGGTTTAGAGCATACTCTACCACGCTGCTCAACTGCGGGTTGGCGGAACCTACATAGCTTCCTATGTTTATACAAAAAATATATTAACGTAAACTTACAGGAAAGCATATTAACCAACGTTCGGCACTTTAATATATTATTGAGTGCTTTGACAACAGATTGATTTTTAATTCTATTTCTATGAATAGAACACTTCGATCAACAATATTGATCGAAGATAGAACATAGATATTTAGAAAATTGACATAAATATATAAAAAAAAACTACACAACGACAATTATATAAAAAGGTTGGCAACGCTGCCAGCAACAATAATTGATTGACTATGATGATAGTGACAGTTGGTGTGGTAACAAACTGTCGAACGACGTTGACTTATTCATTCATTAAGACGAGCCCGGTGGCCGTATGGTTAGCAATGGCCACTTTGACTCCGAGGTCGTGGGTTCGATTGTCTTGTTCAAATATTTGAACAAGACAAACATGTATGTTTGTCTTGGTCTGGGTACCTATTTTCTATGTAATATATGTATGTATTTACAAAAAAAAATGTCTAAGTATTATATCAGTTATCTAGTACCCATAGTACAAAGCTTTGCTTAGTTTGGGACTAGATGTCCGTGTGTAATTTGTCCTGGAATATTTATTATTCTACTATCGATCGATTGGAAGAAAAATCATAAGACCATATTGGCTTCCTGGTGGTATTTAAGCGTGTATCCCTATCGTCAAGTAGGTACTATTACTTACACTGTGCTATCGCATGCCTCTTAGTAATATAATAGGTAGGGGAAAAAGTCTTTTCGCATTATAGTATGTATGAACTTGTAATAAAATCTCTTTGGTTATACCATTTGTATCTAGCAGGTTTTGATATCTATAAAAAGTTTAATTTTTAAAAAAGATAATTCCAAATTCAAATTAGGTAAATGTGTGATTTTCATTTGTTTTTTTTACTGTCAAGATGAGTGAATCTAATGAAGAAATTCGATACATTTTAAAATTTTACTACAAAAAAGGTAAAAATTCAACGCAAGCTGCGAAAAAAATTTGTGATTATTATGGACCTAGTGCAGTGTCTGTGAGAGTAGCACAAATTTGGTTTAAGCGTTTTCAATCCGGAAATTTTGATGTCAAAGATGCACGTCGCTCTGGTCGCCCTGTTACGGATAAAATGGATGCCATTTCTGAAAAAGTGGAGCAAGATCGGCATATCAGTAGTTACGACGTAGCTGAAGAACTAGGAATTGACCACATAATAGTTTTGGCGCATAAAAAGGTCGTGGTCAAAGACCGGCCAGGCTTCAGAGACTCTGGCGAAACCCGGGTTAACCCGCAACAAGGTGATGCTGTGTGTATGGTGGGATTGGAAGGGAAGATATTCATTATGAGCTGTTACCGCCAGGCAGGACTATCGATTCTGAACTCTACTGTGAACAACTGATGAGATTAAAGCAAATAGTTGAGAGAAAGCGGCCGGAATTAATTAATAGAAAGGGTGTGATTTTTCATCATGATAACGCTAAACCTCACACATCTTTAGCCACTCAGCAAAAATTAAGAGAGTTTGACTGGGAGGTGTTAATGCATCCGCCGTATAGTCCTGACCTTGCACCTTCTGATTTCCACCTGTTTCGGTCTCTTAAGAATTCTTTAGGCAATGTCAGGTTAACATCACGAGAAGACTGCCAAAACCACTTGTCGCGGTTTTTTGAACAGAAGTCCCAAAATTTCTATAGTAATGGGATCATGTCTCTACCTACAAGATGACAAAAAGTTATCAAACATAATGGCACCTACATACTTTAGTTAAATGTAAATAAACTTTATTAAAAAATGTTTTGAATTTTCATATAAAATACGAAAAGACTTTTTCCCCAACCTAATATTATTATGATATTCCCTATGCGAGATAAATTTAGGAACAACTTACTTGGGTTCTTATTGATGAGCATGTGGTCTATCAAGACGAGGGCCCTCTCTCTCTGTCTGTAGACCAGCTCGCAGTGGTGCACCAGGCTGACGAGCACCGCCACGCACATCAACAGTCGTATGATATTCGCGATTGCCGGGAAGTAGCCGGAATAGTATATTGTACGCTGATAAAGAAAATGTATTACAGCTGGAGACATTAAATTAGCATACTATATAACAAGGATAATTAATACTAATTTAAAACTAAATTAAGCCAAAACTTTTCATTCTAAAAAGCTGTATTATAGGTAATTGTTTAGGAAAGCCTCTGCGCGAAAAAGTTTCCTGCAAGGGGGTAGCCCGTTGCTTCTTGATTTCAGTTCCGTGCTTCCTGTTGTGAAGCGCTTGCTGAGCTCGTTGAAGAGTCGATGTGCGTACTGATCTAATTTGGATTTTTAAGTAACTAACATACGCTCCTCGGTGTTAAATCACGGCCATGCAAAATTACAAAATTTGATGCATGTGCAAAGCGTGAAAGCGTATTTTGTTAGTGTGCGGCGTGCAACAAACTGTTCCAGATTCGACTCGGAGAATAGGCGAGAAGCGAGATTAATCCGAGAGAGCGGTAGTAGTGCCAAATGCTAATACCGTATGCAAAGTAAGTGTATCACCACAGTATAAGAAATACTAATGGTAAGCAGTTACCGTAATATATAGTGGCTATTGTGACATTATGTAGTATAGTATAGTTATGTAGGCTACCCCTTCTATATCAGATGGAAAGCAATTACCACCGCCCATGGAGATCCATGGGCGGTGGTAATTGCTTTCCATCAGGTGACCGACATGCTCGTTCACTCCCTCATATAAAAGAAAAATGTAAAAAAAAAAATGTAGTGTTGCTAGACTTCACCTGTAACCTGAGTTTCTGTAGATAATAATATATATATATATATATATATATATAAATAAACAAAAAAGCAATAGAATATGCTTTATTTGCACCATAGAAGGTACAGTTAATACGATGGAAATTGTTCACGCGGAAAAATCCTAGGTCTGTGGAATTGGCATGTGCAACACAAGGCGGCCTTATTGCTGGAAGCAATCTTTTCAAGGCAATCTGAAGGTATTGAATGAACGCATTGTAGGTAGGGTTCGCAAGAAAGGAATAAATTGTTAATTATTCAGATTGCTGTGAATAATTTAGCAATTTATTTAATCCCTACTATATAATATTATAAATGTGAATGTGTGATTGTTTGTTTCCTTTCACGCCGAAACTACTCAACCGATCATCATGAAATTTTGTACACATATTCTCAATGGTTCCTAATACTCGTACCTTTGACAATTACATTGGACGCAAGATACCTACTTACTTTTTATTTCAAAAAAGTAAACGCGGGCGCAGCCGTGGGTAGAAGCTAGTATTTAATAAATAGAAGTTAGTATTTAAAATATTTAATAAATAATAGTCACCTGTGATCCAATTAACATTCTAACGGATATGTTCGTGAATCGAATCATATCTATTATTAAACTCAAACAATTCAATAATATCTGGAATAAAAAAAATCTAGTTACAATACAAGGCTTCGATTTGATATTTTTGTTTTGAGTTTCAGAGATTACTTACAGCAACATAAACAAGTACCTACCCTAATTCCAAACATTTGATTTACGTACGCCGTCTGTTCGATGAGCATTAAGTAGCATCTCGTCAACCATTTAACTTCCTGCTCGCTTCCACTCGCAGCCTTCTTCCCAGCATCAGGGCGTGATTGCAGATACAAAATTCGTGAACAAGCATCAGAGTACAACCAATGTTTACTGTCAATACAATCAGTCATCGTGTCCGGTAAAGAATCAGTTACTCGGTAACAGTCTTGTAACAAATCACAAATACTCTGCATTCTACATTCTATGTGCATAGCGTGAGCAGTCAAGTCCAGGGTTGTCAGTATCTTTATCAAGAGATACACGTAGGCCTCTGCATACATAAGTGGTGTTATCCATCCGAAGCTCATCACCCACGCAGAGAAATCGCACAAAGAACTGACCAACCAGAAGGTTATGAAGAAAGCAATTAATTTAATCAAACGGGCTGTTATTGTGAAACAGAAGGCGACACCTAAGATCTTATCAATATATCCATATTGTTTAAAATATTCAACGCTCATATGCCGACCGTACTTGTACGCGAAGAACAAATCGACTATATACTGGAAAAAGTCATACAACATTTGTACAGAATCTGTGAATTTTATCGAAGAAATGATCTGGCTGTATATATTTTTTATTTTGTAGTATAATGTATAAAAATTTATTGATCCCAAAATAACTGTTGTTATCACATATTTAATTATTGTATACGACTTATTTTGAACAGTTCTACTGTGCACATTGGAATTCATTGAGAATATTTTTAGTAGAATATTTAGATGACGAAATGTGTCGTATACATTTTGAATATAATCAACATTGTTCTGTATCGTGACATCGCGCACTTGCATGGCGATGGCCAGTGGATCGCGATCGGCAAATGTTCAATTACGACTGAGTGCTTTACAAACTGTCCGTCCTTTGTAGTTTCAGTAATACAATTATAGATAAGTACTACATATTTACACGCGGTCTAAACTTGTTGATGAGTATCGATAAGAAATTATTTATTATGAATTATTAAGCTCGCTACCCAATGCAAATACGTAGATAATTACAATAATTAAAATAATTGTTAGACTACAATTAGAAAGCTATTTACGGTATTATAATTTCTGTATCTATCCATAAACCGCGAATAATATTAAGTTAGAATAGTTGCATTTCTTAGGAGACTTCATATCCTATGTTGAAGTCTCCTAGGTACTTTCAAAAGGGCCTGAAGAATTTTTACAGGATTTTAACATGTACTCGTAAGTGATGCAACACTAGAAAGTGTTGCCACTTGCGATGTAGCGTCCGGTTGGTCACGTTTTTCATGACCTATAATATAATTTATCTAGACGCTTACAAAAATATTACTCGTGTAATTGTCATCCCCGCTGACGATCTATCGTAATATAATAATCTAATCGTCTTTGGAAATAGTCAATTCTCACGAGTTCTGGAAATCTTCAAAAGCTATCTTGCGGCTGAATAAAATAATGACGCTAGCCGGAACACACTTGGACGGTGGTATCGAGATGTGCGGTTCTTTCGTATCTTAGATATGTTGATATTTTCTTGTGTTTTATTGTGGTCCACAAATCTACAGCATAGAGGTCCCAGAGGACGACACCACAAATACTGGCGACAAGGATTGTAACGATGTGAGTAAAAGCGAAAATAATAGGTACTAACAAAATTAACCTGGAGGTATCAGTTATTCAACGGAGTGTCTATCCATTCATTCTATGTATTTACTCTCTGTGTGTAATGTATTATTTCGAGTAACAAAATTTTAACTTGTTATTATTACCAAACGAGTACCAAAAAGATATTAGAAAAAGTTGCTCATTTGAAAAAATTTTATTAGAGGATTGAAAAACGCTCATTTTACATAATAATACATATAATGAAAATTAAAAATAAAAGAAAAAGGTCTTGGAGAACCTTTTAAGGACTCCAATTACATATTTATTATTATAGCAATTATTTACTATTATAGCAATTAATGTTCTTTTGATGGAAAAAGTGAAATGTCGGTTAAAACGGATTTTGGAGTTTGTGTCGGGCATGCCAAGTCTATATATTGTGTTAGTTAATTGATCTTCACATCGTGCGGGTTCTTAGCTACAACGACTATATTAATCCATTCTCTTTGTTAGCTATAACAAAGCAGGCGAGGCTAAAGACGCCCGATTTTGAAATTTCAAAATATACAGGACATTTGATCTACACTACTTTGCGTGCTTCCGCCACCAATTAGTTCATGTAAACTACTGCCGGCCGGCACCCACCCACTACCGTTAGTAGTTGCGTATTTCAGGCGAAACACGTGTCGCAGAGACGACCACGGCAGTCGGGGCAGCGGCGGTCGCATGTATCTTCTGTTTCAGATGTTGGAGATTCGCCGAGACGACCACAGCAGCTGGAGCAGAGACGACCAAAGTAGCCACGGCAGCCGCATGCAACTACTAACGGTAGTGGGTGGGTGCCGGCCGGTAGCAGTTTTCATGAACTAATTGGTGGCGGAAGCACGCAAAGTAGTGTAGATCAAATTGCCTGCAAATTTGACTTCCGCAAAATAACACCTGAATCAATTAACTATTTCAAAAAATATGTATATAATAATAGGTCGGGGAAAAAGTCTTTTCGCATTATAGTATGTATGAACTTGTAATAAAATCTCTTTGGTTATACCATTTGTATCTAGCAGGTTTTGATATCTTTAAAAAGTTTAAATTTTAAAAAAGATAATTCCAAATTCAAATTAGGTAAATGTGTGATTTTCATTTGTTTTTTTTACTGTCAAGATGAGTGAATCTAATGAAGAAATTCGATACATTTTAAAATTTTACTACAAAAAAGGTAGACGACGGTTGTTACGTGTTGAACACTATGCGTCGCGACGAATAACAAAATTCCCTTGATGGTTGTTGTGTTCCTGCGAGTGAGTGAGGTCACCAGAAAAGAAGGTGATGCTGCGTTGGCAGCGGGGGTGGCGGCGCGCAAGTGATATATTATGTTGCGAGCGTTAATACGGTTACGGTAACCGCTTCACATCAGGCGGGCCGTATGCTTATCTGCCACCCGACGTAGTATTAAAAAAAATATTAAGCTCTGTCGCAAAGAGAGGTAGGGAGCGTAATTGTAAGCTACCGACTTAGTATAAAAGTATATATTAGGTTGGGGAAAAAGTCTTTTCGTATTTTATATGAAAATTCAAAACATTTTTTAATAAAGTTTATTTACATTTAACTAAAGTATGTAGGTGCCATTACGTTCGATAACCTTTTGCCATCTTGTAGGTAGAGACTTGATCCCATTACTATAGAAATTTTGGGACTTCTGTTCAAAAAACCGCGCCAAGTGGTTTTGGCAGTCTTCTCGTGATGTTAACCTGACATTGCCTAAAGAATTCTTAAGAGACCGAAACAGGTGGAAATCAGAAGGTGCAAGGTCAGGACTATACGGCGGATGCATTAACACCTCCCAGTCAAACTCTCTTAATTCTTGCTGAGTGGCTAAAGATGTGTGAGGTCTAGCGTTATCATGATGAAAAATCACACCCCATCTATTAATTAATTCCGGCCGCTTTCTTTCAACTTTTTGCTTTAATCTCATCAGTTGTTCACAGTAGAGTTCAGAATCGATAGTCCTGCCTGGCGGTAACAGCTCATAATGAATATCTTCCCTTCCAATCCCACCATACACACAGCATCACCTTGTTGCGGGTTAACCCGGGTTTCGCCAGAGTCTGTGAAGCCTGACCGGCCTTTGACCACGACCTTTTTATGCGCCAAAACAGTTTTGTGGTCAATTCCTAGTTCTTCAGCTACGTCGTAACTACTGATATGCCGATCTTGCTCCACTTTTTCAGAAATGGCATCCATTTTATCCGTAACAGGGCGACCAGAGCGACGTGCTACTTTGACATCAAAATTTCCGGATTGAAAACGCTTAAACCAAATTTGTGCTACTCTCACAGACACTGCACTAGGTCCATAAACGTCACAAATTTTTTTCGCAGCTTGCGTTTGAACACTATGCGTCGCGACGTTGTTATTTGGCTGGAGTATTCTGTGAGGTGGAGGTACATTCCCCAGTCGGGTAGCTTACATTTACGCTCCCTTCCTCTCTTTTCGCCAGAGCTTCGTTTGTCTGTTAGCAGGGTGCACCGCGTGCAGGTGAAGTTTGGCTCAAAGATGTTGATGAACCACTTACCCCCCTAATGTTGCCACTCTTTCCCCTATACCTAATTACTTTACTCATTGACTCACATATTCTACATGTCAATAATGACAACATAGTGTTGTATTGTACCATACTATGATATACAATGATGTATCCATACTACATAATTAGCGTGTGAGGATTGAGGGACCACACTACAAAACCCGTATTTTCTTTATTATTTTACTTCAAATTCCCTGGACTCGTTCTACATACTGATACTAAACTTTGATAAACATACTAACATATTATTTCGCGAATTTGAGACATATTTTAAGACTAAAACGAAAATTTGATAAACTTATTTCGCGAAGTTGAGACGTGGTCTCCCAATCTTCACATTCAATGTTTATAAAGGTGTGGCTAACTGTTGCCCATACTGTAGCCTCTGATATTAACGGATTACGCACCATAGTCGTACAAAAATATCTAACCTTGCTCTACATGCCTAATCATAACAAACTGCAAGTGAGCCGCAGTGGTGCCCATAGAATAATTAACTTTGTAAGTTTATATGCTTGCCAGCTAGTCATTCTGCATGTGTACAATATTACAAGCTTTCGTTTTTTTTCCTCGCGGTGTTAGTAGTCAAACAAGTAGTTTAGTTCTCGTAACTATGCCAGTTGACGTAACTGCCGCTACTTTTAATCTAATATAGTCACTATAATCACAAAATGGCGATTTATAATTTCCACATTTGGCTCTATGCTCTATGATAGATATGGGTAACCAATGATAGATGGGGTTTGATGAGCGAAATTCAGTAAGGAAATCGAAGATGCTTATTATTTAGTTTTTTCTTTCTTCTTAAATTAAAAACTGACAAAACCGTGGTTAATTCTTTTTTTGTTTATTTCAGATTATAAACTATGGAAGAATTGCGTTGCTCCTATCACAACTGCAAAGTAAAGTCAGATGGTAAAACCCATATGTTTCGTTATCCTGTCTTGCACAAAGTCAGATGTCACCAATGGCTCGTGAACTCTGGACGCCTCGACTTTCTCAATTTGACAGTGTCACAACTGAAGAAGAGAGTTGTGTGTCAACATCATTTCACGGCTGATAGTTTTATGAATTTCATGGTAAGCTTACTTTTTTGCCTGTACATATATAACTATTACTATAAGAGTTATTTATTTCTTTCAATATCTAGGTACACAGTTAATACAGGTATATACCCAAAGCGACAATATAGCTAGATTACATACTTAGTTAATATCAATAGTAGGCATCATAATATAAAATAAAATTCAATATATTAGGTTGGGGAAAAAGTCTTTTCGTATTTTATATGAAAATTCAAAACATTTTTTAATAAAGTTTATTTACATTTAACTAAAGTATGTAGGTGCCATTTTGTTCGATAATTTTTTGCCATCTTGTAGGTAGAGACATGATCCCATTACTATAGAAATTTTGGGACTTCTGTTCAAAAAACCACGACAAGTGGTTTTGGCAGTCTTCTCGTGATGTTAACCTGACATTGCCTAAAGAATTCTGAAGAGACCGAAACAGGTGGAAATCAGAAGGTGCAAGGTCAGGACTATACGGCGGATGCATTAACACCTCCCAGTCAAACTCTCTTAATTTTTGCTGAGTGGCTAAAGATGTGTGAGGTCCAGCGTTATCTTGATGAAAAATCACACCCCTTCTGTTAATTAATTCCGGCCGCTTCCTCTCAACTTTTTGCTTTAATCTCATCAGTTGTTCACAGTAGAGTTCAGAATCGATAGTCCTGCCTGGCGGTAACAGCTCATAATGAATAATACCCTTCCAATCCCACCATACACACAGCATCACCTTGTTGCGGGTTAACCCGGGTTTTGCCAGAGTCTGTGAAGCCTGACCGGCCTTTGACCACGACCTTTTTCGCACGTTCTTGTCGTACGTGATCCACTTTTCATCACCAGTTATAAGCTTCTTCAAAAACGGTTCGCTTTCATTACGTCGTAGTAAAGAATCGCAAATGAGTACACGGTTCATTAGGTTTCTTTCAGTGAGATCGTGAGGCACCCAAATATCGAGCTTTTTAGTGTACCCAGCTTTTTTCAATTGCGCCAAAACTGTTTTGTTGTCAATTCCTAATTCTTCAGCTACGTCGTAACTACTGATATGCCGCTCTTGCTCCACTTTTTCAAAAATGGCATCCATTTTATCCGTAACAGGGAGACCAGAGCGACGTGCATCTTTCACATCAAAATTTCCTGATTGAAAACGCTTAAACCAAATTTGTGCTACTCTCACAGACACTGCACTAGGTCCATAAACGTCACAAATTTTTTTCGCAGCTTGCGTTGCATTTTTACCTTTTTTGTAGTAAAATTTTAAAATGAATCGAATTTCTTCATTAGATTCACTCATCTTGACAGTAAAAAAAACAAATGAAAATCACACATATAACTAATTTGAATTTGGAATTATCTTTTTTAAAATTTAAACTTTTTAAAGATATCAAAACCTGCCAGACACAAATGGTATAACCAAAGAGATTTTATTACAAGTTCATACATACTATAATGCGAAAAGACTTTTTCCCCTACCTATTATAAATGTCGTCGGTCGTAAATTAAAATGCTCAAATAATTAATCTATACAGAGATACAAAACCATAATTATTTACTTGTAAATAAAATAAATTTTACACATCAAAGATGTTACTTATTTGTACCACTACTTGATTGAATCTGTTTTATTTTTATTTTCAGAAAGACAAACTGAAATGTGATGCGGTACCAACATTAGATGGTCCCTATCCTGACTGCAATACCGAATACTTAAGGACATATAGAATGGAGAGAACCTTATATCGTAGCCATTTGTAGCGTTTTTTAATGACATTATTAATAACACGAATATTACTAGGGATGAGAAACAAATAGGTAATTATTTCCTTATCCTTAGCATTTAACTTGCATCTATAGGATACTGTAACCGCTTTACAACAGGCGGGCCGTATGCTTGTTCTGCACCAGACGTGGTGCAAAATATCTATCTGTTTTAATTTTTTTACATACTGGAAGTTTTTGGACACTCGATAATAAAACCACGTAAAATAATATATTTATATTTATTTTTAAAGTATGTTCCCTCACTTTTTATACACATTCTTTGAAACTACTGTAAATAGTAAGTAGTAAATAATATTATTGTAAATAGTAGTTTGCCCTATCTTCCTAGTCTTCTATAGTACATCGGCGCTTCTGGGGTTGTATAAGTTATTTTCTCGATCAATAACAAACCAACTACTATGTCGTTCATATGATCATATCTGACTTATTTGCCACTGATGCAGAGAAGCAATTTAGTTTTTTCTAGGTGATGTTATGGTTATGGTTCTGTTGAATCGGTTGAACCTAAAAATAACCCAACTAGCAAAAATCAATCTTACAAATATCAAAAGACTATATTTTTTCAGTCTTACATGACACTTACACACTACTATACAAAGCAAGCATGAATTTGGGCACACTTTATAAGAATGTTCACTCTTGCCTTTTAGAGGTTTTGAGAAATGTGCTTTCGATGTTAATAGTTTTCTCGATGCTTTTATAAGAACAAACAAGCTTAAGTGTGACTTACCTACTATTTTTTTAAGAGCAAATAACATCAAAGTTATCTTACTATTCAATGCTGTACCAGCTGTACTAGCTGTACTAAGTGAAATATCGTTAATAGTCGGCTTTGTGATCTTATAATAAGAGAGAGAGACTTCTAGCAATTACAATCCAACTTGAGGCTGCTAAGTATTGGAATTGTATTAGGGATACCTATTGTTTTTTGGCCGTGTTGTTTTCGGCAGACTAGAATAGAATCACTCCGTGTCTTCCCGTGGATATCGTACAAGGCGACTAAGGGACATTATAAAACATCGATCAGGCCTCCCCAACCCGTCTGGCCAGCGTGGGGAGTGTACCTTCCGTCTAGGACGGACGAAAGAGGGTCGTGCTCCTGTAGTGGAGACTAAAATGGACCTGATGATGATGATTATAACTAAATAAATAAATATTCTTAGACAAATTACACGTTACCATCGAGTCTCAAACTAAGTAAAGTTTGTACTTTGGGTACTAAGTCACTGATATAATACTTAAATATACATTTTTTTTGTAAATACATACATATAATACATAGAAAACACCGAGACAAAGACAAACAGACGTGCACATAATTACTTGTGCGGGGATCAAACCCGCGACCTCAAAGTTATAGTGGCCATTGTTAGCCATTCGACTACCGAGCTCGTCATTACATTATTAAAGTACTTACAGCTATGGATGAATAACAGTTTTAAAATTGACAAACTAATAACTTTCGTATTATTTATCAAATAACGCCGATTCCTTGACCGCCGAAATGTGAGGAGTAAAAATTCAAAGGTATGCATTACCTACGTAAACGTTACATTTTACTTTTTATCATAAATAAATCTTTTGATACCTAAGTAGGTGCATATTTCTGATTACTAGTATAAAAATAAATCTTATAATATAAAAGCGAAAAGTATATTATTATTGTTATTAACGTTATGTACGTTACAAGAATTTTCTTATCTCATTTATCTTCCAATATTTAGAAGTGAATAACGTTCAATCTGACATATATCGAACTTTATTTGATTGATGAGTCGACTTGTAGTGTGACAGTGTGCAGCACAGCCCCCTTATTATTATTTATGCTAATGAATTGGATTGTTGTCTTCCTGCTATGAGTGAAGTTCCCAGACATACGAAGCTGCGGTAGCAGCGGAAGTGCCAGCGCGCGTGCAATCCTACTCATATGAAAGCGTCTCATAGGCTGCGGTGACGGACCATATGCTTGTTTAAAAGAAACAATGAATGATACGACAATTTACCATTTTTAGCAACTCACTTATGAGATACTAGCCTCCACTCGCGGCTTCGTCCACGTTTACTTTTTTTTAATTCATTACCATTACATTACAAACAAAAATACAAATCTCCTCTCATTACAATAAAAGTATAGATATAGGGTGTGTCGCAGTTTAGTCCGCTTAGATGTCGGTTATATCGCACCCGGGACCAATCTGTCTATCTATGACCATGCCAAATTTCATTCAAATCGGTCAAGCCGTTTAAACCTTTTATTTCGCCGTTCTTCGTCGTGGTCATACTGGTTTGACCACAGGGAATTATTTTACGTTTCCTCGTGGTCCAACTAGTCGAATGATCTTCTTAATGTCAACGTAAAAATGTGTGCAGACTTTGTGAGGTGGAGGTACTTTCCCAGTCGGGCTTAACATGCACTACCCTTCGCAAGAGCCTCGTTAATTAGTCTAGCTTGGCACGCAGGCTGTATCCCATGCAGGTAAGGTTGGCGTCGGTAAGTCATACTATTATAGTATCTACTACTAGTTATTCAGCGGGCGTACTCAGTAGTATAGCAATATTCCCAGCTTGCGGCAAAAGCCTCTGCTTTCCAAATCACAAATGTGATTTTACATGGAGTACTTACTGCCATCTCTGGGCGGTCACACTAACTTGTGAAGAGATGAACTATGAGGATTGTCAAAGACAAGTCATCGACGAATGACGAACCCAGAATGAACGATTAATAAAAATCTGTAGTATCTATCCCACTTTGCTTTTGTGGGTTTTGCCGACTGTAACATGGTTGGTGTTCAGAATCTTTTGATATGATGCCTGTGGTCTCGTGGGCGTGTAGGGGATTTTTCGGATTGGCAACACGCGAGTGGCGCCTCAGGTGTTGTAAGTGTCAATGGTTGTAATGAATGGTTACCATCAGGCAGGTTGAATGCAGGACATAGGTGGTAAATACCTTAAGGGTCCGTTCATACAGACCGGCTTGGAGAGGAAAGCAGATTTTGTTCGCGTTTACATGGTATAAGGTTTATTTTTACACTCACTTTAATTCACATCGGCTCTCGAGTATTCTCATATAACAAAGAAGGAATTTTAATAATAAAGCTTATGCCAATGATATAAAACTGTATTTTAAAAAACAAAATGTGCTCTCTCCGAGCCGGTCTGTGTGAATGGACCCTAAATATATGAAAATATTGTAGTTGAGTATGGAATGACACGCATATGAATAAAAATCATCAACTTTTTATTCAATATCTTAACACACTATTTAAGGTACATTAATGAGGTATTGTCATAAAGTTGGAAGATCCTGTACAGCTAAGAACACTCAAGCAAGATACTTAATTGCAGTTCAATTTTAACTCCTATTGTATAGGAATAGTAAAAGAACTGTACATACATTGCACGAGGCATCAAACTTGACATGTCCTTAGCTGCACTTACAAGTACTGTTTCTTAATCACAGAATAAGTAATAATCATAAAATAATTATATGCTGTATTTCTTTTCATGCTCAAGCAACCACTCCTTCCTATCCACTCCGCAACTGAAACCTCCCATGGACCCTGCCGCGACCAAACGGTGGCAGGGTATAACCAGCAAATGAGAATTGGCTCCACAAGCTGCTCCTACAGCTCGCGAGTGACTAGCTGATCGGCCTAATGATTTGGCGATATCACCATATGTTTGAAAAGTTCCATATGGCAAGGTTTGAAGTTTATCCCACACTTGCTAAAACAGATAAGAAAGTAAATATGTACATTTTTCATAAATAAAATACCTATTCAATATATCTTGTACCTAATTAAAAACCACCACCATAATTAAAAACCGGCCAAGTGCGAGTCGGACTCGCGTAAGTAGGGTTCCGTCCCATTATCTATAAAAACGGCAAAAAATCACGTTTGTTGTATGAGAGCCCCCCTTAAATATTTGTTTTATTTTAATTTAATTATTTATTTTTAAACTAAATTTATAACTAAATATTATGTGAGTATTTCAAGGAGATTAGTCACCCACGATTTTGAGGGGGGGAGTGGATGGCGGGGAGGGAAAGGGGGGGGGGACCCCTCGGTACCCTTCCCGGCTCACGGAGATGCTTCGTTTTGGAATAATATTTTTTTTTTATATATATATTTTTTTTTATGTGAGAGGGGGGCGTACGAGCATGTGGGTCACCTGGTGGAAAGCAATCACCACCGCCCATGGAGACCAGCAACACCAAGGGGTCGCCGATCCGTTGCCAGCCTTTTAAGGAAAATGAAAACTCTGTTCTTGAAGGCACCCATGTCGTAGTTGTTCAGAAATACCGCTGAGGGAAGTTGATTCCACAGTTTCACTGTTCGTGGTATGAAATTTCTTAGGAAACGTACTGTAGTAGATCGCCAATTATCAAGATGATATGGATGGAATTATAATTTATGGCGAGTTGTACGATAGTGGAATTCAACGGCAGGTATCAAATCGAACAGCTCATCGGAGCACTCCCCGTGATATAATTTGTATAGAACGCAAAGAGACGCTACATCTCTGCGTGTAGAGAGAGTCCAATCGATCCGAGATCATTGGGTCACCGACGATTCGAGCTGCTCTTCGTTGTATGCGGTCAAATGGAGCAAGCAAGTACTGGGGCGCACCGGCCCAGAGATGCGAACAGTACTCCATGTGAGGTCGAACCTGGGCTTTGGATAGTTGAAGGCGGTGTCGGGGTGTAAAATACCGCCTGGCTTTACTAATCACACCAATCTTCCTGGAAGCCAGTTTGGCCTTGCATTCCAAGTGACCGCGAAACTGAACATCACTCGATATGTCGACACCCAAGATGGTAATGCTAGTTCTTACACTAAGCTACGATGAATGGGGACTTTTTAGCGGTAAACGCACAAACCTGTGTCTTGGAGGGATTTAGCTGCACCAAATTCAATCTACCCCAAAATCTACATTGGCCAGTGTATTTTACGTCCACTGTACTGTCATCCGCATAGCAATGAACATTGTGTATAAGCAGCAAGTCATTGATATGCAGAAGAAACAGCGTGGGGGACAATACAATGCCTTGTGGTACGCCAACATTCAAGCGTAGTGGGTCCGAGCGTGCTCCGTCAACTACAACTTTGATGCTACGCTCAGATAGAAAACTGGCAATCCATATGCAAAGCTTCTCAGGTAGCCCAAAAGAAGGAAGCTTGGAAAGTAATGCTTTATGCCACACCCGATCAAAAGCTTTTGCTACGTCCAGACTAGCAGCCAATGCCTCGGCCTTGCTTTCCACTGACTCCGCCCAACGGTGAGTCAAGTATACCAGAAGATCACCGGCTGAGCGACCATGGCGGAAACCATATTGGCGATGATTTATCAGCTGGTGATCCTCTAAGTAGGCTACCAGCTGTTTGTTAATAATAGTTTCCATGATTTTGGAAAATATGGAAGTTATCGCAATGGGCCTATAATTGGACGGATCTGAGCAAGTGCCTTTTTTAGGGATCGGGTGGACTAAAGCCTCCTTCCATGAGTAGGGGACCACGCCAAGTGAGTAGGAGTACCGAAATAGGCGTGTTAAAATTGGAGCCAACTCTGGAGCACATGTTTTTATAACAATAGGTGGAATGCCATCCGGCCCACTCGACTTATGGATTTCCAGGGAGAAGAGTTCTACGAACAGCTCTTAGCGAGAACTTAATGTCTGGCATAGAGCTCTCACACCGTGGGATAGTTGGCGGTGTTGCTCCCTGATCATCGAGAGTCGAGTTAGACGCAAAGAGAAGTCCCAGAAGATCGGCCTTTTCCCTTGCAGTGTGGGCCAGTGAGTCATCCACTCGGTGCAATGATGGAAACGACGACCGCCAGAAGTTACCTTGAACAGCCATGGCGAGCGACCAGTACGCACGAGACCCAGAGGGCAAGCGCACTAATCTCTCGCCAATTTTGCTAACGAGTTTGGACTGCCCTGGCGATGCAGCCCTTAAAGGATCTTTACGCAGCGTTGTAATTCTTCTTAAGGACACCGGTATTTGCATCTCCAGCTGCCTGAGCCTCGGACCAGGCTCCGACACATCCGGCACCCGCGTGGGCGAGGAAACCAGCTGTGTCAGACCATATGCCAAGGCAAAGTCATGGAAAGTTCTTCCAGCATGGTCAGTTGATCTAGACCCTAGCCATTCGACGTGGTGGGCATTAAAATCACCCAGTACCACAATCTCTGCAGAAGGCATCTGCTGGAGTATACTGTCGGTCGTCGTCTGTATGTGCTCCACAAGACGCTCCGTTTCGACATTTCCGCTGTGGGACCTGTAGAGGCACGCGTAAATGCGAGTGCGGTCCTCAAAATCTGCGCGCAGCCACATAATTGACAGGTCCCTCGCTTCAAGACTGCCAAGACGTCGACAACAGATATTCTCCCGAATGTACGCGCAAACACCGGCTCGTGGCACAAAGTGATGTTCCACTTTGTACCCTGGGTAACGCAGATATGAGATGTCAGCAGGGGGGAATATCTGAGTCTCCGTCAAAAAGAGTATGGCCGGCCTAGCCGTCTCTAGATGATGGTGGACAGCATTGATGTTGGAGTTAAGTGGTAACGTTACAGAGCTCAACGAAGAGCTCAGTGGGAGGTGCCACCACACTCTTCTTGCGTTTGCTCCCGGCAGAAATATAGAGCGGCGTAATGCCCGCCCCAGAATACGTCGGGCGGCCTGAGCAGTGGTGCTCAGGGAGGGATTCTCCGTCACCGACGGTGACGGTACCCTCCTGGGGTATTGTTCTTTTTACTACCGCTGCCATATTTAGAGTTGGGGTGTTTGGATTGGGCTACGGGTCTCAACACTCACCGTACGAAACGCAATAGCGCGAGCTATTACTTCACGCCGGTCTTCTGCGTGAGAGTCGTACTGCCCCGGACGAGCCGGCCCAATTATGTTCTAGACGCTAAACGACTACAGCTTGGCTCTACCACTTCAGGAAAAAGGCTACTCGTTTAGCACCACCCAGGGGTCACGTGCAGGGAAACTAGGGTAAAGCCTGCGGACGTGAGTAGCATCAACCCCCAAAATAACCTCAAAACTAAGACTATGGCATAATATTTTATAAATAATCATATATTTTAACCCTAATTTGCGTTTAACCCTAATTTGAGAAACGCCCTAAAGTTAGGGCGTACTTTTTAGGGTTCCGTACCCGAAGGGTAAAAAGGAACCCTATTACTAAGGCTCCGCTGTCCGTCCGTCCGTCCGTCTGTCACCAGGCTGTATCTCATGAACAGTGATCCTTAGGTTAGCGAGGAGCGAAGCGACGAGCGGGTTAGGTTGACGTATAAACACATCCGCCGCCATCCACTCCCCCCCGTCAAAATCGTTGGTGACTAATCTAAATTTCTTCCCAGCGGAGCCTTAGTAATAGGGTTCCTTTTTACCCTTCGGGTACGGAACCCTAAAAAGTATGGCACTACGGCTCAACCTGCAATGCCTTAGAGAAAAATTTTGGATCTATGTTTGATTAAAATACTAAACATTTAATCTACCTTTTGAAAATCTGAGCCAAATATTTTTATAGGTATTGTGAATTTCGTAAGTTTTCCCTCAAAGTACTCGCTCAATTCTTCTTCAATCATTTGCAAATGTTTGGAAGTTCCTTCTACAATGCGGCTTGAGATTTCTTTGGAAACAGTCTGTAACATCCTGTCCAATTTTTTTGAATCTTCGAAAGATATCATATACACGTAATCGTCGTCGGCTGCTATTATTAATTTACCGATGGGACATTTAAAACTATTTACATAAATTGTTTTGTCTGAATTAATACATGAATATTTTGCAAGAACTTTAGTTAGTGACATTTTTCCCTCGTACAGCAGAGAATAAGTTAATTGTTGTCAATAATGTCTTTGAGGATTTGACCATTTATGTTGGCTTAGTAAAATTACCATAACTAAATTATAAAAACGTGAAAAATTTGTTTCAAAGGAAAGAAACTAACACAACAAACAAATTACACAATAAACACACAACACGAAAAGTAACAAGTATAACTCGAACTAGAAAAATACGCAGATTTAATCAGAGGAGCAAACTAGAAAGAAAAGAATAAATATACATCTATAGCAATCGCAACACTATCCACAAAGAAAACAATTAATTAATTACATGTATTATTCAAATTGAATGAATGAAACCAAAGCAAAGACAAAGAGATTTTAGATATTTCGAATGGTATTCTTCTTCTTTGTTACGTTTCGGCAACCACTATTCCATCGAAGATTATTTTTGCCATTAGCAAGTTACTAATTTCATAGATTTATCGTCAGGTATCCGCTAGTTGCTCAATAACTCAACAGTAAAACCGATGATGCAATTTTATTCCTGTTTTGAACGACTTTTAGAAAGAACTCTACGACGGCGGTCAATGATGTTATATTTCTTGTCTGTAAAAAACATTGCCGGCGGTCTATTCTCTAACAGTTTAAACACTTTAACCTTCAATCATTAATAGTAGAACTAGTAGATCCACAATTTACGTTCACGTTTTATGAAATCTGACAGTATTTATCAGTTTTTCAACGAGGACAATAATTTTCCTTGTCGGGAAATGTAAATGACGTAAGCCGTTGAAATTTTAAAGAAGCTTCACCGTTTTTTGAAATTGCAAGAGAAATTTATAATAATAACAATAATAATTTTGGTGCAATTTCAATTTATCATTCAAAAGAAGGTAACTTTAAAAGCTTGTCATATATAAATTAATCATAATGCAAGTCTATTAATCAAATTTGACTCTGTGTGTGAGGTTAAGTGAAGAAATCAGCGGTTTAAGTAAGCTTTGATCATTCGTTTAATAGTTTGTTTTTTAAACAATCCTCATCTTTTCAGACAAATGATGTCCACTGTTACCCCTTCGTACTTCCACAATGATCAGTCCTAAGTCGTTTGCATGATTTGGCTCCCTGCCCCTGCGAACTTTGTCAGGATCAGATCGTAGGTTCATCTGGTGAGAGGAGATGCTGCCCTGCATTTTCCCGTTCGTTATGTAATGATACTTTTATTACTATTATTCCCAATTATTTATTTACTTTTCTTTTTTCCCTCCTGATGAATGATGATGAAGAAATAAAACAAAAATTCCACGAATTTTTTGTTTATTTTACAAAAACACTTTAGAAGATCAAAGAACCTACCAAGTTTTTTTTATTACAAATAGAATTCTCTAATTTATTAGTGTAAGGTGTTTAATGATAACCTTTGAGTATTAAGCCACACTCAAAGAGTGATAACACGCATTACTTTTAGTACACTGTAGTTGGCAATATTTTGGCATTTTTTATGTTAATCTTTGGCACGTTTGGTAGTTTCTTTCTGGCTACAAAGTACTCTGTGTTTCTGGCCAACCTACAAACAAGTAGCATTGTAGATTTTTAAATGGTCACACTGCTCCCAAAATCGAGTGTTTTTTTCCTAATTTTTAATAAAACTGTGTTTTAATGTTCACGCGTGAAATTAATTCGTATCGATTTTATAGTTCTTTCAAAATTTTCGACAATTATCTTGCTACATATTCTGTAGGTCAGTCAATCAATAACAATTACCTACTTTACCGAAGCACCTCTTGGAATCGGAAGCATTTTTTGTTTGTGCCCGAGAATTTAATGAATTTAAAGGTAAAGTATTTTTTATATTAAAAAAATACTAGGTATGTCTTAGTTTAAGGAACTGTAGCTGATGGATTATGAGGTGTTTGGCTTGGCTCTTGATTTGACTTGACTAAAAACCCAGCATTACTGTGTTAAACGCTGGACGGGTATATTTATATTATGTACAAATTCCAAAAGGTTCTTACTCGTAGGTCGTTTGAAGAGTAGGAAGCTTTTAGAATTTGACTTGTTGTCCTGCTCCCGCTGTAAAAAGATCACACTCCCAGAGAACATGGTGTATGCTGTTTGATCAAATTCATGATTTGCAGCAGCCTGGCGCAACTCAAGGTAAAAAAACGACTCTATGAATCGGAAGCGAATTTGGTACAAATTCTAATTGTTTTCGCTCCCATTTCATACATTTAGAATTTACGCTATTTGTATGGCACATCCGTCTCTTAAAACGTAGTGGTTACATTCTCTTTGATTTGCAGTAGAACATTCGCATAGGGCGACAGTACTAGTTTAAATGAAAGGAGTTTTTGCATTTAGCGTGTAAAACACTGATAACTTTGTATGTTTACCATCCAGTTATTTTGCATGTGCATTATCACAAGATAACATTTAGTTTTATATTTTTTTTCCTTAAAAGGCTGGCAACTGATTGACGACCCCTTGATGTTGCTGATTTCTATGGACAGTGGTGATTATTTTCTATAAGGAGCCCCACATGCTCGCCTGCCCCACCCTTTTATAAAAACAAATGAAGAAAATCATGGAATCTGTAATCAAATCTTGCAAGACCCACTATCTAGTGTACGGTGCGATTGCAATGCAATTTGTAATTTCCATATTAATTCCAATGATATGGGTATCAAACGAAAGGGCTTGTTGATGAGCGTAATACAGTTTACCTTGTTTATTCTTTTTTTATTACCAATATTTTTTACAAAAGCTTGTTTTTAAAAGTTTTTTTTTATTTCAGATTATACACAATGGGAGGATTGCGTTGCTCCTATCACAACTGCAAAGTAAAGTCAGATGGCAAAACCCATATGTTTCATTATCCTGTCTTCGACAAAGTCAGATGTCACCAATGGCTAGTCAACTCTGGACGCCTCGACTTTCTCAATTTGAAAGTGTCACAACTAAAGAATAGAGTTGTGTGTCAACATCATTTCAAGGCTGATAATTTTATGAATTTCAAGGTAATTCTTTGTGGCTATGCACCTAACTATAACAGTTAAGACTAGAGAAGCCACAAATATTCGGCTACTATTTGGTATTCTGCATATTCAGCCACTTTTTTTGGTATTCGGTATTCAGCCATTCACAAATCATGTAAAAAGACACATTATATTACTCAAGATTATATGTATTGATCACCAAATTACAATACTTTAGTAAGTAAAATTGATCAGTGGTAAGTTGTAATGGATAAAAACAAGCTTTTCAGCATTTGTTGGAAGCAAATGATTACGCTTTTCGTTGTAAATGATACCAGCTTCAGAAAATAACCTCTCATTATATACGCTATTCTGCTGACTGCTGACCACCACTTGTAAGGATCAGATCAGCAGTCCAATCTAGGCGATTTATTTTCAAATAAAAATCCAACTCAGGTATACAGGTCGCGACTTGTGTTTATTTAGATTACGCGCTTGACCAGCATGTATTTTGTGCCGAATATTCGGCGGCCGAATATTCGGGGCTTCGGCCGACAGTGTTGCCGAATATTCGGTATTCGGGCAAATCACTATTTGTGGCAACTCTAGTTAAGATTTAATTAGTTGGGTAGCCACCACAGTTACTTTATTATTTTTTACATTATAGGCATTAACTCGTTAATCCGTTAATCGTTAATCAACGAAGTTAACATTTCGAGTAACGGATTAACTTTTAAGTTAACTTAAAAATATGTTAAATTTCACAAAGTCCGTTAATCGTTAATCCAGCACACCGCTCTGACTTGTACTACGCTCGACCCGATTGACAAGAAAGGCGCGGCGCTTGCCGCGAGTGAAATGACACTATTTTGCTGTCGAAAGTTCGAAGGACGGAGATAGTTTAAGTGGCGGAGGCAGCACCGTGAGTAATTCTGTTCTTCAGTCTAAAGAAAAACCTAAGAGCCACAAATCAAAGTCTCATCAAAATGTGGCAGACATGAAGTCGAAAGACTCGTTAAATGATGCGGCATTCCTCGGGGAACGCATATTCGCAAATCTATTTATTAAATATAATACTGCTATACCCTCAAGCGCTGCAGTTGAACATCTTTTTCCACGGGCAAGGATATACTACAGCCGAAACGTTCTTCAAATACAAGAGATGGATCTTAATCCTAATGAATGAAAAACCATAGTTTGTCAACATGCCTATATACACTAATAATTACGAGTATACCCGTGTTTTTGTTCCTAACCTGTTAACTTCCAGAATCAATCATTTTTATAAGATACAATTTTTATAACGTGTTAACAGATTAACGATTAACGTTAACTTCTGTTAAATTTTCTGAAATGTAATGCTTTAACTTTTAACGAAGTTAACTTTTTCAGTAACGGATTAGCGATTAACGAAGTTAACTGTTTGATTAACGGTGCCCAGCTATGTACGTACATATACCATTGACATGGTTAATATGAGGAACTCCACTATGAGAGATAGAAAAATCATGTTCTAGAAATAAGAAAAAATAGGTTACCTATGAATTAAATTCATTCATCATTTTGGAGGCAAAATATATTTATATTGTCGCAATTATTTTTGTGAAATGCATTTTTACCCTGCGACATATGTCCTGGGATGTATGGCAATTTGTTGCACCCATCTGTACATTTGGCAGTGTTTAATATTCAAGTTTTATAGTGTACACAACCTAGGTTTTGGCTAGTTAAACCTAAGTTACTCGTTTAAGTAACACCTGCCTATCCTTGCCTTAACTAGTATAATTCTATAGGTTCTATTAGCACCGACTAAAAAGTATGTTGCCGATAATCTGTCGTTTGTGCAAGACCTGAATGTCTTGATCGTCTATTAGATATAAAAAGGAGAATAAATATCATTTAACTTCCAACAATGTCAAACTGTTGAATTAAATTTTGAATCAACAATTTCGTCAATATAATATGTAATATTTTGAAAATATAACATTTTATTTTATTTACAAATAGATAATTATCACTATTTTGTGTCTTGATTTAATCTGTTTAATTTTTATTTTCAGAAAGACAAACTGAAATTTGATGCAGTACCAACAGTAGATGGCCCCTATTCTGACTGCAATACCGAATACAATTTTAAATGTGACAAATCTAATGAATATTCCATAATGTTAGATGACATAGAGAATGAGTATATGACGTTAAATGACAAAAAGGCAAATTACCCTGTAAAATATGCAGATTTTTTAGGTAATAATGATTTAATAAACCTTGATACTTCAAACTATTCAAACCAACTGCAAATAAAAGATGTTTATCACACAGAGAATAACATTGAAGATCAACAGAAAATTGTAATTGAAATTCCCAAGACTGAATTCCCAAGAATTAATGATACTATGATCAATTTGGAAGCCAACACCACTGAATATAATAACATTCGTAATACTGCTGAGCATAAGCACTTAGATGATCGTATTAAAAGTAATACAATAATAAACACATACCAACATAAATCTCCACATCCCGACACTAGTAAGAAATCACAATTGCCACCAGTACTTATAGTTCCACCATATTGCAAGAATAAAAGTGAAGATAATCAGTTGTCTATTGAAGTAGAGTTACCTCCAAATTTTGATATAAATTTATTACAAGGTAATAATAATATTGATGGCAGCACTGTAAATACATGGCCACAAAACCAGCACCCATGGCCACAGCCGCCACCTGCTCCACCTACACCTCTTCAATCAACGAAATTGAAAAAACCGAGAATTAGGATATTATCTGAGAAAAAAATATCTCAACCTCTGACAGTCGTAGGAAAACTAGAGCCAATTTCTACTTCTTCTGTCTTACCCAGGCCACACCACAATGCAAATAAAGAAGCCAACAATTTGATGAATGTAAATAAACAGTGTTTGTATGATCCAGTAGAAGGTCAAATGCCAATAACTTCAGCAGAATCTGTAATGCCAACATTATCAACAGAATCGATAATTACAATGGCACCAGCTGAATCAGTAATCCCAATGACACCATCAGAATCGGTAATTCCTACGGCACCAATAAAATTTGAAAATCTAATAGAACCAACAGAATCGGTCATTCCAATGATATCAACTGAATGCGGAATGCCAACGATACAAACTGAAATAACAAATTCAATGCTACCAACTAAATCTGACATTTTAGTGCCTTCAGCAGAATCAGTAGCTCCATTGAAATGTAATAAGATGTCAATTGAAAAGGAAAATAAGTTTCAAATTAATGAATCACCCCAAGAATCCTGTCCAAAGATTTCATATTTGAAGAACAAGATCACTCCAGAAAGAATTGCTGCTATCGAGTCAAAGAGGAAATTCAATATGAAACTAAGGGATATTATAGAGTCCTTTCTGGTTAATATAGATAATCGTGATAAAACAGATGGGGAAGTAAAGAAAACTGAAAAGAAACCTTTAAAGAGGAGCGACGTCACACAGAAAGTTGGACCTCATTTATCCAAAGAGCAAGAAATGCCAAGTTTGCATGATTATACAATTGCATATTTAGATGCACGAATGAAGAAAATGGAAGATACATTAATAAGAAAAATTGACCAAAATTCACAAAGGATAGTAGATTTACAAAAGTCTATTGAACACAGCACACAAAAAAGGAAATCTACTGGTACACAAACTTCTTCCAATGAAGAATCTGAAAAAAGGCAACTTTATCAGGAAATATCACAATATTTGAGTCCAGATGCTAATAGTTTAATTTATGAAGAATTATTTATAAATAAATATGTCCAAGGTATGACTAAAAGTACATCACACTTGCCAAAGCGGAAAAGACCTAGATGATTTTTACTTAAGGTTAGAGATATCGTTGTAAATATATTTTATACAGTAGTCTAGTAGTTTGAATATTTTATTGACTAAGTACACAATTAAGGTGATGTGGAATTAACATATTCGTGCGCTTATTGGTAAAACAATCATTTGCACATATTACAAAAAAGTAATGGATTCTAATCAATTCACCTTTTCAAGCTACCATGGACGTTTAGTTAGATTGATAAAGAAACATTTAATATGTTGTCGTATTACAAGTTGTGCCAAGCAAACTTCATAAGATTTCAACTATGGTTTCACAACAAAAAAGTCTGTTTGCTAACACATTATTATACAGTAATTTAAATTATGTGCATTTATTTACAGTTACCCGAATCGAATACTTTGTATTTTGTGCAAAAACAAGACAATATAATTAAGTGTTGATTTTATCGTAAGTATTTTTTTTATTATATATTTTTCTACGTCCTACCTACTAATATTATAAATGTGAAAGTTTGTGAGGATGTATGAATGTTTGAGATTATGTAACATGCTCTAGTAATAAAGTTGAAGGCATATTATATCGGTTCGGACACAGATCGGCATCACCGCAACTTGGGTCGTTCAATATGATATTTATCGTTTGGCCAGTCAGCCCAAGACGGGTGAAATCAAAGTAAAGTAAAGTAATGAGGTGATGTGTGCCGGTCCCTCGGTTAGGTACAGCGAGTCGATGAGGTGAGGCAATGTTGATCCCTTACCGAGTCGATAAATGTGCTTTAACCGTAAATGGTAATGTACATTCTGAATGGTCCATACTCAACGGGACTCTTTAGGCAGTTTGGGCCCTGTTGTATTCCCTCAATCCGGTTGTTATAGTGCGCTTCAGACCCACCGTACCCCTGGCCGTACCTCTGGTGGTACGGTGGGTCTTTACAGTGCTGTATCTTTTGAACCACAATAGGGAGACACTTGAATTTTTAATTACTGGCTACAGCTACAGCAACAAATAATAAAAATAAATTTAAAAACTGCGTGAACTAGTCAAAGTTGAGTACACTACGTTTTTTTTTATACACAAAATAATATCTACCAAATTGCTTTATAAAATTCTAGGATAATAATCCTATGTGAAATAGACTGCAATTTATTCGACGAGCTCGGTGATCGAATGGTTAGCAATGGCCACTTTGACTTCGAGGTCGCCGGTTCGATTCTCGTACAAGACAAACATTTGTGTGCATGCACATGTCTGTTTGACTTGGTCTGGGTATTTTCTATGTATTTACCAGTTTTCTAGTACATTTATTAGTTTTCTAGTACCTCTATCACAATTTGAATTAATAATATATAAAAGGAGGGAATTAATAATATATAAAAGGAGGACGAAATTTGTTTTATTAATATACAGGTTTTAAAGGATAACTGATCTCATTAAGTTATTTTGTAAACTATGGGTTTAATATTAAATTAGATGGTCCGAAGACCTTAAGAAAGCGGCTGGATGCGGAATGCGGAGGATCGTATTTGATGGAAAGCATTGGAGAAGGCTTATTATATCCAGCAGTGGGTAGATACAGCTGATGATGATGGTTATGTGTTTAATCATCATCATCAGGTCATTATTAGTCTCCACTACAGGAGCACGACCCTCTCTCGTCCATCACAGACCCACACCCACCCTCCCCACGCTGCTGGCCAGACCGGTTGGGGAGGCCCGATCGATGTTTTATAATGTATTTCCCTTAGTCGCCTTGTACGACATCCACGCGATGAGACGGAGTGATTCTATTCTAGTCTGCCGGAAACCACGCGGCATTCTGCCGAAAACCACACGGCACGGCATGCACGATGTGTTTAATACAAATATTGAAAAACTGATTATGAACAAATGTATGATTTCGCCTTATTTCATCAACCGCAGGGTAATTTCAGGTTAGCAGGTGGGTTTAGGTAGTCATCGATGAAAAGGTAAAACGAGTTTTACTTTTTAATATAGATTAAAAGGTAAAACTTATTATTTACTATTAATTACATATAGATCTAAATTTATCAATACTAGTTTATTCGATAGTCATAAACTATAAGTATTTGTGTTACATAATTGCTTTTACCGAGAAGTATTATATTTTTACAAGAGTTTTTCCGGTGTTGGTGCCTTTAAACAATCCAATGAATGCTTCAGCGGCGTTCTCAAATCCGTTTACAATATGTTCGCGATATTTTAACTTCCCTTCTTTCACCCATTGCAAGTTCTGCTTTATACCTTCCATAGTTTTTTCAGCAAACCTATTCACTTGAAATCCTTCAATTTTTAATTGTTTCCCAACGATAAACGGTTGTAATATAGAGGCTGGAAAACATAAAAAAGTTTTTTTTACTTTTAACTAAAGCTAATGTAAGCTACGAAGTTGTATTTATAGCAAATTTTATTGTTACCTTTAACCACATCAGTTTCATTGTAGCTTGAAATTGATCCGCACACGGCTACCCTACCGAAGTTGTTCATTTTAGAGATTACTCCGCTACTAATTTCTCCTCCCACATTATCAAAATAACAGTCTACACCATTTGGGGCGTTGTCTTTAACAAACTCTGCGATGTTCACTGTTTTATAGTTGCCAGCGGCGTCAAAGCCGAGTTCTTTCGTTAACCATTCACATTTTTCATCTGTTCCGGCAAATCCAATTACTCTGCATCCTAAAAATGAAGAAGTGGATGCTAAGATACATTTATTTAAATCTTGATCACAGTAAAGTTGGTACAAAAGGTGGACTTAATGCTATGGCGTTATCTACTAGTCAACTATTGGGAGGGTAAAGAATCACGATTGCGTTTTTATGAATAAAATTATCTTTAAAGCATCTGTGTTCGTGTGTATTCGCTCAGTTGGGAAAATATGTCCTTAAATGATTTGTTCAATAGAGTTAATTAGGGTGTTTTGGTGTAGATGTGACAGATGTAGGACTTATGGGCCCCAGACATTTGATGATGTTTTGTTTATAATATGTGTAAAAAAAGAAAAATAAATTTAGTTTGCATATACTCTTCTATCATCATTAATATACGATACCGTATAATATGTTTATTGAACGATCTTTTACTTTGAATGAAGTGTGTCTATATTGCAATCTTGCTGTAAGGAATTTTTGTTTCATGAACAAAGTGCTATGTGATAGTGAAGTTACTGACCCATTATTTTAGCTATCTGCCCCACGTGAGAGCCGACTGCACCAGCTGCTCCAGATACCACCACTGTTTCACCAGCTTGAGGATTGCAGATTTTTGTGAAACCAAAATAAGCGCTGTTCCTATAAATGTTTTGTTGTTTTAGTTATACCAAAATTATTTCCGAATCCGTTCCAGGGTCAATACAAGTTATCACTTGTATGTGGTTTTAGAGGTCAGAGGGATTAGGCGATAGCCTGACCTCTAAAACCACAGCCGTCATACAATATCATTCAATTACTTAGACATCAGTTTTTGTGAGAGTACAATTAGGTACTTAATATTATAAAAATATATTTACTATAAATTATTATAAAAATATATTTACTATAAATATTGCACCGCATTATGCGGTCATCGTTTGTTTTTTGAGTCAACCAAAAAAAAGTAATAAAAATATTGAACTCCTACGATGATATAGGTACTCTATGTTGGTATTGAAAGTTAGGAGAATTGAAAGGAAAATCGTGAAACCCAAACTTAACTGAATTTATGTTTAATTGATTATATTAAATTAATTTAATTGAAAAAAAATGCTGTTATAAATGAGCCGCATGTATTCAACATGCGGCTCATTTGTAACAGCATTTTTAACAAACTTTTATTATCCTTTATTAACATAAATCCAATTGACCCGTGAGTAAAAGTGTTATCTCATTTAGCGCGTTCGTTAGAGTGACTATCTTTATTTTTAACCCTATCTATTGATGACATAACTTTACAGGATGTTGTTTATAACCGGTGAGATTTTTAGGTCTGGGAAGCTATTTTTAACAAACTTTGAATGCAGTTTTGTTTCTTCTTAAACATAAAGGGATGGTTCCTTTGAGTGACGTTTACTACGTTCATTGTTTATAGTACTTCCATAATTATGTCTACTTAATCGCAGTACACTGAGTTAATAAAAGTCAATGGACTGAGCCGTTATCGGGATCGGCAAACGATAACTTGAGGCTTATGCAGCAGTGATGAGAGGGTTCCGAGTTCACCATGTTGACTTACCCGACCCTGCCGCACACTCCTAGACCTAGCGATATTGGCAAATTTCCAAAATCGGGTAGACGATACATATATGGCTTCTGATTGCAAAATTTTTCGTTGTCTGGTTTGGTAACGGTGTGAGTTCGCCAGCCAAAGTGACCCATCACCCATGTTCCCACAGGATAATCCTCGTTCCTGCTCTGTACTACTCTGCAAGTATATAGTATAGTTATAATGATTATATAGGGTGAAAAATGACGATGTATTAATTATAGCACCTACCTAATCAATATTATCACAGTTATTAAAAAAAAATACTATGGAGTGAATGTATCGTGAAAAATAAATTATACTGGGGAAGTATGAACTCATCGGCGACGACGATGGCGGTGTGCATGAATAACATTGATACACAAAAAGCGTAATTGTGTAATTAATTAAATATAAATATTTCAGGGCAAATAATTCAACGCCATCTAGTCCTAAATTGAGTAAACATTGTACTATGTGTGGGTGCAAAGAGCAGTATAATAATTTAAGGAGGAGGTGGGTGGTGGGTAAATCGTAATCATATTATTATATCGTCGCTAGTTCACTTTGTCATCATTACTTATTACTTCATTGCCATTCAATAGATGACTTCTTACAAAACTAAAGACATGTTAAATATATAAGATTTATAGGCAAGGTAACACAAACTTTGCTATTTGGCCTCCAATCATGTCGCTGGGATAATTGTTTCCAAGCTTAACCCTTTGGTAAGGGTCGACACTCAAGTAAGCTGCTTCAGCTAAGAATTCTGTAAATAAAAACTATAAATAAGCAACCATGTCATTTTAAAGATAATCTTAAAATGTCATATGTCATTCAGTAATGTACCTAATAATCATGCAGTAAATATATTAATTATTTTGCTCGAAACCTATTTTTTTTTTTGCAAGAGATATTATTGATAAATATAAAAAAAATGGCTGCCATTCAACACATTGTATAATAACGTTTATCGGTCAAGACTAATTATCAGAAAGTTCTTGAGAAGGTGTGATGTAAGATGCAGAGGTGACAGGACGCGAGCGCTGTCACAGAAGTAACCTAAAACGCCTTTAACCCATTAAACGCCATAGCGGTGTGAAACAAAAAAAAAGACGCAATTTTTAGTATGGTATTAAAAGGCTAACAATGATAGAAGTAAAAAATATAAAAATAAACAATAAGAGTTTTCAGGTGTACTCATTTGAGTATAATGGCCTCTCACATATAAAATTTTTCAGAACACTGCAAAGGGTTTTACAACATTTTTTCCATTGTCAGCGGACTCTAGAAAGGTAAACAGCATAACGCAAATTGTTTATCCATCTTCTGAGGAAAGTGTCCTGTACCATCCTGAGGTCAAACTTCGATTGCTGAAGTAAAATGATCGAGCTCTTTTACGCAACTTGCCAAAAATAATACGTAGCAGGAGATACTACATAGATGCAGAAGTTGGTCTATGGGTTCCTCTTTGTTCATGACGTGCAAGCGCCAAGCATTCGCAATAGATTTTACAACACTGGTACCAAGAGGCTCGTCTCCACTCTCCAGGTAGGTGTGGCTCCTGTTGTAACTGGTTTGCAGCTAGCGGTTCATTATCACTATCGTCTTCATCGTCGCTAGATAAAATCCTTTCCTATCGCATTTCCCATATTAATGCGACTTAGGTCATGGTAACTGCTTATCAGGCGGGCCAGTGCATCGCAATCGAGTGATTATTTCAGAGAGGTAGATTATTGTAAAGTAACTTCATTCATTCTTTAAGGGCCACGGTAGATAAAATATGCTTAGTACGTGATTAATTATACGGCTGGAACCATGCTGCATCCAAAGCCATCAAGCAACGTCGCTTCATACTATGTAGCACTTACTACCACGAAACATGGCAACATACATAATAGATGCCTATTAAATAGTCAAGAGTACACTGAGTTTACATTTGCAGCTCTATAACTACTTATAGGGCTCTATTTCTGTACGGTATCTTATTGCATGCATACGTATGAACTACAAAGTCTTATTCTATGCCTAAGTTGCAGGTGGAACATAAATGTTCATCTATTTGCTAGCATTGCCATTAAAATATCAAGAAATAATGATAAATTATTCAGTTGATAAAGTTTAATTAAAATCCTCTTTCTTCGAAGTCGGTTAAAGTAAAAGTCGAGTGGAATGTAGACAAATGAAAAGATAATGAACTCACCGTCCTCTTGCAGGTCAGCTAATGTTTCTTCGACAATTTTAAAATCACTTTCCTTTGGGACTCCATTGAAAGGGTTTAAAACGATATATTTTTTAGCTATAACCATGATGGCGAATATATTTTTTTAATTTATATATTATAACCAGACACTCTTGACAGACAGTCTTGTACAAAATGAAGTAGAATACACTGATAAGAACAGGCGGGAAATTTAAAACACAAAAACACGTTTTGTTCGTTTGTGCGTGACCGTAATCTTGTTTTATTTTACGTATAAAATGATAATGATAACGATGTTGAATATCATCCATATCTCGATTTATGTACCTTTATGAAAAAAGAATAAGTTCCTACAATGATGATTGTACAGTTTCACAGATAATCGTCATTACATACCTACATAATATAAGGATCATCCACCACCGACTATCACAACGCGGACTGTGCGCGCCGCGGCCGTGCTGAGTTTGTCTTTGTTCCTGCTATCCTGAAAGATGCTAATGCTGCCTAACAGGATTGTTATTGATGCAGGTATTTACTGCATCAGCGGATCCTGATGCAGATATTGATTTTTTTCTGATCAATATCACTGGATGCTGAAAGTAAAAAAATATTTAAATCACTTTAGAAGAAAGGGGCCATTCATTTATTACGTAAGGCTATTTACGCTAGTTTTTGACTCCTTCCCCCCCTATTATAAAAAAAAATAAGAATAGGCCGACCGCCTCCCCCCTGTTAAATATTTATTACGTAAGAATCTAAAGGAAAAAAAACAATTTTTCTAAGTAACAATTTTTAGAAATGTTTATTTATACTTACAAAGGTGCTAATATTTTTTTTTTGGTAGTAATAAACTTTGGTTTTAATCATTCATCTTAAAATCATACATCTGAAAATCTTTACCTACATAAGATTTTCAGTCCAGGGGCTCAAAACCCACTCGGAAAGTGGATCTGCCACTGGAACATCTCTAATAATAGGTGCTGCTTCTAGTTGGTTATACACGTCGTCGACGTCGTAGACGTTCATCCATTCCACATCAGCCCCGATTATCTTACGTAATCTTACGTAAGAACTACCAAGACTGCCTCCCACCCCCTTTTAAAAAAAAATAAGACATGGCCGACCCCCCTCCTCCCCTAAATCGTCTTACGTAATAAATGAATGGTCCTTAAGTAGTTGTCAATTACAAATGTATGCGTCCTGTAAAACGTAAACAATAATGAAAACTAAAAATTATACCCTAGGTACCGTCTTTAAGACATTTAGTAGCAGCTACGTACTCTGGTTTTCGACCTCACAAATTCAGGTGTAGACTTATGGACATTTTATGAAATTTTTTCTAAGACAAAGATCTTAAGACGAGAATAGTCTTCGAGGTAGGTATAGGAGGCCCAAATAATTATCTCTATCCGCCAGCGTACAGCGAACAGAGGTGACCCTGCACTCTTTTAACTATTTTTTTTAACCCTGTTTCTCCTGATTACTCGAAATGTAAGTCTCAACATCTCCATGACACCTATGATCGCGAACACCGTTCTCACCGGTCAACAAAAATATTTTTTTTTTTGCGCATGGATTATACTTATTATATTCTGATTATATAAGCACATATATAAAAAAAATGTGATTACAAATCGAGAATATTTGCTTTTTTTAGAGCCCATCAAAGAAAACGTCATGAATATTTTCTTATTTCTTCAGTAAGGAAGATGGACTCTGTTTTTGTCATAACGTAAAAGGTTTATTTGAAGAAATTGGTGTTCCATGTTTCCTAAATGGCGCTTTTTTTATTGACAGACCAACAAAAAGTCTAAAAGCTGTTCTATACTACCTTTCCTGGGAACTAATTTCCATCTATTCCATTGGCACATTCCGTACATCTCAAAGAAAATTACGACAGTATAAAAATGCTATTAACTGCAATTAAACATATGTAATGCGAGTGGGAAGTTATTGGAGACTTCAAGGTGGTGTGTTTTTTGACTGGAATTCAAGGTGGATAATATACTAAAAACTACTGTTATATTATTATTTGCTTGTGAGGTAGTAGAAATGATGCCGCTTACTAACGTTAAAAACATTGCCCTATGCGTACTGAGTACGAAGTAGGAAAATAAAATATTACATTGGAAGCCGTTGTCGTTCCTAAAACTATTAATGTCGACATTGCATATTAGATTGGGTCTTGTACAATGTGTAGACTCTTAATCATGAGTTCGAAGCTTTCAAATATTTGAGTTTTTTTCTAAAGCTTTCACTGGCGAAATTTAAGTTATTTATTTAATGCATTTCCATGTCGTTTCAAGTGGTGGTAGAACATCTCTAAAAGTTTCTAACATGAACCCTGTGTAGGGCACAGCATGAAAAGTAAGCGATAACACATAAATAGTTAAATATTAAAATAAATCAAATTACGCACATCAATCAATACACGCACAGTAAATATTACGTTTATGTGATTAGTATCATAATAAAAGTTATATCATTTTTTATTGCTTCTCCCTTCGATCAAGTATAAACAACTATACTTGATCGAAGGCTTCTCCAATGGAAATATTATTTTTTAATAATTTCATACTTTTAAAATGGACTTTCCCGCCAAACTTTGATCGACGCTAAAAAAAGTCTGACTGAAGATATTAGAATAAAAGTTTGCAGATGTTTATAGTTTTGTGTATTTTACGATATTGTTAAATAATTTATACAATTTTTAAACATAGGAAAATAGCCTATTGAAATTATTATCATTTAAATTTAACATCAATAAGCAATTATAATAATAAATAAAAAAAATAAATTAAATTCCAATATGTCCTTAACTATCTATAAATAATAATAACAAGATTCAAAATTACACATGTCCATCAAAAAATTCGTCAAGAGAATTGTAACATTTTCCAATCAGTAGAAATGTCAATGATGCCTTAATTTTAATAGGGATTTTTTCGCATTTTATTTCTTCGGGAATATTATTGAATATTTTCACATACATTGAATGATGCCCAGACTGGACTAGTTGTGGCCCTCAAATAAAAAAAAATGAATTGTGATATTTTTCTGGAGTTATAGCAGTAAGTAAGAAAAATAGCTATGAAGAGAAAAAAGTCTGGAAAAGTTTTAAGGCTACTTAGTTCATGGTTTTCTTGGAAACCGTAGAGCTCTACGTTTCCAAAAATTATGACAAGTTGATCACTGACATGCTTACGAATTTTTCCATCATCGGATGTAGAATGTCTCTAAATATGAATGTTACGAGTAGGTACATTCCCATTTGGAAAAATTTAAAGACATGGGAGCTTATTCGGAAGAGCAAGGGGAATGCTTCCATCAAGATATACCTAATGGAATTTGAGAGACGTTACCAAGACCAGTGTACTGAAACCATAATGAGATACTATATTTGGGGGTTAATAAGAGAAATTTCTACTTAACATGACAGGAAAAGTAAAACTGTTAATTTTTAAACTTTTTAACTCTATTTTAAAACTTATATTGTAAGAAAAAATCATGTTCAGTATCTTTTAATATTTTATCTTTATGTCAATTTATTATGTAATTTCATTGATTTAAATTTTTCCATTTTTTACTCATAAAAACAAATTCGGAACAATTTTTTGTTCTTAATCTTATTTCTAGGCATAAAAGCAATAAAAATACAGTATGTATAACCCGGGCGCAAAAATACTGTAGACCGTTGTTATCGTATGTAATTTTATGTTTTCATAGATATTTATTGTGTGTATGTTCAATAGTGTTATTTTGTGAATCGCATTCGAGTTTTATCTGCTTTTCCCAAAGGTTGACTGGTAGAGAATGCTCTTTGACTCCCCGTTCGCGCCACTTCCCGCGAATTCAACAGGCGGCGCCGACAGTAGCTAGGGAATTCTCGAGAATGCGCTGGAAGACGAGCGACCTATTTTGGCTCGTATTTAACACTTCCCGTAAAGTGTTCTTCGGGAATATTATTGAATATTTTCACATACATTGAATGATGCCCAGACTGGACTAGTTGTGGCCCTCAAATAAAAAAAAATGAATTGTGATATTTTTCTGGAGTTATAGCAGTAAGTAAGAAAAATAGCTATGAAGAGAAAAAAGTCTGGAAAAGTTTTAAGGCTACTTAGTTCATGGTTTTCTTGGAAACCGTAGAGCTCTACGTTTCCAAAAATTATGACAAGTTGATCACTGACATGCTTACGAATTTTTCCATCATCGGATGTAGAATGTCTCTAAATATGAATGTTACGAGTAGGTACATTCCCATTTGGAAAAATTTAAAGACATGGGAGCTTATTCGGAAGAGCAAGGGGAATGCTTCCATCAAGATATACCTAATGGAATTTGAGAGACGTTACCAAGACCAGTGTACTGAAACCATAATGAGATACTATATTTGGGGGTTAATAAGAGAAATTTCTACTTAACATGACAGGAAAAGTAAAACTGTTAATTTTTAAACTTTTTAACTCTATTTTAAAACTTATATTGTAAGAAAAAATCATGTTCAGTATCTTTTAATATTTTATCTTTATGTCAATTTATTATGTAATTTCATTGATTTAAATTTTTCCATTTTTTACTCATAAAAACAAATTCGGAACAATTTTTTGTTCTTAATCTTATTTCTAGGCATAAAAGCAATAAAAATACAGTATGTATAACCCGGGCGCAAAAATACTGTAGACCGTTGTTATCGTATGTAATTTTATGTTTTCATAGATATTTATTGTGTGTATGTTCAATAGTGTTATTTTGTGAATCGCATTCGAGTTTTATCTGCTTTTCCCAAAGGTTGACTGGTAGAGAATGCTCTTTGACTCCCCGTTCGCGCCACTTCCCGCGAATTCAACAGGCGGCGCCGACAGTAGCTAGGGAATTCTCGAGAATGCGCTGGAAGACGAGCGACCTATTTTGGCTCGTATTTAACACTTTACGGGACAGAGGGCTGATTAAAATTTCAGAGGTTGTCACTACGACTTTCCATACAAAAAAACGACTACATTTATAGCCGTACTTATCAATAAATAGTATCATAGCAAACTACGTCAGTAAACACGTGCATTACCGCTGTACTGATACAACGGCACTGTTATTATACCGAAGTAGCAAAGTTAAGCCGTCAAGAAATGAAATATATTTTAGATCTTAGATTTGACAGTACAAAGAATTGATTAACTTGTAGGTAGACAGTAAATCTTGTTCTTTACAATGATAATATGAGCATAACACGGTAAGCACCTGTGTGCATGTGCACCATTTTTTGTAGTTACTGCGATGCCTGTACTGTTAAACTCCTGTTTTGTCAGAGCACTGGTATCGCCGTTACTGCCATAATGTTAAGTTTATACTTTATTATTAAAACAGTACATAAAGCTGCATGACAACCAGTTTGGCTTTCAAACGGGTCTGTCAACGGAAAGTGCCATTTTGTGCGTTAAGCATGCTGTCAAATACTACACAAGTCGAAAAACGCCAGTTCATACGTGCTTCCTCGACTTGTCAAAAGCGTTTGACCTGGTTTCTTATGATATTTTGTGGAGAAAGCTCGAAAATAGACAGGTACCACCAGAACTCATAAACATCTGCAAATCAGGTATGGGAATCAGATTAACAACGTGCGATGGGCGGGGAGTATATCGCAGTCGTACAGGCTGGAGTGTGGGGTTAGGCAAGGAGGGTTGTCTTCGCCTACACTATTTAACTTGTATATCAATGACCTTATCGTGGCACTGTGCAGCACCCGTGTCGGCTGTCACGTAGATGGAATTAATGTTAACAATATAAGCTATGCCGACGACATGGTGCTGCTGAGTGCGTCGGTATGTGGCCTTAGAAAACTCGTGGCTATTTGTGAAGCAACGCTGTAAGACATGGTCTGGTGTATAATACATTAAAAAGTGAAGTCATGGTCTTTGAGGTCAGAGGTAAAAACACTGATAATTTCCCGGAAATCAAACTCAATGCCAAACGCCTTGAGGAGGGTGTACAAATTTAAATACCTGGGACACCAATTGACCTCTGACCTCAAAGATGATGACGATATTGAGAGGGAGCGGAGGGCGTTGGCGGTGAGGGCGAACATGATAGCTCGCAGATTTGCGCGCTGTTCTAAAGAGGTGAAAATCATTCTTTTCAGATCGTACTGTGCATCCTTCTACACCTGCAATCTGTGGGCTGTATATACCAAAAGCGCCTACAACACCCTCCGTGTCCAATATAATAACGCATTCAGGGTGTTGATGGCGCTGCCGCGATTCTGTAGTGCGTCAGGTATGTTTGCAGAATATCGTGTGGATTGCTTCTACGCTACCATGCGCAAACGATGCGCATCCCTGGTGCGCAGAGTACGTGCCAGCGCCAACAACATCCTGAGTATGATCGTGAGCAGACTGGACTGCATGTATGTCAACCACTGCTGCGCAATTTCGAATAGGATTGCGCGGCAGTGATTGTCTGTATATATTATATATATCTAATATATAAAATTCTCGTGTCACAGTTTTCGTTACCATACTCCTCCGAAACGGCTTGACCGATTTTGATGAAATTTTTTGTGCTTATCCGGTATCTATGAGAATCGGCCAACATCTATTTTTCATCCCCCTAAATGTTAGGGGTAGTCCACCCCTAAATTTTTTTTATTTATATGGCAAAACAACGTTTGCCGGGTCAGCTAGTATATATATATATATATATATATATATAATTGTTCAACCAACTTAGATAGATAGATAGATATAATTTTATTTGCACACTACAATACACAATACATCATACACATTTCAATTTATACAGTTACACAATCACTAGGCAAGTAATAATAATAGTAAAACATACAGTTCGCTTACAACATTTACACATTGACAAAAAATGATTTTAATAGAATTTTATAGTATCAACTGTAAAGTGCTAATAATATCATCAATATCAACGGTAACTTACTAACATTATTTAGTTATAAGGATAAATTGTTACTAACAAAGTGGGCATATAGTCTGAAATAAAGATTTATTATTATTATTATTATCTATATATATAAAAATCAATGCCACTTTTCGTTGTAATTTTATAACTCAAGAACGGGCTCACCTATCCATACCAAATATTTAGGGGTTATTCGGACTATTTAGTAGATGGTTTAGGTGAAGTTTGCACAAAATCGGTAGAGTGGTTCTTCATTTATCACATTTTTTGTAAGAAATGAATTCAATAAATGGCGGATCATTTTGTTAATGGAGATTTTGCTGTCAAATTGAAACTTTTTTCAGTGTTGACAGTACAAGCATGTTGTTATGTCATTCATTCGGTCATTTCATTTTCGACGTGCTTCGACTTTATGTTGCCTGTTCCAGAGTCGGTACCTCCAGCCGTTTGTTTATTCATGCTCAAAATGAAAAAAAAAAATTGTTTATCCAAATGTTTTGGATTAAGTTTTAAAATAGCTAGCAATTAATAAAATATTCTTTGTTTGAATAAATTAATTTGGTGTTCCAATTTTGACGTGACAACGTCTTATAAATTGGTTAGCCGGGTGACACTTCAAGAAACTGCGTTACGCTCCGCGCTCACGTTAAGCGCTCACAATGAGAGCGAGTGAGAGGCACGCGTCCCTTCCACTCGGGCATGGTTAGCCCGCCTAAGAGCGAGAGAGACAGACATAAAAAGTGAAAGGCATGCGTCCCTTCCACTCGAAAACATTTTACCACTCAAAGTCGTTGTCACGTAAAACTTTCGCCCGTATACCGACTTTACAGGCAACCAATTTTTTTTTTTTTAAATTATTATTTCACTTTATACGTAGCGAAACACGTACCGGGCCGCTAGTATGTTATAGAATTGATATAAAGTTCATTATGTACTGTGCATTTTTATATATTTTGGAATGGTTAGGAAATGTTCATTACTTGATAAATAGATAATGAAGTTATTATTTACAATTGATTACACTTAAGTTTCTTTATTATAGGACTTAAAATTAATGTCTAAAGTTAAATAAATTACTGATAGTATTTTTAGAAAAGTGTATTGATGTCTAGCGCCACGGCCGGAAAATTCCGTTAGTAGGGATGGGGATAAACAATGATTGACAGATACAAAAATCCACATAAATCGAACTATTTCTGTTTATACTAACTTATTTATTATAAAACAAATAAAGCAATTGTTACTGTAGAAATAAATGAGTTTATTTTATTTTGTTTTAAATGAATAAAGCCCAAAACTGTCAGTGAATGAACAAAACTGAATTGACAATTCCCATCCCTAGTCTGCATGTTTTTGAACGAATGTTATAAGTATTCCTGTAGCCACGAGCGGAGAAACACGCTCGCTTCTGACGTCATAAAAGAGTGCCGCCTTCTGGAATTTTCCATTAGTGTTGTGCTTATAGTTGTAAACGAGCCGTTTAAAACGAAACAGGCGGGCGTAAAACGAATAACTAGCCGCGTGAAATCGGCGAGAAACGAGCTCGAAATGGCTTTTAGCCGACGTTAGCAAAGATAAAATAAATAACTTTAATAACTTTTTTAGGTAAACAGCATTAATTTTAGGAAGTTATGCTCGGTACTTATTTAATCTTTAAAACTTATTTCGATACATAAAAATTAATGTATGAAATGAAATAGTGAATTTTTTTCCTCATCGCTTTATGTTTTTTTATACCTACTCGGTCTAAGCCTCATCGATACACATAAAATATAATAAACACAAACAAACTTATGTTACGAATTTTATACCTACATAATAAATATGGAAAATATTAATATTTGGAGCGTGAAGTCTGCGTACCTAACGTACCTAAGCCTTAGAAATAGTTTAAGCAGTCGTAAAAATTTAAACGTACAAATATCTTAGAAAAACGAAAAAACCCGTTTCTACCCAGCCCAAATGGGTGTAAATGGTTTTCGGGCGAATAAAACCGTTTCTCGCGGCTCGTTTGAAACCGTTTCTCGCCGGCTTTGCATCTATAGTTGTGCTGCATTATACGTGTTTCATAAGTGTCATCGATACAATTTTATTTATACGCTTTTGTGTCATTGTTTTACCAAAATACTTACAAGTAATTTTTCGAGTTATGGAGGGAAAATAGGTACCAAAATGGCTTGGAGGGACTCTTTTTTTTTTTTTTTTTTTTTTTTTTTTATAATACGTCGTGTGGCAGACAAGCATACGGCCCGCCTGATGTGAAGCAGTTACCGTAACCGTATTAACCCTCGCAACATAATATATCACTTGCGCGCCGCCACCCCCGCTGCCAACGCAGCATCTCCTTCTTTTCCGGTGACCTCACTCACTCACAGGAACACAACAACCCTCAACGAAATTGTTATTTGGCTGCGGTATTCTGTGAGGTGGAGGTACATTCCCCAGTCGGGTAGCTTACAATTACGCTCCCTACCTCTCTTTTCGCCAGAGCTTCGTTTGTCAGTCAGCAGGGTGCACCACGTGCAGGTGAAGTTGGCTTTGGTTCAAAGATGTTGATAAACCACTTACACCCCAAAATTCTCAGTGATTATTTCGACTAATAGAGGGTTGAGATTTCGAGTAATGGAGGTTTTGGTGTTTGAAGGGAAGGGAACAGAGGCCCAATTCTCGTAATAAAATTCTCAACGGCATCGTAACGACTTCGCCCGCTCCCTCTCTGGCACGTTGTAAAATAGATAAACCAAAGAGGGACGAGACCAAGTCGTTCCGGTGCCGTTGGGAATTTCATTACGAGAATCGGGCCTCTGAACATTTCTTCGAGATTTAGAGGTTTTCGACTTATCGAGGTTCGACTTATAGAGGTTCTACTGTGTTATAAATAAAATTATTAAATTACAAAGTAACGCTTTCCATATGTTAAGATATTT